>OZ021679.1:18973007-21611521 GCA_963978505.1 Listrodromus nycthemerus | reverse complement strand
ATATATATATATATATATATATATATATATATATATATATATATATATATATAGATGTATATATAATTACGCAAATCGGAGTGTTTATCAATCGTCGGTGAGTCAAGACGCCGAAGAGCCTTCCCGTCCGGTCATTGCTCACTTTTAGCGATTTTATTTCTCTTCCTGCACTCCGCCTTTTCTCTCACTTGTTTTTTTTTCTTCATCTCTCTCTTGGAAATTTCTCTCGTATAACATTTATTTATTTCCTTTTCACATTTACTCACGGGCTGAGTTACATTAATGCCTTGTTTTCATTGCGTGTTCGACCCGCACTTTTCCCCCGCGAACGTTTCGTGCGCGCCGTTTCGATAACTATATTTTTCTCGGGTGCGTTGATCTCCGTGGTGAAAAATTCACCGATCCCCGGAGCTTGTCGCTTCGCCGAAATTGCTGACAAACTAACGAACTCTCGCTGGTTCTCCATACACCAGAAGAGATGGGAGTGAAAAGAAGAACCGAGGAAAAAATAAAGTACGCACGTTTATAGCCCTTCGAGAGAACATTTAATGTTCGAAAAAACAAGGTGCGGGTACGCATCGTATATTATAGCCTGAAAATACAAATTTTCCATGTTACTTTCCCTCATTTGTTCACTTTCCTTCATTGTTCAATAACACTAATAATTCAATATGATGAATAATAGCGGTGTTAAAGAGGTGAAGACAAAAAATTATATTCTTTTCGTTGCGATTAAAGTCTTTCGTGAACAGCTTCCAGACTTTCGATTGGAGTACAAAACAGTGCAAATCGCTTCCAGCTTTACCGATCGGATAAGTTGACCAAAGCACAACCGGGTAAGTTGGCTTTGTTCAACAATTGGTCTTAAAGGTGTTGGAAATTCATTTTATACCGTCGCGCCTAATTGGCTTGGTTCCCGACCGCGCAACTTGCGCGGCCTTGTAGTGTATTTCGACGTTTCTGGCCCGCAAATTATTATGTTTTCTTTTTGGGTAGAAGAAAAACAGCTCGGTATTCGCCCATAAAACCGAGGAATTAATCGTGATAAGGCGTTAAGTGGTGGAGTCGATCGTCCTTAAGACTTGTGAGAACAGATGTTCCGATTGAGACGATTACGAGAGAGAGGATGAAGGAGGCAGTAAGAAAGCGTGAGTGCACCGACGACGATGGACCCGTGCCAACGGTCAATTTTCGTTCGCCGTCAGCTGCCCTCTGGGCATATCTTCACCCCGCCGATTCGCCGAGATTCCCGTCCGCTAATAAAAGAACCCAGAAAGATTCAGATACAGAGAAGTACTTTCCCTCGATCCCTCACCGGCGAGAGGGAAAGATCGTTGGAGGGATGAGAACGATACGATAAACCGGCGGTACCTGTGTAATGGTAATTGCTACACGTGTCCCTACCGACTGACATAAGCGACGCATTGGCATTGTTTCAAGCCCGAGACCCACTGTTCCGATGATCACTTTGCGCCGCGTTCCTTTCGTTTGTTCGGTGATTTGAGAGCGCAGGTGAACCGATCTAAAACTCTTGGCTCGTCCAGTAACAACTGATGTCTACGCTCTCCGAGCTCTAAAAGCCAGCGATGAGAAACAATCGGATATAAAGATTAAACCGGGGGCAAAGTGAATCCCTGTTGCTAGAACTAAAAAATGACTGCGGAGAATCTGGTGGTTCGGGAAAGAGTTGAAGGTGATACTTGTTAGTGAATGTGAGGTGGAACTGTTATTTCATCTGACAGCAGCGAAGACAAATCGTTCGACCATGATGATTTTTTGACACTGACCGTCGGCCGAGGGCTCTTGTTTCTCGAACGAGAATGAGTTGAGAACGGTTCTATATACACTGAAGGAAGGTCTGGTAAACTTACGCATCTGAGAAAAATTAACATAGCACATAGTAGTAGAGCACCAGGGCGCCACCTATGGTGGAAAATTTCTCTGCCCCGATGCCGCGAAAAATTGGGATAAAAGAACCAAACCAAATCTAAAGCTTGCATCGTAATTGCGTGTACACAATTCTTTTTGCGTTGGCTCTTGTCTCTCCTGTTCGGCGTTTCGCGTCGAGCGCGAGAGACAACAGTCGCACAGAGCTCGGCTCGCGCATTGAACGTACGAAAAACACGATTCATAAAAGCCGCTTGCTATGCATCATACACGCCCACGTGTCTTCGTAGTACGTAAGGTTGGCGCGTCTTTCTCGCTCTTTCACCTTCCCTTTTACATATTTTCTTCTCCATTCTTTACTCCTCGCGTCTCCAATCTTCTCGATGTTCCTCACGCTTATGCATATACAAAAGACACATGGTTCTCTGTCCTCCATACTCCTGGACCCCCTTCTCTCCCAGTCTTTCATCTCGCCCGAGTCTTCTTGCTTTTTCCTTTTCTTCCTGATGTGCTTCACTCAGCCCCCCCCCCCCCGCGCTCCCTTTCTCCATCCCGCCCTCCTTGTGCACCATTCGTCTCGTCGTTCACTCGAGCTCAAGTGGCACGAGCGTGGATGCTAGGCGCTCCTGCCTCTGGACCCCTCGAGGTGAAACCGTTTCCTGTGTCGCAAGCCGCATCTCGCGCTCTGTACATGCATTAGCAATACCTGAAGTGAGGACCTCGAGCGTCAGCCTCTTCTTTCATGTCAATGTATTTCATCTCGTTATGCCACAACTTGCTCTTCAATTTATTACGTCTTTTTTTTTTCTTTTAATTCTTTCACCGTCGGTACTCTCGAGAACTTCTCGCATTCTCGAGCGCAAGTTTCAGAGGTCTTGATATTTTTTTTTTACGTTGTGTTTTTGGGAAATGGTTAGTGGCAGGCAAGAAGATATGTGCGCAGAGATTTCTTTCTATTTTGATTTTTCGTTATCGGCATTCGCGGGTGTCTTGCCGATCGTCAAACGCAATTTTTTATCGGATTTTCCTGCGATGAATCCATCTCGAGGGACCGACGCGCTTGCATCTACACCGGATTGACTTAATATTTCTGCATTTTTTTGTGAGTTTTTTTTCTATTCGAAATAGTTATTGGCAGACAAACCTATATTTGCGGGATGACAAATAGTTCTGTTCCTCTAACGAGGCGTAGATCTTTGACAATGGTTCCGAACGCAAAAAAATTTGTTCCTACAGCACAATATTTGCTGCCACAGGAAGAATCCTGCAGTCAGTGAAGTTCAAGAAATTATTTTGTTTTTTGTAATGTTAAGCGGGTAAATGAGCTGCGGCAACAAAATTCTTACCGTTCTAAAATTTTGCACTCATCCACGGTGCAGCGTATCTTGGGATCGATGGACACGCTTCGAATTAAAAAGTGGTCCTTCGATGATAAAACCCGGGAAGGTAAGTTAAATTGAGCCTTGATTCTGAATCACTCTGTATATCGTCTCGGAGTCGTGGGCGAGCCACGTGGGCTTGACAGCCGTGCCCACGGGAACTGGTTGCTACACCCACGTGGAAACGCGCAGCCTCTCTCGCTCCGTTGCCTCGCGAACGCGACGAAGTAACGCGGATAATAAACGCATTAGACTGAGAAAGAGGTTGAAGGAAAGGAGGAGAGAAATGCGAAGCGTGCTTAACGTTTTCGTTGGACTCACCCGAGCCGCTCAGGTAAAGTCGCTCGGAGAAGTTCCGTCACGGATTTTCGGAGAGGCATGTACCCTGGTCGCATTCGCCAGGCGCACCACGCACACGGATGTCAAAACTCGCGAAATTTCCGTGCGCATGGACGAGTGGGTGTTAGCAGAGGAAGTGACCTTTCGTAACGGTACGTTCCGAAAGCGACGAAGATTTTAATATTTCATGCGGTTTTTTTTTAGACACCTTCCAGCGATCGATCTTCCGCTTCTCCTCCAATAGCCAATTCGCGGAATTTGTTGAGACCCTGAGCTGGGATAAATTTACATCCCCATCGTGTGCGTGTGCTCGCTCATTCGATTGTTGGGTGAGCAGTGCCTGTTATTATACAGCTCGTTTCATTGCATGTATGCTCATAAAAATCCTTCGTCGTTACACTTTCCAAGAACAGTTGGCCGATAATGCACCGGCGAGCTGGATGGGCAAAAAAGCGCGATAAAACAATGGTGAAAAGTTCACATAGTCTCCAGGGAAGCCCAGACAGCGCGGCGCGCAAACTCGTCTCTCTCCGCGCGTTGCACATACAGCATTAACAAATGCAAGAGTAAAAAAAAACTATTTAACAAAAAAACCGAAATAGCGCGTCGGTTACGCACATGCACTCGCGCGTCTGCGCCTCCGTTCGTCATGGCATGTCTAATAGTCATAAACAGCGAGTTTAGGTGCGCGTTACGTGGCAGCTTCGCGCATAAGTATCTTTTCCTCCGGACTGAGCCTCAGGACTTTTCTCCTTAGCTCCCCCACATCGTTCGTCGTTGAACTCGCAACAATTAATCGTAGACTTCTGCAACAAGCCAGACGGCCGGGCAGACGGACGGTTCCACTGGAATAAAGCCTCACGGATGCGTGCATAGGGTTTGAGCAAGAAAAATCCCAAGACCCCGCGAAACAGTATCACGCGCTCGTTTCTGTGCTGTTACCACCGGCTAACGACTGCACTCCCCAATTAACATAGTAATAAGTAACTGGAAGCTTCTAAACAGCTAAGTTTGCATTGTCTCGCGATCCGCGATACATTAACACATGTGACAAAAAAAAAAGCTTCGAGTATTTGGAAAAGATTTCTTGTCCGCGAACGTCGAATTCTTTTGCATCCTCATAGAGGAGTTACAATGAGCTGTTAACGATAACCTACCACTTACTGTATAATTAAGAAAAGCAAACATTGCTAATAAAACGTACAATGAAATCTACCTTTTTTTTATCACGAACACCAAGAAATTGTCCTCAATTTCTCGAGTGCCTTAATTAATGAAACGATTGTCCGAGCATCGATCGTCTCCCGTGCCCTACCTTCTCCGGTAACCTTCCCTCTTCCGAGCATTTCTTTTTCGCTTATTTCGCATTCTCTCGTCATCTCTCGGATACGCGCTCGCACAGAACGGGAGCTCCTTCGACCACGCGCGGCCGAGGATCGCGCACAATTTGAAATCGCGCGAACCCCGTGCACGCTCGCTTGTCTCAGTGGCGATCGTTTGCCGAGAGAGGCTTTCCACAAATGGAGTTGGGTTTCGCCGGTAAGATACGATCGTTCCGTACCTGGGTAGCGCGGAAAAACTCCATAACTTCGTATCGTATATGGCGGCAATGCACAGGTGCATTGCTGCAGCTACTGGTGTCTCTCGGAGAGGCCTCGAGGCTTCCTCCCTTCCTTCCTCTCTCCCTCTGCCGCCCCTCTTCGCTGGTACGCGTGTATCGTCACTGTACTCGTTTTCCATCGGTCTTTGCGACCAAGGGAAAGAGCACACATGCGAACCCGCCCGCCCGACCCCCACTGCCACCCTTGGCCCTCCTCCCGATCGAACGCGCACGCAGAATGTCAATTGTTTCGAGTTCTCCCTCACTCATTTTTCCCTTCTCTCCTCGACGACTCTTTCGCTTTCTCGCTGCTCATATTCCACGGTACGATCCGTCTCACTCGATCTCACGTTTGCACGTGTCAGTCCGCAGGGGCACTCTTAATGCGCACTTCTCTTTCTCATCTCGTTTACCTTTTTTTTTCTACGCCACCACTTTACAGTATTTCTCGCATTGCGAACTCTACCCGGCACAAGAATATTAGTACACAGTGTAGTTATGGTACGCTGCTGAGTGTACCTGTGTGAGTGACTGTGCGGACTCCATCGAGTCCTTTTTTTTTCGAACTGTTTATGTTCTCCTGTTTGTTTGTATTACGTGTGCAACGCACTGTACGTAGCCTGTGTAAGCATGTATTAAATTTACGGAGGTATATATATATATTAGATATATTTATCTCTCTCGTCACGTCGCATCGGTGTCCTTATTCCCTTCTTTTATTTCTCATTCTTTATTCATTTATCTCTCACCGGGGCGGCTGCGACGACAGCAGCAGCGAGCAGCCCCCTCGCAGACGAGAGGCTCTACCGCACCGGCATACGCGACTGCACCGCCGAGTGGAACTAAAAAATAATTAGTATGTTCGTCGTAGTTGTTGGTGTGTCGAGAGGCCCGTTCTAGAAATAGACCGGTCTCGCATAATCCAAACCCGTGCCCGCAGTTTCGCGACGGTTTTGGAAACTTGCAATCCCGCGTACACCGTTGACTACTGTACGTACCAGTCCAACTTTATCTGTATTTGACTTAACAACCTATTACGTTCGGCAGGACGTTTCGTATCTACGAATCGCCGAAATTCATTGGTAATCGAATGTTGCGCAAGCTCGTCGCATTCGATTGAAATTTTAATGACATTGTTCGGAAGCTTTGTCGTTGATCTTTCTCGGGGTGAAGAGCCGGACAATATGGACCGACTGGAATGAGACTCTTGTCGATGTCCGGTAGGAAAATTTGTCTCGAAGAGTCAAGTCCCTGTCTTCCACGCTTCTTCGGATGCAATTTTAGTGATCGTAATGTGAGTTTCTTTGCATCGTTATTTTATTCTGTTCGTATGTCCCACTGAGTTCATGAATATAAATCGTCCGTTAAAGGCTTATCTAATTAGCAAATTCGTGGAAGGTTTTTCGCTTATATCCTGTTCCATCGGTCATATGCGTGTCATTGAATTGCCGATCTGTTCCTTTCGTATCAACTGCGTGTATCAACTCTACCCGCATGAAAATATTTAACCCCGGTAAGTTACAGTAAAATATGAAATCAATAACTTTTCTATGAAGCCTCACAATTCCATTACCAGCTACCGGATCAATAAAGACATCGTTTCGTGCGATCTCTCGAGCAGTAGCAAATAGTAGGCAGCCACCGCGAAGCTCGAGCATAAAGCACTGTCGGGAGAGTAGAAACGGTAGCGGCCTAGCGTGGCGCGAGCCTAGCGTTACAATCGATAAGCGAGCGGAAAACAGGCTCGCATAAGATCGAACTCGCCGACCGGCTGGTACACACAGGTCCGAAGTAGTGCGAGAGACGTTGCGGACAACCTTGCGCTATGCCCGAGCGGTTATGGCAGGCGTGACTAGGCCGGAGGTCTCGATTATGATAGAGCGTGGGTCGCGCATGTGTCCATCTGTGTGTGTTTCTTACGTATATACCGGTACAGGACCCAGAGGCGCTGCGGTACATAAAACACATAAAGCACATAGAGCCGGCTCTAGCTATAAGATCGCCCACGCGCGCCCTTCGCCTCGCTCGCTCTCCGATTGCCGTATCTCCTCTCCGCGGATACCTCGACGAGCCGTTCATTCATAAATCGAAACTCTCACCCGTGAACGAACGTTACAAAGTTTCCGTCTCACTCTCCCTCGTCGGATTATGCAGATATACGTATTAACGTAGGTAACACACCGAGGCTGCCGTTGAATGTCGATAACGCACCGTAGGCCCGCGCGCTCAATATTTCATACGTAGGAGCTCCGCGAGACTCGAATCCATCGAGGCACTTGGGTATACGAGACCCGCGATATTTTCCATCTTCGTTCCTCGGCCTGGGTCCGAGTCCTTTCACAAATACGAAAGCGAAATGGAGGAGAGAACGAGACAGACCGGAGATCCATGAATACGCGCGCTTTATAGGCGCGCGCTTGGATAGGTGCGTATCATTATTGATGCACATTACGCGCACACGAGGGCACAGTTTCCCCGCTGTTAGTGGTATACATACGCGTAACTTTGTCTATGGAAAATAATGATAATAATGAACGAGAAGGTAAAAAAACGTGCCGAGCCTCCATGCAGCTTCTCTCAATGAAATTTCTCGTTCGCATATCGCATCGGGAGACTGTGATGTCGTCTTGTTAGAACGATATGAGTTATGAAAGACTGTCGTGACTGAGATATGTTCTACACGAAAAGACAGGAGACTGATGCATAATGATGGCCCGTGGTCTGTTGTAATTTGTCGGGTAACGTATCGCCTCGAATAAATCGGTTCCTCGTCCATTGGTACGAGGGGGGGATGAAGAAAGGGCTCACGAGGTTCATCAAGGAAGAAGCTCGACTGCCAATCGATTTGGCGACGCACTGCGATATATTCAGAACGGAAAATAATGGCATACAAAACATTTCATTAACTCGCGTGTGTCGCCAGTTAATTTATTACATTACCGCATGCTCGGTGCGTCTGTTCGGTTTGACGCACGTAAGTGAACGAGCGTTCGTCACCTCCGGAACGACGAGCTAGCGTTACCTCCTTCCAAATGAATAATCCATGCGTGACCGGAGGAGTCCGCGCGCCGTGCGCAGCTGATGTGTCGCCAAACGGAGAGAAACAATGCACTCCGCCGCGACCCACGCGAGAATTTCAGGTGTTTCGGACTAACGAGACATTTGCATAAGGCCGAAGAATCTTAAGAGTCTGGTCGGGACTTTTGGAATAGCATTTTATATTATTTATAATAAAAAAAAATATTGTATAGAAATAAATGAACGACCGATCGATCAACCGACCAGACCCGGTGTAGAACGTTCAAATCAAGCGCGAGAGGGTTGGAGAATGTTTAATCTAGCTCGGGATCCACGCATTGAAATCTCCGACGTGAGTTTGACCCACGCGTCGAACTCACCGCGAAGTAGTTTCGACATCGGGATCGTAACGAATATAAATAATGTTTTTTACCTTTATCACGTTTGACGCGTCTGCATATGGCGCACATTCGACGACCGCAGTGCTGCCTCTCTGGCTTCTGTTCGGGATCCAGGATAACCATGATGATGTTCACAGATTTTCAAGTTGTTTAGATTTTTTTTAACTTAATTTTATGATGTATTACGTACGATAGATATATCTGTCTTCATATATTACTGTGATCTTTTTATATTAGTGTTCGAGCTTTGTCTCGGAATGTCTTTTAAATAAGTGTGATATAGATTTTTTTTATTTATATATATTTTTCAAAATTTCGATTGCACTTTAATCCTCGGTCGATGATAGGTGAATGATCCCTGTACCTTCGCTTTCTTCTGTTTTGTTATTGCAATTGCCGTCGATTCGATTGCGTTCGCTTTGAACCACGGATACTGGCAATATTCTTGATTTTTTCGATCTTTCACGGTCACACAGTGAATCTTGCGGTATGTGGATATTCCTTCCTGGTTTTTATCTGACTAGATATAAGTATGCTCTTGTATTTAATTTCAAGTTCTTGCCGATATTCTTTTCGATGCAGCAGTTTTCCTCACACGTAACGCTCCGGTGTAATTCTCGGTTCCTGTAAATTCGTCGTTTATACTTTCGTGATCTCAGGCACGCCAGTCCGGGAGCCGTATACCTCGAAGTGTTTTCGCGCTCGCTCGCGCTCTCCTTAATTACCCAACCCGGCAATTAAGTCAAGATCGAGCGAGCCTGCGATCTCTCATTGCGAGAGCGTTCTCGATCACGAGAGCTGCCTGCCGAGTTTCCTTCGCGATATAAGCCTGTATCTTTTTTATTTTATTCCCTTTTTTTTTTAACTCCCTTTCTACCAACCAAGACTCTCTTCCCTCGGTCGCCGGATTATGTACTTTTTTATCGTAAATTTGCAACTTTGATCGAGCGACGAACACGTACGAATTTTATGTAAAAAAAAAATATACTGCTCACTCAGCATCGGTACTTTGATTACGAATATGTGGGTCGAGATACATTATAATTCGTGTGTCTGTGTGTGTGTGTGTTTATGTGTGCGCGCGCGCGTTTTTTTAAACGTATCTCGTTATCGAACTGACGCGACGGAGAGCCGATAATTATAGACGATTAAATTAAAATCTATCATCGCGGCACCTTTCAAAATCACTGCGGACTCTCTCTTGTATCGAACTGTACGTGTGATGTCTATTGAAAAAATTATAGGCTATTATTATTATCATTCATCAAGTAGAAAGAGGCGCGAAGTTGTCATCCGTAATCGATGTAATCGTGTACCCCGCGAGGATTCGCAACGGGGGCCGAGAAGTTCCCCCCGGAGAGCGCAGTAGCAATAGCGACTTTGCTTCCGTTCGCCGAGATCTCCATCTTTCTCGTCCCGCAGTGATCACTAATTAAGCCTAATTCGTTTTAATTAATCGCGCCTCGAGCAGACAAGGGATCAGAGCAATACCACGGCAATTAGCACCGTACAAGCACGGAAGATGTCCCGCGGGTCCGCGATACCTCCGCGATTAATCGTGCACGATTGCTTCCGAGTAATATCGGTCAAACTATAATTAACGAAAGTGTTATCGGAAGATTTTTTATCACACGCAAAATTTTTATCCAGCAATAAAATTAAATTATTTTATGGTCCGAGTAAAAAATAATTTTTTCTCGAGTCAGTGGCAAAGCAGGGAGAATCGATGGTGTAAGAACGTCGCGCGGGCGCGAAGCGACGGGTACCGTTCTGATTAATAGGCGCCTCTTCCGAAGGCCCACACGTAAAACCGATCTTGCTAATTAAACGTCCAGCGTAACGTCGGAGCGGGGATATGGTTAATCGCGCTATTTCTTATCCTTAATGTATCAAGTCACGAAATTAACGTCGTGCGTGCAACCGGGCTCTCTTCTCCGTCGCGATCCTTACATTCTCACGTCGGGTACGCAATATTCGCGGAGGGAAAGACTTACGAGAAGGAAGAAACTGAGAAAACGACAGGCCGTTCGAACCATCCGACTGATGCTCCTTCGAGAATTATTTACGTTCCGGTTATTTTCGTTTAAGATTTTACCGTTTTCGATTGGCTCGCTTACAAGCGCGTCGTCGTCTCCGTCCTCCCGGCGGACTCTCGGGTTTCATTCGTTCGGGTTACGAAACTTTTTCGGTTTTAACCCCCTCGAGCTTTGTCCCTCTTCATTAGTTTATCTCCACGTGAGTCGTGCGTTCATGTTCAAGCGGTGGGATTCGCATTTTTATTAACGGTAAATGGATACGATTCAATTATGATTTTTCATCCCGGTGGATATCGCATTCGCGTGACTCGAATTTTACGATGAAATTCTATCGATCCTATACATATATACAGACATGTATATCTACAGAACGGGTGAAAGACAACGAAAGGAAAGTGCTGTGCACTGAAAGTAACGACTCGGAGGCCTCGACAGAAATGCACTGCGTAAAAAACAAACCATAAAAAAAGAAAAACTATGGTGCGCGGGAGGAGAACAGGAGAGGTTGCGAAATTGTGCGACGTGCAGTGTCTTTCGGGTAGAAACCGAGAGGAGAGCCACCCGTTTAAGCTGAGGACATCCAGGAGCTCTCCCGAAGAAATCGTCGTCCACGGATGCTGGGCCGGTCCGAAACTCTCTGCGCTCAGCTGCACGCGCGTCCCTCCCACGATGTCGATGACGAGCTCACTCTCTCTCTTTCTGTCCCGTGAGAGAGCCCCCGAACAGTTTCTCTCCTCCCGCTATCGACCTCGACACGCATTTTCGAAGAGTCTCGTCTTCGCGCGGGGCTCGCCTTCAAAAAATTCAAGCGAGACGCTCGGCCAAAGAAATTCATTCGTATCGAATTTTATAAACGTCTCGCAATAATTCGTCTCGGCGAGATCGAGAAAGAAAAATTATGTATACGCGTGCATTATATTGCAATTTTTATCTGCGCGCTTAGCGGAGCCGAAACATTCTTCAAGATTTCTTATTTATTTTTATTATTAAAACAAAACAAAAATGTTTAACATTTGTACTTTACTTTCTAGATGACGCACAAGAGAGAAGAGTATTGAGAGACGTGCGCGAAAGTTTGGCGGTCAGTTCGAGATTTTTTTTCAATATTAATACCGAGGAGCGGATGCTGGATGCGCGTGGCGTGCCACGGCGCGGCTCAAGGGGGACTTGATTTAATTATCAGATTCGAGCGTACGATAGGAATCGCTTCATTAAGCAACGGGTGGCGCGGGACCCGCTATGTTGGTGAGTCCACCGAAGAAGAGGACGAAGTGGAACACGCACGTCTCGTTTCCCGTAGCCTGGAGTCATCGGGGACGGCCGAGGAGAGCTCGACGAAGCTCAGGGAACCTCCCCCGTTAACTTTAATTATTACTCGCGGTCATTAGTCTGTCATTAGCACGGCGAGATTTCGCGATCGTGATCGACGCTTCGCGAGTGCAACGTCGACGGGATAAATAATTCTCGGAGATTGATTATCCGCGGCATTCTTGATCCATCAACTCTGATAGATCGCCCAATCATCGGAAGGAAACTCGGACTTTCCGTCGGACAGTTAGATCGCAAAGAATTTTTTTTTATCATCAAATATATACGTATATATGGTAATAATTGTGAATACGGGGCTCCGATAAAAATGGCGAAGCCCCTCGACCGTGGTCCATATTCACCACTTTTACCGCATATATACGTATATACATGTATATACAGAAATAATCGCACCATTCGTTTTGTTCCGTGAATGCGACGAGCGTATTGGGATTCGAAGATGCACGTTATAGCTTTGAGCTCCAAGAAATGTAAGTAAACATATATCGGAGCACTGGCTTCACACACAATTGCACTGACGATTGCACACAGATTTTTTTACGATATAGATAGTAACACACTCGTGGCTTTTCGACTAATCTTGTCACGGAGGGATGGTCGTTACTGCCCAGCATGCAATGCTGTTGCATGAAAGGTCCACAAAGTTAACCCCTTCACTCTATCCGGGTGTCGAAGAATCCAGCAACCACTTGGAGTCGGGGTTGGGATTTGGAAGTTCGAGGGTAGGAAAATTCATGAAAAAATTGAAATCCAATTGGAAAAAATGGGAGATAAAGGACGACAGAAATCGAAAGTGATAACTTCAATTGTCCCACCACAGGAGTATCATCCCGATGTTGTTGTTATCTCCCTTACGTCACAGCGTGAAACCTGCACTGTCGAATCTGTCAGTCGAGCGCAAAAAAAAAAAACAACAACAACAAAAACAACTGAGAAAAACTCGGAGTTCCGATTACCGGCTTGCGCGTTAAACTCCGTTTTCGCGGTCTCGCGGCTTCGTGTTTAGGTAGTCGAGAGTTTATTATCCCGTAAGTGGAAGAAACGGCGGCTCGGTTATAGAGCGCGGATCGACGGCCGCGATGTCCGAGAGTAGGCCCGTGACTCGTGTTGTGTGCGAGCGGGTCTCGTGGATGAACGCGGGAGGCTCTCTCGCGAGGACGTCGGGCATGACACTCTCGGGTTGTGCGGCCGAGAGAGCACCAGCACCAGCGGCAGCGGGAGCGAGCCGCGTGTGTGAGCCGAGCGCGCGCCCGGTATAGAGGAAGGCGGGTGGGAAATCGGTTGCGTATACACGTACACAACGTAGGTATACGGAGACGGGGTACATATATCCAGCGACGTTGGGGCCAACGCCGGGGGACTCTCCTCGTCAGTTCGTTTCAAGATGCAGCTATGTGTATGTACACACGTGTGTGTGTGTAAGATCGCAGGCGCGAGTCGTGCGCGAACGGACCCGGTTGAGAGGGACGGAAGATCGTGAGAGAAGGACACGGATAGAAAGGGAACCCGAGAGCGAAAGAGTGGGGCCACGTGACGGTCCCTGCGGGAGGCAAACGCTGAGGACTTGGACCGCGTGTGGTTGCTCTTCGACGAGGCTGCTGCTGCCGCTGCACCGTAGTGGCGGACATGAAGACGAGGAAGATTGGGAGAGAAAACGGAAATGAAGGTTCTAATAATAGATGGGTTGACGAAGGGTTACGAAGGCTGGTCAGTGTCAGACTTGGGGTATCCAGGAGACTTCGATGAAGATGATGAGCTTCGATTAAGCGATCAAGATACAAATTGGTTAGCTTTGTCAATATTTCAATTATTGTCACCAGCTGTCGATAAGAAGCGATATGTTTAGGAGTTACAGCCATATTAGGCCCCGGAGCACGGAATGGGATGTCTTTTCATCAGAAAGGACTTGGCTAAATCTTCGGTCAAAATAATGTTGTTGATGTGTTACGCTGGCAGATCTTTGGAAGCGCTGCATCATCGAATGAGGGGTCTTGCGCTCTGAGTCGAGAGATCGAGAGTGGGGATGCTGGAAGTGCCCGTCGCGTAAAGCCCACGATCGAACGGGCGCTGGGGTGGGGAGACTGGGACTACGTGTGGGTGCGAGAAGCGGCGAGGGTACGACCGTTGAAAGTGGAGGGAGTAAGGCCCCAGGATCTTTGCTTGCACCACGCTTTTGCTCTCGGGCCACCGCGCTGTCTGTTTAGCCTGCTGAGTGGGGGAAAAGCTGGAACACAGTGAGAGGTTATACGGTGTGTGTATGCGTTCAAACCGCTGGAGTGGGCTTTGGCACGAGGTGGGGGATACCGCTTACGACCCCGAAGGCGCGTGCCCCGAGTCAAACGGGAGAGTCGCGCGGGGATTCTTCGCGGCTTTGCTGCGCATCTACCTTCGCTACGCGTCTCTCCCCGACGATTAGCGAAAGGAGATAGCTCACAGGCGGTTCTGACTGATGAACGTAACACGAGAAACCCCCGAGTCGAGACTCCGTAAGTCCTAAAGTTTAAATCGATAATATCCTTTCAATCGTAAATTTGCTGGATTAACAAACAAATTTGATGTGTTTTCGGGCTTACGACAGCGGTCCGATGGTAATTTGGTAGATGAATACGAATTATGGGGGAAGCGCATGGGACGAAGAGAATAACTTTAGCCCGAAAAGAATCGTGAGCAGACTGACGATGAGACTAGCGGGGGTCGCAGTTCCGACGGATTTCCGTGTGGACTCGGATGAATTTTAAAGAAACAGCTGACTCTGTCACGGGCGGTCGGCAGCACAGCTGACGATTCCACACTAGGGAAGAGCGTTGAACTTTGTGTAACCGTGGAATCTGTGAATCTCCGAATGTTTGTATCCAGGTCATATTTTCGTTTGACGAACGAATGTATTGACTGTGTCGACACTCACTGAGAATTCCATCGACTTTCCGGAATTCTTCTTATCCGGAATGCGAACGTTTCGGATGAGCAAATATTATTGTCCCATACGAAATATCATCACGAGAAGCACCGAGTTATATAGGTACCTTCGTGGTATAATATGTCTCGGCTCCTCTCGATCGCTTTCGCCGGTATTGGCCAATAATTCGACGTCGGATCTTCGCAGAGACCGGAAACGACGCTCGCCCACGTTTCGAACGTTCACGCTCTCCCTGCCCGCGGACGACTGCGATAACAGTTGGTGATCTCTCAATGGGGCCTTAGCCGGGCCTGCAATACGTGCGCCTTCTGAAACGAGAGATTATTGCAGTGCCTCACGGCATTCACCTGGATGCCCGAGAGAATCCGACTGTCGATAGTTCGGCTCGAGTCTCTCCTGGGTTCTACTCGCCCACGGTAACTCTCGCCGGTTATCCGCCGGGACAGGCATCGATTTCGGAATCGCTCGCGAGCTTCGCTCGATCGTTCGGCATCGTCCCATTCGTCCTCGCAATCGACGATGGAAGGTGGGGAACATTTGTGGCCTCGGGGTCCGTCCGGAGCTCCGCAAATGACTCGCGCCCACGTAGACTTTTTGGCCGCAACGATAGAGGAGCCTCCGCGGGACTCCGGAGTTGTCGAAACGTCCGGTACGCCCACATTCGTATCCGACGACGATGATGTTTTCGGAGGCGAGTCACCGGTCGTATCCAAAGGAAATATATCGACGACGGCCATTCGGTAGAGGATTAAGACGCAAGCTCGTGTACGGGATGGAAGACGACTCTCGCTGACAAACCGTCTCGTATTCGGATCTTCGATATTTCGTTTCGCTCTTTTTTCTTCATTTTTTTCGATTCAGATTCCCGAGTACCGTGACTAAACGCGTCCAACGACTCGCGGTTGTCAAGAGACAATTTTTGGTCCTTTCGCGTGTCCCTCCTTTTCGTCGGTTCGTCGGGCCGATCGGTCGTTCGGCCGTTCGTTCTTCTTCCGTTTTTCGAATCGAATGGAAATCACTTCTCGTGTTCGCGCATGCCGCGTCGAACAATATTTCTCCATTCATTCACATTCACGAGAGGCTTAAATTCATTGAAGCGACTAGCGCGAGATGTAGGAATCCGATAGGAACTGCATACAGTACGCGATGGTACATTGAGCAGAATACTGCTGCGTCTGTCTGTCTGTCTGTCTGTCCGTTTGTCCGTCTGCCGCGGATACCGCGAGCGCGGGAGCCTCAAGGCCCGTTCTCTCGCGCTCGCGCCCGCAATTTACAAGAGAGACTGGAAGCCTCTCCTCTCGCGGACCATCAATCGCCTTGACGGATCGACTAGAGAACTTACGCGTTTATGCTATAGTTACAACCGGGGCGCTTGCGAGGGCTGGAAGAAAATACCCGAGTGATAGACACACCGCGTTATATAGCTGATCAGTTCTCTCTTTCTCCCTTCGAGCATGTGCGCGTTTCTATTTCCGTGTATGCGAGTGTAAAAGTGGGTCTAATGGTGCAGCGAGAGACTATATCGTTTGCTCGGATCACCGGTGCGTCGCCGGTTGTGCCGCCGACGACACGTGGGAAATAGTCGGCTCAACGGCCATTAACGCTAGAGTGCCACTTCACTTTATCCCGGAGAATTTAATTGCTTTCGGGGTTCAAGAAAAAAATATTTATTAGCACGAAAGTGTTGAATATGGACCACCTTGATTAGCGAGAAAATCAATGACACATGTACGCGTTCGTGTTCAGCAATTTTATCCTGATTATTGATATTAGCCGAGCAAGCATAACTCGGTCAATCGTCTTGCCGAGACCATTTGTATTTGGCTAAATGTATATCAATAACGGAGCCTTAAAAATGAATAAATAAATTTTCATGGCTTACTCTTGCACTAATTAACGTGGCGGAACAGCTCCGTCGACGTGTGTCCGTCGATTATCCGGAGATTTATTTATCGAATATCGTAGATCACGCACAGTGGCACGAGCGCTTTGGATCTGCCGTGCCGCAAGCGTTTGGCGTTCGAACGCGTTTGCAACAGTTTTTTTTTCTTTTTTTTTGTCGGCTGCCCGAACAGAGCGATACGACGGCATGGAAGAGGCCAGGATGAACGTCATCCGCTCGTTCTGTTAATTTTGTAACGGACTATCAAAGACCGGGATTAACGCCTCTCGCTCTGCTGCAACCAACAGTCCCCTCTCGCACTCCTCACCTCTCGGTGGTCATAGAGGGACAGAGAAAAATGAGTGCGCGGTGAGCGCATCGAGGGAATACCAGGAGCGAGCTCGGTGGTTTTCTTGCCTCGCGACATAGTCTACACCGGCTATCATTACTGCACTCTCGGGGAATGTTAACGAATGTTTCGCACCGGGGTTTTGCAAAGCCTCGCTACGGGGGGACCTCGATGTTGTTTATCACACGCGCTCACGTCGTTACCCGGCACTTTCATCTCACTATCCATCTCGGAGAATCATTTCACTTGATTTTTTTTACCAGAGGATAGCGAGAGAAAAGGAATCCAGAAGCGAAACGGACCAGCGTCCTTCATTCATGTCCCGCGAAAAGTCGTGAAAAATGGTCCGTTTTGCCCCTCCTCCCTAGATCTCCACCATTAATTCCTAACGGTTGCCTAACAGTGTAAAACAGTCGGCTCAAGTTAACTATCGAGTATTGGAAACAGCAGTTTTAATCAAAAAGATCAGCGATCACTATTCACTAGTCTGTCAATGGCTCGCGGGGGAATAATATTTTTCCGAGAGTGCCTCGACCTTTTCCAGCGGCCCAGTGACGGGTCCCACACAGCGTGTTTGTCGATCGCTGTTTGCACCGGCAGCGGCACCAGTGCAAAGTCGCCCTCTCGACCGAGCACTTGACCGAGATTCCAGAGACCGCAGTACAGTGCGCTGGCGATAAGAACCCACGGAACTCCTCGTCGAATGTTTCGCCCGATTAACTGAGGAAAAATATACGAAAGGTTTCCAGAATTTGTATGGCGATCGACAAGTGCAATTCCGGGATTGCCGTAGTCTGAAAGAAAATTGCCTATGGGGTAAAATTATGTAGGACATCACATTACGACCCCTACAACGCCCTAAACCGCCTGCTTACTAACGAAATAATAAATTTCAAATGTTTATTGGGGATGAAGGAAAAGAAATTGTGACCTCTCTGTTATCGACGACGAGAAATGTTCCACGATATTTCCCGTCGAACGCCGCACACTTATTCGTCGACTGGCGATCGGCAAGGTCTCCTCCTCTCGGGGAGAGATATCTCCGAAGCCGGTGGGTATAACGATGTCGCGTATAAATCACTCGTCGCTTTTCTCTAGCCTGCGAGAGGCAAACTCTAATAGCTCTCCCTTTGAAAAGCGGCTTTATTCCTGTACACAAAGTAACGTGGAATTATACATATACGTGTATGTATTATAATATAATGTGTATCCCATGCGAGATAAAACTCGCGCGTTCCCTCGCGAAACCGCGCGATCGCAGAAAATTCTCCGTTAAAGTTAACTCTCGCGACCTTCGCCACACCTCCGCGCGAGAACAGAGGATCGCACAGCTGTTTCCAACGTGTACCATTTGCGTTCCAACTAATGATACGATTGTCAAGCGTGCGTGTAGCAACAGCGTTATTTTGACGCAAAAGCCAGAAAATTTTGTCGCTCCACCCGGAGGGATGGCCCTAATGCGCGTGGCCTCAATCGCAGCTCGAAGATGACGACTTCAGTCGCCAAGAATAGACGGGACAAAGATTATTTCCGAACAATTTTCAATCATTCAAGTGCCTCTTAAAAACAAAAAAAAATCGCTAGTCCCTTTGCACCTCTACTTCCTTCCTTGTTCCGCGAGGAAGCTGCATGTTTCCCGGCTATTTTGCACCTCCCAAGATCGGGCAAGACTCGGGCCGAAGCACGGTGCACTAGTTTCTCAGCGGCGAACACCCGGGGTGCGTAAATTCTGCTCTGTACACATCGCTGTGTACGTGCATGAATCCCGCGGGACTGTAGACTATCGTAGGGCAACCTCGAGGAAGGAGGATCGACGAGAGATCGCAGCTGAGCCTTTGCGCAACGAACAGCCAGACCTACACCCGCGTTTCTTTGGATCTTCACCGGGGGTGCGCTCGCTCTCGCGCGCGCGCGCGCGCGCCGGAGAGAGTCTCCTTGCGGCGGAGATGCGATCGGTCTGTTCGCGCGGCGCTCTGCGAACGAAGAGAAAGAGGAATAAAAAAAAAAGAAAGAAAAAAGAGGATACGTCGACGGGGTTGAGAGAGTGAGAAAGATATTGTCTCTTTGTGGATCCGCGGTCCGGCGCAAGCGAAGGACAGAGTTCGCTCGCGAGGAGCGCAAGAAGAAGCCAGCAGGTAACAAACGACTCGCAAATCCTCCCTGTCAATTTAATCTCGCCACGAATCCTCCAGCGAAATGTTAATAAGGGCCTCACTACCGTTTCTTCTCCGCTCTCCGTCTCCCTTCCTCCACCTTTCTCTATCCGCACGGGAACGACTTCCCTGGTTACATTGCGTATTGCGCGTTTTCACTGCAAAACCGGCAACCACGTATAGGATATCCTTCGCACTCTCCTTGCCGCCAACACTTTATTTTCGCGCGGATCCAACCGAGCGGCCTACGGATGGAAATTGTGTGCAAAGCGCGCGAGAAACGGCGGGAAAGAGAGAAGGAGAGTCGGCCACCACCTTCTTATTCGCCACCGAGTAACGCGATTATTCTTCTTCTTGCGCCGAGAAACCGGAGAGGAGCGCGCGGGCGCGAGAGCAATTTATCGGCGCGCCCTTGGATGTCTACTCTCGGCCACGCGAGATATCAACATTTTTTTTCCTTTCTTCGTGTTCGCGATTGAAAGAGAAAAGCCCGTTTCTCATGTACCAAATGGCTGTACCATAAATTATTCCGATAAATCCAAACGTTCTGCGCGTAAAAGCCCTCGATTGTCCAATTTTCCATGTGCACAATGCAACAATAATATTACCTGATCTAATATATTTACAATTTTTCCAGAGATCAATAGCGAATACGTAACGTCCGATGTAAAAATTGAAATTGTCGACCGAAAGTGACACAGCGAATAACGGTTTAAAAATGTAATTTTTCAATCGGAGAGCAATATTCCAAGCCTCGGAGCAACAAAAATCCGCTGGTATTAATAATATTCATAATAACGTACATCACGATAAAAGAAGTAGGAAAGTTGAGTGCGGGCGGAAAGGCCGGGACGTGGCAGCGTGGAGCTCGCCTGCCAATCGACCGTCAATAATCTCATTAAAGCCCACTCGACGAATTAATGACGCGGTGATTCCGCGGGTGCTTCTGTACGCCGGGGATCTCGGGCGGACAGCAAGATGCATGCACGAACGACGAGTCGACGCCCCGTTACTTTCGAATTGTACAACAGCGCACGATAAGAGACGCCCGCCGCCGGATCTCTCGTTCACGATGCCCGGTGCACTCACGCTCGCCACAAACCCTTTATCGTACTCAATCTCTTTATTTTTTATTCCATTCTTTTTTTCTTCCTCTCGCGTCTTTCTCTTATTATACATATTACACGGAGCAGGGTGCTTGATCACCGCCGCTCTCATTAGTCGGCGTCAGCGGTGCCGATTGTCCGCCGATCACCGAGCAATCTTTCAAACGGATCGAGAGATCCCGCTACCGACAGTTCCCTCGACCGGGTTACGCCTCTATCGACTTTTTTGCCATTTGGGATTATTCACATTCACCCGATAATCCCAAAAATCTTGTTGCGGACTTATTTCTCATTTTATTCTCAACGCTGCTAATTCTTTAGTTTCGACGATTCTGCCGCTTACGCGTCGGTGCTAAACGTTCGATAATTCTCTGGATTTCTCGCGCGCGAAATAAACACCCGCGCGTGCATTAAATGTTTCGCACGGTGGACGCTCGGAGTCGGCGAATATGCCTGGCACAAAGGGAAACGTTGCGCTCATAGTGTGTATATAAGCGGTAGCTCGTACAGTACCAAAGTCCCCGCCGTGCGCATATCGTACAACGAGACTCGTATGCGTCTGTGTGCACGTCTATGCGGGGATTACTCTTGGTGGCCTACTGCCGTTAAGATCTATTCCGAGAGCTATTTCGCGTGCGTTAGCCGAGCCGATGCTTTTGCCGTCTTATTAATGCAGTGTTAGGCCCCGGAGGCGTCTCGGAACGCGTCGTTCCTGTGCTTTCTGTACAGCGGCTGCTGTGCTGGACCACGTCGGGCCTACACGACGCGTAGTTCACGACTGTGCCTAGACCGACGATGTGGTCAACGTCGCATGCTACCAGCATTTCCGCTCACGACAATCTCGGATGTGTCCAAACAGCTGCGCCACAGATCTTTCATAATAGAAACTCCGAGATAAACTCTTAGCTGTGGACCACCGTTTCAGCACGGTAAATTCATCGTTTCTACCATTATTCGATTCTTTCTCTTATGTCCTATTTTTAAGCGTTAATTCATCGAGGTCCAAGCTATAACTATCATCTTTTATCATAATCCAACGTTTTTCCGTACCGGAAAATTCACAACTATTTTTTGATTGAAAACGATTTTGATTGAACATTCTACCGATTGTATTATTGTTCGTTCATTTTTCCCCACGATAAAAAAAAAGATATTGAGGACATTTATGAAAATCATATTTTTAGGTCGCAAGCACGATGGCATCGGACATTGAGGGTTTGAATTTTTATATTTTAGTTTCGCGAAGCTAAAGCCGGGTTGAAAACGGGTGCGGCGATAGTACCTTAGATGATAATTTATTCGAGTTCCCTAGACAAAACCGCGGTTCCTTATCACTCGCCCGTTCCGCTCGTGCTTGCTCGCCACGCCGCGGGGAAATAATTTATTCGCGAGATTCCGGGAGAGGGAGTGCTCGGGCCGAGTTATCACGATAACTCTCGCTGGCCGAGCACGTTGGATCTCCGTCTGGACGGCGGTGTGCCCTCGGCATTGGAGCAATTGGCCCCTCGCCAATTATCGTAGTCACCCGAAGAGCTACCGATACACCACCGGCGGGTCTCCTCGCGGCTCGCTCCCTGCATCGGCGACACGTGCGAATCGGAAGGGGAGGAATACGAAAAAAAAATCGCGAGATAGCACAGTGCGAACGAAATGCGTTATGTGCGGCAAGGTTGGGTGAACTCGTAAAGATACGAAGAACGTGTTGCGTGCTTGTGTGGAAAGAGAGGCGACAGAGAAAATGCTCGGATGAATCGATAACTTGTTCGTAACGTGTTGGAGACCGGTAAGATCGATCGGTAGCAGGATAACGACAAGGACGAGAAAGAGAGAACAGCCTCCGCGGTTGCGGTGGCGGCGTGCGAGCACCTGGCTGGAAATCATTGTCTCTTGACCTTTCGTTGCTCGAATCACCGCACCGCCGAAGGATACTGGACTGCGATTACAGAGTCATTCATAATTTAACTGGAAATATAGTTAAATATTAATTCGTTCCTCCGTTTAATGAATTCGAAAAAAAATCCCATTTTTGTTCATGATTTCCTTCCACGCTTACCGTATCGAATAATACATTGGATTTTGTCCAGTATGTATTACAGATTATCGAGCGATAGGGAGCCAAAGGTGTGAGTTTGAAAAGTACCTGGAAACGATATTATGTATTTGTTCCTAGGATTTTTTTGCAACCGATTTCCGAAGCGTTAATTCATCGAAGCAAAGATACGCTTTGGCTGAACCAGCCTGTATCCGAAGAATCGTCGGCTTGAGCGCAGCTGAGCGAGTCTCACGACTTCCAAGAGAATCCTGCGGTGCATTGCGCGCGCGCACACGCACACACATACATAGAAACGAGTGTACGCAGTCCGTCGCTCTCTTTGTCTACTGGTTTGACAAGCCGACAATTACGAAAGCTTTGTTTACTACCTCTCTATACCGTGTCTGCCCGATCTATCCCACAGCCGTGATGTCATCGGGACGGCTAAGACGACGACGGCGACACAGGATCAATGAAACAACTATTCATAGATTAGCACGTGATAATCGAGCCGATATTGTACGTGAGACTTGTCGCAGGTGTGACCTGAGATGGCTTTTTTTACACACTCCGAGTCGACTGACGCTTCTTCACTTTTTTCAATTCGACTAAACACATCAATTTTAGACTTATGGTCTACGATTACAATCGAGCCGCGAATAGACACAAAATATTATGACAACAAACGTTTAACGAGGCCAACCAGCACGAAGGAGTTATCTCGCGGAAAAAGGTTCGTTCTGTTATTCTCCGGGAATTTAAACAACGAGCAAATTTTAGGAGAACGCTGGACGGAACGTTCGAACGCTAAACATGTTTGACCCGCGGGCTCGTTTCGAGACATCCCCGTGCTATGTCTTCGCGGACCGGTGGTATTCCCATGTTTTTATGTCTTTTCCTTACTTCTGTGATATTTATAGAAGCTCCGGTGGGGATGAAGCAGTAACCGGAGTAAAATAGACGATTACCGACGCACTGTTTAACTCGCGAATCACTCTGGTCGATCGGCGCGAAATTTGAACACCGATCGTGTTAAACAAATTAAAATGAAGAAAATAATATTTGCAATTTATTGAAATTGAATCACATGACTTAACGCTATGTTGGATTGTAAAATGTTTTGTGAAGTCACTCTCGTCTCTTCATGGAGTCGCGATAAACTGATTAAACCGGAGATCGCGGAGAGAACTCGAGCGTTGACGTATCGCGAGACCGAAACGAGGCTGCGGCCACATCCTTCGCGGGAAGTCGTGTACGAAATCAGAAGTGACTTTATACATGTATACATATACATAAAGAGACGTGTATCATTGAGAATTCGTCAGGAAGTACCACGAATCCAACACATTTTCCATTGTCTCAATCAGCTGCGTTAATTCCCGAGAGTCGTCGAGATCAACAGATTTGAAGACTCGACCAAGACCTCATTTTGCCTACGCGTAACTCCACTGCCCACAGATTTCCATCCTACGGAAACTCGGCGCGGATCAACGACGCTTATTGCGCTACACACAGGCATGTTACGATTATATTATCCAACGCTTCGATAACCACCATTTAATTAAGCGCGATAGAGCCGATCCAATGATTAATGGTTGAGCGATAAAATTACATATTTAAAATTTTTAAATTAAAAAAAATCTGCGAAGGCAGCGCCCACGGAATCGAGAGACCCAAATAAGAGAGCCCGTTCGTTCGCCCCGCGAAAGTGACGTTTCGCTGTTTCGGCCGGCGAAAAGAAGTGGGAAAAAATATCCGACTGAGTAAAGGAGACACCGAACAGGTCGACGTCGTTTCGTATAATAAAAAGAAATTAAAGTGGGTGGACCCGTTTAGCATAGTAGCTACGACGAGGCCGACCATGACCATCACTGTCTATCCCGTCGTTTGCCGCACAGAAAATTTTCAGTTGTCTCAAGGACTTCGGGTTTTAGCTTTTATTTCACCGCGAGTTTATCTCCCGACCGGCGTGTCACCCACGCGTCCCGGCGCAGTTTACCCTTTCGTTATATCGCCTCGCGCGAGCACGTGCCGTTCCTCCATAAAAGTAGTGAAAAATTAGATTAAATAAAAAAAAATAATGGAAAGAAAAAAAATGAAAATAAAATAATCAGGCGAGAAGAGCGAATTCCCGAAGGCGATGTAGAAACTCCTCGGGGAATGCGTATCTCGCCCGCAGAGCCTCGCGCGTTACCTTATCAATCGCGAAAAGCCCGACGAAAGCTCACCGAGGCGGAAAAGGAGTAGTTATAAAAGACAATGTAAAATCTCGTTCCCGGTGGCAAGTCCGTGCCGATAGCGTTAGGGGGGACGAGCGCGCGCACGGATTCTTCGAGGAGTGAGAAGGAGGGCTTGCATAGCTCGAGCCGCTGGGCGCGATGCACTCCGGCGAATAATGCGTGTTTATCGCGGCGGCGTTGCTTTTGAAGCGAGAGTCGCGCAGCAAGCCAGCAGCAACAGCTTCCCTGGCTCGGGGAGCTCTCTCACTCTCCCTTGTTGAGTTTCACGGCCCCCGCAAGATCTCTCCGAGCGATTTACATATTATGTACTCTACCAACGAACCCACTGTTGAGCCTGCTCCCGGTGAGACGAGGCTTACCCGACCGTCATTTTAATCCATTCCAACTAAGCTCAACGTTATTTTCATTCTCGCAGTTAATCTATAGTACCGATTAATAATAAAAAAAAAAATTAATTATTACCGAAAAATATTTTCAATTTTAAAAAATTCAGATTGGTACTAAAAGAGATTTTTAATGATTTTGAGAGGCACAATGAACCAACAGCACAATAGATTTTTAATTAAAAAAAAATTATTTAAAAAAAATTGCATAGGTGATGAGCAAGGAAAAACGGGCTAGTGGCAAAAATTTCTTGCTGGATACGGACAGACAGATTTTCTCTCAAATCCATTTCGCCCCTCTGTTGCCTATGTATATAGGTGTGTTGCCGACGCTGTAGAACGAGTCGGGTATTCCTCGAGGAGTATCTTCAGGAGGTACACAACCGAGGGAGTACTATCTTTCTCCGGGCCGTTCTAAGGCTCGTTCTCTCTGAAAAGCGAGCAGACCGTCTCTCGCGGCCCGCGAAACGAAGGAGAGGACTCTCGGGAGGACAGAAATGCCGCGGTACCGCGAGGCCTCTCGAAGAGCGCTCAGCACACCGCGCAAGAAGCACGGGAGAACGCGCGCATACCTCGTTGCGCTAACAATACGACCGCCCACGTACGAGATATCTCGTTTTATTATTATCCCTACCGTTCCGCGCGCACAGCTAGCCGATGCTACTCTTGCATACGATCCTGGCGGTGTTGCGCGCTCCTGCAGCGACGCTACGGCCACGTCGGCGGCGGCTTCTTCTCTTGCGCTATCCTGCCGACGTTGCTTCGGGCTCTTTTGTCGAGCGTCGACTGAACCGCGCGAGAGAATGAGGAGGAGAGGAGGAGCACCTGGCGAACGAGTCGGACATTCGATTTGCGACGACTGAACGGAACAGCTGACATTTTGGTCTAATTTTCGAGCTACATGTGATCAAATCTAAATAAAGGCATCGAGACCATGGATAAAAATGTTTTCAAACTGCTTGGAACATTACACAATGAAAAAAAATGGTTGATTTATGAAAATTTCATGGTTGATCTTTGACAGCGAGTCATATTATTGAATAACAAAATTGTATAAATCTTGTGAACATGGGCTGTTCTGTTGCAGGCACAAAAACTTTTCTATTTACCGTGTGGATTATTTTCTTCGTTATGTTTGTTAAGTTACGAGATAAAGCCATAGTGGTAGAGGGTTCGATCGAAATTTTAATAGAATTGAAATCGTAGCTTGTTCTCAAAGTGGAGAACGTCACGTTGTCTTGTAACAGCTCGTTCGGTCAAGTTTTGCAAAAGAGAAGCTACAAAATGCGCGTGTAAGAGTCTCGCGAGTCTCGGTGGTCGGTTAGTCCCGTCGGTCTCATAAAGTCGTAGGATCGACAATGGGCCCTCTCCCCCTTCCTACTCCTCATGGTAAAGAGGTTTTTCATGTGTGTATATATATATACTCTTGTTTCTTTCGAGCAAGCAAGCATGCACTACTGTGGGTGCGCCTCTGCAGCCCTCGGTTCTTTCGTGTCCGCTCGATTGTTCGAGGTAGCCGGGGAACCGAGCACTGTCGTCCTCCAGCTGCACGGACCGGAGGAAAGAGAGCCCGTGCCCAACGGTCTTCTAAACTTGCTTATCTCGACGATCGAACGAGCCCGGCCGCACTGGCGATAATAAACCCCGACAAATTGGCGATTAAATTCCATTTACACGCTCGCTATGAGAGATAGCTGGGGATCTTTCTTGCGTCCCATAAATCAGGAAGAAATAAGCGCAAGGGAACCTCTACAGTAGCAAAGATTCGACTCCCGTAAGGCGTACGATGAACCGTTCCGGAAATATAAAATATGTCTGCGCGATGAAAAAATATAGAGGTATACGTGGCGTATATGAAAAAAATATATTTCACATTCATGAAATGTATTTTCTGAAATCGACGACAATTCACGTTTAATATATTTAATAGTAGCGAGACGTGGCTGCGCCGCTCCCCAAGTTTCGCTATGGACTATAGATTTTAGGAAACGATTATGTATATTTCCCGAATTTTACCGGAAATAACATAATTTACGGGTCGACGAATCTCATTTTTTAGATATTCTGCTGTGAGGTCGCTTCCGGTCGAAAAACGACGTTTTTCTCCTGACTTCGACGAAGTAACCCCATTATTTGCTTGCAATACGGGCGAAAAACAGCATATTATTGACCGATGCTCATTACTCCCTTTAGAAGATCTATTACTCCCGCGGGAGTAATGGTCATTGCTGAACACGATTTTCCGTCGCAAGAGATGTGGTTATTTTGACGAGGCCGAAGAAAAAGAAAGTGCATTGTCATCCAAGGCCGAAAGTGACGTATTTCCGGTTAAAGAAATCATTTTTGCGGATTGGATACGTATTTCTGGCTAAAAAATATTTTTCTCTGGTCCGCCATGGCGTATTTCCGGTCGCAAAATGAGTACATTGCAAACGGCGATGGTGCACAGCGGGTTGCTAACACCGGTGTCATATCGTAACGTAGGAGCGAGAAGGGAGCCAGTGTAGTAGTCGCGGCATATCGCATGACACGGTGTACACAGCGCCGCGGATCCTCGGATCGCACATATCCGCTGACCCGAGTCGACCCCGCGCGTCCCTTCCGCCGTGCGTCAGGGAGACAGAGGGCGAACCTCCTCCGGGGACCTTTGGGCCTCGACGACGACGTGCCGGCTCTCTACCGGGGCCACCGCGATCTCTCCCTGCTGTCGTCGTGCCGCTTCGCGAAAACCGCGCGCCGCGCATTCGGGCGCAGAAAAAAAAAGACCGGTCAAACTTATATATGTTTATTTATATATGCCGCGGATTTGAAACACGATATTCGGCGGAGGGAACTCTCCCGCACGAACACGGTGCTGTTCGAGGGCGTTTCGCTGCACCGTGTACACAACAGCCACCCATGCGAGGTTCAAAAGGTTTGAATACTTTGCAAACATTTCTCTTTCAGAAATGCACATTGTTTGTTTTTCTTGATAAATCGACAATCACTTTTTCCACTCATTTTTCCTCTTTACTTTATAATATTTATCCCGTTGATTTAACTACTTTTATTAACTAAAAATAAGATCTTGTCGGCACGAATTCAAAGCTGGTTGAAGGAGTTCTGCTGCACAATGTACGCAACAGCGTCTCAGGCAAGGTTCAAACGGTCTGCACACTTTGCAAACATTTTCTCGTTTACATAGTACATTATTTATTTTCCTTGATAATTTGACAATATTTCTTTTTCATAATTTTGCCTTTTATTTTTCTCGTTAACTTTATATCAAGAGATCTAGTAGCGTTAATTTTAATAGTTTCATTATTTAAAAGTATGGTCTGTTGAGAAAAAACATTACCAACAATAAAATTATGGATTTTTCGGTTCAGGACATTTTTGTTTCATTTTTTTTGCTGCGCGTGCAGTGTTGAGGGTGATTTTGGCTGAGGTGATTGTAATATTCGCTTTCCTTCATGGATTTTAAAATTTTTATCTTATCTTTACCGAGCTAAGTGCGTTGCGCGATGTGTGTGTAATTGAATTTGTTGCGGAACACGATTCTTGCGTGAAACGCTGCATTTATTGCCGTTGTCGGCTAGTGGGTTAAACGAGCTACGAACTATTTTTTTATCAGCTTCGTAAGCCCCGAAGCATCGTCGAGACTTCCGGGACTTCGTCTGTCTCGCTTCCCTGTTCTCGATCCACCGTATCGTCCTTCTTCCTTTTACTTTCGATTAGGTGAATTAACGCGGTGGCAGATCGTAAGTGCGCGAAGCCACGGATTGCACCGATGCCAAAGGCATTTACCAGCAATAAGTAACGATAATTACGAACTAATGGGCGAGAGCGCGCGCAGCATAAGCGAACAAGACGACGACGAGGACGAGAACGACTACGACAACGACGAGGCTCGTGCGCCGCCCGCGTATAAGTATACACACCCGTACGTTGTGTGCTACAGTATAGTTAAGACCGTCTCCGTTTTACTGTACGAGGCACACATATTATACCGACTATATTCAGTATTTAAATTAACCGATCGATCGGCACCGTGTTCAACCTCGCACATTATGCAAATTTGTCGCGGAGGCAAAAAAAAAAAAACATGAAAATAAAAAAGTAACTCACGCAAAAGTTTTCTTGCAAAATGCAATTACCGCCGACGCGGGACATCGGCGCGTAATACGCCTCGAGAGTTCCCGAGCGCGAACTCTCTTACGGAAAGTTAATTGCACCCTTTTTTCACCTTCTCGTTCCATTCTACCGTTATACCAAATTTGTCCCATAATTCACATATTTTCTGTATCTCATCAATTTTTTTTACATGTATGTTTTTTTAATACCGATTTTTTTCTTTCTTGAACTTTCTCAGTAAACGCATCGTCTCTATATAACTCATAATTTTTCTTACGCGCCGGCATGATAATTATTGAAGTTTTAAGGGTCAGATGTGTGCGCTATTCGATGACAAACATGATATATATGCCCGATGTCGACAGAGTTAATGGCGAGAGGCAACGTTATATCATTATTCGTCATATTTTTTTCGTGCAGCTTCTTCGCGGAGAAAGAGAGAGTTTAACGGTCCGACGCCGGTCAAAAAACAAAATGTATTCGACGCCTCGCACCCACGCTGTCATGATGTACGCAACAGTGAAAAAAAAATTAAAGGTGTGCGCGCGATGAAATATTTAAAGCACAATGAAAATAGTTTTTATATTCATGACAAATTTCTTACCGATAATGACCGTCGAAGAACCGCGAAGAGGATTGCGCACGCGATTAAATATTTAATAAACAGTAAATATTGCTACTACAACTATTCCAGTCCAAATAGTCCAAAATGTACAAATGTAAAATATGCAAGGTGTAAAAAATATTAAAAATAAAAGAATAATTTCAATCAAATAATAAATTGTTATTCAATTCGAAGCATTTGTTCCGATTAAATTATCTCGACCCTCGAACCATGATAAAGCTCGTCCCATTTCATGCTTGTCCCGAAGATACGCGACCCACGCAGAAGGAAAATATCGAAATCGTTGAACAAAGTATAGACAATGACCATCGAATAATCGCAAAGAGGATTGCGCACCAATGTTCCACTATCGCAGGTGGCGACGGCAACCTGTGAGCAGAGACTCCTCCAGCAGCAGCAGCAGCCTTGATACATTTCGCCTACACGCTCGTCCGCAAGCACGCACGGTGGAGAACGGCTTTTCCATCTTCCGCGTGGCCGACACCTACGCCGCTTCTCGCTGGGCGACCCGCCCGGCAAGGACACGAGCGCCGCGAGCCTTCCCCGGCACTAAACGTATCACAGCCTCCTCTGTCATTATCGCCAGCAAATGCTCTCGCGTAGCGCGTAGATCAAGCTCGTTACGCGTTCGGGAGGCACCTACGTACACCCAAGAGAGTATACGTAACGCGTGCCGATAAAAAAAATCTCGATCACTCGGCCATGCGCAGCAGCGCGCAAACAACAACCTCCGCTCGTTCCCCTTTCGCTGGTCGAACAGACAAACCCACGAACCATCGAATAAATAAAATAATTTTTTTTTTGTTTCCTTTCCGTTCCCAAACATTTTTCCGGGGTATTTGATTTCACAGATCACCATCGATAACTACAATTTTCAGAAAAAAAAAACCTGAAATTAGCACCAGCGAATGAAACGTTGACAGAGCGTGGGTCGAAACGCTCGCCCGAGAATGTGCGCGCGTGGGCCAAAACAATCCCTCGTTAATTAAGATAATACGCAGATTGTTGTCTTCTCGGTGGGCTCTCGTTATCTACCGGTGCGTTATTCGCGGAATATCGTCCTGGATTGAGAACAGGTCGAATGTTAAATGGAAAAAAAAAAAAATTGATAACGATCGTTTAACAATTCGCCCGAGGGGAGCGGAGATGAAGAAACGATTGTCGTTAGCCCCGCCGCCCTCTCCTCCCGAAGATATAAGTGGGTATTAGTAACTCGCGTGTAGGTACACATTCGATCGCGGTATAAACACAACAGGTACAAGGCCATTATATTGTGTGTCGGAAGAGCCCTCGCGCTGGGTAGGCGATTTGCATCGAGCAAATCTCTCGGATCGGTATCCCTCCGGCCTCCGCCTCTCATCTCCCTCGCTCGACCGGTAAGAGAGCATGACTCTGTGAATCGGGACTACGGCGGTAGCGGCTGTCCTCTCGCTCTCGTTCTTCTCGGTAAAGCATAGAGGCCCGGCAGCGGAGACGGAACCCGGGAGATAAGCGACTACCGGACAACGGGGCAGAAAACAGGCGTCGTGCTACGGTATGCGCGGTCGAAGAGATCGGTACGGAAAAGAAGGAGGAGGCCGCGGTAACGCGCGGACTCTCGTTATCCTCTCCGCGCGGCGATACACGCCGGGCGCGTATGCATAATCACAAAAAATGACGTCAGGCCCCTTCGGGTGCATTCGTTAAAAAGAAATCCGTAGCAAGGTCGCGTTATCCTCGCGGGCCTCCGAAGTACATTCCGCATACACGTAACAAACCAGGCGCGGACGCGGAACGTGATCGTAACTGCAAATCGAGCGGCGAGACCGTTCGCGGGAGCGGGAAGATATCGCGAGATCGTTTTCGTATATTATTCTTAGCCGGGGTAGAAAGACTTCTTATATCTTATGTTTCATTTATTTCGAGGAAGAGAGAGAGAGAGAGAGAGAGAGAGAGCTTTGCCCGGTTTCGAGAGAACTTTTTTTTTCGCCGGGGGCGGGGAGATCTCATTACGAAATTTTTGCTCGCGAGACTTTTGTTTTTTTGTTTTTTTTTAATTTTCTTTCGGGGTTTAATGAGAGAGGGACTCTACTTTTCTTCAAAGCTGCAACATACCGGGACTACGTGTCCCTTCGCTAATTACCGCGTTCGCGTGTTACAGTTATGTATATCATGCATTGCGCACACACGACACACGTGTGTGCTTACTTACGGCGTGAGGGAGAAGGGAGAGGGCTATTAGCAAGCGAAAATTGCGAGGGGATAGAGAGAGGCCCGGCAACACCCAGCAGTCGGATATCAAAGGAGCAACCTGCGAAACTTCATTCGAGATGCCGGTGCAGCGAAGTACCTCGAATGAGGGAGAGCTCGGCCAAAGTGTACCGTGCAGCTAGCAGCTCCGTTAACGCCGTTCGGAGTACACGTCGTGATGGCGAGAATCGTGGGTCACTGGGTCTAATTAGCAATCAGCGATTTATCTCACCCGGATCGCGGGTATACACGCGAGTTGGGCAACGGCGGAGTCACCGCGAAGTCTCTCGCGGTTTCGTGCGCGGTGGGGTAAATGCAGCCTGCCGCGGGGCTGGGTCGATATATCTCGAGAAAAAAACAAAGAAGACACTGGCAGGTAGTACCATTTAAAGCAAAATTCACTTCGAAGACACTGGTAACCTTAATGTTTGTAACGAAAAAAATATTTACTCGATCGAACGACACAATTCTGGAAAATGAGTCACTGCGTGATTCATCGATCGCATGTTGTGAGGAGCGGAAGACTATTGGTATCGATTGAGGGAAAACTAGCTTCGGAAAAGAAAGAAAAGAAATAATTTGCACCAAAAGACGCACCACCATGACAACGCACGCGTTTGCGCGAATTCATGACACACGTAACGATAAGAAAGACCAAAGCTCGTTGGATTCTCGTTAATTCATGAACCAGCGGTGCAGCATGTTTTAGCTCCGTTCGGCGGAGCCCGCCGGAGCTCTTTCCCAATACGAATGAATCACGAAATCCAGAAAACTTGGGCAGGAGAGAGAAAGGTTGAGGGACTCGGTGAACGGGGCAGGAACAGAGAGACCCGTGCATAAATGCATTAATACGTTCAGCGAAGTCCGGAGTTACTGGGAGAGACGACCATGAGCGTGAAAGTGCTGAGGTTAATTGTTAATTATTATCCGGCCGATAAATGTCCGGAGGTTAAGTCCCATGGTAGTTGCGGTCACAGCAGCGCGCCGCTTATTATTAATTATTCGATTATATCCACCGGAGAATCAGCAACCAGAATCCTTTTTTTTCTTGTCCATTCTTTCTCTCTACCGTTTCCTCCCGTTTTATTTTACAGCATGCCGCAAAATTAAGAAAGCCTCTGTGGTCATCTTACGCTCAAGTATCATCGAATAAGAAAAAATTAAAGATAAAAAAAAATCGAAAACGTTATTTATAGGACACCGTGAAGTGGATGCGTGAGACGCTGAGCGCCGTTCGCGTGTCCTCGCTTACTATAACGGTCCATCATCTCCGCGTATCCTTATACCGTAACAATATAACGTGAAATCGATTCCGGCGAGCGTTTTATATTCCTATATGGCAAACGGTTAGCGGTTAAGCAGCGCACGGAAATCAAAATGACGATGACGAGTCCTCGGTCGCGGTTGTCGGAGGTCCGCGCAGGTGCACGGTGTCGGATGCTGTGAAAATTATCTTCGGGAAAAGCGCTCTTCGCGAGGCGTTCGCGAAGTCAGGTGTTCCGTTTTTCCAAGGATAAGCTGTTTCAAGAGCAACGCCGGGATGCGGTGAGAGCCGAAACGGGCTTTGCCAAAAGAGAGATCAATCAGGAACGTTGGAGGAGCGAAAACGCATACAGCTGCGGAAGGACGAAGAGGAAGAAGTGGCTCGATATAGAGTCAGCTTCGGTGGAAGGAATGAACGACAGGAAAGACCAGCGGGACTCTCTGAGCGGAGAATGCACGGTGGCCGAGTGAAGCACGTGGTTCCAAGACGGTGACGTCCGGATACCGGCGCGTACCAGGTGGCCGACCGATTTGCCCTGACCACAATAGCGCGCGTAGGCCGGAGAGCTGCGGAATTGTCCTGTGTGGGGTTTATTTATCGTCACGACGATTCTAGGCTCTTCGGACCGATCCGACGATACGTATACGTACGGACACATATCGTTCGTATATATTGGATGGAGGAAGGACGGGCGCACTCGATCAGAAAACAAGAAGCGAGCACATGTACGAAGATCACGCATGTACAGATATTTCTCAATTCGCAAAGATCCAAGATCTTGATTACTTAATTTTTTCTGAAAAAAATACAGTTACTTGATCGAACTGATTAATCGTAAAAATAACAGGATGAAGAATTCACGATTTCCGTGGACAGTGTGTTTGTTGAATTTACCGAGCCTATTCTACTGTGTGGAACCATCAATCGGAACTCTCTATCCGCTTCATTCGATCTCATGGGATTACGGTCAGCTGTTATTATTATTTTTCTCATTAATTCTCCGGACTCTTTCAGTCATTCAATTTATTTTCTATATACATATTTTTTTTCCATTCAGGTGTCAGTGTTCTGCCGCTGGATCTTGTGATAGATACATCGGGGGCGTGGGTGGAGAGGTTGTCTCGACAATAAGGTCTAATCCCTGTTTCTCTTTCTCGACCTTCCTCCTCGATGGGTGGAATAGGATGAGCTTGGAAGTCGAAAGTTTTCGGATCACGAATGCCAAAGCGAGTTTCACAATTGAACGGGGAGACTCGAGGCACGATCGATCACGGAAGGAAGAGAGGATGTCCCGTTGAAACCTCTACGTGTGGGCGTTAACCCGTACGAATGAGACTTGCGACGCTGAGTACGCTTCTTAGGACAATCGTTAGCTCTCTCAGCACTCGGTCAATGGAGCTCTTCAGCTCGGAGGTTCTTCTGCTTCCTCCGTCGTTTCTTCTCTTTCGATTTTTCTGACTCCCTTCGGTCACTCAGTCGCATGACTATGGTACGCATACGGTACAGAGAGAAGGGACAGCTCGCCTCGTTCTCGTGTCCGCAACATCGACATCGACGATATTGGCGATCGTCTCGAATGCCAACTAGGCTCACTTCCTTCCTCTCGTGTCTCGTAGACAACAACGCGATGCCCGGCGACTTCCCCTCTGAATTTAAATCGGGGACCTCGTTTGTTCGCATCCGATGTACACACTCGAACCTCTCTCCGTGTACACCCCGACTACTGTTGCTAGCCCGAACGAACGGTGCTTATTATATTTATATTTTTTGCTCGACCTCCGACGAACGATTATCGTCAGTCAGGCACTCTGTCATTGTTTGGAGTTTTGTTGACGGTACTTTATTATAAAAAACTAGCGTCGCTTCGATACGACCACATGTAGCAAATTGCAGATTTTCTAGACGGTTAAAAAAGTATTCGTGCGAAAAAATGCTCATGTCTGAGACTAAAAAATGATGAACCTCATATGAAGTTATACTGCGGATGCGCACAAGTTAGTAATGATCATCGATCAATAACGGGCTATTACTCGCCCGTACTGCATGCGATAAATATCGTTATTTTAGTGAAGTCGGGAAAAAATCAATTAGTCCCCCTAAAATCCCCCCCCCCCCCCTCCCCCCCTTTCGAGGTGCTGCTGGAGTCTCGTTCTAGCGCCAATTCCACTTTCCGTCTGGGAGTTCCGCGCCGCCCGGTTCCCGACCGGTGCGATCGAGAAACCTCGGGGCTTCGTCGATTCGACATATCTCGATCCGGTTCGCCCACGGTCAGCCCGCGGAGCGCTTCGCCACGTCTCATATACTTCGGTATGAATATGCAACGATAATATCCGACAACGATTTATTTATACCCGTGACGCTGTCAGATCGTTCGTTAAACGTCACGTACGAGAGATTCTGTGGTTTAGCGAACGAAAAAGCTTGAGAAAAACTCAGCGCTACGGGTTATATCACAGATACATACACGAACACGACACCCAGCGCGGACCGTTCTCCTTTGCGATACCGAAAATATCGAGCCGAGCCGTGCGAGAGAGTTACGAGGTTTAATAACCGCTGTAGTCTCCTATCGACGACACGATAAAATCATACCGACGCCATGAATTTATATACAGCGAGAGAAAGATACTCAGCGTGTAACAAGAACGGGAGACGGACCGGTATCACGTCCCCGAGCATCAGAACACTCGAACGCGACGTGAATATCGGATAACGTCCGATCCAACGGCACACGGAAGTGCTTCCTCAGTGCAACCGACGGGGGCTAACGGCATCGATCTCTTTCCGGTCCCGATAATATCGTCGATGTACGTACGAATTGACGATCTACTGACAATCGTGTCGATAAATATGTGCCGCTCATGACTATCGATTATTCTATGTACTATATCAAATTGATGATGATTGGGCAACGGCTCGAAATTTAGTGGTTTTTTTTTTTTTTTTTTTACTTTACTTTGTTGGGTTTCCGACTGTAGGCAAAGAACCCCGCGATATGCTCAGGTGAATGCTTGTACGTCTTTGGTAATACAGTAATAAAATTAATGGATTTAATAAATTCGGAGCAGTGTCGAAAAATCGATTGTTATATCTTACGTATCATCGTGGTCTATGATATGCAAACAAATGTGCGAAAATTCTTATTGATTCTTTTTTACATCGTTCGGTTTCCGGCTGTAGGCGAGTAGCCTGATGATATAATAAGGTGAATGCTCGTACATCTCGGTAAGAAGGTAAAAAAAATAAATGAAGGAAGAGAAACGCATAAGCGCGCTGTCCGGGAGTCTCGTCCTCCTCCGAGGGGGGCCTCTTTCGTTCTTCTTCTTCCCTTCTGCCCTCGTCCCGCCCTTTTTAGTTCGAGACGCAAAGCGACGCACCGTAAAATTCGTGGGTTTTACAGCCAGAAGCCGAAAGTTACGATCCACGGCCCGGTTTCGCTAAATTAATTTGAACGCAGTGCGAGCACGTCCCACGGCTAATAACAGAGTGTCTCCGGAGGAAGCACGACGAAAAGGATAAGCATCGAAAAATAAAAATAATGATCTATACACTGTCCATTGACGAAACGTCCCCTGAGGTTCTCAGCAAGGATTTCGCCAATCGGTATCGAGAAATTAAGGTGGGAGTCTTCGAAATTTATTGTTTTAAAGCATTTTATTGCAAAGTATTAATATCGCGCGTGATATGCTTTAATTGCGAAAGGGAATAAAAACGAAAAATTAAGTAGAGAAATGAAGAAATAAAGATCGAGAAAAAAATAATAAAAAAAAGGAATGCAAAAGTTTGTGTACTCTTGGCCGAAACGGACGGTCGGCCGTTGGTATGATATCTTAATTAATGAGCCGCGCTCGGGACACGCCTTCTCGCCTCGTTAACTCCGGTAACCACGGAGGAACCGCGAACTCGCTCCGGTCACTTTCGTTTCGGTACTCGTCACGATTTTTCACGGCAAGTTCCACCTCACTCTTTCTCTCGTGTACTTCCATCTAAATCTCGTCGCTCTCCGATCGACCATTTTTTTACTCCCATCGATCCTTACCACGACGTCGTTATCCCACGTAATCCATTAACACGGAAATCCCTTCAATAGACAAGCCTTTCGATAATTGAAAAATCTACTTCGAAGAATGAAATATTTTCAACGATTTCTTTTGGTTTTGGTTCAAGCGATGCCGGTCTTAGAAATTTCTTAAGAACGCAATGCAAGCTGTCAAAGTGTCCAAGAATATTTCGGTTAAAACTGGATATTTTCGAACGTGGCCTATCGGACCAGCGGAGCTTACAGCCAGAGGCTTAATTAATATGTTAATATCTGACATTATTATTTTACCACAAAAAGACATTAGTACTGAATCAATATAAGTAATGTAAGCAAAATTAAATATCCAGTGATTGAAATTTAGAATTTATTTTTGCCGTGCATATCCCTCGTCCGCCAAAATATAACTGATAAATACAACATTGTCCCCAAAATAATTTGAATTTTTCATTTCACGTCAGTCTTTCAATCTCTTTTTATGATGCAGCCGCTAAAATTTGACGGGAGATTTGAATTTAATTGATGAAAGTTATGTTCAGACGTGGCGTATCGGGCATGCTACGCTCGCAGCTACAAGGGTTAATGCTATTACGAGATCGCAAAAATTAATCATGATCTTACGTGAATGAAATTCAGGAGCGGTTTTCGCGGTGGCGTTAGCCGCAGCGTTGCAACAAACGCTGACGATAATAATTCATCGGGATTGGAATTTTTAATTGCCCGTGAGGGGCTCCCGTGCGGACTGGATGCACGGCGCTCCAGCGAAATAAACCACGGGCGCGCCACGCTCTCGGTCACGCCTCGTTAACACGCGGTCACGTCCGTTTAGATCATGATCCGATCTGATCGATATAATATTCCATTCACCACTTTTACTCCCTCCACCGTGAAGGAAAAAAGAATGATATCTACATATATACACAATTATGGACCCCGGTGATATTTTGCAAGAACGATTTAATGAATGAACAAACGAGAATGAATGGTGGATAAAAATTGATAAGCGGATAATTGCATTTCACGCTGTCCCATATGCACCTGAGCCTCGTTCGCCTCGCAATCAATTTCTATCCCTTCCAGCGTCTATCTCGAGATCTCGGATACTTCGGCCACACATTATTACAACGATAAATTTTTATATAAAGTTTCATTTTTTTTGCTCCCAAATTTTATTTATCCGTCTAAATTAACGTACGAGCAAATAAAAAATGTCGTAGGGACGGTTATAAGCTGCTCGGCCCCGATGAGAGAGATGCTAATTTCTTCCCCGTGGGGAGTGAATTTAAATTGGCGGGCTTGGCTCCCCGTGCGGTAAATGAGGCGCGGGCGCACGGTCACGCCTCGTTAACGCGCCGTGCGACCGCGGGTGAGCCCGGTCACTTTCGTTTCGGGGGACTCTCGTCACGACCGGGAGAGTACTACATGCACGCCAACCGCGGGGAGCGAGCTCATGGAGCCCAGGCTCGTGGATTCGATACCCGACTCGTTTATCGTTTCACGCTCAGGCGCCCACTGGAAAGGAGCGATTTTCTCACGAGTCGATTAGCACAAAGTTTTGCGTTCGATGAACTGACATTGTTGTTATTATTGTTATAAATCAGAAGGGATTTTCGTTCGCGAATTTAAAAAATAATAATTATTATCATTATTTCATGTATCCATACAATATCTCGGTAGATAGTCGAGATTATATCGGCGGTGTGATTATAGAAAAGAAGCATTTTATGTATATTGCGCAGCGGTCCGCGACCCTTCCTCTCGGCGTACGAGCTTGCTCCGGGTGCTGCGGCATCGGCATCGAGAATTTACGATTGTCCACGCGAAAGCGTAGGTAATCGTCGATGATATCATCGTTAAAAGTAGGCACGCCTCTCCTGTCTGTCGCGAGAGAGCTGCGCGACACTGCGCGGCATCGACGGCCCGCGTCTGTAGCGAACATACAGGTCGGATTTATAGTGGTGGAGTCAAGAGGGATATCGTTTGCGACGATGACCTACGTAAAATACACCGGTTATAACGAAAGGGCCGCGGCAGCGACGTAAAAAATAAGGCGTAGCAACGATCCGTTTTACCTTACTCACATTCTCTATCACTGCTATTCGACTTCGCTGTCGAATGCTATTTTATATGTCGCCAGATTGTGCCTTGGGGGTTTCGCAGTCTCACTATGGTTCGTGAATTTCAACTATCGGAAATACAGACTTTTGGAAATTTATTGGAAACACGGCTCTTATGGTTTGAAAATTTCATGTAAGCATCCGTAACTGATAGGTTAAGTCCTTTAAATAATAAATAATAAATAGATGATCGGATAATTGTATCTCGCGTTACGATCTACATCGCTGTGACAACATATGTTTAGTGTGTATTATAGCGTGTAAATAATATATTAATAGAGGGTTCAGAAATCCAGTACTGGTCTACGAGTATGTTTGCGTACGAGAACGTTTGTGCGAAGGTAAAACTCGCACCGGCAGCGTCCAAGAGCACCTCGACGTCGAGTCTCGTTTGTCGCTCCAAGAGGGGGCAGGGGGCGGCTGAGGGGGGCACAAAAAGTAATTGCAGAAAAAGTCCAACCGATAAACGCGACAAAATGACGTTCTAAAGACTGCAGGCGGTGATCGGAACTGGTGCGGTTGCACTGGTTACAGCGCGGAGACCTCGTCGTGAAGCCGAGCCGAGGTACTCGACGGTCTCGGCCCAGTGCCAGTGCGTTTAATGAGGCCTCGAGGAATCGATCCCTCGGTATTCGTGATAAAGAAAAGCTGCGGAGGGACAAAACGATCGCTGGAGCTTCTGCCGTGTGCGGATCTGTCGTCCCAATGAGAGAGGCGGAGAAAGAGAGAATAAGAGAGACTGTGGAGCAAAGCGAAGAACTGGAGGAATCTCTGTCTTCTTCACCGTGCCCCGTCGGGCGAGGGTATTACGCGCGCGCGCCTCGACCGAGAGGGGCTTTTCACTTCATTGCCGTCGGCACGTCGAAACGACGGGGACGAAACAGACGGATCTGTTGTCGATTGAATTCCCTCGTCGAGTAGACACACCGAGAGTTTCAGGAGTTGTCCGCGTGCGACGATCCAGAATGCAGACGCGTGTAAGAATTGATCGAATAAACAGCGACGAAAAAGAAAAAAATCTCTCTCGAATCGTTCAATCAATCGGAATTAAAAATATCTTGTCACGATTAACGCTGGCCCATCGTACAGAGGCTCCCAAGATTGGACCGTCGTCGATTCGCACTTAAGGGAGTCTTCCTATGTGATGGGTTGAAAAAATCGATTTTTTTTTTTTTTCATAAATTGCTCCCTTAACATGTCTAGAATACGGTAGTAAAGCGATTTTAGAAAATTCGAAGTCGTTTTAAAGATACAGCAGGTAAAAGAAAGAGCGGTTCGGAGCGCTGAGTTGGCAGTTAGCGCCCGGGCCTATTGTGTACCGTCGGGTTTATACCTGGCCTCCCTTTTATTCATACATCTGTTCTATGGTTCTATTTCTATTTACAGTACAACCTGGTTATAAGTTACATCGGATGATCTTGTCACTCTCACGGAAACTATATCTATATATATAATATTTCATGAAAGTAAGAGAGAGAAAGAAATATAACTTATAACCAGGTTGTACTGTATATATTCTTATACGTTCTATTGTTATAATATTTTACCGAAGTTATTTTAGTCTTGGTTGAACTTCGAAGAGAGCAACAGCTACAAATTATTTTTTTTCATAATGAGTGGACGGAAAGGAAGTACGAGTGGAAATGTTCATCCTGGTCGTAGTAAAAAAAGAAAGTTTAGTGGAAACCGTTTTACCCACAAAAATGATACGGTATTTACATCAGCTTCGGCCAAAAAGAATTAATTCGTTGTTTAGGAGCAGAGACACAAAACAATAACGAATCTTTGAATTCCTTGATTTGGACTTTCGCTCCTAAACATCTTCATTCTGGTCCCAAAATTGTTGAAATTGCTAGCTACTTAGCAGTTATTATCTTTAATGAAGGTTTTCAAGGTATTTTAAAAGTTATGTCGATTATGGGATGCCCTGTTGGTCGTGAAGCCCAAGCGTATGTTGAGAAACGGGATGAAAAGCGAATCTTACGTTCTGAGCGGCGCGTAAGTGATGTCGTTAAACAAGCCAGGATTGACTCAAGAGCTGAACAATCTGCTTTAAAAGAGTTTCACGAGGAAGAGGAAGGAATACTCTATGGACCAGGCATCGCCGATTGAGAGTAAGTTGATATTTTAATAGTTTTTAACGGACTTGAAACTTTAAACGCGTTTTTCTCAAAACTGTGTTTTTCAAACTTTCCTCCATTGTATCTCAGAAACGGCTGGACCGAATTACTTGAAATTTACAGGGCACACTCAATATATGTAAACGCATGGAATGAACTATTATCAATCGAAAATTTTCAAAACTTCGATTTTTTTATAGCAAAAAAACAAAAAAAAAAACGCCTAATTTGCAACTTTTATTTCAAATGTCTATCAAAAATCCAATTTTTTTTATATTCATTTCATTATAGGTCATTCCGTGCTTTTAAGCCTACAAATTAAAACGCCGTTTATTTTTTTTTTTTCAGATAAGCCGATCAGCCGGAATCGTGGAGGAAGTGGGAGCTCTTTTTTTCGAGGCGGGGGTGTTCAGAGCGCTGTAACTCTAGTTTGACTGAATATTTTTAGCTGAAATTTTTTATTTATACTGTCCAAATATGTGTTAATAAATGATAAAAAACTTGAAGCTCTAAATATTTACTGGTCGTAGAAAAAAAATCCTAAAATATCCCTAAAAAACAGGCCGTCACATAGGAAGACCCCCTTAAGTACATTAACCAATAATTTCAACAAGCTTCAGTGTGTTCATTCTAGCTAAAATGATTTTTCTTTCTTTTTCGGAAAATTACGAATGAAGAAATCTTGTGTCAAGACGACTCGATTACAGAAGAAAGGGCAAACAATCGTTCGCTCCTAGTCGAATTCAGAGGGATTTAAAGCGTACGACGGGAACACGGAAGTTCTCGCCCAACTTCGCGGTGCGGCAGAGCGGGCGATAAAAGTCCGAGCTAATCGTCAGGTGAAACGCGCTCTTTGTCATTAACTCGGAGCGCCGATGAGACGAGACGAGGAAGTGTTTCTTATTATATCAGGCAATAAAATAAAAAGGCACGTCGGGAAGGGCTGAGGGTCAAGAGAGAAAAAATGAACGAAATGCGAATCGATAATTCATTGGCGGCGGGGGTTCTCTTCTCTTTTTGCAGCTATCGTTACACTGTGTGGAAGCGTAGTACGCACCGCGCAAGAGGGAGTACCGAGGCGGTTCTCAGCTGCCCTTCGAAACGAGCGTATGATTACGGACGCGCGGATAATGGCACGTTGCGAATCTTAAAAGGGAGGGCCGCTCGCGCGTGTGCATCACGGTCGAGAGCTAACGAAACTCCGGCGAGGAGAGTGCCGAGAGGGAGCGAGGAAAGTGGAACGATAGCGATGAAAGTGTGGAGGGTTCCCGCGATTATAGGCGCCTTCGGGTCGTATAACGAGTAAGGCGCGAGAGCAACAATGTCGAGCCGTTGAGCCGTGGAGATTCGAGAGAGTATGTGCGCCTACTCCGCGTAGTGTTCGGGAGAGTGCAATATGCACGAGTTCTCCGGATTCGCTCGCCAGCACACAGCAGGAAAGACGCGTTGATCTCACGCGTGTAATTATCGTATACGAAGCGAGCATCGCGAATCGGAAGCTCCTCGGTTGAAGAGGGAGAGCTTTCATCGCCTGGGAGGAAAAAGGCGACGAAGGCTTCGCACATTGAGGAGAACGGGGCAAATCACGGGGAAAAATGGACCATTTCTGACGAAATTTTGGATTTATAACAACACAATCTCGAACGTATGGATCTAGTTCACTGGCTTAAAGTGAACAGGGTGTGGATTTTCTGCATCAAAAATCGTATTCTTTTCTGTCGCATTGTACGGGAAAAATACATAAGATTGCTTCCTGCTCGAAGTTTTGGTAGCGTTTTTTGGTGCCTTTTGACGACGTGGAAAAAGGCAGAAGATGGACTGGAAGTCATTGAACTTTTTGCCATTTTTCGTTTTCTCTTTGAATACCCCTAAAGTTTTACAATCGATTTATGGGAATTACACTAATTGTGATTTTTTGGAAATAAATTCTTTTACTTCTGACACGTATTTCCGAATGAAAGGTCACGCTAAGAGTAAAATGAATTCTAGTTTTGTAATCAGCGGTTAAGAATAAATAAAAAATTCAAATAAAAAAGTTCGCTACGATAATTGTCGGTCGCTGACACGTGACTCGTAACTGTAAAGTTTTGTCTCTTACCGTTGATGACACGGCGTTCCAGTGTACAGCACCGTCGATATCTCGCAAACTTCGGTTCTTGCGAAACTCTCGAATTAGCCGGTCGAGGTGAATGTATAAAAGCTCGATCGATTTCACGATCGTGAGCGACGGAGGCGGTAGAGAAGGTTTCTCGCGTGTGTTTAACGAGCGTACGTGCGCCGGTGCACCTTCGAGGCTTCTCTCGCGACGATCGACCGCACGAGGATGCATCTCTCGCATAATAATGACGCATCGGTCTCTCTTCGACTCGCTTTTTAGCTCGGCGGTAGCGGGGGATCGGAAGCGCAACGAGCTCGCACGTGCGATCGTCGTTGACCGTTCGCTCCCCATCCACCGCTCTACCTCCCGATGCAACACGACTGCGTTATAAATATATGTTTCACCGGTACATTGTCGATATGAAAATTCTGTCGCTGACATACTGACAAATATTTTTTCGAGTCTCAGCGAAATAAGATGGCCTATCGGCAATGTTGAAAAAAAAAAAAAAATGGTACTCACATTCCTTGTTGCGATCCATTGCGTGCTGTAACGGAGAGTCGTCCACTTCCGCTTTCGGCGGTGATCGATTACCCTCAGCCATTTCTGTCGCAGCCGAAGAAGAATCCTCGATCGTCTCGTTGCGAGCTGCCTCGTTCGATGCAGCCACGCAACCCAACGATGACTTTCTACCACGTGACGAATTCTCCGGACTTTTGTCGCAGCGTTGCTTCGTCGTTGTCGTTACTTTTTTCAAACTTTCCGCAACTGTTCTATCTCTGCGAAAAACCGATGCAAAAAATATGTTTGTATGAAAACATATTAAAATGAAAAAAAGAACATTGTCCGATTTTTTTATTTTGAAATAAGTTTATATTGAAGTAAGTTCGTATTTCAAACGAGATATTTCAAATTGAAAAGATCGAGCTCGCAGTCCGACGAAGGTCGGGGCTGTTCGGAGCCAAAGGATTATAGTTTATTACAACGCGAGCAGACGGGCCGACGCGTATACTTACGGCAGCGAGCTGCCGAGCTGGTCGTTAAGCTGCCGGTAGTCTCGTTACAATTATTTCACCGGAGAATTATTAAGTATAATGCGCGGAAACTATAATAAATTCCAGAAGACGCCCTGAATTAGTCGAGCCACTGGTTATCCGGCGGTACTTTTGCATCGCTCTGTAGCTGCTCACGATGATACAATTGTATCGATTATACCGTTCGAACCTTTCGGCACGGAGGCCAAGAATCCGCGCGAATTTTCCAATTATCTTTACGACGATTTTGCGGCACACCGAATGCAACAATTATTGTGAATAATTTTTGTAAACCGGACGCACTCCCAAATAAAACAAATTATTCTTATTATTATTATCATTATTCTCTCACCGGTCCTCCTTCAATTCTCGCTTTTCGCGCCTTTCTCTGGGTCCCTGTAACAGCCTCTTAGCCTTTAGTTTAGACTTTGCCTCGATCTTGTTGCCGGTCCTGCTGTGATTCTGGTGCTCGATAACACCACTAGAATCAGCAGGTGTCGTGGCAGGCTCGTCGTCGTTTATCGACGATCGTGTCGTTCTCGAGGATGAAGAACTCGACGACGAGGATGCCGAGGCTCTGCTATTCGTGTAGTCCTGGAAGTCGAGGCGGCAAAAGAAAAACGAGAAATCGAAGATGACACTGACAATTATGCCGAGTAACAAATATGGTATTAAAATTCTTATAATATGTTTATTACTTACCTTAAACCACTCGGGATAAATGGCGCTTATGGTATCGAGGAGGTCCTGATCGAGTTGAATCCTCCAGAAAGGGGAGCCGCTGTCCAACCTGTGGCCAGACTCTGCAACGACATCAAAAAGAACATCCGCGTTACAGATTGCAGTAAGATAAAAATAATAAAAATAAATAACGTAGCAGTAAATTTAGCAAAAGTCTCGTCAATTGAATTAAAATAATTAATCGTTTTGTTCTGGACTCTTACATTTTTTGTTGCTCGATAAATCAAACTTTCTTTGATTCACCCCCCTCCCGGAGCCATCCTCGTCGAAACAATGTTAATTTCGTTGGATGAATAACGAGCTCTAGGGCACGATACTCCCGGAGGAGGGCGTCCATTCCGACGAGTGTGCAAGCTCGAAGAGAGGATCGCGATTTTCTCTCCGTTCCTATAAGGCCTAATGGCGTAGCTCGCGCGACGACCGAAGCGGACGACCGATAGCCCGATGGCCGAAGCGTATCAAAACCCCAAGGAATTCAAGACCGCGAATTTCTTCGTCGCATTCCGCGAAATTCCCTGCCTAATTTAAACGTCGGACGGAGGGACTGTTCCCTCCCTTGATACGCTGTTGCCGGAGGACGAGGCAGGAAGAAAAGGGGGGATGATGGTCGGGACTGAAGTTAGCCGACGTCGACGACGTCGTCGTGGTCGGTTCCGATGGTTGTGAGGTGGTACGACGACTCGGTACCACCTCGTGCGGACACTTTGGACCGCCGAGTCTCTCCTCCCGTCGACTCTACTCGGAAACATCAAGGCACGGAGAGGAGCGTAGGTACGTCGAAGAAACGAAGTATCGATGAAGAGAAGGAGAAGGAGGAGGAGGCGGAGGAGAAGTAAGGAAGGGAAGGGAGTTCTCGAAGGGAGGAGACCTCGTTACGACGACATTCTACGAGCGGGCGAGACGCGTGCCTTGCCTTCGTGATCGAGAAATCGATCGGCGACGTAGACGTGAGAGCGAGCAAGAAAGTCGAGAAGCGAGAAGGATCGAGGGTCGAAGAGCTGGCTGATGAGAAAAGGGGGAGTTTCGGACGGACGATCGAGAGAGCGCACTCGTCGAGAGACTGCCGGAGGAAACCCGTCCGGTATCGTCAGAAAACACGAGTTTGCATCGATCGTGGAGTGCGAGAGGTCGCGTCTCCCTCGCGTGCCTCCACGACTCTCGATCGCCTCGCGTTTCTCGAGCTTCCTTCTTCAACCCTCCCTGGATCTTTGGGCGAGGTGAATTCTGCATGTTGCAGAAACTTTCGGGCTTATGTCCTGTAAAATTCTGGACAATACTAGGTTCGATATCCCAGGTTCTTTGGTATTCCGCGGAGAGCGGGCGAATACCGGAGAGCAAATTTTAGGTTCACAGTTGCAAGATGAAATTTCGATAGAAAATAAATTCTCCGTTACGTTGGATGAGCCGATGATTAGATGAAGGATGAAGAAGATCGACAAGGTACATAAACGCTCAATCAGTGGGTCCGCAGTGTCCCTGCTGGATCGCAGGCTACAATCGATCGATGCGTTATATTCCGAGGATAACTCTCGTCCTCGAGAATACGTGTCTTCGGAGGCGGTTGTAAATCACCCGGCCAAGAGTACCTCTCGTGTGAATCATCGTGAAAGAGATGGCCGAGTGACAAGGGAAGATCCAGAGATATATATCGCGTAGGGATTGGGGGGCGGGGAGGGGGGGGGGGGGGAGATCTCTCGAGATCGATAAATTCCTGATGCGAACAGACCACTCGGACGCGCGCGCGTCAGTGTCAACTCGCGAGAGAGGAATACCCGGTAACAACGCACCTGGGAAAGACACCTCTCTAATAGAGCCCCCGATCGTTCGTATCGATTACCCGAGGGTACACGATCGATTATCGATTGTGTGTAAACTCCACGGGCCCCAATCGGCCCTTTATCTCCTCAGGTGTATCGGCGAGACACCTCACGGTCTTCGATTTTCAGGTCGATGACCAATGCTTGTCGGTTGGGTTCGGCTTGGAAGGCGCGGGACAGGGAAGTCCGGACATTCGCAGAGCCCGAAAGATGACTCTTCGCAGAAACAGGCAACATCCTTTTCGGACGAAAAAAGCAAAAACAAAAACGTCTCCACTTGGATTGTCGAGGGGCGGGAGAATGGGGGAGAAACGAAAACAATAACAAAGCGAACTGGGCGGTTGGCAAGAAGGATGAGGTGGTCCAGAAGATACCTCCCTCTTATCCTCGGCCTGTCCGGGCATAATCCACGGAAGATCCCGAATGCGAAATCACATTCCGATTGATCCTGAAGAGAATCCCTGTCTAACGCGGCGGGCTACCTACGAGTCGAGAAATTCGAACGAATAAATCTCGTTCCTCACCACCGCATGCATCCCTGGCCCAACTTCGTTTTACCCTTGCTATTTTGTATAATTCCGTTCGTTCGATATTGTAATGACGAGCTTTTGCACGAATATTTCTCGGGAGCCGGCTAAATTCGGACGAAAATGTATTCGACAGGAAGTCGAGAAGGAATTTGTTTTAATCCATCAACGATGGAAGATGTTTCTTCTCTGAGTTATTCGTTGTTTTTTTTTTCTTATTTGCGATGCGAATATATCGGTCGTTCTTCCGCGTCTCTGAGAGGACGCGAATTCTCATGGCGAAGGGACGAAAATTTGACGATTACGGGCGCGGTAGCGGAGACTCGGAGTGTATCTGGACGAGACCCGAAGGCTCTCCTCTTCGTGAGTCACTCTCGTCAGGTCCAACGGCACCGCGCAACATTGGCACCGCAGGGTCGGGCGGGGAACTCTCGCGCGCGAAAAACTGCGCCGCACTTCGGGAATGTCGTCGGCATGTCCAGGGTGCCTTCGTCCTCTGCCCCTCGGGGTCCCTCCCATCCCTCCTCGCGTTCACTCGACAACTTCGAGAAGACGACGGTTACCCCTGGTGTGTTCGCTACCACTGGGCCTCGCCTCACTCTCTACTTTCTCTCTTACTCCCACTTTATCCTGCGATTCTCCGTCGTTTTATTTATTTATTTTTTTCTCTCTCTCATCCGACAACGTTCGGAGAACCGCCGAACGAACAACCGTCCCGGGACCTCTTCCTCGTTGTCCCCCGTGGACCGCTTCCCTATCGCCTTCCTTCAGCTCGCGGTCTTCTCTGCTCTCGGTCAACCGCGGATTAAAGAAGTTCGCGGAATTGGGCGTACGGAATCGAACGATCGAGCACTGACGAAAGTGGCACGTTCTACAGAAGCTTATCGAAAACGGTATCTCGCCATCCGAATGAATTCTCTCGTTAACCCTTCAAGCCCGATTTCTCCGACCGAAAATGTTCGAGCGATGGGATGAAATATTATCGACATTTTTCGATACAAATCGAAGAAGATATTTACGAAAATTGTCGCTTCACCGACAGTTTTATGTACGTTTGGTCGTTGAAGGGGTCATTTTATTGATACCCAAATCTTAGGAATTCCCTTCGGCTGCCGCGACACGGAGAAAGTACCTCGGTCTTCGGGGCGATGATCGGCGTTGTATATTCGGACTCGAAAAAGCAAGTGGAATAGAAGAAGTGAGAGGTATATCATAGTCTCGAGCGGAGGGTGTGCACCTTTGTTCCAGCAAGAGCATCCCACACGTTACATTGAACTCGTATGATTATAAATCGCGCTTACGAGAGGCCTGTTGTCTTCCTTCTCCGACCAGCCGTTGCGGAGGAGCGGAGAAACGAGAGGCGAAGACGATGTGTGGAAGAAGAGGGAGAACGTGGGCATCACCACGCGTGACCAGTTGCTGCCGGGGTCCTTGGGCCTCCACCGACACCCACACGTGACGCGCGCCGGTTTACACACTCGCGCATGCGCGCGTGCTGCCGCGCGCATGCGCGTGCACACACTAATGACACTGCGATAAGTACACACATTGACGTTTATACAAAGTGTATGTAAAGAGGCTAAAGCGCTCTCGAGAGTTGCGCGCAGGTACACACGGCATTGTACGCACCTGGAAAACGTAACAGAGGGTCGTCGCGGCTAAAGGAAGACGAAGAGGACAGCGGACCGTACCGAAGATATACGCGGCCCGTTTTATATATACTAGAGAAGAGGGGCCTTCGGTCTTCGGGGTCCCGGGGCCACTTAACCCTTGACTCCAAGATGTCGCGGAAGTTAGCAGAAAATAGGTGGCAGAAGAGGGAACCGCGAGCAGTGGTTCTCATTGGCCACGGTCAATCGTCTTTTAATTCGAATAAAACGTTTATTTTCTGCACTGAGAGAAGAATCTCGGGAAAACTACGAATTCATGTGGTGGATTTCGAACAGGGAACGTGGTGTACCAGCGCCACATTATCGATATGCCCGATTTTCACAGAAATCATAGCGATTTTTAACGGGTTGGCAACATTTTACGCGTCTGACTGAGAATTTCGTGAATCACAATCGGAGCAATGTTTTTTATGTACGTACGCGCAAAACAAATCTTTGATCGACATAACATGACGGTATACCCTACAAAGCTGAAACAAACGTTCCGTGATCGCGCAGTCACCCCATCACCATGTTTTCTTGTACGAACGTTGTTCCACTAAAAATTACAGGCTATTCGGGTAAAATCGGCGATATTTTCTAGCAGAATGTGTTACGTATAATACGAATGTATTATACGTAAAAATGTGCCAGCGGATCCCAATTATACCTGATTTATGTAATTACCAGGTAATTTCAATCGGACTCTCTCTCTCAATGAATGAATAAAAATCCAAGCATTGGAAAATGGATTTCATTCAATTGGTTAAATTTGCTGATGTTTGAACAGAAGATCCTGCAGTTGTACATGTGTCACGAACACTTGCAGTGAGTCTCTACACACAGTAGTATCCACGAAGCTGTTGCTCCGCCCAATTATTTTTTTTTTGTTTTTTCTCAACCGTTCATCTATCGCGAGTTGGTTTCCCCGTCAAGAACATCCTCAATAAACCGAGCCATGAATTATGCGAGAGGAGAACTGACCACGTCAGCGAGGACGGAGCACCGGAGCAGTGGGCGTTCATGCGAGCGTTCGACGACTATGCAAACGGGGATTAGAGAGGGGTCGCGCGGTCTTACTTCGTCATTCACCGGAGTGTCTCTGGATAAACAAAGTGGGATCAGAGGTCGAGGAGGGATGGTCCAGGCGCCTCCGACAATACATCCGCGCATACGTTTATCCCATATATTTTCGGTGTATCTACTGAAGCCGGGTATCCCGAACGTACCGATTTTTCGTGTACCACCTCCGGAGCGCACGTAACACGGTGAAAGTATACATACACGAAGGATTATGTCCTACTCGCGAAAAACCTGCTTGGCCAGTCGACCGGCCCGGTATATAAGCCACATATAAAATTCCTTCTCTCCTTACCCCCCTCTCCGTGCCTCACCCAAAAGACTCCCGAATATTTCTGGTACGGAGAACACGCATGCAGCCGACTTACCGTTCGACATTATAATAACGCGCTATTCATTGGGCATTACGTACAAATTTATTGAATTTAAAGAAAAAATAAAAACTTCTATACCTGATTTGTATTTTTTATTCTCTTTCATCGGGTCAGTTTATACATGTTTCTGCTCCGACCGTCTCGTGTATATTACGATAATATAGCGGTTACGAATAATAAGCCCCCGAGGAGTCATTGCGCTAGCGTTATCCCTCCACGATTCGCGCCGAGCGGCGTCAGCTTGTAGTTATAGAAATGACATCATCTTCATCGCCACCGCCAGCAGAGAATTTTGCCGTTCGTTTATGCCCGTTCCCTCGAAGACCGCCAATCTGGAGACCGTGTCTATACACCTTATAGCCAGAAGTAATCGGTGCGGGCGCGCGAAGGCGTATCAGCTGTGTCGTATCTTATTTCCGTCTCTTCGGTGTGGCGTGCACCGGCATTCACGGTTTTCTCGAGATGTGGCCTTACACTCTCTCTCTCTATCTGTCTCTCACCCTCTTCGTCCCGCGCTTTGGGGCTTAAAAGCGGCGCCTCGAGAGTGACGGTGCGACAGCTCTTCAACGTTCGCCACGTGGAAACGATGGAGATCGTGGGCATGATTCCCGAACGGCAGGGAGGGAACACTAAGCCTCAGTCGTTGGCCGGAGAGTGTCTCGAAGAGAAGAACTCTGGACACAAGAGTGAGAGGAAGAAAAGGCGAGACGGAGAAGCAGAGAGTTAGTCGCGCGCCAAGTCTGCGTGGGTCGCGTGTCCAGTGAACAGCACCCGGGCGCGACTCTCCCGTCTGCGCACTGTTTGTCGTTTTATACTCTACCTACTATATCTGCTGGTATCTCTCCGCGCCTGTATCGTGGTCTCTTTTACCCTCACCCTTATTACTGCATTCGCGTCTCTCGCTCGACGCTCGCGCAACCAGCCAACCGTGAGATGACACGGGGCCGTGCAACTACTTTGCTAATCGGCCGCTACCGGTATAACATTTACTTTGTAGTTCGTGGTGATTTCAGCGGTTTTCCGCTTAACAGTAGGACGAGCAACCCCGTCGTTGCTTCATTCTACTACACCAGTCCTGGTCAGGTTAGAGGACAAACGTGGCGACTATTGGCCTGGAATTTTTTTTCCCATATGGCGAAGATTTTTTCCCATTACTTCTACGAACAATTCTTAGAAGTTCGGTACTTTCTGCCACAAGTTGCGCCATAGTTCATCACTACTATGTGTTATTGTAATATCTCTCAAACGATATAGTCATGTGTATTACATTGTTTTTCCAATGTACTCACCGCTTCTTTCCTGCTTGGGTGAGAGCATCTCGCAGTGAAATTTCATTCTATTTTGCCCCTCCGAAAAATTACCAGGAGTTTCATTTTTTTCTTTGGAAAATTAACGATCAATCATTCTAAAGTAATCCGCTCTTCGGTTCTACCGTGTGTGTTACCAAAAATCGGACTGGTGAGAAAACGGTTAACCGGACCGAAAACAGTTATTGTTGACTTGAATTTATGCTCCTGAAGAACGTACTTTTTTATGCCGGGTTGAGAAAAAAAACAATATCCAGACTGCGTGTTAGTCGTGTTGACCTGCCTCGCTGGCAGACCGGTCCGGGTCACTCCGTCTTCACGTTCCTTATTATACTTCTGCCTCTCTTCTGGTACTTCCGTTACTTTCTTTCTTTCCTCGGGCGAACTCGCTCGATCTTTTCTTCCTCTCTCTTTTCCCTTGCGTCTTCGACGGCATCAGGTGTGACGTCACGCGCGGAGGCGTGAGATAGGCCCGCGTTAACGCGCGGCGCGTTCGCATGCGTACAAGAGGCCCACGCGTAGCCCAGATGCGTACGCTCTGTAACGCGTAGGTCTTTTAGAATCTAGATTTTACGAATCAGGTTTCCGATCGACTCGGCAATAACATTTCATGGTTTATTTATTAATTTTATTTTTCGACGAGTAATTCGTGGAATGTCGCCGCGGTATTATCGCGGATGAAGAATTTTGTGTCAATCGGTTGGGCTGTTATTATTTTTCTGAAGTATAAGAATGTCTTTCGTGAAGGAACGCTACGCGCCCGGTGAACGTCTTTCGGCTCTTTCGTTCGACTGAAAACCCAGAGGCAACTCCCGGAGATGACTCGCGCCAAAGAAAAATGACGATATACTCGCGCGCGTCGTTGCAGCATCGGCGGTGAGAAACAGGCAAGAAACCAAATACGATCGTTTCCTAACGACACCGGATTCTCCGGTTGAGAATCGCGTCTCCACGATTTCAGCGTCAACACCGGGACTGTGGAGACCGAGGGATGCTCTAAAATTTTACGATACCTTCTTCGCCACGTTGTCGTCGTTTGCGGGACGAGAGAAGAATCCTTTTTATCTCGGATAGAGAGGAGATGGTAACAATGGATATTGACGCGCCCGAGATGAAATCTCGGAAGTCCGAGAACGAGACGAAAGGAGCTCGGAGTGAAATTGCTAATTTTATAGTGTCCTTTCCTCAAATTGACGAGGAAAAAGGTAAATCGGTTGAGAGGGTCAAGTTGACGATAAGAAGTAACTAATTAATAATTCCACTGAGTCGAAGCGTTTCGCTGTAAAAATCGTCGATCCTCGAGAGATCGAGATCTTCGTGGTAATTCGGTAGGAACACCTTCTGCGAAGTCGTTCCAGGATCACCGACGTTCGACGGATATTTCGATGATACGAGGATGAGGGACGGTTTTGTCCAGAAAACGCTTAGAAAAAGGTACCGCTAAGGGCATCGAACAAAACGGACTGCAAATGAAATTAAAAGAGCGGAACTCCGAATCAGTTCTTGCGATCCTCAAAGTTTGGAGCTCCTGGCAAGCTTTATCGACCCACTAAAAAAAATAAAATAAAAAAAAATAATTGGCCAGATTCACCGCGGATTCTTATTAACGGGTTACAAAATCCACACGCTGTTGTTGATTTTGGCTAGCCGGAAATCTGTTGAAACCTTTGCCGTTGATGACGGAACAGCTATTTTTCATTTCATATTTTTTTAGATAAAAAGTAGGACGTGTAAGCCGTGTAATACTCGGTATATAAGCTGGCGCCAAATTCACGGAGTCGTTCGTGCCGGTGTCTCTCTGGAAGCGTGTCTGGGCGAGAGGCACGCGCCTTTGGTGCACCCACGCGAGAGCTCTCTCAGCGGGCGAAAGAGAAAAAGAGACGGCGACGTAGATGGGAGTCTCTCGGATGGAGTGGTACATCGAAGGCGCCGGTAAGGTACGGAGCCAGGAATAAGAATGAGATAGATGGCAAACGCTCGTGCACGCGCGCAAGGAGAAACCGTTCTCTTACCCTCTCGTATCGTTACCTATATATATGTATACATATATATCTACACCGTGTTCTCCGTCGCCGCGGGCCGCGAGGTCCTTCATTAGCATCGATCCTGGCGTGGGAGATTGTTTATCTCGTCTGAGCGTGGCGCGTCGAGCCGGCAGGCGATATTCGTCTCTTTCCCCTCCCCCCTGCCTTTCCCCCTCTTGTTTCATAACTCACGCAGAGAAAAATCCAGTCTCTTTTTGACGCTAAATATCATCACAAATTTATCAAAAAATAAAAAAGAATAGCATGGTGAGGGAGAAAGTAAAGTTTACTCGTCTGACGTCGCTTCCTGTTGAAAACTGAGATTTTCGAATTAATGCAGAGATGCTAAGTTACAGAGAATACATTTTATTTTTCTGTAATGTATCTCGAATTGCAGTCGGGATAAATCTCGATTCGTACGAGACATTATTAGCCACCCGGATACTCTGCTTCTCCTCGTTCCTACTTTACTTTCTTTGATCTGGTTATTTTATTGTCGCATTTCTAATCCGAGATTTTGGAAGCATGGAGGGTAGGAACGGCATCGAAAAACTTAGGTAACATTTTTATAGAACGAAATTTCTTTCTACTAACCACTCCTTTGGACGCATGTCACCGCGCCTCAGATTAATTTAACCGTTTCTTTCTGTCAGTGTAAGTGGGGAAAAGCCTATGTAAGTCCTATAAGGCGGAAAATAGAATTAGATGGAGATGTAGGGAGGGATAAGGCAAATTGAAACCACACTGTGAACCGTGAACCGTTCCTTCCTGCATTCTGACTGTGAAACTGACTGCGGCGAGATTACACCAACGAGCCGAGGATAGGCTCGTTTCGTGTTACCTACGAAAGGATCTACGTACATCAATCTCTCGTCGGCTACATCAAAACTCCCGGTCGGTCGGAGGGGGCGAGGGGGATGGTACATAAGCTAGTTATCTTCGTACGAGCCCGCGATCTCCGAGGGATCAGAGTATCAAGGCAAATAATCCCGACGGACAGGCGTTAAGTTTACAGCAATTTTGTTATTGTTGTTACTATTATTGTTGTATGAAATTTCTAAGGAGGGAGATGTAAAGCGATGGGATCAAACGAAATGGGAATGGAATATCATCGATGGCTCAATAAAAGCCCGCGATCAGTTTATAATCGAGGTGGAAGGTAAAAACGCTTTATCGCCACTCTCCTGGGCTTAATCTCGATTACTGTCGCGTGACAAGTGACACACTTATTAACGGAGATCGAGAGAGAGAGTTACGAATGTATGAAAAAGAATCACCACGCAAAGTCCACCGATCACGATATATCCAATTGGTTGTGTTCAACTTGTCAAGCGGCAACAAAACAACATCGCCGCACTCAGCTTCCCTGCAATCTAAAATGATAATCTGAAATAGAGTACTGCCCGGAGGTACGAATTGCGCAATAATACAAATATACAACGTTCGTTACGAATATCGTCGACAGAGTCCCTCTGTTACAACCGTGTTCCACGTTTGATGGACGTGCTCGCATCTACCTTTAATTTGTCTTCGCTTTTTCATTGTGAATAAAAAAGCTATCAAGTGATTCTATAAAGATTTTTTGGCATAAAAGAAGGTTGTAAATACATGTGCGAAAAGTGAAACGTTTATGTTGTCGTGATTGTTCTTCGCGTTCTCTCATTCGGGCCAACGCAGTAAAAAAAACTCTTATATTTGACGCGCTGGTGAAATTTTTATGCGTAAACTGGTACTGGTAATTTTATGTACAATTGTGACGAAAAGAACCAATGCACAGTATATTGAAGACTTTTGAAATTCTATTAATAATTAACTTAACTTTCCTTGTAAAATTTCATTGATTGTTCATCAGACTTGTACATTAAGTTTAATGTCCAAGTTTTTTAAATAAATACTTCCAGCGCACTAAACTCACAACTTTTTTCATAACAGTGAATGTGAAAAGGACACTGACAAGAAGCTGTGATCCAGGAGGAACCGCAGATTTCTCTCATCTCTGAATATAAAAAGCATATGACTCGAAGGTATTAATTGCGCAATAATGAAAATTCACCTTTTACTACGAACAAAAAAAAAAATTAAATACCAATACATCCTATCACAAATATTTGATAATTAAAAAAGTCGTAGAAAACATGTGTTTTTAAAAGGAAACGCGTATGTTGCCGTCGCTGTTCTTCGCGTTCTTTCATTCGAGCTAAGATAAAAAAGATATCGACAAGCGGCAGCGGTCCAGCGGAGAATACAGATTTCTCTCATTCCAATTGGATTTCCGTGGACAAGCCCATTTAGATAGCCTCGACGGGCAAGGCGACGGACTGGACGAGCGGTTCGTAAAAAGATCGAGCTATCGAGAGGGAACGATCGGGATAAACACGGCAGTTTGTTGCGGTACATACGCGGGCGGCGTTGAATCTCGGGCCGCGGATGAGGAGATCGGAGCAACGCGGGGCCAGGGTCGATGTTTGCCCCCGCGAGAAACATTATGAAATACCGCCGTGGCCTCCGCCAGGTTACTTACTCTCGAGACTACCACACTGATTGAGCTGTCACGTTGGAGATTATGTTTGTCATAAACTATCGCAGTGCGGCTTCGCTCGGCACAAGCTCGTCAGCTTCTCTCTCTCGCGGTTCGTTTCGCGGCGCGATGGAAAAGAGAACGAGAGCTAAGTCAGAATAGTTTCTGATACTGATGCGGTTTGATGGCTATCCCGCAAGCTTCGAGCCGGCTTCGCGATCCCGAAGACTCTAGCAGTGTCATTATCTTGTAACTCATTAAAAAAAATAAGAGAAAAAAAAATGGTCCAGAGTTCTCTGGCAAAAGACGAGGACATTACCGTGAACGCCGCCGAGTGGAGTCCATCGTCGGTATTTTGGTGTCGCAAGCGAATTCTTTCCAGTTCGTTCCAGCTCTTATTATCCGATGGACATCCCGGGAGAGCTATGATTGCGGGAGTTTGACGGAAGAATTGACAAACCGATAATGCGTTCTCTCGTATGTTCTCGTGACTGGTGACACGTGAGATTTCTGATATCGAATCTCACGACCGCAACAGTTTGTATCTCAATTGTGTGTGTGTAAAAAAAATGAAGATTGGTACTGGATAATACGTAGTCAAGTGTATAATCTACGTGTCCCTGGTAGCGCTCGGATAATCATGCTAAGGAGGCTACTAAGTACGCAGTATATCAAAAGCGAAACCGGACATAATTTTTCATCGGGCTCCGATAGCTTATATCCGCGGCCCGATCGAGCCGCGGTAATGACTAACTGCGCGAACGGGGAGAATTTCTGCCGGCGTTCGTCGCTGCCCGGTTGAGGCCTCGTAGAAATCTCGTTGATTATTCGAACGCGCGGCCGACATTCCACTGTACGATTCGAGGCTCGCATAAATCGTCGTACGGAGAGCGGACGCGCACCGGGTCCTCGGCAATAGTGTCGGCGCGAGCGGAAATGCATAACCGGGAGAGGTGCACGCCGCGACTCCGAGACGACGACGCATTCTCGCCCACGGCTCTGAGACTCCATAAAATAAAACGTCGACGCTTGTTATATATATTTCTGTGAGTTAACGCTCGGCAGTAATCGAACGATCGGTGATCACCGATCCATCTACCGAAGTCATCTAAAATTATCGGGTGACGATTAGTAAATGTGTATTAAACATTATTAGTAACAATAAATATGTACCCGGTATACCAAATTATACATTCATTGGATAGAAGATATGTGTAGCCAATATGGCCCACGACGACGATTTCACCTAAATAGTTGTCATCGTAGTTGTAAAAGAAATTGATTTCCATCAGAAACGATATCATAATCGACTTATACTGGCTTTATATCTAACTGACGTGAAAACTGAAGCCGGACTGTGCAATAAAAAAATGTATAAATGAAAGATGTTGAACGTTCGTAGACAATGAGTTCTACAAAGTACACATTTTTTTTATCGTGTATTACACGTCAACTGGATACAAGGAAAAAGTGGTAAAAGTGCTTCGCCATGATGATTTCAACACAATAATTATTATAATATACACAATAATAATAATGATATTATTTTCATTAATAGAATGGGATCCGGCGATACGAAACAAAAACGAGGGAAGTAAAAGAAGTGAAATCAACGGGATATACATATATATGCACACAGATTAAGGAAGAGATGGTCTGAAAAGGGTGTGTTACGCGATTCTTCGGGACAATGCAAAACTCGACGAGAGCACAAGTTGTAACGTCTGGGCTGGTTACGTTCTCCGTGTTCTCCTGCGCTTCTCTGTGTGTCGCTCCTAATTAAATGCTGGCCCCCCTCGTTCGTGGCTCGTCGTCGGCGTTGAGAGCCTCAGAGCCTCAGCTACTTCGCGCTCTTTAATCACGGTGGAGAGGTCGTGCCGCGGGACGAGCGCATTCTCGGGTTCCTTAATGAGTTAAAGATCTCTCTTTCTCGTTTAACTTCTCATTTCTATCTCGGCCACTCGCTCTTTGTCTCGTCCCTCTCTCTCCTACATTTTTTTTATTATTATTCTTCGATTTCCCAAGTGGCACGCGCGTTCTCTGACGAGTCACGAAACCGATGGCCGAAGGAAAGCAGTCATCGGAAGCCATTTTAGCAAAGCCTCGCCCTTGCCTGTACAAAAGCTCTCGTACGTCAATTAGCATGCATCGACGTCGATGAATTTTTAATTAACTTCTTTTTTATTAATTGTTTTTTTTTGCACATAGCTCGTTTTATAAGGTCAGACGGCGAACTCGCAACAAGCCCTTTTACTCTTTTTTACTCTTTCGACTTGTTCGTGACGTAATTTTTTGTTTGAATTTTTTTTCGTTACTTAAATGACGTTACACGCACGCGAACTCGAGAGTTCGATCGTTGGGCGAGTTTTCACCGTGCGTCCTGCTTTTGCTCTCGGGTTTTAAAAATCCTTCCGAGACGCTCTCTTTCTCTCTCTCTCTCTCTCTCTCTCTCTCTCTCTCTCTCTCTCTCTCTCTCTCTCTCTCTGTCTTGGGTTAGTCCGAAACGTCGTCGTTGCGTACGAAGAGCGGACCCGTCAGAGACGCGCAGACGTGATCGGCACAAACGAGGAGATGTTCCCTGTCCGAGAGAGCGGACGCTCAACGGTTTTATCTCCGATCTCGTCGATCTGCCTGTGCCTGCCGCTGGCCGCGCGCGCTCGCGCGAGTTCAAACATTTTCTCGCTCCCTCGGGCTTTCCTCTCATCTCACTCGCCTCGCCTCGCCGATCGTAAAGAGCAGCAGCAGGCAGCAACGGCGACGGACCTCGCGCCGCGATTTCTCGCGTGCCCGGAGATCGCTCGTCGATTAATTTGGCCGTACCTCTCGCGAGGCCGCCGTCGGCGAGGGGCATACACTCGAGAGCCGTGGCGACTCTAAGACCAGAAACGCCAGAAGCGGAAAGCAGAAGCGACAGAAAACGTTCTCGAGTAAAAGATAAGACGATTCGCGGGGAGATTGCGCGACGACGAGCGGTAGCATCGAGCGACACACACGTACGCGACTTTTGCGTGAGTCTTGAAGGAAAGGAAAAAAAAAGGTACGACCTACACATTGGACGGAAAATGTATGAGTACGCGAATGAATTCCTTACTCGTCGAGTTACCGTCAGTGTTAACAAGACGCTTTTAACGATAAATATGACGGCGATTAATGAGCTGGAGTGTTGCATACGCTTGAGTTTTATTATATGTATATATAACTTATTTATCTATGTAAATAGAGTGTAAGGGAGACTGAGAGTTCACGAGACAAGCTGGGGACTCGGAGGGACGATATAAAAATTCGAATAAACTTATCGAAGGTGTTTAATACTGTTCCTCCTGTACCTTTCCACTGCCTTTACTTTGGATAAATTGTTATTTACTCTACAACTTACAACTTTACCAGATAACGACTCTACCAAAATCTCTACGAGGAAGTTATAAAACAAGTTATAGAAATAAAACTCTACCAAAACATAGAACGATTGACTAGCCTTGTGGCAGAGTTTCAGTTCCATCCCGATGGAGTCTTATTTTTACTGTGATACAGTTGTTTTTTTTACTATCTGCTAAAGATGTTGATAGACCCAATACAGTTGTTATCTGGCAGAGTTGTGAGTAATTCAGATGTGAATGTGCCGGATGGTCAGGAATTACGAAAGAATAAAAAACACAAATGAACGTTATTATCTAATGGCACCAGTTACCTGTGGCTGATGATCGTTTAACTCTGTCGGTCACTTTATTATTATTGAATATACAGTTTGTTACCAAACGACAATCGATAAATCATTAATATTATTTCGTTACAAAGGCGTATATAAGTCAAGGGAGGAACGGAGAAAAAAAAAGTTACGAGAGATGAAAACAAACGTCGAGTCATGCGCTATTGGGGCGAGAGTTACACGGAAAAAAATGTTACTACGTCACGAGTAGGGCGTTGCGTGGGAGAGAGATGAGACTGTAAGAATCCGAGGCTGTGGCTGTGCCGTGGCTCGTGGTCTCGCAATTTCTTCTCCCTCTTGCGGTTTTTATAGCAGCGTGGAACGCGCGTGCTTAAGTTTCGAAATTCTCATCGCCCGCACCTTAGTCACTGTGCGACTTCGTCAGTCACAATTTTACGTCAAACTGTTGGTCTTTGTGTGGGTAAAGTCGGTACTTGTGCGCGGTGCAATTGAATCTGCTGCTGACCGGCCGCAGTTTAACTTCGCAATCGAATTGATGATATTGTAAGGAGTATATGTGTATGTATCTGTCGAGAAGGGGGGGGGGGGGGGGGCAAATGGATCCATGTTCTGGATTGGAGATGAGACATTCCTTTTTATGTTCAGCGAAACAATTGGTAAAAGTTGTTCATTTTGCCCCTCTCTCCCACCTACCAGATACTTTCGCTTTGTAAATAAAAAGATAGCGTCTCATCAACAATAGTGCTTCGTTTTGCCCCGCCGACTCTTGGATCATGTAAAGCGTATTAATAGCGCAAGTGGCCGCGATCAAACTTCGCGATCAAATCGGCGGCATTGTATGATGCTTCAATGCCTGCGAGTATTTGTAGAGTAAGGAGCAAAATGGACCATCATCGGTTACTTTTCTTCGGACACAAGAGGCAGTTTCATCTGGCGTGGTGGCCCATTTTGCCCCACTGTCCTCTAGACCGTATAAAGCGTATAAATCGCGATGCAGGTAAGCTCGTCTGCATCGGCCAGTGGTTACAGCTCGGTCAACTACGAAAACACTGACGCGGTAGATCCATCAATCGAGCGTCGAGAGTTTCACGCGCCCGTACATCTCGTTGGCCGCGGGGATTCGCGCCGTTTGCCGCTTTTCGATCGTATCGTACCTTGCGGCTCTCGAGGCCTCGTGGCGTTTCCTTCTACCGTAGGTAAAGATTCCTCTCTCGAGTGTCCCGCGGCATCGGTTCGTTCCAGCCACGGAAAGAAACGACTCTGTCGCTGCAACGACTCTTGGCCACCCGCTCTTTCGAGGGAATCGCTTTGCCACCGGCGTCTGCACAGAGACCAACCAAAGAGATCGCACTGCGATGCGGGTCATCGAGAAAAAGACACTCGAACGGTTCGCACCGAGCGGTGCAACACCGGTGCAGAGGACATACTTTCCCACGATTTTTCTCCATCGCCACGTGAAAACCAACTCACCGACTTTGTTACCGCAATGAACGGACTAGAGAAATAGAAAATTCTTTGTTGACTTACTGTAATGTTCTACAAGATACTTTGCAAGCCTTTGGCACAATATAACGAATTACGCACTGTCCTTGCAACCGGATGAGTATCGTCGAAGACTCACACTGAGGCTGTTATAGAGTTAACCAAAAAACCGCCTGGTAAATTTGTAATTACCAATATTCTTCTTCATTCAATTGAAAAACAGGATAAATTTTTGGAGACGAAATACCTAACGATTGAAGGGTCGGATAGATCGGACCGAAGGTCCGATGCATGGGGCATTAGTCTGAAATCACGTAAGCTCTCGACTGCGAAGTTGGATGAAAATTAAAGAGGATAAGAGGCGTGATGAGGAGGTCGTCACGTCGCCGGAACCGCCACGGAAACGCTCGCGCTCCGTGACTCGGCGATCTCGGGTGTCCCAGGAGTACTTCTACAGGAACGCGACGATCAAGTACCCGAAGAATCACGTGCCCGGTTGCCACACGTACGGCACCGTGCCAGGGGACTTCTTCGATATTATTATTTCTCTTTCTTCCTTACCTTGCGTCTTGTACTCCCTCCTTCATATCGTCATTTCCGTAAGACGGCTCAGCGTTTATTCGCTCGTGCCGGACTTTGCGTTTTTTTTTTCTACTAACGGTACAGGAATTCTCAGCGGCTCTCGGACTGAAATTTATGCTGGAATCGAAACTCCCGAGAGCCACTGGGTGGTATGCAACTCTGCGTAAGAAATTGCAAAAAAAGGATAAATTCCGAGAAGGGTCAAAGCGATCACGATCGGATTACGTAGAGCGATTAGATTACGCGTGGCAAACCGACAATTATTTCTAACGCACGCTATCGTCGGCCGGTCGACTGTGCGGAAGCAAAAAATAAAACGGTCTCGAAGTCGTGGTCCAGGAGAAAAGACACCCGACGCAGCTCGAACCTAGGGATTTACCGTCATAATTACTGCCATACCGACCGAGGATTGCAGATAAGTGCCCAGGCCGGTTTGCAGAAATCTCGGAGGTCTGCGATCGAGGATTATTGTGTCCCGGTCGCGAGAAAGTCAGCGAATCATCGACACTTCGACTCCGTGTGTCGTTGATGAAAAAAAATGTTTTCAGTTAGATGGAGATCAGCGGCGATCTTAAGAATGACAGGAACAACGAAAGGTGGAACGTTCCTCTCGTCCGCGAATCTTTCAGCTTGATTAATTACGACTATCCGGGAACGATTAATTGGCGAAGAGTCGCACTGTCGGAGTGACGGATCTTCCTGCGAAGATCTCGTAACTCGGCAGTCCAACCACTTCGACGCCGAATGAATTAAGACGTTATTAATTAAAGAAGAGTTTCGCACAACGAGTTTTACTCGTTAATTTATCATTTCAGCGGTGATGGATTCATATTGTTTATTGAAAACATATTGACGACCACATTCGTTGGCCAGGAAGAAATTCACAATCACTTTTTTTTTCAGCTTTCATTTATTGTTAGATCAACGTCAAAGGTTTTCAGCGACCACCTTGCGTACTAGTTTATTTTACACTCACGTCTTGTTCTCTGCAGTTGTAATTCTCAAATGTGGTTGTACTGCTATTTTGACGTACACGTAAGATTTTTCAGAAATCCACAATTATTATTTCTTGTGACGTTCGCAATTTTTTAATTTGTATTAAAAACATTTTTTATTTTTTCTTTATGTGTGAAAGGCACAATATGCGTGCTACATCATCGGCCTTTTTTTCTTCTCATTTTTATCATTTCTGTAGCTCACTTTAAGAGTGGCAAAAAAACGTTTTTTTTTTGTACGATGCGACTCGATTCTGTGAAGCTGTATCGCCTGGGTGACGAGAAGTTATTAATTAAATAAGACGGACGTATGTCATGCGAGCCGCCTGTAATTTAATTGCCGCGCTCGCGCGATACCTTCGGCGGTCCATTAGAGAAACCGGGAGTCGCATCTCGGCTTCACGTGTCTCTTCCCCTCTCGTGTTATATCAACGCGGTACATACGCCAAGGATACACGTACGGGCTTCGCCTGATGAATTTACGAAGTCTTCTCCACCGATCAGTCTATTATACACAAGTTCGACGTTGCAGAACTCCCCGCGAGGTATATAAGATTTTCGCGCGTTTAATTGGAGGGATCGAAACGGAGGAAGCTTGACTGACGCTTTATATACCTTGGCGCAATTCGCAACACACGCGAATGAGTTAAAACGTTCTCGTGTACGGCACGGTGAGTCCCCGCGACGACGTTATCAATTATACAGCCCGACGTCTATACGCGCAAGTATAGTAATAATAATTTAATTAATTCATACACGAGCGTCGTCGGCTACGTGTGCGTGTGTCGATTAAGCCTTCGTGCGCGTGCTGATTGGACGGACCCTCGCGTCAGCTCCCTATCGGACATTTCATTTTTATTTTTTTCATTTTTATTTTTAACACACATGGTACACAATGTTCGTGTGTAATTTTATGCCACTCGTATTCTCGAACCTACCGAGATCCCGCGATCATAATTATACGATAATTGCAAAATGTTGCTCCGATTTTTTTTTTTTCAATTTACCGATACTTACTTTGTTGACTCAATGATTTTATTTATTTAGACCCAACGTTTTAGAGGTAATGTGTAAAATTAATGAAAATAGAATCGGATCATTTTCTGGTCCAAGAAATGTCTATTAAATGTAAAAATTCATTTACGCTCTTTAAAAGAGCAGGCTTCAGGGTTTAACAAAAAAAATGTTTTGTTTCCATAGAATCGGCGAATCTGTCTGTGCCAAAGACCTGTTTCCGCGAGAGGCGCACGAGAACTCTCGACCTGAGCATTCGTGTGCACTCCTGTGTAAGCTAGAGCTCGTATATATATCTGCAACTGATCCCTCTGTAACGAGTAACGACCGTCGGTGTAACGCGACTCTTAAAGATAATGAGCGCTGTGATCGCTCGTAAAAATAATGACCATCGGGCGGTTGCAGCTTAGCGCGGTGCAACGCACGCCGACGATGCTTCGAAGCCCGAGAGGGCGAGGGCCATCCTGAAAGTGGATGGCCAACAGCGCTATACAGAGAGGAAACAAGACGTAAAGAGGAAAACAAAAATTAACATTACTGTGTCGACGAATGCTTTTAAAATATTTCTCTCCTTCCGTCGCTGTGAGCATCACCATCGTAACTATGAAAATTGTAATTTGTTCTAAGGTACTATACTTTTTAATTTGTTTTGTTTATTTCTATTTATCCTTGTAGGATTTTAAAACGGAATTTGCGACCTCCGACAATCGTCCCACTGCACGTTTTTCCTGCTTAATACCTGTACGATAAATTATAAATTTTACACACCCGAATCAGCAGAATCAGGTACAATTAGCAACCGGACACTACGTTCAGCTGCTTTTTACTGTGAACTCTGTTAACTCGGCTAGATTAATTTGTTTGTATTTGTATTAAAAATGCATCATGATGGTTTATCGTATGAGTATTCAATAGAAAAAAGTGCAGAGGATAGTGCAAAGAAAAAAAAACTCGGTATCTTCTGCTGGTATGAGAATCACAAGAGACAGGAAAAAAATGGTTCAAATTAAATTATTCAGAAAAATAAAAACGAATTTCACGCAGCTGAGTTAACAGAATCGGCTGTAAATAGCAACGAAACACTATGCTTCGTCGCCCCTGACGGTATGACAATGGCGATAGACGATGAAAAAAGAGTTATTAATTATCGCGAAGAGCCGCGAAAGTTCCTCTCACAATGTTCGCCACTCGCGAGAGCTATAAGTCCCAGCTCGTTGACTGGGGCGAGTCAGTAGAAATGAGCGTTTAGCAAAGCGGCAAAAAGGTGATCAGGAGTGAGAGGGAGAGATCGGTTATCGCCGGTGGAGACGGGTGGTCGATTAGGCGAGAGGAAAGGATACGGAGGTAGTCCTCGAAGTGCTCGCCGGCTCCTTTGTACCTGGGGCGTTCGAGTTAACGGACCGCGATTTATCATCGTGGATTATTAAATACCCTCTCGCCGCGCGGGCATGCGCTCAACGTAACGCCGACGCCGTGTTGCCGCGTACTCGTTGCGTAAGTCCCTCGAGTCGGGATCTTTGGAATACACTTCTGCAGGCAAGTAGCGCCGCAAGGAGCAGCGACTCCTTATTGCACGATAGCCGTGTGTTTCCAGCTGATGCCGAGAGAGATAGAAAATGTGCGCGATATCTGGAGCACGCACCGATCTTGTACTTGCCGTATGTACAGCCAAGGTCGGGGGGAAAGAAGGTCGGAGTGCAACAGTCGATCAGAGATCGTCGGAGCAGGATCGTTAGAGACCTAGCAGAAAGTTGTTGCAACTCATCGAGGTCAAAGGGCGCCCAGGAAGGAAACTAATTAGAGCGATAAACGATAAAACAAAATATTCATTTTGTACATTCAACAAACGTTTATTGTACACGGAGATCAATTTCTTTGATGAACTGTACTTGTCAGGTAGAAATTTTGTAAAATTCAGAAGAGAAAAATTATAATGTTATATTTATTATTTAAAAATATTAATTTTTAAATATTTATTTTTATGAAATGTACGAACCTTCTTCTCTATCGTGTACGTAGAATTATCGAAGAGCTTGCATAATAAGGAGTAAAACATAAGTGTCGTAGGAGCGGTGAACGAGGGTCCGCGGTATCTCACGAATCCGTGGGGGTTGATTCCGGCGCGTACTGAACTCGGTCGTTGGTACCGCCGGAAGATTCCTCTCCTTTTCGCCGAGAGAGTCCGAGGGAGGCGGACCTAAGTAGAAGGCAGACAACGCCGGGGTCCTCCGCCGCGGAGAGGCTTTCTCACTATAACGTAGGTGATTTCAGGAGAATTCATGGCTGCTTGATTACGAGTAATAAACCGCGTGCGTTAGGGACAAGATTTATGAGCATCTCCCGGCCACCTATAGGCTCCGATCGCACCACCTTGAGTACCCTTCGGACACGTATTCCGCCGCGCCTACCTTCGTCTCTTTACCCCCTTTACACTTGTTGCTCTCATCGCCGCCGCCTCAACATCGTCTTCGAGCAGATAAATTAAGAAGAAAGAGAATAGAAAAAACATCGACGATCGACGTATCTTGCAACGCAAATAATAATAATAAATTTTTTTTTATCAACGGGACCTCCGAAAGCCTATTATAATTCATACCGTGGTTGCGACAGAAATTTTCAGCTAGAATTCCATGACTTTCTCTTGTTTTCCGGAGGTAAAATCCAACTCTTCTATACTATCAACCACGGTAATAAAGGACAAATAAAAATAACGTCAAATATATAATTTACAGTAATTATGAATTATGAAAAGTTAAAAAAAAAATAATATCATGACATGGGCATATATGTATATGCTGTATATGGTCGACATTTTTGCGAAAAAAAGTAGATACCGTGTAGTAAAAACTTCCAAGATTAAAACAAAAATTCGATGATTTTTCCCTGACTTTTCCAGCTGCTAACGAGTTCTCTGACTTTGCCCGGTGTTCAAGGTTTTTCAGGGTTGTGGCAACCGTGTGAATGGAACGCGCGATATGTCGATCATCCACGGGTGGAGCCGGAGAGACGTAACGAGGAGAGAACGGTGCGTCCGCCCGTCTGCAATCTCGGTAATACGACGTTTGGGTAAACGAGCACTGTGCACGGAAATTACCGTGTAATTTTCAGGAAGCACCTCATACTTTTCGGCGACACGGAAAAAAAAAGAAAAGGTTCGCGTGAGGCCTTTTATCCACCTTTTCGACGTACTGTACACAGTAAATAAAAAAAGTTCGTCGGTTTAAGAAAAACATTTATTACCGACAAAGGTCGGCAATTTCTTTTCTTCTTCACCAAAACGTGTTTTTCGGGTAATCCAAAAAAATTGTAGAGATGAAAGCTTTGTCAAATGTAAAAACATTTTTCTCCTCCTTGCTCTCATCTCTGGTGCGAAAAACACGTGCGAATAATCTGCAGGACTGTAAGCCGATTGAGTACGAAAGATTTAACTGCCTTATTTGCAGCTTTTACCCTTATCCGTAGCCGAGCATAAAATCGGTAATGATCCTGTTTGAAACTTACGTACGGCAATATCGCAGAGTTTTCGATACTTATGATATAAAAATCCCATTCCAGGTAATTAAATGTGACACGTAGGCGTGTGTATATATATATATATATATATATATATATATGTATAAAATTTTTTAAAAATGAAAAATAAACGGTTGCGTAAACTGGAGGACTGGATCGTGATTGGCCGGTGTCCTCGCGCGTGTCTCTTCGAAGTTTTATCCTCCGGGTTTCTTGAGGACAGCGGTGCAGTGGCAAGGATATACGTCGAAGGTGCAGCGTGTGGCGAGGAAATGTACCGACGAATCACTGCGAGCTCCTCCGTCGTTTCTCTCCGACGTCCTCCCCGTCGCTATCGTTCCTACCAATACACTTGTGTGAATACGAAGGTGGACGTAAGTTAGCGAAGTTGCGCAATGCTGGCGCCAGGCAGCAGCAGGCTCTCGTCGCGATGTCGCCGGGGGCCAACCGGGGGAGCGGAAGGGGGGGGGGGAGACTGGACCGCGCGGAGTGACTCACAGGGAGGTTGGACCGAGCGAAGAGCGCGGAGGAGGTGGAGGAGAGCGTCGCGCGAACGCCGAAGCTTGACCCACCTAGGCCTGGACCCGTCCAAGGTGGTCGAGGTTACCTGGAAGGAGTCTCACTCGCGTCGGTCCCGACGCCGATAATACTATACAACGTGTACACCTCATGCACGTATCCCAATAGCAAGTACGTACTCGGCTCTTCTCTCGACTCGTGTGACTCCGGGGCAGAAGAAGAATGGCAGAACAAGCGAGGCGTCCGAGGAAAAAGTTACGAGAAAAAGGCACCACGTTGCGAAAGAGGAAGAGCGAAGAGTAAGAAAAAATAAAAATGAGGCGGAGAAAAAAGAACCGAGAAATTCGGTCACGGAGTTACTCGGAGTTTGCGGTGCGGAGTTTCCGGTGGCCGGGGACGATGTGCATCATCCGTGGATCGTTGGGATGCAAGTTCGAACGAAATCGGTAAAACTCGGAGAATTCTATTTTTTTTTAAGGAAATTAATCCGGTAAATTTTGACGTCTCCGACGTCGCGCTAATTCGATGAGAATCATTGTTTTGTTTTGCAATGTCGTGGGAAATGAATGATAACTATGAAATCGGGACGTGAGGGTGAGAGCGGCGTGGCAGTTTGGATGCTAATACATATCCCACATTTTATCCGAATGCCGGTAGGTCGTTTTTGTAGTTATTTGGTTCTACGGAACCTTTCAAAGTATAGTCAAGGGTCGTCTTATCGTGTAGTAACGATCTTAAATAGCATGTCGAATTTTTTCGAGTGTTGTTTGTTGAAGATTTTTATGCCAATCGATTTTTTTCTTGTGCTAGCTATTAAAGTGGTGTCGCTAACAGTGCGCGCACGCCAGCCTCTAACTTCGCCACCAGCTTCAGTCGCGTGATTATTCTCGAACCCCCATTCTGGTCCACCGGACTCTTGTGTCGATATTCTAGTATTAACAAAACAATATCTACAATACAACCGGAATTCACTTTTCTCTTCTGGGTTGTTTGTTTTGGCTACTGTATGAGCGGACGATTTGGAGCACTGGCTCGCTGCGCCGCTGGGATGCATCCAGGTCGCGGCTGAACCCGCGACAGAAAGAGACGGAAGCTCGAAGTAGAAAAAATAAAAAAAGCGAGAACAAGTCGAGAAGAACCCGGAACGAGAGCGTCTCGATGAGGCAGAGCACCAACTCCCGTGCAGTTCGCGCTCGCACCCCAGCCCAAAATCCTATATATATATATATATATATATACACACACATATCTGTATCTGCTTTCTCTTCTGTTCCTTTTTTCCGCTCTTATTGTTATAACTCGCTTGGCGTTCTTTGGGCCAGTAGTAGCGGCAGTGGGGTCAGACGTTGCCGATTGGTAGTCGGCGAGTACAGAAGCTGCCTTGAAAGAACGCGATGGCTGGAGAAGGAGAGCTTTTATTGCGCTCCGGGTCGAGAGTGCGCGCGCTAGCTCGGCACATTCGACGGGATATAAAACGTCTCTCGCGCGCTACACGGGATGGAAGACACGAGCGCACTTACAAAATGCCTCGGGCCACGAGAGTACGTATCGGCTTGAGGAACCACCGCCACGTTTTGTTCTTTTCGTACGGGCGTTTCGGAGCGAAACGGACGGTATAGAGAAACGGTCGAGAGGAAGAGAAGAGGGAGAGAGAGCGAGAACTCGCAATTTCAACTCCACGGCGGCCGGCATCGTTTTTCAGCTTGCAGCGTCGTCGCGCGGGCACACACGAGGGCACCTCTCTCATTGCCGATCCGCCGAGAGTGTGACCCAAATGACGAGGGACCGACGATGCCGATGATGACGGGGACCCTCGCGGATCACTCGACCGACACTTTATTGCCGAATTATACTTAGGAAATATGCGGATACCGCGACGGGGACGTTACGTGCCGCTGCCGATGATGAGACCCCGAGTGCTTACGCTCACATGCTTCTTTCACTTCTTTTTACGTTTTTTTTTCCTTTTACGCATTATTGCTTCGTTAGTACGTTTCTTCCCACAGTAGGGGCTTTCTCTTCTCTCTTTTATTCTTGCAGCTCGATAGCTCGAGTAAAGAAAAAATGCATACGCGGCGCGCATCGAAAAATATATCTGTGATGTGTGTAATATGTTGTTCATGTTATTATTGTTATATGAAAATTCACATATTATTGTTGTTGTTGTTGTTTTTTTTGTAAAAATCCCGATTTCATTATTTGCATGTATTTGATTCTTGGTGGGGTTCCGCATCCCTTGTCGATAATTACTTAATGTATTTTATTATACACACAGTCGAAGAGACGTTTCGCAAGGGACTTCGTCCGTAGGGGGCCCGAAGACGAGTCCTGCAAGGCACGCCAGTGGAGTGGGCATTAATCAAACGATCCCTGGATTCCTCAGCAAGAGGTGAATGAGCCTAATATCCTGTAAGCTAGGAGATGAGGACTACGCACGCAAGTCTGGCTGATGCCGCTGCTGTGGCGTTGATAGAGACGCTATCAATCAGCCGCAGGAACAAAGTTGAGTGGAGCGTGTGGATTAATGTAAACAATTTAAGAAAAAATTAAGCCGCACGCCATTGCGGCAAATAACTAATTGCCGGTGATGTGAATGGGCTTGGCTGAAATAGACACGCCGATTAATTGAACTCGTCTCTAAGCGTGTGACATTGATCGAATTTTTCGTGGTGTCCAGCGTGTAGATTCGCCGAAAAAAGTTCTCGATATGCGCCACTACAGACAATCAGGAGCAGTATCAAAGGGGTTTTAACCGACTATGGCAAATTAATTAAATCGGTTGTGGCTGGATCGGTCAATAATTACGATCGATTTGTGAATAATTTGATGTTCGTTTAACGTGTTATAAAATGTTATAAGCCAGTAATTAGTTGTGCGGTTTGAGTTTGAGTACGGATTTAAAAAACTGGTAAGTTAGACATCTGGAGATTTGCCAGAAATGAGATTTCCCAATCGGAGGTAACGTACTCTGTGTAAAAAATTTGGGAGCCTTGATCCGTCTAATGATTTCAAACAGGTGACGTTTCCCGCTTCCGCGATTGCCACAGAGTGAGAACGAAATTCTCACGACGTTCTCCGAATAATCAACATGACATTTGACGAATGTATGGTTCGATCCGTCAGGCGGCCGGAGGCGGAATCGGAAAAAGTCATGGATGAGAGCAAGAACGAGGGTAAGAAGGGCTGCGGGAATGATATATTATTGTGACGAAACACCTGGAATTATTCGATACTTCTGAGCGCGTGCACAACCAATGTTCTCAGCAAGGTAAAGACGTAGCAAAAGAGAAAAAAACGAACTGAAAATAAACATGTCTCTCCCCTTTAATTAGCGTATAATGCTCGCCGACGACGGTGCGGACACGGAAAATTATAAAAATTGATGATTGCTCCGGTGTCGAGTTCCCCTTTCTCTCGGAAGGCTCGGACACGTAGGTATGCCTTACGGAAGGCGGAACGAAGCAGGTGATACGATCGAGCGAGAGAAAAACTTCCAAGATAAGAATGTCACCGGAGTACAAGAAACTAACAAACTAGTTTCCGTGGGGCGGAGTTACAGCGACAGAGTGGATCGTTATTGACGTTCGATTTTAATACTAAAAAAAAATTATTCTTAAGATCGACCAAGTCACCTGAGACTAAGGAAATGCGACGACTCTAATACGTTAATAGAAACAGGAAAAATCAAATTTCTCGAACAAAACAAAATAATCACGACTGTGAAATAAAATCTCTGTTAATTCGCATTCGGAGACTCGCATAGTCCTAACTCCGACTTCTCCGCGACTGAGCAAGCGCGATTCTCCATATAAATTTGTAAAGGCAACTAACTATTACCCGATATTTCCTCACATCTTTTCGTCTCTATGGGATTCCTAACTTTGACATTGCACTCAATTCTACTGCGCTATAATTTTCAGTCCAAATAACCGACGGTCTCTAAAACTAAGCATATAGTTTCTATACATTAAACAAATATGAAAAAACAAAATTATAATTAACGAACAACATTTTTTTCACCTTGGTCCCCGAGAATATCTAACAGAGAATAATATACTCTGGTCACATATTTCAAATGAGAGGAATGACTATCGGGATTCTGCAGCGAAGGTATGGCATTCTTCTGCCCGAAGCATCATGTATACACCTCATATATATATATATATATATATATCTATATTGATTTATATATATATGTATACACACACATCTCGAAGATAAAATACCCGACGACGAGTGCCACGATAAATTGCATCGGGTTTTCTCTCTCCGGAGCCAACAGTAAAGACCCGAGGGCTGTGTGTATATGAAAAGCTCGTTGGTAGCTTCAACGGGCCGCAAGGCTGTAACCCTTCCCTTAAAACATCTATGCTTCGGAGACACGAGCGGGGTGGCAGTAAAGCATCGTGAACAAAGTGCAACTGCGACTCGGTCGTATCGGCTGCAACGTGAGTCGTGTATACACACAGTTGGGACTAAAACCCGTACACGTAGGTAGGCATAACGAACGTCAGATAAAACATGAGAATCGGCTGTCGTCGGCGTTGTACGCGACTCGAGAGAAACGGAGTCGGCCCTCTTCTTCCTCGCGTTCCGGATCTCTCGCGGGCAGTGGTAACGGCATGCACGGATCGGACGCACGGGAGTGAGCCAGCCTCTTTCGCATATTCCCGTTCTCGTATAAAACCGCGATCGGATGGACGGACGGACGGACGCAGGAACGTCGCGCGGAACACACGAGACTCAGGGTGCGCCTCGCTTCCCCGAGAGTTTAGGAATCGATTTGCAAGTGAAACTGGATAGAAACCCGAGGAGAACGATCGGCCGCCCGCTGGCCTCATGCATGGCCGCTCCCGTCGCTTATTCGAAGCCTCTCCGCGCCGATCCGAAGACGGCCGCAACCCTCAGATCGAGGAGCATCGGCTACCGCCCGTCTCCTCCTTTCTCTCTGCCTTCACTGCCGTCGTTATATAGCCCGAGCCCCGGAACCCGAGAAAAAGGCGACCCCGTTGAATTTACGAGCCCCGCCGAGAGGCTCGCACGCGGGGCAGGACCGCCGCACCGAGGATCGACGACCGATCGCCGATCGTCGCGCTCCCCGCGATACGACATCTAACGGGTGTTCAACTTTCATCTTACCACGACATCATTATCCTAAGACACTAAACCCCATTGTTCAGCTGTGGTAACATGTTCGTTAAAACTTACATTATCGCGGCTTGTGATAAGATCATAGACAGGATAGTCCTTACCTGAAACAGAAATAGTTGTTCTTTTATTAGAAACTGTTCATGAGTTCTTTTCATCGATACAAAAAAGTTGGTCTATTGGGAATGTTTTTTGTGTGCTTTTTTTTACGAGGAAGGAATCGGTGGATTCCTGAGAGAAGCTCGAGAAGACCGTCCTGTTGTTTTTCCGCCGGTGACGATCGGTATAAAGAGGGACGAAGAAACGCCGCGGGAGGGAACGGGCGAGCATGTCAAAACTAACGACATTGGAGCTGCTCGGAGAGCTCTCCCAGGAGAGCCACGTCGCTCCCGAGATAGCGTACTTATGTTGTGGCCGAGCTGCCGGCGGATCGGCGAGGGCGAGAGCGAGGAGGACTGCCGGCTAGCTCGCACTGGAAGTATCTACTGGTCCCAGCGAGATCGAGGATACCCGCCGAAGACGAAGAGACGACGATGATCGCGGGGGAACGAGCAGTCATCGGGCAGTAGTACTCGCTCCTCGAGGCAGTCCGGACGGATTCCCAGTACTCGGTGACGACGTGCCTCGAGAGACAACTACTAACAGCGCGGCACCGAGGACTTCTCTGTACCGCACAAGAGCGGCGTCTCCGGGTAACCCGAAGTTATTACGGCAAATCTTAAATCAAAGGAGATACGTGAAATAAAATAAAAATAAGAAAAAGAGATTCTTTTCTCTTTGTGAAAATTTGTCGCCTAGCTCGAAATGAGTATTGCAATCACATTTACATTTAACCCTTCGGGTATCGGGGACGTTTTACCAATAGCGATCGGCAATGCTTTCTTTTGACCCCAGAAACAATACGGATTTTGTAATAAATTTTCATGTACGTTATAAAGAAAAAAATAACAATTTAAGGAACGACTATGTATTTCATCAGATATTTTTGGCGTGTTAAATTGTTACTCAAATCGGTCAGAGGTTGCGTCTAGGTAACGTACGTGAAGGGTTAAGGGAACATTTTTCCCCTGATGAACTCGATCCTTTACTTGCCAATTTTAGCATTTACAGAAACTAATAATAATCGTAGAATTACCGATAAAAGAACATTGGACCTTCGTCAAGGAGATATGTTTTTCATACTTTGACGGCACGACACACCTGTATGTGTCCCCACCTTGCGCTGTGATACACAAACACGTTTTAGTACAATTATCATCAATTTACCGGTCATCAAGCAGTTAACGCAATTACAGCTATCATAGCTCGGGTTTCGTCACGGCGAGCACACAAACTTCCACGGTTCGCTCGAGCCGTTCTCGAACGCGCCGAGCCCTCGAGCCAGTCGCCCCCAGCTTGACGGACGCTCGCCGCGGTGTCCAATGCCGTTCGAGTGGTCAGGTGAACGCGCGAACCACCGGAGTCGTTACGATACGTGCCGCTCGGTGAGGACAGAGAGGGAAATTGGACATGGCTATCCAAACGATTAGCGGATTCACCTGTCATCGTAGATCCCCGGCGAACCGCTCCCACAGTAATGACCCAACGGAGTCACAACTCTCCTCACGATAGGCTCTCAATTATCATCGCATCGAGGCCTTACCCTAATGTCGCGCATCAGTTCCTCGGCCAGCAGCCGCGGGGAAGTCTGATTGCGACGTTGTGTCATCGCGCGCAAAAGTCACCGAACCTTCGCAACGACTTAACGAACACGAGAGGTCAACCTCCTCGCCTATCGAAAAATCATCGATGTTAGACTTCGTCAAAGAATCCTAAAATCTTAACGAGACTTGCGATGGATGTCTCGACCAAAACTTTCCTTTCCACTCGACCCAGTCAATTACGAATGTAAGCGATCAGCGCGATTATTAACGCGTGACTCGCGGTCCACAATGAGTGTGTTCGAATGCTCGATACACTGATTAGAGCACATTAATGCCACATGGCATGGCACACCTGTACGTCAACGGCCCGTCAGATCCTTGATCCCGGAGTGACCTCTCGGGTAACAATTGCCAAACCATCCTGCGGCATTTTTTTTCTACTCGGACCTAAGGCTCTTGGTTCTTGTGTACTCGTCAAAAATACGGGACTGCGGATTCGATAGCTGTAATAGTCGAATTCCAACTGTCCCGCGGAGAAACGACGTCTCAAAGACTCGCGGGAAGAGAAAGAAAAAAGAGACGGAGAATCAGTGTACGCTGAGAGATATCTCATCGGCCAGTCGGGTACACCGAGAGAAGAGAAAGAGGTGAGCCGGGCCACGAGAATGTCGTTAGATTTGACAGCGGCCAGTCCTCGCCAGAGAGACAGCCTCGCGCATTTCTAGCGCACGTGAGCGCCTTTTGCCCACGGCGAATAGATAACGCAAGAGATTCTCCGGCAAAGAACGCCAATATTTGCTGCCTCGGATCCACTCCGCGGATTCGTCGGGTATTTCCATATTTTTCTTTTTCTCTACCGCTTGTTTGTTTTTACGCGAACGAAGAAAGCAGGGAGAGACCCGAGAACTCATTGAACCCTGATAACCCGGCAGATCGCCTCGTTCCCGGCCCGCAATAGTCCCCGATGCGGATGGGAGGATGGAAACGTACGGTGAGGGAAGGGCAAGGAGGGAGAAATAAGGTTTTGCCTGGGTCGATGCCAAGAGACGCGGAGGATGCAAGAACGCACGATGAGACGAGAAAAGAGCACGAGGGTGCGGCGAGGGGGGCTTCCCCACCCCGGCAACAACAGCATCACGTAGCTCTTGCGCACTCTCGCACGGGGGGCTCTCCGCGGGCAATGAATGCCGATCCGCTGATGCGTCGTCGTCGGCTGGTTTGACGAGGCCTGATGGATGCTCCTGGAATCCCCGGACTCCGTTTTCTCACTCCCGCGCACGCTACCCCGCCATTCTCTATCATTCCGACTGCGGGAGAATCCGCGGCACAACGAGCAAAATCACGGTTTAAATCGGACGGGCGCGGGCGAAGGACTCGCGGACGGGGCGAGCGCTTCTTCGCCCGGACGTACCAACTGCACGCTCATCTCTCCGCTCTCGGGTTCGACGTTCCCTATTTTCTTGGCCTCTTTAGCATTCTGACATTCATCCGGTACTCGGCCATGGAAAACGCCCCGATATCTCAGGATGGGAAATACCTCGAGTTCTTCACGTCCGCAATATTGCGAAGATTAAAAAAAAAATTTCAAACCAACAAGCGGGAGGAAGCTGGGTAAAAGCGATCTGTAAATTTGAGCAATGTTCGATCAAGGAAGTGGTAACATTTTTTTCGGAAAAGAAATTCGGTGACTGTGGACGTCAAGCGTTTATCGGTAATAATAATGATATTTATTAGATGCATAACCGCGAGAAAGTACATAAACAATAATAAGATTTAACCGCTGAAAATAATTAATTTTAATTGGCTGAACCAATGTCAGAAACTAGATTTGTTACTTTTCTATACGATCTGTATTTCCCTTTTAGCCCCTCATGCGGATCTTATAAGCCCTACCATGGGCTTATTCGCCATAATGATCCTTACAATACTTCTATAATTAACTCACCCTAAGAAAAATTTAATGAGATGACTGTTTTTGATATGAAAAGGGTGGTCAATCACTGTGCCGTTTAGCCGATCCGATGTATTCCCGTTGAATAGAGTCCGTGGAGATTCTATTTTGGCGCATATATGGCTGAAGTACAGAGAAGCATTCGGGCGAGATGGTCCTCGGGAGAACCGCACCCGCGAGACGGTCGCGTGGACGACCGGCCGCGCGGTGGAATGAGGAATGAGGCCAATTAAGCGGTATATCATTAGCGTCGGTGCCGCAGCAACAATGTGCCGCATTCTTCCCAGTAAATCACCCGCGGCTCCTGTCGACGTCGCGACGTTAGACCTGAAAGACACTTGTGCATATTCGCGTATACTCGGCGATAGAACGTGAGAGCGAAAGACGAGAGACGCTCAAAATTTTCAGGAGATTTCTTTCTTTTTCTACCATAAATAGGCAACGGCGCTGTGCTAATCGATCATTTTTTAAAAGATCGGGTCTAACGTTTGCCTTTTAAAAAATTAACGATAACAGCAAGAATTACCCTAGATTCAGAGACATGGGAACATTGTCTTCGCTCCTAGACCGAGCTTTACAGCTGAGTTCGAATCACGCGCTCGATTCCGCGATCATGCCGCGTACAACGATAAGAAAAGTATAAGAAGAAGATCAACAGGTGTATTGGATCGCGTGAGTCGATGCGCAGGGCTTACGACGTTTCGTTCCGAGAAATCACAAGAGTAACCATCGGCTGGTAGCTCGGGTGGTTAGCTGGTGTATCCTGCACCGCTCTCTTCCTCCTTCCCTCCCGGCTCGTTCAGGATATCGAATCGATAAAGCGAAGCGAGAAGAATCCAAAAAGAAGAGGATAGAGCAGAATGGGAGCAAAAAGAAAGAAAAGAGGGAGAGAGAGAGAGAGTCCGTGTCGTCCTCGGGGCGGCTCGAAGGTGATGAAGAGCTGGACGAAGTGGAGGTGATAGGTGGGATCACGACGGAAGAAGCTCGCACGCTGATGAAGAGAAGGAAGAAAACAGGAGGAGAAGAAGAAGAAGAAGATGTTGGTACTTTGTTCTAAGAAACTGTGAAGAGCCTGAGAATGAGGAAATCGGTGTCACCTCGTTCTCCAATCTTGGAAGCGAGGCCGCAAGAAACCATCTCACCCGGCATTCCGAGAGTAACTGAATTAATTCCCAAACCGATCGGGACGGTTTGGCGAAAAATATATATTCATAAAGACCTTTGGACGTACGCACGCGCAAAGCTACTTACAAATTATTTTTCTCCGAGCTTTGACTGATGGTCCATCACCGGACCGTTTATCCATCATTTTTTCCCCGTATTTTTTTTCTACCACAATCCTACGCGTAGCAGCTCCCGGCGTTATTATCGCTCATCACGTAGGTACTTAGAAGCCTCGTAGTGCTTTTATGCTATACATAAAGGTATATGGGTTCTCCCCGCAATGGTTCTGACTCGGGCATGCTTGCAATACTCCTCTTCATGGTTAGCATCAACGCTGGGCTCCCGTGTCGATTCAGCGTACGCGACGTTGTACGAACGCGTTCTGGTTTGACTCGTTTCGCCGAGCACGCGGGAGCCGAGTTGGTCGCCGCATCGTCCGTCCACCTTTGTACCCACCAGCGCAGTTCCGTCGTCATCGTCGTCGTCGTCGTCGTCGTCGTCGTCGTCGTCGTCGGTTCTCCGCGTTCCTTCCCTGACCACCTTCGCCCTGGCATCCGGACGTGCTCTCTCGAAGAGAAGAGCACCAGCAGCGGTCCCAGCGATCTACCAACCGGCAGCCTCGACATCTCTCGATGCAGTCCGCGTGCTCACCGGCTACACTCTCGCGCAGACGATTCCCGTCGACTCGACCAGACAGCGCTGCGCCTCCGCGGGCTTCCAAGAATCGTCTGGCCCCGCGCGCACTCGTGCGAGAGACAGAGAGAGAGAAAGAGGGAGAGAGAGAACGCATCTTGCGACGAATCCCGCACGTCTTCGCACTCGTCGGAGCTTCCCCCTCGGGAAAAGAGCGAGACGATCGGACGAGGAAAACGAGGAAAGGACGTAGGACGGGCTGGGAGGCCGGGAGGTACGAGACCAGACGGTGGGAACCATTCCCGTCCCGGCAATTCACTCTACCCGGCAATGGCACACACAACGGGCAAATACCACGTAGAAAAGTAACTCGGCTAGCGTAGGACTCATCGCGAAGGCTCCTCACATCGCTTCAACCTCGTGTGCACACAATGTGTCCACACAGGTATACGGAGATCGGTAAGGAGAGTCGGATACCCGGTCTTGTTTTGACGCCGGTCTCGACCGGTGCATCGACCTCAAAGGTCGTCGTGCTGCCAACTCGGGGAAAAGCTCTCTCCAGGCAGTCGGTCTCTGGACTCGTTGCTGCGGCGACACTCCAATGAAACCTGGATGAAAAAGCGCGAGAGCGTCGTGGAGTCCTCCTTCTGGTCTCTGCGCCGAGCTCTCCGCGAGCATCCCTTCGAGAGGTGGTGGAGGTCGGACGGTGGGAAACATCATCGCTCGGTGATCCGAAGTTCAGCGGCCGAGGTGAGAAGATCGATGGAGGGTGTCCAAGAATTTCTCTACCTTCCGACGCTTAAACTTCCACGCTCCACTTTGATTTCCGGGTCCGATCGCCGGCGCGATCGTTATTATCATCGATATTACGACAGTCACGGTCAGCCAATTCGCGTCAAACTGAACCTGCGCACTGTGCTGCAGTTGGGCAACGACCGATCACCGGACGATTGTCGGTTACTGGGAGGTTTACCTTATGCCTTATTACTATCGGTAATTATTTACTGAGGACGAAACACACCAGGCCCATTAATCGATCATTGTTTCGCGCCCAAGGCGAACCGCAGAAACTCTCCCCATTTCATTCGCGATCGCTAACGGAATTAACTTTGGTCTCGGAACGTCAAGTCTCGTTGTCGGCCAACGCGTTGCAAGACCGCACGCGCGAGCACCCTTTTGCGAGAATCTCAAAGAGACTCGATGTACATCCGATTGCGGCCGGACTATTAGGACAATGACTATCAAGCGGCGCTTATTGTCCTTCCCTCATTGAAACCGGCGGATCGCGGCACGGACGAACACACACTCGCTGTTGCAAAAAGGTAGCTTGAAGAAAAGTTCAAGCACCGACCATTGTCGAAGATCCCCAAGATACGTCGGGTGGGGCCCCTTTTACTCGCGAATCCAGTGCCAGACAATTCTACTACTCGATAGCGCGCGCGCAATCTTTCGATTCATTTATTTCTTTCGTTTTTTCCTTTTTTCCGGTATAAAAGAGAAGCGAGACAGAGCAGGCTCGTTCGAGATCTATCGTCGCGGGTATTTGCGTATGTAGATTAAGCTCCCGTACGCGACACCGACTATTGTCCACCGCCGGGTGGAGACAGTCTGAACGATAGGACAAGCGAGCTGGAATAATGCAAGTAGCCAAGTTGTTATAGCTGCCTCATCTCCTTACCGGGATAATGTTCCTTATTATTTCAATAATCCTGAATGCACCGGTCCCGAAGACCGGTTCCATTGAGCCATTTTATACATCCTCGTGAGCGATTGCGAAATTATTCGACAGTTTGATAATTAATCTGTGAGGTCGAACGAGAAAGCCAAGGGTAGTCAAGTTTGTATAACAGACACGATTTCAATAATTCTAAAGAGAACGATTTTGAAGATCGACAAATCGAACCTTTCAAATTTGTCTTCCCGTGCGATTATAAAATGATTCAATTCGGCAACAATAAATCGACATGATCCGTTGTTAAAAAAATGTGTCCTTGACCGACTAACAACCGCACGAATACGGAGGGTTGTTGTTCGCAACCGTTCGAGCATCGATGGCTTTGTCTTACCAAACGATTGGGAACTTAGCAAGCGGAATGTCCCCCGTAGTCGCGACTTTGTAACGCGTTGTAATGAGAAGGTAAAAACAAATAATGAAGGGTAGCCAGAAGAAGGCTACAAAGAAGATCGTGATGAGATGGCGAAATGGTCTCGTTCGATCGAAAGAAACGAGACCGGCACACCAATCTCTTCTGTTCCTTTCGCCGAGGTTCGATCTTCCTCTCGTCGGCCTCGCTATTGCTTCTTTGTCACCGAAACTCGCGTCTCGCGTTTCCGAGCCGTTTCTTGCATGCTCGCGGCAAGGCCCCGGGCTCTCCCTCTCTCTACCGGGCGCGTGTTTTTCGTCGCGCGTTCAGGTGGACCGCGCGCTCTACCACCGTCCTCCTCCCTGCGCGAATACTCGCACGGAAAGATCCAACAACGTCGGGCGGAAGCTCGCACGTACTTACTTACACCCTCTCGCAGGATGCGACGCTACACGAGGAAAGAAAATCACTCGATCGTACGAACTTCTGCACACCCGTGCGTGCTTTCGCGTGCGTGTCCCTCAGAACCCGACCTCCTCTCGCACGTTTCTGCTATTGCCGGCAGGCAATAAAACGAACAAAAAATCAAATAAGATGAAAGAAAAAAAAAAAAATTGGCGACATCGCCACCGCCATCGCCGCGGCGACAAGGCTCCCCGTCGACCAGCAGCTATTGATCAGTGAGACCCAAGTCGATGGCTGTTCGGACCGCTGATCCGAGGATAATAACCAGCCGATAGCGGCGTGATATCCTGAGTTGAATGTAGTGCATCCCGGCCAATTGCAATTTGTGGCGAACACGCATTTCCACCGTCAGTAAAATCGGGCCGAGATTTACTATCAACTAGTGGAACAATTCTAATGGACTGAAAATTAAATTATGGAATTGGCTATTGACTCAACATTTTGACTGCGTGTGAATTTTTGTCAAAACTTCACACTAGGTAAAAATATGTACTTTCCTCCTTTGTGGAATGATATATTGTTTTCTACCAGGTAGTTTCAGGAGCGGTCGCATTTTCTAATTGCCGTTCACCTGTCAAATGTCTATGCACAAGACTCCACAAAAATGTCTTGTGTTGCATAAAAATTTTCACACGAAACTGTTTCATTTTTAACGGTCTCGAGGCAAGATGCGACCGCGTCTCCGAATTACCATTCGGCCGCCGGATGTGAAGGAGCTCTGCGGCTATCGCAACGGCAACGCATTGGCAATCGTAAAGAGAACAAGCCTCGGCGCGGATATAGGTAGAACCGTCGCGCAACGGTAAAAGGGTGAACGAGACGGGCAGCCCGAAGTGGAAAGAGCATCACAACAGTATAGCGAGAAGCGTGGAGGCGCGCGCGCGCCCGCCTCGTGGAAATAAGAAGTAGACGCAGGTGGTGATGCGATACGTACTCAGCAAAAAAAAAAAAACGTAGCCAGGATTAGCGGCAAACGTGTGCTACTCTCGTTGCCTGGCATGTACGGATCCGAAGAGCGTGCCCCGCGCGCCGGGTTCGATGCTTATGCGTGGGAACCCGACGTTTTCATTAATTCAGCGAAGTTCTTGCCGCGGCCCCCGTCGACGCGCTGCAATGCCCTCCGACGACGAAGTACCAAGCGCAATCGACGAGGAAGAGAAGGAAGACCATTATACTGACACGGGGAGACACGCGATTCGCGGTCAGGATGTCGTAGACTTCATAGCGTTGCGGCTCTTGTTAGTATAGGTATTACCTTTTTGTACACATATGTATGTATACATATATGTATAGGAAAGAGCGGAGGCAAAACGGACCGATATTCTCCACTTGAGGCAGGACCTTTCTTCGGGCCAGCAAAAGAGTGGTAAAAATTGCCCGTTTTGCCCCACTTTCTTTTCCACACATAAGGGTGACTGCATATATGTATATGAAAGAGCGGGGCAGAATACACCGGGGTTCTCTAATCGAGATGACATTTGTCTTTGGTCGAGCAAACGATTTGTAAAAAATTATTCGTTTTGCCCCACACTCGTTTCAGAAAGCAAGAGATACTGCACGAACCGAAAAACTGCTTATCCAGCTTTACTTCTTTCTTCCTTGAGTCATGCGAGAGCTCAGGTAGACCAAGTTTCGATCGAGCACGATGACGGTTGTTTTATACGGAGCAACCATGAGCGTATAAGAGAATCCCGATGAGACGGTACAGGTGTTTCTAATTGGTTATTTATAGACGATCCTTGCTACGCAATTCTTGTTACTGATTTACGATCTTTAACGGCGCGGGGCCACCGCGTTTGCTTGCTCACCGATGCCAGCTAAACTCTCGATGTGTGTCCGGTCGACCGCGACTTTGTTGCTCTCGTCGTCCGGCCAAGTTCGCACTCCGCGATCGCACCGCCAATTACAATCGCTCGATCTTACCGGTCATCTTAGTCATAGCTTTTCAACCGCAGTCACCTGTGAACCGAGTTTTCCCACTCGCTGCCAAGGCGATCTTGGCTTCGTTATTCTCGGATCGGTAAATTCACTTGAAACGAATTCACAAAATCGAAGCTTTTGAATTATCGTATGGAACAAAAGTCGTTTGAACGTTCTCAACGACATTTCCGACATACATTTGAGAGAAAATTAAGAGGACATCGCGACGACGGGCGACTGGTAAAGATTCTCGAAAAATTTGAAATTCCGGCAGCGAATCTCCTCGACATTTATTTTTGTTTTAATCTACGTGCTCGAATCTCCTCGGCTCATCCGACCGAGTCTTTCATAATAAATAAATGCCGCACAGCCCGCGCACGGTCGCTGTACGCGGCAATTTCGCATAAATAGAGAAACCCGCGCGCGAGTGCCCTCCGCACAGCGCGGGTATTATAGTATGTGGTACGTAGCGCGACGAGTTGTTATATGCAGTGTATGTAACAACATCGACTGCGAAGAGAGCAAGAATGGGAGCGCGATCTTCCCACGCGGCCAGATGTGTCCCCGACTTCCCTTACTAGCGGGACACCGAGAGACAATTTTCCGATGCTCGCCGATTTTGCCCAAGAAGAATAGCCGATCTCCGATGCATCGCTTCTCGGTAATTTCCATGCGATCGCGAATATTCGGCAATTGCATGGTGGACAGATGAGCGGGTGAAGCATTGGTAAGCCTCGATAAAAAGTGCGTTTCGACCAAGTTAACATATTATCAAGGATGTTCAAATAAATGTTGAATCGGTCAAACAAAATATTCGAAATTATTGAATATTTGAAAAACATTTTTTTGAGATCATCCAGAAAATTCTTGAATTAAGCAATCCTTTAACTGTGCCGACCAAATATTAATATGAATGTCCCTCGCCGAATCTTTACTTAATATAACCGTATTTTTTTAATCAGTGCAGCAACAAATCCACGGATACTTTTTAACAGAAGCAGATTTCACTCGCAAAATAAATGTGAACATCGCGGCGCAGTCTCACGCCCGCGGATTGCAAAAGCGTAGAACAATTTATTTTATTTTTATTGGAGCAATAAAAATGTAGATTAAACGTTTCGCGTGGCAATTAAAAAAAATGTCTTACATTTTATTTTTACAGTTCTGCAAGTAACTCGGTGTTCCCTCCGGGAAATTTATTTTTTTGTTTTTTCGGGAGAAGGAGGGAGGGTTATTACGATGTTATAAATCGTCGTTTAATTTCACATGTTTTAAGGATGTTGGACTAACGGCGATGGCCGTGGCCAATCTGCATGAGAGTGGAAAGCCGACCGGGAAGATTTTAACTAAGTAATGGCTCAAACGAGCTCGCTCCCCGTTACTCCCTGCTTTTATTCCATACCGATACAATTTGTCGTTTCTCTTAATTTACGATCGGTCTTCCAAGAAAGTATAGCAGCCCCGGTTTGCCGCGCCCGGCAGAGTCCCAACGCTCGATAAGTCAACCCCGCGAGTTCGCGAGATCGGCGAGGACGCATTTAACTTTAATTTACGCCGTCATGATTTATACTTAAGGAGGACGAGAAACCCTCTCGGGTATATCGGCTTCCTCTTTCGTACCTTACTTTTTGTCTTTGCCCAATACCCTTCGAAATACGCATCATTTCTCTCGGTCTCATTGCAATACCGGTAGACTGGTTAATTAGACGTGTGATAATGCTTTTTTTTTTATCCCAACCCGTTCGCGCTAGAGCGAACAAAATTTATAGGACGCATATACTGTTTATTTTTATTATTCGTCAATTGATTTTTTCGCTTTCTCCCCGGAGTGTCGGACGGAGAGAGGCAGGCTTTTGGGTAGAGTGAGTATTTTGATTTACGACACGCACCCCCTACGCAAAACTGCGCGTCCGCTCCGTTTTGAAGGAGCGAAATAATATTTGAAAAGAAGAGATAAAGAGTGGTCGAAAAAATATGAAAAAAGTATATCGAAAGAAAATAAAACAAAAACCGAGGAAGGAAGGGGAACGGTTTCACGTCGCCGGACGCTGAGCGCAGCTCGTACCTTATTCAAAGTCTCTTTCGACAGTCGGGTTCGTTACGTCGCTTGAATTTACGACGTGTATAGAGCCCGAACGCACGCGCGCGCTACCAGTGATCGGAACAAAGGAGATATACAACGTACGATAAAAGTGCTCCCGGTCCCGAAGGGACAATTCTGTCCGAGCCGAAGGGAGCCCCCCTGGAGAAAGCGAAAAGCATCGAGGGATAAATAAAAACATTCGGACGGGGGCAGAAAAATAAAAAAATAAATAAAAATAAATAAAAAAAAGACGAACAAATGACAATGAGCAGTAATATCGTGAAATATGTTCTTGAAAAGAGTATAGGGAAAATACGATAAAGATCCAAGTGGTATTCGTAAAGTTGGCCTCGCGCGCATTGATCGCCTATACATTCCGGATTATATTCATTCGTCCGACGACCACCGGGCTCTAGTCGAAGAAGCGTTACAGCAACAATACTGTGACGGCAGTAAAAATAAAAAAGAACGAAAAGAAACGCTCTTCGAATTCCAAACGCCCTCGCAGATCGTGGCTTCCAGTCAGCCCCGCATGCCGGAATTATACTTTCGCCACGGCGCGTAGCGCGCGTCTCGGGGTCTGACCCCGAAACTCCGTGACTACTGACGAGGTGGAGATTGGTTCCGCCAAAAGAGATCTCCTTCCTCGTTTTTATTATTATTTTTTTTTTTGTACACCGAAAACTTTGTTCCCGTTCGTAGTCAGACAGCGGACGACATAATGAACTCGCTTTATAAATTCCTCGATCTCCCATGGGGCAAATTATTCCAATTTCGCTTCACTTCATTTTTTTCTGTTCTTTTCTCTTGCACACGCGTTTCATTTATTTATTTATTTATCGTCTCTGGAATTGGCCCACTGCTGTCAGCTCACGGTAAAAATGAAAAAGAAATAATGATAATAATAATGAAAATATTGTATACCCGAGGAATGGCGAAACTGATTGGCGAGGGATTTCAATTGCAATTTGTAAGATTGTTATTAACGATGCACGGATTATGAAGTCGGTTTCGCTCGTATTCAATCGGCACGGCGGAAGGCGTTTCGATGAGTTCTGCCCGCGAGGACGAGGGTTGACGTGAATTGCGCTCGTGATACTAAATTAAATCAAATTCTATAGGGACTTCGTGTCGATAAAAAATGACAAAAAAAAATTACTTTTTATTTCTTTTCGCCAACGTGATCGAATTATTGGATTTCAAAGGACGATAAGACGAGGAACGGGTATCTTTCACTGGGATACATAAAATTAAGTTACCGCAGAGAGGAGATCCTCGCGATGGAGATACGAGTCAACAGAAGCGGTTGAGAAATGAATACGGGTACTCGCACCGTGAGAGAACCACGTGGCGCGCGCACGCCGCGCTAAAACCAACTCTGATATTTAACGAGCTCTCGTCACGCGATGGGCGTGTAGGATTCACTCGTTTTCCACCCAGTTCCGCCGGGAGGAGAGTTCTCCTTCTCGCTTCCAGAATTGAGACGTCACGAAAGAGCCGCGCGGAGATAGTCCGACGGGACTCGAACACCCTATGTGCCTGCTGCTTTCGTAATAAAGGATTCACGTGGAGATTAAAGAAACCCTGAGGCTGCTTCTGACGATACCGGACCATCCAGGCAATCTTCTAGTTTCTACACTTCGGAGTTCAAGACTTAATGCTTTGACGATCATTCGGAAAAACGAAGGAAAGCTATTTCGAGACTTTGCAAATACTACAAAAAAATATGTAAATAATAATAATGAATAACAATAGATATATGGATATCTTGGGAAGTTGTTTGTACAAAACCTACTCACTTTTCGATCGAAAATATGTAACATTAAACATTTTTTGCACCCGAAGTGATGTCATGGGATTTCCGAAAAAATGGTGTTCTCCAGAGCTTCAAGTGTTAGAACCAATGTAGTCATACTTAAATGCAATGAGAAAGAATTTTCCTTCCTACTTAATTTTAGTACAATTTTTACTTGCCGAATAATAATAATTCTAAAAATAAGTTCCTGGTTTTCAAATTCTGAAATCAGTAGTGACTGTACGCAGCGTCCGAAACGCAACAACCTGCTGAAATGATAATAAAATAAATCCCCGCGGACCGTTAAAGGATGTAAAAAAAATTACAATTGATCACCACGGCGGTACCGATAATCACTAACGGAAAGAGAAGTGCAACTTTTGTTCTAATAGTTATTTCCACGCATTCGAAGCAGGATGATCGTTTGCGGGATTGATTTATAGCTTAAGTCACGCTCGGTTTTCTCGTCGTGTCCACGGCCGGTTTTATTATTCCGCGAATATATATACAAGAGATACGTTCCCGAACGTTCAGAGAGTTGAGTATATCTCGTATTTGCGAGTAGGCGAGAGAGAGGATCGAGCGGGATTTTTGTTGCGTGAATTTTATAATAAAACGATAAATCAATCGACAAGCGACGGATATATAGGGGGGAACACTTTTTATCCACGCTCCGCCCCTCTCCCCCTCCGATATTAAATTATAATACATAATTTGATAAATTTATCAGAATATATAGTTGTCTATCTCGGGAATAAATTGCAAGAAAGTACGACGTAAAAATTTCGCATTTCTCAAGATATTTCTGACGGACAGTTTCCAGATACCTTTTTAGACTTCTTCCAGTCGGACTCGTAATTCAACGGTTATTTTAATTTTCAAAAACCAATTCATTTTATCAGATCCCAACTAATGAAACATACTCTGGAACGTCAAGGCTCCCTTTCATAAGGTTTTAATCTAAATCGGACCGATGATTTTATATTTCCGATGATTTTCGAAACAGCCTGAAATTTTTGAGGAATCTGAAAAACGAATTTTGAGGAACTCATACCTCTGTGTCACCTGTCTCCGATGTCCGTTAGGAGCTGCAGGTCGGTAGAGGGCGTCAGTGGAAGCTTTCGCAGAAGTGGTCCCCCTCGCTGTTCCCCACCAGGCTTGCACCGAAGAGACCCAGCCGGAGAACGAGAGGGGTGTCGGCGAAGTGGAGAACGGAAGTCCAAGACGAAAATGCCGTCTGGAGAACAGCGTTGGTTCTTTCCGTTCTTTTTTCCACCTCCCCACTCTCCGTGGCGACGCCCGACTGTCCACTGTGCCAACGCCGCTGAGGAGACGTTGGTACTCGCACGCCGCACGTTTCCCCCCTGTCGCGGGAAACGACGAGCAACACCTCGGCACCTTCGTCAAACTCAACACCTCTCGATGTCCTCGAAACAAACGGTAACGTGGACGTTCGTGCACTGATCGCGGGCCTCGAGACACGTTGCTCGCAGTTAGTTTCGCGTGTGGCTATGGCACAGGCCTATATCACGCCAGGCAGCCAGTCATGTGTGGTACGGGAAGGGCAAACTTCGACAACCCACACATTTGCGAGGAATCGTCAACTTTTTCTCTCTCTCTCTCTTTCTGTTTTTCAGCCTCCGCAAAATCGACCGTGCGCCGGCTCTGAGGAATCGGGCGGCCTCCGCAAAACGGTCTAACGGGTGATTGATTCACAGGAAAGGAGTCCTGGGAAAGGGAGCTCAGAGAATCAGAGACAACATAGCGAAAAGATTTTTTAAAGTACTCAGGAATTTTTCGACCCGAATACCACTGAGAGAAAAATTCGATGCGGATGCGATACCGGAAATACGGCAATATGTATTTATTTACTGATCAGGGCGCTACATATGGCAGGAAATCCCGGATTTATAGGAATTTTTTTTTTCTATGCTATGGTAACGTTTTTTGGATGATCGATAGTTTTTACTAGATCCTTCTCTCAATGCATTCTACCCCGTGTCTCAATAACTATAAATTAATAAAACAATGAAATTACTTGGCAATGGAATACACGCGACTAAGGACGTACTTTTATCGAAGTTAATAACCGATCGTATAAGAATTAACGTGTATCAGATCCGTACACGCACCATACTATTACATTTTTTTTCAGTATTGTATTTTTGGGAATTAAAGACACAGCATATCAGCTCGAAAGAAATAATGTCATCACCCGTTGGATAGCTCGAAGTATGCTCCAGCTCCGTTTTCTGTCGTTCCTGGCTCGCCACGAGTCGAGAGCGAATCGCTATGTATGCGCGTAGCGATCGTCGCCGCGACGCCGACGCGTTCACCTGTGTATGACGTGATCGACCGGATCGGATCGGCCGGCTCATTCGCGGTTCCACCAGGCTCACGGAACCGCGCAGATAGAGTTTGCTTCACGAATTAGAAACGAGATGGTGGGCGTCGCGAGGATCCCGGGAGGCAGGGGAGACGGATCGGTAGTGGTGGAGGAAACTCTGCGGGCGCGCGAACCGCGGAAAGCGGCTGCCCGAGCGTACATGCATGTATACGATCGAGTTTAGATCGGAAATCGAGCTCTGCTTGGGAGAGACTCTCGAACCCCCGTCGATTCGATCGGACCGTCAGGGATTGGACGAATCATAGAATCAAAGCTGTTTATTGGCGAAGTTAAAAGCCGCCTCGCCTCGCAAAAGGGGAGGGAACGAATTGCATGTGTCGACGAAACCGCCATGGAAGGGAACGCAAAATGAGCGGCAGAAAGATAAATTTAAAAAAAAACCTAAACGAGAGTAGGAGATGATTTTGTCGAGGTGGGAGATCCTGCGTCGCATGACGTCATCCCCAAGCAGATCGTAAAATAAGCACGTAATCTCGGCGATATCTTTGACAACGGTGACTTTCCGTAGATAATATTATCGGCCAAGCGATTTCGCAAAGGTCGTATTTACGATCTCGCGCGTTGGGGAAGATCGAAAAAATAAAAATAAAGTATACATAAGAAAGCACAGTCCGATACTCCAGCTGGTCGTTCCGGGATCGGCAGAGAAACTGGCTTGGTGATGTCATGATTGTAGTAGAGTGAAATTGTTATTAAACCGCGGGAGGAGAGCGCGGCATCTCTTCGCGAGATATACTCCGAAGTTGGAAGTGGTCTCGTTAGATATCGTAATGCGCTTACTTTACGACGTTAGAGTAATAATCCGCGACGCGAGCAATCAGTGCTCGGGTTAAATCGTCCCCGGGAGTGTGGAAAATGAGAAGTCGGCAGGCTCTTTGCCTCGGACGTGCGGTCCGAAAGGAGGAATAAATTCAGTGTAATCGGATCGTAGTCCGACGCCAGAGGCGAGAAATAAATAAAATAAAGAATATCGAAATCGGCGTCTTTTTTGTGCGATCGGTAGATGAAGCCTCGTCGGTGTAAGTCGCAGCTTCGTGAAAACTCGCCCCGATCGTCGTACGACCATATGCATCGGCGATCGATCGATCGATCTCCCGTGGATCGGATCGCTCCACTGCTAGGTGGACACGCGTACGCATCCACCTCCTGCTTATCCCCAGCTGATTCATCCGTAAAAAGTGATTAACCTTGCTTACCGTAATCAGCTATTAATTCCGTGGGACTGGCTCTCGAAGCCCCGGGGCAAATTGCGCGACATTTACCTGGAAATCGGTAGGTCGTACGTGAGTCGAATCTCTCGTCGGGTTAAACGTGCGCTCTATCGCTGAGAGTTTGCAGTCTGTTCTAGTAGCTCCGTATCTACCGCTGAGTACCGAGTCCCATAATAGCAGCCGCGACTTCCATGCATGCTTCACTGTCCCTACAGATAAACTTCTCCATCGATTCTTTAACGAGGAGGTTTCACTATAAAAAAAACAAGCTAAATGGTCAGTTTATTTTATTTTAATCCAAGAAAGCAACATATAAATTTGTAGCCAGCCTGACGCCCGAGTCTATTTGAGATTACAAGATTTTTCTTTTTTAGTGAGAATTTCCTATGTGGCGCGGCGGTGAACGGGAATGCGTTCTTGGGACAACCGCTCCGGACTTGACGTTCTCCAACCGAATTGGATCTGGAACTTGGCAGAACGAGCAAGTGCAACATGCACGACCGGGTCACACTCGTTTAGCGGCGCTGCTATGCGCGGGTAACTCAAACGTACTTGGAAAAACCATACGCAACGAGCACTTTCGCACCTGTCGCGTCGACACGTAGTCGTTCTCACTAGACTTTTTTTTTTACGCTCATTGCGAATCGCGATTGGAAACGGAAGGTTCGAGGTCGACCGGGCCTCATTTCACTTGCAGTGACACGCAAAAGGCTATCTTTTACTTTGAAGGATATTCAAACAGACGTTCGTGTCGTTAGAAATTTTCGATTGCAGACATTTGCAATTTTTACGAGTCTCTCCAGGATCACAATTTTTTTTTAAGGAAAACACTTTTCACTCAGAAGTTTCACTGAAGACGTTTTGAGGTCGAAACCTTTTTTTTTCACGAAACGAGACGATCTGTGGTCAGGGAAAATAGTTTTATTGATCGTGGAGAAGCCACGAACGTGTGTAAAAACGTCCCATCAGCCCACGTCCGAGCAACCATCAACACCCACAATAGTCGTCCGAGAGTTTAAAGCGTCGATATGCGGGACTCGAAGAACCAATAAAATTTTACGATAAAATAGAACAAGTGTCTCCTAAAATTCGTCTCATCTGGTTCCTATCAGGACATCGATTTGAGGAATCTGGCGAGAGGTAGAGGCGTGAAATTTCTTCTTTTTTCTTCAAATTCTCTTACGCAGAAAACCGTCGCTGGTTCTGCTGTAATTGCTATCGTTCGACGGTCCGGCAGAGGACCGTGAGGGACACTTCAACCAAAATGCTTAATGTTCCAAGGCATCGCGAACGCCACGGCAATAAAACGAATGGCCCGATAAAACGGGCGAGGGAGAAAGAACTGCGCTCGAGCACGGGAGATGTCTTTCCAACTGTCTGTTTGCAACGTGGCCTGTAATAAAGGCGGTGTATTTCTCAATCTTGATCGCTCTCTTCTTTTATCTCCAGTCCTAACCCTCACAATTCTATTCATCCTTAACCCATTGGAGTTGTTTGTGTCTTCTATTTAATCACCCTAAAAATATCTGCGCGATACTAAATATCGCAAGTTCGAATGGATGCATCCAGAAAAAATATTTATTGAAACCGAATAAACTCCGCTCTTCGAATGACCATTATCAATCAAATAGTTATAATAAACATTAAGAAAGCTGTATTAGATTATGAAGCAAATAAAAATGTTTTTCCTCCTCAAGAAAGTTCCTTTCGTTAAAATTTTGTCGGGACAAATACACTTGGAGAATAAAATTGTCCAAGTGAACAATTTGATTTTCTTTCTGAACCGGTGCATTGACAGTGACTCGCCGACATGAGATACAATGTCGTGCCGATATCTTCGGAGTCGTCCTATTTGTCCCGAGCTTTCCGAACGAGTGTCCTCGACGCAGGATGATTTTTCTCTCTAGTTTCGTCGAACGATTCGAACCGCGACTCCGGCATCGAATGCTCTCCCATGAATAGTTAAGTAATTTATTTGTCCGATCGCGACGGGAGATCGACGGTAAGATCTCCGGGATCGTTTGACCCGCGGCTCGATCCCCGTGGCCGTCCGCATCTTAGCAGCCTCGACTATTCTCCCGACTGATCGATTATGCGCGAGGGAAGAAAAGCGAAAGAGGGAAGAGAGGGATGAGCGACTCGTCGGTGAGAGAGGCCTCGAACCGTGATTAACGCGCGTGACGGACAACGGACTCGATGTGTGTCAAGTATCGACTCATTAAGAGCTCGGCCAGACTGCCTCTGCCTTCTCGTCGATGTTCATGTTTACCGTGCCTAACCGGTAAGCCTCACGCATGTATAAAAGAGCTGTAGCTTTGTCTCTTTATGTCTTTTCTTTTAAACTCATTTTTACTCCCTCCTCCCCGTTGCCATATTTTAACGTCTCGACGTCGAAACGGTTGAAACGCGGCAAGAACTCGAGAATTCCCAAATGAAAATGTTTCCGCACGAGATGGTTAAATCGATGAAATCAGGGCGGCGATTTGTATTCAGAAATCTCGTCGCACGCCCGCACATTTTCTTCGCCAAATGACTGCAATAATTTAGTCTATGCTACGGTGAAATTTTTTTTTTCGTTTCGGTTCCTGCGGTATGCGGCTCCCGGTTTTCGGTCGACTCTCCCGATCGTCGTTCGCGTATTCCGAAGAAATGTGCCGGGTCTGCCTCTGCTCCTCGCGCCGATTAAAATGGAAACAAACGAAGCCGGACGTAATGAGGCGGGCCAGTGCCGCGGCTGCTGCGGGCTTGCCAGTGAGGGAGAAGAGAACCCGTTCCTTAATTTATTCTCCGTATGTTCGTCGGCTCTCATTTTTTTTTCTCTCCTTATTTTCATCGCGAGAACGGTAGAGCGGAGAGAGGAGTTCCCGTGTTATTGTGTCCACCCGCTGAGGAGCTCAGCTGAAGTGAATCGAACCTTCGAAGAGGATATCTCGACCACCGTTTACTCCCTCGTAACGTTTAACGCTCGATGATTCTTTCGATCCGCGGATTCTCACCCACTGCCTTGGCGAACTCTCCCGTGGAATTTTTAATTTTTTTCCTCGCTCACTTAATTATGCAACTCGAGAAGAGGCGAGGCGCCGATTTGCAAGAAAACATCATCCGAACGGAGCGCATGGATGCGAAAAAAAACGCGAAACTTTGCCGGACAAGATTATTTCTGCATACATCGGCGGCCGAGAATCAAAAGGGATTCTCGATCGCTGACTTGCCAGTTCGGCGAGCGCGAGTTACGCCTTTTCGAGTATCGTGCGTCGATACGTACACTCGAGACATATTTTCCTCTCGAAGGTCGTCGCTAACGCTCTCGCGGATCGATCTGCAACGAGAAATGGGGAAAAAAGGAGGAGTACGGAGACAGGCGTCCCTCTGTTCCGTATCTATGGACCGAGAAATATGTATAAAAATTCACGTGGGCATTCACGAGGCAGATAGATAGGACATGTGCTCGGCTCTCGTCTGCCCACGTACGTTCCCTTACTACTTGTTTATACGTTTAATCGGAAATTCGCTCACTTCATATATTACTGTACTATTATCGTTTGAACCTTCGGACACTCACGGGCGAGTCTCGAGCCTCGCAGCATCCGGGAATCTACTCGTATCCTTCACGAGGTGGAATTCGTGCGCTTCGGAGACAGAGAATAACCCGACTCGTCGACGTTGTTGCAGGAAATTTCCCATTTTTATTCATCTTTTTAATCTTCGAACGTTTCCTTAAACGCGAGGTGCGTTAAATAAACAGTTTGGTGTCCCGTGTCACTTTGCATGCCATGTACCGCTTCACGAATAATCTAATACTATTTCGTTATATCGTAAAGAAGTCGCGGATTAAATTAGGGTCGACGTATTATACAATACTTATCTTGTTTTAAATCTCGAGACCGTTCGTGAACGTCAAATGTTCGCGTGGAGTAAATAACGGGCGCGTTAAGTTTTCCGACGGATATAATTAATAAACAAGTATCTAAACATCTCGAACACGAAATGTTTCAAGTCGGTTCGTTCAGAGGTCTCAGTCCACATTTTTTTACATGACGATCGATCTTGTATCGTCTGTTCGTACGTCGACCGTTGAACCTAACAAATATCGTGTGTCTTAACGAGTAGTCAGCTATTCGTAATAATATATACACGTATATTCAAGTTTAAGTGTAATTTCTCTGTACTGCTCCATGTTTGCTCTCGTCCTTAGAAGATTTATCCCAGGGCCAAATAAACCTTTATCTATTCTATCTGTCTATTTATCACTGACGGTGCTGCATGTAATTTTTACCATTTTTTTTTCTATTGACGCAAACAGGTTACACGAGAATATATATTTTTTCTGTCGCCGGTGTGTCCCCGAGATTGGCAAGCCAGCGACGTCGCCGCGATCGGATTCCTACGCACGAGATAGTCTCCCGAGCTAAAGCGTTCCGCGGATAATCCCGCAGATGGTGAATTTTCCACCATAAATGGAATACGACGATGGTTCGTCGTCGAGCGTCAGTCCGAGCCCTCGACGCATAAGGCGCATGCGAGGCAACGATGGAGTTTTCCGTTTTCTGCTGGAATCTTTCGCTCTCCCGCAGAGCAAAGCCGAAGTCTCGGTGTGTATAATTCATCGACAATTCCTTCTTTTTTTTCACGACGATTTGACTCGCGCGAGAATTTTCCTTAAAACCCATCGCCACGCATCGACTTTACCTCTTTTTACTTCCATCTCGCATTTCGCAGACGCACGGCCCGCTCGTCTAACACTCGCACCCGATTGCACGAGCCTTAGAAACGAAAGAAAAAAAGCGGAAAAAAACGCAGTCTCGAACTGTGAACGTATCTCCGCGAGAATCTCGATGATTCAACGAGTTCGCAACTCGCCGCCATCACTTTTTCGAGTTTGCGTAAAGCACAGAACCTCTCTGATTGATTGAGAGCCCGCGGATAAGTAGATCTCTGTGTCTCCTGGAGTTCGAGTCGATTTAGCCTGATAAATCAGCGTGTCAGCGGCTCTTTGGCGATCGCATTAGTAGCTTCATCGATCTCCTACCCAATCTCCGCATCCCCCTCCGTCGCGCACGTACACTACATAAATAATCATTAAACACGAAATTGTATGGGCATCGAAGTTGATAACCGTTAATCAGGGAATTTACGTGTATCCGATGTGTACATGTGGCGCGCGGGTCGATAACGCCCGAAGCGTAAAGAGCAGCCCCTTCCATCCTTGGTCAGATTAAAAAAAAAAACGGTAGAGGTATACACAACGTACGCGCGCGCGTGGATAAGATAATATAGTATAATACGACACGTATCGAACGTGGCTAATCGATCGCGCCCTCGGGCGAGCAGTCTCGGCGCACCTCGATATCTTCGGGCGTGCGCAGTTATCGCTACCGCAATTCTCCTCGGTAAAACAGGGCCAATAATAAATTTGAGAATCGGCGGAAGAGACGCGCCGCGCTCCGTCGGGCCACAGACAAAAATCAGTTGGGCCAAGAGGAGATGAGAAAAAAAAATTAATTGGCCGTACGATCAATTAGAGACACCTGCGCATATCTCGGTGCCAAATTGGTGTATCGATCTTATCGACGGAGGGAGGCGAAAGCGGCCGAGACGATCGGCTGCCGGCCGATCTCTGCAAGTGCAACGAGCTTCGGAACGACGAATAAATAATTTCCTCTTCGATCTAAAGTATTTCATATGTATATATTTATGCGTACGTATGTGTATGTTGTTTCACGAGGATATTATGATACACAACGTGCAGTAATCTCTTCCTCTGTTACGCGACAACGCGGAATTAATTACGTGGAAATATTATCGCACCCTCCGAAGTCTTTGCTTACGTTTTAATTCGCTCAGAGAGAGCAAGGCAAATTAAAAAAAAGCAAGGAATCTAACTAACGGTCAAAATATACCGTTGGCCGACTTTCGTATCGTTTCTATTAAAAATCTTGCTTTTAGTCATAAGTTTTCATACTTTTATTGTCCGTTTACCGTTTATGTTTAATTTTTGATGCCAGATGAGTTATCCTTCGTGTTGTTCGTTTTTCGATCCTCTCTCTTTGTACATACCGCACCGCCCAGCCAAGCTCCGAGTCTCGTTAGCCGGGGGATTAATTGCGAGCAGTTTCGCGAGCGACGAGACCATTTTCAACGTCTCTTTCTCTCAGAAGAAACTTTCATCTCCGTCAAGCTGACGATGGCAAACTTCGGAACGTTGGAATTTCATCCTCTGCTCTAATTTTACCAACACTCGAAAATTCGTTATCAATTCAATTCGAGTCAAATTTCTTCGATTCTAATCCCAAGAGTTACGCAGATCAGAGTACGAGATCTAATGATGGATAAATTCAATCTGTGACGATCGAGGCGATAGCCCGAATTACGATCGTTTCGATTGATAAGATGTAACGGTCGCGGGTCGAATTCCATTCGATCCGAAGAATGCATCGTCGAAACAGCGACGTGTCAATACGAAGAAAAAGTCGAAGAATAAACTATCCGCGAAAGAAAAGGTCCGTCCGCCGGTTACCGGTCGGCCATGTACCTCTTGGGTGCGTACGGACAGACTCCAGGTTTTCTCTCACCCGCGACTATAAACGAAATATGTGGAGAGCTGGGATACAGGGATGCTATATATATCGCAACTCTCAGCCGCTGCGGTAACACACTTCTCGCGAAAGACGTATTTGCGCAATTTCGCACGTTGCGAACGGTGCAATACCGTACGGCAATTTCGCGCGGATATACACAGCCGGCAGCAGCAACGAGGACTCCCGATCGAGGCGATTTGGCTCATGCCAAGATTTATGCTATTCTCGAATCCATTATTATTATTATTATTATTATTATTATTATTATTATTATTATTATTTGAGAACGATTGAATAAACGCCGATGAGTGCCTATGACTCGTTGTTGTCTTTCTATTCTTATCCCTGTCTTTCGCACATTGCAATGCCATAGGGTGGTTCAGTAAGCCATTGACGAAAGTCTTCTAACCGAATTAGAAAGATGAATCTCGAGTATTGTCAAAATATTGAAGAAATTTTACAATTAAACAGGCTGCAGAACTCGAAACGCTGACTCGACAACATAATACGATTCTTTAAAGAAATGTCTAATTTACGTTTACTTTTTCCTGTTTGTATTGACGAAATAAATTCGCCAGTTCGATTATAAATAATAAAATGAAGGTCGTGGATGGCGTTCGAAGAAACGACGTAGAGACAGCTAAAGAATATGAGAAAAAAATATGTAATGAAAATTAACGAGCACGGAAGGAAATGCGGACAGGTGGTTTGCATTCGCGTGCTCGACTGTACGTTCTGCATACACACGCACGCATAGAAAGACTCAAGAGGTAGAGAGGCGTGGATGCGAACTGAATTTTAATTTTCACTCAGCTCCGCCGCCCTCAGGAATGATGATTAAGGGCTGAAGATGCCGTGTGGGTTGCCGTGCGCAGAACAAAAAATTTTTATTTGTTGAACAAACATTTATTGTCCAAGAAAGTTCGCCGTTCCTCCAGGTTGCATTTTCAAATGAAAAAAATAACATTTTTTTAAGCAAAATATTCCTCCATCTAGAATACACTTTACTAAATGCAACCATACGTTCTCCTTTATTTCCGTATTGTCTTTGCAAAACGACTTGTCCCATAAACTAATCGTTTAATAAACTGATAGAAAAAAAAAAATTACTAGTAGCAACAATAAAGCAGTTGTCTCGTTTTCTAGAGGTGTTAGTGCTGTGCGTGGGTGGAAATACAACGGAGGGAAAATAAGAGCGAGAGGTCTCGAGGAACGGTGAAACGTGGCGGGAAAGAAAGAAGGAAAGAGCCGGCCCATCGTTGACCGGCCTTTCCTACATTCGCGAGCGCGCGCGGGCACACGCTCTCTTCTCCTCACAAAGGCATCAGAGAGAGATCAGATAGGGCGAAACGCCGCGCACGCCGCTCGGACTACAAAGTGATATCCGACGGAGATTGTGTGTGCGCGCGGCGTGTTCGCCGATTACGCAAGCCAGAATCTACAGCAGCAGCAGGAGCAACAGCGGAGCTGATTCACCGCGCACGACTGTACTTGCAGTGGCCGAGCAGAACCGCGAAGTTGCAGGAACCGAATGTGAGGATAACTCGTACTGTGTACCGAGGTGGAAGGTAGGTGCGCCGTTCGCGGCCTCTTCCTTCCTCGCCTCGCTACGCCCGAATATAATCGTCCGCGATGGTAATACATTTTTATGTTACTTTAAATTCTACATTCGCTACCTTTTCTTCGTTCGTCAGCACTAATTATTTACCTTCATTATAATAATTTTTTTTTCATCTTCATGGGGAAAACTTTATTTCTGAAACCAACCGGTAAGATTTTTTATTTCCTTAATTATTGTTTTAATGAGTAAGAATTGTCTGATTCCAGTTCACATAGAGATATCAACCTTAAATATGATACGGGAATGTGGCGGATATTGGTCGAACCCTTTCAATGCGATGGGATTTTGAATGTTTTAAAAATTCCGTTTTTTATGTTCACCGCAAATATATTTCTCCTGCTAATATTTTTCATTGTTTTCATTTAGTCAAAAGTACGGTCGTTGACTGAAGAATAAAAAAATGACCATGAAAATAACTGTGGAGCTTTATGTACCTTTGGACAAGAAATGTGTGTTGAATCTCCAGAACGTTATTTACCAGCCGTCTGTACGCGCGATATTAATTATACAATTTGTTCGGGAGGCTTGCCGATAAATCGAAGATAACTTTATCGGGTCAATCGGGGAAATAAAAAAAAGGAAAGGTGGCTTCTCGGCGAGCCGAGAAAGATCGCGGCGGCGCATCGGGAGAAAGAAGAGAAGTCCCTGAGAAGCTCCTGTGGGTATAATCGAAAGTAATACGTCACGTCATTCCCGCATCAATTTCGTCTTCAACGTACAGTCATACACACAGCCTCCACCCCATACCCGCCTCTCCCCCCACCCACCCATGTTATTTCTCCCTTGCTATTTATTTTTTATTTATTTTTTTCATTCCCCTCTCTCCCACTTTCTTTCTCTGGTTTCGAGCTCGTTTCCTTCATTTTTTTTATCTCTCGCTCTCGTTTCATTCGCGAATCGATAGCGATCTCGCAACCGGTCGATTTATCCGAGTACATTTCGGAAGGATGAGGGCAGAGAGAGAAAGAGAGAGAGAGAGAGAGAGAGAGAGAGAGAGAAAACAACGAGAGTGGAATGAGAGAGAGTGTAAGAGCTCGGAGATCTCTTCAGTGGCGCGAGCCAGGGCACGGTGTGCTTTGGGCCCCTCGAGGAGATACCTCAACCGGGCGAGAGTTCTTCGGCTCCGGAGACCGGCGAGAAAGAAGAGAGAGACCACCGAAAGCGGCTCGCAGACTTTTCGGTAAGTCAAGATCCTTCAGGATAAGAGCGCCGCGGGTGTGAGGGAACACAAGAGGGCTACAAGTATGAAACAGCGAATAAAAAAAAAGCGCAAGGCAAAAATAATGTAAGAGCCCGCGCGTACGCCCCGACGAAGCCGAGGCTTCGAGAAGGTGTGGTTTCCTCCTTCGGCAATACACTCTCGTGTACGCGTGTGCGTGCTCTCCGACAGACGAGAACAAAAAACATATGAATAAGTAAAAATAAAGAGGCCGCAAAGGGAGAAGAAGATTCGAGCCGAAAAAAAAATTAAAAAAAAAAGGAAGAGAGGTAGTGAAAACTCGAGCGTAAGTGCGTGCCGCACGAAATCTAAAGTATACGCTCGTAGAAACGATACTACAAAGGGACTCCACACGATGAAGCCGACGATCTTCCCCCGCGGCTTCTATCGCGAGCTTGCCAGTGAATCCCCGCTAACTCCGTCAGCTTCACCGTGCACTTTGTATTACCTCTTGCGGGAATAAAGCGTCAGGGATCCTGCAGCGGAGAAGTAAAGAAAACCGAAGCTTGCCGGGCGTGTCTGAATCTCTCATCTCGCGCGATCCCTCGGCGGTTCTCCCTCTTCGTCCCGCTTTTGTTGCTCCTTCTCTCAGTCCGGCCGAAGAGATACTCGATTATGATCTCACGCCGAGATTACCTCATGTTCGCCGATTCGCTTCTACCGACGCAGCGGCTGCCGCCGCGCCTGCCGTACAGCCTCGGTGAGGAGGACCGAGCGTAACACGGAGTCCCCTCGATTTCCCCATAAATCAAAGTCCTCGCCTCAACAGTGGCTACAACGTTATTTCCAACCGAGCAAAGCTCGTGCGCTTCTTCCGGCGAAACAGGATCCAGGAATCCGATGTGTATCGGATATCATAAGCCGATGGTTTATCACCCTGCTATCCATTTCTCCTATGTTTTATCCCAGCTATAAACCCACGTGTGGCGTTCTTTTGATACGCCGTAATGAGTTAATTAACGATTGATTGATGAAGAAATTATTTTATGGTATTTTCCTGTTTTTTAAATTAAATCTCATTTTTTATTTTGTCTCCTGATGTAGTAGGCTGTTTTATTTAAAAGAAATTTTTTTATATTAAGTAAAGTTCAAAACAAAAAATCGGGACTCTGATATCGGAGTGCTTAATATAGTATCCAACGTTGAAAAATATGATTTTTAGTCGGCGTTCGGATGTATGTGTATCTTTGGTATTAAATCGGGCCGAAGAATCTACAAGCGATAAGATTCTATGAATTTTATTCAATTATTTTGAATATTTTAATTTTATCACCGACGAAAGAGCCTCCATCAATTATCGCTCCAGGAGTAAAATTGAAATTCATCATCAGTGGATATAACGCATTGCCCAAGACCTCCAGACGACGAATCATGCTTGTTTCAGTGGGCGATTCTTTGTACAATAAATTGTCCGGTTACGTTTTACCGTTTACGTTTTGTTGGTTGCAAAAATTGTATAAAGTTACGACAAAAATTTGGAAAATCATTTGCACATCTCTTTTTTGTATCTTGCGATTTTGCTGACAGTATCCTCTACCAGGAACCCAAAAATCGATGCGCTAACTTTTTTCAGTAGCACGTACAACAAGATGCATGCCAGAGAAACGAAACTCGGTTTTGTCATTAGCGATCTTTCGTGGCGCTCTAGCTAAACGGTCCAAATACCGGCTATCAGAGCGGCTATCACAGCGCAATAGCAGGAAGACTCTACTGCTTAGCGAGAGCCGGAACGAAGCTGAATTCTTCGGTACTGGCGCATTCCCGACGACCGGTAGCCGCTTATTAAATAGACGTCGGCATTACCATTTTACGAGGTCGATTTGCATAATAAACGAGCCGGGCCGCGAGCCAGAGCTGGCCCGGTCGAGTCTTCGACTATCGGTGCGAATAGTACGAGCCCGATACCCCGCCGACGCTGGCCGCGAGAATCGGCCTGATGAGAGAAATAAAAGCGAGAAAATAAAATAATTGGACTGTGGAGCTGGAGAGAGAATTCGACCGCGAATTCGTTATTTACGATAGGGGGTGGCAAAGGTGGATGGGCGATGGTGTGAAACAAGAGAGAAAAGAGGGAAGGAACTCGGGAGACGGCCGCACGATTAACGCTACTTTATTGCAGCAAGAAAAGTCATTTGGAGCTTTCTTGCGCGAGATTTAAAATTGCCTCGTTGGAGAGACGCATCAAGACGTCTCCTCGCTTGATTAAAACGGGGAAGGGTGATACAGCAACGACGACGGTCAGGATTCTAAGAATATCATTTTTTCAACTGATTTTTATTATTAATTTCTATCAAATTGTATGCTATCGGTTTTTTCTTTCATTTTTCGTTTTTTTTTGTATCAAGTCACCGGAGTAACAAACAAAAATGGATAAATATTTGATGATTTACGAGCAATTAACGCTACATTATTGCGGCAAGAAAAGTCATGTGGCGCTTTTTGTGTCGATTTAAAATTGCCTTGCTGGAGAGACGCACGAAATCGTCTTCTCGCTCGATTAAAACTCGGCAGGGTGATACAGCGGCATCCGCAACCCCAATAATTATTGTATAATTTTTTTTATCGTATTTTTAGTATTCATTTCCGTAAAAAAGATGCTAATATTTTTTCCAGATTATCCATCTACCATTTCGGTTCGGGGCAAAATGGAACGGAAATAATGAATAATTATTAAATAACCTATTGAATTTCAAAAAATGAAAGTGTAGTATCCAGATTGAGAAGCTATGAGCGAGAGCGACGGGGTGGAGAAGCAAGTAAAAAAAAAAGAGAAGGGAAAACGACCGTCGTTCGTTGGTTGAACGAGATGGTGCAGTAGCACTCTCGCAAAAGGATCGTCTCTAGGTCACTGCCCAACGAAAGTTACGTCAGGTTTGGATATGGTAATACTGCATTCCAGCCTCGACACCTTTGCCAGTCGATCTGCACGGGTGTATCCCCCTCTCCGGCTCTTTGCCTCGTTCGTCTCTCAACGTTTTCCCCTCCGCCGTCCTTCCTCGTCCTCCCTACGGGGCCCCGTTATCTTCGATACTGAACCAGTGCGAATCGTCGACGATCCGCGCAGCACGGAAATTCCATTTGCTAATCGAGATTTTTAAATATTTCTATACCAAATTAATGACCCTTGACATTCGATAATATTTAACCATCCTCCAGCTTGAAATTCGTCTTTCTTCCGTCGCGACAAGAAGAACAGTGTGGCAGGACGAGGCAAAATCAACCGTCCATTCAAAATCAGACGTTTTTAAATGTTAGGCAAAAAATGGTCCCTTTTCCCCCGAGATTTCATTTTGCCCCGTTCCATCATAGATAACAAGTACCCAGCTATTTGCCCCTTCTCAAAGCTCCCCGTAAATATTTCCTTCCTCTCGCGTCGCGTCCGCGCCTTTCCGCTTATCTTCCGGCACGGATAAACATCTTGTAAATTGTACGGCGCTCGTGCTGTACCCGCGTTCGCATTACCCACGCACGTGATGTATCAGCGCGTGCGCGATCTCTTGTGCGATTTTTTCCTTTGCCTTCTCCGCCGCACACTGTCGCACGAAACGAGTTCCTCTTTGAGACCCGCAGAGCCTGCGGACTAGATAATTCCCTATTAAAAAGGCGTATCATGTTTAAAAAAAAAAACTTTGGCCCTCTGGACAATTTTTTAAATAATTTTGACGAGCCCGTTCCGTACATTGACAGAAAAATTGGGATGGAACGAACATACGAGGGAGGTTGACCCAAGCAAATATGGTGGACTCAATGGCGATTAATGTGGCTTAATCACCGAGAAGTCGAGTTAAGAACGTAAAGTTAGCTCAACCTCTAAGTAAGGTTAAATACGGCGAAACTTATGGTAACCTTGAATCAACAAGTCTCATCGAAGCTGAGCCAACCTCCGTGTGGTTCATTGGTTAAAATCGATGTTGACCACACCTTGATGAGGTCGATTCAAATTCACCATCAGTTTCGCTGTATTTAACCCCATCGAGAGATTGAGTCAAGCTTGTGGCGTTAATTCAACCTATCTGTGGTTCAGCCACCTAAATCGTTATTGGGTGAACCATATTCGGCTGTCTGAGACCCTCGTGTATGTTCACTTCAACCCCGTTTTTTCTCTCAGCGCACCTCACGATCGGGGCAGCGATTTTTTTTTATCACCTCGAAGGTTTTATCGCCGCGCGCGACTAATTGCACAGGGCGATAGCGTTGCGTCACTCCGTCGGTGTTTGCATTCGACTGCGGAGAATGCACTCCGCGTATGTATTCGAATTGAACTAATAACCGGCGAAAGTGAGGCCTCGGCTACCAAAAACGGCTCGACAATAATGCATCTAAAAAGAATAAAAGGAATAAACAAAAAGACTGCTTCTGCTCGAGAGCCCGACCCTTGCGAACGAAGAAGCGGATAGCGGTAGCGTGTACCATACGCAACACATAAATCGTTCCCTCACGAGATTATAAAAGAAATATGAGAGAATAAAACGAATTGAAAAGAAATTAAAGTAAACTGCGGCGAAGATAAAAAAAATTATAAAGAAAATGTGGAGCAGCCGAGCCAGCAGCGAAGATCGACGGAAGATTGATAAGACATCGGGAGATGATAAATCACTGATATAAATGACCAATAATAATAAATTAAGTACGAACGTTAAATGAGAGAAATAAAGTGGATGCACAGATATGGGTCTGTTGATCAGCGCACGATGCGGGCTGTGGCTGTTTCTATGTGGGAGTTTTTTAATCGTGTGTATCGGAAAATTCATTAAGCAAACACACACACACGCGCACACAGGCGGGAACGCAAGAGAGATACAGTTAACGGAGGAGTTCGGCAAAGATCCTTGGGGTAGTTATCGGTAGATTCGATCGATTATTATCTCGTTTGGCGATCGATCGACGAGCTGCGTCCTTCTCGGCCACCTCGTAAGGTCGAGAGCAAGAGAGAAGAAAAACGAGCAGAAACCGCGTTACGAGGAAGGAAGAGAGGAAAAGAAAAATCGGGAGAAAAGTAAAAGAAAAAATCGCGAGTGAGCACACACACACGCGCTTACTCTCACAGTGGTGTGGGTATAGTTACGTCGGCGAGGAAATAATTGAGTTGCGCTTAATGGAGTTTACAAGCGTAAAGATCGTTGTTTAGTTGCGCGCAACGCAGCGGAAGATCGTACGCGATAAAACCGTACGTCTGGTAAATAATGTTATGGTCAAATGGAATACTCGAGTTTCTTTCGTGCTGTTTCGCGGAGAGAAGGTGCGAGAGAGTACGACGCAAACACGCCTCCGAGCTGCCGGCGTCTATTGGTAATAAAAAAATAAATAAATAAAAAATATTTTTAAAAGATATCGAAAAAATAAAAAAATTCTACCGGCGATAAGTATCCCGGAGGCCTATAAATAATAATATCGAATATGCTATATTATTCACTGCCACACGCTCGAGAGAAGTACGGAGCAATCTCAGCTGTAACGACTATGCCGATAAGCGTCTGGACTGCGTACGGTCGCCGTACGGCTTTCAACGCTCCGAAAGACTCGATGAGTTATACACGCAACGAGAAATGGAAAATACATTATCCGAATCCCCGAACCGTGCAATTTAGTGTGTAGTCCTTGAATCACATAAGCGAAATCCCCATAGAACTTATTATTATTATTATTGAATTGGTCGAAAGAATTTTTAATACTATATTTTTAATTTTTTTCATATGTGGTACATATTTTTTTTTTATGCGGGACTTTTATGCCAGTGTCTTCTAGTTTTTGGTAGTAAAACGTTGCTGCGCATAATTGATTCGTCAAACGAAGAGGTTTGAATCGGTCGGCCGTTTTACAACATTCTCCGGTGACGCAACTCGCTCGTAGGTGGAACATTGGGCGTTATATTGCGTGTGCATCGCGCGAGGATAAATAATAATGCAAAGTCGAGAGGCAGCGAGAGAGCTCGTGAGGAAATACTAAAGAAAACATATCCGCGTGTCACGTTCCACAGACGCTATCAAATTCGGTGAATAATGACCGGGAGATCTCCCACAATAATTTTTTGTTACCCGACCGTAGTGGATCTTCGAATAGTGAATCGCGAAGGAGAGACGGAGAGCTCGTGAGACGATCGAGTTTTGTGATTAATCGAGACTGGAGGATCAACGATCGGAGAGCAATTTGTCTTGAGCCCTCACTGAAGAGAGGCTCTCACTGGGCGATCGTATACCGAGAGAGACGCCCCGAGCGCAAAAGTTCGTGCGTTATTAATGAATATTCGTTCCGTGGCGAATCGATGCTCGGAAGGCGTATACACGCAGAGATGTAAAGTGAGACAGAGAGAGTGAGTGAGAACAGCGTTCCGGGATGATGAATAAAAAATCATCGATTAAAAAGAAACTTCGAGGCAACCGGAAATAAAAGCGTCGAAATCGAGTCACTTCCTGGTACGGATAAAATTTCATTATTTTTCACTTCGGAGAATTCAACTTGCAGACCTTTCTTTTTTTTCGGCCGTCGCATGTAGGAATGAACTGTACATGGCTCGTGCCTGCTTAATTAGTCAACAGGGAAATTAGTATCACGCCCTTCAGCCGAACCCTTCCTCCTAGCGACGAACGAATCCTCCCGACTATCGAAGCTTGAATGGGTACAACTTCGCCTGAGTAGCGATAATTGCCTACCACCAATCAACCACTGACCGATGCCGTATACTTACTAATTATTACTAATTAACCGAGATGTTCTCGAGAACCTGTAAATCGACACGGTGCGTGTCAGCCCGGGGGGGTTGAGCGGCCTAACCGGAGGATCTTCGAACGGTCAAAATTAACCCACGCTCCCCCCACACGCCCACACATAATTCGGCATTCATTTTAATTTTTTTTTTGTTTGCCTTCGCCAGTCCGAGGCCGTGTTTGTTCGTTAGTGAGTGTTTGTTACAGAACGTGCATAGAAATCGAGCCATCTACAAGTTTAAACGTTCCATCTTCGGAACGATAAAATCTATCTGATTTGTAGAGATTTTCAAACAAGACGTTGAAAAATGTGTTATTCAAGGTCGAGAAAAATATTTTATAAAACAAAGCCATTATTCCTTACCACGTTAAGAATAATAGTCTTCGCAGAGTGCGCGGATCTCCGGTGGTTAGTCTTCTTCTTGCGCGACCGTACGAAATAGCATTGCTCCTCCGACAGTATTGCGGAGAAACCCGCGGCAACGAGGATATCTCCCGGTCGTCGTCGTGCCGCTGGGATCGTTATCGAATCCTCGGAATCGAACGCGTACGGCAACGGTCGCGGCGGTCGTGAGGCGAGGGAAGAGAAAAGAAGAAGGATCTCTTCGGAAAAAGTAACAATAAAGAGACAGAGAGGGCAGATCTGCGCGAGATCTCCCGATCCATTCAATGGGAAGGCCTTATCTCGGCGAATCGTCTTAATAAATTGTCAGAGCCCATTCTCCTCCGGTTTCCTCCCTCCTCTCTCGGGGGATCTAAAACGCTCGCGGTCCGAGATAAAGCTACGCGATTATCGTTGTCCGTTTAAAAAAAAATTGCTTAGAATAATAAGCCTTATCAAAATGTGGAGCTCCAACGAACCGGCGAATTTATGCTTGCGGCAGTGAAGTAAAGGACGATCGATGAACGATCGATAAACTGGCTTTTTTTCACCGGTGAGATTTCCTCTCGCGGTGTTGTAGCCGGGGCCGCGGAAGCTGCGATGCTACGGCAGGCGCCTTATCTCGCAGACACATTCGCAGTCCGAAGTATCGCGACGGGTACTTTGAATAATTCCTCCCCTTTCTCTCACCGCAGGTCGCGAGAAGTTACTCCTATCTGCTGGCCGACTCGCGGGGCCACGGTAACGAGTTTCGATACCTAGCGATTCGCGGGCCATACATCACTCCTCTCTCGCCGCCAGATACAATGGCTCTTTCTCGCATCGGCAAGAAAGAAAAAAAGGTCTGAAAACAAAAAAGAAAGGAGAGATCTCTGTTCTTCGCTGGATCGTCTCACCGGGCAAACATTCGCGATAAATATCTCTCACCGTGCGAGATGCTTCACGTGTGAGAAAGCACTTCTCGTGTGGTGTTAACCAAAAAGGGCATTACCGCGGTACAGAATCTGACTGGGTGAGAATAAAAAAGTATACGCATAATTACGAATTTTTGTATTTTATTTTCACTAAAAATTTGACCGTCTCCGACTCGGTATTCATCGGCAGAAGCAAGCGATGATTCTCGGGAAAATAAAAAGTGTCGCGCCCTCGTGTCGATTGAAGCAAGAAGAATATCGTGAACTGAGTTTCGAACTTCCGTGGCACCGCCGTCGCCGCACCGAGAGCCGATCTGGTGGTTTCGAGATACGTATAAAATGAAGAAAAGAAAAACAAAAAAAAACCTCCTATAAATCACTAATTTATTAACGATCCAATTACGAATCGAGTCCGACGATGTTTCCTCGTGATAGATCGTCCTCGTCGTCGCGACTCCTCGCCGATCTCCGGGATCGTTTTCCCTCACCAGCCCTCGAGACACCGGTGCGTCTACTTCTCGCTCTGCCACACACAAAACTACGTGTATAGTTTTATACACCACGTATATACTATATACATACGTGGCTACGTATTATACCGTCGATCGATCGTTAAGTCTCGAATCGTCGATCGAGAATCGTCGTTCCCGGTTCGCGGTTACAGCGTTACCGATCCCTCTCTCTCTTTCTCTGTCTCTCTCCCTCCCTTCTCCGTCTCGCGGGATCTCACAGGCTTGCGAACATCCCGATCGGAGCGGCTTTTAATAATTCAACGAAGTTGAAAGCTGAGGAGAGCGAAACTTGCGCACGCGGCGGCGGTCTCGCGGATAGAAGAGAAGAGAGACCGCGGGCGATGAGCGGCAACGCGCAAGATGAACCGGGCGTGCGCGCAAATTATGCGCTCTCTCTCTCGAGGGGAACCCCCGAGATATAGCAAAAAGCTGCGCGGCCGATCGAAGCTGTTCGCTGCCGCTGCTTCTTCTTATTCTTCTCGTTCCTTTTCTTCATCGTCGTTTTCTTAAGATCATATTTGTCTCTCTCCGTCGATCTCGTATTTCTCAGGGAAGTCCCACGGGCAAGAGAGCACTCCACCGTGTGTCGGCCCCCTCGCAGTTCGATGGGAATAAAATAATAGCTCTGTACGCATGCGTGGCGAGGAAAAGTACGCGAGCGAATTTCCGTGTACCGCTGTAAACATGCATTTTGTCGTTGGGAGTCGATTAGGCATATCTGCAGGCAGTTATCTTCTGTGGCCACTTACGACTTTATAATCTCAATTTTCAACCGGAAGTGAAGTTGTACCGGAAATGGGTCACTTCCGGTCGAAAAATGATTCTATCCTGTCGGATGTGATTTGTGTCTACTATGACGTCACTTCTGGTTCACAAATCTCAGTTTTCAACTAGAATGATGTATAATGAGATATCTCAACCGGAAGTGACATTTTTCTCGTATGACGTGACGTCCGAGCGAAAACTGCTGATGGTGAAACTGGAAATGAGATTACAGAGAATAATTTTAATTCCCTGTAACATACGAATGTGAGTAAAGAATGTTTACTACACTTCTCAGATGTATTTGGATTTCATCTCAAACGACGGCAACAGATAAGACTGAAACCACCGGACAGAGTAATGCGTCTGTATCTCCATTATACGGTGAGGATAGTCTCGTAAATAAAATTAATACGTCCAGGAGCAATAAAGAGCCGAGCCATGTAAAATGATAATCCTTAACGACTCAATCTCATTTCTCACACGATCGCGCGATCGTGCGCGCTGACTCGCGACGCTCTCCGGACACAGCGTTGAGAGAAGGCGTTACGTTGCATGTGCAACAGGGAGAAACGACGCTGGGATTTCGAAGAGAATCACGTCTCGCAAAGCAGATATACCAACACGATGGCGATATCTTTCGAGTTTCGTTCCAAGATTCGCGAACGTGATGCCCTACACTCTGGGCTCCGATGATTGCAAAAAAAATGTCCAGCAATATGCAAAATTCGACTCTTCAAGTGTTACGATGAGTGAAAAAGGATGGACGATTTTTACTGCCTCATATTCGCACAGCGCAAACGAAATTTCGAAAGGTTAAATTTTCTTTTTGTATTCAAACCATTTTCCTGTAATTCCATCAATTTTTGAGAAATATTTTGTTATAATATTTTTTTTAACTATTCAGGTAAATGAGAAAGATTGCTTAACCGATTCAATCTGCGATTTGAATATATGTATATCCAAAATATTTAACACAAGTTTCATTGGAATATCTCTACAGAACATTGTAAAAAAATTATATCCATCTATTCCAGAAACATTTCTTACGATTCAAAAAATCAAAAATGTTTTCGTAATGATTTCGTAAATTGACGTAACCTTTCGACAGCTTGGACGCGAGTATATAAATTCATGAGTATACATTTTTGAACAATTTAATATCATGAAAACCACTAGCAATCAGCGGCAAAATCATTACCCCGGACATGAATATTAATTATGAGCTCCGACGTTACGAATTTTTTTCGACATTTTGGGTCATGGATTTCTGAATGGTCACACCATCGATGGCCACACGCGTTGTTCTTTCGAAAATTGTTACTGAATATGTCCCGACAAAGAAAAGTGAATTTGCATGATCGATCTTTCGACGATCGATCGACAAAAACAGACAGTGTGAGCGTGACGAGTAAAATATTCGATGGACATAATAACAATAACTAGCTTCTGCCGATCGCGCACGGTAACCCTTCGATCCTTCGCTCGCTTCTTTCCGTTCTCGCGCTCGATACTCTCGCTGATGTTCCTGGTGCACTTTGGTTAGCTGCAGTTCACGAGAGCGCGAACGTTCGAGCCTAACGAATCGCAAAGTATGGTTATTAAAAGTGAACGAGTGGGGCGAGAGAGCGCGAGGAAGGCGACGCACGGGAACCGGGTGAGGCGTCGGTGGAGATAGGGGAAAGCGGAGCAATTTTTTATTTCGCAAGGCGAAACTTTTCGGCCTGCTCTCGGAAGCCCCAACGAGGCCCGATTCACCGCATTTGCTCGTATATATATTCCACGAGAATAGCCCATGTATATTCATAAACTACAGACTCGTTCACAATCGCCTAATTCTAAATTCATTTATTTTTATTTACAAATAACTTTTACCGGTAGTAGATTTTTCTAAATTAGTTTTAACCATTTTTTGCCACCTAACCAAAGGTGATCTTGGTCTTAGATTTTCCCAGAGTCATTAAACTTATTCGATCTTACTTGCGTTCGTATGAATTAAACGAATATTTTTTCGGACATTGACCAAAGATTTATCTTTGGCTTGGAACCTCCTCGGTAGATGAAGAAAACGGTGATACACTTTTTTATTAAAGAATGCTGAACTTTTCCGATGAAACGCCAACTATTCAGGTCTGCTTGAAAAAAAAGAGGATAAGCATTTCTGTTGAGGGCGGAGTAAGTTTAGCGTCCTTTGCCTGTGAAGGGACAAGTAAGCAGTTCTTGAACGAGCCTGTAGAGAGGCGAACCGATGGCGGTCTTTATCAGTTAATAACGGGCCGGCATCGTGTCGGTCCAAAAAATCCTGGCGAATCTTCCGTCGGGCATCGAGAAAATCGAGCTCTCCTTGCCTCCCGTATAATAATAATTCAGCATTTACTTTTTAGTACGCCGATTAATCCTCCTTATTAATCACCGAATTCCCGCCACCGTACACTTACACGCCGTGCGCTCCGATACGCGATACCAGGACACCGTGCACCCAATAATAATCTTTGAGTCAAATTTGTTGAATCAGAATTGCGCACGCGTGAGATTGCGGACGAATGAAAAAATAATATCGAAAGCTGAAATAACAAAGAAAGCTTCGTACACGTTAATCGAAAATAGATCATTCGGCGAGTTTGCAGGCAATATGGCCATTTACGCGCCCGTATGTTTCCTGTGCGCGCGATCATTTGTTCTATTTATCTCTCCCTCGTACGAGCATCGCGTCCGCCTGGAGGCATCGCGATCTCGATGATAATTTGGAAAAATAATCGGACCGCGATCTCCATAGGCGGCAGCAGAGAATCTCACCCGCTCCCGTTTGTTATCAATTTTTTTTCGTTTTTTTTTTTTTTTTCGTTCCTTTTTTTCGGTATACTCTCCCTTCCGGACGGCCCCGGGGCCGTGTCGACTCGCCCACGCGCGTTCGACCACCCATTACGAATCGCGAGAGCTCTAAATATTAACGAATTCCACGAGCACACGCGATTACTCTCTTGCCCGTACGCGAGTTGGCTTATTCGCGATCGAAGAGTGGCTCGATTGCAATCGATTTGCATCACCGAATATCGCATCCCCGCAATGGATGGCTGATTCAATCCTTTAATTATCAATTTACCGTTTTCCATGGTGCTGATGAAGCGACTAATTTCTTCGAAGTAGTAAACGCTCGTTTTGAGCGGTCGCGCGGCATTCTGCACGTGCCAGCGCCGCGCAGACTCTTCCTTTACCTCTTTCGTCCCCACCGTACGCTATTCTACTAGCGGACGGGATTAATTCAACGCGATAACTTCGGGCGTGCAGGCCCGTATTCTCCGGCCTGTCTTCGAAACGCGCGGTAGTGTGAGGAAAAAAAAAATTGCAAGTGCCAGAACACGCGAGGTGTGTACGCGCGGAGCAATCGGTACACGAGCATGCCTCGGCTTTTCGGCGAAGATCGATGTAGTGTCCAGCTGATCTCGAGAGTGGTCTCTCCCCGTTACCGGAGTAAACACACGCAGTCTCGACGGAGGACGCGAGAGAACCGCCGAGTGCTTTACGATACCCGGCCGCGAACTTTATTCACACCCGGGAACGAATACGCGCCCGCGTTACGCCTCCTACCAGACCGGCCGTTGATTAATCAACGAGGTCGACTCGTAAGAACAATATCGATTTGGGACTAAGATCTTTCTTTATGCTCAACGGAGAAAACTTCGTGGATTGAAATTTGATAACAATAATGACGACAGAGGTATAAAATTAATGAAATTATTTAAAATATTGATTTAATTTAATTTCTTTCACTGATATCTCGTTTAGAACCACAGTATACTATATAATGTACTATCTTGAATATGTAAACTCTGAGGTGATAAGTACAAAAGATAAAAAATATCAAAATTGCTAACGGTTCACATGGTTCGAAGCATGTGAAAATTTATTCCAACAAAAACACAGTTTGCAAAGATATATACAAGATTACTCCCTTGTACATACACCGCTATATACTCTATATAACCAAACTATTTCCTACTTGCTCGTAATTTTCATTCAGAACGTAAACAAAGAATGTACGTTACGAACCCGAATAATAACAAATAAATTTATTCAAGGATGATATACAGTCGAGTTGTCAACGAAGACGAGACCGGGCTGTATATCACCGGTAAGCGCGGTTTGCGAAATTTCTTTGGTCGTGTCCCGAAGAGAGTAGGAGAAATTCAACTGTTGTATCCCTCACCTTGTTTCTCGGGTGGAATATTCGCGCGAGCACGCGGGCGGGCTCGCGAATAATCGTAAAACGCTTTCTCGCTTACCTCTCTCTCGTTCGGGCTTTGGCTTTTGCGATCTCGGGCCCGCGAGGAGAGGACCGCGAGGTAAAATACCGCGAGGGAGACCCGCCTGGCTTATATCCACGGGTGCGCGCACGCAATACAAACCCAGATCAGCGCACGAGGCGGTGCAGCGTTAACGCTGCAAGTGCTCCGGTACACTTTGCATTATACCCACATGCGGGTTATGCGTCAAACCCGAAGGTCTGCGGATAATAAAAAACTTTTTTTCTGACTATAAAACCCGCAAAGCCCGTACATCTCGGCATTTCATCTGTGAGAACAGATTTTTCGACTGTGGAATCGAATCTCGACAATTTTTTGCGGTACTTTTTAATTGTGTGGCTTTCTCCTTGACGACGCTTTGTTTTCGTGGAAAAAATGTCGAGATCTTTCAGTGTTATCTTTCGTTCTTCAATTTGTACTTTTTTTATCCGTACTTCAGAAAACGAATTAACAATTCCGGAAGAATTTTTTATTATCGAGAAGTTTAGGTAATTTTTCTTCTAAGTCTTCTGTTTATTTCTGGCGATAGGAACAAATCTCGACAATTTTTGGGGGTCTTCACGTATTTTCTGTTGTTTCGAGCCTCGACGTTTATTCGACCTTCTCAATCGTCGCATCGCTCGTGATCTCAAGATCTTCGGGAAGTGCTACGCGGCCTCGAAATTTCATCGGCTTCTTGTTTTTCCCTTCTTCCTCGGATAGGAAGCCTCGAATTCACGCTGTAGACGCGCGACTACCGAGTATGATCTCCCGAGAGATTCTTCCTCCCACGATCTATTCGCTCTCTTTCTCAGTTAGCTCCGTCATTAGCCTGACTTCGGGACGCGAAGCGACTCGCGGAGCGCGACACGTTCTTTCTTCTTCCTCTCGTCGTTCGCGACTCGTTCGTTCCGTATCTTGCGGGGAGTTACGCGCGGCGGTGTTGGCGGTGGCAGCCTCAGTGTCAATCAGTGTCGCTTTCGAAAATTCTAAAATAGCGTCGCAGGTCTGTACGAGGAAAGACACGAGGTACGCTATCTCCGGGCCGGCGCTTGATGTCCGCGGGAAGCCAACTAATTTCGCCTCCGCCCTCTCGTCTTATCGCGTGTATCGCGCTGCCGACACGCCCGGTTGATTGATATTCCATAGTCCTCTTGGAATTGTCAGCTTTTTTATTTCGTTCCGGCAATAATTTGCCGTTACGAAGGAACGAGAATTTTTTCATGTGAGAAACATTCGTTTTACATTTCTGACTATGAAAATCCGGCACGCCATGTCAATCTTTCGTTATGCCTGTACGGTAAAAGTGAATACATACAATTTCGAACATTTTTTACGATTGTAATACAAAAAAGTTATAATTGTTTTGTGCCTGAACCGTTGCATGGAATTTGTTGGGCAAATGAGTGGGAAAATTACAAAAAATATTATCTTTTCGTATTGCATTTAAATATTGAATTTAAAAAATAGGTCATTCATAAGGTTCTCCGATGGAATAAACAAGGAGGTTTACCCGCGTATTACTTTCGAAAAAAATCGACGAGATGCGCCGAGACTTCTGATTTTTTTTCTTTTTTAATATTTCAGTTGTTCCAGGTGATTATTAGCAGTCATTCCTCCACCGCCTCTGTGTACACACGGTTGCCGACCAATTATAACCCCGAGTCTGCAAAATTTCGGTCAAATGAGGCGTGGTAATGAATTCGGCGTCGGACCAATAAAACTCGAGGAGCCGTTAAGGCGCCGCTTCTCCCAATGCGCACGAAGGAAGAGGGACAGAGGGAGAACCGAGGAATACGGCAGAGAGAAGAAGACGAGGTCTCTCGACGCGCGCTGGCACCCTCCGACAGGGCTACTCGGCATCACCGAGCAACAGCAGCAGCAGCAGAGGGGCTTTTCGCTTGCATAACTCCTCGAACTGACATCCGGCTACGCTCGTAAACGTAAAACATTCTTGAAGCTTACGTGTTGTTACGTGGCTATACATCAATGGCTGAATGTCAAAAGGGCGTAAAATCAATGTTGAACCCGTCTAAGCTACGCCGTTTTGATTCTCAACCGTCGATATTACTATTTCGATGTTCCATATACATGTATATCTACTCGGTAAATCCGAATTCTATTCACCACCTTTCTCACCTCCTGGCTTAGTTTCCATTTCCTACAACTGTACGCTATGTGTTATCGAACCGCGATGAGTGAAATGAGGAATGCGAGTGAGACCTTATTGTTTTTTAAACGATTTTTTTATCGATCTTAAATCATTTATGTGGCCGAAAAAATATCTACGGAATGAATAAAAAATAATTTAACTTCTTTTTTGAGTGTCTAGACAATAGTACTTGGCAATACGGTGTTTCCGGTTTGGTAGGCATTCAAGAATTTCATTCTCGGCAATGCCTGAGCGCGTCGTCGCCCGTCGCGGCGTGCCAGTGGCGTGGTTCTGGGCGATTTATGTATTTCTGCTGTTCGATAGAATCGAGCAAGTGAATAAGCGTTGCACATCTTCGGCGAGTGGTCCATCGGACACATCCGGCGCGGACGCACTCCGAGACACAAATCGGTGGGCCGCGACCGAACGATTTTTTTGTTTGTAGAGTCGCAAAAATTCTACCCACCCATTCCAGATTGGCAGACAATTTTTTTTTTTTTGTTGATCTTTTGAAGATGTTCGAAGACAACTTTGAGCGTCCTTCACTCTTTAAAGAGAGACGTATCACAGATAATACATCTCATTGCATTCTTAACAAAAATATATCATAATAACTGACTATTTCAATGTAACTTAGTGCTTAGGATTAGTTTGGATTGTTGAATACGACTCTGAATTTGAAAATTAAAAATCCGAAATAGTGGCTCCAATATTGCTTATTAAAGTACACGCAATGACCGTTCGACTCTCATTCAGTCGTCGAATCTCTAGCATTCGCAGTTGTCTTCAATTGTTATAAAAAAAAAAAAATGCAATCGGTAACAAGCCATAACACGACCATAGTTCGTCGAATCTTTTACGTCTTTCGCTTTTTCGATAATATAATTTTATGGGAATCCCGGGGTAAACGATCATTTCACGCCCACAATCCTCACTGCCCGCTCTCGGTTCTGATAATATAATTTTCGCTCTCAATCTCGCCTCTCCGCTACACGTGAACAATCCAAAGACCACTTCGCATCGGTCGCGAGACGTACCTACGTTTATGCGCTCGTTGCGGAAAAGCTCGCTTCACTAGGTGCGTGCTATCTTAAATCGTTCATCTAACAAGCATTTTGCATTTTATGACTTTTTATCGTCGGACGCGAGATCGCGACTATTCCGTCTTTACTGGCAAAACGTAGGGTCAACAAACTCCGTTACACTATATCTCAACAATAACGGCCAAAGAGGAATATAGTTATGCTCTTATCGTAATTTTTGTGTTTTTGATTGTTTGTTTTTCCGCCGGGAACTAAAACGACAAGTCTTCAGTGAAGTATGCGAAGTCACTGAGGACGAGGTAGTCCGAGGTGAATAACGTACAGTTTTCGGTTGAGAATTATTGAGAATTATTACTATTATTATTATTCAATTATTGTGACTAGTATTGCACCCTGTGAGTACAAAACTTGTATATCGTCTCAAGGCTCGAATCCAACTGAGAACGTGCTGAACGTGGGGCCAACGAGCTTCGCTCCACGATATCCAATGAATGTCGTCAAAAAATAGAAACAGTTGAATTGTTTTTATAATTTCCCTTATGTCGTTTTTATTTCCCAGGAGTTGAAACGATAAATCGGTCGTGAAGTATTGCGAAGCAAGTGAGGACGAGGTAGTCCGAGGTGAACGAGAGACAGGGTTGGTTGGCGAATTACCGCGAAGAATTGTATTTTATCTCGAGGCACAAATTAATCTCGCCCACACGGCCGAGCTCTCGCGAGCATTCGCGCTGTATCTGACGTAACGCGCTCGAGTCGCGATTTCTGCGAGTCTCTCCCTCGCACCGCCGTTCGTCGATCTGATGTAAGTGTAAGGTCGCAGTCAGCTTTGCTCTGGCCGAGTCTCGAAACGTGAAACATATAACGCGGTGCTCCGTAACGCACACGCGAAACTGAGGAGTTACACACACGACGAGTTATTTCTTACCGGCGGCCCACCGGCGATCAACGAGCCGAGAGCTCGTGAATTACGTGCATTGCTCGGCGTACATACCCGCGCCCGCTGCGATACTCTCCGAGCTTCAGCTTTCCGTTGAGTGTAACAACACCGCGTTTGCACACCTCTTCGCGTCTCGCGAAACTAACCGGTCCGCGAACGGGACCGTGCTGAGGCAGATTCTAATTCTTCGGGGCGGATAATTGCAAAATGAGCAAACCACCTCGACGCGAGATCCCGCCTGATAATTGGGATTGCGCGTTATCGTTCAATTTCGAAAAATTACAAAGGAGAAGCTGTTTACCGTTACACGGGGAAACATAATCAGTTGCTCTTCAACCAACCGCGTGCTTAAATGTCTTCGAGGCGATCAATATGCGTTTATATTGATACGTAATAATAATGATGATGACGATGATGATTATGATAATAATAATAAATCGATTGATAGTTACGGCTGAAATATATTTAAGAACGTAGATGGTTGGGGTGACTTTGTCATTATCCAACGTTCACTGTTTAATACAAAGGTGACGAGAATAAAGCCGAGACCCCTTCATGTTCCTGCTGTCTCAGGCACGACGTATGAGTACTTTGACCAGTTGGATTCGGTACAATACTTGGGCGAAAAACACTCGGATTTGCCACAGCAACCCCAAAGCGTCCTACATTCGCATAAATATAAATATAAATATAAACATAAATATAAAACGAGATCAGCGACGCACCGGTAATTTAATGATATGCAAATGAATTCGAGTAAAGGAATAAAAGGGAAGAGTGCTGGGCGTTTGCGCCACGAGAGACAACTGTGCAACCCGAGCGGAGCATTTGAGTGAAAGCAAATTCCGGTCTGAAGGGATACAGATGTAACGGGGTAGATATAAACTAAAACATGTATATCCATATACACATGTATGTAATGCAGTTTTATATTGAACGCAGTTGTATTATGGCGATACGGCATCGGCAACTTTGTATAACCCCAGACCGTACGAAGAGTCACGACGAGAAAGAGATCGATCGGTCCGCGTGAACTGAATCGCCAATTATGCGGTGTCGATGAAAAACCTTAATCGAGAAGAGAGCCTTCTCACCGCTCGGACCCCATCCTTTCTCTCTGTATGCGCTTTATGCCCGAACCGTTCGTCTTTCGTTCGTTCGAGACAGCGGAGGAGAGACCCGGCGCGGTTACGCTCGCGCGCACCCCGTCGCTTTATTACAATAATTCGGCCGTTTAATTGCTAATTAAGGGGGGGGGGGGGCGAGCTCGGCCAGTCGAGGTGGCACGTAGCGAGGCCGCGGACTCGAGCGCGGTAGACGAGAATCGTCGCATCTGTCGACGCTGTACCGCTATATATATGTGTATATGTATATACGTATACGCTACTTGCTCGATTCTACTTGCTCAACGATCTCGCGAATTCTCTGACCCGATGTGTTGTTCTCTGTCTATAGTGTATGTACATATGTGTGTGTATAAAACATTGGAAGCTACCCGTTCTGTCCTCGTCGCCCGCGCTCGTTAACTCTTTGCCTCTCGCCGATATATCCCACGCCGGACTGCGCGAGCACCTTCGTTTCGCTGATTATCGCCAGAGTTCACAGTCGACGAGGCAGGAACCGAAGGGGCCGCAAGAAGAAACAAGATGCGACGATCTCGTTCGATTGGACTCGAGGGAATTTCTTTTTTATTTTTATTTCTTTAATTTACCTTTTGTGCTCCATTAATACGGCACTTTATTTCCATTAGATCTTTAGCGTACTTTGGATGGTGGGGGAGAGTCGAGATGAACGCTCGAGGGTCGTTTTATAATACCGCCGTGGTGGTCCATTTTGTCCTCTCATCCCATACGTGATCCATGGTTAATCCTCCGAATCGTCGGTGGACAACAATTTTTCGATACTCGTTGCCGGTTTATTAAACAAATAAGATCGAGTATAGAGATAAGTGGCTCTTGGGTGAATTTACGATCGTAACGGAATTCGCGTGTCTTTTGTCTACCTGTTCTCCGTTCAGTCTCGAGCGCTCGTTCGCTTCGCGATGAAGATCGAACAATGAGGGACGAGAGAGCCGCTATGCATCCGGTGGGTCCGGGGGGGATTAACAGCGGTAATAAGACGGGCCCGGCTTCATTAGGCGCATTGTTGTTACTCGAGAATCTGGCTGGTCCACAGGAGGGAGTCTCCTCTCGAAAGAGCGACGGAGTGGATTCTTTGAGGCCCTTCGAAGAGTTCGAATGAATTGAACGAGGAAGATCAAGGAAGTCGACCCGAGTAGATATTTTCGAATGTCATATCGAGTCCTGAAAAGGGTTTATCAGGACCTTGTCAGACCCCGATGTAACGCTTGAAAATTTGTATTCGGAGATCCGTTCATATCTTTTCGAAGATTTTGAAAGCATTGGACGAGGAAGAGCAAACGCGCTGGTCCGTTCCGAGATCTCGTATCAATTGAGCGAGAAAGATCGAAGAAAATCGGTCCGTTCGGGCCTATCGGAAAGTTCTAACGAATTGGACGAGAAAGAGCGCAGAAGTTAATCCGTTGAGGCCCTACGGAGGGTTCGAATTAATTGCACGAGGAAGAGCGACATACTCCTTTCCTCTTTTTTCCTCCCGCGCCCTCTTCTCACCGTTTCTCTCTGAGCCGCTGAACTACCCTTTCGATCTCTCGGCATAGTTCCCGGCCTTAGCGAATTTCTCTCTTCTCCTTGGGGAATTTATTTCGCCGTGTCTGTGCACAGTCTCTACCGGGTTCGTCCGTCCGTCCGTACCATCTTGTTTTTCTTGGCGAGTCACCGGGATAAAAAGAGAGTTATACGGCCCGTTGGCCCGGGCCAACGAACGTAATACCGAGGAGACGCACCGAACTCAGCGGCGACGACCTCTTTGCTCTTCCACACCGGGAATATCGCCGCCCCGACTGCCGCTAATTGCTTCTTGCTTCGGAAACATACATGCGATACACCGTCGATAAATCAACCTCTCTCCCAGTGTATCGTACAGTTACCCTAGACCGGATGTGAAGTTGTACCACACGGGTTTAAATTAGGGAGGTACAATAACCCTTCTGAAGATATTGTTCGACCACAGGAGCAGCGAAGAAATTACGCTGCAGAATTATCGGGCCTTATAATTACTAAAGACACGACAATACTTTGATGAAATCGGTTCAGCGTTACTCAAATCTCGTTTTACTTTGATTTAAAAAAAAATTATTTCCTTTTTGCGCAGGGGGAAGGGCGACCCGATCCAGTCATTCGGAATATATATTTCACCGGCAAGTAGATCGATCATCGTCCCGGAATTGTAGTGCCAATCACCCGATCGTGGCGAGAGAGTCCGCGAGGAAGATATCCGCCGAAACGAAGAAGAGACGAGATACGTGCGCTTCGGTACGGAATTAATTAATATTCGCAGGTGGCTAATGAGCCAAGGCTCTCCCTCGTGTATCACTCGACTGAAAGGGTTATGCATTTCGCGCTTATCATCCCTACAAGTGTGTAAAAAAAGGTTAAGAAAAAGTTGCTGACTAATAATCGAGGAATAATCATTACGCTTGTACATCCGCGAGTCTCGTGAGTTTCGGGTGTGTATAGCGGCGATGATATTTTGCAGTTGAGAGGAGTAAGGCAAAACCGAGCGTGTATTAATACCGTCCTTATTAAATCTCGCACGCGTGAAGCTGCCGCTTCGCCGCTGGCTTTTACCGTCGCACTTTGATCCAAAACTCTCAGGTGTGGCCCCGAGCTTAATAAGCTCATTTCTGCCAGCACCGCCTATCCCCGGTAGCCGCTCTCTCTGCCCCGAAACATCTACGGTTTATTCGGACTACGGCCGACTACGCGCCCGAGAGACATCTTCGCCGAAGGCGCATTTGCCACGAATTATATGGGCCGTGCTAATACAACGTTTCTCACGTCCTCTCCCCTCCCGCAGCGCGGGCACGCACCGGACCCCTAATTTGATTTTCCTTCGCGCCTTGGGAACGTCAACGAGAAGACCGCGCGCGGTAAGACGCATTGCTTTATATTCGGATTTTGGCTCGGTGGAACACCGATACGAAATAATTATAATCAAATAAAATAAAAGAAAATTGAAATTACTTAACGGCTTTTTAAAGTGTTTCAACAATACAGGCTGGCGAAAAAATTTACGGTGAGGTGAGAGGCGAGCCTCGGATTGTGAAAGCTAAAATGCGAACATATGAAGGCAAAGTTAGAGCGAAAAAAAAAATGGTGTGATTTCATCATTTTCGTTTTACGAACATTTTTTGTGTCACGGGAAATGTCGGTGCCGGAGTGAATTTGGAAATGTGTCTGCAAGTCGGATCGCGGTGCCGATTTAGAAAATACGCGAGGCTAGTACGAAGCTCCGAGAGCAAAAAAACGAGACCGCACGCACGGTGACACGGAGATAAAGAGCCATGGTCTACCGGGTTGGAAGGAATGCCCCAGTGAGAACGTGCTTCGGATGTTTGGTAGTGCAATCCCCGGTTGGGAATTGGTTGCATAACGGGTGACGCCACGCGAATAGAAGGAAGAGTAAGCGAGTGAGAGGAGTTTGTGCCAATGCTATATGCGGATACTCCAAAAGTCTCTTATAGACACGTATTGGTGAGGCTTTTATAGTGTAGCACAGGAGGAGAAGGAGGTGCCCGGGGGCACCGGGCCGGCTAAGTTGTTTATCGAACCCGATCGAACTCGATCGGCTTCAACAACTGTACGCGCACTACGCTCCCTTCGCACACTGATTCACCACGATTATCTTCCCTCCGACTCACTTTCCGCTCCAACCTTTCCGACAGATTTCAATTTTGCCGCGAATTTTATATGACGGAGCTAAAGAAATATGTGGAGCTGCAAGAATCTTTTTTACTGCGGTAAGAAAATTCTTGATGACCCGACAAATTTATCTGCTTCGTGTTGGAAATATATTACATATAAAAAATGCTTAACGATTCGCACGAATGATTATACTAAGTTATGACAGTAATGATTTTTTTATATTATTACCGATCGGAGCGGCAAAGACAGTTTTGAGCGGTGGATAACATTTGCTTCACCCGGCGGAGAATAACGGGAGAAATGATTCGATTCTCTATTAATAAAATAGCGCTGTACCTTCCAGAATGGTATACATTTTTTTTTTTAATTTATTTATAAACGCGCTCTCGGCCTCTCTCCACGAGCAATGGAAAAAACCGCTCGTATTACGGAGTCCAGGATCCGCCCACGCGAACGATCTTCCGGCTGCTTTGCCGGCCTCCTTTGACGAAAATGCCGGAGTGAAATTAAATAGAAAAAAGAAAGCGAGCTTTAGAGATGTCGATAAATAGTCCCTGGCTCCTTGGAAGGAACCGAAATAGATAATGTCACCTAATTCCGTGAGCTGCGGGGAGGACTACAGCTCGTCCGTTCGGGACGCGGCCTCGTCGTCCTCCGTGCAGCCGGGACCATAACTCAACCGAAATTACACACATCTCCGTTCCGCGAACATCTGGAATTCCGGCTGTACTCGACGGCCATTCAATTTCTTCCTCTCTATCTCTTGCAGTATTTTTATTTGACTCTGTATATTTAATAAACATCCACGATGGATCATCGTTACCCGAGCGAAATATTTTTCATCCACGTCCTGATTTTTTTTTACAATTTTTTTTATCGCCCCATCTCGCAAGACTTGTTCGCGAAGTCAGGTGCCGGATGCGAGGGGAAGAAATGCGGTGTTCGAAAGTGCCGGGTGAAAAAAAATTATCACTTTTCAAGAGAGACGTTTGGCGACATTCTTATTTTTGTATTTTTTTATCACCGTTACCGGGTCCTTCGAAATTTCGTAAGTACGATAAATCGCTTACAATACAGTGTTGTTAAGAGTGCGCACTACACTTTTCTCGCGACGCGCAAAATCTCCTCTCCACTTTCACAATCGTTTTCTTGTTAATCATTCTATTTTTATTTTAACGAAACGCATGTTCGCATAAAAAAAAAATATTAAGTTGCAAAAATACTATAGAAATACTTGTTTGTTGATCATACAAACCCCTTTACGCCGTCAATTGCTCAAGAGCCGCGAGAATTTGTATCAGCACCTGTCGTCGCTTATCGCGGCTCGGTGTTTTCGCGCACAGAAAGCGCGTGGGCGTCGTACGTATTGCTAGACCTCGAAATATTACGAGAAACAAATTGTGGAAGGGCAGTCATCTCGGATGGACGAGGTGGATTGCGTGTAACGTCCGAAATGCAACTATCTTAAAGTTTAATCGCCTGTCCCGCGTCGGATGAGGAACGAGAATTGCAAACGCGAACTAAATACTTGCCTGTCGGACAAGCGCCCAGGAGACACGCGATTTAGAAAACTCGTCGCCCTCGGAATTTGCAGAACAATGTCTTTCGTTTGTGTGTCGATCCGCGCGAATTTTCTTTACTTCGAAAGCGCGATGCCGCAAATGATGCGAGAACGCGGAGGCCGATCCAAGGTACGAATAGCATTGTGTTTTCGGCACGTCGGGGATTATTTACGTCCCTCCACTAAATGGGTCAGTCGGTGCTAACGACTGTTTCATTGATGTACCAACTGCTTCGCGCCGTCGTCGGGTCTGGGATTCTTCGAGGTCCAGGCATTTCTTTAAATTTAAATTATTATTATTATTTTTGCTTCTTTTCAGAGAGGTAGTTGATATTTCATATTTCAAAGACGAACGAATTTTATTGTGAAGCCTTCATTCTCGAGGTTCATCATCAGCACGTTCTTTTCACGGGGGGGGGGGGGGGGGGTCGCGGTTTTTCTTAATCTATCTACTCGGCGATGAAACACAGAAGACCTTCGGTTGGATCGCCTCAATAATCGCGCGAAATTCCTGTGTGGGACCCCGGCGTGCTCTCTCGCTGGTTTTGTGGTTTTTGCACGAGATGCACTGTAATAACTAATACTAATATGCATGCAACCGCTCGCCGGAGCGTTCAAGGACCCTCTTGCTGTCTCGCCTTTCTAACTGGAACTACCCACGCGGGAAATCCACAATTTTTTTACCCTTGCGACGGCGTCACGGGTATTATCCAACCGGATATCGTGCTATTTTTAGAAATCGGTTACTATAAGTACTTATCGAAAGCTCACCGTGCGATTGTCCTCCGGTGAACAAACGATAAAAGGAATGGAAAGAAATGGTGGTCTTACCTGTAACAAAAGAAAGATGTATTAGTTAGAATTGCCCTAGTGATTGGTATTATAATTATATATTATTATTATAGCTAACAACTGATTTTGGTTATTATATTTTATACAACTATTATTGTTTTATCATCGGTAACGTCGGCACAAAAAAAAATCTTTTTTTTTAACGTCGTAATTTTATTTTTCATTCGTATAAAATAAAAGTTTTCTGAAAATGTTCAAAACCAATTAAGTCATGTTATTTGCCAGTTGAACACGAATCCGAGAAATTTTGGCCTGAGATCAAGCGGGAACTTCCTAATTGTCAAAAACATCTTTAGTCCAATTTTTTTAGCGTTTCCGCCCGGTCTTCGGACTGCCGGATGCCGGGTTGCCTAAACGATGAATTTATGAACCGCAGCGCCGCGGCTCATTCTCGACACCACCGACAAGGCAGAATGTGTACACGTATATATTGAGCAGTCAGGTAGTATCGTGACTGCGACAAGGGACCGCAGGCATCGCGCACCGAAACCTCAGCTTCACGCTCTTTGCATAACCATTGTTATTTATCTTGGGCAGGATCGCCGAAGTATTTCACGTTAAAATAATAACAGCTTGTCTGGCAATGTCCGCGGGCATCAGGGAAGGAGAGAGAGAGCCGGCCGGACTCGCGTAGACGGCACCTGCCATTCTCTTGTTCCCTTCCTCACGAAACCCTCTGCTGCTCTCGTGAGGCTATTCCATGCTCTCGCATGAAACAGCCGTCATTCGGAGTAGAAAATCATTTCCAGTTTCAATTTTTCGTCCCCGTAGAGGAAACGTAGTTCTGTCGAAAAAAAACATCCAGACTTTAGTAAAAACGTGTTCAGAATGTTTTAATATATCCGAAAATGACATTCAGAAAAAACGTCCGGATGTGTGTGTGTGACCCAGGCGCGAAAATTAAAACCGCGGTAACTCGAAAATGCCTTGCCGAATCGGAAATTTTACATACAGCTTGTGTGTTTGATAGTCAACAGTATTTTATTTATCTTAGCTATATAAAAAAAAAATCAAATTATCCCCGATCGAAATAGTTATCGAAACTTGAATATTCTTTTTTAGTGGACAGTCACACAGCTCCAGATTCAAGCGAGAAGCCACAAGGACCGAGGAATTTCTAGCCTCTCATCGTTCCGGCAACATTATTCGAACCAAGTCAGAGCTACTTCAATCCAGGCCTCACGCGAAATGCAACGAAGCCAAGAAGAGAAAGAAGACAATCCAAATACCTTCGGGTAGATCGAAGCGGTAAGCTTCATCGAAGCGTGTTCACCACCGTGGTTGTATGTATGAGGGTGTATCCACGTGCACGCATGTTCTGTACAAAGACACAGACGTCTGATGCTCTAAAAGTTTATCAGCGGCTGTATTGGCGAGGGGTCGCAGTTATCTGGGCGCGACTTGCGTTACCGTTGAAGAGCAACAGACAAGGGGAGGATGAAGAGGAGGAAAGGGAAAAGGTAGAAGACCGAAAGGAAGGAAGAAGGGGTATTTGGGGGGTAGAGAGAGTTTGCTGTAAGGAAGGAGCGAGCGAGACGATGAGTCTCGGTAGTCAAAGACGCAAATAGCGCGCCCAAGTTAGCCTAACGGGTCTGCCAGGCGTTTTCTACCGCACTTCTCTCGTTGCACTCGCGCCTCTGCAGAGAGGGAAGCGGAGGAAAGGCGCGGATGTATGAACGAAACAGCGGTTTTCTTTGAATTTCCCCCCCGAACGAATATATAGATTCACGCGTAAGGCCGCACGTGCGGTTTTCCTGATTGCATAATTCCAGACGCACGCACATTGTCCCTCGCGTAGCTCCTCCACGGCAAACGTAATCGCGGAATATATACCCTGGAGTGGTGTTTGACATCGTCGCCTCTTGTTTTTGCTCTTGGAGCTCGCGATCGTGCCGCTCGCTCGCGCACTTTCCGCGGATTTCGCGGGACGGCCGAGGCTACCGGGTGTGTCGTGGCAGGGAAATCGTAAACTCGGGAATTTATCGCTGCTTCGCTCTCAGGAATCTTTCCCTTGGATGAAAGAGAAATTCAAAAAATCACGAACGACGCAAAGCGTGGCATTTTTTGTGAATTTAAATGGCAGAACATTGGGTTTAATTACGCGAGGCGAGTAATGTGGCAAAAGGTATCGATCATTTTACCACGCGGGCACACGAGCCGCAACGGCTTTCCGTTACCAAAAGAATGGAAAGCTGGTAAACTGAATACTAAGATTTTCAGATCGAATGAAACATTGTAGATTACTTCGACTACAAAAAGATTATAGATTAGATTACCTAATACTGACGCAGAGTGGAACCCAAGTCTCTTGATTTTCAAGTCATTTTTTCATCAGAATTTCAGATAACCGACCCTCTCCTATTACAAATATTGTGGTATGCACTATAACTGTAAAATGTTTTAAAAAATCGGATGCTAACGTAACGGTGATGGTAACGATAACACCCTCCTGGGAAGCTTACGGCAACGAAAGGAGATTTTTAAAAAATAAATTAAAATGGAGAGAATCGCGTGAAATATGAGACGATTCATCAGTGAGCGATAAATAATTCTCGACGCTCTCATCAATTTCCTGAGTGAGACGGAGGCCGCAGCACCTCTCCAGGGTACGTAATGTGGCGCGACGAAGGAACCCCGTAATTTTCTGCAATTCCACACGATGCGACTCTCTCCGGGTTCATTCCTTCCCGAAGACCTCTCGCTATCGTCGCTACCGTCATGAAATCGAGTGTCGTCGTCGGCGAGAAATAAAAAAAAAAAAAATGAGCAAAAGAAAAAATCGAAGAAGGTTCAGAGAGAAGGGATGCGAAGCGGGAGCCCGAAGGCTCTTCAACGGCTCTCGAGTCTTTCAGTCCCCGGGGGACTCGTCCCGCTCCATTCCGTCGTTTCTCGCTGCCGGGACCGTCCGGCCGCGAAACTCGGAATCTTAACGTCTTAACCGTGCGCGAGAGATTCTCGAGAAGGAAGACTCGAGCAAGCTCGCTGCCGAAGGGAAGTGGAGAGTCCGCGCGGCGCGCCGGGTCGTTTCTGTAACCGGGAAGAGCAACACCCGGTCCCCATCGCGACGACGACCATACGCCCGTTCACAGTTTGCACCTCCCAGAATAAAAATAAAACAATATACCGAAGAGTTTAAGGAAGCGAGAGAAAGATCGCGAGGGTACGTAAAAAAAGAGCTAACTGCCTTGGTGCTCACTGGCGATTATCAGCAGCAAACTCTTCTCTCGAAAGTAACTCCGGCGAGTGTATGTCCGACTCGAACATCCTCGAACCACACACGCCTCGAGCGCGGACAACATTAACCGCGAGAAAACGGCACCCGCTCGCTCGCTTTTTATTTATTCACGCTGTTATAATACACTCGGTGTATAGTTACGTACTACTATCTCGCGATATTTTTCGTGCTTTTGCAGCGTTTACACGTTACCGGTTTGCAGAGTGCATCGTCTTTCCTCGGATTACAAGCGCGGAATGGGAGTAGCAGAGGCGAAGAGTTTTTCCCACGAGAGCGTGCCGTGTTTCTTATTTTTAATCTCTCGCTCCCGCTCATCTCCCTTCCACCTTGAAAATTATGTTGTATTCTTGTCCTTCTTAATTCTTTTTTTACGTGCAGTTTCTTATTTAGGTTGAAAATAAAGATTTCGGTGATCGGGGAGAGCATACACGTGCGGTGAATTATTGGAGTACTTTGCAAGGCCGTTGTCCGTACTGGAGGTACTGCGGGGCAAAATAGACCGCTTTAAACCGAGTAACATTTAAAAAAATCTTATCGCGAATGGAAGTTCTTTTTGCCCCACCGAGCCCCACTTTGCTCCGTAAAAAATAAAAATTAATTTTCGTTTTTTTAACCGTGCGATTTCTCGACGGAACGCTGTTCGCCATGAAAATCGTGTCGGCCCGGTTGGAATTTCACCGTGGGTTCATAAAGACGAGACTCTGGAAACGGCCGGGTGATTAGCTCTTGCCTCGCGAGACGATATAAAGATTATACGTATCGTCCGAGCGGCTATATCTCCGTGAATTAACCCTATATTGTAATATTGTTAAGTACCGCCATCCATGCGAGGATATAACACTATTTTTTGTTAACTTTCCTCGTCGGTTTTTAAGACCACGATGGAGAGAGGGAGCACGCTGCGTGCATGCCCTCTGGTCCCTGCACTCATTATACTCTACCGGTACTCTTCTCCGTCGCTCGGGCCCCAAAACGATTATTTTTATTTACAATAAGTGCGACGATGGCGAACGGGATGTTTGCTGTTCGCACGTATCCCAGCGAGGAGTTGATCCATGAAGCCGAAGTCTCCACCACTGATCTTGAATGGACTCTCGACATTCGGCTCGAGAGGATAAGCGGGCACGTTATTGAGTCACGCGGACCACGTGCAGCCAAATGTAATTATCTTTGACTCGATGAAAATTTTAACGACTCAACTGTTGTTGGGGCAGAGAAAAAAACGATGGTTAACAAGGCGTTCTCCACGCCACATTCGACTCTTACCCGATAAATAACTTTATACCAACACCGAGTGAAATTAATTCAATCCCGTTGACGTTATAAACGAAACAGGGAGCGGCGGACCTCGGCAGTGGTCCATTCGGCTAGAGGAAAGAGGGTCAGAATGGAACACCGTTTGAAAAAGAGACGTGTGTTCTTCACTTAAATGGCGATAAATGTTTTTAAAAAAATCGCCGATGACAATCCATGTTTCCCCATGGTTTCCTTCTTGTCGGTTCTCTCCGATAGTATTCTCGATCGTTCGTAAAAAGCTTTCCATATTGCTTCGCTTCTTACCCGTTAAATAACTTCCATCAACACCGAGAGAAACCAATTCAACCCTGCACGAGCTATAAACGAAACTGGAAGTTATGGTCTTTGGCGGACCAATCTGCCCGAGCAATACGAGACCAAATGGAACACCCTCGAAAACGGATTTGCGTTCTCCACCGGAATGGAGAATGTTTTGATCTCGAAGGTCCGCAAAAAAAATGGCAGGAATCCATTTTGCCCCGCGATTCCATTTTACCCCATTTTCTCCTACTCACCAGCGTACATAAGATCGCACGGGTGACGATAGGAGCTCTCGAGGGCCGACTCGAGCCCGAAGCTTCCAGTGGAGCGGTATGGCCGCTTTCTCGATGCTGGTCGCCTCTCCTCTTGGCTGTAGAAGGCAAAAAAGATGGAGAACGCGAGCTTCACGGGGAAGGGGACGGGGGGGAGAGGCTCAAGCACACACCGCCGGTGCTTTACATAGCTTAGACCGGCGTCTGGCCATGTCGGGAATGGCGGCGCGGAACGGGCGAGAGACTTTACTGGCTAAAACTCTGGACCGAAATATCCCGAATGCAAGGACAAGCTAGCTAGAGCTCTCCGCTTGCGTTTAAACGAGGGCCGAAACTCTCTAACGACTCGGGCGTACGCAATTGCCTAGTAGTGAATGCGAAAAGCTACGTTTGCAAAGCAGCCTCGAACCGTACCGAGCTTACGCCACGAGAAAGAGCTGAGACTCGGATAACTCGAAGCTGCCGCACTTTCAGCTCGTTCGGTTCAGCGCGGAGTTTGCATGACTGTCCGATAGATTTCGATCGGTAATGGCCAAGGCCAAGAATTTTCGAATAACGGCGAAGGGTGAATAACACACGCCATACTACAATGACCACATCATTGAGATATTTCACTCAAGCCACGCGTCTCCAAACTCACCAGCGAATGAATGTCGTTAATAAAAATAGACGTTTGGCAGTTTCGCGGTGTCTTTAAATAATATTCAATATGTATTTTGGCAAGAATTTTCGCCCTCGCGGACGCGAGGCGTCGTCAGCGAGTGACGACGCCAAGGGACGTCCAACGATGACCCGATAAACGTTAACATAAATAAATGAATCACGCTTATGGTATAGACAAGTGAATCAGCTTTTTGGACTGCTGCATTTATAACGTATACTCCCGGCTTTAGACTGTACCGTTTGATTTGCAACAGCGAGAAATCATAGCCAATTGGCTTTCGGGAAGTTAGGGAAAATTTGTAGATAAAATAGACACTTAACGAGTGTTCCTCGAAGCTCTTCGATTAACAGACTGTCGACGTTTTCGTGACAAATTTTGGTATAGAGTAAGGTGGTGTTGTTTAAAGATTGCTATAGTCATTGCGATAAATCAAAGCTATTAGATGGATGAATAAGATTTTATTGAATCCTGGGAAGGTTCGCCAAATGCACGTGTCTAAGTGCGTTCTTGGCGTCGACGGACAGAGACGAAATCGTTCGAACGTGATTTTCTACGATTTTCAGACTGATGTACGGACGTATAAATGGACCCAAAATTATCGACATTGATTTCTCCGACTGAGAGCGGTTCGTCGAGGGACATTGTCGCACATTAACGCCCCACATTTACGGATGTGTATACGAAAGCTTTAACGACTGTTCACTCTGTCCTTGGCTGTTGGCAATTTACAATTGCCAATAAACCGCACAGATTAATATTCGTTTGCTCAATCGACAAACATTCCTTGTCCAAAAATTCACAAATTATTTTTATCAATGAATTTTACAATTTGTTTTTGCCAATTAATTTTCTTTTCTTTAAATGAAATAAACAAAACAATAACGGTGAAACTTCGTCGACAAGATGTTCGTCAGTGTTTGTCAGATTTCCGAGATCGAGTTGCAGTTCTCAGGCTCACGTAATGATTATTAGCGACTTCGAAAATAGAACGTACTTGCACGATGCTGTTCGCCGATCGACGATTGACGGGGGTGCTGCATGGCTGCGCAAACCCGTCTTTACGCTACGACCGTGTGCGTTAAAAGCTTCTGGCAAAATTCATCGTATCCACGCGTCGATGCCTAGACCTAGAGAGACCACGGACGATCCTATCGAACGACTAGAGCGAAATTCCGAGTTTAATTCGGTATTTCGGTTAGAGGGCTTTAACATTGGCATTGGAGGCTGTTCGCGGATCCGCGCTTATGAGACTCCCCTCGTGTCGCTTTCAGCCGCGCGATAAATCGAATTAAAATCAATTTCCGACCTCGTCGTTATCGCGGAAGATACCGAAAGTTTCCGCGAGACGGAATTTTCGAAGAAGGATTAAACGGGATACGGATGAAACGGTGAACCCGGAAAGCGGGTTATTTCTCGGTGACTTTGGTACCTATCCAGGTCATCTTCATGCGCGCGGAGGAGAGTTTATTGCACACTGTGCGAACTCTGTGTGGGGACCAATGGCTTCGGGGTGTGGAATATCAACACACGGTGTCCGCGACAGTTAGCCGGGAAGTGCTCCGGCGAGCACCGGGTTTGAAATATAGATATACGGTTCGCGTTACGAGCGAACGGGCAAAGGAAGGGAGGGCTTCGGGTCTACACCGGCTCTTCTATATTCCACTGCCGAGTCTCCAACTCTCATTAAGGGCAACACAACGGATACGGTGCGGGAGCTTGCTGACGACGCTTCCTAGACCAGAAGCCAAATACTTGCCAACACACGGCGCTACTTCGCCGTCATATCTTTCATTCTTCGCGCCCCCCGCCCTCTGATTCCCCTTCAGGGCTCGTCCACCTCCTCGCTTGTCTCGGCTGCGAGACATATTTCTCGCTTGCTCGAACTATTCTCATCCGTCGGAGAGGGAAAAAAAAAATTGAAAAAAAAAAAACAGAACGAATAAAACTGAAGTCGGCGGGGGCGAGTGCGGAGAGTATTGTAAAATAGGAAATGAAAAAAAGCCGCGTGCAAAACTTTGTTGCGGGTGAAAATATCGCGCGAAGCGGGTGCGGAAAAAAGAAGTAAAAACGGTATTAACGGGAGATCTAAAAGAGATTTTCGTGTTGGACCGAGAAACGGATGAGATGGAGTAATTGAAGATTGGAAAAAACATCGGGCGAGAATGAACGCAGCTGAAACGCGCGATATTTGGCATCACTGCGGGAATTAAATATATGCGGAAAATATTTTTGGAATTCGATATGTATTCAATGTTGTGTTGTTAAATACAACATTGCTAAATACACTCCAAAATATACCCTAAAATATACTCCAAAATTTATCAAAAATATACGTTCGCCACGTGGGTAGACAATCCGAAGTCAGTGAGCCTTGTTCGCGTAAGAAACTTTGCGCATCCGATGTTATACATTTGTATAACAGCTATTACAGTGTAAACTTTGGAATCCGGCCTGCCCGGTTCCATTCCCCGCTATCGGGAGAAGATCTCGCCCGCGCTAGGTCTCCCCGGCTGGGACCCGTTTATTTTTACGGCAATGCCAGGGTGAACGTGCTCTCTCTCGGCGGTAGCATTACCAGCGGACATGAAGCAACAGCATCCTCATCATTTAGATTTCTCATAGACCAATACGATTTCGCGCTTTCCCAAATATCGCCCCAACGCCGCTCGTCTTGCCATCGCTTATCTCCCGCGGACGAAAGTTCGAAGCTCGTGAAACATTTTCTGTCAGGAAAAGGAGGGGATAGTGGAAGGGTCAGTGAGAAACACCTCCCCAATAAATTACGCTCGTAGTAGATTATTCTTTCGCCGAGGGACGTGAATTTGCAACGTTTATTTTTTCCACCTATTAATTATCCGGGGCGTTCGTATCCCTCATGGCTTTCGCCCGCGAAAGAGTTCTTCGTCTTCATCCTCCGTACCGTACCTTCCACGGTAAAGAGTGATGTATCTCCGAGGTGGAAAGATGTGACGGTATTACAACTATGTAGTACGACGAAAGTAGTCGACAAAAAGATAGAGTAAGCGAGTGAGTGAGCAACGGGCGACGGGGGCGAAACTATATTTATATTGCCGGTGAAAAGCTTAGCACGCGACAGACGAGAAGGGAGCGGAGTAAGAAGAGGAAGAAGGCAGCCTCGGGTACAGAGCGAGCACGAAATTGTCGGTCCATTAGCGCTGTTTTGGGCGGGCAAAGTGCGACCGGGCGCAACAGCTGTTACACCGTAAAATCTCGCGACTTCGTATATACTCGAAGTCATCCGCGCTGCTATTGGGGCAACGCCACTGGTCGGCATCGTGAACGAAAAAATAAAACAAGAATTTTAGACACCTTTTAGGTTCCCCATGGAACGATCCTAAACGAATTAAGAAAGACATATAAATATAAACTGTCTGTATACCATTTTTTTGGGCGTTTTTCCAGGGTTTCATCGATTTTCGTACTGTTCAGTCGCTACCTCGGTACGGAGCTGTCAGACAGACTCGAGACGGGAGCGACTAATCGAGCGCGAGACGTCGAAACGTCCGCGACGCTCGATTAGTCGAGACGGGAGCGTGATATACGAGGCCCTGGACTAGGCTCGATGACGGGCTTCGCACCTCAGAAGACTGGGCGATTTTGGGAACTTCTAGACTGAGAACGGACCAAGGGGGCAATCTCAGTTCCGTAGTTCTTCATTGAAGACCCTATCAGAAATACCTGTCTGTGCCTATTTTAGGTGCGAAGTAAAATTTGGTAAACGAACATTTTCTTACCTATCGAGCTCGAGTTTTGTTCTTGTACTTTTCTCAACTATGACACCTGGACTAGAAAAAAAAACATTAAGACTCCGAAATTTTCTTCGAATGCCAGGTACGTCCAGATTGACTCTTTCTGATGTTAAATTTGGGCATCTGCGATTTTTCCAACTCGCTGATGTTTGTTTTTTTAATGTGGAAATCAGTTCGATCACGCTTGTAAGAATAACGTCTGCGCCAAAAAAATTTCGTAGGTTGCCAACCATGCTTTCACACAGATTTATGTTGAGATTAACCTTTTATGAAATATTGATATTGATAATCTGGAATTTTTACCAATGCTCGTGTCATTGCGTGAAACCGAAATGATTTGACTGAAACCGATTTCCAGTATGGTACCCGGACCAGAAAACATCATGAAGTTCCCCAAACTATTGTAAAGTCCCCTACACACATAAACGCCCACATTAATAATCAATGATATTAAAATGAAACACCTCAAATTTTTTCCAAATTTTTTCCAGCGCTCGTGTTATTGCTTAAAATAGAAATCGAGGATCATCGGGAGATTCATCCGCGGTACGTCAGACGGACAGTTTCCAATCTCGGTCTTCGATGAGACCCGGAAAGTCATTTCCTTCCGGAACCGGAAATATGTATAGCTTGAGCTCCAAGAGAGCGACTAAGAGGCGACGAAGGAAGTTTCTGTCTCCTCGCTCTTCCCGCTCACTTTTCTCTATTGCTCGATCGCGGGTTTCTCTCTCCCTATCTCTCGCGCGCGCGAGCCGTAAATAAGGTTAACCGAGGGAGGCCGCAAATAGAAAGCCCTGCGCTAACGCGCCGCCTTGCGCGCCCGCTTATCTTCGCTCGGCTCGCGAGACTCTTCCTCTCGGTATAGAAACGACCGGGAGCGAGGGACTTCCAGCCGGGAGTAATAGCACCGCACACTTTGCAACTTCGCCGCTGAATTTATTCCGGACAGGGACGAAGCACGGGACCGGAAGTCGCGGGATCAAGAGAGCTCACGAAACGGATCGGGGACGATTAATCGATGCATCCACGCCTCGCTGGGCTAATTGGACGCGCGAGTGATCAGCGGACAGTTAAAAAATCGAAAGTTCACTCCTTTCGGAAAGATGTCATCGACTAAAGACTACCTGCAAGGAAATCGGTCCGGGCGTCTTTCCTCACGCGCATTACCGAAATAACACTCAAAGCCGCGGAATTACTAATGAAGCCGAAAAGAGATGAAGCGGGGACGAAGATAAATCGACGACGAAGTGGGGCAGAGGCAGCCGGTTCAGCGGGACTCGGAGCAGAGAAAACAACAAAAAAAAATATATATGTATATATAAAGAGAAGCGAAACGAAACGCAAGTAAGAGAAAATAAAACGTAAGCAGATCTGTGAAAGGAGGATAAAGAATTGACGAACGTAGCGAAAGAATTGACGGACGAGGGTATACAGTTGTGTTACTTCTTCCTCTACTTCTCGGGCAGTCCGCAATCCGAAGAAACGCGAAGCCGCGGAAGTCACAAAGGGAGCGCCGACGATGAAGAGAGGAAAAAATTGAGCGAAAAAAAAAGAAAAAAAGACAAAAAACACGAAAAAAGAAAAAAAAATGCGTCGAACCAGACGGGCGCATGAGAGCGGGCATCGATTCTTGCGGGAATCAAGTCTGTCAACGGCCTGACAAAAGAAAATGACGGATTCCCTCGGTTTCGTTTTTCATTTTATTGCTTTTTTTTCTCTTCATTTTTTTTACTCCGAATTCTGAAGAGGTGAGATAGCCTGTCGCTGACGTCTCTCGAGCCAAGGAAATGTGGCCGTACCGTTCTTACTATAACTAACTGCTCAAGCCGGGCTGTCTGGTGAAGAAGAGTTGCGTGGAGGACCAGCGAGAGGACAGAGAGACGGGGAGACTTGCGGGTATCCAGACGATGCGAGTTTCGCCGCCGCCACGTAACGTCACGGCAGACGATGGGATAAGAAGCTCGAGGGGGGGGGAGAACGGTCCACGAGGAATCGACGAGACATAAGTTTGCTCGTTTCGCCGGATACGCAAGAGGGAGAGGCGGACGGTGCAAGTAGAGGAGAGCACCATCATAATACAGACGTGTTTTCTCGGACATTGGTGAGCATCCGTTCCTCGCAGTTGAATTTTGTGGGTGTAAGGTGTCGCCGTGTTGGAACTAAGCCAGAAATCTCTCGCTGACTGTGAGCAATCCAGGGGTGGAGAGGGATTCGGGGGAGGGCCATATCGCCCACGCGATGCACATACCGTTACGATAAATAATCGAATAGCGAGCCAGCACAAGAGAGTCTACGCGAGCATTTTCGCGAGACACCTTGAGTCACGCCAAATCCCCTCCCAAGCTCCTTTTAATTTTTTTCATAACGATGAATTCTCGTGCCATTGTATTTTTGATGCGAGACATTGGCAAATTATGAGGGGGGTAGTGGGCCAAAATGGACCGATCATTTCGAATGTACATTTGTTTTTTTATGTCCAGCGAGAGATCGGTAAAAAAAAGTTCTTCTTTCCCCGATCTCTCACCCTGACGCTCCTCTTGCGTAAAGTGCATTTCGAAGTGGATGAAAAAACATCGCGAGACAGGAAGTGAAAAATGTTATGTCGCTTGCAAAAAAAAAAGGATTAAAAATAAATAAAACAACCGGTTTCTCGTTGACTCTTGTGTCATCGGTCGAAATTTATTCCCGCCTGTTACTCGACGAAGGGAGCTTTCGGATTATCGCTTTTGATCTCGCAACGCAGCCATCTCGCTGCTACGTGAATTTATAGCCTATGTGAAAATTCGCTAAACGCACAAAATTCACGTGAGTCGGCGAACACGATGGAAAAATGAACGTCTAAAGAAAAAAAATAGCTTCCGAGCGGTAGTATCCAAAAATGTAGGACGATCGGCAGTGAAAAATTGGTCACGCCGGTCAACACTTTGTCATCGTGTTGACTAGGAAATTCGGTCACGATATATCAATTATGTTCATCGCATGTTCCTGGCCCTCGATTGTTCAGAGAGAAATATTTAAAAAAAAACGAAATATCAATCGATATGTCAGATCGTGAGAAATTAATGGAACACAACGTGCCGCGAGGCAAAACTCACCGAAGTCGAATTTTGTATCTGTTTAAGATCCATTAACCCACATTTCGCCGAGCAATGTTTCGTCGTTGTACGAAACACATATGTGACTTGTTACTTCAGCGAATAGTCGGCAGAGTAGTTGAAAAACCGATAAACAGAACGCTCGCAAGGGGAATAAGAAAAGGGCGAATAGAATTCTTCAATCCGAACTGCTCCCCAAATCCCGTCCCGTAAAGTTCATAATATTTATACAAAAAATTCCTCAGCTTGCTTAGATCACGGCAGAGAAATTGCTCCACACGGATCTGCGATTTCTGGAATTACACGATCTCACATTTTTCAGTGGATTTTTGGATTTTTCGAGACGATTGAGTTTTCTTATAACGACAACGTCGAGACGAAAAAAAAAAATGAAATTTTGACTAATCAACGATAATTCATCGCATTTTACTTAACTCTGACGCGGCTAAAAATTTATCGGTGCTCAAGAACTAATTTATTGGAAAGTTAAGGGGATTTAAGTTAATCCGTACGTGCTTCCAAAAAGTTGGACTCTGTCGATCCGGGGCGATAGTTCTAGGTAGCTTGGACAGAACAGTGGACCGCAGGAAGGGGAGGGCTAAAGGGGTGAAATGGCCCACTGGTTGTTGTAATACCCCGTCGACGTCGACAGCTTGGAGTGTGTTTCCTTCGTTTTTTTTTTTTTTTACGTCACCTCCGAATCCTCGAGGCGTCGAGCCTACCGTCCAAACTCACGTTTGTTCGCAGCTCGTATGCCAAAGCTGTCTCCCTCGCCTCCGCTCGTTCCCAACCGAGTTTCCTTCTCGCTACTCTCTTTGCCTTCTCCATCTCTAAATTTAGATTTTGTTTTTCATCGACAGCTGTTGGGCTTTATGTTTACGAGCCATTCGACGCACCTATACGAAATGAGCTTTATTCCCCGCTTACACCGCAACGATTTTCGCTTCTCGCGAATACGCAACGGGAGCACCGCCGAACGCATTCAACAACGAACGAACGACGATGGATGGATCAGTGATGATAGTCGGTAAATAAACAGTTGAATAGCACGATATGTGACGGGCCAATTAATTCGGCAAATTTTTCTTTTGAATAAATAACGAATTTATAAATACAACTTCTTTAACGTAAATTTATAATCGCTTCGATGGACTTAACAAAAAAATGTCTACTTCGCCAAAATAATTACATTACTTGCGTGCGTCACAGGGGAAAAATGTCCTATTATTCACCAATGATCATTATCGAAATGTGCGCATACGCAGTGGGACTTCATTATTCAGTAGAGAGTATCAGCGGTCATTATTTTTTCTGAAAGCCTTATTATTCCCTAGGGTTTAATAGTAATTGGCAAATATGACGAATTTGCGACGCAAGAAATGGCTACTTCAATTGAAGGGAACGAAGCAGAAGACGGAACGATGTCGAAAAAAAAGATATTGTGTGGTACAGGGAAGTGAGCCGATTGTCACCGCGTGTAATTTCTGGCATTGCGAGATCGACTAGCATTGCCAATTTTTCACGACTGAAAAAAGTCTTTTCAGCACTCTACGAAGAAAATATCAATAACGCGAGTGAAATTGGCTTGCAAGCTGCGAATAGATAATATTAAAATTTAACTGTACTTTTAATTCGTACGGGATTGAAACGATAAGATTTCACTTCAACAATTTTGCTGTCATTGTTTCAATACCTTATGGGATTGTAACAATTAAAAATGAAATTAAAAGAACAACATTTCTAGGGCAGCCGCGCGCGAATTGTTGTTATTTCTGTGAAAAGAGACAAGGACGATACAATGTATTTTTTTCCGGTCGTTCTCTACCGTTACGAGAACTCACCTATCGTCTCCACTCGGCCACAAAAAACATTAGTATCGTGCTCGGTATTAGATTTTCACGAGACGCTTATAAGTGTATTTTCTATACGTCACACCATGCAGACGATTTAGTTGCGGCTCTCTTCACACCCAGCGCGCCGTGACAACGATACTTTGCATTTGAAATCGCCGTCGGGGCTCGCTGTCACAGCCAAAAATCATTTTCGTTCCAGAAAAATCTATTTCCAAACGAATCTTCAAGGTCTACACTCAACCTAAAATGCCACGTTCTCTTAATTCGCTTCTTTGAAAAAGAGTGTAGAAGTTTCTTTAATTATTGAATAAATAAAGTTACTTTAATAATTCAATAAATCAAGTTGCTTTAATAATTAAATAAATGAGGTTTGTTTCCCATGTCGATGCCTGGTAAAGTTTACTCGTGGGTCTTCGGTAATTAATCGATTCGTCGAACAGGCGGACAAATTTTGAACTTTGAATTTTTAACTTCTTTTTGTTGCAAAAACTGAAAAAGATAAGTAGATATACACACAAGGCGGTAAATGCAAAAGAGTCGCGAACGAGTTCGAGCGACTCGTCCGTGAATTTAAGCTCGTACGATTTTAGAACCAAAATTTATGGATTTCGAGCGACAAATGGTTCCCTTCTCAGCGGTCAACGTTTAATTATCGACGCCCACGGGCGACGAATTTATGTCTTGACCGCGGCCTTGATGAGACGACACCATCGTTCCAACATCGAAACAGCGATAAATGTTGGGAGAAATAAGAAAAAAGAAATTTAATGTACAGAATAAAAAAAGACGACAACAAGCCGCGTTTCTCTTTCCAGTGTTACATCGCCGATACCGCAGTTACGCAACTGCCCCCTCCTCCCCGTCAGACTTCAACCAATTTTTTAAATCACTCGAAAAAAATACAACCCACTCCGAATGGCCAGATAAATTTCGGTATTTATTTTAAGTTTTAGTTTCTATTCAGCGAGTTCCACGAGTAAAACGACAAGCGTTTCGAGGCCAGCTGTTGGCATGTGGAATTATGCTCGTGCAATTTTTATTTTCCGTATCGGATGTGATAGTTTTAATAATGACAACGAATGGCAGTGGCAAGTTTTGAGGATTTTACGACGGAAGTCCACAAAGAGCAAGGAAAAGGCTGGATCGAGCGATGAATCGAAGATAAAAATAATACGAGTTTATTGATAGCGATAGGTTGGATATTTTTGCCAGGACCGATTGCCAGAGGCCTAAAATAATAAATCGGCGACAAGCCCGACTCGCTGATCCATTGATACTATCGATTCGAGAGATCGATCGAGAAGCCAACGCTAATAGACACCTCCTCTTCCCACTACATCCTATTCGCAGATAACCACTCAGGTGAATAACCTGTCGATAAAAATACAACGGCCGGTTGCAAGCCTTGCCGGTTCGAAGTGAAGCCCCGTCGACGTGCTAGCCACTCGATCGGAATGCGCGAGACGCGCGCCTCCCGACGTCAACTGTAACTCCCTCTTTCTCTATTTCGTTCTCACTGTTCGCTCCCCTGAACGCCTCTCGTCCCTCTCTCTCTCTCTCTTTCTCTCTCGCTCTCTACCTCTCACTTCATCTCGCACTCCACCCTCCCGCATCTACGCACGAGAATCATTCGCCTCTTCTCGAACCCCCGAGACCGCGAGCTAACCGATGACCCAGAGATAAAATCGCCCTACCCCGGGGTCCTAATTAAGAATGACTTTTCACCGAAACTCTCGTCCTACTTTCGCCTCTTCGAACTTCGAGGAACACGACGATCTTCCATGACTTATTTTATTTGGTTAAAGAAAACGAACAAGTACTTATGGTTTTTTTACTACATCACATACTTCAACTGCTCACTACGATTTTTCAATATTGCAACGGGTTTACGAAACTTCGGTGGGTGGACTGAAAAAATAATTTTTTTGTTGCAGGTTTGCGCTCGAAATAACTGTTTGAGATTTTTTTTGTCTGCATGGGGATGAAGTTTCTCGGGTCACTGGAGGTTTGATAATCAATAAATCTCACAAGACCTTTCAACATATAATTTCATTTATGTCAAACATTATTGATTAAATTCAAATACAGCGAGCAAAATTAGTCAGTACACACAAAAACACACAAACACAAAAATACATATTGTTATTTGTTATGATAGTTCGGTAGTAATTGAGCGTCGACGTGCGGTTGGTACCGAAATGGCGCTCCATCAACGAGTTTCACATCATTGGGTCAATGAAATTTAGAGCACATGTACACACACAAAACGCGATACGACAAAACACACTTCGTTGCTTACAATTTAATTATTATTATCGTTATTTATACATTTAGCAGTCGGCTATTATTTGATTTTTCTTTGTTTTTATTCTTCAATGCAGGCGTAGAATGACAAAAATATAGAAAGAGATTGCTTGGTACCAAAATGGCGTACCGTCACAGTGTTTACAGCGCTTTGCCCTCGGCTCAGGCATTCTGCGGTGAACTCGTGACCTCACCGATGTTCCATCGTCGGTTCGCACCAGCCGATTCGCTATTTGTTCCCTTCCTCTTGAAATATATATATATATATATATATATTTATTTTTTTAGTCTTCCTCTATTTCGCAGCTGTGAATACAGTCTCTTTACCTTTAACGTTTGGTTCCAGACACTTTACTTCGCGTACTCGCGTTCCAACGTGATGATCGTCACGCGCGAGAAGAATTATTTAGGAACATCGATTCATTGCTTCGTCACTATTTTTTTTCCGCAAATTATCGTCGGATAATTTTATTTATTTTTTATCACCATAGTTTAGAGTCTCACATGAGGTCGGAAATCGCTCGATCCTTGTCGTCGTTGTTCCCGATAGATCTAAAACTATTACGTCAGTTCCGATTCTCGATGCTTCAAACGACGATGCGTGGCACTGATGATTGTGACGAATGATTATTATATTATTGTTTTTTTTTTTGTTCAATAATTTCTCAAAAATGTTTATTCAATTTAATTCGTCTAGGGTTGATAACTGGTCCACGATCGACTGAGCATTTATAATCGTAGTAGTAGTAGTAGTATTTGTATATCGATTCCTCGTGATCGTCCAAGGAATGCAACTTCACTCGCTGTGGGAATGATACGTCGTTAATTATTTGTTTTTTTTTTTCTGTATTTTCTTCTTTTAAAAAATATTTATTTCTCTCTTCTCGACAAAGACGAACGATTGTATCCTCGCTACTTTTCTCGTTTGTCTGTTTGCTCCACCTTTCGTATATTATTTTTTTTGTGTTTGGGTTGATTTGTTACTTCTCGTGTGGCGGTCGTCGTTTATTCAGAAACCTCGAACGACCGACTTATCGTCTTCCTTCCAAACTCGCCATTGTCGCACGCGCGTACACACTTCACTTGTCTTCAATCACATTTCTCCCCCACCGTACTTTTCCACTTGTCCTCAAATGTTCATAATTTCTCCCTCCCTTTTTCGTTTCTCTTCAACAACTAAACATAACTCTGCAGTCGGACGTCCTATAGTCGATAAACATCATCAACCAGTTGCACTGTCATCCGCTATGCAGAAGCGAACAATCATTCGAGTACCCTCAGAAATCCTCACGAAAACGTCTTTCCGCCCTCGGGCCGGAACGGGCCTGCCGCGCCTCGTTTCGGTCGCTCCACCACTGAGAGATTCAGTCTTTTCGCACCCCGTCATCCACCGCAATCGCGAGACTCGAGTGACTATCGGGAAGGACTTCGCCAGTGCAACGCCGCGAGGAGGAACGAGGACGCGATTTTTTTCGGACGGATGATGAAGGGATGAAAAACAAAAAAGAATTACGAAAAGAAAAATAAAATAAAAATGGAAAAAGAAGAAGAAGAAGAAGAAGTGATGAGGAGGCAGCAGCGGAGCACGTACTGCGCGCGGGTCACCACCGATTACATGTCGCGCGATAGGAGGCGTCTTCGTCGCGGGAGCGCCTTGCAGCCATCTCACACACGCACTGACGGACGCTCGACGCCGGGACGCCGTCTTCGGTCTCTGCTATCGTTCGGGAGTCCACCCTCTCGGCTAGCGTCGGGACGCCTGGCGTCAGGCCAACTGCAGCTCGACGTCGTCGACGGGGGCCGAACTCGAAGAGCGTCGACGGCGGCAACGCGCGACTATCGCCGCGCAGCCCGCGAGAGATTTAACGTCGTCGGGCTGCCGGCGTCGTCGCTCCAACGTGCTAAGACGCCGGAGCGCCCAGAGTGCATCTCGTCGCTCACGGTGCACCACGCGTCTACGGACCGTTCGTTGCACCGGCGTCACGCACTCGATACACCGCAAGACATATCTTTGCGACGGAAAAAGTCGCTGACATTTTTCACCAATGGGTTTGCAGTTTGAGTATTCGCAACGAGTTCGAGATACAATGTAAGAATGTTTTTTCGTGCGGTTAAAGCGTTGCATATGGATCACCATCATTCACTATTTTCATACATAGACGAAAAAAAAAATATAAAAATTAATAATAATAATATAAATATAACTATATTTGTCATATTTTTTTTTGTGTTTTATATTTACATTATTATTTATGTGGTTGGACTTGAAATATATTGAAATAGACCTAATAGGCTGCCGCAGTTTTAATTGCGCAGTAAACACGGTCACGTCATCCTGAACATAGCTGATTCATCGCATATATATCGAGGGTGTTTCGTCACAGATATATTTCCGTACAGATTTTTTTTGTCTGTCGCTTCGCAGCAAAGCGCAAGAGAAGGAGGCAATATCAGGACTTATTATGTTCTTTTCATGTTTTTTTACATATGATATTTTTTCGTTATTATTTATTGGTGTGACTTTAACATATATCAAAATCAACCTAACGCTTCAGTTTTAATTGGGCCGTGAAAAAAAATCAGCTGAAACTTGTTTTCAACGTCATCGTAATGTGGCTGATTTATATATCGAGAGTGCTTCGTCATAGATGTTTCCCTACAGATGTTTTTGGTTGTCTCGTCGCAGTGACGAGTGAAAAAGAGAGGATAGGAACCTACAATAGATGAGAGCAGGAGTCACATGTGTAGGCGGTTCGCTGTAGTTTCGGACGGTAGCTGTTTATCCCAAAAGACGTTTGTCTCAACGGTGACGTCATCAAGACTGCGAGGACTGCGAGGCTGTACGGGAAATAAAGGAGGAGGAAAGACGGAGAGTAGCTGAAAAGGGAACACAGATGGCCTTTGTAGTGACCGAGTGATTGGTGCACACACACAGACACACACACACCGACTTCAGTGGGCGAGAAGAGATTCAAGGAAATGTGGAACGTCGCGGTTTTGGCCCCGAAAGATATTGTTGAGTTGGGTGACTGTTGTATTATTCTATTCGCGGGCGCGAAATAGGTTTTTAAATAAATATAATGAATAAAAATAAAATAATTTTTGTTTTCGAAGCAAATGTATCTTATGTTTGTTAAAATAAATTATTCTTATATTGTCACATAGTTATTCGTTACTTCTGTAATCTTATTGTAGATACCGGAAGGTTACAGTTGATTAAGTTTCGAGGATTTTCTATCTCCATTATGGTTCATTGTCTAGAGCACCAAAATTAGGATTTCTTTACCTTGGGGCTTCGACTTATGGCATTGTTAGAGTTCGCTGTTAAACAAGTAAAACGGCTGTTTTATATTAAACCGGTCAAAAACGTTATTACAAATAAAAGTTTTGTTGAAAAAATGAATCGACCATGTGTTCGTAGATTCGGATACAGTTTATGTACAAAAAAAAACACTTTCAATACCGTCAAGTCAAGTCCGTCAAAGAAATAACGAAATTATCTGTGTCAAAAAAACTTTGAGCGCGATAATCGGAAGAGGAAAGACAGTGACGGAAGTGTGACGAGATCCCGGTGAAGGCCAGAGAGACGCGACTAGGCGAGAGTTGATTAAGCCGACAAACTCAATTAAGAATAAGTGACACGCGTGTAAATCACCGGGACGAAGGTTAGAGCGAGAGATCCAGAGTGATAGAGTGGAGAGGGAAAGAAAAGAAACGAAGCAAGAAACAAAAACGAGGCGAGAAAAAGAAGAGAAAGTGACAAGCAGGCGATAAAAATTCGAATGGCGGAGCCTGCGTGCGTGTCAACCGAAAAACGGGATCGGCCCCCGTCGTTCTCCATCACCGGCCTCTCTATCTCCGATACAAATGTTTTTTTTTTACGAAGACGCAACTGTTCTTTTTAGTTTATTCTATTTTTCAAGATTTCTCGCGTCATCGAGCGACGGCGACGAGAAAAATCGTAAAAAAATAAAGAGAGTCGAGAGGGCAAGAAAAGCCCATGAGACATCTCGACGGATAGTGGTACCGACAAAAATATACAACGAGGAGGAAATGCCATGGGTTTACGGGGCGTGCGAGAGAGCTGGTGTTAGGTGAGATGCAGGAAGCAGTGAATCAAAAGTAAGAATCTCGATGGAGCACGTACTACGCACCGCTTGCCGCTGTCTCCTGTCGGGAAGACTATGCACGAAGAAAGGGAATTGAGAGGGTGCGCGCGACGGATTCAAATTGTCAAGCGTAAGCAGGGAGCCCATACGTGTCTCCCGCACCCTGTTTATCCTCCGTGAACTCGCAATCGCTTGATGAATGGACCTTCCAAAAAAGAGACAAAAAAAGAAAAAAATGTCGACCATTACTGCTGCAAAATGAAACTACTTATTATTTCGAAATTCAACGGTTTCGCACTATTCGGTTACTTCATCTTGCGCGATATGAGTATTACTCAATATTTGGCATATGCTCCACGTCGGGCTGATGAATAAATAAAAATATACATATAAAAAATTTTAATTGACGAAATGCTTCAGCGATTTGGTCGATTTCACTCTCGCACGGGAATGACATAAACGGGCGAGTTTACGAGGGGTATATACGGGAAAGTCGGGAGTTCGCAAATGCGGGGACAACGAGCCAGCGCGAGTCAGCGGACCAAATCACGATAGTTGCCTATCCTCTACCGGGTGGGCCGGGCCAAAAGTGTCCAAAATTAAAGCAAACGCCCCGCTGCGAAGCGACGGCGACGATGTCCTCCGCTTACTCCCCCGTAATGAGATAGACGCATAGAACGCCCCCCCCCCCTTCCCCCTCTCCGTCGATGATGGCACTCTCCTGAGCACGTCGAATAATTTTCTGATTAATTTCTCGCAAGCGGTTGCACTGAGTCAGAAAACTGACGGTATATTATAAGCGTTACTTTGTAGGTGCCAACTTCGAGACAAAGCTACAATATAGCCGAAATACTGCCCACCCGTCATTGAGTCCATTAGAGTATCGCGCTTCTAGTCAACTCTCATGTGCACAGTTAGTTTTGCAGTGTAAATTGAGAATTTGACAACATTAATTCAGTGAAAAACGAATTGAAGAATATTAAGTAAATGCATTAACGCTGCATTATTCTGGATGGTTTCTCGGTCTTTCATGATATTTAAAAAAATGTTATTATTTTTTTTACTTGAGGTTGAAGCCCTCGAAAAAATGTTCACTATAAATTAGAATGTCGCGATGTGTTGAGAATAAAACTATCGTGGCAGTTTCTTCCTGCTCGCCTCTGGGTGAGAGTAGATTTCTTATCCCTCGCGAGACCACCCGGTACAGCTGTTGCCCTGCGGGTAGCAAGGCGCGTGTACGGGGGACCGAGCGTTACGCTCCAATTTTCTCGTCGCTGCGCGAATCTCCTTCGGGAATGAATTCCGCGCTGCGGTGTCGGGGCGGATTTACGATCGGTGCACCGCTCGGCCCGATTTAGAGAGATGCCGTTTCTGCTTGTGCTGCTGCATCGTTCGCGCGCGCGCGTGATGATCGGATGCGAAAGAAAATCCCGCGCTTGGCGCTGTGAAAACTAATTGCGACAAAACGATCGCGAGGAATTGAAGGTTTTTCGGGTACGGGCAAGCACGAACTCGGATTCCGGAACGAGGTGCCCGACTCTCCGCAGCCGTTAAGAAACGGAAAAAAAGTAAATAAACTAAAGAATAAACGCAAAAGTGCCGCGAAAGTGTGAAGAACGTTTACGGGAATAGAAGCGTTTTTCGGCATAAATCCATTCGGCAATCGGCATAACCCTGTTTTTCACCTCCGAAAAATCGGAAATTTTTTTTTTCAAGATATCGACCTGGGACCTTCGCCATTGGCTTCAGTGATGTATTACCGTTCGAAAACTGTACAAACAAAAGGTTTTTGGAGAATTTTTAAATTTGGCCACTTTTGGGGTAGGGAATCCTGGGTTAAAATTTGCGAAACGACACTTTTTTTTGAAAAATTTCGAGATATCGACCTGAAACCTTCACCATTAGATCCAAGTCGCATACTTCCCAACCGATTTTGTGGGGGAAAAAATTCTAAAAAAATTTTTTGCCATGTTTTATGCCGAAAAACGTTTTTCCGTTTTTCGACGAAAATGCGTTTTTTTTAAAAAGTGAATTTCTCGGGGAAAAAATTTTTTTAGAATTTTTTCGTCCACAGAATCGGTTGGGAAGTATGCGACTTGGATCTAATGGTGAAGGTTTCAGGTTGATATCTCGAAATTTTTCAAAAAAAAGTGTCGTTTCGCAAAATTTAACCCAGGATTCCCTACCCCAAAAGTGGTCAAATTTAAAAATTCTCCAAAAACCTTTTGTTTGTACTGTTTTCGAACGGAAATACATCACTGAAGCCAATGGCGAAGGTCCCAGGTCGATATCTTGAAAAAAAAAATTTCCGATTTTTCGGAGGTGAAAAATAGACAGGTAGTACCCTTACTGTTTTTCGGCTCGAAAAAATCGGAAATTTTTTTTTTCAAGATATCGACCTGGGACCTTCGCCATTGGCTTCAGTGATGTATTACCGTTCGAAAACTGTACAAACAAAAGGTTTTTGGAGAATTTTTAAATTTGGCCACTTTTGGGGTAGGGAATCCTGGGTTAAAATTTGCGAAACGACACTTTTTTTTGAAAAATTTCGAGATATCGACCTGAAACCTTCACCATTAGATCCAAGTCGCATACTTCCCAACCGATTTTGTGGGGGAAAAAATTCTAAAAAAATTTTTTGCCATGTTTTATGCCGAAAAACGTTTTTCCGTTTTTCGACGAAAATGCGTTTTTTTTTTAAAGTGAATTTCTCGGGGAAAAAATTTTTTTAGAATTTTTTCGTCCACAGAATCGGTTGGGAAGTATGCGACTTGGATCTAATGGTGAAGGTTTCAGGTTGATATCTCGAAATTTTTCAAAAAAAAGTGTCGTTTCGCAAAATTTAACCCAGGATTCCCTACCCCAAAAGTGGTCAAATTTAAAAATTCTCCAAAAACCTTTTGTTTGTACTGTTTTCGAACGGAAATACATCACTGAAGCCAATGGCGAAGGTCCCAGGTCGATATCTTGAAAAAAAAAATTTCCGATTTTTCGGAGGTGAAAAATAGACAGGTAGTACCCTTACTGTTTTTCGGCTCGAAAAAATCGGAAATTTTTTTTTTCAAGATATCGACCTGGGACCTTCGCCATTGGCTTCAGTGATGTATTACCGTTCGAAAACTGTACAAACAAAAGGTTTTTGGAGAATTTTTAAATTTGGCCACTTTTGGGGTAGGGAATCCTGGGTTAAAATTTGCGAAACGACACTTTTTTTTGAAAAATTTCGAGATATCGACCTGAAACCTTCACCATTAGATCCAAGTCGCATACTTCCCAACCGATTTTGTGGGGGAAAAAATTCTAAAAAAATTTTTTGCCATGTTTTATGCCGAAAAACGTTTTTCCGTTTTTCGACGAAAATGCGTTTTTTTTTTAAAGTGAATTTCTCGGGGAAAAAATTTTTTTAGAATTTTTTCGTCCACAGAATCGGTTGGGAAGTATGCGACTTGGATCTAATGGTGAAGGTTTCAGGTTGATATCTCGAAATTTTTCAAAAAAAAGTGTCGTTTCGCAAAATTTAACCCAGGATTCCCTACCCCAAAAGTGGTCAAATTTAAAAATTCTCCAAAAACCTTTTGTTTGTACTGTTTTCGAACGGAAATACATCACTGAAGCCAATGGCGAAGGTCCCAGGTCGATATCTTGAAAAAAAAAATTTCCGATTTTTCGGAGGTGAAAAATAGACAGGTAGTACCCTTACTGTTTTTCGGCTCGAAAAAATCGGAAATTTTTTTTTTCAAGATATCGACCTGGGACCTTCGCCATTGGCTTCAGTGATGTATTACCGTTCGAAAACTGTACAAACAAAAGGTTTTTGGAGAATTTTTAAATTTGGCCACTTTTGGGGTAGGGAATCCTGGGTTAAAATTTGCGAAACGACACTTTTTTTTGAAAAATTTCGAGATATCGACCTGAAACCTTCACCATTAGATCCAAGTCGCATACTTCCCAACCGATTTTGTGGGGGAAAAAATTCTAAAAAAATTTTTTGCCATGTTTTATGCCGAAAAACGTTTTTCCGTTTTTCGACGAAAATGCGTTTTTTTTTTAAAGTGAATTTCTCGGGGAAAAAATTTTTTTAGAATTTTTTCGTCCACAGAATCGGTTGGGAAGTATGCGACTTGGATCTAATGGTGAAGGTTTCAGGTTGATATCTCGAAATTTTTCAAAAAAAAGTGTCGTTTCGCAAAATTTAACCCAGGATTCCCTACCCCAAAAGTGGTCAAATTTAAAAATTCTCCAAAAACCTTTTGTTTGTACTGTTTTCGAACGGAAATACATCACTGAAGCCAATGGCGAAGGTCCCAGGTCGATATCTTGAAAAAAAAAATTTCCGATTTTTCGGAGGTGAAAAATAGACAGGTAGTACCCTTACTGTTTTTCGGCTCGAAAAAATCGGAAATTTTTTTTTTCAAGATATCGACCTGGGACCTTCGCCATTGGCTTCAGTGATGTATTACCGTTCGAAAACTGTACAAACAAAAGGTTTTTGGAGAATTTTTAAATTTGGCCACTTTTGGGGTAGGGAATCCTGGGTTAAAATTTGCGAAACGACACTTTTTTTTGAAAAATTTCGAGATATCGACCTGAAACCTTCACCATTAGATCCAAGTCGCATACTTCCCAACCGATTTTGTGGGGGAAAAAATTCTAAAAAAATTTTTTGCCATGTTTTATGCCGAAAAACGTTTTTCCGTTTTTCGACGAAAATGCGTTTTTTTTTTAAAGTGAATTTCTCGGGGAAAAAATTTTTTTAGAATTTTTTCGTCCACAGAATCGGTTGGGAAGTATGCGACTTGGATCTAATGGTGAAGGTTTCAGGTTGATATCTCGAAATTTTTCAAAAAAAAGTGTCGTTTCGCAAAATTTAACCCAGGATTCCCTACCCCAAAAGTGGTCAAATTTAAAAATTCTCCAAAAACCTTTTGTTTGTACTGTTTTCGAACGGAAATACATCACTGAAGCCAATGGCGAAGGTCCCAGGTCGATATCTTGAAAAAAAAAATTTCCGATTTTTCGGAGGTGAAAAATAGACAGGTAGTACCCTTACTGTTTTTCGGCTCGAAAAAATCGGAAATTTTTTTTTTCAAGATATCGACCTGGGACCTTCGCCATTGGCTTCAGTGATGTATTACCGTTCGAAAACTGTACAAACAAAAGGTTTTTGGAGAATTTTTAAATTTGGCCACTTTTGGGGTAGGGAATCCTGGGTTAAAATTTGCGAAACGACACTTTTTTTTGAAAAATTTCGAGATATCGACCTGAAACCTTCACCATTAGATCCAAGTCGCATACTTCCCAACCGATTTTGTGGGGGAAAAAATTCTAAAAAAATTTTTTGCCATGTTTTATGCCGAAAAACGTTTTTCCGTTTTTCGACGAAAATGCGTTTTTTTTAAAAAGTGAATTTCTCGGGGAAAAAATTTTTTTAGAATTTTTTCGTCCACAGAATCGGTTGGGAAGTATGCGACTTGGATCTAATGGTGAAGGTTTCAGGTTGATATCTCGAAATTTTTCAAAAAAAAGTGTCGTTTCGCAAAATTTAACCCAGGATTCCCTACCCCAAAAGTGGTCAAATTTAAAAATTCTCCAAAAACCTTTTGTTTGTACTGTTTTCGAACGGAAATACATCACTGAAGCCAATGGCGAAGGTCCCAGGTCGATATCTTGAAAAAAAAAATTTCCGATTTTTCGGAGGTGAAAAATAGACAGGTAGTACCCTTACTGTTTTTCGGCTCGAAAAAATCGGAAATTTTTTTTTTCAAGATATCGACCTGGGACCTTCGCCATTGGCTTCAGTGATGTATTACCGTTCGAAAACTGTACAAACAAAAGGTTTTTGGAGAATTTTTAAATTTGGCCACTTTTGGGGTAGGGAATCCTGGGTTAAAATTTGCGAAACGACACTTTTTTTTGAAAAATTTCGAGATATCGACCTGAAACCTTCACCATTAGATCCAAGTCGCATACTTCCCAACCGATTTTGTGGGGGAAAAAATTCTAAAAAAATTTTTTGCCATGTTTTATGCCGAAAAACGTTTTTCCGTTTTTCGACGAAAATGCGTTTTTTTTTTAAAGTGAATTTCTCGGGGAAAAAATTTTTTTAGAATTTTTTCGTCCACAGAATCGGTTGGGAAGTATGCGACTTGGATCTAATGGTGAAGGTTTCAGGTTGATATCTCGAAATTTTTCAAAAAAAAGTGTCGTTTCGCAAAATTTAACCCAGGATTCCCTACCCCAAAAGTGGTCAAATTTAAAAATTCTCCAAAAACCTTTTGTTTGTACTGTTTTCGAACGGAAATACATCACTGAAGCCAATGGCGAAGGTCCCAGGTCGATATCTTGAAAAAAAAAATTTCCGATTTTTCGGAGGTGAAAAATAGACAGGTAGTACCCTTACTGTTTTTCGGCTCGAAAAAATCGGAAATTTTTTTTTTCAAGATATCGACCTGGGACCTTCGCCATTGGCTTCAGTGATGTATTACCGTTCGAAAACTGTACAAACAAAAGGTTTTTGGAGAATTTTTAAATTTGGCCACTTTTGGGGTAGGGAATCCTGGGTTAAAATTTGCGAAACGACACTTTTTTTTGAAAAATTTCGAGATATCGACCTGAAACCTTCACCATTAGATCCAAGTCGCATACTTCCCAACCGATTTTGTGGGGGAAAAAATTCTAAAAAAATTTTTTGCCATGTTTTATGCCGAAAAACGTTTTTCCGTTTTTCGACGAAAATGCGTTTTTTTTAAAAAGTGAATTTCTCGGGGAAAAAATTTTTTTAGAATTTTTTCGTCCACAGAATCGGTTGGGAAGTATGCGACTTGGATCTAATGGTGAAGGTTTCAGGTTGATATCTCGAAATTTTTCAAAAAAAAGTGTCGTTTCGCAAAATTTAACCCAGGATTCCCTACCCCAAAAGTGGTCAAATTTAAAAATTCTCCAAAAACCTTTTGTTTGTACTGTTTTCGAACGGAAATACATCACTGAAGCCAATGGCGAAGGTCCCAGGTCGATATCTTGAAAAAAAAAATTTCCGATTTTTCGGAGGTGAAAAATAGACAGGTAGTACCCTTACTGTTTTTCGGCTCGAAAAAATCGGAAATTTTTTTTTTCAAGATATCGACCTGGGACCTTCGCCATTGGCTTCAGTGATGTATTACCGTTCGAAAACTGTACAAACAAAAGGTTTTTGGAGAATTTTTAAATTTGGCCACTTTTGGGGTAGGGAATCCTGGGTTAAAATTTGCGAAACGACACTTTTTTTTGAAAAATTTCGAGATATCGACCTGAAACCTTCACCATTAGATCCAAGTCGCATACTTCCCAACCGATTTTGTGGGGGAAAAAATTCTAAAAAAATTTTTTGCCATGTTTTATGCCGAAAAACGTTTTTCCGTTTTTCGACGAAAATGCGTTTTTTTTAAAAAGTGAATTTCTCGGGGAAAAAATTTTTTTAGAATTTTTTCGTCCACAGAATCGGTTGGGAAGTATGCGACTTGGATCTAATGGTGAAGGTTTCAGGTTGATATCTCGAAATTTTTCAAAAAAAAGTGTCGTTTCGCAAAATTTAACCCAGGATTCCCTACCCCAAAAGTGGTCAAATTTAAAAATTCTCCAAAAACCTTTTGTTTGTACTGTTTTCGAACGGAAATACATCACTGAAGCCAATGGCGAAGGTCCCAGGTCGATATCTTGAAAAAAAAAATTTCCGATTTTTCGGAGGTGAAAAATAGACTTTTTTTTCAAGATATCGACCTGGGACCTTCGCCATTGGCTTCAGTGATGTATTACCGTTCGAAAACTGTACAAACAAAAGGTTTTTGGAGAATTTTTAAATTTGGCCACTTTTGGGGTAGGGAATCCTGGGTTAAAATTTGCGAAACGACACTTTTTTTTGAAAAATTTCGAGATATCGACCTGAAACCTTCACCATTAGATCCAAGTCGCATACTTCCCAACCGATTTTGTGGGGGAAAAAATTCTAAAAAAATTTTTTGCCATGTTTTGTGCCGAAAAACGTTTTTCCGTTTTTCGACGAAAATGCGTTTTTTTTAAAAAGTGAATTTCTCGGGGAAAACATTTTTTTAGAATTTTTTCGTCCACAAAATCGGTTGGGAACCCGACAGTACCCTTACTGTTTTTCGGCTCGAAAAAATCGGAAATTTTTTTTTCAAGATATCGACCTGGAACCTTCGCCATTCGCTTCAGGTGTAACGACACTCGAACCATATATAGTTTTTATGGTTTGATGAAAAAGTGCTGAAGAGTAAAAAACTTTTTCTACATTTAAGAGAAAAAAATTATTCACAAAGAGCCTCATTTTTTCGTTATAATTTCACAATTAAAACCACCGAATAAAAAACAGTAGTTGCAATCTAAGAAGATAGTGAGATTGGCATTAAAATAATAGATCATAGTAGAAGTCGCAACATTCAGAATTTACTACTAAAGAAAATTACCTAAAAATGAACGAAACTTCCATCGAGCTCTTATGATATTTTTAAACTCTCCCTATCAGCCAAACTATGATATTTAAGACAAAAAAAAGTGTTTCGTTCCATAATTGCACACAGTTTTGGCAGAGTTTTGGTCGGTCGCAGCGTGCGAGTACAATGAGCGTTAAACTGGTTGCGCAACAACCGACCGGGCTGTACTCCCCCGCTCGTTCGTGTTCGTAATCGCGAGGGCGAGGAGACCCAGCGAAAGACGAGGCGACCGGGAGGAGAAACGACGACAAACGACGTACGCAAAGGTAACGGCCGGTGCGTTCTCTTCAGCGTGTAACGTACGTGATGCTGCCGTAAGCTGTTGCGTCCCGCCGCTGTAGTATGCGCGATATGTCTTTCGGTGTGTATATATGAGAAATAATGCGTGTGGGAGTTTGCGCCGGCGAATGAGTCAGCAGTCGCCAGAAATACAACGCTCCGAACGAGCGCGCGCGCGCGAACCTTCTCTACATTCACAACAAATCCCGAACGTCACTGTTTCGGCCTCTCTCCCTCATCTCCTCGTCGCGAACCACGGTGGTGTGTATTATGTGACACGATTTTCGCAACTGCAACAGAACCTTCGATAACACAGTTCCGCGTAACTTCTCCCCTCCATCGCTCCCATCGTCGCCAGTTCAATCGTCGCTGTCCGAAACACAAACGAGCTTACTTTCCAAAAAAATATTGCCAGGGATCGGACGACGAACTGAAAATAACGAAAAAATCGTGGTTCTTCAAATACACGAACCACTTTATTTTTATTTTTTTATTTCAAAAGGAGAAGAGATTTTGTCATTTGAGAACAATAAACGCAATGACAAAAGGGTTGTGACTAATGAATTTACTTTCCGGAAAACATGTCGAGGAAGTCCGTTCATAACAAAACGGATTCTTTTATCGCAGATAACCACAGGAGCAAAAAGAGTTTGAATATATTAATCGACCAGCCGATTATGAGACAAGACACAAATAATTTTCCATTCCAAGAAAACATCACGATGACCAAGATACCGAATTCAAATTACCCGAAGAATTTTCGTCCCCAAAATTGACCTACAAATGCGTCATAATTTTTTTTTTTTTTTTTTCAGAAACAAACTTTATTGTCGAAGATAAAATGAGCGGCGAGAGGGTAGTAACTCGTCGAACGACAGGGCGATAATGGGGCAAGGTTGATCGTGATTCTTCGGCGAAGGAGAGCAGGCGAAGGAGATCCGCGACGTAGAGAGAGTCGGATTGGATAATCGTCGAGGACGCAATGGTCGCCGGTCTCGAATCATAACCGAGCCCACGAGAGTGCGTATTGTATAGTCAACCATTACGTTCACCCTATTACACAATTACTATTCTGTAATAGATCGTTCGTCCGTTCGTCGGACGGATTATTACGACTACGCTATACATTCCCTCGGAGGCGAATCTTCTCTCGGTCGATGTATCATCGTCATCGGGGAAACTGCTAATCGACGAGACGATTGTGCCCGGTGAGAGAACGAGCGAACCGACAATCGTTCGTGACTCACCGGCGAGCCGGTACATAGCACTGAGTACACGAAGTTGTGGGTATGGACAGAAAGTGCATACGGTTTGCTGAACTTAAAGCACGGTGACGCTATCGAGATACAAATTACATCGCGGTTACCTCGAGATTAACCCCTCATCATCCCGATGATTCGATTAACACGTTAAATTTTTTATTTGCATCACAGGCGATCGTTTTTAATTTTTTAATTTTTTTCTTTTTCATAGAATTTTAATAGCCTATTATTATTTTCCGTCCGTACGTGTCTGGAGGGAGGGGGGAAGAGCCGATACACCGCATCGGATAAACGAGTGTTAAATATGGACCGAAAGTACTTACGGTTTGCTGAACTGAAAACAAAGTGACGCTATCGAGAGCTCGATTATCTCGTGTACACCTCGAATTTAACCCATCATCATCTAGATGACTAATTAATACATTACATTTTTTTATGTCCATGAAACTCGGTAATTTTCTGTTATTATTATTTAAAAAAATTCTGTTATTATTTTTTGTTCGTATGTATCTGGCGGATAGAGAGAAGAGTCAGTCCACCGCGCCGAATAAACGAGTGGTGAGTATGGACCAAACGTATGTACGGTTTGCTGAACTCGAAACGATGTTGCGCTATCGAGAGTCCAATTACCTCGCGTACACGTCGCGATTAACCCCGCATCATCCCGATGATTAAATTAACACGTCAAGTTTTTTATTTGCATTATACGCGGTAGCTTTTTTTTCTGTACAATTTTAATAGCCTATCATTTTCCATGCGAGGGGAGGGGACAAGAGCAGAGGCGAATGTTTCGTTTCGATATGACCCGCGGTGGATTGCGCCAATCTTGCGTAATTTCGTATCAGCCGGTTTCATTGTAGACACGCAAACTGCGTATCACTGATTCTTAAGCTCCGTCGCGGCGCTAATTTGGCACTAACCCTCTCTAGAGCTTTCGCGATGTTTCCTTTCGCGGCGCAGAGCCGCAAAATTCGATTCCGGATGGGAAACCCGACGACGACGACTGGTAGACATTTTTAAGTAGATATCCAAAGAGCTCTACCGAAGTGACCGAGGACGCAACATCGCGGAATCCAACAATCCGTTCGCCGGACAGGGAGCCGCGCAGAGCCGAAAAAAAAAATCACTCGACCAACAGCGAGGACAGGGAATCTAATATTAGAATCTTGTCAACGAGAGCTTGTCAGGAGGGCAGACATTTGAAGAGAAGATGAAAAAGAAGAACAAAAAAAAAGCAACACGTTAGCGTTGTCTCGTGGAAACTGGCGTACGGCCGGTCGAACGATTATAGAAAATTTTCGTGCCTCCACGTGCGACCTCCGTATATAAAAAAAAACACAAAAAGAAAACAAAAGTAAAAAATGATAGAGAACCTTTAAGATTAAGCGGTCCGAATTCTTTTTATAAATTCGTATACGTGGCCGTGAACATTCGTCTGTTTACTTTAATTGTACTGATTAATGGGATAGCGGAACGGAAATAGATGATAAAAGTAAAAAAATAAAAGTAGACTATCGGCCATCCGCCTCGACCCTGAAATATCGGTGTGCTATAACTCATCGGAGTTTACGATCGCGGATGTCGGATGACGAGTCTATATCGGGTCCTTGGAATGGACCAAATGAAGTATGTATCATCGCGATCAGATCGAGAAGAATCGACGCATGACATCGCGTTAAAAGTCGTTAACGACATGGTCGGAAAACAGTTGGTAGAGACGGGCGGCGGGTGTGCGACGAAGGGAACGACGTTGAGCGCAACGACGGGGAGGGTTTGTGTGATTCTTGGGCGCCCGGCGCGAAAAGCCTCACGTGGCTGCCAAGCCGCGTTCACGCATAATACGCCGACACGTGGGTCACTATAGTACAACGCACAACTGCCATTGTATAATTGGCACGAGTCAACTGCTTCTGCCTACTCTCCCGAATCGCCGCTCTATCTTCTTCGCAGTCCGCCGCATCTCTTCTGCCTGAGAGGGACACGTGTGTGCCTTCTGCATCTCGGAAAAACATTCTCGCATAGCTTTCCATTTTGAACCATCGATTGTCGATCGTTTGGGAAAAAGATTTATAAATTTTTTTAAATTTTGTCTGACCAAATACGGAAGTAATCCACTTACCGGTCAGACGTTGGGAGACCAGCTGTCGTTAATAAGAATGATACGCCGCGGAATTTTGAAAAAGAAGACATTTGGGATAGCAATTTGCTAAAAGTTTAAAAGCGTCGAGCGACAAATTCACACATGGCAATATATAGAAACTTTGGCAGAGAAGTTTTGGATACGCAAAGTTATTGTGCACCATGTAGCTTGGAGGTAACATTTGTTACGCTATTATTGAGGCCGCGGAGAGTCGTTCCCCGAGAAGCGCATAACTCTCGAGCCGGCGGGAGAATTCGGCCGAAACGGCAGAGAGAGAGAAAGAGAGATTCTGGTCGGGCCAAGCTCACCGAGCATTGAAACAAGTGAGCACGTATATAACGGTATATTACAGTACAAGCGAAGTCCGTCTGATCACCGACGGCCCTGACTACTTATCGTCGAGAGACTCGGCACCGGCACCAACTACAAAGCCGCGAATAGATGAGAAAGAGAGAATGTGGCCACTGTGCAGAGTGCATCTATGCTTCTGTTTGGGGAAAATGTGTTATGCACTCGAAAATGTCCGAATCGTGCAGCCTCCATGCCAACACGACAGACTTAATACCTCGGCCTGACCCTGTCGCAGTAACTATACCAAATTCACAAGCTCGGACAGCTCCAAAAACAGTTATTCTGAGGACTCAATAACACTAGCGGACTGCAATAACGAAGAGCTATAACGGAAAGAAATAGCAAATTTTTGTTCAACCCAACAATAATCAATATTTCGTATGGATGAAACTAAAAACGAGATTTTATTCAATGTCTGAGAAGTGAACGGCTCATTACCGAGAAGATTTTTGATGCGTAGAGTCGTATAAGATATGAGAAATTCGTTATTAATCTCGTGTCTTGCCGGTAAGCCGCGGCAACTGTTTTAATTGGATCTCCCGGGCGATTATTCTCACACTCTTCTCGTCCGCTCGGAAATGAGACTCCGGAGTATATCTTTTCACGCCTCGAGCCGCGGCGCTCTCTCGGACGTCGTCTCAGCGTCGAGATCATACCTCGCGATATGACGTGAGTGAGCGAGGGCTCGTCTTCTCTCTTTATCCCTCGCCGCGTTTACGAATGGTTTATACCCATCATTTTCTGGACGACGAGAGAGGTTCACGATCGCGAGGTTTAATTCGGCCGGTCGTGCACCTCCGCGTTCTTTACGAGTTTCCCCTTCCCTCCGCGCTTTTGCGAGAACTTCTCGTTCGCAGACAACGCCGCCACTGAGTCTCTTTACCCAACTCGCGAGCCCGCGAGTTCTTCGAGTTCCGGCACTCGCGTATCTCTCGCGCTATCGCGACCCCGAATCGAAATTCGTTCGAAGCGTAAACCCGAATCGCGAATTAATCGCTCTCGGAGGTATATTAATTCGCGGATATGAATTATCAGAATCGAATAATTCCCATATTTACATATCAAGTAAGGAGAAAAAATTTTCAATTTGTATAAATATATTTATATATATTACGTCAAAAGTAAAGGTTTTGTCTCGTGAAAAATGTCTTGTTACTCGAAAAAAAAACATTTCTTAAAATATTTCTCTTTAGTTTTTCCTGGAAAAGAAGTTCATAGTGAATGCTGTGCAATGAATGGGGCAAAATGCTATTCCAGCGAATCCTAAACTGTTTACAGGAAAACATGTCGGTTTGACGATGGAGTAGAGAAAAAAAGGGGTCGACAGTGAGAGTTAGAACCGAGTTGAGTTGCACGCGAATTAAGGATCATTTTCCCAGGTTTACGGTCGCATCGGGACGCCTACGATGTATATTTCGCAAGAAGCAAATTCACAATCGCGCCCGAATCTCGTCACCTCGCTCTCTCCTGCTCTACCGGGTAACGATAAAGTCAGCGCCGCGATCTCGTAAACCTGCCGCGACGGATGCATTTATAGGTCATAAATTCGCGTACATGCCGCAGAATTCTGTTTTCGGGCAGACGCATCTGTCCGTTTGTTTCTCCACGAGAACGATCTATGAATATTGAGGAAAAAACTTTTTAATCTCCCGATATGATTGTATCGTCGTCGAAGCGAAACAAGGGACACGTTTTTTAAACAAAATTAACCATCCGGAGTCATAAATAAGGCAGCCGAAAGCCAGTATTCCGAGGTGCAAGAAAAAGATTTAAAAAAAAATCACGGAGCAAGAATGGAAGGGATAATCGCGATTCGAACGAATCACACGCACACGTGAGCGCATTCACAGAGGCGACAAAACGATAACCCCGAGAGAAAAGTAATTTGAGAAGGTAGAGAAAAATCATTGAGCGGGTCCACTAAAGAAAATAATTGAGAAACCGTGCGAGAGTTTTGCTCGAGTCCTACCGGAGAGACGAATCCCCTGTCCGAGTCAGTTAACCCTTTCGAGGTTGACACAAACGTGACGCTGGTAAACGCGGCTTTATTGGATCAACTCGCGGTCCCGTTCTCCGCTCGGCCGCTTCTCACACGCAAAGCCTCTTTTTTTCTTTAAAGCCCCTCGCTATTGTGTAGAATCCCTGCACACGAACCAGTCCCAGTAACATACGCATAGCTCAACCTCGTTTATTGTATTATTATAAACCCGTCGGGCACCATACGCGGAATTTTAATGCCAGTGTAGCGCCACGCCCGATTCTGTATATCTCTATAATATAATGACACGGCATGAGTGCGAGGGACCGGCACTGTGCAGCAGGTAGTTAGACCGGTAGGCGTCCAGGATTCGAATCGTAATCGCTCTCCTATCTCTCGTTCCACCTTTCTTTCCTTACCTTCCTTATTTCTTTCGCTATTTTTCCTTTTCTTTTAGGCACATTTATTTCTCGATGTCTTCGACCTATGACGCACGATGGAATTACAGGGTGCTGTAAAAGCTGTGCAATTTGCTTTGAGTCGACGACGGTGTGCGCGTTGCGTACCGCTAAACGCCCCACGGACACGACAGGATAATTTTATCGGTTTGTTTGCGATAGTGCCAACGAGAGTTTCGTGTCGTTTACATTGTAACCGCGCAGACGGGGATGCGAACCGTTTATGGCTAGTGGAATGATTCAAAGTGACTGCGATGGGCGTTATAATAGCAACAAATTCACAATATAAAATTATGTTTGTCAAAACCAAATTAACAATAAGATTCCCGATGAGACATTTATTTATCATTAGCGTAATAAAATGTCTCGCGACAAGAAATACGGAAACTTCGTCAAACTTAGTAAAGAAGGTCTCTCCCCCAAAATCCACGATAACTTATGCTGATGCGATAATTTTTGTGCAAGCGTCAACCGCTTGTGATCTTCGTTTAAAACACTGATCTTTTGCGCAACAATGGACAAACGGCAACACGTGTACAATTGCAATCTTGATGATTCATTCGGCCTTTTGTACCGGAAGACGATTTTAAAATAACCATCATCCAATACTACTTTGCGATACAAGTGTGGTAAAGAGAACATTATACACAACTTGTGAAGCGGTCGCATGAATCGTCCTTTTTCTTCGCCTTACACGTACGAGAAGTAACACTTCTCATGAATTCGATTTAAAAGTGGTGATTTCGCGGGTATTGATATGAAACAGAAAAAAAAATAATAGGTCTATGGGCCTACAAAGTTAAGCAATCTCGTGTCCTGTGCGTGAGTCACACGAGAGAGCTAGCATAATGCGGCTGACGAGGATTCCTCGTGAATGGCAGGATTACTTCTGGTCGTGTTGTATACACGACTTTTTAATCCGGCTTTGAGTAGTCATCCCTGCGAGTTCTCTCCCCGATTTAGTCGGATTTAATGACGACGATTCTAGCGAGCAGAGACGGAAGAGCTGATATCCTACGGCCTCACGAGTTAACAGCCGTGTACAGTTTTACTTAATATCGCTGCGAAGCAATGGATATAGATAGAGATCGAGACCAGTGGGATTACACGCCTCGTTTGTTACACATCGATTTCTCTTTCCGTCTCTACTTTCATTCCGGAGTCGACAATGAAGGAATGTACTGAAAGAAATTTTACGAAATAAAAAAAAACGAAAGAAACATTTAATTAAAAAATGGAATAAATTATTTTACGGTGAAATAAATTTTGATCAATCATGATAATGACCATTATTCACCGACGAAAAAACGAATGCAAACTAGAATTCATTTGGTCTACCGATTATTAGATAAATTTATCATCGTTCGGTAATCTACCGCGGCGATGTTTTATTATCATGGGATTTTAGATCGTTGTGCAACTCCTAATCGAGACAGTCCTCGGATCGGGGACAACGAAAAGGGAGAACGCGGCACGACGCGAAGGAAAGATCATCGCCGGAGCAGTGTTGCGATATAGCGCACAACGCGAGAGATAGTTAACGAGAGTCAAGAGAGGCCGCGATCGCGCGACAGTACTTCAGAGTTAAGTGCAGTGATCCGGTTTTCGCTGATTTCCACGCATGGAGCAAGAGTACGCGAGATAACGAGGCTTCATCGATCGTTTGACAATAACACGGATCAGCTACAACTCATTCGAGTTATTGAACGGTAGATTTGTATAATATTATTCACAAAATTTACTCACTCTCACATTAGTCATAATTTAATAATTAAAAAAAATTATAATTATAATTATCATTAATCATAGGGAAAAAATTTCTTAGACGAAATGGAGCCCTTCTCAGATCAGTGAGTCCCACGATCTTTCGCCCGGTTGGCGCGAAGCCCTTCGGTCGAGGATCCGTCCCTAAGAAGTGTCCCGCGTGACGGGAATTTTCACCTGGCACGCGGGCGATTCGCTCCCCGACGTTGCCGAGGTGTCGCCGACGGGCGCGAGACGATGTTAACGAGGGAATACGCGGAGCCACGAGGTAAAAGAACGCGCGGGCTGTGCGGCGATACACGCGCGGAGTCCGGCCGAAGGACGAGCGCGAAGCCGCGGTGGCCGCGCGCGCGCGAGGCTGCTAATAAGTCGGCCAGCATGACGAAGACGGACAGGTGCAGCGCGCAAAGTGCTCGGGACAGGCCTCTTATACGTTTTAAACAGTCACGGAGAATCGTAAACTCGTTCGACTTCGGCAACGAACGACGAGATGGAAAAAAGGAAGGAAGAAAAAACTCAGAACGACGAAACTCGGAGTATTATCAAGCGAGGACCGTTGCGTCACGCTCTTGACCAATCAGTCAATTTTTTTTTCTATCGACGAATCTCCATCGCGAATCGATTTCGCTATGAGGTGGGCAAAGGGTAAAAAAACAGCCGTGGACGATGCTTGAGTTCCGGGAAGTTAAGGAGAAGAAAGTTTGCCTTAACTGACGAAAATTACGGAAAATCCTAGGGGACTTATAAATATATTAATATGTATATATTTATACGTATATAATATATACGGTCAGGGATGTAGAATGTGCGAGGTTAAAGACGGCCAGCGAGTCGGTTGGCGGTAAACAGCTAGGCTGAAACTAAAGTTACCTGTACTCGGTATAGAAATAAAAAAAGATGTTATACCAAGAAAACTACCGAAGCGCATGAGCGAATTACGTATTGGCACGGGACACGTGACCGGAGACAGCAGGTACCGCATCTGCAGCGGAAGGTCCGAGGAGAGATGGCTCTCAAGAGAGGGACTATCTCGTCAACGACTTCCTGGGATTCGTCGTGTAATAACGATGATAATAATCGGCGTCATCGGTACGGGACAGCTTTATTGCTCCTCGGACGAACTCTCGTGTGTGCGAGTGTCGATGCGCGACCGAGGCGAGGAGACGCGCGCTGCTCGGACGCTCTTCGGGTTGTCGCGGCTTCCTCAATGCAAATTGGCGTGACTGTGCGCCACGGAGCCAAGAAATTCTAATCGCCCTAATGTGCAAGCGAACGAGACTTCGATGCTCCCTGTGACACAGATCGAAAATTGCGAATCGAGAAACGACAAAAATTCATTTGAATATAAAATAAAGTTAAAAAATAGGCATTCGTTGACCTGACTTACAACGCGTATTGTACTTTTTTTATCACGGTAACCACTGGGTCAATAACCAAAGTCCTTCAACTTTGTTATTGCCGATGATTTTCTAGAATTTACCTAGCGTCTACAATTTATTGGTGATCAAAAAATAATAAATATATAAATGGTATGACCCGGTGTATTCACAATCGTAGATATCCATGGAGTGCAAAGTTGATCTTTCAATATGCTCAATATCTGAAGAATAAAAGATAAAATAGAATCAATAAAATAACGGTACAATGATTCGAGACGGGCCGCGGGGTAATGCGGGTCAGCGTTGTTAGACACTCGTGGATTTATTTGCGCGCGTATAATAGTCGGACGATGCTGTCGTTGCGCAATGAGTGGTATAAACCGAAGACGATATATATAAATATATGAGATGGAAACAAATAAAATTGTACCGCAAATCCACGAGCGGCGTGGCTCTGCCAAGAGAGCGAGGAAACGACGATTTGTTAAGTCTCCGCCCGCGCTCGCTCGCTCGCCGTCTCTCGCGGGGCGGGAGGTTGACTTTTGTTGGACCGAGCGGGAGGGAGAGGATATCTTTCGTATGAATTCTTCTGAGGTGAAACGAGGATGCGAATCTCGAGAGAGAAAGAGGGAGAGGGAAGTGGCGCCCGGAGCTCTTTTCTCGAACGCGCGACAACGAAGACGAAGATGTAAAGCCGACTGCACGAACACACACGACATCACCAACTCGTACCACTAGTTTTCATGCTTTCGCTACAGTCTTCCCCTCGCGCCGCCCGACGCTCGCTTATTACCCTCTACAGCAGACCCGCTAAACACCGCATTTATAAACTTCGCGTTTCATAAATCACGATTACCTCGACAACTCCTGGCTTCTTCGTGTGCTGCATAAATACATGTATATATAGTGCATATATATATATATATATATATATATATATATATATATATATATATAGATATATATATTTGTTTGTACAAAGTAAGTAGATAAGTCCGGAGATCGCGTAAATAACTGCAGTCCGAGAAATTCGATGTATGTTTATCCGAAGTTTCGGGCGTAAAGGAATGAGATAAGAAAAGAAAAAATTTTCTTAAATCTTTTTCGCCCGTCAGGCGATCGAGGAAGCCTACTTGGCTCGGGACTTAGTCGACCGAGAGAATCTTTACGAGCGGACGGATATTTAGTGACTTCCGGTGTACGAGCCGAACCGCGAAGTGCAGGCGAACGAACTGTTTTCACGCTCTTCTCAAACACCCCCGACTCGAAGCCCTCCACCTGCCCCGATCCGCGTCTCCGTCGTTCGCAGCTCGAAATTGAATGGAGTCTGGAGCACCGGCGCAAAGTCGTTCGCGAGGCGATACGTAGATCATAATCGTTGACGGGAAGAATGCACGCAGGTGCGAACGAGGCCGCGTAGGCAGACCTCATCGCAATGAATAAATCACAACTATAACGCCCTCAGCAGTTCAATCTCCAAGTATTTTACTCTCAATTTAACCGTGACGCGATCGACGTACTGTTGACGTGCTCTATAAATTTTTTTTTTTTTTTATATCGCCGCTGGTGATGATTCCGTCATCGAGTAATTGTTATTATCGTTATTACCATTATCATCATCATAATCATGATTTTATTATTAATTATGATAAAATTTTAATTATGATAATAGTAATAGTATTTATCATTATTATTGAACCGTATTGCTTTTGTTGCACGGAAACGTTGAAAATCTCCACGCGCGAACTTGTGGAACGCTTTACTCAATCACACACACACACACACACACACACACACACACACACACACACACACACACACACACACACACACACACACACACACACACACACACACACACACACACACACACACACATATATTTTTATAGCTATATTTACCCGTCTTCATAATGACATTATTGGTAAATTGATCACGATCTATAATAATAATGTGCGAAGGTGAAGAAGCAAACTTTTCGTCTGATCGCTCTCTCGGACGTCGAAGCCCGAAGCGAGGATGGCAGCGACGAGGGGTACGAGAGATAGTCACAAGTTGAGAAAAGCGAGGGAGAACGAGACGGCGAAAGATCCGTCGCCATGGGATTCTCGCGGTGACGCCGGGGATTTGGGAATTCGGTGCCAAAAAGGCGATGCGATCGCCCATTCCCTGCCACCGAAGACAGGACCATGGCGAGAGGAGGCAGGTGGGGAAGGGTGGCGAGAGGGGGTGGGGCCGTAAAACGGAGGGGAAGGCGGGTTAAGAGATTCGGAGGTTTCGAAGTTGAGCCTCGGCATCGGAGAGCTACCGCGGTGAACTGATAAAAAGGCCGAGCTGCATTGCCGACACGTGCTTCCATGCATTGGGACCACACACGTGGTTCCTCCAGTTCGAATCTCTTTCCCCTGTTCGACAAGATACGCCGCCGAAGTGAGAGCGACGGAGACGAAAAATTTTCTCGAGGCTCCGAGAGACAAACCAAAATACGAGATGAGGCATTCCAGCGTCCTCGATCTCTCCGCCTCGTTCGCTTCTCATTCTTCGCCTTCACCTACCTTCCCTACTCTGTCCGCTGCTCGTATAATAAAATAATTTCTTTTCTCCTCCCTACTCCTCTCGCGACATCGATCCCTCGATAAACTTCTGTGTTGTTTCCCTTCCCCTCTCATTCGACCGCCCCCCCCCCTCTCTCCCTCTTTCCGTCGTCGCGTTCGCCGTATTATTTTTCATCTACTTTTTGTTCCTCGATTTTTCGTCTCTATATAAGCCCGAATCTCCGGCGCGAGGACGGACAATCGATGACCGAGAGATCGATGGCCGATCGTCCGTGTCCGAGTACCTCTCGACACGATCGGGAAAAATAAGATCGTCGACGATGATATATTAATTGAAAAATTTTTATCGCCACCGGCCAGGCATTGTCCCTTTCCGTCGCTCTCCGTCTCGCCGGATCGTTGCCGTATCGCTACTTAGGAGAGAAGAGCAACCGCACCGAGGACTCCCGAGTATTTTTCGCCTCGCATTCCCGGCGAGCCTCGCGATGCTAATCGCAAACGGAACATCGTCGTCGACCGACGACTGGAACTCCTCCTGGCAGTCGGGCGCGCTCCCGACCGCCGTCGATTATTAATTCCGCGTGTGCAGTGCGCTCAACGCTCGCGATCGGTTTTACTGATCGATGAATTAAGTCGCCCGGGACGTTTGTCTACCGTGCGCAACGCGGTACGATTAAATTTCACGAGTTTCCGACGCGAGTATTGTGTAGAATTTATGCCGATGGCTCGAGCGAACGAACCGCTCGCCGGAGGGCTCCTCATTGTCTCGGTATGAACGGATAATAAATTTAATTGTTTTTGTTTGATGCGACTCGATGGAACACGCGATACGCGAAGTCGCGACGGACGAGTTCCGTGGGACGAAAAATAGAACGACATTCTCGAAAACAACACCTACCCATAGGTCGGTCGAAAATAGATCATCGGGCAACGTTTGGATGAATCCCGAGCTCTTCGACGTATTCTGCACCGAACGATAAATTTACTAACATTCGCATGTACACAGAACGCTGCCGAACTGACCAAAATTAACGTTTACCGCTGTTAAGCGGCCCGGCTGCAGTCTTCGGGTTAACTCGTAAAAAATTCTATGGGGCCTATTCTCGGCGAACGGATTGTTTAGATGTTTTGTCCTTCTCCGATGACCGTTAAGTCCTTGAACGCCTCAGCCCCGCCGAGAGCGCACGAACGGAAAATTATTGAACGCTGTACACACACGCTTATGAACGTCCGATCATCCCGGTGGATTCGAAAATACAGAAAAAAAAAACAAAAAAATTTTTTTGGTTTTTTTTTTTTTCAGTAATATCTGTCGCGAAAGAATCCGAAGGATGCATAATAAATTCAAAGTTTTATCGTATTTTTCGCGATGATGCGAATATCGCGTAACAAAAGTTGTCCATAAATCTCCGGATGACTTTTGGCACAGTTTTCGGGGACTGCAAAAATATGATATTAAACGCCGCGCAGTGAGGAACGCTCGGGTTCGCTCAGCTGAGCGCGGTAACACGCATTATCGCGCTACTCCCCGTCGGCTCATCGATGTTATAGGATTAACCGACGTAACCGGCGAGATATTTTAGTGTGATATTATTTTAGCTGTAGCATGTCGTTCCGGAGACGAGTTGTTGAGGTGATTTGTGCTGTTTCGTTCATCCGAACCTAAGTACCATTGATTCGGGGAAGGTGTTGGCGGACGAATCAATAAATTACTGGGGAACGGCGATAGTCCATCGTAGTTATTAATACGTCCGATCGTACGACATCCTTATGCAAATAAATTTGGATGTTCTTTTAAAGAATACCACATCAAAAAAAAAAATAATAATAAGATATATACGTCGATGTTTCCATTATCGATTATTCATAATTCACCAGTTATTATAATTGCAAAAATAAAATTAACCACGACAAGAAAATCAATGCAACGAAAACTGTCAATTTAATATGTAACCGGACTGGAAGTTTATATGCAAAAATCGTACATTAAATTTAAATTAAATTTTTATAAAAAGTTAATATACTTTTGTATTGAAATTAAATCACATTATAAAGAATAAAGTATTTCTAACGTTTTTAATACATTGAGCATTTACTAGTCACCATAATTAGATATTAAATTTAACATACCAGTTTTTGGATAAAACATTCAGTATCAGTACATTAAATTTCATACGATATTTGCAACTTAAGTGCGCAAAACGATACGCGTCTCGACCTCTCGTGGTGCTCACGGCAACCGCAAGAAAAACATACGTTGTTATCGATGCTCCGTAAGAGTTCTATGCGGGAGGCGAAACTTAACGTCGAAAGACTGGCCAAACATACCACATTCTCACGTAAAGCGTCACAGACGACAACAACAACGGAACTTAAGATGTTTTCCGATAAATATCTTTGACACGATATCGTAGAATTGCAAACCAATTAGTAGCAATAGACGAATGATAAAAAGCATTATCTAACCCAGATCGCTCCACCAATCGTCGATAATTGTTCTCGTCCGTTTATCTCGCCACTGAGACAAGTATCATTCAATCTTGATACAAAAAAAAACAATTGAGAAAAGGTTGAAACCGCGGCGTGAACGTACCGTGCGGAAAAACTGCGTGAGGTTCGTGCAGTGCTCGTCAGTCGCGCAGAATTGCACATTATCGAATCGGTTATGTATAAATTTGTATTGTTTCGATGACTCACCTTCAGCAGGGGCCCCGCGAGGGGCTTCGAAACAGTTGCCAGAATCGACGAAACCTCGCAACACGACACTGGACACGACAAACACACAAAGTTCAATTACTTGTCACTAATTAAAGTCCTCGCGACGGCGGCCATATTGCCGGACAGTATGGCCGACGGCGCATGCGCACCCGGCACTTGTGCTGCACCTGTCACGTAGCCGCGATCATTCGAATTTCATACGTGTCACTTATGACAAACTTTCCTCGTGAACCATCGTCAATCGGTCAAATGTATATTGATCATTCTGTAAAGCAATCAATAGAACAGCTGATGTCGCTTGAAAAATATAGCTTCGATTTCAGAACCCTTTAACACGAGGGTTAAAGCAGAAATGGACTTTCAACTTTTAACTATGCATCTGGTTTTAATTGACGTCCAGGACTAAAATTTATGATGTATCATGATTATTGTTGTTAATATCGATAAGTACAAAATTTTTATAAAGGATTGAATAGTTCGCGCGGGAACACGAGAATATCAAGTATCGATTAATCGAACATCCCGGGCAGTCGACTATCGAACATCGTCATTCTATATACATCGGGAAGTGCAGAAGAAAAGTTTTGCGTCCGAGGTTGTTCGTTCATCGTTGAAGACCATGGCAGCCGCCGGAAGCGCAGTTAAAGAAGGTAATTAAAATCGGTATTATCGAAAGATTAGGCGTTAAAAGTAAAATGAATTTTAGGCATGTGGATCGCCCGTATGTGGAGAAAGGGATGGCAAACGATGCCCGTGATAATGGTATCCCACTGCCTATCGACACCCTGCATAATTTACTTTTATGGAAGGGTTTTATTGTTCGGAAAACCAACAGTGCTAGCCGAGAAATACCGTAATGAATATACAGGTACGAGAACGAATCAAGTAACGATACTTTTTGTTGTTGTTTTCTATCGTAACAAATGCCGATCAAGTTATTCGAGGTTATGCAAGTTTCTCTCACTCTGCTCGTAACGCTGAGGCTGGACTGAAGCGCTGTCGCTTCAGTGTTGGCCGTCGCCTGTAACACGAACGCTCTTACCTCCCGTCGATAAATTGGTTCTCGCTAACTTTTGTTGCGATAAAAAAATAAACATATAAAAACAATAACTGCCAATATTATTCGAGACCTTCAACGCTTGGAATTGACGTATATTTTACATTTCAGTCGTGCGGCCCGGTGATCCGAGAATCGAGACCATCAACAACTATTCGCCGATCGATAAAGTGGGCTTCTTTTGAACGTAAATTTCGGCTAGTTTGGTTGTATAGAAAATGAATGTATTTAAGTCATCAAAAAAATAAAGACTACTTGTGGCAGGTAAAAAACTTTACTGTAGAGTAATATATATATAAATCTATCCGATTCAATTACTCTATTTTTATGCACTAAAGTCGATAACATTTAGGCAATTATGGAATGCCCGGAGCAACAGTGCTTGCGATTATCGAGTCAGAACATCATCTCTTCCAGAAGCTCGGAAATGTCATCCATGGATAACATCAAGCTCCACGAACAAGCAAGCTTCCTTCTTTTGTAACGATGAAATACAGTCGAGCGTAATAATCGCACGGAAAACGGATGGCCGAATAGAATGGTTTTTTCCTCTACATAACAACTGGAACATCGGATGTGCCCGACAAAAACTCTCACTCGCATATGCACGCGATATCGCAAAAGTTCTCCTGCGCTTCGACCGTATTGCCTCCTCGTCTCTCACACAACGAATAATGTATGTAGCACTGCGACCGATTCCACGAACTAGATCTCAATGTTAAAACCTATTTCGTTCGGATACTTCGTATTCTAAACTTTTTCATTATCTCACAGCGTTTTCGAACAAAACTCTCGCTCAAGCTAACGACCAAATAAATGTTTGCTTTTAAAATTTCGAGATGGTACACTGAAGTTGATTCTCCATGGATAATTTTCTTGAAGATAAATCCTCCTGCGGATTAATATTAATTTTTTTAGGTGTAATTAAAACCGGGACGTTGTGGCTTTTATTATTATGTAACATGTATGACAATTATTTTCTCTAATCTATTCACCATCCAAAGCAGGTGGGGAAAGGGAACGGTTCAGCAGATGCTCTAACGAAGCTCGTTTCGCGGCTCGTTGAGCCGATAGAAAATCGATACGCGCACATGATACTCCGGCCTTTTAAAGCTCACCCGATGGTGCAAATTGACCGGCAAAATGTGCGAAAGGATATTTTTAATGAGGTCAAAGAACCCGCGTGGACATCGAGCTGCTGCAGCCGAACCATGAACAAGGGTCGCACTTTGAAGAGAAAACAAAGGGTTCTATGCATTACAAATACTCTTTGCCTTTGCGCCGTGTAATAATCGGTATAAGCTATAATTAGACGCAGTGTAAAAGCACACATGGAATTCAAGGGAATAATGCAGCTACCATTCGCAAGTCATTTGGATGGAGAATTAATGTCATCATGGAGAAAGTCATTTTTCAAAATCCAGAATCTCCTACGAGCTAGTTACTCGAATATACGAGGTCCTGAAATGCTGAAAGGAGAAGCGCCACAACTCAATCACTTTTGAACTGCTTAATAATTAACTTTTATATACCCTCGCATTATATTGAAAACCTAAATTTATAACAACAAGCTCATTCCAACTAAAACACTTAGTTGAAAAGTACCTCATACTTTGCATTGTAACGGAAATAATTTTACTGGACCAAACCTTGGACCAATATATAAAATCGCTGAGGAGAAGCCTGTCAGAATTTTTTTCAAAAAGCACATTCTTGATGCATTTGACTTATGTAGTGGCCTAACATCATGAAAACATAAATTTTCATACAACCTCATCGCAGCTTGTTCTATACTCTTGAACAGTTTCTATGTGTCGTCAGTTTATGCATCAAGACATGGCTGGGAAAAGTTTTTGTCAAACAAGTCCCATGCATTTTTTGTACTCAGATATAAATCTATTCTATTAATATGTAACCGTGTTGCATAGATATTCTTCCAAACCTGTAGAAATAAATTTGTCACTACCGAGTAATTAATCTACTTAAAATCTCCTCGAGCACAAGGTTATACGAATTATAAACTTTGACAAGATAACTCTATCGTCCAAAAACTGATCGACATTTTTATTCGTTATGTTATTCGTGACATGATTCTATGACTAACAACAAAGTATTAACAATGGAAGTTTTAAGATATAGATGTGATTGTCAAGTTTGTTTACGCCTTCATTGATAATAATAATGTTGCATTAATAAAGTTATATCTTAAAAAAAAAAAAAAAGACAAATATCGATGAGTAATAACAATAAAGAAATATCGGATCGTTAAAATAAGGGCACATCTAGCAGCTATCGTACGTCAAAATTTTATACCCATTCGCCAATAACAAGTCACGCGGGTTGTTCAAAATTGCGAGTATTGCAAAACTTTATCGATAAAAATTGACGTATATAAAGGATACAGTAGTGGAGTGATACGAGGTTGAAATGGCTATCGCGATGGAGCGAGAATGTTGACAGTTGGATGGTTCGTGTATGAAAGTTTCGCAGGCGAATCGACAGCCGTTCATACACGCAAACAAAAAGGCAAAAAAACCTGGGATGGCAAGATATTAAATTTGTAGGTCATCACAAATTTGAGAGATACAGTGAGGTATCATGGGTATAAGAAAACTTGGCAAAAATAAAAGTTGTATCATCGATGTCCCTCGGTGCCCGGTGCGCCGAAGGACGGTCGTCAGAAACGTGATAGGGGTTATGTTTCTCGACGGTGGATGCTACAAGTCGCGCGGGAATGTAGTATGGAGCAGAGAGACGTACGGACGCCTCTCGTATATTGTATATCGTACTCAATGTAGTCATAAAATTTCCGCACCCGATTGTAAGACGTCAAAATAGCGTTAAATTACTCTACCTTGCAAACCCCGCGCGTCTTCGAATTTTTCAGGCTTCCCGACATTCTTTCATAAATAAAAATACTGGACAGTATGATATTTCACGCAAACCAAAATGAACGATCAATGTTCGGTACTGTATTTTGTATTCACGGTATCTCGTGTAAAGAAAACTCTCGGTTATAAGTTGCAATTTTCAAAGCACGCACGAAGATGTAGAGCGAGCCAAGCCTCGTTGATGAGTGCAAGCCTGGAGCGATGCGAGTGATTCTGTAGTGCAACTCTCTTTGCTTCTTCCTCATTGGCGCTTTGAGAGTTTCCCCCTATCATACACCCTACCCATTCGACCGGCCACGACACCCGTCGAATCGTTCCTCGAATGTTTTTATCTCTCACTTCTTTTTACTCTCACGCGTTTAAAGCCTTAAGCAAACCTAATATTCCTGGCTGGGCTAGACGAGCTTCAATACTTTTAATGCGATAAACGCGCGTAATGTGCGTTGCGAAGACTCAGCGTCGTAAAGCAGTTTATGAAAAGCTCAGACGTCATAAACATATAACTACGTCGTTCGAGGTCGTTCGACGGGGCAATCGCGCGCGAAAATGATTGAACGTTCTTGGCTACAAAAACTACGATATATATGAGACATTATTTACGAGAATCCGACGAAACCTGTAACAATCGATGTCAAGTAAATTGATGGATTGTTGCGGGAATCTTTGTGTGTTTTTTTCGATCCGGAGCTCATTATGGATTAATTTTAATGTTTCTGGGCCGGAAGTTTCGGGAGATTGTTCTCTCGATAACAGCTTCGACAATTGCTCTGCCAGCGTCGAGAAACTTTTTCTTTCCGAAGATCGTGCCAAAGTTCGAAGGAAGATCTGACACGGGTTGAAGGAGGGAGGACAGCTGGAGAACGTGTTCAACGACGATTAGGTCCTCCAAGGAATGAAGCACTCTCACGTTTTCGCGATATGCTTGCCCCGCTTCGAGTCTCGGATAATGTTCCCGGGTTTATAGCTGTGAAGGAGAGAAACTTCTCGTCTTTCGACTTTCTCAGCGGCGACTCGTGTAAAATTCGATTGAATTCGACGGTTCACCGAATTTTTTACCTTTCTGTCTCCGACCCACTTTTACGTGTATCTTCATACATGCCTCGAAGAGCTTGACCTAGTTCTCTCTCTACTCTGGCGTACGCTAAACTCTATACTCAATCATCTATCCTAGCTTTTTTTCAACGAAACTCGCAGCGTACACGGCCTATTCGACTCGGGAAATTGGAGCGACTGAGTGGCTCGACTCAGTAAATTTTGTATTCACCCTTTCCACACGTTCAAACTTACCCGAATGTACGGATGAATAAAATATCTAGAAAACCAGTTTCTATGCTTATTCTCCCGCAACATATATATATATATATATATATATATATATATATATATATATATATATATGTGTGTATATTCAGTTTAAAAAAATTCGTCTGGATTCATTCAATTCATAAATCCTGCTAAAGTTTCTCCATTACTGTAAAATTATATTATTCGTTCCATGAATTAAAAATTGCTTAGTAGGCGGTTTGAAAAAAAAATTCTTATAATCAGCCGCTTAATTTTTTCGGCTTTTAATTATTGAGTGACTGTACAATTGAACTCTATGACTCGGCTGTGTCAAGTCCGCGCAGAGTATTTATTTATTATATACCGAAGCAAGCATCGATGCGAGGGTTGCCTTAAGGGTGGGTTAGTTGTCGCGGAACTGTTATGGGGGGATTGCGGCATGTAGAGCGCAGGATCGTAGGATCGCCGTTCTACTCCTGGTAGGAAACTCTTCCTCGCTCTCCCAGTGCCCGTGATGTCTCGGCTTCTTTCTCAGCGCGCATAACGCGAGCGCCAGCCTCGGCAGCTAGAAGCTAGACGGCATCGGGCGCTGTTTCCGGAGGCTCTTTGGTATAGCCCGGTGGTTTACGCGCGGCAGACTGTAGAGTACGTAGCGTAAAAGCTCCGGCTTGCGTGCCCGACCTGCTGGTTGTCGCCTTTACCCAGTGGTTCAGTCAACGGTTCGCACCGGCGGCTCGCATCCTCGTGTCGGCGCAATTCCCGCTTCACGCTTAACTTCTACGTATAATCGTGCTTTTTTTAACCGTACATTTAAACCGTTCGTTATCGCGAGTTTAAAAGATATATTAAAAAAATAATAAAATTACGAACTCCAGTGATAATAATAAATCAAATATAGAGTCGCCGAGGAAGAAGACGAGGAGGAACAATAAGAATGGAGAAGATGGATTGAAGCAATTGAGCCTCTAGCGAGCGTGATAAAACTTACCTTGTGCCTGCAGTTGAAAGCACCATCCACCGAACTCCCAGTTTTCACGCTTTTTCCGTGTAAAGTTTAATATCCGTAAGAGGGATTCCAAGGAGCGACAAAGGAAACCTGAGAAGCAAACGCGAGAATATTCATATACAGTACGCGCGTTGGGTGATAAAGAAGGATTCCAGTCAAAGCGCACAGGGAAAATTGAGAGGATCAGCGAGGAGTAAAAAATCCTCTCGGTCGAATTTCGAGACATTAAGGGTGAAAGCAAAGGGGAGGGAAAAACTGAAAAGATTATTTTTCTTTATTTTCTCGTTTCAAGGTTTTGCGTTCCCCTGGACGAAAAACTTATACATAAATTATTATTGATTTGGTGCCAAAATCTTATCCGTTTCGGTGCTCGCATTGCGAGTGGGAAGATGTGTGCATCTCTGATAGTGCTCCACGGAGTTCCAGATCGTTAATCATTGAACATAGTTGTAATATCTCGTTATTTGAATATTATACGTTATAGATAGTAAGGTGGTTTTCGGGTGGTCCGTGGACGTGGCGAAAAGGGGAGAGACGGGACGGACAAACGTAGAAGATAAAACCACAAAAAATAAGGACCTGTCGGGTCCTTATAAATCAGGTCAGTGTATGTCTCAACCCTTGAACTTCAGACTTTCGCCTTGCAACGTTTTGCCAACGTTCCTGAGGTAAGTTGAATAAAAAAAAATAATATATATATACTTATATAAATAAAATGTCGATGGAAGGAGCACGAATATTGCGTATGCAACACCGAACCTAGTGACCCGCTTTGCGAACGAACGAGTCCATTCCCGGAAACATCCTCTTGCTCTCAAATTCATTTAATCCATGCGATTCATCGTGAAAAAAATTGTTCCGAGACAGTTTCTAATTGAATCCTGCAGATGCCAATATTTTCATTATCTACAAAACTCCCTTAGAATTTATATAAATCATCTCAATGATAGTTTTTTCGATAATTAATTTCCATGAAAGGTTTTTATAATCGGGTGTAAAATATTGTTTTAAAACTGAATTCTCCCAGTGTCATTTAAAAAAAAATATACATTCATTATAAAAAGTGTCAGGTCAGCTATGGATATATATTTTTTTCACGAGATACGGCCTGTTAATTCAAGCTACCCTCCAAAAAAACGATTCTACTGAATTCTTTTCTTAAGAGACTTAATTGAAATTTCCTAACTTCGGTAACGCGATAAAATATTCGATAGTTCGGCAAACCGTGAAAAAATTATCGAAGCGAGCGGAGAGGGTGGGTGGGATGAGCAGGCTAGAGAGGTGCTCGTGCTCCAAGTTACCCTAATTAAATTCAAGACCCTCTCCCGAGGAGTCGAGGGGAGCGAGAGGTGTGTTGATGTGTACGAAGGAGGTGTGGAGAGTTCTGGCTGTTTCCGCTGTTCTCTCGCCGTACCGGTGGCAACAAGACGGCGGAGCATAGCAGAGACGATCAATTACATTACAGCTGCCGAAAGCGAATCTAGGTACACGGTTAGGCGGTCTTTGTGCAAAGCGTAGCCCCGATTTTCACAGCAGAATGCCGCAGCTTCGCGGTAGGCTAACTGATACAGTACGGAGAGAGAGATCCATGGCACGAAGGTGATATTGCGGCGGTCCGGACGGTCCGACTATACACAGGCTGTGGCTACTCGACAGCTGTGCCTGGTTAGGGTAACCAGACTGGGTCGAGGGGATCGTTATAGATTGCTCCGAACCAGTCAACGTTCGAAGCTCAACTATACAGGTGGAACGGAGCGTCTCAGTCCTGTCCGCCGATACATCGACGGCCAGGAATCAAAAGGACGAGCTCCTTGTGAGAGACGGAGCAAGACGGACCACTCAATATGAGACGAGATAATTTCTCTACGCCCAGAGAACGGGTTTTACAGAAATGTTCTATTTTACTTCGCTCACGCGTTAACTGGGGTCTCGTACGTACCGCCCTTTCGATTATCAGTTGCCGATGTAGTTGGGTTCTTAATCGCAATTACCGTCGTTCCACTATGAGTCTCTATTACACGTAAACGCGACGAGGTTTCACCCTCGAAGCCTTCCAGAATTGGACTTCCTGCCGGATGTTCTTGTGGGGATGAGAGCGAGACTAAATTGCCGCAATGCCTCCCTAAGGGATGACTTTTTTTTCAAAGTAAAGACAAAAAAGTTTCACGTGTAGTCCATTTTGCCCCGCTCTTTTTTTTTGGAGCCGATGTGTTTGCCCGGTGCTTTGACTGTAGTACACGGAAGTGAAACTCGAAGCCATATCGAGTCTACGGTTGAAAGGTTATTTCGTTACCGTCTTTCGATAGTGCGTTCTACTTCGAAAGTGTAGACGAACAGCTTGTTGCGTTGATAGCGGTTCCGCTGTTATTGAACACAGTTATACCTTAAGCACGCCTTTAGATCGTTCGGATAACTGGGATTGCTTGCAGCCCCGAAGAGTCCTGGACTCGAGCCAAGCCAGAGCCCTTGTCGGCTCTTTGTCTATGTCTATATATTTATACGTACGTAGTAAAACCGTTTCACCCCGCAACAGCTGTTGCCCGACTTGTTGCACCGAACGGGGCGCTGCACATCGACCGAGCGCCGATGTGAAACGATCGTTGCATACCTCGTCACTTTTCGCATGGCTTATGCCGCTCGGGCTAGGTCGAAATGTATTTCCGTGCAACAACTTCATACAACAAGAAAATTAAAAAATCACCGGGATAAACGGCCCGGTTAGATTACTCGGCACGAGTTTCGTTTCAACAAGTTAATTACTCGGACTCGGAAAATTAATTGCCCGAAGCTACTCCAATCACCCACTCGGCTGCTGCGAATAATTATCTTTCACCGTCTATATTTTTTTAATTTTCATTTACTTAAATTTCCTCGTCGATGATAAATCGAAGATCAGTTCAGCCTGACGACCCTGCTAGTATCGTATGTACCCATAGAACCAGCGTCATAAATATATCCACCGGATGTTGTGGTCGATCGTGCAAGGTAATAAAGAGAACGTGATGAAAACGTATTAGGACTTTTTCCCTGGGAGGAGGGGGCGGTGGAAGGGGGCGTACCGCGACGGTATATATCGGAAGAATTTTATGGTCTCGGGGAGAACGTGCGCGGGTAAGCGGGAAGCGGTTAAGCCCAGATTATTATCTTCCACGAGCCACGGGAACTTCCGGTAAGGAGGGTCGAAAAGGGAATTTCGAGCACGTGGGTTTCTGCTTCCGCTACGGAATGTCTCTCGCGTGTCAGCGGACTTTAGGGAAATTTCGTGATCCCTTTACTTCGCATCTCGGCGTTTACGCCACTTTGTCACAACACCCTCATGTACGGTGTTGCGTTCGGGGCTCGTCTGGGCGAAACGGTTCGAGGGCGACGATGTTCCGTACAGCTACATCCGTCGGGCCTGTCGGGTCTTTTCCACCCCCGACAGGCAGGAAGAGCCTACAATATTTACAGTGGTGAACCGAGTCGTCGGTGAATTTATTATCACACAGGACGGACTCTCCAGTCTGCACAGAGCCTCTGGACGGATACTGTCGGGACTACGAAGAACCGAAGATGTGACGGTGGAAGCGAGAGAGACAAGAGTAAGCCGTCCTGGAAGCTTTAAGCCTGATCACGAGCATCATAAGCTCCGACCCTTCATCTCACTTATATGCTCATCATCATGACGGCCAAACCGCGTATATTCCGACTATCAGCCTCCAACAGTCGCCGCCTGAAGTGTCCTCGTTAGGATGGAAAGTGGGGTAAAACGGTCCATCAGGGTGAAATGGTCAATGATTGGAGTTTTGGATACATCCATTCATTTCGTGTTCTGAGACCACTTGAGCCGCTTAAGGACCCGGTGATCATTAGAAAACAATAGCGAATATTATCATGAGGCAATTAACAAGAAAAATAATATTGAACACGGAAAATTCTAAAAGTTATTTCGAAACGGATTGTGAAGTATTTCGAAATTTGATAAAATCTGAACGAATGGTTCAATTGTTGTGTAAATTGTCACAAATAGAGGCGCTCAATTGCTCTACATGTGTGCCAAATTAGCAACAAATTCACCTAGAAGGTTCAGCGACCGGACTGTAACCGGTGGGAATTGACAATGACGAGGTGGAAGGGAACGAAAGCCTGGCTCGCTGATTGCAGTCGATTATCGAGTCATTAGCAGCCGGGTACACTGCGAATCGTCCAAGTGGGAACATCGCGAAAGCGTTCCTATCACCGAAATTTGCGCGTCTCTTCGATTATTGAACAAGCTCTATTGCTGTCTCGTTATATTTTTTTTCGAATAATTGAGTTTAAAAAATGTATGTTAACCTTAAACTCATATCGTAGTATAAACTATCAGGAAAGAGATTATTCAATTCTACAACAGAAATCTCGATACTTGCATTATCGAGAGGGGAATCGGAGGTTTTTCACCAATATTCGTAATTGAGCTGCCCAATTTTCATCGCCGGCGATCGTTGAGTGAAATATATCAAATTTTTGAGCATCAAACGCGACTATTCGAATCTTAAAGCCGAAAGTTAACGAAGCTCCGCTTCTCGGGTGCTTTTAATGTCCGTTACAACGCGAAAACGTCTTAACTCGGCAATATCAACCCTTAATATCCAGAGCGAGAGGCATTCGGCATGCTCAAGGAATTCACTTCAACCGAGGGTAAAGGGAGGAAGACGGAGAGGGCAGCGAAAACGCGCACTGGGACGACGGGGGTTCGCCCGCTGCAGCGCCCAATCAGATTAGGTACGGCAGGGAGAGCAAGCAAAAGCACTCACCGTCACGAGGCGGTGGCTGCGGAAGGAGGAGGAAGAGTGCGAGCAGTGAATGAGAGAGGCGAATAGTTAGCGGTAAGTTAAGTAGTTACGGGAGAAACGAGAGATCTCCTGCGGCGCACGGTTTTGATACCAAAAGCGATGAAGATATATAAATACAAATAGCAGTGAGAGTTCAACTCGGTACGAGAATGATGGCGGAGAAACAGAGAGAAGCTGGAGTGCTGCGGCTGTAAGCGGCATTTTCCTACACCCTTAACGGAGTGAAACATCAAAACGCGTCGAGTTTTTCTTTATTCGTGCGTCACAAGCCATTCGTTTGTCAACCGATGTTCACCGAACCTTTATAATTAACTATTTACCGCATGACGTGCATTACCTCGACCGTAAGTAATGAAAATATCACGTGTCACCGCATCTGCCGGATTACGCGCGCGACGCGAGAGCAAATATATTTCACACAAGTTCAAAATTGCACGGTAGCATATCGGAGTTTCGCATAATCACTCTTCACGAAACTCGTTAGTATGAAAACTTATCTTGAAATACTAATAATAATAATAACACTAATGCTGTTAATACTTACGATAATAATAATAATGAGTAATGACTAAAAGTGGTGAATCTGATTCGATCTATACATCATTATACGAGCAGTGCTACGTTTGTTAATTTTTGTCTCCGTACAATTAACGGCGAGATACTATTGCCGGATGAAAAATTTAGGGAATGGGCGATTCCCAATTTTTCTTCGTTTTAGTTTCCGCATCAATAGCCTTCAATGTCCGTTCGAGGAAATGATGATGGAAAGAAAATAGAATCAACATTGACGAACCAACAAAGTCGTTTCACCGGGCGAGTGATCGAAGTTCCTGTGTAGTCAGCCCACGAGTATAAAGTAGATAAAGATAAACGCGAACGGACGTTGACGCGGACTACGTGCACCGTACGGTTTTAAGCTCGGGTACACTCGCTGCGGTTGTCCAGACGAGAACTCGAACAGGCTATCTGGCCAGCTCGGGAAAAGCAACTAGTTGGCCTAGGGGCGTTTCACATGCAAGATTAATCGCGTGGCTCTCGCGAAACCCTCCTCGGTTTCACTCTTTACCATTTCGTCATCGCTTTACTTCCGATATGGTACCAAAATTCGTGCAACTATTACCGTGACGATTCGCTTTTGGCGAATTGCTTCTGGCAATGATCGAGGAACCGTGACGATTCGCCGAAGGCGAATCGTCACGGTTCCTCGGGCTTGTCTCCAAGGTATTATAATATGCGGTGAACGACAAGCCAAGCGTCGTAACATATTGACATAAAGTTACCATTATTATTTCCTTAGTCTTGTTAATAATTCGGTTTGAGTAAACGTTGGGTTAATCCGTTGAGGCGTGTAGGGATTCAAGAACTCGTGAAGCCAATTACAGCAAAAGTGACGGGGACTAAGACCGCAAGTTGCATTCGATGCAACGTTCTGACTGGTAAAATAGCAAGCGGTCGAGAGAACATCGTGTACACACGTACAAGCGTATATAATGCAGAAGCTAGAACAATGTTAACGGGTCAGCGAGTAGTAAATGCTGTGAGCGTCAGGCCCGCTATCACCACAGGTACCACCGTACGACTGGAGATATCACGTGAAATGGAAATATTAGATAAACGCAGGGGCGGGGGGTCAAAATTTGTTCTCAATTTCCCTTGCTTAGCACAGTAACCCACTCGATTCTCTTCCGGATTTTTTTTAATTCGGAAATAAGACTATATTTTACAAGTAAATACTCGTTCGGGCGAAGCATGGTTTAGAAAACTTTGTAGGTGAATTTGTAGGTCGGGGACGAGAACGTAGGTTTCCACGGGAATCTCGAGGTCAGCTGTCAGGTTTACGGGCAACTGCGACTACGATATATCCTGGTATTGGTACGGCTAGTGGGAATAGAATTGACAGGTCCGACGGAGAAATCGAGAGGAACGCGCGTAGTTAATCTTGCGAATCCGTCTCCTCTGGATATTGGGTCGCTGGAGGCGAAATACCTTTTAGCTCCCCTTCAGGCATACCACTCTTTCACTACAGATCTCACTGGCTTCTCGTTCGTTCCCACGAAAACCTGGTCTCTCTTCCTATTCTTTGCCTCGAGGGCCTTCCTACTTTGACTCATGCAATTACCCTCGAGTCAGATGGAAATACCAAGCGCGATTACTTTGTGAAGCGCTTGGCCGCTGGAACTCCTAATTTAGATAATCTGCCCGATTATATTTTACACTGGTACGGTGAAAATGTTTTGGATTTGGGTGAATCGACCGACAACTTGGTTCTGTACAACTCTCCAGTACAGTTTATCGTATCAATTTGTAATTAAATAATTTGTATATTTAAGGGCATAATCAACACCAAAAAAATCATATAAAATTTAAAACATTGGAAATACTTCATCTCTAATCATTGAAATTAATTCCAATGAGACTATATTATTTTTTCATAACGATTGTACGTTCAATGTAACGTACTCGTTTTTGCATGAACCCTTCCAGTACGATAAATAAAATTCAATATATCAGCCAAACATACTTAACCTTAAGATAAATAAAAAAATATCCGACGAGAAAAGCCTAGCACAATTCATATAATAACATAAACATTAATTTATGTTAATATATTACGTGTAATTTGCATACTACTATCTGTATACTGCCATTTGTGACCGTAATCGAATGTTTACCCCAATTTCACATCGATAAAACTACGCACGGCAGGCAGAACAAAAAGGTTTGCAAATTCGACGAAAATTTCATTCCAGAAAACCTCCACAATGTTTTTTTCTCCGTGAGTTTGTATTTTTATTTTCATTAAAAAGTACGGTTCGTTGACGAAAAATAAATTGTCGATTTCCGTGGACGATAAATGTTTGTCGAACGTGCAAGTTTCGTATTGTTTTTTGCCGTGTAAGCATGAACAAAGCTCGTCACCGCAATTTCGTCGTCACTCTTCCCGGATTTTCACTTCGTCTCCGTCGACACGTGGAAATTCGATAAAAATCACTCTTGCGACTAACACGCCTTCTCCGTGTATTCTGCCTGCTCATCCTCGACCCCACTGTATGCCTCTCTGTTGCTCTCCGTCGCGCCTGCTGCTGTATATACGTCGGACGCATAACGGCAGAAACGAGAGAGCGACAGCGGACGGGTACATCCCCTAGACCAACGGCAAAATCAATTCGACGTGCATCGGAACCCCCGCTACACACACGTGGTCCTCCTCATCGATGGAGGTTGCTGTTGCTGTTGCAGCATTGGTTTAACAACCGTTCGACCGGAAATTACAACGATTCTAACACGCCTTCTCAAATCGCGCCCCCCCCCTTCCCTCCCATTTTTCAGCGCTCGTTATCCGTGATTTTTTGTGTTTCTCGTTTCGCTACCTCTGGCTTGCCGCTGCCTGCCCTCCGAGCCTTTCATAAGCTTCGAAAGCTCGTTAAAACGGGTCCTATGCGAAATGTACATTCGGTTACGTGACACACGGCACTTTATCGTGAAACTGGAAATTCGAGCAGCGTATCTACCTCGTTACATCTACGGGTCGTTATACAATTTATGTTTTTTTTCCTTTCAACAACTAATAGGGTTAAAGGGAGTGTATACAGTCCGGTCCGACGTATCACCGTTTCACGTGCCGATTCGAACCGGTCGGCCGTATTTACCGCTCCTGTATATAATTATTTTTATTTTTAGTTCTCACATTGCATCCTGAGCCGACACAAACATGATCCGTACAATGGTACGTGTTGCATACAATCGATTGCTTCATGAATGATTAATTGATGAACCAATCGGGTTGGTTGTTCTCGTGCGGTACTTCGTTCAGCCTATGGTATCCGAAGTCTGTCAGCGATTTCGAATTTATACCGCAATTCATATTACGCCGAGTAGCTTTATCTGTCAACGAAATTACATTCCACTCGTCCCTCCGCGTCTGTTCTCAACTGCATCGTTACTACTGGCTGGTACTATTGCACCCCCCCCCTCCCCCTCCCGCGCCCCCATCCTATTTCATCCTGCCTGGAGTTTAATCACGCTAAGCGGATTTGTTCTGTAATCCGTAGTTTCTACTGTTTCTACCACCGATTGCCCAATCCTCGAGTTTTCATCCTGCCCTGTATACCGCTGATTGTGCAACAAAAGGGTCCTCGATCACGTGAAACCGAACGAAAGGAGAGGGAGATTCGCATCTCGTACGTAGAAAGAAAAAATAATAACAATAGCTGGACCGACATGATGATAAGATTTAAGTAATCCGATAGTAAAATATATACGTAAATGTATATATATATGTGTGTGTGTGTGTGTGTGTGTGTGTGTGTGTGCGTGGCTGCGTGTATATAACAGCAGTAGATTTTATTCCGTTCCTTTTGGATTGCACGAATTTTCTTTTTTAATTTCTAGTTTTCCCCGCGTAGCTTCGAGGAGAAGCTGTAGCTGTGTATTCTGTAATGCAGACTTGCGCGTATTTGCGAGAAACGGCCGGATAATAAACGCTAGTCGAAGAAGGGCCCCGAGGCTCAGCGACGAGCGGATATTATACAGCCGGGAGGAAAGTATAACGAGAATATATTCGCCGCGACTGAGGGGTCGTTTATTGTGCCTCGAGGGGGTGAAGACCGACCGTCAGTATAACCCGTACGCAGAGTTCGCAGGGTAGGATAAAAAATGAGCAGGAGGAAATGAAATTCTCGGTCCATTCCTAGCGTCGCTCTGAAGAATAACCGATCGTGTAGTTTTCCCTACATCTTTTCGTGCGGTTATTCGTGAAAATATTACTCTTTCGTCGGAGGACCTTGTCGATCGAAAGCCACGCGCCAAAAAAATTACGTCGCGGTTGAAAAGTCGCTGGGAAGATTTCTGAAATGGACGATCCAAAAACGGTCAGGCGATTCGATTGCACCGTAAGAAGATACACCACCGTCGGGCATATTGGCTAGAATTAGCCGGAGTATCGCAAAATATAACACGTGTCATTTTTTTATGAATATACGAAAAGGTAGGGCAAAATGGAACGGCCTTCATCCAAGATGAGACATTTTTTATGTGCAGGGCGAAAATGTGTGTAAATTGGCAAATGAGGCATTCGCTGTCAACTCGACCACTTTTTTCCTGCCCTCTCAAAATGGTATCCCATAATTGGCCATATTTTAGTATCGTGAAAGTACCTTTTGAGAAATTTTTTTAAATTGTTTATTCCATCCATTTAGGAATTTTTTTTTTTTTTTAGTGCTTGTACGATCTATGAAAACGTTATTTCAAATATCGCATCGGCGGAGAAACCAGTATTGGAAAACATGAGAGACCTTTCCCAAATGGCATCTACGTAGTCGGCAGAAGGAATATAAAAATGTAAATTATAATAATAAATAGTAAAAGTAAGGGAGAGAGAAAAAATTCGGAGTCGGATCACGTTACGACTGGTAAAGTGTGCGTTGGGAAGAACGAGAGATCGACGAGGCTGTTGCTCCTCGGCGTACACATTTTTCGCGGTGACGGCGACACCGACCCTTGAGGAATTTCGTATTCGACATGCGGATGTATGGATGAGCGACCGTGAACACACGATGAGGGATGCTCGTTCGGCCAAACGTTTTTCTCTTTTTCGCTCTTGCTTTCCAATCGTTAAAAACCCGTAACGTTATCTCGTTTAATTGACTTCGTTCGCAGTGTTGGCACGTTTCGTCTCTTCCATTTCTCTCCCCTTCTGTATCGGGGCTCCGTTATCCTCTCAATAACGGTAGATTCACTGAAAATTCATCCGAGAAAATCTAAGCAATTTTTCAATAAAATTTTTTTTACGTCCACGCTAAAAATGGTTCGTACATAAACAAAGATTCCTTGCCCACAGACTTTTTTCTTCTTGCCTATCATACAATGTTTTCGCTCTAAAAATATAGTCGGCTGATGTTGCAGCTTGCAGCGAAGCAAGACCGGCGAATTGACAAAACATCTTTTTCTTCGTATGTGGTCAAGAAATGTTTGCGCATCGTACAAACCTTTCTCACCGTGTAGCCTCTCGTTTCCCTTTATCTCGCGATTGCTACCATCAGTACGTTTTCAATTTCAATCGAAGCTCTATCTCTCCTCGCTGTACGCTTCCCATCACGCGAACAATGGGCCGGAGCATAAAAGAACATTTTTCTCCGTTAAAGTGTCGACTCCCCTACTGTATATACCGTATCACCCCGGTTCGAAGAATAGACGAGAGAGTCGATTATTCCTCTCAGCCTTCCTCAAAGTGGTTTCCACTACTCCCCGTGCAATGCAGGAGCCTCGACACAATTGTCCCGTGACATTTGACCAAGTTACAACTTCGCTCTGCGCCCCCGGCCCTTTCTTTTTTGCAACGTATACACCCCGTTCAGTTAAGAGAAATTCGCAAGAGTAGTTCATTTTGCCCCGCTTTCCACTATTTGTAGTCTAGGCTATTATCGTCCTCCAAACAGATTTCGTTTATTTTCTCTCGACCGGAATCTACATCGGAAAAAGTACCTCGACCTTTTGGCAAGCTCCACCGGTGGCTCTTTATCTCATACATATATATATATCCGTGTGTGTGTACGTGTATGCAATATAACAGCCGTCTCCCTTGTTCGCCCAGTTCTTGTCGTCACTGTGGCACCAGATATCGGAATAAGTAGCGAAGCCATTCAATCCGCCGAGGCGCATCAACACCTCCACCCCCTCTTTTCGTCTTCTCTTCAGTCAGTCAATAGAATGAGGTGTACCGACGCCCGGGAAACTCCCGCCTGCGTCACCCCGTTCGCTATATCGCCCGTTCTCATCCCTCGCACAGAGAATGCTCCCCTAACTCCATTAGGTGATTTGAGAAAGATAGCGAGAGATATCAAGATGCTCCATCGATTTTTCTCCGTGTACATCCGAACAGCACGCCAGGCTGTCGTGCGTCCCGCCGAACAGAACGAAAATCGTTTAATCTCCTCGAGATTCCAGTTGCAAACTTCTCGTCCTGTTTGGACCCTCGGGATCTCGAAGACAATGGTCGACCCTTCGTCACGTGTCCAAAGAGGATTTTCCGACGTCGCGAGTCCGTGCAGAAATCCTCTTTTGCTCGACTCCGCAGGGAAGAGAGAGAGGCGAAATGGCACAGCGGATCAAAACGGAGCATTATTTCAGCGAGTTTTTTTCGGGATGAAGTGAATGAAGTCCGATACGAAATGGAAACGCCTTTTTGTCCCCGCGATCCCCTGTTTACCATTGTAATGTCCCAAGAGACGTTATAGGCAAGCACGTGTAAGAAGTTTGTTTCCCGGGCAAATGAAAAATATTGGTACGGCAGGGAATACCCAATTTCGTTTGGTCATAGGAAAAGGTATGTTTATGGGATAACTTTACGTCGTGGAATCAGTCCCTTCCGATGAGAATTCACAGAGAGACAAGAGGAGAATTTACGGTATAAAGACGAGAGACCGAAATCACCGATTCCGACAGTTTTCCGCACGACGAAGCTTGCGTAGGAGCCACGCGCCGAAGCTCTCGAGGGTTGGGTCACGTAGTCAGCAAATCCTGGACGGTCTTGTGGACCAGGAGGTGCGACGGGGACCTCATCGAGATTAGACCGAAGGATCCGGTGACTTCTATGCGATCGAGAAGGGCCAACTCTGCGTTCCACGGAAAACCCCCTCGGCGTCACGTAACGATGCAAATATCCTCGATGGCCGGTGCGTGTTCCGCCGTGTCAAGCTTTCATCCTCCAGGTCAGGTGGACTTTGTTCGCGGTTTCACCTCCGGTATGGTCTGAAAGTCGAGAGCCGACGCCGAGATAGGAGATAACGTCCGTTTCAACGGGGCGTTTGCCGTATCATCCAGAAACGGTCCGAGCGTTTCTGTTCATCGAAACAGCGGATGGGGTTGCATGGGCCAGCCCGACAGCACATTCTCTCCTCGTTACGGATTTGCATGCAAGCTCCCGAGAGTTGGCCGTAGGATTTTCCTTTGTCAGTTTTGTCCCGTCACTGGAGTCTTCCGCCGTTCAATCCACCGGAAACCACTTCGCTGACGCCTCGCGATAGCCCGAATACTATGGTATTTTAATTGTATGGCGTTATGGCCGAAACGCCGAAACTCCGAGTACACGAAATTCAGACTGGAAAACGCTTAATTGATAACTTGGAAAATTCGTCGTGATTGTTATAATATTTTCGCGGTAACGCCAAAGCCTGGAATGTCTGAGCAGGTAAAATCTGGACTGACATGACCGTAAGGTTGTACGAGAATTTGATTATTTTTTTTAAATTTTATTATTACTATTATTATCTTTCAACATTAAAAAAAGACATATGGAGTATCATGTCTGTAGATACAAGCAGGTTTACCTGCTATTTGCATTGTGTAAACAAATTTGAAGTCGACAGATTCAGCACGGTTGACTGTCGGAAACGTCTTCGCCAATAGATGCACGTGTCATGGTGATATGGCCACGATTTTTTCTCGTTTATTCTACTTAAAAAAAAAGTAGAAGAAACAAGATAAAATGTAAAAGAAATGTTTGACAAGTGTATCTTATTTTCTTCACCTATCGAATCGAAGACGGGCTGATCCGAAGAAGTGAATTCCCACGGACTAGCAAGCGATCCCATCGTTCCGATAGTTATCTGTCGAAGACACGGCGTTTTCTATCCCTGTAAAGTATCGATGTGATTTTTATTGAATTCGATGCGTTTCAGGAGAAAGAAGCCCAGCACTGCCGGATTGGAATCGCTTGTACGACGGAGGTTTGAGACGATCCGAAGGATAGCAGGAAACTCTCGCCGGGAAAGGAGAATTGATGAAAACACGCGATGATATAAGAAAAAGAGTGAAGAGCCGAGAAAAAGCGATCGACTCGACGGCGGAGAAATGGATGGGGGGAGGGACCGCGTAGAACCCCTGGGGAATTGAAGTGGCGAAGAAGAAGAAAAGGAAGACTTGGCGAGGCCGGAAGTGAAAGAGAGGCCGTTTAGAGATGCGTTATAGAGGTAAAAGCAGTTACGGTGCGGACACGAAACGGCACGCAGATACAGCGCGAAACACGAGGACACGGCTCGCCAAAGAATCGCAATGAAAAAAAAGGGGGGGGGGGGGCGTAAGGACAAATTTATTTAGGAACCACTAGCCAGACTATATACTCCGGCTACGTGAAAGCGATAACGGAAGGCCGGAGCTCTGATGGAAAGGGGAGAAAACGCAATTTCTCTCACGCTGTTTCGTGCGGTCGTAGCGAGAATAGAGTAGATATGTAGCTCGAGGGTGTAGGACAGGGAGGGTTGGAGCAGCTGGACGCTGTCGGAAAGTGACACAACCGGGCAATCTCTGCGGGCTTTTACGAACAGGATGGGGCTCTAGAGGCAGACCCTCGCAACGCCGACCACAGAGTTGGCACAAGCAGAGTTGTGGCGGCCCGTTATCGTGAGCGTATCAACCAAAGACCCTCGAGTTGACGAACTTTTAAATTGTAACCGAACGCAATTTTTTTTTTTATCTAACGTGATAAATTTGTCCGCTGTGCCCTCGGCATTGGAAAGCAATTACGAAACATCTTAAAATTCCTCACTCTTTCAGGCACGATATTAAAAAAATTAGATATTTCCTTCGGTGTTCTCAAAGCAAGCGGTAAATGTTCTGCGGCAGCGACGTTGCCGGTTTTTTTTCGTTAATCGGATTACTGAGTTGCGTTAGTAGAAAAAAAAAAAGTTAAATTCTTGCTTTACGAGGAAAAATTTTATTTGGTTTTTTTTTCCGTGAGCAATCGCCGGCATGCATGGACAGGCCAACGACGGTATTGTCGCCTCCATCACCGTAACCATCCCAGTTGTAAACGTCCGGTCCGGTGGGTGTTCGCTTACAGAGCAATAACGCGCCGGGATGAGGGAGAACAAGAGCCGTCAGTAGATTACGCTTGTGCCGGTCCGACAGCGCGCCGGACACCTGTGTATGCTTTGCGGTTAAACGCTGACTGACGAGAGGACCTCTACCAGACCGTTGTCATTACAGCAATATATATTCTCTGTAGGTATTATCGTTTCGCAAACCCTGTTTTTTTTTTCGACCCCAAATTAACGGCGTTTGTACTCGGCACGGAAATATTTTTAATTTTAACTGTACAAACGGGATACGGAGAGAACGGCACGGACCGTATATTTTCAAATTCCCGACGAGGGTACAACAAGCGAGCAGAGCGTTTAAGTCGGCACTCTGGCAAATAACCCGACTCATTGAACTCATTCGTCCCGATTATTTTTTAATTAGAGAGCGCCAGAGGAGAACCGTGCCTAGAGGCGACGCCGTGTCTCTCCCCAGGTACTCGCCGTACCGCTGGGAAAGCAATTGTTATTAAACATTTGCCATACAACGCACGAACTTTCCATGCAGTCACGTCAGCCCGTTGCCTCGTAAGTTGATGAAGACCGTTAATATGGACCACTTTGGAGCACGAAGGTTTTACGTGCTAATCCGACTAGGCCATATTCCCCCCGCTTTTTTCATACGTGTTACATCAGTACAAAATTGCACTGGAGACAGAGCGTTGGCGTTGAAATAATAATTTAAAAAAAAACCGAAACTTCATTTTTCACTAAACCTGTACACAGACTCGCTCCCGATGCGAGCGCCGCGGAGCGGCTCGCGAACCATCGCGTGCATTAATTACGAACAAAACAGCTCGAGTTAACGTAGCGATAAAATACCGTGTCAGTGCCAGAGAGACGATAAGGCTGTGTTGTCATTTGTGATGTGACGGAGAACGGTAATTAATCATAACGGTAATAGTAAAGGGTGATAATAAAGCTTCGTGGGATGGTGAGCTTTTTTTAGTTGTAATAATAGTTATTATTAGTCTCTTATTTTTCTGACTTAAAAACGGAAAACTTTTACGCTTAGACGAGAATATATCGAGCGGAAGTTCTCAGAGGGACTTTGAAGTGTCGCTGTTCGATCGGAGGCAGCGTTCTGTTGTGTTGAGCAATAATTTAATCAGCGACGAGATCGATCATTTGTTGTTGGAACGAGAAAGAGGGTGCGACGCTTTCGCAATTTGCATATCGATGGCCGACGCTCGCAGTACGCGTGCACGCGTGCAACATCAATGAATGGTTTCGCTGTCGACGCGTTGGCGAAGTTATGAATTATTCAAGAGTCTTGTCAAACGAAACGGCCTGAGACGAAATCTAGTTCGCTAAAGTAACGGATGACTTCCAGTCGTATTGTACCGAAACAGAGGTAGGGAGCTTCATTCTTCCCCGCTCTATGTCGAATAAAATAAATCTACCATTTTTGTTTCGCCCTATCTTCTCGGAAGAATTTTTATCCGGATAGGCTCATGGTTCACATTTACGAATGCTGTGGTGTACAGTAACGGTACAGTAAAATCTCTCGGGAACTTTTATGACAAATTTAAATGGGATAACAATTTCTCCCTAGTTAATAATAAAATGCCTACAAGTAACCCATCGTTACTTTATCTTGGCATCATAATTTTTATCTAAAATGTATTCATACAAAAACTACGAAGATTTTTGAAAATAAAACTGATAATATTATTATTTTTATGTTGTGGTTGAAATATCTTAACATCATTCATGACATAAGCACACATTAGGCGCGAAGAGAAACGCGACAAACGGAAAGAGTGCGCTAGTGGGGCGGTTGTGGAATAAAAAAAATGTATATAAAAATAAGGAAAGAAGCTTGAGAGGGAGCGAAAGAAAATTCTTGCCACTAACGTTAGTGGCACATGTTGTCCAGAAGCTTTTGCCAGCTGCAGCGTACTATACGGGAATCACCGGGAAAGTGGCTCGAGAAAGAAAAAAAAAACCTTGTGTAACGTGTGCCACGACGAAGGAGGAATTGCCCGGGTAGAGAGAATAGGGTGTATATAAAGGTGGGGAATGGGGCTTGCCTGGACTGCATGCTTTTTATGTACTTCGCTAAATGGATGTCAACCTTCCTCTTCGTCCCCTCGGATCTTCCACTTTCTTTGCCGTGTTTTGCAGCGAGTTCGCTAGGATCAAAATGACGGCGCGTTTAACGATGTTATTTAATGGTGACGAGAAAAACTCTTCGAAAAAGAGAAAGGACCTGGTCGGAGAAATTGAGAATGAAGGCCGGTTAAAGAAGAGGAAAAAAGAAAAAAGAAAAAAAAGAATCTTAATTTCCACCACTTTGTACTTTCCACCCCGTCGGTCCCGCTCGTTCAATTTAGTTTCCAAGATGTCCGTACAACTTTTCCTCGCCCCGCTCGCTCTCCACTTTCTTTTTATTAACGGCAATTGCTTCTTCCCTTTGAGAAGAACGTGGGGTCACGTTACTTTACTTCTCTCGAAAAGAGAAGAAGCCTCGGGACTTTCTCCGGATAATAGCTATAAAATATATATTTGTTCTACCTCGAAACCAGCCACTCTTTTTTCATTTTTTTTCCGACTTGAATAAGAGTTTGGTAGCTTTTTTTCCTGGTTTCCCATTGACAAACCCAAGACGACCCCGTCAAAATGCCACAAATATTCCAATAACGGGATCATCACTCGAGATTCTGTTCGACCGTCGAACGTGTGGATCGTGTTAAAAACGAGTAAAATCCCAAGCCGACGAGGTGGGAACTTTTTGCCTTTGGCTTAATTCCGCTCGAACGGCCGGGAACTATTCTGGCTATGAGGTTGCAATATTTTTTCCTTTCACGTTTTTTTTTTCCTACTCGTTCAACATCTTCTTTCCTGAGTGTATTCATACCGGCGGGTTTGGAGGGCAGACCGCGGCGTAATCTGAGTTCTCGAAGTGGTCGAGTGGCAGCTGCTCGATAGGGATTCTGAATGATAAATCGTGGAGGCATCGCGCCCTCTCTCCCGCATCCACTCCAAGTGCAATCCCCTTCCGGGAATATACGCCACCTTGCTGGAAAACTCTAACACCCCCTCGTTATATACTCTCATTTATTTTGCCCTTCGCCGGATCTGACAGTGTCACAGTTCCAGTTCAAAGACCCACGTGCATTGCTTCACGGTTAATAGATTTTTTTTTCAAAACTTTTTATCGAGAGAAATATACATTGGAATTTAATTTGTAAATTACTGATTGCAGCTGGAGGCGTGCGGCCGACTGTTTAGTTGCGTTCAGCGGCTCTGCGGCAGTGGAAGTAGCACGATCGAGGAGGGAACGGAACCCCGCCAGAGTCGGGGTAGGCGGGGTGCCCAAGATCTCGAGGGTCCTACAGACCCCGAGGATGGCATCCTGCCGGTCCCGGTCAGTCAGAGCCCGGCATCGACCTCGTCGCATGAGGACTCTTGCAAACCACCCCCGCGCAATTGTTACCGGCTCGTCGTACTCGGCACTGCCCGGGTCGGTAAAACAGCCATTGTAGCACGGTAAGTTATAAGACTCGACAGTCCAAAATTAAAGAAAATTTATTCAAATAAACATAAAGAAAAAACTAACTAGGGGTGGCGAAAAGGGACCAATGTTTGTAACATTGATTCAGGCTAGAGCGAGACAAAATGGGGCCCCGGAGTAAATCGGAACTTTCCAAAAAATACGGACTAGTGAACCAAAACGGGGCCACAAGTGCTGATGCATGGATGACACGAAATTCGATATCCAAGAGTCAGTGAAAATAAGTTCCTTTCTCATCCCATTTCTTCTCTCTCCCATTTTTCTCCGCTCTAGCCTATATCCCCGTCTCATTACTTCGCCCGATGCGTTCGAGGTCAATATTGACCACTCTTCCGGGCCAAAGTCGAAAAAACCATCGTCAAAGCACATTTTTATTCTCTTTATTTTCAATCAAATTTTTGTATACCCTCGCAACTTTTCCAGAGTCATATTCGTCATGTAATACGAAATTCCATTATATGGACGTTGGCATCGAGGGAAACATTCGGCGGATCGGCTGCGGCGAGATTCCAATGCAAAATTTGTTGAACCGCTATTTCGTGTTTCACGAGTGTGCTACACGCTACGTGCCGCACGTTCGCGGATCCAGTCGAACGTGCAGTGGTTCTCTCCGACTGGAATAGCCTTATCTGTTCGTTACACCGGTCTCGCAGTCATCGCATATTGCCGGCGATGCTGCACTCGCCCTCTCTCGTAACACACCCTCGGGCTTACCGATGGAGCAACACGGCTGTTCCCGCGGCTACTGCCACTGTGCGCTCGTTGTCTCTCGCATCCCTCAGTCGTCCTGTTGCGCTCCTCGTACACTCGTCAGCCACCGGACTCCCTCTTCCGACTCTTCCGTTTGCTCGGATTCTCTGTTATTTGAAATTCTCACCGGGAGTCGCGCATGCCACGGGTCGATGAACCACGCAGCCCCAGAATACCTATCCGAAATGTTCTCGCAACCCCTTTCATTCCCGCCGCCCCCGCCAAACGCTCCCTGTGGATCGTTCACTGTTCTATCGAAAGCTCGTCTATTATGCAAAAAAATGAAAATAAAAAAAACATACGACTCCTCTACCCCTCCCCGAGGGACTCGTTACCGACGAAACGGGAAAGCTCATTGTTCGATGCCTCTCCATTCTTACAAAAAACCGACCGCGATTTTACGTGGTGTATAACACAACTTTGTAGAAAAAAAAGAATAATGAAATACAAACAATCGTTCATTCGACTCGTTCGTTGAGGACTCGTTGCGGGAACAATCGGTAAACGCACAATGATAATATTCAATATTTTTTGGGGCAAAACATTTTTTTTTTAATAGCGTTTTGTTAATTCATTTTCCGTTATACACGTGAATCGGCTGTCGGTTGTCCGTACGGGAAGAGCAGAGGTTGTTCACGAGACTCGTATCGGGAACAATTATAAACTCACGATAATAATAATAGATATTTTTGGCACGAGAAATTCACTGATTTTGCTCCGATAAATATCTAAGTTGTTTTATTTCGTTAAACGTATTTTACTAGAATCTTTTTCGTAATGTACGTGTTTGGAAGATTAGTTGTCTGTGCAAGAAGCTTAGTCCGTGATGGCGAAATTCGTTTCGGGAGCAAATGATAAACGCACAATGTGTGAATACAATTTTTTTCGGACAAGGAATTTTTTTTTTACGTAATAAACGTCAACCTATTTTCCTTTATAAATAGCGTTTCGTTTTGTCCTTTTTCATAAGGTACGTTGTATCGACTATCGGTTGTCCGAACGGAGAACGCAGAGACTGTTCGTAGGACGACAAAACGTTCCTTGTCCACCGACCTGTAACTTCGTTTGTTTCCTCTTGACGTCATTGTTGCTCGATGCTTCGGCTCTGGCATCTCTCGGTTACCGAGACCAGAACTGTACGTAACCAATCACACTACTAACACGATCAACTATAGATATACTTGCACATTTCTACATGTGTATATATATATATATATATATATATATATATATATATATATAAAACGAAACATGGCAGCTCAGAGGACGAAGCGATATCACCGAACTAACGAACTATCCACTTCACGATGTATAACTATGTATACGATGTATAACAAAAATATCATGGAAACTGTGCGATATTGCACGTGCCGGAGTGAACGGGGCTTGTTGCTTGGTTGCTTGCTCATCGGATTTCGGTTAGTTCGATTCATGATGGTGGTAAATTTACGGTTCACCGCTGCGGTTCAGGTCTCCGATGTACCTACTGCTACCTACTTCTCGTTGTTCACATGGAAAATCATTACGATATAACCAGCCCGCCCGTCCGGCATTCCCGTTTTGGGTTTGTATACGGGCTATCTAAAATTTAAATTTCGTTGACTCAACGAATCACTAATTAACGTGTTAATGTGTAAATGATTCGCAGCGTTGGATCATCAGTCGTGGTTACGCGATCAATATGATCATCGTGGCGGCGCTTTATTCCATGGAAGAGAAATTGGAAAAAACAATACCATTTCTGGTGATTAGAGGAGCGAATTACCAGAAATTTAATTTTTTTACTGGAATCAAGGCGAAAGGCTATCAACGAGAGGATGGTTTTCCGGGGAGGATTATCAATGTTTTGCTTGATGTTTAAGAGAATGGTATCGCATTTGTTTTTTCACACAACGTACGGGAATATGTGGTACGGGAAAAAAACTTTAATATTTATCGACGCTACATCCGATGCGCGATTTTTTTTGTGAAGGGTACATCCGGCGCATATTTTACTCTGAAATTCGATATTTTATGCACAGCTTGCTTTTCCCCGATTGCCATCCGAGAGCTTGTGGAGCGGTTGAAATTGAAAAAAAAATCAACCATACGGACGGGGACCGGTGGGTGTTCGTACTTTATAGTTTGAGAAAAGTTTCTCGATACCTGTCGCCCCGAGAACGCGAAGGCCTGAGAGGCACGGGACCGAGATACGTAGCCCGACTCGGATTGCGCATAGCTGGAAAAACTCGACGAAAGAGGGGAAAAAAAACGAAAAAGAAGTAAATAAAAAAAGATGTGAAAAAGCATTTCCGGAGGCGACAAAACGTTTCCGGGCTGGAAACGATGCGAGTCGGTAGTCGTGACTGCCGTGCGGAAAGGATGCGGAAGCGGACGGGTCGTACACTAGTCGTTGGCGCAGCTCCGGGCAAACTCGACTCGCTCCAGATTCGGGTACCGAGGCTGCTCTATGATTCCGGTAGCGAAAACTGTTTTCCGGAAAGTGTGGTACGTCGGTGAGAGCTCGACAGGGCTCTCGTGACGAGTATGATGGGTGGCGGACCGTTTTCAGCACCGGGGTTATTAATTCCCATCAAATCTGTATTGGTACCGCGTCGCGTATGCGAAAAACACACCCACGCTGCGCAACACCGTCCGCGTGGCACGAACGCAATTTATGGCAAATTTTTTCTCTATACATTTTTTTTCATGTTTTTTCTTTTGCTTTCACGATTGTATTTTTTCATCCCTTATGGCCGAATTCTCGGCACACGGTAGAACCACAATGCTCGTTATAAATCTTTTTTGAAATAAAAATAACGAAACAACCGGTAGGAAGTCAACAAAAAAAAACATCGATCCCCGTGTTCTACATGAATCTCGTTCAATCGCATGTACGTTCAATTGCAGATTTTTATCGAACAAATTCGAGGAGAGTTACACACCGACGATCGAAGACTTTCATCGTAAATTGTATAGGATTCGGGGTGAGGTGCACCAGCTCGATCTGTTGGACACGAGTGGAAATCATCCATTTCCCGCTATGAGACGACTCTCATTTCTCACCGGTGAGTATTCATTATATTATTATTATTCGTAACAATTTATACAGCTCGAGCGCTCTTTGATATTTATTTATAACTATTTTCATGCAATTAGCAGATGAGTGAATAATCATAAAAATATCATTAATTATTTCATCGAAGTAGAAATCGGCCCTAACGGATAATTTTCTCCTCGTAACGTCATAGCAGCAGACACGTTATATAAGAGTGCTCTGGTTGACAAGTCGGATAAAATGCGAAGGAGAGCTCTCATTCGCGCTGGGATCTCGGATATGAGTTCTGTCGCGTTGCTCCGCAACGTTGCAGAAAAATAGACATAAAAAGCGAAATATTAAAAAAAAAAAAAAAAAAAAATGTAACGCGACGCAAGGAGATATGCTGTTCTCGCGACGGTCAGAGGTGAGGCGGGAATGGATTTTCTGGTGCAGAAGCGGATAGGAGTTTCCACAGGTTTTTCCTCCGGACAGATCTCACCGCGATAGAAATATTCTCTCGAAAACGCTATTCCGAAAGCGTTCCATATATCTTTATCTATGGATTCGGTTCTTGGGGTGCTTTTGGTCCCTCTCGCTCGGGCGAGCCTCGGCGTTTATTCCCGGGCAACGACTGTGGTGAGGTTTGGCCGCGTCTGCTTCCGGTACTGGCCCGCATCTGCCCTCGAGCCCGGTGCACTAGGCTACAGCCAAACTCGGGTGAAACTTAAGTTTTAGTTGCCGGATAGTTCGGCCTCGGGGGCGCGAGAGATACTCAACAAGTAGAGAACTGCGTGAGACCGACGGAGAAGACATTGAAAGGGGTGATATGAGTTGAGTGAGCGAGGCTGTGAGTGACGGTTTAAGGGTAGATGGAGCGAGACTTTGTGTGCATACTATAGCATGTACCGAGGGTGTTGAGAGAACCTTCGGTAACTCATTTTCGATATATCCTTACGCGCCGACGGCTTCGCTCCTCGTATCTCGCTTCGTTCGGTTCGATAATAAACATGAATAATTCCTCAAAAGTTGTGTCTCGAGGTATAAATTGCACTTTCGATCGGATAGAGAAACAGAGTTTATCAACTCGTAAAAAACTTATTTTAATCGAAAATTACTAAACGTAAATCTACTATTTCTTATATTTAGATTGTACGAATATAGTGTTGAAGATAGATCGTGACACACAATATTACGTGCACAGTAAAAATTGTGCCGACTTCTCCACAAAGGTCCACAATCTTGTCCTTCGTAGACATTTTTTTAATCAATTTTTTGAATACGTCTCGAAATATTAACGATAAAATCACGCGTTATTTATTCCACGAGAACGTGACAATACATATATCTGTAAAAACCCAAATGTTCATAATTTATACGAGATTTTACTTGATAACGCAAACATGGAAATAAATGTTACTTTCGACATTTGTCATTCCTAAAACTGGTGAGACAAAAAAAAAGGTATTTCAGCGAATCATTTGGCACCGAAGCCGAATGCGGTCTGTGGGATGATTCACAGTCCAGATTATTATTTTCCCCGATCTTTATGTATCATGAGTTTATGATTTATTCATTATAACACCGTGGTGTAAAGAGCTTCGCAGCCGTTACGGTTATCTTCGCCTCTGGGCGGAGGTTTTGGATGGAAAACGAGCGAAATTCACAACTGACTTATTCGCAGCTCTGGCAGAAGACCAGATAGTAGAATAAACTCCGGAGCCAGTCGGAGATACTCAACAAGTAGAAGCGGGAGTTATCGAGTGGCCTACCGTGAGAGAAGGGGGAGAGGGAAGGGTATTCGAGCTTAGCGAAGTGATTCGAAGTGTATGGAGATTTCGGCTGTTCGACGAGAGCATTCTCCACGGCTTCGTCGGAGTTGACAGACATCCCTCGCTCCGATAACCCATTCTCGATTCATCTGCTCGTTCACCACTCTTCTTCCTCGGTCGGGTTCCGATATTTTACGAACACCCGAAAAAAAATTCCGCGAGAGTCGCGCAGAAATACCGAATCGTGTTTCTGATATTGAAAATTAATGAAACGTGCTCGCCGTTCCGTTGGTGAAATGTTCGAAGCACATCCTCATCTTGACGACGAACGAGATAGGTGGAACTTCGCTAACTGACGTTACGGCGCAGTCCGTTGAGACAAGTAAAATTATTCTGTTTGCAACATCAATTGCATTTTAATTGAATCCGACTTTTTGCGAGAGTCACGAACGCTAATGAGATTAGAACCAAGGGAAAGACAAGTACATTTTCATTGAAGACAACTCGCGAAATGCATTCGTTGAGTTGGCGAAGAAAATTTCGTTTACATTATGTTTCTGTGTTTGTATTTAATACAATCGGATAATGAGAAGATTAATAGAGGATTATATAAAATGAGACGCTAGGGAAAAATGGAAAATTGGCATTTTCACGGAAAGTCTAATCTCCAATGGTGAATGTCATTTTTCTCCGCTCCACCCCGTTGGATTTTTCATTTTTCCTATACCGCGTCTAATGACTTACTCTCGATAACGCACGACATCGAGTAAGCTCATGTCTTTATAATTTGTAGATACTTCGGAAATACTACAGAAATCCAACAACAGATAAATCTTTTATCGAACCCTTACTGGAACGAGGGATTCGTGCACACTCGACTTTGTTCCCGGAGGGTTCGGCATGTCTGGACATAAAATATAAGGGTAGCCGGATCATCGAGGAAAACGGATGAAAAAAAGAGCCGAAAGGAAAAAACTTTGCAAGCTCGTTGGTCGTTTTGACTTTATATCCAACAGTGAGCCAAGGCTGAAGCGCCAGCGGAAATGAAGAAAGGGTGGCCGTGGAAAAAAACTGGAAGGAGCAAGAATTATTGTCCTCGCACCCTGAGGGAGATGGAGTTTCATTTCGAAACGCCTTCGGCTGTCGAGAATGTAGTTGCCCTTGTGTTCATCGAAGCATATATTTTTTTTATTATTCCATTCCCAGCAGCCGTCGCGAACAACGTCAAAAACTACCACTCAATTTTTACGAAATCGGCCATTATGATTAACGATGTATTTCCCCACTTTCCTTTTCGGCTCGACTAAGTTTAGCCGAAGGGGCCCGTTAACGCCGTATTGTTTCCTCAAGCCATGGCAGAAGAACACCATGTATAGTATATACTCGACAAGGATGTGATGGGGGGGATTAATGGGACGGTAATAGGGTTTGCAATATTAATACAAATACATGACAGCGAGCGTTCGTCAGCTTTTGACTGGAGTATAGTTGTTGTCCGTTTTCTGCTGACCCCAATTCGAAGACAATGGAGAAACCACCAAAGCGACGTTTTCCTTCGATGCGCGAAACTCTAGTTCCGCACCACAATGACCGAGATATTTTCCGCGATGGAAGAATAACCGCTGTATACAACCTCTATAGCCAACTTTGTGCGCAGCAGTTATTCTTGGCACAAGGTTACAATTGGATATTGGAACATCGGCATCCATCGGGAAATGTTCTCGGTTCGTTCTTGTATTCAGCACTTATCGTGAATGTCTAATCAGTGTTCAACCCCTTTTGCCGCGGGACCACGATCTCACGATGACACGTCAATGATCGTGTACGATCGATAAATTATCGAGACAACGAATCGCCTGGGCGAACGTGAAAATCATTTATCGTCGAATTGAAAAAAATTATTGGCAAATGGGGCGCTCGGTACGACTAAATGAAGACAGTCACTTCCAACACTTTCAGTGGCGTTTTTTTTCACTGAATGTGCTATAAAAACAGTGTTCAGCCCCCCCACCCATCCTGCCTCAGTCATTCACACGAGTTGATTTAATCGAATCGTGTAACTAGATGGCAGTTCCTTCCATGTGGATGTGACAGTCCATTTTTTTATCCAGCCACAGGTGTGAGATCGTTTTTATTCCTTACCCACTAAAAAGAACGTAAACACTTACGTTCGTTCATAAACATTAATATCGTATTCCGTTAATGGACTTTGCGTTTAGGCAATTATTAAACGTACCTCATCGTCCTTGTGTACATTCGGTTGATGACACGCCTACATTCGAACCCTTTTTTTGGCACGGAGAAGCCTGGAACATAACATTAAAGAGCGATATTAATTCTTCATTCTTCGTGGACTGAAAAAATGCAGTTCTTGAATTTTCAATATGCCCTCAACTTTTTAATATGAACAAAATAATGTTATAAAAAAGTATCGTTATGTTCGTCAAAGACCTCGATAATTGTTGAATTTTCAAATAATATAAAACAAATTTTCTTCAACCTTTTTTTTCACCCAAGCATCTAATCGACACATCGCGCATGAGAGGGTTTTTTTCCTAGCTATTCTATGCAATCGTCGTCATTCAACACATAAAAAAAAAGTCTACACTGTGTGCTCATGTCGTACCCGAATGTATTCGAACATTGTATTCCCGGAATAGACAAGTTTGGAACATAGATATTTATTCTCACACTCAGAGGACTGGATAAAATTTACATTTTCAATTTTCGCTCATGAAGGAAATAATGTTATTATAAGACCTACGAAATGTTATTATAAGTTACCTACGAAAAAGTTTAGTCGCCGTTCGTGAAATATTTTCACAAATGTCAAATTTCTCAATAATATTTTTTTAAATAAATTAAAAACAACTGTTGCACCGATACGGTAAATACATGTATCGACATATTTTGTTGCATCAGCTTAAAAAAACAAATTGTTTATCGATTTTTATCTACCGGAAAATAATTCATCAAGCGTTGAAACATTTTCGAGGGGTTGGCGGAGGGTAATAATTTATTTCGTTGATGTCTGTAGCGCAATGGGGTTATATTTCCTCGCATATATGAAAGAGGGCGAGAACTGTTATTACCCTCGTTCGCAAACGCTTGCAAGCCAGGCGTAAATCCGCACCTAAATAAATATTCATACCGGAGAGTTGATGCGAGCAAGAAGGGTAGAGAGGCGGGGGGCTGATTGCTATTTTAGCCGTTTTATGCTTTGTCGTCTCGCATGCGAAAAAATGCACGGAAATGTCCTAGCGTAGAGTTTCCAGCGAGCAGCGTGTGCGAAAGAGCGGTGCTGTCGTTGTCGTATACCGCACACAATGTGCGTGTGATAAGGACTTGAGCGAATGGAGAACGAGTCGATAGCATTCACTCTAGCCCATCCCCTCGTTCTCCACTTTCCAGGCAGTCACGCGATTTTACGACGAATGAACGACGGAGTGATGCCAGCAAATTATAAAATTATAATTGCCGATGTAACGTTATCGAGCCGGGTTGGGTATCGCGTAAGGGAAACACCCCCGGACGCGAGCATAGATCATAGCCACGCACCGGGACTACAGTATAGCAAGCGAAGGCTTAAAAAGTTAACACGATAAAAATGCATTAGGTCCATAAAAAATATTTTTTAAATTGTACAATATAATAATTAAGATTATGAAAAAGAGATGAATCGTAGTGATGTGCCAGGCGATTAGAAATGAAGTATTGGCTTGAAAAAATGAACATAAGGCAGATGATATATATTTTTTTCTTTGATGAGATGTCGTCATGGAGCGGTCTATTTTGGCTATTCTCTTTAATTGCTCAATGAAATCTGGTGGGAAATATCTGTCTTGAAACCAATAGCGAAGGTTTTAACTCGACATCTCAATATTTTTTGGAAAAAAAAAATTGCCGTTTTGCAAAATTTTACATAAGATCGATAAACAATAATAGCAGTATATAACCATACAGAATGGCATAATTAATTATTCGTGACATATCAATTCATTAATAATCCTCGCTACAGTCGGGAGACGTCATTCCTCTCGACGCGTTACTGGGAGACATAATTTACAAAACAGACCGTTTCGCAAACTGCAGCCCATCAACAAAAAAATGTCTCATCACTCCCAGTCTCACCAACAAACCTTCAAATATATACGTATATTTTTCTTCAAAATATATGCTGTATATTATTAACCAATGATATTATTATTCTTCACAGGAGATTTGTTCGTGCTGGTATTTAGCATGGACTGCCGAGAGTCCTTCGAGGAGGCGATCAGACTGAGGGAAGCGATTCTCGAGTCCAAAGTCAGCGTTACCCAGGGCGCCAAAGGTCGCAAGAGTCATCACAGTCTCAAGGTGCCCATGGTTATCGTAGGAAACAAGTGCGATCGTGAGATAAAGTGCGTTAACGCTTCGAATCTCTCATTATTATTATTGAAAAAAAATGAAATAATATTCTCATAAAAAACTGTAGTGCAACAAATCATTATGATAATATATTTTCTACTCGAACAACAAGCAGGTCGGTGACGGTGGAGGAGGCGCAGCAGTATTGCTCGACCCAGGACGACTGCTGCGTCTTTGTCGAGGTCTCAGCGAAGAGAAACTATCACGTGGACGAGCTGTTCTATCAGCTGTTCGTCGTCGCCGGTTTACCGCTGGAAATGGCACCGAATCACCATCGCAAAGTTCCATTGACTTTCGGCTCGCCGACAATGCTTCCACCCTCGCAGGTGAGAACTGAATACGCGAAAACCTCAAATTAGGCGATGACGAGAGGCAAAACGGAACACTCTTTGTCCGATACCTTTTTTCTGACAGACAATTTTTTTCATCGCTCCATTTTCACCCGTTCACCCCCTCTACGGTCCCGTTAACTTCGGGTCGACAAATTTAAGATGTTCATTTTATTTTTCCTCTTTTTATTTTCAGCCAAAGCACAAAGCCACCCTGAGCATAAAGCGTCGTTTGAGCGACGCTTGCGGGGTCGTGGCGCCGAACGTTCGTCGTCCCAGTATAAGGACCGACCTGATGATCATGAGGACCAAGACGTGTTCCCTGGCAGCTGGGAACGAGAACAACACGCCGGGCTCAAGAATAACGTTACGATCGTCCGAGCCCGGAAAATCGTGCTCGATTCAGTGATATAAATTCAAACAAAACGTAAACACACATGCAGATATATAAATTTGATTTAGATGAATGAAAAAAGAAAGATTATGAGGATTGCTCTGAGGAAAAGAAAATATAGGGAGCGATGTGGATCTCCTTCTTCTCGATCGCGCGCGAATAAAATAAACGTTGGCGTAACTGTCCTCTCGAGAATGGCCCGAGTAGCGAAATGAACAAAAAAAAAAGAAATTCATGGAAAATAATGTAATTAATATTCGTTGGCCCGTCCGGGGGTAAATATCGTTTGAGAAAGATTCCATGCTGGCCTCGAGTGTCGGCAAGCACGTCCGCTTTATTATAATTAAGCAGAGTATAGAAACGAACGAATAAAAAAACGTGTCGCCGCGGTAATTGGGTTAAGAGGAGAACTCGACTTTTAATTACGGGGATCGTATTTTCAGTTTTTTATTTATTTAACGACAGCCTTACGAATTTCGCGGGGATCGGGAAGATTAATTCCCGTCGCAGAAGTCTTCTCGCAAATGGTCGTCATCGTCTTCGACGCGATTGAACCAATTACCCATGTACGTGTAAATAATAATTACGAATGTAGATAAAAAAAAATTAAAATGAAGAAAATAATAACAAAACAAACGAGCGACACGAAGATCGCACCGAAGATATTCTTATTCTTCTCGCGATGTTTACGAGAAATAACAAAAAAATAAAAGAACACGCACGGAACTTCATAGAGTGTCCATAAACGTGCCACAATTAGTTAACAATGATAATTATAAAATAAAAAAGAAAACAACCCATGGAAAATAGAATTAGTAACGCACAACCCGGCTCGGCGCCATTCAGCAGTTATGAGACAATTTCTTAATGAACCTCGAGCAATAAATAACGATATTAAAGTTTTTTCCATTATATAGCAAGTGCAAAAAAAATTGTGTACCTATGTATCCTCTCCTCCATACGGCGTGTATTTTGCGAAGCATGCTGCGTATAAAGAAAGCTCGTCTTACATTGAATACTTTTTATGACTGAATAATTTCAAAATTTTTTCATCGAGATTTTCATTCCAGTAGAAGCACCTTTTAATTATCAATCGCTCAGGAGTTCATCGACTCGATATTCCTCCACTATTATTAAACGTAACGCGGAATTAACGATTTTTTAAATTTAATTTCTTAAATTGTTTCTAAGCTTCCTTCAATAGGACTATAACGAAGTTTTAACGGAGCACTAATAAAATGAAAGGGTTCTTCGATGCGGTCGTCCATTACTCGAATCGTTTTTTCTCAACCTCGGGACATTAAGTACTACGTGGGTGGATGAGATTTCAAATCCCCATTACTCCAAAAGTCGATCTCTACCAACAGTGCTGATTGAACCGAGATCGATTCGAAATTCTTGCCACTCTCCGGTATCCTCGGCCATGCGATGAATTAATTAGTTGATTGGCTCTTTAATTAATTCCGACGATCCCGAAGCGACTGACCACTCGAGTAGATACGAATAAAAATTGGCCCCGAAGATAATGAATGGGTGGTCTTCGTTCGTCGACGAAAAGAAAAAAAAGAAAAAAAATACCGGAGTGAATTCAATCGCGATCGGCCAGTGGATTCTATCAATTTAAGCCTCTAATTCTCTCGATCGAACGCGAGAAACGTTACGCCCATGGTATGGGGATATTCCATCAATTTTTATTGCTTTACCCGAGAGCGTACGATTTATTCGTTCGCTCGCCCGCTCGCTCTCTTTCTCGGTTCAAAGCGTGCGCACACACACGCACCCACGGTGGTCGAAGGGCGGGAAGAAATTCTCTCACGACAATTCAATCCGTGGCCCTGTGTGCCGCTAAGTCGTTTTCACCTCGGCCTGCTCCATCGAACGGTGTACGTACGATTTCAATTGAAATTTATTTAAATCGATTCCACGCTATCGCACTTTACGTGTTCATCGAGCTATACAATATATGTGCATTCGCATATATACATATATAACTACATATACAGCTCCCACATCGGAAAGACTTTGCGATTTTCCATAATCGCTTCAACCCTTTTGCGCATACTAACTTTAAAATCTTGTTTTCAGACAATTCATTCAATCCATTTATAGTTCACCTCGAAAGAACTTTATTCCGACTTATCCATTTTGTCCTGAAAATTGAATTTTCCAACGATGAATCGAGTACGCTGGCGGAGGGAATAACATTATAAAAAAAATATTACTATAAATATTAAATGATAATAAAACCATAATTATTTTCATACATATTCATCTTGATAATATTTTACACGAAGCTGCGACTGATTGGAGTAACTCACAGTGGCTTTCGATTGCTCTTCGAGGTTATTCACGAGTGAATTTACGATCGACAGTGACCGTACATAAGATCTCATAAATTTTCGATTGAATAACCGATGTTATACAGTGCGACACGGTGTTGCGTGGTGCGCAGTTCTTGTCATATGTGCTATGTGCCCAGGTTCTGCATTTGGCAGCAGGTGCGCGGATATACTTGCTTTGCCTTGGTAGAACCCCGAGTGTGCACGTCATATCGTTTTACCAGCGCGAGGATATGCACGGGCGAGACGACGAGTAGGGGCTGAGTGCAGAGGGGGAAAAGTAAGTTTTGAGAACGAACGGAAAGGAGGAACATATGTAGTATAAATATACGTTTTCGGAATGCAAAATGCAGGCACGTGCGTGGGCTTTATTTGCCGTACGGAGGAAAATGGAGCAGAAAGGGGCAAAACGGAACAGTCGCGAATAAAGGAATTTCGGACAAATCCGAAAAAACGAATCGACTGTTTAACGGAGAATGAGACAAAACGGTAAATTTGTATCCTTTTTTTTTACTAATGAAGAAAATCTCATCTCAGAAGGACGACGTCGGTTGATTTTGCCCCACTCTCGTTATTAGAGCCTTTGATTTTTTGAGCGTGCGAGTTCGCCAAGCGAGAAAGCGTTAAGGACTGCGTGTAAATAATTGCGCAGTTAATACCGAAGGGTTGAATTTACAGACTCTCTTGTTTGCTCGACCCCGTAACTTGGAGTACCGAATAGTCGGGACTTTGTACACGCAGCACGTGTGGTATGAGTCCGCACCGACCAGACAGCCGGAACGTCTCCGGTGTATGTCTCTGTGATTCGCAGGATTCGCTTTACCGCACGCTACCGGAAACTGCAGACTCCACGGTCCGGGTGTTAATCTGTTTGTCCCGGGGCGGGGCAGGAATGAGAATCGAGCTTCGCGGAGATCGTCTAAGGGAGTTTAAACAGGCAGCAGTTGCGTTTTCCTCAAAGTCGAGCACTCCGCTCGGAAACTGGTGCACGGTTCGCAACTGACCCGATCTCGTTCGCCAAAGGACTCGCTGCGCGCACTGGCGCACAAACTCTCCGGTTATATCGCCCGCAAAAGTCGGTAAATTTTGGTTCTCGGGCGCTCCGAGGAATGTTTAATTATAAACTCGACCGGCGGCTCGCTCGCAATCCAAGAGAATCGGGAAATTCTATGCGGTCCACCTTTCAACCCCGCCGCATCTCAATTTTAATCTACGCCACTCTCATCCTTTCTGCTCGCCGTTTTATATTTTACGATTGCATCGAGAATCATTTTTTCAATTGAGAGGAAAAAAATTGTTGAGGTCGAGAAATATTCTGAGGAAATAGATTTTTTAAATCTACATTTTTGTGTGCGGTCAAGAATTACTTTTCTTCAACAGGGTCTTCGAACTCGAGGGGTTAAACTAAACTTTCCCAAAAGCCCCAACTGCAATTCCCTTAGCTTTCTGCACACCGTCCCTTCGCACTTTCGGTTGGTAGTAAGAAAGATCCGAAAGAATCGCCATTAGTCCGTTCTTAACATCAGAAGAGCTCTCGGACGACGGGAGAAAAATCTCTCTCGTTGATCCGAGGTCACAACGGATCCCGAGAGATTTCCCGTGTGTATATACGGTGAAAGGAAATTCGAGAAGCCAAGATAGCATGAGAGTGAATAGTAAAAAAAAAGAAGAAGCGTATTGCGTGGTGAGTTCAGTATAAAGTATCCGTTTTATCGAGAATGGTCAGAGCCGTGATTCTCATGGGACTTGTCTCGATATACCTGAGAGGGAGCCCGGTAAATGGAAAAAACGCATCTGCCGCTCGAACCGCAGCTGAAATTGAGGGTATCGATTCTTTCTACGCGTAAAGATGAAACTTCAATATTTGCCGGTATTTCGCCGGCATGCATAGACGAGGTAGAGCGAACCAGGGCAGATTATCTTTTATGCAACGGAAAAAACGGAAATTGGTACACATAGTCCATTTTACCTCGCTATAGATTATTGTTTCTATATCGAAACTTCGTAACTTATACACATTCGAAAATTCCATATATTTCCGGATAACCTACGCAGAGACAAAATCAATTATTTCGAGAAAATATACGCTTACGGGTGGTGAAACAAATGTTAATCGAAACCAACACCTCGTTTATAAGACTAAGAGACCGTGAAAACAAAATCTTTTTTTACTTACTAAGGCAATTATTTCATTCGATCAAATAAAATTTTATTTCATCACCCGTGAGTACTCGTTTTATAGAAACAATCGATCTTTTTCTAGGTGCATTTATCTCTGTTCAAACTCCACATAAATTTTCATCAAACTCTTCTAGTAGATGAAAAGGAAATACAGCTTTGACTAAAGAATTACCTAGGACTTTGACCGATCGCTCATTAATTGTCCCTCCCCATATCCCAGTAACGTGTATTAATGAAAATCTGAAACGATTTGATCCCTCGACCCCCCTTTCGTGTAAATCAATCCGATTAAATACCCCCTGTCGCGCACCCTTCGGGTCGCTGCAAAATGTCCGATAATTGCCAATTATCAAAGTAGCCGTCTCGTAAATTTGGTTTCCGTCAGCGAAATATACTCTGGACCGCTACAATGGAAATACGCTTTCGCCGAACGGTTTTATACCCGGAAGTAAATGCATCAGAGTCGGAGAATCGATTGGTGTTTGGCGAACCGCTTCTGCCAATTTTCAAATTGCAGTACGAAACAGCTGTCGCTCCTTGATACAATTGTATCCGCCGATGGGATTTTCGTCAACATGCCTTTCCGTCTCTCGTGCGCGCATGAGCGACGAACCGCGTACCCGAAACACACCTCGAGAGCTTTTCCATCGTTACGCAAGGGGGCTGAAGTGGCAACTATAGTGACCGCAGTCGATATACCACGGACGATGATTGCCCTGTGTGCGCATGCGCCGAAACACACCTAGCCTGCGCGACGCCGCCGTCGCCGCCATGTTAGTTCGCGTCGTCGACGCTCGCTCGACGACAACTTTAGAGTCGCGTCGCGATGTCAAGTTCCGTTAGCTGAGAGAACCTGGACACAGTTCTCACTCAGTCTCCGGTGTGTCTCGGCGAAAATAGATATAAACACAATTGGGAATTCGTTTCCACAGTCGTTCGGCTACTCATCCTGTCGGCGTCCGACCCGGCGAAAATTTTTTTTCCAGTTCGTTGATTCCCGGCCGTTCGTTCGTCCCGGCCGTCGTACCGTTTGTCAAAACGAAGGAACTGACATTTCGCTGCAGTGCCGCGCCCATGTACGTCGACGACTGATACTATACAGATAATAATCACTGATTTCTGTGCAAGGTTTAGTACTTTTTTTTTCACCGTTACTGTTTTTGTCGGATAGAATCATCGTCGCGGCCAGCTGTTTAATAGCTCGTTACCAATTCACTGACGACGTGTAATTTCTTTGATAAATGACGAGTTGTACAGAGAGTAGAGATTTGCTGACAAATGACTTTTTGCACTGGAAGCATACATTTTTTTTTCTTAGTGAGATTAAAGCGAATTGACACCATCCGGTATACAAAGAGCAAAGATCGGACGGCAAATTGCTTTGATCATGCGCCACTCAGATGCTGCGCGCTGAATAACGCGCCGCTTTCACGGACCGTCTCACACTGCCACTGCCTCGTTCGTCGCTACGGTCGCGAAGTTTATACCAGGCCGACCCCTGTTTCGTAGCATCTTCTCATGCCTCCCCGTCTTCTTTTTGTCTGTCACACCTGCTCTCTACGACCCTGAGTAACTTCTCGCTTTCTCATCACGACCGGTTCGATACGAACGGATGCTCAAAATATGCTGGATCTCGAAAAAAATATTTCATGTTCACTTTAGCTCAGACGATACTTCCCAAGATAATCTTTATAAACGAATCGCATTCGGATTCGGAGAACACTCGACGCAAAGAAAATACGCAAAATCCGGAAATTGCTATGGAATACCAAAGTGCCGTCTTTTGCCCTTTCGGCTGTCGGTATTTTTCTATCGGGGTTCGTCCGTCTCACGTCGAGTGAGTCGGTCAGAGTTTATACGTTGTACAGTGTAATATGCGCCGACACGTATCCTTCGATCTTCAGCGAAAAATGCAGCGTAATACCAATAAGTCAAGTACAACCGAGTCTTGTTTTCCTAACTCTACCTTTCTCTGTGTATGCTTTTCGTACGGCGTCGAGAAGGCCGCAGTGTTGTGTCTCTCTCTCCACAACGTTGCGACACATTGCCGTGCACGTGGGTCCGCATGCACTCGAGTGGGACACGTCGGTGGCTTATACAATCGTGCCTCTTATTACACTGTCGGACGAGGACAGTTGAAAAACTCGTATCTCTTCAGTGGCTGGCATGACTGCCGAGCCGATCGGACGGTCTCTATGTATCACCGGGTATTTTTTGCGTAAACGAATATATATGTATAAATGTACACCTGTAAAGTAATACCATTCTCCCGATCGTTCTGAAAAAGGTGCAACCTTTGTCGACTCGATTATTATTGATACCTAAAAATAGACAAATCTATAAGTAAATTATTAAAAATTAATCACTTATCAATAATTGATTCGTGTTCCAGTAAGAGAACAAATAAAATATAAGTGTGAGGAAAAAAGAATTTTATTGAATAATAAAACGTTCGTAATACCCAGATTCTGAAGGAACTAGGAGCTGGACAAGATTCAACGTGGTCAACGCTTCGTGAATGATTAATTCGCGATGACCGGCGGACATAATGGAGGAAGCATATTCACATATGAGACCCTGGTGCACGCGATATCCGGTGCAGCGGTGAGAAAATCAATTGCTTTATTTTTAACTAATTCGTCTGCCTATTATTTCCATCTATCGATAAATCGATTGCTATGTGAAATTTATCGTGTCATGAAATTTTATGATTTGTTTCTTTTATTCATTGCGGTTTGACGTTTGCAGGGTAGCGTCGTCGCCATGGCAACGTTCTTCCCTCTGGACACAGTACGCAGCAGACTTCAGTGTAAATATCTATGCAATTCTGTGCCTTAAAGCCCGAAGACCTGATTGCGTTGCAGAGTCGACAGCGGATGCCTCGTCGATTGCAAAATCAAGAAAAAAAAAAAGGTCACCGGTAGTGCCCAGTGCATCTACCCGTTTCTTCTCCAACTTTCTTGAAAGCATATATCGTCGAACAAAATCGCCACGAATTTGCATTTTCATTTACGCGATCGAGTTATTTCTGACTCGATTTAAAGTTAGTCCACTCAGATGGTCTGCTGTGCATTCAGGTGTTTTTGGCTTCCAGTCTCGGCTCATTGTTTATTGAGGTACAAGAAGCGTACGTTTCCCTCGGCCACAGAAGTTTTACTTTGTTTACGCTAAGTAAACTATGATGTACGCTAATGGGCTAGATTGCCACTTCCAACTTGGTCCCATTTACCAAAGATCAACTTCCAAAGCTGTGCTTATCTTAATAGTCACGCCAGTGAGCGCATAGATCAACATCAAATGTAAATAGAATTTCGAAGCAAAGGAGGAAGAGAAAAGAATAGAACCGAAATCTTATTCTCTTTTATTGATGACTTAAGTCAGACACTCACTATTATTATGGTAATAACTCTACCGTACTGACGTTTTTTTTATGCGTGTTTGCAGTGGAGGAAGGTCGACAATCAAAGAACACTCTCGCAACCATCAAGGAACTCGTCTCGAAAGAAGGCTCGTGAGTCGATACGAATTACTTTGCCTCTGAAAAATTTCTATCGATCGAACATTTTTTTCATGCCAGATTTATTACATGGATATAAAACATATGACCAGATGAATAGTTTAATTTCGGGCCGTGCTTTGCAGTTACACACTGTACAGAGGAATCGTACCTGTTCTTCAAAGTCTGTGCGCCAGCAATTTCGTGTACTTCTACACCTTTCATGGATTGAAGCTCCTGAGAAGCTCCCGAAACCAGACGGCCGGCAACGATCTCTTGGTAGCATCGATAGCCGGTAATAAAAACTTAGAATTTCAGGTAATGATTTGCAAAAAAATCGTGAGATTAATATTGATGCAATTTTTTTGTGCAGGAATAATAAACGTTCTTACGACGACTCCTCTCTGGGTAGTCAACACGAGACTGAAGATGAAGGGTATCGGAAGTGTCGCCGAACGGAACAACAACGAGTACGACAACCTCATAGGTACATCGAAGTTACGATACAAAGACCTCTTCTTGGCGGATTGCATAATTAAATGGCAAAAAACGAAAATTTCTCGTGAGCATTTTTTTTTACTTCGATCAAGTTCGACCGCAAAAAAATTCAGCGATGAATAATTATCATCCAAGGTGAAATGGTGGCTCTCTAATTTGTGGAAGACCACCTGTACAAACCCATTACCGATATCTGCTGTCATTAATGTTGCTGATTGTCGTGTATCTTGAACTTCGACAGTAGAGAGTGACGTAACGCTCGACGATTTCGGGATTGATGCTCCGACCATGCAAAAAGTAACCACTTTCTATCAATAAAACATGCAGCGAAGCGGACGACCCTCGAGTTGCAAAATCTCAAAGTCTGCGATTATTGAAAGCTTTCATAATCGTTCCTAAAATTGCATCACGTTCGCAGATGGATTACTTCACATATGGAAGTACGAGGGTCTGAAGAACTTGTGGGCTGGAACTCTGCCGAGCCTGATGCTCGTTGCCAATCCGGCGATTCAATTTATGACGTACGAGAGCATCAAGAGGAGAGTCAACGCTTCGCTGGCCGGTGCTCAGCCACCGGCTTGGATATTCTTCACTATCGGCGCGATAGCCAAGACTATCGCTACCACCCTGACGTATCCCTTGCAGTTGGTTCAAACCAAGCTCAGGGTAAATAAATCGAGGGTGACTAGGGCTAATTGCAACACGGTGCGAATCTCAATCCAAAACTAAGCATTGTTATGTGTTCTTTGCAGCACGGTCACAAATATCCAAACCTTCCGCCGAACGCTGGCACAGTGCAGATCCTCATGTACATATTGAAGTAAGAATCTCCCTATCCCGACTATTGATAGACGAGAAAATTCTATATCCTTGAAGTTATCTGCATAAAATTAAATTTTATCTTTGGGAAGTCTCGGTGGATGAATGGCCTTGTGAAGAAAAAAAATGTATGTTGTAGAATTCTATTCTCCGAGTGAACTTTCTCAGAAGTTTCGCGATCGAAAACACAACCATTATAACTCGAAGATAAATTTAGTCTCGTACAGATCTCATTGGGCTAATAAAACTATCTCGATTAATGAAATTAAACAAAAATTGAATTCATTCGCAGGAAGCAAGGACTTGCTGGTTTGTACAAAGGAATGGAGGCGAAACTATTGCAGACCGTGCTGACAGCGGCTCTTATGTTCCTCGCCTATGAGAAGATATCCCGTTTCGTGTTTCGATTATTACTACACAGGCCGATACTTCGTTGAATCTCGATCGGTATTATCGAACATTCGACAACTGTGTCTTTCATATTTTAAATAAAATTAGGCTGAATAGTGACGATCGTCTCGCGTCATACTTACTTTTGTTCCTCAATCACAATAACCACTTACAACCTTCTGACCTGCGAGTGGAGAGGGGAAAATAGACCTGCGTCCTTTTAGCTCCGTTCTCCACTATATACAAATAATAAAATACGTGCCTCCCTATCTACGCTCATATTTTTTCCAAAATCGATTAAACCGAACCACCGAAGCAACGCCTGATGATATTATCCGGTGTCAAATTAAGTCGGAGGAAAGCATGTAAGTTCCCCCATCCTCGGACTTAGTTTGGTCGAAAACTCAATTTAAAATTGAAGTGGATTCAGATAAACAGGGCAAAATAAACCTGACTTCATTTAGCCCCACTTTCCACCATATAGGGACAATAAGATATATGCGACGTCATCTACGTTTTTTTTTCTAAAATCGAGACAAAGAATGATCGCTGGACGTATCGATTCACCGCTCGAAGATACCTTCCGGTGACCAAATGAGTCGAAGGAAGCCGCGCGAGAATTCTCCCATCCCCGGACTAGGCTGGATCCGTTGCGAGACGGTGAAATCCATATCGACAACGATATCACGATTGCCCGTCTTCAGCCTCTCGATCTCGGGGAAAAGAAAGACAACAGTAGAGCCACGGCAGCTTTGCCCTCAGCAAGGAAGCGAAAAATCGATCGACGATGCCGAAGTGAGGCGTTACTCTCGGCCCGACTGGACAACCGAGAGGATTGCGCGAGCGGCAACAGGTTTCGACGTCTCGGCCGTACATCTAGAACGATACTGAATCTTTTCGGGAAGCTGAGGATCCTTAACAGGGTAACGACGATCGCCGATCAACCGTCCACATGCGATAAAAAAATTGCTCGAAATCGCGATGCTGGAGAAGCGATGAGCACGAGACTGACTCGCGGAGGAATACACAAGATTCCGACTGGCACGAGCGGTAAGATCGGCAGGGCCGCGAAGACGCGTTCCAGTGACGTACTGGAAACGATCTCTTACGACTATGAAGCTGCGGTCAGTCAACCGGATCTCACCGGTTTTTTCAAAGCGGTGGATAAAAAAATTCCCAAAGACGAGGATGCCGCTGGAAAATCGACATCGGCGAAGCAATGTCTTCCGGAAGTCGTACAGAAGAAACCGGAAGTCTCGGAAGTAAAGGAAGATTCTGCGCGAGCTGTGAAGACTACAGAAGAGAGAATTGAAAGTTATCGATCTTCGATTCCCAAAAGCAAACCTGTCGAGAAGAAATCGAGCAGAAAGTTAGCCGTGACCGTCAAGTGTCCAAAAACGAGCAGAATTCCACGAGCAAGGTTCACAGCGCTGGCGAGGTTACCACTGCGCTGCCGAGGAAAGAAATCGTCGATGACGAAACTGTCGTCGGCTAAATCGAGATGTCGAATGTTAGCGAATCCTTAATGCAAATACGGAATGGCGACGAAGCTAATAGAATTTTCTGTTCAGCATCGGTGAAGCTCCACAAACGCTGAAAGCTCCCGAGACGACGCAGACGCGTGACGAAGTGACCGAGGATAAAAAAACGTCGAATTACAAAATGTCGATCGTCGAGTCGACAGCTTCTAAGTAAGACTTCACGAAGAAATTTTTGAGATGAATCATCATGATGATTATTATTAATTCATTATTTTAGAATATGTATGTACGATAATAATTATTATTACAAATAACTAGTGATAGTGCGCTTTGTAGCCCACGATAGGTTCACTTATTTACTTTATTTATTGTTGACACTAGATTATAACAAATGCTGCAGTGAAGCAATTCAATGTAATTGCATTCGCTCGGTTAATTAAATATCAAATCTCATAACCTAACGGCATAACTGAAAAAACAGCTTCGTCTGTTATAAAATTAGACCGTTTCCGTGAAAAAAAAGGTACCTTCACCTTTTCCACCGAAAATAGTTTAAAAATAAAATGTTAAATCCATTTTTCACTTGAAAACAATCGCGGAGGTTTTAAGTCGATATCTTGAATTTTTTTTCGAAAACCATTCTGTATGCTAAAAAACCGAAATTGCGAAATGTTTGCATATAAAATGATTTCCAATAAAAAAAAAACCTGTAGTAGTCCCAGGTGACAGATCGTAGAACAGGAGACACTCAAAATCGAAAATTGAGCATTTGTTTAGACCCACTGGCATCCGAAATCGAGCTGCCATTGGGAGACCACGGATGACCTTGGAGCCTTATTATATATAATAAATGCTTCTCCGCAGAAGCGTAATATCCGACGATAAATGCTCCGAAGTCGAAGCTGATGTCGAACTCGATGCCGACCAAGAGTTCACGACGTCAGCAGAGGATTCGCCGGGAAGAAAAATCAGCATCGGAGATCCTTCGGTAGCGGCGGTTTTCCGAGGTTCGAAATTGAGCTGCGCTTGTCATTCCTGCAACGACCGCAGCCTAGAAGTATCGGGACACCGGGTGATTTCGGATATCTGGACGGATTCGAGAAGTTCACCGGAAGTGGGAAGATATTCGTCGTCGGGTCGAAACGGACGGCCAAAGTAAATCTTAGTTCAATACGATTCCTCGGTCGATGCTCTCTTAATTTCTATTTTGTTTTTCCCTCGAACAGAACTCGAAGGCTCAGAGACATCGTTAAAAATCGGGGATATCCGAACGACAGCACGGACGAATCGGAGACCGAGCCGACAACAGACTTTAGCGTTTACGAGATGGCTAAGCGGAAAAATACGAGGAGCAGACAAAATCGTTGCAACATTCCGAGCCCGGTAGCGCCTTTCGTTAAGCAGAGTGCACTAGCTGGTCCAAGTCCAAAAGCCCGACCGAGAGCGCGTCTGAGGTTCTCCTTCTTCAACACCCTCTTTGACATCGTCTTCTGGCCATTTCTCTTTCTAAGACCGGATCACTAGAGCAGCCTCCAAGAGTCGCTAGTTGTTCTAATGCGCCATGAGCGCTTTCTAATTTGTTTTTCGCAATATCTACACATTTTTACCCCCGAGATAAATATACACTGAGACAATTTTTCAACGACAACGGAAGGAGTAACTTTGGACCTTGGATTAATTGATAAAAATATATAGATATTGTATATTTGTTTCTTACGATCTACTGTACAAAATCTCCTGGACGAAATATTATCAACGTGTGTACTTCAGTCTGTCGATTGGACGTTCTATGATAGTTCACGAAAGTTGGATCAGAGCACACCGAGTCCTGGAAATTAAAAATTAAATCTAAGTTGGTCAGTTGTGCTGAGCGTCTTTTTTGTAACTTGCCTCTTTCCGTGGGTGCGTCTAGGGCGTCCTTCAGGTTCATCGCAAAACAGGACATGGTTATAGTTTCATGGAGTTTCGCGATATCCTCGATAGTGCCTCGGAGGATCTCGTCGAGCAATCGTTGACTTCTTACGAGAGCGCTGTCGGCTACCAGCGAAACGTGAACTTTCCCTCCGTAACTCAGGAACGAGCAGCCGATACCGGTTTTACCCTTGTTAGGAATCCAGAATGCGACGTTTTTCAATCTATATCCCATAATCGTGACTTCCTGCGGTCCGGGTAGATTGCTGAACACCAGAGTACTGTGGCTCTCGAGGACGAGTCTGAGGACAGATTCGGGAAGAGCCGCCGATAGCCAATTCATGACCCAAAAATTTATCAAAAAATCGGGATCGTGTCGCAGTGTTTCGGAGCATCTCGACACATCACCGAGGCGCTCCAGCAGTCGGGAATCCTCCGGGCAATCGTACTCCACCGATTCGCCGTTCAGCTCCGATACACAGAGCGGCAGAAGACCGACGGAAAATCCATTTTGCAGACTGAGCTTCTGTGTCGGTAAAGTCATTCTCGCTGGGATAACGACGGTCACGCTTTTCGGCGCTGCCTCGCCGATCTGCAATACATCATCGGCGGAATATCGGCATATCCCAATTATCAAAATATTGAAGCATTCGGTGAATTAGTAAATCATGAAAGCATTCAATAAATTATTGGGTTATTGAAGCGTTTAATAGATTAGAGAATAATGGAAGGGACGAAGTACTACCTTGTAGAAATAACGTTGCAGATTGGCTGACAATGCGGTGAGAACAACGTCACTGAATCGCGTACCAGTTGCATTTTTGATGTCTCTGATCTTCGAGAGAAGAGTGCAATCCTGAAGATTCGTCGATTCACTTTCTATCCAGCAGGAAACGAGTTTGCAACCTGTGAGAGTTGGGCCGTGAAGAGCGCTGTTGTCCATGCTTCTGAGAGCTTGCTGGACCAAAAAACTCGGTATGGAAAACAAAACGACCGCTGTCTTCAACATTGTATTAACCTTCTTCTGAACACCATCAAAATATTCCACTTTGAAAACAGTCCAAAATTTGCCGAGTCGATATTTCATCTTCTGCTTGACGTCGTCGATGTTGAGACTCTTCAGGATCTTTCGTTTATCGTCGACGTAGCTGATGACTGACTCAACAAACGAACGAAGCGGAATCGTCATTGCGAATGGCATGGAAGCGCTCAACAAGTCGTTCGCGTAGTACAAAATTTCATTTTCGTCTCTGAGCGTTCCTCGAATCGTGGAACTTGCCTGCAGAACAGGTACGCGAATCGCCGGATCGCTCTTCGTTAAACGCGCGGTCTGTTCGGCTTTCGCGTAAATTCCGCATGGATTATCCTCCATTTTTATACTCTCCGAATCAGCGATAGATTCCAGAAGCAGTCGGAGAAGTACCACCCCGTCTCCGAGGCAGTGATGCACCCTGAAGAGGATTGGAACATTTCTCTTTCGTCCGTTGCTCTCAGAGTGGCGACCCGACCAACCAACCTCGTTTTCTTTAAAAGGCTCGCAAGCCGTTTCCGGGTAAGTTTTGCCCACGAGTATCTCCCAGCAAGCTGAGTGGTCCTTTGGAAGACGCATGTTCGTTACTCTTGCGAAACTTGTCCGTAAAAAATTTCCGTTCGCGCAGCCTGAAATTTCACCGATTTCTTTGCCATCCTCCTCGTCCTCTTCGAGCCATCGGACTCTCTCCTCGATCGGCACGGCTTGGTCGCTTCTTCGCCAATAGTAATAGCCATACTTTCTCTCTCTGAGCCAATTGAGCTTGTCGAAACTCGACGAGATCAAACTGTCGTATATCAATTTCCTGAAGTTGTGTAAAAAATTTTCGGGACTTGTCGAGGCTTCATTCTGCAGGATGGCCACAGCGTTGATGACCGAAAGTGCCGTGGACTCTTCCAACGCCCATACGCAATCTGTTCCCGTTAATAATCCGGCGAATTCGTCGCCCAATTGTATCTTCAGTGTAAACTCGACAATTTTTCTGTACACGTAGAGAACAAAAAGAGCGCCGGATATCAACGGAGCGAGGAAAAGAAAACTGACGACGTTGACGAGGGTGATCGCCAATGTTTTTAGCTTCCAGTCCAGCTCGACATCCAGTTGAAACTGATCGAGAAAATTCACATAAGCGTGACAAACCCCATTTTCTGACGAATATTAGTTACATTGAAAAGTGTTTAAAAAATCTAATTAAAATTAAGTGCATATAAAAAAATATATGATTAATGATTTTTTGTTAGAACCTTGGGTGTGGCGATTCGGAAATCGGCTAGACAAGCGATCAGGAAACCGGTGAGTATTCCGAATTTCGCTGGATTATCGAGCAACCCATTCTCTTCGACGTTTCCTTTGGTATAGTTTTGGGAGGACACGAGGTCGTAGGTCATCGAGGCGTTGGCGAACGTTTGCCAAACAAAGTTCCAAACTTCGCTCGATATACTCTCCGACACCTCCATCTTCAATTATCAATTTTTTAAATTATTTTCCTTCTCAAGGTCATCGATCACTCGAAGTCAGTGTCTACTAACATTTTTTTTCTCTGCGAGCCACCGGCCTCGAAAATGGCAAAAAAAATAGTCGAATTAGTGCGAAGCACCGACTGAGACGGTCTCCGAGTGCATCGGGGCTTTTATACAGGGAAGCTCGAGCCGCTTTCGAACTCACGCAAATCCTGTTATACCATCCAACTCAGATCTCATTTATCGCGCTGCGGTTTACTGACATAATTTTTACGTCTCGCTTTCTCTGTTTCTTTATGCAAACTTCATGCCGCGTTGGGCCAATTAAATTCGTGATCACGACTACGGCGATGGAACTTACGAATCGCATAATCAAAGCGAAATGTATCCAAGCAGTCAGATCTTACGAAATTTTAATTTTTTAAATTACTTCAAATTATCAAGTTCCAGTAAACATAAAAAGTATTCGGACGAATTCTGGTAAATTAATTACCTAACTCTGAACAATAGGTGGTGTTAAATGGATCGAAAATGGATCTAAACGATCAAATTTTATAATTTTTATGAAAATTTTACAATTTTTTAAATGTTAATCTTGCGTCCGACACGAGCTTATGCATGGAACGTCGGTCTAGGAGTAAAACGAGTTGAAGATTCGTCATCGGTGTGGAGTAACACACAAGACACGACCTCGATCTAACCAATTATGCAAAGTTCAGTTAGTGATTTTCTACACCAAGTCTCATGGCAACATTTGCCCGTTTCAATTTTATGAGGAGAATTTTTTTAAATGCTATGAAAAAACTGCCAAGTAATTATAGCTGTCTCATTTCTTATGATTTTTCCCACAGCTCGCCTCCTCTAAAAGCAGTGAACTTTCTCATAGAAGCGCTATAGTTAAAATTGTAAGAAATTATAAAGCCATGCGCAAATTAAATTGCACCTTTTGAATGAAAAAAATAATAAACTGGCGATTTTTGGATACACATTTGACTGTCATAGTTGAGTGAGATCAGGACTGCTGCTACGGGAGCTCCTATTGAACCTGCAGTCGTGTCTAGCTTCCTGAAGGAGTCCTCGAAGAAGAATATTCTCCCGAGACAATCTATCGCTTCTTCTCGTCTCCCGAGCCAGAAGAGCGTCTTTGCTCGGTATCAAGGTCATTCTCGAGGTAATGGGATTAAAATTTGTGCTCGCCTTTTGTAGGGCATCCTGAGAGGCACGTAACAATAAATCATAACACTATTCACTCTCCTCTCATAAATTCCGTTAGGCTTATTTACTTGAAGAGTCTCGATCGAAGCGCGTAACAAAATCTCCTGCTCGTCCTTGCGCCTCTTCAAGGTCAGATATTTGGTGCAAATATTTTTAACGGTCTCCTCGCGCTGCACGAGATTGTCGGCGATATTCAGGAGTCTCTGCTCGAGGACTTCAGTCTGAACGAGTGATGAAAAAAATTTAAGTTAATAAAAAAAATTGCCTTTCATTTAGTAGAAACTTCCCCACAACGCAAAAAGGCATTTAATAATTTTTAAGTGCGCATAAACCTGTTTGGTCTTCTCCTCGAGTAAAATATCCTTCAGTGATAATTCGTTCTTGAGTTGTTCGCTCAGTTTCAACAATGCGTCGTACCTTATTGAATAATTATATCTGTTTCGTAACGCTGTGCGAACGCAGGATTCAATAATAATAGTAACAGTAATGATAATAATAATAATAATAATAATGATAATAAGTGTTACACGGTTGCAGGTGTTTGTATAATTACTTCCGGTGCCAGGTACGCTGAACCGCTATCCTCAAGTTCTGCGGAAGGTCGTCGACGACACCGCAACCGAAATCGGTTACGTTCCGTCTGAATAAATCTGCAACGTATGCACGAACTCGAGGTACCGGAAGTTCTTACGAAACATCTCTGTTTATCGTTATGAAAAATAAACGTACTGAGCATATTCTTGTTGCGCTTATCGGCCTCCTTCAGTTCGTCCGACAATGTCGTTGTTTTAGTCTTCAGCGTAGAATAACGCATCCACTGCTCGGCCTCGAGGCCTCGAGATAATTTTAAGCTGCACTCCAACGAGTCAATGGTACTGCGTATCGCGTCGAGCTTCGATAATCCAATATCCTCACTGTGTCCAAGCGATTCTTGACGAATTGTACAGAATTAATTACGGCTTTTTAATAATGAAAATTATCCAAATTTATCCGTACGATAATTTATATTCTAAAGCTTTTTTTATCCAATGACTCTGGTTAAATAAAAATTAAACTGCATGAACTTCACTGCATTTGAATTTTAAAAAAAGTATAGAGAGATAATTAGACAGCGACACGTTGACATTTACATAAATGCAAATGTCGACGATAGTTGACGATGATAATAACTATTCAGTGAGCGACAGAGAAAAAAAAATTAATTGCCGTTTCATCGTAAATGCAAATCGCTTAAACTTATCCGCACTTCGACGGTCAATATTGGAAATGGATTCGATCGGGCTGCCGCTGCCATCAGCCTCGCCGTCGATGTTTCTCAGCGATTCGATAATTTCCAGAGGCAAATTATCGCAACCGCTATCCGTAGTATCTTCGCTCATAATTGGGTCACAATTGCTATTTCTTCAACGCGCGGTGATTATGCGTGACGTAATTGACTATTTGTCGGCTTACCGGTAGTCATGGTTACTGTCTGGCGAATACGCGTCATTTCGTCGAATAACCTTGGGGGAAAAAAATGGAGTGAACTTTAGCATACTCTTTTTCGCACACGTAGACTAACACTTAGAACTAGAAAATACGTCGCTCCGCAACTCTTTCGAGTACGTAATTCAAGTTAATTTGCGGATTAAAAAAAACGACAATAACAATATATCAAGGCGATGCGTTCAAAAAGAAAAACAAAATAGTTGCACGCAAAATCTGCATTCGAAACTTGCCGAGCATGAGCGATGTAACACGTCCTCCGGGTCCCTAGACCTTTCGTCTTTCGACAGTCGTCGATCTAGGGACATTCGGGCCGCGCTTTTTTTCCCAGGGTTTTTTCAAACGGTTTGTTGTCAGCAGTGACAAATACATGATGGCCGTTGCCACCGTACAGTGAAACGCGTATACGGAACTGTCGCGATTATCCCGTAAAACTCGACTGTTTTTCCGAATCAGTGATATATCGGGTTATCGTGTACCGCTCGATCGTGCAGTGTCAAACAACGGGCGACCTGTGTTAATCGAAGTGTTCGCACCTTTCCAGCCGCGAGAGCTAAGAAGTATCCCGAGGAAGGTGAAAACACGGGTGGCTAAACCGCGTTCGCGGAGAGGTAATATTGACGATTTTTCCATCGGGACGCTATCGACATATTTTCCGTTTGGAGAATCGCAAACGTGTGTTTGCCATTGGATTTTTATTTATTTCGTCAATCGACGCTGCTGATAACACGCCAGTGCCGCGATTTTCTTTTGTTTACGCCTTGTCACTTGGGTTTTTGTTGTGTGCAACCGCGCGCCGCTCCGAGGCGAGTATGTGAGAGAGTCCGTCGCGGTAGCTTGTGTTGGTTTACATCGTGCATAGCTGTGTGCTCCCTCGTGAAGGCACGTACGCTTACTCTTGACCCACACACCCGAACGCATACACACAAACACGCTCCTGTAGGCCGAGCTTATAACCTCAAAGCTCCATTCCAGATGTCGATTATCCTCCAAATGTAAGCTGTCTACGTCGATTGATTTGCCAACTTCGACGACTGACGCTCGTGAGCGCAAATAAAATTACGCGAAAAAAAATCTATGCTGGTCTCGGCTTTGAAAGTTATCCCTTGCTGCTCGATTATTTTGATTCGAAGGATGCATTTCACTTCGGGGGAAGTGTATTTACTATTCCGGGTCTTTTCGGTACCACGAAGTTCACTATTCAAGCTAAATGCAAGGTCTTGCTCGACTTGGGCCGAAATGTGTATTTAGAGCACCCGGATCGACGGCTGGAATCCTTGTATGGGTTTTAGGCTCCCGGGCGTAAGGTAGTTTGAACTGGGATCCCTCGATTTGTGTGGAATGATATATTCTCTGAGAATAGTGATGTATTTTTAATTCATTTCCATCATGATAAAAATGTATGTCATAGTGACCTTGATGGGCCTAAAATTTTGTTGGTACAAACACAAACAATTTGCGGAAAAAATTATTCCGTCGAGACTAATAAGGGCTGGCTTAATATAGATGGGAGTTACAGGGAATCGGCGATTGACGAACAATGTTGTAACAAATAAAAAATTTTTGTTGCAGATAAAACCGTCGAACCATGGGAGATTCGATGCCATAAGCTTTCTTTGATAACTGCAAATCCCACAGACAGAGAGAGAGATTAGCGGAAGTTGGACAACCAGAAGAAAAATTTGATTCAACATGTACAAAGTTCAGTGGGTCGTCTGAAAAATCAAACAATGTCAGCGAATTACTTCTCGGTGTTAGATTTAGGATAGACTCCGATGGCCTTTGCGCATATTATTCGGAGTTCGAGGGTTATATCAAAAGTCTTGTAATTGTTAACGAAGCATTGTGAGCGATCAGCGAAGAAGAACAAAATACGGACCGTAAATTGCCCGCAAAAAAAAGAAGTAACAAAAAATTTCGATCCGACGATAGTCTTTCGATAGACAGACGCTTGATGGCGGAAGATGTTCAGAAAATCGACATTTGTGTCATACAAATGTTGTTAGCCTCAGGGCGGGCGACGCGTACAAACGACGCTTTGTCAATTCCAAGCCTGCCGAGCAGAGTCAATTTAAAGTAGAATCGAGACACGAGAATTTGTTATGAGCGAGCGGGTGAAAAACTAAGTTACATGAATGTCAGGAACCGGCGACGTGGGTCGCAGACGCGTTGAGTGGCGCCGTAGCGCAAACGTCCATCGTCGATATCTGCGATAGATCCCCCGTCCAATTTTTGAAGGTGAGACTCTTTCGAATTTCTGCCCAAAACAAACATTTTATGGCCGTTCGTTAATTTCGTCTGACCGTTTTGATTTCTCGTTTGTCCTATTAGGTATAAAATATACGAGGAAGGAAAAAGACGCGGCCGAAAAGGTGGCTGTACGCTGCCTAGGATTACGAGGTGCTGCGTGGGCATGCAGCAGCCTCAGACACGCCCGCTCCTCGGGGACTCTGTATCCTCTACAACTTCCCCGAACGCACGACGAACAAATTCAGTTGCTGTGCTCACTCATCAACAGGTAAATCAATCGTATGCCATATAAAAAAAAACTTGCTACCCATCCATAAACGAAACTGTGATCTAAAGGAAGCTACGTTTCGTTTTCTTTAACAGTTGCAACAGCTACAACAACTTCAAGCACAAAACTCGTCCGGACAACCTCTTACATTTGCCTTGCAACAGTCGTCGAACAACGTGAGTATCTTTTCTATACATATATTTTTCTGTCTCATTATTCAATCAAACTTTTGCATCTAAAAACAACATTTGTAATTTCGCAGCCACAAGATCAGGGCAATGGATCGGCGACCGGTAACCACATAGTATACTTGAATCAGAGTACAATAAATCCCTCGGGGACTGGTATGGGCTTACCCCCGGCCACCCCCACTTTCGGGGTGGGCCTTAATATGGGACTGCCTCTATCGCTACTAAACACAAGCCTCACATCGCTCACCTCGAACGTGATAACGACCTCGAACCCGTTGCTCAATCTCGGTCTCAATCCCGCCGGTCTGACAGCAGTGAATCCGGGCCTCAATACTCTAAATGCGCTCAACTCGAATCTACCCTCGAACAGTATTAGCAACGGTCTAACGGGCCTCGGTCAAGATCTGAACGGCATTAACACGGGAATAAGTCGTCTGAATACCCTAAACTCGACAGGCTTAAGTTCTGGCCTCTCCGGCATTAATTCCGGTATAAACAACGTTAATCCGACCCTGACGAGTCTAAACTCGACGATAAATCAAAATTACGCAACCATAAACGCCAACATAAACGAGACGAGTAGCGGCGTAACGAGTCTCAACACCCTAAACTCCAATCTAACGCCGTCGAGTATAAACTCAGGTCTGAATCAGACATTCAACAGATCGCTTAACGTTCTCGCCACGGGTCTGACGCCGGTCAGCAGCTTGAACTCTTGCAGCGCAAGTTTTCCGTTCCAAACCATTCAGAGTATACAAAGCCTGGCCCCACACATAGTCGGATCGAACATCGCCCACGTGCCGAACTCTGCGATTTCGCAGCATCCAATGTCGAGCGCATCCTCGATATCACATAGTGCTAATCTCGCTATGAGCTCGAGCGTCTTCACCAGTACATCGAACACACCGATATTGTCAACAAGCGCGAGTGGCAACCATCCGACTAATGTTAGTCACAATCAGAGCGTTCATCTCAGTACAATGCACACGAATCTACCGAACGCATCGGCGGCCAACGTGCCGCACATGTCAGCGGCGAACGACCCAACGGCGACGTTAAGTCACGTGCCGACCCTGAGTTCGAGTCATCCGGGAAATTTTCAACAGCAGCAGCAGCAGAGACAATTCGCTCAGGTCTCAAACACTGGACTGAATACGACGCTGAGCCTCGGCGGATCCAATCAAACGGCGAACACAGTTAAATCGGTGCAAAACATACAGAGTCAAAACGTCAGCTCCCCCGGAAGTCCATTCTCTATTCCTCTCAAGAGTCCAGCCTCGAACATCGCCCCACCGACGCCGAGTCCGAGTCCCAACAGATTGCTGCTGAGATCGCCGGCTTCAAACTCCATACAGTCGAGCCGTAACAGTCCGAGCCCGGTCGCTAACTCGACCAGTAACTTCAGTATGCAGTTGCAGAGCCCGATGCAGAGTCCGCTGAGTGTCGGACAGATACAGAGTCCCGCCCCGAGTCCCTATCCACCGGCCAAGAGTCCTCATCATCTCGGCGGTGGGAACACCCTGAACAACAGGAGTCCCGCTCCAGGTGGAAGTCCTGGACCACCAGTCGTAAGTATATCGATGATGAATCGTCGATGACTCCGATCCGTGGATCGATGTCTTCGCGTGATTTAAAGCTTCGATGACTTCTGGAATATTTGTTCGGTTGTAGACAGAGTATCTCCGTTCCAATTTCAGGTGAGACCCAATACACCGATTTTACAGCAAGGGATGCAGGTGCTGCAAATTATTCACGGAGCACCTCAGGGTTACCAGCAAGCCTCGTCCCAGCTAGTGACCCGCACTCATCTCTTTGGTAATCAACAGATTCAGATAGCAACGGCGAAACCAGCCAAGCAACCACCGCAGATTCTGCCCAAACCGCCGAATCAGCAGGGCGTCACGTCGCAACAAAAGCAGAGGGTCACAACGACCATAACGAGTCAAGTTACTCAACAGACGCAGCCGCAGCTCGTGCTTGCCAGCCCTCAGCAGAACCAGACCACTGCGACGATGATACCGACGGCGCAGGGTCTTCTCCTCAATCAGGTATATAACCGTTTTCGATCGAACGGAATTTCGAACGTCGATGTCGATCCGTGAAAAATTTAGGAACAACATTCGGACGTATGAAAAAATGTAGGAGAAACAAATTGTGACTTTGAGCCGACATATTAACATCGCGTCTATCGCAGCCATCCGTCATCGTCATTTATTCACACACATCCGCTGTACGAATAATGCTGTACTACCGATATCGTCGCGAAGATCTGCGAAGTTTCAGTTCGCAACCCCTTCGACGTTCATTCACGATATCTGCATGCGCGCATGTTTGTCTCTAACCCGCTCGTCCGAGCCGCTTTATCGTCGATCGTCGAATCATCGACAAGATTCGCTGCCGTTGCTGCCTGTTAACGGTGTTTCTATCAATTGGGTTTGTGGTACGTAGGTCCTGCCATCATCCGGGCCAGTTATCGTCCAGCAACAACCTGGCGGCGTTCAGCTTATACTCCGGGCGCCAACGAACGCTCAGCAACAAACGCATACCGCACAGGTGATGGTTTCATTTCCATATCATTTATCACACTTTTCATCATTCCAAATGTCATCGCTTTTGTCAAAGTATGTTCTGTATAATTTGTGTTACGTTACTAAAAAAACGATATTACAGGATCGCTCGCCAACGGATCGCGCTTTCTGTCACGCCCATAAACCCTATTTGGTTTTTTTTTCTCGTCCATCTCTCCGTTTCTTCGTTTATCGGTGACACGATCGATTCGACAAACGCACGCGCTAGATCAAACTTGCATGCCATTTTTTCAATTGCGTGTACGCTCTGGTTACAGATTCAGAGAGACAGAGAGAGATTCTGAGAGTAAGATTAAAGAGAAAAGAAAAGATTTTTTTTAGGTCTCTTTATCTAAAAATTTCGATCAAACTTACCTTTACAGCTGACGCAGCAGCAGTTGGTCAGAGTCGTGACGGCCCAGGGTATGCAACTTCAAGGTCTCACGCCAACATTCTTCGCTGTTCCGAACGGATTTCCTTCGGCGGCTCAACCTGTGATAAGGCACACGCCCACGAGTCCTGCACCCTGTAAGTAAAAGAAATCAACCCCTCATTTAATCTCATGGTCGTCGACAGATTAAAAAACGCCTGACCTACGATGGTTATAATTGAACTAATCGATTTTTATCAAACTCACAGCAAATACCGGTAACAACAATCCCATAGTAATACAGAACGCGATGGTGCAGAGTCCCCAGTCGCAAATCGCTCAAGTAAGTTCGTCGACGGCTAGTGGAAACGTAACGCCGAACCAGCCCGTGGTCGATCAGAGTTTGCTACCACCGCCGAAGAAAAAAGCGAAAAAGAAGAAGAGAGCGAAGAAGAAAGACGACGACCCGCCGAAGCTCGATCTCGCTAGTATAATGAAGATATCGGGTATCGGTGACGACGACGATATATTCGACACCGATCTTGGCCCCGAGTGTGAGGCGCCGCAGCATCAGCAGCAACAGCTGCATATTGAGCAGCACAATCAAGTGCAGCATCTCAATCAAATGAAGGCCCAGGGTTCGGTCTTGAGCAGCCAGGCTCAAAGCGTCATTCAGGTTACGACTACGAATACAACGAATACCCAGCAACGCCAACAACAACAGCAACAGCAGCAGCAACAACAACAACAGCCACATCAAAGTCAACAAGCCGTCGCGACGTCCGAAAATGATGGCAGTCCACTAGTTTCTCAATTGCAAATGCCAATACAGAACGCGATATCCGGGCAATTGCGATTAGCTGTCGGCGAGGATGGTAGGGTAGTTTTACATCACACACCGGAGCCCAATCAACCAGAGATCGACCAAGCTACGGCTCAGGCTCTTATACGCTCGTTAACGCAAGGTGGTGGTGCAAACTCGCAGATAATCTCCCAACTTCTCGGTCACGCTCAGACAATATCGCAGAATGTTCAAAACAATGCTAACAATCGTGCCAAGTCAGCGAAGCAGGTTCAGCAGCAACAGCAGCAGCAACAACAACAACAGCAACAGCAGAATCAAGCATTCGGTCAAATCGTAACTGGAGCTGTCTCTCATCAGCCCGTAACGTCCTCAGCTAGTCCCCAGCAAGTTCAGATCTGTGCGAAATTGAATAACACTCAAGAAACTTCGAGTCAATGTAGAAATATAACTGGACAACGTAACATCGTCAACATACAACAGCAGCAGCAAACGATGCTAGTAAACGCACAAACTAAGAACGTACAGACTCTGAACGCTGGAATGCAACTGAGCAACGCTGGTGTGCAGATAGCGATGAGTCCTCAGTCGCCCAAAACGAATTGTCCAAAGTTCAACGACGTACAGACGCCGAAGATCGTAACGAACCAATCGGTGACCGGCCAACAAGGCAAGAAGAGCGGCCAAGCCTCCGGCGGCAACACGGGAGGCGCGATGAGGCACGGTTTAACGAAGGCTCAGCGGGCCGCACAGACCCAGAAGAATCTTCAAGGTACCGGAACTGTACATCGGAACGTGACTATAGCGAAGAATGTTCAAAGTGCACAGCAGAGACTCCATAAAGAAGATCAACAGCAGCAGCAACACCAGCAGCAGCAGCAGCAACAACAACAACAACAACAACAACAGCAGCAGCAGCAGCAGCAACAAAATCTTCATGAAATATCTACGCAGACCATGCAGGGATTAAACGCTCAACAGAATCTCCACAAAATAACTGTATCGGGCGTTCAGACGAACTCCCTCAATCTTCTGCAGCAACAGCAGCACCAACATTCAACTAACGGCAATCAACAGACGACTATGCAATTCGTACAAACGAGCGACGGTGTTCATCATCAGATAATCCATCAAAATTGTATGGCCGGTATGGAGCGAATTAACCAGCACGTGTCACACGACGCTCACCGAGTTCAGCATCAGGACACGAGCGGAGCGATTTCTCAACAAACAGCTCAAGCCATACAGCAGAATTTGAACGTTCAGCAAGCTTTGCATCAACAACAGCAGCAGCTTATTCAGCAGCACAAGGGAACGACGGCGAACGTTTCTTGCTCGACGAGTATTCAGCAGCGATGTGACAAATCTCTTATGAATTCCCAGCAAGTTGGTCCTGTCCAGCAGACGATGCAGCAACAGAATATAATATTTTCGAACGCACCATGTCCCAGCAATGAGCAGCAGCAACAACAACAGCAACACCACCACCAACAGCAACAGGCACATCAGAAGCAACAAGAACAGCAGACCACCGAAATGCTCAACTCAGCAGCGACGAGTATTCTCAACAATGCACCGAAGATAACGCCTGAGATACTAAACGCCCTCAGCAATCTAAATCCCAACGATCAGCTGTTAATCGCGAACGCCAACGGACAAATGCAAGTGATAAGTCAGCAGTTGTTGCAGCAACTGTTGACCGGACAGCTGAATGCAACAAGACCACCGATGAACCAAAATCAAACGCAGAAAATTGTCATAGGCGAAGCCGACGCGAGCTCCCAGAATCTTCAGGGTGTTCAGATAAACACACCGAACAGTCAGATAATCGTCAACAGTTCGGGTGGTGCACCGACGATTCAGAACAACATACAGAACATCGTCGTGCAGGCGGCACCATCACAGATGCCCCACCAGATACAGATACAGAATTCCGGTTTTCCAAGTCAATTCATCGACAATCTAAATCAACAACAGATAAGGAATTTATCGAACAATCAACCGCAACACCACCCGCAGCAGCCACAACCACAGCAGCAAATTACGCCCACAACGACCACGACCACAGCGAAGAAAGCAAAGATCTCAAAGAGACCAAAATTGGCCGGTAGCTCTGCCCAGAACATCGCGAACGCGCAAGGAGCAAAAGCTCTGGCGTCTCGTCCGGCAATGGTTACGACGTCGACGACGACGACCGTGAAGACGGAGAGCGGTAACAAGGTCACGACCAACTTGACGCCCCAGGCTACGACGACAATAAAAGTCGAGCCCGGCACGGTGGGAAATGGACGAACCGCGGTGACATCGCCCGCTGCCGCCCAAGCCTCCGCACCCGCAAACGGACAAATGGCACAGAGAACGACGCGCTACATTCAACTACCTGCCCAGAAGCAACAGATGCTGAAGAACATACAGGCCCAGATACAGTCGATCGTTACGCGAAAGACCAATACCCAGACTGACCAGGCGATGTTGAAGAAACTCTACCAGGAACACGCGAAGATAGTTTCGAGTGGGAAAGTCGTCAGTGGTGCTAATCATCCAGTAAGCAGCGTAAGTCGATCGATATCCCTCAGTGCTGATCCGAGGAACCGTGGAAGTTTTCACCGTACGAGAATTTATATTTTATTTTTTATGTTCCTCGACAGGTTACGGAATCACAGACTGTCGTCGCATCAGCGGCAATCGTACCGCCCAGTCATCAGGCTCAGAGCACCTGCAAAAATCAAACGTCCACGGTACAAACGCAAACGCAAACTCCCGCGACGGTCACGACGAGAAACGCCCAGTGTTCCAGCCCGAGCGGACAGGAACTTTCGACTAACGTCGTGACTTCGGTTATTAGCAATATCCCGGTATGTTTTACGCTTTCATTAACCACTTTCAATTATGCTAGATCGATAAACAAACATGTAAGGTATATGTCCCAATGGAAAAGAGGTGACATATGATTTTACATTTCCGGGGACCGAGAAACTCCGGGCACCTCTTTTAGGTATTCGGCTATTAGTTTTTTACCGTGAAGCATAAAAAAAACACGTAATCAATGTGAATCGTTTTGTTCTCGATGCAGCAGGTACCACAGAGCATGCCTAACATTTCTTCACCGAGTCTTCACCCGATCCAAACGAAGCAGCCGCCACAGCCGCAGCCTCAACAGCCGCAAAAATTCTATCAGCCTCTCGGTAGTCAGCTCCTAAGTCCGTCCTCGTCGAGCGCGCCGACCAACTTTCCGCCGTCGAGCGCAAAGACGCCACCTCTGCAATGCACAACCGCCCAGCAGACGACGCAACAGCCACCCCCGCCGCTGATTCAGCAAACAACAACGAGTACACAGCAGTCTACGCAATGCCAGACTGATCCACCGGACATCAAGTCGAATATTCAGCTGTTAAGTCCAATTAAACACGAATTGCCCTCGCCTATACAGGTCCAAGTGCAGACTGGCTCACCCGCAGGTCAGGTGGCCTCCCCGAGAGTGGCCGGCAAGGCGCAAAGAATACAGAGTCCGGTAAACATCGCCAACAGTCCCGGTGCTAAACAACTGGTCAGCCCGGTGAGTGGTGCGGGACCAATGGTGAGCCCAAGGCAGGGCGTCAAGAGACCCGCCACGTCGCCGATTTGTCGACAAATCAATCGCGGCGACCTGTAAGTATTGTCGCGATAATACAATAGAAAGAAACACAATCTAAAGTTGTTACGATACTATGTTGTATTTTAAAAATTTCAGCGTGGAACAGCAACTCAAAATCGATCAAAACGGTGCAACGAATCCGGATGTGAATACCCCTTTCGCAGGTAAACGCGACGCCTGCAAGAGGCTCGTCAGATACCATTGCTTCAACGAGCAGGTCCTAAGTGCCAAACATCTCGCCAAAGCTGACGAGATATTTGAAGAAACGGCTAAACATCTACTAGGCAAATTCAACTCGATGATGAACAAATACACGTATCTACTGCTGATGGAGAGCATGGTAAAAACCATTTCTATGTAACATTTCGTACATTTGTCGATGTATAAAATCGGAATCTTAATTTTGATTAAAAAAACTTACAGCGCGAAGTCAGGACATCGGAGTTGATGATGATAGACAGAACTTTCGTCGCAGAGGAGGAGAGCATGCTGACGAGATTGCGCGAGCAAGAAGCTAAAGTCAGCGGTAAGTACAAAATAAAAATTAAAAAATTATTAAATCGCGAGTATTTCCTAGCCTGACTGAACGTCATTTTATGCCTTTGACAGAGGAGTTTAAGAGGGAGGACAAACCTCTCGTTAAAGTGGAGGCCGACCTGACAGAAGATGAGAAACCACCCTCGACGCTTGCCAGTGTCTCGGTTAAGCGCGAGCTCGAGGATGATTTTCCGAGCATAGAAGCGGACTCCAAGCTTCTACTCAAGCCCTCCAGTTGCACGAGCGGCGACTACGATGAGTGGCTCGAAATACAAAAAGAGCTCGGCGTTTATCCGAGCGTCGGTAATGATACGTCGAAGAGTAGGAACATTGGTGTGGCGGCGGTCAGTGGAAGTGGAAGTGTCGCCTGTAGTGTGTCCGGGTCGTCTTCGAGGTCATCCTCGAAGGCGGAAAGAACGCGAGCGAATGGCGAGTGTCGTCTAGGCGGTGCGACCGCGGCTGCGGCGTCGGTCGTCGCAGCAGCGGCTACAAGTGCGTCCAGTGTGACGAGCGCGAACGTTCAAAAAAACACTTACGAGCAGGACTCGACGAGCTTGGACGCGGAGAGACGTTGGAGCAGCGCCACTGATCTCGAGCGCGACCTTCTCGAGGATACCGACAGCCTGGACGGTCTAGCCCTTCAGACCCAGTGCCCGTCGACCCTCAATCTCGGTAGCAACGAATCCGTAACCGTCAACGACTATGACGACATCAACGCTCAGGTACAGTCGGCAATCGACAGCATTCTCAATCTAAAAAAGAGACCGTCGACCGCTGCCTCAGCGAGCAGCACCAGCGGTAATCCTGCTCCCCAACAAACCAGTGAATCGAAGGACACGGTGCTCGATCAGGCGGTCCGTAGCATTTTGGGCTCGTGACCCTCCTTCAATAAAGTATGTTAATCGTTTGAGTGACGAATCGAATCGTGGGATACCCTGGTTAACGTCGATCACTCGTTTACCCCCCCCCCCCCCTCACCCGGTGCGATGCGAATTCGACGATGTGAACAATCGTCGATTTTTCGATAAAACGAATCGAAGCCAGCCCGACGTCGGCGGCGATGACAAACGACCGGGTTGATCTGGAAAAGTCTCTTTCATTCGTTCGTTGTCGTCGTCGTTTCATTCTCGTTATTGCATGCGGGAACGCCGAGAGACAGTGAGAGCTATGCAGAATCTACACATACGGAAGACGTAAAAAAGCGAGTCCGGCTACACGATTCTTCGCACGATGTTTATCGATAACAATGATTTTATCAATTTTTTTAGTCTTTTTTTTTCCTTTCTTTTTTTCTTCTCTCTTTCCGTTTCACAATGGCAATAATTATTTATATACACAAAGATGTACACTTTCCAATAGACTAGAAGCGCGTAAATATGAAGCCATCGTGTAACTGTAATTTTTAGATGATGTAAATGTGATTAGATAGAATTTGTGGCATGACGAAAAAAAAAACAAAAAAAACAGTGTCAATCCACGCTCTCAGATGTTTCGAATCTGCAAGTTTGTAATGTAATTTTGTAAAAAGGAATCTATTTAAAGAACAAAAAAAGAATGATTTATTCATCGTTTTTAACTGTAAAACTTATCTTAACGAAACAAGGATAATGAAGAAAAAGAATGAAAAACAAAAAACAACGCGTCAAATGGATACTATTCCAAAACGCAAGTCGGTGAATTGTAAATATACTGTTTAAGGTGTATTATTATAATATTAATATTATTATTATTTTAATTATTTTAATTATTATATCGTTGGGGTATTTCCTCGGCGTTATTATTACAAGTAGCAATTACTCTATCGTCACCGTCGTTTTTAAACTTTTGTCTCTTCTCACTTCGATCTTCGGTGCGATTAAACAAGATAGAGGCGAGAACGAGATTGGTCGGTCGGCATCACGACAATTCAATCGGTCTTGAGATTTCTTCTTGTTCTTAAATTCCCTATTTTTGTTTTTTTTCCATCAGTGACTAATCATAACCGGTAACAGTCTGAATTCAAACGGAAAATCAAAGCGTGAACAGGATAGATTTTTTATCTAGACTTACAAGTTTTACATAAACAATTTTGAGCGTCACTTAGATAAACACAAACAAAAAATAAAAACACAGCTACAAGAGGACAACAATAGGAGTGCGTAGATACTTAGTGCGTATACGGTGAAACAGAGAGAGTTGGCCGACGGAGAAAGGATGGTCCACGAAAATATATATATATATACATATGTATATATTTTTCTGAGTGAAACAGATCGGCACCTCATCGATCCTCCTTGCGATGCACGTAAACGTATACGACAAACATTTTGCGCGAATGACAATGTTTTACCGGCACGATGAAAAAGAAAGAAAAAACAGAAAGTGAATCAATAGATTATCTCAATTAACGCTCATAGTTTTCTCAATCACCTATGGCTCTTGTGACGTCACGAACGTTGTACTTTCGCCGCGTTCTCACCACTTCGTTATCGGGATATCACTGTTTTATGGACGAAGAAAAAATAAAGATTTGAAATTAAAATTGAAATTAAAAATAAAATTCAAACTGAGCACAGTGGGAAACGCAATAATATGTACGCACTGGATGCCCCGCGTCTATTTTACAATACATCTCGATCGAACGATACGTATATTATTGACAATGGACCGATTGTAAATTCGAGGGAACCTAAATATATAGAGATAAAAACAATAAAAAAAGAACAACAATCAATAAATAGTGAGCCTTTGGTAATCAATGACAAATCTATCATATCAATTTTATTTTACCGAGCACAGAGGTAATGCGTTTTTTAAAAGTACCTTAAATAATGCATTTTTTAATGGAAAAATCGTGCAGTGACGGAATTTATAGAGCGATTTTTATAGGGTTCGGTAAAAGGATGAAGAGCTTGCCCGATCAAATTTGCCAACGGGGTTCCCTCTTAATTTACGATCGGTGTTTTTTAACGGAAAATTAATGTTGTAATTGAAGAAACGATAAACCGAGAAGGAAAATTCTCGGCAATCGGGCGGCTTAACGAGAATCCATCATAAAACTTCATTGACAAAGAATCGTACAAGTTTTAGATCCGGTTAACGTAGAAACGAATGATTGACGAAGGGTTTTCTCAGTATTTCCGTATCCTTTCGCCGTGCGATCTCTCGACAAATTGACCCTATACATTGTTTCGTCTTGTACAGGGATAATAAAAATTACTTTTTTTGTTTGGCAAAAAGCAATCTAAGACTGACAAATATACAGACGAGAGAAGGAAAAAAAAATAATAATAATAATAAATACAAACAAACGAGCAGAACTATTAATGTAATACAATGTAACGAGTAATTAACCGTTTGTACATAAATATTTAAATGCACACACGTGATGAGAAACAAGATAAGAATGGAAGAAAACAAACGAATAATAATACAACACACAAACATCACCCGACGGCAAACGCGACTTAATTCTAATGGCTCTTGCAGGTTTTGAAAGATGAATATATTAAAGTTCTGTTGTTCCTAATAAATTGCCGACATTTTGCCAATAATAAATGTTTCCTTTCTAAAAACACCCTTTAAGATCCTCTTTCGATTGCAGATACACAAAAAGCGTTGAGGGGTGCAACTTTTCACTTCCCCATTGCATAACAAGTGTGGGAACTGAAAAATGTTTTTCTTAAGACGATAAGAAACTGACTCGGTCGGGAACGAAAACTAATTCATTACTTTAAAACGTTCTAAACTTCGTGTAAAAAAAAAGAATGATCTTTTTTCGTTATGCAATTAATTATTTAGTTTTCGTTACCAACTGTGTCGTGTCGTCCTCTTAAGGTGGACGTAAAGATTAACATGATTCTCCGAAACGTTTAAAAAAAAATAAAAACCAAATTTCGGGACGCACCGCATATTTGATCAACGCAGTGCATCTCGCAGTTCGGTTTTCGTTTTATGCAATCGTTTCGGAGGAAAATCAGTTTTTAGTCCGTCTCTTTTCTTCATACGTGTACGTGTCTAACGGCCCCTTAAGTCGAGGTTGAACGTGTGTGGCGGTGAGCGCTTAGGTTGGAGAGAGACAGCCGCATGGGCGTTCGTGTAAATACAAGCGAGAGGGTGTCTAGACTTCCCTTAAGCGGAGGTCGAACCCAGTCAGTGATTGCTATGGTGCAAGAGAGATACTGTCACGAGGTTTTTGTAAGAGCCGCAGACGGAAAAGTTTAGTCTCTTAAGGGGATATCGCCGTTACCATAGCTACGGAAGTGGAATCGTTTCAGTTGCGATTGCGCGTGTAACGTCAAAAAAAGAGCGGGTTCGAATGTCGCCTCGTGTTTCGTTAATCTTCGCCAGAACCATAATAAACAAATTGAATCATCCGCACAACTAGCGCCGACGAACAATGGGTGAAGTCGACAACGCTCAAATAATTGTAAGTATCGTTAATACATTCAACGGAATCGGCCATCAAAAGAAAAAACTAACCTATCTGGTTTACACGTTACTAAAAGTTGACCGAAATAAATTTATCAAAAGATTCGATAATTCGAGGTTTGTCTCTTACTTCACATTAGGAATATCTTGTTTTGTAATAATGACTTTTCGATCATTCGGGCAGGCTATTCCGGACGATGTCTGCAGAAGGGGTATCGCAGCTACCTGGAGCGGCGGCAACAAAATTGGAGTCCATGCGTACAAACATGTAGACGTTTACTCTGAAGGTACACAGAGTGTATTCTCTTCATCAATGTTCTCTTCATAATTACATTGTGCCAATGGCTTCAATAAATTTGTCTTCCAGATAAACCTAGCAACCTTGCTCCTTGTGAAGCCAAGGTACACCTCTTGAGACAAGAGGTAATACTGTTCGACCCAACACTGCGGAAGCTTGTGAACGAAAGCAACGGAGTATTCCTATCAATAAAGAAACTAAAGTCGCAGGGAGGAGGAGAGCTCAGGCCTGAGTTGGTGAAACACAGCAAACAGTACAGATCCATCCTGCGAGCTTGCGTGGAAAGCCTGCAAGATACTGCTGAGAAATCTGATTCCGAGAAGAGATCTCTGCTAGAAAATTTTCTCACCATATTCTACAACGTTGAGTGCGTCTGGCATCTTACAGAGATTCTCTATATCGACGCTATTCCGGGTATAAAGTTTACAAACCTTACAAATCTCCGAAATGTACAAATTTACGAATTTACATTTTCGGGAATTGACGAATCTACCAACTAACAAATTTCTTTCACATTTTCTCATATCACCGATTAAATTCTAGGCGACGTTGTGCTTCCTCAACTATTGGAATGGATTCGTTTCCACTTCCCGTCGCGGGAACTCGTAGCCGTAAAAATACTGGCGAAAAAGTCAATTGGGGCCGAGCTGGAAAACATGAATTATTGGGCGGCCGTTATGGGCTGTGCTTTGCACGGAAAACTCGAGGTCGTGAGGGCTCTCCTCGCCCTTCACAGTAAAGCAGATCATCCAGCGTTCATTACTGCCGACAATACTCTGAAAACGATGCCGGTTTACAACGTATACGGTGGTTACTCCGTAAACGAATTCACTATGCGATGGAAGCACTGGCAGCTCGATCTTTCGTCGAACGTCGGATGTAAGACGTTTTCCGTCGACGATAATTTGGAATCGTTGATGAAAGTAAGAAATATGCGTTTGAATCAAAATCTCAGAAAAACGACCAAAAAAAAATGCAAAACGCCTCCGGCGGCTCACTAATTGTTCGTCTCTCAAAATCTATCGCAGCTGGTGGTCGGTGAGGAGTCCATACTCTGGGAATTTTCTAAGTACACCGAAGCTTGGTACGAACTTTTAGCCGCAAAGTTATTCTACTCGGCTCCCTGCTGTAAGCAACCGGAGCTCGCTCGTCACGCGAACAATATTGCTGAGAAGTGGCAAGCCGGTAGAAATCTCGATCACGTCATACTCGCTCTCATGGAGAGTGATCTTCATCAAGTAATCAAAGAAATACAATACATGAGCGACAACGGTTGGTTCGCCGCACATCTAACGGATCTACTCTACAACTGCGAGAAGCTCAATATTATAGACAAACATCAGACAAAGTGAGTAATGCGACTTTCTTCCATAGGCTAACTCGAACTTGAATGGATAAATGAATTATTATTTTATTCCGTTTTCTCAATATTTTTCCTAACAGCGTAACACGCCAAGTGCACGAATCTCTGATTCTCGACTACGGTAGCACTCTCATGAGTCATCCATCGCTCTGGCAGTGCGGGGTGAGTTATCTAGAGCAGTGCTCGATCCAGGGCGCAGCGAGATTGGAAACTTTACTTGAATCGATACCAATGGGCACGGAAGCGAAAATCAACAAGATAATAAATGTAGCGCGTAAAAACAACATGAACCACGTCGGTGAGTCGGCTTGGGTTTCCGAAGGAACAACAGAAAGATTATCACTGACATTATCGATCAATTCGAAAATATTTTTAGTTACGAGTATCTGCAAGATTCAGGGAATAAGATGCATTCGTCGAGACAGGGTCGGTAACGCTCTCGCATGGGCTCTCAAGGCTCAGGACGGCGATTTTGCAACGTACATCGCCGATCAGTTTCTCAAACGTTACGCCGATGTGGGCGAGTTGGATTGTCGCGATCTCCTCGAGAATCTCGGACCTTGTATGCTGACAAGCGACAGACTGACTTTTCTCGGAAAGTACTGCGAATTTCATCAGATGTATGGTATAGGAGAGTTCAAGGAAGCCGCGACCTTGCTCGTCTCTCTTCTGGTGTCAAACTTAACACCGAAATAGTGAGTGCAAATGTTTTCAGCAGCTTAAATTTTCGTATCTATCAACGCAGACGGAATCCAACGATTATTAAATTTTATTTCAGTTTCTGGTCCATTCTTCTTACCGACGCTATTCCACTTCTCGAAGCAGAGGACGTTATTCTGTCGTCCGAAGATAGTTTCGAGCTAATGCGTTGCGTCGAGGATCACGGTGACGATCCAAAGTTTCACGAGAAGATCGAGATATTCAGACTCGCCGTGGCGCGAAATCTCGCTCGGGCTCTCAACATCGAAGGCTGTCAAGCAGATCATTGAACAATCCTTTCGTTTAGAAAGCATTAAATTAACCGGGGCGTTTCCCAAGTTTTTCGAGTACCATCGTTCTTACATTCAATAATAAACGTTTACGAACAAACTTCAGAGTTTTCCCATAGAAAAAATGCAAAACTGATATAATCCTGTAGCAATGACGCGTCACCGCGGACTATACATTGCAAGCTCATCCGTCTCGACGGATCGCATGTAATTCGATAGACCCGATCGTTTCGTAATCATCGTGCCTCGAAAACGCACTCGGATCGTTCGGTTTACATACTGTTACAACTCGATATTCGAGTCAAGGCTCGTAAACATTATTCGGTTTCATCCGCTCCGCGAAACGCTTTGAAAGTGTTTTGTTATAAAGCCAAATTGCTGCACTTGACAGGACGTCAGTAACGGGACGCGTTCGTCAACCTCGTCTCCATCCTCCGCTAATCGGTAGGAAATTGAATTACGTAATTCAATTGATTTCTCGTTGAATGCCCCGATTGATTCGGTGCGTTCTTGCGTATAACTGCGCGGAGGTAGTACGTGCACTGGACGCGTGCGCGCCACAGCTGTGCCTACGCTACCTCTCCGATAATTCAGTGAAATCTTGCACTCCCAAAATGGAGTCCGCGGAGTGTGCAGCGCGGAGTTATACTCTCACTGTGAAATTTTGATCAATTTTTTCTGACGATCAAAAAAAGGCTTTGACAAAAAATCAATCGGACGGTGTTGTGCAGAGTTTTTAAATTATTTCGACGGATCAAAAGCATCGCTTACGGTGATATTAAAATAGCGTAAACAATAGTTTGACAGTTCGTTCTAAGTGTTTGTAAGTTTGCTGACGGATTTGTTATTGTTCGAAATAGTGAATAATCTTTTATTCTTTATAAAATTTATTCGATACCCCGCAGAGCACATTGGCCTGATAGCTGAAAAACGATAAGTAGCACTCATCCAGACGAAGGAAAAGAAAATCTAGTCTTATCAGTTGTACAACGAGGAATACACGTTTTCGGAGCAAAATGGTTGAGGGCTATCAAGTTCAAGGTGAAAGATGCGATTTTCTAATAAATCCAAGGCGATGCGAAAGTGAAGTGCGGAGCTACGAGACCCGAGGGAGTTCTGTGACTCGATGGAATCTAGCCGGAAAATTTCCGGCAAACTTGGAGCAATAGGGAACTAGAGATTAAAAGGAATGATACGAAAAAAAAATGACTAGAAGAGCCTGATGAGTATTTGAATCGATCGACCACCGTGAGTACCACAACAAAAATCATGCACAATTTTTATTTCGTGAAGCGAGATGAACGAGCTGGTAAATTAATAATACCATATATTTCTCTCATATACCACAAAAAAAAAAAATCAGAACGAAAATTGAGTTAAAAAAATATCGAAACATTCTTGCATTAAGCATAAATTTTAGGAGCAGAGCAGATCACAAAAAAATAGTTTCCATTAAATTTTTCTAAAGAATGTATTGATTGCCTGTTCATTTACCGCTTGAGCAACCTTGTATTATTATCATCTAAATTTCATCTCTTTTAGTTTTTCAAGGATGGAGGATTACACCCCGGTAGACGAGGATTTCCCCGGACGTCTCTTGCACCAGGCGGCACTATGGGATAACGCCGAGTTGCTGGAGGATCTTCTCCGAGGCGAACACTCACAGTACACGAATAGTCAAGATTCCTGGGGAAGGACTCCTCTGCACGCAGCCGCAATAACCGAAAATTCCCGATGTCTCGGAGTCCTCTTATCGGCGGGAGCGAATCCGAATGTACCGTGTGGTCCGCGCGGCCACTACAGAACGCCCCTGCACGTTTGCACGGAGCACGGTCATGCCGGTAACATCGGCAAGCTCCTTGAGTACAACGTCGACCTGACGATCCGCGACAGCAACGGATTGACCCCGTTGGACATAGCGAAGAAGGGCGACGACGCGACGTGCTCAGAGATGCTGATGAACGCAGCAGAAAAATACGAGCTGGCCAGAATGGCAACTCACGCGTCGCTGAGAGCAGCTTGTCTACAGGGAGATATCGTCGCCGCCCGGAATATCGTTCAGGGATGTTCGGACCATCTGGAGTGCATCGTCAACATGGCACCAAACGGAGCGAACAGCCTCCTCTTTGTGGCGTGCGAGATGGGCCACCGGGACATCGTCAGGCTCCTCCTGGACCATGGTGCCGATTGCCGTCTTCATCCCGTAACAAAGTACTGTCCCCTCTACATAGCCTGCTACAACGGAAAGCTCGAAATCGTCGAGCTGCTGCTCCGTCACTTTCCCAAGCAGATTCAGTCCCTGACGGTCGAGAAGTGGCTGCCCATACACGCCGCTACGATAAACGGTCATCATGCCGTCGTTGAGCTTCTTCTGAAATTCGAATATCCTCAGCACATATGTCAGAGATACAAAGACCCGAGCAGCGAGTTCGAGTACGAGATGCCTTTCGACCTAAACACCCAGGACGTTACGGGACAAAGTGTACTCTACATCGCGAGTATGCTGGGAAATCTGAGGATCGTCGAGACCCTCTTGAATTACAGGGTCAAGTCGAGAAAAATAAAGGAGGAGGACTCGGCAAACGGCAGCGTTCAACCACTGACGACCTCCAAGAGACGAATATCCAGTGGAATTCAGAGGCTTATGTCGAGTTTGAATTTTCGGAGTAAATCCTTCGAGAAGAAAGACGACAATACCATAAGCCCACTGTTCCTGGATCTGTTTTGCTGCAACAACACAGAAACAGCTCTTCACGCCACCGTCAAGGCCGGACACACCGAGGTGGTCGCGGCGCTCCTCCAGGCCGGTGCGAATCCAAATTTGCCGGTCAGAATGTCCAGCGAGCAGAACGATCAGGAGACAGCTCAGTCAACCGTTCTGACGATAGCCTGCCACAATCGGAACGTTAAAATAGCGGATCTTCTCCTGAAACACGGGGCCGTCGACAATGATTGCAAGGCTTTGAAAATCGCCGCTCAGAATCGCGACGAGGCTCTCACAGCCAAGCTTCTCTCTATCAAGGCTCATCCGGACTCTGAGTATAAGATCAACAAGAAAGCCATGACGGAATCGACACAAACTTCTCACTTCTCGGCTCTGTCGAGCTTCGGCAACGTGACTTATCCGTCGCTCTTTCCCAACACACCGACGATGATAAACTGGCACGAGCAGCAATGCAGACTCTCGCAGATCAGGTCGCAGTGGTTGATCGACGCGGTTCTTCACGTAAACAAAAAATTAAGCGCCAAGAATAACGATCTGGCTCTCTACGCTATAACTAGGATAGACATATCGCACAATTCTATAACGTCCGTGCCCTCGATGATATTCTATCTTCAGAGTCTTAGATACTTGAATATGGCGCAGAACAAGATCGACACTCTTACGGCCGAGGCTAAGACTCCCAGGGATAAGCTCTGCCCGGTTCTCGAGGAGGTGTATCTTCAGGACAATCGTCTCGAGCAGCTTCCCGAATTCCTGATGAATCTACCGGCACTCGAGATAATGGACGTGTCGAACAACAAGCTTCAGTGTCTACCGGAAAACATCTGGCGAGCGCCGAAACTCAAGGAACTAAACGCCTCCTTTAATCTCCTTCGGGATCTACCGAGCCAGGTGTCCCAGAACATAACGAGAAAGTCCCAGCGCGAGGATTCACTCAGCAACAGTCCCAGCAGCCGAAGTCTAGCCTCGCAGATGACGCTTCCCCGCGACGACTCTGCGGAATTCGACTCGTTCACGAAACTGGCCAACGCTCAGGTCATCGAGATGGAGCGTCCACACGTTTGGACCGGTTCGGTTCAAGTCTCCGAGAAGCATTCGGACGATGGTGAGCCCGGAGCCCGCTCAGTTCTCGCCTCGCTAAATCTTGCTCACAACCTCTTCAACAGCGTGCCCGTGGCTCTTCCCTGCCTGGCGGTCAGCCTCATGAGGCTCAATATGGCTTACAACTCTCTGAGGTCAATGAGCCACATAACTTCCTATCCTGCCAGCTTGAAGCAGCTCGATCTGTCCAACAACCAAATATCCTGTTGGCCGAGTCTGCCTCAGGTCGACGGAGCTGACTCCATGGAGCAAGCCTCCACAGCTTGTTATTGTCCAGCTACAAATGCCCAGTCACAAATAGTTCCGAACAACCGGCAAACGGCCACCTCCCTCAGAGACATAGTCCTCATGAGCGTCTGCACTCATCGTCGACATCTGAGACTCGAGAACCTCAGAACCCTCGTCCTGGCGAACAACTTGCTGACGAGAATCCAACTGACTTCGGTTGACGACGGCGAGACTCCCAATTTCGAGGAGGAGAGCGTCGACCGGGACACCAAGATAACTTATTCGGGCTCGAAACTCTATTTGCTCTTTCCCAACGTCAGCATGCTCGACGTCAGCAGCAATCAGCTCAAAGAAATCCCACAAAACATCTACGAGCTGTCAAATCTCTCGGTGCTGAACATAAGTGGAAATAGCGACATAAGTGAGTTGCCACCTCAGATGGGATTGCTCTCTCGTCTCTGGAACCTCAACACCCAGGGCTGCAGACTTCAAGAACCACTCAAGTCGATGATAGAATCCAAGAAGTACAAGACAATGGACGTTGTCGGCTACCTGAAGTCCATACTCGAGGACGCCAAGCCGTACGCCAGAATGAAGCTCATGATAGTCGGCATCCAGGGTATCGGGAAAACGAGCCTCCTCGAGCAGTTGCGCCAGGAGGGCGAGGTTCCAAACAAAAAGAAAGCTTCGGAACATTGGGCTAAGAGAATGGGGAACAAGAATATAAACGCGAAGACCGCTCGTGGCACGACAATATCGACCGTTGGCGTCGACATCGGCGACTGGCTCTACGAGAAGAAAGTACGCGGGCAATCGTCCCACGGCTCAGTCTATTTCAGAACCTGGGACTTCGGTGGACAGAGGGAGTATTACGCTACACATCAGTACTTTCTCTCCAAGAGGAGTCTTTATCTCGTGGTGTGGCGCATAACGGATGGTTTCAAGGGCGTCACAGAAATATTCCAGTGGCTCGTCAATATTCAAAGTCGGGCGCCGAATTCTCCGGTGATAATCGTTGGGACTCACTACGACGTGTCCAATGACCGGAGCGAGTTGCTGCAGCAGTGCATAAGGGACAAGTTCATCAACGTCGTTGACGCCGAGAAGTGCGGTCTGCCGAAAGTCATGGAGACCATAGAGGTCAGCTGCAAGACCAGGCACAATATAAAAATGCTGTGCAACCTCATATACGATGTTGTCTTTAGCCTCCGTTCACCGGGAAGCAAGGAGTTGCTGCTGGAGCAGCGTGTCCCAGCGAGTTACCTCGCTCTCGAGGACGTCGTCGTCCAACTAGCTCACGATCGCAAACTGACCGGTTGCGATCCCGTTCTAAAAGCCTCGCAGTACTACGCAGCCGTCAACAACGAGCTGCAGAAGCTTCACCGTTCCTTCCGCGATCCAGCCGAGCTCCATCAGGCAACCTTATTTCTTCATGAGAACGGTATAATCCTTCACTACGATGACGCTACCCTGAAGGATCTCTACTTCCTCGATCCCCAGTGGCTGTGCGACATGCTGGCTCACGTCGTCACCATAAGAGAAATCAATCCTTTCGCAAGGTCCGGAATCATGAAGCTGGACGACATACAGCACGTCTTCAAGTCCTCGACCATTTCGACGATAGACACGCAGGGTTATATAGTCAGTCTTCTCAACAAATTCGAGGTCGCTCTGACCTGGGACTATCGCACGCTGCTCATACCCTGTCTCCTGCCCACCGAGGAGGACATGCTGCGCAACAACCAGCTCATCAAGATACCCGTCAAGACCCGCGGCTGGCACGTCAGGTCGAAGAAGATAACGTCACCGATGTTCTCGTATCCAACCGGCAGCAGAGACAGGGTCAAGACCGAGTGTGTTCTCACATCAAGACCTCAACCAGATTGTTCCGTAACTAGACTCCTCCTTATGTCTTATTTTCCCAGTGGATTCTGGTCGCGTCTCATAACCCGAATCCTCGCCGACGACGCTATTGTCGAGATCGTCATGTCCTTCCTAGCACCCTTCAAAGACTTCGTCGACGATAATATATTCGCGAGTCTGCTGGACACACACGCCGAGTGGAATCTCTGGCAGACCGGTATCGAGCTTCGCTACGCTGGGATAACACTCCTGAGACTGAAGGAAGTCAATTGCAATCTGAAGAACACGCCTTACGACTATCGTCAATTCAAGTTCAAGCTGAAGCAGGACGGCATATGGTGCACCGTTGATCTGAAGAGTTCGGCTATACTGGAGATATGGTTTCCGGTCGACACTCTCGTTATAAAACAGCCGATATTGTCGGAATGCGCCGATGACGAGCCGATGGGCTATCAGGCCATAGTGGTAGAGCCCAGATCCGAGAGCATGCCCCAGCTTCTGGCACTCATCGTCGACCACATAGATATTCTCCTCGAGGACTGGTATCCCACTCTTGGAACTCGCTTCGTTCACACGTCGGAGGGCAAGCTGCTGGTCACCAGGCTCATACCCTGTCCGAGATGCCTGTTGAACAACGCTGAGCACGAGGCCGATGCCAACGAACAAGAGCAACACGCAACTGAAGAGATAAACAAGTACTACATGAATCACGAGCGACAGAGTCAGGACAGCTACAAATCCGACGGGGACAGCGGTGTCGGTTACGATAGTTCGACCTCCAGCAGGATTCCATCGCTGGAAGGCCATCCAGACTTCTTGAAGCAGTACTCCAATCCCGAGGAGATACTCGCCTACTCGTGGATGGTCGAGGAGTGCATTCTGTCGGCTTACAGCAACAAGACCATAGCCTGCCCGAAACACTCGGACATCCCTCTGTCCCATGTTGCTCCTGACATTATATTCATGGATCTCGGTGCGAAACACCTCATAAAACCTGACGACATAAAACGAGGAAAGATGCTTGGTCGTGGCGCCTTCGGTTTTGTCTTCAAAGGAACCTGCAGATTGCCGGGAACCTACTCGAGGGTCGATGTGGCGATGAAGATGCTCCAGCCCGTTCCACCGGGTCCGAATTCCAAGCAATCGGCCGTACTGGCTTACAAAGCCGCACAGAGCAAATGGGACAGGGATCCTCTTCAATATGCTTGCAAGGCTTACTGCACGGCTCGGCAGGAATTGAACATTTTGCTGACATTGAGACACGCTAACATCGTCCCTCTGGTTGGTATCGTGATAAGTCCCTTGGCCCTAGTCCTCGACCTCGCTCCGGAGGGCGCACTGGACAACGCCCTCAAGAACTATCGACGCTCCGGAGCAAAACTCGATTCCTACACCCTCCAGGCCATCGTTCTTCAGGTGGCCAAAGCCGTTGAATATCTCCATCAGCAGCACGTTATCTACAGGGACCTGAAGTCCGAGAACGTCCTTGTATGGCAGATGCCGCAGCCGTTCCAAGATCATCCAGACCATCCGGTTCACGTCAAGGTCGCTGATTACGGAATATCAAGACAGACACTGCCCTCCGGCGCTAAGGGATTTGGCGGCACCGAAGGCTTCATGGCGCCTGAGATAATCAAGTACAACGGCGAGGAAGAGTACACCGAGAAAGTCGACTCCTTCTCGTTCGGTATGTTCGTCTACGAGCTTGTCACACTGAGACAACCCTTCGAGGGCCACGAAGCCGTCAAGGAGTGCATACTGGAGGGTGGAAGGCCCTCTTTGACCTACAGGGAGACTCTCTATCCGTGCTATGTTCTCGACCTCATGGTCATATGCTGGGCACAAAATCCCAAGGACCGCCCAACAGCGAGTCAGATCGTCTCCATAGCCTCGGCTCCGGAATTCACTCATCTGGTCGATGTAACGCTGCTCACCGAGCGAACCCACGTAACGGCTATAACGACGACAACGAGACCGCTGGACGATAATCTCAACGGTGACGAAATATGGCTCGGGCACAATAACGGCGAAGTCGACATGCTCCTAGGTACCCAGAAGGGATGGCTCCAGCATGTGCGAATCGAGACACCCATAATACCCTACGCAATGTGCGGAGTGGACGGTTACGTGTGGATAGGCGACAACGCCGGGCAGATACACGTCTATCTGGGAAGTAACTTTGGCTGCGTCGGCAGTTACAATCTCGAGCCTGATCCCAGCAAGGAGTCCAAGGTCGTCGGACTCATCCATCTCGAGCAACTGAAGCAGTTCGCGGTTGCTCTTCACAGCGGTAAGATTTATCTCCTCTCGAATACTTTCACGCAGATGAAGAAGACCGAGATCGAGACCAGCGTCAGCGAGAACGTGAAGACGTACTCGCTGGTGGCGGTTCACCGGAAGCGCAGGATTTTGGAACTATGGGCCGGACAGAGTTTCGGCAGGGTGTCGATATACGTCCTTAAAGATGGGAATTTGATCGACAACGTTGAGTTGGCTCATGTTACCGGCGAGACAGCGAGCAAGAATTTGTTCGCCACTTATCTTCTCAGCGCTGAGGGAACGGTGCTCACTTATACCTATCCGGGATGCATCGTGTACCAGTGGGACGTTGACACCAGACAGATTATAAATAAGCTAGACATGTCGAAATTGGTACCGTGCTCGGAGAGTCTGAAGTCCATATCGATCGAGGAAAATTTGACTACGGAAAGATGCCAGGTGACCGCTCTGGAGGCTTGCTTCAATCACATTTACATCGGCACGACGTGGGGATGCATCGCCGTTGCCGAGTGCAATTCTCTGAGACCGATTACCATCTTCAGACCGTTCGAGGGCAAAGTTTGCCAGATAATAGCCTTCAAGTCCACGGAAAAGAAGAAACTCGCTCTGGCCACCGTTGGTCAAGGTTACCGCAGCTTGATATCGAGATACACGGATTATCCCGTAGATTGTCTTGTTGCAGAAGATCTGAGACACAATATGTACACGCTGCTCTGGAGATCGGAGCACTGGTCGGCGGCTTAATTAGTTTGTGAGGTGATCAGAAATAGTTTTGAGGGTAAACTTTGTGTGTCGTAGTCTAAGCAATATTGAGGGGGAGATTTAGCGTCTCAACGAGGGAAACGAAGAAGTGACAATTGGCTTCCAGATACACGTAAACCGCTTCGTACACAATTTTCACAAAGGGCTATCGATTGTTTCGTTAGCATTTATTTGTTGGAACAGTACCAGAAGTGCTTTAGGGTGCAGACAATTTACACGTAATAGTCATATAGAAGGAAATTAAAATCGAGCAGTGTTATGACGAAATGAAAATGATACAAGAGAAACAAAACAATATGACAAAGAAACGTCCAGATCACGGTCCATACGAATACGTTAAGTAATCTCTATCTTGCCTCGATTATTTATTCATTGACTATTCGCAATATATATTTATATATTGTCTTTAGAGACGCGCAGGGTGCTTTGAACGTTTTATTTTTATGCAACTTTTATTTTAATATTACCATTGGACATAAGGTATATTGTACTCACACGACAGGATAAACGATTTTTTACTACGCCTAGGAGCTTGCTTATCGCCAAGTGTGCATTTGCGAGCTGGCAAAAAAAACCGATCATAAAATTATCGGTGTAATCGTTCAGTCAATGATCTCTTAAAAATAGTTTTAAAAATAAATAAATGAAAACAATTTTTTACACTATCGACATTAGTCCGTTAAATTCGTGAATTAATAGAGCGAAGATCGGGACTAAAACATAGTTCGTTCGATTTTTTCTGCTCATCGCGAGGTGAATACGGGTAAAATTTATAAACTGATCGAGTAATAGAATCGGCAGGCTCGCTGTGAATTAAACAACTTAGAAAGTTCCATACTCGAATAATCGTAACAATATATTGTAACGAAACTAACTGTAGAATTAATAAGCGTCACTTGCGTCCCAACAACAAAGTTAATATTGATGATGTGATATCGTAATTGCATACCTTCGAGATACTCGAGTCTACGGTTAATCGAGCGTTTATTCCGAGAGTTTCAATTATGTTTCGGGGGGATTACTCTATAGCGCGAAGAAAGGAAGAAGAAACAAGAAGAAGCTCGCACGCATTTTTAAACTGTCGTGACTTCTAATGCACTCGCTTTTTATAATTCTCTACTCGACGCTACTCAGCTGCACGGATCGACGAAATCTCGTTAAGCTATTTTATTATTAAGTCCTAAATGGGAAAGATTTATCTTTAGCTATATACTATCCGCTACACTTTTACACTAGCCGATAATTAGCCTCTAGTTCGATAATTACATTTTTCTCGGCGATCCCTTTTTTTCTAATAGCCATTAATGATGATTGTTTTTTTTATTCACGTCGCATCACAAAACTGTTTACTAGCGTATTTTTGTTAAATATTTATTTTCATCCTACGACTCGCACCTGTACATAATATTTACATTACTCGAAAATCCCTATTGGAAGTGGTTGTTGAATGTATCGATAAATTGTCAAATATAACAAATTTGTTGACAGAACGCGACACCCCTGTTTATTCCAAACAATTCTCAAATATTGTACGAAGATAAAAAAAAATGCGACCTGTATGAAATTTGCTAGGAAAAGAAAAATTGTGGGCAACCTGTTTATCGGACAACTTCATCGCAACGATGGAACCGGAAGGTTATGCTTGTCCGGTTCAGCCCGCGGACAGTTACAACGGTTCCGCGCACAAAAATTTTAGCTGGTCACAGAGCATAAGCGACCTTGACGTTCTCGTTAAAGTGCCTGCTTGTCTGAAGAACCACGATGACCTCAGGGTCAACGTCTCGGCCAAGGGAATCAAGGTCGAGGCTCGCCGCAGCGTTATTCTGCAATCACACGATTCTCCTGACAGCGTTGGACCACAAAAAGCCAACTATCCGAAGACTGTTGGTGATCCGGACGAATGGACTACTATTCTCGAAGGCGAATTCACCTTTGCGACTAAACAGAACGAATCCCTGTGGAGTCTCGTTCCGGGAGAGAGCGTAAATGTAAATAGAAAGAAAATTATTTTTTTATATTTCGTTTTACTCGGTGCGCAAAGTGTAGATTAACACACGCTTCGCACGCATAAAACTCACCTTTTACACCTCGCGAAAGAATATTTCGTACGATACTCGTGCCATGAATTTTTTTATCAATTAGTGTGATTGCGACACTCGCCTTTGGCTCGTGCTGCAAACTCGCGCTCTTTGGAAACATTTTTGTTGCACTAGAATCGCGATATACTATTTTTCAACTATTGCACCAGATTCACCTGGAAAAGGTCAAGGAGAGATGGTGGGAGTCTCTGATAATCGGCGGGCCGAAGATCGAGCTGGGTATGATCGATTGCTCAAGGGAGTTCTCGGATTTGGGCGAAGCCGAGCAAATGAAGATCGGCGAGTTGATGTGGAAACATCGCCAAAAAATTACAGCAGGAAAAAAGCCCTGAACATAGACTGAATCATAAGTATTAAATTATTAACCGCGAATAAAAACGCACAAGACAACGAAATGATATTAATGTTTTGATTTTAATGGAGAGCTGGTTATGCGTTCAAGTCGATTTCACGAAAGTAACGGTGCGAGTTCGTCGATCGTTATCAATACTGCGCGCTAACTTTGGATAATTAATAACGAGGATATGAACTTAAACGGCGTATGTAGTAGGACTCGTGTGAAAAGCATTGCGAGCCCGTATAGGATTGCAAAGTGCGTGCTGACTCGGAATGGAAAGCGAATGTCGCGTTCAGAGATATACTGCAAGTGTGTACCCGCCTACGGAACAGCGAGTGATTTCAAATGACCGTTAATCGTCGTACGAACCTACAAAACTAACACGACGAAAGGAAGGAAAAAAAGTGTTAAAACGTTCTAATTTTCGTTAAGGTTCTCGGCTGTAGCTACTAAAATATCTGAATGGCATGCGCATGCGACCCGCTGGCCGTGTCGACCGTTAGGAGTCGAGAGAAAAATAATAATTCGAGCCCGAACCGTTGAACCGACCTACGAAAACCGACGCTCCTGGTTTGATCTTCAATAAGTAAAACTAATTCTAACTGACCCTTCTAGGGACCAACCTCTTTCTCTGAAAAAAGAAAGATTGTTTTGAGAAAGAGAGAGGTCTTTTCCATAAAAATATGTAGAAAATGAAAACCGACTATTTTGATGATAAGAAAAGAAAGAATCTCATCGACGAAAATACCGTCAATTTCATCGTGTATTATTCCTCGATCGGAATTCTTCCGGTGAAACATCGTAAATAACAATTATGAGCCACGGCGTTTGTGCCGTCCGTTTGAAATTACAATATCCAAGGCCTTAGAAGGATACGAATGAATCGACGACGATGAGGCGGACACGCGGAAGGCAGCGACACCACGTTATCTCTGTATCCATGTCCGAGAATGGAAACGGCGCAAGTCACCGCGTCAGACTATCAGTATGCCGCCCTTGTTGCATCCGCCCGTCGATATGTGTGGTACGGTGCGCCAGTAAACGCGTTTAGAAAAAAAAGAAAGCTTTGACGATCGAGAAGTCGTCGTAAGGAAGTACAATTACGAAATTTCCCTGACGGTAAGTGAGCTCCGGACAAAATAGCTTTTCTCTATATCCGCAAAAATATTCTCCATCGCCGCGTGTGTGGCTTGCGAACCGATATTCAACAAAAAACAGAACCCACCTCGGACTTCTTTTTTCTCTACAAGGTGCCGCGCGACAGGTGGGCGAGTTCGCGTGGGAAACTTTCTTTCGAGTCCAGATTTTCTGCTACTCAGCTTTTCGAATCTCTTTGCATTAAAGGGTCGCGGTTCCAAAATTCTTAGGGTCTCGTTTTGTTGTGAAAGTCTACCGGATGTTCGCAGGTGATTTTCTTGCCGCGAGCCTTCGAAGAAAGGTCGGGGCCTTGACCGGTATAAGCTGCGTGACCTGGAAAAAAATATTTCACCAGCCCGCCGCTCTCCCGTTCTCTCGTTCTCGGTTCTGTCGAGTTTTAGGCGAGTCGAGGAGTCTTACGGGCGAACCAGGTTGTTTCAAGAGCGCGCACCACTCGTCGTCGGGATCGCCGAGGGGACTCTTCAGAATGCGCGGAATTCAGTCTTTTCCACGAGAAGCCACAAACATTATCACCGGGTAGGCTGAGCGAGGGTGAAGAAATTTTACACGAGTCGGTTTATACCGAACGTGGTTGGTCTCGGCGACGACGACGACGACGACGGGCAGAGAAGAGTGTATCGGGCCTAGTGCCTCTTCGCCAGGCACTCACCGAGCGAGGGACGAGGCGGAATGAAGAAGGTAGGAGGAGCAGACGGGACCGGTGGCGAGCAGGAGGCAGGTAACGCGCCGGGTACGGTCGCTGTTCTCAATCCGGGAGGAATTTTCATAAAAATCGTTGCTCGACGAGATTTTATCTCGTCCAGTATGGAAATTTCATGCGATCGAAATTGATAAAAAAAATTATAGAAAGATTTTCCGTCCCCTTTCAGTCGCTCATCTGGTTAGTTCGATAAATGCTGAAAGAGTTCCGGATCGCCAGTTTTTTTAAGTCAAATATTTAAGACAGATAATTTAATTCCAAGGACAGTATTTGCATATCCTCTAGCAGCTCACTTCTTAATTCGTACTTGAGAACTGAATTTGCAAAGCTCACGGACAGGAAGTTTTTATCTTTGTTTCGGACATGGCAATTATTAAAAATAAATTTGTGCTAACGGCAGTTAGTCGAAAGGCAGAAAGTTCCAAATTCTAAGGATTACAACATTCGTATAACGTCAAATAGCTAAATTCTTAATTAATTTGTGTACCTAATTTTTTTTATTCACATTCTAAAAACACAATTTGCTAAGCTCACAGCTGGAAAAATTTCATTGCGATTTCACGATTAATTTCTCGAGAAAATTTTAAATGTTATTCAATCGAAATTTAAAAAAGATAATAAAAAATAACACCCCTCCTTCCTCTCGATCGTTGGTCTCTTTAACAAACTGAGAAAAAGAAGCTTCTGGTAACGTCAAATAGCCGCACGCATAATAAACCTCTGTTCTTAAAATTAATCCTCAACGAATATTATCTTCCAGCTCGAATTCGACAAGCTCGCATTTGGAAAAACGTTTCTTTCCGTTCGAGAAAATAATTTCTCGAAGAGGAGCGGGGAGGGGGAGATGCGGAGAGACAGGTTGAGAACCTGTTGGCAAGGTAAAACACAGGTAATATACCTGCCCGAGGGGCTATCCATCCCCACCTGAGTTTTCTCTCCGTCCCCTTCGCCTGTTTCTCCTGGGCGCTCTCGAGGCTCGGTGCCGACGTCGAGAAGGAGAAGGCGGCGGTTCTCCAAGGCTCGGGGGGGCACGGACCAAGTCGGGTTTCTGCCTTTTCTCCTCTCGAGTTCCACCTCGAGCCTCGTAGCCTGCTCGCGTAGTCGTCGTTCCGTTCTGTTCCCTGCTGCTCGCTGCTGCTCGGCTATCCGCGCTCTGCGACGTATCTCGCAGTGTTAAAACCCCCAGGAGAGTGGTATTGTCGGACCGTCGAAGATTCAGAGCCTCGCGCGTGTACTCACACACACATAGTCAAAGCGTTCAGGAGAGAATGGTATAATATGTGCCCGTTCGCGACGCTGCGTTCCGAATCGTGTTGCCAACTCCGTGATCTTTTATTCGCTTACTAACATCGGGTTTAAAGATTTTTATTAAATCCACAGACCGATTAGTCGATCATCAAAAATTCTTCGCATTCAACAATCATAATCCCTATAATATATTACAATAATAATAACGACAATAAAAATAAATAGTGTGGCAAATCGACTCTGCTCGTGACCCGGTTTTTGCGTTAATATTTATTGGTAAATATTGACGACAAATACTTTACGGCTCGTGAGGTTTTCATATTTCGTTTTGTCGTCACGAATGTTCCGGACTGGCGAGACTTACACTTCCCGGACGTCGTTGTCGTGCGGTTTGAAGAAAATCGTGAGAGTTTAAGTTTTTTTTTTTTTCATCGAATTTCAAGAAATTACCAAAGGTGACGGAGATATAATTCTCCCAGGATATAATACAGGATGCCTTGCTCCGCGGTCACGCTGTCCCTAGCCACCATAACCGGTATCATCGCCACGGCACTGCTGTCCATCGGTTTTTCAACCGACAATTGGCTCTACACGGAGGTCAAGCGCGCGCAGATACAGGTTTGTACTGTGTACCGTCGCAATCTACTTAAAGCGAGTCTTCGTAAACACCGAGAACGTCTAAATTAAAAATGCCACTATCGAGAAATGCGGTGGATTATTTTATTTATTTTCATACACGGAGTGAAACGGAGGCTAAAGTAAAAGAGTAGAACGTCTGATAAAAAAATAAATTTTCGAAGAAAATAAAATAAAAATAAAAGTATAATCAGCGGGAGACTTTTTGTGAAAATTGTCGACTTCCTTCGCAAGACAGTTGCCAAACGTGCTCGTACTATGTACCGGCGTAATCTACTTGTCGCGAATCCTTGCAAGAAACGTGAACGTTAAAATTTAAAAACCCACCACCGAGAGTCACTTCGGCCCATTTTATTTATTTATTTTCATATATATAGCGAAATAAAATGAAACGTTATAGGCGCAAGAAAAGGAGGGTAGAACGTTCTATTAATAAAACACATTTCCCAAAGACCGGACGCCGGATGATGGGGCTGGAGTAAAAAATAAAATTAAAAAAAAAATCACCCGGGAGGGTTTCCGTGAAAATTGTCGACTTCCTCCCCAAGTCAGATACCAACTGTGGTCGTACTGTGCAGTTTAACAATCAAATTAAGATAAAATAAACAAAAACGTAAACTTTTAAAAACCCTCTATTGAAAAATCCACTTTGGCATATTTTTTAAATTTCTATTCACATACGTAACGAAAAACAAAACAAAAAATTATAATCTTTGAAACATTCCCACGTTGTCATAAAAATCTCGAACCAAATTTTTTCACCCAAACAACCCGCTTCCGTGAGGAAGCAACAGGCAAAAAAAAAAGAAAAATCAGAACGTTCGATAAATAAAACAAGCTTCCCGAAGTCCGGAGGCCGGATGGTGGCGCTTGAGTAAAAAAAAAAATAAATGAAAAAAAGAATCTTCATCTCCTGTAGTTTCCGTGAAAAGTACCGACTTCCTGCGGCAAGGGAGATGCAAAACGTGGTACTGCTCGGAGATGTAAAATATGCGATGGTAGTGGTGTCGTGTACATTGGTTTTAGATACAGTAAGGCAGGGCTGCGAGAAAACTCGCTCGCGGCCGGTGTGAGATCGTCTCGAGGAGCTTCCGTCGTCCCTGCGCCACCTCCGGGTTAACGCCCTGCGTGGAGAAGGGCACCCCGGGCCTTATTACCTCCCAAGGAAACGGTAACGACTCTTCAGCCGGTTAATTACTCCGGGCAGTTCTCGCTCGATCAATTCAACCCCGCGTTACCGGGCTCGTAATCCATCCGGCCTTAGATTCAAGTGTCATGATTATCGGAGCGAAATGACCTTATCGAGAAAATTTGTGAAAACTAATCGACGGCTCTATCGCTTTAGCTGAAGGAGTATTTTGACTGACCCGAAATGTTGTTCTTTTTACGAACTTAGATTGTTTTGTTCTTCAAAGCGATTGATCGGTTAGGATTCGAAGTGCGGACCGGTGAGTTTGATTGGCATAGGTGTAAACTCGTCGAGCAATTCGAACGATCGGCATTCCTCGCCGCGCCCATTTTAGCGCGTTGACTCAACGAGTTTCGAGTTTAGAGTGTGTCCCAGAGGCTCGAGCCACCGGTAGCTGGGACTCGAAAGACACGAGTCGGAGATCGGCGTGTGTACGTGCGGGCAGTGGCGAGGTACACGCCAGGGTGATACAGAAACGCCAGGCTGCGAGGCAACGACGAGCGGAGTCGATCGCGCACTCCCGGCCGATGCAACGGTATAAATCTCTGGGAGGACCATGAGTTTAATGGGAATCGAAGCCGATTGAAGTGAATAAAATACGCGATCTAGTTTGCCCGCAAAAAAAAATTAATAAATTAAAAATCAAGCCCTATATAATTAAGAGAACCGACAATTGTTTCCAATCAGCCCTTTGACGCTGTTGTTGTTACATTATTCATATTCCATTATATTAATAAAAACTATGCAGTTCTCGCAATTAAAACGGCAGATATCTTTGTTAATCGACGATACCGACGAGGCTCGTAACAATTTTCTCACCCAAACTATTAACAAGCTGTGAATTTAATAAATCGCTTGTTCGAGAGTGTCGAAGGCATCGCGTGATTCTTAATAGAAATGAGGTAAGGAAAAAAAAAAAGTAGAAATGCCTGCACAACGTTCCCTTGAGAAGCGAGTTTCCGAGAGTAGATTCGAGACAAGCGCGATGCCGTGGCATGCTTGCCTTGAGGGGAGGGGGATCGTCGTACAGTTATTTTACCAACACTTCTCGGGATAATACGGACACCGATCGCCGAGACAGTGTTGGTGATTATAACGCCCGGTTTGCTACAGACACAACGACCGCGCTGGCGGCCACACAGCTGTGCGCTTACGTGCGATGACTTTGTACGGTGTGCACACGTGTTGCATGCGATGGTACACACGGCAAGAAGCGAGCACGTCTATAACGCGGAGCCGCGTTGTGTACCAACAAAGAATTATGTAGTCGGGTGAATATGTACGATTGTGAACGGGAGGACCAGTGCGCGCTAGTGTTTCGCAGGTGCGGTTTGTATACCCCAAAAAAAACCACCCAGGCTCTGAAACCGGGCAAACGGGCGTGGGGAACGGGAACTATATTTTGCCGGGCGAAATAGCTCGGTTATTGCCCGATGGAATTTTGCGTTTACGCATCGTCGACTCTCGACGAGCTACCTACTGTACAATAATGTAATGTTGGAACGAACTGGCCGCACGGAATTTTCGCCAGACGACATCCGGGCCGACACTCAGGCGTCACTGTTACATTTATCATTATATAATAATATATAATATAATAATTTGATTAATAAGTAAATATTGTTGTAGGTAGAAGGACGATTCGCGTTAATAAAAAAAATGAATAAATACATAATATGATTATATTATTTTTTTATTAACGCGGAGTACCCTTTTTTATTCATGAATACTATTTCAATCATAATATAGAATAAATGTTAGTGTTCGCTATAAAATTAACACACTGGCGGACAACAATATTGACTTATTTACCAACTTATTATTATTATTATTATTATCATTACTGTCGCTGAGTATGTAGAAAAACGTGTTCTATAATTCGGTGAATATAGTCGTTTAGACTGGCGTCGTAAGGATGTCGTGTCCGGTTTACTCGGCGCAAAACTGTTTCCAATGCTGTTTGGGAAAACGCATTCTTCGGACTCGCATTGTTATCGGAGAGGTGCCCGAAGATAGGACGGAAAGGGGAGACGAATGCACGCTGAGGAATTTTTCATGCACCATCGGAATGGTAGATAATGTTATCTAAACACCATCCTCGCGAGGAAATGGATAATCGTGGTCGTCGTACAGCCCCGAGACGCGCGGAGAGTCAGAGCGTGAAACGTTCCTCGCATACCGGGAATCGAATTTCTACACGGGAAAATAGCTTCGATCGAGGACTCAGCTTTTTTTGGTCTTATTTATTTTTGTTTTCATTTTATTCTGCGAGAGACATAATAATACTGATCAGAAATAACGCAACAGTACGAGAGTTACCGACCGTGCCTTCATTATCGACATCGTCCCAAGAACGTTTTTTCAAGTCCCGTTTTTTTTTTTTTATGATATATCCTTTTTTTCCTCGAAAGTTGCCCGAACATAATTTCTCTCCAAATCCTCAAGAACGGTGTCCTGACGCGAATAAAATAAACCAAGATCCTCGGTTATTTCTGTTGTTTTTCCCTCTCTATTTCCAACCAACGAAGATAATATGCTAATCAGAGCTATTGTCTTTGTGCAATTACACACGTGGGAGTGCGCGATGAATAACAGGTTTAAAATAATCGTTAGGTGGGCACGACGATGGGGCGGAGTGCCGGTGAGATTGGCAAAGGGCGAGCGCTTCGCAGTTTTCCTTTCTATGTCAAAGAAATCGGCGTAATCGTCGGCGGGCACATGGCGCATGCAGGTGGCGTACGTGGAGCTAACAAACTCATCGTCCGGTCGAGCGAGCTGCCTTGGGAAGAAGCAACAGCGCCATCGGTGGCAGCAGCGGGCGAGCGTCAGTGGCGAAACAACGATGTGAAAGCAGTCAAAGCGATCTCTCGCAGGCGCAGCGCGATGAAACTCTCTTTTTTTTTCTTCTATCCATCTCTTTTTTCCTCGAACAGTCTCTCGGCACAACTCACTCACTTCCATACCCGGATGGCTGTACGAGCCTTCGCGTCCACATGTGTGCTTTCATAGTCGTGAAACTGTACGGTCAAAGTTATAAGCGTGTAATAAATAGTTGCGCGTAAATTATGGCAGCGATAGCGCGAACTAGTGCATCTTCGCCTCAAGTTCGTTACTTCTTTCATTATATTTACTTCTTTCCCTCTCGCGGCGACGTAGACCTCCGTTAGTCCAGACGATATTTGTTATTATATCGATATGCCGAGCGTGGACGAGCACTCGTTGCGCTATGGAAGACGACTGTGCTGTTCCAAGTTGGAAAATAAATTTTCTTGCGGTAGGACGTGGAATTGAATGTTTTATTCTCTTTAGTGCAAGAGGTCCGAGTAGTAGACCATGTTGCTTATTGAAACGAGGAATGTAAAATACAGAGTACAAATGTAACGGTTGTCATTACCATATCAAGGAACTAGATAGATACTGGTAGTGTATAACTAGTCCATTGAGCGCCGATTCGCGTGCACTTTAAAGTAAATGAAATGGATACATAGCATTTACTGTACAATAGGACTAGAAGTCCTGTAGCCACTTAAAAAATGAATGCTAAAATAACATATGAGTTAATGAAATATAATAAAAAAATTTCTTAAACGAAATGATAACTCGAATACAAGACAAAGTAACACAGTAACTTAAACTGCAGAATTGTTAGGTGGGAGCCTCATCAATACATATTTTTGACAATTATGAAAATCCTTGTCAATTCTTTTTTATATTTCAACACAAATTAGAGGCAAATGGTAGTTCCTAATCGACCCTGTCGGTTTTTGGTGGAGATCCGAAACCATACGAATTACTTCGTGAAAAGCGCTCTCGACGGCAAACAGGAAGTACTGTCTCGAATTTGATATTCGGACAAAGTATCTTTCTCGGTCGAGTCTAAAATTTTCGTGTCGGTAGTTATATTTTAGATACAGCAGTCTCGTCCGTGACTTAAGCTTCTACATGGGATTCGAACGATTCACCGATTTACCAGCGTTGCGTGACGTACGCTGCTCGGTCCCAGTGATGCAAGATCCTCTCTTAACCTTGAAGGACACCCGAGACAACCGTGCAGCATTCCTTAGACACAAGCTTGAAGATCGGTGTGTCTATACGCAATACCTTCGTCTATGGAGCATGAGCTTCGTGCATTAACATTTTCTCTGCCTACGTTCTCGCACGCCTTCTCGTGCCCAGCTGATTCGAGGATAACGAGTCTAAGCACCATTAACGTAAAGCAATCAATGAAGTATATTCTGATCTAGGAGTCGAAGCAACGTGGCACTGTTTTGAAAATTCAATTTTCATATTAACAAAATGTATATTCAATAAATCATATTGAAAATCGGGAAACGATGAGAAATGTATCGATCGAGGTTAGATGGGAATCGACTAAGAAAATTGATCTGTGCACTGTGTCGAAACGAGTAAGATGGTTCTTGTGCCAGGATAACTGGTAACGGCTGAGCAGTCGCCGTGAGTATCGTTCTCAGAGGCAAATAACAAATGGAAAGTTGTGATGTTCTATCAGCAATGGTTATATCATGGCACCTGCCTCGCTCCTATGAAACAATTTCTTTTCTTCGCAACTCCGCGAACGGGGAATCCATTATCGAGACATTGTTCGAACGTCTTTGCGTTATTTTAATCATTATTTAGCGCGACGTTTCTTCCAAGGGAATTTGGCAATCTTGCGCCGGTCCGGTGCACCGAAGTAAGTTTACGGTCGAATAGGCATGCGGGGTCGAGTAACGATCGGAGAATGGATCGAGATGAAGAGAATCAAGATTATGGACGGACGGTCGGGAATTATTTTTTTTAACGACGCTCCCCACTACAATAGCAGTACTCACGTACGTACTCAATGGAATATAATAAAATTCATGTACACAATGCCCCGTTGCCGTTGCGTTAATTAACCGGTCGTAAGAATACACACTGTGAAATCGTGGTGCGGCCTCGTGTTCTTAAAGTCACTTTTTAATGTATTTTCCCTTCCGTTTTGTTGCAGCAATACGCGGCGAAGCATGCAGAACAAAACCATTTGGTGGAGCAAATGAACTCCAAGTATTACTACTATACGAGGACTCAGGGTCTGTTCAGGATATGTTATCCCAAAGAACGTCCACCCACTGGTAAGATTTGAAAAAACATATATTCAATTTATATATTTATTCATTAATATATTTGAGGTATGTCATGTTTCGGTAAATATCTCCATCCTCATCAAAAAAGTTGTATCTTGACCACAATTTATAATTATTTACGAAAGATTTTCGTTTCAGAATTTATTAATTGAATTACAACTTTTTTTTTAGAGAGTATCGATTTTTTCGACCGTTCAAAACCGGATGGAATATCGTTTCATTATAGTATTCATATCTGTATTGGTATTTTTTAAACGTAATTTATGAATGTTTCTGGAATCCGGTAATACAGGAAATTAATCCGCACGTTCGTCGTCGATAAGATTTTTATTCGTGAAATATATATTACCGACCGTGCATAATACAAATTCCGGACCAACGAGCTACGAACACGCTACGCGCTTACGACCGAGACTTTCTATCTGGAGAATCCGTAATGTCGTGGGGGTTATTCGACGGGACCACGTAATAGGTTGAGAGTTTAACCGACCGCTGGGTCTTCACATGCCTCTTGTGGATACAACGACCACTGACGCTGCTTGGAGGACTATCACCAAACGACGAATATCTCGAGGAGAAAGACGCCGCGCTATGCGTCGAGCGGGAAAAGCAGGCGAGAGGCTCCTTCAAGCTAGCTAGACTCTCCTGCTTGCGGTCGCTTCCTCTAACGACGTTTCCTAATTAAAATGGCACACTCGCCACTCTTTCATTTAGCCACGTCGCATTGTTTCTTACTCGCGACAATAGTAATTGCGAGTTTCGCTTAACTTTTCCATGTTTTTTTCTCCTCCATTCTTTCAACCACGCTAATCGACTATTAACTGTTACTATGCTTACCGAGCGAATTAATTGATGATAAAGAGGGATTACGAAAAATTGACTTATTAGACCGCCGAATTAATCGTCTCTTCGAGGAGAATAAAATGTCCGACGGTTAGATTACCGTTGGTGAGTGTTGATGTATCGTTACCGTTATCGCACGAATGTTAATTGTTTAATTAGCCTAACGGGTCGTCGAGCTGAATTTGCCGGGAACGCCCTTTTACGGGCAGAGTAAGACGCTACTCTCGCGATTGTCCGCCTATGTTGCACGCAAACAATGTAATTTCAGCGATATCGGTGAAACCAAATATTATTTTTACGTGCAACGATGCTTCCGATCTCGTCTCTCAGACCACGGAGACATTCGACACAGAATGAAGCGAGATAGGAGAGAGCATGACAAACATATAAACGATCGGGATATCGAGGTCGACATCTCTTTCGACTACGAATCTCGGGCGAACGGATATCACTCGGAATCGATTCCACACGCTCGGTGAGACTTCGATTTTCGAGACAATTACCGCGGATCCTGCGATAGGAAGTCGGCGCGCTTATTGTGGTTGCTCGTAACTCTCAGCCGGAACGCCTTAGCTGCAAGCTCGTCCGCGAATGCCTCGCGAATGATAATACAACATAACAGCGTAGATACGTTAGCGGGCAGCATAACGCGCCGATAGAGTCGGGTCGAGCGAGTGCACGGTAGTGGCTCCTTATTGCTTCTCACCTTTCGATATACCGTTCTCTGACCGAGACTTCCTTATCGGTTTCGGCGTTCCGACTAAACTTCCGTGGACGTTCGGCTAACGTGCACGCGACTCACACTTCCGCTCGGTTTCTGAAACTATTGTTTCTTATTCATAGAACGCAATCGGAATCCGCTATAAAAAAAAAACTCCCCGCTATTCAATGTTGCCTTAAATGGGCGAGTTATATAAACTAATTTGAAAAATGAAGATAGTTCATAATTGTGAGAAAGCGAGCCGACCACCATATTGCCTCTCAAGACAACTGATTCGAAATCTACTCTGCGAAAGGGGTTTATTCTGGTAGAAAAAAAAATGATGGTTGATCACGACAGTCGTGGACGAAACGTGCTCCATCGACCTTCTTTGAATCCAGTTTCGCCTAAACGAGGCGCCGCCGTTGTCGTCTTCGTGCAAGAGCCATCGAGAGAATCCTCGAGGCCGGCTCCTCTCTGCTCACTTCTCTCTGCCAGATAGCGCGATCGTTGACTCGCTTCGTATAACTGTATATCCCGGCGGGGCTCAAGGCGATGACGATGGGGAAGACGACCAACTTTGCTCACGATCGAGGCACGCTGCGTCCGATCATACCGACGCTTGTGAACTTTCAAATTTATATACCGTATAAAAAGCGCGCACAAATATCGTCCGGAAATGGAGGATATCTGGGACCTTGCTGTACAGTTTTTCGACATGAAACTTGACTGAGACAACATTTTTTTTTTCTGAAAATAAAATAGTAAGTATGTCCTCAGTGAGGCTCCAGCATTCCCGGACCGGTTGGGGATACGTTGGGAGCGGTACTGTTATTAAATTATTATAAATCGCTACCACGACAATGACAAAGCTTGACAGCCTTAGCACCAGAGAAATTTTATTTTCCCTCTCGCTTACAATAACAACGAGAATTTAAAAAAACGTCACGAAAGTTGGAAATAAAAATGAAAAAGAGCTAAAAAAAATAGCAAGTAAAATATACATTCTAACGAGATTCATGCATTGCCCGGCCGGTTACGAACACGTTGGAAACTGTTTTTAAATTAATACAAGTCGCTGCAACACAAATGAAAAAAGCTTGATCATCACGCCCGAGAATTTTTACCTTCCCATCGCTCACACTCGTATTATTCTCATATTTATAAATTAAATGCAAAAAAAAAAAAGAAAACCTCGCGACTGAAAATATTTTCTCGTACTTCACTAGTTCCTCGACAGTGATTCGCGCTCGTGCTCGTGTAACTCGTTACTCGCGAACTATGATGTATAATGAGTTTACTGCATACATCGAGTATATAATAAGTGTGCAGCATTACGGCCCGTGCAATAGCGCATATCGCATTCTGGGTCACGCGCTTTTCGAGCCCGTGAGTTTTACAGACGGTCGTCGTGCATACCACAACTCCGCACGAAAGCTGGCTCTCCCGATGTAGACTCCTCCGACCTGCCACGACCTCACCGATAAGTCTTCTTATTCTTTCCCACTTTATTTTTCTTGCCCAGACAGGTCGAGACATTTTTCCATATCGAAGATATGACAAATACCGTGACCGAGGTTTTTGCCCAACGTTAGAAATGACGCGAGCGTATCGGTATGAAGTGGAGAGTCTCGAGGCGAGCGTGCGCAGGCTTGACATGCTTTCCTGTGTACGATGATGAATAAAACTCGCGTCCTCCGGCGAGAGAAGAGAGTTCCAACCGATCACGACATACCCTAGCGTTTGCGCACCGAGGAATTTGTCCGACGATCTTTCATCGCCTCCGACGCTCGGATTGGCGAACATTGTTCATTTAATTTATATCTAATTAGTTTAGATACTTATTAAACCGTTTTAATTAATTTAGTGAATTATTTTTTCCTTGTACGTTTTTTTTTATTGAATTTTTTTCCCACAGTCGAGACCTATCTCAGCCCCGTGGAGACTCACTGCATGAACATCGACTACTTCATACCCGATGAGGACAATCAAACGAGAGGATTTTCTGACGATGCCACCGCCCGCCTTCGTAAGTGTCTGGTATTTTCTGAGACTGACTGGAGTGAATTTCACTCGAGAATGTGTACCGAAGATTTTCATGATCTATCATTACAGATATGGGTCGTTCAATGATAGCTCTCTTCATCGTTGGCTTCCTAGCTATTTTCTCGGCGTTCTGGACCGGAGTTGTTGGATGCTGGCGGAGATCACCGGGCAACATCACCGCTACCGCTATACTAATGCTCTTCGCTTGTAAATACCTACACGAATTATTTTTCCCTCTTGTGATTTTTTTTTTATCGGATACTCAAATTTATAATTTTTTTTCAACAGGTTTACTAAGCGCAGGTGGGATGGGACTCTGGCACGGTGTCGAGTACTACGAGAAAGAGAAAATTGTCGGAGAGGAATACTACCAGCAATGGAGCAACGTGAGTCTCAAAAAAAAAAATTAAAAAAACTATCCTGGCGGAATTATTTACGACTTGCGGGAAGCGAATTATTAAGGTTTCACATCGGTGTAATGTCCGTCGAAGAACGCTTTCTCGTCAATGAAAAAAATAAAACGAAGTCGGAGAAAATATTATGCACGCACAGAGTACAAAACTGTACTCGACTGTAAACGATTCAACGACCGAGGAAAGATCGTCGATGGAAATTTTTCCATGGCAAAGTATAACCAGCGACGCCTAGTCGACGAACCGAAGCGAAATGCCCGCTGCGAGGCTTCACAATGCAGAGAGCCGGTAAACAACCATCGGGATTTCTCACGATTCATTGCACCTCCTTGTATACCGCGAGGCTGTTTATTTTCTCCGACTTCGTACAGATGCGGTGCTCGACCTCGGCACTTTCCAGGCAAATGGAAAAATAGGCGGCTCCCTGAATGGCATTCTTAAGATACAATAATCTTTTTTTTTCTATAAAAAATTATCAAACAGGTACTTCGAGGCGGCGCCGAAAATTGGCGACAATTCGGTATTTTTTTTCTTTCAGCCGATGTAACATTACAAAGTTTAATGCTCGCAGGTATTGAGGGACAACGCGGCTGTGAGGTACGATTGGTCGTTTTTTCTGGCCTGGCTCGGCGTGGCTACTTGCCTAGCCACGATGGTTCTTTTCTTGATTGCCGCGTCCTGCCTCCGAAGGGAGCGCGCTCGCGAGCAGGCCCAGAACGTTCAGTACATCATGCCAGGTGACAAAATAGCTCGAACAAAAATTTTACTAATACAAGCTTCCCCTGGTTTTTTTTGTTCGTATGTTTTATCGCCGGCGAAAATACGACGCTACACGACGATCTGCGTGCGCTCTTCTACGCACTACTGCTACTACTGTCGACAATGTCGATCGCTCGGGCACACGGGGTCGATCATCTCCTAGGTCCTCAAGGACAGCTCGCTAATCTCGTACGACTGGTCGTACGTGGTCGCTTGGGTCGGCGTCGGTTGGTCGCTCGTCAGCGCAATATTGTTTAGCGCTGCTGCGATATGCTTGAGGGGCGAGAGAATGCGCGACGAGGCGATGAACATGCAGTACCTCATGCCTGGTACATACAGTAACACTTTTGCTTCTACTAACTTTATTTTATTTATTTTTATTTCTATGTATTTAAAATTTTATTATTTATTTATCTCAATCGCCGCGATAGCAACGAGGCGGTTGTGTCACTGACTAATTTCACGTTTAAAACGACGCGAGTTAACCGAAGGATGAACCGCCTAGTCGAGACCGGAAGTGAAATGAATAGCTAAGAAAAAAAAAAAGAAAAAAAAATCAACAGAACTTTCGTTCTATCGTATTAGTGCCGGTGGCCTAAGTACAGCGGCATTGCTGCGAAATGTTTCCGTGTCGAAACTTCCGGTCCCGCACGACGTCGTCCCGATGTCTCCCGTGTGTTATTTACCCTCATTGCATTATCTAGGATAGATCATTTGTTAATAACTGTGCAAACCGGAAAAAGGACTGAACCCATAGAAACCGGAAGTGAACGATTAATTAACCAGCTTGCTTAACAAAACAAACAAAAAACAAACAAAATTGCCACGTGGAGTGTTTTAATTCCCCAGTTTAACGTTAACTCCATTTTCATGTACATAGAAAGTAACGCATACGTAAAAAAAAATCATAATAACAACGTGTCACGTAGAGTAATTCATGCGTAACGAGTGAAGAAAAAATGCAACTCTTTTTTTTTATCTTTAGTCACCGAGTCGAGTTTCACTCTATCTAGACTTTGCTCATCCTAGTTCGGTATTCATCCAAACCATATTTATGTACTTTTACTTTTGTGGATTTATTTTTTTTTAAATATCATTTTCCAAAGAGTCTTCTCTGCCGTGAGAGACTCACGCTCTGTTTGACTCGCTCGGTTCGCGGATTAGTGTAATTTTGTCACGCTCTGACTCTGTGTTTGTGAACATTATTGTGTGCTCCTTGTTGCAACTATATATTGTCGGTATCATAGCGGTATCGTTCGCATCGACGTAGCCTATGTATAAACAACTTGTATTACTTATATATTTACTTATATTGTCGGGACTTTCTATATCGTTCGGGACCGATCGATGTCTCGTAATATGATTTCACCGGGAAGCGACTTGGTAGGAAAAGGAAACGCGAGAAGTGCATTATCGTAACGGAGGGAGGAGAATCGTTGTGCATGGGATTTTATAAACTTTGCTCAGCGGCGGAGGTCCGGTTTTGTCGGACACGGTCAACTGCCACCTTCGCTCGATTATTCGTTGGGACACTTTGTATACAAGACGCTGGTCAGTGGGAAAGTGGCATACTTGCCTGAATACCTGCACTCACTGCGCTCTCCGTGCCCTCTATGGGTTGACGATTCTGACCAAACGGTTTTTTCTTAACACAAGAAATTTACATGGCAATTTTTTATCGGCGACCTACTAATCGCGTATTCCGGGCTCGTGCGGACTCGGGAGTGCAAATCGAATCTTTGTGACAAACGGGACTCACTAGAAACGGGCTGGATTTTTTTTTCTCATTCTTTTATATACGTCATCGAACGACGCCCACATACGAGAAAATGAGTTTTTCCGCCGTCTAATGTAATTCGATTGATGCGGGACGCGACAGTGCTCTGCGGGAAAAGACGCCTACGCGCCGTGGATAGAAAGCACGAAAATGCAAAAACTTTCGCTCCCACGTTGGAGAATGCCACTCTTATTCCTTATCGCGAACCGCGGAATCAAAGAAATAAGGTTGTAGTGTAAATGCGATATTTTTTGTTGAAAAAAAAAAAAAATCCGTGTATCTACCCTGATAAGAATATGGACATTAAAATTTCTATGCTAGTATTTGCTTTTAATATCAACGAGGCTCAGCATGTTTAACGATTGATCTTTGCTTTCAGTTTACCCGCAGAAGCAGCAGTACGCGTACGCCGGTTATCCTACACCGGCAGCATATCCTGGACCGTACTATCACGGCTCTCAGTATGGGCCTTACAACTATTGAAACCCCCTTCGGTGACTCTTGAAGCTGCCGAGGAACGATTGAGGAACAACTTGATAATAAGAATTGAAGAAAGTACTCGCCGAGGTTCGATCTTGGCGACGAGCTGCACATCGAGTCCGTGAAAGTAGGAGGAAGAAAAAAATGCAGCACAATGTACAGCATTCGTACCAATTCTGCAATTCGGAATGCGTACCGCAACCTTACGAGAATTTGAATAATGAAGAAAAAAAACAAGTATGCGGAGCTTGGTCGTTGCCTTTTTCCTTTTTTTTTTCAAAGCAAATACTACAAACGAACACGAATAAAACGAGCGAGAATCATGTTCCGCGCAATGGTTAAAAAACAATTGGTAGAGAAGAATTAAGAAAGTAGCAATATCCGAGGACCTGTTGGGCAGTTAGATAGCTACGTAAATTATATGATGAAGTCTGTACTTGTAATGATAGCGTACGTTTAGTTGCATTTTTTATTTTAACGTACGTTTTTCTGTGACGACGAAAGAGTACACTGAATGATGCGAGAGGAAGTAATCGCATTTAACAAAGTCAGCATTTAATTTTTGGCTCCAAGCGCCGTCCGCTACATAATAGAGAAAAAAGTATCGCAAGAGACTCTGAGTTATGTATGTATAATGAAAAATACGAGCAAGAGGATATATCGATAAAGCGATAGATAATTTTTTTTTTTTTTTAATTTTTTTTACGTACCAGCGCGGCGTTATTGCTCAAAATCTTATCTTCGAAAGCGCTCGTGGGCGCGCGTTTCCGCGTACGCCTAGTTCACTCGGCCTGCGAGACATTTTTGTAAACCTTAACATTTTCCATTAATCGAGAAAAAAAATGATAACTGTAACTACCGTGCTAATTATCGTCCATCGTCATCTCCTTTCACCGTATCGAAAATTACACGAAAAAAAAAATGAAAAAAAATCTAAAAACTTTCTCACATACCCACACACCGCTATAATAATTATTTAAGACTTGTATAACGCTCTAGGAAATATAGTTTATGTGAATTTATATATTATTGTTTCTCAGTTAATAAACTGAAGGCGAATCATATTGTCTATTGAATTATTTTCCAACTCCTTCAAGGTCACCAGCGTTCTCCACGTTCTACCGAAAACAATGCGCCTGAATGAAACACACTAAAATTATAACTAAAATATCTGAAGTAACTAGAATAAATAAATAGAATAAAAGGTAATTAAAATAACGATTGGGTGGTTCGAGGGAAACAACCATTTGAAGTGAAAAACCACCAGGCACGGAGGTGCATGCTTTAAATCTATAGTCACGATCGCTTCTCTGATATATAACAACTACGATTTATTATTATCAAGATCAACTCAAAGGCCGATCAAGAGCCACTGTCTACCGTGAATGAATAATTCCCGATTCAATTTATACAAAGACGATTCACGTACTCCTCAACGGTTCGTACGACACCTTCAGGTAAAAATTCCGACCGCTACACCGATTATTAATAACTTTTGGAATTGGGGACGCAACGAACAGTGCCCGATAGTAAAACAGACGGACAGTATGTACTCGCGAAGACACGAAAAACTTTTACCATGGGATCCGCTTGCCTGATCCTTTCGTGGATTGTTACTCTCGTCAAAGCAATCTCCGATCAAAAATGTTCGCGATGCGCATGAGATTAAAGTCTCGTGTCGGCGCAGCAATCGGGAGGAGAGTCACGCACTGGCAGTATTGCCGCGGCTTTCGTCCGAGTGACATTATGTACTCTTCTTTCCTAAACATCTGCCTCACCTTTCTCGTGCCGTATGTCACCGCTCACGAGGCAACTGGCAACGTCACGTTCAGAAATGAAAAAGTTCGTTTGTTCGCAACAATAAAATTATCTAAGATAAATTAACAGTCACACTGCAGAGCGACGCAACTGTGTTATTTCTCACAACCGCGCGCTTCGTTCGTACCTACGATACGTTGTCGTGAAGGTTATAAGTGATCGTTTTTTTTTTTACTTTCTAATACACTATCCTTTGTAAATCTTTGTACATGATTTGTCGTATTATTAGTTTTTATTTTCTCGACGAATCTAATTGTCTTTTATTAATCTACTTTAAGGCCCAACATGTAGCGAGTGAATTGAGCCAGGCACAAGTGTCCAGACTTGCTTCCTTGTCAAACGTCACCCACATGAACGAGGCTCTCGATAACATCTGTGTCGTTCGAGTCGTGGGAACTCCCGGACACAAGAGAGTCAAAGATGTGCGTAATATCTCCAACGAGTTTATCCACGCGAGACGTCGATTAAATTTGCGCGAACTCGTTCGCCGACAATAATGATAACAGCCCGCATATACACGTTTCTTATCTGTTGTACTTTGACATATGTGGACTTTGTTTTCACTACAGCTATTTTCGCACAATAAAAAACGATAAATATTAAAAATGTGTTTGTAAAGTTAGAAAGATAAAAATGTTCATTATTTCTATTCCAGTATTTGAAGAGATCAATGCAAAATTTAGGGTGGAGCGTTGAGAGCGATGTCTTTAATGAGAAACCACCAAACTTCGAGACACTACAGTTTGAGAATATAATTGCAAGATTGAATCCCAACGCAAAGAGATATCTCACGCTCGCCTGCCACTACGACTCGAAGTACTTCAGGGAAGGCTCATTTGTTGGAGCTACAGACAGTGCAGTTCCTTGTGCCCAACTACTTAATCTAGCCACTGTTATGAAAGATCAATTGAACTCCGCGAAGACGGTAGGTATCTCTGAATTTCAATATATAGCGCCTGGAATTTCAACGATGAAAATTATATTGTTTTTCGGCTTGCTGTTTCAGAGCAACGTCAGTTTAATGTTCATTTTTTTCGACGGAGAAGAAGCTTTTGAAAATTGGGGTCCTAATGACTCTATTTATGGGGCAAAAAATCTTGCTAAAAAATGGCACAGGACAAAAAAAACTTACGGAGCTGAAAATGACATCAGCGACTTGGATAGATTGGTAAAATTTTTGTGCAAACTAAAATAACTATTATAGCGATATTACTGTACAGTTTAAGTTTTTCTTACATTCATTTAAAAAAATTTCCAAGGACATGTTGATGCTTTTGGATCTTTTGGGAGCGCCAGATCCAATGTTCTACAACTACTTCAGTGACACAGAACGCTGGTATGCGAAGCTGATGCTCGCAGAGCAGAAACTGGCTGGTTTGAGGAAATTTGATGGATACTCTTATGGAAATCCTCAACAGAGATATTTCCAGCCGTATTCGGTAGATTCGCATGTGGAGGACGATCACATACCGTTTTTACGAAAAAGTGAGGAATAATTAAGTTTAAGAATATGGATTTATGATGATATGAAACTTACAAACTTGTGATATTCTTACGCGCAAACGACTCATTCAACATAGTATACGAATTTGAGATAGAATGAAACTATCGACATACTAAACACGTCTGTCAATCTCATTTAATACATCAGTTATTTTATCTCACCATCGTACATCACACGTAACTTACCAATTTATTGTCTCAAATTTAGATCACTCAACATCTTTACAGTGAACCACTCTACAGAACGAATTTATTCATTTTTTTTTCTTTTTTTGCAGACGTTCCGATAGTTCATCTGATACCGTTTCGCTTTCCGTCTTTCTGGCACACGTCGGGCGACAATCGTAGCATCGTCGATATGGACACAACGGAGAACCTCAACAAAATTTTGCGAGTATTCGTAGCGTCTTATTTAAGACTCGATGTTTGATGAATTTTTTCAAATGCATCGACATATTTTAATTAGGGGAGGGCAGGGGCGTACGTACGTATAGTACATGTTGCCGGAGTGAGAACGAAGTTACGGTTTTTTTAATGTTATCGTGACTAAGAACGAGATATATGAACGAAACGCAAAACTTGTCAGCCAAACAATCAGAACATTCTGCTCTGAGAAATAAATCATCAAGCAACGATACATTAATATATTTATATGTGTAAATAGTAATAAATTATTTTACGAACGATCATCGGACGATTTCCCGCGCTTATTTCACCCCGCCGAAATGTTTGCGTCCCAAATTCCCTGCACCACGAGATTGAAATAGAGAATTTGTCGCGGAGTCCCGAAACCATACGGTGGTGCAGACTGCACAGTGAAACGCGCAGCGCGCGAAACTGTGCACATACTCGTGGCTCAAATAGCCGTCAATTCCAAAGTGATAAAGTGAATTATTTATGAAAGTAAGTATGAGCGATAGTCGCCATTAACTCATCTGTAATCGCATCGATTATTCGAGCCGTGAAAATTTAATTTTATTGACCATGAATGACCCCTTCCAAGCTTAACCCTAAAATATATCAGCCTAACCTATAAACACTTTTAAAGAAATAACTCCCTGGATTTTTTTGAACAATCACCAAGGTAGGAGAAACATTAGTTATCTAAAATTTATCCATATGGATTACGAATATCTGTCCGGTCGGTAATGATAAGTTATCGCCGGTCCAAGACTTAGCTTTTGGACACAACTTTCAGATAACTGATGATTCTTTGCTACTTGGGGACATAGTTTAAACTTTTCTCTAGTTCCGAAGCTTCTCTCTAGCTTCTCTCTAGCCGTAACTACCGTTGGTTAACATTTAAGTTATAATAGTAATTAATTTCGTCCGTAACTGAAATATTACTGCTGCTTCGGGTCTTACTCTCAACTGCATACAATTTATTAGAACTCACTGTGAATCTGTATGAATATTGAAAAATAAAATTGAAGGGAGCTCGGAGAATCAAGCTAGAGATGAGATGAAAAATAAGTTATGTCTTGCAGATATGGAGCCTCTTAAGATACACCTGGATGCTCTGGAGACGGCGGGGAAGATGGTCGACAAGCACATCATAGCGGACAGCAATTTCCCTTCCCTAATCAATTTAATGAGATACAATGCTCAAGGTTACATTCTATACTCTATTCACATCCAATTAATGACTGCATTTCAAGAGAAATCTTACACTGATATTCTGTTGGCTTAGGCGGACCTACGGTTAGCGGTTTGGATGATCACGACTACCCAAACTTGAATGGAAATTCTTTGAGCCTTACTAGCATCAATCAAATGAGAATGCACAGCAAGATTCCACTGCCTTCGGAAGTTATGGAACACTTCAGCCGTATCCTTTTTCTATAATGATAATTACTTTGGAGTAGACGAATCTAAGCTACTATGTAAATGGTAAAATCCTCAACATTTATCTTAGATATGCAATGTCACTGTATGATGGGACTGTTCACAGAGATATCCAAAGCCTGGCTGACCATCGACAGCGATATTTATGTCTGGTCATACGAAAACGAGTAAATCATATACCTTATTAATACATATATGTATAGTTTTTCAATACATTTCCCAACCTTCTTACCCGCGTTTGTCACATTCGATTTTATAGATCTGACGTCGCGTATTTCGACGGCCTCAACGAAACGATCATAAGCGTTGGCCTGGTTAAACCAAAGCCAGGAATATTCCAGAGCTATGTTAAATATTTACTGATTCTCACGACCACAGTGGAGATCACCGTTCTCGGCGTGACTCTATCGGAAACGAATGACGGTAAGTTCCCGCAATTTACCCACCTTGGTTTTAACAATTACCTTGTTACTCGCCGAATATGAACAATAAATTCTGATTATGGCCAACACTTTTTTTCCATGACAAACACGTTACTTAGATCCTAATTTTTTAGAAAATTTGTAATTTAAAACGATCTTAATCATAATTATGCCTGGCACTGTTTTTTTGTTTCAATTTAACGTTTTATAAATAATATTGAATCAAAGTAACGTGTTTCGAAGATGTCGATTTCACAAGAATGTCAATTTTTACAGGAACCTTGGGAGAGATTCAGCTGGTACCAGAACCGATATTCACAGTGACAACGGACGGCATTGCGATAACGACGATAGCCAACACGAGCACCGGTAGAATATTTTTGGGTGGAAGAAACGGCTCGCTGTACGAGATTCATTATCAAGCGGAGAGTACTTGGTTCGGAAAACGTTGCAAGAAAGTTAATCACTCCGAGGGCCCGCTGTCGTTTCTAGTTCCTTCGTTCGTAACAGTTGCCCTCTCGGAGGAGGAGGCTATAGTTCAGATATCGGTGGACGATTCGAGGAACATATTGTACACCCTCGGTGACAAGGGTACTATAATGGTATGGGACATCGAAAATGGAGGAGCGTCAAAGGTTACGTCGTTGTCGCAATCATCGCTCGTCCAGAACACCGTTCACGTCGTAAAGTAATTATTTATATCAATAAATTAATAATTTTCAAATCTTTATGAAATTCACTGACCTATCTTATTTTTTTCTTGTCGTTTACAGGACTCTTGACAGCAACAACTTTCGTCCACTGGTCAGCATATCGACAATATCCGAGTCCGAATGCGTTCATCTTAATCTTGTCGCCGTAGCTGCCACTGGCACTCGTTTTTACTTCACATGCACTTCCGTCACGAACCCATCGGCACGACCTCAGGGCCTTCAACTAGTCCACGTTAGATTGCCGCCGGGCTATGCGGCTAACGCTCCGGTCATGAGGCCTCGAAAAGTCCAAATGGGGCACTACAGAAAAGGTAGAAAATTTTTTTTTTAAACAATCACCTACTTTTTTGTGTGAAAAAATCGCAGCAACAATGAATCCGCAGGTACGCTGATTCTGGTCTGCGGCGGAGACACCGAAACGGCCTGGTGCCTCAGCAACGACGCCTATCCGTTCACAAACTATCTCGCTGAGACCCAGAGTATTCTGCCGTTGGACAGTCCGGCATGGGCCATGGCCGAGATTCTCGGAGAGTCGGCTATTCACATAGAAAAACCGAGTGGCACTCAGGGCGAGCCGCCACTGCTGGTACGACAACACATGGAACCTCCGAGAAAGTTCATCTTCCTCACCGCCCAGGGTGCAATTATTCTCGTTCAGGTGCGCCCCGTCGACATACTTCGTCAACTCCTTCTGGAGCAACGCGGTCCCGACACAGAGCCGGTACGCGCCTACTTCGAGAGTCAATCACCCGAGCAAGCTTGCGCCACTTGCTTGATACTCGCGACCCTGGAGAGCTCGCAGAACGCCCAGTTGTCCGACTGGGCGACCAGAGCCTTCTTCCTCTACGGGGGAACCCGGTCCGCTTCGGTTCCTCAGTCCATAGACATTCACGGAGGTTTCGTCTTCGCGGATGATCATCGAACGTCCACACCACGGGTTCAGGGAAACTTTGATTCGCGATCTTTGCATTTCCGCTCGCAATCGCAAACTGGCGGGAATGCGGACGGAACGCTGCAGCAATTCTCCGGCAAGCACACAGGTCTTTATCTGTACGTCGGTAGAATTCTGCGACCTATATGGACGATGCGATGCATAAAGCAGGAGACATCGAACAACAAGATCACCATAATGAGCACAGTGCCGGCCGTGCAGATTGGCTGGATTCTCGGACATCTCCAGGCTCTCAGATGCTTCCTGAACAAGAACACTCACATATCGAAGCAGCACGGCGCTTCTCGAAACACGACCGACAGCTTCGAGCAGACAATGGCCTCTCACTACAGGTCGCAGGAATACCAGGAGCCCATCGTCGAGGAGAGAAACTCGCTGGACGTTCTCAAAATCTTCATCGCGCACGCATGCGAGGTTCTTGGGCTTTGGAAGATACTCTGCGAGAATCAACTTCATAATATCGTCAACAGCCTCTCAAAGGATCAGATAAATCAATTCTCGAACGCTACGTTCAGAGATCTAATCCTCATCGGTCACGAGATATCCTCGCTTCTGATAATTCATCTGATCGACAGTTATCTGGGTGATAACGCGTCAGTCGATGCTGTCAGCGCTAGGCTGCGCGATATATGTCCAAATTTGTACAGAAGCGAGGACGCTATGTGCTCGAAGGCCAACGAGATTATTCTCAAAGCGAAGAGTTCCGTCAATCCCGAGGAGAAAGAATCTTATCTGCAGTCGGCTTTGAAACTCTGCAAGGAAGTCGCAGCCAGACTGAACCTCGCCGCTGTTTGCCAACAATTCGTGGCTTGTCATTTTTACACCGGTGTTCTCGAGGTGTGCCTATGCTGCGCCGAAAAACTCGATCCCAACAACGCCGCCTTACATTACTACAAGAACAACGAACCCGCGGAGGATCAAGAGGGCAATCTCGCGTACATAAAAAGACTAGAGATCTATCGAGAATTCACTGCGATGCTCGATCATCTTTACAATCAAAGTATCTCGAATCCTCTGACTCCTACTGTTCCGAGCAAACCCGGTCCACCGATCTACAATACGGCACCAACGACCATCGCTCCGGCTAAGGAACTGGTCAGTTTTTTACATGTCTTATCAAATTACGGTTTCGAGACTTTTATATTTTCTTTTTCTTTTACCAAATGGAATTCTATTTCAGTTACATGGAATTATCGAGGACGCTCTTCAAGCTCCCTGCGAGACCCTCCACGCGTCCGTTTACAGCTGGATGATAGAGCGTAATCTTCACGGAGAGCTCGTTGCCCTGGCGGCTCCGTCCCTCGAGGCCTATCTCATTCGCGTAAACGCTCCTGAGCTGCTCTGGCAATATTACGAGAGAAACAAGAATCACGCGGCTGCCGCGAAGATCCTCGATGCCTTGGCTACAAAAATTGGGTAAGGATATATTTGAATTTGAAAGATCCTCCCTCAGCGAGAATCCCGTAGATAACATGCTAATAAATTATGTATCTTTATTTTCAGGTCGGACGTTTTATTGTCCCAGCGCGTTGAATACTTGGCACGTGCCGTTGTCTGTATGCGAAGCGATCAAGCTGGCTATGCTCCGTATCTCGGGGTATTTTTACGCGAGTTGGAAGACAAAGTCGAAGTCGCGAGAATACAGCAACAGGTGTGCAATTATCACCACTTCGTAGGGCTTCTGGAACCCGGTAAATCTACAATAATGCATTCACGACTAACATATTTTTTTTTAGATACTGGATACAATTTGCAATCAACAACACCTGTTCGGCACGCTGACGGTCCGAGGTGCGAAACTGAGACTACACTGTTCGCTACTCGACATCACCCAGTTGTACGAAGAGTACGCCGATCCGCTTCAACTTTGGGAATGCAAGTTGGCAATAATTCACTGCTCGGGACATCAAGATTCCATGCTCGTTCAAGGAATATGGACAAATATAATTGAAAATGGTACATTTAAGAAATGCAATCGCTAATCAAATGTTCATTGGCTCGTTACCGAATGACCGACTTTTTCAGAATTAAAAGCCGCCGCGGCCCAATCATCCGCGGAAGATAAAATGTCGATAGTTATGAGCAAGATAAAACTTCTCGGACAAGAGTATTCAGGAACGCCGCACTGCTTCCCGATAGGTTAATATTTTTATAACATAGTGCGTGGGCCAAGTTTATTATTAGCAAATTATCAAACTTTTTTTTGTCAGATTTTCTCATCAAACAATTGGAGATACGAGCTTGCAGGCTCCAAGTGTCGAATACGGACATAATAACGGGCTTTCTTCAACTCGGCGTCGCGATGGAAGATCTATTGGACTATTACGACAGGTTCGCGAATTTTTTCACTTTTCGTACTTGAAACTAGCGATTTAACTTGACCATTATTTTTAGAATGATCGGCGGCAACAATCGTACTTGGCTGAACGAGGGCAACGAGTTTCATTTAATCGAATCTACTGCCAATTTAGTAAACTACTTCACGACAAATACGAAAATATCTAATAACCTCACGAGGTATGTACAGAACTACGGTACACACGATTGAATCTAGCTTTTTCGCTAACGTCTTTGGTCGCCCTCTAATTATTTTTTTGTTCGTTGCAGAAGAAAAATAATAACAAAATGCCAGGACGTAATTTCCAAGTGTCTCACAACGTTGTTCAGCAAGCCGAACAGCGGCGAGTTGATAAACAGACTGCGTTCGATACAGAGTTTATTGAACCGACTGTAAACCTAGCCCCAATTCTCGCGATCATACGAGTCATACCGCGGATCTCGAATGAATGAGTTGACGCCACTATTTAATTGTCGTTGTACAGAATACAGAAGAAAAAGAATCAGCAAGACTACTCGTTCATGTATCCGGAAAGAAGAATTCGGAAGAATAAAAAAAAACTAAGATAACCATTTTTATATTATACAATTTTTCCAAATAAACGTAATTCAATCTTAATTACGCGAGCCGTTCTAAAATGTAATCATGTACCTGAAATATCTCCATCCTTAGCATTTCATGAAATTTCGAAGACGCCCGCCCTCTCCAGAAGATCCCGCCAACCCGACGTCGCGTACATAACTGACTCTATGAACTGTATGGCACGCAGCCTAGTCCATGCTCGCACGTGATTGGAGTGGAGTTTGAAGTAGAACATCCAGCGCACCAATCACGTGCGCTGGTTGCTTCGCCGGTTGCGAATTCAACATCCCCTATGTTTCAACTATTTGCAAATTCTATTAATCAGCATAGCCGTCATTATACAAATTTCTTGTCGTACACCTGTCAAGGGATCTGAAAACCTGAAACATCTCATCGTATGTACCTATCGCGACCTGTGCTTTGCGCTAAGGACTATTAATTTGCATACGCGAATATGAAATGCGTCCTTGTCAAACAAGCACGTTATTGGAGCGGAGGTACTCGGAGACCAACCAGCGCACCAATCACGTGAGCCGATGGCTTTGCGGGCCGCGCAGGCGCCAACTCAGTCGTTTGAGACATTTTGAAATTTTACCTGTAAGCGTGATAAATCATAGCAACAATTTCACGACTTGACGTCTCATACAGTATAAGCATCAAGCAATGATGAATGAAAAGCACCGGTAAAGACATGAGCCAATTTGTTCCAAGTTGCAACTTTGAAATGCCCCGCTATGATATCCCGCAAGTTGAACAGCTGGGAATTAATATACAGAATGCGATCGATTTGGAGTTTATTAAACTATCTGTAAATCGAGCTTACACTTCTACGGCCTTCGAAATCGTATTTATTATTGTAAATGAATGAGCTCGAGCGAAGGTCCATCGAGTTTTCGTTGTGGAAGGTAAAATAATCGAGAGGACAACACGCTCACGTATCCGAGAGCAACGGTGCGGAGTTATTAAAAAAACCTCAGGTCGCCTGATTGAGCTTACACAATTTCTCCTAATAATCAGATTTTAATCGTATTGACGAGAGCCGCTAATTTGTAAAATGTAGTCATATACCTGTAATTTTTCCGTTCTTTGCTTTTCATGAAACTTCAAATGTGAAGATGCCCACGCCAAGCACCATGTTCGCCCAGCCCGACGTCGTGTGAACTACTGACCGTAGGAAAGAGTGGATATGCCGCTTCTTCAATGCCTGCTCCTAATTGGAGCTCAAGTGGAACACCCAATCAAGGAACAACCAATCATGTGCGCCGATTGCTCTGCAGTGGTAAAGCCGAATTAGACATTTCTGACTTTATAGCGTTTAAAAAATTGTATCAATAAAACGTATGTCATTATTGTAAAGATATTCGCAAAGATACAAAATCCCGGCGTTCAATCGTTCCGATAAAAATATATATATATTTTAGGACTGTAGGCAATACATGGTATGACTGCTACACATGTTGATCACTTTTTAGCGCTTGTCGATGCGTCGTTGTTTGTACAGAAAGACAAATGGGGTTATTTATTTTTAAATATGATCAAAAATTGTTATATCCTAGAATTTTTTACAGAAGAAAAAAGTGAATAAGATAAAGTCCCAGAATAGTTACAATTTGCAAGTATAAACATTTCGAACATATTTGTTGGCCCTGACAAGGTCTGTTCCTTGTTAATTCAGACTCCCTTAGTTACCTTATCATCCGCAGGATATTTAACGAAGTAGCCAAGTAGTAAAAGTCGGTCGCCAGTCGCCACGTTTCTCGAATTGATAGTCGAATGTTGGTGTAGTCCGCTAGCATGATGCTTCTGCGGGGTGTCCTAAAATCGTAGCAATACCCCATTCACGCCACGAAGTTCTCTATTTGCTTGATGTCGCGCACGCTTCGATTGTCCTATCGCGAGACCGCTGCTCTCGAAAATGGACAAATTCGACGATTTAAATGTCACATAATTTTATCAAGACTTCAAAAGGAAGCGATGCAGAGCTGTAGAACAGCGGATCCTTCACATACTCCGCGAATTGCCAAAGCAATTAGACATCTCCAAATCGCCTGATTGCTACATTCTATAAGACATTTTATTACACCAATCCAGCCCACTTATTGACTATACGAGCTTATCCTATCGGGTACATTAAGGAAACAGGCAAATTTGTAAAAAAAAAAAAAAAAAAATGATTTTTCTTTCTCAAGGCTCGCATATGACGAAGCGTAAGTGGGATCGATGGAGAATTCAACGCCTTAGACTTTTGTCCAATTCACAAATTTAATTGGCAAGAGATCTGTGTAGTTTTAATAAATTCACAACCCTACGAGTCGTACCGTATTTATTCATCGCATGTCGACAGAATCTTCAGTCGTAAAAAAATCTAAAGTAATAAAAATGCGAATTGAGTTGAAACGTTTTGAATACATTTGTTGGCCCTGAAAAGGGCCGTTTTATCGTCATTAATTCAACGTATTAGTTCACTTAGAGCTCGTGTACTTGGTGACTGCCTTAGTTCCCTCACTAACAGCGTGTTTAGCGAGTTCTCCGGGTAGTAGAAGCCTGACTGCGGTTTGCACTTCTCTTGAGGTGATCGTCGAGCGCTTGTTGTAATGGGCAAGTCGCGATGCTTCCGCGGCGATTCTCTCGAAGATGTCGTTGACGAAACTATTCATGATACTCATGGCTTTGCTGGAAACACCAGTATCAGGGTGAACTTGCTTCAGAACCTTGTATATGTAAATCGCGTAGCTCTCCTTCCTCTTGCGCTTCTTCTTTTTGTCGGATTTTGCAATGCTCTTCTGAGCCTTGCCGGCTTTCTTCATTGCCTTTCCACTAGCTTTCGGTGGCATGACGATAACTTGACGAAATAACTTCGATAGTCAATATGAGCGCCGATTGAAGTCCTACTTCGGATTATTCTTAGACTAGCGTTTAAGACGGAGTGAAGCGTCGGCTGGAAAACATCGGATATAAGCCTTCTGTGGGACAACCACCGCACCAATCACAAGAGAGCGCTGTAGAGACCACGTGTGACTGCGCGATCGCCCCGCCCCGCCAAACCCTTAAGCAGTGACTCTGCTTGTACCTAGAGCGCACTGCCTCACCGCAATTATGCCAAACCTATAAAGATAAACGAAGGAAATGATATAGATTTCGCATCGAATTGGAATCATGTTCCTTAATACATAGAATAGAAAGATTAGTATTCGTAAACTGCCATACCAAGTTGAACATATCGGTTTTCGCCTAATCGCTGGCGTGAAGCTGGTTCGGTTAATTATAGAAACTGGATAAAAGAGCAGCGCCAACTGCACAAGTATTGAAAATAAAATGAAAAAAAGACACAAACGAATAACTTTCTAAAATATACATGAGATTTTTTCAATATTTATTAAAGTAACAGTTTTTGAACGATTTATCGGCGATTGTGAAAGTACCACAGATTTCAGTATATTTGTGATAATTGGTGATATTATTCTTTTTCCGTTTCGTTATATGCCTTAGAATTATTAATGTTATACACATTCGTTCGAGCGATCTGGAGAGTAGAAAAATCTCTTGCACCTGATTGGACGAGATCGGGTTTCTCTTCATGGTCCGCGCTTTTGCATACTACTCGCGATTTCTGACAGATGATTTTCACAATTCGAAAGACTCGTCCCAGAGCATTACTCCGGCTAGAGATATTCTTTCGAAGAAGGAGACAAAGAAGAAAACTTACGTTAACGCTACGTCGCTCAGAAATGGCCGAAAACTCCCAATCATCTACGGAAGAAGACACAGCATCTTCGACCGCGTCTCCCAGCCCATCGAAAGCTGCATCGACCAAGACGATGGATTCAAAAGTCAAGTCTCATCCTCGAACATCGGAGATGGTGATGGAAGCTGTCAAGGAACTTAAAGAACGCGGTGGATCATCTCTCGTTGCCATTAAGAAGTATATTACTTCGACCTACAAGGTGGATACCGATAAACAGGCTAACATGATAAAAAAGTATGTGAAGGCTGCTCTCGCCTCTGGAGAGTTGGTTCAGACGAAGGGAAAAGGTGCTTCTGGCTCATTCAAGCTGCCATCTGCGAAGGCAGTGGCTGCTAAACGCAAAGAGGCTAAACTCGTAGAAGCTGAAGCTGCAGCAGCAAAAATTGTAACTGCGAAAAAAGCTACTGTCAAGAAAACGTCGAAAACCGACTCTGCACCGCCCGCTTCGCCCAAAGAGAAGCTGGCTTCTTCCAAGGTTAATAAAACAATTAATTTTTTGCTTATTTTCAGATATATTTTTTTGGTTAACAATTAATATTTCATCGTTCTCCGCAGGTAACGAAAAAAGAATCATCGACTACTGTTAAAAACACTAAGACTGCAAAGAGTCCAAAGACGAAGAACGTACTTCCAAAGAGTCCGAAAGCGAAGAAACTTGCGCGCTCGCCGACGACCAAGCCCAAAGCACCAAAGCCAAAGAAAGTTGGCGTTAAGTCACCGAAAGTACCTACTGCCTCGAAGAAAACAGTAGCTGCGAAGAAGTAATCGAATAAATCGACAACAAACGTGAAACGGCCCTTTTCAGGGCCAACATATAATTTTAACGTAAAACGATCAACTTGCTGTAACGCAATAATCTCAATTGTCAATATTTTTCATCCCATTGCCGATCCAATTTATAATGTAGAGAAGGTTTAATGTTAGATATATCAATCGCTTAATCGTCTGAGACAAAAGCGATTTCGGTGATCTGAATGAAACATTTAGGATGATAATGTCCTCGTAATATTTAATGCTACTATTTCAAAACCGAAAATATGAATAACAGCTTTAAAATTACGGTTATTATCAAGGGTAATAATTTGGCAATAGTTTTTACGTCAGACTGACGAATTACACGGTATTCCTTTATTAATTAGCGGCACTGAACAAGTCTACCATAATGAATATCAATGATGAATTTATGATAAGTTAGGAGAGTTTGGTAGGCCCAACAGAGAATGTCTGCGGTAGGGATAACAAAGACGACCCTGCAGCATGTAAAATCAAAACAATACAATGTATCATAATAACTCTGAAGCGTCCTTCAATTGTAAGATTGTTTACGTGGATAATAAGAGTAGCCACTTAATGACGGGGTATTGACTATAAAATTATTCCGTCTTTTGAAGTATTTGTTGGTCCTGCCAAGAGCCGTTTTGTTAGGAAGCTCGTTTAAGCTTTCTTCTCAGTCCTTCGGAATTAGGCTGTGTGTTCGGCGGTACACCTCCTTGTGCTATGATTTTCTTTACGGTGTCGGTAGCGCGACGAACGATATATTTCATGTGTTTTCGGTTCTCACCGCTGATTGGCCAGCAATGAGAAAATGTTTGCTCGTTCTTTCCTGATTGGCGAATCAGAGATTTGTATCAAAGACTTTGGTTTTTAATGAATAAGATAAGCCGGTTGACTCAATCGCGTTAAAAGATCAAAGCCTAATTAATTTTTTTGTTTAATTAAAAGTGCACTAATAAAAAAAATATTTATAGAAAATGTACTTGTTTGTTTCTGAAACTATAACAAACGTCAACGACCACACCAAGCTGAAAATACCAGTTCTCGTCTGATCACTGAAGTCAAGCAGCTTTGGGCGCGGTCAGTACTTGGATGGGTGACCGCTTGGGAACACCGCGTGCCGTTGACATTTACTTTTTTTATTGTCTGTTCAGTAATGAGAAATTGAATATACTGAATTATGAACGAACACAATAAGAAAAAAAAAAAGTCATGCCAACGGCACGCGGTGTTCCCAAGCGGTCACCCATCCAAGTACTGACCGCGCCCAAAGCTGCTTGACTTCAGTGATCGGACGAGAACTGGTACTTTCAGCTTGGTATGGTCGTTGACGGTTAGTAATATTTCAATCACAAACGCGTGACTATTTTCTTCAATTATTTTTTATTAATACGCTTTTAATTAATCAATCCTCAGAAAAACGAGTACACTGCCATTTTACGCCTCTAAAATCAGTATTAAGCTGTGTATTATCAGTGTACTTACCTACCCAGTAGAAATCGTTCTCTTTAATACGAATCTCTGACCGACCGATCAGGGGGCAGCGAGCAAAATTTCCAAAATTTGCCCTTATTAGCGCCAGCAACTATTCAAACGGATGAATACTTTTATCGTTGATATCCGTTACATTTATAAGCTTTTCATATTAAAATGTATACTGAAGTATAACTGAAAGTCGCGCGGTAGTACTATTACGATTCTGTGTATTGTTTTGATTTCTCAATACGCCTGGGTCTTCCTTGTTATCCTTGCGACAAAGATATTCTCCGTCGAGTCTGACCGACTTGCTTTCATGTTGATAAATTCATAGCTGTTTATATTTTATATGGTTTGCTTGCTCTGTGTATCTATCTAGCAGTAGGAAATGTAACGTCGGTCTTACCTGAAAATTATTACCAATATACCTATAATTATTAGTCATTAATTTCTTGATAAAAAAATGCCTTATAATATAACTCATTTCGAGACTGTTATTCATATATTCCAGCTATATAAATGGAGTCATCGAATATTATAATTTTTATCCTAAGCCTTCATTGAGATTACTTACCTGGCTTGTATTTCAAGCAATTATGTAATTAGGTTCTCAACATTCAAATTTCGTTCTACATTAGACGAATCGTTAATGGGTTGAAAAGTAATGGATCATGAGACGATTAATTTATAACGAGAATATTGTACGTTAAAATCGTTCGATAGCCTAAATAAAAACCGTTTTATGTTTGCTGTTGATTTCCATTACTTCTTGGTCGCCACTGTTTTCTTCGAGCTTAGTAGCTGTTTTTAGCGATTAAAATGACGATAAAGCTTTGAAGAATAATGAGGATCGAAAGTACGCCAAAGAACGGATCTCATGGAGGCCGTTAATATCATACGGAACGTTCGAAAAATCACGTTTGTAATTAGCAATTATGATTCGAACCAGCTCTTGAGTTTTTAGGTTTTAAGGATTTGTATGGATCTGACGATTTTAGTTAGCTTGTTTATTGTAGAGTGATGATTTATTCATACATGAGGTATCTAAAAAAAGCACAAATAGCTTAACGGATAACCCATGTCTATCAATACGATCCCACTGTGTAGTCATTAGATTTTCGTGACGACAAACGTAAAGGTAATTCTCGGACCATCATTGTTTGGCCCTCGAATGGTTGGAGGGGTTCTTTATGTGTTTAGCGTTCGAGCTCGGAGTTAAATCAATTGTTCGTTAAAAGTTGTATACAAACTTGAAGAATAAAAGTTAAATGGATCCAAAGAGAACAGAGTTTCGGTATTTAAGATTAGCATTACTAACAGAATATTCCTTTGTTTGAATTTTTGTTGGCCCTGAAAAGGGCCGTTGTTATTGCAAATCCGAAGATTCAAGTCTTCTTCTCCGTCTTCTTCGGCAGCAAAACTGCTTGGATATTTGGCAACACACCGCCTTGAGCTATTGTAACTCCGGATAGAAGCTTGTTGAGCTCTTCGTCATTACGTATCGCTAGCTGAAGGTGCCTCGGAATAATTCTGGTCTTCTTGTTGTCGCGAGCAGCGTTACCCGCCAATTCGAGAACCTCAGCCGCCAGATATTCCATCATAGCTGCAAGATAGACCGGTGCGCCGGCGCCAACTCTCTCTGCGTAATTTCCCTTTCGAAGCAATCTGTGGATTCTTCCAACAGGAAACTGTAAGCCAGCCCGGCTCGAACGAGTCTTGGCCTTTCCTTTTACTTTTCCACCCTTTCCGCGTCCAGACATTATGAGTCGTTAGAAGTTTGACCGTTGACTTAATTAAACCGATGTATCCCTCACGGAGTTCGTAACTGTTCTGGGGTAGAGGTGCCAATCATGACATATTTATATCGTCTTTGTTCCCAACCTCCGCACCAATCATAACGACGGTACACTCTACGCGACATCCGATTGGCGCGCCGGTTGTCGATTTTGTATTACTTGACGACATGCTGTGTACAAAAGTTATACGTGCGATCTTCATTGTATTTTATGTATCATATCTGGTAAGATACTTTTTTAAAATTATTTTTCCATATTTACATACTATTAGGTCAAACCTCCGTTCGTTGCAATTACTTGAAGATTAACAAACTGTTGCTCAAAGATAACATTATCATCGTCAACGACCATACCAAGCTGAAAGTACCAGTTCTCGTCCGATCACTGAAGTCAAGCAGCTTTGGGCGCGGTCAGTACTTGGATGGGTGACCGCTTGGGAACACCGCGTGCCCCGTTGACTTTTTTGAATTTTTAGGGCAAGTACTCGATTAGAATTTTTTTAACGATTTTTTTTCCTCACTGCTTGAAGTGAATCGCGGCGGATTCATCAAGTTTGGAGTTTTTTTATTTTTAAGAACGAAAAACTCTTGCGAATATAATCACTATATTTACGATGGAGAACCCTTGGATCTTATTCAATGAATAGCTGTTGAGAAGAAAATTCTAGGAAAATATTTATTTATTCTGTTACAAATAGCACATCCGATGACAATCAAACTACAATAAAACTGTTGAGTCTCATACGCTCAAAAGGTTCATAAACAAAAATCATCTCCTCATTTCCTATAAACTAAGCTACAAATCGTACATCCTGAAGATGAATAATTATTGCAAAAGGTGCATTTTCGGAAATCGGTTTCCGTGTTTTCCCCAAAAAAATAAATAAATAAAGTAAAATTAAATATAAAAAATAAATAAATAAAATAAATAAATAAAGTAAAATTAAATATAAAAAATAACGGTCGATAATATTCGCCATGGAGCACGTTGCGCGGTCGGGTAGAGAGAGATCAGGTGTACACCGCCAGATAGCGACAGGTTCGAAAAATGTCCGACAATTACCGTCAGTATACTACACAGCCAGAGGAATGTAAAGAAAGTCTGCGAAAAATAAAATCCTACTCGCACGAAGAATCGCCGTTTCATCGACGCTTCGTCGCGCGTGTAGAGTAGAGAGAAAAAAAAACCGCAATTAAAAACAAAAAGGCTACCCCAATATCCGTGTGGAAGCGTCATGGGTAGGACACGATCCAGAGAGCGAAACGCCAGAGTGACATATTAATCTCCGAGTAGGCGTGGGAGTCCTGCGAGTTCCGCGGACGACGTTTGGAAAGATGTGTCTGGAGGATGTCCACGATTGTCGCACGTTCTCGAGGTAGCGAAGCCGAAGGAGGAAAAGGAAGAAAGAAAAAAAAATACTCCAACATCGGGAATTGAGCGTGTTTTCGCTGGTCGGTTGGAATGAAACTCGTCTCGTCAAAGTTCTCAATTGACACCTAGTGAAAAACGTGCATATGTGCGCCGACTGCGTGCGTTAGATAATCTTCGTTTACATTTCTTAACATCTAAAAAAAAATAGGAGAAAAAAAAATTTCTTCATATTTTCCATTTTTGCCGACTTTTAAGTATGCACCATAACAGGAGAAAGAAGAAAAGAATAAATTATGGAGTCAGAGCGGTGGAGCTGGTTAGAGGTGCAAAGGGTTTTGGCTTTACGATATCGGGCCAGCAGCCTTGCATTCTCAGCTGCATCGTCCAGGGCAGTCCAGCAGAGAATGCCGGACTCAGAGCTGGCGACTATCTGGTGGCAGTGAACGGTCACAATGTCGGCAAGGCTCCACATGATGATGTAGTCAGGCTCATAGGACACTCCAAAGGCATCCTCCGGCTTCAGATAGCCGAAAATTATTACTCTGATTCATCGGACGAGGAAGGATTAGCGACGGTCAGATCCAAGCCGAAGTACTCGCACAAGCCTCGCACCAGCAATGGTGTTGCGGCTCCCCAGCCGCAATGCAGAGTTGCCAAAGTCGTGAGGGATCTGCAAACCGGCGCTATGTTCGACGCCACTGTGGAAAGCATGGCTGCTCCTCAGAGTAAGATCCAGTGCAGTCACGCAGGTCTTCATCATCGTTGGAACATGGCCAGTGCATTGCCTCCTCCACCTCCGCCGTTATCACACAAAAGAGACTCGGAGAAAATCGTCCATAGGACTGTCGTTGGCTACTTGGGCACAATTGATATTCCTAATCAACTGCATCCTTCCACCATGATGCAGGTTAAAAGAAGTTTGCATATTTTAGGATTGGTTGATCATAGATTTTTCTTCTTTTTTTTAGTTAAATTTGTTGTTCACTTCTACTTAAAGTTTTACTTTAATAAACAGTAGCTATCTGAACAAAAATTCTTTCAGCAAAGAAGTTTTAAAAACTTAAATCAGTGGAATTGCTATGTCGTGTCTTTTACATATCTCAATGTTTCAAATTTTGAGAAGAGCGGCAGAGTCCCCGCATTAAAAAAAATATAAGCAATCGATTTATAGACATTTCTTTCAATTTTATATTGAAGTTTTGCTTTGAAGGAAAAAGATTGGAAGTAAAATGGCTGTAGCAGAATTTACAGGGTACAACGATTGCGTATTATTATTAATATCTATTATCTGTTTCAGGTGTTGCGGAAGTGCATCAAGAGACTAAAGGCTGAAAAGCGTAATCCAACGACCGTGCTCCTGACGATACACGTGGCGAACATAAAGCTTACAAATTCGGAGAATCGCGTTATAGCCGAGTATCCGTCATACAGAATAATATTCTGTAACTCGTTTTCCGATCAGGATACGCAGTACTTCGGTATACTGACGAAATCGGTGAAGGACACCGACGACATTGTCTCGAACTCGTGCCATGTTTTTACCATATACTACAAGCTCATCGATCACGCCGTACACTCGAGCACTTGCAACGTTTTTGGTTTTACCTGCACGAAGACTTCAGAGCTGAACGTTTGCCAGGAGTTTCCAGGCAGTTGCAACAGTCTTATTGGCGCGATACAGACACTCTACATAACCGACTCGCCGGACGCAGACGCGAATCCGTATAACGAGGCTCACAGACACCAGGAGACCGCCTCGCCGCAGCCAAGCAACATAAGCACCTCAACCGCACACTCGAGCAACAGCGATTCTGGCATCGGATTCAAAGATGACTACGGCAGTCACTCGGACAGAAAGATGCTGCCCGATTTTCCGCAGCGTCGACGTTGCCCCTCCAACCTTCTTCCAAGGGTTAGTCACCTTGTTTGCGATTTGTCATTATTTTTCGCTTCTTATCCGTGCGTTCACGAAATATCTCGTTATAATTTGACCTCGGTAATGATCCAACCCGAACGCAATCTATAGGACGAGATCTCTTAATTGCACGCGTTTAATAGAGATGCATTCATCGCCGAGACTTTCTCACGGTCAGTAACGAAGCCAGAGCTAACGATGCACGCGAAGTTCGAGCCTCGAAAAATAAGACCTCATTGCGCGAGAGATCACTATCGAGGTAACTGTTAATTTGAGAATTATTTTTACACTTTTCTTCTGGCGTTGAAACGAACAACGGAACTACTGGCAATAACAATGCTACGAACGAATCATAAACTCTGGATCTCACATGATCGTTAGCTTGAACGGCGTACTGCGAGAATAAAAATGATTGCAATTAAAATGATAAAATTACGCTCGTTGAAACTTCGATAACTATGTTATAAGTAATGGGGACAAAATGAAATGTACGAACGAAATAATTTTTGTGGTTGGTGATAATAATTTTAGTACTAAAGTTTTTTCGTAGCTTCATCAATAATGTAGACTGAGATATAACCGAAATGAGTTTCACACACGTTACAATTACTGTAACTAACACCAATCGATTTTAATCGTATCGCAATTACTGTGCACAAGCCTAATTTTTTCTTCTTTCAATTATCTTGTTATGATTCATAATACAATTGTTTTTTTTCTGCAGAATCCTCAAGTACCGCTCTGTCGAGGAAACGCCTGTCCGCCGCCGGGCTCAAAACTGACGGTTCGCGCGCTGTCGGACTCACGATGGAGCGAGTCCAGTCGTTCAAGATGTTCGAAGGACGCCGAGTTCTCGATATCGGCGACTAACGGATCGAACATGAGACCGGACTCGCTCAAGAGTTCGGGCAACGAGGACGAAGCGTGCTCGGGGGTTGCAGCAACGGCAGCAGGCAACCCTTCGGCACGACGTTCGTTGCAGGGACAAAGCGTCGCGCGGAGTGGGGATCCCATCACCTGTCCCGGACCATCTGCTCCGGTAGTTCCGCAGGCGTACGCCGGATCGTCAGTAGCATCGTTCGCTTCCGTATGTGCGAGTGGCACAGCTTTTGGCGGCGAGCCGGAGAGCCCCGAAAATCGCATTTCCGCAATGGACCAGCAACAGCATCAGGATACACTGGCCATGGAGACGAGCAACAAACTCAGCCCAAAGGTTTACAATTCGGTCAGTAATTTCTCGAAGTCACTGGTGCACAGCATGGAGGATCTTAAACCGACGAACGCCGATTTTTCAACTTCCTTCCTAAACTCGTACACGAACAAGACCGAACCGAGACCCTGGGGAAGTCTTCAGGAAATGCGAAACGTCGGTGGCTGCGCCTCCGACGGCTGTTTGGTGAGTTGGAATTTAATGTCTCGTAATAATTAATTTTTCCGGTGGCAAGAGAATTACACTGGTGGAAGAAGATGGAGGAATGTTATCTATTTGAGATAATTTTTTGAAGGAGGAGGCGAGAGGTCCATTGACCTCGAGCAAGGTAACGTATTTTATGTTTCGCGGTAATAAAAAATTGGGCCGAAATCTACAAAGGTTGATGGCTCGTAACGGTTCTTCAATCGTCTGAAAAAATTACCCCGTCTGAATTCTTTGAGAGTGGAAGATATCTTTTTTATAATGTAAAAAAAATAGAACTCTGTAAAAAGAAGAATTTTCAATATTGGGAACAGGGATTTTTTTTCGCGATCAGAACTGTTATGACCAGTCGAAAGTAAGCGATTTTTATTCAATTTTTTTGCTATCGAGAAAAAAATTATACAAGTTGTTGCCTGAAATCGTCTATTGAAATTTCGAGAATTGAGTATATAAATTAGGCATTAAATGTTTTTACCGCATGTCTGCTCGTTATGCAGGATCAGGACCTGTTGGAGATAGGATTGATTGTCGGTAACGTATACTCACGTTTATCGATAAAAATTATTAGTTAGTATAGTAAGTTCGTAAATACAAAAAAATTTTCACGCATAGACAAAGAAACCTACGGTTTTATTTTTACATTCGCCCACTCATGCTGGGCTTCGTTCATTCATGAAAATCGGAGTTTACGACGGCCATGTGATGCCGGCTATTTCGGAGTTGTCGTCGCGCTTTAGCTTCGTGTGGACAGAATTTATTTTCGAAAATTGGGGCATTAATAATTTCGGAAGCACTTCCGTTCTTGAGTGAAACAATGCGAAGCTCTCGAGAGTATTTCATCGTGACTAATCGCGTATATAAATAGCGATTGAAGAGGGCGAGCTTGATTACGCGACATATTGGAATCGCCTTTCCAAGAAACACGTAACATGCGCGGGCCATGCAAGAGATTGAAATTCTTGCTTGAAGGGGTTCGTTGTTCCAAAAATGAAAATTATAATTTTTGGAGCAGCGGAGTGACTGACTCGCGGTTAAAAAAATTTTTCTAGACACAAGCTGCGTGCTCATAATAATTGGTAGAAAGGATTCTCGGAGCTGGTCAGTTATGAGATCACGGGCGGCAATTACCGACGTTAGAGCACGCGGGTTCCCTTTGCAGGCGACTTTTCTAATGAATTTGTTTCATAGGCGTCCTACAAAAACAATCTAAGCACCCAAAGCCCATTTTCTTAACGTGGAATATAATTGTGTCTGGAATAATTTTTTCAATCATTTTAGGATGCTATTTAAAAACAATTTTTTAAAAGTAATTATGAAAATATTTTTGAAAACAATTTCCTAAAAGTAATATAGAAATATTTTTGAAAGCCATGTTTTACAAGTAATTGTAGAATTATTTTTACAAGAAATTGGACCAGTCATAGACTCAAATTACCTTTTTTTATTAAAAATATTCAAAGACAGAGTATCAAAACAATCGGTCGATCGAGCATCCGGTCCCCATTTACACCCTGCCTTTGATCCTTTGGAATATTCTGATCTCCCAGCTCCCAAGAAAATCGCAACAGACGTATCATTGCCTTCATTTTTACAGGTAGAAAGAACCAAGACGATGCACGGTTTCCGATTCTCGCTCATTCGCTATTGAGGCCGCGTCATCATTTCCTGCCTCGGTTAGCCTGCGCGAGAAGAAAGAAGGGAGCGATGAGAATGGACGTACAAAACACCTACAAACACATCCGCACATCACCTATATACACATATATACACATTTCGTACCGAGTCCTCGTACGTTGTGTATTACGTGGCGAACTGAAAGAGTTCACGAGTCGTGTACACCAGGAGGGGCCTATACTACGAAACACGAATACACACCGGACGGACCGTGCGTGACTCCGTTGTCCGGAGCGTAATACGTGCTCAGCAAACGCGTTATAGCGTCTACGCGAGAGCGACATCAACAGCCGAATAGTCGCACGATTTACAGTAGACAATCTTTATCGTTCAAAAAAAGAAACTATTATTGTACTCTTATGAAGGAGAAAAAAATTGATTCTGAACTTTGAATAGTCTTGTGTTCGTGCCACCTTCGAGGGACGATAAATTGGAGCGATAAGGAGGACTCTACTGTAGACCTACTCGGGTGGGAGATCTTAACGTCACGGGTTAGAGAGCTCTCGGTGGTAACGAAACGAGAGAGGCGACCAGCGGGTTCGCTGGTTGAACCGTCGTTGCCGCTGGTGGTAGTGCGGGCCTGGCCACAACTCCGTATGGACGTCTGCCTCGCGTTCCATACGTTCTCTCGCCTATACACAATCTCTCTCTCCGCGTACGACGATTCCCGGTCTCGTTGTTAGCCAGCGGGCAGCGGTGCATGCTGTCAACCGGACAAACGTCGGTGAGGCCTCGCCGTTTGTCAGAACGCTCGCGCGTGTGTTGTAGAGAACCGCGGGACAAATTATGGTCGCTGGGCGGAGCCCCCTTAACGACAAATTATTTGTTTGACGCGCTGGTATTGCGGTTACGATTTTATCAAGAAAGTAAAAACTAAATAGTACCTCGTATTAAAAATATTTGAAGGATTGTTAAAGAGTTTTGCAAGAAACGAGATTGCATAGAAACGGAGCGACAATTTGTACTGAATCAGCGCGGGTGCACGTGCGGATATATATCGAAGGAAAGGGAAAGGATAATATAAATGGGATTACTCGCCATTCCTGAGAAACGAATTCACCGATCGCCAAGACATGGAACCACTCGAGAAGTCAGTACGTAGATTGTAAAGATTCGGCGAGATCGTTTTGACGGATGTTTTATTGTTAAATAGCTATCGAAGATATGTATTCGAGAAGGGAATGCCAAAAAGTATTTTAAATAAGAGTGAGATCAACAAGTGAAAATACTAAAGTGAACTGGGTTTAAAAAATACTGTTTTGCGTACACACGCAATTTTTTTTTTAACAAGGTACACAATTCATGTGTAATTATTTTTATCTCTTAAACCTTGTGAGCCGCAGCATTTAAAAGAAAATAGAAGACATAAAATTTAACGTAGAAAACATTCCGTGCGGATTCGATCGTCGGGTGTGTTTGAGACAATTCGGTAAAGATTATTTTTTGGGAGCGGCTGGGAACGTTAGGATGACCGTCGGGTTTCTTGAGACATTAGTCACAGTCTTGCACGGTTACACGAACACGTATCTGTACATGATTAGATTGTGCAAAAAAAAAAAAATGTACACGGTGCGGCGATTCCTGCAAATATTCGAGCTCGATAAATTCTTTCGAAGGGACGAAGTTTAGTCGACGAAATTTTAGCGAGCAATTTCGAGTCCTTGAAGCGAATTCGCCGGGACGTCGACGTTACATAAATTTCAATTAGGTACTTGTGCGGCGACGCACACTCTCGAGTGCGATGATATCGGGAGGTAAAAAAAAATCGTTATTCTGGTCGGCCGCTTGATTGGATTTCCTTCTAGAGAAATTAGCACGAATTTCTAGAGGCATACACGTATCGGTCTATTTTTTTCGTTGACGAAAGATACGTTTACGGTCAATACTCCAAAAGCAAGTCGCGTAGAAACGATTGCAGCTTTTCAAGTATTTACTCGAAACTAGTTTCCATTGACAAACTTTCTAACTGATTAGTTTAGAGGGCAAAGAGATAGATACACACTTCAACGACGTAGATACTATCGACGGAGCAATTAAATTTCACGTACATACACATATACACACACCGATTATTAATTGCAGTAAGAAATCGCTTCCGCTCGCGATGCGCGCGACAATCTTTAACGCTTAGAGTGAATCCCCCACAGGGAAAAACATTAACTTGCTCGTTTTTTTTCGCCATTCTCGATGCGAACTCTTCTGGAACTAAGCATTGTTTCCCCGGCAGGAGATCGTCAGGGATTCTCGGTGAACGGAATCGCGCGTGGGATCACGCTGCCCGTTCCCACGCTACTCACCTGTTGAATAACAGGTGTTGCGCACCGAAGAATCCTCACCGATTCACTCAATGCACAAACATTATTCCGATCGAGCAATTTTAGGCCGGAATTTTCAGAACTCGAAGGAAAAGAAAATAAGAAAGACATTTGTAAGAGTCAAGGCACGATGTCGAGACTTTGTCATTATCTTACGAATTCCTTTATCAAATATTAGTTTAATTTTTACATAGTCGATAAACTCTTTTTACTTTAGGCCACCGACATTTGTATTATAATTTACGGATAATACTTTGATGCGTGACTTTTTAAGAGCAAACCGCGAGTCTTCGAAGTTTCAGAATACTGGTCGCGGTTCCGCCGACCGACATAACGGGGCCACGACAGAGACAGAGACACACCCGTAGTTTCGACGTAACGAGATATTATTCGCGAGAATTTACTTAACGATACCGTCATCCGCATCGTTTCCTTTTCCTCGGTTTTCTGGAATCAAAAATATACGTGTCTCGTCGGCTGTCTAGATAGATTAAACTTGTGCGTGCCGTATACTGTTGAAATAAATTCAAGTTTTCACGAAGAGGAATCGTCCGTTTCGAAGATTAAAAGATTTTTTTTTTCGATAACACTGGACTAATAAGTAAAATTACATTCAACCTGTTTATCCGTTCGTAAAGCATTCGACACTCATCGAGAATGTTTCCGGAGAAACTGACTCATCGCCGTCCAATTTGAACGAATTCAATAAGCTAAGCTATGTGTACGCTCAAAGAATACAAATAAGGCAGATGCATCGGATAAGATTCATTATTGTATTCTCCAGTTGCGGGCAATAGCTCGTTTGAATACGTCGAACGGTTTTTACATAGAGAAACTATTTATTCGAGATTATTGAATAACTATGTTTGAGGTCATCCGATGTGCCAACCACAGGCGTGTTCTGGAGCGTGATTTCCTGTTCGGTGAATTTTATCCCAGCCGTAAACGCGCGGCACTGTAGAACTCGCGGGTTTCTCATGCATACGGACCGGATGTGGATGTACGGAAATTTCAGATTTTATACTGCGACAACAGGACAGTGACACCTACTAATGAACCGACTATATCAAACTATGATCTTCCTCTGACAAACACATAAAAATTACACACGGTTAAATATAGCGTGTCGTAATATCGATCATGCGAGAGTTTGTCTCGTAATCCAATTGTGGATGACTATGCTTCGAAGGGTCGATCTGATTATTATCAACAATTTGAGGAACATGAAGATTGTCTTAATCATATAGTCTTTATAGGTGAAACTACATATTGAATTTAGTATACATTACGATATAATGGTGATCAACAAAATTACTTGATTCAACTATCATATTACCGAGCGTCAACTTCGTTCCATACTTCTATATTGAATTTAATTGTTAATATTTTATTAATAATATTTAATGCAATGGAAGTAAATTGTTATATGTAATTTTTTTTTAAGTTTAAAAAATTTGTTTCGTTCTGTATGTAATGTTGTGTTTTCTCTTTGCAGCATGGAAGTTCAGAATCGTTCGACAAGACGAGCAATGGCAATGGAGTTCATACATGGGCGTCTGGATTTGAGAAACTTTTGGAGGATCCGAAAGGCCTACAAACTTTTGCAGTACGTACTTCAACCTCAGAAAATGCTGGTGCTGTACGAAACGTCTGCAGATGTATTATAAACACGGTGAAAATCTGTTTGCAGGAATTTCTGAAAAAAGAATTCAGCCACGAGAACATATATTTCTGGGCAGCTTGTGAAAGATACAAGGATACGGAGGATGCGAACGCCCGACGAAGACTGGCGTGTCAAATTTACCAGCGTCATTTGTCGACGACAGCTGCAGAACCTGTGAACGTCGACAGTCATGCCTCTGGACAGATAACTCAAGACTTACTCAATCAAGCTCCGGCCGATCTCTTCTTACAGGTAATAAACAGATCGGGTTTTTCATTTTCAAGTACCGTTCGCTGATTGGCGTCATTATATATTTGTGTGCACCTTGTTTGCATTTCCAGGCTCAAAAACAAGTCTTCAATTTAATGAAGTTTGACAGCTATCCGAGATTCTTGCGATCGGATCTTTACAGGCATTGCCTGGAGACCGGGAGTAGCGTTGTCAGTACGGAAGATTGCGATTTGACGCTCACGAGCTCGCCGAGCATCAAACTGAAGAAGAGCCATTCTGACGCGGAGGATCGATGCCGAAAGTCCATACTGCCTTGGCATCGAAAAAATCGGTAAATTCGTTGAAGAATGGGCGCAATTTTTTTTATCGTGCAAAACACTTCAAAAAGCAAAAAAAAAAAAATCATAGAGTAAAATCTGAAAATGCAATAGCGAGTAAGCGTCTGATTGAATAAATGTACATAAAACATTTATTTCAGATCAAAATCAAAGGATCGGGGTGAATCAGAATACAACAAAACACCGAGTCGCGGCGAGACGATATACAAGAGTTTCACGACAATGAAAAGGGAATCCGAAGGAAACAATAACGAGGACAGTATATCGATATCGAGCAGTAGATCGTCACTAGCTTCGTGGGATTTGGCACTGAGGCAATCCTTCACGAAGCACGTAAGTGAATTCTTATTCCGTGATTTTTTTTTGTGTATCGCATATGTTGATTTTTTAAATTATCTACTATAGAATATGGCATTGTCCTACGATTAGCCAAGTGATATGAATTTTGCTCGATTCATGTTTGCTCGTGAGATTGCTTGAAGAATCGATTACAGACTTTCATTTTTCTTTTTTTTTTGTCGTTATTCTTTCGCTAAATTTCTGAAGATACGATGTGTGTGTATTAGCAAGTATATATAAATTGTAGTCAGTGTCGTCTTACGATGGACGAACGAATGAAAAGAAAGAGGCTCACGCCAAGTGTACCGGGTTGTGTCGAGTAATATTGCCCGACGGTTCAACTACGGTCGTGCCTACTAGCCAGTCGGAGAGCATTAAAGACGTGGTTACTCGACTGCTCGATAAGCGAGCTCTTCGATACTCTAACTATGACGTTCTAGTACTAGCCACAGACGAGGTTAGTGCCAATCACTAATTTAATTCCCGCAACTTAAAGACATTAAGCTCGAATTAACAAGCTACCCCCTCACATCGAGTATCTAACAGTCTCTTCAAACTCGCACACTAAAAGATATCACTGCACGCTATCGCAAACCCGATGGAATAATGATGGGCATTGCCAAACAGCAGGCACAAGCCTTCAAAGTATTAATATTATTAACAACCCATAAACGTCAATCTTACCACTGAAATACAAAGACGTTCAGTGACGACTCGATTATATGGTTTTCTACTGTATCTCTTGTTTTCAACAAAGTAAATAAAATAAGGACGCTCAATAAAGCGATAACGATAATATACGCCTCGAATCAAATCAGATTTGGAACATACACGTCTGGAACAGTTTACTTTTCTTGATGCGATGAATATCGTTTGTTATTAATTCGTAAAAATTATCGGGAAGGGTTGAATTTTAAGAAAATACACTTTCACAATTTGAGAAGATTCCAAAGGATTTTTCAACAGATTTTGAAGGATCAAGTCATATTTTCTCGTCACATTCCCCGTATCAATGCTTCAGTTCCGTTTCCCGTATGGCTACATGGTGCTTTGATAATTTCTTTTTTAATCCGCAACAATTTTTGCACGCTTTGGTAATCAATGGTGATGGAATACAAATAACTGATGAACTAGTAAGAATACGAGAATCGATGTTATTTATACGGTCAGTACGTATTATTTGTATATTAATTAAATGATAAAGGGTCAAATTTGAGAAATAACGTAATAAAAGCAATTTTTACTGGGTAGAACGATGAAGTACGTGATTAATGAAATTTTCATTTTGCAGCTGGTAAATCTTAAATATCCGTCAGCAGTATTGGCTGGGCAAGAGGTCGAGGTTGTGCCTGCAAAGGTATTAAAGGTGGATCTACCTTCTCGTCGAATAATAACTGTGATAGCTCATAGAGGTCGGACACTGAGAGAGGTGCTGAGACCTCGTTTGAACAAATACGGTTTCAAGCTAGAACTGATCACCATATGGGGCGAAGGACATCCAGTTTCACTGGACATACCGGCAATCAACTCGCCTACCCGACTCGTTCTCACGTCCAATAGCGAAGGTACGGAAGATACAATTTCAATGACGTCTTACTTATTTGACGCGTAAAAGTTGTATCGCTGTATGGATAACCGCGCCAGTTTCGAAATGATTTTCCTATTTCGAATTGTGAAAATATAATTTTGTGTTGTTCGCAATTATAATCAAATTCAGTCGAGTATGAAATTTTGTCTAGTAATTTACTATTTTTCTTTTGATCCAGCAGATTTTCATCGAGACGGCTACAAATATCCCGACGAAATACCCCAGGGTCAGCCAACACTCGACGAGATAACTAATAAAGTATTCGAAGAATTGTTAGTTGGCAAAAGTACAAACAAATATCATTACAGCGAAGGATCATGCAAGGTAAATACCGGCAAATCTCCCTACACAGCAAAAAAAATATGTACATTTAACACACTTTTTTGTCCACAAATGTCAACAATTATTTTGTAGTTAATTTTACATAAAATATTCGTAAAACTGACCGACATTTTTGGAAAATGAACAAAAACAATTGTCAACGTTTATGGACAAGAAAGGTTGGTACCCATTTTGCTGTATATGCGGAATGTTAAATTTGTTAAATGAATCATACTAAAATTGTCTTTCCGTATAATGTGCAGTCCGACGACCAACGCTCGGAAGGTTCTTCCATTCTTCCTAGTAAATTCTTCCTCCGAGACTCCACGATTCACGGAAAAAAGAAGGTACCTTTCTGTTCTTCGATTTAATTCGATAATGAATAAAATTAATATTTTTTCATCGTTTGTACGAAATGCCTGCTATTACAAACGTTTTTTTGTGTTTTCGTTGCAGAGCAAATCGAAATGTAGTAACGCCAGCGAGAAGAGTAACTCCACTGACTGCACTGGCGAGGACAGTTCTCGACCTCATCCACCATTGATAGCAAAATGGCGGAACGGTGTGAAACTCCAGCTTCCTGGCCGATTCGAGGGAGATGGTAAGATAGCCGAAACTCGTTGATATGACCGCGGTACTTCATTTCGCGCACAGGGCATGTAAAATACCACAGTCTGCAACGGAAACTGTAATTCGTTCAAGTGCTCTGAAATGTCGTCTAAGAGAAATATCGTTGAAATACTATGTAGATCTTATTAGGAACTGAGCTCACAGTTAGTGATATCTGTAGTTAAGGTGACATGAAATATTGCCGTTGGTAACAAAAACTATTCTTTACGCCGTTTTGAGACCGCATCCCTCTGACGAAAAAAAATCTCAGAAATCCACAGACGCACGCAAAGGTACCTTTCTTTTATGTCGGCGATCTGAAAACGGTATCCAGGACAGTTTGGGTTACGAACTGGGTGCAAGACAGGTGGCCAGGAGTTTGTAACATATAATCGTAAGGTGAGGTGGACAGACTCAGTCGTTAATAAAATCTCTAATAAATGGTTTTCGGAAATGATAGATATTTCTTGGAAAAGTTAAGTATGAGCTGATGGCGAATTTCATGCCGCGTCCGATGATACTTCGCTTTCATCTCAAATATCAACGATTTTCACATATCATTGATTTGAAAAATCCGAAAATACTTTTTTTGCACTCATGTCTCGTGGCACATATTTCGACTCACCTTAATGGATGATGAAATAATGGAATCGTCATATTTCAGAGTTGTACGAAGGTATCAAGAGAGCGCAGAGATCGAGACTCGAAGACCAAAGAGGTACCGAAATCAATTTCGAACTTCCAGATTTCTTAAAGGTAAAAGCTTCATTTTCGAACTTCTAACAAATCTGCCTGTAGTGCAATCTTTCAATCTCGGAGCACTAACTTTATAATTGTCTAAATTAACGAATGATTTCGCAGAACAAAGAAAATGGCAAGAAGATGCGGCGAACTCGCTTATGTCCGACGAGTAAGGAGGGATCAAAATTTTACGATTCGACCGAAGAGAAACAAACCCTCGCCGGAATATCCCATCGGAAATCTCTGTCGAATGGAAACGTGCAATGCGATCGTGAGAATAATTTCACCAGTGTCGATACATCGAACAGCAAGATCTTCGACACCTCGAGCAATCTCGACGGGACTCTCGTAGACGGTGATCAGACAATTATCGAGAACGGTTCACGGACTCAGACGAAACCCGCAGAAAGTTCATCACCGGAATCGCAGTACGTTACGGTGTCGCCAACAAAATTGTCGAAACCTCCACCCCTTCCGCCGAAGCCCAAAAGTCTGCTGATGACTAACGCTCTTAAAACAAATCACATTATTACTGCTAAACCTTATCCCAGAACGGTGCAGAATAGCTCGTCTCCTCCTACAGAATCACGCGAGAGCAAGCATATTTTTTAGTTTTATATTACGACAAACGGTCCAATCAATGAATGCTCGTTAAACCGAAACATGAGACGATTAATTCACGAATATGTAAATTATCTTTATTGGAAAAATCCCTAACAACTTAGGCTGTCCTGTAGTAATTTGTAAAAAAAATTACGAAATTTGCGTCGTTGTTTTCACTAGTCGGCATAGCTCAATTTTGTAAATTATAAAAAAGGCTATCGCGAGTGCTTAATATGATTTCAAAATTTGTCGCACGTTGTGAAGATTATTTCATTGTATTGGACATGGCAACATGCCTGTGAATTTCTGGCGACGGTGTTCATTATTTGGCACGTTTGAACTAGGTTGTCGCAATGCCCACCGAATTAATTTAGACATACATTTAAATGACGATTCATCGGTGATTGTTTTTTATCGAGTTTATTACTTTGTACATCGCGGAAACGTAATCATTTCGACAATCGCGACGAGAAGCCGCGTACAGAACGGTAACTTAACACTTGTATTTTTCTCTCTAGCGTCTTGCGTTTTCCTGCATAATTTTTTTAATCGCTACAACGACTCTGTACCCTCGATAATTTCTCGTCCCGTCGAGTGATTGACCTTGCCGCGGGGCTCGTCACGCCGTAGTGCCAGTTGTCTATATTAATAATTGCATCAACCTCACGTCCTAGGCACATTTACAAATTAACTTAGCAGCTTTTCTCGCTTCGATCGCAGTGGTTCGTTGACCCTCGAAGTTTCAGAGTTCTAATGTCGAGACTAACGAAAGAAACGAAGAAAGTATAAGAACGAATGAAAATATAAAAATTAAAAAAAGAGAAATGTGAACGACCATGTCGTATTACGTTATATTTATATTTTCAATATCACTGTTATTCCTGGTTATACAGGATCGTATTAGGAATATTTTATTATTATATTTATAAACTGTTGAGGCGGTCAACGCCCTCCAACGTTTACGAATACAAATGATTTTTATATTTCGAAAACAAAAGAAAAACAAAAAAATGAAGAAAAAAAACGATGAAAATAAATCATACGAATATTTTTGCTCCGAAGCATGTTTTTTTTCGTCGACATTGGACGCTGATTTTCCTCTTCGATGTACCAAATTATTCATTCCATCGTATTGTTGAAACGTATAAATTTTATAAATTTTTAATATAATTCACAAGTTTTTAATTTCTAATCCTTATACTTTATTATTATAATAAATTTTCACAATTTCCGATTGGTTCGGGACAGCGCCGTGGGGGGTTTCGGCAGCAGCGCCGCCCTCGCCCACCTACAAGACATTCATTTCAAGAGACTGATATCTGTGGTCACGACTGCTTGTCGTCTCGTGATTGTCGATCAAGAATAGTTTGTTCTTATCGAGTTCGTTGACAGTGACATTTGAGTTGTTTAACAGTAGAGGAGCAGAAAAATTCTACGCGAGTCTCAGAATTGGCGAATGTGACATGTACGACGATCGATTGAGAGAAACATTTCGAGAAAGTAAGTACACCCGGCGAGATAAATCTTCTCGGGCTCTTGGAACTTTTTATCTAAAAGCATAATTTATTCGCCTGTTCTTCACGTTTCAAAGAATTTTTTTGCACGACTCGTATACGGAGAGAACTTAGATTTGCTTTTAGAGTAAATGGTATTCTTTAACGTTTTTATATATATTTTTAACTACTTAACCCCACACCGTCGCGATGTTTATTGCCGCCATTGTGCCGAGTCCCGCCAAAACTGTTATGTCGTAGTCAGTAGGACAGAATAGACTTCGGTTTACATTCGTGCGTGTCCTCGGTCTCATCGGCTAAGAATATTTCGTCAAAATTTGAATCGCCATAGTGAACGGTTATATTTATCAACTTAATCAATGTTTTTACCTACACATTGTATCTCATATTTTCATCGCGATTTTCTATCGTCGCGTACCATACTCTCATTGTTTTTCCACAGCCGTGTTCTCATTGTTCTCTCAGATCATGTTCTGGCGGCACGCGCACTCCCTCGAAACTCCTATCTCGTTCGACTTTCCAGAACTCGTCCGTCGTTGTATCAACAAACATCTCGCCCGGACTGGATCGTCGTTGCGGCGACGAGCGTAATGGGAAACAGGATGCTTGGAAAAATAAAAAAATAATCACAATCCAGGAGTTAGCAGCGATTCTTTCCACAGGTGAGCTCTTGCGGTTAACGTGTTGTGTAGCGAATTATAAGTCTTTCCTGCTTCGCAAAGTCGAGGCTGCGAGACAAAAAAAAACGACATTTTGGGTGGGCTCGATGTGATCGCGAGGATCTCAAATTTCTTAATATTCAGCGCTCGACAACTGTCGTATCAGTGTAAATAGGATACAAACTCGTGCGTTGGTTCCTCTGTTCGCACAGCATAAATTCTCGTAATTCGCGCCATCATTGCCGAATTTCGGGAATGCAAACAAGTGTTGCCCTTCGATCGAGTCGGCGCTCGGAGTGTATCGTGTTTACATGGGTATAATATGTAGTTTGTATAGAAGAAGCGTAGAGGGCGGGAAGGAACGAGAGTGAGACGCGGCCTGTGTGGATGACGGATGGGGAAGCGAGAGTGGGGCAAGCATTTAAATGTCCGTTGGAAGCGTTGTTAGCCTTTGTAGGTGGCGGCACAGCGGTTAGTGCGGTTGGTCGGCGTCGAGGGTTATCCAAGCCCCCCACAGCGTCTCACACAATCTGCTACGGCGAATGGATACTTCGAACCTTCTTCTTCTCCGCTATTCGCGAAGCCACAGTAACTCTTTTCGTTTACTCCTATACAATCTTGCTTGTTTCAGATACGTTCTAATTGTCTATCGCACACAAAGGAAACAAACTTGAGGTTACAAATTACGAACAGTCGTTATAATGTGACGTTGGACGGGACAAAGCAAAACTTTTCGCTTCCACTGGAATGAAAAACATGTTGTGAGGTATAAAAAAAGTTGCTTCTTCATGTAGCTACGACGAGGTCGTTTATATTATTAGATGGATGATTCGACGAAAGTTAAGTCCTATTGATGACGGTGAAAATTGTCTTTCTCATTCTATGGTTTGGGAATGATTATCTCCGCGGAACGGAATGGAAACAGCTGAATTTGCGCAGCGTGCAATAAAAATTGTAAGCTTTGAGTAAGCACGAAATATTTTCACTTCAATATTCTATCTACATTAATAGCATAATTCTTTCAAATAAATATCGAATTATCTGCGAGAAAAAAAAATATCTACAATAAATCTAACGAAAGATCTTCTCGCGATAAACTAAATTAGCTTCTATAAATAGAACGACACGAACATGGTAATATATTCATCGAAACAATGTCTCCTAATATGCTTGTGAACAAAGTAATATTTTGTATATATCTCTTCGATGAACCATTACCATTTTGATATATTTCAAAAAAGAATTTGATGACACAATACTCAGAATTCTTCCATCTGTCGAATATGAAGTGTTGTCTATGCCTAAATTTTTTTTATCTATCACACTAGGCACAGGTACCTTTTCACGTTACAAAAGTAACATGAAACAATATAAAAATAATCGTCGCAATAAAGTAAATCTAATATCGATCTTACGCTTGAGAAACTGAAAGTTAAGATGTAATTCGACTTGAATGAACGTTCGTTCGTCGAATAGAAGAAATTAATATTTCGCTGGGTGCCTCGACTTCGAGACGCCGGTTGCTCAGAGTGTGATTTAAATGCCCAAACGACCGTTAGCGACGTCACCGAGACGACGGGTGGGAGGGTTTTAAGTCCGCTCGCATAGAAGCTGGCGCGTTATTCCCACACATGTCTGCACTTGTGTCAAATATCGGAACTTTTTCCCCACCCGCACTTTCCCCTTCTTCCCGACTCGCAGAATCTGCAGACTTCCTTCTCAGTGCGCGTGTTCAGCCTCCGGTCGACTCTCTCTTTTCTCCGCGTGCGCGCTCCCTTCCTCTTCCTTCTCGATTTCGTTTCTCGTCCTAGCGCGACCGTTGGGATCCGTCCGTTTTGTTTATCGCTAATATTTCCCCTCGGCTGCATGGCTCTGTATGTGTGAGAGACGTTAGTCGAGCGCCGAGCGCCGATGTAGCTTGAAACTTTTCAGTCTCCAATGTGAATTCATGTCGCAACGTTCGCTACGATCGTCGCAACTTTAAAACAATCCTCATCGTCATTATTGTCATTAATTAACGTCAGCTAACCCTCATCTGGCGCTACTAATATTGCGGTACGTTGAATCGACGAATGTCCCCACTATACACTTAAACTTTTTTTTGGGAAAACTGTAGCCACAAATCGTGTATTAATTGTCAAATCTAGGCCGTGAAAAATCTTGCTGTTGAATCACAAAATATCCGGACGAAATGATGCTTTGAACAAATTCCGTAAAATCGAAGTTCAATTTTTACCGCAATCATGAAAGAGTAATCAGTATGTTGAGTTTTGAATTTTTTTAAATAGATTTTTTATTGGTTTTTGTAAAAATGTAAATAAAAGCTATTTCGTATAAAAACATTTTAACGAATAGTAAACAAATAATAACAATCAGTATTGCAACTATTAATTAAATTAATATTTTCTGTTTACTGCATTCAAGTATTATACATAAAAACTGTGAATAGAATGAATGGATGTATTGTTGGTAGAACATTTTATAATCAGATCGTCACTGTTCCACTGTGCCAAGCTCGTTAATTTTCAAGAATTCTCACGGAAGTATTAGACGAGTGGAATGGATACATTTTTATTTCGGACCGTCTAGTAGATAAATTGTTTGTCTCATTATTTTTATTACCAATGTACAAGTCCGTTTTAAAGGACGGTGCAGGAAAAGTTATTTGTCAACAGGGCTCGTCGATTCAATGTGGCGGCTTTCTCGTTGGCGGCTTGACTCCCGCGCCCAACGCTCGCCGGCAGTTGGTGACGATTAACCTCTCGAACGAATGGCCCTGCCGGGGATCCGTTTCGTGACCCGAGGCAACCGCTCTCTAGCACGCACACAAGCGCGTTACAAAGCCGTGACATGGCTTTGCGTCGTACAATACCGAACAGAGACGTCGTTTAGTCGTTTCATTAACTCAACGGGCGAACACCCGACTCTGCAACGCCTGTAACTTCACCCATTCCCAAGGGTTTTCGAAATATGTTTTACGTGTTCTTAACGCATGTGCGCTTTGACTGACCGAACGTCGTTTTTGTATGAATCGAGTCACTCGGACTCGAGAAAAAAGTTTATGGACTTTGGAACGCACTCTTCCAGATCTGATCATTAGAATATTCTTTTAAATTGAGAGAGGAAAGTTTTCCAATTAAAATCAAACCTGATCACAAAAGCTTGTCAAGGGTCCTTGAACTTTGCTTGATCTTGAAAAGTCTTTGAAGTTTTTTACGTGGGTTCTTAATATTTTGTATTTTTTATGCGTTTTGACAAAATCACTTTGAATCTTTTTTTTAACGTCGCATTTAAGATTACGGGTTTGGTAGAATTTTGACAAAGAAAATTTGACAGATGACTTCGAAACTTGTAGAATTTGTTGAGAGTTCTTAAATGTGGCTTGTTTTTAAAAAGTCCTCGATATCTTGGCCTTTATTATTATTATTATTATTATTTAATATGTATTTTTAGTTCGTTTTTATGAATAAACTTTATCTTTTTTTTACTGTGGCAATTGAGATCGATACGGCAGAACTTCGATGGCCAAATGAGGCTGTGCGAGGACGCTTGTGAAGCCATTCAAAAGTCGCGTATTGCAGCTCGTATGTCGCCTGTGTCGACGTTTATCTAGTAGTTCGTGCTTCAGTCGAATTAATGAGGCAGCTTGCGTGCGCTCAAGCTGAATGAACTAATTAACCCTTTACAAGTAACAGGGACGGGGTCGTTCTTAAGTTTCTCGACATTCCACTTTGCGGTCTCTTATTTCATTGAGTTTTCGAATTATGTTACGAACTTGGGGTTAATCGGCCGGAAACAGCTGACTTTACGTAGCGTCGAAATTTTATAATAACCGGACTAATTCGATCTTGTTTCATGTGCTTTCAGACGCTTCACCTTGACCAGTCCAACTGCAGTTGTCGCCTTCGTACTATTTAGTCCAAAACTAATATCCTTAAAATAAATCTAAATTCATGCCCCTTATAATTCTTTAATGGTGAAAAAAATATTGAGGAGCAGAAGTCGCTTCGAATTGTTTCCAGACAATAATATAATAAACATAATTAATTAATTTTCGCATTGTGTGGGATAAGTTTTCCCGATATCGTAATATTAAGTTCAGTGTGCTCAGACTCTTTAATTAATCGATCGCATTGGACGTGGCAAATTTTCTCAATATTGTGTCAGACTCTAGTGTGTTGTCAAGTCAATTAAGTCGAGAAAACAAAAAAAAATTTACGGAATTGAATAGCGAACTAGATTGGGTGAAAAATAAATAAAGAAATTTCGGAGTAAATCGCGCATTGTCCCGGGTGAATAAAGATGGCCAATATGCGGAAAGCCGGCAGGCGTTTGTCTATGATCACTGAATCATGTGAATCACCTAGAATCAACAGCGGAAGAAAGTGTATGCAAGTGAGGACACCACTGATTATCTCGCCGATCGCCAGCATTGTTCGAGATCTTAGCATATCGACGCTCTCTTCTGGTGGGACTCCAAAATCGATCGGACATCGGCCAGCGGTCATCGACTCCGCCAACCGGAAGTTGGGTAAGTGAACATCAGAAAAAAATAATTAAAAAAATCTTTACACATACCATAGAATTTTTTTAAAGTTAGGTTCAATATAATGCAATTTTTATTCGCTATCCGAATTCGTTTTCGTGCGATCGATTTGGGTTCAACGTCCGAGCGTCCATTAAAGTTGTCTCCGGTTGTATTTTAATCTTAGAAGTGGTTAAAAAAATCCAGTGTGTATAAATAGTCTATTTGACTTTTTATTTAACGACGTTCTGGATACACTGGGACGCTCGGGAGAATCTCATGTAAATCCGTAGCTTGTCAAAATTTGCATAGTTAATGCGTCGCATGCTCGAGTCTGTCGTATGCTGTGACTCTATGTCGCAGCATATTATCTGCAAGCTAGTAATATTTCGAAAGAAAGGTGATTTTGTGTCGTTCCTGACACGTGTTTGCCTTCTTCGCCGAGTCCTGGCTGTCGCTATGCGAATTCACCTCGTCTCGACCGGCCGATAACTTATTCAAGGAAATAGGGAACAGACGATGTACTGTCCGCGGATTTACTCTTTACCGTACAGCTTTCCGGATTTTATCGCCGGATACGAAATTTCAATGCTGAAACGTTTCTCTCTTTAAACAGACAACAAAATAACACGATTGACCGGTCAGCACTTCCAAAGTATAAATTGCATCTTTTTATTAATTTTCTATCTACAGTTTTTATGATCTGGATTGTATGAATATGCTACGGAACTGCAGTTACATCCGTACTATTTGAAAGGTTGTACAGCCATCCATTTAAAAAATGACAAAATTCCATTCGTCTCGTAGGAACGTGAATAATCACATTTTTTATTTAACTGTGGTGAACGTAAATTATAATGTATGGTAATACAGTAATATAGGAATGTCAGAAATGACGAAGATTAGAGATTACGAAAATAAATTTTTAACCGTTTAGAAAAGTACATGCGAGAGAAGTGCAATAAAATGTAAAGTTTATTATTCCACACGTCGAAGTCCCGGGTCGAAGGGTTCAAATTATCGTCGAGGATAATTGAAAAATTATGCAACCCTCCGAATTTTGGTAATTTGATAGGTTCTCGGATCAATGCGACATCGGGTGGTCGATGGAGCGGCTCGACGGTTGCGCGCCAAAAAATCCGCCACTTCGCGTGAACGAACCAGCGGAGAACGGGATCCTCGTGGCGTAACTGGTCGAGCCGGCCAGTAGATACCGAGACGTGTAAAACCGAACCGAGGGAATCCTTCGGCGGGCACGAGGTGGGATGGTGTTACCGGGTCGAAAGGGAATAGGTTGTGGCGTGTTGCCGCCGAGGGATTTCCCCGTCCTTGAAGGGGCTTCTGACGTCTGCTACGGTGCCTACGGTACACGCTTGCTCCGAACTGTCTTCGAGTCGCAGGGGTGCTCATTCGGCCTGTCCGAAATCTTCCTTCGATTCGCCATGAACACGAGTCCAAAAATGCTTCGAACCCACCCAAAACTTGACAGTTAATGTCCTCTTGATAATAAATCAATTATTCATTCAATTTGCGCGGTAAAACTATTTTTGACCGAGGTTCTCATTCTCAGTTTTTCACATCGACTTCATAGAAAAAAAGTTGTTGCCATTGTTGAGGGCGAAACTTTTTAATTCAAGTCGCAAAGTAGTTTTACATTATTTTATATTGTTCGTAAAAATTGCTCCCCGGTTGCAGTGGTTCTCAACACCCGTTTTTCATTACTAGGTTTATTTAGCTCCAAATCGGTTATCATTAATAAAAGAGTCCGCCGTTTCGTTTGGGAGATCATTCGATTCACGTATCGAGGCAATCAGTACGAAAGATCGTTTTTTTTGTCTTATTCCAATAATCAATAATCGTCGAGTCGACACGATCCCTGTCGACGGGTTGCAATTGTTGGACGACCGACCCAATGATTAGTAAAGTCATTAGGTGAGCCAGGGGTCAGGGTTAATCTTCTCTCGTTCGACAAATAATACGAATTAATCAACCAGACGATTTTTAAGAGTCTCCGGTTCCTTTCGTCGCGATGGGGTTGTCCTGCCTGGAACGGACCCGGCATCACTCACCCTTCCCGGCCAAATTCGTACTCTTTTTTTCCACCCCTTCTTATACCGCAGCGACACAGGAGGAAAAGACACGGAAAGTAGAAGGACAATAAAGAATTGAGAACCCCTCGGGGATACCAGAAGCAAGTAGCTCGTGCCGGGGTTAGACCAGGTGCTCACCTGCCCATTCTCGCTGGGTGGCTGTGTGTGCTGCCTGGCGCCCCTTTTGCCCGCTCCTCGGGGCTGCTGTGTCCGTGTTCTCGCCGGTAACTATACAGCTATGCACGGCTCTAAGTATAGGTGTCGCTCGGGGACCCGACACGCATGCGCCTCTAGTGTTGGTGTTCCTCGGGGAGTTAGGACCGTCGCCGTCTTTCGTACACTTGTGGAACAGTGTGCGAAATATCGGGTACGGGTCTCGCAGTGTGTTTCGTGTAGGTATATAATACCTACGTCGGGGAGCCCTCCTGGGGCACTGACCTACCCCCGTAACTATACTAGAGACCGTTATAAGGCGGATCAGCTGTTTGTCGAGCGGGCGAAGGAAACTCCTGCTACTACTGTTTGTCGTTGTAATTAGAAATTGCCATGGCATAGTAAACACCCTGAGAAATGAACAATTTGCGAACGATAGACCGCTGAGTCGATGGAAGAAATTTTGATATAACTGGTCGTTATTATAATTGGTGATCGATCATTGTTTAGTTATCGTTTTGAACAGGAAATAATAACTATTTCTTGTATATTAAAAATCTGTATGATCGCTCGTTTATATGTCTGTCCATTATCCTTCGCTAAAAATAGATTCTTCAAACAAATGTGATAAACAAATTATTGCAAATTTCGAGTGCCGTTATGTGAATCTAGATGCAATTTTTAAAATGATATACAAGAGTTAGAAGAGCTAGAAAGGTAGATACTATCGAAACTCGGAAAAGTATCGATTCCTTTACGAACGCAAGGGTTAATTCGAACAGCGTCTATATATTATTTTTTATATTTTTAATTAGCTTCTTATTGGAGAAAAAAAGCCTTTTCTATCGATCATTTACGTTACGCGTTGAATGACGAATGAACGAAAACGTGATGTTCATTTCCCGTACTCTACCAAAGTGGATAATCAATTACATAAATCCAAAGAAACTTTCGGTTGGTTAACCTCCCAAGAAAAATCGTAAAACAATTCTTCCCATTGTGAGTTATCGGGGCTTAAGGCTGGGACACATTCATTTTCATCCCTCCGTCGCCGTTCGTCTCCCTGCTTACCCTGCGATCCCTTTCGTCGCGAGAACATCCCCTCACGACTCTCGCCCTTTCTTTTTTTTCTCTCTCGTTTTTCGAAGAAGCAAGAAGGACGTCAAGGGGTAGGGGTTAGACCCAACTGTCCTTAGCGTCTAGCTTCGATGTCGAATTTAAAGGGACGGGTATTTAAAGTTTAAAGAGCAACGTCAGCCGGCAGCTTCGCAAAGGATCCTCCCTTTATCGTTCCCTTTTTCCTGTACCTTCGTATCGCGCACTTTTTTTTCCTTTTCTCGCTTTCATTTTATCGACTCTCGGCGTACGTTGGGCGACGAGGGAAAGGGGCTGGATACATATATATATATACTTTTTTTTCGCGACTACTGTTTTGGGGGAACGAGGTGAGATACCGGTGCATTGTCAAACCCGGAGTTTGTACGAAATTTTACACTTGGATTAATTTGCGCTTGCGTCGGTTTCAGAGTTTATCTCCGACTCTGCCTCAAAGAGGACAAATATTTTTCGACATTTTCTATCGTCTAAATAACTGCTTGAAAAAAATGTCACTATCACTGTCACTGTCACTGTTACATTAAGCCGAGACATAAATAATTAATTTCGTAGGAAATAATTATCTTCGTATCGTCGAGTTAAAAAATTTCGACAAATGACGATTAAATGATAGAGGAAAAAAGGAAGAATGAGGGAGAAAAAAACTATTGAGAGGAATAGACAAGCAGTCAAGGGCCACATGTCGCGGTCGTTCAAGTCCGTTGCCCCGGAAGTACGTTGCGTCGTTCTCCGGCTCGGGGGTTAACCGGGCCAACGTACGCGCCTTCTCGTCTACCCCCATGCTCACACACAACATTGCTGCTTCACTTGCGTTCATTTACTTTAACACTTTTAGCGTCCTATGGATCGTATATTCCACGCTATCGCTCTGCTGGTAGAGAATCTTGTCGTGATGAATCCACGTACATTATGCCGAGCACGTTTTTTTAAAATAGCCGTCTGATAGTCATACAAATTTATAAAATACTCAACTCTTTGAAATTCAACAAGTAATATCAAGTAATTTCTTTTCCATTTTCCCCGCGCTGAAATTAATTTTTAAAAATCCAATAGATTCCTTTGATTTAATAAATCTTAGACTATCGATTATTTTAAATCAGGAACAGATATCTTTTTAAGATAAGGCAAGCCGTACCGCCGAGTTGCCTATAAACGAGTTCGTAAAAAAATTCTGTTAGTCGGCATGGCGGTGGTGGGGAGCTAGTAGCGTTAAATAGTATGCTTTAGCGAGTGCAGTACTGCTCGTAGAGTTCCGCCTCGATGGAGCTCGTGCCATGCATGTGTCCAACGGAAAACGCACGAGCCGCAAGGTGGAAATGCCTTATGTTCTCGTCGATTCACCTGTTCGCACAGTGGGCACGCGCGAGCGCGGGGGCGAAAGGGAGGAGCTCTGCTACCCTCGGTGTCCCCTATAGCACGTTTACATAAATGTATCTGTATATATATGCACACACACACACACACACACACAAACACACATATATATGTTTACGTATAGCGCGCGGCGCTTGCTTACCTAATTCGTGTCGAGCACCGCGTTCCTTTTCACAACCCCTGAGATAAGGGTGTCGTCATAACAAGCCTACACGGTGCGATCGTTTCCTCCTTATTTTCTTGATAGAATATATACGCTGCACGCAAGAGCTACCACGCATTTGGAATGATTATGGTGTTAAGGGAAGGAGCCACGAGAAACGTTTGACAGGAGGCACGCGCTCGTAATTGTTCTTGGGGAGGAAGAAAGGTACATTTTTAGCCGTCAGGTTTTTATCTACGTTCTCGACAATGATCTAGGAATTGAAATCGCTTAGGTGGCGCTAGGATCGATGGTAAAATTGTGACGTAATTTATGTTGTATGTTGAAGGGGTGTTAATATCGTACGGTGCATGTATAGTTTATTTTGTTTTTAATTAAGGTATGAAAGTCACTTGGACCCGAGGTTTCGCATATCAGCGATACAGGTCTTTGAGGAGATACCAGAGATTGTATTTAAGTAACAGGTCTATGTTGTTGAATCTTGTAATATGATGGACAAATTTTTCTTTCCATCGGTGTTGGTCGAATAAGTTTGAAATTTGGCAGCCACAAAGCGATCGTCTTCACACTTTTAAATGGAACAATTTGGTAATTTCTAATGAATTTGTGGGTAGTCAAACTTTAGCAATAGCATTGATATCTCACCGTTTCTACTAAAGCTCCACTAAATGTTCCGTGGATTTCAGATTCCACGATATCATCCTGCCGATAAGTTCCCACTGGGACCATCGTCGCAAACTCTACCCTCTCTCGTCTCGTTCCCTTTAGGACTCAACGGTCGAGGCTTTTGTCGTACCTCGGCGTTGCGAAAATAGTGTCTCGGTGCGTTTTCGGCTCGGTCTGAGAGGGACCCCCCAGAATTTCATGCGGTTATTGAAAAGAAATCAGAATTCTTTACAGCGCGGACTGGACGCGACGCGGATGAGTACAACGTTCTATATACACGGCCGCTTGTGTGCTGCCTGCCCACCTTTTGGCCAACCTTGTCGCGGCTACCTGAATCCGTCGAGAACCGTCTGTCTCGGAACAAAAATCCGAGCAGCCCCCGAGCAACTCTCGCTCGGTTTATTAAAAAGAAACCGGAGTGGAGGTACGCGAATCTCTCTTTCTCCGGTCACTTCGGAGAACCCGGACTGGAATGAGATCCCGCGAGGGTACATTCGTCCGTCTGTTTCTCGCGAGACTCGGCGAGAAACGCGACGGCAAACGGTTCGTCTCCGAAGTCCGGTAACCCGACGTATATACTCTTCCATCGGGGGTTGATTTTTTTCTTCTTCTTCACCCTCTTCAGGAGCGTCGTCTCCGACGCTTGCCTTCGGCCCTCCGGTTCGTTCGCCTTTCACTCCGGCAACGCTATCGTCATTTCAACCCCCCTGCGACTCGGCATCTGGCACGAGCCCTTATAACTATTTATAAGCAACTTCGAGCGAATCGCGGACCCGGGGAATGGATAAAAAGACCCCGGTCGCCGCGTGCTCGACTAGCCGAATGACCCCGTGCGCGCGCTCATGTCTTAGCATGGACACCGTAGGCGCAGGGGTCAAATCCGGAGAATAAGAAATTTGTTCCTCGGTGGACCCGAGATAGATTGCTTCTTGGTAGATACTTGTAGCTGAATATTTTTAGATGAGTGAAACAAAATATATCGTATGATTCTCTGACTTTATTCCGGTCGTGGATTTGACGGCAAAGTCTATTTAGGAGCTTATCAGAGCGATGTTGAGTTCTACATTTTTTGCGAGTTAAGCCGTTTGCTCCATTTGTAGTGAATGTGCCACGTTGTCAAAAAACCTGTGTTTAGGAAAAATCTTCCATTTTTATTACAAAAATTAGTACTTGTTCTTCTTATACAGTCATTGCGAAAAATGCATTTTAATAAATGAAACTCTCTCGAAGCATCATGTATATAAGTACGCATAATTTCATATGTACAGAATTAAGCTTAAAAAAAGTTGAATTTATAGATTGACACCTTGCTCTCGATGTTCATTCGTCCAAACATAATATTTACCCTCCGACAAATTTCAACAATGAAAAAGAAAAATCTAACCATTCATTTCCCTCGAAACATTCATACATCATTTCCAAACGGAATTTCCTTATCGTGGTCGGCGCATCGTCATCGTCTTGACGATCCCCGACTCTCCTCATGTGTGGGCTTCGGTACGGTTTCGATGTTGTTAATTTGATCGATTGTGCACTCGGTGCATCGACAACACCCTTCGTCTCACCAATGATGACGGGTCGAAAAATATGTTTCGTATAATAAATCAATTTTTCAATCTGATCGTCTCCGACGGTCGGTCCTGTGATGTTGCACCGAGGACATCCTCGACGACAGCAATCGTCTCGAAGGATCCCGCCGGTGCAACGACGCCTGCGTACTTGCCCGGTCGAATCGTTTTTCGATCGGGAATTTAAATTTTAAATGCCTCAAAGAAAGAGATAGAGAAAAAAAAAGTAAAATAAAAAAAACGTTTGAATAAGAGAAGGAAGGACAGAATGAGGCTCTCGAGAATGACGAGAAGTGTATAGGAATGGTATATGAAAACCCGCGAGAAAAGGATTGGGGAGGGTCCTCACGGTCCCCGGCCTGCGAACGAACATTAACATATCCTGTAGGACCCGTAAGGCAGGTCCCGCAACATTTCGTTGAGACGAAGGAGAGATGCACTTTCGCAACCTTTAACGGTCGCCGAATTGCTAATCAACTTTTTCCTTTCTTTTTATCGTATTCTTTGTGTTCTTCATTTTTTGTAAGTTCTCAAGATGTTCCACCCTCTTCGTTGTCAGCCGTGAGTCTTTATCGCTTCCACAACCGAGCGGAAAATGTCCTCACCCGATCCTAACTCGGTCGGTATCCAAAAATGTTATAAATTCTAGAATTCTGCGGCGTCACCACATATTATCGTGTGGTATAAAATTGAAAATGCAATGTCATTTCAAGAGTCGGAAAAAATCAGAGATTTGTGGTTTCTGGAAAAGGGAGTCGAGAAAAATCTGCAATGATCAAAATTATAAAATGTCTCTAGCAACGAACGAAGGAAACATTTTATTTACCTAATTTTCTTTGACAACTGAAACGAGTGTCCCCTTTTATCGGCTGTTCAAGAAAAGATTTTGTGACTATTAACAAAAATTGTCGAAAACTTTGTTTTTTTTTAACCTGCGTTAGCGACCTTTGAGAATACATTGAGTTCATACCGATTTCGCAGAGTTTTTTTTCTCATTCGTTATATTTCCACTATGGCTTCAAGAACATCGCGAATTTTTTATTTTTACGTAAAATTGAAATGCCATTATTTTCTTAAGGTACAACCTTTTAAAATGCATTAATTTCGGAGACCCTTGGTACATCGCTCGTTCATTTTATATCTCACGATAATATGGTATGGCCCTCAGAAAATTAAAAAATGTTTAATTTAAGGAGCACTTCAGGGCGCAGTGGAAATTTTTCTTAGACGATCGGTAGTTTTTATAAATCTCTCCTCAGCCTACCATCATTGTTCCCTTCTGAACTCCCTATCCGATTCCACCGAAGATTCCCTTTAATTTCCGATCTCACGATCGAACCGCGGAACCCAACGGCTCATCGACTGGCGTCCCATTAGCTGCAGATTAAAGACTGATGCGGTGCTATTCACCTCGCCCCACAGCGAAATTCGCAACGTTTCCATCGATCGATTGCTCCCGTTCTTTCTTCCGAGGAACTCGGAAAGACGAACGACGCAAGAATGCAACTGTTGGCCAGCCTTAAGTTTCTCCCTTGCAAGTTCTCGCGCGATCCGCGCACACACGCAACCATAACCCACGTACTTTCTTCGTTTCTCCCTTTTTCTTAGGGTTCTCGTCGTCGTACGTTCGTCAGCGAGTCTCTTCCTTCCACGGTTCCCGTCACCAGCACGAAAGACGGAGACCAAAGAAGTTTCTCGGCGCGTATATCCGTTGGGTGAAAAATTCGTTGGGCGCGTGCCGGCTGCGAGTCACCCCTCGCGACGGGGAGAGCTCTCGCTTTTGCTTGCTAATACCGCGCCGAGCGGAGAAGAGAAACCACCCGACTACCCGGCCTGCCGGGACGAACCAACCCCCTGCCTGACTATAGCCCTCTTGTCGAGCATGTTTCGTGTATATATGTACCGCATTATACATAAATACACGTTGAGATTTTTTTCGATCGTGTGTGTGTGTGTGTGTGTGTGTACATGTGTGTGCATATACGGACGCAGAAAACGGCGCAAGGCACTGGTGCAGGTCGATTGCACTGTGTTCGTACTCCACGCTCCACGTGAATCGCACTCTGCAGAATACGATCTTAGGGTAGGTCTGCGTTGTGTAACGCTGCTTCCATTTAAATTGCCGTCTGCGCCCGGTCACACATGCTCTTGGGACGGAGCATTATTGCTGTTACATAAAAGAAGTGCCACATGGAAATTGGCCGAGAGAGGTACTGACTTACGGACAATTTTTCTTCGAGGAGGCATTATTTGGGTGATAGGTTCGGAATAGTTTCTGGCGCGTGGCCGATTATCAAAAAGACGTAGGGAGGCGGGAAAGTGAGTTAACAAACGGATTTTTCTACTCACGGTTCGATGAGGATCGTAAAGGATCAGTTATGCAGTTTATTTGTTCAGGTACATATATTTTTTTCGACGATTTACTGCAAAGTTTTTGGACGAGCGTTGTCATGTGGGAAATTGATGAGGCCAATTCGTGAGTGACGATAGAAATGAAATTAATGTATTTAACGTTATGTTTGCAGTGTATTTTGTATAGTGCATACTTTTTACAGTGATCGCATCTTTTAAGATGTAGTGGTAAACCCAAAATTTAGGACTAATTAATTTTTGTCTGATTACTCTTGTTTTTCGTACTGTTCGTTTATAGACAATTAATGATGAAAGATTAGACATCCAGCCGTGAATATAATAGCGCTATCGCCAGCTTTCGATTCCTCCGTCACGACCACTCGAAACGCAACTCAGAGACTCGTTCTTTTTTATTTTTATCTTTTGCGATGGTGATCGAGCTCGCACACAGAGGTTTCAGTCAAAGCTACGAACGATTCTTGACAATGGGACAAGGTGCTCGGGGGTTATTGTGGGAATGCTTCGGTGAAAAATATATAACGGGGTACGTTACTCGTTCGAGTTTTGGCTTTACCTCTATATATACTTATGTATATATATAAAAAAAGTGATTGTACAGTGTAGATGTGCAAGGTGTGAATTCGAAAGAGCCGATGGGCGGAAATTAACTAAATAAAAGGTCGATTCGCAAAAATATATATATTTCGCGATTTTGTTTGTACAATTTTTGCAACATATATTTGTTATTGATAATCGATGGTCCGTTATAAAATCTTGCTTCAAACGCCTTCTCGAAAAAAGTTGCTCATTTACCATAACAATATCTACATTACATCATGAATAAAAAATGTAATATGTTTTTTTTAACAAAGAGTGCCATGAAACAGGCGTCGACCTCTTTCATATTCATCAGCGACATAGAAACAAGTAATCGTGTATTTTCTTTGAATAAAGAAAGAAAGAAATAAATTGTTTAGAATTTGACAAACAGTCGCGAAGTAAGCGAAGCGTGGTGTACGGTTACGGTGAAGCGTAATTCGAGGCACGAGGAAGTAGCGAATCCAGGGGAAGGTGCGAGACGTACAGGATGGGGTTCTTCCTGTGGGAGTTTATCCACGTGCCGTGTTGCACCGGAGGATGACCCTTCGTCGTCTTCCTCGACTGGGCGCCGCTTCGCTTCTTTTTTTTTCTCCGGTTCGTTTGTGTCGTGGGCGCGGCCGTCGCACCCTGCACCAATGCTGGTGTTCATGTGTATAGGCGCAAGTGTGCGATTTTTCGGTATATGTTTCTTACTCGTGTCGTAATAACGCGACGCATGTTAACGGGTTGGGCCGCGAAGAACAACCCCTTCGGAGTGAGGCGGGCGTGTCCGGCGGCGTCTGGTTCCGCATTTACATTATAAAAACTGTCTATCTGCGTACTTGTCCCTGTCGTCGAGCACGCTTGTCGTGCCACCCTATGACTGAATTTTATTCCATCCCACGGGCTAAATTTTCCAATGATTGCACTTCGGCCGATGAAATGGAAATTGCTTTACAATTCATCAATTAAAAGATTTCAATTCATATAAAAAAAATAAATTCCATTTCATGGTCTAAATTTTTTCAATAATCTCAGTAGAGGACCGGGTCTGAAACATTGATACTAAATTGATATTGCTGGCATATGAACGGTAGTGTGCACAGGAAATCTGCAGAGAAAACGTTGCAATTGTACGGTAGTTGGGAGCAAAGCGTCAAAGGCCCCATGTCGAGAAAAATTGAGGTATAACTTCGAAGTATCGAAATTTTTCCCTTGTACAGACACAGCGATGCGATTACGATCACCTTTTTTCTGTCATTGACAGCTGCGGAAAGTTCGACCGTTCGTCGAGCAAAACGTCTGGTTCCAATCTAACATTAGTAACGCTATAATCGACTATAATTGCAGTATTGCAAAATTTGTCAATTACAAAAATTTTCTGTATATAATAAATAAGATTTTTTCGTTAATTTCACTGGGGTACCTGTTGGAAGAGTTAGTACTAAAATAATATTGCCGAAGTATCAGACGGAGCAACAAAATACACAAAATCCAAAGAAAAATTTGCCGACTACAAGTTACTTCAGAGTAAAGGTCAAGGGTCCTATGACATGAAAAATTAACGTAAAACTTCGTATGGAAGTTTTTCCCTTCTTACAGATATAACGACTCGATTACAATCACCTTTTTTTCTTTTCTTGACAGCTGCGGAAACGCCGACCGTTCGGCGAGCAAAGCGGCTGTCTCGTGGCAGTTCTATAATCTAGTATAGTTGTAGCCTATACACGGTCCCGTACAGAGGAACGATCGTTACGGGGCGTTACAGAGTCGTGTGCGTCACAAACATAGAAAAAGAGTCCCCCGATGACGAATCTAAAATTCAACATCTACCGACTCTTACCTTTTCACCCAACGGGCTAATCAATAAATGCAATACCTCTCCAGGACAGATTTGCGAGAGGCGCCCATACAAGAAAGTGCCGGGTATGCTGACGCAATGAGTCACGAAGAAAAGTGAACACGAAGTTACACCCTTAGGTTTTCTCCTTGGTCCGATCCCGCTCTTTCTTCTCTCACACTAGGACAGTGCGCCGCTCAGCATGCCTGCGGAGTTTTCTCGGGGTTGCGAGGATATGTCCCGATTTGGCAAGGGTGCGACTGACTGCTCGGCAGCAAAGTTTCACAAAATCTTCAACGGATGCTGCGCAAGATTATTTTATGATAAAAAAAATGGACGTTGGGAAAGGCGAGGGAAATGTCCAACAGAACTCGTCGATTTAATTCACATTATAATAGTCCCAAAAGTAGATGGTTGTTCATTTTTATTATTTTTTTTAGCAAATTTCGTAAGAATATGTTTTAGGGATTATTATCAGTCTTCGTCGTGAGATAAAAATTAAATAGGTAATTTATGTTTCATTTTTGTAATTTCTGGAAGCATAGTTTAGAGAAATATTTTTCGATGATTATTATGATTTTTTGTGGGATATAAATTTATTAGTTAATTTGTATCCCACGAACTAATTCGTGGAGTCAGGTGAATTTAACATAAATAAACTGCTCGTAGTGAAGAGTACGGTAGGACAGCATCAAATTGATCAATTTACACACGTTGAGAATACATTATTACGATAGAGTCGACGAGTTTCGAGATAGTCATGGCTGGGTTGCCACGCACCCTGGTATTCTTCTCCTGCATGTATCATAACGTATATGAATATGCGCTGCGTGCTGCGAGTTACCGTACGGTTGCGAGCTAGTCGGTATGCAGGACTGCACCTCTCACGCGACGCCATATGGTGGCGCTAACTTATTTAGTATGTAAGAAAATATTAATTGCACGGGGTGGGGAGACAATACATTTTCTCGTTACCTCGACGAGGTGCTGCAAACGGCTCGTCTCGTTCGAAAATCGTTTTCTTACGTCCACTTTGTACCAGACAGTAAAGATTAGAAAAGTAAAAACCGAGAAGAAAAAAGGAAATAAAAACAAATAAAAGTAAAACAAATGGCATAAGTTTTCGTAAATTGTTCTCACTACTTTCTGCAAGAGAATAAACATCAATACACCTTTAAATTGTGTTCATTCGCCCCTCCTTGCAAACGTTTATAATTTGTAATTTCTTGCTCGAGCCATCCCCTTAATTAAATAAATTCCCGCACCTGGATTCTCCCCGCATAGGGTACTGAAAAATGACTCTCTATCATCGATTACCAGGGTGAGCATTGCGCGGTTCCCCGACGCGGAGTCATGCGATGTACAAGGCCCAAAGGACGAAGGGCCGTCGTATATCGCCTGCAGGAAAAAAATCACTAGGCAAATAACAATGACTCGTTAGCACATCACGGCAGCTTGGAAAACGTTATACCCATCCACTATTACGATACGTAGTAGCCAAAGGGATGATCATAGGTCTAACGCGGCGTGGCACGCGTCCGTGAATCATTCGCCGTTGGCCCTATCTCGAGGGTGCACGCACAGATCGGGCCATTGGAACAGTGGCCCGCGACCCTTCGGCAAAGTTCCCCCCGAGTCTCTGACCGTTCTCGTTCGTAGCCCCCGATAGCGGGCGAGAGCAAAGAGCGTCATGCTCTTGTAGCGTGCAACGAGTCCGCCCGCAGTGCCTGTATTCTCTATACACAAAACAAATACACACACGCACACAGGCGAGCTGAAACGACCGTTGGGTTGCCGGGTACGTGGGAGTCTGCACATGGCAGATATCGCTGCGAGCCGGAGGAGTGAAAGAGAGCGGTGGGTGAATCAACCACCATTGGCTAATGGGACTCGCCCCATAATCTACAGGGAAGCTAACGACCAGATGGGCCCTTCGGATCCAGGATAGTAGCGCCAAATAAACGGAGAATCAACGAACGGGCTGTTGGTACATCGCGATTCTGTGTGCGGAAATACCGGAATTTGGTGGAAATGAGATACGGGATCGGTACGGGCTGGGGTTGGGCAGAGGTTGGCGGCCTCTGGACCAATACAGGTCCTGCGGAACGCTGCCATTAGCTGATTTAGTGATAGGTGACTTGCAGACAATAGTGCACCGTTAATGTAACATTGAATGGAACATGACAGAACATTCAAGATGATTATTCTTTAAATTTCGCACGAGGAATAGTTGAAAGTCGATTTTATATTTCCGTAGACCCGTTTAGCCTCAATTTTAATGAAGACAGTTATACGGATGCCAATGCAAATATAGGTATATAAATTTGGACCAGTATTTTAAGTAAATTATAGGATCACGTTCAAATGAGAATCACGAATCCGTTCAAATGAGAAATTCTGGACTTTTGTTTTTATAGTTGTTAACAAACAAAGAAACTGTTTTTACTGTCGCTCTGTTGACTATTGTCGTTTGAATATTGCGTGAAATTTGAAGAATTAGAATAGTTATTCATTCATTGACATTTTGCCTTTCGGTACCGCCGGTTAACGTATTAATTGAAATAGGCAAAAAACCGTGGAACGGTTGGAAGTGTATTTTCCATTTCCGTAGGACTGTGTAGTGTTGCGCACAGGTACGGATACTAATACAAACGTATGTATATGTATACGAATGCGGACGTGTATTTTGTATAAAGTATAGTTACTTCTCTCGGTCACGGTGGGGTAGTTTGCACCTGTAAGTCTTCGCTACCGTCGCCGTCGGCTTTATAGTTTCACAAATGTGTAACACATGGCGCTCGTACGAAGCCGCTGCTTTCCACCTCTGTGACTTTCTGCGTTTGCACCCGTCCTCGTCGTTCAAATGCACCGCGCCGGTCGTACATACGCTGCCGCTGCAGCACACTTGCACAGGTTATATGCACGACACACCGGGGAATAGGCGCCTTTCCGGGCACCGAGAGGCTAGTAACCTGGCGGTGCGAAGTACGGGTGATGACCTAGCGTCCAATTCTCGTTCAATGCAAACACTTAAAATGTTCTATCTACACGTTTTATTCAATTGCATACGAGATAAAAAAAAATTATTCGCACATGGATTTTATAAACCTTTGGGATCGTTCAAAAAAGTAGTCGAAAGAAAAATTTCGTTGAACAAAATTCCCATTATTCAGCACGTTCATATTTGGTTCCTCGTGGAAAAGTTGGAATATTAATATTGTAATATCATATAATTAATATTGATGTGGTATTGAACAGTTTTTTTATGAAATAACTAGTATTGTGAATGACCATGATAAAAATATAGAAGGAATTTGCAAAATGAATTCTAAAATTCCGTGTTAATTTTTTTGAATGTTTTTCACAAATCAATAATCCAGAATCTCAAACGTTTTTTCGAACATTCATCTACAGTCAATAGGATTAACGGACCTAAAGCAATATTTTCGAGACTTGTGCTCGTGGTTCATCGTGTATAGAAAGAAGGAGCTAAAACCCGAGGTTTATCGACCGGCAGGCGATTCAATTCACTGTAATTCGTGATCCCGAGCGATTCCGCGATTTTCGGATAAGGGTGCCGCCCTACGGTCGGTAGCCACGGTCCCATATGGTTTGATTTCTGTGCCAGGCTCCCATTGGCACCAATATCTCTGCATATAATAATATCCTCGCACGTGCGCTCGCTGTCAATCTATTAATTTTATTCGATACCGTAGGGCGTGAAAAAAAATGTAAGCCTCCTATAACGACGAATATTGTCATTTGATTTTTTATAATTTTAGACACAAATCGTGAACTACTTATTCCAAATCTTTAGATTTCATCTTCCTCTAATAATTGTCGACCATTCATGTTACAATCATTATAAACATTTTTTTAGCTGAACATCCGGTCTTGTATAGGTATGATTCTTGTATTTTTTTTGTGACAAGTCTGTCTCAAGACATTATAATTATTATTAATTTTTTTAGTTGACAACTTTAGCTTCCGTGTTTGTAATTTTGGTCTTCATTTTTTTTGTCATTCATTTGTCGCAAGATTTTTTTTATTATTTTATTTTTCTCCTTACAGTTTGAGGATGACGATGCGCACAGCGACGGAATTAATGTCGCACGATTAGAATTATTACCCTCCAGCATAATCGTCACGCGGCTTTTCGAAGAGCTCAATGCTCCCTGCCAAGTTGATATAGGTGCGACTATTATGTTTATTCATATTGCAGAGACGAATTTCGTGCGCGGGGCAACCATGCAGGCGTGACGAAAGCGTCGGTGTAATGTTGTTTTGTGTGTGTGTGTGTGTCGCGGTGGATTCGTGTGGGTGAATGCGTATCGCATGTGGAGACGAGGCGAGGGCTCGTTGCAGTTCGTAACGGTGGCACGCGCCCGTTATACCGGTCGGCACCAATCGATATCCTACGCCCACGTGCAGGTTTCTCAGTTTCCTCGTTTCACCGATTACAAAAAAAAAGGTACCCTTGAGGGCAACGGACGTCCAACGATTAGCGCTCTCATCAGTTAACTCGCTAAGTTCTTCGCTTCAATATGTTTGCGCTTGGTTTTTTTTTCAGGAAAAATAATTGTCTGATTAAACCAATTACATCAGAAGTACTCACGGAATTAAGCGTCCTGTAGATAATTTTTAATTCGAGGATAATAGTGCTATTTACAATCATTACTGCATCTACGCTAATTTTTTTTTTAATTCTAAAGGTTTTGGTTAATTTGTGGTGTGTATTAGTGTAATGTTCCGAATCAATCCTTGTTTACATTAATTGTTGTTTCGGACGAAAGTATCGATCACCACAAAACAGTGCTAATTTTAATAATCGACAGATATAATTCCAAAAAATTAAACCAGGTGTAATAACTGTTAAATTTAAATAATTCCAATTAAGAAACGCATTTTATTAAATAAAATGGTTTGATATAAATTTTTGATGAATACTCCATTTTTCTTCGAACGCCGTATAATATCTGTACAAAAATGTCGTCGCGGAGACCAGACGGGTTATCCGAAAAATCAATGTCAATCTCCGACCCTTCCACGATGCCGCGAGCAGCCGTCATTCGACCGAAGTGCTCCAAAGTCAAACCATAAATGAAAAAAAATCAAATTTTGCTCGAGAGAAGTCGCGAAGGAGCGTGTTAGTGTGATGGTGGCCCAGCATGACGTGTCTGCGGATACGGCATTGTATATATAGTATGATGCACATCTCAGCACACAGGTATATGCGAAAGAAAGGAACACACATGATCGCTCGTGCATGCGTGAGTGCCTTCACCCTGTACCGTTGATTTCGCAGCGAGGAGGGTGCACGGCAATGCCGTTGCGTTCGTTTACTCTCGCACACAAACACACTCACACCTACACAAACCTAAGGGTTTGTGTAGGTGTGAAGGACTAACGAACACAACAACGTAACTCCTATGCGGATGTCGACGGCTCAGACTCCTACCAAAATAAATGAAATTTCGAATAATTTTTCGCAATGCGAAGAATTCATATTTTATCAAAATAATGATTTTTAATAAAATCGACTCGAGTCGATTAATTTTCACCGTGATTGCGGTGAACTCCATATCGCCCCACATTATTTTTTCAAAACTCTTTGCCGATCCTCCGTAATAGTGCTGTACATTACTTTTATTTAATAACATTTTTTTCAACACTATGGGTGCTGCAATGTAGAATCTCTTAAATGGCTTAGATGTTCGATTTTGCCCCACTCTCCCCTACGTAAGCAATTGCCGTCTCCATCGTGTCTCTCTATCCGTCGTGGTTTCTCTCCCTCTCCATTAGTCGGTCTCTGTCGGAGGGGAGCAACGAGCCAGAGTCTAACGCACTTCGATAGACGGACATATGAGCACACATGGGGCACGGTAGCCGCCACCTGGCGTGGCGCTCCCTTCGATACGCGCGCCGCCACCCCTGCTACGTACGCGCCGACTCCCCATGCGTACTTCATGCATACCCAAGCACCTTCAGACTTTCGGTTGCACGTAAATGTGCGACGAAAGTACCTATCTGGACTGCCGGGTGATACAGGGGCGTATCTTTCGGTATTTTGCCATGTGCAACAACACGAGATACGCCCTTGAGATTCTCGGTGGATGATTTGCTCGGGGCTCGTTGTGTGTGTGTGTGCGTTTTTGGAACCAACACTTCGAAGTAGGGCGCTTTATGGTATGCAGCAGGGGTTTACTGAACGACCCCAACCCCCTTGGACTTTGGCTCGTGCCACCGCGCATTGTCGTAGCTCGGTGTCCCTCGGAAAAAGGGCAGCCAGTCGGCACAGCAGCCGAAGAAATGCGGCATAAGGGCACACCGACCTCTTCTCCTCGCCTCGCCTCTTCCTCGTTGCACCTTTCCTTTTCTGTCTGTATCAAAAAAAGGACAGATACTCGAACGGGTATCCGGTATCTTTCGATGGAAAGTTCATTCCTTTTTAACGTTGTGCGACGAGGAATTGAGATTTTTGTTTGTACGGGGTGGCGCAAGGGTTGAAGGGATTGATTGGTTATTGAAGTGTTTTTTTTTTTAAAGGTGATTGAATTTGGAGAGTTAGGGGATAATGATAATGGCAATAATTGGCACGTCGCTCCGGTCGAGCTGTTTCTGAAGACTTCCGGTTGGTATGCAGACGTACCAATGAGGAATTTGTGCGCAGTCCGCTTATCGGGAAGCCGGTACACGGTTTGCACATTTTTATTTTTGGAGTAGAAATTTCACGGCTTGTTAATTCTGGGGAGGTTGAATTTTTTTATTTCCATGGGTTATTTCCGTTTCAACCGTTTAACCATCGGTCTGTAACGGTTTCGGGACGGGATTGTTTTCGACATAATTATTTGACTTGCCGAGATTTTTTTTTCGTACTTTAAGTTTTCCACTATTATGTGGAGTTCCTTGAAAACCCCAAAAACTTAAAAGTCTTACAGAGTTGAAAAAAATATTTCCTTAAATCCAACTCTGCAGTACATTTTCCAATTCTCCATCGTTTGGACCATTTGATGATTTTTTTAATCTATTAAAGGTAATTTTTATTCGAAGAAAATGTCTCAAGTCGTGCCAGTAAGTTTGCACCTTCGATTTTTCCCTTTGAAAATATTCGACTATCATCGATAGTCCGTTACTTTGACGACGGTTATCGTGATGAGGCTCTTTCATGGCACGTTTTCAGTCCGCCACATCGGACGGCAGCGATAGTGTGGAATACGTCGTAGAATTTTTCATCGTCTCTGTTACATACAACCGCAGTGGCTGTACAACTTAATCGCGTTTCGTAAAATTCTATACCAGAGCCTCGACGGGCTTATCTGGCTTGCCCTACGGAAATTTAATCGACCCACAGAAACGTGTCGTTCGGTCGTCTATCGGACATGGGGGCGTGTTTGCAGCCACAACCATTCCTGCACTTTGTTCTATTTCTTTTGACGATTCTGCCTGTCCGCGTCTAGGGGCGTATTGAAAATCACTCGTCCACGATCGATCGTCTCGTGTCGCCCGCTAAATCGTACGGCATTTATTATTCTACGCATATTCATAGAATTCATCGTGACGGAGAATTTGGCTCATTGATTCGCTTGTTGTTCACGTCGCCGAACGAGCATTATATTCAGTCGCGCACATAATTCTACGCTACAATGAACTCCCTCGCTTCGAACAACTGTACCCCTATTTCGGGTCTCTTAACCCTCTCTATCGGTTTCTCGGACTCTGGGCTCTCAGCGTTTGGTCGCCAAAGTCGGCCGAATCAATTCTACCAAAATTAATATCGAAAATAACGAAGTTTTATGCTCAAAACGGTATATCAAATTAATTATAACGTATTATTATGTTTCCTGTATCAATGAATGAATAGGATCTTTTAACCTTACATAATATATAGATAGGGAAAATCGAGGTGAAAGGTATTAAATTTTTTTTTATTTAATATTTTTTTTATTTTCAATGTTGTTTGTTACAATCGACCGGTGTTGCTTTTGTCTCCGGTCCTCCCTATAGTCGTGAAAATCAAAGTAATAATAATAATAAAGGGAATTGAATGAATGTCAGTATATTGCCATTATATGCTCAAAAAAACCTCCGGGCAAATTTCATATGAAGTTTGTCGGAAAATTCTGGTGTCGAGCGCAACACAGCATGGAGTTTTGAAGGCGTTACATAAATACGTCGCGAAGGAAACGGTTGAATCCTAAAAATAGTATGACAACGTGGGAGTGCTCACTCTGTCCTATATTTACGTACATCCCATATACGGCATATATATTCCCGTGTCTCCGAGCCCCGGAATCCTTACACTATCTCGGCATTAACTCACGCCTCTATCAGAGGGGGATATTTATATTTAGTCACTCTCAAGAAAAGCTACCCCACGGGGATGCTCTTGTCCTCTCCCTCAAAGACTTCTTAAATTAAACTCAACGGCTTTCTTCCCGAAAAATGTTCCCTCGAATCTGTTCTTGTTTTATTTTTATTTGTTCGGAGCAGAACGGAACTGTTACCCAAAAGTCTCATCTCGAATTGAAGACATAGGTCCGTTTGCTTCTGCGTCCCGTTTCATCTCACATTCCTCTAATCTTTATAATTTTACTCATTACATAAAAAAAAGCCTTACGCACATCAATATTTATTCGATGGAAGTTGGCTACATCATACAAGAGTGTAATCTTGTGAATATATTAGACAATGTATAAATAAAAATCCGTACCTGCTCAATTTTTAATTTTTCGGAACAAAACGGATCTTTTTTTCCCGCGCCCTAACTCAAATCGAAGAGATGTTCATTTTCCCCTGTGTTCTCTTTAACAATGCTCTCCCCTAATTTGAAGAATCATATTTATTCTAAATGAAAAAGCGTTATGCGCATAAATGTTTAGTCAATTGGGAGGAGTTTGAATAAATTAGGTGGAGTTTTGTCTTGTGAATTCATTAGAAAATGTACAACAAGTAAGAATCCGTTGGATATACCGATTAGTAGCGTTGTACGGCGGATTCGAGGCTTCCGGAAGCGGTGTATTTACACGGATAAGGCTTCCGTTGCCTCCCCTCGGAATTCTCTCGGCGCACGTGTATAGCTGTAAAACATCGCGAAGCCGCGTACGATAAAACCACGAGAGAGAAGGAAAAACGAGAAGTCAGAGAGCGGCGAACGGCGAGACGAGAAACCGAGAAGGCGGGCGGGTTGGTGTCGGTGCGGCTTACGTTGAGGGCCGGTAACAGGATGAGGAGAAACGTTGAAACGAGGAAAAGGTCGGATAGCTCTCCGGAGGATACATAATATACACGAACGTACGCATGTATGTGTCCGTAAAGCAGTTACGGCGGGAGGAAGGAATCACAGCTGAAGGCGCTTCCTCCGCGACTCCCTCAATTATCTTACGACCCTATGAGCACTTTTCCCCTTCTCTCGCTCGCTCGTTTCCTTTAAACTTCCTTCGCAGCTTGTGTATGAATAAATTTAAGAACACGAATTTTTTTCGACGCTGCTTTGTCGAAATTCGTGGGCAAACGTCACAGTACGTTCTGTTGATCGCTCAATATTTAATTAATAAGATATTGAAAATACAATAATTATTGAGTTAGGTGTAGTAAAAGACATTTATTGACTTTCCTTCCAATGTGAGTTATATTTACTTTTTGATAGATAAAAACTAGGATGGGCCAACAGGCCATTGATAGAAGTTCTTCAGTCTTAAATATCAAATTTGTATTACTGAGTCAATAGGAAATACTATATTAAATTTTTATCTTCCCACCCCTACGGTTTGACGGAGAAAAAATGGAAAGCTTATCCTTTTACCGAGTTTGGTATACGATTTTCATTGGCCTGCTGAAGTTATTGACGCAACCTGCATATTTCGCCCAGTGTCTAACAATTGCACTGGAGTACAGTGTCGGGAGCAGGCCGGTAACGTAACGTCAACATTCTCGAGAACATTGGTGTAGGGCATGTATAATTTGCGCGTTATAATAACACGTTAATTAGGTGGAGGCTCGGAAAGTGGCCGCCAGACCGGTAATACACCGAAGATAGCGGAGCGAAGCGAGAATTGGCTTGTTCTGTGGATCTTTACCTCGTGGGCATATGCTCGATGAACGCGCGATGCCCCTGGTTCTGTTGTGTCTTGCCCTGTAGCTCATAGCCTCGATGTATATTGCGTTGGCTCGCCTTAGGGTGAATGTCACGGGGAGTGCGCCCGACTGCTTCCTCCGGAAGTCTGCCACCGTCTTCGCTCCGGCACATACATACTGTTTATATTCTCTTATACGCGTAGTAGATGGAAGTAGGCTATGCCGGGGCAAGATGGTCTCGGTACATCGCAGATTCTAGGCAAAACCGAGTATCAAATTAATTTCAGAGAAACTTTACAACGTAATTATCGCAGCTTTAAAGTATTGAGAAATGGTCTCAGGGCGGTGATATTATTGTAATAGTTTACATGCCTGTCGAGATGGGCCATATTAATGGACCGAAAGACTCACTTAGAAGTGTTTTTTTTTTAAATTGTTACCGATAGTTAATTACCAACAATATTAACCAATAACTACTAACTTTATGAAGTAAAAATTCTAGTATATTACGCTACAAAATTATTGATAGTTAATATCAGTAACAATTCTTTTTATGTTAAAGAATAGGGTTCTCGACGTAATACACATATCGGGGCATTATGGAATAATTGACGAAATGATGCCAATCGACCGGGTATCGGTAAGTTTCACGGTACTCCATTTTGCGCCATCCGGAAATTATTATTAGGAATGCATATTGATCGATTTTATTCAAATTTTTTTAAATTTATAAGCTATCCTATTTTGCCCCGATCTTCTCTATACGCGTACTGCCACGTAGCGACGAGAAAGTCAAAGACTGAGAGCGGAGTGCACCTTCACCTCAACCATTTCTCGCTCACTCGCACGTTCCGCGTCTTGGTTCCCCCTTCTTCACGAGGCTTTTAACGAACCGCGGGGCACGAGCCATGTGCCATCGATTCGTGACGCCTTACGCGCCGCTCTCCTTCCGTTTTTCCCTACGAAAAATTGTCTCGCCCTCCTCTGTGTGCACAACAACGACGAAGATCCGGCTTTACCACGTTTAATCTATTTTTAGTTTATCCTGACAAAATTCTTGATCTATATTTTCTTCGTTCTTTTACCCCTCGAAAGAGAACAGGCATATCAGGACAGTTTGGCAGTTGCCACAGCGGCACATCCGCGACACGTGTGGGCGCGCGTTACCAAAACTTCCTTCACGTGAAATTAATAGATGACCTTAAGCGGCTGCGGGGGTTTTTTTTTCGGGCAGCTCTTCCTTTCAGCTTGACTATTCCCGTCCGTTAATGATCATTAAAAATGTGGCTAGGGTGGATTTGTTTTTTCAATTTCCGAGGGTTTTTTGAATGTACCGAGGAAGTTTTCTTGGTTTAAGTTTCCTGGGGAAGATTTTAAAGGGTTCGTTTTTTTATTCAACCAAATGGGAGCTTTTGAAAACTCTTTTTCTTCAAAGTTTCAATGTGTTTTTACAAGTTATTTTTCAATGGACGTAGTAGGTTTCATCGACGGTTCTGCTACATCGAGAGATATTGTAAGAGATTAGTGTTTTTATTCTACAAAATTTGAAATTTGAAATACTTTTGCTTGAGTCGCCATGAGATACACAGGATTCTTCGAAGTTCGACTTTATCGGCTTTCGATTCCGGCATTTGAGAGCCCGGACTCACTTCGGAGTTGCCTCCGGAGTCCTGCATGCCCGAGATTTCTCCCGGTCGGTAAGGGATCGTCGAGAAAAGCCGGCGGGTGGAGATTGCGGAGGCCCAGAAAGAGCGAGATCTTCAGTAGGGCCACCTCGGCTACAGATCGGTAGAGAGCATCCACCGTCCAAAGGAACAGTCTTCCATGACCGCGTGCTGGACACCGAAAGGGCGGGAAGCGAATGAGCGGCGAGACAAGCTTCACAGTTTCTCCACGAATTTCTAGCGGGAATACAGTTTTTATTTTAAAAAATTGCTGAAAAAAGAGCTGGGAAAAGGGGAAAAATTAAATTTGCTCTTCATTCTACGGGAATTTTTTTTATTTTCGAATAAAATGACGTTTAATGAAGGAATGAGACCTAAATAACTATTTAAGTGAAAAATCGTCTTTTTTTTATAAACGCGATACATAATTTTCGTTTGTGATATCGATCGAAGTATTTTGTTTAGATTGGAAGATAACCCGGCAACTGCCATATAAAAGTTCGGGTCTGTTCACCGTCAAATAATAATGAGGTGATAGAGAATCGCTGTATAGGTACATCACCCATGTTTACTTCCCACGAACTGTGCTGCATAGTATGAGCGAGTTCCCCGATCCTTGTACAGTTCCTGTCAGTCACTCAGTCAGCGAGAGGAGGGAAAAGAACGCACATGTGATATCTGGCGCATATGCGTCGCTGGATGACTGTTCCTACATGTCGCGCGGCGATGTATGAACTCTCGCGGGGTGGAGCGAGGATCCCTCGCTGTTTGGGCAACGCGCCGCTGCTGGTAAGCTTCTGTCATAGGCGACAGGCAGGCCCCCTGCAACCTTGTCAGCGTTTTTTGTACTATTCCGGAGTAACAGACTCTCACCCAAAATCCTCTCCGTTGGCTCGAAAAATTGTATGCTTTTTAATTCTTGAAAAAGCAAGATATATATGTACATTTTCAGAAAATGAAAAAGTGGATTAATTTATAATTACAGTACCTCTATAGTTAGCATGCGCATATGTGCTTATATATTTGGTGTCTTGAATTATTCTTTACTATAAAAGGCTAGAGTTTAATAATATTTTCCCAAAAAGCGGGTACGTGCCTTATTTATTCTACGGGAACCGAACGATATATGTGGGTATTTTTTAGAAAATCAAAGAAAGAATAAGTTTTTATTTTCAATAAAATTTATTACATGTAACATATACATATATTTTTCTTCTTTTTTACATTTCGCAACAAAAAAGATCTATTATTTCCGTGAAGCGGGGATGGCCACTGGCGATTTGTACATGAGGTTTAATGGTTTTCCAAAGATCGAGTAACGATCAACGAGCGGTAGATTTTCATTCGCCGTGGTAATTATCTTCGCAGCGCGTGTCTTCGTTTTTCCGTTCGCACAATGGCTCTAAACGGTGATCATAGCCGCCGACATTAAGCGCGAAGATGCAATCTCGAAGTGAGAGGCGGAAAAAAAGGAAAAATTCGGCAACGGTTTCGTATCGAGTGTAACGAAGGACTGACGAAAGGGCGCGAAATCGATTTTCTCGTTACTTCACGATGGTCGGAGTCCCACGAACAATGAGGACGAGACCTCCTGCATGCATTCTTCTCGAGTTATTCCGGAGGCCCGAAACTTTGCTGCAAGAGTTCTTTACACGACGGAGCAAACGGACACTGACATGGCCTTGCGCCTTGAGAACATCGTGTCAAACCCTGACCTACCGACTTTTTTCTTGTGCCCTCGAACGAATTATGAATGGTCGCCACATAAATTACTTTCTCGCGTCGAGTTACAATAAGCACTTAACCATCTCCACGGAAAATTAAAATAGAAACGATGTGTCATTTTAGCTCGTGGATTGCAATTTATTCCTTTTTGAGCCTTATACATAATCATTTAATCGTTACCTATCGATTAAAAAAAAAAATTCTTCTTTTTATTTTTTATTACAGTAATTGCACCGCTATCTTAACATAAAAAAAAACTGAAACTATTTTCTTACTTCTGGAAGCGTTCGATTCGAGACAATTTCATTTTGACTCACAAATTCTACCCATTATGTCCTGTAGTGGAATTATTGGTTCGAACGCATCGAGGCACTAAAGCAGAATTTATCTCCACCCTCGATCCAGTTTGTCCCTCGGCAACGCGACAAATTTTTCCCATCCCTGGGAGTGCTCGCGCCTGGGAAAAATGTATAATAGGTACAGCGTGTCTCATGCCTGTATGTAACGCGCCACGTTCGCTTGCCGTACGATGCGGCATACGGCGGAGAGGAGTGAGAGTGCAGCAACCCCCGATGGAGACAGGGATCGCAGCAGCAGGCTTTGCCATCGGGGGTCGTTCAGTCCGGACTGCCGACTTTTCGTCGTTCTCGTACTGTATATATATCCACATGGCGCGCACATGAAGCAAGGGCCGGGCGAGAAGTTCTCCCGCGGTGGATATTCTTCTATGCACCTTCTTCTTTTTCTTTTTCGTCCCCGTAAAATATACAAGAAACCGTGGGTAAATTAGAATTTTTCACGATCGGAGGCAGCTTCACGCATTTTTTTTTTTACTAAAAATCTATCTTTAAGGACGGCGAGGAGTTAACGACCTCGATATCCGTTGCTTTCACACTCTCTAAAGCATTCGAGCTCACTCTTACTCCCGAAATGGATTTTGTTTTCCGCCTTACCTGCTGAGCCTTCGTCGTACATTCTGTTGCGGAGCAAAAAGGAGGAAGAATCCTATTAGGATCAAGGAACATGATCGATAAGGGATTCGTTGTACCGCTCGTTTTGTTTCACCATAAAGAAGTTCCGCCCTCTCGAGCGCGTATAATCGGGTTAGTCACAAACCTCTGAATGGAAGATGGAAGGAAAAATGCACGATGCTTAAAACTGAAGAAAATTCCTTGGTGTAACGAGGTTCCGATTTTTCACGAGTTTCGGACCAACTCTGAGATGAAAATCCGGGACTGTTATGTTGGCATTGGAAAATCCGTCGGGCGTTGAAAAATTATTTTTTCACTCGAAATTAATTTTAAGCTAAAATGGGCTTCGGCTTTGAATAACAAGTACTTCCTAGCCAGATCTGCGAAAATATTGAACTCTATCTGAGAGATAGTTGTATGTTATGGGAATTCTTCAGATTATTCTTTCACGATTCCCTCGCATGAAAGCATTCGACATCGACCCAAGCGATAAACAATTAATTGCTCGATCGCTTATCCACCGAGTCGAATGCTTCGCGCTCGATAAAGCGCCATCCAGAAATCGCCATTCAGCGAAAAAAAAAAATCATTTCATTCAGTAATGTGAAACAGCCGCTGATGTTTTTCCCCGCAATGTTATTGGCTATGCACCTATGCACTGCGCACAGAGAACTATACTCGATTCTTCCGATTCGTTAAGCGTGGAGAGCCCGACGGTAGTTCAGGAGGGTAGGAAAGCGGGGGGGGGGGGGGGGGGGTTCAATCCTCGATCAAGCTTATTTTCCGTCTCTGTCATCCTCGCCCCCCGATGTTGTTCGGTTTCACCCTCGTCCATGAGCCAGACGAGGAAAAACCGATCGCCGAAGCGCTCGTCGCTTACACTTCGGCACGCGCTCTTCTTTCCCGAACTACTCGGTGTCGACGGGAATTTTCGATGACGAAGGGGGTTGAAAGCGGTGGGTGATAGGGGAACACCGATGAGGGACGCGGGAATGTGTGGTGAAGATAGGAGAGCGCAGCTGGTCTTCGCCCGTGATTCATACATCGCAGGCTGAGAATCAGAAGGGTGAGATATCTGTATGGGGACACGAGAGTGTTACGTCCTTTTGGTTCTGAGAAGTCGGATGTATAGTTAGGCGCGTGCTCGCGTACCCGCACACTTTATTATCACTGAGCTCTACGCAGCGGCGGCGGCGTAGTTCTCACCCCTCGATATCTATCTTCGTTGCTGGCAAGTTCGTTGGAAATTCTCGTGCTCGATGGGCGATGTGTGCGTGCGTATGTTTGCGCACACGCAGGGCGGAAGGGGATCAGCGAGAGAGTACCCGCTTTAATGGGAGGGTGGAAATGGCACAGACGATCGACGGTCAAGGGGCGCACGAGCAACTGTCGTCTGCGATAGAATTACCGCATCGATATTCTATCGCACCCATGCACGGCTCGATTCCTTCATAAAGGAATTATCATCGCAGATGCGGCTTGGAAAAATTACTCTGCAGCCCGTGTGTGCAGGCTTCCAATTTCACCGAATTTTTTTTATCGCCCTCGGGGCCAGCTCCAGGTCAATGAACTCTTTATCTTGTCTCGTTATTATTGGTGACGATTTCCGAGGCGTTTATGGTTTGCCACGGGACGGTTATTTGGTTATTGATTTTTATCCGAAGATTATACATGCAAAGACATTTTTTGGACTTTTTTTTTTTAAATAATTGATTTTTTGTATAAATGACCTTGTTGGGGAATTGGGGATAATAACGTGGATCTCTTCCCTAACGCGAATTTTGAAAAATACCCGGAGAAGAATATCCATAATTGGTGACCGTAATCACTTATTACTATTAAATGCAATTCCATGAGGAAACGTCTATATGCTATAGATCGGTCAATGATCACAAATCACTTTAGCAAAGTAAAATCATAGTTTAATTAATTGAATATCTTTCAACGTAAATTATACGTATAGACGTCCCCTCAGAAAATTATTCCCTATAGTAAAATTAAGTATGGTATTTCTTTGTGTATTGTCTCAATTCGTTTAAGCTACGTTTTTCAATTAACAGTATAAATAGTATTAAAAAAGTATAATATTTATGCCAATCTTTAGAGTGACAAGAACCGGGATTACTGATTTGAGGCTGATTTGCGGTCGGTCTTGTGTCGACCGTTGTTAGTTTATTTTTAACGAACTCAAACCACACTTTTATCGTTACTGGCGTGTTGGAATACCCGCAACTTTACGCGCAGTTGATAGTCGCGGAGTTCGGGTTACTGTGATCGTTATGCGGGCTCCGTGTGTGGCACGTGTTCCCAGGATAGAAGGGTGCCGAGTTGGAGGAAAGCTGACGTTTACACGTATGTTCGCGATGTTTCGTGCGATTCAACTCGACAGATCGTCAGCTCCGGCTCATTGTCATCGAATCTTCACCGCTTTCAAATTGAGATCCGAGTTCTTGCGGCTCGTCGATCCATCGGACTTTCCGTGTGTCTCTTCGACTTCTGTAGACTTCGCTGAGACCATTACTGAATGTGAACATTTTATTTCCTGTTTCTTTGGGCTTAGACTTAACTTTTAAGAACCATAAATTTGGACTTTTTAAATTTAATTTTAGTAATTGTTGAATTCTTTTTTTGACCGCAAAATTTTTATTTTTTGTTCAAAGACTTTTCGGAGAGATCATCACATCGAGCCAGCGGCGACGACAACGATGGGTGAGTGAGACAAAAATTTGAAGCGCCATGTTTGATAGGATAAAAGCGAAGAATTTGTGATTTTTATCTTAATTAGCACGCAAATCGGTAACCTATGGTTTCGTCTGTATTTCCCACTTTTAGCCTAGGTGAAAAATCTGTGAATCAGTATACAGGTCTGAAAAAACAGCCAACAAATTTCGAAAAAAATAGAAAAACAGACGAATTTGATTTCTTGCTAGAGATACTTCTCAAAATGAAAATACTGTACATTAATGAGTTAATAGATATATTCCATTTTACGAATATTAGAAAAAAATCATAGTCGCAAATAGAAAGCTTCCGAGTTTAAGAAACGGTTGGAAGTCTCGCCCAGTCGGGACAGGAAGTTACGGTCTAATCGAGGAAAAAAAAAATCTTCGTCGACAGCCCGCATTGTCACACTCTGCTACTCAATCTTATCTTCTGAAAAATTTATACCCGTTTCTCCGAACGCTCATCCAACAATTAAAGCTTCAATGATACGTTCTCTTAGCCTTAACAATTCCATTAATTTTCTCACGTTAACAGTGTGTTTATATCAACAAAAAAAAATCAAACCGTCACATAGGAATTCGTCGCGATTCTGAACTCCCACGAGTGTTTTCTTCTGAAGGAATTTTCATTGATCTCGTCATCTCGATGCACGGTCTCTCCTTTAGCAAACGAAAATCCTCTTTGTTACAGTAGCTTCCCTCGTAAACCCTCACAAAAGATAAAGAATGAGCGAACTCCATGAAATCCTTGGTAATACGCCGAGGGGATATTTCATCAAATTCTCTCACCGCAATGTCTGTCTACCGTTAACAGAAGTGGCAGGAGTTCACAAAAATGTCGGTCTATCATTGCGTGTGAATCCGGAGATCTTTAGATCTCAGCTTCCGAAATACCCCGGATGCAGTTACCGACCGAAAAAAAAGAACTTACAGTCAAATTTTTTGTTTAATAATTGTTTGCCAAATTACTCCCCAATTATCCGATCAAAATTGTAAAATGTGTGTTCGAAAAGTCTCACCGAAGAAGCAGGTATGTCACATTAGGCATCTTCGACCGTGTGCTACATATCTTTTTTATTCCTCGAAGATCTCACGCCTGGGAAAGCGTGTATAACAGGTACATCGTCTTAAACACCAATTCGTACCTACATTCCCATAGAAAGACCTCCAAAGCTTCCTAATATACCGGGAGCCGGCAGTAGAAAATTCCCGCGTGAATTCGAAGATCCTCGAGATCTCAGCTGACTGGCGCCGTTTCCAGCTTCCGCGAACCTGAGACACCCAGAATTTCCACCTACCGGTCGTTTTCTCCGGCTTTCTCGGAACTCGGAGAATCAACCTTGCGAGGAGATGTAAAGAGGCAGAAGCGTTTCGTCCGACATTGCTCCCCATCCATCCCTTGGATTTTTCCTTCAAAGTTCTCCTTTCCACCAGCGACGCTGGTGGTTGTAAGGTGAGCCCGCTGAGCCAGGAACGCGGATAATATACACAGAAGTGTATGAAGGTTCCCCGGCAGCTTTTCCGGCGGCCCAAACGCGCCGACGTTTGGACCTGCGCGGAATGCGCTGCCAAATGAAACCGAAGTCCACGAAATTCTATCTCTTTCACGTCGTGCCGGAGGGCAAACGGTGGAGTCGTCGAACAGACAGAGAGAGAGAGAGAGAGAGAGAGAGGGATGAACTCTCGCGGGGCAGCAAGGAACGCGACACAATGCCAAGGCGGCGGAGAAACGATTCTTACCCAGAGTTCCCATGAGCCCGTCAAGAGGAAGAGAAACGCCATGGAGTTTACAAAACACGATCGGGTAACAGGTTACGACTACCAAAGAGATCCTCGAGTGTGCGGAGCACACAGCCTCACGATGGTCGTAGAGGAGATCTCTTCGTTCCTCTTCCATCTTCTTTCTCTGGCATTTCCATCCTCTTCCGAGTTTAGGATTTTACTGGTCACGACCTCCCGGCAAGTGGGTGGACGAAGAAGGTGGACGGAGAAGTGTCCGGGTTCTCTCGGTCGGTCCTTCAGTGAAATCGCTGCGGAATCCGAATAAGAGTCGAGGAGGCAAGGTGGAGGGCAGGTACGACCTGGTACAATGAGCTTCTTCCAATGGTTCCTGTCCATCTTTGTGTACCTCTGCTTTTTATACCTTTATTCCACAATTAGCTGGTGGCGGTTCCCGGCGAGTAGGAAACACCATTAAAGTCGGCAAGTTCAACGAAACTGACGGTGAATCCTCACGAGCTGCGAACTGTACCGCCGGGATGTGGACGAGGGATGAGGATTTTTATTGCACCGCGGTGCGGTTGTTTGAATTTGACGGGCAGGAAGCCGGAGAACCGATGAGGTCGCGACTCAATTTATTACTGGTTTCTTTTTTATTCTTGGATGTAAAGCGCCGAGCGAAAACCGTCGCCTATAGGGCAATCATTTTTAGGTTGTCAAACTTTTTTTGATAAAAAAGGAAACCTAATATCTCCGATCATCTTCTGCCGTGGTTCCGACACCCACTGGTGTTTCCTGAGGTACTTTTTATCGATACTCAGAATTATTTTTTGTTAGCGTACTAAAAATGGCGTTAAAAGCGAAATTAATGGCCGGATGTTCTTGATGAAAAAGTCAGAAACTGACCGATATCTCCTTTCTTAAAAGTATTTCCGAAATGTAAAAAATAATGAGAAAACAAGATGCAAAGTTGATTTTCGGTTTTGGTTTTTCGGTGAAATTTTGAGTCGTACACTTGAACTTAAGGCCCGAACCTTAGTGCGAACTTGATATCGTGTTTAAGTTTGGTCTTAAGATGGAACTTGAGTCTGAACTAAAAATTCGATCTTAAGTTGAAACTCAAACGAGATAAAAAATAACCTAACCCTCCGGGTATTTTTATCCACTCATTTTCACAATCGGGGAACCTGCTCTTAAGAAGCAATATCGATCTTCGGCAAGCATTCTGTAGAAAAAAATTAAAGACATTCTTTTCTCAGATTAACTATTTGTGCCATTGTATTGTTAACAAGTTCAGCCGCATTGGGGACTACAATCGAACTGTGTTCAGAGTCAATTTTGAACTTGAGCTCAAACTTAAGCACTTGGTCAAGTTCGGACTGAGGTTCCATCTGAACCTCGATCGTTCTTAAGTTAGATCTAACGTTGGAAAATTCGACCTTTAGTGCCATTTTGGCAGTTTAGGGATATTGCGTTGCCAAAATGGGTTGTTGTGAATCGACATTGCGAGGAACGTGTGCGCAGCAGCAGCTCGCCAATCTCACGATCGTCACCAACACACAAATCTTTCTCGGAACATTTTTTTTTACATTAAAAAAATGCATTCAAGATTTACGCAGTAGGCGTCACCTCCGTGTGGAGAGTTTACCTGCATAATAGCGCAGAGATTCGAGGATCTACGAACAACGAACAAACCCACGCGCGCTCACGTCTCAGTGCGCGGGTTCGACGAATTCACGGTTATGCGGTCGGCGGTTTAAAGGGACAACGGTCCCTCCGCCGGAGAGAAACACCGGCGCTCTCACGAGAAACGAACCGAGATGGGAAAAACCGTGCGGGAACGAGCACGCAGTCTTTGGCACAAGTGCCGGTTAAGATCGTTCTCGTGCTCCTGCGGAAGTTCTTTGTCGAGCACGCATAATCCTACGCCCGTGCGAGCCCGCTTCCCTAACTTTCGTACATAAAGAGACACGAAAGATTACAATTCGTCTCGATACTTTCCACGATTTCTCCGTATTTTCACGTTAAATTTTACCGACGATTCAGCCGAGACCGCGGGCCTTCTTCGGGGAATTAGCCACGCTCTAGATTCGACACTTTTGGATCCTCGGTTTTACAGCTCTTTCACGAAATTAATCGAAAACATTCGTCTCTACTCCTCCGCAACCGGATCGAAAAATCATCCTCTTTATTCGGCTAAGATTTCACGATAAAACTAATAAAAGATGGTGTTTTTTTTCGTAATATCATCTTTTATCATTTCCACGTTATGATACGCGTTTCGCGCCTCGAAAAAAATTTTCATTCGAGCTCGTATAGTTTGGAGACCGTGCCGATTTTTAGTTTTACCTCGTTCTCTTCTTCTTCACGTGGAAGTTCAGGCGCCTCGGGTGAGTTTTACGAGATAGTTAAGCCACGGCAATCCACGGAGCCTCGTAAAACATAATGACTGAAATATAAATTTCTCCACCGTCCGAGCTCGCGGTTTCTTCCATGGAGCTGTTTCGCTATGGTCCCTGACGAAGGGAGACTTGTTCCAGGGGGTAACAAGTTTACAGCCGATAATCCGCAGCGAACGCGGCGATAGCGCAGCATTGTCGACCAGACTCCTCCGTACAACTCCGCTTTGATTTACAACGTTCTCTCGGTTCTTGCACCACAGTTTTTTTTTCTGCAAAGCAGTGCGCTGGAAGTCCTATTTGTGGCTTTTGAAACTCAATGCTCTTACCGCACAAATTTTCTGCTCGAGGAGTAACGCGAACAATCCTTGCGTCTCGCCGCTTCTATCAGTACCTGACACCAGCTTCTCGCTTGTATAATTGCTGTGACGTCAAAATTACCGTGAATGGCGAAAAAAAATTATGACAAAGAAATCAGTATTTAGCGTGAAAATGGGCCGATGACTCTTATTTTACCGTTAGCTCGGTATTGACCGAGCATTACGCACACTTCACACAAAGTGCACCACACTTTTGTTCAAAACGTGCTGCGAGCGGCAACTTCGCACTTTTCGTCGGGTAGTTTGTACCGGCGCGCACGCAACTCTTGACCCACTTGCGTCGTCGACCCCCTTCATAAATATGTGCGTTTGTATATATTTTGGTGCATGCCGCGCGCAATAAAGGTTGGTCGTGCGTGGCCGCAGCGTGCTTATGAAACTCTAAACTCAAACGTGACGCCAATTATTCAAGCACGCGAAGAAAAATTTATCAGAAATTAATCTATCGTCTACTCTTAAATAAAAAAATGTGTATTTGTGAATGACTTATTTAGATTTCACTAATTTTTACCCAAAAAATACATGCATTAAATTACAAAATGCTCCAAGTTTATCGATTCGTCTCGTAGAATTTTCTATCTATATTTTTCTGACGTCTGATCGAAGATTTTCAATGGAAATAATTCTTATTCGAAAGCTAAACTCTATTTATCCGTAGGACTCAAATTTAAATTTTCTCCATCCAGTCAATACGAGCGAGCCGAAATACGTTTCTTATTTTTCTTTGATTCATTGATCGTCGAATAATTCGATGAAGCATACTTTTCACACTCTGTCACGTCGATTTCTCTCGGTTTTTCATGACGGCGCGCGAGCCAAAAAAAGTAATAGCTTGCTTCCTCTTCATTGCGTACTAATGAAATTATACGGATCGGTGATACATAATACCGCTCGCTGCTCGGTCCTGGGAGGCGATCGTTCGTCGCCGTTGTCGCCGACCGGATGTCGAGTCGGCGACTCAAACCCTTTTCGTATACACTCGATCGAGTCATTCAATGCTAGAATCGAGTAACCCACGTTTCCACTGTAGAATCTTTTCCTCGTTCAATCCAGCCGCAAAGTCACTTTGCAAATGTCCGTCACAGTCCGCCCCTCGAGAACGATTTTGGTCGATCGTCCCACCGGCTCCATTTCCGCAAAGCGGCACCTCCCATGGACGGAAAATTGAGAAAACGTTTCAATTCTGTGGTCGAGCCTCTCCGCTGAACAACTGTACCATTCGGAATTGTTCAGAACCTCGAAGTAAGAATCGGCACAGAAAAATCCATCAAAGTGACCCGCCGGAGTTTCAACGAATAGCTGGAGTTTGAACGAATTCGAAAACACAATTATCTTCATGGCGTTCACGTTATTTTTTTATCGAATAAAAATGAGAAAAAAATGATCGTATTTTGCAGTTAACTTTTATTTGGCTGAATATAATTGTCGTTGAAATTATATTCGTTTTTAATTTCCACGATCCGTCCGAGGTTCATCGACGAGTGACCGAGTCTGTTGGCTGTAACCCTGATACTGGGTAAGGCGTCGATTCGCTTGTGCAATCGAACCGCGCGCATGCTACGCCATCGATTATAGCAAATGATCGTAAAAATGGAATGTCGATCACAGGATATCGATATCCTCATAAAAGATATATTTTGTCATGAGCGGCTTGTTGTTGCGTCAATAAGTAATTTATGCACAGGCATCAGACTTTATTGATAAAAAAAAGGGGTAACCATTGGTTGCAGGGGCAATCGATAGTGATATAAAACTGCAAGTGGCGTCGTAAAATTTTCATCCAAAACCTATCAGCAAGATACGAAATTCTTTCAGCAAGATCCTCAAAAATTACTCGTCGGGCATATTTGCCCGAAATCCATCCCTAACGATCTTCCCAGCATTTTTTTTGTGAAGTTTCCCATCAGCCCCGAGCACCGATAAATCGGCTTCGAATTCCTCAGTGTTCTCACCCTCATCGACGACATTCCAGGTCCCCCGAACACCGGAATCGAATTCGCAAGAGATCTCCACATATAGCCATTCAAGATCGACGAGGAATTTTCCAAGAAGGGCGCGTGTACTTAAAGGAGCCCGCGAGTTCCCACGTGGTAGGTGGCGCGTAAACGGCTTCGCGTTATTATTGTGTTCTCGCGCGGCGCGACGTGTGTGTTGTACTACACGCATTATTGTACTTCGACAGTGCGATACGTACCTATAATACGCCCTCACAATAAACCTCACCGAACTGCCAATGCGGATTCCATCGAGCACAAGCTAGCGCCCGCGTCTTTCCGCAGTCACACACACCGATCCACGTCAGTTCCGAATCGCTGGAGTACCAAAAGGGCCGGAGATACAGAAGAGTCCCGGGCATTTTTGGCCGAGAGGTTTTAAAGTTTAAATACCTACCGGGACAAATAGTGAAGCGACGCTGGAAGGCGAGGAGGAAGCGACAACCAGGGACGAACGGAGCGACGGAGAACAACCTGAGAAGCCGAAGGAGAGCGAGGAAGATACACGCTGGACCGACCTGTATTGTAGCGCTGGAAGTAGGCACTATACCGTAGTCTTTCCCACTTCGTTTACCATCTTCGTCTCACCCGCGCTACTCGAACGCGAACGACTGGACGAAGACGACACGAGAAGAGGCTTTCGGCTAAGGCTAGTATTCCAAACGGAGCCGAGCGTTCATTCAAGACTTGGTTTCATTCATCGAATTCCACCGTCTCGCTCTCTCGGATTCTCGCTCTCTCGGTTCTCCCCTCCGCTGTGCTCGAGTTTTCACTGGAACCTTGTTGTACTTTTTTCTTTTTCTTTTTTATTCGAGTTGTGTCTCCTTGGTTACTTCTAAATGCGATGTTGAGTGTCCATGAGCTTTTTTTTTATACACTCCTACTTCGTCTTCTTCTTGTAATCTTTCGGGCGGGAAATGGTCGTGGCGATCGAATAACGAAGCGATCCCTTAATCCTCGCCCAACGAGCCTTGTCCCAACATCTCATTCTTTTCGGAGGCTCGTTTGAAGCTAGAACTTCCGATACTTTTTTTTTGTTTTGCAAACTTAGATGGGATTTATTTAGTAAACTCGCTTTTATTTTAGGGATGCCTATCTGTGGATAGATGAGATTATTTAAGTCACTTTTAAACGATTATCTCTAGGCAGTTAAGCTTGTTATTGGCTTTTTATTCGTCGTTCGGCACATTAAAAGATAATGCAGTTTCTTTTGCTATCGTAATTTGTCTCCTCTCATTTTCATTATAGTTTCCGTTAATTGTTTATTGTTTGGATTTTGCTTCTAATTTACTGTGCACGAAAAAAGATTTTACATTTTATTAATTTTTGTTTTGACGCAGATTTATTGGTTCGAATTTGACATGCTTTTTCTTCAATGTGCTATTTTTTGTGACAACCGACCTTAAAGAAATATATATTTTCGTTTCCATTAAAAACTAATATAAATTTTTTGTGAAGGAATATCTTGAGAATGTAAGAATTTCCTTACTTCCGAGACTCAAAATTCCTGCGGATACCCGGTAAAACAGGGACAAAGGGCAAGGCGTGGGTATTTCGAAGTGAGTTTAGCAAAGGATTTCGCCGACGTCAAAACGAGAGGCTCTCGCGTTCGTGACGTGAAAGGGTCCGAGGTCGTAATAAGACCTGTGCGTGTTGCTCATTGAGAGCTTTGCGGACCTTTATGGATAGTGACTGTAGTTGTGCACGTGAACTGTGGAAAATAGTTTTCCCCTCGTCGGATGTGCGCTACGCTCTTGCGCCCGACAATCGTTGGTACACTTTTTCCACGTTCTCGATTCTTTGTGCGTCAGTGATTTCCGGCGTGTAGCGAATGGCGCGGGGAAGTATTTTTCATTTAAAAATCAAATTTGCTCGGCAATGCTTTCGAAGTTAACATACTCGTTGACTATGCAACGACTTTTACTGATATACATAAAAAATTGCTCTCAAATCTATCGGGCGAAAAACGTGATTAATTTAATTTGACAAACAGAGAAAAATTAGATAGAAAATTCTTTGTTAGCGATTTTCCGTTATCGGGTTCCGTACATTTAAAACAATTTTCAGAATCGAGGATAACAAAATTGAAGGTGAGTTAGACTTTCGTCATGTAAAAAATATTTATTATTGAATTTTTCTTCTATCGAAGTGATTTTATTAAAAATAAAACAACTTACATCAATAAAATGTACTCCACCACGTCGCATTGTTTCTACAAGCAAGAATATATCCTCGCAAACTTGAATTAACACAATTCTATTCGCAACGGTGACCTTTTGTTTATCAAAAATAATTTTAAAAAACACCTTAACAAAAAAATGTGCAAAAATATGTCATTTGATAAAACGAGTCTGTAATTTACCAATTAGTCCAAACAGCTCTTATCCCAACGTCTCAAAATAATTTGGGCTGTTCAAAGAAGAAAAAGAAAAGGATTCCAATTCGTTTGTATAATGGCGTTATTTAATATGTAGGTCACAGGTGTCACCGACATTTCGTAATTTTTGTTGGTTCTTCTCGTCGCGTCGGTTGGTCCATCGAGTGTTCCCGCGCGCGGGATCTTTCTCTCGAATCCCGCGCGTTGACCGCCTACGAACCCGCCACGACCGCACTTCGTTCCCGGCAACTTGCCGGACCGGTGGTGAAAAAGGGTTGTCCATTCGTGTATAATCTATAAAATTCCAGGCGCACACTCTTCGGTCAGTTCTCTCAGTGGAAGCCGCGGCTCGTTGCTTCGCTTTAATCCCCCCCCCCCCCCCCCATGTCTTTCCAATGTCCAGCCTCGCTCTCAGGAGAAAAAAGGAAAAGTCGTGTGTGTCTCGACGAGCTTAAGAACGAGATCGTTCGGTCGTAGCGTAAATCATACACGACTTTCGTTCAGTTTTCATTTCTAACTATCTTCTGCTCCCGCAAGGCAATTGCCTATTGGTGTTTGAAAGGAAACTACCTCACAGTTGATCTGAAAATGGAATTATCAGTTAAAAAAAATTCTTAATTACTCCAAAATTTAAAAAAACGGCAGAAATTAAATTGACATTTTTTTGTGTGATGGTAGGGATTGCTGCGAAATGGAAATGGTCACGGTTGAGCACCACTGACGATCAACTTCTGTTTTTATTATTTTCGATCTCCGTGGGTTCCTTTCAACTCTAACGATCCTTCTGGGGCCCCGAGGAGTTTAAGTCGAAGAGCCTTTCCCGCCGAATCTAAAACTCTTTCTTCCTTGTTGCGCTCGCACGCAGCTAAGAAGGCCAGTATATCATCTTGGAGTGATCCAACGGTTTTTTCAAACCGAATTCATCTTGATCTTTAAAGATAATAATAGAATCTCATGGCCATGCGTTTGATTTTCAGAAACATCATCTTAAATATGAAACCTTCAAGTATAGATTAAGCCCAAATTGTAAGTATGAATTAAAGGAAAAAAAAACAAAACAAAAAATTTAAACGGCATTTATCCTCGATTTTTTGTCAACAAAAAATCGTCTTGAACTTGGCACTTTTAATTCGTAAAAAAAAAAGGTCACGTCAAACCCCTGTGTGAAATTTGTTTCGAGGGCCCAGTTTGCTCTTTCGTTCGACCGATGTATTATATCGTCGTAGTGACCGTTAAAAAATAAAGCAAAACAACATGCCGCGAGGATGGAGGTGGAGAAAGAGGAGCTGGAGGCGAGATGGAGGAAGGGGAGGGGACCACCGGAGAGACGAAAAAACCCTACCCCATGTTACCAATAACGCCCACAGCTCAGCTTCTTTTTAGTTGTGAGAAGTGCGTGTGCACGCTCCGAGCAACGTGCGTGCTCGTCGAGTCTTCCTGCACACATGTGATTTAAATGGCCAGACATTTAAACTCGCTTGTGTACGCTTTCTACGGGCCTCCTCTTCCCCTTACTCCTCTTTCTCTCGACAAGTGCACCGCCGTCTCGACGACGGTCTTCTCGCTCTTTCTCCCTGCGTCTCTGCCACAAATTCAAGGCCGCCTTCGACTTGTTCTCTTTCTCATTCCGCGGCTATGGGTACGCTCGCGAACTTTACCTTGCGATATATATATATATATATATACATATACACGATGTATATTATATACATCTATATAGACATATAAACGTTGTCGAATACCGAACGAATTAATTAATGCGTCGTTCTGCGAGTTCGACGATAAATTTTATCGCACTCGACGACAGACCGGCCGGCACGTCCGCGATCGCCGCGACCAACGGTTTTCGTTTCAATGACCCCTTTTTTAATTTCGCGATACGATTTTTATTGTTATTTATTTATTCAACCGTTCGGCAAGCCTTGCTTTTTTGCCACGTGGTTGATTCACGGTGTGGCTTTCATTGTAATTTTTTTGTATGTATATGTACACATACACATACTTTTAACATGCATCGTGTGAGGCCCGAGCAAGAGATTCACAAATTACATACCGGGATCGAAATAAGCGTCGAAGCGTAATTTTTTTTTCGAAGTACACTTTTTTTTGGACTTTCACTCCAGCGACGAAAATCTATCCTGAAATCAATATACTCGTTCATAAAGAAATATTAATGTACAAAAAAATACATTTCAAATATTGGAATATCGTCTCATCTATATGATCAATTTTAACTAACTGTATCTGAAAAATAAACATTCCTCCGTGGTAATACATTTCAAGTATCTCAGATATGTGTTTATGATATATTTTATCATTTTTCTTAACCTCAGAAAAATATCGATACGACGGTTCGTCACGATTTTTTTTAAATTCACGGGCGATCTTTCATTAGAGCCACCCAAAGTTCAACTACATAATATCGATTCGACAAACCCCCTTTTTGAATATCACACCGCTACTTTATTATTCATTCTTTCCTCGAGACACTCTCCATTCATCCCCGTCCCTGCACAAACTACAAGTTCCATGGTGCTCTCAAGCATTTCCGGGAAGCCGGCCGCCGGGCAATCAACGCAATATTGTGAAACCTGTCGTCGTAAAGAGACGAGAAGGGAGTCGAGTCTCCTCCCAGACGAAGATCTGAGTCTGGCTATCGCCTATTTCCATTACCATTTCGTGTTCAGCCGGGCGGGATCGTCGTTTTCGACACCGGAGTGGAAAACGCGACGGGACGTATAACCGGGGTACAAGTGCACCGGCATCGCGAAGAGTTTCACGAGAGAACGAGACCGGGACGGCCGCGGAGGAAGAGAGACGAGAATCGAGCGGTGACTCGGCTCTTCCTCTTCGCCCGGTATTGCCGTCCCGGGGTCGGTCCGTTTGTCGGGAGATGAGTCCACTCCTGCTCTCCGGTCGACGAATACGTGTTCGGCACTCCTGCAGAGCTCCGCGACTGTTTTTCTTCCCTCTCCGGCTTCCACTGCTCTTCTATACGCGCCAAACTTTTTCCGAAGATTAACGGTGCGACCTCGAGAAAATAGCTTCGTCGAACCTAACGAACATGAGAGACGGGATAAAAACCCGTAGAAATCAACAGAATAAAATCATAAAGTCGCTAAGAGGTCGGGAAAGTTTTTCTTTATTCCTTCAAATCCTTTTTCGAATGTGTATGGATAAATTTTTAATGGAATAAAATAAAATACGTTGACGAGAAAATCAATTAGATTTCTTTGTGTATCAACAGTTTGAATTTTGTGGGTTTTGGTGGAATTCTTCGGTCAATGCTGCAAACCCCTTGAGATACGTTCGGCACCTTTTTGAGATGAAATCTCGGTTCCACGAGTGTTTTCGTTTTCTCCTTGGCTTCTAGTTTTCTTCTATCCGTGCCGAACTTTTTCCGAAGATTAACGGTTCGACTTCCAGAAAATAGCTCCGACGAACTCAACGTAGACAAGGTTATGGGAGGGAACAAAAACACCCTTGCGCTACTTGCGGAAAGGGTCGGGAAGGTCTTTTTTATTCGTCCAAACCTATTGGCGAACGCGTATTTTCCAACAACAAAAAAAATTTATGAGACATTAATTTGATATTTTTTTTACATAGGCATCTTGAAATTTGGTGGGTATATTGGGAATATAGTGTAGGGTGATGCGTTGGCCGGTAGTTCTTCGATCGAGGCAGCAAACTCCTTGAAATCCGTTCGCCACCTTTCCGAGATGGAATCGGTCGGTGCGGTGAACCGCGAGGTCTTCCGTCCAGTTGTTACACACTCTCCCACCGTAATGTAAACTCTTTTCCGTTGAGTATTTCTTGTCTGAAAAAAGGGATCAGAAAATCTGAAGGATACTCTCGCATGTCTGTCTCTCTCGACGGTTCAGCTCAAATTTCTTTGGGGGGTATTACTTTTCCTGTAGGGCTGATAGGGTTCTCACCAGACAGGATGTGCGGGTGATGCGGGGCGATGTGGACACGTGCAAATCCCCGTCTCGACGTCGGATACGGAAATTTTTCATCAACCATGAAATTTAATTTTTCGTTTAGTTTCGAATCCATGATACCTCAAATAAAAAACTATTCCATCATGACAAACAGGATCAATAAGCAATAGATTGAAAAGTCTCAGTGAAAACTTTGCACATCGTTTTCGCGGAAATTCTCAACAGAACATTTCTTTCTTAACGACTTTCGCAATAAAATAACTTGAAACAGAGCTGGGAACACGGTAGCTTATGCTATTAGCACAATGTAGCTTTTATACTAATAGCTCAAGCTTGCGCATTTAGACTTTAACGAGCTATTGTATCGTCTTTTTGCAAACAATGTTTTCATTTGTATCTATAAGGTACTCCATCGATAAATACAAATGACGGGCTGAAGCTTCTCAATCAATGGCCCATTGGACTGAGAAGAAAAAATCACGGATATAGACACGGAGTACAACAGAATAGTGCATTACTAAGGCTAATAAAGCTCATGCACTACTACTAGTACACGAAGTCACGAAACGCACTAACTTCAGCTTCAGCAAAGTTTCCGGATTAAATGAAAATAATTTAATTTAAATTGTAGAAAATGTGAATCACTCTACGTAATGCGTTCTTAAATGATTACAAATCCGATGACAATGGTAGTAGCTTGTGAGAACCCCAAAAGATGTTGCACTTTTCTCAGGAAATATTAGATGCACGTACAAGTCGATATGTTCAGAATTTATTGCTGAGCGACTTCGCGGTGGGCCCGAAACAGATGCGCATGCCAACATGCCCTCGTCTCTGGCTTGTCTTTGCGTGCTTGTATGAGAGTGTATAAACGGTGGACGGCCAGGTTCCAGAATGATCTTGGCGCCATCGTAAGACTCGTCGAGTCCCGCGCACCCAACAGGAATCCCGCCCATTGTAAATCGTGAGAGGTACGAAGTTCTTCCTATCTGTGCGATAACGAGCTTCGAAGATTTGTAGGATTTTTTTCCCAAATACACTATCTAAGGAAGACATGAAAATGTAAGCGCTTCGTTAGGAGGTAAATTTCTTATCCTACGAAATTACGAAAGGTATCCCCTTGATGTTTTAACAAGACCGACACAATCCAACGAAAACTCAAAAATTTGAAAAGCAGAAAAGTGGACCAATTTTAAAAAATTGCGACCACTTTTAATATTTCTTGGCAACATTTTTTTCCGGAACTGAGACATTAAGGTTCTTCCTTGGTAACTTCGTTGTCAGCTCATTTTCTTGGATTGGACAATTGTTCTTAAAGTTGGATCTTTGAATCCGCAAGCGAACCGTAGTGCGCACTGTTGAATTATGGTCCTGCGGCCAACCGGCTTCCCGAGGGCTAAAGACGATCAAACAAATGTCCCATACTGACATCATTGTTGCCGGCGGGACACTAGTTCGTTTCTTTGGTTTTTCACCGACCAGCAGGAGCGCACGGAGATTCATCTTCCACTCAGCCACGTCTTCCGCTCTGAGAAAACAATGACCCTGTTGGGCCCAGGAACGGCGGTATCAGCGTGAAGTCTCAGACTCCAGGGGGGAAAAACACGTGGTCTTCATACACCTCGTGAAGTCAAAGAAATTTTTAGGATAACATGAAGGCGCTGATCCTTGCGATTTTCGTACCACAACGAACCGGTCAGATCGCTCAGCTGAGAAGTTCTGCCGATCCGTTCGTGTTTATTCTATTTTTATAGTTCCTCTTCACATACGACGTGTGCGAGGACAAAAATCATCGTCATAAAAAAAGGTCGTCAGTTTCAGGTCTGGAAATATGTTGTACGTAACTTTTCTATTTTTGTATGTGCGTCCGTCTTTCCGTGGGCCTGTTCGGGAGTCGGATCTTAATACTTTTTAGTCGAACTCCGCTTTACGTGATTAGCTTGAAGCTTGAAATTAACGAACTTACGTGAAAATTACAATATTTTGACCAAATTAAATAATGTTCCATAACGTCTCGATGTATTACCTGCTGAAGCTCCGTTGGGTTTTGTTTTCTGAAACCCGAAACGTTTATTACTGTCGAGTGACTCTCGGATCTTTATCCCTCCGTCCCGCAGCATTCCTAGAATCTTTTTATCTTCATTGTAGACTCCTACAGTGGTATATGATATATATATATTTCTGTTGCATTGACGGTGCGACTGAAAAACCAAGTTATACACGGTTTATCTCATCTAAGTTCATCTTTGAGACTTATCGCCTGTCCCAAAGATTGATGCATTTAAAGGAAATTTTACACAAAATATCCCGTTTGAAGACTTCGTAGTTGCGGAGCTTTAAATTTTATCGTAACGAAGCGATAATATTATGTATTCGAAGGGGCTGGCTTATCACGTATCTGGTCGACACTGATACGAATTTTCATACACGATCGATCAAATACAAAATATTTGCGAAGGTGGATGGCTCAGGAAAAATATCTTTAATGCCGATTGTTTTTATCACCTTGATTTATGGATCGAAAAACTTTTCCAACTTTTTTCTTGTTCATTTTACACTTCATGTTTTTATTTAATTACAAAATGAACAAGAAAATAAATTGTAGAACCTTTCCTGCAAGACATGTTGAATGTACAGATCATTTTTACCGTATAAACTGGCGAACAATATATCAACGCCGTGAAAAGAAATAGTTAAAATTAAATATCCTAGTGTCATCCCAATAAATGCCTGCTATGCGATTTATTATCCCGAGAGATAAAAAAGTCGTCCAAATTAATCGCGTCAATGTTTTTTCCTCCGAATATAGACACGGCTAAATTAAGGAATGAATAGGCGTAGAAACGGGTCGCAGAAAAAATCTCCGCAGAATAAAGCAAACGAAAAAAAAACAAAAAAAAAAATCCTTGCCAAAAGATAATCCTCCGATGAAGTTATCCTTAGCTTCTTAGGATCGTTCCTTCATCCTGTACAGTATCTCGCTATCGCACGTTCGTTAAATGCCTCCTCGGTATCGTCGCGTTTCTTGAATGTAAATGAATTGGAAGGGGGGGGGGGGCGTAGAGAAAGAAGGGAGAGGCGAAAAGGAGAAGAGAGGGGGATGAAGAAGAGTTCCAGGAACGTCGGAAGCTTCGTACAAACGAGAACCAAGACACAGCCCCCTCCCCCCCCCCCGTCCCCCGTCCCCCTTCCGCCCCATGCCTCCAGCATTCCTACACGATAGACCGAAGACGAACGCGCGGCAAAGACCGGTCCGGTACTCGGTTTCCCGCCAACGCTCTTCGGCACATCTCGGGAGTGCGGCACGGAATGAGAGAAAGGAAGGGATAGAGAAGAGGCTTCGAGAGGGTCTCCTGCCCCCTCTTTCCCGTCTCCGGTTTCCTTCCTCCGACTCAGCTGATCGTTCCCCGGCACCGGCGCGTTTGTGTCTCGCGCAACGTCTCGGCCTCCTTCTCTTTAAAGAGACCTTCTCCGTATTCTATGCATGGGATGAAAGAGACGGGAGAATTTCGTAAGACGGAAAGGTATCAGCTGGGATGGTTCAAACATTTACACTTCTGTTTTGGAGCTACCATTGCTCTCGCTATCTCATCGTCCGAATTGTACCACTGTGAGGTAAAAAAAGGTTGATGAATTTAACAAAGGACTTGCCTACAAACGTTCGTAATTTTTAAATAATTTTCCTACTTTTTTTTTCAGTGAAATATTGCGATTATTTCTTATAGGATTCGTTGATTAAAGAGAATGATAATTGTCGGCAATCAAATATAGTCTGTGAAAAAATGTTCGTTGAATGCCCACACCTTTTTTTATGTGTAGATCAACGCGAAAAAGAACTCTCTCGAGTATCCAATTAACCAAAAAAACCCAATAACTGATAACGCGTCTGTAAATTAACTTCTAAAACCCATGTGACCTCAAATAATTGACAACGTTTGATCGATGCTACCCTCGAGGGTCTCTCCGTCCTATCCTTGCGCTCATTCGTCTTCTTTCCCGAAACTGCCGTTCCATCGGAACGGAATTTACTTCTGTTCGAGAAGAAGCCCGCATGAGAGACTGTTGCGAATCCGCGAGCATTGACGGAAAGGAATCCAAAGGCTCGAGAGAACGAAGAAGGGCCTTTAAAAATGCCCTGTCCACTGTGGCTCCTCGCCCTTCGAAGAGGCTCTCCTTCAATAAAAATGTCGTAAAGACGAAAGCGAGCTACCCCGCCCAATTCACCCTCTCGCTTTCTTTCCGTCGGTGCGCCCCCGGGGGTTGCTTCTGATCCCAATCGGAACGTCGTCGGCGATCGCCGGACCGGAGAAGAAGAAGCGAAGAAACCTCGACTCTCCTCGTTTTTTTCCCTTCATCCTCCCTCTTGTCTCTTCTAGCTAGGTGTGGGAAGACGTTGGCCACTTTGTGTGGTACCTGTCTAGGCAACAGTGTAAACCTACGGGGCTCTACGAGGGAGTTCACTACCTGTCCCCGAAGCTTTTCTCTTCCTCCTCGTTGCGATAGAACGAGATGGAAAAACAAACGGTGAACCTGTAGCCTTTCCATTCTTCATCCGCTGTTTTCATTCACTGTCCTTGTTTCGCCTCGGTCTTTCCTGCGAACTAATGCGGCTTCTCACCTCGGAGGCTCCTCCGACGATCATCCCTCTCGCAGCGACGGACTCCCACCCTTCGTCCATTTTGGTACCTGTCGTGAGATTTTTTTTAAAGACCCAGCGTTTTTCGACCTCGGATTTAACACTCCCGCGACGAGGGATCTACGGATCGCCGTGTGTGAGTGATAGATCGTCTCTTTAAACCTGTAAGCCCGGAGAAGCCTCTCCCTGCTCTCCGCCGGCTTCTCTGTGTCTTCGGGAGCAGCTCGGATCCGCATCTTTCGACGGGTTTTTCTTCCATAATTTTTATTAGTTTCCACTCGCGGAATTTCAAACGCTTGGATGCGATAAACGTACGATCTGTTTTTTTTTTCGTTTGTTCATTCATCCATTCGCGTGGGGGTGACAGGGTGAGTAACGGCTTCGGGAGTACGATGGAAATATTGAAAGAGAACTGGTACGTCGTTTATAAGGAGTCACTAGGAGGGGCGTACGATTCACTCCGGAATGTGGAAGTTTTGGAGATGCCGATCCGCTTTTTGGGGCAAATTTAGTGGATTATTTTTCCGACCCAAATATCGACCAATAGAATTGCACCATTCGACGTCACGTGGTACAACCTACATGGTATTATACTGATAATTTTTTGATTATTTTCTCTGGTAGTTGCTATATATAAAAAACAAAACATGATCCAGTCAAATTAACCACACGTCAAACTGACAGGTTGAATTCAATTGTGATTTTTAATTGCACTAACCTGAATCTTAATTAAATGTTGTTTTATTCATTATGAAATTCTTATTTGTTAACTGTTCATTTCATCTCATGGTGCAATTCTATTGGCCGACATTTGGGACGGAAAAATAATCCCCCGAATACCACACGAGCTTCAAAATTATCTGGCATTTCCCTCAAGGTTCCCTGCAAACAAATAAAGTCGTCAAGTTTTTCAGCAAAAATCACTCGCGCTTCGCGCTCGTGATTTTTTAACCTGAAAAACTTGACTCCTTCATTTGTTTGCAACGAACCTATCGGGAAATACCCGATAATTTTGAAGCTCTTGTGGTATTATAAGTGAAAATCACACCATCCAAGATTCGACCCGACTGCGTTTAGATGGCTTTCGTAGTCTCCCGTGAACCTGAATTCGTTTTTCAAGTACACCCCATTCGGGGGTAAAGAAGCTTCGGTCCGATGCCTTCTGAAAGAGCTTGTTCGGAATCGTCACCGGATAATTTGACGATGGATTGACCCTAACCTAGACACTGAACATTCCCCAGACTCGGCGCATTCGCCCAAAGCTAAACAATTTTGTGGACCAATTTGGAGGGCGCTATGATAATTGAAAAAAATTTCCTTGGAATAATTATCACGATGACCGCGATAAAAAGTAATATGATGAATAGAACGATCTGTGGAAATTTGTGTTAGGAGATTAAGTTAGAAACCGGTTGAGCCCTTAGGCGCGGCTACGGAGTCGATGATTAATGCGTAACGGAGATGGAAAGATAGGTTTCAAGGACGACCAAGCCCGTAGGTCGTCTTCTATAAATTCCAAGCGGAGTCAGGATCGAGAAGAGGAGGACGGGTCACGACTATAATGCCAACTTCCCGCATCCTTGCTTGGCCACATTATGTAAGAGGGATTTTACTTCGATTCCACCTACGAATTTACACGAGAGATTCTCTCAGGGTGTCGGCCGGCAGCGTTTGTAATAATGGAATCACGGTCGGCATTCAGAAAATCAGGACCTACCGGAGAATCGCGGAGAAAGCTTGTGGGAAGAACCAAGAAGCTGCGCACTCACAGGATTTGTCAGCGGTCCAGCCTCACTCGAAGGGTCGTTGTGGAATTCAGATTTTCATTTTTGTTTCCGTTATCCTCCGACGAATCAAATTGCCACTCAATACATGTTGAGAGGGAGTACTTATTTACCCACAAGAATATTTCCAAAAGCCCTGATCATTTTTATTCCTTCCAGCAACAATAATATAATATATGTAGACGGTTATTTGGCACTTCGTTCACCATTTCAACATTCCATTTTTTATTTTCACCATTGTATGACGACTCAATACGGTCTTCAACAGATATCTAAAGATTACGACTATCCGTTCACAAAAATCTTCCGACAATTCTGATCAACTCTATTTCATATTAGGGCTTGCCATACGATATAATCAAGTGCTTCAAGAAATTTTCAACCGCCTCACATTAATTGTAAAAAAGAATTTGATTAGAATTGATTTTCAAAACTTCCGCTGTTTCTGATGCTCCAAGCTGGTTCGTTGTCCGATGCGCACGAGAGTGAGCAAAAGGCTGATAGATGGAATTTGTAGTGGGTGAGAAGAAAGAAGGAAAAGAGAGATAGCGTGGGCTTCTTCGAGTCCTGGGAAAGATTATGCTAGGAGGGGACTAGACCAAGGGTCCTCTTACCACGGACAAACAGGTTGACATCCTCTTACAATATTTATCATCGTTTCTAAGGAATCCGGGAATTCTCGGTCACACCGACAAAGCCGGGCTATAAGTGAAAAACATGGATAGAAAAAAAGGAAAAGGAAAAATCGAGAAATACATGTGTGCTAAGTGAAGACGGAGAATTAGGGACGTTACGGTCGCACCAACACCCCTTAGAGGCTGCAGATTGTTGCCTAGCCGGACATAGTGTTTCAGCGTGTATGGCGGCGTCTTCGAGTGCGGCCCCCCGGACTCCGATGTTTTTGGCGGGGAAACCAACCGATCCTAGCATGTTACGGCTTCCATGGATGAATTTTAGTTCTCGGCCAAGAAGTGCCCGGTAGTTGTATCCGAATGTCATCGCGACACACCCTTGGCCCATTTTCTCGCCGACCCCCAGACGATACTTGAAAGTTCGCGGTGGCTGTCGTCCCTTTCGTTCAAGTGAACCAACGAGTGCTCCAGACTGTCGCCGATCATCGGTCGGCCAATGTTTCTGGAAGCTAATTTTGTGAAACTTTGAACTTAGCCAAAGAATTACACCGTTTACTAAATTTTCTACTCGTTATGTATCTTAATACACCATGTTCGGTAGTTTCGTAAAGCATCTGCTTCAAAAAAAGTCTTCTATCTCAATTTCTGATGGAAAAAGTGTCGGATAAAATAATGTTGGACTGGAAATTTTTTAAAATTAAGCAGAATGAAAATTGTGAACCTTCATGGACTAAAAATTGGTGTGGACTGTTAAACCTTTTTTTTGCTGTACAAGATCGGTAAAAGTGTAGAAAAAATTTAGAAATTTTCCAGACCACACGCGGCGACGCGACAGTGCGGAGCGACGTTTCTCTTCGAATACATTGCAGACGAACGATGGGCGGGATGCGACACTTTACGAACTCCTCGTTAGGTTATTTTTCTCGGTCAATGTAAATGTTCTGGGCACCTTGGACGAAACGAGCGGAAAATGGGACCGGACAACGTTTACCCTGGCAATTATTGCTCTTGGAGGAGTCCTCTCCGTCGAACGGAACTTCCTGGTGGTATTCTGGAAAGAGAAGGAGAAGGAGGCTTAACGAACGATTCGTTAGGCCTCCTCCGTAAATCTTTCACTCTTAATTTCGCTCCTTTGCGCTTTTATCTTCTCAGCTTCGGTGTTTCGCCCTCTCAAGGCGAATGCACAATGGAAAAAAATCAAATCAAAATGATAACACTTTAAAGTATGACACAGCCTTATTAAAATACCGCACACAGTTTACGAGTTTTACATTTCTTTTCCACAATTAAAAAAACTTCCCCGAATTTTGTCATCTTTGCCAGTAAATTCTATTTCTGATCAGAAAATGTTTTCCGCACGTTTCTAGGTATGAAATATTTATTAGAGATAAATGTGTCTCTTTTTATCGAGTGTTCTAAATTTGTCCAACTTTTCATAATAGATTTCTTTTTATTCAATAATCCCATACTTTCTGTTCTATATCGTCGAAAACCCTGGCAAAATATAAATTTTCATCGACAAGAATAGAGTCATTACAAATTTTGTTTAACATTGTTATTGTAATCCCGCCTATTTTCTCCATTGTGAATGAGCCTTTAACCTCGTCCTTTTCTTATCTTCGCACTGGTCGCTATCTTCTTTCTTCAGCTGACAGTGTGGGAGCCGAGCGCGGCGGCCTGAGATCAAGTTTTTGTAGGTCTCCTTTTTTCCCCCGTTGAGCGTGTTCTCTACCACGGTCCCTTTGGGGAGCAGGGTCCTTCCCGAGGCTGCCTGAAAGGGAGCCGGGGCAGCGGTGGGACAGAAAGGGATTCCGTCTCGACGCGGCCCGGCGAAAGCCCGACAAGGACGCCGAGCACAGCCGGGGCGAGACAGCCTTTTAAATCGCCGGTTCGAAGAGGGATTTAAAAATGGCCGATTCTGTCAGCTGATTTCACGTGACGGGCTCTCTGTTCGGGCCCGGCAACGCTTCGGACCAACCGACCGACCGCGACCCCCGAGGCTTTTCGACCAGCGAAACGTGTCGGCCAAATTCACTCTAATGGAAAACGAACCCATCCCTCGTTACCCGGAAATTTGCCCAAATAATAAGGATCCTCATACATATTTCCATTTGAGCACGATTTTAGCAACGCTGTCCGTTATAGCCATAGGGTCCGATTCGACCTTAATCCGCCGTTGAAAATACAATTTTTATCCCACGCTGCTCGAAATTAAAAAAATCGCTTACCATTTTAGCAAATCGAATACATCAAACATATATATGTCTTCAGAAAAGGTATATACTATGTACATAAATACAATATATGGGATGCGTGGAAAATCTCCGTCGCTAAGCACTCCGTAAAATTGATCGTAACACATCCAGAAAAACAAATCTTTATCCCACATCGATGGAAGAATCCATAAAAAATTATCTTATTTTTTAAAGGATTCTGATGATGCGATGCCGTTGATATGCGAAACATTGCGTACATACTGTATGTTTATGCATACAATAAAAAATACATACAAGATGCGCGTAACAGGCAAAACGAGGCTGCTGAATCCTCGATCCTATGTCCGAAAAAAGAAACGACTCGGGGCGCGAAGCAGCAGCCCCTCGCTTCTCTATGCCCCGCCACGGGGACAATGTACCTTTACTCCTTTTCGATGGCCCGCCGCGGCATTATGTTAATACGTTCCTAAGGTATTTTTATGTTTGCTGCTACCATGAAAAAAAAGAAGTCTCGTTGGACAGAAGGGACCCTACGGAGGCCCTACCGAGTTCAATTCTCGCACAGGCTACTGCTCTATGCTACTCTGCTCGTCTCCTGTATATGTACGAACCGGCGGAAAGAACTGAGAGAAGAGTTGCCCGCGAGAGAGAATGTACCGTCGAAGAACAGCCTCCGACAGGATGAGTCTCTCTCTCTGCCCTGGCACAACACAAAAATCTCTCTCCTCTCCCATTCCGACCGTGTACTCGTTTCTGTGTGCGTATGTTTGTTGTGTGTGGGGCCAGTTAACGTCTTCGAAGGTTCCTCGGTCGCGATGCCCGCGAACGAGAGGAAAGAACCAACCGGTCCTTTACTCAGGGTCTCTCAACCCCCGAGCGGTGAAACGTCGCCTTCCTCTTCTCGTATTTCTTTCTATGCATATATTTTCGTCTCTTCCCGCCAAAAATCCTCGCAGCACCAAACGCTATCGACCACGAAGATCGACGCTCGACGGCCCTAGGAATCTTGTTAGTGGCGGTTCGTGTCCTCGATCTTTCGGAAAGATCGGGAGAACGCGAAACTTTCCAATTTTTCAATTTTAAAAAATACTTTCCTTCGGTAGGTAGGAAATTGTATTTTTAAAGGGGATCCAATGAGAATTTTAGTCGTGAATGAAAGACTATACGAAAAAAATTGCACACTTGATGTACTGTACTGGATGTTTCTATGCAGAACCTGTACACTTAATTTAATGTACCATTGTGATGAATAATTTATATACTTTTTTATTGAAGTTTGAAGATTTTTGTAGTAAAATGAAAGTAAGTTACTTACAATACGGTATTTTTGACATGAAATTTAATTAGGTAAACCGCCTACTTTCAGCCGATATCCCAGTTACCGTCAACGAACACAATTTTCCCGAATAATAAATACAATTTCCGTTCAATACAAAAGTAATTGATGGCCGGTTAAAAAGCGGATTGTACTTTTGATTAATGTTGCGATACGTATATTTAAAAAATCAAATCTTCCATTTAACAATGGAAGATAGCGAATAGGGTATCCGTTCACTGCATAAAAATTTGCAGTACGAGTACATTAAATTACGTACGAATTTCTTCTTTATAGTGGGGTCGACAAAAATTCTATAGAATTTTTGGAGCAGTGTTGCGGAATCGGGGAAAGAGGACGAATTTTAATACATCAAACTCAAATAAAAATCCCTTGACTGGGCCGAAAGAGCTGGCGAGACTTCGGAGGACTCGGGAGCCGATTAAAGAACTTGGATCTCGTTGGATAATTGGGGGTACCGGAGAGCCATGGGAACTTCACTTCGGGAGTACGCCGTGAGCAAAAGGGTACACCGGTTGTGGGACTGTACCACACAATCTCGCCCGGGACTGTAGGAAATTCTCATTCGTTTATTCGTAAAGGGATAACAGAAAACCTGACTGACCGGAGAATTCTAATGGGAACTCAAGTCCGGAGAAATTCCCCTTGCGTGCTGCGATCGATCTCCGGCCCTCTCGCGCGAATCGCGATCGCCCAAAGGAACTACACCGAGCGCGTTGAAAGCCTTTTGACATTAAAAGAAATAATAAATGTCAGCGCACTTACTCTGCCCTGTTCATGTACGTGTTATTGTACACGGAAAAAATTAAACTCGAATGTAAAAAAATTGCAGTAATCAACACAATTTGACACACATTTCCATATCGGGTGAATTTCTTTTGCCGTTAGGTCTTTACGCGTTGGTAAATAATATATGAATTAAATGAAAAAAAAAAAAACAGCCATATTATCTTTTCCGCACACTATATTTCTCGTTTTGAAATTGCGAAAAATAAGTCTGAAAATTTGACTCGCTTGAATAAGTTTACGAACAAAAATCAATAGGGATACGCGAATAAATAGTTTCTATCCAATAAGCCTTATTGTCAATTGCCATAAAAAATGTCTCAATCCTTTTTACAACAAGAATTTCGGAGAAGTATTTTATTTTTCGCTTATCGGAGATACTTTTTCTTCAGGTTTCTAACGAAACGCATTATTCCTGGTCGAACGAAGTTGCGGGCTACGAAAACGATAAAAAGACATGGCCGAGCCTCGGATCTAACGCGGAATTAGTGTGTAGGACGCAGACGGGTATGAAATACGGGACTGGCGAAAATGAAGACAAATCATGTCGCTGGACGAGGCGAAAAAGAGAGACGGGTAGAATTTAATGATTAGATGCTGCGGGCTGGTCCAGAGAACTCGGTAGAATGGAGAGGAGAGAATTAAAGGGCCCGGGCCCGGTTCTCGTCGGTTGGTTTTCTGCTTCTCCTTTCCCGGGGTCGTTCAGGGCGCGAGAGTCGGAGCCCGTTCTTCTTCGTTACTGTATAAAGAATATATCCTAAACTCGATTCCCGCCGTAAAGATTGGACTGTGGTGTGGCTATTTCTCCGGGGCGGTTTGGGCACGCGGTTAATCTCGGAAACGTGACACCGACGAAATCGACAAAATCGTTACGTGAAAAGCGAACGTGCTTTCCAATTGAAACATCGTAACATCGTAAACGTCGGTAACCAATCTCGTTTCGTGTAACGAATCGATGTGAAGTCGCCTCTTCATCAGCTCTTAAAAGCCACCGAAGACGCGTCGCAGTCAACGCCGGGCGGCAATTAAGATTTGGAATGTTCAACGTTCAAGATTGCTGAACGATGCCGTTTGAAGCGGCAGATAAATTCAAATTACAGAGATGAGAATGGATCGAGACACACGATATTACAAGGCGACAGGAGTAGCTTGGTATAAAAGAAGACGAACGGAACGATTGTCGATACACCAGATAGCAACAGTCTGGACCGGCCTTTTAGAGAGAACAGGCGTTTGATAGTTCGTGCTTGAAATACTTACCTGCGATCGTACTTAATTATATCCGCCCGAATCTAATACGGTGTATTTCCTCACAAGCTGAACTTTCATAACGTCCAACAAGAGCGAGTTTGGTAAAAATATCTTTAACCTTCTGCCAGTCGAAACGCCGGAAGGCGTGGAGACCCGCGGAATCTGAACTTTGCCTCAATCGAAAGTCCGAAATGAACGCATAGGCCCAAAACTGCAAAATAGAATCTATTTTCGGTCCAAACTTTACTAATTTGGCATCTCTCAATGTCCTCGTGGATTCGGTCCCGAAGTTTATTTTTCTTCGAATGTAATGGAATACGAGTGCCTCGGGACGTGACGCAAAACAACGCTGACGCTGAAGAGTAGAATTTCTCGTCGTAGTCTGGTACTTAAAGAATTTATCGGGTCTCTTTCCGCCGGTCAGTGCGAAGAACACTCCCGGGTGTTCTTCCGAAAACCAGGATGAGGACGATGCAAGCGAAAAGTCGTGGCGACGACGAGGACCTGCACGTTAGCCGGTCTCCCGCACGGCCTAATGCACGGACCGTCCGGGGGTCTCTTTCGCTTACCCTGCTCAGCTGATCCTGCCCCGAAGGGACCGCCGTCTCTTCACGCATTGCTGGAAGAATGGTGTTGCCCCGGGGTTTTGCTTTCGGCATTTAAAAATGTCCGGCGGGCGTCCCATTGCCTGCGCATGAGGCGCCGGGGATGAAACGTGCAGCCCACACGGCGCAGTCCATCTCTTCTCTGGTCGCACATAATCACACACTCGACGGACTGCCGACGCTCCTCTCGGATGGCTACGTGTTACGATTTGTTAAAGAACCTGTAACTGGAGACAAAGCAGACGAGCCCTATTCCCATTCAAAACATCCCCAAATAATCGGCGACAGTGGGATTCCCACGCAGAGAGAGATTTAAAATGCTCACGGTTAAGCGTGTTTTTGTCGCACATCGAAATGACGAATTTATCGGCGACGATCAACGTTCTAGTGAACACAGCTCTGGACTTTGAACCTGGAGCCAGTGATCTTCGAGACACAGGAAATCATTTGTTAGGGATCGATGGGAAATGGATATATTTTTCTAACGGAATTTTTGTTTTGCTCCCGCCGAAGTTGCAGCTCCCTACCCAGATCTTGTATTTTTCTTTCCCCTTTTTATTTTCCATCTCCCGGTGGTTTGTTTTCGTGTCTCCCGTTGGTTTTCTCTCCACTATCGCTCGCGCTTCTTCTTTTTCCTTAACTTCGTGTGAGTTTATATATCCTCCAATGTATATGTATATATATATAATTTTTTTTACTCCTCAAAATGTGAAGGCATCGGGAAGAACCTTTCGAGGAAAGGGCGGCAGGTCTGCGCGGTTTTCCTGGAAAGGTTCCCTATATACCAAGCTCCGGCCCGTACTTGACGCTCAACCACGTGAAACTCACCCCGACGCTGGTCATGCGAGAGAAACCGCCACCCCAACGGTCAGTGGTGGATGGAAAAAAATTGCGCCCCGAAGAAGAAAAACAATGACGCCGGCGAGGCGACTTGCGAGCCGGCAGATTCTTTCCTCGTGGCGTAAACTTTTTTTTTTTTTTTTTTTTTTTCAAAGTAAAGTGCTCAATGGAACTGGGCGGATTCCGGTGATTTTGAAATCGTCCAGACGTCCGCTGTGAACGTTTCAATTTTCAAAAGGAAATATCCGCAACTGTACCATTCCTACGATTTTCTATGTAATTTCTCCGATTACAGCCGATGGATCGGATGGAAGATAACTCCCGCAAAGTGGAATAAGTCGACAATCGTCCACAAATATTTTCATTTTTATTTTGGAAAAATGTCCGATTATTTTACGAATATTTAATGTAAAATTAACAAAAAAAATAATTGCGAACGTTTGCGGGAAAAAAAACGTTTGTAAAATGTAGAAACCGTTTTTACTTTATTTTGTGCCGATCTTTGAGGCGGCGAGAAGGCGCGGAAGATTCTGTGCGAAACGGAGGCGTCGGAATAAATCGTCTTTTTTCCTCCATCACCGTTAGATGAGCTGCTGTTCAGCCACGAAAAATTTAGAATGTTGCGCACGAAGGATCGGGTCCCTGCACACAATTAGTATACAAAAGCGTTCGACTGGGGCTTTCCGAAAACTCGAAGCACGATGAAGTACGCAGTTGAAACGAGGATTATGGTCGACGATGGAAATTCGTGAGGCGAAAATGTGGACGTGGAGTAATCGGGTGTCTCACACATTGTTACGGCTTTCAACTTAATTTTACTATTTATTGCGTCCTCCATTCTGAGTAAATTTCCGATCATGTGACCATTTTTTTAAGAGGAAAACATGAAGATCTTCACGCAGAAGAGTCGATGTTTTAATGCTTGGTTTGATGACAAAGATGCTAAAAAAAGTTAATAAAAAAGCGCATGGTAATTTTGTATAATTTAAAATTCATATCCGGTCATATTTCAGAAAATCGATACTCGAAGCTGCTGTGACAGGAAAATGTTGAATGCTTCGATTAATGAATGACCACGTGAAAAAATATCATCCACCGGCCATTCGCTCCGAAGTGGTAAAAAATTCGTGCTCGACGTGTTTCGAATACACATCAAATTAAATTAAACACTTTATTCCATGTTATGTTAAAGGTTCAGATTCAATGAAATTCGTCGAGTTTTCACAGCTTCTGAATCTCGCCCCGGTCACGATTCCAGAAAGATGCTTCATTGTACAGAAAGATTTGTTACAGGCCGTTTCTACGTCTTCGTGCTAGTTATTCCGAAAGCCCTTTCTCGGATCGGCTTCCCCTTTGAGTCGAATCTCCCCGGAATTCCTACACTCCTCGCGCCACAGTTTAAGCGCAATAACGTATGCACGTTGTACGAACGTTGTGCGGCCACACCCGCACGTAAGGAGGGCTGTCGCTTGGCCCGAACGAGGCCCATGACGACAAGGGGGGCGACAGGACGTGCCGCGTTTATTACAACTTCCTCTATTTCATTCACCCGGGGCCCTCGATCGAGATTCGTGCGTCCGAGTCACTCGGCTGGATAAAACCTCGTTATGGAACAACAAATCCACGAGAAATATTCAAATCGAAAACGTATAGGATTTATTTAAGCATTTTGCTGCATTCCATTTATTTACAAGGATTATAACCTTAAGTCCCAAAGGTTAAAGAACAGGGAGTTAGTAAAATGAAAGAAAAAAAAACCGTCTAAGAACGGAAATTTGAACAATATTACCAAACAAAAATGTTATTATGAAAAATATAGGAAGAAAAGAATAGCGGTTGATACTTTAAATAACATGAATTTTTATTTGAAATAATAACTCAAATAGAGAACTTAGTACTTTGGTTTTTTGATTATCCCAATCGGTGCAAACTTGCCTGATTCAAGGCATCCAATTAAAAAATCTCCAATCCTTCACGAGCTAAATAAAGCGAACGACCGAACGCATCTAGCGCACAGAAGATTACGAGTATAATTGCAAATGTCATGTAGAACAATGACGAAACCCAACAATAGAAATTATTTGATTTCCTGTGCGAGTGGAGGACTTCCTAGAACGAGCTGGAGGAAGTAGCCGACCCGAGGCGAGCCGCGAAAGGATTAGGGTATTCAGGGATCGGTGTTGTTCTTACAGGTTATTCAGTCTGTGCTGTAGGAACCATAGGAACCATAGGAGAATCAGAAGACCTGCTGCATTAGCCGCCGACGCGCCATTGATAGTTTCGTTGGCGTTTGTTGGTCTCACCGTGCTCTTCATGTTTCCCTTTCCACTCGAGACCCAGTAAATTTTTTTTTCTGGGCGGGGGTGAAAGGGGGGGCGATATAGGCCACAGCCAAGGATCGCAAGTGAGCAAAGCCACTACCACGAACGCCGCACCACCTAAATCGGTATCCTCGCAGCTTCCGCGAACCGTCGGCGCCGGATTTCATTTGTCCGCAACACACGCGCTGAACACTGAGCGATTCCCTGTGACGAGGACCAAAAAGGTACCTGATGTTGCCGGGCCAAAGAATTCCTGTGGCACAGGCATAGAGAAGGGTAGTTGTAGGTGCGAGACACGGAGGTCGGTTTCTCGAGGAATAAGAAAGAAATTAAGAGGGCGGATGCACGCCTCGACGGATCTTTTTTAGCCATCGAGAGGGAATAAACTGTATTGCGCGTACCAGAGGCACCGGCAACGACGAGCCGCTTAGGCCGTTTCTACACCACCTTTTCCACTTGTCTTCTCCGACCCGAGTCCCAGTCATAGGCCGTTCCGTGTATGTACACGATCCTTTTGCACATTGGCGCATTGGCAGAAGTCTCCGGATCCCAAAACTGTTTGCTCTCATTCCCAGGATAAATGGCCGTTTGGTTCTTTGTCGCTTGCCGAATTCCTTGCTTTCTCGGCGCCGTGTCCTTCTCGTTCCGGGAGAACTCCGTTACTTTAAGTATGGGAGTTGGATTCTGGTGACGAATAACGAAATATGACTGTCGTTGCATGTTTTTTTTCGTCGTCCGTATGCCGCAAAAAAATTGGCAAGGTCGTCGATTATAGCAGTCTTTGACAATTCGGAGCAATTTTTTTTTATTGATACGAATTGTACGAGTCAGGAGCTTGTTTATCGTAATTGGCAAATTTTTGACAAAACTAACTCGCTAACATAAGATACTATTTTTCCCTCTTTTGTTTCGAGGATACCGAAATATGACGATGGTGATATTTGTCCGAGTAGCAACGGCTTTTTCCCCTTGACACATGCAAGATCGGTCCGTTTGCTTTCTTTCTCATTGCTCCGTTCGCGGGATCTTTGCCGAGTCTCGAATTATTCGGGTCACTCGATAAGGCAAACGAACGAGACGGCTGTCTCGGAGAGCCTCGGGGTCTCCCTGGAAAGAAATTCCACCGCGACGCTACACTCGATCCTTTGGTCCTGTCGGAGCGCCGGCCACGCGAGGCGGTCCGAACTGTTGTGTTTCTCCTTTTTTTTTCTCTCTTTCCCCCCTTTCGCACGACGAAGGCGCGCTTTGCTAAAACGCTTCCCGCGCTTTCTCGCCGGAGCGATAACAGCGCCGGCGAAGCTCATCCCGCGCTCTCTCGTTGTCCTCCTCCCTCGGTCCAACGGACGGTTGAGAAGATTGCGCAACTTCGTCCCATCTCTCTCTCTCTCTCTCTCTCCTTCGTCTCTTCTCGTCGTCCCGCGCGTATTCGTTCCTCAGCGTCCACGCGCTTCGCGCCAAACTCTCCCCACTCCTACTTCTCGAATATGTTCTCTCATTCTTCCTTTTTTTTTTCTTCTTCTTTCGGCGGGTTTTCGCTCGGTTCTCCCGGCTCTCTCTCTCGCCTCCACCTCATTTCTCTTTTCTCTTTCATTTTTGTTTTCTTTCTTTCTCTCTGGGGGCCCTCCCGCCGAAGCGAACGGCACGGGATATCCCACGTCGCTGCTTGTGGGCTCTGCCTCGCAACAGCAACGGTTTCTCGGAGGTATATCTTCGGCGCGTACAGGTTCTTTCAGAAATTACCGATCATAATAACGTCCGAAATGTTCCTTTTTTTTTTTTTTTTTTTTTTTAAAAAAAAGGTCATCGTAACGCATTAAATTGTTTGCGAATTTTGGGACGTCGACGCCTCGTCAGAGCCTGGTGTGAGGCTAAAATTTAGCTGGGTAGTTTGATCGTAGTCGATGAAAAGTTATGTTCAAAAACACGATTTAGGATTTTCGGACATTGAGTGTTCGTCATTTAATTTAGAAGATAAACATTGTTTCAAGTTTTGACGAATGTTCCAATAGGAGACTTTGCTTCTGCGACAGTCTGTACACCGACCTCGCTTGTGGATGTTCGGCTGACGTTACGACGAAAGACGAGTATTATGTATGCGCACGCTGAGCTCTGTTGCTACATAAGTTCGCGCAGAGCAACAGAGGTCGGAGGAAGACAAACGCGAGATACGCCGCAGACGCACTTCTTATCGCTCTAAAACCGAGTCGACGAAACCGTTCCATCTTCCATCCCGCTATTTCGTCTCGGCGCTCTTCGTTCGTCGTCCAACGGCTTTGCCACTCGATATATTCATGTTGAAACACCCACGTCTCGATTTACACGACAGTTGGGTTATGAAAACAAGAGTAAAAAAACGATACTACTACAAAATCGAATCGTGCAGCCATAAAATTGTGTCAAATTCATTGAGAAATTAATACCGATATTACGAGAAAAAAAATGTGAAGGAATTTTTTTTTTTATTGTGTACAGATATGATAAACACTATAATAAAAATTCATGTCAGTTGTCGCAACGCAGTATAATTGGTGGTGTTAATCGCGAGAGGAGAACATGTTACCGTGCGAAAAGTGACGTTTACTTTTAACACCAAACGAAAAGTATATTATTATATTTTCTCACGAGGTCCACCTGTAACCGGAACACCAGTAAATATTCCGTGTTCGTCTTCCTGTAGGCACTTTGTACTTCGCGAATCGGCATCGACTGGGAGAATCGGCAACAACTGTGCCATTAGCCCTATAATCACTAGGAGTGATACTTTTTCAATTTGAATACACTGTATTAAAGGGTTAATACTGTGTATGCAGACTAAAGAAAATAAGCAGCGGAATTCTCGTCAAAGCAACAAAAAAACAGTGTTTAGAGAAACGATCGTCGAACTTTCCCACAATGCGAATTCCGAGATCTCACAGACTCTTGCAAAATTGAAAATTTTTCTTTCTCCCGAGTAGCGTTGTTGGCATCTGTCGAGAGGGTAAAGGAGAGAAGTACAAACCGAGAACCCGCGTAGAATTTCGCCAATTATTTACCTCCATGCTTCGTTTGTATTCGCCGGTCCCCGAATCGCTGTGCTTTCTCTTCTACGCCGTTCGTCCGAGGCGAACTCTTTTGTTTCGGTGCGGCACAGAACCGCGGTCCGTGCGGGGAGCGAACAAGGGTGGAATGCATTTAGACCGCGAGGGCAACCGAGCTACCCTAATGATCCCCAAACTTTTAGCGCTCCGCGTGAGGAGGAATAAGACAAGAAGAAAGAGAAGAAGAAAAAAATGAAAAAAGTGGGAAACGGTTGGCCCAGAGTCCGCAGAGGCGAAATCCTAAATAGAGCTAATTTTTCTCGGATCGTGACACGGCGGGTAGCTCTTTTAAAATTATATTTTCTCACCCATAGTCCGACGGGGTGTCGGCGAACTCGCCTCCGACTCGAGAAACTCATCGCTCCTTTTCGGAGAAACTTTTCCGTCTACGCCCGCGTGCTGTGTCGGGAAATTTCTGGGCCCTCAACAGTGGGTTCTCTTCGCTTCAAACACAGCCTGGCACAGTTCGCTTTTCGCCGAACAGATAAAAACTGTTTCTGTTTATTCGTAAAATCTCGTGTACGCAGGTTGCACCCCGAGATATGGAAAAGTTGCGGTATTATCTGAGCTTTCAAAAGGGGTCCTCGAGAGATACCCATTTTTCAAAAAATGTCCGCATACAAAGTATCCTTAAAAAACATTATTTTTACAGATAACACCGCTTAAAATACACATAGTTGAACGAAAAAACCCAAAGTAACACTTCACTGGACAATAAATTGTATACTTACATATAAATAATACATTTCAATATTTCGTATGAAAGATTGAAGATATAGTGAAATAACATATAAAATAATTAAATTTGAATAATTCGAATCCCAAGAAATATCTATTTCTCCACGATCTTTCGAAGTAAAAATCCCGGCCTACTTCCGAGGCGCATAAGTCTTCCATCGCAATGTCGTCATCAGTCCAAGCGTGTCTCTTCTATCGATTTGTGAATGAAACACGATAACAGCCTGCGAAGCCCCGATAATCTTTATCGCCTTATATCCGACCTCCGTGGTTATCCAGAGCGCGGTGTGCACAAGGAACAAACATCGGGTGTGTCGTGGTCTCATCCTCACCGGACTGGCCTTACCTTCCTTAAGAAGGTCAGGCATGGGTGAGCCCGACTTCCGCAGGTTTTCCGTACAATTACACCTGTGCGATAGCCACATGTCCCTCCGCGTCTTCATTCACCGGCGAAGCACTCGCGAGTGCATTTGACCCTAAAGGAACTCGCTGCTTGCGCTTCGAGCAGGGTCGCGGTTTCGTTCCGTCGAGTTTCCTCCCGCTGTTTCCTCGACCACGCTTCCTTCCTGCGTTCTTGACTCGTAGACTCGGATCGGAGTCCACCGAAGTTTCACGGAGACGAGTGAATACTCCACAGAAGAAAAAATTACGAGGTCGAGGAACCCTTCGAATAATGCGTAGAAAAAAAAAACCAAATAAAAATTCCGAAGCCTCCCAGAAACTAATTCACAATGGGGAGGTATCGAGGGTATCGGCGGGAAATGTGTGGACTTTTGGGGCGTCGAGACTCGGCACTGCAGTTCTCATGAGGCATCGCTGGCCGTTCGATTTCACGGACCCTTCGGGGGGGGCACAGTGGACTCTTTGTTCCATTGCTGTTGGCGAACGACGCAAGTGAGCAACGGTCTCGCGTGGCCTTGGTACTTGCTTGCGTTTGCGTTGTCCTCTGCCATCGCCTCTCTCGCGAACCTCGACGAGGCGAACGCCGGACACAAAGAAACGCCGAATCAGCGACGGACCGTGACGTGAGAGGAGGAAAAAGAAAAGAGGCGAATAGTAAAGGAGAACAAAAAAATCCAAAATATATATATATATAAATTTAAATCGGAAAAGAAAATGAAAAGATAAAGTGGCGGACGCGAAATCTCGGACGGGATGTGTCCGACCGAGTGAAGAGGATTTCCGGTGGCTGGCAGATTTGCGGTCGTTTCGCAGCGGAGCTTGAAATCATTCTTCAGGATACTGTAACTCTTCTGTTGAAGTTAATTGCGAGCCTTTTTCGATATTCTTCACCGCATCCGACAAAAATTGGATCCGTCTACATTCAAAATATCTCAAAGTGTAGCGTATATAATGAGCGAGGGCTGCACTACCCAAATATCTCAGTGTCAATCGAAGTGTTTGAGCGTCAATCAGTCTCTCTCTCGACGGTCGTTCCGACTTTCTTCCCGTTCGTCTTTCCGACCGTCGCAAACCAAGACAGTGAAGATTCCGGTTCGGATTAAGAATTAAACAAATTGATCCTAAGGGAAGTTCTTGAGATATCCGCAAACATCTCCTTCAAGGAAACCCTCGCACGAGACGTGCATCCCCAACGCACGCAACGACTCTTTCCGGTAAAGCCTCGTAGCGCGGATTCCAAGAGTCACTCGAAGAGTTGGAGCAAAGTATCCCGAGTCAACGGACGTGCACCGCGTCTCACTTCGTCTCACCTCGCCGGGACGTTACTCAGGGTGCGGCCGCCGTGCAGTTGTTGAACGACGCCGAGGCGAGTACGTGGCCAGCGTCGCAATGCCTGCTTTCGTGGTACGGGGAGACGCGCACGCAACGAAATCCGAAGAGCACGGAGTCTATGATACCAGCGATTTAAATCCACGACAACGAAGGGAGTCCGTTGCACCGCGACCATTCGCGGGCTTTGTTGTTGTTGATGTTATTGTTATTATTGTAACGAAAGGAGAGCCGTCGAGTGCGGCATTCTTCGGAATTGCATTCCTCGGTCGGAGGGCCAGTGGGTAGTCGCGGCGGGAAAGAGTAGAGAGGCGGCAGGAGGAAAGTAACTGCCGCGGCGAAGAGGAACGGGCGGACGGAGAGGAAGTGCAGAAAGAAAAGAATAAAAGAGAAAAAAAAAGGCTCGGGCACTCTCGCGAGAATATAAGGCCCCGCGAGAAGGGTCTACCACGGAGGTGGAGAGGAGCCCCTGAGAGTCTCGGAGACGGTTAATGTACCGCTACCACCGAGCTCTCAGCCCCCACACGGCATTCGAAAGCGAACCGCGCTACCCCACGCACGCGAGACGATCCTCGGCTCCATTCCTCCGCGTATCAGTCGCTCTGACACGGTCACGAGGATGGAGCGATAAGACGAACTCTCCTCGACGGTCAATTAAATTATAGTCTGACCCCGTCGCCTTAAGGAGGTCCGTATTCACTGGGCCGGGACAACTTTTTTTTGGACAATTAGCGTTATTCGTTCGAAAGTTGATGCGACGGGAAATTTTGGTAAAACATCGATCGGCATTTGACGAGACGTTAACTTAAGACATTGCGAGTATTTTGGATATTATTCCAACAGTATTTTCATTTTATAACTGCTAAAATATCATTTTTTAAATATTATTATATATTATTATAAAAGATTTTTTATATTCTGCCACTTCAGGAGCGGCGACCATTTTCATATCCAGAAATAAATTCGATTATTGACTCTTAAAAAAAATGTTCTATTTTAATTTTATATAAAAAGTAAATTAATGTTTAGCTAATGTAAGTATTATAAAAAAAAATCAAGTTACATTAAATTTGCGATCAATTTTTACTGTGTTTAGATAGAATCATTTTTGCTGTTGTTAATTTCATGAAACAAAGAGAACGTCAATGTTTCTGCGGTAGATTGTACGAACGACTTAGTAACAGAATTGCGTGCTAACAGCAAAAGATACCCACGTTCCAGTAATCACATGCTTCCAAAATGATAGGAAATTTATACGAACCGTTTAATTATGCGAACACAGTAAAGACGCCAAAACGTCTGCGAAACGGTCGCCGACACCGCGCCATGCTTTCTGATACTCCGCTATATCCGCAACTTGTTTGGTACTCTTTCGAGAAACCAGTTTCTTCCTAATGATCGCTCGAAATCTGTAATACAGGCCCTACGTTATGTTCGTCAGGCGATGGCAAGAGCAGTCGTCGACTCCGGCGCACGTTGTATATAATTCGTTACGTGTCGCGACTCCGAGTTGAATAGGTAATAGGCCAAGCTGGAGCAGAGTATATCGACGACGAGCAGTCGACGACCTTCGTTCGCACTGTATCCGTACACACACCAGCACCTTTACTAGATCCTCTCTCTTGACGCCGATTTCTTCGCAGTTACTTCTCCGGGCAAATAAATAGAATATTCGTATAACGGTAGTACCGGGATCCTACAAGTGGCACAGATTTGAATGTTGTTTGAGCGACACGTGCAGAACCTGTGTGGAAACTTAATGCTTGGCGCTGGCTAGATATCTGCTATTTTTTGGCTCTCCATCTAGCATTCGTTTAAAAAAAAAAGTGGCTAAAACCTAGAACTATGTCCAGCGTCGCGGTTTCTGGACAGTGGATGGATTAGCGAGCCACAGACTGACCAGCAACACTGGACTCGTACACGTAACCAAAATTTGTCGATAAAGATATTTCCAATAATTACATTGTTCGTTTCATTCATCGAACGGTTGATAAATTTTCCTGACGAGATACTGTCTGATCCCCTATCTAGTTTTCCAGCTTCGCACTCCAACGAACTTTCACACGGTAAAGATGGACTATGTTCAACAAAATCATCGAGGGTAAAATAACGGTGCAAGATTTTCGTCCGCGCCCCTTATCTCTATTTGTCGGCTTTGAGGGTCTATCCGAAGATGGGCGTCGGAATTCTCGTCAGTCGACGAACTCATCCCTACGGGACCCAGGAGAAGACTCCTTAATTGGATCCGATCTACGCCCCGAACGATAACGTCGGGATCTCCCATCTAGGATCTCCGGCGGTTTTTTTTTCTTTTTCCAGCGTAACACATATACACTGTAGGCCTTGGTATTCCAAGCTCTCAGGTGTAATCTCATGTGTCCCGGTGACTTTGGGTCACCGTGATCTAGCGAGAAGACGACGAGGTCGTCCGGATTTTGAAATGGACTCCGGAGTCCGAAAAGCATTTCACTGCGGTGCTATTAGAGGGAAATTTTTTCGAGTCTTTATATGCTCAATCTTCAAAGTCCTTAGCTTTCCCCATTCCCAGTTGACATTGTTATAAACTTAGCACTACGGCATCCAAATAAATAAATTCGACAATAAAAAGAAGGCACCGGTCTGAGGATGAAGCAGACTTGGCCAAACCTCGGTCTTTAACCGGTTCGCGATCGGCAAAAAAAAGGCCAAAAATTCCGAAAAAATTCATGAAGTTACCTCAAAGTGTCCTTGCTTCATTGGCAAAGAAAAAAGACTTTCCACAAAAATCCTCTTCGTCCTGACAGCTTAAAAACAAAAGGTACCCCGTCTGACCCTGCAGACGACTATATTTAAGATCGCCGACTTTCTTGCGCTTTTCGTTTGATTGAAAATCATTAAAGAGACATCGGAATCAACAAAAAAAAGACCGTCGGTTTGTCCGAGTAAAAGGAGTTTTTACATGGAATTCGTTGTTGAATTTATTGCGATTGCAATTAAAGTACGTGAGCGTGCAACGAGAACGATGCGCATACCAATTTGGTCTGACAGTAGCGACGTCGAATTCGGCACCTTTGGTATTCACTGACGGTTGAACTACCGCTGTCTCGAGAAACGAGTTATTCTCTGTCCGAGAAGAATCTCCTTTCCTTTTCTCATTCTCCTTTCTCTCTATCCCTCACGGGGGCCAAACGCTCCCCGGTAACTCCGGTCGTTTAGTCGCTTGCACAGCAACCCAACAGCAGCAGCACCAGCCAAAAGTTCACCTACCAAAGGCGTGGAGCTTCTCCCCGGTGCCCCCCCATCAACAGACCGAACGACCGCTTCGTTATTACGTACTTACATAATTACGAATGCGTGCCACCCGAGCGAACCCCAAGGAATCCAATCATCTTGTAACGTATTCCTTTGACGGCGCATCTCGGAGCATCCGCGTCGTGGCCCGCGCTACACTGCGTCGTTCCGATCGGCTGTGGCCGATCGATCAGAAATATGACACCGCTGGGCTTAAGATGACCATTAGGTTCGATCTGCTCGATCGAAAGCATGAACAATGTTTCACCCCACCCCGTAAAACTCTGCGGGAGTTCGGATTTTTTTTGGTCCGAGGAAGTTCCTTCTCTGACTGGAGTAAAACCGGGGCTGCTCGAAACGGTTGAAACCGATCGAGATTATCGTGCACGGATGAAGCGTAGCTTCGGACCTAAATGAATGTTAAGTTACACTTTACTCGTCGTGAAACGATTGAAATGCTAAATTAAAAAATAGTCCTCAAGATAGGGAGAAATTCTGTAGCACGTCAAAGCGATAAAACGAATTATACCTGGCCTGCAAATACTGCAGTTTTATAAAAGGTTTTAACCAACTACATCGATGACGCTCGCATTGATATTCAACACAAATTTTACAACAAATCGATGCACCGAACATCCATTTCGACAATATTCATTCTATTAGTGTAATTACACGATACATTCAAACATTATGAAGCACTCTGACGTACCTAAGCGAGCGCAAATTGTTTGGCAACTGTGAACCTTACAGATCCCGAAAACTAAGTACAGAGAAATTACTAAAGAAAATCCATCTAGTTTGCAAATAATGTTCTTTTATTCACAAAAATGCCAACCACCTACCATACATTGCAACGTTCCTACCGTTGGCTTGAGCCATTCAACGATACATTTAAACATCGCACAGATCGCCGAATCCCCCAAGCAAGCGCAAATTATCCGCTCGGAGCATTACAGTTCGTGCAAAGAAATTTTCCAACAACAATTTCAATGCCAATCAGTTACGTATAATGGCCGGGCGAGATTAATGGTCGATTGAATGGATGCAACTCTCCCGGGACATTGCTGCAGGTAGAGGTCGAACGAATGTTGGCTAGCAACCGCGGCGGGCACAGCCGGAGACCCCGTGGTATCAGGCCGGGTTTACGATTGTGTGGGTGCACGTGTCTGTGAGTCTGTTTACAACGTAGGAATTTAAAGGCCAAGGCGACTCGGCTGCTCCTTTCGAAGTGGAGAAGGAAGAGTCCAAAGAAGAAGAGGACGAAGAAGAAGAAGAAGAAGAGGAGGATTGGTATAGTGGTGTTCGTCCTGGAAGGGCCTAACCCTCTTAAGCTTCGTTCCGGTGGGGCCTCACGAGGTGGGCGGGGTGCTTTGTCGGGGCCCACGGACTTATTATACGTCCGAGAGAGGCATCGGCAGCGTGTACAGTGTTCCTACGCTTCTGGGCCAAACGTCCATTCCAGGCCTTATTCCTTCGGACCGCGCACTCGACTCTGGTTTCGCGTATCTCGCTGGCTCTCTCCCCTTTTCTGCAACCCTCGGCTCAATCTTCCCATGCTTTCCCTGTACACCTAGCGTCGATAACGAACAGAGGATCATTTTTCCGAATTTTTCGCGAGGCACGAAAATAAAAGCCGACAATAGGGCACATCCATTTTTGCAACGACGATCCGTCTTGCCCCGATCTTGTACGCAACGTGCGAGATGACGCTGCACGCTCGCCGCCCCACCAGGCCCAGAGAGCATTATATTGCCGGGTACGGTCTCAAATTCGCTTGAAACGCGAGAGGAAACAAAGATTGGAACAAAGAAAAAGAAACGCCGATGGTATCTTGGACCTGCGTCGCCGACACGCCGACAAGTCGCGAAATGACCTCTGACCTCGTTCTCCTTTGTTTTATACACAGACTCTAACGGTTCTTCGTTTATTTTCGTTTTTTCCTATATCCCTCTTTATTTTTTTCTGAAGTGAAATGGCAATTTTAGCCACGTGAAAAGTTTTAGGCGATTTACGAATTTTAAGATTTTGTTTTCTTGCAAATCCTCTTGTGCTTGATTTATTGAACGAAATTTTTTATGTCATCAGATTTATTATTGACCTAAATATTTTTTTATTCTAATTTTGTACATAGCATGAATCAATTAAAAATGATAGATTTTAGAGATAGCCAGGGTAGGACTTTTAAACCACACCTTGCATTTCCTTTTTGTAATGCGTTCTAGCGATAAGATCAGAATTTGGAATTCGGTGTGGCATTTCGAAAATAACACGATGTTTCTGCGCGTGTCGAATCCGACTCCACGATCGGTATTTCACTCATTTCACTCGATTCATCGGCGCGTTTAATTTTCACGGAGTCCGAGGTTTAACGCACTGCGATGAAGCAGCGAATCATAATGAACGCGGGCGATAAACTCCGCGTCTTGTTACCTCGCGGGCCGCTCAGAAACGCTGCTCCAACTGCGAATCTCCACTGCAAGCGTATCTCCGCCGAGCTCGCAGGCGAATTATAAAGCGGAAAAAGATTATAACCGGGCAAGCTATAAAACCCCCGCCCTTGGCGTTGCAGTACTTTGTCGAAAAATGTCGAACCTCGAGATTTTTCGACACGGGTAAAAGGCTTACGAGAGCATTTTATCGAATTCAAGCACCAAAATAAAAAGAAAATTAAGGCTCCAGAATTTTCTGAAATAATTGGCACTCGGCAAGTATTACATCGTTCACTTTATTGATTCAACTTTTCTCTCATCAACTCTTGGTCCTAAATTCTGATTGGTAGAAGAAAGTTTTCTCGTCGAACGATTTACAATGGTAGAATGAATTGATACCTGTGAGAGACTCTCTTTAACTCCGAGTCAACATTTTTCTAAATCGAAAGACGTGGCGCTACGTCGGAATAACGCCGGTCCCACCCGCGCCACAAAAGACAAAGTGGACAAGAGCAGATAAAGAAAAGATATAGGACGGGTTCCTAGGACTGCTCCGACGAGATCTAGATACGCTACATGCGCGTATACATGGTAAACTGTAACCGTGGCCGCGTGCATAATAATACGTGGATGAAAGCTTTTTGGCGGCGAGGAGCTGTGAATTTGAGCGCCATGGTTCATTCAAGCGTTCTGCCGCGATGGGTCGTGGGAGCGAAAGACGAAAACGATTCAAGAGGTCACTCACGAACTCTTCGCGTTTCCTCCTCCGGGGTATCCCTTTTCCATTATTCGCGCCTCTTCTTCTCGCCTTCTTCTTCCTGTGGCATTTTTTTCTGTACCCTCTTTTCTTTATTCCTTCACAATTTCTGTTTTTTTTTTCTTTCTTTTATTTTTTCTGCTGTAAAATGCAGAAGCGTAAAATTTTCGCTCGTGGAACCGCGCATTACACGGTACGCGTGTGATGACTGTTCCTTTTACTCGGGCTTTGGGCAAGAAGTGCGGTGGGAAAAAAATGCATGGTTCAATGACACGCAGGGTAGAAGTTTTGAGCGTCGAACGGAAAGAAATAAAATTCGACGGTGTACCGGCGGGGAGGAGGAACTCACATAGTAAAGATTCAGAGAGCAAAATCCCGCGGTAGTTGCGGTTACTCGCGGGAGTTCACTCGAATCCTGAGGAAGGTGTTTTTTTTTCTTCCTGTCCGTCGCTTCTTTATTTTTCGGTTACGCTCGATTACAGGGCCTCGAGGATTTTCTCTCTCATCCCCACCGAGATGCGAAGAATTGGCTCGAACGAGAGAAGTCTTCTTCGTGGTTGTTTTGCTTTTTCCACTTTATTCCTTCTTTTTCTTACTTATTATTGTATTACTCCGATCCGCCTCGCTCGCCCGGTTCGCCAACAACGTTAATTGATCAGCACGGTTGCTCGTCTCGAGCCTGATGGATATTCAACTACACCCAGCATCACGTAATTTCTTTCCGCGTATGGGGTAAAGCTTTACAGTGTTGAAGTGAGAAATTAATGCTTACTCAATCACTATCCATCAATTTCGGTTAAAAATTTTTTTTTTTTACATAAAGCATACACTTAACGAACCCCGAAAAAGATATCCGAAATTGAACTTGTCAGCCTGTAACTATCGAACGCCTCTAATTAAATTTAAATGCTAATAATATAATTAACGATTATAATTGAATGAAGAAGATTTGACAAATTTTTTTCAGCGTTAAAAAATTATTTTTTTATCGTTCAAACTTTCGTTCGAGATTAATACAGTTCCACCTAGATAACCATAGAAGCATGTCTAGCAACAACCAGCTGTTTGCTTGATAAACAGAACGAATGTCAAGCCTGTTGGCTATCATGAAAACACGGTCTCTGCCCTGCGATGTTCCGGCTCTTATCGCATTGTCGCGGTGACCGAGAGTTGGCGCCCGGTCCCGTATCTGCTCTCAATATCGCATTTGAATATGCCTTTTCCGGATGCAAGAAATTATACAAACATTATTTCGAATCGAATTTCCGATTTTCACTCGTTTCGACCGACCGAGGGCTGATCCTTCCTTTTTTCTTTCATCACTATATTTTTTTTTCTTCATTTTTTAACCGAACATTTTTTCTTCGTTTCAACCGATGACCGTTCGAATCGAGTTTCCTCGTTGCCGGGTAAGGGTGTGGCGAGGCAGGATAGCCGCGGGCTGCCGTAAACCATTTCCCGACGAGAGGGAACCGTGTTTCAGGATTAGACGCCAGAGACCATTTTCTGCCGCACAGTTCCGAGCTCATCGTATAGCCTGCGGTTATACAGTATCCGCGCCCTGTGTGGTATCGTCTCTCACTGGGTGCACCCCAAGCACAACGGAGATGCAGCGAGATGGGAAGGGTAGAGCTTAGACTACATGATGTAAGTCCGTACGCCTCTCGACCGCGGACACTAAAGTAAAATAAAAAATATTTGAACGAGGCGTAAAATTCCTTGAAGGCAACGCCGATTTTTAGGAGACGGCCGGGCATACTTAAAAAAAATTTATTGAATTCTTCTGTCCGGAAATCTTTATTCAAAAAAGAATTGAGAAAGTAAAGGATGAAGATGGAGTCGAAAACATCTTCAATATCTCCGATCCAGTACTTAGAGAAATGACTCAACACAGTTTGATTTAATTAATTGGTTTTGTGCCAATGAACGACACTGTACGGCTTGCAGGCAATACACAGTGCAAAAAGCTTTTGAGTCGCGACAAATTTTTATTCTCCGCAAGGATCCACAATTACCGTTGCGAATTTTTTTTTAAATGTGAAAACTATCAATCGAATTGTAACACAATAATGATGGAAAAAATCTTCAAAATTCGATGGCTAATTTCACATAATTGTTAAAAAAAAAGCATGACATGAATTTCGAAACGTGTGTTGAAATCGGGTCAAGCCCGGTCAACGAGTGTCCGTGTGCAAGAAATCTTTGTTAAACGTTCGAGTCTTCTTTGCCGTGCAGAGTTTCAATATTACATCACCGGGGAGCGCGATTCGCAGAGCCAACGGTCACCGAAGCCGTTGACGATATCGTACAGACTCTGCGTCGAACAGTTGTGATCGGTGTGTGTGTGTGTGTGTGTCGCGTCGATCAGGCCTCAACAGTAAAAGAGAGTCCAGACTCCCGGGTGGGAACGTGACGCGGTTTTCTCGTATCGGGCGTTGGCGTCCCGCCCGTTTTCTACGCTCGTGGGTCTCTCCCCGCGTCGTCGTCCCCTGTGTTGCTATGCGAGGATCCCGTGGTCCGAGAACGCGCGCGGGACCAGAGCGTCGGAAGCGGCGTCGAGTGTGGTGGAGGACAGAACCAAAATGAAGGAGGTGGACGAGCCAAGATGCCGAGAAAGTTTAACGATACCGAGGAACAAGTGGAAGAAGAAGCTGAAGAATAGGAAGGATACGGAACGAGGAGGCTGAAGGGACGAAAGAAACGGATGAGGAGACGTAGAAGGAGATTAAGGCCGACGCCGCGTTGTCTCCCGGCTCTCTCTTCTCGTTGCTATGCGAGAATTCAAGCTCCGAGGGATGCCAGCTTCGACCTCAGCAGCCAAAGAAAAAGAAGCAAGAGAGGGAGAATCATTATCATCATCATCATCATCGGATACACTGGTTCATCGACGGTAAGCAGAACGATGAACGCGGTACAGAGTTGGACGTGGGGGTCGCGAAGGCGCTTCGCGGAGGTCGAAGAGCCACATCTCCAAATCTTTCCCCTCTCCGAAAAAAAAGAACCTCCGACCAAAACCAAGAACTTCTCGCCTACCAACACTCTCCCGGAGAGAAAGACAGACACATCACCGACGGTATTTAACCGCGATATGCGCAACGCGGCTCTGAGATGCAAGCGCAATGGCGATATTAGCGCCGATTGAAGTTCGCGCCTTTTCTACCGGCCGCGATTTCAAAGGGGCGTCTTCCTCTCCCTCGGATGTCTTGTGCCTTTCTGTGTTTACAAACAAGAGGTTTCCCCGACGCGGTATCCCACCTCCGTAACGGCCTCCAGCTCGACCGTGGCCCTCCTGCTCTACCGCGAGCGCTATTGGCTCATTGCCGATCTCTTCGTGTCTGACCGCTGCCACCACTACTACTGGCCGGTCGGGAGACCGGCGATTCTGTTGGTGTTGATGCAACCGACCGGACCCTTAACACTATCATCATCGGTATCCGCTTGACGCAGCAGTGGAGGGATCGTGTGTGATGTGGCGCGAGTGTGCGTCGATGTTGTGTGTTGTTTTCCTTCTCTCATCGTCATCCTCCTCTTCGCATCGTTCACCACACGACTCCGATTGCTCTTCCCGCATCCGCTCCATCCTCGTCTGTTCCATGATGAGAGACGACTTTTTCGCCTCGTTTACCCCTGGTCGGCAACGGCCTTTCCTCCTTCTCCTTATCCTACTGTCTACTCCTCCTCCTCGCCTTGCCTCATACTCTCCCACTCTCTCGCTCTCTATCTCCCTCCGTCGAAGGTTCGAGAACGACCGTTGAGATTTAAATTCCTACCGAGGCGAGGCTCGCAGCCGAGCCTGGGAACCGACGACGCCGACGACGACGATGATCCTCCGTGTGTGTGCTCTCTCGATGCCTCGGAGAGATGAACGACGAGGAGGCGGAGGAGGCTGTGAAGGCACGAAGAGAGAAAGAGAATGAGAGAGACTGTTGAAGAGGGAGAAAAAAAAGCAGAAGAGCGAGAAAGATGGAATGTAAAGACACTTGGGATACTCCGTGCATTCGAGGAGAAATTACGGTTTCGTCGAGTATATCGGATGTAGGCTCGATAATGAATTTATAACGAAGTTTCATCATGCGCAATTTTTCCCCATATCTTTCCGGGCAGAACTGAATAAATACTTCAGATCCTTGAAGTACGTCATGACGTACTAAAGTACCGAGCACTTGCAGTTCGGAGCGCTGTGTAGGATTGACGTATCCAAGTATTGGTACTCGATAGTATTTGAGGATCCAAATACCGAGTATTGCCTAGGATCTACGTACTCAAGTGCTGGTACTGAATTCATCGAGTACATCAGCACACGGATTCGCAATTTATGGACTAATCGCATTTTCGAAATACTGATTTCAGTAGGATTTTTTAAAATTACATCTGATGAAAGATTATCAATTTACCGAGAAAATTGACGTACCTTTTTACTACATTTTATCGTAAAAGGCCCTATTCTTTCTTCAGTCGTGGTACTGATAAAGTCAATGAACGTCAAAACTTATTTCTTCCGAGCATTTGTTCGGCAGTGTGATTATACAATTACTGACCAGGTATAGATGACTGAATGACCGAGGGGATGAAAGCACCTTCTCGATGACGTCCCAATAATAAGTATTTCTCTCCCTTGACCTGTATAATTAATGTGCTTCTTGGTCGTTCGGTTGCGATGGAAAAGAGAAGGTAAAATAAATGCGGAGGGGGTTGACGGGGGCGAGATATGGAATGTGGTCTGGTGCGGCAGCGGGATGCGCAGTGCGCTTCAAGAGTCGGGACCACTTGCTCGAGCCAAAGAAGTGAGAGGGTGTTGAAGAGCGGCACGAAGCCAGGACTCATGTGCGTGCGTGGACTGAGAAAACACATAAAGTCCTCCGTACTCGGACACGTGTGTGTATACGGTCGCCGTGGAGAAAGACGGTTACGGAAAAGAAATCGCCGGAGGAAGAAGGAAGAAACTATAGTGGATGACCCAAACGAGCGCAGCCCTTCCGCCTCTTCGTCCTTTTTGTTTTCCCTCCTTCGTTCTATCGTTTTCTCAGCCTCTCGAAACGCTTTCTCGATCTCTCGTGCCTTAAGGCCGGCCGTATCTCTATCTCGTTTTTTTATCCCTCTAAATATCTGCTCCTCGCTCACTCGGCTTTTAGTTACGCCCGCTATCATTCATAACCGGAGGGAAGCTCTTTCGGCGGGTTTCACAGGGCGACAGGTAGTGTCTAGACTCTCGGTTGATGCCTCTAGTGTGCTTTACTGACAAGTGGGCGCGAGATCGTATCAACGTCGGTGCAATGCTCGTTCCTCTCAGCTGATGATGATACAAAATTGTGAGCATCAGTTATCAAGATGACTGTAGTTATTTCTATACACTGAGAAACAAAATCTGGTTGAATCGACCAAAGTTCCGGTCACGTACGATCGACGCTGTGGATTGGTATAAAGAAATGCTCGGATTTGTTGAACAATTATTCACTTCAAACGATTAAAATTTCTCGATTCAAACGAACATCGTTTCCAAACTTAGCGGGGACGTAAATACCCACGAAGTTGGTACAGCCAGATAAGACAGATGCCTACAAATGCAACTCGGACTCCTTTCTCGTACTAGTGCGAGAAAGTCGCTTTCTACGCAGCTTCACAAAAATGAAGTGATTTTCGGGACCTTGTTAGGAAAGATAATGAGAATAACATGGGCGTGGAAAGGACAGTCCTGATTCGTTTCAATGTCGCACTCGCCAAAATTTCTCTTTTCAACTCCCTTGCCATGCAAACATCCATTGTACCAAACAAATAATACTTTCGAACGATATCATAGCGCAACGTTTAATCCAACCATGTCCTTTTCTCAGCGTAAAAGATCATCGAAGTCTTGTTAGCTCATCAATTTACTAACCCTGTTAAAGACAATCTCATCGAAACCCATCAAAGTTGGAAATTCACTATGTGCAATGGTTTTGAGCGGGATCATGAATCAGCGCTTTCAGAGATATTTCGAGAACAATGACGAAGGATTACGCAAAGGTGGAAAAATGATCTCCGGTGCGGAATTTGGTTTGACCCTGCTGTTCCAATGTGGCGCGGCGAGTTCCGTCGAGTCTTTTAAAAATGATGGTCTTTAAAGAGAAACCTCAAGGCCGCCGCGGGTTTCCCCCGACGAGAGCGCCCGAAGTCTCAGAAACCCCGCTGATAGGAACACTGGCGCACTGGCGAAAGAAGAGTTCGTTCGGTGTTCGACCTTTTTTCTCGCCGATTTTCTTCTTCTCGGCCGATGTCCGGCGAACGTGACGGTTTAAAGGCATTCCACAATTCCTCGAATTCTTTTCTGGTAAACCGATCGAGACTGTTCTCGAGTCCGATCCATCCAGAACCGGTGCATCGAGCTTGGTCGTATCCACGCTTCTTACTCTCCGTCATTGGTTCACGTGGTCGGACGTCACGTACCTACTCGGGACATTTGTGAAGCTTTGGAGCTGCTCTTTGCGGACAATCCATGGTCCAGCACACCCAGGCGACGATGCTTCTCGGGGTGCAGGAAGGTATTCGTCACTCCGGACTTTAATTCGAAACACGAACGGGACACGTTCTTTAAAGGCCCGCCCGGCGTTTAAATCGTGGCGATGGGCGGTCTTATCTTCGAATCGATCGAAACCCCGAAAGATTTATTTTGTTGTGGGAGTCTCGGATTCGAGATTGAATTGAGCTCTTAAATGGGTCGCCGACATGAAACGTGATAACGAGTTGCGGGCGGTCGGTCGAACCTCTGAATTCCAGCACCAGACTAATTACAATTCCGATCGCAATGAATTTAAAACTTGTTTTTAGTTACCGAAATAAATTTCATCAATGCTAAAAAATCGAACCTCACGAATGCAGAATTTTGTAACGAACCGGGTTTATTGTGCCCAAGAATCGGATACTGTCTTGCCAGACCTCATCCCCAATACGTCGAAAAGAACGTTCGCATTATCGTCGGTGTAAATGTAGAAAGAATGCTATTTGTAAGGAATTTCTCCGTCGAACCATCAAAAGACAGAAGCGCGAACGGGAGCGAATTTGAATTCACGGGTCCCAAAGACGTTCTTTCAGACCCTCGTCGTCGCGATCCTGGGATCTTCGGGGAATCGGAAAATCTCAGCCCATTATGACACCGACATGCGGCACCCTTTCGAGCTCCTTCTTTTAGCGCTTTTTATTTTATTTTTATTCTTTCCGCTGAAATCCCTTCCCGAGGGTTTTCTGGGCTTCGGTCACCTTGTTCTATGTGCTCCATTCGTGGGACTTTGCCCTCAAGTCCTAAAGGACCTTTCAGGTTATCACTCACCAGCTGTTGCCCTCCTCCTTTCGATTTTGTCTGCGATACACCGCCGAAAATATTTTTTCCATAACTATTTGACGGACGGATGTTTAGGGAGCTTCGACGATGTCTCAGTCGTTGGTCGGGAGCACAGACGACCGCAAAGTTTCATCAATTACGCGAGACTAACCTCGTCGAGGGATCCACAGTTTTTCGTCACGCCACGCCCTGCGCCAACCGTTCACTCCGGTAATTGTCCTCGGTATTCTGGCCTTCTTCTTCTTCTTTACCGCGTGTGCAGAGAGGAACGAGTTTGATGGAATTTCCATTGAGGAAAGACATACAGACGAGCGATGCCGGAGACTCTCGGCTTCCCGGTTCTTCGACCGCTCATTTTGTCAAAAGTGTTGAACTGTTATCATTTTTGAAATTTATTTATTTTAATCATCGGACGTGGAAGATCGTACCGATAAGACTCGGGAAGATTAAAGGGTTCGAATATGTTTGGTGAAGTATTGAGTACTTGAAGAATTTCGCATTCGCTGTTATGACCCGGTGCTTCCTCAATTTGCTCCATTCCGTTTTATGGACGCCCTGTAACCAGAAAAATTCCCAGCGAAATACATGGAAGAGAGGAAATACGACCCTAGACAGGAAACAGCGTTGGAACGACTTTTTTTTCGAGGCGTTGAAAAATTCATAATTCACGATTTCCAACAGATCGTCCCACTACAAAATTTTTTCTCCTTAGACATCCACAATTCATTTTCTGTTTATTTTTCTATTTTTCGTAGAAATAACTACAAATCGTTGACGAATAAATTCTTAACTGTACAGAGCTCATTTTACTGTGAAAAATAAACCAAGGAACTTCTGAACCAACATAGATTCGATGATCGAAAAATATGTTACAAAAAAGAGACACATTTTTTTCAGGTTTGCATTGGAATTTTAACATTTCCTGTAAAGTTGGTAACATTATTAAAATCAGTTGAGGTATGAAGACGATTCTCGACGACGTCTTCCGGCCAACTTCACACAGTGGCTTCGCAGAGATCTTAAAGCGCGTTCGTCCAGTTTGGGGCTTCCGAAGGTGCCGTTTTCTGCCGGACACTGTGTGTCCAAGGACCTCTCACTTTCCTCGACCTCATACCCCCGCATTTATCTTCGAGCGGCCAAGAACAACGAGACTGCAGCAAATCTCCCGTTGTTCCTTCTCGGGCTCAAGCAATTTTGGACCGCTCGTGTTGCGTCCACGTGCTGTTGCCTCTCCTCGACCTGGCGAAAGTTCCGACTTCCGGTGAGTGTTATCTGGACTCTTGGGTTCTGGCCACCCATGGAGACGAGGTCCCTGGGTACTTGCTCCGGCTCAGGTACTTCCTCTGTCCACTCGAAAAATGACCAAAACAGGTCCGACCTATCAATCCCGAAAGGGTTGCATCGTGACGTATTTTTTTCATTTGTCTTGTTTTTTTTTTCACTCAAAATTCCGAAATATTACTGCTTATACTGCTCAACCTTTTCTTTAGTTCATGTGAAATCGGAGCTGTGGAAGACCTATGAGTAAATTAGAAATATGAGGATTAAACAATTTTTGTATTAGATAATGAAGTATATATATTTTTTCGTGAATGGAGCTATCAATCGGGGGAAAAAATGATTGTATGCGTTATAAATATTTTACCTCAATGGAGATTCACAATATCTTTTTTTTGTCAATCTCACAATTTTTGTTTGCAACGAACAGTATTCTGGTCCGAAAACAATTGTAAAATTAAATGTGTCGAAAAATAGGCGGACTTTCCGGGTAATAAATGTTTATTAAATGCACTAACAGGTAAAAATATTATGAACACCAACCATTTATCGTCACTACTGGTGAAAGTTGTATCAGAAAACGGTATTTCATTGCCTAATTAAAGTAAAAATTTTATTCCGCACAATTTCGAGCAGGAAGTGGTACGAATTTGTCAACCTCAAACATTGTCTCTTTTTGTAGAAACCGACTTTGCGATACGAATAAGACTTTGTCACCTAGTGACTGTCCCCTCTGCTGCTATTTTATACGCCCCCATAACTCATAGTTATTTCGGATAGAACCCCGCGGAACCGCACTCACATGCGCACTCGCGAGATGCCCAACTGCGCGCGTTGTTTAACACCAACTACCGTGCGTGGCAACGACATACGGGCGCAGATGTTGGCTTCCGGCCCGTGACCCGACATTGGGTACAGCTCGAATAATCGATAACGACCGCAACTTCGGTAAAGGGTTCGCCCATGAGTTCCTTAGTGCTACACCTCGAAAGCTTAGAATTGAAAGGGCCTAACTCGAACAATCTCACACGAGGCTTACATCTTTTTAATTCCGAGCTTTCGTTATTGCTTCGACGACCAGGTCGAATCAGGACCACGCGCTAGGGGTGTCGTAAATTCGAATGGTGTATCGAAGAAAAAGGGAGTAGCTTTCTGGATCGACGGTAAATTTGAAACGTGTGATCTCTCGTCCCGCTCGATTTTTTGGTATCGTTGTATCGGCTTCGATGATCTCGATTTTCCCTTTCGTAAGTTCCGTTTGCTTCGCTCCAGTCATGATCGTTTACCCGCTCGTCAACAACTCGTTCACTGCACCACAAACCATCTATGACGTAGGGCAATATCGTGGATCGAGGCCGTGACGAATCTTCTCCGTTTCGTGGATGACCGTCGAGAGATAGATAGAAGGGTCATTGAGAAATGTTTCGTAGCAGGTTATCGGCGATTTCTTGATGGCGAGACCGTAGTAAAAATAAGGCAGAGAATATAAATAAATACGTAGCGCGGAAGTTTTGGCTGCCTAAATGACACTTTCCACTTCCCGCTCCGATAACCTTCGACCTCTTGATGATATTCGTGCGACGATTTTTATTCCGGGTGAAAATTCGAGGGCTGGAATGTAAAAGGCCATTTCACCCTTCCCCAGTCCACAAAAGCAGGTATTCGAAAAAATATTTTCTTCAATTTTCTCTTGAAAATTCGGACGTATTTGTGGATTGGCAATCGTGAACTGATGAATGTTTCCCAATCGGAATTTCTTCCGAATTTTATTTTGCGGAGTTGAAACTTCAGAAATTTAATTTTTTTATTATTCTATATGTCAAATATGATTCGAAAATTTAAGAAACCAGACATTCCTATTTTATTTGCACAATCAAAGTTTTTTTAGCCTTGATGTTTCAAATTTGAGATGTTCGGAACCTCCGAAACACGAATTGCAAATTGGATAAATAAAAAAACAAGGTCTGTTGTGCGCGCAACCCTTCGTTCCGGCGAGGCTATTTTACCGGATTGTTTTTTTACCTCTTGCGTCGGCAATCCCCAACGAATCATTAATTAATAACCCTCCACTCCTGCGCCCCGAGGGTGGTTGGCCCGACTTTTGTCGTTACGGAAGAAATTCAGCTTTTGACTTACGCAGCTGGCGCGCGTGCGAACGCGAGTCCCCCGTATATCCGCGCGTATAGAGACTCTTGACGAGTGGCACGTGGCGCACACTTCACCCACACACACCGTATAAGTCTCGACGATTCTGGCCACGAACCTCTTCGTCTCAACCCTCGATTCGCTTTGATACGCTGCGAGAGGCCCCTCGACGAAAAAAAAGTCAGCCTGCGAATGCGGACTCCAATACATGCTGACTACTGCGTGCATATATAGTTGAATGAGCTTGTGCGTGTACGCATTTTTTTCCGTTTTTTTTTTTTACCTCACGACGTCGTCATGAGCGGGTGCACGGAATGCACTTTATAATTGTCCCACACGCAGATGCGAGTAGGCCAACGCAAATCTCTTTTTTTGTAACGGTTCGACGGCAAAAAAAAGATAAATAGCGAAAAATAATTTACATAATTTGAACGCCAAATTCGCCGTAGAAAATTTGAGTTACAAAAAACTTCTATTATTTACAACATACGGAAGAATTAGAAAATTCAACAATTTCTAATTTCACCCTTTTTTCCCGAAAAATAAAAAATTGGTAAATCAAATGTTTTACCGACGAGACGAGAGAAACAGAACAGCGTTTTCCATTTAAGATGAGACCGCTTATTTTATGGCAAAAACTGTTCGTTTTACACCACTTTGTTCAATGAGTTTTCCACAGTACTCCAAAAGAAATCGAGACCATAAAGTGCGAGTCTGGACGTGTTACTATTCAAAACCACAGGGATCAACCCGAAAAGAATATCAGACAAAGGTCAGTCATTACAAAACCGCTCGAATTCAAAGGATTCAGGTAATCACTGTTGACAATAATGATCCGCGTCTTTGTCGCTCTATACAATTCGACTTCCGAAGCTCACTCCGAATACTTCAGGTGTCACAATTGGCAAATAAAAATTAATGTACCGGCTGTCGGAAACCGTCGTTCCGTCGAGGTAAATCTTCCCACATAATTCGCCGACGAAGTCGCTGGGTCAGGTCGAGTAAACCGATTGTAAAAGTCACCCAACCGAGACAATGCAACAGCCATACATTGACTGCCCTCGTCCAGGAAACAATCGCAGCAAAACCGACCGACCGACCGACTCATTTAGAAAAATACACTGTTCAAATATTTTTCATAGTTTGACGCCACGGTTCGATGATCTTTGCCGCAATAAAGATTGACCGCCGTCAGATTATCGTAGCCGGTTTTCATGCTTCGGTTACACGGCAGGAAACTGGATCAGTCCCTCACCGGGTGGTCCTTCCGCGCTACCCCTTAAACGGACTCCCGATATAATATTCCCGTTCCGTACTGGCTTTTTCCGTTCCAGCAGGTGGGCGGAGCCACCCGAAACCTCCTTGACACCATCTAGGTATATCGAATTTCTTGCGACGCTCGCTTCGTTCGATTCCGAAGAGACAATGCGCCGGACAATGCCCGGCGCTCGAAATTTCGGAAATTCCGTGTATTTTCTTCAAGTGAACATTAGCGCCATAACTGGCGGATGTGAAACAATTGAAAATAGAACTCCAATCCGTTCAACTGGAATTCATATTGATGTTCAGGGATGATCTTTATTGCCAAGTTTCCAAAGGTCGGATTAAGGATATTTGGGCCGCGTTTCTGTTCGACCGCTATAAAACTTCGCTGAATTCCAGGCAATAACACGCGGAATCGTTTCAACTACTTCAGACTTTTTGACCATGTACTTGTTTTCAGTAATGCATGCAGAAACCTACTGAAGATACCGTATAAACATTTCGGAGATCAGCCGATTTAATGGCAACTGTCTTTCATCCTCGCGAGCTTCGATAATCAATTAATAATCTCCATACTGGGTCAGACCGGAGTTCAATGTAATTTTCTTTTCGTGAATTTAGGGTTTGCTCTTAGGACATTTCATCCCTGACGGACTTTCCACCGATCGTCAGTTTTCACGGACCGACAGATATTTGCTATTCCTTTTCAGTGATCTTGGAGGGAATTTTGTTGTGGAGAAATGGTGAGAAAAATCGTGGATGACCAGATCGATTCAGGAGGTAGTCGTCTCGCGATGCATCGAGGGGCAGATGCGTGGCCACACAACTTTCTCGTACAAGGTATTATCCATACGTCGGCTGAAACACCCTGAAACGCCCCAGCCGAACAACTCAGCGTGCTTACATAAGTTATTTCGTCCCCAGTCAACCGCCTCTTCTGTTGGGCATGTGAAAGCCGCGCCAGCGAATCATAATCGTAATTCATTAGTGCCGTGCATTGTGCGCGCGCCTCGCATGACCCACGTCCGATGGCACGAGCTAGCTTCTACACGAGATTGACGATTAAAATTCCTTTACGACAATAAAGTAGAATCAGAAGTGGCGATCTTTTGGCTTTCGATCGACGACCCAACAACGAGTCGAAATCGAAACTGATTCGAACAGTAGACGGCTTCGTATTCTGTGCATCCTGATCCAGTCCTTTCGTCTGAACCGGAGAAATAAGTTTAAACTTCTGGAAAACGATTTACGATTTTTTTCGTTTTACGATCATTTGTGTGCGCCAAAGATACTAACGACGCGAAATTGTTCGATTACAATTTCTTTGTCGAACGAATAACGCTTTAGATTTATTATTCAGCCTCATTTTTCTTTCCACTCAACGCGAAAAAATAAGCGAAGGAATCTCCGATACGTCCCGTCGTCGATCGTTGAATCACTTTCGACTCCTAAATTTCCGCTTGGGTAAACCCTTTTAATCGAAAGTCTAACATTGCTAATTCAAGATTTCACATCCGGCGCGAAAGAATCTTATCGCCCTGTCGTCTCGAAAATTTCATTCGATCCCATGAGGATTAAAAGGAATAAGAAATTTGTTACGGTTTCTCGATACCGTTGATGGAAAAATTGCGCCAACCCCCGTATCGAATCAACCGCTATCGGCCTAACCTGGATCGCTATACCCTTCCCATCGCGGTCGATCATGTTTAAATTACGACATTTTTTTTGTACAACCCCGAACTATCCGGGAGGCTTTGGCAAGTTACCGATCTCTGCTCGACGCTCTTTTTTCCCTGTTTCACCGAATTTTTTTTGGTCGAAAACCAGCCTTAGCGAATCCCGCAGCGACGGAAGTCCTAATTTAAGGTTCTTCGTTTGCGACCGACATGGCGCGAGGGGATTGTTGCTCTTTTCCCAGGGGTTACTTCGAGGACCGGTGCACGACCGCGGGAGGGACGAATTGCGCACGAGTGAGATCGAATCTGAGGGATAGCAGGAAGGAAGGAAGGCGCGGGAATATAAGGGTGAAATCGAGGGGATGAGGAAGGAAAAAGCGCGCGCGCAGATGCGCGGGAGCTTCACGCGATCGGAACATCTTTCGTAACCGTGCGTTACCATCGGTTCCAACGTACATCCACAGCATGCGTCCTTGACCATAATTCCCGACTACCGTCTCGAAGCCCGTCGCATGCATGCGTGTGTCCGATTGTGAGACCGTCCACGGTATTCAATGCTGAATGCACCTTGTCAGAAATTGCCACATATTGTCGTTCCGACAGCGCAACCATTTATCTTCTACTTTACGATCAAATTTGTACACAATGGTCCAATGGTAACATTACGAAACATTGTGGTTTACTGTTACGAAAACAAAATCAAAAATCGCGATTCCAAAAATATTGCAAACAATGGCCAACATACATTTTCGAAGCCCCAATTTTTTTTTCCAAAAATTGTCGGCCATTAAGTCAAGAATGAATTATACTCGTACCCCGTTTTTGTCTGAATGTAAGAAAACGAACGATCGGGTGTTCCGGTTCAAACAATATTGAATCCTTTCTATAGATTAAATACATTCCGTCTTTATATTAATATAAAGAATATTAATTTTACATAGAAATTTTTTTTTTCATCGAAAAATCCGTGGCCATTTTCATCGACTATAAATTACAATGTAATGACTGTGTCTAGGGAAAAGGGTTAAAAATGAATTTTTCCCTACGCTCAGGCGGCGTATTCGAAGTGTCCCGAGTGTGAATCGCGCACGTGTACTGTGCTATGGATTTGTGTAAGAGAGTTGCGAACGGGCAATCCTTTCGGGCGTATAACAATATTTGTGTCGATTGTATGCACACAACGGACGGCGAAGCCGTAACCCGGATTCTTCGGTAGGCTCAACGCGCGTGTCGGCGTGCGTACGCGTATGCATGAACGAGCTGTAGAAGGGAACGAAGACGACGAGATTACGAAACGCGGGCACTCGCGGGTCGGAAACCCGGGAGGATAGGACAATGAGCAATCAAGAGGCTTTAGCGCCAGACCAACCGGGTTGTACCTATACACCGAGCATTGTTCGATACACTATGTATAGAATACTATATCCGCTCCGCTGTATCATATAAACTGAGCCACATGTGTGAATGAACTTTAATTCGAAACTAGATACACGAGTCTCGAGTCGCGTCTGGGCCGTTGGAGGGAGGGGTAACCAGAGATCGACTCGTCCGCATCTAGTTTTCTTCTTTGGGAGGGCCGTGCGTTTGCAAAAAAAAATCTATATACACAGAAGGGATCCAAGGAAATATTTTCAAAAATTATTTGCGGATAACGGTAAAAAACTCATCGGGAAACCTCGAACTTTAATGAGTGATTAATTAATGTTTTGACAAACACAACTTGCAATGTGCCATATTTTGTTTTCTAATTAAATTTTTCTACCTCATTGTTATTAATCATTACGAGTAGAAAACATAGCGAGCACCGAAGACTCACGCGTCGACAATAATTATAATACCATAAATTCATGCCCAAAACGAACAATAGTGAGAATTATAAAAATTATGTTAATACACTCTGTCGGTATTCCTCCGTTCTCATTTTTTGCGGCTATATATCTATCGGTGGGAGCCCCGCTGTTTTTTCTGTTCGACGAAAAAAAAAAGGTAAAAAAAAAATCTTTTTTCTCAGCTTTGCCAGACTCGTTCTTTCTTTTTGACTACTCTCCTCGTGCTCTTCACTCCCTCTCCGGGGTTACTCACAGGGGTGCGTGTCACGTGCCAACTGCCAGCACCCCTTCTTCCTTCCGCTCTTGCTTTTTCGTTTCCTTGGCAAAAGAAAAGCCACAGACATTTTCGGTTGCAGTGTCCGGAGAAAAAAGCCCAGAAGCAACTAGGACGGATGACGAGTGAAAAATCGCTATCACGACGATTAATCGATGAGCGACGAAAGTCCGTATAAAATCGATCGGACAAAATCGGGGCATCTGTCCGAAGATCTTTTTTCGTCCTCGCATTTGCAGAAGCCCGGTAACTTGGGGTAGTTTTATGAACTCGGTGACCCTGCTGGCATCGCTCCTCACTTCCTTCACTATTTTTCGCTAACCGTGTGCGGAGATCGATCCGTCTCTAGCGGCAACGTCCTCATCGTCCTGGTCTTTCTCGCCCCGTCCTCGCACTTTCTTGCCGAGGGGTTCAATCAATTTTTGTTTTCTCTCGCTTCGACCGACGACACGAACGAAGACGGGACTCGCGATGCCCCTCGTATGTGCCGGCTATGCACACGTGGGTATCGCAGATTTTACGTTTCGACGTCCCGCTCGCGCCACTGGCATCTGCGACGGCTGCTGATGGTTCTTCATCTTCTTCGTACACTCGTTGCGCCGGTGTGTATCGGAAGAATGGCGAAAGCGGTCCAGGACCGGGGAGGAGAGACGACCCTCCAGTCGTCGCAGGGTGTGCGGGGACTCCTGAAGGAACAGATGATGATCCCGTTTAGGAAGCTGCTCCTACTGCTCCAGGGTAACGCAACTACTGCCAAAGGTGTTCCACTCTTCTTCGCCGAGACTTTACGGTTACGGGCTCATCATCGCTTGCTTATACAGTGACTCTCATCGACAGCTGCGGTAACTGCACGTATGTATTCGCGCTCGCTCGTGCAACGAATAATATTCGCTAAGTAATACCGTCCACACGGTATTCTTCCACGTGAACTCTCTTTAAATCACAGGGTAACGATCGAGTAAATGTAGGCAACCTGAGATTTTTTCTCAATTAAAACAGGTGAATTATACACGCTAAGAAAAATTTGGACGTTCAACGTAGCATTTCTGTTTACACCCGTCTGCAATTATTTTATGGATAATTTCACAGAAAATTGTTTGTAAATGGAAAAGATTTTTTGTAAAAATGATGGAATATTATTTTCTCACTATTATTATCACTATTGCCTACTCGATATTCCGGCGCTTTACGCAACAGCTACTAGAACGGAAATTTAAAATCCCCGACCGAGGATCGATCGTGATAGACAAGCGCCCCTCGAATCCGATGTTAATCCGATTTTCAACATACCTACATCTCACGGGATCAAAGTGGTGCCCACCATGTACGGTAAACCGGCGAGTAACAAATTACTCGCGCTCCCATGAGCACCGATCAAGCGCACTTACACGTTCGAATTCGGTCGCACAAGCAGATCGCAACAATCGATCCATGGAAATTTTCTCGACACCGCCCCATGGAATTGAGAACCGACGTGTGACAGGTATTGCGTAATTGGTTGCGTGTGTTAAACACGATCCCTCGATCGTCTTCCGTGAATACCTACTCGCACTTATATACAAGTGCTGTAGCCATGGGTTCACGTATTCTCCTATCATATCGTTTGCATCTGCATTTCCGGTGCGTTATTACATGATCCGTGCCTTTGGTGCCATGGTATTGTTCCATATATATATATATATACTCACGTATGTATATAACGACCATACCTGCACTCGTATGTCAAACACACGACGTAGCGCGTGCGTTCGTTCTCACACGCACACACACACACGAACGTGTATAGTTCGATCGAGTGTCCAATATAATAGTGCGTAGAATAACGACGGGGTTTCGCCCATCGAGCCGGTGGTGGTGTAACACCATCGACACACGGCACGCGCCGCTCATCCGCACAATGGTTTGGACCATCTGCACTCTTTCTCACAGAAAAATCAATGTCCCGTCGACTAGCAGCGAGGGTGCGATACATTCGATATCTTCGACGCAAGACGGCGAACCAGTGCCCCAGAGATATATCCTGAACGACTGTGGAGATCCTCCCTCGAAACCCAGTGACCTCCTTAACCGCAATTCGCGCCACGTACGCGACGAATTTTTCGTCTGATTTTTAATCGGAAGTGCTCTTTTGGGATCTCAAATGGGGTGGAACTTAACGGGGTTTGTAAGAGTTAGGCACGTACTTTCTCAGAGGAGATACAATTAGATAGGTAAGGGAGATTTGCATTTTAAGAATTGTTGCTATCGGTCGGATAACGGATGCACCTCTGATTTTACGGATGTAGTGCATTATATGACTTGAAAGTTCGTGAACGTAAAATCGTTCAACGTTGAAGTTGGAAACGTTTTTCTTTGATTGCGCTAATAAATGCACTTAGTGAAAAGAGGGTTCTTTTTATTGACGCAATGACTGCCGTCCTTCGAGGATTTTAAAGGATTAAAAAAATAAAAAAATTCGTTTGAAATATTTTATCGAATTGCATGCCGGAGTGTCAGACAATCATTAATCGATCAAAATAATATCTCCCATTAATTGGGGAGTGAATTGATTCAAAGAATCTCCATTCTCCCCATTCAATACAAATATATTAATACAACAATATTAATCGTAACGTTTTTATATAATAGCTCTTCAATCGATTATTAGAAAATTTTATTCGATTCATGTCGTCGATACGGTGATATTCTAGTCCCCATTTCACCGGCTAACTCTCTTGCTCCAGATCAAGCTTCCTTCCTAACATTCTGACCCAAAAAAAAAAAAAAAAGAAAAATTGCACTCCCCCTAAAATCTGCGTCTGGCAATGCGTCCCCCTTGCCTCACCAGCAGTCACCAACGTACTTATTGACTTATGTCCGCGCGAGAATTCCGTGGTGGTGGATCAGCTGTCGTTTGACTTAATCGGGCGAGCGAACGAATCCTGCATCGATGTACGCGGTGCAAACCGTGGCTGTATTCTCAAACGAGTGTGTAAGTTTCTCTTTTGAGGATCGGGGCACAGTGCGTCAACCCCCCCGGTCCACGGAGGGTTGGTTTCTTCGCACGTTTATTGTTCCACACTCTCCCGGCTCGCTCTCCTCCTCGAGAGGGTGTAACTCCTACAATGCCCTGCGGCTCGAGCCAAGAGAATCGGCACTGTTATAGAGCGCCTAGCCGAGGAAGCCTTGCATCAAAGCCAGAAGCCAAAATACCCCCCACCGCATCTTATACGCGGACCGGAGTACGAATTATTGCGTCGTCTGGAACCATTGGCCACGGCCCGACTTTGCTGCGGCTGCGAGGAGACTCCCAAAGACGTGGGGCACGGGCCACGACGAGAAATTCGTATAAGTATGGGGAAGTCGTGCTACTGCCTTCCTTCCTTCCTTCCTTCCTATCCGGCTTGCGTGTTGGTGGCGCATACACCGTCGCGCTCTGTGCCTACACATTATTCTTCCCTTATATTGCGCACGGGTGCGAGAGCAAACGAGAGAAGTTATAAGGGAAAGACATTTCGTGAGAGAGGGCGAGAGTACCGATGTCGGGGAATAAGGCGAGGACAGCAGCGGGCGCTCAGCTGCTTATATGTTTCTGCCGTGAAAAGTTGGTGCACGGGTCTCCGACCCCCTCTAACACACAGCTGCTAGGTGTGTCCCCGCGTACACGGAGGATCGCACACCTCTCGCCCTACGAATCGTCGGTTTCTTGGCGCGAGCCAACCGTGACATATGACCAATTTCTTATGCAACGTCTGCGATGAGCGGAGGTACACCGTGGAATGTCTAGCTTCAATGCATGGTCTTGAAAAAAAAAAATGAAATTGAAGGAGTAATCGTTTTGGGTGGAAGATAAGACACGGGCGAGAGACGAGGTTTTTGGAGGCCTCTTGAAAAAACACCTGTGCGCATACGGAATTCGTTTATCGTACTGTTGACTTTTTCCGCCACTGGCGACGTCGTCTGGCGAACGGAAACGTTTGTGTTGATTTTTACGGTGAAAATTTACACCCGAATTTCACTATCTCAAATTTAATGAGTTCACTCGTGTACTCTTAAAAAATGTTAAGCTTCACCGATTTACAATTATTTTAAGAATTTTGAGATTCCTCAGATATGGTGGATTGTAGATTTAAGAACCGTGCGTTTTTATAAATTTTTTTTGCAAATTCGTTCGAAATGAACGTCGCAGACGGAATTCACTTTACAAATTGTCATGAGTTGTCATGTCTGTCCTCGTATACGATTATAATGTTTCTATCAAAATTTAAACCTTCCCGCAAATCCCACTGGCGCCTGAAAAATACGTAGCTATAATGCAAGTGGGATTGGCCCCGACTCTGAAACCGATGCTATAAATGCGACTTCTACAACGTAATTACCACGATACAGCTTGAAACCCGTCCGAAAAGTGTGGTTTCTATTTTACGAATATACAGAACAAGCAATAAGTGTGGAAAATTGTCGAGTGCAATAATAATGCATTCTTTGAGCGAACAATGAGCATCGGTTTGACGATCTATATTCATCGGGGAATATCGATGGTTGGGTTATCCCCAAAAGCCCGAACCGAATGCAATACAGTCATTGGCCACTATGCAATAAACAGCTTATACGAAAATCATAAAAAGGTCCCGTCCGAAGACCGTCAGCATTGCCCGTATCTGGATCAACCCCGATTAATGGGGTTCTCCAGGCATCGCTCGGCGACGACAAAAGGGGTCGAAACGCGTGCAGAGCCTGTGTAAAATTAGGTTTTCGCCGTGACCCAGTCGATAAAACCGTGCCGGATTGTTGACTACGCTCAAAAGATAACGCTTCGAAGCTCATTGCTGAAGTTTGTCGACAAGCACACTATCTCACACCGATGTATAAGGAGGAGCAAGGCAAAACGGACCCTGCCATTCAGCATCGATTTTTTCTAAATTTCACGCGCGAAAAATTGGTACTAATGGTCCGTTTTTACCTTCCCAGGGGGCTCCGTCTTGCCTCGTTCCCTCTGCATACCTGTATCGTGCTAATAACGCTCGAGCGATTCACGCGTTCGTTTGTTCGTCGGTACAGGGAATTGCGGTGTTCGTCGTTGAGCCACCTCGACAATAATGGACCCTTTTAATTCCCGACAATTATTAAGCGTCGTATACTCCGTACCTGTTGTTTCGGTATCAGAACGTCACAATAGGCCTCGGCTGACTCAATTGTTTTGCTCTCCTGTTTCTCCATAAAACGGACCCAGCCACGGCGCTACTCGCAAGCTGGTCTTCGTGGAACTTTGACTATTTCTCGATTATTATAGCCCATATATAGTTGGCAGTCTTTCTCTCATTTTTAAACGCTTTCTTAAAATTTAAATTATTATTATTATTATTATTATTAAGTAATTTTGTGCATTCCAAAAAACTAATAGAACGAATTTGAGATAGTAATTAAAGTCGAATAAAAAAATGAGTAAGTGATAACGATTGGAGATTCTTTGGTATTTAATTTTTCCTCGGATTAATTTCAGCAATTACGAACGATTTGTGGAAGATGGCCAGCTAGTCAAATTTGATTGATACAATCATATAACATCGATACAGCGAGGTTTCTAGAGTTCCAATAGAATCCTCAGCGGTCCATCCGAAGAAGGGATAGGCAGGACTTGGCATTTAACGCTAATCAGCCTCTGTCCCCGGCGGGTGCATAGAAAAAGGTGCGACCTACAGAATCCTTAGAGATCCGCAGAGACAACCTTCGTTTTTCTCTAACGACTCCCTCTCCACAAACAGTCAGCAGGAGAAATCTTTACGGATGAGATCCAGGCGGAGGGTGACGATCAAGCTGCGACGCCTCGTGCGCGGTGACGATCGAACGAGAACTTTCGTCTCCCTTCGATTTCCGTTCGGCCATTTCACACGCTCGACCTACCGCAATATCTCTCGCCGCACAAATATCATTCCGTTCTCCCCGAGTATACCAAATTTTTTTTTCCCCGAGCATACGAAACACGGACGTCCGATTGGCCGGAGGCTGATTTTCCGACGGTCTCCTCGCTGGAAGAAGAGCCAGCCAAGAGCAACCCCCCCGTTCGAGAGTACCGAACGAACCGAACTCTTCGGCACCCCTGGAGATTCACACGGGCCTTCGGATGTCTCTCGACGTTTTTCAAGCCCAGCTCAGGGGTTTCCCAGGCGAAAGAGTCGTACCTTGCACTCGCAGACTCCATTCTGTCGCTATGCGCGAGCAGATGACGCTGACGTTGTATCTTAAATTACTATCGAAGAACCGCTCTCCGGAATCCAACGTTTCGGTTCCCCATCGCGTAGATCCATCGGGGAGAAATCGAGATGCCAAGTTTATCGGTATTTATCGCATCCGAACCGTTTCTCCACGCAATGAGATTTTCTTCGATCGGCACCTTGTTAGGCGGATTTTCACGAAAGGCAGAATGTGTAGGGAAGAGCGGACCGCAGGATTTCGACTTGATGTGCAGTCAAAAAATTATAAAAATCCAAATCCTTAAGTTTCCGTTAATGGTTTACGGGCTTAACTGTGTAGGCAAAAATCGGATTTGGTGCCAGGAAACAAATAATCGGTTGTGGTACATTATTGTATAGGATGTACGTGCAAAGGGAGAATGGTGCAAAAGTGAAAATGAAAGATGATATAGCACGTTAGAGCGCTTCTGTTCCATTAGTCACTATTTCCCACCGGCGAAGCACAGTGTGCCGTTTTCCGGTGTTCGTTAAAATTTCTGACATCTCGGTAATCGCATTCGATTCATTTCTCCGCTCAATAAAATTTTTTTTCTTCGGGGTCTTGTTAGCCAGTTATTTTCCGAGATATGAGAGATCAACCAGCACATTAGCGCCCTGCTGTAACATTAATCGGTGTTTCCTAATAATTCGGTGAAGTGTGCTACATTAAGTTCTTCATTGAGATTGTTAATGTCTTAGTTGTCGCATTGTTTTCGACTAAAATTGTTTCTCTAATTTCTTCGAAAGTCTTTGACCATCGTGTCCATAGTAATGAAACTACAATCACTCCTTAGTAGAAATGGAAAATGGAACTTAAGAAACAAGAATTCTTCTCACGATGTTTTGCTGTTACAGCTGACTTATGAAAAAATGAAGCCGATTTAATCGCTATGGACCACTGGTCAGCTGCCTTTCCATGATTTTATTGAAAGCCACTGTTGATTTTATTTTTATTATTTTTATTTTTTTCGTGCACACAAGTATCGAAATTAGTATTCTCGTGAAGGTCGTTTATTGCCTGGAGATCCGTCATCCGAATCGTTATGCAGGTATCGACGGTCGTGTGGGCAAATAACGGTCCAGCCACGGTTTACCTGAAGTCCTGTCAGTTCGAGTGGCAATTTTCGGGTGCGTCTGCGCCAAAAGAGAGGGACCGTAATATACAATATCCACTGCATTCGCAGGTACTCCGGCGCAAGTCGACCGGGGTAATCCCTCGATGTTTACCGACCAATTATGCGATTATCATCTCTCATATTTATTCAGCATGTCGGGTGAAACGTCCCTGTCACGATATGGGGATCAATAATTTTTTAAGTTAAATATTAAAAAATGTCAATAGTACCACACATATTGATACGAAAAAAAATGATTCTAAATAAAAATCGGCTCATTTTTTATTCAAATTTCCGTCACTGTTTACGGGGTAAAAGTTCGCCTGGATGTGTTTATCGCAACAATGCGCGATCATTAACTTTCTCGATTAAAAAAAATGGAATTCCGTACAATATCGATACTGCCATTCGACATAAAAACCATCGGCTCATTTTTTATTCAAATTTATTGCGGTTGCTTTTCTTTCTAGGTCAACAAACATCGAGCTCTCTCGGTGCATTAATCGCAACGACATGGGGCTTAACGTCTCGCTCCAAGAACACTCGCTCAATGAAATACGAGCACGGGGAATGCCACGTTAACGTTCTGACCCCGTCTCTCTATCCACCTTTTATTTTTCATACTGCCATGAGAAACGTACAGACTTACACAAGTACACGCGTACACACACGCAGGCAGAAGCTTAACGAATTAGTTGCCGTCACAGGATTTCTAATCTCTCGCTCATGCACGATGCACTGCTCGTCACGATGTCGAGAGACACAAACACATACGTTGGCTTATCGTTACTCTGTGCCACGCGAAGACGAGAAACTCTGGCTCGCACATTTTTCGTGGCTTTCAACCGTCTTTTGTGTGCATTTTTCCACGATCGATATTTGTACAGTTGTTCGAACAGGAAATACGCAGATACTCTGCCGTTCGAGAGGCGAAGTTTCGAGGGTCACAATTCGATAAATTTTTCAAAAGTTCAAATCTTCTTGCCCAAAATTATTTATTCTTGCAACAGGACATCGGTGTTAAGGACAGTCGGAACCGAGAACCGTTAACGCCGTTCATCAGGCTCTTGATTTTTTTTTTTTTTTTTTTTCATACCCAAGTTTTCATTTGCAAACTCAGCGAAGATTGAACGAACGGCTGCGAGGCACATGGAAAAGGGAACCGCCAGGCTTTTGAGAAGAATTTGCATACCGGTGCTCAAGATCCTTTCATTAATGGTCGGTGTTCTAGTCTGATGATTCTTCGCATATGCTAATCGACACTGTTGCCCTGTGTTCGAAGATGTTCTCTTCTCGCGAGAATGGACCGTCGAATGCGACAAATTAACATTAAACTTCTGTCCTTTTCACCTCTTGCTAGTCAACCCTTCAGCGACTCTTGAAAAATTTCAGCAAATATAAACAAGGAATATCGCCAATCGAATCGCCAATAATTAAACGATTAATTTTTTTTCAACAAAACATTTTATCTGTAACAGTCTAAAATAATAATTGGTAACGTTAGTATCTTACGACCCTGAAGATATCTTCATGACATTAAATTCGTCAAGCGAACGATTTGTATTTTTCTTCATAAAGCCTTGCTTGAAATGTTTTCTCGACTTTCTGGTCCGAGGTTTGTTTGGCTAAAACATGAGGGAGGGATTTTGTCGAAAGTTCACGTAAATACCCGGAGCTTTGTGAATAACACCGCAAATTGTCTGGAGCAGAACGGAAAAGTGCTTGCATAGCTTTTGAGTAACCGCAGATATTTTCGCGTATGCCCAACAAAACTGCACAATGGTAAAGCCAGTGTATGATGGGTGTGAGGACAGAGGCACGACTCCCACGCGTGCGTACCTGCCGTGTGAAAAATCCTCGAAGAATGCGAGGGTGGCTCGGCCGCGAGATCAGGTGAAGCATTGTGATCCGGAGAACGAAAGGTACGGATGAATATAAGAGGTGAATAGGGAAAAAAGCGGGCCGAGTCGCGTACCTGCCGCGCGCCGATGTGCATCCTACCGGCTCTCTAGTAGCCGGTGCATCCCCCGATGGAGCCAGAAAATACCTGTGTATATGTCGAAGGAGAATGAGGACACGGAAAAATCCAAAGACGATTCGAGAAAAAAAAAACTCCCCGACCATTGCGAAGTCAAGTCGCCCAAGATCTCGCTCGTTATACGACGATGTTTTTCATCAATCTTTGTTTTCCTTTCCAATCCTTCGTACGCCGTTCCATCAATCGCACCTCAGAGACCCAACGGATTAATTCTTTCCTCGACCAATTACTCTCGCGGATCGTCAGTTCGTTGTGTTGTAAGTTCTTTTGAAAAAAAAAAAAAAAAAAAAAAATTGATGAAAATCCGGTGCATTGAATCACGTACAAAAACGGAACCGATAAAGCTTCCTACGGTCATGAGATATTTGATATGGTGTGCTTCTGAGAATATAAGTGATAAGGCAATTATTAAATTTTTTTCCAGCTATGGAAAGAATCATTGAAATCAGAAATCAGGAGGAAAACAGGAAGGGAGTGTATTTTCGTATGTTTGTACACACAAAATACGTCGTTCGAATTTTAATTACGCGACATGAACGATACTACGAGAAGTGCATAATTCTCGTACTTTGGCATAAACCCTTTGACATTTTCTCATGCAGTATACAAATTCAAATGTTTACACCGTAAAAAAAGATTCTATAAAATTGAATGTACCAGAAGATTGAATTGATAAGCTGCTATATCAAAATAGACTTCGTTCTAAATAATTTCATTCTAAAACTCAATTAGTTCATTTCGACATCACACGTTAAACCGAATGCACGAACTTTCGGATAAAAACTTGCAACAGCTACGTAAAGCTTGTATCGGTGTGCATCTGGAAATAAAAATTTGCTATCCTACTTATCACAATAATTATCCTCATAAAGTCCATCACCGTCGAATCCCCCATAGCCTAGCACGTGTACAGGTTCGTCGAACCCGCGAGGCGATCGTGGAATTCGCGTTCGCAATGAGATTCCTCGAAGGTGCCGGTGCACCGGCTTTCGCTCAGTGCCGAGGCCCGAAGGAGACGGGAGAGCGGAGGGTGAGGCGGAGGGCCCGATCGGTATCGATCAAAGGGTGCGCGCATGAGCGGTGCGCGGGACCCCACCGTGTAAACGGCAACGAGACGAGGAGAAGGCCCCCTATGGCGAATAGTCATCCGTGCATTACTGGCCACGTACCGGCTCAACGGCGCGCGGTGCACTGCCGCTGGGCCCTGGAGGGAGCTCGTTTCGTTGAAAATGTACGAGTGCTGCGCCCTTTAGGTTTAGGCGGGACTAACGAGTCCCGTCGATTGGCGCGCTCCGCTCCCTACCACGCTCTCCCCCTCGCGTATAAAATGGGCATTCACCTCTTGGCGGAGCAGCATTCCGAGGTTTGTGCCCGCGGAGTCAAGACAAGGCCCGGAACGCAGTTGCGTGCACACACGAGACACGTCGTTCCTTTATAAAAAAAAAAAATATATATATATTCTTATATATATTGGATAAACTTTGGGGCGAACGTCGTCCAGTCGGTCAACGAACGTCGCGCCACGTACATCGCGAATGTACAACGAAAAAGAACGAACGTTTTTAGAGTCGAAAAACTGAAGGGGAGAGTTCGCGACGTAACTCTGTTCGACTCGTCGAACGGATTTACAAAGTGTGTTTTTTGGTTTTTTTTTTTATCGGATCTCTCATCTCGAGAAACTAACTCTTGCGAAACATGCTCTGGGAAACTGTAACGGACTCGTGTGATGTGTTGCAATGTACAAGGTATGCATCAAATGTACATAAGCGGTAATAATTCGGCGAGATAAACACTGCGGAGAAATTTTTATTTAAAAGAGAGGAAAACAGTGTTTTAATTTATATTTTATGATATCTGGCGATATTCAACGAATCTGTGCTCGTGCGACATTGTGCTGTGGATCGATATAGGTCGAAAGGTTTCATGGGATTTTTTTCTTTAGACGTTGCGAGAACATTTTTAAAAATGTTTGCGACATTTGAGAATTAGAAACTTATAAAACATTTTTTTTTTGATTAACGGAAGTTTTCAAATTTTTTTATATTTGCTACATTTTCATATTCATACATGTTTAACGACGTATCGTTACTCAAATACAATCGAGTTGCCGTATATTAAAAATATCTTTTCATGAATTTAGGTTGAACGAATATATTAAATTTTATTCGCGGTGAGCGTTGAATTTCGTTGAATCTCGTTGGAGACCTCAGAAATTTGAAATACTTCATTGCCCCGAAATTATTCCTCGTCAACCTCGCTTCCGTGACTTTTTCATACATCATTTTTTTAAATTAAAATAAAAAATTCTTTTCACAATAAAACGTAAATTCGAAAATTTGGCGGGTCAAATGTCTCTTCCGTGCGGGCTAGTGAAACACTAAAAGCGTTACTGAGCGTGGCTTAGTTGCGCGCCAACCTTCGCGAGGGAAAGAAGTCGGAGTTCGCCGCTGGGTGAATCGAGTAAAGCGAAGGATTAAATAAATCGTGATTCCTGAATAAAGTCGTCGGACCAATGAGACTAGTCTTTTCCAAAGAAAATCAGACTATCGGTACGAACAAAAACAAACAAGAAAAACACATTTTACAAGTCTCCTCTTATCTTGCGTAGAACCTCTGTCGTAGAGCACAAACTTTTTCGGAAAGCGCGCGAACGCTTTCCACTCTGCACCGTAATGTTTTGTTTCATTTTTCTTTATCAAATATCGTAGTTTTTCCGGCGCGTTTAGTTTTCTCTCGAATGCCGCATTTTGGAATTTCCACTCTTAAATCAGTGAGCTCGTGGTTTTAGATTAGATTGTGAAAACTGGGTCAGCTTGGTTGCGCGCGAGCGTGTGTTTGAGGTTAAGCATTGCGCGTGCACGAGAAGGCAGATGCCGAGTAAATGATTATTTTCTCCCGCACTGCGGAATCATTGAGTTTCAATGTTATTCATTTGAATCTGCGAATGGTTGTTGGCTTGACGAATGAAAAACTAACGGGATATTTCGTTCGGTCGTTTTCCAGGCTCTTCAAAAATGCCTTTAAAATCAGAAGCACGCCTGAAGGCTCCGTGAAACACAGGCCGAAGGCTAGACGTCTCCTCGGGATGGCGTCGCGTCGTCTTTCCAGTCCGGAAACTACATCACCGTCGGTCGACAAGGAAAACGGCAGTGCTCTGTCAAGCCCCGTAATTCACAATTCCAGTCCTCAGAAGGTAAGCATCGATTATAAATCACGTTTCTTACTTTGAAAAATTTATCAATACGATAATTAATTTTTTTTCTCAATCGTAATTTTTGTTTATTTGAGACCGTTTCGTCAAGATATACTGATTTATTCACTCGATTTTTATCACTTTTCAAATGGATTCATTTGCCGACTAGTTAAACCCATGATTCGAAAATTTTAATATGAATGTTATCGGTGCGGATTTCCAATAGCTTTTTAGTTCAAGAGACAAATGAAAATCACGTTTTTTGTACTTGCAAACATGTATTTGTCGGATAATCGAGCAACTGTTTTTTTTTTGTCGCCTTTAAATAGAAATGTGTTGGGAAACATTATTGAGATTTACGGCTTCGCGTGTTCGATTTCTATTCCGTTTCTTATCGGACCATTTCCCGCCTAGATAAAACTCGTAATTCGAATATTTGAATACTAATGGATTCTACGCGTATTTCCGATAGCTCTTAAAATCGGGTCACATGTTCTACAGCTGCCATCTCGGCACGTGCCCTATGCCTCGTTATATTTTTGGAAAATAAATAAAATGTTCCCCATGATTTGCATAAGATCAAAGATTGCACCGGAAGTCCGGACGCGTAGGCGGGAAAGAGCATCGGGTCGAGAATCGTCGATGTCACCAACGATATAAAACCTCGCGCCTTTTTCCGGCTCGAAGATTATCCATAATTTATTCGACACCTTGCGCGATTAGTGTCTCATTCGCCTTACATCGATTTTTCTTTCACTCATAAACTTCACCTTTTCTGGAAGAATTTAATTTTTCTTCTTTTTTTTCATCCGAACATTTGTCAACGATTTGAATTATTGATTTTATTAATTCGAACATTTATTAATAATAGTTTTATTACTAATTTTTCAGATAATCGGTACAAAGACAACGAAATCATCGAGATGCCCGTTGGAGGATTGCGACCCGAATAGCCAGGACAGCGGGTACGGTGCAAGTTTTCCCGACCGGGACGAGACCCTGCTGAAGAGCCACGATGGCTTCAGATTCGCAGAGCCTTTGGGCGTCGCCCCTCGACGAATGTCCGTCGAGTCTCGAAGTCCGGTTCAATCGCCGGTGCGATCTTCGCCTCGTCGTCAGCGCCGGCCCTCCTTCTTGCGAAGTTTATCGTCGGACTACGAGAGCATGGACGACGGCTTCAATGAGCTCATCGACATGGATAGTCTCGTCGAGAGCACGCAAATGCTGCCGAACGGAATATCCGATTTATTGTCCGGTCACATCGTCGCCTCCTCGGAAAAGCCGATGGAGTGCGACGCGGCGACGACGCCAGAGTTCGCGAGAACGAAGCCGACCGTACTACGACGATCGTTGTCGCTGCAGAACGAGAGAACGGACGGCGGCAAATTCGGCACGCCACCGATGTCAAAAGTTCGCTCCTGCCTGTTCCGTTCGCCGAACGCCCCGTCATCGACTTCCAAGCTCACCTTCGATGATAATCCCCGGGGAAGTTTCTACTCTCCAGCGAATTCGCCACCACCGAAGTCGTTCAAGAGACCCGAACCTCCGACAGACGCCAGTCCGGTACTAGTCAAAAGATCGAAGAAATCCTGCAGTCTTCAAGAAATTCCGGAAACCGCTGTACCGACGGTCAAACCGACATTGCAACGGAGTTACTCGGAAACGGAGGCTCACGCTCACATCAAATCGGCGATACATCGGAGCTCGACGGACACCGACTTGACCGGTGACTTCAGCAAGTCCTGCATACTTCCGCTTGCCGACGGCCATCACGAGGATCTCAAGTCGATATCGCCTGACACACTAGCGGCAGTTGTGCGAGGCGAATTCGCTGACTCCATAGGATCGTGCACGATAGTTGATTGTCGTTACCCTTACGAGTACGAGGGCGGCCACATCGACGGTGCGCTCAATCTCTACAGCAAGGACATGATCGAAGAACATCTGCTGAGTCCGCTAAAAAAAACGCCGACCATCAATCCGGACTCAAACAAACGCAACATTCTCGTCTTTCACTGCGAATTCTCGTGGGAGCGCGGACCAAATCTATCGCGCTTCCTGCGCAACATCGATAGACAACGAAACAAGGAACACTATCCAGCGCTCCACTATCCGGAAATTTATTTGCTCCATGGCGGATACGCACAATTCTACAGAAAACAAAAGGATCTCTGCTCACCGAAGGGCTACCGGCCCATGAAGCATCCCGATCACGAAGCGGATCTTCGACAGTTTCGGAACAAGAGCAAGAGCTGGCAGGGTGAAAAGACGACGAGAGTCAGCGGCATTACCGTACGCGCCAATCTCAAGAGGCTCGGTTTCTAGATAATTATTTTTGTTTCACCGGGATATTCCACAATCGAGCTCTTCGAAGATACAAAAAAAAACGAAAAAATTTAGGATGAAATGTTTCAATATGGAAAATCCCTGATAGATATACATTTTGTATTGTAAATTGCGCGTACTATAAATCCGAAGGTATTTTTAGTAGATCGCGTCGCGGAGCGTGCGATTTTCTTCGCAATTTCGTTCGTATTTTGTTCGAGGAAATTAACGCGCTTCTCTGATACTAAAGAGTGCAAATCCGGTGTGGCGACGGTGAGCTTTGTGTTGAGGCTTCATCGGTTGTCTGAAAACCGGCAAATGCTCGCCGAGAGCGCCTCAACCGTCCTGTAACGCTGGGACGTCGAGGACTCCGCGAGTTGAATTTATCTTGTACATATGTAGTCAGTCTCTGATCGAGTATACACATTTAAGTCTCTACCGATAACTTTTTTTGCTCTAGTACAAGGAAACTAAAAACGCTTACTACGACGACGAAAACAGTTTAAAAATACTTTATCGCATAGCTTGCCTTGGCATGTCTCTCGCGTTGAATATTAAATTGCTTTAGGAAAATAATGAAAAAAAGGAGAAAAGTTTTGTAAATAATGATAAATCGCGAATAAAATGAATGATGTTCGAGTGTGAAGAATGAGAGATAAGAGAAGCGATATATATGTATATGAAAAAGTGTGTATGTATATATTAATATGTATGGGAAGCCGTACCCGCATCGAGAACGACGCAACAGTCGAAAATGCAATAGCCCGGGCCCAATCCCAGGGACGGCAGGGCCTTCAGGGCCGCTAGATTAGTTGGATGTGTCACAAATTTCTTTAATGCTTCATTTAACCAATCTCGGGCGGGCATCCCACTTGTACAGCCACGACACTTTGACAATTCACTGCGGCTCTATATAAATTTCGAACGAAATAATTTTTGTTTGTTTGTTTGTTTTTCTTTCTGTTGAACTGAAATAGATTGAATACTGTCAAGCAATGATTCTTACAGTTAACAGGGAGGAAAACCATTGCATCGTCGATGGAAGCGCCTTCTTAAAGACGATGCGAGTAAAGTATTTTTATCTCTCATACCGATGTACAAACGAAAAGAAACATGAAACTCTCCTTTTGACCTGTATTATTATGTAAGACAGATAGATGAAAAAACAAAAAGAAACGTTTATTGGGAGTGGAAGAGTCGAATATCACTAAATGTGCAAAGTTCATAAACATTATATTGTAAAAATTATACTATGTTACATTCATCTTAACGTATAATATAATTTGACGTAAAAAAGAAAAAAACAATTACCAAGTTATGATTTCTTTCTTTATCCTTACCGTAATTGCGATTATTGAATTATTGTGTGCGACGACGAGCTTCCAAAACAAAATGCCGTGTGAATTATCGTTTCGTATATACGAAACGATAATTTGGTAGCCTGCCAAGACGTTAAAATCGTAAAAACTAGCTCAAAAATTGAGAAACAAAATCTGAGAAAGTGCGTTGGTGAAGAACTAAAAAAGTCTACACTTTTTTGTCTTAAACCGATAATTTAGGCGCTATAAGTTACCAAAATGAATTTTTGTAGATGCAGATATTTTCATGGTTGTTTCCGGTATATACGATTAGATTCTCGTTTCCCGAATTCTCGTACGGATCCTCAGTGTCGAATGCATATTAGGGTCAATAGGTAAAATAGTATGAGGTTTATTGACAGTAATACTTAAAACGCAACAGATAAACATTGTCAACTCACCACTTAGTAATTCGAATTGACGGAATCTCATAAAAATCTTTGAACCCCCCCAGCCAAGGGAGTCGGTTTGGGTCCAAACATGTTTTAAACGATACTAACCGAAGGGATGGGGTAATCTGCCAACTTCCGAGAGTACGAGCGGTCGGTAAGAGAAATATCTGCCCGACGAAAAGGTACAGACTTGACGACGCCACGCCTACTGTGGCGACTACTCTACTAAACGATGGTTCGACCGCCAAAACTTGCGGAACACATCGTCAGTCGCAGCATCTTTACCAGCCGCATAAAAATACTTTACTCGAGCCATCGAACGCCGGCTTCCCGGATTTGCCCACAAACCACAGCGACCTTTGCGCTCTTGTAGATGCAGCTCTGACAATAGCAGCGGAAAACAATCAACTGTCACACTTAATCGTTGCATCCGACAGTTCCATCCGGAAGAATCGTCCAATCAGCCTGCTCTTCGTACATGTATAAAAACAACGCTGCATCTCACGATTGAAGCACGACCGTCGACGTGCACCGTAAACAAACTGTTCTTGCTATTTCGATTACTATTGTCGATCGATAAGCGTCTCCGCAATGACAATTATTGATCGTACGTTTTTCGTTAGCTTTACGAATTTCTTGGTAATTGTAGTGCTTGTAATACTAACGGTGGCCGATCGATGCTGTCGAATCAGCGATAGGGAGTCGCCAGTGTTCAAGCTGTCGAGAAGTCACAGCCGTTCATCGACGGGTGTTGTTTCGAGGAGGAACGTCGCGAGTCTCAACACGTGCATAGAATTCGCGGTCTCGAAGAAAGCCTTGGCTCTGAATTATCGAGATACTTCCACGGACAATGATCGAATGCCGGACAAGTGGACCGAGACCAATTGTCAAGCTCTGGAGTGTCCCTTGATCGACGGAACTTCGGGTCTAACTAACGATCCGAGATTCAGTCTCTACAGCGTTTATCGATCTCGCATTTCTCCAGGTTTACTCCTCGTTACACAACGTCTGCGATCGAATATATCGGTTCGGTTTCGGTCTTTTCTTTTTTTTTCTACAATTCAATTCAATATCAATTTTTTGTTTACTATTTACGTGTTTGTTTAAAAAGCTTTTTTTCGTGAAAAAAATTGTTCAGAATTTTCGATTGCTATGGATGCGAAAAAATACATTTATTATAGTCGTGAAGGAACAACTAACGAACAAGGTTTATCGGGATTTTTGATAACCAATATTGCATAAGTGAATGGATTTCTTCTATGTTTTTTTTTTTTTTCAGTTTAATTTTCACATTAAAAGCATGAACCAATTGACCTGATGGAATTAATTGGGGTGCGTCTTTTTTCACAGTAAACGCGAGTTTGATGTGCTTGCCGAGAGTGGGCTTGTTCTACATATCGTACGAACGTAAAAATTACACGAACGCTCGCGCTGCTTGCCGACTGCTCCAAGGGACTTTGGCGCACGTTGTGAGCGAGGAGAGGACCGAGGGACTTGGAAAACTCTTACAAAACGTTCCGACTTTCGTCGGTCTCAGCAATCGTGATCAGGAAAATATTTGGAAAAACGAGTTCGGTACGATATTTTACATTCAGCTTAAGCGGACGAAGGTTTGGCGGATCGAAAATGCTTACACTTTAGAGTGTGATAACAAGATCGTATACAGTAAAAGAATATAACAAATATTGTTGAATAGAAAAATCTATAAAAAATTCAGATATTATATGTAATGAAGTTCAAAGGTCATCCATGGGCTTCCAATGGCAGCTCAAGTTCCCACTTTGAGGGTCCAAAGTAACTATGTTTGGTCTGCACAAAGCTCCCTGGTCCTCATAATAATAACAAATTTTCAATATAATTTGTCTCTAAAATATTATTAATAATTATAATAATGTAGACGAACCGCTATCGTGTTTTGATTACCGTGCATGGGCCACGAACGAGCCAGCGGTATCACGCGGATGCGTCGGCCTTGTGCGTCCTCGTAAACTTCATTCGTCTTCCACCTGGATCGTTTTACCTTGCTCACGAAAATCACCATACGTGTGCGAAATCCATCCGCGTTCAAGTTCCAACACTCGTCGTCGTCACAGTGACGATATAGATTATTACTAGGTGGACGGGACAGGTACGTAAATAAAACTAATAACGAACAATCCTGTAGGTACTGAAAGATTTACTCCGATCAAATATTTACATAGTAGTACGAGTAATCTGGCACTGTCTGTCTCGTCGTTAACGCGATCGACGTTTAAACAAGAGAAAATATATGCATCCGTTCGTTCCTACGTATGTGTTTATATATGTACATAATTCTTACAGGATTCCGTTACTTGTTATTTCGTTCATTCCTCTTGTTTATTCTCCCCGTTTTATATAATTCTCATCTCTAAACACACGATTGCGACTGGAAGGGTTTTGCCCAATTAAATCTAAGTTCATTGAAAATCTAAACTTCTCACGATTAACGAGGGCTCCCGATTGATCGTGTAGATTCAAGGCATCGTCGGGCGTTTTATCGTCCGACGGCTTTCGAAAACGGTCAGACGGGCGGTATTGTTTCGTTTTTTTTAGTTCGCGAAAACGCGCGTATCAAATTAAATGGTGCGAAGGTCGGAAATGTTTTTAAGATATTCGCTGGGTCCGGGATTTTGTGTCGTCCGTGCAACGTAAATAAACAGTGGTGCGGTAATCTAGAAACGCCTCAACGCTTCGACTACGATAATTGATCAGATTTTTGCTTTTACTGTATCTGCTCGATCGAATAATATGCGACGATTACGAAATATAAAAGTACAAAACGATTGGATATTTATACAAAAATTGATGTAGGTACGGAATAATTGGTCTGTCGAGGAATAACGAGGAATTATCGTCAAGCCGTCGATTTTGCGAAGGTTCCGCAACAATATTCGCAATCGGATTATTCCTTTGTATGATTTTTTCTGTTTCTTATTTTCGTTTTCTTTCTCGCTCTTTCATTTAACTATGTGTAAAGTCTTCGCACATTTTTTTCCATTATCTAGGGCTAATTCACATCATCTACCCATATATTAGCACCATTTCAACGATGTTAAAAAGCAGGAATATGTTCGGCTCAGCGTGAAAGGACTATGGCTCGGTGGATTTTTTATCTGTATAAAGTCAAATACGCAATTACTCAAAGACGTTAAATAATTTTCGAGTCCTCACGTTTATGTGCGATATCCTGTTTAAAAACTTTCGAAGGATGCTCGAGACTACTTACTAATCACCGGTTAGAGACGCCTAATAAACGTTGGACACATCGAACCGAACGAAACATGTTGGCACGGTCGGATTCTTATCATTTCTTTTATTAGCTCTTATCTGTAATAGATAACGCTCGATCACTGCGAGGTGGCTATTCGACGTTGCGAAGAGACAGAATTAAGTCGATTGATCGAACGTTCTAATTAAGTACTATTAACCTTAAACCGCTCCTATGCATTTTTTGCGATATAAATATGTTCGAGATCCGATAAATGGTATCTAGATACCCAGCTGCGAAGAGAACGAAAATAAAATTCGAGGCAAACATTTCTTCAATAAGTAGAAATATCTGGTGTTCGGTTTCGAGCAAGGCTAACAGAAATAAAGAGGATCCCGGCGGATAACAAAAAGAATCCTTCAAATTGGTCAAAAAAATAAAAAAAATAAATGCTCTGATCGCTTGAACAATCCTATGAAACCGTAATACTGAAGCGCCTTCCACGCGAGGGCGGAATACAAGAATGTCGTATTTTTTTGCATCCAACCGAAGTGTAAATACTGCTTACCTCGCGAGTGAGATGGCGACATAAAAACAGAGCGATCACCGCCCTCGAAAGTAAGAAATTAATAAATATATAACAACAATTCGACCATAATGGTTAGTAATAACAGTACATCGATAATAATTAGTAAAATAAAAGTCATTATCGTCAATTCGCGTACAGAACTCAAACACGACGAGTTGTTCTCGGTGTCTTGTTTTTTTTTAAATTGGATCAGGAGCGATAGCTTTACGCGCAGCAGGAAATGCACAGCGAATTTTCTTCTTTTTTTCATCTTTTTCACGAGTTAGTTGCGCGTAAATTATACATTACACTTTGTTGTTGGCCGATGCGTTCGCCAGCAGTGGTATGAGCTGCTCGGATAGCTGCGAGACCGTTCGTTGTAGCATTATCTGTTTTTCCTCCAACGTGGCGACCTTTTTTTTGAAAAACAAATAATTTCATGTAAGTAAGGCCCGAATAACCACTGTTGATCCAACCAATTGTCCTAGTACGATAAACGCGAGATGTTAAATTGGTTAGGTCGACTCTTATACATTAGTTACTCTGGTATTCGTTAGATTCACTGAATTGGAAATTGGATTAGCTATTGTGATAGACGAACCATTAGTTGGGTACTTGATTGAGGTAATTTGTGAGACTGACCAATGTTTGCAAGATTAATCGTATCTTTCGTTCACCCGAATATCATAAAAAACTTACTCGGTCCAAAAGTTGGTTGTAGAGACGGTAAGGAACGTAGGCCGGTGTCGAGGGTGCGATCGTCGGCGACATTGGACAAGTTGCGAGGTCTGTTCGCGGACTCTTGTCCTTATCCTTGAGCCATACTTCATCGGATTCTTGATGAAGCTTCGTGCTTTCCATTTCCGTCGCACTTGTTGACATAACCGAACGTCGCTCTTTCTTTACCTCAGCCTTGTCCACTCTCTCGCCTGGTATCGTCTTCTTTTTTTCCATCTGATTTAATTTTAATTCCTCTATCTGTTATCCGAAAATGAGACGCATTACATTGAGGTTCGAACCGGTTCAGTCGACGTAGACGAGTGAACCAGTCACGTGTTAAAAATTACCCAGGGTGCCTTCCGTCGAGCTTTACCGAGAGGAGCGTCGCTCTCGTCCTCCTGTAACTGCTCCAAGATGGTGTCGGCATTTCCGTTTGCTATGTTGTTCTCCTGTGGGCATGAAAACGCCGTCAGATGGTTAAAAAAAACATTGTAAACGCTAGAGCGCGAACAAAATTTTATGAAGAAGTTGAAAATCACGTACAAAAAAAAACACATTATTTAATGAAATTAAAAAAATTAAACCTCGACTATTAATCACATATGTGAAATGTTTGAAATTCCGAATTTAATGAAAGCTGTTTGGTTTTTTCGCAGTTGGTTCATATAAATGCATACATAGACCCGGACATTTTTTTTAGGTATGATTTTTCGAAATATTCTTAAGACACTTGTGAAAGATACCAAAATCGATGATAAGATAAATGAAGTAGTTGCATAATTAACCGTGGAAGTCTGGTGTCGCAATAGCTGCGTGGAAGGTAGACGACGACGCGGTGCCTTGGCGCGTGACGCCGTAAGGTGCGACAGCGGTGCGCCTTCACCGCGCTCAACGCCGTCCAATTCCTCTCCAAGCCCTACATCGGCGTTGTCGTTGCCATCGGCACTGTTTCCATCGCCAACGAGACGTTTCAGGCTCGACATTACAGAGTGGTTGCCGATAACGGCCTTCTTGTCGACGCTCGTCATTCCAGTTACCTGGGATGACGAGGATGAGATTGTCGAGGAGGCAGAGGATATCGAAGTCTTGTTCGACAATGTTTCTGCAGACACAGAAGAATTAATAATTCCATTCGGATTATTAAATTTGTGATAATTTTTTATCTTTTGTCTTTTTTTTTGTTCACCTGTGTGAACGAGCCGCGCGTCGAGGCTCTTTCTCGCGTGAGCCTTCTCGCCACGTTGACGGGTGTAGGAAGAATGCTTGCTGCTGCTGCTCTTCGAGGTTCCTTGATTCGAGCCGAAATACTGCTCGGGATCCGGACGACGCTGTTCGCTCTTCGAGCTCAACAGTTCGACAAAATTGTCGGGAAACAGTCCAACTTTTCCTCTCAACTCTCCCTTCCACCAACCCTACAATTATTGATGTTACATGTAAAAAGTAATAGTCATAACAATAATATAACTGGCTCTTCGATTATCGGGTTACTGACTCGATCAGGAGCATCCCGAGAAAGCACGGTAATGATGTCTTCCTCGACCAGCGTTAATTCATCCTCGTTGGCTGCCTCGTACGGAAACAATACTTTGCAGAGTTCCTTCTCCTCGGCCGCCGGCGGGGATACGAAATTCGACGGGAATACACCAACACATCCTCTCAGTCTGCCTTTCCACCAGCCCTCCTCGACTTCGCCCAAAAATTCTATCGACTCGTGAGGAAAGAGCGCCAATTCGTCCTCGTTGCATGGATCGTAACTGAATAATACTTTGCACCATCTTCTTCCCGATCCGTTCCGCAGTGGAACCTCCTCTCGTCTCAACGTCGGTACGAAGTCCGGCTCGGACGTGGGAGCCACAGCAGCTGCGGCTGCCTCGCCGTTTCCTCCTCCGGCAGCTGGGTCTAAGACCTACAAAAATTTATCGGAAAATTGGACTACATTGTACAATGAAAAATGAATAGAAAAAAATGAATTAATTTGCAAACTGTGAGTAACAGACGGCTACAATGGCAACATAATGACTGTTAACAGATCCAAGAAGAATTATACCAAACCCAGCAATCCCTTGATCGAATGCAGTTGGGCTTCATTCAACAATTCGATAAATAATACCATCGCTTTACATGTACAATTTAGAGAAAATAATATGATATGAAACCTACAAGATATAACAATAAGAATATTATATATGAACATATAATGGAAACATTAACTCACATAAAAAACAGATTAGCAATGTTTGTTTGAATGAGAAAAATTGATAAATAAAGTAAGCTCATCTCCGTTGTTCGCGTTACCTTCGTTGACTAATTTGATAAATAATATTATTGTTCTACATATAAGATTTAGTAATGATAATATAATATTGATACTGCATGATACGATAATAATAATATAATATAATATGTGAACAAATAATGAATGAAATTAAAAACAAAATTGTAATGTTTATGCGAGAAATATAGAAAAATGTAACAATGAGCCCAACTCCATTGTCGAAGCTATCCTTCGTTCAATTACATATAATTGTGAATTTCTTCGGAAGGCTAGACATAATATATATATTCGCCTATTGATGAATGCAAGCTCAATTCTACCTTGACAAAATTGTCGGGGAACATGCCTCGCCTATCCCTCAAGGTACCTTCCCACCAACCTCCGAGCATCACTTTGATATCTCTAATGATGTCCCCTTTTCTGAGGGTGAGCTCGTCTGGCTCTTGCGCAACGTAGTTGTACTCCACTATCGCCTCCATATTTGTCCTAGGGCTGGCCTCCTCGGTCCCAGCTCGTGGGTCGCTTTCTTACATCTCCAGAAAAATAATATAAATGTTAAATAGCAGCAACCTTTTTGTGTGTATGTTTTTTTTTAATATCAACAAAGATATGCCGAATGCGAATCGACGGTTTCGGTAGACGAGCGGACAAGTCGGGCTCTTCCAATGCTTATGAAAAAAGGTGACAAAAGAATCGACTGTGTTCGAACGATGTTAACATGATTACGAACGAGATAAAACGCGCATCGCGACGACAATAGTTAACCGCAAATCTGTCATTCCTCGCAACGAGTGTCGGGAACGAAATTCTGTACGTTCCAGATTATTAGGTTTGGACAAGATAGCCTTAATGTTATAAGTACAATGGGCACAGGAACGAATAATAGACAGCGAGTTAACGAATTGTGAAATTAAATGTACAACCAGCGAGCACACCAAGCGATGGTAATTCTACTCACATAATTCATAATATCGACGATGTCTACAGCTGACAAAGTAACAAGAATCTTAATCAAGGCGTATCCCAAGCCGATTTGACAGTCCGACAAATGTGTCACCGCCGCCATCTTAGAAAAGCGTATATTCTACCAAAGATGTGTTCAATGCAATCTGGGTAACGGGCAATTCCAGCCGTCTATTGGGTGAGTCAAGTAAACGCGGCAGCGATGATAATTTATACCGATATAAATGTGTTGCGATCGTTGAAGCCCCCCGCTATTACGCTTGCCTTGTGTATCGCGCCGTTCGCACGTGTGCGCGTGTCAGTCTCACGATCAATCGGGTAAAACAACAGGGAGAAGAGTATGCTTAAATTCAGAGATAAAACACGAGGCAACGGTGCCACAATGTATATCAGTCTGTCGGAGACGCGCCACGTTCTGCACACGCCATGCGTCGTTGTTGAGAAAGAAAAAAAAATACGCAAAACGGTATAATTGCGCGTCGTTAAAAGTTAAGTGGTCGCTCGCATGCCTGCCTATTTTTGTAGGTCTATAATCTCTCCACACTTTCCCCGTTTGTTACACTCGACGAAGTAAATCTTTACGAAATTTCAATGTGTACCCGCTCAAAGATCACTGACCCGATCTGTGCACTTTACCGCGATGATTCATCCCACGGACGTACACGCGGTCAGCTCGAATTTTCTTCTTATTCCGAACAGAAACCTCACGTACGTGCGTCGGGCACTCGACGTGAATTTTAACGCGTCGTAAAGATAATGTATCTCTGATACTATAGTTTTGTATTCATGCACGGCCTCAGCAGTGTACTGTTCGACCAATAGGTCGTTATTAGTAGAAATTGAGAAAAATGGATTACTATAAATTTCTTTAAAAATTGTATCCACGTTCCTGTGATAAGCAAATTACACAACAAACAAAATTCGAGGGAAAAAAAAAAATCGGGCTCGTCCGGGATTTGAACCCGGGACCTCTCGCACCCTAAGCGAGAATCATACCCCTAGACCAACGAGCCTTTTAGTTGCATGCGAACCGCCGTTGGCGACGGACGTGTGCTGAGCGTGCTGTCTATTAGTGACAAAGACAACAGATTTTATAGATAAAATTGACCGAAAGGACAATAAGAAAACGCCAGCGGGCAAGTGCAGTGAAGTGTGCGTGGAGGTGCGCAAGCACCGACACGGTGACAGAACAAACAGTGAAGTGACAACGGCAGTGGCTGATAACAAAGCACGGAAGGGCCTAAGGGCCCACAGCGAGTCAGCTATGTCTGATAAGGAGAACCAGCGACCGAATAGCGCAACGGCGAAAATTAACGCGACGGTAACGTCCAGTTCAATCGCGAAACTTCGAAGAGATGTGTAAAATTTCGAAAAGTTGTACGGTTTGTCGAATTATAAAAGAACAAGAGACATTAAGGCTGTGACGCCGAAATTGAAGGCAACGAGACGACGCAGTACGTCTTCAACTGATTCAGACGTAGGGCCCCAACGACAACAGCAGGAAAACCTCGGAGCGATGGGGGGGGGCTAAATTCCAAGCACCGAGCACCCAAAGCTACCGACATGACGTTTTATCTTTGAATTTGCAGTCATACGGCAGCCAGTTTGAAGAGATTTCAGAGTATAGAACAGATTCTATAAATTGAACTACAGTATAATGTTTCATTGTTTTTTTGACCCCTAAGAAATAAAATAAATGAATATTTTTAAAAGGATATTCTAATTTGAGGTTAGTTTTTTTATTATTGTAATTGTTATTGATAATCGTGACGTACCAGTATATACTTACGTTTTACTCATCTTTTAATTATTTTAGTTTGAAACAAATTAGTTTTCAATTCCAAATAATTTTTTTATACAATGTTTTGCAAATAAATAATAAGCCACGAGGTATATCGCCACTTGAATTGTTTATAAACGTGAGACCCATGCCGTGGATAGTAGTGAGAGTAGGGAGATAATGACTGCTGCACAGTGCACGGCCCACGCTTTTTATATTTCTGAAAATTGATTTCCCTACCGAGTATTTACGAATTATTCATAAAAAGTTCTATAAAAATAATTTTTATTCACGAAGTATTATAATATTAATGAAATATAATAGTGTAATTGATAGTTAAATATATGAAATATTCAAATAAGTTTGTTCACACTTAAATCACATGGTAATTTTTACAAAATGACTGCCTATTAACTAGCACACAAATACATGAATAGATGCCGTCATAATCACACGTGATTCTTCTATTTATATTTATAACTCACATTAAACTTTTAGCGACTGGTTATAAATAATAGGTTAACTTTGACTGTTACAAATATTCGATTCAAAGTTTTTTGTGACATAAGTGTATTTATTTATTTATTAACAATTTTTTCATTTTATAACGGTAAGAATTAAATAATTTTATTAATTAAAATGTCAACCAATAATTACGGTATTGTATTTTTTGGTCTTTACATATTAAAGTTGAATTGACATATCTTATTATAGGCAGAATTTATTTAATTGTTAGAAAAATTCTTAAAATTTTCATGTCTCTTTTAGGTTATTTTTAAAAGATAATTGACATTGAAAAATAATAAAAGAAAACTTATTAGCATTGCAAGTATAATGAGCAGAAATTTAATAATATTTAGGTTTCATTGACATATATAAGTAACTCAAAGAATTTTTATTTTTATTTTATATACGAAAATATTTAAAAAGTTACCGATGTAATTTTTTTAATTGAAATAATTTATTTCTATTCGCTATTATCCACTATTCTACCATCAATGTCATAAATTTTTTTTTTTTTTTATTTCAAACGATGGTGCACCTCACTTACTTCAATTTTTAATAAATCACAATGCCTAATAAACCAATACGATTTATGACAAAACAAAGAGTTAATCAAATAATTCAAGAAGAAATTCAGACTACAAGAAATATTTTCGATGTGGATAGTACATAAACAATACATCAAATTCATCAACCATAGATCGTAGACAGTGTTCCGATGTCAACTTTTGGTTCACATTGTGATATTGATATAAATAACTTTAAATGTTATATCCAAAGCAGTGACTAATCTAGATATAACTGTAACGAATAAACGGATCAAATCCAAGAAAATAATGATGTTATCTAGCTTGAAACTCTGAAGGCGTAGAGTTTTATAAAGAAGCCGAATCTGCTTCATCAACTGCATTGACTGAAGATTTGCAGTATTGGTTGTCTGAAAATAGTGTCTCGCAACAAGCTGCAAATATATTAATAAGTATTTTTCGTAGGAATGGACACGAAAAAGGAACTGAAGGAAGATGTTCGCACTTTGATGAAAACGCCTCAAGATGTGACAGGAAAGATTATTAGAGGCAATGGGGGATCTTACTTCCATTTTGGAATCACTCAAGGATTAATTCGCTCATTAAATAAATATTATAATGTTTACCCTGAGACTGTTTTCATTCAGTTAAATTGTGATGGAATGTGTTTCAGTAAATCGTCTAACATTTTGGCCTTTGCTGGCTGCACTTCAGGCTGACTTTTACACTGAACCATTCTTAGTTGGACTTTTTCACGCACAATCAAAACCATATGATTTTAATATCTATATCAATCCTTTTGTTGATGAAATTAAGGATTTGCAAGATAAAGGTCTAAAAATTAATAATAAGGCATTTATAAATGTACGACTCGATGCCATTATTTGTGATGCCAGCTAGAGTGTATCTAACGTTAACAAAATCTCAGAGTGGGTCCTTCGGTTGTTCTACATGTATCCAGCAAGGAGAATAGGGGTATTATGTTAATTTTCCTGAAATGAACAGTCCACTTCGAACAGACCTTTCATTCAAAAATCAATCACAAGAAGACCATCACTTGGGTAAATCTTTACTTCTTGACTTGGACTTTGAATGGTATCTCAAATCCCATTGGATTATGAGCATCTAGTATGCTTGGGTGTCTCCAAACGATATTTACTTCGCTTAGCTAATGGTTCCAAGGCTCATCAACTAACAAATGATCAAAAAGAAGCTCATAATGAGAAACTGAAAATCATGAAAGCTTATATTCCGCTTGAATTTGCACGACAACCGAGACTGATTGATAGTATTGCAAAGGGGAAAGCCACTGAATGTCGTCAATTTTTATTATATACAGGTCCAATCATTTTGAAAGATATATTGAGGTCACGAAATTATAATCGCTTCATGGCGTTAAGTGCTGCTATAAGACTTTTATGTGATCCCCGAGGATACCTAGTTTATAGTGACTATGGTGATGAATTGTTAAGATGGTTCGTCGATGAGTACAGAAATTTGTACGGCCCAAATTCTATATCATATAATATCCATAATTGAATACATCTTGCTAAGGATTCTAAAAGGTTTGAACCATTAGACGATTTTAGTACTTCTGAATTCGAAAATTTTATGTCTAATATCAAAAGTAAAGTCAGAGATGCGCCAAAACCTTTAGAACAAGTAATTAAACGTGTTCATGAAGAAAATGCTTTACCGGTAGTCAAACATAAAATCCTATCGTATCCAGTAATTAAAAAATTAAATAAGGGTGAACTTAATTCTCTAGAGTTTAATGGTTTTACTTTCGATTCAACTAAAAATGAAAATTGTTGCTTACTATCAAATAATGATATTTTAAGGATTAGTCGCATAAATGTTACGAATGATCTGGAAACGATAGACGTCGAATATTATTCCAAATTTCATTCGCTATTTACAAAACCTTGTGACTCTAAAGAATTAAATATTTATTTAGTGAAAAAGCGTATTTAATCCAACATTTAAAACGGTTACAACAGATCGTGTAGAATCAAAATGTTTATATTTTTCATCTGTAAATAGTGATCATTTCGTTACTGTACCATTATTACAATACAATAATTAATTTGGAATTAGTTTGTACCTTTTATTTATAATAATCCTAATCTTTTAAAGGCTAAAAATATATGTCCCATGTGTGAATTAAAGATGGTTTGCGGTAAAGATAAAATTCGGACACTAAAGTCAAAAACCGTTTATTTTAATACTGTCATGACATTAATATTATGTCAGTTGTACGTAAGAAAACAACCCAAAGCTGATGCTGAACTATGACGGTACGATTATATCACATTTATGTCAGAATATGCCTTGTAATTTACGTCGTTGTATGGTTTATTTCTTACGTAAATAATATATAAATTTATGACTTTGATGTGACATCACAGTGTGATAGGGATAGGACGTAATATTCACGTAATATTGAAGTCACATAATTGAAGTCACAATTTTGACGTCACACAAAAGTCAAATTTTAGGTCAGTCTATGTCATAATGATGTCATACTCTATGACGTCATATGAAAGTTATCAATAAAGTCCTTATCGTGTCATATTTACATACAAACTTTATGACCACTATATGACCTATCTGTGAGGTCATATGGATGTCATGTGTTCACAAGGTAGTGCATTATATTCATTATTGTTTGTTGACGAGATGTAAAATATTTTACCTAGTTAACAGAAGTCTTTAACGAGTGTTGAAAGAAAATGCCTAAGTTTTTATAAGAAAGTTTATACTTATTATATATGTATTACGTTTTTTTCGGATTCAATCAACTATCTTTCGATAAAAAAAAACCAACGAGCCGTATGCTAAGATTGTTTCATAAACATTCATAACTCTCATGTTTTCTACCTACGTACAAAATGTACTGATTACATTTTTTAGCAATTCTATTTATGACCGATCGGCGATGTTTGGACAGCATTATGTCTATTTGTTGTAGTCACATCCCTTAATGTATCCTACTGCCATACGACATCAGCTTATTTCTATTTTTCGCTTGTTCATAAAGGAAACAGTTTTCATTTAAAAAAAGTAATTAGTCATTCTGAGAGAATAACAAAAATAATCTAAAAAATTGGAAGACACTATTTCCCGCTGCCATCAGGGTGTATGGATGTCTCATTTACATCGTTTAAAATGTCCGAATCTCAAAAACAGTTTTAGGAAAATGTCTGTAATAGTCGTAACTTTCGTAAAATTCAAGAAATCGTCTGAAGCGGGCTAAGCAATTCGTTATTATGGAAATTTGAGTTTATTATTACGAAAAGTTCTTTGATTTGCGTAAACATGAATTAAACACGGTGCCGAGCTTGCATTTGAAAGGCGAATGAAATTTACATCACATTGTTTGGTATGAATCATGAAGAAAAATCATGAATCGTTTAAATGTGTCGAATTTTTTTTTTCAAATTTGTCATTGGTCTCTAAGTTTCTTTCTTTTTGCGTGTTACACGAGTTCGTGATTCAATATCACGTTAGGAGACGACCGAGTACGGATTTGTACCCAGCAGCGGAAATTAAAAAAAAAAAAAAGCTTTAATTAAAATCGACGGAACACGCAATTGCCAGTTAAAGATTTGCTGTAATAAATTGTGCCATAAATATAGATCATTTAATTTTATGAAACGTAGCAATTTCCAATGGCTTTGTCGTGTATCACAATTTTGCGTGTAGCTCTTCTCACGAGGAAATTACGCGCAAAATTGTAATAAATAAGGAAGACACGTTGAAAAAAATATGCACTTTTCTTAACGGATCTTTTAGAAATTATAGTGATTCAGGTAATAAGCCAATGGAAATCGATTCGAATATTAGTATACAAATTTATTGAATAATACAAAGTATTATTAGTGTTATAAACAATACTGTATAGCTCCTTCCTAACTCTTTGTTACTGAAATTGAAGGGTTTTACCTGCAATTTTAACACAATTTAAGGATACGATAGTTATAATATATGCATTTGCACCCGATTGTATATGTATTGCAAAAACGTTGTGAAATGTACCACAATAAATCCAGCTAGCGCAGACGTTATTAAAAATGTCGTTGTTGTTCTCACGATGAATCGGTGTTACTACTAACTGACCGGCAATCCGACTCCAAGAGTTTCAAACATCCATCGTACGTGCAAGCGCAGCCTTTGCCCATTTCTTGTGAGGCAGTAATTCACGATTTGCATCGACGATAAGAACGACTTTACGGCTCGCACAAGTTAATTACATCGATCCTGACTTTTTAACTGCATGTAAGATAATTTTTTTTCATTATATCCCTCGGACGTTAAATTATATCGACGCGGGAAAAATATACTGCTTCGACAATTATTATCGTCGTGGATAATCGAAGACGGTGTTGCGTTGCTATTACCAGCTAAGTATAAGTGAGACTATTACCCCAATGAATCGTATAAAATTCTACATTTGTACTCATGTAGACGACTGCGAAACACAAAGACGCAACGAGCCTGTGAGAGCGTCGGGTTACGCCCTCCTGTTTCCGAGCAATGGATACACTTCTTTATTCTTCGGCGAGAAGCTCCAATCAATCTACTCGACAGTAATGGACATTTCAATTAAAATGTTCTAAGAGCATATTAAACAATCGTAGAATTAAATTACCACGGTATGTAATCTTTGACGAGGCGTTTATAGCGATGGGCCATTTATGTTTTTTCTGTCATCTTCTTCGGCGATGAATTTTTCTCCATTGCCATAACAGTGAAACAATGGACAGCCGGGCGTGTTATAAATCTCGATAGTGTAGAGTACACTCGAGTTACGCGATTGCGGCTTTGAAGTGCGACGCAATTCGTTTCAATTCTCTGAAGCTATCGGAAAACTTTGACGGGCCGAGGTTTATACTACGATAAAATATGCATTTCCTATCGTTCACTTGGAGCGTTGATTTCTTAGCGTTTCATTTGGTATTTTAATGGAACGCGTTCCGAATTTAGGGCAGTCGGTAGACTGGTGTTGCGATGTGTCTCCACGATTTCTTCATCACGGTCGTTTTTCTTCTCGCACTGACGAGCAACCACGCCGAGCCTTACCGTCATCGGCAAAGGTCTTCAAGGAATCACGAGGCGAAGCGTGAACTGCGACAATCGGCGGAACATTCCGAGGAAGATAAATCTCATGGTTCACATTTTGGTTACCGGGACACAGAAGAATGGGAAAATTCGTATCCAAGTTGTGCTGGTACGAGACAATCTCCGATAGATTTGAATTCGTACGAAATGGCGAGACTCGATGTGCCCTCTCCTTTGAGGTGGCAAGGATATCGAAGATCACCCAGGAACATGATCCTCAGTAACAACGGTCATACCGGTAAGACGAAAGATGCGACAGTGATGATTGAAAGAATTTTTTCATCTTTTTCTCGTTATCTTCTTGTCTCGTAGTCGAACTCAGCGCGTTCTGGGATGTCGACCAGACTCCGTACATATCCGGTGGTCCACTCGAAGACGATTACGCGTTTGTCCAGCTTCACTTTCATTGGGGTCCTCGGAACGACATTGGCAGCGAGCACACGATCAACAATCGTAGTCTTCCTCTCGAGATGCATATGGTACACTACAAAAAAAATTATGGTTCAATTAGTGAAGCTTTGAAGTACGAAGATGGGTTGGCAGTCATTGGAATATTATTCGAGGTAAAAAAAACGACGATGCTCGCTTGCGAAATGCAGAGAATATGGCCAAAAAAAACACGAAGAAAATTGAATTGATTTGACTGTTGTTATAGCTGCGAAAATCATGTTTATTTATGTGTGACCGGTACAGTTATTTGTATTTATTCGTATGTGATTGTGCCGACTTTTTTTTTTTAGATAAGTAACGTTCGAAGCGTGGGTCTTTCTCTCATGCAAAAATACGCAAGAAGCGTAAAAATTCCAGACACGCGAGTCGAGATCAAGCCATTTCCGCTTTCGCAGTTTAATCTTGATTTTCCGGACGAATATGTCGCATATATGGGATCCTTGACAACTCCTCCCTGCAGTGAAATTGTCACATGGATTTTGCCGGCTATACCTCGCTACCTTATTGAGGAACAGGCAAGTTTTTTGTATAGCTGGACGACACATTTCTCTCTTATCTATTCGAGCAGGAGTCATATCGTTGTTTCCTTTTTACAGCTCGATTTATTTAGAAGCATCGAGCTCGCGGGTGGCGACGATCACAATTTCCGTCCTACAAAACCGCGTAACGCTCGCATGATTTACTACATCTCTTTTTGAAGATAAATTGTAGAATACAATAATGTTCAACAATTTCTAAGTTACATGCGCCATCTTAAAAGGCGAGACCGGCTTCCTCGTAAGTGTTGAAGATCTTCTCGATAGCGTAGCAATAAGCGGCTTTTCTCACGTCCAGGCAAAGATTGTATTTCTCCGCTGTCATCATGATGCACTAAATTAATATGAGACAAACGTTGAAATTTATCGACCGAATAGATGAGGAAATTACGAAGTATCCATGAATGTAAAAACAAAACAAAAAACATACAAACGCTGCGTTCTCCATAGTATGATCGAGTCCACTGTTTACGATGTCGAGTTCCGTTGCTCCAGCTATTCGCCTCTCAAAAGCCTCCGTAGGTTTTATCTTAACGTTTTTTAACTGCTGCCTAAGAGACTGCTCTACCGAATCTGCAATGAGAACGGAACGTCTCTTATTTTCTTTACAACTGATCCGATAAATAAATACTATATTGCATAGTTAACAATAAACATGAGTGAAATCGAATTACCAAGTAAAAGATAGTTTGATTCTCGTTCGTATTTAAAGTTAAGCCTGCCGAAGGACAGGTGACTGATATTCTTGACCCACTCGAAGTAAGAAACGGTAACGCCTCCGCCGCTCATGTAGAGATCGGGAATCACGAGAATGTTTCGATTGAGAAAAATTTGATCAGCGGCCGGAGTACATGGACCGTTAGCTCCTTCGGCAACTATCTGTAAGTCACAACAAAAAAATTATTCACATGTTCAGAAGAAAAATCGTCAATATTTAAAATGCAAATCTTACCTTGGCCTGAATATTTTCAGCGTCAATTTTCTTCACTGTTTTCTCAGCTGCGGCTGGCACAAATATATCGCACTTTTCGTACATCAGATTCGGCCCTTTGTACTCGACAGCCCCTTCGAACCCTTTGACGCTCCGCTTTGCGTTCATATGCTTAATAAGCGCCTGAAAAACATAATTACTAGACACACATGGCTTGGAGTCTCCCTCGAGTCAATGTTCCAGTACCTCGGGATCGATGCCCTTTTCGTTGTAAAGCGACGCGTCGCGCTCGATTACTCCGATACATTTAGCACCGGCTTTAGTGAAGTGAAGACAAGCGAAGCGTCCAACGTTACCAAATCCCTGCACATTTATTTTTTTCAATATATAGGTCTATGAGACACGCTATACCGATTCGACGTCAGACAGACCTTCAGCCTCTTCAAATCGGTTGGTAATTTTTTGTAATATTGTTCTATCTCCAAAAAAGCACTGCAATTTTCTTCATTTGTAATAACTACAGTTTTTTTAAACGACCATATTGTTAGCCTGAGTGAAAAGATCTGAGGTTTTGAAAAGGTTTTGAAAAGATCCTGTATCAAATATAGACGTTTTTGAACCTTCAGCGAAAGTAACACTTTATTAGCTTTTATCTATGTTTTTCTATTAAAAAGAAAAGTACACGGTAATCGCAATCGGCTGTTAAAATAAAACTTCGCAGATGAAAATCGATGTACTAAACGAGAGAAATAATTTCGATTGTTGCATTAGACAGAAGAACCATAAATATATTTGAAACGTTATAACTGCGCGGATAATTATTTATCAAAATTGTCAAAGTTCAAAATGTCCACTGTGGACGATATTCAACGATATTGGCAGTTAAATAAAGAATTAACTGTACAAATATTTTAGAATGAAGAGAATTTCGATTTGCAAAAGTGTTGTCTAACTTGATTGCTATTTGGTAACCCTAATTTACGTCTGTTCGAAATATGTAAAAATGTTTCAAGAAAAATAATATAAAATTTGATTAACGATCAAGATTAACGACTTTAGTTCTAGGCTTGCAAATCATTTTATCTGATACAGAATTTTCGAGAATTTTTAGAGATTTTTCGTTTTGGGCTAACAATATGTTTACTTTAAAAAATTATAATTAGTGCAAAATCAAAAACAATTACAATACATAAAGCGGACGAATTTAAGAAGTCGAGGGTCTGATCTAGATAGATTCATTATCGATTACCCCACATCCATTTGAAAATGGTTGAATATCAACATTGTCGTATGGCTTTCTCTTCTAAATTGTAAATTGGAATTTTTATGTTTCCTCAATGAGAAAGTGATATGGAAATTTCAGTTTCAATTTCAAATTGAAAATGTCACACAACCGAGCCCCTGCGACTGATTCTTCCTAAATTTAATAGAAAATTATAGTTTGAAACCAGCTTATCGCTACGTGTAAAAAATTTGACCGCAATACACGCACGCATAGCCATCCATCTCGAAGTTTTTTCTCTAAATGTGATTTTTTGACGATTTAGAATATTCTGAACACGTGTCACAATCTTGAAAAAAAATTTTTAATAAAAGTAATGCTTCGTTCTGTGAGGAAATAAAAATAAATAAAAAAAACATCTAAAAAATCCTTTTCAACAAATTGGAATGCAATTTTAATGGGCAATATGAACCTGAACGATGAAGCTCTTGTCCTTGAATCCTGTAGAGAGACCAATTTTCGACATCCATTTCTCCTCGGACAAAAAATTATCAACAGCGTGATAAATGCCTCTGCCGGTTGCTTCATTTCTTCCATGAACTCCTCCTTGATTTATAGGCTTTCCGGTGACAACCGCGTGAGAATTTATATCCGTCATTCCTGCATAAAGAGCTCGCAACAGTTTGACTTTTTATCAACTTTCAATGACCGAGTTGGTTGTTATTTGAATTAAAAGACCTATAGTCTTGGCGTATGTATCGGCCATCCACGACATTTCTCTGGAACCCGTGTTGACATCCGGCGCCGGGACGTGTATTCCAGGTCCTATCATATTCTTCTTCGCCAATTCGAGTGTGAATCTTCTCGTTATCTTCTGCAACTCGTGTGCCGAATATTTTCGCGGATCTATAACAATCCCGGCTTTTCCACCGCCGAAAGGTACGTTGCAGCAAGCACACTTGAAGGTCATTAAAGAGGCTAGAGCACGAATTTCGTCCCTTGTTACTCCCGCGCCGAATCGTACACCTCCTTTGCACGGTAATCTCGATAAGAATGAAAAAATGTAGTAGCTATTACATTTACAATTTGAGGCGATAACACCTCCTCTCTATCGCCCGGGCTCAATCGGTAACATAACTGCAATTGATTTATTTGAAAATCTCTCAACTTTTCCAAGGAAAAACTGATCAGCTCTTGCTGAACCGCCGAAAAAAATCGCTAATCGCTTGAGCTCGGTCAATAATTTTAGGACTCTCAAAGACACTATGTATTACAGGTTTTGTCACCGACTGAATCTATTTCACATAGCGTGAATGAGTCCGCATATAGCTTCTATTCAATATTAGATACCTGTGCGTATTGTGATGCGCTAAGTATCCCGTTATCATCTCATAATCTCCGCTGTCCCTGCGTATCGGAAACGTAAGTTCAATCGTGTTCTGACAGACTGACATAACAGCGATTATCCCCTTGACCCGTCGAATTCTCGCATCTTCCGTCATGTTCTGATGTTTTTCCATGTGTTTGACGAATGTATCTTCCAAAAGTGTGACCGCTCGGTGATACTGATACTCTACCATCTCGAAAAAGTTTGGATCTTCAACGTCCGTTATTCTCTTCAGACGATTTGGCATTTCGTGAGTACCATTAAGCTTTACATTAGTCGTCAAGTTTCTACGCGAAAGATCGTAACATAACTTCAGGGAGCCAAAAAATTGTCGACACTTCGACATGCCAAGACATATATGTATGTCTATATATATTATACTATATCGACGTTAGATACGCTGGAGGATCTTCGATCGCATGTAGTAAGTCACATGACATTCGAGTGTTCCGCTCGGTGGAAATAATAAATCAGACTGTGTATCATTCACGCACTTTATGTATCTTTAATATGAATAACGCAATTCTGCAGCAGCTATGTGACAGTTTCACTGTAGTTTTGTGTTTTTTTTCCTTCTTCTTGATATAATACATTGCGCTTCTAACATCGGGTAGAAATATCTGTCGGTCTGACCAATTAAAAATTTTTTTTGTTTTGTTTTGCGATGTACCTTACGATTGATGGAACATCCTTGGTGTCTCTTAGTTAATTCGATAATTAGCTGGTAAGATATAGCGACGGTGTCGCAAGATTATCGTGATCGATTCGATTCAAATGTACAAGTTCAATATTATCAATATATCTTTTTCGTTAGCAATGCTTTTTTCTCAAGTGTTTAACACCGTAGTTAATCGAACGACGTCAATATAAATATTATCATTTTGTTTTGGATAAAAATTGAAATATAAAAAATTCCGTTTGGTTTTAATATCTTGAGTGAGTATCTCGCGTAGCAAAGAGGCAGGCAGAGATATTGAGATAGAGTGTAGGACGTTTCGCTATGTAGATCCACTAATTAATACGTCTAATGTATACGCTGTGTATTGGCCGCTTATCGTAATGCATTCTCGCCACACACGAATAACGCGAGTGAATGGAATCGGTTTCCACGTCGACGCGCTGCGTCACACGACAGATTTTCCGAAATACTGGCTCAACCACTCCTCGCTCCTATTTTACTATTTCGATAGCTCTCTTCCTGTTATCGTCGTTCATGTTTAATCTCTTTTCTTTTCACTTTGGGCTTCCCACATCTCCGGCGACTAATCACGTGTTTAGAAAGCGAGTCCAGCCTCGGAATATGTGGTGAAGATCTTCTCGATAGAGTTTGCATACGCCGCGGTCCTTAAATCCAGACCGAGGTTAAATTTCATGGCAGTCTTCATTATGGCCTGTAAATCACGAAGGAAACGAATGTTATATCGAAAAAGAAAAAGAAATCGATTTGTGGTATATTAGGACAGTGTTTGAGAAAAGCAATTTTTTTTTGTTACCCTAGCCGATCTTTCCATGGTATAATCCAGTCCAGAGTGTACGATATCTTTTTCCGATGCGCCGGAGATACGTTTTTGAAAAGCTTCGGATGCTGTGACCGGTATGCGACCACCGACACGGCCGAATCTACGCTCCAATGACTCCTGTACGGATTCCAGTAGATGATAGTTTGATTCTCTCTCGTACTTGAACGTGAGACGTCCGTAGGAAACATGATTGAGATTTTTGAGCCACTCGAAGAACGACACCGTCACACCTCCGGCGTTGATGTAAAGGTCAGGAATGACGAGGATATTTCTCTCGATCAGAATTTTATCGGCCGCCGGCGTAGTCGGACCATTCGCAGCTTCGGCTATGATCTTTGCCTGGATACGCCCGGCGTTTTCCTTGTTTATGACCTTCTCGATGGCGGCGGGGATAAATATGTCGCAGGGTTCGTACATGAGATTCTCGCCGGTGTATGGCTGAGCACCCGGAAAACCAACGATGGTACCGTGCTCGATACGATAATCCTCCAATTGCTTCGGGTCGATACCCTCGGGATTGACGATCGAACCGTCATGCTCGATCAATCCGACGCAGGTGGCTCCGGCACGGTGCAAGTAACGCATTGAGTGGAGACCGACGTTACCGAAACCCTGGATGATGAAAGTCTTGCCACCCCAGCCGGGTGTAGTGCCTGAGAAAAAAGTGTATCGATATAACGACGGACGGATGTATTATTATTATTATTTCAACATAGAATTTGACAAAAATAATAGTGTCAAGTGACAAGTGTCGGTGAGTTTGCTCACCGATCATGCTCATGTAATTGGCCTCGTTGATGAAATTCTCCAATCCGTGGAAAACACCGCGACCGGTAGCGGAGATACGTCCGTGAATACCACCCTGATTGATAGGCTTTCCGGTTACGCAGGCGTGGGCATTTATGTCCAAATGACCGATGGTCTTGGCGTACGTGTCGGCGATCCAGGACATTTCACGTTCTCCGGTTCCCATATCGGGTGCGGGTACATCGACACCCGGTCCTGAAGAAAATAAATCGAGAAAATTCAAACTTTTCAATGAACACCGAACACAGACTTTCTTACGGAGGTACACAACGTCGTAGTTACGCTCGTACCAATAAAACCCTTCTTGGCGAGCTCGAGAGTGAACCTTCGGGTAATTTTTTCCAGTTCATGCTCCGAGTACGATTTCGGATTGATCTTGATACCGGCTTTGGCACCACCGAAAGGCACGTCGACACAGGCGCACTTGAAGGTCATCAGAGCGGACAGGGCTTTCACCTCGTCCCGGCAAACGTCCATCGAGAAACGAATACCTGGGAAATGAAAGAAATACAAAGAAATTAATTTTAAAAGTAGAGACGAGAGGTAATATGACGCCAAATAACAATAAAAGAATAAAATAGCGAGCAAAAAATATTTTCTTCTCTTCGAATAACAAGGGCGTCGCTTGTGACACCCACTCAGTTCGTTAACCGAGACCCGCCGACATTCTACGAATTATTTTAAGAAATTTGTTTGCTTCGAGGATTAACATTATTTTCCTTCTGAGAAACAACTTGGCAATAAACTGTGCGCAAACACTGTCATGTATTATTCAAGGAAAAAGATCATGACTGGTGTAAATTGTTCGGCATCGCTAAGTAAGCGAGCAAACTCGGTCCGCATAAGCGACCGACCATTCTACCGCATAAGTGCATTTTTCAATCCTAAGTTTTCAATTTTTTTCTTATTATTGCGAATGTGAGAATGAGAGGCGAGGGAGCGATACGGTTTGCGGTGGAGAAAATATTCGATGGACCGAAATATCACAGAGGTCACCTGACGGATTCCCAACATTTTCTCTATACGTCTGTATCGATCTAAATTCGTAAGTTGATAGTCGATTAGTCAACTTTTGGCAGCGATCGCACGAGAGGACGCAGAGAGGACAGACTGCACGGCACCGATAAACCGGGTCTAATCTATTGGCGACGCGCCTTTCTTACTTATCGCGAGGGGGAATCCTTCGATATCGCGAACAAATTAATTTCATAAATCATGACAGTAGTTATGGCAGCCGAGTTTATTTAAAGCCATTCCCGCAGCAATAATTGGTCTTTGCTTTAATGAGACTTCAATTTTTCCTCTTGATACCGGTCTTATCCGGATATTTTTTCATGTCTGTTTTTGAGTTCTGTTTTGTCTAACATTTCAGAAGCTCGTCATTAACTGAATTACGTGTCTTAATTTATGTTCGGTAAAAAAATAAAAATGTCAATGAGGAAATGACCATTTGGATCTCCTGTATTATAAAGACGGAGTCAACGTTTTATTAATACTCGACATGTTGACATTAAAAATATATAAATTCTTCGGATTGCGTATGAAAAATATATAGTTGAATTTAGGATAGAGTGATGCGTAAGAAAGAAAATCTTCAGAGAGCTTTCACTTATTTTCAGAGTTTTTAAAATAATTTTATTGTCAAAGTTAAAAAAGAAATTTTTTATGAGTCATATCGGTAAACAAATTCGTTCGATAAAGGTGTGAAGTAGTCGAGCATTTTTTTGTCAATAGCAAAATGGTCGTTGCACGGTCGATAATAGATATTATCAATGAGCTGTTTCCGAATTGTTTCGAACGAAAACGACTCGTCTTCGCGCATTACGTGAGTCGCCCTGTATTAAAAAAGACGAAGTCAACGTTGTATTAATACTCGACATGTTGACATTAAAAATATATAAATTCTTCGGATTGCGTATGAAAAATATATAGTTGAATTTAGGATAGAGTGATGCGTAAGAAAGAAAATCTTCAGAGAGCTTTCACTTATTTTTAGAGTTTTTAAAATAATTTTATTGTCAAAGGTAAAAACGAAATTTTTTATGAGTCATATCGGTAGAAAAATTCGTTCGATAAAGGTATGAAGTAGTCGAGAATTTTTTTGTCAATAGCAAAATGGTCGTTGAACGGTCGATAATAGTTATTATCAATGAGCTGTTTCCGAATTGTTTCGAATGAAAACGACTCGTCTTCGCGCATTACGTGAGTCGCCCTACAGTAAACCTCTTACGATACTGGGATTCTGTTCGGCCTCGTTACGGAATCAACGGATTTGGGTTACAAAGGCCGTTAACGTCTTCGGGGGTCTTCGCGCTATTGGAACCGGGTATTCTAAACCGAGTGTGATTGACCCGCATTCGCGAATCAAAGTCTTGGCGAGGTCGAACGCTACTCGCATGCGAGGACTCGTCATTGACAATATTTCCTTGAATTTTTGAATTAACGATCGATGTTCCAGTCGTCATCGGCTTAGCGAAAGGTTGGATGTAAATGCGATTGCGATCTTTGCTATAAATTGTGATGATCCTCCACAATAGTGTTCGCTTTCGCACAAGCTTCAAAAAAACAAGAGAGTTGCAACGGTTAGGTATAAAAATCTGAATAAATAGAGCATACCAAGAACGCTGAATAGATTAGTTTTTCACAATGATAATTTTTAAATGTTATTAAAAAACTGATGAAAAATAATTATGTTCAACGAATATCCCGGAAACTCAACTTGTTTTTAAATGAAAATGAATCGGTCATTTTTCGGAACACGTACGAATTTTTTGTCAAATTTATCATTTTACTTTGTATTTTGTCACATTCTTAATGATTTTCCCATGAAAAAAATCAATGTGAATTTTAAAATCTGAATAAATTCATACGCATTCGGAAAACTGAACGAATAATTTTTCGTTTGAAAAGTAATCTTAACGAGAAAGTTGTTGAACGACTCTACCATTTTTCATCAATTTTTTTCTATAATACCGCAGAATTGTAATTGCCCAAAATTAATATTTTCAATACCTTTGATTGGCTCGACTTTTTCATTCGGCAGGATTTGCAATTCCCTCCCATTGCTTCGAAACTTAGACGTCGTCAACACCATTCCCAAAGTCGTCGATAAAAAAACAAGTTTGAAGTGGTTTCATCGCACTCGAAAGAATGTTGTAATTTGTGATTAATCTTCGATAATGTGTTGTTATCGATTTCAAGTATAGACGAACGTGCCTCGTGATGTCTCGAGACTCGCTTCTGCTGCCAATATCATATATTTGACTGGGCAGATAGAAAATAATCTCGATAGAATTTATGATGGTACATGCCAAGTGTCCCATCGTTGGAGATAAATTGATCGATTCGTCAAGTGATAGCAAAGTTCGGAGCTGGTATGTATAACAAAAAAGTCAGCCGGCAGTCGTAAAAAATAGCGGGCGACGAACAGCGTCACTAGAGTTTAACGAGTAAACATTTTAATCATCGTCGACGCTCGGACGTGACGAGAATGGTAGACGGTTGAGCGTCTAATCAGTGAAATCCTACAACTGTGCGACCGTTTGGTAGCGGGTGTTCGAGCTCTGAAAAAAACTGCACCAAACAAGCTCATCGTCAAGCGAGAATTCGTTAAAATTATTTAGATCCTCCGTCGGAATATGGGACTATTTTTAGTCGAACCGAGAAGTATTACGAATGAATCCAAGAATAGTTTTCTGTGTGTGGGAAAATAAAGAAGAGTCCGTTAGAAGCACACTAGGGCGTTTCAAAAAAAAAAAAAAAAATTTCCTCGGATCGTAGCTCAAAACTTTTGTTTAGATGCCAAAATAAGCCCCTGAAAATATGAGCCCTTAATTTAATAATAAAAGTTGTCCGCATTGAACTTTTCGATTTCCCATAAGAATAACACATGGAAGAAGTTTTTTTTTAATTCTGATTATTACCTTCAATGAATGAGGATTCATACTGTCATGGCGATCAAACATTTTTGTAGAGAATGGAACGCTCTACAAAAAAGGTTTGGAGTCATTTTTCCATTAGTCAACTCAGTCGAAAGTTATTTAAAGTTAAAGTTGAAGTCATTCAAAATTTAGCCATTCTAAAAATAATTTGGTGTAAATATTAATTATTTTGAATAAAATTGCTCAGAATACTTGAAAATATATGAATGAAAGTTTTTAGGATTTGTAGCTAATATTTTCGACTACATAATAAAAATGAGTGGAATACTTGGAACAATTTATCGATGATAGTAAATTTTTAATTTGATATATTTTGTTTTAAAATGTTTGTGTCCATCGTTCCTTTAAAATTAATTTCTTTTTTACTTTTTTATTCGAATAATAGTATTGAATTTTTATTAATTTTAATACATAATGAAAACTTGGATTTATTGAAAATAATGTATTCTTAATGGGTGATAAGTCATAATTCATAAGTAGATAACATGTATAAGTTTTAGAATATTATTAGAATAGAAGAGTATTATATTGCATATCTTAAGCGCAAAAAGCGTAGGTATATTCTACTTTCGGCTCATTTTTGTTACACTTTTATAGCTTAGATATAAACTTTTAGTTTGCTCTGATTTCATTATACTTATAAAGTTCAGGGTATTCAAAAGAATACGGTAAAATTTATAATTACTTCAACTTTGACTTTAAATAACTTTTGACTGAGTAGACTAATCGAAAAATGATTTCATACCTTTTTTGTAGAGCGTTCAATTCTCTACAAAAATGTTTGATCGGCATGACGGTACGAGTCCCCATTCATTGGAGATAATAATCAGATCCAAAAAAAAAAAGAAAAAAAATTTGAAACGCCCTAGGACACACATAGTGTGCAATTTAAAAAAATCTATTTTTTTTTATAATTCGACAGATTATCGAACAACTGCACCACTACTAGAGAGTTTCATTAGCTACGAGTCATACTTGAAGTATTTTTCAGAGTCTACCGTCCCTTGTAGATGAAATGTATAAAGTAATGTGAACGTGAAACCTAATCATGATAATTGTCCAGGAGGCGCTCAAAGTTCGTGCGTTTATCGCCGCGCGGAAGCTGAAAGACCCACCAGTACATTAAAGCCGGATTACCTCTCACTGGATCTAGAAGTACAAGAATCTGTAAAACCTCTTTACGAAGACTTTTATCAATATGATCCGCTTGATAGATATAAAGGTAGCAATACTCAGAACAACAATAAAAGTTACAATGATTTACTTTGGCACTTTTCACCCAAGCATTTTCACAACGGCCTCAAAACTATTGAATTGTCAAATAATTTTGCAACTGGAATATTTAATGACGGTCATTCGTCGATTTTGATAGTTGGACCTGCAGCAAGGTAAGAGTTTAAACGGCTCTTAAGGACAAGCCAAAGGGCTTCTTCAAAACAGAGTCGATCATCTCGAAGAAGAGCTTCTTCAGCACGACATGTCCTTTTCGAAGAAGTGGAAGGTCAATTATACGGCCCTGGCATAGCAGATTAGTTTTAAGTATGATTTTCCGAATTCGGTGCAGTCATTACTCAATGACAAGTGATCCGATGGCTACCGAATTTTTTCCTATATGTTCTTTATATAGTTCTCCACACAATGGCCCTACGGTTTTTTCATCAGGTAAAAAATCGAATTTTGACACGCCAAAAACTACCAAAATGTTGGGTGAAATTCAACTTCAAAAAAATTGGGTCATTGCACGGACAGTATCGTTGAGTTCAACGAGAATTTTTTTCTTTGCATCTCATCCACGGAGAAGGCCGAAATCACTGCAGCAGTGAAGGACCTTTTTTCGGGGCGTCTGAGATCGTGCATAACTTGAAAGATATTTAATTCTTTTTTTATTTCACTGTATTGTCTCAAGACATGTATAAATATACTAATAAAATTTTGGAAGACTGAATAAAGTCGTTTTTTTCCAATATATATTCCCTAAGTTCACCTTTTTTTTTAGGCCGTTACACTGAGCGTCCTCCGAAGCCCGTGTCGAAAGCTCGCAAGCACGGAGCGCTAGAACTTTCTATGTCCGTTATGTCGAACCGTTGACCTAAAAAAGGCTCTTCTAGTTTCGGCAGCCTGATGCTTCGAAGGTCTTTTGAGACTCGCTCACCGGCCCCTTCTAATGGCGGAGAGAGGAGAAAAATAATCTCGTCGATATGCGAGTACGCCGAATGCCCACGCGATGTTCAACGACCGGATCGACAACCGGACGTTTCGGTGTTCATGCGATTAGAAAGCCGACAGCCCTTACCATAGAATGGTGTACGCTAATTGGTGGAAACATCGCGCCTTCGTCTCACGCATCTCGGTGGTCGTGTACGCGCTACAGAACAAACATTAATCCATTAAATATTTGGTCGATAACATCTATAAATAGTGACGTGAGCGCGAAAAGATTACGCTCATCGTGACCTGATCATCATAACACCTAGTCCGCAATTATTTGGTACGGAAATTTTTTCATTTCACGCCAATGGGGAAACGCTGTGGTTGAGAAACACGTGTCGTAATTCCAGGCACTACATCGAGCTGTGTAATCTGAGACAGCCCGATTAGCCGCTTTATCGTCACGTGGCGTCGTTGGAATTGAGATCGAACGTGGGGACACTCGCCGGTTCTCCGTACAATGTCGAGGAAAAAAAAATTTTGCAAACTAATTAGTCCCCGCTTCCGTTGCCATGTATATAGCCTTTAAATATAGAATCTTGCGTTGCAGACACATTATGTAAATAGCTGGCCAATAACCACGCTAGAGCGTCCCGAAGATGTCGGCTACGACTCTGCATGGAATTTCTCACATTGATAAAACAAAGATTTGTGTGTGTGCGCGCGCGCATGCGCGCGTGTGTGGAGACAAAGAAAGATGAAACAAGTGAAATCACGTGATTAACGGAAAGCGAGATGGAAACTAAGGAGGCATACTGACCTCCCTTGCAAGGTGTTCGATGGGTCGAATGTTGGGCGCGATAACCGGTGATCATCTCATAATCGCCGGAATCCCGTCTGAGCGGAAAACAAGTCTCGAGTATGTGGTCGCACGGTTCCATGAGCATGAGAATACCCTTGACCTTTTTCTTCCGTTCCTCGAGGGTCATTCTCGAACGATAACCGACGTCCTCGACGAGCTTGTCCTCGACGACTTGACACGCTCGATGAAAGAAATACTCGACCATATTGAAGAATTTTGGATTTTCGGATATCGGAATGTCCTTGAGCCTGTCCGGAATCTGATGGTCGGCATAGTTGCGGTTCGTCTGTGCAGTCGACGCTCCTGGAACCGCTCGGGCCAGAACACTTTGGATTTCGGCTGCCGGTACCTGCTTCAACGCTCCTCCCGGTCTCGCCAATTTCTTTAGATGAAACATTGGTGTGTGTGTGTGTTTTTTATTCCTTTCACCTTTTTACGAACAAAATCTCCGGACGGTCAAAATGACAAAGAACGATCGATACGACTTGATGTTGAATTTTTTTACTTAATACAATCCACAAGACGAACTCTCGACGCTCAAGTGACAAAAAAAAAACAAAAACTCTTTCGCACTCGTGGACCGTGAGGATCGAAAACGACGACGAAACGACTCCGGACTGTACGCTACTCCCGTACGTACTAGCGTCAAACGATCGAAGGCAGCTTGGGATATTGTACGCCCGGCGCGCACTCTGTGGCCCGGGCGAGGTGTTTAGTGGTAAACCGAACGAAAGTAGCACGTCGGCGCTGGAAATTCAACGGACGGAAATACTCTAGATAATTCTATGCATATGGTTTTGTATTTTCTCCGTCGTTCGAACGAATGAAAAAAAAAACAAAAACCCGTTGATACAATAAAACTTTATCTTTTTACTGAATCAAAATCTTTAAGGCACATTCCACTATAATTTCATTATAACACAATATTGCTAAAACGTGTTAGACTGTATCGGTGAGTTGATCATCATTAGAAATGGTTTATTTGATAATGTAATATGTAAAGGATATACAGCAAGAAGTGTACATGTATTTTCGATGAAACATTTATCGGTATTCCGTAAACTTTGCGAATCGGTCGTATTATTTTTTTTATTTCGAGGAGAAAGTTTTCCAACAGCAAGTGTGCCAATTTTTTCAAAACACTAATAACTATTGGTCGAACAATCTTCTTTACCGACACACGTTCAAAATACCCTTACACATACTCTTCTCGCCAGATGGTTGCACGTACATTGCAATCGACGATCCATGCTCTATGATCACGACAAAGCTGATCACAGATATAGCAAATCATATCCGAGAGAAGCATTGAGTTGCAACGTGGGATCATGACGGCGGGTCGTGCGTGCTCAAGAGTCAATAAGTAATCAGGGTCTCGAATATAAAGCTTGGCCAGGGAAGGTTCGAATATTTTCTCTAGAAAACGAAAAGAAATTTTTGAAATTGTATTTATAAAAGTGTAAGTGCTATCTCACCGAGAAGAGACTGTCAAAAGATCCGTCTCAACATTTACTCGTCGCAAGTGTTATATTCGTCATCTCCTCGGCACAGCTGGCACTGGCAACATGAGTGTTGTGGATAAGATTCAGCATTATCAGCGAAGCATAGAAAGATGCAACAACAACGAGACCAAGGTGTGTAAAAAAAAATGTTTTGAATAGTTAACGGGAAAAAAATACAAGTGCAACAACCACAGGATTGAATCGTAATGTGCAAAGACGATAAAATTCGTGGGATTACTGACAACGGAGCACGTTAACCTCTGTGTCTCAGCGGACTTGCCGTAGTGCCGACCGAGATTTTTATCGCCGAAGAAACTTTAGCAGTTTGATCGAACTACGATTTTCAATGATTGTGAGCAATTATCACACTTTTTTTGTCATATCTTGACAATCGTGATCAATTGTACGAGTATCAAAAAACCATTCGTTGGATCTGCGTACCTTAACCCCTAAAGAAATGAATTTTCAATGTTTCCGTCAAAGAAAAAGATTCTGGCAAAGTGGGACACTGCAAATTAGGATTACCGAAGATATTCGCTACAAATCAATCATCGCAATGTTAAGATTGGTGAATGCTCCCCAGAATCTGAGTATACTTTCATTGTCGTTGATAAAACAAAACCTGGAACACCGACTGGATGCAGTTCAATATCCCATAAACAAATATTCATGGAGATTCCGTTGCAGCACAAAAGAAGAACCATTCAATATTCATTTGTGTTATTTCGATTCAAACAGTTTACATGGAATTAATGAAAGAAATACCTTCACATATATATATTTATAACTAATTTGTACAAGCAAATATGGAAAGTGGAAAGATCAATATACATGTAATAAAAATAAACTGTTAATTAACGAAAAAATATCCAAAGCCACAGAACAGTCTTAAAAAGTCTTCAGATACTTGGAACAAACTATATAGTATATCTATATTGGGCAATCAACACTAGAAAGTTGCATTTCATGTGCTTGCAAATGAAAATTATATTCTTCCAACTTTAGTCTGGTTATATATTATGTGTATTAATATATAATAATATATTACATAATATTATCTTTGAATTCAGCAATCACAAATTTAGTATATCTAATTAATTCTTAATTGTAAAAAAATATCAAGTTAATCAGATTCATCACCACTACATTGTCATTGGATTTATATTCCCCGGAAAAAGCGGCTGTGACAAAAACAATGGATTTTAAAAAGCCTCTCTTTATATAAATGTATTGTTGAAATTTTTGGTAATGTTTGTGAAAAAAAAATGTTGCAGACGCTGCACTGCATAGACAGGCTGTACAAATTGCCTGTAACTGTTCAACATCTTCAAGAAACTGGTGTAGGAAGAACCGTGAATGCTTTGCGAAAATACGATGGGAGTGTCGGGGACGCGGCAAAAGCATTGGTAGCTAAATGGAAAACCATGGTGGTCGACGAGGAAACGAGCGGCGAGGATGAGGACGAGGCTTGTGTGCTTGACGCGTCGGAAGGATATAGCGATCGTTCAAATTCGCCGAAATTCGACAAGGACAACGACGACGATAAGAATGCGACAAAGTAACGAACTTTACCAAATAATAATCTACTATCCGCTAATAAGTATCACCGTTTCATATAAAAACTTGACAATTTCAGAAACAGAAATAACGACACCCGAGAAAAGCACAGTCGCAGTTCCGATAAACACGATTCGTCGTCGCGTCACGGTACCAAAAATTCATCTAATTCGTCTTCCTCGAATAACTCGAAGCCCCGTGATAGCGACCACAAATCTACAAAAAACGGAATCGATAAGAGACACGGAAAGATCACGGAAGCGAAAAGCGAGTCCAGAACTGAAAAGAAATCCAAAAGTTCGCGAGAAAGTAAGAATGACAGTAGCAGATGTGATTCGGAGATGGAAACGTCCTCGAGTCACGGCTCGTTGAGTGATAAGAGTAGAATTAAGTCAGACGAGTCGAGAAAGGAATCCTCGAGTAGAGTATCTAGCAGCAGCGGATCTAGCAAGAATTCGAGCAACAGTCGGTCGGATTCTCAGAGAAAACGTAAACTTGATGGTTCGCTCAGCGAGAGAGAAGCCAGCAAGAGGCGAAAGAGCATCGAATCCCCTGTCGATGTTGATTACGAAGATCAGGATGAAATTGCGACACAAATATTGTCGAGAGACTCGGACGAGGAGCCGAACAAGATACTTCCAGATACGTCGATCGAATCGGACTCCGACGATGATATATCGGCGAAGATAACATTAAAACGCGAGACGCCGGAACCTCCGCTGGCGTACGAGCGCGACGGCGGGACGAGTATCGAACAGAACTTGGTTAACTCCTATAAAACGGAAAAATCGTCGAAAAACAAGTCCCGCGATAGTTCAAGCAAGTCCACCTCGCGTGCCTCTAATAAGTCGGGACGCGAAAGCAACAAACATGAAAAATCAAGGACCGAAAAGTCGTCGATGGATCACAGAAAGAATGAGAAACGAAAAGACGACAATCGTAGTCCGAGCAAGGAAACATCTTCTAAATCGAGAAGTCACTCCAGCAGTTCCTCTAGTTCCAAGAATCATGTCACGAGCAAGAATAAGGATAATAAGGATACATCGAAAAGTAAAAGAGAGAGCAGGTTAGACAATGACAGCAGGGATTCTAAGGAGAAGTTCAAAGAGCCGAAAGAGAAGAAGGTTAAGAAGAAAAAAATCAATGGTGACAGTGGCATCGATTGCAATTCAGGCAAGAATAACCATTAGCTTCCACGAAAGCAATACTTTTGGTTATTTCTAAACTTTGATCCTTTATTGTTGGGCATTATTCTTTGTAGGAGCTAGTTTCGCAGAGGCGCTGGGTATGTGTAGGGATCGTCCAGTGGCTCGGAAGAAGACAGCGCCGGTATCCCCGAGTCCACCGATAACTAAAATCATGAAAAGCGAACCGGGCATGTCGTCGTCGTGGTCGTCGTCGTCGTCGTCGTCGACTCCCTCCTCCTCGTTTTTGACCAGTTCGAGCAGCAAAAGCAGCGTTTACATAAAACCCGAACCCCTGACAAACGTCGAGCCGCAAGTAAATTTTCTAAGAGCTGTAACGAAAATAAGAAGTTAAAAAAAAAAAATATTGTGCTGACGCAAAGGGTTTCCAATTTTCAGTCACTATCTCTCTTAGCGCCGAACGTAAAGCTGGAACCACTCAACGTCGATTTAGCCTCGACATTACCGGAAATCAGTCCGAATTATAAGCCATTGCCCTCTCACTATATGAATCCTGTACATCGAAAACAAGAAGAAGCTAACGCTCTAAGCGAAGTTATTTACGCAAAATCCCAAAGGTAACACACAACTCACATTATCGGCCGTAGTGTATCGATTTGAGGATTCTCCACATTTCAATTACAGGACGAAAGTATATTCTGGAGTTAAAGCTGGTTACACGTCCGTACCGTCCCTCTACGATATGTGTCTCCGAGTACTGATGGAAAACATAGACGGTATGTATATCCGTCTTGTTCTCGTAACTCACTTTTCCCAGTACAATTGTAACTTTCATTTTGTTCAATAGGTCTTGGATTCACCGGCGGTATCCCGTACGATATTTTGAAACCCGTTTTGGAGCGCGCGACGGCCGATCAACTGTTCACGCTTGAAAATTATAATCCGTACCTGATCGAGGATACTGATCCTCTGTGGGAATTTCATTGTAACAAAGAGTTCAGAAAGTTTAAGAGAGAAGAGATGGATAGTTGGCGTGACACGTATATGGTAAAATAACTTTGGTCCTATCCATAAAATGTTCTCAACATTGTGCTTACCGATCCGATGTGATTATTGCAGCGTTGCAGAGACGAGAGGGAAGTAAAGCTGAGAAACATAACGGCTAATATAAAAGAGTCGATCGATAAATCAGTGCCGGTCAGATCGGCAAAGCTCGCTTACGTCGACAACGTTGTCAAACCTCCGCGAAACGTATTGCGCAAGCAGGCCAAGTACGGCACTGCGAAAACGTCGACACCGAGTTCGGATCTTAAAAAAAAATTGATACTCAGCGGTGGCAGTAATTCGGCAACCAATATCTCCGTGCCACCACCTCCTTCGGCACGTATTCAAACATCTTGTGAGTTCAAAATATTTTTCATCTACAGACATATATAGTTCTACTTGTGGGTCGATTTAAAGATTGTTTTTCTTTCTTGTCCCGTTATTCAAGCTTCTGGCGTCATCAAGAAAAACAAGGCACCATTGATGGCGAAAGCGTTACAACTTATAAAAGGACGATACAAGCGATAGTTTTTAATTGTTAATGCCGGATTAGATCTATCGTGGACTTTCAATGAATGATCGATTCGTGCATTTGTTTCAATTTATACGAATCAATTATTTATAGAGAGTTTGTCATTTGTACAATATTTTTTCTTCATGGATACATTAATTTTGCCTTCACCTCGTCAACGACAAATGTCGCCCTATGATGGACCGAGTCAGAAATAGTAATATCAACGTTTGACGTTTTCCGTTTTTTTTCCTTCAAGTCTCATGATCATTCGATAATTATCCATAATGTAGGTTCTTTACAAAAACTCCAACTCCCACAATTTAATAACATCAATTGCACTCTTGGCTGTCACATTGCGTACGCGGGGTACGCGTATGTATACCGAGCATTCGTAATTAATTTAAGAAAGTTCGTTAAAGCATTCACCAATGTGTATCCAGTGACAAGTACGTGAATACAAATTCCATTCCTACCTTATGAATGTATTGTTTTTTCATGCAACTATTTGGACAGCTGTTGTCCAAAAGCCGAAAAAAGGTTTTTACGCTTTATTGGATAATCGGCAATAAAACGAAGAAAAAAGTGAAAACGTCGGTTCGTGATTGTGTCCCGAACTTGTCCGTAATTTTCTTTTCAATTTCTTTTTAACAACCGAGGATAAAAATATTTTACATAAGATAACTTTTCCTGGCTCTCCCTTGGGAGAGCATCAAAGCTAGCCTTACTCCTTTCCAACCGCCCACGTAACGACCACATTTTGTACCACTGTTGTAATTCTGATCAGTTACATAAAGAGTGCTTTACAAATTTCGAGTTGTATTTATTACTTTTTTTTAACCAATATTAGTCTGCCTACATGCTTCGTTTGTAATTTACAGTTTTTGTTGTCTTTTTATTTATAAAAACTTCTTTTCGAGAAGCCTGTAGGGTGTCAAGGTTCTTACAGCTCGAACGTTGTTCTCTATACGCTTGATGTGAGAAGTGGGAGATCGATACAAGAGTTAGGAGGGAGAAAGACGATTTTTCGTATACAATCCATACATAACTGCAAACACCCATTACGCCGTAATTGTTAAATTATGAAATTCAATTTCACTTAAATATATGGAAGATTATACATACAATCTTAGGTCATGACTATGAGGTAGATCCAGCTTAACATATGCCATCAATGTTCATGCTGCCAAAGACGTATAACGTAATGTAACTGTCATCATTTTGTGTGTAAACGTCAATCAGTTATGAGATATCCAGAAAAAAACAATGAAAGAGGAAATTCGGCAAATTGATAAATTTATGGCGTTACGGTCGTTACCATATCATTCAAATGATTAACACACAAATCGACAAAGGATTGATGATTAAAATATTAAGTAGAATTGCATGAAATAGTTTTTTTCTTCCTATCCTTATCCTCGCGATTACTCAGAGGCAAATGAGTAATCTTTGCTTTCTTACTTCTTTTTCAATTTATGGTCTATCTCACAAATCAGTAAAATTTTAATTATTGCAAATCGTGTAATAAAAATTGACAATAAACATTGCGCTAATTCAATATTTTAAATATTTAATAGTTAGTGTATAATGTTTTCTTTTGTTATACCCTAGAGTTCATTGATGTTACAAATAATAACGAATAATCTAACTAATTTCTTCCGCTTAGCATCTTCGCGCACACGGACAGGTAATTCAATTTTTCTGTTGTATATCTCTCTTAATCCGGATTAACGAGAAAATAGACGAGAATACTATGCATTTTCCACAGCCAGCATTGTAGTTTGGATTTATCATTACCCGAACTCTAATATAGTATGCGATCTCTTAAAGAGACTTTCGAAGACGAATGATACATGATCGGTGCTAAGCATTTGTTTGGTCGCGCTTATTTTGTTCTTGTTCACGATTAATTTAATACATTTTTTTTACTACGTTCCTCAGGCGCTCCGTCGCGACGCTTACGCATGAGGATCCATAACGGATATGTGAAAAAAACGGTGGCTTGCAACATCATTGGGCTAACCGATAGAGGAAACCTTAATCGCGGTAACTTCGAACGATTTTTCACACTGTACCGATACAAACGAGAGATTTGTTCTTACGATAGTATTGAAGAGAAAGGATACTTGAGCAATTTGTTGAGTATACTTGTGGGCTATAAAGATCATTCGTTAAGTTGCTCGAACCACTGAAACAATTAACGTAATTTTTTTTTAATCGTGTCGATCAACAGCAAATTTGTAATTAGATTCTTACCTGCTACTGTTGCTGATGTGGTCCTGAGTGGACCATAAACGTACCACACTGTCCCTGCTCGCACTAGCTATGTACTGTCCATCGGAGCTCCAATCCAAGTTCATTACAGTGTCTTGGTGTCCCTTGAGCTCCGTGAGCAACGAATTAGTAGCCAAATCCCATATAGAGATTGATTTGTCATCGCCTTACGAGAAAAACAAAGCAATAAATATCACAGAAATACAATAAACGAATAATTGGCTTTAAATACGATGTCAAATCTTACCAGCTCCAGCCAAATATTTGCCATCAGGGCTAAACGCCAAACTGTAAATCGTAGATTGAGCACCAACGTACACTCTTAAAAGATTTCCATCTTCTATGTTCCATAGTCTAATCGTTTTGTCCGAGGATCCAGTCGCCAAGTATCGAGTGTTAGGATGAAATTTTATACACTAATCGAAAAAAAAAACATAAATTAGACGCAAGCTACTACTAACTAATAAATCAATAAAACAGAATTGCTTGCACAGGGGATGCTCACATTGACATCTAAAAAATGACCGGCGAATATTCTCAGAGGAAATGTTCGATCGAGTGACCAAAGTTTGGCCGTTCGGTCGTGTGAACCAGTCGCAATGTACAGATTGAAAACACTCGTATCCATACACCATATGGGATAATTGTGACCACTGCAATGGATAGACATTTTGTATATTGGTATATTTATATGTATGGTGTGCAAAAAAATAATGTAAAAATGTTTTTCTTTTTTTATTTATTCCACTCACTTGTATACAGCTGCACAAGAATAATCGTTCAGTCGCCATGCTCTCATATCCTTATCGCTGGATATGGATAGAAGTATTTCGGATTCGGGAACAAACCTCAAGTCGTGCACAACGTCCGTGTGGCCTCGTAAAACTGCGGCACCCGCTTCTTCCCTGGACATATCAAGGATGCAGACTTATAATTTAATTATCAGCATGATAAGCGCTATTTCGAAATGTTTATTTCTCGGAACATGGATTTCTTGCAGTGAAAAAAAAATCAAATGTGAACTTACATGTCAGAATTTGTTTCTGGTGGCCTACTGCTAGAAGCTGCGTCGCAGGCGAAAGTAACCGGCGGAGTTCTGCTTCGTGGCATCATCAGGACCGTTTCTCCGATACCCCACAGTCGTATCTCCGCTGTACTGAATCCTGACGCTAATTTATCCATGTTGGGTGTTATTCTCGCACAACTGGCACTAAACACGAAAAAAAAACAACATTCGCACGTTTGCTAGAATCGGTTTTTAACGTAATAAAAAATTCGAATGTAAAAAAAAAGTTATTTCATGCTGTTGTCATACTTTTCGATAGCGTTGTTTACGGTATAGATTCTAAGCGGTTGATGGGCATTGTTTCTCAACAATCGAATAGCTTCCTGAAGCTCGCGCATTTCGCGATCGATTCCCGTGCCTGAAACCTGTTCGACGTGACCGTTAATTCCAATATCATTCGGCTGGCGTCTCTCGCCCTCCTCTTCGTCCATTGGCGTTGTCTCCACTATCTTTCTCACGATATTCAAGTGTATATTAATGACCTTGATGAAACAAAATTCTTCAATTATAAAATCGGCAATTTCAATGTTGGCTCTGGAGAAAATGTTTGCGCAAAACAGACCACGTTTACAAACTTCTTATAAAAAAAAAACAACAAAAAAAAGCTGTCCTATAGTATTGTTTACCTGCATCATTATTACATGGCCATGTTTGGTAAGAAATTTCTGTAGACATGTGTGCGCTTCGTCAGACATATTAACTTCATATTTTCTAGTCCTGAATGCATTGACTAATGGTCTCAATTCTATGTCCTGCATGGAAAACACACTAGACAATTCCTCGAGAAAATCCCGCTGAATCTCTGAGACAAAGTCGTTCTGATTAGATTTGAGAAATTGTGTAGCCGCTTGTCTGTTCCCGGCATGCAGCATCTCCAAGTAAAGATGACAGAAGACAGGATACAGTAGGCCGAGCAGCTCCATCTTGAGTTTATCATTGACAATGTTTTTTATCCACGATTTCAATCTGTACAAAAATCTTTAACATTTTCCTTTTCCACCCTAAGTCGTAATAGTATTTGCGAGCATAAAAAATGTTTTAACAAGCACATAAAGAGAAACAGTGAAATTTTGCTTGATGATTAATACTGTGCCGGGGCAGTACGTTTTTTAAAATATTTTTTGTCATGCAAATAACAGTGAAAACGGTGGACCTCTGATAGGCTTGATCAGCAGCGACGACATCGTTGACGATAGCGCTGAAGACGATGGAGTTGACGCGCGACGTGCCGCACTCGGCAGTCGCTCTCAGAGCCATTTCCTCGCTGGTCCGACAGCCGATTTTCACAGGTTTGCGAAACAACTCGCAGTCCTGCGAATGAAATAATATTAAACAACATTTCCAGTTGCGTCGTCGAAAAAGTTTAAAAACTGTTATATTCTCCGTGCGTTGTCTTGGGGTTATGGTTCGACGATTCGTTTTCGACCCTCGTGCGTCGATCGCGCGAACGGGCACATCGAAATCTCCAATATCAATCTGACCTGGTAACGACGCCTCTTGAGATACGATTCCACCGTCGCATTTATCACATCGATTTTCGAACGTTTCATCTTCATCGGTGTCAGGCTTTGTTTACAGTTTTGTATTTTGAAAACACGACGTCCGTCGAGCGCGACTTTGACGCCGTCACGAAAATCATGCTGCTGTGTGCGGTGAGAGTAGTGCAGCAGCGAGAGTCGCGGAGTCGCGTGTCTCGAGGGAAGTGGGAAAGAGGAGTTAGCGCCGACAAACGCAGTTTGTTATTGCATATTTCTTTTATCCGTTTGGCCTGAAAGAACACGAAATACAAGAGTTATTTCGTTATTTAGCAGTACGTACGATCGTCTCGACGTACGTCATTTTGTAAGCTAGTGATGTGAGTTGGTAAATAGCCGGCTATTTAACCGCGGCTACGACATGTTTCGGTGATTTATCGTTGCGGTTGGCACTAGGCTGTGCGACAAAAATTTCGTAAAAAATGATTCCATATGCTACGAAGAAAAACGTTATAAAGGCAATTAGGAATATGTAAAATACGTTCTCAGCGTGTCATTCTCACTCAGTCAAGAGCACCACCGATGACTAATTCTCTCGCACTCCAAGCGTTTCATAGGCTCTTAACTCTGTCGCTCTTCCTCGCTTCACCGCAGAACTAATTCCGCTATCTCTCTCACTGTCCTAGCTCCGTCACGTGACTTCGATTCACCTTAAGAGCATCAGAAACACTATCGAATGCGAGAGAGATAGCATCACTAGTGCTTTCTACAGAGCGAGAGAGATACTCTGAGAACGTGTTTCATATGCTTCTTAAGTTGTGTGCAACTTCCTCACGTCCACCTGTCCCGTGAGCTTTTGGTAACAAAAACTGTACTGCATAACGTACAATTGCCTTTTCCTGTGTCTTCCGAGCAGTGCAGCCAGATCGTAGGTAAAACTTGCCCCCACTCTAGCATCGCGGGCGGGCTACACACATGTAGCCGACGCCTGTTCATTCGGCATGCTTCGGGGTTCCGACTCACGGACAGGCGTCGGCTACATATGTACACACGCGATACTTATAGTTACTAATGCGATAACTTATATAGTTACCGATACGGACGGACAGTTGTAATACATTTGGGTAACTTTTAGTTTTTGATTACCAAACGGAGGAGCGTTTATACATCACCATCTTTATCCGAACTAGACATGCATAAAATTTCAATAACTACTCAGGATCTAACTAAAGATTACCGATCACGTGACAAACAATGTTTTCACTTCACTAGAAAGTGGAGCATTTAACAAAACTAACCGACGGCTGGAGTAGCTTAATCTACTTTTGCCGAACGATCGGCAAAAGCTTGAAACCGTTACGAGTCTTGCGGCTATTATTGAAACCCACCCATTGATTTCGCCCCGCGACGAACAGCTGTTACAACAGCGGACAATATGCGTAGGTGAAAGGAGACAGAACACACATACACATACACCCACATTTTTTATATTCCCCGCGTTTGCGAAGATTAGTTGTCGATTTTTATTTATTTATATCTTTTCTGTTAATTTCGGTTGGAGGAGTCATGGACGAACGTAAAAAAAAAACGTCTAACGACGATAGTCCCGCGATATTTACGAGTTCGAGGAAAAGCAGCATCGTTAGCGAGAAATCAACAGGTTTGTTTTTTAGACGTACATTTTGTTATTTTTCGGCGCGTCATCCAATATCTGATTTCGCGCGACTTTCCTTCTCGTTTTCCAGAAGCACGAAGTATGCCGTGTCCAAGACGCACGCAGGGTGACGGAATGGAAAATGTTGCAGTGGAAAAGTTGGAGGTTAAGCAAAAAAAAATTCGACTTGGAGACACGCTTATCTATCATCCGACAAACTTGAAGCAAGTTGCGTCCACGTGTCCCGTTACGCCCACTGGAACGATAGTTAATCTTGTGCCTAGAGGCGTAACTCACAGCAAGAAACACATACTTCATTCGCTTAAGTCAAAGGAGCCAAAGTTTGTTCCCTATGAGCCTTATAAAGCAGCCGTAAATCCCATTGTACCGTATGAGAAGAAGTACAAGAAATCTTACAGAAACAATCTTGACATTAATACAATGGTAGCTCAAATGGCTATACATAAATCTATGGAAATGGACCGAGAACAGGCAACCGGAGTCAAAGGATTAACAGAGAAAGAGCCAGAGGGAATAGACTTGGAAGATAGGGAGTGGGCCAGCAAAAGAAAAGCTTACGAAGCTGAGATTCAGAATCTCAGAGACGAAAACAGTCAGCTCGAGAATCAGTTGAAATTTCAAGCTCAGGTAACCATTTTTTCGGTTTGCTTCTCTAAGGCGGTTGTTTGTGTTTAATAAAAAGGAATTTTAGTACCAGAGTACTTAAAATATTCTAAAACATTCAGAAATGTATATGTGTATAGAAGGTTTCTTGGGTCTTTAAAATCCCTATAATTTGGAAATCTGTAGAGACTGTTGGTTTAAATTTGGTAAACGTAAACAGCTGTTTTAAGATTTCAAGAGATTTTGAATCCGTGAAAAAATAGTGTGGTTAATTTTGCAAATTTGGAGCTATGAGCTGAAAAATGTGGAAATGTGTAATATATGAATTGAGGATCTTTGGTATTGACTTTGGCTGACATCTATTCAAACTGTTAGGTTTAATGAAATTTTAAGTTTTTTTCATGTTGTCAAATTCCAAAAATATACTTTGATTCAAGAAACGAAAGATGCATTGAGCTAAAATTTTTTGGGCGTCACGATTATAACAATGCACAGTGGATTATAAAGTTTAAAAAGAATGGATTACATTTTTTTTAATGCACCGATTTATGAAATCTTCATTCAATAAAAATTCGATTGCATTGAGAATAAAATTTGTTGTAGATTCATAAAAATGAAAAAAAAAAATTACCTTGGTTGCAAAAATAAAGTAAACGAATTACAACGCAAATCTTATATATAATATTATAATGATTGCATATTATATATAAAATGATATTGCCGCGACGAGGTGCCGATGCGTCCAGTATAATTTAACAGTGATCGACGATTCGTTGCAATTCATAAGAAATAAACCTGAAATTATGTTCGACGATGCAGGTGAATGGAGAGTTGAAAAACCTTTTAGTAGCCGCGGTGGGCGAAGATCTCCAGACTAAAGTTCATCTGCTGACAGAGGACAAGCTGCAACTAGCAAGAGCTCTGTTGAACTCAGCACAGCATCTGAGCACTCATCAGGAACAGACGGAGTGGCTCGCGGGACAATGCGAAGTATGGAGAAGCAAATTTTTGGCGAGCAGTCTGATGGTCGAAGAACTGGCCAGATGGAAAGCGGCTTTGTGCCAGAGAACTACCGATCTACAAGAGGCGGTAAAGAGGCTTCTCGAGGAACGAAGCAAAGTGAGGGATACCGCCCTCAGAACGTATCGGTATATTTTTTCGATTGTTAATATTTCAAGTTAAAACTTAAAAATTGTCTTCATTTCACTGTCAATTTTGTTTTCGTTACTGCTTTCAGGACTCTGAGTATTCTCCGTGAAAACTTCGATCCGGTCGGAACAATGTCTTTCAAAAGGCACGAATTGCCGAGCACAAATATCGTAGACTTGATCGAAGGCTCGTGTCAACTTTCCGAAATACTAAAGGTGCAACTACTAAGCGGTATGGATCATTTGTCGAATCTCCAGAGGGAGATCAATGTGACTGGACTAGAAATGAAAACTATAGTGGAAAAAAGCGCGGAGCAGGTGTGACCGATATTATCTTTTATCACCAAGAATCTATTGGTGACAGGTAGTCTCCTGCAAAATGAATAATTCATATCCCCATTTCTCACAGTTATTGATGAGCCCAAATCTTCTGATGTCCGGGCGTCAGGACGCAGCTTGCAGCGCAGTTATGGGCGCGGCGGTTGCGGTAGGGGGTAAAATGTTTCTTCCATCGACATCTACCGAGCCGAATATGAGATGTTGTCCTCACTGCAGCGGTGAGGTCAAGCAGATATGACGGAGCCGATGAGTTATTCGTAGGCTGAGGTCGGATGATAATTGTTTTTCTTGAACAAAAAGACGCCGCCATCTACAGCTACGTGGCTACTGCGATAGATCCAGGGATACACGACTTTGCTTCCGTTGACTCGGGAGAAAGTTTATGGTTTGACGAGATCCAAAATAAATAGGCTGTACATAGTCTTCCTGTCGAATGAGCAAAAACGACATTCGAATATCAATGGTGTATAAATTTAATTAATCGATATACAACATCTAGTTCTTGGAAACTAGTTTCAATAATTTTTTTTGGTATCTACATCAGTAGATCAGAAGGGACAGTACTACTTTGAGATAAATCCGATCTTCTGTTCGAAGCTTCAATTACCTAAAGAAAAAACGAAGATATATTTATTTTGAATTAATCATGCCTTGACTAGAGCAATAATTTTTCAACGAAACCTTTCCTTCATCAAGGCAATAAGTTCGCTGTGCGAAGCGTACTTTACGACTAGACAGGAAAATTATAGTGTATTCAGTGAAAACATCGCGCAAAACTGTTTCAATGAAATCTGCGTCCAAGCCAAGATGCTCCACGGATTCTTCTACTATTAAGATCTAAAAAAGAAAACAAATCAAGAAGTCACATCAATAACAAGTGGATTGCCGTCGATCAAAGCAATTTTTCAACTGACTTTGCTAGAGGTGTTTAATAGAGCCCGAGCGAGGAACAATAACTTCTTTTCCCAGACATTGAACAGTGCCCTCGCAGGACTTTCCAATTTTTTTGGCAGCCTCGACACCTTATCCCAGAGAAAAACCTTTTGCAGTGCGACCATTAGCATTTTGTCAGTCCTCTCGTTAATAGGATCGAGATTGTAACGTATACTGCCATCAAACAGAACAGGATCACCGGGAATAAAATGAATACTGCTCCTAAGTTTCTCGATCTGCAGATCTGCGATATTCGTGTCACCGAGGTAAACACATCCCGAACTTATTTCGATGAATCTATACAAGGCAGCGACGAAGGACCACTTCAACGTGGAATGAGTTCCTATCAGAGCTATGGACCGAAAACATTTTGATCGGATTTACGATCGATGATGGGCCAATAAGAAAAATAAGAAAAACCGTATGTCCGAATGATTTGAAAACTCGTTCACAACCATTCATGTGTGTATATAAATATTTTTTTCTACCCACCAACTTTCTCGCCAGAAGTTATTGCAATGTTCAAAGGTTCAGAAATTGTTGTAAGAAGAACATTCTCGAATTTGATGCTCTGCTCGAGTGGCCACGTTTTATTGACACTGCCAACATTTTCCTTCGGTATCCTCTGCCGAAAATAAAATAAAATTTTTGTTTTATCATAGACCATTATCAAATTAGTGTTTTAAAAATATAAATCGCATCGTTGACCTCTATATAATCGTCGAGTGCACTAATTGTAACGAGGCTCATATAGGCGCTGGTAATCGCTCCGGTCACATTAACGATGCTCAAAGCCAGTTGCAGCGTACAAATGTAGGCTAATCCAAGTATTTCGAATCGATCTCTCACGACGCTTAACGACGCACACATCAATATTACCACACCCAATGTCAAAGCTGAAGTTTAAATTATTATTTTGTACAATACGGAACTATATTGATCGTCATCGGTAAAGGATTTTTTTTTCTTACTACCTGACACCATTTTAATCCTATACTCGACCCAGAGCTTGACAGCGTCCAGCATAAAATCAAACGTCAAATTATTGTCGCAGTACTTGTAAAATTTCTTTGTGAATTCGCGCTCTTTGTGGAAAGCTTGAATAACCGCTCGTCCCTCGATTGTTTTTACCGCGTGATTGTATATCGGCACTACCGAGTCGACCTGCCTAGTTTTGTACAAACACAGAGCCAAAGCTCTAAAAAATAAAATCTTAAATTCGTGCGAATAAAGAAATACTGACCATACAAGCACTTTTTTGTAGTGTTCATTACCTTGCATATGAACTATACAAAACTGATCCTACGATGAAAAGAGTGATAGGTATGAGCAGCCAAGGCGATAAAATTCCAAGGATTATCACACTGAACACGGTTATTCCAGCATGCATTAGAACCGTTGTTATTAATCGGGGTAAGACTGAGTCCACTAAAGTAAATTAAAATATAAATAGGTAAATGAATAAATAGTTGGAAAAAAATATTTGTTGGTGCTGTCTTACGGACCTTCCTGCACATCCAAGCTGCATATGTTGAGGAGAACCGAGGATGATATTGTATTGAATATGGACATTTGAGCTCGGTACAATCCTTGCAACCATCGTTCGTGAATACGTCTCGCAGCGGTCAAGACCATCTGTAAGAGTCGAAGTACAAACTTTCATACCGATAATGCTGTTACTCTAGATCTATTGCTGAAGCTGGCTCACCTTGTTATAAATAGCAAGAAGTATCATAATCCAGAATAGAACGAAACCCATGACCATAGAGAGTATTGTTACGATCTGTGTCGTGTCTGTAATCGTTTTCTGCGCAAATATAATCAAATGATATTATTTGGATTTGGTTTTCTATGTACATTTCTTTTAATATAAAAAATATGTTTCGAGAAATTATTACCTGAGCTATGTAAGTGAATACCAACGATGAAGCGGCTATGGGAAACGAAAAGCATGCCGAAACGATGAAAATTGTGATTCCCACGTACCATCCACCTGCGTTTCTGATGTAAAAATTATTCCTTATCTCGAGTCCCCGTTTCCAAATACTTTCATTTGCAAGATCCACTGACTGTCGATACTCATGTCCAGGCATCGGCATACCCTAAAAATTAAATACGCAATTGAAGGTCGCATGTCAATATGCATTTGCAAAATTTTGTTGAGACAAATAGATTGACCCACATCTATTTCCGGAAGACTTCCGGACGAGGCACCCGTGCTCGTACTCGATAAAAGACCCCTGGGTTCCGGGGTCGTGAGCAATTGGCTCATTGACGCATTGACCGGCTCGCCTGACCTGGAAATTCAATTCTTCAGACATTTCATTTATTCATATAGTAATTGATGTTACGTTTTTCTTAATGGTTAGCACCCGCAGTATTTTCTCTCATACTTTTTCATGTACGAATCCAGTAGAAGGGCGAATTCGCTGTTCCATTGGAGAAGCTCTTCGTGAGTACCCTGCTCTACTATTTTACCTTCCCGCATAACGTAGATTGTATCGCATCTGTTCAGAAACTGAAAATTCATTTAGATTCAACACAAATTGCAAATTGGAGCAATACAAAAGACCAGAAGTAGAGGAGAGTAGACACGATTTGTCAGTTTCTTCCAATCAATGCATGCTCTTATCCGAATGGTATGATTAACAATTGCTGTTCATAATCAATCTCAGTGGACTTTCAGACATGCAATACAACTGGAATCATTGCTCCAAAAATATTAACGTTATATAGATAATTTATTTAGTAACTGCTCGCACGATCGGACTTTGTACACCACCAGCAACAAAGTATGTTTATAGAAAAGAATAAATTATTTATTGAACAAAATATAAGGAAACGTGGGCACTGGGCAACGTGTGGATAATTAATTTCGCTACCATGACCAAAAACGTTGGCTGCTTCAGTATGTCCAGTTAGCTTTTCCGACGAGTAAAAAATTTCTTTCCAGGACTCCAAATCTTTTACTTTGCATATTTTTTTACTATCGTACAAATTGACTTAGTTCTGACACAACCCATTTTCACTTACTACCCAACAGAACTAATTTTATAACTAAATCCGCGAGAAATATAACGCGGCTCGTAGTGCCATTGAATGCGCTTTGTGCCCAACTCTCCCATGTATGCATAAGCAAACATTGACTGACCCTAAGTAATTAGGTGTAAGATGTAAACGTTTTTATACAATAACTGTTTCTATGGGTCAAAGTAATGCTTCGATAAAGGCAGTACGAACAGGAAAATTCAATCCTCCAAGTAAAGTTACAATTTAAAAAATCGTACCTGTACTCTGTCCGATATCATAATTACAGTTTTCGATCCCATAGCGTGTACGATAGATTTTTCGAATATCTCTTTGCTCTCGTCACTCTCGACGTCTGAGAGAGGATTGTCGAGAAGATTTATGTCTCTCTGTGTGTAAACCGCTCGAGCAAGTACAATCTTTTGTTTTTGCTGTAGAGTAAGATTAACGAGGCTCAAATCCGTATCGTCAGAACCCGGCAGTTCAGCCATGTCCACAGTCAAATTGCAAGCTCGGAGGGTTTTGTAGTACCATGCGGAGTCGAGACTCTCGCCGAATATAATATTTTCCTTCAGGGTACCGTCAAAGAGCCAGGGTACTTGTGAAACGTAGGAGCACGTCCCGTCGATTGTCACATGCCCGCTTACGCTGTGCAAATGTCCCATCAACGACATCAGCAGAGATGTTTTTCCGGAACCCGGAGAGCCGCATATTCCAATGAGTTTACCTTTCGGCGCGTAGAAATTAATGTCGACGAGAAATTCAAACGGCATCGTTGGGGCGTATCGTGACGGAATGTTTTCGTTGCTTTCGACATAAAACCTATAGACGAAATACTGTTATCATCTGTAAATTTGCATGTATGTGGAAAAATAATTTATTTCTATTATTTACTGAGATGTACGCTTTATCGATTTGTCCGGACCAGACTTATCTTTCTCCCAAGAGAAATGTCCGTGATTTACAGTAACGGCAAGGTTTTTGTCGATTGGTTTGTCGGTGAAGCGATCTGCGTCTTTCAATGTGAGTATCGTCTGCAATCGTCGATGATTAAAGTTACCATTTTTGTTTTCGTACCAATTAGAGGCAATCTAATCAACGAATCATATATACCTTTAATTTGTTGAGAGAGGTTACGCCTCGCGCAATACTGCTCATGGCTAGCCAACTACTGCGTATGCAGTGTTTCAAGTTTATCAGAATGAGAACGAGACATGGAATGTACTGCAAAAGAGAAAACATTATTAAATAGAACGAATCAAACAGATTTTTTTAATCATTTAACACAAATTTTGTTATTCAGGAAAATTCAGGATTTATGACAGCGAATGCTAATTCACAGCTTTAAGCAGGTAACAAAAAAATTTGCTAAACAAAAATTGCAGGCTTATCCCAGAGATGGAACATGTTGCTTACAGTTTTTCATTGCTGGTTGCGAAATTTTGATTACAGATTTAAAAGCTTTGATTCATACATTCGCCGAAATGATGTGTTTGTGCGTCAGCATGCACGCCATCGTTGTAGCAGTGACCGTGAGTACAGGAATTACGTGGACCATGCTAAGACTCCATCCTTCGCTCAAGGCTCCCAGTCGCATTTCCGCCAATTCTTTTTCTCTCACATCTGAAAATATTGTTATTGATAGTAATTGCGAAAAGTGTATGCGTGTAAGAAATGTCCAACCACACTCATGGATACCTGGTTTGGTAATCTCTCGTCGAAGTATCCGAACTGATGATTACATGTTCATGACTCAATTTAATTACATGTACGGTCTTAATGTGTAAAAATGATCTTTGTGTTGGACATGAACTGTCATATGAACTGTTACGCGTAACACGTCACGCGCAATGTGTTGCCGAATTCCCAGTAATGTGACTACTATCAAACGTGTTTACCGATGTACTAATAACACGACTTACTTTACCCGAAATTTCTAAGTAACGAAGTTTCACTTAAAAAACTGTCTAGCCAGCGTTTCGATCACTTACCTTGGATCTTTTTAACAAAATGACCATCCCAAAGAGTTACTTTAGCAAGAAATATATTGCCGATCAATTCTTGCATAAGGGACATACGTTCCAGTGAATATTCCATCGCACGACTGCCCAATATTTTCGTCAAGTAAGCAGTCAATATCTTGAACGAAAAAAAAAATCATCATCTGCTGGGAAAGGTGCATAAGAAGATATAGATTATGTAGTTTTAAACAAAGCTACGTACGAGGCACATGTAGAGGGTAATTAAAACGATGATTCCGATGAGGGCCCAATGTCCCATCGAGTACCAGATAAAAACTGAGCACAGCAGTAGTATCAACGGCCCGGAAAATATCAGAGGGCCGTTGGCTATTAATTCGTGGAGAGTTTTGTTGTCCGGTATAAAATAAGTCATGGTCTGTAAAGTAAATAAATTGAAGGAATAATTCTTTTGACTCATCTTCGTCAGGTCGTGAGCGCCCACCTTGTGCGCTGAAGCTTTGTATCTTATCGACGATCGTATGAGCTTTTTGTATACCAGAGCTAGACACGCCGATCTAAGACGTGTAGCGGTCCTGCATTGGTAACAAGATAAAAATAGATCACTGACAATTCAACATAAAATGCAAAGAAACGCGATGAGGAAAGGAAAAAGAAAACTAACCGAAGATTTAGCGATGCACTCCATCCAATGAGAAAATACGAAACCACTTCGGCGACTATGAGTATACTGATGTTACTGAATATTATAAGTTCGTCTACCATTATTATATGATTCAATCCGTTGATCGGTATTCTGGCAAAGGCCGTTTGTGTTGACGGTAAAAATGTTTCGTTAGTCATCTCAGTCTCGTTTGCCGAATTGACCAAAGTGGAGTTACCATTCAGGGTGTGATTGTTGTAAGTCGAATTGTTTTGCACAGCATACACAGTGATTCTTTCTTCAGTCGCAGAGATTATATGCTGGAGTACTATAATCTACAAATTTATTCCATCACTTATCAGTGCGTGGTTATATTAGTTGTCTGATTATAAGTAACTAAATTTATTATATCAAGATTTTCTGGTTTAACATCTACTTGCGAACCATTGAAAGGTGTAGATAACTTTCACTGATCAAGTAATCTTCTTGATCAGAAAAAAAAAAATTCTATTGCACCGTTTTTTTTAATTATATGTTCCAATGAAATGTTCTCTTAAGTTCCCATTAAAGAGTTTGATAAATAAAACTTGGGAATCGAATGATTTACCGGACTGCACAGCGATATTATCATTCCTAATAGGTAGATAATCGAAGCGACTAATACTCTCGTTCTGACAAACTGCCAAGCTATCCTAGGAACCGATGCTCCAGCCTGACCCCGTTCCACAACATGATTGTGCCACAGTCCCTCTATTCTACGAATAAACAATTCGTATACAACCACTACTCAACGTTAATTTTAAAAAACCAATGTGGCGATAAATTCGACAGATTTATCTATTCACCTCGAACCATTGACCTGACAGGATTCTAGCCTCGCGAGTGTAGGCAGTGGCTTATCCTTAGCTCCGTTCTTGAAGCCCGCTGACAGATATTCGTTCAACCAACTGAATGAGACAGTTGAGAATAATCCAATTTTGTCGAGGGGAATCTCTGATCCTGGAACTCTGTGTAAATTAATAAGTCAGTCTTTCATAGAGATTGCTACATTAAAAAATTTTTTTTAAACTCTCTCTATTACCTTTTGAATCTAATTGGTAGTAAATTGACGAGAGCCGTCGCGTATCTCGACAAACGGTTGTGAGGAACATACGTAGAACTGTACTTGCTGAGCTTCGAGTCATTCTTCTGTCGAGTATAAAGCCTTCCTTGGCTATCAGATTCCAGACTGAAATCGGTTAAGCTTCTTCGTTTATTAATTAATTGATAGATTACTTGTTTTTATAATTAAACATAAATTTCTATTAAAAACGCTGACACAAAGCTCGAAGGCTAATTTAGAAAACTCATTTTTCCAGCGGGGCTTTGAGATCATAAAAAAAGAATAAGCAATTTTTTTGATCGATTAATAAATCGTTTCATAACTCTTGAATGATTATAAATTCGTAACAGAGTTACGAATTTTTTTTTCTAAAGCCATGTGCGAGAACAGGAAAATGATAGTCCTATGTTTGAATATCAACGCAATAATGTTAATAAAAAATTACCCCTTTTCAATTTGTCGAATATGAGTATTTTTGTCACGATCAGAACACCGATAAGAACAAACAATCGCATAGGATTTTTTAAACTTTTTTTTTTGAAAATCTAAAAAAAAAAAAATTCATTGTTTTACATGACATCGGCCGAATAGTTCCTTAGTTCGGACGGTGCACATACAGATAGACTGCAGACTGTTCACCTGATCATACCGCTGACGGAGCCCTCAACGCGGCTGTATTCGTAGGAAGAGTTGGACATGGTTGCGCCCAGTACATGTACAATCAGGACGTATCAAGATAGACTCGTTGAACGTGATGGCTAAATCGCTTGCATCTTGAAGTCTTGTTGTTCGATACCAATGGCAATTTATCTAAGAAAATTAAGTGTGATTACTCGATCAATTCCTTCGTTCATAACTGACAGAGATATTTCAAGGCTTTATTAAATTGTAATAAATGGCTTTTCCCGTTTCGTCGAGAGGAAACTTATTCAGTCAGTTATTTAGAAAATGGTCTCTGAGTCAATCGACAGTGAAGGTTCTCGACTACGAACAGTGACGAGTAAATATGAATGACCACAAGGAGATCCCTACATTTCAAGAGATAAGCTCGCGCACTCAGACTTGTAGGTAAGAGTGGCACGTATAAAATTACTAATGATGAATCATTCGGAGTCGGGGCATCGATGGTTTATTATGCTACACGACTCGTTTTTTCAAACTAACATTTGTAACCGGTAACATACAACAGGAGTTCGATATCATTGGAATGCCCGGTGCGGCAAGTGTACTCTGTATTCCTTGAAAAAGGTAATATTCATATATGTATCTTGAAAGGTGTGAATGTGAAACTCTTACCTCGTAAGTGGCTGAGATTGTTTTTTTTGTAGTCGTAACGTCACGTCAATCGGCAACTTACTGGCGTGTCGTTTCGTTGGAAAACTGTTCACTAATAAATTTGTGTGAATTTTTCTAGCCGCACGCTCGACATTCTGGTATAGTCGATATCGTTATCAGCCACTCCTGAGCGGATATCAGACGAGATATTATATCAGATACACAAGAAAAACCGAGCAATTTTTGAGCATCAGAACAGCAGGATACGATACTATTCGACGAGCGAGGAGCGAATTTTGCTGTTACACATAAACGTATTGCAATGAAATATCTGTATTAACGTCATTCTTGCGCGACGCTCGCGTTCTCGACGAAACAGCGTGACTGACGGCAGAGCGGCAATGTGAGATAGTGGCTGTAACACGCTCGCATCGGTTATTCTTGCTATCGAGGTTTATCTCTATGAATGACCTACCTCGGCCCGCCCCCACTTACTATCTAGTGTAGACTTAGCTAAAAAATAAACTCGACTCTCCGATGTACTTCGATTCGTCAATTTTATCATTGTATTTTTTTGGCTATGAGGTTTACATTAACGAACACGGTGTGATTTGCAGGACACGACCGATTAGATTTTACTACTGATCGAATCGTTGCAACACCTCGAATAGTTTTTTTTTCTCTTCATTTTTACATAAAGCGAGTTATCTATAAAATATATCTCAAACGTAGATTATTATCTGTTGAAAATGCAATAAGAGAATTACTTAAGTATCTTATCGATCCTGATTTAAAGGCACGTTAATTTTTTTGTTTTTATAAAATACGGAAAGAGGTAGAAATATCTACTTTCGATCGGCAGTGCAGCTTTGCGCTCTTAACTTCAATGATATATGCATATAAAAAAGATATATATCGTTCAACAATAATAGCGCTGTCGATACTAGTGTGATAATTTTTACTTTGGTTATTATAGTGCTAACAGTAGCTTTACCGTTCTCGAGACACATCATTCAATCTATGCGGCTTTTAGCGTGTCCAATAATTTCTACATGATTAAGCGGGTAATCTTTTGGGATTGAGATCGTACATACGACGCATACGTTTCTTCAATTCCTGGGGAAATTTCTCGTAACACTTCTTGCACGCGGGCTTTAGATCGAACTCGAAGAACTTGGTTTTTTGATTCATCTTCTGATCGCAGTACGCGCAAGCGAAATGATGAACGCACCAGGCTTTATTCAACGCGGTGAATACTGAAAATGAGACGAAAAATTGAGTTTTTAATTTTAAAAACTAGAAAAAACCTGAACTGATCAATAAAATTATTGATTGTTTGTGCAAATAAACGTACCATCACCTGCGATGACCTGATTGCATACGAAACATAGATTCCCGAACAGTTGATGATAGTGGGTCTCGCAGTAAGCGAGTCCCTTCTTTTCGTAGTGACGATGCCCGAGAAAAGGTTTTTCGCACTTTGCGCACACAAAGTGCTCGACATGCCAGTGTTTCCCCAGTGCAGTTACGACGCGCTCCTCGATCGGACGACGACAAGCTCCACATATGGGAATTCCCATTTTATCGTGACATCGCAAGCAGTACAATTCGTTCTACAAATGAAAATAAAAGATTAACGTTTGGCGGGATAAATAAACTGATAATATGTGGAAGTCGAAATATTTAAAATTATTATAGATACCATTTCATTAGCAGCGTATCCGGGTCTTGATCGGACTTCCCTCGCGTCGGAGTTCAGCTCGATACCGCAAGCTGTACAATTGAAGTGATAAGGGTGATATACCTCACCCCGGAAACGAAGCGGTTTATCGTCGATTACTCCACTGGAATAAGTACATTTAACAAAAAATTAGACACAACCTTGTTTTTCAAAATTGAGGAACAACATAATTGTAAAAGTTCATCAGCCTACTGGCATTGATGACAAATGTGTTTTCCCAGTGCACCAGCTTTTACGTGAGCGTTGCAAGTGTGACAAAGAGCCCGTCCTTGACACTTTATAAACCCAGCATCGGCCAGCTCGCCGTTGCATTCTTCACACCTGAAACATCCTGGATGCCAGTTGGCATTCATCGCCTTGATCACGCGACCAATCACAAATTCACCTTCAAAAAACGAATGAATATTCATTAGGCAACATGGATCAATTGATTTACGTAACATTACTTTCTTTCAAATCATATGAGAAGCATAAAATATTGTATTGCGCACCACACTTCCCGCAACAGGGTGCAAAGAGAACATGAAAGTCATGCTCGCAGTATTTTCTTCCTTCAAATTCATAGAATATCCCTTCAGGGAATGGACGAAAGCATTGAGCGCATACAAAGCACTGAGGATGCCACAATTCCCCATGAGAATTAACTATCTTCTCATGAGCCTCAAAGCCATCCCTGCAGCGAGAGCAGAACATGTGATCCAGTGACATCCCTGTAACGCTGCAATAATAAGAAATATTCTTTGCATAAAATATGAAATAATAAAAACAAAACAATTATTTATATATATACATTTAAAAAAAAATTAAATCTGTTCTATTTTCATGGTTTATTCGATACCCGGATGGAGAGTTGAGGTATCGACTTCCAGCATTCAGACTACTGTAAACATTTGGAAATATGCGAGGTGGAACTGGAGGAGGTTCACACCATTCTTCCAATTTCTCGTATACTTCGTGATCTCTTTCAGCTCTGTCGATGCTGTTTTCGCGTGATAAGCCTCTTCTTCTGTATAATTCACTACTATCCAGCGACAAGAGAGACAGGGACATTGGAAATGGACCAACTGCATGGTTATTCATTTTCGCAAATTTCTCTTTGTTTCAACTAATTTATTGAACTTAGAAAAAAAGTGTTCCTATACCGATTCGGCTATCATGCCCTGTTACACATCTATCAAGAAGAGAATATTTTCTGCTCCTAAATGCAAGTGCCAAGTTACTGATAAGTTATCTTTATTATTTGTATAATGGCGAAGATAAGCTCTATGGATATCGATAAGAGTCTAGATTATTTCATTGTAGGCTCCTAGTTAAAGCTTTTAGGGGGCCTGACACATGTGACTCTTGATGTCAACGAGTTAGCAAACTTTAATTCGAAGCATCGTGTTATTCCTTGGGACTAAAATTGCTTGTTTTTGTGGTAGATAAAAAAAATGTGCAGGACAAAAAGACGAACATAGCCATGGATGGTACATTGTCCACAAGAAATTAATATAACAATAAAAACACTACAATATTATTGCCGTTCAGAAAACTCCTTTAATGCAGACAAATTCTATTTGTAGATGTTAAAAAAACTGTTGTGAAAAAAAAAAATGTATTTACGATGTGCGGTCGCGTGTCAAAGAGAATTATCGACGATAAAGATTAGCGATTCCTCGGTGGGGATAAATTACTATTTGACAGCAGTGTAATGTGCCGAGGGAATTCTTACCAATTTAATTAATGCAATTCGGGCAATGAAGTTCTCTCGAAAAGCGCAAGCATCGGCAATTAGGCATTGCGATATTACGAAAAAAAACGATGAAAAGAGTGTTTCTGTGTGTGAAATCACTTCCAAAAATAGAAGCACATCATCGCTTACCCCGGCATATTTGCGTGGAAGTATAGTAGCGTAGTGTAGAATTGTCGAATGAATGAATATTCCTAAGTTCTTTCGGGGCAGAATGGAGGAATCGTTTACTTGTTTCTCGTACTCTCCGTTTGTCGACCAGAAACTCGCGGTTACTCTGCAATTACAGAATGGTGGAAAACAGAGAAACGAAACAGAGGATAATTCTTGTTTTCAGGTCCCACCCCGACTGACGTACGGCACCGTTCTCTCTCGCCCACTAAGTTCTCTTATATGGGCACAAGGATAAACGGCAGTTATATATGGATGAGTACTTTGGTTACCGTCACAAGATCGCTCAACACTTCGCCTTCCCTGGCGTTTCCTTTACCTTTTTTTTCTCTGTCGCTCGAGCGTTGACTATACTAATCGACTCTCGGTTATCGAGGTACGATTAGCACAACAACAAAAATATCACGCCCACGTATATGTGACGAAGGTAGAAATTTTGTAGCAAGAGCTCAAACAACTCTCATGCTTATTCGAAGATGGAATGAGAACACCGTACGAGAAGTCACCAATGGAAAAGTTCTGAACCAATGGGCACGCGGAGCTGCATTGTTGTGCCCTTTCCGAGAAATTAACCGAAGGCGAGAATCGCAGGCGGATATTGTGGTCCCCCGAAAACCCACACGATTAATAATTTCGAGACAAAAGTCGATTATTTGCGAGTCGACGGGCTTCAACATTGCTGCAATCGTTATGTATCTTTTTTTTCTACCCTAAGCCCGAGTGTCTATACTTCATTTAATATTTTATATTACTCCGGGTACAGCGGCTCTTCATATATTACGTTACTTATTCTACTTAATTAATTAATTATTTAGTAATAACAGTCGGAGCATAAAAGTAAACTCGATAATAGCACTAGGAATGAAAGTTGAGCACCACTGCCCGAAATCATACTCGCAGATCGCGACAGACATTCACTCGTTGTCAATCCATGACTTCCACATCTGGGAAAGTTCAGAGGCGGACGAATCATCTCATCGTCTTCGCCTACTTTGAGAACTACGCCCATTCCCATTTCCACGTGATTAGAAATGTGACAATGCAAGAACCAGTATCCGGCATTGGCGGCGATGAATCTGACGATGGTGAAACCTCGTGCTGGAACTCCGATATTGTCCTTCACCGGAGCTGCTATCAGTTTCTTCTGTATAGTGTTAGCTTCGTTGCGATTTTTTATATCTTCCAAGGAGATCTCGGGGCCAACTGTTTCCATCGATACCACGTGAAAATCGTAGCCGTGAAGGTGCATGGGGTGATCCTGATCCCTGTTCAAGCCTACAGAGATTTTTTTCAGTATCATCATGTTCAACATAACGAAACTGTTGTTTGGAAATTTACATACAATATACGACATATATTAGTATACCGATAGATTAAATTTAATATATAAATTCCAACTAACAGCTGACCTTTCTTCATGTAACTACGCATCATTAATTTCATCGAATTTGTTTTACATTAAATTTGTTATGCCTTTTGTATATCAACGCATTACCCTGATAGAAAAGCGATACGACGAGTAGCAGTTGACTCAATGTTTGCGACATGTGCCGCACATGTCAATATCGCCACTTTCCGTAGTGCTTGGCCATTAGGGTAAAAGCATGTAACATATTGCGGTCGGCAGTAAAAACCTTAACAGACTTTTCTCATGGAATCTGACTTTTGCGATAAAAATAAAAGTTTGATTGCAAGCAGAGATTATGTGTTGTTGATGACACTTTGCTGTTCATTGTACATAAGCGAAAACGTGAGCAATGTTGATTACCGTTTCTGAGACCGACTGAGCCCGGGATCAATAGGGCAAGAGGTGTTTCATATTCTTACAGGTATATTATTACAAGCTTACGAGGAATGTAAACTTGAGTTCCAATAGAGAGCTTAAGCTTGTATAGAGACGTTTTAGTTACAGTTTGACTATTACCGTTATCAGAATTCCTCTCTTGTTTTATACTTGATTAAAGTTGGATTTGTTAAATCAACAGTTTGTACATGAACTTAGATATGAAGCTGGTGAAACAACTTTGTGTTTCTATATATTTTTTTATAAAGGAGCAATCCGTTTAGAAATGAAACAATCAATAAATCAATTGTTTTTACCAAATAATGTCTGTATCATTCTTCAATCGTTCATCGATACTTTCCCATTAGGAAGGTCTTTAAGTCCGTGGTGTTGAGACGCTGGCGCGTCTCTTGATTGATGCTGAGTACAAGATACCGAAAAGATTTTCATTTGTACAGCAATCTCAAATATTGCAAAAAAATTTTTTATAGTAACTCTACGAATATTCATTCGGTATGCGAATGTTACGGTCAAATATATTACCTGTACATTTTTTTCTAGTGCAGCATGTTTCTACGTTTATACTTACTCGAATCGACGAAAACGACTTCTACCAAACTGTCCTTCGCAGCTCGATATATAACAGGACACGAGCAAAAACCATCGACGCACTCTTTACTCGTGTCGTTGCTTTCGGTACAATACATATCACTCGTTAACTCGCTGCTGTCGGTTAGCAAAGGAAATGCCGGATACTCAAAGCTAATGTCGTTAATCTGCGGATACGGACCGGGAGCGTAATAAGAATCTATAGACAAAACAAGGCGCTTAGTTGAAAAATCGGTTCAACAAATTCATTCTAACGAGCATAGCTTTCAGAGAATTTTTTACTCATGTTTCAAAGTATTTTTTGCAACTTCATTTTCTTTTTGTTGTTAAGCGAAAGCTCACCGTATGCATTGAAAGAAAATTCAAAGTAGAAAGTGTGATCCGGTGTACCAGTAATGTTCATTCGATTTGGCGTCGTATCGTTTAGTTCCACTATCCTTACAACTGTATTATTCCGATAATCATAAGTCCCGATTTGTACTGGATTCAGCAACTGTGGTCGTAAGAAAAGTGAAAAAAAATGCATCAGCAATGCTATTGGATACCAGCAGATTCGATTACTGTTGGGGAAAATGCTTACGACTCCTGATCTGTTCGCGTCGTTGTAACTCGTCGTGCCGGAAGGTTCTTCATCTTCAGAATCTTTATATCTGAGCACAGCGACCTCGGATACTTGAACGTCTTTCTCACAATCGCCCAGTCCTCTGTACCTAATCCAATAGTTTCCAGGTTTTTTGTCAGAAGATAAAACGAAATCATATCTCTCCCCTCCATTGATTATAAAAGACTGAACTTCGATCGGATCAAAAGTCCCGCTCTCGGAAGCTATCATGATCAAAGTATGATCGTCAATCGATATTTGTACCGGACAGTATACAGGGCTGTTGAATATCGTTCTGAAGCGATATCTTTTACCCTGAAACAGTTAAATTTTGAAAAGTAAACTGTATATAAAAGATATCGATTGCCGGCTATTGTGGAAAATATATTGCGAGGGCTTACCGACTCGACCTGAAATATTTTCCGAGGTGTCGTGTAAAAGGTATTGTTCGACGATATCTTGGCTATCGATGCCAAACCGTCGATAAGAAGACCGTAACCGGAAACCGCGGAGTTTCTGTGAAGTGCCGTTAACAGACGAAACGCTGTCGAAGCATTGTACCAGTGCCATATTATCATAACGTGTTCGGCTAAGTCGTGATCGTAATATCTTTTTACGGGATCTTTGGACTTGCGGACAATCAAACTTCCAAAGAGACCGTCGGCCTCTTCGAAACCTTCAGAAGAAACACGATATCAGTGGGGAACGGGGCACAATGGGGCAGTGGGGCAAAGTTGAGCATTCAAACAATATTGAAACCTTACGTTTTACTCTCACTGTGCCGTTTTGCCGCACTTTCTCATTTTGCCCGCTCGCCCCATAACACAGAATTTCACATGATCATATATTTTGTAATATACCTATATGCGAGTGCCAGATATGAGTACCGGCCGGTGAGGCTTTGAAGACGTACTCGAAGGTATTGTGAGGAAGAATCGGACATTGCGTAACGAACGGTGTACCGTCCATGAACGGAGAGTCGACTTGATGAATACCGTGCCAGTGAATCGTTGCACTATCACTGGCGAAAGCATTAACGACTGTGACTCGTATGGTATCGCCTTCGCACACTTGAACGCTGGGTCCTGGAAGCATGTGATTCGCAACGGTTATGGGACGAACGTGACCTCCCGCGGTGACGCAACCCTCGCGAAAGCAATCTTCCGTCTTCATCGGACAACCGCGGCAGGCGTAACTCATAGAAGTATACTGAGTGAGGGTGAAGGTGTAATTGCACGAACGACTCTCGCCAACGATGCATTCCCTGTAGCAAGGGTGTGAAGATCCACCTGAAAAAAGACATTCTTTATTATTTCACTTCATCACAAGCCGAAGAAATGACAAAAATGATATAAATTTGATTAGCAAACGCTCACCAACTAATTCTGGATTATTGCGATTCTTCAGTGAAGATTTTAAGCGGAATGATTCAAGAGCCTGGCCGTAATTAATCAAATAAATAATCAACGCGAAGACGTCAAATGAGCTTCGCATTTTGCCGCTTCACAAAGTTGAGCTTTTTTGGTACCAGCTCAGGAAATGTCTGTTCGATAATAACCGTGGATAGGGAATAAACAGGTTGTGCAGCGCCCGTTTAATCGTAACGTAATCTACAATTATATTTTTTTGATACATATATTGATCAGTAACACTCTCGAGAAGTAATCATGAATCATGTCAAAGATAAGGTGAGTATAGGGATGTAACACGTTCATTAAGAGCATGAGAAGTCCCCCACCCACCCACCCATCTCGTGCTTAGTTGGTGTTAAGAACAGAAATCAACTTTTTTCACGGATGCTAGTATCTGTGGTCAAAAGAAAAGTGTCGAAAGTTCACACGTAATCCGCGTTCGACGATTCTTTTTTATGATTTTGAATACGCCCGTCCGTAAAAAACGTTCGTTACATTTTTTATCACCGATCGTGGTAGATGACCTGCTTTTAACGGAAATAACACTCGATGTAGTTACAGTACATATACCATTCTTATATATAAAACGTTCGATTACCTTTTACCATAACACAGAAAGGAAACTTTAAGATTGAAAGGGACATGAATTTACTAAAATATATAGTTCGTATTCGGTAACGCTGGAATACTAGATCGGGAAATTTACAATCAGCGTATGTGTAGTCTATATAACGATTTATGTAGCTACACAGGAATGCACAGAATTATCGTAAAGGCGAGCTAGCTGCTTAGCCAACAGATAAGACTTAATGAATTCTCACTGCACTTTCGATTATTTTCAGCGAACAACTCTTCAAACTGCTTTTTTTTAAAATTACATGCAATTGAATGTACACAAGAGTACGAGTATTGAAGAAATTATGGACTCCGCATATTCGCCGCCTCTCATCGAACGTTTCATCATCATATTTTACATCCGCGAATGAGAAACGCGGCAGTATGAAACAAAAACAACTTGAACATTCTACGGTTCGAGAGTACACATTGCTTCTTTCACTTAATTGTCTTTCTTCATTCTGTTTGACGTCATTCTATAGATTATGGAGTCGCGGCCAGGGTCCATGTCGGCGATGGCGACTACACAAAGAAAAGTTCATTATTGTCCGCATGAGCTTTCCTCTTGTTTTTGAAAACTTGGTAATGTTGTACGTACTGCAAATGGCGAGGAGAGAGAAGACGAAGGCAACTCCGAACCACAGAAGTATATTGAATATTACCGGATAACTCTCGTTGTATCTCTTAGCAAGGTTCAGATCTTCAACCTGAAATCATTCGTTTATTGTGTCAGATAATGCGAGTGATATTCAGTTAGTTCATCTCGAGATTCTCTCGACACTTACTATTCAGCACAACTGTCTATGCAATTATCACTTGTATATATGCATATATATGTTAACGATCAGACTTTAACATAATCTATAATTGATAATGTACAAAAAATCATCATGATAGTAATAACGTTAATAACCATGCTTATCGCGCTGAACGAAGATCCCTGAACACAAAAACGACCAACCTATCGACAAATCTTATTTTTCGAGAGCAAAAAAAAGGACACGCAATCGAGCAAAAGCGCATGCACAAAACAACTGGGTTTTGGGTATATTTGCTAAACTCATGGTGCTGATAAGAATTAAACCAGTAACGCCTGGTGTAAATAAAAGCCTGCTGCGGATATAGGTTCCATCGTCTAGCTAGCTTGAAGCCATCGATCTAAGCAGCCATGGCAGATCGTATCTAATCAAACAAATTTTTATTTAAAAAAATTTGTAGACGAGCCATACGGATCAAAGGCTCTTTGCCAAATTATCATTGGAACTAGTAATTAATCAAACTAAATTTTTTGATGTATTTGTTTGACTACATTCCGACAACCGTATCTTCGTACTAGATATAGCATCGGGAATTTACTGGTACTAAAAGAGTACAGAGTACACGTGAGTGTGTGGAATTTTCTTTTTCTCTTCCCTTTTTTAACGATACCTTCAATGGTTGGTTTGTGTGCTCTGTATTGGCATTAGTATGATCATTGTTACGTGTCGCACTCTCCAGTTCTTCACTGGCATTTTCGGTACTACTTTCCCTAGTCTCGGTTGCTTCGGTGCCTCTATTCTCACTTTCCGTCTCATCCCTCTCGGTATTCGACAGGCTTTCGACGGAATTTGTAATAGTACTACCCTCGGTAACCATGCCTGTCTTCGATTCTTCCTCGTAATTTTTTTCACCCTCCTCGCCATCATCATTATTCTATAAAACATTGTTCTTCAATACTTTTTTTTTTCCAAAAAGTGTCGAGTAATTTAATGGAAACACATGCAATGCTTGCCAACCAATGAACTGAAGGTCACTGGTGGCACGAATTTGATATTGAAACGAAAAGAGCGGCTATGTCTTTTTTTGCGTCTCGATATATATTACAATGTATCAAATGATCGTGGGCGTTACTAGACATTTGTTTGGATTATGTGCTCGTTAAACATGCACAAATGCTACTTTAATACTCAGAACACGGGGATAACGCCATTATCGCCTTTTTTTCTTTCTCTTTTTCTTTTACAAGCTGAAGTTTGTCATGCGCTGTTAGCAATACCTGAATATTGTCAATAACGGGCGACGATGAGGTACTCTCGGGAGTTTTATCTTTTTTATCGCTATCGTCCTATAAGAATTTTTTCATAAATTCCGCAATAAAAAAAATCTCGCCACTTCTTCGCGAAAAATTGTCACAGAATACATTATTCGATATTCCTCTACTGACCTTCAATGGTTTTGTTTCTTCCCTGCGCTCTCTTGCAAGATTTATCGCACGAGTGTGTCGGACTTTGCTCGCATCATTGGTGAACGCCGCGATAACCACCTGCATGTAATAATCGAGCATTTGAATATATTACTATCTTTAGTAAAGACAGCTTTTGCAGAAATGTCAATTTTACCTTATCGCTGTAAGCGTCCATAAAAGCCTTGCTGATATCACTGAGAGCGTCGTTGAGAAGGGCAAGAGCTTCTTTAACCGCCGGCGAGTCCTTGCTGTGCAGATCGATCAAGGGTCGGACGCCGGAGACAACGAGCCAGTAAACATCCGGTTTGCCATTTGCCGTTATTGCGGACGGTACTTTCTTGGCGATACCGTGAAGGAGCTTCAAATCCTCTATGTACTTGCGATCTTCCTCGTTGTTCAAATTCAATGACTTCAGGGAAGTTTCGTCAATGGAAGTTGGTTTTAATTCGCCCAGTGCTGACTGGCCAAGCTGAGAAAAGAATAAATTGTTTTTCATTGTTGAAATCAAACCGATTGCCGTCACTATGTATTAACGATATATTTTTTAAATTTGCCTAACAGTAAAATTCCGTAACTGCAGTGAGTATACATATCGAGATTATTCAATAGATAAATACATTCAAATCTCGATAAGGTTCGTAGCAACGTTATGACATTTGATTGTCAACGATAGGAGAACTTGTATGCAATGTTTTACTGCATTGATTCCAACTAGAAAAAAGATTTTTGGGAAGAGATTCATGCAATGGTGCACATTTTTTTTGTTCTAGGGAAGAAGTTTATAGCGTTGTGTTATTCGTTGATCAAAAAGGTTTTTTTCAGGTTCGATTGACATGGCAAGTTTGCAATAATAGTTCTACCACAGTTATTAAAGACATTTTTGGGTGCTCTGCGAGAATCGTGACATAACTAAAAACTGCATGTTCAGTCCAATCCAGTATAACGAAATTGTTATTAATAATATCACAATTTTTTTGTGCATTTGAATATTTGGTAACATTGTCATACGTACTTGCCGTACCAATAAATGTTTTCCATATTTCTAAAGCCACGTTGCAAACTCAATAGAGGGACCTCATTTTTCGATGAGGAGGCGGTTCATTTACCGTTTGCTCAAAGTGAAATGAAACGGCTATGCCTGAGACATTTGCAATTTTCCAATGCCGCCATTTTTTTCATGGAAAAATTCGGCATGGCATGGCAATTCGGTTTTATTATGAGCCAAATCAGTTGCACTTTGACAACCCTAAAGGCAGGTGGAATGGCGCAGTCAATAATGAAAATTGTAATTTTATTTTTTAAAAGGTACTGAAACCTTACTATTTACATATTAGATAAGCCCATTCCATAATCGTTAGACGCAATGGTATTCTATTTCTGTAAAAAAATAGAATTTCAGCGTATTACAGGAAAGAGTTGAAAAAATAGAATTACCTTTTTCATTACCGGAGGTGCGCGAAATGGGCAGGAAGGAAGGTGTATCATATCACCTTAAGGGTATGTGAATCCTTATTGGTTCTGGCATGTACAGACAAAAAAGATGTCGTATCGGAAATTGGAACGATATATACTTCCGATGGGACGTTACTTTTAATCGTCTATGCGAGAATGTGTGAGAAAAGTTGATTACAGTTTTTGATACAACGCGAGTCTCGGTTTAGTGAGAAGGGGGAGTTTTTGTGTGGCCTGAACACTATATGAACTGCAAGTGGCAATAACATCTCTACTGCTCCGGTCGGCCAGTTACATGACTTTCATCTGTTGTTAAGACGAGGTAACATTTAGTCAGTTAGTTGAAGATGACATTCGGTATCACAGACTGTACATCATTCTCATCTTTTGTTGTGGATAGCACTGTCAGCTCTGTATTCCTTGCACTCGACAAATTGCCATATCACCTCAAAAACCCCAGGAACTTACAGCATCCAATCCGTCGCTGACACAAATTCTGACAAGAGTATTATCTTTATCTCTCTCCTCGAGTCTCCTACTTAGAGCTTGCCATGTAGTTTCTTCAACTTCGTCGACTTCCAGAGGGAATTTCTTCCCCCTCGGAGAGTCCAGAGACTCAACGCCCTCTATGGCAATTCCAACAACAGCTTCGGGGAGATCAAAGGGGTTGCTAATGTACATACCAGACCAGTTTCCTCTCTGAGAACAGAATGAAGAAAAGATAATCCCGAGTGGAGAAAGAAATATTCCGAGGTTGTGAAACTGTGCTTTGACTGATTACCTTTTTTGGAGTAAAACCCAAAGCAGCAGAGAACACTTCTTTGAGCAAACTCTGATCGATCTCTTGCTTGCCATTGAACTCTACGCTGTCGGGACTGTGCAGTACGATGAATTCCCCACTGGCGAATACTGCAAGATTGATCATGTAAAATAAAGATTAGTAGTTTTGAACTTATAAGCTTCAGAAACTACCAAGTAGAAGAAAGACAGAACTTTACATCTACGGTATTCCGTTTAAACCGGAGGTATGGCTGTGGCTTTTTCAATGTCTATTTACTGCGTCCAGATTATTGAACTATGTCCTTTGCTTTTTTGTATACTCTATTACCATTTTTTTAAATTGATGGGCGTCTAATTACAAAAGTACATAGGTTTTCCCGTGAAATAAATAAATAATAATTTATTAATCGAAAACGCCACACCCCCGCTCTATTTGTACATGAAGTTACGTTGAAAAACAATATATGATATTTCTTTTCAACAAACTTAACGTAAAAACATTAATGAAATCATAGTTACCAGCGGCTACTGTGAACGTTGCCCACAAAATTGGACGATACATTATTATTTTGGGTGAATAGAACAATCGTTAGATCGCGAAAAACGACAAATATCCTTCTCTAACCCAAGAAAAGGAACTGTACCCAGATCATATGACACGAACTTAGTTGATCGAAATTCCAGATGGCGCTTCGGAGAGCCCGGAAACCTCGTGATCGCGTGTGCTTCCACTTATCGATTGTTCCCCGTGTCTAGATTATCGTTCTTTTCGTTGTGTGCACACCCGTGAGATTGTGAAGTCACCAGCAGGCGGGCCCGTCCGTACGCCCGTAGCCTACGATCAGTCTCCTCGTCCAAAAGGCACGGGAAAGTTTATCTGGCGCTTCCCACAATTTGAGTGTTTCACGAAAACGTCGAGTCGCAAACGAAAGCGTGGATGGGCGTTGAGAATTACTCTTCAAGCCCCATAGAACAGTGTGACTTTTATTCGACTCCGAAATAATCTTGCGACGAATTGGGTAAAGTGAAGAACTCTGAAAAATGGGTTCCCTGTTCAGGAGCGAGGAGATGACCTTGTGTCAGCTCTTCCTGCAAAGCGAGGCTGCGTACGCTTGTGTCTCCGAGCTCGGCGAGCTTGGCCTCGTACAATTTCGAGACGTAAGTTTCACCGTCGACCTTCGTATTATTCTTACTCGGGCTCGAATTTTCTTTCTTCTTTTTTTGTTACTTTTCCGTTACTAAAATAAGGTAGATCAGATGAATATAAAATAAGAATTTTTACCCGGTATTCGGCGTCTGTCGCGGTTTTTTTGACAGCTGTCGGATCCGAGTTTCAGAGTACGCAGTAAACATTTTACGAATAATTCCGTAGCTAAATCCTGACGTCAATGCCTTTCAACGGAAATTCGTTAACGAGGTACGTCGCTGCGACGAGATGGAGCGCAAGCTTCGGTATCTCGAGAAGGAGATCAAAAAGGACGGCATACCAATGTTGGACACAGGCGAAAATCCGGAAGCTCCACAACCCAGGGAGATGATCGATCTGGAAGCTACGTTCGAGAAACTCGAGAATGAACTGCGCGAAGTCAATCAGAATGCGGAGGCTTTGAAGCGGAACTTTTTAGAGCTCACAGAACTAAAGCATATACTGAGAAAAACGCAAGTCTTCTTTGACGAGGTAAGAGATTTTGAGATGACCTAAAACATATAACCATCAACATTGAATCAATGAAATTTTAATATATATATATATTTTTTCAACCATTGTACTGATTTATCGGTGGCGCTTCGTTAAGCAGAATTTATCAGCTGCTATGCTGTGATAACAATGTTCTAACAGAGAAGTCAATGACTCCACAATGAGAGACAATTAAAAAAAAAAAGATTGTTTTTTTTCCCTGAGGATCATAAAATTAGGGGAAACAACGTGATCTCATGGCAGGGCATCCACGACTACAGCTGCGAATGAGTTTTGTTCTATAATTTCTTTTGCATTCGTCGCTGTCCGATTGGCCGCCTATTTTACCAAATTGCATGATATATTTTTAATTTGTGATTTGTTCTTACATAGGAAAATTGCTTGATAAAAAAAAGTCAGGAAACGATGATAATAAAAATAACAATAATTCTATTGCATTTGCTTGGAAGGACTTGCGAGAATGATATTAGGTACTTCTCACATCATAATATTTGCATATCATGAAACGACAGTTTGTAACCATAATTTTAATTTATAATATCGATGATAAAGTTGTTTATGAGAAAATGAAAGTGAATCCTCAAGATTTTTACATCATAACGGTGCTTAGTTACCAATGAAAAAAAAATGAATGATATCAGGCGCTTAGGACAAAAGAAATTTAGATAACAATTAATGAGAAATTTAACAATGTACTAACAAAACTTTGAACTTGTCTTATGTTATGAACGACGTCGAGTTATCCCAAATGTCTTCGTTACATGTTTATTAATAAAAAATGTTGAGTGATTTTAGGGATACTTAATGTGTTAGTGTTGCCAACTAACAAAGTTGCGGTATTGCAACGAACACAAGTCACTCGCTGTGCCCTGTCTCCCCCCTTACATTTCACCGCTTCCTTGAAAACAAGAAACATGAAAGAAAACACGAGTTTATAAGAACGTAAGTAGTAGTACTTGACAGCTTCAAAGATATTTGCCATCCTCAAACGGTATTATAACGATAAAACGTTGTTCTCTATTAACAGATTTTTTGTCCTTTCCGTCTCCATCCTATTCGCATACTTCATTTTTACCGTTGCCTCGTCAAAAAATCACCAAGCAATCGAATTATTCTCGGAACCAACGATTTGCTTTTCTTCTTGCCCGTTTCGAAAAATCTCCGCACCGTTTATTGAGCGGTAAGCTGCGCATGACGTTCTTTCGTACATGTACGATAATTTCCGCGGACGATAATTAGTGAATATTTACTGACAAAAATAAGCATTCACCATTTCTCAGGTTCGCGGAAATTATTCTCATCACAAAAGTACACGGCGCTCGGTACTTCAAATGAATAATCGAATAACGTCGTTTCGGCTGTTATGCCGTTTTGGCATTAGAGCTTCGGTATTTGCAACTCAATATTATGCCAAGCTCGTTCGTATAATATGGCATCATTGCGTAACTTTCGCGTATATTTCTTCGGTATATATCCAAAGACTCATGGATGCGAATAGACTTAAAAAGATGTGTGCCAAATGCTGCTCTTGCAGCTGTTAAATACGATGTAAAATATTGCACTTGTTTAATACGACGGTCTCTGTGATGCGGGACTGTATTTACGTAACGCAATCCCACCCGATATTTGCCTCCCGAACGAATTGTCCTTGTATCTATGCGTTGAAAGTGATTGTTTGGTAATTTTCTGACGATGTTCATTATCGACATCTTAATGGTTTCCCTTATTAATTCATGAAAACGGACAGGGAGATTTTTTTGCGGATCTCGAACGAGACAGACGGAACTTACAGCTGTAGACGTCCGGGAGCAGCATGCATAATTAACGGTGATTCAAAAACAGTTTGCAGCTACTAAATCGTATTAATATCGGATGGATGAATAGTACATGGAGAAAAAGAATTTAAAGCATGTTTACGCTTAATCTTCATCGATGTATCTCATAATTATTTTATTTTATTTATAGACGTTATGTTGACAAGCAGACTCTTAATCGACGCTGTATGTTAATTTTTTCTTGTCATCGAAAAGTTTTTCAGTTTTATCCTTTCGTGGTTCGAACGAGGATTACCCGTTGGTACATCGCGATTTTTTATTTTTCACATTTTCCACATTTTTCACATTTTTCACATTTTTCACATTTTTTTTTCGTTAAACGAACTTGAAAAATTGATAGCTATTGATATTGAAGCTGACGAGTCGAGAGAGAACAAGAAAAGAAACGAGATTATAATTGGCGGGTGGAGACAGGGCGAATCGAGGGGTGACATGTGTTTGTTGCCAGGCTGAGCATGGAGGTGTCGTGTCGCAGATGGCAGATCCAAGCCGCGAGGAGGAGCAAGTCACTCTCTTGGGTGAGGAGGGCCTCCGCGCTGGCGGCCAGGCTCTCAAGCTCGGGTAATTAATTGTGGCGTTCCTCTGGTAAAAAGGTGCAAAGCGCAGGGAGCCGCCAAAAGTTATCCGATTCAACCAAAATCCACCGATTATCCGTCTAACCGATTCGGATAAATTCTCGTTACAGAAGCTTGTAAACTCTCGGATATCATTAGTTGCGATCACTACGCTCTGCACTAAAAAAAAGAAAAAAATTTAAATAAAAAAAAATCCTACAGACACGTGTGACCGAGAGTCATCTCCGTACAATATGCATGAAACTCGCATTTAATCTCACTGAACACATTTGCTCCACCAATTGCACACCTATGCACTGTGTACCGGTGGTATGGCTCTCGGTTACAATACCGTGTCGGTCATCAGATTACGTACGGAAAACAAAATGATATGATAAAAAGCAACGACAAACAATCCATCCATCAGATAGGCCAGCATAGGACAAATCGCGTCGCGCTTATTTGTAAAGCTATTCTATATTTATTTTTTTTGTTTACGATTTTTAATTTAATTTATCATTTATGTTATACATAAATGGAAATTCCGCACAGCCGAAATTTTAGAGAAGAAAAAAATGCTCCACGCGTTTGTAGATACGATTTTGTTTGACGTCTTTCACGTAGTATTTTTTGAAAGGTGCACATCAGCAAATGCAGAAAAAAAAGGAAATATGCTCGCTTTTATTAGAGGGCACGGATGAGTCAGTGTGTTATATATGGTTACAGCACCTCGATACTGCAGCAGACACCATAGGAGCAAACTATAGGAATCCCCTGAGGCAAGCTGTTATCTGAAACGTCTCTTATTTGCCGTTTGCGCATTTATCTGTTTTTACCATTTTTTTTTTCTAATGCTCGATGTGATTTGCCTGTAGCTGTTCAAAGCTCACACGCTGCCCGGCAAAAGAGAGACTCTGAGAGCTAAACGACGAAAAACCAATGAACACTCCACACCGGGCCCGTAACCCAATAATGACTGTAAATTATTATGCTGAAAAAAATAGAAACCCGGTCACGGACGTGACCGTTATAGCTTTGTGACATAACAATTCTACCATTTAATTATTTTAAAAAATAAAACTTGTTATGTATCGTTTTGGAAACCTAAAAAAAGGGCTGATTCGCTTCGATATCACATTTTTTATCGCTACAAAAATGTCAGCAAATCATTTCAAACTGTATCGAATATTGTTCACTGGAGTTGAAACTGCGAGTACGCATTAAAAATTTCTTCTTTTATTGCCATTCTTATTGCAGCCGCGAGTTGATAAACGAAACAACACGTAGATCAGATTTTTGAAGGTATTTTTTATACATATATATATATATACAGAGCGACATGTCGTGTGAATAACATAAATGATGATGGTGTGGCCATGGGTATGTATACTATGAAAAATAGACTCTTATTAACAATATAAATTTCTGTAGCGCACGCAGCTTTCACTCACGACTCAACGATGCTTTTCGGTTAGCTTATTTTTTTTTATAAATCCAAATTCGAGTCATCATTCAACTTTACTGAAAAGTGTCGTTGATATTGATAGCGCTCTACCGCAATCACCAGCACTTTGCCTGACCTCGAATGCCTGAAATCGCTTATGCTGCCTGCTTTTTCGTGCGTTTGCATTATTATTTTTATTTTTCTGTATATCGTTGAGTACACACACGAATCCAAGAGGAGAACACAACAGAGAATACAACGGAACAACGTCAGCGATAAAACGAGCGAAAGATAAATCGTGCATAAGTCATAATGTGGAAAATTGATCACAAATTTTTAAATTACCTATAAAACGACCAGGTAAAGGAAAAACGATACTCAGTTGGAAGGGGTGTACACAAAACAGTACCACCGAATACGTAGACATATTTTTTATAGAGTAAACGTCGCTGATTAACGACTTTCGTTGCCGTTAAAGGAAATTTCTTTAATTCGATTTAATTATCCTCCCTGTCAACAATTTTTTTTATATTTTTTCAGAAGTATCGTATAAATAAGAATTGCCATTGTTCGTCATAATTGTATCTGTTTACACTTAACTTGAGAGTTACACAACTAAAGTTAAAGAGAGTGTTATTGTTTGAGAAAGAAATGAGCAAAAAAAAAAAAACTCAGTGCAATGAGTGGTAGCCACATTAACCATTTTGGCAATTCGTATTTAGAGTGTGGTGTTGATTGAGAAAAATCATCGAAGATTCGGAGTCTGTTGGAATTAATAGGGAGAAAAAAAAAAAAAAACCATTAGCATAGGACTCCGAATGTTCGATGGTACTTTTTTGATGACACCTGCACGCACACTGAGAACGCCAAGCACCCTTGCAACGGCAGAGTGGCGTTGAAGCATTGTGGTCGTGTCTAGTGTGCTAATGTGGTTGTGTCTTGTCTGTTGTGTCGTCAGCAAGAGCACGCAGGCTTGAACCCCACCGAGTCCATGACACGCGCGTTGATTAGTGACGATAATATCGCCCGCCAGTCTGCCCTTGGTCCTGTCCAGTTGGGGTACGTACCTAGAGTGACCTCCTTCATTAGCTACCACTTACCCCCCCCCCCCCCCGGCCCCTCTTTTACCCTATACCATCTCTTACTCTATCTCTTTTAGCAACTGCTTCAAACATCTTTACATACTACTTAACAACTAACAAATACAGGCGGTTTTTTTTTCGAATACATCTACAGGGATAAAAAATTCAATTCGACGGTTCATCACAAATAATTTCATTGTGTCGTTCGTTCGATCACGGAAAATATAATATTACAAAAACTTGATTTATTATTTATTATTTTTTGACGTCCGCCATAAGTTAATACGTTATTGACTTGTCGATATTTAGCTTGGTACTCTACACGTCTTACTTTTTGGTAATACGACGATAACCCTATAGTAGTATTTGTCTGTGTAATGCAGGTAAAAATTTGAAAATCCGTGGACCTGTGGTATTATCTTTGGAATGCTGCATCGCCCCCGTTTCATATTTAGTTGATACATATAATTGTGGATTTTTATTGAATTTATTTTAGACATTGTACGTAGGTGCATCGCACGGATGTTGAAACAGTATCACTGTCCCACTAAAGTCTAATATACTCGAATACAAATCATATCTCTAACGACTGCTTAAATCGAAGATAGAACACATCCGCAACATTTTTGTTTTCTCGACGTAACTCGAGCTCGAACATGTAATATTGTTAATTCACGCCTAACTTACAAAATCACTCGTTCTCTAAACATTTCGCATATAAAAAAAAAAGATCATCCAAAGCTCGCAACTTCTCGATCATACTTATATCCTTAGTATTCCGAACAGAAGATTTGTCACGTTGCTCGTGGGGCATCGCCTGCTGCATCACATCGAACACGTAGTTAAATGCGTTAAATCGTTTCAACTTTTTAACGAGAGAGTGACATCGTTTCAGTGAGTGTTTTTGGTTTGCTGTTGATTGTAAAAAAAAAAACCTTTTCACTGTCGTATTTGAGCATCTTTTTTTTCCATAATACAATAACATGGTACACACGTAATAAATACCGTACATCTCATTGTATTATCGCAATGATGTAAAAGGTATGTAAAAAAAAAACAAAAAAAAAACAACAAAAAAAACAAGAAAAAATGACCATGGCTACAAAAATCATCATTCGCCTTTAAGCACCGTCAGATATCGGCTCGCACAACTGATATAAATATACATACATCTATGATAATATTTTTGTAAAGGGCCTCGAACTTGAAACGATTATCGTCACGATACTTGTCAGCTCCAATCGATACAGATTGAAAAAGAGAGCGAAAAAAAAGGCGTACGCATCTCTGTAGAACATTAGGCGTTTTGTGAAGTGTTTTACGAGTTTAAAGGGTAGACATTTTTATTTTTTTTTTTTTTTTTTTTTTTTTTTTTGAGATCTCCGGCACAAATCCGGGATAAATAGTGTTACATTCGTTTAACGACGTTGCTGACTTTTCATCGTTATTAACTGTGTTAAATAATCCCCCCCTCCTCCCCCCCCAGAATAAATTAAAAAAAAAAACGTAAATCACATTAGCTAGGGCTTTCTGTATGTTCTATCGACCTCACGTAGGTCGGCATTCTCACGATATTTCTTATTAGTTTCGTCGCGGGAGTTATACTGAGGGAGAGAATCCCAGCGTTCGAGCGCATGCTGTGGCGAGCGTGCAGAGGAAATGTTTTTCTTCGACAAGCTGAGATCGAAACACCTCTGGAAGATCCGTCTACGGTAAAATACAATAATTTAACTCGGTGAAATACGAACGACTGAATTTTTTCACGCATACATATGATTTATCGCAGGGCGACCAGGTCTTCAAGTCCGTGTTCATCATCTTCTTCCAAGGTGACCAGCTGAAGACACGCGTCAAGAAAATATGCGAGGGTTTTCGCGCGACTCTCTACCCTTGCCCGGAGGCACCGGCCGATCGTCGCGAAATGGCAATGGGAGTCATGACACGGATCGAAGACTTGAACACCGTACTGGGCCAGACCCAGGATCACAGACATCGGGTGCTCGTAGCCGCCGCTAAGAACATTAAGAATTGGTTCGTCAAAGTTCGGAAAATCAAGGCCATCTATCACACTCTCAATTTGTTCAATTTGGACGTCACCCAGAAGTGTCTGATCGCCGAGTGTTGGGTACCAGTTTTGGACATCGAGACTATACAATTAGCCCTGCGTCGTGGAACGGTAAATCCATCGAACAATCAATTTCATAGATTTTAAATGATATTTTTTGCACCGACTGTTATCGTTACCGTTATTATTATTTCAGGAACGCAGCGGCAGTTCGGTACCGCCGATTCTCAATCGAATGGAGACCTTCGAGGATCCACCGACTTACAATCGTACGAACAAATTTACGAAAGGTTTCCAGGCGGTGATAGACGCCTACGGAGTAGCTTCCTATCGCGAAATGAATCCGGCACCTTACACGATAATAACGTTCCCGTTTCTCTTCGCTGTTATGTTCGGCGACACGGGACACGGTCTGATCATGTTTCTTTTCGGGTGCTGGATGGTCCTCAAGGAAAAGCCACTTGCCGCGCAGAAAAGTGACAACGAGATATGGAACATTTTCTTCGGTGGTCGTTACATTGTTTTTCTCATGGGTCTGTTCTCGATGTACACGGGCTTCATATACAACGACATCTTCTCAAAGTCTCTGAATATATTTGGATCGTACTGGGCAATAAACACAGATTGGCCGACGATACACGAAAACAAGGAGTATCAGCTGGACCCAAACACAACCTCGTACGTCGGTCATCCTTATCCCATCGGTATGGATCCGATATGGCAACTCGCTGAGAATAAGATAATCTTCTTGAACTCCTACAAGATGAAGATATCGATAATATTCGGTATCATACACATGGTGTTCGGTGTTGTCGTCGGTTTATGGAATCACTTGTACTTCAAGAGACGTCTCAACATCCTATGCGAATTCATTCCACAAATCGTATTCCTCATTTTCTTGTTCTTTTACATGGTTATACTGATGTTTATCAAATGGATCAAGTACGATCCGAAAGATATAGGTGAGTTGTGGACTTTTTAAATCAGATCTTTTCAATGTGTAGCAAACAATTTCATAATAATTGTTTTTCAATTCTTTTTTTTCATAGATGTTGCTTACGGTCCATTCTGCGCTCCGTCGATTCTCATTACTTTCATCAACATGGTTTTGATGAATCCCACTACAAATCCGGATGTGTGTCACAAATGGATGTACGCAGGTCAGGGTGTCATTCAAAAGATGCTCGTTATATTGGCCCTTCTTTGCATACCGTGGATGCTCCTTGCCAAGCCCATAATGATGATGCGTGGCAGACAGAGACGTCATTATCAGGTATAGCGTATATCTATTGCACCTTTAAAGTCGTAGCTCAAAGAGGGTGCATCGTTTCCAGTCGAAACTAAGATTCAGAGAGTACTGTGAATACTCCTCAACCGAATAAAAATCTGCAAAAAAAGTCAATCTTATCCAAGGGGCAAAAAAGGAAGATTTTCTCCTTCTCTAATTTAAAGAAAAGAAGCATCATTGTGCTCGATAACGCGCTGCAAACAGTAAACATCGCAGATAACAACATTTAAAAACGAATAAACAGATAAAAAATTTAATTGGACGAATATTTTTAAGGAAATTGTGGTACATGAACAGTAAACCCATTTTGTTTAAGAGAGTAAACATTCAACCATAATTTTCTAAACAGTTGAACAATCACGGTACCGAGAACGGAGACGTCGAAGGTGGCGCAGGTGCTCTCCAACAAAACGCCGCCGGTGCTCCTGTTCCCCACAAAGAGGAAGAGGAAGAAATTAGCGAGGTGTTTATCCATCAGGGAATCCACACAATTGAATACGTTCTTGGCAGCATATCTCACACTGCTTCATATCTACGTTTGTGGGCTTTGTCTCTCGCCCATGCACGTAAGTCCCATAGACAATGAATGATTACTCTATTATAATTTAAGTTTCGGTGTGGAACCGTTAATGATTATATGTTTACGTAATTCAGAGCTTTCGGAAGTTCTGTGGAACATGGTAATGAGAAACGGTTTAGCCCGGGAGGGTTGGGCCGGTGGTATCGTCCTATGGGCGATATTTGCTTTCTGGGCCGTCCTCACAATCGGCATTCTCGTATTGATGGAAGGTCTCTCGGCTTTCCTGCATACGCTTCGTCTTCACTGGTAAGATCGATACAACGAATCACAAAGATTTCTTTCTTTTCATTGACACTGTATTTTTTTTCAGGGTGGAGTTCCAGAGTAAATTCTACGCTGGTGTCGGGTACGGTTTCACGCCATTCTCTTTCGAGATAATTCTGGAGACCGCTCAGACAACACCAGAGGATTAATTCGTGTCGATTTAGAGAACGCAGCTTAGGGACATTGCCGGGAAGAATAGAATATAAAAATCCGATTAAGCGCATAGAATGTTCCCCGCTCGTGTATTATACGCGCTCGCATATACTACATGTATATCTCTCGAATTGAAATTAGCAAAGTTGAAATCCACAATTTCTATTATTTTCCATTCTAGCATGAAACGTGCTTAATAATAATCGTTTGACGTTATCAATAGATAAATTTGTCATCTCCGGATGGACGATCTTTCCAGCTCTTTGGAAGTTAAAGACATCTGCGTGTTTACTCGTGTCATTCCGGACGTTTCATTTCGAGAGTATTATCGACTAAAACTGTAAACTCTCTATTAAATGTAAAACTAAGTGTTTCCCGTCTTTAACCATTTCGACAATAGTGAGGAAATATATATATATATCATTTATCTCGAAGCAATACCGCGAGTCGTTTATTCAAATCCCCTTAGATCTTTTCTAAAATGAAAAAAAATCAAAGATCCCACAAGGCTTCGTAAAATAAATCAGTGTCGTATCGTTAGATCTGATATTATAGTTGAAAACATTTAATGTGTAGAAAAATAGCAATGCTTGTGTGTATCCGTCGGTTTCGTGAAACTCCATGGCACTTTGTACTACTACCTAATTATAATACATATATACCGAATAAAAGAAACAGCAGTTTGAAGGCGTTATTACGTCAGCATTGAATTATGATATTATATTAATTTTATTTTATCTACAAGGAAAAAATTTCATAACATGTTTCAATTCATTCTTAATAATTTTCGTTCAATTAAATTGGAGATCTGCTTATCATTAAACTTGGTAGAAAATTATATCACATTTGGGTGCGTCAAACACTGTCTCTCGGCCCGGACCACCTTTGGACTTTGAATCTTCGGGCGACCTATATATTTTTGTTTTCATTTACCGTTTTTGGTGGAGAAATATCATGTTTACTCGGTGCTGCTGGCGCCTGCAACATATCCTCACGATTTCTCAATCTATTTTCGTCCTTGTAGCGACGTTGATTATTACGGAACACTCAAATCAATCGTAACGTTGATTGGCTGGTGAAACGCCCCCGCTCTTTGCGCATTATCAGTGTGTTTCCCCGTACCATCGGCACTGGCACTCCAGCTCGGTCGGTAGTCGCTCGCCAGCCTCGAAACCGTCAGTTTCTCCGTCGTAGACATCGTCGTTTCACGTTCCAACAGAATACAAATATAGTATTTCCAGCAGTCGAATTTATCCGAAACCTTCGAAACGAGACGGACAAAGTAGTTACAATAAAATGGGAGAAAAACAGCGTGTTTGCATCGTCGGTTCGGGCAATTGGTGAGCATTAAATATTCACATATGAAATAATTGAAGATTAATGTCATCGTTATCGTGCGTCAGACTTTCAAATTTGATACTTCGAAAAATCGAACACTATCGCTTTTGTTTTCGAGCCATATTAAAACTCGAAACCAAAACGTAGCACACGTTCATTATATATTTACGTCATCCCGAAAGCTCGCCGCGTCTCTAGCCTTATTATTATTTTTATTTTTATAATGCCCAGGCGAGAGTTCGCGACACTCGCACGCGGTGGATGTCGCGTCTCTGGAAATTGTGCAGGATACTCATTATGCTATTGCGACGGAAAACAAACGTCACTGTCCAAACGCAGCCCCGGAAAATTAATTATGCACGTGTCTGAACTGTGTTCTTTTCTGTCAAGCTGTAGAGACAAGAAAGCGGACTGTATTAGCATAAAATTTTTGTGTGTGTGTGTGCGTGTGGGGTTTTTTTTTTAAATTTTTCAACACATATAAGAAATGCAACGGGAGAAAGTATTGTTTTTTTAACCTCTCGGAGGCATCCGTTGCGAAAGGTTATTTTCAGTCACGTGGCCCCACATCAGAATCCCGCGCAGATAATAATTGTCCCTGACCTTTCTACTCTATCGAATCATGGTGGAGCATACAAAGTACTTTTACAGTAAACTTGAAGTACTGTACATGGGTTTGTTATCACAATTGTATATGATTAAATAACATTCTATGCATAAAAACTTCCAACACCTTTCCATATATTAAATTTCTCAAAACTTTTTTTTTCACAGTTTAGGATAATTTTATTTCAAAACATCTCATTACTGATGTTACATGATGTCTCGTCTTTTTTATCACCGCAGTCGTTCTACCTGAATTCATGCAGGAAATCAACTGTGTAGCGCATTTACCATTCCTTTTCTTTCACTAAAAAAAAAATTAATAACAATAATGATAATGATGACGAATTCCGAGAACGGTGTTACATAATGAAAGCTAACATTCCTTTATTTTTCAGGGGTTCGGCTATCGCGAAGATAGTCGGAGCAAATGCTAAGCGGCTGGAAAATTTTCATGACCGCGTTACGATGTACGTCTACGAGGAGATGATAGACGGTAGAAAATTAACGGAGATAATAAACGAGACTCACGAGAACGTCAAGTATCTTCCGGGGCACAAATTGCCCGCCAACGTGGTGAGTTATTAGTGAAGTGGCCGAGAAAATAAAAATCAATATAAATATCATTGGACCGAACGATGTAGTATGGATTTTCGTCTAAAATCAACGATATGATCTACAGGCGTCTACTGTCGTCGTATCTCGCTTCGCATGTGTTAAGCCAGATAAAACAAAAAACGTATAAATTCGAGTGAACGATGTTCGGACACGTCCGTACGCAATACAATAAAATCACGTGATATTCGAGAGCCGAAGAAAATTCTTCAAAGCCACTTATCGAAAGGGCAAAAATAATATTGAGAGGCCATAAAGATATCACGTTGTTACCCAACGTCGCTCATAAATTACCGTTCTCGCACCGAGAAAATCTTCAAATGCCTTATCATATCTGTTTTTTTTTCCTGATAAACTGCATTAAAAAATGTTAAATTGCGATCGATAAAGCTGCGATATAATTTGCTATTTTCTCAGAGACCACACATCATCATTTTTCTGTAGCCATCAAAACGGGACATCGAGGATAACTGAAGTGTTATCGCGACTGTCGATGTTTTATCTCCTATTCATAAAAACTTTGCAGGTCTAAAAAATATATTTTTTTAACCCAAACATTTGACGACAACGATCCTTAAATATTCGGGTTTTTTTTTTTTTATATATTCTGTTACACGATCAACATTTTTATTCATAGGATAATAATATTCATAGGACGATTATTATTTACTAATAATTTATTGAGGGCAGTAGTACCTGATCGAATATTTAGTCACTTTACATTATTTGTCATCAGGCTATGACAACGTTGAAGCGTTTCTACTAACATTTAACTTTTTCATTATAGTTAGTAACATATTGAAAAGATGTATATTTTGCTTTTGCAACCAACTTAGAGAGCAAGTCCAGAGATTTCAGTCAAAGGGTGTGAAATAAATTGTATTATGTATTAAGAAAGAAACCGTTATCAGCTTTAGCTTCGATTCATGGCTCTCGAGATGTTGTACACTGAAAAAGAGCGGAAAATATTATTATTGACGAATAGAGAAATAAAGTTCGCGCAAAGTTTCCAGGCTTGCCTTTTCTGTATTTTAATGCTCTCCCATCCGTTAGTCTCTAAATCTTATAGCAAATTTGACAAAAAATGTTTTCTATGTGTAACACTATACATATACGCAACATAAAACAAGAATAGACTTTTTCTATTTTTTAAACCTCCTGAGTCGACTGAAACAAAATATTCGGATATCACATAACTTTTCGGTATCCTTACCTATTTTTCATATATTCTGAAAACATTTCAGAAATATTGTTAATCTTTTAAATATTTCGAAACTTTTCCAAGTCTTTTTGTTATATATGGAAATCAGATATGTACATCCGCCATCCTGACGCTATCGCATTTGAAAGTATTCTGTTGAAATAGTGCAAGGAAACAGTTCTAAAATGTTTCCCAAAAGTACTTAATATTTCATACATCTCCAATATTTCTGAACCGGTAAAATAATATCTCGGAAGCCAATATTAGGAGACGAGTACTGAACTACGTTCAGAACAAACGAAGAATAAAAAAGGCCATGGTTCGTGTATATTTTTTATTACAGTTAGACGATCGAAGGTCGTAAGTCAACATTTTATTGACACTCTCGAAGGGGATCACGTATGATTACAGGATGCAGTACATAGGTTAAAAATAATTGACAATATGTACATCTCTAAGATATTGATAATTTCTCTAGTGTTTCGGACGGATATTTATATTAAATATTTTACCAACGCTCAAAAATATTTGTTAAATTTTCATTGTAAGAAACTTTTCAATGCACAATTTACGGATGGCCAGAAAAATATGTCGCAAATATTTTATGATATCGCTAAAATATTTTTAATGTAAAAAAAAATTATAAATCTATCAAAAACATATTTTAAATATTACAAAAATATTTGTGATACTTAAAAAAAATATATTTTCCAAATTTTTCCGTGTCATGTGGCTTTGGATCGCGGTAAGGAGCTTTTTTCCCGAGTGAGCGGTCTCCCAACGTCGTAAACGGAAATAGGTTTATGGAAGCGCAATTTCGTTCTGAGACTCGATAGAACGAGCAAATATTCAGTTGTTAAACAGTATCGTAATTGGTTTACATTACAGTGTCGGTGTGCACATAATAAATTATTCGTAAACTGGTGTGTCTGGCAACAAGTTATAACAACGAAATCACGGACTAAATTGACCCAGGCATCTAACTCTATATTCCCGACCTCGGTGACGCCAGTAGTCTCCCGTATTGATTTTATATGTCGGACAGCCGTTGGACTCTCAGCTTAAAGATTTCATTGCAGGTGTTTGAATCTACTAATTCAGTATGGGCATCGAAAGAGTATCCGTCGAGTCATCGTCGATCATTGATCAAAGTCTAACGATCGATATCGTGGTTGAAACAAAAATGCTAATAACAATCTCTATGAGGATGATCGTTGTCCGACTTTAGCTACAACATGGAGAAAACTAAACCTATAATGTGAAATTTTGAAATTCAAAGATTATCGAAAAATTATCGTAAAAACTCAATAAGCAACAACAAAATATCAACGCCCAAATACTTAAGCAATTTGATGATTGTGTCCTCCCTTGTCCAACCAATTGTATTACGTCATCGCGTCAAGCGATACTTGATGGACGTTCTCGCATACTCTCCGAGGTCGTACTCGATAAATGATCGCAAAATACTGGAACTCTCGCTCGAACCAACGCGAACGGGACTATGCTCGAGTATGCAAAGTATCTTGTGAACAGACATTAACCAGCGATTACTGAACAGCAAAATTCATTCGAGTTGCATCGACAAAATTGGCGCGCAGGGAAACATGTTTTCATACGACTTACGAGTTTTCAAAATTAGCTCTAATGGCAATTTTTTCAATTTTTTCACCTCCGAAACAATACAGTTCCGAAAATATTAACAAAACAGAGCTGGTGCAAACGAATGCACGTATTGATTTCTCATTGTTCCAAGTACGTTTTGGCACTACTTATCATGAACTTAACAAGTTTAATGTGAAGTCGTTATGTTCTTTATTTTTTTATTTTTATTTTTTCGAAGAAAGCTATCAATTGCGTTCGTAAACAACGTTCAAATTAATTTATACAATGCTTCCTCATTTTGGAAACTGCTCACGAGCATGGAGCGGGAAAAATGTGCTGACTATATTTTGCCTCCTTGTAGAAAACTTTCTTTGAATGATGACAAATAATAAGCAGGCGACCCGTTGCAACGTTAAGCTGAAAGGAAAGAAGGTCTATGAGGTAGAAACAATTCGCGAATATTACTTCAAGTAGGAGTATTTTATGGTGATTTTTTCACGTCATGTATGTTTTAAAATTCTGCGAAAAAATAGTTTCGAAACCACGTCATATGTCTCGCCAGTAAAATCAGTAATGTAGCAGCAATGTAACGGTGATGTAATTAAAAAAAAAAAGGTTCATTGGCGGGTTACATGTGAATTACATTTAAGTTGTCATTTCCGACTCAACAACATAACTCTATGATATTGTGTGTTACCTGTTATATCGTTGTTATATAGGATATAACGTACAATTTTGGATTTAGAAAACATTACCGCTGATTTTATCCCCCAATCAGCGTCTTTGTTCGTGATAAACGAACTTACTCCATTGATACGAATTAATATATCTCAGAAAAAATTATCGTTAATTGTGCACCTATGATGAAGTTGAGTGACGATTATTGCTTCCTCCAAGGGGAAGCTAAAATCGATAAACTTTATAAATGAGAAAAGCATGTGCAAATTACTATGCACCCTCTTTTCACGTAGAAAAAAATTAGCTTTGAGAAGCTTCGTCAAACCAGATTAGTCATTTTGAATTCTTGATTGTTTTCTTAAAAATTTAATGAGGAAATTGTTTCCCCTACAGGTTGCTGTGCCGGACGTAATCGAAGCCGCGAAAGACGCTGATATTCTCATATTCGTTGTACCACATCAATTTATCCAACGGATATGCAAAACACTGCTGGGAAACATAAAACCGACGGCCGTCGGTCTTTCACTCGTCAAAGGTTTCGACAAGAAAGAAGGTGGTGGTATCGAACTCATCTCCCACATTATCACCGAACAACTGCACATTCCTGTTTCCGTGCTAATGGGTGCTAATCTTGCCTCCGAAGTCGCCGACGAGATGTTCTGTGAAACCACCATAGGTAATCATATTAGAATCGAATCCATCGCTTCGCGGAAAATCTTTAAAGTCGAAAAATAACGATCGTGCTTTGATATTTTAAGGCTGCAAGGACAAAAGTAAAGCTCCGATTCTCAGGGATATCATCCAAACTCCGTTCTTCAGAGTGGTTGTTGTCGATGACGCCGATTCGGTTGAGTGCTGCGGCGCTCTCAAGGTATCCGTTAATCTTTCTAGTATCTACGATCATTTATCGGATAATTCGTACCAATAAACCGTAATGCCTTTCTTTTTATCGTTCCAATTTTATGGAAGCGCGACTAATAGAATTTTTGTTCATATATGTTCATATTATATGGTCTGTATTATTCGTAATCTTTTTTTGAATTTCTTCTTTGCAGAATATCGTAGCGTGTGGTGCTGGTTTCGTGGACGGTCTCGGGCTTGGAGACAATACGAAAGCGGCGGTAATCAGGCTGGGTCTTATGGAAATGATTAAATTCGTCGACGTATTTTTCCCCGGTGGAAAACTCGGTACTTTCTTCGAGAGTTGTGGAGTAGCCGATCTTATAACTACTTGTTACGGTGGAAGGAATCGCAAAGTTTCCGAAGCTTTCGTCAGGACTGGCAAGGTAGAATAAAAAATTAGCTGTACAAATTGTCGCACCGCTGCTCAGATCAGGCAACCGCGGCTATAACAGTTTTTCGACCGTTACCAATTGCGTTCCACCGAGGAATCTAACGCTCAACGTTACATTATTATTTAACCAATCAGCGATAATAGAAACACAGTCGCTGTACATTTGCATTAAATAACCAAAATCCAGCAATGGTGTTATCGTCGCTGGTTCTCCGTTGCCGCAGTCTCAATAAAAAAATCAACAATGCTAATCAACATTTGATTTGTGCTAGAAATATGGTCACATAGCAGTGAATTTTGCGGCAGTTTTCGCCATGAAAAAATCAACGAATTAACAAAGGTTTACTTACTCGATTTCAATCTCGTTAAATTACAGTCTATTGGGGAACTGGAGAAAGAAATGCTCAACGGCCAAAAACTTCAGGGCCCCTTCACCGCCGAAGAGGTCAATTATATGCTGAAGCTGAAGAATATGGAGAACGCATTTCCTTTGTTTACGGCGATACACCGAATCTGTATAGGCGAGCTCAAGCCCGAAGATATGATCGACTGCATCCGCAGCCATCCGGAACACATGTAAGCTGAACCCACACACAACAAAAATAACAAAGTAAAAAAATGATTAAATTATCTTGTATTCCGAGAAACCTATTTCCACAGTTGCCAGATTAACGTAAATAAGAAATCGATAACGTTACGAGCATAAGCACAAAAAAAAATTGCGTTCGACGCGCGGTACAGCGAACGTGTGCGAAGATGTAATGGGTTGTGCTTAGATACTTGATATATCCTTGCAGTAAAAAGTACGTCATAGATCGATTGTTATGTATAAATTGAATATCGAGTCTGTCGATCGATCCAGAAATATTAAATGAAATATATGTGCAAGGTATATCTGATATACTGCATGTATCATTTCGTTTGAGAAGAAGGAAGGAATCGCTTGTACCGATATAGTCTAACACGGCATTTTGATTTTGACACATTACTTAACGCTTCTTCAAAAAAATTTTTTTTAAGTACTTGACGTTGCGAGCTGCCACTTCTCTTAGAATCGCTATGAACAATTTACCTACGATATAACAGTGCACAATTTCGCCCCCCTGATTATTAACCGCTTTCATCGATTATTAGATGTTAGCTTTTTCGTTTCAATGTCAGTATACCGTCCACTCGATTCTCGAAGAAATTTCGCAGTGCGACGCGATTCGTCAGTAAAGACCCAATATTCTACCAATAGTGAAAACACCGATATTATCGCGAATGTTGCAATACCCAAGTAGTCAGCCATCGAAATTGAAATCCTTCACAGGATTTGTTTTCTTTTTATGTTGATAGATCGTTTTTTTTTGTTTTCTAGAGAACTTAATAGCTTTTAAATTGTTGACTAAAAACTATTGTATTATAAAACTATGATAAGTAAATTTTAAATGAAAAAAAAGGAGAGCACGAAAGAGAAAAAAAATGAATTGTTATGAGCTGTTGTTGAATTGATGAAATCATTGTACCTTTAGGGATGAATATATAAAATGAATATTGTCTGTTAATTGATGCGTATACTTCATGAGGGTCTCGCCAGTCTCCTTGATACATCCAAATTCCATTTCTCGAACGTAGCTTCCACATCCATGATTTTGTTTAGTTGTGTGTTTTCTTCCATTAACCGTGCCGGAAGGAATATGTTGTCTTATATATAATTAAAATTCATATTTAGGGACGACAACGATAGCTTCACGTACGCACAGCTATCGTCACCGATGTGTCATCTCTGAAGAGTCTCCGGAATCGCAAGATTATTGTTATAACAAGTCGAAGAGGACTAGCGAACATTTTGAGAGCAATATCTCAAAATTTTTATACCCTCGAGTTTTCTCGCGGGCTTCACAACAGTCACGGCAAACTGTATTTAACATTCGCGTGTAAAGTATCATGTTTTTTTTTGTACGGTGCGTTAAGATAATTTTTTTAAATATAAGAACGTTAACCTTCGAAAAAATAATTAACTAGCTGTAAGAAATTCTCACATGTTCATACTGCATTAAAAAAAACTTCGTAACACATACATCACGATTTTAAGGTCAATCGGATTCATACATTTGTCATCGGTCGGGAAATGTTACCGCGTTGTAAGTTATCGGATTAATTGTAAAAAAAAATATGTATCCCCCGATGCATTTGTGCATTGGTCATCCATGCATCGGCATTGTCTTTATTATCATACTCATTCTAAAATTAACGTGTTATAAAGCGCTGGCTAAGCGCTCCTCGCTTTGGCCGAAGGTTTAGTTTTAGTTTGGCGATAATCCAAGACTTGCGCGAGAGAACATGCTATCGTGAGAGGAGTGACGAAAATGCGTGAAAACGCTACAACAATTCTTTGCTCTAAGGTCAATGGTGGAGCTGAAGTTAGTCAGTCAGTCAGTCGGTCAAGTTAGTCGATCGAAATCGGTCACCGAAGGTAAATATCGAAAAGAGGTGCATACTCAGTTTTCTCGTGTGCTCGCCGATTACGAGACAGACAGCACACGAAGTGTCAGTGTCATTGCACGATCACGTTATAATAACACACTTTACGAACAGAAGAAGAGGAATATAAACTAAAGAATATAGAATGGCGGCACCTAAGCAGAGGGTATGCATCGTGGGAAGTGGAAACTGGTAAATATCATTCCACACAAATTTATGTAATAGATTTATTCATTGGCGATAAATGGGGGTCTTTATTCGAATTTATTCAAAAAGTATGCGAAAAGATATATAGAAAAAAAAAGTTGCAGAACCAAACGATCTCTCGAGGCTTTGGCACACGAAGAGAAGAGATAAGTATACACGCGGATTGGTCCAAGGTGACATCTAAGTCGAGGAAACTCTTCATTATTCGTGAAAAATATTCGAAACGTAGTATTCGAGATGTAAAGGTATAAAAATATCTTCGTTAGTCTCGGTCTTACGAAAAAAATGTAATTAATGCATCAATCGAATATCTCGGCATGTTTCAGTTTATGCTTCTCGCGCGAACATGTTGCATTATAATAAATGAATAAACCATTGGTCCTCCTGCCGGTAAACAACTATGAATCACTGCATGGTATACAGAACGAGCTTAGCTAGAATAACGATAAGTGCATCCGGAATGTGCAGCAGATGGTTGAGCTAACAGAATGACGCGGAAAAAAAAACGTTATAATCACCCATCGTCGACCGAGAGGCATCGTTACGCAAATTCTAAAAATGTAATTCGCAAAAAAATCGTAGATAAATCTCTTAAAAAAAGAAAGCAATAGCACGTTTTCTGGAGATCCGAAAGTCTGAGCTTTATATACGTAATTCAGGCATATTTATTTGCGACCGATGAATAGAGGACTCTTCTTTGTACACAGGGGTTCAGCTATCGCAAAGCTTATCGGTGCCAATGCCGTAAAGTTCAACGACAAATTCGAAGAGCGTGTAACCATGTACGTCTTCGAAGAGATGATAAACGGCAAGAAGCTAACGGAGATAATAAACGAGCAGCATGAGAACGTTAAATATCTACCAGGACACAAACTACCAGTCAACATAGTGAGTATATCAACATTACCAATACATTTTTATTATCACAAAGGCATGAAATTATACGCTACAAAAAAATCAAGATACTAACAAAGGTGACAAATTATCGACTGCAAATAAGAAAACATATAGAGATCAATAGTCAGTGGTAGTGCGGACATAAACTTTTCCAGAAGGCATGAGAACTTTGTCCACTCCACCAGGGAAGAGAGTAGCGAGTTCTTCATCTGTTACTGTCGGTAGAATCATAACTTTTTCGCCAGGCTGCAAATTATATATATCGTTGAACATTTAAAAGAAAAGAAGATTCTATACTGTACGAGTGTTGACACAGCCAAAAATTTTGTATGAAATTTAATGTACACTGGCACCGAAAGTTTCTGCGCACAAAATTAATAAACAATCCTGATTAAAAATCAACGTACCGTCAGAAAGTTCACTGTGGAAGTAAGAAAGTTGATTTTTTATCATGATTATGCATCAATTTAAATGTATCAGTTTTTACATAAAACTCTCGGTTCGGTACATTAAATTTCGAATTTTTGTTCAACTGCGTACACTGTTCAATGGATCATATTATATTCGCGATACTTACAACCCAGTTGGCGGGCGTAGCGATCTGGGGCTTGCGATCCACGAGTTGCAGGGAGTCGATTACGCGCAAAATTTCACTGCAATGAAGGAACACAACAAAAACCGTGATATCGTAGTTGTCCTTCGCAAAATATTGGAAAAAAACATGCTATGAAAATTCAATGTATTAGGACTGGAAGTCGTCATGTATAAATTGGGGTATTAAATTCTTTGTACAAGGGTCATGAAAAATTAATATGGAGTATTATGAAAATTTAACGAACACTCTACTGTGTAATAAGTTACTTAAATTCCAGTCTAAAATATACGACTTCACATTAAAACCACCAGTCGGGTCCATCACATTTACTATTTTTGAGCAGTGTTCAGGTCACATTACCATCCCAGCGGCAAGACGGGCGTGTAAGAGTATAAAAAAAGTTTTTATTTACATTTCTTGCATGCTCACAGTGTTTTCGTTTATAATTCCCGATTTCGCCGCTAGGAGCGAGCTGTACCAGAGGCGTACAGATTCAGTCTTATTACGTAGAATATCGTACGAGATCGAGACATCGCGTCAAGATGAGGTGACCAAAATTGTAATAAAAAAATTTACTGCCACGTTTCTTTTTGCGGATTAAAGATGAGGACGTCGCTCTCGGTTGAAAAATCCTGTGGCGCGATATTTTCACAAGTTATTCTTAAGATGAACTATAACCAAAATTTGTTTGTCTTCAAGTCACCTCACCTCAAAAAGTCGACCATCAAAAACTCACTCGACATTGCGTCCGGTAGAAGTCGGATATTGCATGCTGAGACGGAGACGATGATCGGGACTGACGATGTACAGAGAACGAACGGTGACAGCGTGAGCAGGATCGTCCTTGCTCGCCTCGTCAATCATGTCGAGCTTAACCGCCAAGCTTCGGTCGTCGTCAGCGATAATGGGATACGGGAATGCCCCGGGAATGTCTCGGCAGTAGGATTTAATGTCCTGAAAGAGTTGGAGAACAAAACAAGTCTTGTCGTTTACCCAATTTTGAGGTTATATTTATTTTTTTCGTTTTCTATATGACATGCGAATCATTTGACTTACGTTGACCCAGTCAACGTGATCCTTGAGTTTGTCGACGGAATGAGCTAGAAGCTTTACATTTCTTTTATGGAAATGGGGCTGATGAACGGCTATGCGTCCGAGTTCCGTTGTGCAAACCGGCGTGAAATCGGCCGGATGCGAAAAAATTACGACCCACCTTCGGAAGATGAAAATAAGATTTTTTCGTTTGTTTGTTTTTTATACACAGAGAACATATACTTTTGAACCGCAAAGCAGGCGATGATTATTTGGATATTTTCATTGGAAATGAGAATTAAAGCTATCGAAGCCAGTAAATGCGATTGCGCAATTATTCGCGCAGCAACAGTGCCTCAAATCGAGCTCGACAAGAGACTCGTCGAACCTGCTCTTGCAATTGTGCCGAGGTCAAAGCCAACCTGCTATTTTCGTTACCACGCTCTTGTAGCAAAAGCTTTTACACACACACACACGCACACACACATGTATACCCAGGTTATCCGAGTCGTGCCGGTCTCGATAATATCTGTTTTCATTCCTAACACAACTGCAAACGCGAATCGACAAGATACTCGAGATTCGATATGAAAATTGCGTAAATCCAATTTTAAAAAAATTGTCATATGGTCAAAAATTAATTTACAGAATATGAAAAATATTAACGATAACATTATTCAGTTAGTTAAATCACTATAATAAATGCATCTCTGCAAATAAATATTTCGTCACTTCGATCAAGTCTTTTCACAGTAACGTATAGGTCCCTAACGTATAGCACGGAAATATTTCCAAAATATATTTTAATCATTCTGAAAATATTTTTTTAGCGTCTTCACACCGAGAACAAAAAAAATCATTACGAGACGCTACCAAGTTTACCTATATATTCCAATATGCCGGAAGTGATTTTTTGGGCGCAACCATCTCGGGAACAAGACACCGGATGGAAGTGGACCTTACATTTTTACAATGAGCTTCCTAGCTACAAACATTATCTGGGCTTTCAAAATAAACAAAAAAAAACCGCATCACTCCGAAATCGTGATTCTTAGACAGAAAAAAAAAGCGTAGCGTTGTATAATTATTTCTGTTCTTTTTTCGAATTTAATGGCACTTGCGGGGTATTTACGAATCGTTGGTGGAGTTATACGAATAACACGTTTTGATATCGCGACTGTCCTCCGCACTTGACAACGTAGAAATCTTGTTAAAATTATACGTATTGAAAAGTTTACATAGACAGTCGTAAATGTATATGAACCGGGTACTCAAAAAGCAGTTACGCACTTCGAATGCTTCGATAAATAATTTTTTTCACGCCGATACACGATTTGTTGCGATCGTAAATGTTTCCTATTGCCAAATACTCATCTCTCCAACACGATATACACTAAAAATTTATTTGCTATAGAGTAAGCTTGTATGTATTAAGTTATTGTTATATTTATTTGTATTTTCTCGTGAATCGTCGCTCACAAGAGAAAATCAAAGCACAATTGAAACTTAAGTTGGAAGATCAGTGGCGAAGAAACCTAACTCTGACAACTCGTGGCAAAAAATTTTTAGCCATAAGACACAAATTGTTACTTCCAAGATCTAAGATTAGTTACTCAGAAAAGAATCGACACCCACACCCAAAATTCTGTTGATCAAAAGAAAACGTTTAGTTGTCCAAAATCGCTATTGTAATCCCGAAAAGAACTTGAATTCTAATGATTGAACGATGAAGCAGTAATTTTCCTTGGACACGAAGGAAGCTATTTTTTAGTTCACGAAGCATGTGCGTGCTCGTTTGCTAGACCTTAATAACTTATACCTTAATAAAACACGAACAGTTTGAGCCTGCTAGCTTATACTTGGTTCGCTACTTCGGTCTGTTCATTACAATATTGATGCCAACATCAAGTGATATTCATGATAACTACGATTCGTAACTGAATGGCTTGGAGTATCTGACTTTAATAAATTTATAGCTATAATCTTGCAGTTGAGCAAAAACATAACATATCAAACAGATATATCCTGGGTATCGAATTTGTCTACGCAAATTACATTCGATCAAATTTCATCTTTGTAATACCGAAAAATGAACCAATCAACGTAAGCATAGTGGCGTTTAGCTTTAATTTATGAAATATTTCGTATAATATTTGACGAGAATCGATTAAATTAATAACTTTTTTTTATTGAAAATATATTGAAAAGAGTTTTGAAGTATATTACATTTGACGCAAACTTTGTAGGGACATATATAATGATATTGAGAAAAAATACATTGGCAATGTCTTCGAGAGGAGTCTGGAAAATATTACCAACGGATATTGCAATAAATTAGGTAGGAGATAATTGTGTAACGCCTTCTTTAACTCACGAATCTCCCTGCCACTCGTAGAAGTCGATAGAGCCCTGAGTAGTCTCGGCTTTGAAATTCGGTACTATAGAGTTCAGCCTCATCTTAGAGATTTATCGAAAATTGGTGGTAAGGCTTTGAGACTCTCGTGACCGTCTAGCTATCGGTACTATTATTGTATACTGTATTATGATTTTGCCCGTCGTCGGTGAGAGTCAACGTTGAACTGATGACGATCCCCGGAGCAGAACTGATTTAATATAGGCCGAACGGTTTGCCTCTCCGGTACGCCAATCACGTAGGCCAACTCGCGCGAGATTATTCGTGCTCGGCTATGCCGTTTATCCGTGCGTACCCGAGACGTTGTGACGAACGAAAGTGTATTCTGTTTGCAAAAAATTATTGAATTCAAACGAAAAAGTCGACAATAACTGATAAGATATCGCTTGACTCGTCGAACGATATCAATTATAATTTTCGGTTTGAAAGACTCTTCAATTATTCGACTGAAATTCAATTTTTTATTGAAGAGTTGGTAAGAACGAAATTTATAAAAATTACCGTAAGTTTTCTTCTGAAATAAAAATCGTTATTCTTTGAGAATTAAAAAAAATTCTTTATCATAAAAGTTGAAAGTCGATGTTTTCATATTGCTTTCTCATAATGGTTCCTTCATACCCTCATAATGGTTCCTTCATACCCAAAGCTCCTTTTATGAGAAAGCATTTACTATATTTTCGGCTGTTTCATAGAGGAAGCTGCGCGAATAAAGGGCCATTATGGGCCGGAGCAACCTTAAGCTTTTGGTCAAAATGGATAAATAATCTGTGCTCGCCGCCATAATTACATAGAATTACGTGTTTCAGAATTGTTGTCGATCTTTCAATTTTTACTCGAGAAGTTCAAACGACACCGCTTTATCCAATTATTTTAACTTTGTCATTTCCATCGTCTCATGTATTTATTGCCGCGGAACAACATAGGCATCTGGATGATTGCGCAACGGTGTCGAGAAGCACGGAAATCGCTATTTAAAAATATGAAAAAGCGGTAATTTTTCAATTTTCACTGTAAATAAATTAACAATCAACTTTTTTCGTTAACCGTCACTCTTGAACGACGTTATATGTTTTTCTTTGCTGATCATAAATCTAACAGATTATTATTCATAAATAAATATTTAATGAAGAAAATTGCGTCTCGTCCAAGATACTAATTGTTCACGAAATTCCAAAAAATTCAAAATTACATGAAATTTAAACGATTCCATCGATTGACATCGTCTTGACATTTTTATGGAATTTTCGAGTGATCATATTTCATCCGTGTACGCGTTTTCAGCTAGATAACTAAAAAATTGCGAGCGCTACAGTGCATAGAGACATTTTCGAAGAAATTTAAAATGGCGTAAAAGAAAAAAACTGAGCGATTTTGGCCGAAATTTTGAGGAAACGTTGACTATTGATCACACATTGTGTGTGCCAAATTTCAATTTGATCGGTCACAGCGTTCTCGAGTTATAGCGGTTTGAATTGTCGTGTACGGCACACACACTCACGCGCGCGCGCGCGCGTTTACATTTGTACATTTTTTCTAAACGTGATTTTTTGATGTTTTGCAACGTTCCGAACACGTTTCCATTAAAATCTCGAAAAACTTTGTCATGTCCACTGACGAGTACATGTGGTATTGCTCATCGATGCTCATCGCCGTCCGGTCATATATATATGTCAGATACACACAAATAATGTGTATCACAAATAAAAGAGAGAGAGAGCAAGAGCGTTCTTTCAAGACACAATAGATGGCTCACTGACGGACGCAGTGACACAGCGTACAGAATTTATTGAATGATTTCGTACAGTGCAAAATAAAAGGTACAATACGAAATCTCTTGATAGCGGTGCTAGCGGAGTGTATCGCGCACAGCCGTTCTTTAAAGTCTGCTCCTTCCGATATGATGACCCGAGAAGGAATGAATTCCAAACTGTGCGACCTCTTAGTCTTTCCTCTCTTCTTTTGTCCTAGGCCTCTACGCGATACAACCCACTCGTGGTACATGCACCACGCACCACCAACAGAGTCTGTATTTTGTAAACATCTCGGCGACGTATCGTCCCTCGACGCTCGTCACTTGGCCCTTCATAAACATCGTAAAAAAGGTCGAGTGCGTCGCCCAAACCACGTCTTCGACTGCGATGCGACATATATGTATATATATTTTTAAAATATTGGCGCAATCTCGTGCGGCACGTCAGTTAACACTTCACAAATTATCTCTGAACACGGCATGAATATCTTGTTATCGTTATTGGCTCGGTGTGATACAACAGGTTCTAGTTCTAGCTGAAGACGATATCGACAATTGAATCGGTTATCTTCAATCATAAAATCTATCATCGCATCATCGAGGTTATGGCGTATATATATTCAGACCTCTACCGGAAATTGCCTTCGAGAACTTAGCAGAGAATTTATATCACTCGTTCTCAGTTGTATAAAGAATTTCTTCACCTAATTCATTCGATGTATTTTGTGTTTTGCAGGTTGCCGTTCCCGACGTTGCTGAAGCTGCCAAAGATGCTGATATACTCGTGTTTGTCATTCCTCACCAATTCATTCCGGGATTATGCGCGACTCTCCTGGGAAAAATTAAACCGACCGCAGTCGGCTTGTCGCTCATTAAGGTAAAAAAAAACCTCACTGATCGATCTACCCGTACCAATTATAAAAATAATGGATCCACATTGGAATCGTAACTCGATGAATAATCGTAGGGTTTTGGAGACAAAGGGGATGGCACGACTGTCGAACTCATATCGAAGATCGTCGAAAAACATCTCAAGGTCCCGTGCTACGTTCTTATGGGAGCTAATCTTGCTAATGAAGTCGCCGATGAAAAATTTTGCGAAACCACAATCGGTACGTTGTTCTTTATTGTCTTCGTTCTGTTCGACCTTTCGTTCATTCATTGAATCTTCAAACGATTTTTATATCAAGCGATAGTGAAATTAATAAAAAGTCGTTATCATTCGTGATGAATAAGAGAATGAATTCATAAATCGTTACTGTTATCGTTATCGTTAATATTCTTTATGTTTATGCAGGGTGCAAAGATAAGCGTCTGGCACCCCTTTTGAAGGATATCATCCAGACAGTGAACTTCAGGGTTGTCGTTGTTGACGATGCCGATGCAGTTGAGGTTTGTGGAGCACTCAAGGTAACTCGAGCGACCTCTATACCGTTGTATAAACTTTCATGCATAACTTCCTTTTTTGTGACCGAAGCGGGTAGCGAGTAAATATACAGATATAGACTAACGAATGTATATAATCATGGTATTCGCAACCGTTGGCTTTTCCAGAACATTGTCGCATGCGCTGCTGGTTTCGTCGACGGACTCGGTCTCGGCGACAACACGAAAGCCGCTGTGATCAGACTCGGTCTAATGGAAATGGTCAAGTTCGTCGATACTTTCTTCGGCGGCGCGAAACTGTCAACATTCTTCGAGAGCTGTGGCGTCGCTGATCTCATTACCACCTGCTATGGTGGACGAAATCGTCGCGTTTGCGAACAGTTCGTTAAAACTGGAAAGGTACAAAATGTTGACGAGCTATAATTTTCACATCTTTTCGTTTGCATTGGTAAACATAAATATACAGTAAAAAACCATTTCTTCTTCATGGAGTAAATTACATTATTTTTGTTATGATTCTCGAACACAAAATAGTCTTAATCTTACGATAATATTTTTCTAGTCAATCAAAGCCCTGGAGGATGAACTTCTGGGTGGACAGAAACTTCAGGGGCCCGCAACGGCTGACGAGGTCAGCGTCATGCTCAAAGCTAAAAATGTAACCGACAAATTTCCAATTTTTACCGCTGTACAACGCATATGCAACGGTGAACTCAAAGCTACCGATCTCATTGATCAGATTCGCAATCACCCTGAGCACATGTAAGTTCATACTCACAATCGTGCAATCGTTCTTTGTGTGACAAACATTGACATTTTTATATCGCTAACTCATTGTCCTGAGCAGATTTGCTCCGAAAACATTGTACATGTACTAAACAATAGTGGGTTCCATTCTGTCTGTAATCGAATGTTCCTGTGATAATTCATCCATTATGAAATTTCCACACGAACTAATGTACCACTGGTAATTAACAAACAAAAAATAGTGTGCAGGTGAGTCACATGAATCTCCAATTAAGAGTTTTCAAACAGATTATTAAAATCTTATTATTATTTTTTCAGGAGTAAAGAGTAGACGACTGATCGAAGACCAAAAAAAAAAAACGAGCTCAATATTCGCGATTGATCAAGCGATTGTAGTTTACAGGAGAAAGTGAAATTGTAAATAATTTTATGGCCGACATATGTATGTATATTTGTGACAGGTTTTCGATAAATTGAAGGGAAGAAAAGGAAACAAACCAAACGTCAGTCAATGTCCGTTATCTCACAATACCGTTTATTCTCAGATTATCGTTGATACGAATAAATACTAATTGGTTAAAACAAAGCCAAGTCCCACTCTCATCATGTTTTCTTCTCCGAGACGTCGCTGCACTTCTTCAATTTTCTTTGGGGTATGTAATCTCCGGGTTGAACCTCGTTATTCACCATCAATGTATCTTCGGTAACACGAAGTACTGGAATCGTTACGAGTCAATAAAAAAAATGCACATACTGCGATATTTCGCCGAATTAATAGATGATTTTCAAAAATGATTACCAAACTTTCCGGGCTCATTCTGGACAGCTTGGATAACCGTTGTCCGCACCTCGGTTTCGACTGCCTCGGCGAATTTGATTAACTACCGAAAAAATAATTAATATCATTTACTTGCTCGATGATTTTATTATCAATAAAATTTAACCGCAGTTTGAGCGATCTAATAATAGTTTGTCTCAATTTACCTCAGTTATGGCTCCCTCGTCCGATACATTTTTACATTTTCTGTATTCGTCGTTTATTCTCCGTCTGGCAGCTAAATAATTATTAAATTATCGTGTTAAGCTACTTCTTGCGAATGGTGTTCACTCCGCACAAGTTTCATAGAAATGCCAGGGAATTAGAAACACTTCTGGATGGTATACAAATCTGAAAAAAATCGAGTATATTAAAAGGGCTGAAAAGATTTATTTTGCATAATAATAATTCCACAATCTTATCAACAAATTGTTGCGCAATAAAATTGTTAAAAAAAATCCCGGGAACGTAATCTTTTTTTAATGATCCATTCAGTTATCTGAATACGGATGGGTTTTTTCAAATGTTTGTGTATGAATGCGTGACAGATTTGCATCTTTTAAAACTGCTATAACACACAATCAGACAGCGAGTGAAATTGTGTCCTATTTTGTGAAAATCCAATTGTGCTATTTTGTGATCGAATTGGACATTTTTGAAGATTTAGCGTTTTTTTTGGTCAAATTTCTCTGTGTCAGCTCTACCTTGTATAATGTTTAAGCTGTTTAAGTTGTCTCAAAACTGCAGACAAATTTATTGTTATGAGCAAAGACCTTCTGGTATTGAATTTAGTCAAAATCCTTTCTTTTTTTTTTTAATAAGAATTGTCCAATTTGAGTGAACGGTGAAACTATTGAGTTGAAATTTCATACGGGAATGGATAAACACTGTACAATGCTTCGTGTTAAATGTGTTGAAATCGGATCGAACAATTTTGATTTTGGAAGTTTTTTTTTTAATTTTTTAATTTTATCAGAAAATATTTGTTTGCGTTCGACGCGAGCTTCGGCTTCTAATATAGCTCCAGAAGTAAATTAAATTCGAGATTTGTCGTCAACGAAAAAAATCCATCGGGCATGAGCAAAAAACGGCGATTATCGAATGATTAAGAAGAATTTTTTTCTAATCCTATATTTCCGTTAAACATATGAGATACACAGATCCAACAAAGTGAGGTCGGTACACATTTTCAGGCAAAATCTGAATCGGTCAGTGGTTTTGCATAAAAATAAAATACAACGTTGGGATGCAAAACCGGTGAAAATTTTATTATGTACATAGAAGAAATACAAGAAATTTTTATTATGGAGTTCTCATAATGTTGATTTATCCGCGAATCTTCCTCTATGAGGAAGCCAACAACACAGAAAATGCTTTCTTTTTTTAAGACCTTCGCGACTAAAGAAACATTACTAGAAATCAAAATGAAGATTTGGAATTGCAAGTTTTTTTCATGGGAAAAATGTGTGGAAAATCGGAACATTCAAAGTGCATCTAAAAATATGAAGAAAAAAACGCATACGTTTTCAGAAAAATTGACGAATCATTTCATTTTTATAAAAACAAAGTTCCGTTTCCGGAAGATCCGCTGGACGATTTTATTTTTCATTAATTTTTTAATAACATTTCAAAATTAGTATCATGCAAATGGGATCTTTTCAGCACCTTTTAATATGTTTGACTCTTCGGATTTTTATACAGTCGAGAAGTTTTCGCAATTCCCTCTTATTTCTCTGAAACTTATGCGAAGTGAACACTATTCGCAAGAACTATCTTGATATACTCAAGAGCATATATTCTCGTTAAAAACATAAATATTGTCTAGTTTACCATCCAACGCATGCTCGTCATCGTGAAATACCTTCAATCGAGTTCTGTGCAGCTTCTTGAATACCCGGAGTGCCTGAAACAAAAGAGGAATACCACTCGTTTGAATTCTAAAGAATTTCCCGCCTTCGATGGTTGAGACGAGTCAAATGCGCACGAAATGGTTTGTTCGATCTAGTCTATAGTCTTACGATTCCTAGACTGCGCATTGTCGCGAGCCTACGGCATTTCTTAAACCGATAAAACTGCTTTACCTCTCTTCTGAGGACTCCACTCATTATTTGCGCAATTCGTTGTGGAAATGCTCTAAATGAATCCCGTCCACTCAATGAATCGTTTGGCACTGGCCATTTTCATCACAGACAGGTTGACCCGAAAAAGTATTATACTATGTTCTGTTCAGTCGCTGTTCATCGAGGAATAAGTTTCTCTTCCACTAACATAGTTGGCAGCACGCGTCAAAAAATCGATGGCGGCAAAATGAATATGTACCTCCAGTCGGTAAGGTTGTCCGACCCAAGACTGTCATCTGTAAGCTTTGTCCGGGTTCTCTTTCAATAAAAGAACCAGTAAATTAGGTCTCTGCTTTGTATGCCTCACTATGCTCTCCGCACCGATCGGCTAAGCTCGTAGATTCCCGAACTTAAGTACTTCTCCAGTTTGAACTCTCCGTTTCAATAATCTAGAGCTGCTTCGATAGTACTGAATTAATACCCTCGGGTATATTAGACTCTCCGTTCGCCCGTATTACAGCCGGCAACTATCTATCGCTGAACCTTGTCAAACGTGTATTAGAAGCAATAAAAAAAATAGGGATTTCGAAGTTCACTACGATGTTCAGCGACCGGTCCTTTGAGCCCACGGGCTTTACATCGCAAGTGTCGACAGAGAAGTAAGTAGCTCGAGCATTGAGCGAAGCAATACCTTCGAAGCGCTCCGATCGAAATTCATGGCATGTTCCTTGCAGATCCCAGAAAAGTGCAAACATACAAACGGAGACGGTGGTCTACGAGTCTAAGGAGACGCAGAATACGGAGCTACGAAGTGCCGCCGTATGTCTTAAAACAAAACAAAAAATGGCCGCTATTCTATTGCCTGTCATTGATAATGATTTTTTTACCGGCCTTTGATAGACCCAAACAGCAGAAGCTCCAAAATACAAAGGAACGGTCGATTACGACAAACTCGCCGCGTTTTTGAAAAGGGTCTCGCCTGGAGTGATCGAGGTGTTGGACGAAGTTTACGGAAGCAATGCATTTGAGGGATACGATCCGGGAGCGTCGGGGGAACCGACGGCTCGCGTCAATATGTTGTTGAGTCGTCGTATTCTCGACGAGACGAACGCGGAGGTAATCAACGCGATTCTTCAAACCTTGAATTTTGACGATTTTCGATTTCATTTATACTTTGTTTCACCATACACGTGGGATGCAATGACTGAATTTTTTGTTGTATTGGGATTGGCAGTCTAAGATAAGCGACGTCAGCTGGAGCACGGCTGGTGGCGCCCTCGCGGTTGGCCAGAGCGTAACTCGTCACGAAACTTGGTGTGATCATCTGTCCGAAATAAAATTCTACAAACTATCGCGGGACGATCGATTGGCAGAAACTGCCGATAAGACTCTTGAGACTCAGGCTTGCGTTACTGCGCTCTCGTACCATCCTACGGAACCTTCGATCCTCGCTGCTGGACTATTTAACGGTGAAATATTATTTATGTAAGACGCAAAGTAGATTACGGCGATGGTTTTATCTCAAATTTGCGCAAAAATGGCTTTTTTTACTCGGAACTCAGAATGTTTTACCCTAGGCAATGTGGGAAATCGAACGGTTCAGTAGTTTTGCAGTTCTTTATTGGTTGGAAGACATGAATTTCGGGTGTAAGTTGCGGCTACCGTTTGTCACTGCGGAACCGAGCGGAAATCTCAACACTTACTATTTCGTTTTATTATTGGAAATGAGCTAATAGAGAATTATGAAAGCTTCATTCCCAGTCGTGTGTTCTTGTTTTCCGATTCCTGGGCAATGTTTTCCAATTCGGGCTCCGTTTATTAGAGACTATACGTAAAAGGCAAAAAAATGTCGCATAGTAGTTGGAAAATTATGAAGACGTTTACTTTTTTTTTGTACACATCTCTGAATCGTTTGCTAAAATAAATTATAAGTCGTAGTTATTTTTAGTGCTTCAGGACGTCAAACACGGTTAGTCAGACCGCGATTTGCATTACCCGAAAATTTACAAACAAATGGGTATTTTTCATTTAAATTGTAACGAAATCGAAAGAAATTTTTTTTAATATCTGTAGAAAAATAACTTTTTCAATGTATAGTAAATAACAATTGACCATTGTTTCATATTTCTAGTAGATTGCATCGTAACAGACGACAATTGAAGGGGTGGATTGTTAAAAGCAGTTCTGCTTTGTTCAGTTAAGTCTTTAAATATCCGAGATGTATTCAGGAGTTTACGCAGTTACAATAAGCGTTTTTATACACCAGTCTGCAATTCGCTCAGGGTGTACTTGTAAACCCAATTTGCTCTTATGAGAATTCTTTTATTATCAAAACACACTATTTTATCCGGTAGTACCGAGTGTGCATAATAATATGTCGATAATGAGTAGACAGTTACAAATAGAAAATCGTATAGCTGAGTAAATCTACATTTCTGCTTCTGGTTTGGCTGGATTCGCTAGGGTAGGGATAGCTCATCAAAATTTTCTTTATGCAAATATGTTTGATATAAAAACGCCGAGATTGCGAATATACGTAATATACGTAATATACGTAATATACGTAATATACGAATATACGTAAATACGTTCGATAATGAGTAACCTTTGTTGAATATATCTTCCAGGAGACGTCCTACTTTGGAATCTTCGAGATGACGACTCTGTGACTCCAGTGCAAGTTTGCGTTCACGGCGATACGGTGACGTCGTTACTCTGGCGTCCGCGTACTCTCACGGACGCGACTCATCTTGTTACAACGAGCGCCGATGGATATATCTTCATTCATCAATTGACGGCAAACTTCACGAATATTACTTTACAAAAGAGATTCAAAATCGCGAAAGAGCATAACCCAGTCGAGAACTCGAGACCCCGAAGTTCTGGTGGACGAAAGGAAAGAGCCGTAGAAGCCGGTCTCTCGATAACTTGCTTGGATTTTTCGTCGAGGGATTCAACGATATTTATCGTCGGTACTCTGTGCGGCGGAATTTACAAATGCAGCATCGACAAAGCTCGGCCGATAGATTCCGGCGCTGAGGAAGACGAGGAAGATCTCAAAGACCCAGTGGTCGAGGAGTACGAGAGACACGAAGGCAGCGTCACATGTGTGAGGTGTTCGCCAACGAGAAATATCTTTGTATCCAGTGGAACAGACAAAGAAATACGAATCTACGACTTTGCTCAGGTAAGATCCGTTCGAGACAATAGGAAAGAGACTCGGTCGTTAACAAGTTTGCAGCTCTTTTTTTTTGTTTAACACCGTCATAAATTTCAGGTAGACGCAAATTGAAGAATGATAACCGGAGTGGACAAGCGCCACAAAAATAAGCAGTTGACGCAATATTTACAACATGCTACGCGCCTGTCGCCAATATTACGCCCCATTGGGTCTATTTCACGGTGCTTGTTCACCTGGGAAATGCATATCTTTCGTACAGTCTGAGGAAAGTTGCGAGAGAATTGTATGTGAATCCTTTTTTCGGGTTTTCAGGGTGTCAGTTTGCAGTCAATCGACGTAGAGAAAACTGTAGTTAGATTGAATTGGTACTTGGGAGCAGATCGAGACCTCTTCGTGGCCTACGGTGCCGGTTCGGTCGTCAAGTTTTACGACGCCACAAACGGTAAAATGATCTCGAATCTTCAACTTGAGTCAACGAGAGAAAACGCCAGTTGTCTGGACTTTAATCTCAAGAGGTACACGCATGATCTTACTTAGGCTTCTAATGAACTATTAAACTATCTAATAATAAATAAAAAAATCCATTCCCGCATGCAAAGTTAAAATTTTTATGTGCATGTTTTACCGACTAAAGTTATAGATAGCGCCGATACTAACCCGAACCCTCCTCGGAATGAATGAATACAGTTTTTAAAAAAGCGTTTGGCACTCTTCCAGATACGAGAAAAAATATCCACTGTAAATATGTTTATTCAAGAGAATAATTGGCCGCGAACAGATACGATACTATTCGGGGAAGTGCAAAGTATTTACACGAATTTTTGAGAATTCCATGTAATAATAACGCTTGTATCATTCTTTGTTTCCTCAGAGACGTCGCAGCTATCGGGGACACAGCCGGTAGGTTGGAAATATGGAAAATCCCGAGGCAGGCTATTCCGTAACTCAACAGATAATTATCAGTGATAATTATATCCAGTATGGTATTCAAACTTTTTCTACCGCTAAATTTGGATTATCCGCTCTTGCTGTCCCTTTAATCCCTCAACCTACCGACATAACGCACTCGACGGCTCCTCCGTCCATCCGATCTAGTGCATGTAAAATTCAACTAAATAAAAAATGTATTGAAAAATACATTTTTCAAGACATTTACAAATACATACAGACTGAATATTCCCAGAGTGTTGGTGATTGATTTTTTATCAATGTATTATGAACGTTGCAAAATTTTTCCTCGTTAAACTCCAGATCATTCGAGAATAAAGACAAGTTTTTTTCTATTTTTTAAAAATGATTTTTCCCGACCGACTTGGGTGTAGCGAAGCGAGCGTCGACGAGGATGTGGGAAATAAAAGGAGCGAGAAAATAATAAAAATAAATTTTAAAAATCTGACGACAGACGCGTAGTATTTTCCAATGCGCAGTTTCATCGTAGCGGGTTCATCGCGGTGTGCCTGCACGAAACCATCTATATACGAGAATCGCGGACAGTGGGGGAGCCCGTTATCTCTGACATTGCCGCTCGCTGTCTGGAAGGTTCTAACGTTACGTTCGTGTGTCCTCGCCGCGTTTCGCTACGACGCATCGATCGCCGAGCGAACTATGATTTTATCGCAGAGAAAAACTCGATCTGGCCCGTCGAGTTTTGAAACACGTGTGGCGCACGTTCCAAAAGCTCGGGGCTTCGCCTATAATTATAATCGAGCAATTCCAGTTCGACGCCTATTTTGATCTACCGCTGTACATACAAGTGTAATTCCTCGCTGAAAACCAAAAACTCGAACTCAGCGTGATCCGACGATTATTAACATTTTCGTGAGCTGCTTCAACAGGCTGTTTGGATCGTTGGGCGATGCGAGTTGGAGAAGTATGGGATACCGTGCCCGCTTCGAGAAGCAGATATATACGAGTCGGTTTTTACTAACACAACCGGGAAGTGAAAGCCGGTCACTCGTTCCTCCGTTTGTCCGCTCGGCATGGCTCAGCACACAAGTTACCGCGGAGAGTCTCGTGGAAGCGAACTTTGAGAAACTGGCACGACGTTACGCTTACGAGACACACGAGTTATATAGCGGGATGTGTATACGTATAGATGGAGATAGCCTGTAGTGCACGCTACGATGGGGATGTACGTGTATTATAAATGAAACTCGATGAGGACCGAGGGAACGGGGTCTTTCCTCGTGACCGTAATAAAAATCTATCGAGCGATATGGGCCACACTGGAAAACATCTCGATGAATTCGTTTCGACACACGCCTCCGGAACACTGTGTATGCTATGGGCGACGGTTTCCACAAAAAAACGAACAGTTGTTTCTCGAAAGATATCCTTTCTTCTATCACCTCAAACGCGGGGAGCCGGAGAATAATATTTTTTCGTTTTTATTTATGTAAACGTATAATTAAATGAACAATAAATCGTTGAGTTATTACAATGTCGGAAATGTAAAAATATGTGGAGAAACAAAGATTCACGTCGCGAACGATTTTCAATGTCGATGAGTGGAACGGACGAGAGTGTAGGTGTGTATTCGAACAATGCAAAGAGGAGGTTAAGTCTGCGCGTTATTCGCAAATAATGCGTCCTTCAAACTGCGAGAGAGCGTCGAACCCCCGGTTCTTGTGTTATCATTTTTCTCGACCTTCTCCTTTGTTCCTTTCATAAACCGAGTTCGAGAATCGCGTCATCATCTTTTCTGGCCTCTCTCGTTGACGATGCCCCACTGCGTCCGTTCCCCATTGTCCACCGTCTCTCGATGACTGCCAATGGAAGGCGAATAAACACCGCTCCTAATCATTTCGCAGGTTCAATTTTATTTTTCAATACAAATCGTTTGTCTTCGATGCGAAGCATTTGCTTTTTTACATGAATAATTTTTCAAATATATTCGAATTATCATGAATTATCAAGACGATTTTTTTCCTTATAGAGGAAACTTGATTTTCAATAAATATGGAAGAACAATGCAAAGTAATTTTCACGTAGCTTCGTCATTTGCTGTAAATTTCCGGATATCTTCCACTGTGAGAAAGAAAAAAACGATCGAGGCACTTTTTTTTACAACATATTGACATAATCGGTTCTAATAAAATTTTCTACAATTAAGAATTTTTTTTTTTTCCACGGCTCGACAATTATAATTCTACAAATACAATAAGGGTTCTTTTACACATCGATTCTGCATAGGTGCTCTATCGCTGATGAGGATTGCCAGTACCAACTTTAGAAACGAGTCCCCACGCCGAGGTATCGATTGTGTGGAGAGACTGGCAACGTTTCGAGTGGCGAGCCTGACAAGGCCCACAGCTGTTCCGAAACTTCTGACGCCTGTGGGAACGTCGACGAGACACCGCTGGGCCTACGTGTACACATTGCTGAATTAACTCTACCGAACTAATGCAGTTAACAGCTTCTCCGGGCAATCTGAAACCACAAAATTACACAGGACACAGGACTCTGTCTAGTGCATAATTCGTTTTAAAAAAAGTTCCGAGAACGTAAATTCGCCTTTGAGTCGAAGTCATGAAAAAAAAAAGTTTCACACAAAGTTCAGATTAAAAATGGATTTCCGAATGCAATACTTTAACGTGCGACCTGAATCTTCAAAGTACCATTCGACCATGCCTTTTAAAATGAAAAATTAATGTCCGTATTTTTTATTCGTAGATAATCCAGCAATCACCAATTTTCGGTAATGGATACCTAAAGCCTGGCAACTTGAGTGCTGAATTCTCTGGTAGGATCGAGAAAGCAGCCCGGTCATTCGTACAATTAAATCGATGACTCACTATACCGAGGGTCAATAGTTGATTATTCTACCGAAAAGAAAATTTCTTTCGCTGACTGAAAGATCTTTCGTCCACCAGGTAAAATGCAACGTTCAAGAAAATATCCGATATCGGGTTTACGTTCGTCGTGGAAAACAATATATCGAATTTTGTGGTCCTAATTCACTAAAAACATCCAATTAGACAATTAGAAGAACAACGATAATTTTAATTCCGTCGTTAAGTATGTAAGTCACTCTGGTTGATGCTGGGCAGAACAACATTTCAATAGCAAATTCATTGAAACGTGCTCAATAACCAACATTTTTATATCAGAATTTTTTAATCGATACTTCCGTCTGTGAACGTTTCCTCGGTTGAGGCGAAAACACAAAGTTATTATCGTGAATAATCGGAGACATCACCGATCGAGAGACGAGGTAAATCGATAGCGCAATCTTGAACTTTCCGTTGTCCCGACGAGTCAATCGTTTCGCAACGAGTTTTACGAAAGTTTCTCTCAAGAGAGATCGTGTCGAATAATATTGATTCAAAGAAACCTGTTTATTTATTTTTCCACAGCAATTGTAGCCGAAGATTTACGTATATATGTATATATTCGGACTATTATATACTTCACACACGTCGCTTTGTTCCTAAATTCATACGTTTCTATCACCTGCTCCATTCGCCATGTATTTTAGAAAAAAAATATCAACATTTTTCTCTTACGTCACTTTTAGTTTGCAAACCCTGGTGTTCGACACCAGCGAAGTTATACGGAAAAACGCCACATCCAGTTTCAAAGTCCAATCCCATTAACAAACATTTTGAACCAGTCGGCGACGTCTTCCCGTATGGTGTCACTTTCAGTCGAAATTTGACGTTCTCAAACGGAAAATAATGTTTTTTCAGGATATGAGATGAAATTAAATTAATCCCACACAAGTCTGTGACGATGAAACGAATGAAAGATTGCCAAAAGCTGACCTGTGCAACCGCGATACTTCGCCGATCGCATTGATATCTATTCGGCTGTACAAGTCAAATTTTATTGTTGCGCTACAAAAACCGGTCTGTCGAAATCATAGCGTATGGAATTTTTCATGCTAGAATCGCTATGTTTTTGTCATTCGAAGTTGACGGATCGTTGTAAGAACGGTTCGTTGTCAGACACGTGTGCGGTCGATTAATGCACGGATCGCACCACGGCGGACTTTACTGCATGGACATACTGCTTTAATATAAACGGTCGTTATTAGGGCTACAGGATTTATAATCGTTCGAATCGTACTCACGATCGTAGTTATAACTCTGATATTATAAATCTAAACACAGTTCAGTGCTGACCGCTAGTGAGAGCGGACGTGTTCGCGACTAGCGTAGCCTGTGCTATTATTCTTCTTACACAAAACAAAGCAATATATAGAGCTCAGCTGACTCACGAGGTAATTTTCTTTCGCCAACGCCGGTGCTTTGAGCGAAAAAAGTGGTGGACTTCACCTCACCCAGGACATCACAATGGTTGAACACCAAAGTCAGGACTTAATCCCACCGCCTCATAACCAACTTCGTACCAGCCAGATTGCCTCTTCATCTCGCGTCAGAATACACCTTACACGGACAACAAACGATTCCTCTGGAAAATCACCGCCGTGGCAAATAATCCATCCCAAAAAACGACGTAGGATAAACTCGAAGGATGATAATGCAACCGCGGATGAACCGCAACACTTCACCGACGAAAACAGATACTCTGCTGAATATTCGAACACGGGAGCGGGCTAGCTCAACATCAACAGGAATTATCCGCATACCTGCATATAAACAAAATAGATGTCATGCTCATCACAGAAACTTACTTCACAGAGAGAAACTTTTTCAAAATAAGAGACTATAACGTCTATGATACGAGACACACAGACGGCACAGCCCATGGCGGCACTGCTATAATAATTTAAAAAAAAAAACAATAAATAAAACACCCCGAACATACCAAATATGAAACAGAACATACACAATCAACGTCCATCGTGGTCGAGGTTTGGAAACATGGGCCACTAGTACTAGCGGCAGTATACTGCCCTCCTAAACATCGAATCAAGCGAGATATGTTTACAAACTTCTTCGAAACACTCGGACCGCGGTTTATTGCTGGCGGAGATTACATCGTGAAAGATCTCCTATGGGGATCCAGACTGTGTACCCCGAGAGGGAGAGTCAGCCCATTTACTGGCCCACCGACACGAACAAAATACCCGACATCCTCGACTTTTTTGTAACGAAAGGCATAGGAATAGCTCTAACACGCGTTGAACACAGCTTAGACCTCTCTTCCGATCACCCACCTGTTATACTTACAATCAGCACCGGAGTACGGACATATGCTACTCTAACGAAATAAAACACAAACTAACTATAAAAAAGGAGGCTAAAGAGAAGATGGCAACCCACCAAAACCCAACAGACAAAACAAACCTCAACAGAGCCACTCGAGAACTAAAAACACTTATTCGAGCCTTCCGAAACGATTCAATGTAACAAAGCCTTCAAAACGCTATAAAGTAACAAAGCGTTTTAAACAACCGTAACAACAAAGTCCCCGAATAAGAAACGCTGACAATACATGGGCAAGAAGCGGCATAGAAAAGGCAGAGACTCTCGCCAACCATCTTAAATATGTATTTACACCGATCCCGACCAACCTGGATAACGAGGAAGTGCTGGAATACTTGGAGAGTCCTCTACCCATGATGCTACCAATCGAACACTTCTTACCAACCGAAGGGCATAACACGATAATATTCAAAGAGCTACCGAGGAAAGCCATCGTCTATTTAACAACACTATTTGACTCAACAATAAAAAAATTTCATATTCCAACGCAGTGGAAAATAGCACAAATCATCATCTTTCTCAAATCAGACAAACCCTCCAACGAAGTCTTGTCATAGAGGCTAATTAGCCTCCTGCCAATCTTGTCAAAACTATTCGAAAAATGACTACTGAAGAGAATGAAAATCATCATTAACGAAAACGCAACAATCCGTCATCACCAATTTGGATTTGGAAACAACCGCTCGGCAATTGGACAATAGAATATATAATTGTATATCAAACAGAATCGAGGAGAAAAAATACTGCTCAGCAGTCTTCCTCGATGTGAAACCGGCGTTCGACAAGATTCGGCACGAGGGACGACTCTATAAAATAAAACACACTCAATCACAATACTTCCTATTACTCAAGTCCTACCTAAACAATAGACAATTCCAAGTACTTCAGGGTCAAGCTCGTTCACCACTTCTACCTATCACGTCGGGGATACCCCAAGGTAGCGTCCTCGGACCTGTACTCTATACCATCTTCACAGCAGACCTACCTCCTCACAGAAACACAACTGTAGCAACTTTCGCCGATGATACAGCCGTACTTGCGGTCGACGAAAATCCAGATGCCGCATGTTGTAATCTACAAAGACATTTTACAACATTGAACAATGGCTTGACAAGTGGCGAACCGAAGCAAGCGAAACTGAATCAGTATACATTACGTTTGCCACCGAAAAAGGAGACTGCCCGGACGTATCCCTGTATAATCATCCGCTACCAAATATAGTTCATGTCGAATACCTAGGAATCCACTTGGACAGGAGGTTAACGTGGGCCAAACATCCTAAAACTAAAAGAAAAAAGGTAGACCTAAGAGTCAAAAGTTTGTACTGGCTAATCGGGAAAAAATCTAAACTGTCGCTGAGCAACAAACCTTCCATATATAAAACAATACTCAAGCCCATATCGACTTACTGCATTCAGCTATGGGGCACAACAAGTAACTCAATCATCGACATAATACAGAGGCTGCAATCAAAAACACTACGCACAATAACCAATGGCCCATGGTACGTCTCAAACAACATCATTCATCGAGACATACGTACATCCAAGTACATACGATCAAAGAAGAAATCTCTCGACAAAGCGAACGTTACGAAACAAGGATCGTGAATCATCCCAACGAGCTAGCATCGGGCCCCCTAGAGGAACACGCGATCACAAGACGACTCAAAAAACAAAAACTGAGAGACATCCAAAATCGGTTCCTGGCATGAAGCAAAATAAACACAAATAGCCACGATCGACACGAATTAAGTTCCACTGAAAACCCATCGTGAACCAAAGAAGAACAGACACCTCGACCGTATTGCCGAATGTTAGATTAAAAAAAATATATAACAAACTGCAATATAGAGCTTAATAATTTAAAAAAAAATCCGATGCATAAACCCGCTTTAAGATTATAGGAGAGAATTTCAACAATTACTCAAAGGTATTATCATTGCGAATTGTTCGATAATATATATCTTCGAGCCACATATTTCGTGTTGAAAACAAAGATTCCAATGAGGATGAAAGTATGCTGACCTTTCCAGGAGCGTAATCGACTAATAAAATATTCGATAAGGTGAAAAACTGTCGCGACGACGTTGACAGACTATAGCAGGCAAAAGGACGAACTCAAAAATCGAGCGGCGTCCGAAGGTGACCTTGGGACTCTATTATAGAATTTATTAAAAAATTATTCATTAGAAAGAAAAAAATGTATCTAATATATGTAAGAGAGTATCGCGCAGGAAAGACGTGTACAACTACTTTGAGTGTCCTTGCCGCGTCGTACACAATGTCTGTTTAATAAGGAAACGCAAAAGGCGGATACATGTATAGACGCCAGCGGCGAAGCATACGCGCGAGGTTCGTTACAACTACAAAAGCTCGCGTGCCGTCGCTCGACGGTTGGCCTCGCCATCGATATATCCTGACTCTGTTGTTTGGTATATCGGCGTTGCGAACAGACGGGATGTCGGTTTGCAATGGAGTATTCTATGGGTTTTTTCGTAACGCTGCGTTGTGCCGTGTATTCGCTCCGAGTGTGACTGCAGCGCCAGGCTAAATATGAACTACGGGAGGCTATCAGTGTATGATTTTATATGTTTGCCAATTAGTCGAAGAAAAAGTTCATTAAAAAAATATTATAAACATTAATAAAGAAGTAATAAAAAAAATGTGAGAATTGAATCGTTATTGACATTTTATAATTTATCTCAACGTACCAAAAATACAAGTAAGTATAATGATAAAATAAACAAAGAAATGCAGTTTAGTATATAACATTTATCAGGTTAAGTTGCTTAAAATTTATGTCAAAATCTCGAAATAGTTCTTTAAAAAAATAATAATAATAATTAAAATGTTTTCTCAATAGAATAAGTAAATACCAATTTGATTCACTTATTTTTATATTATTTGTAGCCGAACCAAAGACATGGATATTATTATAAAGACAGGATTTCAGTCCATTAGCCATCAAATAGAATTTCAGCCAGAGACAATGACCAAAGGCAGAAAACTTGTTGATGCTGGACATGTAAGAGAAGTCGAGGAACATCGACGAAATTTGGAAAGTTTTTTGATAAAATCTCGCATTATTCAGCAAACATCAGTCCACGCTACACCTTATGCTACTTCTTTAGACGTAATGCACATCTGGATCATTTATTTCGTTACTTTAAATAATGTTTAAGTATTATATAATTAATAGATTTTTCTATTTTAATTTCAGGTAAACTCTGCACGTTACGTGACAAATGTTCATTGTACTTGTGTATATAATAAGAGTGGCGTAAACATGTTGCTGCGTTATTTTTCTGCTTGTATTTTTACAATTCACTACACAACAACTTTGGTGTCTCATTTTTATTTAATTTATTTAAATTGAAACGAAAAAAAATATTTTAACGTGTTTTTGTGTACAATTTCGGTTATAGTAGCCTCCCATAATGTTCAAAGTGACCACTGCGAACGATTCAGTCGATTTACATTCCCCTACCATGCCTTCCCTCGGAGCGAATACTACGAAATTGGACCAAGTACACGCAAAATTTACTTTAAGTTCGAAGTACATCGAGTACGTTGACTTTACATTGGCATTGCGCGTCATATCTCAGTAATATTTTCTGTTACGCATATCCGCGCTACAAAAATCTCTCGAAACAATATTGTCTTTGATTGATCCTTTAAAATATGCTAGCTTCACGAGCCATCTGTCTCCTCTCAATCTTCAATAAAACAGTAAAAATAAGAACACAAATAATATCTTGACAACAATGAGAATTAATATCTTTTTATTGGAATAAATGTATACCTCGTGAAACGTTCGGGTATTAAGTGCGAATGGCATTAATTCACCATGCGAGACTAGATGTTATTTGAAGCGTTTCTGCGCTGATCTACAGGTTACGCCATTTTGTGGCGATTTTAGAAACCTCTCAAACCAGCAGCATCGAAACCGTTAATTTAATTGTACGTCACTTGAACAACAAACTCACCCAAGGCATCGCACGTGCGACGATGAGACAATCCGATTGTATTTTTCAGCTGCTGTAAATTCCCATCCGTGCCGATGGTTTTACCTGCTCCGAGTCTCGTCGTTGCCCTCGATGCCAGAAGCGTTCAACGTTTGTGAAACGTAAACCGCGCGGCACGACACTGCGTCCGTTCGTCTTTGTCCCCGCGTTGTCGACAGTTGTCGATGTACGTTGCCACGAAGCCGGAAAAGAAACACGAGCCGGTTCGACACAGATCGATCGCCATAGCCACGTCTTTCCTCCTCGTTGTTGCTGGACTGGTCGTTGCTGGAGTAGTCTCGTTACGGAATCGTGCGAATCATCGTCAAGCTGAAAATAACGCGAGAGTGTCGTCGCCGAGAGGGAAGCGGAGACACAGTGGAAAAATAATTAAACTCTTTATTGCACTGTTTCCGTAGTTTCTGTCGGTGAAAAAAACCGTAATGTTACAAGATGTGAATATTAAGTCTCGACGTTTTTTTACTTACTTAGTTTGACCGGGACGTAAGCGAAACTTACGAGACACGTACGTAAACTAAAGGACTAAGATCTCGCGATCGATAACTCAATTAACAAATTCTTTATTCAAAATGTGACATATTTGTATGTGCTGCCGGGCTACCGATCTAATCCAATGATTTGACAAGACCAATGACCCGTCCCTCTCGAATTCATACTGTTGTCACATTTGTATGCAGTTAATCCACCGTCGACCGACTGCCAGACGATATTAATTCAAGAATTATTATTGAAACATTCTGTATGGTCAACATTTTCCAATATCATTTTAATCCTTGACATCTTCGAATGACATTGCTGTTATCGTTCCGATATGCAGTTAATTTGGAAATAAAAATAAAATTGAAAGAGAAAACCCATTTGCGTCCTATTATATATATTATTAAATTGGTGCAAGTAGCGGGTAACCTAGCTCCAATTTCTACAGATCCGATGATTCTCTACGCATTGTTTGCAAAGTATAAAAATTGGCCATGCTTATAACAATGAAAATCGTGTTCGTACTACCTTAATCTTCGCCGTGTTCGCACCCAGTGAAAATGCTCCATCGGTGACGATGATCGGCGTGTCCCAAAACGTAATGTATCGATTAGCGCTCTTGTCAGGTCTCTTTTGCGTAACGCGACAAGAACATTGGCCGTTACGTTTGGTCGTTGCGCAACGCTGTACCGATGAGCGCAGGTATCCAGGCCCGAAGCGGTGCGTCCGGTCCAAGGAAGAAATATATTTGGCTCACACCGTCTGCTGTTGCTCGATATATCGTTCCGAGAACGACATTTTGCGTAACGTTCTAAAAAGAACGCTTTTTTTCCGCCGTAATTGTCCTGACAAGGACAGATTTTTCACATTTGCGATATAAGAGTTATCCTCCGTAGAGAGATCGTTGCGGGCCCTGAAAAGGGCCCTAAAATAATTTTTTACGTTGTGCTGGCGTGTATGTGTGTGTGTGTGTGTGTGTTTGATGCGCCAGGTGAATTGTGGCGGACGGGTTAATTTTCGGCAAGGTACGAATTGAACTGAACGAATTGATGGAGTATCGTGGTCCAACATCTCCGCTTCGAGTGTGTTCTGACCAAATGTGTTGAAGCCCTTTTCCAATTTTTATCAAACTCGATAGTGCGGATTTAAATATTGAAATATTAATTTTTTCATATTTCACGACAATGTTCGGACGTGGATTTTTTTTTGTAATTTGATTTCAGATTGTTCTCGATGAAATTGAAGTTCTGACGTGAAATTTTTTTTTGGTGATCGTCGCATGATTCTACTGTTGCTGATTGACTTCTCTCTTCTACACTGCTGCATCTTCAGATTTGACGCTCGGTGCGTCTTCGATGTTCGATAATGCTTCGGTGATCGGGTAACTTGATAAAAATCCGGTTTTATCTTCTAGATTACGTCATTAAACGCTGTTTCTTCTTCTTCTTCACCTCCGCGCTTTTTGGACTTACGTCAAAAGTTTACTTTTTTTTTTGTTGCTTTTCCATAACGAAAAAGCCATTTTCTTGGTATTTTTCCTTTTCTCTTTTTTCTCTCTTTCGCTCAATAAATCCCACACACCGTTCAAACTCGTTTCATGGAGCTATCTGCTCTTCTTCATAATCTATCATCATTCGACTCTGATTCTCAACCGTCACTAACTAAATATCTTCTATGTTGGCTCGAAAAAAAAAAACAAAAAAAATCTTCTCGTGTACTCATACTATATTATGCGGTCTCGGACCCTGCGAAACCCCCGGCACTTTGGTCGGGGGCTGATATCGTGGAATGCCTTTTTTATATATGTTTGCGATTCCACAAAAGATTCCTTCGGGCCTTGCCTACGACACACCATGATCTTCGTTTCTCGCTATGCATCATCAATATCTTTATCGTCCATATCGATTTTTTTTAAATAAAAAATCTCCTTATTTACATCCACGTCTCGCTCTTTTTTTCATATCTTTGTGAGTGTAATTGTGATTTGTTTATTTCTTCTTCTTTTTTTTTTTAAATATCGTACGCAAGATTCGAATAGTATAGTCTCGATATCCTCGACTTTCCCGTCAAAAGATTTCTGCGTGCTACTTTTCTCGATATGATGATTTTTATTGATTTTATTTTATTTTTATTTTTCACCCACGCTTCTCGGTGCCGATGCATTGCCTTCTCTGCTTCACAGCGATTCACCCTCTAGCTATCGCTACTTTTCAAATATTGTAAACGGAAAGTAAAAGGGCCTGATGAACGAGGCCAACGATGTTTCTCCATTCGAGACGATAACTATTCATTTCACTGGTTCGAAGAATTCGTATCCGTTTGTCGTTTGCAACGGCGAGAGATCGACGATAGGTTGGCATTATCGACCTTATTGTTCAGCGCAAAAGTCGATATCTTCCGTGCTTTTTGCAGGAATTAACAAAAACTTCGCTCCAGCTCGTGCGCGCGCCCACAAAGTTTTTTTTTCACTATTGTTCAACGATTTTTGTTTTCATTCTTGATTTCTTCATCCTTGGTTCTCCGCTTCTTTTTCTTCCTTTTCTTCTCCACGTTTATTTAGCGACCGGCGTCAGTCATCGACTTTGAGATCTCGCTTAACAAAATATTCTTTCTCTCGGTATACGCCTAACTATTCACAGATACATGTACAATTTGTTTTTTTTTTTTGCTTTTAAATTTACTTCATTTAATATTTAGATTCGTTCGTAATTATAGCACGGGCGTACTTTGACGCTGTTTTAATTTCTTTTCTTTTTTTCAAACTCGTGTTCTAATGCTCATATAGTTTGCTCTTTCTTTTTCTCTTTATACAATACAATTCTGAAGGTCCGCCGCTTTTGTGTGACTAAACACGATTTGTATTTTTATTTATACTATACAAACATTGCAACGTGTCTGAGGAAAGTGTAGTTAAAATTGGATTGGGGGAAGGGGAGGGGAGGGAACTGAGAGGTTAAGGGACCTGTGTGCATAGTATAGTTACAAGATTAGAAACGAAAATCACAGAGATCGCGAGTCACGAGTCAACTTTATACATTCTTTTTCGCACGCGTATTAATATTCTTTTCTCCATTACTCTCTCTCTCTCTCTCTCTCACTCTCTCTCTCTCTCGATTGCCTATATGACTCGAAAAACAAAAATGATGCGCTAGGGATTAGTAAACGCGACGATGGACGCTCGCATTTGTCATAATGTTATGCATTTTTCAGACGCAAATCAGACGCGCGCATATACAGGTTGTTAAAAAATAATAATGAAATTAAATCTTAAATGATTAACTTTATAAATGCCTCGAGGGTGGGTCTTAGTTTGTTTCTTTTCTCATTGATTTTTTTTTTCTTTTTCATCATTCTTTAAACGTACGCTCTCTTTAGAAATCGATAAACACAATAATCTAATTTCGTAGCCTAATTTATAAGGTAATAGGTATTTCTTTTCATTTTTGTTGAGGGTAAAGCGAACGTTCACGCGCGGGCAAGGTTGATCACATTTTGCGTGTGTGTTTGTGTTTTTGTAAACACTTGTGTACACATGTATACATATAAAATCTACGAGGTATTCTCTGTATGGTATTTAAAACCCTTTTTGTGTTTTTTCTTCTTATTCGTTGATATTCAACCAATTTGCAAAGTTTCGATAACTCTTTTGATTATGCTCGCGCGTGCAAGTTCGCCGCGAGGGAACGTGACGTTTTCCATCACGCAAATTATGTTTTCGTCGCATTGGTCCAAATTTCATTGTACTTTAAATGTTTCCCGTTATTTTCATTTTTAAGAGTTTGTTATTCTTTCGCATTGACAATAAGAGTGGACACACTCACGTTTCCTCGCGAAGGGAAGCTCTTTAAACGTAAGTCACGAAACAAACGATCCTAAATGAAGATTATATCACACCGTCGAGTAACCGAGAGAAAAGTATGACTCTCTTGTTCACTCAATCAATTTCCAGAGTGTCCGGGAACTCGCTCGTTACTTTTGTTTTATTGTTTTTAAAAAATTGTCTATTTTTACTTTCATCGTGAAAACGCAATTTCGCACGATTTCTTCGAACACTCTTATGATCGCGTGGTTCGCGGACAATAGGATATCATCTTCGAATAGCTAATAACTAGTCAGTACGGTTTGCTCCGTGTAGCATTTACGGCACGGGCAAGTGTGTGTATGTGTGTATTTCAGTGTATTTATTTTGTCTCCTTTCTCGCTTAATTCTACGTGTTCTTAAGACCTTCCCCGCGGACAGAACAACGAAAAAAAAAAAAAAAAATTATTTATGATATTTAAAACAATAATAGTGACGGAAAGGCAACAAACGAACGAGAAATTATGAATATACGGATGTGTTTGGCTTTCCGTTTTTTCGGAGATTTTTTTTTTTTCGAGATCAAAGAATTTAATCCGCGACAGTGTCAAAATAAAAAATAAAAGAAGTTGAGTGCCACCGTCACATAACTTAGTGTTGAATATTCATGCAAAGAAAGCAAGGGCGAGGGGCAAGAAACATTTGTTTCGTTTTCTCTTTCTTCGTCGCTTTCACGAATATTTTTGCTTCGGGACGGTCGTCGGAGACGCGAGCTCCGCGATTAAATATTATTAGAGCCGACTGTAAAGATATCCGATGAAATAATTTTTTTTGCTCCTTTTTTTTTTTCTTTTTGAGAATAGAATTCTTATTATACAAAGACGTGTATACGTGTCTGCATGTCAGTGACCTTGTCCTTTTTCTCTGTTATTTTCTTTTCTGGGAAGTTAATTGTATCTTCGCAATGGACAACGAGTCCGTCGTTATGATTTTGTTTGTTCGTTTGTTTTTCAATCTTTCATCACTCTCGTACCTCCGTTTATAATGACTTAATGTCTAAAATTTAAGGCTTAATATCGAACGATCGATACGTCGCATCGGTGCCACATACGGCTCGTTCGCCACTTAATTTCTCATCTTATCTTAAAGCTACTGTTTTGTTTGTTTTCGTATGTATGTGTAATCGTTTCATATTGCATTGTCTGTGTGTGTATTCGTGTATAATTTTTTATATTCCATTACGCAAATGCTGCCACTCGTTCTGAAACTCGGTCGGAGCTCGAGGATCGCTCATCGAGACTTTCTTCGATCGAATCGAAAAGCCTCGGCGAACGATCGAGAGACGCATTTTTTTTTTTTGCAATCGGTGCAATTATCTCTCTCCGATGAGGTTTAATGGAAAGGGCTATTAAAAATGCGATCGGCGTGTGCGCACAGACCGCTCGCAGAGATCTCTACGGAAGGAAAGAAAAAATTGACTCTATGTCTTAAACAAAAAATTTTGTTTGAAATTCATCGTCGTCCCGTCTCCAAGTCATTTGATAAAAAAAATAAAATAAAAAAGAATCATAAGAAATTTAAGAAGAATAGTAAATGTGGGTACGGGTCTGAATAAAAAAAAAAAGTGTTATCTATAAAAATACAAGTAAAATGTGGGGGACTCGCAAAAGGCGCTGAGGTACTCCGTGACGCTCGACAAAACAATCTGAACCCTTCTTTCTCTGTTTCATTCGACTCTCATCGTAACGAATCGTAAATGGATAAATCTTAAACGCCTAAATAATAAGCAACAAGGGTAGCGGGACACATGTACAATTCGAAGAGTCGTGGTTCAGAGATGTAGAATTGTAAATATAGAAAGTTCAAGTAAGAATTTGACGTAATTCATTTTTGTTGATGTTTGTTTCGGTCTTTCTCGAACCTTTATCGAAACGACGAGACTCTCCTTTATTCGTCCATCAACAATTCCATTCTCGTTATAGATATGGTAGTCGGACGAAAAGACTCGTATGAACATAAAGTAAAATGGGGGAAAGAAGGAGATATCAGCGGAAACCCGTAAATCGCTTCGCATTATTGCCATAACGGCCGCTCAATCATTCTCTCCTCGTCAGCGTTTATACACTTCGTACTTATTATTTTATTTTTTCTGTTGACGTATGTCGTCTCGCCAATGGGTCTATCGCGATTAACCGTGTGTTTGTCGCTTCAGTTTCGTACTGTTTTTTTTTCCTTTTTTTTTTCTTTTTATATTTTGTTTGTACGTTACAATATCACATTTAATGCCAGCCGACCGGAAGTCGAGCCTTCTCGTGTCGATCACATCTTTTATTTGATCGCATTATTTCGCGATTGTAAAAAAGAACAGCCGAGTAGAAGGGAGTTACCCGTTTACGCGCTGGAAAAAAAATCTCTCGCGTCGATCTTCACCGCCCGTAGCCAAATTTACCAGTCCCACGAGACCGTAAAAGTCGCCCTCGACTTGCAATAAACGCAATTAAGAGAAACGACAAATTATTATTTTTTTTCCATGTAAATTTGTCTGTTGACCACGAGAGGAGAAGAACGATGAAGGACCTATTGATTTATACGCGATTACGGTCAGTCTTGCTTCGACGGGTGCATCGACGACGAAACGGCGCGAGAGGTCAACGTCATGTATAATATTGATATATATATGTATTTTTTCATGTATATATATATTTTGAATAGTTCTACTTTGTTTGACCGCCACGACGATTGCGAAAATAGAGTTAATTAAAGTGAAGAACAACAAAAAGGAACAACTAAAAATGACAAACGTGTTTCATCGCCGACTCCCGGTAACCGGATTCATATCTTTGCACGATTATGAGAAGAAGAAAAAATCGTTTCTATGACCCGCGGACGCGAATTACGCGATTGAATTTTCATTCAATCAACGTGATTACTTGTGGGCGATATTCGGATTCTATTTGCACTCGCGCTCGCGTCCGGGTTCTAGTCTATGAATTAGTATTATCGTTTCTCATCATAACATAATATACTTCGTTGATAATCCTTTAAATATAGCGATCGGCTTTCTTTTTCAATTCTTTCATTCATAAGTAATCATCAGTAATTTTATAATCACGTGATATTATTCGATCTACAAACGATCGTTAAAAACTATCATTTTATACCGTACATACTTTCGCAATCTCTCGAATCATTCATTCGTATTATCTCTTTAGTGAATACATGTTATATATAATATATGCGCTTGTGTAGATATACATACATATACATATATGTATATATCTATATATATATTTCATCGGTTATCAATTAAAAATTAGTAGTACCTATAGAGTCATCATCACAGCTAATTTATCATTATTTTCACTCGAACGATCGATTCGAGTTTCGTTTAGCTCGGCTCCTAGGGCTTTATGCATTCGAACTTGCTCTTTTTTTCCTTTTTTTTTTTCTATTTATATCTCAATTTTTCTATTTTTTTTTTTTAATGCGCGTTCGCCTTTTATCTAGCCGATGACACGGCCTTCTAAACAGCCGGTGAGAAAGCGTCGTTCGAGAACGCTCGGAAAATTCGCGGATGATATCTTGTATGGTCTTAATCCCTCGCTCTTTCTGTATTAACCTTATCGTCTAATTTTTTATCGTTTCAGTCGTTCGTCATTGCGGCCACGGAAAAAACGAGCGACGGCACTTTTCCGATTTTGTTTCTACTTCCTCCTTTTGTAACACCATCGTTACAACGATAAATATGAATTTTGTTGCGACGCGCCACAGGAATACCTCGATCTTTGTACAATCGGCGTTCACTTACTGGTGTGTGCGTTATCTTTGTGTATACATGACAAAACTTATGCAACATACCAGTTACGTTAATCATAAATATTAAAAATGTTTAATTATGTTTTTTCCTCGTATTGTTTACACGTATCAAATTTAGAATGGACAAATTTTACGCAACAGTCGTACATGTGATCGGAGCACTCGAGTCGCAATCGATATTTAATTATTTATTAATATATGTACCTTGTTTGTTTTATTTATATTGCGCAGACTCGCGAGGCTGAACTTTGAATGCCGCTGCTGTTGCTGGCCGTGTACAATCGCGGTTATGCTTTTTGTAGTGTTAAACGACTCCAAAATATCGTACCAGTTTTTGTTCCTTCAATTATTCGACGTTTTGCCTGAGAATGATTCTGATTAATTTTATTTGAGTTTTAACATACTTGTACGAGGTCGAGAGTGACACGCAAACGCGTCGGGTACAGAAAGGGAGAAAGATAAAGACGATGAAATATAAATCCAACTGAACACGATGTTTTTGTATAGATGGAAAATAAACCGTAAGAACCGGAACAAAAAAAATGATATTTTGGCGTTTCGCACGTTTTTGGCTTCGGTTCGGCCGAGCCAGTGCCAATTTTTTGCTATCCACGTTTTTTTTACGCTTCAATAGAAACAATTTGAAAAAAGACAATATTCATAATAAAAAGAAAAAAACTACAATGTATACAATTGGTCGATGAACGAATTTGCCTTTCCTCCCGCTGCGTTCCCCTTCGCTTCGTTCTTTATCACACTTAGCAATCTTATAGTGTTTTTTTATCTTTAATCTTTTTCATTCTACCGTGAAATCTACGCGATATCAGAAGATCATTCCATCCCGAGGGAATTAATACTTGGCGTCAATTTTCTCGGAATGTTTATTAAGTTGATGTTTCTACTTTTATATATACGAGCGTGAGATTGCTGTTGCCATTCGAGAGAAAAAATAACAACTTAACGATTATTCTCGGCCAATCGTACACCCTAGTATAGGCGTATGAAAATTTTCCCCGAAACAAATCTAGTCCCCTTGTGATTTTCCGTCGCAAACAAATCAGTCAATTACTACCGAATCATTTAACCTCTGTCATAAAAAAAAATAAAAATAAAAAAAACCAAGTACTAATTTCGTTCGTTTTAATTTTACATCGTATGCATATTTTTTCATGCTTCGAATTTCTTTGTAATGCACCTTCAACGAATGGTGGATTTAAAAAAAATTACTTTAACGATTTGATATTATGGTATTACTCTGCGCGTCTCTAGATCTGAAACTCATCGAATCGATCGTTGCTCTTCGGATGTGTGACTTTTGACTACTATAGATAGCATTATTTTTAAAAATAAGGGAGAAAAAAAGATAATTATGAAACAAAGGCAGATTTATCGCACCATAGAAGAAAATCGAATAATCCATATAAACGTTGGTGTGTATATATATATATATACCCGAACCGAATAAAGAAAAGTCAGAGAATTGCACAATTCGACTCCATTGTTCACCTCTTTACGCTGTTGGCTTAAATCACTCAAATACTTTAATGCTAACAAATACACCCAAACGAACATTCATTCAAATACCGTCCCTCGACGAATCGAGACAGTGGCGGAAGATGCAGATCGCGCAGAGTCGATTTCTCGATTGTCGACCGTCGACATTCTTTCGCACTCGTGAGCTCGGCTTCAACTTGAAAGAAAGTCGTCAGACATCGAAAATAGTATAAATAATTACTCTTGACGCAGGATTTGCAAATCTGCTCCGCTCGCCATCGAAGATTATATATTCACTTTGACCATTCGTACCTTGCATATATTTTGTTCCGTTTCATTCCATTTACACACACTTTACGAAAATTTTCACCAAACGAATCCCACATCTGACTCGCGATCAAGATTGAAAAAAAGAAAAAAAGAAAAGGATCTGCAGTAACACAAAGGAACGGGTGCCAGTTCTCACAAATAATATTGTCGATAAGATGACTCCTAGCGACACTCTTTGTTCATCGTTATGAAAACACAGGTGAGGAAAAAAAAGAAATTAATCTAATAGAATGTACAACAAAAAAAAAAACAAAACTGCAACTGTACGTTTAAAATAATACGGCGATTGATTTCTTCTATCCATCGATTCGGAGGAATAGATAGTTTTTCAATTTTTTTTTTGTATTATGATTGGTGAAAATGGAAACATCCGTGCATCGCCAAGAGGGAGATAAATGTGTCCAGAACTGATCATTCGTTCGGTGTATTATCGAGAATCGAGCAAATTAAAAATCGATGCGCATGGCATTTGTCGTTTTGTTTTGAAATGAAAATTATGTATACCAGATGTTTGTATCCTATGAGGGGGAAGTAAATGTGTGACTGCCCATTCTAGCAACTTCAACTCAATCGTGGAAACATTAAAAACAATTAGAATCCACATCACTCTTGTATGTAACGAATCGTAAAAGAAGTGCAGAAATTAATGAAAAAGATAACGTAGAAACTCCGTTCAATCCGGGAAAAAAAAAAAATCGAAAAGAAAAGAAGACCGTTCAATTTGTCGCATCGGTGACGTTTGATACATAATATTGAATTTTTTTTCTACCGCTAAGTTCCTACTGGCACTTTGTTATTGTAATTGTGAGCTGCGCTTCACTTTTTGATGTTGTTATCTATGAAAGTTTAGAATTTGAGTTTTTCAACTTTCATCTCGAGTATCGGCCGCTATGCTATTGGGCTATAAACAAAAATCGAAAATGGAAACGGCTGATTTGTTTTTTACAATTCGGGCTCGACAGAGATCCAGACTAATGAAGCGATCGCTCGTTAACATCGACCCTTAAAAATCTCGTCTCACCAACTTTTTCAATTTATAAGAAAAAAAAAGTGTGTGTATATATATATATTAAAAAACACACTCATATCGATCTCCCTTCCTGTTCCTCGTATCGTGCTCGATCGTAATACTCACGAACATTTCAACCATGCTTTCTCTTTATCATCTCGCTTGTTTCTCCGCCGCTATACCGGACTTTGCAGACTTTCACTCCTTTCAGACTCTCCAATTTGTAATTGATTTCCCACCTAACCGTATGTTCGAACACACATTCGCCACGCGATATCAAATCGTAGAGTATTTCAGTCTGCGATCGAGAGTCGAAAGAAAGAATGAAGAATTCAGTTTATACGGAGCGATGGAAAACTATGAAAATGAAAACAAACGGAAACAGAACAGAGGGCGAAGAGCAGAGTACAGGGCGTTCGAGGACGAGATTCTTTTACGAATGCATGGACATTATTTAAAAATCTTCGAACGTCAATCGTCCACGCGAAATAAGCGCAATGGTGTCTTCTCTCAACGAGACGACAGTGCCAATGATTTAAAAAATATTTTTTCAAGTTGCCAACAGTTATTCATATGAAAGAGCAGGAGAGATATAACGAGAATATTGAAGCGCATCGTGCTCGTCGACGATTCGAGGGCAGCTTTCGCTCGACAATTTTTCACCGCTGTCTCATCTCGCGTGTGTACCGTCGTCGTAGAGTTTGGACGGTACCGAATATGACGACACGCTTGCGACTTTTGTTAGGTGTGTGTTCATGACTGAGTGTGTTGCTTGTGTGTTAATTCTCGTGTACGTTAATAATACGATAATCTAAAATACATATGTTTACAACTTTATACACGGCGTGTAGTATAATTATTAAACGTTTTACGTATCGAAACTCGAACTGGATAGATCGATCGAGCGTGCATACCGTTGAGTATTTTTAATGTCGGTGCACTTATTTTCCTCCCATGAATTTCTCTCCGGTGACGAAGTTTATCGTACAAGATGCTTTTATGTTCGTTTTTAATTATTTCGAATGATTTTTTCATCGTTACGATACGAGAGTCATTCGTGTGTTTCGTCGATATTACACATTTGAATGTAACAGGTCGCGCACGAGTTGTACGTTCACGTTTGTCACGAAGAAGACGCTAGCGCCTCCGTCATTAAAGTTTATGTTCCGTGCATTCATAATCACACGATAAGCGCGCTCGCGCGTTTTTATTTTATCATTTAATCATTGAATTTGCCCGTCGTATTGTTGCTTACCAGCCCAAAAATCTCTTCGCAACGCGGTTTGTTTTCCGCGTTTTTTTTTTTCTTCATCTTTTTTTACTTTTTTGAAGATGTTCGTTTGTTTTTTAAGTCGCAGATGTGAACGATAGGCGGGTAGTAGGTAGGCGACGAAGGGAGTAATAGCGGTAGCTTGTCCGTACCTGAGTCTCCTCGTCACGTGATTCCGGAGTGGTGGATGCTACCTTAACGGTCCAACTATTCGGGTATCAAGCCTGAACGTTAAGTATCATCTTGAGATGATTGGAGATGCTGCAACAAGTCTCGGACTGTTGACAACTGCTCATCAGTCTCGTTGTCCAGTGGCTCGGTGGTTTGGGTAAACTCGCCGGCGACGGTGGCTCCGAGAACTTTGCACCGGCGTAAAAACTGCTCGTCGGACTGCCGCGCGGACTCTCGTTTCGCAATGGCGAATTCCTAAGATTTTTCGTCGCGCACGGTGGACTGCAGCTCAGTCGGCCGTTCGAGTTTCTCGTCCCGTTTTTACCGCCGCTCGCGAAGTACGTCGTCGACTTGATGGAAACGGATTTTTGGTGTTGACGCTTGCCACCTGTGTTCGGCGAGCCCTGCCGCTCCACCTTGTCGTTCATCTTCGGCACTGAATTCGTCATCTCTCCGAGTAATCGTTTTCTCGCTGTTCGAAGATTCGTTGGATGGACGAGCGTGTGATGAGCGCTCGTGCCGATGCCTATCGGGGATGTCGTCCTCCCGTACTCGAGATAGGTCCTCTCTGCGACAACGACGACGACGACCGCACATGGAAAAACCAATCGTAGTAGCCCCTTTTCATGTTAATCCGAAACGCCCACATTTTCTCTTATACTATTTCTTTCGATTAGTCGGTATAAGAGAAACTTGGCTTTCGGACAATATTCGCATGCAGCCGTTTTTCTTTGCTATATTATTTGTACGAATCGTGTCTTTCAGGCTTGAAAATGATATCCTTATCGGAAGCGCGGTAAACACTGCGCGAGAAATACGAAACTTAATGTGAATTTAAAAAACGCCACATTGTGTGCTTCTTCGGGCAAGATCACATTTTTCTCGTCTTAAAACACGTTACTTTTAAATCCCTCTGAACAAAATACTGGGTTATTGATAAAATCTGTAAAAATACCGAGAAATAAAATGGATTTATTCTCTGCAGACCGCACAAGCTTGATAAAGATTGACGCTGAAACGATTTTTGGTCAGGATATCCTTGATTCGTCAAAGTTACGAGTGTAACAAGTTCGATCGATTTGGACAAAGAGGGAAAAAAAAAAATGAAATCTCTTCCTTTCCGACTGAGAAATTACACGAAATGATGCAACAAATAAAATAATAAACCACGATAGTTTTAGGCTATCGAGTTTTGTGTGTCTCGATTGATCTGGGTGGAGTCAATAAGTTTGTTTATTTTTACTTACGGGTATGTGTAGCACCGGGTAACTTTCCAAAAGCTCGGAGGTTCGCAGCAGCGCCGCGTCTGCTGGCAGTTTGTATCGCGGCCGATGGTTCGTCGCTAACTGCGCAATACTCTCGATAAACGAGACACGAGTATGGGGGTAGGGGCAGAGCGACGCAAAAGAACGCCTTGGGATACTCGTGGAGACTCCCGTGAGCTCGGTGCTACCTGCTTCTCGTCGATGGCTGATCTCGTCTCGCTTTTCTCCCGATGTGTTCCTCGCGTGAATTCGACCACATCCGTCAACCGTACGGGTCACCTCGTCACGAAACTCCTCTCGAGCCGCAACCACGAATCTTTTGTCGAACCTTCGTAACGCTCGATGTATATATATATATGCCTGATGTGTGTATATATTTGGGTTATTTTTTTTTTTTTTTTCTTCAATCCCTCGTATTCTTTGGTAACGTCAACTCGCGACAGCGCGTCAACGCCAAAAACCGCCGAAGTTAGCTACGCGAGAGACGGAGAGAACGCTCGAAAAAGTCGATGGGTCGTTGCGCTAACAACCGTCCGTTTTTAGCACACAGCTGGAGGCACAAGATGGCGGCCGCGTCTTGTTTGTGTTTTAGCGTACATCGACGCACGCAACTCAACCTCCTCACCGCCCCGCCTCTACAATATTTTTCTCTGTTTACCGCACGGACTCGCCTCTCACATCCGCCGTCGAGATACTCGAGATAAATTGAACAAAAATTAAATGTAACAACGTCGATTAACGATATCCTCGTTGAGAGTGAAAAATGATGAGTCGGCGCACGCGCACGCACAACACGAAACACTCGCGAGACGGCAGGAATAATATTCTTTTTTCCTTTCCCTCGCACTTCTACCCCCTCCGAATTTTTCGTGTTACGTAGACTTTGTTATTTTTTTTTATTTTTTTATTTTTTTCGTCTAGTAACTATGCGAGCGTCGCGAGACCTCGGAGATGCCGAATCGAAGATTCCTCTCTCTCCCTCTCTCTTTCTGCTCCACACACTCGTCCCGATGTTCTATGCCTATTCTCTCTTTAAATTACTACCACTCGTGCGTCTCCTTCCACCTCGTTTACCTATTTTCTCCCGACACTCTCCGACAAACACCGTCCCTACTATCGAGCTTCGGTGTCGTATACGCTCTTCTCCTAGTCCGCTGACTGTATTTATCAATTCGACGCTCGCACACTTCGCTGCCTCTCTGCACGCGGCGACAACCTTCCTCTCACACTGTACTTTTGCCTTTGTGACGATTGAAGCCTACGCGAAGGATTTAGGGAAGCGTCTACCCCCGCCATCTCATCGTCTCCGCCAATGTTGCTCACGAGCTCAGCTTCGTGCGAGCTCGCTCCTCCAATCGTGTGGTCCCTTCACTCGGCTCGACTCGGCAATCTTCGTAAGTACTTTTCACTCGCACGTCAAACATTCGTTAAATTAATAAATTATATACAAAGGTTAACGACCCGAAAATTCTACGCTATTTTATTACCAATTGTCAATGTCAAACTTTGTAACATGGGTCGTTAAGAGTATAGAAATTCTCGTTGTTTATAACGATCGGGAGCCCGTCTCGACGCTGATTGGTCGAGGGCCTCGGCTTCGCTAGTCACGGCGTCGCGCGTCGCAGGCCTGAAACGAGGAGAAAAAGCCCCACTGTTCCTGCTCGTTTGTTCGCCAAGGCCCCCCCATCGGTTAATCTCGACATTTTCACCAAACCGCGTTCTCCTCTCCACCTGCTAACTGCGGAGGGCTCTCAATATTGGTTTCTCCTCATCCGCGTAGTCGACGCAGCGTGACGAACGAACATAGTTTGTTTATTCTCGCATATACTTTAAAAAAAATATATATATATCAACGTATATATCGGTCCACATGTCCTCTTGGTAGGATCGCGACCAATGCACGTCTCGCGACACGCGGTTAGAGGAGACCACGCAGAAGAGTCACGCTCCCAACGTCGTCGCTCATCTTTACCATCGTCGCGAGAGATACAACGAGTGACAATAATAACACCGAGGAAAAAATCGATAAACCACTTTTGTGAATATTTTTTTAATCGGCGTCGCGCTCTCGCGAACTCGAAGGATTTCTTGATCATTTACGGAGAGGGGATACACCTTAATTCGTCGAGCCCAAGGCATAACGATTCGTCGAGTTAGTGAATGCGAGGCATAGAACAAAGTTTCTCGTGTCTCGTGGATCGTATCCTTCTGTTCTCTCGGATTCTAGGCTATACATTTTGTTTCTTTGTTTTCAATCATTTGTTTTTTTCTCGTATCGAGGTGCAAAAGATTTTTTTTCATCGCGAGTTGCATGCTGTAACCGTTCTTGTAATCGATGGAAATTCGCTTGAGAAATATTTTTTAGAAGTGAAGGAGAGTAGAGGAGAAGGTATATCGCGTAGGCGTGTTGCGTTAGAAGAGGAACACGCGCCTCGGTTTCGCCTCGGATCGAGCCCCAGAGCCAGGCCTTCGGTATGGGTGGGGTCGCGGCTAGAGCTGAGTGAGAGACGCCGCCGCGCGAGCAAGCCTGAGCGAGAGAAGACCCCACCAGTGTTTCACCAGTGTGGCGAGAGCAGTACGGCCATTGCGGCCATTCGCCGTACCTCTCAGACGGTTCGCGCCATTCGTCCTCTCCAACTTTTCGAGAGCATCGGGTTTTCACGCACTGGCATTTCTACGCTATGACGTCGCTCTGAGCTGTACAAGCGAGCGAACAAAAAACAAGCACGCAGAATAGTCCCAGCCAAAGGTAGGATCGCTTTTCCTACCCCGTGAATAAAAAAAAACAACAGAAAAAAACATACTATGTACTACCTACTACTACTGCTACTACTACGTGTGTGTGTATGTATATGTATATAAAAAAAAGACAGAAGCGATGCAGCTTTTGAGTCAGAAGAAGAAAGGTCTTGCATCTCTTGCACACGCACACAAACGAAACGTTGAAAAAAGTAAAGCCTTATATATATATATATATATATATATATATATATATGTATATATATATAACTCTTACAAATTTATTCATTTTGGTCTCATCTTATCTTCATTAGTTTTACACAGTAATATAATAATAAATGCTGCAATAATAAAGTATATAAGCTTCACGTTACTAGCTTTGGGTAGACTCACCGAGTGCGAGTTTTTCCTGGTTGCTCTGGGTTTGAATCAATTGCTATTAAAAGAAAACAAAGAAAAAAAAAATAAAAATCCTTGTGTACACGTATTTATCCACATTTTTTCAATCCTTTCCGTTACATGAGGCATCCCTGCTGCGATCTATGTTCCTTCTTTGTAAATTCTTTGTCGAACCGATCCTCGCGTCTCTCCATGTTCATCGCGGTCGCGTCTGCGTCGCTCCACGATATAGCGTTCCCACCCACGATTCCTTTATTCCCCCCCCCCCCCCCTTATCTCTATCCCGTTCCGTTTCGCTCTTGTTCATGTTTATTCGTTTCTCTTTGTCTCTCTTTCTCTTATACGAATAATGTATGTCACTACTGCCAACTACTAAGCCCCGATGTACGGAGGATGCACGCTCGTCAGAGAAAGGATATAGTCGCTTGCGCACGAAGAACCTGCCTACGTTTCGTCTCTTCTACTCCGCTCGCACACAGTGATACTGGCGATTATAATACACGTTCATGTATTCATCTACATATAGCTCGAAAGATTTTTTTTCGATAGGAATCGAAAAAGTGTGTAGGTGTATGCACGCGTGTTTTAAATACGTAGTTTTGACCCGCGCACGTGCTAAGCATTTGCAAAGACACCGCATTATAGCTATGTGTCTCTCCACACCTATATTTACATATATAAATATGCTTAGCGACGTTTCCGCTTTGGGATGCCTGACTTAACCTTGGTTCATCGTGGGCTCATTCGCACGAGTTACGATTCTCGCCAGTTTGAGGTTATGTTTCGGGGAATATAAAGACTCCTACAATGCCGCGGCAGAGATCACTGAGGATAGAGAAAAATATATGTACCGTAGAAGGTTTTATCGTTGTGTGCAAGGCGATATCTCGACTGCGTGAGAGATTTCATTTATACATTACAAATAACAATCGGGCGTTGAGTTACAATTCCGATGTTGACTGGAGCAGCAGGAGGTTTGACGTTTTCAAATGTCTTTATTGCGCGAAGACTACGATTTTTTCGCCATGAGATACGGGCGTATAGAACGTCAGTCACGATTGTGACGGAACGTCGTGTACAAACTCCAACGAGGCTCGGGTCGCAAGCTAGAAGCAGAGAGAATTAATAATGCCAGGCAGCTGGCGTTTCCACGAGGGCCTCGTGCATGAGCGCGCCGCCATGTTTGTTTGAGATTGTGACTCGTCAGTCGTCATCCTACACTTATAGTGGGAGATCGAGAGACTGCCTTTTTCAAAAGTTTTTATTATTATTTTTTTTTTTTACAAGATTTAAAATGTACACATGACATTGTCTTTCGACAATCGCGCCACACACCATTCACTGGTGGATTAATACCCGGCGAAAGATTTTCATTCGCATTTTTTCATTTTCAACGTCTATAGCCACATGACGTTCGGTCTCCATTGGGGTCAGTCGTGACAAAGAATAAAAACGAACAAAGATATGTCAGGATTCAATTCTGTTTGGACGGTTTATAATATTCGGGGTAGGTATTGTCCTCTTATGTATATCGCATGTGTCGCAAAGGTATTTTTTTCAACAATAATAATATATTCTTGTGGAAAATGATAATTTATCTCGTTCAATGATTAGACGAATCTAGCTCGTGTATAAAGTTTCAATTCCACTGTTTGATCGGCACCTTATCGTGTTCGGCATACCAAGGCTAATGTATTTTTTTTGTTTTCGAGTCAAAGTTATGTCTTTCGAAAAGAATTCGATATCCAAGCGTTGGCAATGTAATGAAACGTCATAGATATACGGACGTGTAGAGGTAGGAAAAGGAGCGAAAAAAGAGTCGGAGAGTAGAGCATCGGCAAGTGGAAGCATTATTTATTCGTGTCGTAGTCCGCAGTGACGACGAATCGGACGACTAGCGCGTGTAGAGCGGCGCCTGGTAGTCACAGTCCGATGTTACTTTTCAAGTCTCACGTTGACGTTGACTATTTACGCTACGTATACCTCGCATTTTTTTCTCCCTACTGCCCCTGGACACCGCGATGTGGTGGAACATAAATATTTCACGCGCGGGGGAGACAACACATTCGTATCTCTAGCATAGCCGATGGTGAAAAACAGTCGGAATAAAACGCGCTGTTTTCCCCTCCACGATACGAACTAAGCTTAGGCGGAACACGCGCGCGCGCACACACACACACACACGCCCCTCTGTTTAAGCACTAATCCTAGCCCTGTCGTGCGCCAGTTTTCTACACGGCCCTGGGGGACTCGCAGATAGGACAGCCGTGCGCGCAGCCACCACTGTCGCGTCCAAACACCAGCTGAGGTCGCACTCGTGAAAAATAAACTCTTTCGCCTCGTTGTGAAATCAGGGGATACCCGATTTTTCCTTTACCTTCAACTTAAATTCACAAATTGTCATATTTTGTTTACAAGTTTTTCGGGGGACGAAACAAAATTGAAGGAAAAGAGCGAATATGCGACAAAGTTTTTAAGCTCGCATGCGTTTTTCCTTCTCGCATTCCTCTCGTGCCGGTGTCAACAGACTCTCGTACGCATTATGCTTTTGTTGAGATTCGAAGAGCGACCGAGCCATGCGTCACTTGCCCCCTCGACGCCTTCAACGGTTACACCCCTGACTTCGTAACCGACGAACGCGACGACGCCCCTCCAACTTCGTGCAGTGACGGAGTTGAGGATTTTCGAGACCCCATGTTTCCACGCACACAAAATTTCAGAAAACAAACTTAGAACGCGATTTCATAATGACAGAATGAAAGAAAATTAAATTCACCACAAGAATCGTCATATTTTGAGAAACATACAAACAACATTTTCACCTCCGGGACAATAAATTTATACCTCAGTGTCGTCGAACACTGAAGCATTCCGATAGGTTAACAAAAAAAAACGATGTACAATTTATTGTGCGATTGGTTCAATGAACGGGACATCGGAGATACGTTCCTGCCTCATAAGCTATACCGTGTACATCTAATCACCCTCCCCTCTATCGTCTCGCTGTCTCTGACTCGCAACCCCTCAGTTTCCTCCGTTCCCTCAGTCTCTGTTTCGCTCTTTTCGCCATGCTACGCTCCGCCCTCTATACTCACAAATTTTTCAATTGATAAGGGTGCCCTCGTTCCTACCAGGGATACGAGCCAACACGTCGAGCTCTCGCTTTCTCTCGTCGAACGTTGAAAAGCACCGTCGACGAAAATTTCCCCAACCCCGTCCCGTCCATTCGCATTCACCCTCGTTACTCGATCCCTCTCCCCGCTCTTCTCACGAAAACGTGTGGCAAAATAATTTATTATTTCCATGCAAAAGTTATAATCCGCGGCACGAGAAGCTTCCTCCTCTCTTCGTCTACCAGCATATTTTAGCGCACATGTCTCCCGTCTACTTTGTTTGAAATTTCTTCTTTTGTCCCCTCTCATCCGAGTTGCAACACCCGTGTCGCGCGTACTAAAATTCCCTAGTAACCTCGTAGTCATAGTTCCGTTCCTGTGTGGGTTTCACTTCTCGACCTACCATGCTAGTCCGTACGCGTACTCGACTGACAACACTCTCGCGTCTCTCCTCGTAGCCCCGCCAACTGCACAACGCACAGGACTCCCCTGACTCACGTCTCGCGTTACGTAAAATTAACAGTCACGTACCGAAACTAACTTTCTCGTTGCTGCTGCACGCACGGTTCTCGATTCTACGAGTTCCCTTTCGACGTCACTGCGCCGCGGCGGTCATTTTATTTTTCGTGTCTGCGGCGAGCATCCGTCAGATGGCGCGAGCGATGCGATAAGTTTGTCCGCATGAGAGGCGTATCCTTCTCAGCTCAGTGGGCCCCGATTTTGATTACCTACCGAGCGCAGATGGATTTTTCCGAGTCCCTTTCTTTCATCCCCGAGTAATAAAAATGGCATTTCGATTAGTTCGCTCGTTAGGGAACGTCGCTTGGAAAATGGTGCGCGAATCGTGGCACAAATAAGGCTGCAACGGAGGCGTAAATAAACGATCAAAAGTATAATGTTGTGCGGTGTTCGGCACGGATTCTCCAATGTCCAAGTTGAGCGCCTCTGATAGTTCTCGTGCGTTCGTCGAAATTTCAAGAAGACGAAGCCTTCGTTCGGCTCGTTCGAACTACAATTTTTTTTTGTTGCAACCAGCGAACGTGGAGAGCCTGTGACGGATGGTCGTACGGTACCATCGGGACTCTCGAATGAACATCCAACGATTCTTTCGGGAACGTTTTCGAAGCCTTCGTGAGCCCGTAGAACCGAGGAATAAAGACTCGTGGGTACGACGGTCGTCCCGCTGAGAGCCGATTGAACCGCGGCCGAAAGCCCCCGGCACCGTCTCTTTCATTACTCCGGTACTTCCCTTTGCCGTGCCGTGCGCCCTCCGGAATAACTCGAGTCCGCCGAAGAAACGCGACACGTTGGATTCTAGTTCCAAACTTGCTCACTGTACGCGCTTCGCCGCACGATTCACGGAACAAAGACGCTCGAAACAACGACGAAGAGGCTTAACTGGCGTGACAGAACTCGAATGTAGGATCTATCGTACGAGGTTCAATGTTTCTATCTTTTGCTATCGAAAATCGTGTCGGATCTGCGTAAATCGATGCGTCCGAATCGACAGTCAAGCCCGGCCTCCTTAGTTTGGTGAGGCACGTCGGAATACACGCAGTAGCACCGAGGGATCGTATATTAGGGATGTACGAGGCTTCCGAGGCCCCCTTGGCCTCGTCATCTCGTATCGAGTCCGTAGATATCGCGCGTGTCGTGTATCCGTCGCGGCGGTTACACATCTCCGCAAGATAGGCGGCCATCTTCGACTCGTACACGCCTCGGCCCTGGGCGAGTGTGCCTCAACGGGCGAATAGTCGTCAACCGGGCAACATCTCCCTAATCACCAAAGTCGGGCTCTCTCCGGTATATATGCTGCGTCAAGCGTGTATACGCGTTGGGAGACGCTCGTAAGCTTGGGCGCGGTTCTCCACGTCGAGTCGAGCGAAGGAAGGAAAGCGCAAGAGAGAGCCCATCACGTTGCAACGAGCGAAGCGAGCTCTCGGCTCTTAGCCAGCCTCGAGACTCTGGCTACCGGGCTGTCGGTTAGTTCCCTCTCTTATAGCCTCTGGTACGATCGCCCTTGCTCGCTCTCACGTCTCCTTCGTTGAAAAGTCCTTTTGGCCCCCCTGCTCGTACAACCGTCCTATATACGTATTCGGTGCTATACAGCGTTATAGTACACTCCAGGCACGGATGCCCGCTCTAGCGGCACTCCCTGGCTCGACGGGCTCAACCGAACGCCCCTATGCGAGTCTCTCTGGGCTCCGTAAGCTCGCCTCCACCCTCGATCTCGATCCCTTTCTCGTTCCGTCTCTCCGGTTCGAGCTACACGTAATATTCAAACCCCCATGGGCCTCAGGCCATTCGGATAGGCTCGTCGTTCCCCCTATGCCGCATACCGCCTACACAGGCGAGCTGATAACTAATAAATCAAACCCCTTCTCGCATCTAATCATTGAGCACACATCCACGCAAGGGCGTTTGTACGGTTAGATTGTGCACCGTCGTATCGCGGACTGTCGAAGATATTGCGATTGTTATGCTGTACTTTGGTAAGACGCGTGAGCGGACACCGCCTCGTAACTCTGCTCGTTCGAGCAGAGCGAACTTTTATACGAGAAATTTAATCATTCGAATATTCGATACCAAAGTGCTTTAACGTATATGGGCGCAATTGCAAGACCGGTGAGTCAACTGTGATCGGCAAATTTTTACGAAAACTACCAAGTATTTTTGAGGTTCGAAAAAATGGCATTCCGCTAGGCCCCGGTCGAGTTCGAAAACATTCGTTCCCGTTTCGTAATCTCGTATGGCTGCACTCAAAGTTCATCGTTATTTAATATAAAATTCTCCGATCGGGTCTCTTTCGCATTGAATTTTATATTTGATGAAAGAACATAACGTTCGATCGTTAATTCTATCGATGAAATTTAACAAAAAAGGGAAGCATATCGAAGAAAAAAATTATTCGGAAATGTCTAACAAAGGGCCCCGGTTTTGCGTTCGACGTCTCTGCACTCTCCATCCCCACCCGTGCGCAAGCCCATTGCTTTACCGCCCCTACCGTCCTCCTCCTTCCCCTCCGGCCCGCGCGTCGGCTGGCCTCAGTCTGTCGCGCGCCGCTGTCGGACGCGGTTCTGTTTCGATATCGGCGCGTCCGTAACAACCGGCTCTGAAGATCCCTGTGTGCGCGACGTGCGTGCGTCCTATACTTCTTCTCCGTGTGTTTATATATTCTCGCGATGGTGTACACTATCTCGTGTCTCCAGGAACATCTGTCGAGTTCCCTTTATCACCGACGATAGTGTAGTAGAACAAAACACATACACACAGACGCGCGTGTGCATAGAAACTCGGTAAATTTTTATTTCCCAACGAACGCGTTCAACACTATATCTGTGGATTGAAACGGTCGGAGACGGAGTGTGTCTCGGCGTAATCGAGAAGGCTTTGTATTATCCGCACCGTCGAGGAATGACGGCAACGCGGGAGTGTTATCCCATACGGTATGAGAAATACAAAATGAACCACATAAATATAAACTGACGACTCGATGCTCGCGATAACTGAACAATACACTAGATGTAAGCCAAACCAATAGGATAATTGGGACCCCCCCCCCCCCCCCCCCCCCCCCCGTCTATTTATCGTTCGCGAGTCTGGGGAGAGAGGCGCTCGCAACGTGTCGAACCGCGGTGGCAATAGACATGTGAAAAACGAATCGAAAGCAAGTTATTCCATGCCTCGTCCGTACAGTCAGACGTTGCCATAGTTGTCTTAAGAACGGACTCGGGCAACGAAATAAAGAAGGTCCGATCTTCGCTCGAGTCTCATCGTCGTGGTAGCGATTAATGTTCCTTTGGTCGATGCGCTCACGCGGTTTTGGGAGAATGTTGACGATGAGAGTGGACGCGAGTGGGGAGGCCGGTAAACCGCTCCTGAGATACCGAAACGGCAGCTTCGCCCCCCCCCCCCCCTCACCCCTCTCCGACGCAAATCCCGTTGCCGATAAGACGGAATGCGCGTACCGAAATCCTTGCGCTATACAAATCGTACAGCGACGATCTTATCGTCAACGTTTCTTCCTTATTATTCAACGTCTAGAAAATTTGACTTTTATATTATGGTATATTTTTTTTTTTTCTTGTCTTTCGGCAGAGGCCGAAGGTTTCCGCCAAGGCACTCGCTCAGTACGGCCGAGAATGTTTAGTCCGAATCGATACGCCGTACGGTACGGGCGGTTCGGTACACCCGCTGCTGCTCTCCGTCCCTCGTTCTCGTTACTCCACGCTTCAACGTCGTCGTCTCCCCCTCCACACCTCTCTCTCTCTCTCTCTCTCTCTCTCTCTCTCTCTCTCTCTCTCTCTCTCTCTTTTTCTCTCTCTCGCTCTCGCTCGCTTCTTGTAACGCACGACGGAAATTCCCGTCGGCAGGTTTTCGCCCTGGCTGGACCGTCCTTCCGAGGCACCGTCATCGTCCCTACCGGCAGGCAAAGGCCGCAGCTGCGTAAGGTTCACCTTCCTTATCCTTGCAAATAAAAATCATCGGGGCTTGCTGTTCCATTCAGGCGTATTACAATAATAACAATAATAACCGCCGAATATCTATAATCGTCTCGATTGGCAAACGTTATGTGAAGTTTTCGTTGTTATTATTATCGTCACGCGTTACTGTTCGATGAGAGGAAAATGAGAAATGGGGCTATATTAATGCCAAATAAGAAAGAAGATGAAGTTTATCGAGAGCGGAGGAGATATCGATGTTACTGGAACGCACGAGGCCGAGCCTTATCGGTCACAGACGTATACAGATGCATCGGCTTACGTGGCGACACACTCGATGTGCAATTTAAAGGAGGTAGACTCGACATTTTGCGAAACGATTACGCACTCTCCGGATCGGAGAACGAAGGGGTCTGGCCAGTAAATTCTAAGCTCCCTATCCAGACCGTTGTACGCCTTCAGCGTCATTCAGAGAATCTCGTTGGAGAACCGTCGAGCTGAGGCCTTGTAATTAGTAATACCTAACAATCGGGGGGGGGGGGGGGTATGGTCGTTCCATTAACGCACTAACGATCCTCGATGATAATAGCTTGCGTATGGAAACGCGCGCTCGACTGGATTATATTATAGTTCGTTACAAGTGGGAATAACTTTTTTTTTCCGACGATCGTTAGATTGCAGGAAAATTTCAATTCGCGACTTATGAAAATCGCGTATTTTTCCCCCCGAGCGAAATGAAAAATTTGACGGTTAATCGTGTTAATTTTCATTTACTTACCGCGAAAGTTTGACGCCCGATAAGATTGCTACCTGGACTTGAACGGGAATCACACTGAATCGTCACTGCTCACGTATTGCCCATTAATTTTCCCCGTCGGAGGTGACTCACAGTTCGCAGACTGCAAAATTGTGTTCTACCGTTATATTCCTGTATATATAGGATATATCTATTAATATAACACATTCGTATGGATAGATTCATATATTTTTATAGATTACAAGATTCTCCGACAACGCGGTATTCCACGAAGCGTCGCAGTTCATTTTTTCGACGGGATTCACTGAAACAACTTGAGACTCCATGAATTTTACTTCCAAGACAAAATTCGTGTTTTATACGATGCTTTTTTTTTTTGTAGCTTATTCATGTGCCTTTATAATATAACGGAGACAGCCCTGTACCGAAACAATATTTTTTTCATTGGCTATCCGAGTGCCAGTTCGCTCCCGTACTGTTATCACAATTTTTTTTTTACTACTTTTTTCGTTCACTTTCATTACTCATTTCATTCGATATTCGATTTTAGATACATGTTTCATGTAAACGACACCGCAAATTACGCCACGATCCATGGTCTTCGAAAAATTCTTAATGTCATCGACCTACAGCCACACATATATACAAATATAATTTTTTAAAAACATTCCCCGTCGTGCAAAACACGGCTCTAGACCATGAACCGAGACTAATCTTCTCCCCCATAACTCTCTTTTCACTCGTGTACCTTGTATGGGATAAGAGATTTTTAATCTCGAATGGACGAACAAAGTCACGTATTCGAAGAAATTTGTCCATCGACAAAATATCGTTTCGAAGGTTGGGAATTTTTGTTGTTGTTCGAGGAAAGGTCCTGAGGGGAGAACATTGTTGGGCGGCGAACGTTGCCCGGCAACGGAGGAAACGCTTCCGTTCGTTGCAGTTGTTGGGAGAACTCCGAACAACTGCACGTGAACGCCGGTGGACAGAAAAGAACACAACGCGTCGGTGAGGTCGTCGAGGGCAGGTGGTGCGCGAGAGACGAAGATACGACGGCTCTCTTCCTCTCTCCCACCATCGCTGTGTTGTTCCTGTTTCGCCTCACCTGGGCAGGCCAACTCTCTCTTCGTGGCACGGTGGTGCACAGCACATGCTTCGCGTTTTCGAAAGAGAGCCCGAGAAGAGAACGCCAAGGAAGAAGAGCGTGCATTGCGCGCCCACCCAGAAACGGGGTACGGGCTCTTCTTCGGTCCCTTCCTTCTCTAGACTCAACCAATACCGTGTATTGGGTGTCCTCGTCGCCCCTGTCGATCGGTCCCGACCCTCGACCAGTTGTACAACTTCGCCCCCATACCCAACTGTCCAATGACTCTTCGACAAATTTATATGCACGTAGTTTTTTTTTTTTTTTTTTTTTTTTTTTTATCGACGTGCAGTATGTTAGCATTTCAATGCGAGTCAGGCATGCGGGTGGATAGAGTAAATTCACACTAATTGTTTTCTGTTCAGCCGGTATTCTATATATATTTTTAAAACTTTTTCATCTTGTATGGACTACGGAGAGAAGTATGGTAATTCGAAAAAAATTGGATTGCCAGCTTGTGGTCTAGGAACATGTCTTGCATGTCTGTCTGCAGACCTGCTTCATCCTAAAATAATAACTTTTCGAAAAGTCGTCGCATCGGCAGTGAAACTCGTTTTTCACACGTACAATGTAGTTTCGGTATTGGTTTTTGAATTTTCTCATCTATGCGTTGACACCGTAACTCGAATGCAAAAAAAACTCACAGAGGAAGCTTTGCTGATAAAGGGAAAATAATGTTGTTTAAAAATGATATTGTTTGAAAATACAGAAAACTTTTCTTTTGACAATATTTGCGACAAAGATTACCAATAAAAATTGTAGATAATAGTCATTTCGGCGGCGTGCCACTTATTTTACTGTTAGCGGAATATTTGATAAGGAAACTCGTGTTGAAAAGAAATATTTTAGTAACACGTAAATTATTCGAACGATCCTCGTCAAATTAGATATTGCACGTTTCGTAGCAACTTCAACAGCGCGTTACATTTTCATGTTTGTAAGCATTCCGTTAAAAATATAAGCAAACATTAAGTATTTCCCGTTCTGCCTACCTCAGAAACTTCAGTTCGATAAATCAAGTCGTTATCGTTCTACGGGTTTTTAAGTTGACGGATTCGGCCCACACGTGTGCACACGAATGTTCGTGCAAACATTTTTCTAAATATGATAACTCGGTGTGAAAAAGTCATCTTTACTTACGTTGCATGTATGAGAGTTTTATGTTGATAAAACCCCCATTTTAACACCTTGCGAAGCTAAATTAAAAACAATATCTATCAGCGAAACTTTTTCTCAACTCGAGTGATTGCAACACTCTTCCAAAAAGGTTTTATCATACGAATGTTGTAAATGACCATTTTCTCAAACGAAGAAAGGTTCAACGACTTTTCGCCGCGTCATGAGTGCTGCAGGCAACGGTTCGAAAGTCATAACGAGGAACGTAGATTCCGAAAAGACTGTCTATCTTGTTTGCGATATTCGCTTCTACGTTGTTTACTTTTAAATACAGATACAGAATAATAGGAGCGGGGAAGGCGCGTAGTAAAATCAATGTACCGCGATGAATTTATATTGGGCGTAATATACTTTTTTTTCTACCTGCAGCCCCATAAATGAAGGGTTTTAATTGTTATATTTATAGCGTGAAATTATCTACGAGCTAGACTTTTATTGCACTACATTTTGTTAGGTACCCAGGTATTGCCAGCTGTCGGATTTGTAATTGTTCAGGTCTTTTTCGTCCTCTTCATTCGTCGGCTCAAAAATAATTTTCGTTGCCGGGCACTTCGGTGGGACGACGAGTTGTCGCCAGCTGACGCACGAATGAAATTCGTGATGCGGTGGTTTTGGGTAATTAGGAGTTTCGCGAATCGTTGTGCCGATGTGGTCTCAAAACCAAGTTGCGCAAAGAATTTTGTCGGGTGGGGAACTGTCGTGACGCTGATCGGTACTAAGTGCATACTGTTGGCTCTCCTGTATACTAAAAGTGCGCAGCTACGTGGCAAACTTCGATGCACCTGGGCATTCTTCGTGGCTCTTGTCTCTTATACTCGACCTGGTATCTGTCTCGTTTCTTGACGCAACTTTTTCTATGCACGCGCTTACGTAGCAAACTCATCGATAGCATTCGCGATTTATGGGAATGACGCTTTGCTTCGAGGACTGTTTCCTTCAGCTGTTTCTCACTGTTTTCTACTCAGCGAATCTCACTCGATATCCTTGGGACGTTGAAAAAAAAAAATGAAAAATACAGTTTAAACCTTTGGCAATATTTTAGGTTCTGGATTATAAAAATCTAATAAACGAACCGTAGCTCAAAATTCGGTCAGTCGAAAGACATCGATTAAAACATTTATTTTCGTTTCTGCAAAGTTTTGTGTTAAATGGTTTTTAAATTTTTTAAATTTATTCTCTATTTTTAGATATTTTTAGATATTTTCAATAAATCAAAGTATTACGTTTCGATGACATATCCGGAACGTGTGTGAATGCAAAAACGAACGGACTTAAATGTTGTCAATTTTATGTGATTGTGTTCAAGCTTTGTAAGCATGTCAAATTATTTGTGTATGCTTCACATGAAATTTAATTTTTTTAAATTGGATAAAGATTACTCTCTGAGAAAGTAAAATAATAACCAAACATAATTTTTCAGTGAGGCCTTCTGATTTTTCAATTTATATTGTCTTCAATATTTGTCGAAACGGTTCAATGCGGTTCAAAGGCTCTTGACAGAATTTGGAATATTAGTTATGTAGTTGAGGGAGTGTGTTCATAACGCTGAATTAGGAAAATGAGAGCTAAGTTGCGGAGATTATGAATTTCGGAAAAAAAAATCGCTCCCAAAGCTTATTCAGTTATATCGAAATACCGCCGATATCATCTGCCGTTGCCACTGCAATTATTTGCCGTCTGTTATTAAAATTCTGTAGTATACGTTCTATTCTATAGTGCAATCAATTCGTCTTATATACCTGAAGAATTATTATTAGTTTTTATTTATAATCATGTTTTCGCGTTTTTGGTCATGCAGTAGACTCTCGATCGATCAGGCCGCGGTTTCACCGTACCAAGCTTTCTTTATTTTGTTTTCGTTCGATCAATTTCTTAATTCTTGATATATTATCATACATTAGTTGTTAAGTTTGTACAGTTATTCTTTACATTTTACTGGGCTGACTATACTATTTTTGTTTGCATACTTTGTTTGCTTGCATTAAATGTAAAAGCAGACGAAGATGGCACAATTTTTTCAGAACCGAGATTAAAAAGCCCTCGATAACTACAACTACATACGAAATAATTATTAACCGTAAATGCATGATTATTTTTTGTTTTAACACTAATTAATCGAAGTTCGACTGTATTATTTATTGTTCGATAGAAGCTTTATATACGAAAATATGTTACATACGAAAGCTATGTGAAAAAATGGATTTTCACCGTTTTTATTTTCACTACGAGGCAATCAAAATCGGATTCGAAGATGAAGTCATATTTCCTTCGACAATTTTTATGATTCTTAAATAGAACGGTCTTATTGCACGCGTTTATGTCAGACAATGACTTACCGCATAAAACGAATGGTTACACGATATATACGAGACTCGACTATTTTCATTTCCGATATGACCCTCGAACCTTTCGTTAAACCTCACGATATTCTCTGATCTTTGACCCGTTTAAGAAAAAATAAGTCTTCCCTTCATCTTTCTCGTTCTTGTACAATTCTGCCGTTTCCTCTCTGCATTTCCCATGGAGAGAACGCTGTCCAGAACCCGACGTACCCAACCGCGTCAAGACGATTTCACTGATAACGCAACGGAAAGCTCAGCGCCGCGGGTGCATTGTGCGATATAAATTGCTTTGCGTAGCTGTTGAACGTTATATATAACTCCGAGGCAGAGATACCGTGCCGTTCTCGGACCAGCAGCAGCAGCAGCAGCAGCAGGTGAAAATTTCACGTCGATTTCACTCTTACCATACGAACTCCCAAAGTCTTACTCGATCCTATTTCACAATATTGACCTTATAATCGTTAATGTTTCTACCAGTATCATTATTCCGACCCAGTTTTTTCGACCGCCTTCAAGATTTATATATATATATATATATATATATATATATATATATATATATATATATATACACCCATAAAAATCTTTGAATTTTTTCACGGAGGAGGGATGATACCTGTAGTGGAGAATTATTATATACGTGGTATACACACGGGCGGGTAGGGTAAGGGAATGGAAGCGGAGTGGGCTCTAGTGCGATGCAGCCTCGTACGTCCAATAACCCACGGTGTGTTGCCTCGTTCTCTCTCCCGTATCCCTCGCCGTTGCTTCGTCGATGCACGAACCCACACCGGGTCCGATCCGTCTTCTAACATAATGTCCATCATTATTTGCCGGCGAGTAGGGGCGTAGAAAGCGGGGGTGTTCTATCTTTTTCTCTGGCCATTCGGTCTCATCGTGCCACGAGCACCCTCCCCCGCATACTTGAATTTCGTCTTTCGTTTCGTATGCGGAGCTAGCCAGCTTTCCATCGGACCAAGGGGCATACCTTCGGCGAACGAGAATTCCCTCTTTCGCGTACCCCGCTACTCGACTCTGCTCCACGATCTTGCATACTCGAAATAATCGAATTTAGTTTTACTCGTCTATTGATATTATGCTTTCTTCGAAATTTAGTAAATAAATAGCTCTAGGGATGGCACGAACACCATTATTAGTTACAATGCAATTATTTTTTTATGTTATAAACGAGGTAAGATCGTGTCGGCAAACATTAAAACAATTTTACCGGTTTACGTCAAACAAATATCTAATGTCTACTGATTTGGGATAGTTTTTTGTCTATTTTTTGGAGAAGGATCGCGGTTCCGTCCAGTTTCACTGCGAAGCATATACGAACAGTTACGGTAATATAATTCGAAAATTTCGAGGATTTACATGACATTCTTAAATAGTACGGTTACCGGATGTTTAAATAATGACTATTCCTCGATTATATTGGAACACTTCGAACTTGTGCAAAAATCAATAACGCGAACATTTTTTGCCTCGAAAATATATTTCTTGTAGATTATATTTACCTGCCAAATTATTCTCACGGCCAAACTATGCGAGCCAAATTTCATTCTGTGATTCGTCAAAGAATGCTGTTAGGTAGTGTCGTATAGATTTTTAAACACTGAATCTACTATTTTTTCGAAATTCGGATACCAATTTTTCTAATATAACTCTCAATTGACTATGTTATGTCCGTGTACTATCTTAAGCCACATTTATTCACCGTCAGATTCGCACTTTGGTTATTAGTGCTAATTTTTAACACATTTTCTCGTTGACAGTTGAATAAAGACTGATACCGAGAATTTTTTTCAAAATCGTTGTAGCCCCGTTGAGAACTGTTACAATGTGTCGATAACCATGCTTTTCTGAGTAGAAAAATCTCATGAATTTTTCTTATAGAAATGTCATCCACCGTTACAATGTATGTCGACTGTTTTTTTTCATTACCGAAAATCCTATGAAAAAAATCATAAAATTGATAAATTATATCTCGAACGTTTCCCAAATTAATAATATCCACGTTTTCAACATTTTTGTAATGATGACATTATAAATAGGTCTGAGGTGTTGAGGTAGAAAAAAATATCGAATTCGATACATAATATTGGAAAAAAAGATAAAGATTTTGACGGTGGAAATTGTAATTTTTCTGTACCAAGTGCCGATCAATGAGAATTCGTAATAATCTCTAAACTCATAATGCCGACTACAAAAATCGATTGCTATTGTATGTTGACATGTATTCTGCAGAACATCATATATATATATATATATAATATCAGAGAGAGAGAGAATGGTTAGAAATTCGAAGACTCGAGATACTCCCCAGTGGGTATCGGGAGATCGATGGTTGGAGAGTCGTATTCCAGCCCGACCGAGCGCAGGCAGGCAAAGTTCAAGGCGAGATGTGTGTTTTGTGTGTATATTCGTAACATGGACACGTGGTCCTTTCGATTTTCGTTGCTTCTGGTAGAGGAATGCGCGGACGAAGCTATAAACCATAATGCGTTTATACCTGCCGAGCAAGAGGGGATCTCACGAATAAGAAATAAATCCGTGAGGCGACGTGGCAGCAGACTGAGACGGCCCCGAACGGACGTGGGTTTACCTGCTGACCCGTCCTAGAGAACAGGGGAGCGTCTCTCCGTTTCTTTCACCGAGCTATCCAGACGTTCTCAGATACGTCCTCTACATTCTCGAATCGATTCAGACGCGTTTCCTCGTAGTCACCGCTAAAAGTCGTCCTCATCCTTCAATCATTAAATTATGATTCAATGTCGTCACATAATTAAATTCGTCGAAACTTCGAAGATAATTAAACTCCAGTTCGCGGTTTCATCGCACTGCGGAAAAGGGATGACATTTGACTAGTTAAAATTCTTTGGAAAATACTTAGACGACGGGCCAAGAATCCATTTCGCTTCCCGTTCGACTCCAGCGAGACTCCTAGAAAGGCCACCTTCTCACAAAATTAATCTCTCCCGCACACACTTGAATCTACATAACGTCTATACGGGATGTTTGCGTGTATGAATTTATGAATAAAAAAGCGAATGAACAAAAAAAAAAGGGGGGAAAAAAAAAAAAGGAACGAAGCGGTATATTCCCGCTATACGCGAGCGGGTTTCGCACGGCTGCAGCTTTTAGTATTTGCTTTTGCCACGGCCGAGGAGGGTTGGCTCGGACGGAGGAACGGAGAGAGTGCCAGGCGGTGGAAACGCGCGCGCACGCCTTCTCCGCAATACGCTGGACTTGGCTGCCGCTGCACAAGTTTAAAGGTAAACGGGTTTCTATCCTGCCGGGCAACGGGCAACCGAACAGCCGCTGCTCCGCGCCCGCGACGTGCTTTACGTCGCGATGCGCATCGTTGTGGCTCTCCTGGTTCGCCTTATCCCTTCCCCGAGACGACTCTCCGAGTCGTACACATTGCCGCCACGAAACCTATATACATGTCTCTTTGTATAAATATATGCTATTAGCTTTTATATACACGATGGATGGCTCAGATATCGACACGTTAAGTCTACGAGAAAGATATCACTTCAAATTAAAAACATGTAACGAGTTCATTATTCGTCACACCGTCCGGCGACTTTTAAACTTATTGGCAAAATAATAATCTAGTTCGCATACCGTAATTATGTTATCCTTATTTAACGATGAACAACGACAGTTCTGAAGAAAATTTCGAGCTCCATGATAAACAAAAAAGAAGTCGTATAGTACTTTCCATATATATACATAAGAACTGTTTCTATTTTAATATTAATCTCATTGAAAATCTCCTTAAAAGTTTTTTAAAGCATTAAAGAAAATGTCTGCAACTTTTTGACCGACGAGTCTGTAAAATTTTTGACACAGCGTATATATTTTGAAGCGCGTGATGGCAAGAAAAACGCTTGTCAATGACTAGTACATCCGCTCGAGTGTCGATCGTGCGCCCGGTTGGCGTGTACGCGGTTTGGAGGACGCTGACGCGCCGCCGGGCCCAAAGCAACGGGGCCTGGATTCCGGTCCACTTAATCGTTTCCCCGGATTTCGGCCGACGCCGTCGGTCTGTCGTTCTCGGCTCTCGGAAGGTCCTCACTTTTCGAGCCCAATTCTCTGTGGTCGTTCGTGCATTAACGGCAGGCCTCCTCGTCCTCTCTACCATCGTTCTCTCGAACCTTCGTGAGAGAACCCTCGAGTTTCGTGCACGAGAGAATCGACCGGACGAGATCTGGCTCGTCGAGGAATACCACAATTTCGATCTCGCTGCGAGTCGAGATCTAAAGAAGCTCGATCCTCCGACCAAGCATTTTTTTCAGTACATTAAAAATGTTGAAAAAAAGATAATTAGTCTGTACAAAACAACAACAAAAATTACTTATCATCGAGGTACATAATTATTGTTGAAAGAATGAAAATCAGCGAGACTTATTCCATTTACATCGAAGATAAACGTGCATTCTCCGTAGTCACAAGATATCGTTTTCTTTTTGTTTTTTTGTTCGTTCGTACAGCACGCTTGTATCATCCCATTTTCATTTTCACTACGCCCAATTGTTTCCTCCGGCTCTATCATTTCGGCTTCGATCAATGTATCGCTTTATGAAGCTCGCTTCTTTCGTAGCACTCGCTTTTCTACGCTTTATCTCCGACACTCTAACCTCCGACCAAATATAACTGCACAGCTGTGTATCCGACGCTTCGGATGTGGCGCGTAGTATTAAATTTCCATGACGTAAAAACTATCCCGTTATCCGAGGCTTTTTTTTGTTGCTATCAAAGAAATATTTTAAATTGAAAAGAAAATAAAAAAACAGCATCGAAAATATTGTGAAACCGTGGACATACAAATGCGTTCAGGTATCCGACGTTGACGACGGAATACGAGAGTCCGCCGTCGGGCATAGTCGAGGGATCGAGTCCTCGAGGAGGCGGTGGAGTCGCAGGACGCTCGACGCCTCCGTGGGGTAAGCCGAGTTCCGATCAAGCACGAGAATCGTCGGAGGCGACCGAGGACCGTCGTGGTGTCAGCGTCGCCGCTGCTGCCGCCGGTGGTGAGATTGACCAGGCGCTGCTGCGACGTCGAGTCGTGACGAACGAGTGGGAAGCGTCGAACAACGTCGGCGGCGGAGCTAATCGCGCTCGCCTCGTCGATAGCGACAGTATCGAGAAAGTAACGACGCCGGGACGGGGACGTGGCAGCGACGACTTTAACGGCGACAGAACGGATAATCTGCAGAATAATAATAATAACGACAACAATAACAACGGTCAGCGGGAAAACGGCGTAACGGCTGGAACGACGGCGTCGTCGACGATGAACGGAACGGGCGGCCATCAGCAGCACCGAATGGGAATGCAGGGACGTTACAGGCCCGTGGTTGGTTCGGGACCGGGAACCGGTGGCCCGGGTGGTCCGCACGGCAGATCGGCACCCTCCTCCCACAATCGTGGAGCATGGCATCCTCACAGCGGGCCCCAACATCCTCAGCATCCTCATCCCGGCGTACAGATCAACCAACAGCAGTACAAGGAGTATCCTTATCGTCAGCAAGGCCCCTCGCCGCGCTTCCACAATGGGTATTCTTCTATGCTATACTATATAGTGTACTACTAACCAAACTAGTGTGTATACCGTATAGCAATAGGATACCCGACCCGCCGCTAAGTTTCTTTTTTCACTTCGCTTCTCAGAGGATTAAAGAAAAATACGAGAAGCGAAGAAATATCAAGCACGGATAGGATAATGTAAATGTATGAGACGCGATAGATTTAACAGCACTTCAAACGTTTTTATTATCGCAGAAGGCATTTCACATCGTTGTAAAGCTTGAGGGATTAATCATTTGTTCTTGCAAGTAATTGTGGGTAAAAATACACAGAAGTGTGACTTCAACGATGAAACTTACGAGGAAGTCTCTTTGCTTTTCGTTTTTATCGTGATTTTTTATTTGAAAAGTTGTTCCGAGGTTAACAATAAAAACGTTTTCTTATCGAGATAAATTGAAATTTATGGGACCAGGCCAGGAGTATGAGATAGATAGTGCCATTGATCTTACGGTGGAGTTTGAGAGAGCGACAGAGAATATGTTTCAATTCGACTTAAGGCCATGGAAGAAATACCGAAAAATCATTACAGAACAATGTTATGATTTTTTAATTCGGGGTTTCGCGTCTGAAACCACTCCTTCCCGGTATGTCTCGAAGAGAATTATTGAACTTTTTTAAAGAGTCACCGAGGCTCAAAATAGGCTAGACTTTTACTTTATACTCGAGAATGGAGGAGAATTAAAGAACGTAGGGTGCCCTCCCGAGCAGAAATTCACACGAGGTTCGTTGATGTCTCAGCAGACTATTACCAAGCATGACCAAGCTTATGTAACCCTGTTAACGCCCTGATGAGGTGCAAGTAGAAGAATTTAAATGCACGACCCTCAAAGTAGTTCTGGCGAGGTATGCTGGTAAACCGATGGACTATCTTGAAAACTTGGTAAATTTTTCAATGATCTTTTCCTCTTAGTATTTTATAAATCACATTGCGAATGATGAAGTTATAGATATTTAGTAATAAATAAAATCATTTTTTTTAGGAAGCCCAAATTATAAAGGTCGATTCGACACGAGTTTTCCAAATAACTATGACGTTTAAGGAATAATTACTCCGTGTTAGTGGTAATTACTCTCGGAAGTATCGATAATGCTTTCTTTACAATTTCATGATGAATTGTGATTTTTTCCAAAACTCATAGCACTTTTCATATTCCGTGGAATTCCATATTAGTAATGAGATTATTGTTCGGGAACGTTAGCTTCGCTAGGTTTTCGTAAGACCATAAAACCTCATTTCTTGTATTAATTTTGCGATAAATTATTCGACAAATAGCCCTGAAGCATCGTAATCGCATCGAACAGAAATTTAATATCAATGTGACAAAAATGAAACCCCGGAAGTTAACGAAGGGAGATTCGAAAGGACCACTTCAAACTCAATGTCACTCTCGTGAGAACCCTGTTAGTTGTGCACACTGCGTGTCCGGAGATAATTCAGAATGGCCTTTTTTAATCCTTTGATTGTACACTGCCTTCGAAAAATTTCTGTATCTTGTGGACAACCCTTTGAACACAACGACATTCCTAATCCACTTTGTGTTTTAATTTGTGAATCATAATGCATATTCGATCGATGTAGATTTCCGATGAATGATAACTGTTTATCATAGTTTGAACAAATCCCGTATCTGTATAATTAATGCACTGAAAGTTTTGTATTTTTAACCGCCATTATGTTCTCTCAATTTTCTCGAAAACCCTATAGTTTCAACAGGGTCAATGATCTTGAAAAAGCTGATCGCTAAATTTTATTCAATTTAAATGACTTTGCCATCCACCAATATTATTTCTAATTTTTGCGTTCAGATTCATAATCACTGATTCCAAAAACTTTCCGGTGCAATATTACACGTCAATATAAATGTATGTTTCGAAGGATCGGCTCGATTCAGGTATAGAGTCGTTAAATGCGAGAAATGTGTATGACATTGAAGTTTTCACACTCGAAATTGTTTCATATTTTAATAATCAATATATATGTATTTTAATGTAAACTCAGCCTTTAAAAAAATAATATTTATATCATTATAATGTACGTACTAGGTTCCATTTTAAGACGTGTGTAGGGCAAATTCGTTATATGTATGAACAGGCCCTGATAAAATACGTAGCAGGGCCTTATAGAGATTTATAGGACATTACTTCCGGCTCGGGCAGATATCGGAGCTTTGTCCGCTTCAATATCTGAACCCCTTGTCGTGTCCCTATTTTCTCTAGTTTTTGTATATAGATTCCTATACGAATATGCCACATACGAGGCGCTCACATAATACAGTCTACGTACGTGAAAGGATATAGACGTGACGGGTCCGAATGAATATATATATATACAGTAGCTAACATAGAACCATACGAAAGGTATACAAGTGCGGCAGTACTCGCGTCCGACTTATGACGTGTCTGTACCACTAGACTATCTCTTTAAGCGCGAGGAAATTGTCGAGCCAACGACGACGATGAATCTGTAAATAGCTCATACGCCAAGAAGCGACTGAAGATAAAACTTGCGATGACGATGACAATCGGCTTATTTTTACGTACATTATTTTTTCATGGAATTAGATTATTCGTTTACTTTTTAGTGAATAAAGAATATATCAATAGGACGAAGTTTTTCGTAACTCAATGGTCTTGGAAGCAATTCGAAGCGAGTTTCACAGCGAGGCATCAAGTTTAAAATTTTACACGTCGCTGCACGTGCAACCGCGACACAGGCTTCTCTCTAATCGACGCTAAACGAGACGAGTACAGGGTGTTCGCTCGGTGCAGCGTTAAACAGCGAACGTAGATGCACCTCGCTGTAACAATACGATCGTACGCGTACGCATTGAATCTCCCGATTGTGTGCGCTCTCGGTAGAAACTTTGCCGACTCCTCGGTCGCTCTCGATTCACAGAGATATTGTTTTTTTTTTCTTTCTTTTTCTTGTTTGTACAATCTTCTTCTTGGTTTCTACACCGCGATAATTCATCGATGGGTAAACTACACCCGCGGGTATTTTCCTGCAATCCCAGAAAACAAGATACTCGCATAGAAATGTACACTGTGAGGTAAAAAATTCCTATGAAACTTACTAAATTAAATTTCAATATAAACTGGCGTATTGCATAACATTCTTTCACACATAACGCTGATGAAACATTGATTTACAGTATTCAAAATCTTTGCGAATAATTTACTGTAATTTACTACAAAAATAATTTCATTTCACTGTAAAAGTATCGTAATTTTTCATAAAAATTATGCATTGAATATAATTTATCAGTTTTTGTATGAACACATTAAGTCTGCTATTTACAATTCTCTTACCGAAACAACTGAAAAAATGTGTTTTTCTTGTTCGTCTTGCTTTTCGAATTTTCGTCTCTTATTGTCTATTATTACACATAATAATATACTATATATATCGGTGTTATTACAGTCCGCTATTATAGTATATGTAGTAGTCATCTCGTTTTCTCTATCACATTGTGCATAGTTCACACGTTATTACTCAGTATTATAACAATGTAACACGTTCCACTGTACTAGATTGTATAGTTGTTATATAGATCTCGTTTCGGCATGCGTACGACATAGAAACGTTTTTCTTTACTCTCTTACGTTCCATCTTCGAGTACGATTTTTTTCTTCGTTTTTTTGTCGTTATTAATGTGCGATAGGATTTGTAAACGTCACCAAACATTAATGCATATACGTATATCTCGTTCGCCCGGTCTTTTTGTTTCGTCGTCAATTGACCTGTTGTGTTTATCAGCCTTTGCACCATTCTCGATCGCTATTGAAACGTTTCGTTTTTTGTCCTCTGCTCTTTATTCTCGTCAGTCGGAATATATTTTCGGTGGCTTTTGCATCATCGATCTTTCACGTCGGGGATCAAATACGAAAACCGTTAGACATCCGTCGGGTGCAGCGCTGCACTGATTGCGGTCCTCGTCTCGCGTGTTCCGTGCACACGCTCGCTTCACGTGTCTCTCTCACCCTCGCGGCCGCCGGATTGATATTGCACAATTGCGAACAGGGTGCCGATGCGTCAATTTTTCTTTCCTTTGCAGACTCGGAAAAACCGACGTTTTCTTTGACGATTTTAATTGGAGTACGCGAAGGGCTTTTTTCCATTTTTTTTTTTTTTTTCATTTTTTTTTACACTGGTTTGCCAGACCAACGATTACACCAAGACAGGGTTGAAAGTCGGAATTCTTATTCTCTCGTGGTGTGTTAAAAAATTCTATAAATTTCGGAGTATCCGACCAACCGACGCGGTTCTTTGAGCGCATCGACCGGACGACGCGTCGAAACTTTCTGCCCACCACCCCTTCTCCCTTGCTTACTCTCGAATATTCATAAACTTGTCGATTATTTTTTGTCATTAATTTTTTCCTCGGACTGGAAGAAACCCTCTCGCATGTGCGCGCTCTGAGGCAGTTCCGCATTCGTAGCGCATTATTTATCATACATATATACACGAAGCACTATCTCCGAGAAGTGAGATAGGGCTGAAGAACCGAGCGCGCTAAGTGTCTCCACAAGCTTATCGAAAATTAAACTAAGAGATCTGGCACGCTGGGCGGTCACGTAGCTGGGGAGAGAAGCTAGCCGAAGGTTTCCTTTATCTTGTTGCTATCACGGTGTCTATCTCTTCTTTCCCGTAACAGTTTCGAGCAAATACAGCGCGCGTTAAAAAAAAAATTAATAATACCGTGTATGAAGAAAAAAAAGTGCGAGACACCTCACAGAGAGTAGGAAATTTAGTAACGTAGTGGTAGATTTAATTTTTACCGGATGTATTTAGATTAAGGCAGAAGTTGGATTTTTTTTAAATTGCAATATTTTTTTGTGTTTTTTTCCCGCGATATAGGGACTGCCCCGGTGTTGGCACGTCATCAGGTCCAGCTGGCAAAGAAGTATCTTATCACGGTGCGGTGGGTGGACCGAGCGTCGGTTACAAGCCAACCCCTCAGCACAGTCCACAGTCGAGGGGGCCGCCGTCGCACTTTCCACAGGAACAGGCTGGACCGCCTGCCAACTCTCCGCCACTTCACATCAACATTTGCGGTCAAGTGAGTTCGGTTTTAAATGTCGTTAACGCAAACATTCTGTGGCGAATATTCAACAAAGAAATAAGAAAAACATGTAACTATTAAAAACAAAGCTCGCTCGGAGATACTTTGAATTACTTGTTTCACAATAGGCAAATAGAAGTGCCGAGCAAACAATGGTAAAACTGACGCTGTTTGCATAATATCGCAAGCGGGCGAACGGTACAATCTAAAGCGGTCCCAAAATGTTTTTCCTCAGACGTATAATGGTATATTATGTACATCATTATTCCTAGAGTATGTACAACACATTCACACTATTTTTTCCCTTAATTTAAAATCTTTCGAATAAAAAATATTAACTCTAAAGGTCGTTTATACTTATGTCTACCTTGTAACTCGTGACTCGTGACGTCGTTGCACATGTGTACCCCACGCGTTTCGTCACCGTAAAAGATCCCTGTGAGCAATAAATGGGTTTCTCGCACATGAATGACTTGGTTTTCAACAGGCTATCAGGGAAAAAATAGTCCCATTGTATTCGAAACGTCTATTTATTTCGACATGTGAAAAAAGGGAAAAATCAAAAGTTGTGACACGAAAAACATCAATGAAAACGCAAACAAAATTGTTTTTCAATGGGTTTTAACAGTTATTTATCTTCAAACATTGTAGCTAATTAGAAATAATGATTATTATTTAAAAATTCAGAAACAAGAATTCTAACAAATAAAATAACTACTATTTACGTTAGAATGATATAATAATTTGTTAAATTGGACAGTTGTAGAAAAAAAAATTACCTACATATAACACTAATGGGATCTTTTCACTGGGGTATTTTGGTATCCCAAGCGCGGTGCGTTGGCGGCCTGTGCGATACTCAGCGCCCAGTCGAAGCTACTACCGGCTTCCGCACACCGTCAGATCGTGGAACTGTATCACTGTGAAGGTCCCAAGTCTATAATGTTTAATTCTACTTAAGGAATACAGTTTGCATATCGTGCGGGGTACTCTCGTACGCCATACATGAGTTCTAGGGTTGATATCTAATTTCATACGTATTAACTTCAGCCAGAAGTTCGAATAAATTAATACATGTCCGTATACTAAAAGGTACAATGTACCTTATTTCATTACAGTTTACCCTATAGAATTAACTTACATCTTATATGTATATGAGGATGAAAAAAATACATAATTTTGTATAATCGTATTGGTAAATCCTTGAACGACAACGCATCTACTATCTTGTAGACTCCACAATAACAGATCCTTTTATTGACCCTTTTGTGACACACATTTGAATCTGAATATTTTGTATAACTAGATTCGTATTAATTTTTTTACGATTATTTCGCAGGAGAATACGATGAGAGGACCACTGCTGAATCTCAGCCCGGGACTCGGCGCCAGTGGCGTCGACATGGAATACCGTAGAAGTTCTCAAGGTACTTTAATGGCTCGAATACATTTTTAGCCCTGCCACCAGGTACGAATAATAATCGGATTATCATTTTATTAATTGTTCAATTTTTACCCCACAGCAACGAACCAGTTACCTCTGAGTCCTGTGCAAATACAACCATCTCCGCCGTACTACAGGCAGCCTAGTCAAGACGACGGTAGGAAGGTAAGACGTTGTATCGTTCGGGGTTTTCGTGAAGATAAAAATAAAGTCGTAACTACCTGTCCGCGACGGAAAATTTTCCCAAAAGCCTCCGAACAAATTGATGAAACAGAATTAAAAAAAAAATAATGTTTACGTTTGAGGTAAAAACGGAAAGAAAAAAATAGAGTCGTAATCGTAACGGAAAATATGCGATCGCGATAGGGTATTGCAGACTTTCGATCGGCGAACATGGTCGACTAGACTCATTCCATGATCTTGTTCTGAACTGCGGGGATTTGTTCCCCTTGTTTCTGTGTTCTCGCAGAGCGAATCACCGTCGAGAAAACGCCGTAGAATATCTCGCAACGGTGCAGTGCCGGGCATGGACGTTCAGGAGCCAACGCCGGCAGCCCCCACGCCGCCGTTACACACGACGCCGGCGCCCTGGGAATTGCCACCGGCACCGCAGCGTCGATCACCCCGCAACCACATGTCGACCCGAGGATCGCCGTCTATCAGAAATCGTTACCCTCGCTACACGGACTCGTTCGCACTGTCCTATCCGTTCATACCCGGAATGCACAGTTCCCATCCGACGATCCACAATTCTCATCACAGTCTTCACGGATCTCATCACAATATTCACAATTCTCATCACAGCCTACACAATCCTCATCACAATTTGCACAATCCTCATCACAACATTCACAATGCTCACCAAACCCACCCGCATCATCCGGTCGGTACGGGACACCATCCAACGCAAGGAGCTAACGGACCGGTTGTTGTCGAGGTTGGACAGGTCGGGGTATCCGGCTTGGGCGTAACCGTTAGCGGAGAACCACTGTGGCATCCGCAGGCAACCGGCTACAGAATTCCCTGTCAACTTCATGGGATTTACACACCCCCGGGAGCTCACGCCTTCGCTCACTCATGCCAGGTAAAAGGAATACATGTTTCCACCTTTTATTTCGTTGTTCCAGTATCATTTTTCATACTTCAGAAATTACCAGTTCCTAAAACTACGGACTGTTCGAGGAGTCAAAAACGTATTTGACGAATAAAAACCCTGCAAGAATTTAATTCCTGTACATCTCGAAATTTCGGGGTCATCACATCAGATATTCTAGAAGGAACTCTTGAAGTTTAATCTCATTTTAGTGTCACTGAAGGATTAAGATTATACAAGTTCCAACGGAAAAGATAGAAACTCGTTTCATAGCTCGGGACTTTTCATTCCCTCGCCCTTTGGTATTTCCTGCCTTTGGTCAGTCGCGCACCGACGTGCTGTAAAAATACCGACCGGACACGCCTTGTCGTTGTCGTCGTCATCCATCGAGGAAGCGTGTATTTACGTGGCATTTGATTATGGCGTCTCATTAGTATTCGTATGGATGGTTCTCTCTTTGCGCACATATCCAGAGGCGTCCAGAGAATAAGGAGGAGGACGAGAAGGAGGAAGCGGCCAGTGGCAGGAGAGAGCGTGTGTGTGACAGATGCCGTCGACCGCTTTGTGGATATCATGAGGGTAGGGTGGTTACACGAGATGGTGTAGCGCCCTAACCGGCCTTCTGTGTTGCTCAGCGTGCTCCCCCTTCACACCTGTTTCCTATTCACGTGTGCAGAGTACACCCTGGGTGCGCTCGCTGGAACTCAGAAGGGAGAGAAAAGGAAAACTCGTTCTCTCCGCGGTTGAACCCCCTTTATTCTGTACGATACACCAATAGAGAGCAACGCACCATGCATGGGGATATGGTCACCTGTTCTCCTCTTCGAAATGTCGCAACGTCCGACGCTTATGCACTTCGTCGTGTAATTTATATTATTTTTGTCGACGATGCCAGTTTATCGGTTGACTACAACATTAACGAAAAAAATAAATAAATCTTTGAGGAGCGAACAGCTGCTGGATACGCATTATTCAGGATCATATAGGAAAACGTTGAAAAAAAAAAAAAATAATGAATCCAAGAAAAAAAAACCTGGGTCAAATAATTACTCCTTCATCGTTTTTTTTTTTCACCTTCTTTATCTGCAACATCACGAAGAATAGCTCTGGAAGGCCGCCAAATATCCTACCTGGTTAATTTTTTTTCCGCCCTACTATCACGATAATCACGTGGGTTTTCCAAGAACTCATCGAAACTCTGAGACATGTCTATTTAAAGTGCCAAAAAATGTTGTGAAATTGTTAATTATCTCGATAACGTATTTCTTCCTTACCGATCATAAATTCTATCAGTTATTTTTATCGCAGCTTGCTATTTCATATAGAAACTTGTGTCGAAATAAAAATGTACTATTCCAGTCTCCATAAAATAATTTGACCATTCAGAATTTTACGGATATCATCGTGTTTTATACGCCATCGATTGATAACACTTAATGTATATTCATTATGCAAAAAATCGTATTAAAAACCACTGCATTCTCGATTTTTGCAATCTTGTAGAGGATGGATTTAAATTTTTCAAATAATTTTTTTGCTTCAGATTGCCCATCATCATCATCATAGTCATTATTCTGCGGCTCATCCAGGTCATCCGGGGCACAGTTTGGTCGGAGCTGCACCGAGGGGATATCCAGCTCCTGCAGGAGGACCGGTCGCTGCTCTGCACGCCCATCCTCCACCTCCGCCCGTCCACACGACTCATTATAACGCTCATCACCAGTTATCACAGCAGGTATCGACATTAATCTTTTACTATTAACGCGGGATGCGCTATTTCCAACTTCATGCGCTTATCACGAGCGTGAACTCAACGTTTTTCTTCTCCAACCTAAAGATAACTATATTTATATCACGCGATAAAAAGCAAATATACGTAGGCGTGAAACTGTTGAAGATTCGGGGAAACTCGTTGCAACGCACAGCGGATGAAATTGTTTATATACATATTTTCTTCTTTGTTTCTCTTGCAGAGAGAAGTCGAGCTGGAGTTGATGGAGTCGCATCATCATCATCGGGTCGGTAGTGGTGGCCCACCGATACCAATGCCGCACTCTTATTCGCCACCCGCACTCGCTCAAGTAACGACACCTCCGCCGATATTCATATCGGAAACCCGCAGCAGCCAACTTGACATGTTGCAGTCCAGAACTCGACGACCGGCTTCGAACGTCAGACGACAGAGAACCAATAGATGGCGAGGTACGCCGCCTTTGCCACCGACACAATATCCAGGACTTTTATTGCATTTCCTGTAAGTTTCAAACACGAATGTTACAGCAATAACTCATTTACGTTATAATATCTTGATATAGATACTCATACACACTCGTTATTCTATATTCTCGACTTACTCTTATATTCAGAGCGATGTTCAGCAATCCACCGTTGTCGCCGTACAGTCAAGCAGAGCTGTCGTCACCCGAGTCCGCAGAGACCGAGAACTACGAGGCACTTCTCTCGCTCGCCGAGAGACTAGGCGAGGCAAAACCACGAGGCTTGACCCGGGCCGAGGTTGAACAATTGCCCTCGTACAAATTCAACGCAGAGACACATCAGGGTGATCAGACGAATTGCGTCGTGTGTATGTGCGATTTCGAGGCACTACAGTCGCTGCGCGTTTTGCCCTGCTCGCACGAGTTTCACGCCAAGTGCATCGACAAGTGGCTCAAGGTAAATACCACATACGGCGCACAGCCCCACCGTATAATATATCGACGCTTACACATTTTATTTTAGATTGAATGTGTTGTTATTTTGCCAGTTCTTCGTTTACGATCTTGAACGGTTGTAACAAACTCAAATAATTCCTCAAATTGTTACAGGATATTTTGTCAGTTTACATCGCTCCAACCTTTATTATTGTGTAAACTGTTTTTCAAACCGTCTATAACTTTAAACTGGGGCTGCAACAAGTTAAAATTTCGTGCGCTCAACCGGTGTAGAATGTTTTTATGTAGGAAATGAATCATTTGAGAATGCAATCCTTCGAGTGGTTTATTCTGAATTACACGCATAGTTGAGAAAGTCCAAAACTGGTTTACAAGGGAACTCGTCGACGAAGTTGGTTATTACATGGCTAGAGACATTCATCATTCGAATCCTCAAATACTTAAATGATATTCATCTGTTTATGGGAAAAATTGTTAGTGCACTGTAGAAAGGAGTGACTGTGTAACATAAAATAATCGTAGAATGATTTTTTGCTTGTGCATTATTTGTTTATTTTTTGCTTCTCAATTTTTCAGTCGAACAGAACGTGCCCGATCTGTCGTGGCGATGCTGGCGAATATTTCGGCAACGTAAGCGCCGGCAGTGACTGACGCCAGGTCGTTCAAGTCCACTAGCGCCAGATACCGAGGGCCACGCGAGCGCCCGTTCGCATTCAACTGCCTGCCGTAACACTCTTCATATGCGCTAACTTGTGTCACTGAGCGGATTTAACATCTCACATTGTTGGATCAGTGCGCTCGGCGACAAGAGAGTAACCATCGATCGTCGAGACGAATGCGAGTGCTCGTGTTTGTCGAGCCAACAAAGGGCCTCGATTGAGAAACATGGACACGCACTCGTTGTCCTACCACGGAGTCGTAAGTAAGACAGACGAAGAAGAAGAAGAAGATAAAAGGAATTTTTTAATAATCTCGTTGAATTAAACGATGTAACGGATGGTTCAAGGGCCTCTTTGACACACGATTCTCGCGTTCAAATCGTGAACTATGAAAAAAGGAAAAGAAAACCTAATGTATATATTGTAATACCGTCTCATATTGGTTAATGACAGTGTCGCCCTAGCCTTCGTCACTTTAAATTAATGTCTTGGGTTCATAAAAATTGTTTACGTAGAAATCGACGTGATTAATGATTTTCTCCGACATTGTAGCCATTAAAATGCCGAAGAGTCACAGAAATGCTCTGTACGTGTACGATGTTCGCGCGTTGTCCTGAACGAGTCTTGGGACCCGATGTTTTTTCTTGTTTTCCCGGGGCACGCGAGAATCGTTCATGTAGACTACGATGTACGAATGCTTCTGCAATAATATGAGTAGAAGTAAAAATGAAGCAAAATTTTGAGGTGCTCTAGTGCAGTCGAGAGATATCGTTGAACCGAGCGAAACGATTAAACTTCTTTTTTATGGTAATTTGTGAACGAAAAAAATACTGACACGACTCGCCCCTGGAACAGGCGAGGAGATTAATTAAAGAAAAAAAGAGATCGTTTAATAATTCCCATATTCAGAGAAGGGAAAACAACATTTTTTTTGTTTTTTAACATTATCAGAGTCCGAGTGACGGGGTGCTGCAAGCGGCTGAGATATGAAAAAGCGAAAAAATCAAATCGGCAAATATATACATTTTTTGTTACGAGTTGGTTGGCAATTTACACTTAGAAATGCGTGCTCGAAAGATTTTTTTTTACCTTTGTGTAAAGTACGCTTTTTTTTATGAATTCGTGGGTTCGAAATGCTGTACTACCTAGATGAAATCGTAATTAGCCTAATGATTGATTTATATAATTGATTAACAATTATTTTTTTGCGAAGAAGTTTAGTGTTGATTAGTGTGAGTGATTAAGAGAGAGGGACAAAGGGGGAGAGGGAAAGAGAGAGAGAGTGAGATTCGTCGTAAATACTGTAGTTCGCGTTGTTTATTTCGTATCGCAATGATAAAATTATATTAGTCGCTGTTAGAGGTCGCGGAATGAGCTGTGCTTTCTGTTACGTCGATTACCTCGATTTCTACTTGTGTGTAGACGTGTGAAATTAACAGAGAAAAAAAAATTCTAAAAAATAATACGTGTTTAACGATTTTTGTCTGTTTCGCTGCGACGCACGAGTTCGGCGGTAGTTCGAAGCACAACTATTGGAGGATGTTTTTTCCATGCGATACACGCCAAGGCGGGAGCCGCGACGAAAGTCGCATTTTCGCAAGGTTCACGTACAAAATAACGCAACTGTAAAAGACATACGTCGCTGACCCTTCGAAACTTAAGAATACATATCAGTTTTGGTGTTTTTTTGTTTTGTTTTTTCATCGCATTGAAGTTTCGCGTTAACGTTGTTCTCGTTCGAATTACTTTCCTCGTCACGCTCACTTATCGGCGTTATTGATTTTCTAAACACAGTTACGTCATAGTTTTGATATATTTGTTTTTTAGCGTAAGAGTGGCGTCACGAGAGGGACGAAAGCGTTCGACACTTTCGATGCACTGACAAACCGATGCGCATTCAATCACGAAAAAGGTGAATCACGAAGCGTGACTCTTAATTTTTTCCCCGTTATTTCTCGCTATACGATCAATTTGGCGAAGCCGTGGATAAATCGTGGATGCAGTTCTAGAATCTGTGATACACGTTTAATATCTTACCGAAATAGTTTTTTTTTTTAATCTAGTACTAATGTAAATAGGCTTTATTTTCGTTTGTACTCTCCCGATCTCAATGAACTCGGACGTCCAACGCTTCATCCTTTTTTTTAGATTAAGGATTTATTCTAGCTCGACAATTATTATTATTATTATTATTAATTTTTATTACGAAGTAAATTGAAAATATTCGTAAAAGGTACCTCAAGCAACACGCCCAGCGCGTGATAGTCGCAGCGAAATATATGCGATTTACTCGTCAACTCCGCTCTCACATACACACCCCTTCGTACTTCGTATGAAAGTTTTATTTTAAAAAATTTTTTTTAATTACAACGCCTCAATGAATCGTTCGTGACCGCAGTACCAAAACCAAGCTGTTACGATGACGAGTACGCGAGTCGCATCTACTAGATTAACGCGTGATGCATGTATACACTCATTCACAAAACAACTTGTATAGACTTGCGAGATAAATACAAACAAAAGTGGAAAATTATATGGTAAATAGGCGCGGATGTATATGATTACTTAATGAAATGAAAAAAGGAACCCGTACGTTGTAAATTAGATCGTATTACCTGAACTTTTGAGAGTCTGCTAGAAAAAATAACGATAGTGTATCGCAATACATGAATCCGAACTAAAATTATATACTTTTTTCATGCAAATCTATCACTGTTGAGGTGAGTCGTTTTTCGGACTGTAAAAAAGCTCTTTTTGATTAAATGCATTTGACCTTGGTGCGTTCGACATGCCGGTTGGATTACATACACGTTTATTCGTCAATTTGGACAAAACTCTGTGCACTTTTACCTCATCCTAAATATTGCGAATAACTTCTCAAACTTCAAATTTTTCTCTCACGGTCCAGCTCATTCGTTTGCGCTCTTCAAATTTTTATCGCATGCGGGAGAAAACGAGAAAAAAAAATTGCCGAGAGCACCCACGGAGAATGTTTAGTTTTATCATAGGCGATCGTAATCTGTAATTAAATATTTTACTTGATCGTTAGAGGGGCCATTTCGACAGTGTGGGGTGTCCGTTGTTATCTAGGAAGACGTGACCTCGTCGTGGTTTTTCTAATATATCGAATGGTGCTTCGTTCGAGCGGGTTGTTCTTATTGTGTTCTCATGCAAATAGTAATCGGATGATAATTAATTAGAACAAGAAAATAAATGGGGTAGTTGCGGCGACACGACGCGCTCTCCGAAAAAGTGCAAGCACGAGATCTCGTTCTCGTTGAGTTATGGAAAAATAACTGCAAACAATAAAAAAGAAAGATCCACGACACAAAATAACAAAGTAGAAAATGTATGCTAATAGTAAATTTGTAAATGTTACAATTCAAAAAGATATTTTTACTGCGAGAAAAAAATGAAAAAGTCTTTCGTCGCCTCTAACAACATGTAATCGTTCGTTTTATCCCTGACGATTGTCTGTACATTACTCTTCATTGCCATCGCCATCTTCGTTATAATATAATTGAAATATTATTGAATATCGATGTCATTAAATATTATTACTTATTACCGCTATCTATCGCTAATGCTACATTTACGATTACAGCTGCTGCTACTACTACTACTACTACTACTACTACTACTACTACTTACTACTTATTACTACAAACTCTACTACTACTATTACCTTACACTACGAATATTATTATCATCGATACAAGTATGTGTTACGCAGTTCACACCCCGTTAAATTTATTATTATTATTTTATTTTCTTCTTAAATTAAAAAAAAACGAGCCTGCGCTATTTAATTTTTGTCTATTAGTTAATTTGTTGTTATTAGGATTATTGATATAGTTATATTATAAATTGTATGGCCACAGCTATTGCGTTTATCAACGATCGCATTCGATCCAGGTATATCGTTTTAAAAACAAAACAAGAATCATTCATTATGCGCGACGTTTTACACGCACTCACGCGGGAAATGATACAACACATAATCAATTGCCCGATCACTATGGTGACCAGGATTTGTTTCTGCAAACAACACAAACAAATGAAAAAGGACAAACAACAGAACACGATAAAAAATATTCGCAATAGGCCCACCCTCCGCAGTATAACAATTGTACAGACGCGACCATAACGATGCCAAACATTACATGTTATAATTAATCGCTATTAATTAACATTAATTGCTACTATTATTATAAAAAAAATCAAATTACAAAATTCCGTTTCATATTAAGTTTTTTTGTGTCTTTCATTTACATCTGTGTTAAATGCTTGTTGCATAATTTCTATATCCTGTTTTATCGTCAATTGGTGTTTTACGATTATTATAATTTTGTAATTCTAAAAACAGAACGATGAGAATTTACAATTGATGCTGTTCGATTACGAGGCCAATGTACAGCAGTGTAGACCCGGCGCGTTTTATCGAATTCAATGCGGCTGGGCACAGGATTGGGCGAGGCCTTAAAGTTGGAGACTCCGTGTTTCATCCGACGCTCCAGGTCGATTCGAGACGATCGCAGTATTCGGAATGTCGCGACGTCGAAACGCATGTTTTTTTGTTTCTCAGTTTTTTTATCGCTGACAAAAACTCGCAAACTTATTCTCTTCTGATGAGAAAACGAGACAACGGAGAAGAGTGCCGCGAAATGATATCTTCTATGAATTGTTACCGCGACGCGCTTGCCGGACGAAATCTATATTCGAGGCGAGATGCCCACGTTCTCTCCACCCCGAGCAATGCGCGTACGGAGGGTGAAATTATATAGAAAAAAAAAAAAAAGAACAAGCAGACAGAAAATGTTCGAAGGGCGAGGGATGCCGTCTACGTGGGGGGTTTGTAGACGAAACGCGATCTGCGTACCAGCCGGCGCTTGATGAATCTATCGGTCTTTAAAGGTAGCTCAACGGGGAGCGCGTCGAGAAATGAACAAAGGAAAGTTATTCCTCTCTATTGTATTATTTCCGAAAGAGACCGCTTTGCTATTTTAAATATAATTCTATTTCCATGATGTCTATAGATAGATAATTTATCAACGTCCCCTCATTTTCATGGACACATTCTCTAACCGTTCAAAGATTTATTTCAAAACTTGAAAAATAAGGTTTTGTTTCGTCTCGTCGCAAGAGTTTTTGTATTATGGTTGCAAAAATACCTCTATCGACGGTACAGATTCGAATGTTATTTTGGCAAGTGTTAAAACCTAAAAGGAATAGGAACCATCTGCACAATTGTTTGGATTCAATGACATTCTCTTTCCGTTGGACAGTAAAATTTCAGCTCCCTAGAGAAAAATCATGCTAGTTTTCATTATCGGCTGGGTGCGAGGCGAACGGGAAGAAGGGTATTTCACATAATCTTAAAGGATATGCCGAAATCCGCTTATACTCGAAGTTTATCCCCTTTAAATGAAATTCTACGTCGAACAGTTATCGTCCTCGGGACGATAGTTGGATCCCCTTTAAAGCACGGCCCGAGGCCGCTGGTATTCACGGCCTCTATGTACTATAGCTAACAGCGTCTAGATGCACGAGGGCCGGCAGGGGGTTTGGACCGAGCTGAAATCAATTTTACTACGTCCGGACTCCCTCCTGTTGGAATTAACGCTGCTACACGGATTGCCATTACGAGGGTTTGCGTACGTTGTCAAAAATTCACATTTTGACATTCAACTTTGACTCGCCATAGAATCGACTCGTTTGCGAGACTCGAGGTCCTTTTATTATTAATTTCGATTCGGTAGTGCTTTGTTTCGAGCTTTTTTTCCCTTAATAAGCTTGAGTCGAAACATGCGTAGTAGTCTGTCAATCGCATGCACTCGAATAATCGGAGCGCCACGTTTTCTTTTACCAAAACTCTTGAACTCACACGCCACTCTAACGAAAGATTTTTAGTGCTTAGATCAATTTCAGAGAAATTTAGATTATGTAAATAAATATATATATATTAGGGCGTTTCAAAAATTTTTTTCCTCGGAACCACGCTCAAAAGTTTTTTTTAGATGTCAAAGTAGGCCTCTCAAAATATGAGCCCTTAATATTAATATTAAGAATGTGCGCATGGCAATTTTCGATTTCCCATAAGAATAACGCAGGAAATTTTTTTTTTGTGCCGACTCTTGTAACTAATGAAGCATGAATTGCGCTGCAATTTACATCAATTGTTTTTGTAGAGAATTGAATGCTCTACAAAAAAGTTCTGATATCATTTTTCGATTAATAAACTCATTCAAAAGTTATTCAAGGTCAAAGTAAAATTCATTATCAATTTAGCCATTTTTCTGAATTATTTGGCAAAAATATTGTTTTCAGAAAAAATGTTCCCCAAAAATTCAAATTTATGAGAGGTAATACATTTTTAATTTGTTATAAGTTTTAAGTAATTAATTTATAATATTTTTTAGTCATGAATACATATATGTTAAATAAAATCATTTGTCTGCTGGTCTGAATTATGAAAACGCAGAAACACGAATAACTCTTCAGGTCATGAATAAAATTTAACTTATTTTTATGTGCAATCTATTTAAAAACAATTTTTTAATAAAATTACAGCAATCTTTAATGACAAAAAATGATAGTTTTATTTTTTTAACTCAAAGACCTTAGAAATAAACTTTCATTTAAAATTCATTTTCAAACCTTGAAACTAATCAAATTTGGAGGATTATAAAGAAAGCGGCTGAATTGATAATGAATTTAACTTTGACCTTGAATAACTTTTGAACGAGTTTATTAATCGAAAAATGATATCACAACTTTTTTGTAGAGCGTTCAATTCTCTACAAAAATAGTTGATGGAAATTGTAGCGCAATTTATGGTTCATTAGTTACAATGATCGGAACAAAAAAAAAAAATTTCCTGCGTTATTCTTATGGGAAATCGAAAAGTGCGATGCGCACATTCTTAATATTAATATTAAGGGCTCATATTTTCAGAGGCCTATTTTGGCATCTAAACGAAACTTTTAAGCTTGGTTCCGAGGAATTTTTTTTTTTTTAACGCCCTAATATATATATATATATATATATATATATATATATATTATACATAAATGTGTATATCAAGATACAATGTACAAAAAGCAATATCTTCTAGTGTGGATAACTATATATTATGTATACAGTGACACACAAACGCGCGCATACGTAAATATGTTCACAAAAAAAATCCAACTTCAATGGATCTACTTATAGAGCTATTATATTTATTATTTTTTGGCTATTAATTTTTTTCGGGTTACGGCGTCTATCTCTGCGAATGTGTGTGAAAAATTTCTTCGTGTTGTGTGCCTAAAATACATTGCACGAAGGAAGCGTGCGAGAGATTTGTAAATGTTGCTGCTTGAATAAATCTAATGAAAATTTGCCGGGAAACAAAAGAAAAATGTGTCTTACGTGATGGATTAAAAAAATACATGACGATCGTTGGCACGTAACAAGTAACTATTGAGAGGAGCAAATTATAAATTGCAATGTCAGAAGTGCGAAATACGCTATAAATGGTCTAACGTACTGCGACTTTTATCATAAGAAATGAAAAATAAAATTTAAATACTATATTACAATTATTTACTACAAAAACTTGATAATCGCAGTCCTGTTTTGTCCCCCGTCGTTTGTATATCCCTCGCCTATAATTTATCGTTGTATTGTTCATGAAATGAAAAAAAAGAATCAATTCAGGCATTATATACTACGGTAGGAATGTACTGTGTGAATTCTGTTTAAAAAAAAATTTTCTACTAAAGCCTCTTACACCGTCCTAAGTAGTTGTGTACATTTTACCAGCAACTACGCCAAAGGGTTAAAGAAATACAGAGTGATGAAACGACATTTATTCATAGGGAATGTATGGAAATCGAAGAAAAAACGGAGATGTCTAAACCGAACGCTCGATAGATTGTTCAACATAAAATTTATTCCTCTCTTCGTATATATGCTCATATGCCGTTGTATGTATAATACTATATATTACGTATAATATACCTATTTCTTTTAATACATATCAGACAATTCTTCTTCTATCGTATGTATAATTAAACTGTTTGCAGAAGTGATGCAGTACGTATTCTATTCGTCGAAAACTTCGATATTTACTTCCTTAGATCGCCTTCGTGCTCCATCGGAACGTACAAGTGCGCATGTAACGTATACATACTTTCATAAGGTAGGTGTATAATTAAAGATAATTAGAAAATGAAAATTCATTGAGTTTAACAACCGCCGGTTCCTTTTCACGATATAATACTAAAATGTTGACTATGGAACAAAATATTATCTAATGAATGAAGTTTGACTTCAAAAAATATTTTATAAAAATGATCCTCCACGTCTCTACGTTTCGATCTAATAAATAAATAAAAAGTTTCCTTTATGGAGAGGTAAACTTGATAATGCAGCCGGCAAGACATTCTCCCAAAACGGCACCTTAAGTACGATTTTAGCACCCTGATGACTTAGCACTCGTGACATTTCATCTTGTTTTTCCATTGATTTTTACTTTCCTTTTTGCTGTAACATTTGTTGATTTTTCATGGTCAGCCTCGCAATCTCCTCACCCAAGGTATCGATATTATCCTGCAAAAAGAGAAATATAAATTATTATGGTTTTTTCTCAAGAGTCCCAAGAGCTGTCCATAAGCCCGTTAATTAAATTTCACCTTCAAAGTAATATTTTTCAAAAGGGCATCCTCCAGAACAGCTTGGAGTTTCTGATTTATCTCCAACGATAGTTCGAGCGTCATGTTGTCGTCTGATACTCGGTGATTGTAGACGGATGCCATAATACCACCGTGTCTCGCCAGTTCAGCCTACACATCGCAAATAATTGTTCATGAATATCGATTGAAAAATTGCAACCAACATTAAAAAACACCTCGTAACTTCTCGTCTTACCGGATTCCTCCTACTTTTTATATGCTAGCGTTAAAAACAAACAAGACTTTTAAGCTGGTGGATGGAATTTGTGGTAACGAATACATTGAGCGATGCGAAAATGGAACATGGAATACCTTGTGCCGATCTCTCTCGTTGCTTCCCATTGCGTCAAAGTTCTCATGCATTATGTAATTCTGTATTATCTTTGTTTTTTTCTGCAGTTCAGCAACTAGAGACCGCGTGTGTTCCTCGAGGAAATCGAGCTTCTCGGCCCTCCGCACGTTGATCTTCTGCATTCTCAGTATACGGTCGATCAGTGATTGCTTGTCAAGTTCGGCTGACTGTAGTGTAGTCTCCCCATTTCCACTGTGATCGGATGCGACCCCGAATAAAGTTTCACCTACGAAAACATTCACATTAATCTCGAGTTCAGTCACATTGTTTTTCTTTTTTTTATAAGGGAAACTAATTCAATATTTGAAAAAAATTGAGTTTTCAATGTAGGAGTATTTAAAATATTCTAAAACGTCGAGAAATATAATTCTTAGTTGGCGCTCAGATACTCAAGTGTGTTTGTGAAAGATTTGCATCATTCTAAGTTGCTATAATTCACGAACAGCTTAACATGGCGAGGTGAAATGTGGTACACTAGCAGAATGGTTACGTCGCGTTATTCGGTGTATTTTTCATTAACATGAATGACTATATTTGCGCGATTCAACATTTTTTTAAATTCTGCGATAACTCTAAGTCGCTTAACTTCGAGATTTCGTTCTAACACTGCGCGCGAATATAATATTTTCTATTAAAGACGTTTGGCATGAAATTGGACAAATTCTATACGTTTTAATATTTTTTTCTAATCACTGAAAAGATTGAATTGCAGTAAACATGGAGTTACCGAATAGAGTTAGGCAAAACATAAAAAAAACTCCGAGTACAAAACATCACAAGTACACGAAGTATTTTTCGAGTACTTTTCGCATGTATTAGTCGCAATTAAGTTCGTGTCGTTAAGTGTTATGGAGGCTTTAAAAAAAGGCGCAAAGTAATTTAGACATGGGTTCCTTATTTTTGACAATTTTGCGCATAGCTCCCTGTGAAGAAGTCACAATCGATCAATGAATTTTCTTATTGAGAAAGCGCATAAACGAAAGATTGTTACTCGTGTAGAAGCATTCAAACCTGTGTTCAGCGATGTGTTCGACCCTCTTCTTGATGTGGGATCAAGTGAATTGCTAGGTGACGCGCTCTCATAAGCTTCCAATCTTTTACGACATTGTTGCAATTCTCGCGACATCTCTTTAACCGATGTCTGCTGTTTTCTTCGCAGAACCGTGATCTCGCCCTGACTATCTTCGAGCTTTTGTGAAAGATTCTGCGACAATTGCGTTTGTTCCGCCAAGTGCCTTGCCAGTATTTCGCACTCCTCTGTCCTCTTCTTTTTCTCATAGGACACGTTTTCCTCCAACGTCTTTACTTTGGACTTGAGTTCTACGATACCGTCGCGTAAGGGACCTTGCTCTTGCTCGAGCTGAATAGCTTTCGCTTCAACCGAAGTAAATTCCGATTGCAAACGGACATTCTTGTCAGTCAATTTTTGGGTAAAATCCAACATGTGAGCCTCACGCTGACGACAACAATCCATGTCGGCCTGCAGCTCTTGATTAACTTGTCGCAAACGCTCGACCTCGGCCTCGTTCGATGCCAAACACTGTTCCTTGCTGTAAAATAAATTTAGTTGTTGATCTTTCATTACATCGCAGAGAATCTATTTCAAGTAAAAAAGAATGATCTCACTGTATCAATTGCAGTTTCAGAGTCTCCAAGTGCGAAACTTTCGAAGACAGATCTACGATTTCCTTCTGTCTTTGATCAGCAATGATCTTCAATTCGCTCAACTTGCTCTCGTAGGCGAGACGTTCCTTCTCAGAGTCTTGAACCTTCAGGCTCAGCGTATTGTTTTCCTCGATAAGAACTTGTTGACGATTCTTCAAGAGATCTACCTCTTTTTGCAATTGAATCCTTAACATCTCCTTGTCCTCAGTAACGTGACGCTCGAGAATAAGCCGCGCCTGTTGCTCCTTGAGCTGATGATCTAGTGTTACCGCTTTGTTCTCTTCGGAATGTTGAAACTTACGGATCATTTCCTGGGACTCGCGACGCACCTGCTCGCACTCTTCCTTCATGTCGTGTATTCTTATCTGTCAATCAAAACATTCATTTGGAGCGTATTAATCAGGGCTATAAGTATTTCTCAAATTCGAACATTTTTGCTTACCGTTGCTTTGTCCAGTTTCTGCTGAGTTTCCTTTTGACCCTCGATTTCCGTCTTCAGCTTGTTCTGGGTCCACTTCAGCTTAACATCCCTATGGTTGACATCTTCTTTCAGTCTTTCCACATCCTTCTGCAGATCCGTCAATTCTCGACACTTTGTATCCAATATATTGCATATTCTTGTACGCTCACTCTGAGCCTGACGCAATTTGTTCTGTAGCAACTCGTGATCCTTCGCTATATCCTTGTACCTTCGTTCCGCATAATCTCGTGCTCTGTTAAGTGTCGTAAAAGATTTAAGCTATAAGGCGATGGTGAAACAAAAAATTATCATAGTAAATGCTAGTTTTAAAATAGTTTGTTCTACCTCTGTGTGTCTATCAGTTGCTTTTCGCTGACCGCGTACTTCATCACCATGCTTTCGCGCTCTTTGTTGGCTGCGGCGTACTCGCGACCGAGTTCTTCCTGATTGGAGTTCGCCGAGTGTAATTCCCCGGTTAGACGTTCAACGGTTTTTTCCAACGCTTCGAGCTGAATGTCAAACGATCTACCGCTATTTTGGGCTTCGAGAATTCGATTTCTTTCCTCAAGATGCATCACTCTCTCGGCGAGCTTGAATTTGTCTTCCCTTGCTTTAGCGTAATCTCGCACGAGCGTGAGATAGACCGGCTGTCGTAGAAAGCCGCGACTCGAATCCGCTGAAAAGTCCGATACATCTGGCGGAGATTTACCATCCTCCGGCTCTTGTTTGGTCACATCGCAAGTATCGCCATGCTGCGATTCTTTTACCTCGACTATCATCGTACAATCCGAATCAACGGAATCTTCTTTCAGTGCCGAAGAAGAAGCAACGTCGATGACACCGATCGGTGAATGCGGATCATTCGACGACTCACTGATTGGTTTTGTATCTGATTTCGCCGCAGATCCTGCGTTCTCCAACTCCGTTGTATCTTTCTTGGGCGATTCGTTGCACGGATGGTTGTCAACCATCCGAGATGTTGAGATCAGGTCTGGTTCTGAATGCGACGATAAACTCGTCGCTGAGGATACGTTGGAAGATTCCTCGGATAACTTCTTATCCGTCGCGTAATTACCGTCGGATAGCTTCAATAGCGAATTGTAACGAACCGCTATATTCTGAGGCAACAGGGTCTTCTCCATTATATTCGTCGATTTTTCGGTAATGAAGTTCAAGAAATTACGACTCTTGTTTAAAAACTGAGCATTTGATTGCATTATGTTTATGGAACTCGTTGGCAGTGGAATTTTAACGAGCCTGCTGTCATCGCTCAGAGTCCGAGGCCTGCCCATCTCGTTGATTGTGGACTTTGCTCGAATAGACAAATCCTTCCGATTGTAGACATCGTCAAAACTCCCTCTCTCGTAGACTGGCCGCACTTCGCAGGAATCTTCGATGCTGGCTTCGCCATGATAATCGACAAATCTTTCCTCCATTTTCCACCGACAGGACTCTAGAGTAGAATTTTCCACTGGAGGGATGTTCTCGATGGAATTGTCATCTTTCAATTGTGTCGATGATTCGTGACTGGTGACAATTTCCGAATTCACGACGGTGGGCAAATTTCTCTTTACACTCTCTGAGCTCTTACAGTTTTTCTCGTCGCTAATGTTTTGCCGAACAAGATGTAATTCTTCCCCGTAGGATTCAGGAGAATCCAGAGAAATGTTCTCGTAATCGGAAGATATTGAGGCTGGAAGATTCTGCTTGTTATCGAACGGGGTATCACCATGCTCAAACAGCTGGTTCAGTACTGGGGCAGCAGTACAAACGGAATGTTGTGGTTCCGTTGACAAAGTGGCCCCAGGAGTTTCCATTACTCCCTTGTCTGAAGGCTGAGTATTTGGACCACAATCGTGCATCGTAGCGTCTTGAATTTAGGTTTGCTCCATCTTGATAAAAAAAATTAAGAAAGTGAGTTACGCAGATCAGGGTACAGATTGTTTTAAATGGCAAGTAAACAATCGAATAGGAAAGAAAGTTTCTACTCGATGAACACAAAGTTACAGTGATGAAAATATTCATGAAATATAATAATAATGATGACTTAATGCATTCGATGAATAATAAGCGGCAAAGTGTATAATGGTAACAGCAAATTTTCTTGCAGCCATAACAGTCAATTACGAAAACTTATTATTAACGATAAATATTTTGTTAGAGTATTAGGAAAAAATGTTCGTGAAATATATCGCCGTACCCTGTTGCAAGTGAGAAGTGGCCAATGTTTCTAGGAAAGCCGGCGTGGCATCGTCAATAAATCGGTGCTTATCTCCGGCCATTTCGAAATCTCGTTTCCTCCGGAGAATTCGCCAGATTTCCAAGTTCTCGTATCATCGTTCCGTCACTAACGATTTTTCTACTTGTCCAATTATTATTTACCTGCTGTTCCCGAGATTGATTATGATATATCTCTTTATTATGATTATGATATACCTCTATATATTTTTTTTTCTTTTTTATTAAAGGCACGTCATTTTCTGTACCGAGAGAAGCTAACAAAACCGCGAACGAGAATAACCTACAAGAATGTCAATATGTCAAAGACGAGAAGTCAGCTGTGACGTGCACTACTGTGATGTTAAGTCGATTTTGAACGAGCAGCAAGCCCACTGGAGTTGGGAGACTACAGCATGCTTTTCGTGGCACTTTTATTTCTCCGCATGAGATGGCGCGAGAGGCCGTTTCGCCCGTGGAGTACTAAAGTATGAGGTGACATCTTGATGCCCGAATGCAAATCAAGTCTCATTATCAACATAACCCTGTACGTGTTCTTCAGTGACAACAACTTGGATTCATTGGTTTGCAATAGCACAAGAAAATCGGTATCAGAAAGTGATTTATACAGGTTGCAAACGTTGGTCTGAGCAATGTCCTTCAAAAAGAAAACATAATACTCGAATCATCGAGATAAACGTATCGTAATAATCGAAATCGTGAAGCCAATTTTCGTAGCAAATGAGAATCGTCCATTTGTATCAAATGTAGATAGACGAACAAAGATAATATGAAGTGGAAAGGTGATATGTAAAGGCATATAAGGTTTTTACTAAGGTTAGAATCTTTTCACACACTAGAAACTTGCGGAACCGTTGTTTTAAAAGAAAAACAAGCGAAAGAACACCAGTTATTTTCGGTCACTTGTCACACTGTTAAAATAACCGCGAAAATAACTATACGTGCGAGAGATCACGCTCCCCGTCTTGCGAACGGTTGATTTTTGTTTGTTTGAGTAACCTAGAAAATAACGTTCAAATAATTATTCGACAATTGTACGAGTGTCAGTTGAAGAAATGGAAGTTTATACATCTTTGTGTATAGCGTTTTTTTGGCGTTACCCAGATACACAGGCACCACATTGTTTCTATTTCGTAATTCTTGGTTACCCGCGAATATTCATAATTCGGTAAAGCCCTGGTCGGCTTCTCGTTTAATATTTGCGAAGGAAAGCGATGTCTTACTCGGTACACACCACAAATCGTTTACTATTTTCTCAATAATAATTATTCACTGGCCATCGATTTTTGGCTCGTCCTGTTGTTCGAAAACTATTTTTCTTGGCTTAGCCCCTAAACGACGTTTTCCTTCAACAAAATGTTTTGTTTTGAAACGACCTTTGCACCAAGGAATCTCTTCCATGTTTATCTGCTTTGATTTTATGAGGTTATATCAATATAGCGACGTTGCCAAATTGTGCACTCTTAAAAAAGCATCCGACTTTAACTTCACTCAAATTTGAGACTGGTCCATTATTTTCAGTTTATAGCAGAGGTTTCTTGAAAAAGAAAATTAGAGAAATATTGATCGAAGCGTACGCCGATCTTTATATTAGAAAATCGCTCATATCCGTGATTAATAGTAGTAGTTATCTTCGTGACTTTAAAATACTGCGCGAACTACCTCAAACTTCGCAAGCGCATGTATCCCTGTGATTAATGAAAAACACTTTGACAATAAGAAATAATTTTCTTGACAATAAGAAGCAATTTTCCTGACAATAAGAAATAAGTTTTCTGATTAAAAAATAATAATTTCTTGACAATAATAAATAGTTCCGTCAAGGAAATGTTAAAATTCTTTCTCTCAACGTACCAGTGAAATGTTATACAGATCGTGAAATTTCTTCGCCACAAGACGTTTGAAAAATAAACGAAAAGAAGTTTTTCAACGAGAACATTCGAAAACTCGAGGAAATGCGAAGATTAGTCATGCAGATGCCGGCTTTCTTGGAGGGCACGATAACTCGTCTCGAATAAACTTTCTTTTTTTTTAGTCAAGTTGCGGTGACGGTTTTTAACGATTTGCATAGAATTCAGCCTAGTCGCGTTAATGGAAGTATTTGAAAGTTTCTTTGACGGTATTGTTTTTTGTTATGAAAAACATTGCACGTTTTTCTTTAATCGCAATAGTTCATTAAGCTTGGGGAATTCAAGCCCACAATGTTAGTTCAGCGGATATAATACAGTTTGGAATGTAATGCATTGAGAACTGTGGAGCGCCGAGGTTCTCGTACACAGTTGTTTTGGCAATGATACGTGATATACATCGGTCACGTGTATTTTACCCAAGTGCATGAATCGCATGAAAGGACTTATTACGGTATTTGTGAAGATCACCGCAAACTCAGAAAGATGACATCTTATTGTTAAAGGTTTCCATTAATATTCGATCCATTGTTACAGACTTTGACACGAGACATTGATGGGCACAGTTCGGAATTCAAACAATCTCTGTGATGTCAATTTTTTATAAATTTCCCTTCGGTTATTGTCGAAAATGATGCTCCGACAATATTGAAGAATAGGGCTGGATGAAATCTATTGGTAAGTGTTGTGCAGTCTTACATGGTTCGATTCTGTCTTCTTCGGGAAGTTTCAGGACGGTAGATACCGAGTCTGCTGGTGGTTGGGCGGGCCGTTGGTGGAAGAATCTACATAATTTTATGGATGTGGGCCTATTCTTTAAAAAAACCCTGAAACAAGCTTGGGTAACGATTACAAGATATGAGTTGGTGGTACGGTAATATCAGTGGGGCAGAAAGGAGAATTTTCGAATGCTGAATATTCAAGTCGCTTGCCTTCCCGATGTTCTTTACACTAATTGAAATAATCGGTAAATTTCGAGTACTCACATTTTAATAACGGAAAATTCAAGTTTATGAATTTGAATAAACATAAAATAAAGACACTTTTGATACTTGAGTTTGTGGGCCTCGCAGGGAGTACCCACGATCTCAAGTGTTAGGAGGTGCCTCGCGTCGCCGAACGAGCAATAATGTCTTTTTTCAATTTATATACGACCTTAAATTATCCACGGTCTACGGTTCCGTACAGGAAGAATAAATTCCAGAAAGCTCGAGAGAACGCACTGAAAAGTTAACCGACAATTAATAATAGCTACAGCATCAAGAATCGAATTTCATTTATCAGAAAGCTTGAAACTTCGAACACGTTGCAGCGGCGTGAAAATGCCGCGGGATTAAATACCCGAATGGTGGAAGTTCAAAGGCGCAAAAAGACGATTCGAAATATCTCGATACATTTTACAAAAGGTCAATGTATCGAATGTCTAAATAACGAATAGAAATATTCGTATGATGGCTATGGCTGTGAAAAAAAGTAATACGAAATTAAATTCCCAGTAAAGAAGAAGTTTCCGAGAGTCGGCCTCAACTCCGTGCTTGTTTCCTACTAAACTACAATTACTATATTCAAGAACAAGACTATTGAATATTCCGAAAAATGTTCGAAATAGACATTAAATTTGAGGAATTTAAAACATTTCGGAAGCCATAATTTCCGAAACTTAGTTCAATGATCGCTCACATACCCGAAATTCGAGTTTCAATAACATCCAATTTAGAAGTTCAAGATTCTGTAAGCCAAATTCTCGACTTGCCAAGTTCCGGAAAACTTGCTTTCCGAGTGACTAAATGTGCGAATGTAGATTACTCCGAAAGAGCAGATCTCTGAAAAATTGCTACACAGCCACTAGTATGGATTGGGCAGATACTGTTCTTGTGAAAGTAATTGTATCGTCGCATACCCACGCAATGGCCTTTAAAGTTAGTTTTTTGGAAACTCACTATAACGAGGTCTAGTTCATTAATTAAAACTTGAATACTTTCGCGCCTCGTACAGTATCTATTTACATTTCACTGAACCACATGTATCGTTCGAGTTTTGTTAGAGTTTTCGTTTACCGTTTACAAAAGTTTCAAGGTTTGTCCCGCTCGTTTTATTACTTTCAGTAGGTTAATGTATAGCATTTCCGCGGTCGTAACACCCTGTGTATCTGCGAGTTTATTCGCTTCTAACACTTCTGTTTGGTATTGCACAGCCTTACATTGGACCCACTTGAAACATGGTCGGACTGGATTTTGCCTTTTCATAAAGTGATTCTACTTATGGGACCGTATCGGCCCGTAATTCCATATCAATACGGAAGTGGTTCAAAGGGCTCGCTCTTGCCACAATGCTAAGGTCCTTAATTTCATAGGCACTGGCTGCGCTTACGAGAGCATATCGATTGCGCTGGATCCTAATATAGAGTGAAAGAATGGCTAATCCTGACGGTCACTCGGAGTTCTGTTGTTTAGCATTATAAATCCATTCAACCTCGTAAAGTTCAAAAGACGAAGGCCTCGGGAAGTTCTGAAATGACAGGTCGAATTCACAACTTCGTCAGGGAGTGTGTCAGATTCTCCCACTCTCGCGTTGAAGTCCCTTCCTTTGATGATCATCCCATCCTCTTTCTGTTTTGCTAATTCTTCAAAGGTTCCTTAAAATAAAACTAAAGGCTGTTTGGAGTCAAGGCTAGGACGAAAACTAATTCGGTCTACCGCAAATGTTGATTCCTTAATTGTAACCTTCGCGAAGATCGACCAGAAATTTACCTCGAAGGTTCAGCTAATATATTTTCCCTCACGAGAATCGTTAAGAAATATGGGATTTTATCGATGATAAGTTTCCGGTAGCTTATTTTGATTGTACGACCCTCACGCCTGTACTTCTTCATGACTTCGCGTAACTTCCTGGCGTTATTTTCTAATGGTTGTGGCATCAAGGATTTTTTCGTGCGGTATCCCAGATTCCTTTAGCGGGAAGTTAGCTACCGTGTTTCTCAGGTATGCCTCTGTAGTCTGCATTCCGTATATGACTATGTTTTTTTTCTGAAGTCTTCCTCCAACAGCTAGAATCTCGATGGCAGACGAGCTTTGCTACCAGTAGATCCCAGGCAGTTTTGCGCTTTTTGCGCTTTGGCTAGATGTCTGTGTAGTGATTTAATTTTTGCTTCGGTGGCCGCCTCTCCGCCAGACACTGTCATATTTGCATGTTACACTACTGTCACATTTTTACACGATATGTGTACACAAGTATGTGTATTTTACAAGATATGAATTCACATCTGATCATATTTCATAATATATAATCGTGTTGCACTTATGTGAAATTATAATAGAGAATATATGATCATGTTTGATCGTATTTGATCATGTTTAATCATATTTGAATATATCAATTATCCGGTCTCAAATTTGAACAAGTTTGCAATAACAATAACAAAGGTTGCTATAAAATAAATGATGCGCATTGACAAAGGTGAGAAATTTACATTTTCCAAGCATTACACGAGCAACATAAAGACTCTGTGATCGAGTTTTCGCTAAAGTGTTGCACCTGAAACTATGCACCTGAAACTTTTTTCGCCATCACTACAAACCAACTATGGCAAGAATTCTTTACAGTACTACGTTCATTCCTCGACTTACCGACGAGGTACGAAACTTTGAATACTCTGTGGAAGCGTCCTACACTAAAATTAAGTCTTGGGGCAACGAGAAAGTCTATCTGCTTCTACTCTTGGATTACGATGTGAGGATTAGTTTAACATACAAGATACATTAGAAACGTGGAAGTCATTAACTTCATACCAACAAGTCGTGATGCGGGATTCTTCAAGACTGTACATCACTTAACCGAGTACAACCACCTTTCCCTCTGCTTTACTATATACTTTCCCGCAGCTTTTAGCCGAGTCACAGCGGCAAGCCCGCTGAATTTCAGAAATGTTACCAAAACTTCATGTAATGCAGAAACACAACCTGATTCATAATGTCTCATCCAACTGCTGCTCTGGATCTGGCTCGATTCCATCAGTACGACCCTTAGCTCAAGTATTTTTCCCCCAAAATTTCGCCGTCTGTCATTCCACTCCTTCAGTTTGCAAGCTTCGTGAATACCTTCGCGCTTCGGCATGGATCTAACACGTATATCGCGTGCCAACCTTTTGATTGCTCCGAATGATCGCCGCATTTCATGTCAAGAATCCGGCATAGGTCTAGGTTTCTCAACGATTCGTTCAACTGAAAATTGAACTACTCATTCTCCGTCTATCCTCGATGCGTCTCTCAAAACGTATCAGACAGGTAATTGTCTGCTCCCATAGCCCAGTTGGCACCATAGCACGTTTTATCATGGCATCATTGAAAAATTGTAAATTTGCCATAATCCAGGCTTTGTTATGAACATAGTCGACTTTACCGATGTTATCATAATCTGTCAAGCTTGGCTCTGGTTTCCTCGCCTATACTAACGTTCGTTATATGGATGCTTTTAATATGGTTTTGAAAAAATATGGACTCTAATAGAGGTGGTGACTTGACGTTTGCCTAAGAACGCAGTATACCGAAATCGAACGGTGTACAGTGGACATCGTCTCAGTGTACACATATCCAGCTTCCTTCGGTTGGGCATAGCATGTAATTGGACGACTTCAATTTACATCATATCTTTCGGGCCTGTCCAGTTAATTTCTCCTCGGGCTCAGCTCTATCTGACTCACATGTAAATTATTATCTCTCATGTCTCAACGAAGGCTCTTGAACATTCATCACACCCCCAGTCCCAATATCTTTGCGATAGTTGTTTACAATCTCCTTCATCAATTCACTTGGAAAAATGAGTGAGGGATATTTTTCATCACGTCCAATCCCCTAGTTCTTACCGCTACCGTGCCGAAAACAGCAACGGACGTAACTTCGGGGCTCTTAGCAACGAGAGAACTCCTAGCTCTCGCACAGACCCGACGAAAGCCTAGAACGCTCACATGCAGTATGGTTGATCACAGTTCCTACACGGCAAATATGTTTGGTTCATGATTAAATCTGTTCGCCACAGGAACCTTTCGGAACGATAAAATGCACCACCTGCTTTGCTACAATACCAAATATTCCTCAATCCTCGTTTCAAGAGAAGGCGTTCCTACCTTCTAATGTGGAGACACTTCGCGCATACGACCAGTAATTACACACTGCATTCATTGCTCTTCTTCATTTTACCGTCGGATTAATGGTGTTATGTCTACGCACTCTCGGCTTCATCACGTGGTTTTCACTTCATCTTAATAAATTCTTGAAACACGGAAGGATGAAAGTAAGATAGAGATACGAAGTCAAAGAATATACTCCGGGCCGCGGATTCCCTCGTCTCAACCCTAGGGCTCTTGCATAATTTTCTGTAGTTTGTAACTCATCACCGGGGAACATCTGGAGGCTACGCGTTTCTCAAACCCTTATGAAGGGTGAGAATCACCCTTCAGTAGGGTGAAGGGCGGAAGAAGTTCAAAACGTAGCGAGGTTTGGTAAAAACACCATTTTTTGTGAATAAATCGTAGCTTAGAAAATCGTCTTTTTTAAAATTTCAAACGCCTATTTACAGGGGACACAATACGCTAGTATTAGGAACAAAGCCCCATTGTATTCTGTTCAAGAAGTCTATTTGTTTAGACATCCGAAAAATGGGGAAAAGTCGAAAACTTGTAATATGAAAAAAATCAATGCTAACGAAAATTAAATTGGTTTTGCATGCGGCTTAACATTTCTATTTGTAAGATTTTACATATTCAAAGACAATGATAATTATTATCAAAAATTAGAAAATTATTTTTTTAAAATACCGACTGCAGATGTTTAAATGATACGACAGTAATTACATATCGTCCAAGCATCGAACTACGTTATCGTGGAGATTCCCAGTCGATAACGTCAATTTGTACTTTAGGGTCACAGTTTGAAAATCGTCCCTCGGCCTTTCAACGTCGGCGCTTTCCAAAATATATCTGTTCATGATGCAATATTTTTCGTTGAAAACACATTGTCTATAAAAAAGTAGATTATAGATTTTTTTTTCCAATGTGAGATTATAGATGTCGTTACTATCCTGCAAGTGTGTGCGATAGCTACAATTTTCTCCCGAATACTTATTTTGATGGTGCTTATTTTTTTTTGTGGGAAAAATGCATACAAGTAAAAAAAGTGAATTGCAGATTTCAATACGAGCAAATCATTTCAAGTTACCCCAAGGTAATGTGAAACATCACCAACTACCGTCCGCCGTCTTTCGCTGAATCAATATTAACTCGTCTTCTCGATTTTCTCTGACTCTGTTACTGTTTTTGGCAAAAGTATATTAGGTTTACTAATGGATAGATGCGTCGAAATTGAATAGATGCGTCGAAATTGACTTTTTTTATTCGAGATATCAACAGCCTCGTAGAAATTAAGGTAGGTGATTTTTTAGCGGATGCGATGTTTTATTTGACATTTAAGGAAAGTGGATTCCCGTATCGACCGTCACTGTCCCGACTCTGCTTAGCCGATCTAACAGGCTCATATTTATCACGAATGGAACGAATTCAGATACTGTGAAATTTACATTATGAAATACGCGTAAATTTTTCAACTCTTATATAGTCTCGTTCGTGGAGGCGATAAGTTACGAGTATACCTGAATATTGCGCTTACTCCGTGATTTGTTTCACACTCTATAAATCATTCCTTGAAGATGTCTGCGAATATATTACCGAGGGTAATTTACGCGTTCCGGCGTTAAACTGAATTTCGAGAATTAAGATCAATAATAGACAAAATTCATAGTCGTGGAAGAGTCGAAATGGTATTGACTGTGTACAAAATTAATACTTCTCGAGGCTGACAAGTATTGTGTCCACATTTTTTTAGACTTTATATGTATAGTACGTATAATATATGGTCCGTAATAAGAAAATTATATTGTGCTGCACGCGAAACGAAATTAGTATTTCCGTATGACACGATGCTCCATCAATTAGTCAAATTAGGTCTATAGATTATCGATGCTCCACAGCTCCCTTCCGAGTGTGGGGTCTCCGATAACGAGAGAATTTAGCGAGGGTGGCACCCGATACTATCGTGCGTACTTTGTCATGATAATGGGGTGCTAAAGCCCCCAATCTCGATTCGAGAAAGCCATTAGGTATCGGATGTATCTTCTCTCTGCGGAATCGCCATACGATTGCCCCGTCGTGAGAGGCCGTAACGACATCGCCGGAGCAATTAATAAGCTGCAGGCCGGACTTTTAGGACGTACGAAATTTGATCCTGGTGTATATGATTCAAATACGCTGCGAAGTTAAAAATTTGTTGCGAAATTATTCTGTGTACAATTTATTATCGATTTACAGTAACGAATGACTTTATACACTTTATGCCTTAGTATTTATTATTTTATTTTTATTCATATGTCTAAAGGTACAGTCGCCTCTCGCTAAGTGCACGAGAGGCTATTTCCCCTCGATCCACTGTCGGAAGCATAACCTCACCATTCGTCCATGGTCGATTGCTGCTAGGCAGAGTAGTGCAAGGATGATGATTTTTCAGTACAGCGTGCGGTAACTCTGTAAATGCGCGTCTCCGTCACTGCGGCCTCATTGGCGCGCACTTAGCGATGGGTTACTGTATTTCCAAGTTGGACAAGGACAGTAAGTACTTGAAGTATGTGTTATAGCATTGAGCTTTCGTAACTTCGGTATTTCAGTTCCGTCGGTACTCGATACATCGGAACTCAGTGAAAGCCCAGTACTCACAACTTTGGCACTCGTGTGCTGTGGTATTTGATAGGACAGTTCTCAAAAACTACCCACTACTCAGTACCTCGAGTACTTGATACGCCGGTACGCACTTCGAGTACTCGGTACCGCAACGGGTTCTTCGATGCGCACATCATGTACATTGTACTTTAATGTGCATTCTGAACAGTTCGTACTTCAATACTCAATTCGATATTTTCTTCGAGTACTCAATATTTCACTACGTACTTCAAGTGCTTAGTGTGTCTGTCCACCTCTGCTATACTTCCTTTACACGGAAAATAACATTTCTACTTTTGGTCCACCTCTATGTAAAAAGATTGACAACAGAGGACCCAGGATTGAAGAATCAGTTCCTCGTTCGTCTTCGTAGTGCCTTGTTTTTTCATAAATTTCATTTTTTCACAACGGAAAGTTGAGAGTAGTCGAGCAGGGCAACGTTCCTTAATTTTGTTCTGATAGAGAAAATAATATTGACAATTTTCCACAAGAATTTTTTTTTTTTTTGTTCAACGAAAAATCAGAACGTTCGCTATGTTTACTGATCAACTCAATTATTTTCGTTGGAAATTCATAACTTCATCGCAGTAATTTACATTTGCATTATTTACAATGAATATATGTATACAGATTTTTTTTTTCGTGTGTTAAATTCCATCGTTGTATTACCTGGGTAATAACGAGTATTTTTAATTCAGTTTAAAACATTTTTAAACAATGATTTATTATTGAAAATATCCAGGCTAACAGATTTCATTCCAACGTCGGACAATTCGAGTATTTGAGCCCGTCGACAGAGTCACTAACTCTCACGCAAAAGTACATCCAGATCGGAGATCACTAATGTCGGTTCCGGATTTTCCGTCGGTGTGTCGGGCGTATCGGGGGACACGAGCGGTACGGTCTGATTGACGCAGCACTCCAACGAGCTCGAACCCGATAGATTCTTGTCACAACAAAACTTCGGTGAGCCGCAGAGTCTCTCGATTTTACGCATTTTACCGCCGATGTCAAATTTTTTTCTCACTCGAAAAGTTTTGCCGCGATATATTCTCTCGATAAATTCGATGAAGGGCCAGTCCGCCTCCGGTCTCGCGTCTTCGACTCGAGACGAATCGATAGTTCTCCTGAAGACGTTCTCTTCATCCTCCTCGTCGACATCGGGCACTTCGTCGTTCTTGGCAAAACTCCTCGTCTCCTCGAGAATGATTTTATCTCGAATGGTTTCGCAATTTCTATCTTTACGACGTTGTTCCCACTGCGACGATTCGCGCGTTCCGGTATCTCTTCGCGGCGACGCAAATCCCTTCTCTGCCCTCGATTCGTCAAAACCAGCTCTCTCGGGCTTCGTCACGCGATCCCCGTCGAACGAATTTATACGTCTTCTGTCGTTCGTGACGAAGCACAGGATCTTCGAGATTCTTGTCTCGCCGGGCGGGGCGGACGAATCCTTCGTCTTTCGCGGTGAAGCTAACGTCTTCATAGTCTCGACAATGCGTCTCTTGATCCTCGCGATCTTTCCGATACGATTCGTTCCATCACGATCGGTCGATCCTGGAACCGTCGCGCTTCGATATTCCATCGCCATAGCGTGCTCACCGATCGATTGGGCCTTCAGTCGTGCATCCGCTCGTTTACCCAACAAACGGGTCATTATTGTCTGCAAAAAATCAATACGACGTTTAAAATGTGTACATTGAAGACTGGGATATTGAAGCTTTCGTGCCTTGAGGACAAAACCCCGATTTTGTAAAAAAAAAAAAAACTAAATTTTTGTCCCGGAGTGTACAATTTGTTTTGAAAATCGTATTTATCTCAGCGATACTGCATAAATGTTTCAGTGAAATAGTCGTAATTTTCATAACGCTTCCTCATCGAAGTTGAAAGTAGAAACTTTTACACAACTTTTTTGTAATGTTCCTTTATTGGCGAAGTTATTTCCATAAGAAATTATTTATTATACTTTTGGCTTTCTCATAAAGAAAGCTTTCCCGAATAAAGCGACGTTATGAAAACGTGTTATAAAAATAGCAACTTTCAAGTTTCAGTTTCGATGAGGAAGCGTTACGGAAATTTCAATTTTCAACTTTTTCCAAATCAATGCGGAATTTTACTTGAAACTGGTGGCTGACTAGGGTTTGGCTTCAAAAAAATACGCCAGATGTGTGCTTTTGTTGATGATGGATGTTATATCTGTGCTCAGCGCAAACGTGTTCTACATTGTTTTCGGTTTTTTTTTTTCTGAAAAAAACTTTGCGAATCTCCGGACTTTGACTTGAGAAGTCTAAATAACATTGCTTAATCCAATACTACAATCTCCGTCATGTCAATCATCGTTTGTATTTCTTTCCGTAGTATACGATATGTTCTTAGGTATTTTCACAATGCCATTGAAAAATAAGAAAATCATAATTTTAACAATAGGCAAAATGACTCACTTGAAAATTCCGCCATTCTTAAATTTTTACATTGAAAATTCGAAACTGTATTCCATGTTTTTTTTCAAGTCTCGAAAACATCTTTTTTTTACCGTGAAAAAGCTTCCTCTATAGGGAAGCAAAATTAAGATTGTATTAATCTGAGGTATATTTTGGAAAGACTGTGTACTATCGACGTCTCAAAAAAAAAATTCCTTTTTCGTTCCGAAGTGACGTTAAATTTGAGATATATAACACAGGGTTCGAAAATCTTTTTTTTCCACCACAAGTCATGTATTTCGACCGAGTTCTCTACACGTTAAAGAGAGAATTGACTGTTGTTTTGCAATATGCTTTTTTAGCGTTGATATCCAAAGTGTCTTTCGTCTCTAAGATTTTGGATTTTGGCATCTAATCAGCGGGTTAGCAACTTTTTTCGCACGTTTCATGCTCGGTATCGAAATATCCTACGGTTAATCTCATGTGCAGATGAAATTCGGGTGCTTTGTATACTGTGGAGCGAGGTCGGAAGTCGCAAAGTTATACCGAGAGCTCTGGGTACTTGAGCACGTAGCTTCGTAACGTTCAAAGGAGTAAATCCTAGCATTAAGTGGCCTCTCGGGAATCAACCGCTTTGCTGTTATGGCGTACGAGAGGACAAGCCACTTCGACACTGGGGCACATCTTTGCCACGCTCGTGGCACGAACGGCCATTATCGATAATCAACAGAGTTTTTCTCATATTTACAACGGGTGGGTATCGTTGACCAATTGGTCGTAACGTTCAATTTTCCATTGATCTTTAACCAAGAGCCTTCCAAAAATTCGGTAATAACAAAAAATCGATAACGATAATAAATTGCCGAAAACAATACATCAGTTGCGTTAAAATATTTCACCGTGGAAAGGTAGGGAACTTCAGCGAACTATGGATTGTAGTAATTAATAGTAAACGAATTTTAAGTAATATCTTCTGAATGAAAGTATATTTATTAAAAATAAGTATGGAAAAAAAAACGAAAATTTTTAATTAGATAAGAAGGAATTTAACTTCTTTCGTTCGCCGGTATAATTACGCTAGGTAAGATTAAGATATGGATAGGATACTATAGAACGTCTTTGAAGGCAATCGCGACGTCGTTTAGCGAGGCGTCCAATTAATCCCGTTGGCTGCTCCGGCCTCGGGGAAGAAAACCGGTAGGACGATTGCATGCCACCGGGGGTTTTGGCGTCTCCGTTCGGTGCAGAAGGAGCGAAGGTTAACGACGTAATTTCCCAACGAGAATATGGAAGGCGCCGCGTACCCTCTCTCGGGAGGGTGAGAAAGCCGGCGAACGAAGTTGAAACACGAAAAAGATAGAACTCCAGTCTACTGCTCGCCGCACACCACATTCTCGGTATTCTCGTCGCTTTTCGCGAAACCTTCTACTCGCCATAGGGATGAAAAATAACGAGATTCCGTTTTGTTCGGTGAAAAATAACGAGCTCGCGTTTTGTTACGTTGCGATATTAATATCATCGGTTATCCGTGTAGGTATTCTTTTCGATGCCAGAAAAATCAAAGTTTCATCGATAAGTGAGGTCCGGGAGATTCGATTTGGCGTAAGTGCAGGGCTCAACAGTAACTAACAATTTGGCCAAATAAATTTGCAAATTGGAAGTTTTATGTGATTTTTTCATGAAAGTTGCAGAATAAAATTTTTGAATAGTCTTCTCATAGTGTTTTTTCATTCGCAAAGCTTTTTCGATGAAAAACCATTTACGAAATTTTTAGCTTCCTCGTAGAGGAAGCTTTGCGAATTAAAGGACATCATGAGAAATGTTTTTTATAAGATTTTGACCAAACGTTGCCTATTTACCGGCGTGTGCTAAATTTCAGCTTAAACGGTCCAGGTGTTCACGAAATATAGCAGTTTGAATTTTTGCATCAGATTCACACGCGCGCACGCGCGCACACACATCTAGATATTTTTTAAGATTTGAATTGTCGATGTTCCGGAACATTCTGAATATGCTTTCATTAAAATTTCGAAAAAAAAATGTTTCACCAGAACAGAGTTTCCTCTATGAGGAAGCAAAAGAATAAAATATCGTCAATGTACTTCGCCTATTTTATTTGTAATAAAATGAAATTTACAAACCCAGACTCTAATGCCAAACATTCCGAGAACAAAAATATCTACTCAAAAGTAATCTTTTAAACGTCATGTTTTGGATTGTTTTAAAGAAATATTAATTGCTAACTATTGAGCTTGAAAAAAAATTGCGATGCTTGATGAGAACACTCAATGATACGCAGAGGTTTTCGAACGGATTACGTATCCCAAATTCCAGACTGTCGTTCAGCCGAGGATTTACAGTGGGAAAGTGATTGGATGGATGGTACAGTAGGGTGACAAGGGCTTCCGTGAGAGACTGTGCGTCGTGTCTAGATTGTCGTACTTGGGTTAATTAGCGATATACGTCGTGTACCTAATGCACACGTATGTACATTGTATATATAACGGTGTAACTACTCACGAGGCCGAGTAGAGCGGCGAGAATTCCCAGTGTGACTGCGTACCAACGATCGACCATCCATCGTTGAAACTGTGCGAGACTGGCGTCCGACAGAAGGAGCCTTCTCAAGGTAGCCAAGGGTCCACTAGGGTCAACCTGTAAATGCGTGAACACTCAGCAGGGGCCAATTCGTGTGCATGCTTCCGCAGTCCTCTCGCAGTCCACGTTGTCATCTTAAGACGAACCAGCAAATTAATGGACATGTTCCATAACATCGTGTGCATTAAAACTATTGTCACTGGATCATTCGTCTGTTTGATCGTCCATTAATTGTCTGATTTACCATATATAAACATATAGGGATCGAAACCGAATGATCTTACTTAATAGAATAAGAAAAATTGCTAGATCGGATAATGGAAAAGACATATTTCATCGAACGTTGGCTGATCATATCTAGTAATATCTGGTAAGGCCTTCGTTCTGCCAAAAATCTTGCCATAAATAATTGTAAATTGTAAGTTCTCGCTTTGAATACCTTTTTTTATATGAGTTATAATGGCATTTGTAACAATATAAAAAAATAGATATGATCAGATATCAATTAATATTTAGCCAGACACGAAACGTACCTCGTATTTAGTTAGGTATTGTCCGCATCTGGTCAGAAATCATTTTGTGAGACAAGACTTTATGAGTTCTGATTCTACAGGTGAATGTGATTCTACAGGGGGGAGACGTAATCACAAACGGTTAGATTTAAGCGTATATGCATAAATACACGGTCAAGTATTGTTCTATATCTCATCAGAGATTGTCTCACACGAGCATATATGTATGTTCAGGTATGATTCAACATGGACAAGCGGTCATCATATATCTATAGATATGAATTGTACTTGAATATATACCAGATATCGAAAAAACCTAATGATAGATGAACTTCTATATATTCATATGTGATCTGATCTGATTGATGTCTCATACAAATGTGTACACACGTTGCCACTAGGGCGTGTCAAAAATTAACTTTTTACTTTAATGTGAACCAATAAAAATAAAAAAAATCGAAAATTGAAAATTTTTATATCGATTCCACACAATACTCCTCCAGTCGCAAAGCTTCGTTTATGAGGATGTATTTTCTGTATTTTTGGCGTCCGCATTGAAGAAGCTTTTCGAATAGAGAAACATTATGGGAAACCGACATGAAAAAAGTGATGTTTCAATATATATATAAAAATGCATAAAAATGTCAATGTTGAATTTTTATGAGGTGATGTGAATTTTCAATTGTACATTTTTATACCAATATGAAAATTTTTATTTTAAATTTCCATGAAGACCAGATTTAAAACTTTGCATCCTCGACTTTTTTAATGTCAACCTCGTGCTTGACTTTTACGCAAAACGAGTGGTCGATTCATATTTAGGTTCAAATTCACTAGCGTTGCTTTTTATTGTGTCAGATCTGCGCTCGATGTAAAAAAATACATGAAATTATGTTCTCCAGATGTTGATATGATGTTGGAAAAGCGAGATAAAGAGTTATCATACAGGTTTCTTGAGTAAAAATGGAGTGTCAAAACATTTTTCAGGAGTGCAAGATTCCATCTGTTTTTTGCACCGCGTACAGATCTGACGAAGTGAAGCGTGTCGACAATATATTTTTTCGTACTTAACCTGAGTGAGGTAGTCGTTTTCCATACAGGTCAAATACGACGTTAACGTTCAAAAAAGATTAAAATTAAAGTTCTTGAATCAAGTCCTTATAATAAGTGAAAATTGAAATATTCACATTAATTTCTTACAATCTTTCTTTATTCGCGAAGCTTCCTTATAGACATTGTGCCTGTACCTGGCGGTCGGATCCAGTCCTAATGCGTCGCAAGGTAAGCATTACCAATAAATTCATTGTTCTTTTAGATTATTCTTCACACCATCGCATGACACCTCAGGTCGTCCAATATTTTTTTACATATGGCTTAATCTTTTCTCTTCAAAATGAGCGCCAAACGACTTCAATATTTTTATCTTTAACTGAGGTATAATCTTCGTAGCAAAAAGAATTTTTACATCTCACGTATATTGAAATCATAAAACCTCGTTGAGGGGCCTTGATGGTACTACAATGGTGGCCTTTATCGAGAACTTTTCAAGGATCGGAAACTGACGTTTCGAGTGGTGGAAGCGGAAAATTAATAAAAGTTTCTTTTCGACGCATTCTCGTGGCCACACATAATCATGCATGTTAATTTTTTTCCCAGGTATGCACTTTTTCCTTTTTAATGTTGTGCCATTTTTGGTAACGTTTTCAAGTTGACAAAGACACGGCTTTAAAAAAGGTCTTCAATTAGTGGAAATTCTTACGATTCGGCGGTAGACAGAATGACCTAGATTGCATTCAGACGGTTATTATTAAAGAATGTATGATACTGTCTATCAGTCAACGTCTACGTGCATAGTCAAGGTGCCTCTGGAATTATACTCCAAATAAATATAATCTCGAGGCCTCAAGAAAGAAGATAAACTGAATTGCGAATATGCACCGCAAAAAGAAATTAAATAAAAAATATAATAAATTCCCATACCTCTCGACATCGTTGAAAAACATCGCAGTAACCGTTGTAGTCGTTGCAGGGCGTACCAGGCTTGGACATCATGTCGGGAATCTCGTACGGTGCTGAATTCCACGAGAAGGAAGATCTGAAACATGATGTTGCGGGGTGTAGAAACGCAAATCGTAGTTTGCCAAGGTGTTTTTCCCTTCTCCGCCCTCCGACTCTGCCGGTGCGAAATCCGCTCACCATCGCATTCTTACCGACCATACATAATTTTTTTTCTTACATTGCGTTTTTTTCCCCTGTCTCTCCGCACCGTTTTCTCTCTCTCTCTCTCTCTCTCTTCCTGCAACTATGTATCTACTTTTATTCTGCCCCTGTAGTCCTACTCGGTCCGAGCCGAGCAGCGTAGGTCGTCGCGCCGTGGGAGTCGCAGAAGCACAGTGGTATGGTAATTCGGTTGCGAAGACTTTTCCTCGACTCAAGAGAGTGTACATTGAACACGGCGAGATAGACTGTGCCGGAGAGACGGAGAAATGAGATACACACACACACACACATACATGCGCGCGTGCGTGCGTGTGTGTGTGTGTACATATAGAACAGAGGAGAAAGAGAAAGCGGAAGGAAGGGCTTACAGGCAAGGCTGATCCTCCCCAGGCAATTTGCAGCAGAGCTCGCAGCTCTTGGTCGGAGGATCGTTGGGTCCCGCGATGCACTGACAGGACTCCAGTCCGTAAGCCAGACAAATGCTGCCGGTGCATTCCTGCAAAACGGAAGCGAAGATTTCTCCTGAGAGGGTTTGAATATCGTGGCCAGCACCCTCGCCACGATGAGAGTGCTCCCTTTTCTTCACGCTCTCCCTACAGTCTCTTTGCCAATCCTAGATTTATTCTACTCCCTCACTCTGTATAAACGAAACGAATGAGAATGAAAGACCGATGTCTAACAAAGTAACGAAGGCAAAAAAAGCGAGAAGCGGACACGAACGGTCGAAGGGCGATGATGCGAGAAAAGAGAGACGTACAGGGCAGGGAGCGGGGGGGGGGGGGGGTCTTGGGAAAACAAGAATTTATCGAGTACGAAAGAAGTAATGAGAAATAATTGTGTACTCGGCACGGCGGAAATAGAAAGTTCGACGAATGGACGGAGTGACAAATGCAGATTCCTTTGAACCTTGCGCAAGAAGCATTGTAGTAGCGGCAGAAGCCGAGTTTAATTGAAATAAGCAAAGTATAGGGAGGTAAAAAAAAGTGAAAAATACAAAAAAAAAAGGTAAGGTCATTACATGAACAAAGGCACGGTGGAATTCTCACCAATTAACAGTCTGCTTATTTCGTTACTGTTCTTATGCGAGAGTACAATTGTTCCGCTCTAAATTATTACGACGGTGCATTATTAAACGACACGAATAAAATGCTACTCCATCTCATCATTTGGCCCGAGTCTTGAGGTGCATAGTATATTTTGCTTACAAACTAAGTGTAAGAGAAACATGATTCGAGGCCCATCAAAATTACAGTTCTTGAGAAAGCAGAAGGCAAAAAAAATGTCGAGATCGAATATCGAAAACTATATTTTATTGCGTGGTCGTGAATTCTGGGACACGCAAAATATGTCGCAAGGCCGTAATGAGTCAATTACTCCGCTCACGTACTTTGGAATACGAAAACAACAGTAAAATGAGTTTAGCCGAAGAAAGAAAAAGTTTAGAGATAATAACAACAAAAACGGGTAACGACCAAGGAACGAAAAAAAATCGTATGAAAAATTAATGGGAGCGAGTTTGGAAACAAAAAATATGGATGATTGTAACAGAAAATTGGTGAACAGAGATCGCCGAGTGAATTAAATTGACGCTCCCGATTTACCAGACGCAGAATGAAAGCCCCAAGGCTGCGTTTGCGGTATTATAGCATTGCTCGCTCCGTGCTATAGCGCTCTTTGTAATAGTTCACTTCGGTCGATAGGAGCCACAGTGTGCCTCGGTGGTCGGCTACGCGAATCTGCAAGTACAATGCGTCGAGGTCCGTGGATGAATGGCGGATAGAAGAGGATAAGGGACGCCCGAAGATACGTTGCCCGCACGATTTCGGTCGCGAGAAAGGAGGACGGCATAGGATGTCCCTGGTGAGAGGCTGAAAGCCATCCCGTCGCACCGATACTGTTGCACCCCGGCGTTTCGCTATCTTTCTTCCACCGTACACTACTATGCTCAGCGACGAGATAAGTCGCGCTCTCTAGTCAAGATCAGTTGCTAACAAGAATTTCAACTATATACTGCTAAGAGCCTTCCATCATCGAAGCCTCGAGCGGTTTAATGGAAATCCAACGGAATGTTAAAGACGGTAGCTTCATCTTGGCAACTCAAGATTGTTTATGACTCACGGTATTTGGAGAATGCGCGTCCAAGCACCAAATAGTATAATATACTATAGTACAGTGCATACGCGACCTATGATGTGTATTTTTTTTGTTATTTTTCAAATAAAATCCACTCACCTTAAATGAATGATAAACTTGCATCTATGCACGCAATATCCTACCAACAAGAACATTAAATTCGGTCGTTACTCTCGGATGTATACATTTTTTATTTGTTTGGTTGCGAATAATGCGTCGAGACGTGACGACTTTTGTCAATGCGATAGACATTCCTCACGGGTACAGAGGTGGGGAAAAAATATTGTGGGCAACAACGGAAAGCGAGAGCTTACGCCTACGGGTGATGGTAATGTAACTTCCTCTGCGGAGCATCGGCGAAGATCTCAAGCCCGCGCGTCTTTTGCTTAACCAAACCGAATAGATGAGAAAGCTTTGTTGAATACGGTACGAACCCACCGCACAAACCCATTCCACCCTGCGTTGCTGAGTTAACAAAGCTCGATCTGGTAGAAAAGGCTCGAGGCTCTTTTTGAGAGAATGATTTTACTCCAAAGAACACCTGGCCTCGAGGCACATCCGTTCTGAAGCTCGGTCCTATTCCCTGTCCGTCGTTCGCGTCGCCCCGATGTCGTTGTTCGTTCGTTTCCCCGTCTGTACGCGCGAAGTGCACGGAAAACTTTCTACATGTACACACCCTCCATCCTAACGCCCGTCGGGCAACTGTGCACTCTCCGCACTACTGTGGTCTTGCTTCTTCGTTCGTTGTCGTTCTCTCCCGGTGCTGTATATTCGGAGGAGTCTCGCCGCGAACACTAGCATAGTTCTTATCTTGCCCGATCCACCGCCTCGACTGCACTACCCTATCGTATATATAAAGAGTGAAAATGGAGTGGAATGGAAAACTGAATCAACGAGACACACTGGAGCTTGCGAATATTTTACACCTGTAACCGAAAAACTACTACGCATATTTAAGTTACAAAAAACTATATGTACCATAGATGACAAAATATGCATTGCATGTTACATGTTTTAGTGATAACAAGTATCCAGTACCGATGAACGGGACTATCTTAATGTTTAGTAAAACGAAAAAAAAAAATGATCGGCATGTCGATAATTGATAGAAAAATCTATAAAAAGTTGATGATTATTTGGAAAGTTTTCCACTAAACCCTAAGCTACAACAATCGTTCTATTTTTCAACTTATTTTTTCGCAATGTTATATTTCTTTAAAAAATATAATAAATCTCATTACTGTTCTTCAATTCCGTATAATATTTTATGCCCTCTCCCCCCTAACCCCCTTCCTCCGTCATGAGTAAAGTATTTAAAAAATAACCCCATTTTTATGTATATATCGTTGAATCGATAAGTACTACGATATGTCTATCGAGCTTAATCAGCAAACTGAGTCCTCATTCTATTTTCCACGTATGGTAGGATAAAAGCTTGCTGTATAGGACGGAACGTCACTACCGCATACGTACTCACCCCCATATAACAGACGAATTCCTCGTTGCATATTGTTTTGTTCGGCTTGTTGATGGATGGTGGACACTGGGGACCCAACCCGTTGCAGAAACTCGCGTCTCGGCAGCCGTTGTCGTCCCTGCACTTGTCCCCGGTCCGTAGAGTGCAGCCAGACGTACAGCACGGACCCTGCACATATAGGGAATTGATGCAGCGAACGAGTTCGAGAGTAATGCGGTTGATGCATTGATCTCGCGGGACTATGCGTCCGCGAAATGAAACGTTGGACCATCGAGGCGAAATACAAAAGCTTTGAGTCCCTCATCGCTTCACCATACCTCTTAGCTACGCTTTTTTCCCCCCTCCGGTTTATCTATTGAGTACACAGAGTCTTTTATCGTTTTCTATAGTTCGACACAAACGAATCCTCGAATTTTCAATTCTCCATCCAGTTTTCTCCCTTTGTTGACTATACGGTCCGCTACTTTTTTTTTTTGTGAAAAAAATGTACAGGATAGGGTCGATCGTTTGAAGCGACGATCGTATTGTTTCTGTCGAGTAATCATTTTTGCTTTTCTTTGAACGCGCTTTTTTACGAGGAACGAAATTAACCGCAGATCGTCATTTACGGTTAACGTTTTCTAGTGTTCCTGTTCCGGAGATTTAAAATTTTTATTTTCACTTTGAGGTTTACCTACAAGATCTCTTGTATTTTCACTTATTCTGATAATTTCGAAATTAATATATATCGATTTGCTATTCACCAATGGGTTTCACGATCCTGCAACGTGTACGGAATTTAAAGTCTTCTCATGAGTGAAATTTTGTTTTTTTTTTTGCCGTAGTTATTATTTATTGTCGGTTAATTTTTCAATCTGTTTGTCGGGCTTTTTGGAATGTATACTTCTATCTTTTTCAAATACGGAACATTGATGTTTATATTTTTATACGCAGTTAATTTTTTGAAGTAATATATCGTTCCAGGTTTATTCCTTGGGGGTTTTTTACCTTAGCTGCCACGTAGCCTATCCGTATATCTATTCTGACACTTTAAGACCCAAACTTCGCTCACCTCCTCTAATTTCGTTTGACTACAGCCGAGGACGTATGGAAATTGTGGAAAACCCATGTCAGTTGGCGATATTCTATTGATTTTCCTAGTACTTGCACTTAAGTAACTCAAGTGCATTTACCATAGTCTCAATAGAATGAGCCCCACTCTCATCGGTTAATGTGTCAGCCGGTGCGCAGCTAAGCGATCACCCATCCAAGCACTGATCGCGAACGATATTGCCTGACTTGTGTGAACGCCGAAGCCGCGCACTCACCACGCATCCACCGCGGTCGGTTTCCTGCGCAAGTATATACATTGTACACTCTTTACACTGGTCAGATACTGCACACGTGACAGCAAAAGTAGGTTCCATTATTTCTTTATCACGGAGCGCGAAGTTGAATGAGTGGTCAGGTGAATCGGGAATTTATAAAAACGCAAGTTATTGGGGGGTTTTGTTTTTTCGCCGACGTTACGAAAAAGGGTATACAGTAAAATGCCGTTTATCCGAGATAATGTGGGAAGAGGGTACATCGATTAACATAGTCAATTCAGCTTGGACAACTATTATATATTTGAAAAATAACACATTTCATATTGACATTAATGTTATTTGTTAATTCATGACTTGTTTCCTTTCTTGAGGCATTATTATGTTTTATCATTGAGCATAGAATCGGAACTAATGTATTTACAACTCTCAATATGAAGACGCAGCAAAGTTTTATAAGTTTAAGGGCGTATGCAGCAATGCAGCAGTTACAGTCTACTTCGCGCGACGGCATTATGCTTTATCCCCGTTTTATCCAAGTTTGCCGTATTATTCGAGCCTACCCTTCGGTTAACGTGGAGGGCTCAGCTGAGTTTGATGCTTCGGATAAAGCGGAACCTCGGATAATCGAAGGTCGAATAAGCGTAGGCCTGTTATATACTTTTTTTACCAAAGCTCTGTTGAAGTAATTCAGAAGTTTCCGATACGTGCTGAAAAAGGATTTTCCCAAAATCATGTCTTAATTGGATACTCATATGGTGAGTATACCAGAATGACGCGTATGATTTTGGTGTCTACGTTACCCACCACATTTGTGAGAAAATTTTGTACGGTCACATTAGTCTCATCGGAGACGTCGACTCTAATGTCCTGCAAGGAAATTTACACACGAACTCAAAATCACTGCGTATTCAAAATCACTGTTTTGAGACCATAACGTGATAATCAATTTTTTTTAGATCACCATATTTTTTCACCTCACATCCATCGTACAGAATGAGATATTCGAAAAAATCCTGTCTGAAAACGACTTATCCGAAAAGTTCATACTCCATGCCTGCACTGGGGGCGGAAAGTTGGCGATCTCTGACCAGTGGGCCGAAAAGTATGGCAGCGAGTCGAAAGGTCATGCATCTGGCGGAAAAGCAACGGAGCGGGCGTAAAAGCACTGCAACGGGACACCTTCCAGCCCCGTTGCAAGCGTAGAAATGTGGCCACTTTTTATCATAGTCCGGAAAAAATAGCGTATTCCCCTCGGGAGAAAGTGCATTTTCACCTCTTGTGAATTTCTGCTCTCACTTCGCTACGGCATCAAACTTCACGTGTCAGTGAAAAAACACATTTTCCTTCCTTATGGAATGATATACTATTTTTCCACGGGTTTCATACTAAAGGATTCGTCAGTTTTACCAAAAGTCCCGACGCGTAGGTTTGACCTACACGTAGCTTAGGAGCAGAACTACTCGGTTGTTCGCGATCCATCACGGGCAATCCTTTATCACCATTGAGGGTGGTGGCCCAACTGGGGATCCTGCACCTATAGGAGAGGACGAACTTGGTTTTCCTACTGGCTCCTGTTTCACCAGCTCTTAGCCCTCCCAACCCTTTCTAGAGGGAATAACGCGCCAACGCTGGCATGGTCACGAGGGGATATCCGTTCGAATTACAAAGTAGCAAGATTAATTGTTTTATCTGTTGCCACAGTAATATGTGTGTGTGTGTGTGTGTGTGCGTTCTGTTCCTCTTCCAACCACTTCAGAGTCACATGGCTATGGATGGTCTCTCGCGTTTCCGAGGCTCTTGGCGATCCCTTGAGGACCACCTACTCGCCGATAGTAAACGCCACCGGCGGCACGATTCATTTGATTAATTGTTCCCATTTCCTGGAGAACCGGCGCTGAGAACTCATCTCAGGGGAAGCGAACGGGCGTGCGCGCGACTCGCACGGGGAATCAAACTCTATCTACCATCCCCGTCTATACTCATGCGTATATGTAGGTTGATATATATGTATATGCGGGGTTTTCCACTTGAAATCGAAGGCACAAAAACCCGACGACTTTTAATATACCTGAAATTCAGCTATCATTTTTCAAAATTTTTAGACGAAAATTTTAGATTGTGAGAATTATTCGAAAAACTGAATTTTTTCGTTACATGGTTGTATTTTAAAAAAATGTGTTTTTGGAAAATAAGTATACAACATTAAAATTGCGTCTTCACGTGAACTTTTGAGTGTAATTTTTAAAAAGTGTTATTTTTTTTTTTATTAAAAAAAGAGTTTAGTTAAAATATCAAGAATACATGTAAATAATTTTTTCTGCCGATTACGTCACGTCTATTCTTCAATATCACACAAATACGTCTACTTTTTTTCATAATTGGCTTAAGGAACGTTCTAAGATCCCACGTAATTGGAAGAGAAGGGAAAAAGGGAAATAAAAAAATTGAAATTTTCATAACGCCTCCTCATGAGAGTTGAGAGTTGAAAGTTAAGGCCTGCACTCATGCACAGGAAGAAATCCTTTTTTCTAAATTCATTCCTACATACCAAAATCTTCCACAAAAAATTTGTCATTCATAAAGTTTCAATAAATTGATGTGCCCTTATTTGGTGCTGCTTTAAATGGTAGCTAAATTCAAGGGATATTATAAGTTGTCGGCTTTTTGATTATTCATATTATACATCATTGTGCATACCTGTAGAGTAAATATACTAAGATAGGTAGGAACCCATAGAGTATGATAGGTAGGATCGGTAGTATATGATAGGTAGGACCCCAAATTCACCCATCACCCAATAAAGTAACGAACTTCTACAGATTGATGGGATTCTTCGATACGCGAGTTTCCGTAGGTAATCAACGAGATGATAACACTAAAACGTTTAGTATAAAGAAAATAAGAGGCAAACAAGGATCAGACTAAATTCAGCGAAAACTCTTGAACAGTATAATTTTTTGAGATTAACAAAATCCATGATTTACAGAAAAACACGTATAGGACAATTTTAGTAAACTTCTGTATTTTGAATACGTTGATATATTCTGTTCTATATCCTATTCTAGTATATTCTATTCTATCTATTCGATTCTATACGAGAAATTTGTAAAACATAAATTATATAATAAAGTCGCGGTTACATACGTACAAAGAAAGTACAGTAAAGCGTGAAAGCCATAGTATAAAGTATAGTATAAGGTAAAAGTACGAAAAGTACCACGACGAAAAGTATTTTTCGTGGTAGGGCAACATTGAAATCACGACTTTTTTACTGACGAAAATTGTTGGATTGTTGACCTCCCTAAAACTGTTGTGTCAGTAGGAAACTTACATATATGATTCAAAAGACCAAGAAATCACAAGGGCGTGATGCTTCTGGCCTAATACTTTTCTATAACTATGAATCTACTGTGCTCAAAGACGTATTTGTTGTGTCATAATTTTACAATGAGGACCTATTGCACGATCGTCTTGAGTAGCTTCTGGTCAATTCTTGTAAGGATAGGAAAAGACGCTAAAAATAAAATAGGTAGAGCCTTTATAGCGGCTCGGTACCACTCGGCTTGCGCGAACGGCCCCGAAGACTTGCCGTCTCGCGACCAACCGGAAACTCTTTTTGCAGGCAACGGCGTCCTTTACGATATACATAATATATATTTTAAAAGGACGCCCTTGCCCAGTAGAGAATCACCACGGTAAACTCCGGTGGTGACCATAGAGGTGGGAGCAGGTGATCTTCCGCGGGCCCAACTTTTCATTAACTAAGCCCTAACTATTCTAAGACCCTGAAAAGACCTTATGCTTTTTCAATTCTAAGTCCATAAAATTGATTTTCAAAAATAAAGACAACTCCCTTAAGGGTATGCTCGAGTTTGTTTTCCTTCTTTAACGTGGTTCACGAGTTTTGAAAGTTGAACTAGGCAATTTTTCAGTTCCGACTTGACATGGTTAATATGCTGCACATTTCATATGTACCTGACTATTTGATAAGAACCCGATATTAGTTAGGTTTGATAGTAGACGAGTGAATGGACGATCGGTACAAACATCGATCAACATATAAAATACTCATAATCAGACTTACATAGAGTACACATGTTTAAAATTTCATACTCGAGATATTTAGCTCCGATTACACGAATAATATCTGCTCTCAAACCAAATACACGTGTTATTCATTCCCGTAATCGGTACAATATGTATAATACACATTAAGATGGTTGGTGATAAGGCTTGCCAGATTGAACATTTAATCGTACACATTAAACCCAGCGATCACCCAGTGATCATCGCGTGACCGTACGGTTCAATCGTTATAAATTGACTTCTAGAGCCAGACCCATTAATATAAAAAATCATTCATTATTATAAATAATAAACGTGATAAGTTTTCGTAATCCCTCATTTTTTTTTCATTGTCGAGTACCATACGCATGGGAAGCAACGAAGATAAGTGCCTCACCATTGCCAAATGTACTAATCCGAAAATATTTGCTCTCGAATTTGGAAAAAAATGTTTGCTTTTTTTCGTATTGTAATATTTGACAAAATGTACGCAAATCTATGCATTTATGCCCTCGTGTATATGCAAGTAGGGGACAGCTGAAAAATCCTACTTGGCGAACATCTTGTTCTTTGTGTTTCGCATGTGGCGCAATACGAGGTAAATCGGGGGTTTTTTGGCACTCTGTAGTTGTGTCCAGCTGGAGGAAGACGTAATATGAATACCGAACCAGTTCTGAATATCTTAATTCGAAAATATATGCTCTCAAAGATAGATTGAAAGTCCGACGACATTTTGGTTTCTGGCATCTCAAATGACTCGTGAAATATGGTTATGTTGTCACGCCTGTATATTGGACAACACGCGAGAACTCTGTTGAATGCATTTTTTTAATCTTGCTAGTTACAAAAAATAGTTTATTTCGGTATTTACGTTTCTTTTTTTTTTTCTCAGGCGACACTATGTTTTTCGCGTTTCCAGACGCATTACGGGCCAAATGTAGACATTTTTTGTTTCGATCGGGTCTGACTTACGAACAATAAATACGAGCGCAAAATTTATGTCGGATATTTTTTCGAAAATATTCGCTTTGGAAAGTGGACTGAATACCCAAAGATATATTATTTTTTATGTCTTGAAGCAAATTACTCTAGAAATACGTGTATGATGCACGCCTGTCTACGCAACTACGCGCGAACGTCTTATTGAATGTATGTTTTTGCTTAATATACACCAAGAGATTCGTAATTTCGGTTTTAATGTGTATTTTCGAATTGAGGTGTCACATTGTTTTTCATGTATTTGTTTGCATATTCGAGTTACGTCTGGCTGGGAAACAACGAATAGAAACGTTGAACTGCAGCCCAATGTCTTGATTTAAAACATTCGGCCCCGAAGATAATCTGAATATCGGACAACATTTCACTTTTTACGTTTCAGGGGGAATTATGTACGAAAGACATCCATGCGTGCCCGTGTCTATGTAAGTGGTCTCTGCACTTCGATGAACGTATTTCTTTACCATATGCACCGAAAACTACAAATTACGTTATTTATGTGTATTTTCAAATTCCGAGAACACGTTGTTTTTCGTGTTTCTGGCCGATATACGGGCCAAATGTGGCTGTTTTTACATTTCCAAGATTTATATTTTACGGGAACAGTGAACGTAGAGGCTGCGAAACCTGCTGCTGCCTTTGTACGAATATGCATATGGACTGCAATTATTATCATCACTATATTTTGTCAGTAAACAGGATTTCCGTTAGTTACGACTTCGACAACACACGAAAACTACTCAACAAACCCACATCAAGAAACAAAATAAAACCGATATTTCATATATAATTAAATTGAAAAACTGTGAGAAAGACTCACCTGGCTGGGACTGCAAACAGCGTCTTCGGTAAGTCGACACGGTATTTCGAAGGGTGCGTGATGTAGTCGTTGAGGATGGCAACAAGGGTCATTGCAGTCCTCCTCCCAGCCGCAATCGCATTCCTCGCTTTCCTCGACAACGCCGTTTCCACAAATGGCCGTCTGGGGTTCTACGGAAACACCATCGATTATCGCGTCTTGATGTATGTGATACAATCGCGTCGATGCTGTGCGGTCAAGCGACAGACGTGTTGTATAGCATCGTATATTTGTACACACACAGACACACGAACACACACAAGCTATTCGGAATAAAATCTATGTCGCCAACCACGGCCCGCGTATCGATGCCGATAATGATATAATGATATTCGAATGAAGACACAGAGGTCATCGATTACCCTGCTTTAAATGAATGGCATCAATAAATATAGAACAGGAAGGAGTAAGCTAGTATTTTATTGATCCTCGTTCGGTTAATTGGCTTCATATATATCTGAAAAAATCACCGGAACTATGCAACCCGCGTTACTATTATAATTTTTCGGTAAAACTCAGCTGCACGGATATAAATGTATATACATATGTATTTTTGTAAAATATGAAAATAATCTGCGAACGGTATACGAGGATTTTAAGAGAATTTCAGTTATTCATCCAACTGTAACCGTTCGGTAATCCCTGCGTAGATACGTCGACCGTTCGAACAACAAAGGGCATATCCCTCGTTATTGAACATGTAAAACTATGCGGCATAGGTCCCTCTGGTACTGAGCAGTCGATATGTAGGGGAAAGCCGGTCAAAATGAAATTTTTCGTTGCATTTTACCAAAAAAAAATTAATAGAAATGCTTTACCTCGTGCAAAATGGATTAATGTTACCATTTTTTTGTAGGACAAAAAACGGTCCTCCATCTGGACTGGAGAGGCCAGGACCATTTTGCCCCGCTCTCCTCATGCGTACGCAATATTTAAACAAGAGGAGGAAACCTGCTTCTGTGGTTAGTAATCCAGCAATTTTCAGTGATTACGTGCTAACTATGACAGCGCCATTGTAACACTAAACACGAGAGCCGTATTTTCTTTGGACTAGAGTCGGGCTATCGCGGCAGGCAACGTTTGCTCGCAATTAAGTGGTTCTGGGTACAACAAGGATGCGCTGCCTGCGGGAGAACCCGCTGAGATATGCACACTGTTCGATACACATCGAGAGATGCTGAATGTGTGTATGGACATACGTTTCGCTCACCTACAAAGGCAAATATTTGGTAAACTGTGCCATGGAGCCACGTGAAACTTGGAATACGTCGAGGATTTCAATGTCTGACGGTTTTACAATATTAATATAAATACTGGTTGACTGAAACGATACGTAATAAAATTTGAAACATTAACATAAAAATCTAATCATGCAGGATGAAGTACCCAGAAATGTTGACGTGGATATTGAAAAATGTCTGTCAATTATTATAAATATCAACGTGTCGCGCGTTGAAAAGAAAAAAAACTGTGCTAAGTCTCTACTGAGCCACCGCATCAAAACGCATAAATAGCGCTTCGTTTGTATTTACATATGCCGCCTATTATAAATATAAAATTTACCTAGATTATACCAATGCAAATATATAACACACAAGTAGTAATTAATTAGTATTTTTGTTCTACAAAATATCTGAATGCAATTTGGTGATACCAATAATAATATTTGATGTTCATTCAGATTTGATTGGACATGGCAAATGAATATTCGTATAAGTAATTTTATATAAGTTGACTTTCTTTTATGATCAAAATTTCGTTGGGTCAATCGAATTGTTTTCGCATACACAAAAAAAAGTTACCAGTCGTGGGAGCGAAACTCTTTATAGCATTTTCGTCCTGCAAAATAATGTATTATGCCACAAGGGAGGCAAGTGCGCATTTTAACCAACGTTGAAGTTCGGGCCGGAGCGGAAAAAAATACAAATTCACGCGAAGTGAAAATGATCCACGGGAGGAATGAATCGATAGATAGTATTTATTGTACAATAGTATCTAAGGTCCTCTAACATATACAGAGAAAAAAAAAAAATAGACCTTCGAGAGGAAATAATGAGCCCTATTCTTCCCTAGGGAGTAATTAAATTGTAGCAAGGCACACAGATTAATGATGATCATAGGTCAATAATAGGCTATTTCTCGCCCGTTTTTAACTCCCGACAACAAAAAGAGGCGTGTTGTGTACGGAAAAAATTCTTTAGTGAAGTCGGGAAAAAGATGTCTAATTAAAAAAAAGATACTGTCCTATCGATGGGAATCTAGATATATGTCTGACCTAACATCTTGCGAAAAAGGAAGGTGAGCAAAAAAATGCTAAATAGTGTCGTAATCGACAATAATTGTCAATCACTTACCGACCATTGTTAGTTACAAACTTATGCCTAAAGATGATAGTTTTTCAATAGCAGCCGATGATAGAACTTGAAAAAATCAGATGTTTTTTAAGCAAAATTTGTTGTACAGTGTGTTTATAATTTGTTTCATCCTACAATTGAGAATGTAATGCTGCAAAAATGTAATCATCGGTATTCAACATTGTTCTTATCGGAACACGTTTTTCTCTATAAGAAAAATCTACCCGTATACATCAAAGGGTTAACGTACAATTTCGTAGGCTAATGATCAGATGCGATGAGGATGTGATTTTTGATGATCCTGAATAATTTGTATTACGATGTCGATATATCAAATGACATTACGTACAGCGGCAATTTCTTGTCGAAATATAAAGAACGCAAGTTCTCTTGCAAATTGTCCAGCATTACCTAAAATTGTATTGAAAATGTTACACAAAATCCTCTACGTTCATGAATCAGTGTAAAAATGGTGGGACAACATTACCAGTTGGGGAAAATGTTAAATTGCGAATATTGTAGAATATAGTCATGCCTTCCCTATTGATAAATGAAACAAATAAAAAACACAGTGTTCAAACGTTTTTGCTTTCTTATAGAGAAGTGTATGTTTTCGTACAAAAGTATACACGTACCTAGCACTTTGCTCCTTCGTTCTTTAAAGTTCTTTCCAAAGCTTTCTGTATAATAAAACTTATTAACCAATTCAATTTTTTTTCTATGAAAGAATTATTTATATAATTCTTTGGAAAAATGGAAGCTGTACTAAATTTCAATTATTGACAAAATACTACTAAATTGAATCATTAACGGGATTCCGTGAAATTTGATACTACTTTTCCCTTCACTTTGATGATAACCTAAAAATGTTCGCTTAAGTTCTTGTAGAAATTTAGTATTACATTTTTTTAATTGTTTGGAGCCTTTAAATGTTCAGTGCTAGCACACGATTAAAAAGCTCTGTTCGAAAATTCTTAAAATTTAGACGAATTGTTATGCACGCGCGTGAAGTTTCATTAAAACTTATGTAAGAATATTGTGTTACTGGTATATCAAAAACTATATTTTTTGTATGATATTTGTTATAATGAGATAGTTTTCATATGCGAATGTCTTAATTTTCAATGTCGTCACCTATAATTTAAAAATAAAGATATTGCATTTAAATCAAAAACATTGATACTCAGAGACAATGTGTATGAGTTCTAATCCAGGTCACTAAGGTTTCAAATTTTATAAAATTTTCAACCATCGGTATATATACATAGCTGCATAATTGATTCATTACACATATATATAACATAATATATACAGACACGTACGCGCATAGTATATCTCTACCATTAACGTTGACTCTACTGAGAATTGTACTCGCTCTCGGACCATTAGTGATGCCTTTGTGAAGTTTAATCAAGCCGACGACGTGCAACGTCGTGTTCACCATGGTTAAATCGCTCATTCATCCGACGTCGACGGCGCGGTCCGAGGGGTTGGTGGTAGGTCGAACGTGATGTCGTATATAGACACGTATCCCAGCGCGTTAGTTCGGAACTGGTTACGATGGGTAACAGCGTGGGGCTCTTCGGCGAGAGGCGGATGGACCGACCCGGTCTACATCACTCTCCGGTACCCGGACACAGCTTCGGCATCAGCCAGACCCAACGTACATCCGTTCGTTCGACGATTGGAATTGTAATGGCGAGCCCCCTCGCTCGCCCTTCCTCTTCGAATACCTGCTGGGGCCGACCGATAGGGAAACCGGAATTGCTGCTCGATGATGGCCGTTTAGACTCAGTTACCTCGCCCAGTACCCAATAGACCATTCACGGCGTACCACCCTCCACCTCCCCCTCCCGCTTTCCCTCCCCCTCGTGGTACAACGTTAGCGAACGTGAATAGCACATACCGGAGTAGCGGGAGTTCGAGGCGAAATTCACCAGAAATCGGCGAGGGAAACGATTCCGGGGAACAGTGCAACCGCCGATCCCAAGACCGGAAGTTAACGTGTCGTCCCAGCCGCTGTTGGTACCCTTTGATAATAGATAGCCAGATAGCCGTTAACACAGACACCGATACACACAGACGCACACATTGTTGCATATATAAAGCCATACAACATTTGGAGGATAGAGTTAGAGAAAACCGGAGTGCAATTACTTCTGGTATCTTTATTACCGTTGCGCAGTTATCGTTGCGGCAGAGAAGAGGAAACGTGGAACAAAGTAGCTCAGCGGAAAAGCCAACTGGGACCATAAACAATTCTCGGGTTCGCTTGGCATTCTCCAAACGAGCTTAATTTTAAAGTTGAATAACGACACAGGAATAATCTCGCGATTGTCACTCTGTCCGGAGGCTTCTCATGCAGTACCAGCACGAATCTTTTTTATATGGTACAACCAATGTATAGGGTTATGACTATCGAGATTGGGCAAGGTTACCGGCTAATGGTATCGAATAAATACGTCCACAATCGAAAGAGAACTCTCGTTGGAAAAATGTTACGATCGGATTTTTATTCAGTTTTATATGACCTCAAAAATATCTTTATGGTATCAATTGTCATCAATCGTAAGTCTTTGTCAATGAACTGCTTGACGAAAGGACTAAAATTTTCCTTTTTGAATTTTATTCTCTAGTGAACTTTCCCGAGTCAAGTCAATGAGATGCAAGCCACAGCCGTTGTAATTTGAAGAAGTTCAGTCTCATGCAGATATCTTCAGGGTCATGGTTTTATTTCTATTTCGTGGTTAGACACGAATAGGGACAATAACCCTGATACGATACGAACGCTTCAAGAATTAAAAAGATATATGAAAATATTGAGGTTACCAAATGTTTCAATGAGAATTCTTCAATTAACGTCAGATATTTGTCTTCTGGCGGTGGTCTCGCTCTAAACTAATATGGCGACACTGAATTCTGGAACAATATTATCACCTATGCGAAGTCATTAAGTTATACTGGTAGCCCGCAAGCCCGCAAAATACGTCAAATTTGCGCAAGAATTAATAATGTCCTGAAATATCAGCATCAGACAAAATTTCATCTTTAGCACGTCATAACTCTCTTATTTGTAACCGTACAGAATTTTCTATGGACTAATTTTGTTCGTTACGAAATTCTTTAGGTGTGCGATTTTCTGTTTTTTTTTTTCAATCGTCTTCGCGGCCGAGCAACCCCTCAGAAGATTACGGTGAGGTAACCACAAACAATATGTGCTGATCAATGCTTCATGTGTTTTACAGTTAATTAATTCATTTCTCATTTACCTCATTTGTTTATGTTTTTAAAATTAATATCACGTAGTCAATTTTCTCATGTTGAGGTGATGTGAAACACTCCATCGGTAAAAAATACCGAAATTAATTTTTTTCAATGATAGCTGAGTCAGACAAAATTTGATCTTTGGCACTTGATAACTCCTGTATTTGTATCGTATGGAATTTTCGTTTGGCTTATTTTTTTCGCTATGAAATTCTCTAGGCAGGCATTTTTTATTGTTCTTGAAGGCCATGCATCAAATGGAATCAGCAATGAACCGTTATGTGCAACGAACGGTATTGTACAGTTTGAATGTACGCAGACTCGCGGTATTGCCTACAGCTCTTGCCCCCTAAGTAGAGTTTGCCGCTTTAACCGTTCCCGCAAGCGAATCAGTCCGTGGCTGCTGTATACACTCAATCTGTCTAATTCTCCAGGTTGCTTAACCTAATCTTCTGATACTAAACCACATTCTCCAGCCGCTGCTGATACTATCGGATTAAGCCCACCGCCAAAATCTCCGCGGGAAAACCATCTTTTGCAACCCTATCCACTGAGGAAGAAGAGCCACATCACTTCGCCAAAACTTCGATCGTCTGAACTGTCGCATGGCCGAAAATCATCAGTTCTAGTGCATACGAATCGTCAAACCCACGAAATTTGCGTTTCGGATCGTCATATTGGTTGAGTTCTTATTATTCTGAATTGTCCTATCAATAAATGTTACTTTTCCGGAGTAGTAAATGGGCGAATCTTATTTTCCCGAAACGCCATTTATGCGAATCGTCATTTATCCGAATCGGTCCGTTCTGAATTTCTTCCTATCTCTTCCTCCTTAGATTTGCGAGATCTCATGAATCATTTATCTATCCTTGATCGTTCAGAATGATGTAAAGGTCGCGTTTATCAGTGCAATAAACGTCAACAATAGAAACATTCCGGAAGAACCCAAGCACACGATCGTAAATTACTGGAACTATGCCAGATATGACAAGTACATGTAAAAAAAAATCTTATAATGGCTAAAAACACACAAATAATCACCCTGGTGAAAATATATCTGAAATCATCGGATAATTTCACTGAAAAGTAATCTGAATTTATCTTACTTTCGTACTTTTTAAAATCAGTCATAGATTTTCCTGAATCTAAAGAATTCTTATTATTATAAGAATCTGTGATTTTCCCTGCCAACTTGACTTGACTGAATGACTCTTTTACTTCTATACTCGAATCTATTTTTTTATTAAGTTAAATTTAACTTCAATTTCTCAGACAAAATTCATTAATTATTTCTCCTTGAAAGTTTCATGGTGAGTACAAGTTTTTTCGCTGCATGTTCGACAAACGCAATGAGTAGGTTTAAGAAAGAACTCTTAAAGTCTTTGAAATTCTCTGAACATGGATCATTCGACAAATCGTAGTTTTTTTTTTTTAGAAAATAAATTATATTTTCTTTTATATCGTTTACTCCCATTACGAATAATAAAATTCATAGATGTTAGAGAAACTTGTATTTTCTCTGAATGTACGAATTGCGGCGTACCTATACTTCGAACTCCGACTCTCTTCGATAAATAGAGACTGCTGGACGTTTAGCTGAGAAAATGACAGAAATATTAATTAAACAGCAGGGAATCTTCAAGAACAATGTCGAAAAATCTCAGAAAGTGACTAAAATGATCTGGTTAGAATTGCTTAGACCAATTGTCAAAGAAATATTCTCACAAGGGCGTGTACTTTGTCGATTTCAATATTTTTTTTTTGCATAGATACCATCAGGTCAGATGAATTACGATAGCGACGGCTTCAATAATTGAAATATTTGTTTGGCAACATTCGTGCCGAACAGACGATCAAAAAAAGACAAGAAACCGCGGCGTTGTTTACGCACTTCGGAATGACGAAGAGGTAACAATATTATTAAAAAGATAGAAGACCTTGGTACTTCTTCCGGTCATTGACATATCTTAAAATGCTGAGGCGACTAACGCCGAGGCTTAGGAAGACGTGCGTGCAAGAGCCCGAAATTTTCACGTATATTATCAGCAGCAATGGCAGCTCCGGGAGACTCCTGAGTAATTCATCGTTTCCTTATTCGTGAATCGCATAAGAGACTGCGTCAAATCGCACAACAGTACTTTATTAGAAAAGAAGAGGATTCGACCCGAAGTTTGCCATTTCACAAGTAATGAGATACAACGTATTTTCTATTATTTCAAAGAACTTAACTCCGACATACTGCTGCTTTTATCGATATAGCTAAAAGAATACCATATACGTTGATGCATAGTACGTATGTTAATAGGACATGCAGGGGACGTAATTCCATATGCCATATATGGAATTACGTCCACTGCATAACCATATAACCATATAAGAACAGTCCCGTTGTCCATGCGGAGGGGGACTATCCAATCGTTGAAGCAGAGAGTAATCCTTTTTTCGATATCGGTGATGCTGAAGCGAATGATTATATCGTCGACTCCAACGAGTAGAATCATGACATAAACGTCGATATGACGTTCGCAACATCGAGAATGATAACAATCATATCGTCGAGGACGATGATCATGACATCCTTGGCGACGATGATGTTACATTGAAATTACACTGTAGATGGTGGTGAAGACCGCGCAGCCTTCAAGAGGGAAAGAGAACGCAAAGAAATTCCGGTCGTTGTATTGGACGGTAAAACTCGGTTCTCTGATTCGTAATAAAAATGAGTTCGATCCTCTTCTTCCTTTTCAGAACCATTTAAGACCGTTCCGAAAGGAATCTTGCTTTCAGACATTCCGACAGATTTAGAAGCAGACGAGATGTAGGGTATGTCCGCGTGTCGAATGTCGCTACCGGTCAAATCTTGATCGTGAGCCAAAATCAATTCCGTCTTTGTATGCAACAGTTCCAATACCATATAATCAGGTTGCCTCATGCACATGTAAAATAATACTTTATCATATAACTATTCTTTTGAAGCGTAAATAGCGATACTTCAATAACGCTCGTAATACACCTCTCATTTGACTGAGGATTGTATAAATTAACAACGATTTGAAAATTGCGAATGGATACAGGAGCGCAAGCTCGTCGGAAACCTTGAGAAGTAGAAAAAGCACGTCGGTTACTGTAATCATTCTCTAATTTAGCGTTTAATCCTGGTGTATCCATTTCTTTCACTTCAATTTCTTCCATTGTCGTCGTTTAATGCGAAAAGGATTATGTTAAATAAAATGAATATTTCTCTATTAAAATAACCGAAACATTACTTTCAATGAATTTTAAATTCTCGGCTTAAATTGATATTGATCAGTCCTTTGAGGAAGCGGATAACAAGTACAAGATACTCACAAGCCTTTGTATTCCCGTTTCAGTTAATTCGAGGAGCTTTATTTGGTTAAAAAAACGGAAATACGTAATTGCAATTATCAATTAAATTAATTCCGATACAGTTTTATCCTATTATTTACATTAGAATCGTCAATAAGTACTCAAACAATAATGTATAAACTTGAAATATTAATGCGTTTTCCATTTTTGCATGTTTACATCCAAGATGTTTTCTCTACAATAATTGTTGCTTTATTATTACTTTCTATTCCGAATATTTTTACAAGTAGAGATTACAGAAGAGCATAACTGGTATTATTTTTTGCATCGTATTTTTATGTTCTATTATCATCCGGAAAAATTAATTTTGTATTTAATTTTGGCCATTATAATATTAGGCGATATTTTGATGAAAGGAATTAGCAAATTATTTATGTGACCGTGTGGAACGGAATACCCCATTCGATTAGTTGAGATGTCGTTAAAAAACCCAGCGTTCTGGTTCTATCCTTTTTTCCCCTTACAGGAGAAGACCCATGCCGTAGTGATTCAATCGTTGGCTTGGTTCAGTTAACAAAGTAATAAGAATACTGATTAGAATGTTATAGCTTCGAAGTTCTTTGGCCACAGCGCTCCGGCCACGGTCTTCGTAACGAGTAATTACTCTCCTGACCAGCTTGTTGGAAAGCCCTTGTCGAAATTATTTCCGATGGAAGGGTGGAAAGTATCGTTATGAACGAGTACGATCGAAAATTTCTCCTATCACCTTTTCGTCGTCCGTCTATTCATGATATTTATCTCTTCCTCACTGTCCTACTTATCTCTCTCTCTCTACTATCGTTATTTTCTACATGCAGTCCATACATCGAAACTCTACAGTAGCTAATGTCATCTGTATTTTTGAGCAAAATTATTTTCTGTACTCAATTCTCTGTTGAACAGTCTGATAGAAGGTCAGTCATACTGTAATGTCTAATTAAGAATATTATCAGATAAATAAGTAAAAATTTCATTCGTTAATACAACTTAGACAGAGACGAAGTTTATCTGAAGTTCAAAATCTAAAACTAGTATCGTTGGAAAAACTAGTCAAACTTTGTTTGGGGGAGGAAAGAAGTTTGTCGTTAAGAGCGAAACTTTTGGGAGAGCTAAAGAGACGACAGAGGCATTTACCGGCTGGGACGAAACAAGGTCCACGAGGCAACCTCTAACTTCGCACTACTTTGTCTGTACATAGTTCTGTCGATACCGGAGAGTGAATGCAGGGGACGTCCGGCGGAACGGAAAAGCTATTTTCCTCGAGAGTGAGAGGAAACGTACTTCCATACTCCGTACGAAGGCGTTGGACGAACGGAATCGATGGTCCATTAGCGGCTGGGCTTTATCGCTGCTGATCGAACGTGCACGATTAGACGGTTGATTTGATTGTCTAGCCAATAAAGGTCTCTCCGAGACGTTAACTCGGTCGAGTGTACAATTAAACAATCTTACTCTCTGCACTTCTATTCTCCTCAACGGTAAACCGACCCTCTGTTTAACGTCGACGGAAATCGCATTAACGGGTTTCTTTCAATCTCATCCAAACTTTGAAAAAAAAGTTGGCATACCATAAATTACTGTAGAATTTAAAAAATTTTGAATCCACGACTGAAACGTTTTGATAAGAGACTTCTTTTGGAATCGCTAACGACTAAAGTTTTGCAGAATTACTATTAATATTGACTTCAATACTTTTGTCGTAATGCGTTGTCACTGAAGTTCGCACTATTGCAGGATTGATATGACCGCAATGGTCACCCTCACAACCTGCGGTCAACCAGTACATTGCCTCGTATTTCAATGTTTATTGTAATAGCTGCAGTTACGATTCTTGCATCCCAAAAAATGCCCATTCAGTTCTCGTCGAATAAGAATGAGTGTAGAGTCCTCAGTCTATAAATTTTCACTGCATCTCAATTCGGAGAATGTTTACACGTAATGTGCATCCGCTCTCACGGCTGAGAACCCTGACGGGCCCTTATATCTAGCATAGCGACACGTTGTCGCGACTTTCTTACTTTGTCGCGGGTTCCGAGGCCCTGATCCGAACACCCTCTCTGGACCAGTCTAGCTCGAGCCGTGGAACAGTGCACTCTGCCGACTCGACACTCTTTACCAATAAACTATCTTTAACCAAGCGCTATTCATCTTTATTCCGACTGCATATACCATCGGCTACTCGACGTTACAATGAGTTTGGAGCTCAGATGAGTCAGCAAGGGTTGAGTAATTTTTTTTCGATATATTTACGACCCCCAATTTGACTTAATATATTTTTTTAATCGACCTTGCGAAGGTTCACCAAGTTTGATGAAATCCTATTGTGCGGAGAATTGTCTTCTTGAATTGTCAACGTATATATATATTTTTTAACTTTTATCTGCCGCTTTTTACGCTATTGCATTTTTCAGTTAGATTGAACTCGTGAATGTGTCGGGAAGAAATGATGTCGCTTTCGGCCAGCCGAATTGCACATCCATCCTTATTTGAGTTTCGAAAGTTGTCCGCGGGACAACTTTTTAGGATACTTGATGAATATTTCCAACTCGCATACCTATCGTATCTATATCTGTTACAATTAATATTAAAATACAAGGAAAAAAAGAGGTGCGATCTTCACTGACATGTTAAGAGGAGTTAGATTTGAAAATTTGCCTGCGGTTTTGTACGTAACTCCCTATGTGAGAGATTTCGCTATTCGATTTTGGCTTTCTGACATAGGGTGCTATGACCAAAATATAATTTGCACAATATCAAAAGGAAAACGTTATACTTCATATTACAAACGTAAATTTACATAATATTGCAAATAACCATATACACATATATACAAAAAATGGGCGCATCCCGGAACTAGGTAAAAAAGTTGTCAACGAACTTTCTCATGGAGAAAGTTACGCGCAAAATCGTAAAACGAGAGTGAATAATACTGGCGATATTTTTGCAACCAATGTATCTTTGTCCAATATATTCCTCTCCACTGATTGCCAATATTTGATTGATATTTGATGCGGCAACACATATATAATATGTTGTAAAATACACAATTTCGCCAAAATGTCACAATTTCAAAATCTTATAAACTTGAAACGGCTAGATCTATGTATTTTCATCTAGTTTAACATAATGAATTCGACATTTCTAAGTTCACTGGGTAGCAAAATTTGAACTCGATTTTATTTAATTGAGTTGGACAAGAGGCATATGAAGTCACTCATTTTCCAGGGTATTTGCATTTTTTTAAATTTTACCTTCAATAAATTTGTCCGTGGTTTCTACGTTAGTTAACGATTTTGAAAAGGATTTCGAAACGATAAGGATGGTTGATGGAAATATCAACGTCTGCTCTACTAGGGTTAGGGCTTGTATGGTAGCGGTGTATGGTTTTATGTTGGCATAGGTGTCTCACGAGGATATTGAGCTACCAAGGATCTGGTAGTCTCGGTGATAATTTGATATCGCCAATTGCAATTTTATTACGCTCATTGCGCCGTCTGAAAACACTGTAACGGCAGAGCAAAACAAGAAGAACCATTATTAGGATTTTAAAAAGGACGAGAGGCGGAATATTTATCAATACGAATAAGCGTAATGGTTTCGTAGTCGTCAACACGTGCGTTTACGTCAAAGTCCCGAAAAATACTGTTGACAAAATAAAGGATTGTTCGGTCGTCCGGCATGTCATGTTGCCCGTCAGCATCGTCATGGCCGCTCACCGATCAATAACTCGTCTATCTCATCAGATATACGATATTCGTTACAATATTTTTATGAGCCACCAGTATTGGTTTCTATTAACGTGTGGAAAATTTTTAAGTCCTCAGTTAGGGCAAAATTTTTCTGGCACTTCGTTGAAATGCGTGGTTCATTAAACTGTTAACTCGTAGACGGGTTTTTTGATAGACAAACTCAATCCACGTTGTACCTCAGAAATTCTCTGTGCTACAAAAGACCCGATAAACACAGTAATCTAGCAGCAATGTATCTGAAAATAATAGGTGATATAACGAGAATGTGGCATGTAAATTATATTTATGTTGCCTTTTCCGACTCAGCAATATAATACTGTTATATTATCATATAATGTGACCAGTATATAACAATATAACACGCAATTTTTATTTTGTAAGCTGAAGATTGAAATTTTCATGTCGCTCTTTGATAACTTTCCTTTATTAGTGAAGCTTTTCCTATGAGCCTTTTCTGCCATGTTGGCTTTCTTATAGAAGAAGCTTTACGAATAAAGGAACATTATGAGAGAACCATATAATAACTTCAATTTTAATTACTTTGAACCCAAACGTTGTATTTAACTTTGATGCCAAACGATGGCCCTATTCAGGTTCCTATTTTATTCCTAAAGCGATAGTCGATGCAGAAAATCTCATCGGACGTGAAATAAACGAAAATTCCGAAAATATAAAAATCTGTGAATCTCATGAAATGCAAACGATTGCATTCATTTTCGCAATTTTCGAACATTGTTACGAGTATGTTATGTAACGGTTACTAAGTTTTACACATAACTATAACGTTACACCGATACATAACAGTTACGTTAATTGCACATAATAATTGAAACATTACGTACTACTTCCATCGTATATACCGTCTACACATCGAAAAATCAACATTATTACATCAGAAGTAACTTCAATTTTATATTGTAATAAAGTGTTGTATTGTCCCAACACAATGGTATATTGTGTTGGGGCATGCAAGAAGTAGTATATACTTTAGTGCATTGTAAAATAATAGCTCGAGCAGTGAAACATGAAGCCTCATTATCGTATCAGGACCCTTATCAATAGGATGTCAAAGCATAACTATACAATCCGGTAGAAAGATATTCTTGCTGCTGAATAATCAGCGAAGAAATTCTTTAATAATGAAACGAGTTTTTTTTATCACGGAGAACGGAAAGCTCTTTGATTATTATCCCGAGCTTGGGCTCCTTTGATCCCACCAAGAATGTATAGATTGTTATCAGAGCGGCAAAGAAAATTGCGCATCCCTCGTTACCTCGCAGTCCAGATACGCTGCTTCTTTCACGAACAATGAATAAAATAAATATACCGCAGACATGTTTTTTATATTACTAAAAACATACCTGCAAAGCAGCCCTTTGGCGAGCGGGCCTTAGCGTTCAGCACTGGATTGATGGATACGAGACTGCAAGGACTGAAGCGATTGTTGTTTCTCTTATCGCCGCTGGTCGCCCGTGCAAACATTATGAAATTTCCATCAACGCCTCCAGGTGAACACTCGTCGGGGTCGTGCTACGTACAAAAATAGTGATACAATAAAAAATTAATTAAAAACGAGTGCATGAGAAAGAAATAGAATAACTCCAATCGATAAAAATATGACATGAAAAAGACCAAAATCCGCGAAAGTTTGAGCTCGGCCTGGCCAGTTTCACGGTACGAAAATTGCATCGAGCAAGTTGGTTTTTTTTTGCCCAATAGAGATGCCAGCAGAGAGTTGTACGTAGTGCACGAACATAGCGGCGAGTGAGTGGCGGAGTACGGAGACTAACCGGAAAAGGTAACGACTAAACCGGTAGGGTTCAACGTATAAAATCGAAGGGTTATATAGGAGAAGAGAGTAACCAGCTGTTGCCAACTACAACCAATGACGTAGGTATCCGGGCGTATTGCTACATGGGTTTCCGATTTCGCGCCCAACGAACGATATATTACAAAATGGCGGGAAGGGGATACACGGTCGAAACGTCATCGCGACACGGTACCCGTGGGTAGAGGGCATTCGGCGCACGTCGATACTCTCTCACTCTTTCGTTTCCAGACGTTGTTTCGGGCGGGGAGACCAGGAAGGTTGGTAGAAAAATGTACGTGCGAGGCATTCGGCCCCAATCGGTGCTGGCTCACGCTCCCATCTATATATCGCTGAACGATGCTGTGCGGATACATAGCTATTCGGTATATATTGTAGGCAATGCTAGTACCGAAAGATTAGGGGGTGAGACGGCAATTTTTTTTATTTTTCATCCGCCACGTGCGGGACTCGATCGCGGGTGTGGCGAGACAGGAGAGACGGACGACGGGAGAAACGGAAAGTACCTGCAAGTTCCCGAAACGAAAACCTGCCTCAAAACATTCTATACATGGCGTACGTTCCCTCCGATCAATTTTCATACCCAATCTCTCTCTTTCCGCACTGTTTTTTTTTATCGCTACTATGGTTCGGGTTTTTTTTTTTGTAATGCGGCTGTGCTGTTAATTCTGTGACAATAATACAAAATAAAATGTAACGATAATTGATAATGGAAATAAATCCTCTGGAGAATATATCAGGATGGGAACTAGACACAGCTTGGACTGAGCGATAAGGGAAATATTATTTTTCATCGAGCTGGATGGTTGGGGTTATGGTTTACTACCGTCTAGAAAATATTTGATTAAAGTGATTTTGAGGGTAAAGTGTGTTACGTTACTGGATTATCTAGTACATTATAGATATCTGTTGACGGCCCGCGACGCTCAGACAACCGAGCTATACATTCTTTCAAACCTTTTCCTTCTGGAAGTGCTTTCCATCAATCCGCACATTCACTGTGAGAAGCATGAAGGACTGAAAAAGTCATCGGAGCATCGTAGGATAGAGGGACAGAGAGAACTTCAGAGAAGATGAAAATTCGCAGAAACGGAATTAGGGAGCAAGAAGGGGATTCGTACCCGGGGTAATGAGAATTTTCCGAGAGTTGTGACAAAGTGAAATCATAAGATACGAATGAGAGTCAAAAAAGGAATCATGAATATTCCATTCCCTATCCAAAGTATTTAACTCCAAATATGCAGCCTCGTTTCGGATCGTATTTTCGGAAGCTTACACGTGGAATATTTAAGGTCTCCTCGACCGATATCTCCTGTCAATATAAAATTTATCGACGGAAATTTGTATTCAACAGCGAACACCGAGTTTCATGAAATATCTTTGATGTGCCGTTACGATGTGGATCAACTAATTTTAAGGAAATTTGCTATATGACAATTTTTATTCTCAAATACAGCTCAAACTAACGTCCGCGATTTAACGTCTCTTTGCCGAGAAATGAAAGTGGTCCAATCACACAAGAGCTCCCTTCTACAATTCGACACGAGAATTTCTATTTAATCTGTTCGTCCGATTTTCGGTATTTTTGATCGGTCATAATCTATGCGTTCCGATGCCATTTCGCGTAAATCAAGATGTCTATCAAATTCTACTGGAAGAAAAATACACAATACTAAAATACGAGTTCGGAAAAAATGCCTAACGGTTCTTTTTTTTCTACAAGTGATCGGACTAAAAGTAAAACATCCGGAACTCAATATGTCTGTGCACTTTTCAACGTCGAAGACAAATTTAATACCTCATTTGGCTTTCATTCGCGAACCATTCGAAGACGAAGCTATCACTGTTAAAAATCTTGTTATTCGTTTCGGGTGGGAGTCGCATTGCACAGCAAAAGAAGGATTCTGAGAAAAAAAGCTACCGTAAGTTTTGTATATGAAACTAAATTTCACGTTGTGGGACAAAATATTTCTGTCTCTCACGTGGTCCGTTCCCCCGTTTTCCCCATGGTCTCGTCCGCTTCCGTTGCATTCCGTACCCGTCTAATCTGTATTCAGTATTTGCGGGTTGTTCGGTCGAGATCACGCTTGGAATTCCGCAGCTAGCGAAGAAGAAGGAGGTAGGTGAGCGTCGAGGGTGGGCCGAGGCGGCGGCGAAGCGTTATACCCTCTCGATAGGCGATTAGTGGCAAAGTTTGTCGGCGGGGGTGTTACGCGCCCTGTGGTGCCTGACAGTGGAGGTTTTGGGTGAGAGAGTGAGAAGCGTACCGTAAACCTCACTCCCTGTTCCTTTTCTGTACCTTCGAGCTTCAGCTCCTCACCTCACCCGCTTCTCTCCATCTTAACTCACCTTCTCTTGCTCTTACCAACCTGTCTTTAAGTAGTCGTACTTGTAACTTACGGGAGATCCAAAGTTGTGGCCGATCTCGTGAGCGAGGGTGACGTGGGATACGGCAGGTGGCACGTGCTTCCCATAGTTCAACAGGGTTATTATGCCCGTGTTGAGAGATTTCATGCTTCCGCGATAGTGCTTGAATATAGAAATATCGAGGCTCAAGAACATTTTCTGACTTGTATAGTTTACACGATTCAAATTATACGCTACGTATAACCTGCATATCCATGTGGAAAAAATATGATAATAGTATATCTTGTAAGAAAAATTGGTTATATGGACTAATGTAGAATCTCCTGGTGAATACCTGTTTGCATATATATTTTCAGATGACATTTTATAGAATCGCATATATATTATATATTATATATATATAAGTACATATAATTCTAACGTAATAATGATTTCATAATCTACATGATAATAAAGTACAGGTCGATTGGAAACTTAGACACTCACCCACTTAGAGTCTTTCGTAAAGGCGTCAAGGCATGCAATAAAGACCTTTGTTTTCAACTTGAATCTTTCATGCAATCTTAATATATACTGTAACGAATAAAGAGATCAGAATGGACTGAGAAACATCATATTATATAATAGACCGGAATAGCTCGGTATGACAAACTCGCAGATTATCGATTAAACCAGATGACAGATTTTGATCGAAAGTCCCCAGAGAACAGACGTGCGACAATTCATACTCGAGAAATTTAGCTGCGATCATATTAATAACATCCGTCCTGAGACAAAATACGCGCCTTATTTATTCCAATAAAACAAGAGAATACAGTTCTTCCGTACATATGAATAATGAAGATTTATTTTACACAACGATTCGGTGATCTATCGACCATTTTACAAAGCTAATGCACGGTGACTCACGGGAACTCACAAGAAGTGTCCGTGGGTCACCGTGAGTGTCCGTGAGCGCGTGCCTTAGCAAGTTGACAAACGTTTACTTTTAGGGAAAAAAACTGACACGTCGGTCAGGCATCAAAACAGACCACAAAAACGGTAAACCGGGCCGTACAGTTTTTATCAACATTTTTGGCTTTTTATATTTTTAATTGTTTTTCTTTTAATTAATTTTTCAATGAAAGGACAGAATAAAATTACGGTCGTATTTGTTTTTCAGTTGCAGGAACCGGACATGGACCAAAGCAAATATTCGAACCGGAAGAAGACCAAATGCCAACGAAAAATGTACAGTCCGTTTTGTTGTCTGTTACGGTCCGTTTCGTTCCCCACGGGACATTTTTGGTCTGTTTGCGGCAGGACAATTGCTGTTAGGGTAGGGGTGTCTAAGACTTCTAGTGAGTGTCCGTCAGTATCCGGTAGTGACTGAGACTTTACGTGAGGGTTCATTTACACTTGCGGGTATTCAACAACACTCTACGACCCTCGAAAAATGAGTCTTTGAGTGTCATCGAGCGGCCTCGCGTGCCTATGTCAGGTGTCTGTAAGAGTGTTCTGAGACTGTCTACTAAGGTCTAGCGATCTTGCATTTTATTATTGAGTAAGGTACAAAGAAGAATATATGTATCACGTTCCAAAAACTGGATGAATATGTTCTGTACTTTTTTTTTCGAGAATTAATATTACTATAATGGTTTAATAATGTATTTCTTTTTGCAATTATTTCCACATGGATAATGCATACGACCTTACATTGACGTACAGTCGTACCCCGCTTATCCAAACTTCGATATCCGAGCCTCTGCGTTATCCGATGCACCGAAATCATTCGATTCCTCCGCGTTAACCGAGGTGTAGGCTCAGATAATATAGAAAAGTTGGATAAAACGGATGAAGAACCATGCTCGAGTGCGGCGGAGGCTGTATGTGCCACATTGTTGTAAACGCGCTTCACTTGTACAAATTTGTCGCGTCTTTATATTGCAAGGTGTAAACACATCAGTTCCGATTGTACAGTCAATGGTATAACATCGTTATGTCTCAGAAAAGGAAAAAAGCCGTAGTAAGAGTTAAGAAAAAATGTCAAGAATTATAAGCAATAATATGCACCTTTGTAAAGATTAATAGGAATTCCGACAGCTGTCACATGTTTATGTTTGCGTGAAGTTAATGTTAATTAAGTAAAGAATAGTTATATTTGAAAATTAACTAAATTAACTAATAAAGTTATCGTTCGTGGAGAGTGGTTTATTGTTTTTTTTTAATGCATAATAGTATTATAGTTTTTATTTGGGTATGTTATCCGTGTTATCCGAGTCTTTGCTGATCCGACCTTTCCACTCGCTACATTACTTTGGATAATCGGGGTTCTACTGTATGTATAAATCTTGTATTGTTGCATACTCACGCCATTCTTTTCGCAAACTCCGCCAGCATTCTTTAGATCGCCGGTCCAGGCGAGACCGAGTGTACCCTTCTCGAAGTCCCGATAAGTGAACATATACGATAGACAGAAAGCATCGTAATCCTCCTCTGTAATAAAATACAGTTTTTTATTGTTAGACAATTTTACGACTGTGCCATTACCGCCGCTATATCAATATTCAGGACAAAAGTCATATTGGTAAAACGAAAGGAAAAAAGGAAAGATAACGATTAGACAAATAATAGTTCGTTACGGGCGGAATATATAATGGGAAATCGGTAGCGGGTGTGAGGGCTGTTCAAATTGAGAGGTATCAGCAGAAGAATAAAATAATCGGTGGCTGAATTTTAATAACGTCCCTATTTGACAATGGAGCTTCATCAGTGACGGATTTTCTTCTACTCCTCGGCACCTATCATTATACATTTTCATCCCCCTATTCTTCTCTGATGCAGACTCGGGGAGAGCATCGATATCTTTTGAATTTTTCATTTGCCGCTTGGGGCACATTGAAATCGAATGGAGGCGAGCGATGAACAGAAGCTTGAGGGGAAAAAAGGAAAATGAAAAAGCGGAGGAAGGAAATGTAAAACGCTCACTTAGACGTATAACAAAAGGCTTTGAGAGTCGACCAGAAGCACAAGCACCAGTATTATTATTTGCTTGTGGGAAATTCGTTTCGTTTTCGGTTTTTTCAGCTCATATTATCGAGTAACTCTTTCTGGCGTATATGACGAGAGCAACGTCGACGAGGCGACGACCCGAAGCAACCGAAAAAGTTTCGCCAGTCCGTGAGAATTCGAAAAGGCGAAAACTTTCGTTTGAAAATGAATTAACGAACACTTTGGCATTTTGATTTATTGTTTGACGAGCTTGCAGTTCCAGTTCGCACGGTGTCGTTCTCTCGAAGAGTTCTATCACTCGCGCATAGAGAATATAACGATGAGTTCAACGAGATAGTTAGTCTGTCTTCAGGCACGTGGATGACATTCTCCATTCCAGTTGTGGCTAAATGTTGTTCGCGCTTTTACCAGTGAAATATGGCATGCCCCGCGAGGAAATTAAAAATGACATTAATTAAACGAGCTCTACCGGTGGGCTTGCAGCAGACAGTTTGTATGCGAGAGAGTCAACGTAATGGAGAAAGCGAATAAAAATAATAATAAAAAAAAAACAAACATGCAAGCAAATACTGGTGGGGTGGTGTATGCAATTTCCCTCCACCGAGTATCCGTGTGGTTGCGACATTAACGAATTTAATGGCAGCCAGTACCGATTATTTGAGGCGTTTCGTACACAAACTTGTGTATACTAATCGTGTCAGATATACCGTGTCATATTGCGCGATTTTGCGGTCAGTGAGGTTAAATAAAAACTCATCCACATCTGATATAACTGTCACGATATGTACAAGCTGAGGTTTTGAAATGCGGGCGTGAATAAATAACCTTTTATTCTGATCAGATTCGTACCGGTTGTGATATTCTTGGGTTTCTTTAGTTTATCGACAAGTAATTTTGGCGCTGCAATCATATGGGTCAGATCATAAAGACAGTAGATATCGAACAGTTTTTTCTAATAATTTAGGATGGGAAATAAAAACGAGAAATTGCATGGAAAAATATATATTGAGCACGCATTCGGCATATTGATTTATATGTTATCTGAACATTAAAGTGCGAGCCGAGCACTTCGAATTAACCGGATATACGCCCTATGACGTATTTTTCGATGGCTCGGTTTGGAAACAGGGTTGGTAATTGAGGCTATCAGTTTCGACCGCTTATCCTCGTTCAGACTTCCGTAGGCCAGCTGGCGCCAGCTAATTTTTGTTCCATCGAAATAAACAAGCCGGAATAAATCGGGCATCGAGTAGCGCCGTCACGATTCCACCAATAATTAATTTTTAGAGCTGAGTAAAATACTTGAAGTACCGAGTACCGTACGCATGTACTCAAGCACCATATACTTTTTATTGTAACGAATTTTTTAAGTAAGGCTTATTTTATTGTGTTAACTTTTTTTACACAACAACGATACTCTTGGAATAATAATAATTATTTTACCGAGACTTTATTCTTAACATAGATTTCTACATGCGTTTTTCCTACATGCTTTAACCGATAATAAAATGTGTTTAATATACGAGTAACGGCAACTATGGTATGTTCATTGCGGAATGGTGTTAATATTGACATCGTTTTTTTACCACTCACAGTATTGTATTTTGCACTGCTGATCTCTTACAGTAATTTAAAGAGATTTACCTTGCCTAAGACGCGATATTTGCACCTTACGTTGGAATTATCCAGGTGAAATTGAATCATCGGCAGTGCTTCGGGATCGCATCACTTACCGAGAGTCTTGTACTCGCCCGGTGTTCAACCCGGTATTGGCTCAAACCTGGTATTGAATTGGACTCAACATATTGGCTCGACTAATAATGTGATCGCAGTGCCAAAAGCGGGCACAGTATTGAAGCCTGTGTTCTATTTTGGAGATTCATGGTCTGCGAATATTATTCAAACCATGAATCTGCCGTGTGTCTACTCCAGTGCCCTCCGGGTCGGTTCCGATATATTTGAGATGCATCACATACGTTCTTTTATCCATATTCTATTATTTCTTAATTTATACGTTCCTCTCACTGGCCGTTCAAGATGCATTCCCGAGGAAAATAACGAAATTTTCGTGTAACGTCACTTCTGGTTTAAAATCGAATTTCTCTACCGAAGTGAACAAATCGAGAATTATTAATTGTTATGCTCCTCGTGTAGTCTGTAAATCTCGGATTCTCTGATAAACGAGGTCCAGGAAAGAGTTTTATTGTAATTATTCGAAATAAGTTCCAAAGTCCGAGAATGGGTAGGCGTGTGACGGATGGATCTATTAAATTTAATTATTGTTGGAATATGGCAAAAATAATCTTTTATAATAAGAGAATATTAGTCATAATATTGAGGAGTATGTGTGTACGTACGAAGTGAGAATAAAGAGCGCGTGTGGCCTATCGATAACTATCGAGGCGACGCAGTTTGGATTAGTCGAAGAAAATATACATAAGAGTATATATAAGAAGTCGTTTTGGGTCTGCTTTGTTCTTGAAGCATACGTGACTCTTTTCTCTTGCAATCGCACTCTCAGTCTCAGTTCTTCGACGACTCTTGATAGAATAAGAAGTCGGAATAATAAAAGATATTGCTCTACATTCAAACCGATCCCATAATCCAAAAATTATTTATTATAAGTGTGCGAAGTTCTACCATAAATAGGACAAAATGTGTGACTCATTTTTCTAATGAAAAATATAATTTTTTTCAATTAAATTTTTATAATCTGTGCGCTAAGAAAAGTAACTATATCATATTTTAAATAATTGTGGTAACCACCATACAAATTAAAGCAACAATATTAATTTTATGAATAATTTCAACCGTGCCATTGAGTTTACATCGTTTACGTAACTTATGTTGTTGGCTTGCGTATGTGTATACATTATCTTTATGTCCAGAGCATCTTATACTCTCACAAACTGGCAGTGAAGTTTTCCCGTATGATGCTACCCCTCGTTGAAAATAGTACTTTGCGATTTCAACGAAGCTTTTGAAGTTGGTTGCCAAACCCAGATCGAAAGCTACAACGGCACGTGGCGAAGCTCAGTGACGTTTGTATTTCGAACGGAGGCGAGTGTTGCCTATTTCCGGACCGCCGTCGAAAGAACGATTTCTCGTAGTATTGCATACTAAATTTCGTGAAAATTTCCACCTTTCGTGCCTGTGCAGTGCGTGCGGGAAAATAGCTCAGTACAGAGACAGATAAGTGTGCGCGAAACTAACTACAGTAACGACTGATTTTTTGCGTATTCTCTGTTAGAAAGCGTTACTTTTGCCGTGGTACAAAAATGAAATTTTCAATGTTTTTGTTTTTCTGCCCCAAACTGCAGCGTAATACAGTTCGTAACAGAGCTCAGAAAATTGTTAGCTTTGCTTTGTCTACTTGGAGTGAAGAAGGACCCATGTGGCGTTATTTCTTATGTCGGTAGAATCCCACCTGTGTATTTTGAATGTGTCTCTTCTACCGAAGACGCATGAGCGACACACGCGAGATTTAAGAATCGAACAAAAAACGTAGATACACTAGATGTGAATATCTCGGGAATCAAAATTGAAATTTGAAAATAATTGACCGTTTAGTTTCTGTGATATTGTCGCGAGTTAAAAAGAAATGTGGCAGGGTAGCGGAGTTGAGCGCGCTTTCATCACATGTAACGCGAACTATCTTAACAGGTTTCACAGTATTGTTAGTTCGAACACAAACCGACGATTCCTCAAGTAAACATCGTGGCGTCCCTTGCTAATTAGCGGACCTTTGAACTTAATGATGCGGCGACCCGGGTTATTGACTTCCGTTGTTGACTTCCGAAAGTGATGGGATAATTGAAGTCCCGCGAAACCGCCGCCAAAGCTACACGTATAATAATAGTAAGCGAAGATGTGTTGAAGTTGTAATATAAATATAACCTGAAGAAAACATCTCTCACGATTGTCAACAATTAAATGTAAGACACAATGAACAAATATCTCGCTCGGCTCTATCAATTTATTACCGATCAATCTACAATTTTACGCTTTTGACTCGCATTTAATTTCCTCACAAAACAAGAAAACAATGAAAACAAAATCCAATAGACTTGTCTTAAATCTCTACACTGATTCGTACGCTCGTTATGCCTCCGCACTTTTACACTAATCTCTAGGATTTTGCTTTTTCTTTTTCGCTTGTCACGAAATTTGGACATCCTGTTTGTTATTTGCCACATGCCCGGTACAGCGAGATTGAATCAAGCATTAAAAATACCGTGTTCGAAATACAAAACGGTACTCATCTCCAAACGTTCAGTTCGACTTTCACGATGGTGTTTTCATTATAACTTCGAGGACTCGAAGTTCTATAAATCGGTGATAACAGTAGTCAATGATAGGCCTCTTCGATCCGGACATCTGACACGGGGTACCCCCGACGTTCTTGCACCTTTCTCGTTTTTCACGTTTTCAGAACGGCAAATCGCCCGTATCTGTATTCTTCGCAGCCCTCGGAGAGAAAGGGACGGAGGCCTCGTGCTTTGTTAGGGAGAGGACTCTCGAAAATGTTGGAGCTTACGCGATCAGGTGTTACAGAGTACGTCCATCGATCAACAACCTGGTAGCTAGCGCCCGCGATCGGCATGATCTTTTTTCGCGCGTATTTTCACCTAGGATCTCGTAGATGATACCACAAATAGTTTGAAAGTGACTCTTACTAGACCGAAGTTAGTTATCCACCGATTGGAAATACCCTGACAAACAAAATGGTAAAAATTCACTTTAGATATTGAACACCCTCGGTTCCAACGTCTTGATTTGTACCGACGACCGTTATCAGCCCTTCGTGATACGTATATATATGTATAACGGAGGGTTATAGCATAAACTAAACTATTATGGTTAAACGGGTCACGTTGTTTGCTTATCGTGGATGCGGATGGGCAGCGCGGACGTTCCTCCATTGTGCCCTTTCTGGTCGATCGGCGGGGTCCAATGGAGCGCGATATTATGGCAGCCCCTTTTGTTGGGATACCATTAACCCCGAGGAGAGCAGCGTCCCACCGACGCCTGTCACCCGCTCTCTCCGTGATGTTTCTCTTGCTCACGATATCAGCCCCATTATGTTACCTCACGGTGCACCCGCCGGTGCTTGTTCTGCTACCAGTATCTTACAACTTGTACGACTATCTAGGAGATGCGAATCGAAACCGATGAAAATAGGATGTGCATGCGCACTGCTCGTTATTTATGTCAGGGTTTTCTAAGTGATTTGGTCGATGTCTTGATAGGATCGTTATATATAAAACAAGATTTCCACAATAAGACATTCCATTTTGATAGATGTATCACCGGATGTCTTGCTTGGTATCATCGAACCCGTCAACGGATCGAGTAGTATATCTAGCAAGATAGAAAAACCAAAGTAACCAGGCATCAAAGGTTGGCAGTGTACGCGTATAGAGTATGTTAGGACAAGAATGATGTCTATAAGATAGAACGATCGGTCCGATGATTTTCGCGGTTTAGAATTGACTGCTTATCAACAAACAATAAAAAATTATATTGACGATAATTACTTCAGACATGTGGAGAAATTCGCGGTTGTAAGAAATTATATAGTACGTTTCGACTCCAGACTAATAGAAAAATGGTGTTTACTGAAAGAAATTTTGTTTCAATCAATTGAACTGGTTGGATCAATACGTTCAAATAAATATGTACGTATTACAAATAGAATAATTCTGTGTTTTAACCGGTCCATACCAATTTAACAAGTCGGAAACCCTCACCATCATTAGTATGATTGATTCTTCTTTTTGTATAAAATAAAAGTTGCTGAACCTAAAGAAAAATTGTCCAACCTTATCTGTTAGATTTACCAATTATTTTTCTTTTCTGGAGTAAAAATTGTCTGAGCGATGGAATGATTATAAATGTCATTTACAGGTATATTTATGAAAAAGACTTTGACTGCTTTCCGAACTTGAAATAAAATTATACCACTTGTTGCCTAGGCGTGAAACCTTCATATGTCCGAGTAGTATTTTTAATAATCTTTTTTAAAAGAAAATATTGGGTCTGAGATCTCGAACCATCATTTTTTATATTTGGTAATGAAATTACAAATTGCTGATTAAATTGAGAAAACAATCGTACTATGCACATGAAAGTGTCCTCGAATTTGAAGAATTTCGTCCTAAGATGATTAGGATCCGATCAATATCTTAGAAGATATGAGAATTTGATCATGTTTACTTTAGAAAAAAAAAAGTTTATGAATCGAAGAAATGCGGTAAAAAAAACTAATCAAATACGAGCAACTTGTATTTTTGTCGGATGGATACGTAAAAGAATAATCAATCATATTCAGACTTGTTAAATTGGTATGGAATGCCTCAGATATACTTTCCAGAAAAAATTGAGCAATCCGCTCCAAGTTACTTTCAAAACGAAAAGACGCGATGATTCCAAATTCATTCCGGGAGGTGCATATTGCGAGAAACTCTATTACGAAGATCAGCCGCAATACTTTTTCGCGTTTGAGACATAAACTCATGAATGAGTCATGGTTTACAAGTAAGAAACATGTTTCTAGATCCGTTGCATTAACACTTAAATCCTGTTGTTAAGAAACAACCTCACAATCCCTAAAAAATGACTACACGATGAATGCACCAAAACAGAATGAAACTGCACACCTGCTGTAATGAATATTTTGGTTCTCGAAGTCGTGTGAGAGAAAATATGGGCATTACACAAAAGTTGTATCCCTCGGCATTCTCTCTTCCTTTCCAAGCGAAATCCCTGAGAATCGTTTTTTATTCCGTTCTCGCGCTTTCTTTCCAGGCTACTAAATAAAGTCGATAACACTGAACAGTTTTGCCACTAGACGCCACTAAATAAAGCCGATAAGGTTGGACAGGTTTGCCACCGGAGTGTGGTCATCGTGGCTCGACTCTCCACTCGCATTCTACTCGCGGCTTTCTGTTCTCTCTCTTCACAACACCAACAGAAAAACACTAATCCTCTCTCAACTCTACTCCCAACACCAGACTCTATACTTTCCTTCACTGTGACTGTTTCTTTATCTTATACCGGCTTGTATGACTCGAAGTATCTTTGTCCGGTGAACCAGCAGCATGCTATTCTCGGGCGATGCGACCGGTCCTCGATTCGGATACGCTCTATCTACATTTGAGGATAACTACCAGGAGTGTATCGTTCACGGATAATCCGAAGATTCAATCTTACGGGAAAATAACGGAACTGGCTTTGTTTACTCTATCGGATTAAAAATATAGTCTTTAAATTCGAACGTATTTTCCTTGAAATAGATTCTTTATCTTGGATTTTGCCTTGGGAAAATAATCCGTTACATGCGTAATGATTTCCGTTAGATCGATTAAATCGATAACAATAAGATGCAAAGTTATTTGCACACTAAATCTATTGTACATTACAATTTTCCGCATAGTTTTCCCTATGAGGAAGTCCGTTCATCGATTTTGGCTTCACAATAGAGAAAGTTGTGTTCGGAATCGTTATTTATGCGCAAGCAATTTACTAATTACTTCGAACTTTTTGAGAACATAAAAAATTTCTACATTTGGTAAATTTGAAACCCTTAAAATTGACTGCAAAATTTTATGTAGCAAATCGCTATCAGTATTTTACATAACTCGTCGTTTCGAGATTATTTCTTATGTATTGTTCTCAATTGATGATGCGTGACAATATTATTTTACTTTTAGAGCGCCATTTGAGGCGTGAGATCAGATTGAACAAAAAAAAGCAAATTTCTAACAAAGTCAACAAAATTTCGAAATTTTATCCAATTTAAGTGATTATGTACAAGAATGTTAATTTCAATCATTCACGATTAGTTTTGGCTTTATTCCGTCTTTTGCAGTTAGTTCTGTTATCATACATTTTCGTAATAATAGCAGTAAGCAAAGAAAAAACTTATCGTTACATAACATATACAAAAAACACCTACATTATGTATACGGTATACAATCTATGCATTGGTTACAAAATTGGTCGTGAGTGGGTAATTATTGTACTTAATTTTTACCTAGATTACATTATATTATTTTCCATTGATATTAAAAAACGTACGAATCGAGAAACTTGAACGGAATGTTCGATTTCCGGTAATCGAGTCACTCCGGGCGTACAGCTATGCCGGGCTGCAAACATTCCGATTTGATACATACCATGACCTGACTGGTCGGTTGCCCTATTCGTTGGCATACTCGCCTCTAAACCAGAGAATCGGCAGATCGATTCCCAGTGTGGTCGTTTCGTCGAGAATTAAAAATATGGGATGCACACGTAGCTCCAGAATTGGGGTACACGCGTACTCCTACTTGTGTGCCACAAATATAGCTCATGTTTACATCCTCAGCGAAACTCAAAGTAGCTCCGGTGTCGTGATGGGAATCTGAGACTGATTGTATGTATCGGCATACGTTTTCTGCTGTTTCTCTACCCCTTTAGTCCATAATACTAAGGCAAATGTCATACAGGGGGACGTCGGTTGCAGTCGCAAAAAATAGAGTATCTCGCTTCGGACGATAGGATGAAGGACAGAAAGGGACGAAAAAAGTACGATCTAGTAATTACGCCATTAGCCTAGTCGGGTTTGAGAAGCTTGGAGTAATAGAGATATATAGGGTAAATGTCCGATTGAATCGTGAATGGACGATTAAACGGTTGGTCTTTTTTGAACGAATCGTAAAATAAAAATATTCCATGCACACCTTCCGGGCTCTGTTCAGTTGATAAAATACATCATTCTGATGGTGACAAAAAAATGTCCAACTGATTGAATACTTAACGAGGCTAAAATAAAACATGTTATAAATGGACTTGTATTCGCCAACAGACCACTGAGTCTATCGTTCGCAGATTTCAGGAAAACAACGCAATAACATAATATTTCTTTAATTATTTTAAGACATATATTATATCCCAATCAGCACACTGATTTTCACTCCAATAATATAACTGATGTTACTATTAATACTGACAAAGCAACCAAACAAACTTCGCTTCTGCCACAGGGTCAAATTAACTTTAGATTGTAAACTTTTGAATAATTCTTCGGCACAGCCGTAGATGATCCATTAATAGAGAATTTTCTTATTTAGAAAAAAAGATTGCGTCATGTTGTCCCTATTCCTAAGCTTTTCCTATATTCAATAACTGGAGAGAGGCTAGAAATCACACCAGTGAATGGACGTTGGTAACTCCAGCATATTTACATCTATTTTTGGATACATGTGTTGTAGAAACAATAATAACCTATATCTTCACTTATTCACCGCACTACGTATTCTCAAAAAAGTAGAAAGTTGGAAGTCGTATAACACTTTATCATAATGTCCTTTGTTCGCAGAGCTTTCTCTCTGCATAAGCCCAACACATAGTAAATGTTTTCTCATTGAACAGAATGCTTTGCGAATGAAGTACATAATGAGAAAGTGTTATACGACTTTCAACTATTTTTTTCCTAAGTTTTGATAACTGAATGATTTATTATCGATTGAGCATTTTTTATTATGCACTAGTAGGTTGTTGAAGCTCGCGGCCCCGCAATTCCAGTGTGTCAAGTTCGGGGGTCAATAATTGGGTCATCGGTAGTCGATGGGGCGTGGAAGAAACATTCCACCTAACAAAAAAATAAACTAATGAATAGTTTTGTAAACTATACACGAGATACGAGAGATTTCGTCCATTACTTGGTGTCTGTCCATTTACTAGTCCACTCACCTTACCATGGCCTTGGTAACTGTCCGACTTTAACTACTTTAAGATCAAGTGGAGTTGGGGGGCCCCACCAAGTAAGGCAGGTCGACACGAAGCATCCAGTTTTCCAAAATATGTATAAGATATGGTGAAAATACTCACCGGAGAAGAGTTCGAGATATTCTTCGACCCCGTACGTGCCAGTGTAGCGATAGGACGGATCCCTGAGGGACTCCTCCCCGTGTACCTTGACTCGCTTTATCATGAAGCTAATGTTGTCGGGCTGACCGTCTTGGTTAAAATCTGCAGAGTAATTGGAATATTAATAGTTAGTCAAAGTAAGCCCTGCAAATTATGCGCTATCGCGCGTGTTCCTACACCATTAATAATCTCTAGCTCTCTCGGAGAACTTCGAGTCCAGAAATATTCGCGCGAATGAGCAAGATAATCGAAATATTATCCGAATATTTATCACACCGTACTACGTGGATTTTTTTTACACCTTCCTCGTTCATTATTCATTACACGGTGATGAAAGTGTGCCCAGACTAACGAGAGAAGTCTGCTTCCTTCCATGTTTTTCCGACAAGTATTTTTATATATTTTTGGGAAATGAATCGATTTGCATTGTATATGCCTTACAGCTGTATGGAATATGGATGTATATTTGTTTGAATATAACAGGGGACAATCGAGCTCGTTTTTATCGGATGCTCTTTCGCGTGACGTGAACCACTCAGTCCGCTCGTCAGTCTGACGTTCGCATCTCAAGGCTGGATATAACTATATTCAGTATAGAAGCGGGATTGGAAATTGGAAAAACGGGGTTACCTCACGCGAGTAGCTAAAGTGCTTTGGGTAGGTGGGGGATTGACAGACGAATAGCGGTAAGGTATGTAAGTCCTCCCTAGCTCGCCTTTGTCATTGGTGACACGAATGAATGGCTATTGTGAACGACGGGTACCCGAACCCTTCCCAAGCACTTTCTTGTGCTGATCTCGTTCACTACCGACCCTTGTCGAACGCCGGATTAGTAATTTTCAGCCAAATTTGTCAGACTCAAAGTTCCACGAGAGTCTAAGAAATTTTACCTCCAGTTCGTCAATCACTAACTATTGTTAAGAATCAATAGTACCCGATTTTTCACTTTACGTTATAAATGATTCGTAACATTTATTCACGTGTGTTCGAGGAATTCAAAAATATAGTGAATGCTTTCTTATATAAATTCGAAACTTTTCGAATAACGGGCCGTTATAAGCAAGTGATATAAAATTTCGACTATCAACTTTTAACTTTTATGAGAAAGCGATATGAAAATTTCAATTTTTTTTACTGTTTATTATTATTGTTTTTGAACAGTCGTTGAACATTGACATGCGGTCCGGGTTTGACGCCGGCAGCCAGCACTGGGCATGTGTTATCATTTTAATATTCTCCATTGGATTTGTAATGGGCCTTGATTGTCTGCTGGTGGCTCCGGCACAAGTGCCAGGGTAGAACTGGGCAATTCTGATATTCGTACTTAGGTTCAAACAAAATTTCAAGACCGCTCATGAATAACTGTTTCGATTATGGGGTAACTATAAGAGTATTCTGTAAAAGGTTTTACGTGTTCATTATAGTTTCATCTGCATATTTCTGTCCGTCGATATGGAAAATATCTCATTCCTTAAATGGAAACATATTAGCAAAACCGTTGCGCACACGCTGTTAATCACTGTATAAAAATATGAATGAAGAAGAGATATTTTCTGAAACGCGATAATTTTACCGTGTTTCATATGAATTTAGTTCCATATGAATGTATAACTAGAGCTTTTATTGAGAAGTGTAAGTTAAACTGACGGATTAAGTATTCCCCGGACGAAAGTAGAGAAGGAATGAGGAGTAATGAATGTAGGCGATCGAGTGAGAGCTAACAAAGGTTCGTCCTGTTAGACTTGATTTCCAAGCTCAAAATGTTCTTCGTTTCGACTCCTTTTATTCTCGTTTATTAATGTTATTTCCATTCATCCGCCCGGCCTGCTCATAATCACGGCAATTAAAACTCTTCGCACTTTATAAATAATAAATAGATGTCTGGAGTTTATCTCAACGACTGGAACACCGAGTCCACTACCCGCGAAACGAAGTGAGTTTTTCTGTAACGATTTTTTTTAAATTTCTTATGTCCTTAACTTTTTGCTCGTTGCATCCAGATGATGTGACACAGACAGTGCCTTGGAAATTTAATGGTGGTGGGAAAAGGTTCGTTCACGCTGACTGTTGCATTAGGATTAGGGGAAAAGCGGATTTAAACTAGCGCATTAGTTGAGTACTTCGCGGAGATTGCATTAGACGATGAACAGTGACTAGGAGTCTGACAAGAACACCTGAGTGTGCAGTTGTGTTTTAATGCTTGTATAATTCACACGGTGCTTCTCGGAAGTTCGCACCCATTAATACGGGCTAAAATCTCGTCCGGCGTTTCTCGACATGCATGCTTAGAGGCGGCAAGATAATTTCGAACCCCTTCCCAAATACAAGACCATGCTCCAATGTTTTAAGGACGCTGTAATTGTTTTCGTGAAACTTTTCACGAGCGCAATGGATCTACTCGCGAACCGACGTTAGAAGGCCGGTGGAAATGTCAAGCTCGAGCAAAACAGATAATCTTTACCATTTCTTTGCGGGACATAAAAAATCTCATCTTAAGGGATCGTCTCAGTGTAAAATTTTCGAAAAATCGATTTTATTTGTTGCATAATCGGATAGTTTACGTTGTAATAAACATTCGCTCAGATTTTTAAATCGAAATTCAAATTATTACGGTCGCTACAGCGTTTCTTGTAGAAAGGGAATGGAGCGAGACATGTGCCTCGCTCGGCGCTCCACTCAACCGTTATTCCTTTTTTTTCTACTTTGTTTTTACTTTTGAAAGGTGCTCACGTTCTATTCAGCCGAAAATGAGCAGTTCGAGGAAGCTGAAGGAATATTGTATAGACCCGGCATCGTCGATTGATCGTAAGTAAACGGTTTATCTGAAAATTTTCCAACTTTAATCTTTAAACACGTTTTTCTTAGAATAGTGTTTTTCAAAACGGTTTCCACTCTCAAAGGAAGAGTTTTGAAGATATCTAGTTCCCATTTGAAGGGAACATTTTTAACGTCATTCTTCATAGCGCTATGGAAGCTTTTTTTTCATTGATATCTTCCTATTTTTTTTACGAAAAACTGTCGAAAAAAAGAGCCAAGTTCGATATTTTTTGTTCAAATCGCCGCCGTTTCGTCAGATTTAAAAAAAACCCGTCATAGCGCGATAGCGACCTTCCTACAGATTAATAATCTTCTTGAAAGTTTGTTTCAGACAGAAATTGCGGCCGCAATCGTGGAAACCATACAGGACCTTTTTTATTACGTGTCATTTCAAAAATTTATTCAACTATTATAGTTGTAATAAATAAGCATTAAAAAATTATTTTGTATTTATCATGAATGTATTTAGTTATAACAAAAACCGGATCGATTAGTTTACTTGAACATAAAAAAAAAATCGCGAAAATCAGTGATTTTTCGGAGAGTCACACTGAGACGATCCCTTAGTTCAGAGGGCACTTTGTTTTAATCGTACCGAAAATTCATAATTACTGTTTACGAAACATTAATTTTTTCATGTACATAAACATGAACGGCTCGCAAACTTCACAAGAAAATCTCCACGTAATTAAAGGCAACTGTTTTGTAAGAATCGAAAATCAAAAGAAATTATACCATACAGAATTTTTGAAATACCTGTACACACTAGTTAATCATAATTATCTTTCGCTAGTTTGCTTCTCCCCTAGGAACAATTGATTTTTTTTTAACAAAATATACTTGGAGCTTTTTTCTACCTGAGCCCCATTTTGCATTTCTCGTTTATATGCAAACACTGTCTATGTAGGTCGGAAATGCTGTGTGTGTGTGTGTATAAACATGATATAAACCACGATAATTGTAACTTCAAGGGTTCGGGATCCCGAGGCGTGCTGGTAATTGAAATTCCGAACGAACTGTAACTCCATATTACCCGTTAATTACAAGCAGCCGGTGGTTGGTTATACTATATGGAATCTCAGCATTGGCTATTACTATGCAGTCATTGGTGTGCGCGTATGTGTGTGTGTGGAAGAGAGATAAGAGGCAAAGGACTTCACGATTCGAGGATTGTCCAGAGATAAGGTTTGCCGCCATGTACTAGCTACTAGCAGTTTGTACAGAGGAGATATCCCGTGCCCGGGGCGCGGTACCTCTTGCACGCGGGCAAATTCGTTTGAAAGCGGATGCTTCGGGGGCGGCCCGGCAAGTTCAACTTGAACCTTGTGCTTCCCATCCACGACTGACTGTACTGTAGTACGGCTGTTCCACGCGAAGAGATAGAGAAATTCTAAATTATACCGTCGGGCTTGGGTCTTCGTACCTCTTCCCCGCTCTCGAACGTAGAGCGAACCTATTCCATGAACACGCGATGTTTAACACCACCGGGCAAAACACTGGTGGGACACACGTTGTCAAATAACGTTTTTGGAGGGAAGCACTACAGGCTATGGCACCTGTATAGAGAATGGTAAGTCTAATTAATTGCACCGCTATATGAAATGAGAAGAACGCGTGTCTATAACTAAACGGCTAGGCCCCGGCATATTTTGTACTCGCGTTCACTTTATCCATCATCCAGTTACTTTGACAAAGGAAAATAATTCCCAATTGTGCTTTTCCTAGTTTTTCTTTCCATTTAAAAAAAAGGGAGGTTTGCCCGACCGAAAATGCAGTGACTCTGGATGATTTATAATGGGGCTGTAAGTAAGTGAAAACAGTTGTCCATATTGTAAGTATCTATGAAAATGTTACTAATAATTACAATATGTAAAAATTTCTAATATTATTATCAACGTCCTCGTTAACATTATTATAGTTGATTCTACGAGGCATGTATTTTTGCTTTTGCTCACTATTCCGGGAAAACAATAAAAAATTTCGTTAATATTTATACAAAAGCTATAGTCACCAATGCTCTATTCATATGTATTAGTGCTTGTGTAAGTTTTTTGTTATAGGAAACTATTGGTTTTATATCGATTATCATTGTTTGCATGATGCCATACTTTTTATCTTCAGAAGAATGCAATTTCGGGGCGAACCCACTCAAAATCTACATTCTTGTATGTTTCGCTTGGGTGGCGGCCAACTGGGAATCTGCTGAGTCCACACGAAGACACGTCTACGCACAAGGTAGGCAGCAAGCGACTGTACGCATGGTCGTTGTACACCATAAACTTCTTCACTAAAAACTGCACACAGCTCAATTACACTCAACGAAAGGTTGTGAAAAAAGTATGCATCGATCTGTTCACCGAATCAATTCTACACGAAATGGCCGTACGCTGAAAACTTTACACCAACCAACGGCACGAACTGGACACCGAGCAACTGTACACAAAAAAAAAGTTTTTGGTACCAAAAACTTGACACAGCGGAAGGTCCGTTACGTTGAGCTTTCGATGTCAATCGTTCGTCGTGCCGTATTTTTGTTTCCTCGTGTACAATTGTTCGGTGTCCAGCTTTTGCAGCTGCTCGGTGTAAAATGTTGAGTTCCCTGTTATCTGGTGTGGAACTGATTTTGTATACGGACATTCGGTGTACACTTTTGTAGAGACCCTTTGTCGTGGATCGTTGAGTTGCGTACGGTTTTTTGGTGTAAAACTGCCTACGTGTACAGTCTGTTGGTGTATACTTTTTATATAGACCTCTCTTCTCGTAGGCTTGGCAAATATCGGACGCCACTCATTCTATCGGGGTCGCTTCAGTAAATGGATAAAATTCAACACTAAGAATTTAATCGATTTATCAGTAATGGATTGATCGAGCTATATTTGGATTATATTCGAGAGACGAACGCTACAGGAATAGGCCTCTACAAAGTAAACTACATGTTAACATTTTAGTAGTCTTTGAGTCATATATCGTACCCGTAAAATAACAGTGAGAGATCTTTCATAAAATTACGATAAAATATAAACTATTAAAATATAAAATATATACTATTACTATGCAGATTGCATATAGTAAAATTGGCTATACACAACGCATAAATATGCCTTAGTATTCAAATAAGCATAGTCGATACCAGAGTTGGGCAGAGAACTTAAAGTACCATGTACTGCACTTACAATACGTGTACTGTAAGTACTTTCGGCAAGTATAAGTACATTTATGGATAGTTCAATATAATACACTGGAAACCCGTTTAACCGGGTAACGGTTTAACCGTGCGTCTTCCGAGGTTTTTTTCATTAATTTTTTTTTGCGTGGACTGGGGTGCTGACACACGTTTTCCAAAAGAGGCTGGTTTACGTACTCATAACTCTGTCACTGCCAGTGTCCACTATAGGGCTCACATCATATCGAGCGATACGTTTCTTTGAAGGTCGATGGGTTGATAAAAAATCTATTCAAAGTTTCAGATGCTACTTGTTAATAATTGAGGTAGTCGATGCGGCAAAGTTTCGTGAAAGGTGAGACCTTGATGACAAAATAAAAATCTCAAAAAATCAAGTATATCGGAGGTGCTACAAAGATTAATTTTCTGTAATAATAATTTCATATTATTATTAAACAATTAAATATAAAAATCATTATCCAACAAGTTACCCGGGAACTTAACCATTTGTCTCTATAAAAATTATTCTTTTATATTTCTGAATATGAATTTCTCCGAATTTTTTTGGAATCTTCTGAAATTCCATTTTTGCAGCTTGGAGAGAAAAAATGTGATATTCAAATATTAAAAAAATCATCTGAAAAATTTCGTACGTACTGAGGAAAAAAAAAACTAATTATTTCTATGGAAAAAAATAATTTGCCGGTTATATTTTGAACTATTATTATATTTTAATCGATAATTTGTTTATAGCATTTGGGAATTGTTATTTCATAATAGCAGTATTTTTGGCGTGTTAGATATGATTGATTTTTAAAGATGTATATCTCCCTCGAAGTAAAACTACTCAAAGCACACGAGCACTTTGAGTACTAGTAGCGTACTGCAAGTACGAAGCAAGTACCGTGTACTGGAAGTAGTGCCTAGCTGTGGTCGATACCCAAGTTATCTTGACAATCAAGATAGCTAAAATCTCACTAACTCTTCTTCTCTACATTTTTGTACTCCGAATGGAATGAAACTATCAATAAACAGTGACAGTAAAACTTTTATTACTTCTACCGCCGAGCGACACGAACCTCCTTTCAGTACAGTAGTAGCGCAGAGTACATAAAGACTGCAACATCTGAGCTCAGAAAAAATATTGTGTGGAATGTGCTGAATAGCAATGGGACAATAGATAAATAAAAATGTAACGTGACTCGCGCATTTGAGCATTCTGCAGTGCTACTTAAAAAAACACCCACCTGTCTTAAAATGAACACAAACCTACATACACCACCTCTGTGAAAACAATGTTGGTACGTGATCTTCTGAAATAATTGAGTCTATGGCGAACATGGGTCAAGCATATATCTCACAGACAGTCAGATAATAGATAAGAAACACGCGAGATATTTTACGAACTTGGCGGGTTTTCTTACAGATGTATACGGATCGAATGTGAAGCAGATAAACTCTTTTGTAAAAGTACATTCTCAGGTGACATTTATCTTTCGAGGTTTTGCTCGTGAAGCCCGACAATCGTGACAATCAACGATCCAAGCGTCGTCGCTATTCCAATTACCTAAAGCCTGCGAGGGCTGTGTCTCGTAAAATTGTTATAATTATTTGTATGGCAACGAGCTTAGAAATAGAGTGCTCGGCGAGTATAAAAATGGCGCTAGAGCTGAAGGTGGCATTGACGGCGAGACAAACGCTTTTCTCTAGGGACCTGCCGTTTTAGAATATTTTTTCTATCAAATTCACGAAAATCATGCTTTCTCTTCCCGTGAAGTGTACGGAAGAAGGCACTTTTCGGCAGGAAAAAGAAAACATATTGTGTTTGTACGCACGAGCCATTTCGCATTCGCATGCAATGCGAAAAAGTGCCTTGTTGCAACATTTACTCGAACGGAAAATCGAATTTTACGTGCATGGGCCAGAAAAAAAATGTATCGGTTTTCTCCAGATACTCACAGATATTCTCATAGATCGACAAAAAGACCGCTACTTTGATAAAATTTGGCTTTCAATGATTCTCATTTAATTGTGCTGGCGCAGTTGTCGAAGAGTTTTTATTTAACAAGCCATTCATTTCGCGAGCCACGCAAGACTGCTAGTAATAGGTAAATGGAGTATATAGCATGTCTTCAATGGCACAGGTACCAGGGCTTATTAATTATAAAAAAGACCCTTAGGATTTTTAAAAGTATTATTGGAGAATCACTCACCGGTGTAACGATATATCGAGTTGACATGTTGAACGTGACGAGTCATGACCTCGATGCAAGCCTCCTCGGATTTGTAGTGATCGAAGAAAGTGTGATCGGCTTGGAGATACAGCATGCACGTTGTTTTCTTCGGATCCACGGACGTACGCTTTCTCAAGACTCTCGAGTATCTTTCCCTGTAGAGTCTACAATACACGATTTGATTAGTCTTATAGTATGTGAAAAATATTGTCGTTTTGTTTAGGACAAACGGAAAAAAACTATTGATTTCGACAACAGTTCTCGATTCACTACTCTCTTGCTCCTTAGGGTACCGTCCACCTCGAATTGAAATAAAGTTTGTGAGCTTTTATAATCCTGCGAAGTCGACTATTGCGATAATCGTAATGATAAGATTAAGGATTCGTTTAGAAATTTGGTTTAGGGCGGGATCTCCAATCTATTCGGTGGGGGGAATCTCGACGTAATGAGAAACACAAACAGAAGAGAACCCAACGAGGTTTCGTCGCGAATACACGGCGTTGGAGAACAGGCGGAGGTATAGTTTCGGTGCAGACAAGGGTGGAACACCTTGTGCTGTGTTTCAGTTGAGTGAAGAGTCTTGTTTTTACACCCTGAATCAAGAGTAACGATTGGGACGAATCTCAAGTTACCGCGTTACAGTTTGGACTCCCGTTTTAATTGGCGCTTTGCAATCGATAAGAAAGCAGTAGTTAGCAGATAAGGATCCCGCAATGATCATAAAAGCCCGTTGAACGTATTTTCGTAGGCTAATCAGTCTAGTGAGAGACGTTCTGGAGTTACCTCGAGAACGTCTCTCGATACAGCGATACCGTAAACTCCGCCTATCCTTCTCGCTTCAGGTTCGTATGTCTTGCTCGCCAGAAAAAAATCATTTTTAAAGATGCTCGTTACGACCTATTTTTTATTTGGATATAAACAAGTTTTGTATTGTTAACGTGTTAGTAGATTACGTCGGCTGTAAGCCATTTCCATCTACGATTGCTACTTGCAAGTTTCAATCTCTAATAGCATTATCCCCTCAGTGGGGTTTATTTGTGAGCATCGTGAACTCCGTTACATACAGCGCAACTACATATGTGTTTTATGACTTCGTTCACGCTCACATGTGATTTTAGCGGTCGCTTTATTTATTTCTCCAAAATTCGTGATGAAGTCTGTAGATGATGAATTATATCGATGTTTCACAAGGATTCGCCGTTCTTCAAACCAAACTACAGACAACATTACAGTAGTTCAAGAACAAGGTAATTGAAAGCAGTATAAAATTGTAGTTGTGTACGAATGAAAGCGACAACTTGGCAACTTCATTTATTACCTTTTGCTATAATAAAAACTTGCCTTTTATTATAATGCTAATGAAATTCATCAGCGTGGTGGTGACAACAGATTAGTCGCTCAGATAGTTATTGTATTATAATTGCGAATTTTTTCCGTTTTTATTTTATTAAATAGAAAGTATTGCTCGTATCTGAACTATGTGTTTTAGTTGGATCTTTACGATAATTCATGTTTGCGAAAAATCACGATAGCTCGTCATTTAGCTCGCTAGAAGAATTCTTGTAAACTGGTATCTTGACGGGAGCCAATCGTACGAAGACTCACAAAAGCTCGGCATTTCGATGCTCTATTTTGCAGAACGCATGAGAGGTCTCTTATTTTGGCAATATTTATGATCTGCAATCCACAAAAGTTATAAGCTGCAAAGAAATTCTTCAGCAATAGCTTCTCTGAATCACCTGACGCGGATCCCGGGTTCACTGGGAATAACTCTCCACTGCGAAATTTGCCTATACCTCGGGTATGATGTACTTTTATTTGGTTCAAGTTCCATCTGTTCTGTGATTTCTCTATTGACCGATTCGGCTGTACTTTGACCATGACGTCCGACCGTTCGGCTTTTCATCCCATCGTTTCTGTGATTAGTCTACTGAGAAATTCGGTAATACGTCGTGCATGACTTCCCTTCTGTTTGCACATTTTTTTTTACTTTTATTTCCGTTACTTTACTTTCTCATATTTTACGGTCTTGCGCATAACTTTCTCTTCTATGATAAATCTCGTTTTTCGATTTCGACTATCTCATAGAGAAACCTTTTATTAAAATACGATTTTCATAAAAAATAAAGGTTTTTTATTTGAAAGTGCTAAGAATATTTTAATTTTTTAATTTTTAAATTGAATGTTTCAGTGATGTGTAAAAATCCATGTGCAAATTACTGTGTCCTTTTTTTCGTAACAGAAAAATGTGCCTACATTTAATAAAATTGAACCCATCAAAATTCACATTAGTGTTTATTATAGGAAACCGTAAATTGAAATTGACGGATTTCGTTATTTAAGGGCAATGTTTTATCTTTTTTCACCGATAATTACAAGAATGTAACTCATTTCACTTTTCGCGTTTTATTTGCTTCGAAAAGTGGTTTCAGGTCCAAAAAACAACTTTTTTAGAAATTTCAAATATTCAAAGTCCCACAAAACTCGACATCTCCAGATTCACTGTAGTTCGACCATTATAAGTAAATACAAAAGAAAAAGTCCATCAAATTTGATTATTTTCGTAGATTTCGGCCAATGTCAATATTAAAGGTCATAATTTCATAGTATCATATTAATATGCATTTTCAGGACTAAAGCTCAAAATTTACGAAAGCTACAATGACCACAAACATTTCTTTTTAATTTCGAAATCGTACAATTCGAATAGTGTACAAAATTTCAACCCGCTGAATTCTCAGGGAGTTTCAATGTCATAGATATTGTAAACAATGCAAGTCTTTCACATACATATGTATACTCCCATACGTCTAGACGCCGGCTAAAAATCACATTTAGTCACTTTTCGGCTACTTCTAGTACGCTAACATTAAAAACGTGACATTTTTATTTTTCAAGAAAACTTCCTCTATGAAGAAACAAAAAAGATTGAGACTTTCTGGAAAAAATGAACTCGTCAAATAGTATAAGCGAAGCGAATATGTTCGAATTATTTAGTATCTTGTACTAAAAGAAATCATGCCAGAGTCGAACCAAATGAATTGGTCCGTTTACTGAACAAACGTTAAAGTGGCGAATGAACGATCCGTCAGCAAATACTTTATGCGAGGAAAAAAATGCGAGGTTTACATATCTATATATTGTCAGCGATGATTCGGAGGGAAATCTCTCGCACTACTTTTCTCAGTCGGTCTCTCGACTGTTTTCCATGCACTTGTGGAATATTTTTCCGGATTACTGGCTCTTCACTATTTTGAAAGCGCTTCTTTGTGTGCTTACTTTGTGAGCTTTAGATCCCTGAAAATTGTATAACTCTTCGCGAGTTCCAGAAACGGCGAGAAAGAGAACAACATAGTACAAACAGAAAATAATGGAAGCGATATGATAGTATGGTTGGTTGAGTACTCACTTATCGAGAAGTTCGAGATTGTGAGTGCTCGCGCTCGGATCCTTCTTTCTCGCATCTTTGGGATAGAAACCCGGTTTCGGCCGTTCTCTATCGTCTTTTGCAGTCTGATGTGGCGAACTCGTCACATTCATCCAAAAGATCTCTTGTGTCCCGTTTGATCTGGAAAATTAAATTTTCGTTTTTTTCATTCTATCGTGAAAAAATAAAAGATACGTTTCCGTAAAAAATTGTGAAAATTATAGAAAATATGTTTCCGTAGTACTATATCAGCAATAAATTCGCGTTGATATCTGAATGATGAGCTGCTACCATACGTTACTAACTCATATTTATATTAGAATAATAAAATCTGTTCTTAATTGTTCTTTTTCACTGTCTAAATACCTATGCGTTGGCTCAGCAATGATATAACTGTTTTACCTAATATTTGAGATTATATACTATTATCTACGGAATTATCGAAAAATACTTGCATCAGAATAATGTTAAAGAAAAACTGATATTATCAGTTTCGCTTTCACGACGAAAAAATGATATGTTTGTGTTAATACCATTTTTCGTGGGATCTGGAAAAAAAAAAATACCAACGAAAATTAAATCTGAGGAGTAACCATAGAATCTTTTTTTTGGTGGAATCGTCAATAGAAAAAAATTGCAGCCCACAACAAATCGGTATAATTTGAGTTCGTATGATTTACCATGAAATGCCCGATATAGTCCATAGTATATATCTATGTATGAACATCGATGGATACACATTGTACGACGCACCTACCTTCGGTCTTTATTCCCTTTTAATTATACCGACCCCGCGATCTCTAATTAAGCGGTCTCTAATTGCGAACCCGGCACGATCGAACCTCTATTCCTCTCGTGAACGAACATGAAGGCGAACAATTGAGCGGCTGCCGTTCGTGAGAAAGAGAGGGAAAGAGCGTCAGCAAGAGGCACGAATACACACATATACACTATGTAAATAGTGTAGGCGACTCAAAGTTCCCTTTAGCCCAGACATACATATGTATCGGCTGCTGAAACATAGTCTACCTACGATGGGCACCAACCGAACATAACTTTGGTGTTTCGATCGACATGCTTATACGCGCCCACGACGAAGTAAATAGAGAAATTACCCGCCTCAGCAAACTTCGCCCTCCGTCAAAGTGCCTCAAATGAATAAGATACACTCGTTAATCAAATAATTGGATTCGAATATTTTTCGTCCTACTCACTGACGTTGTCAGACATTCACTAAAAAGCGATGAACGAGAGTCTATAAACAAGTGTCTGAAACATTCCATGACGTCTCGATAAAGATGTGACAATAACATCCCAGATCGGCTCCATGATTTTTTATATAAAAGTTTTTGTTGAAAACGCGCGCTAAATTTTTTGGAAAGTTTTTTTTTCAACCCTTTTTATCTTAAATGTGATTCGTAGAAATAAAGAAAAAAGTCAATTTTATTGAATAAAAAAAAATCGGAAAAATCTTTGAAAACATATGTTAAAGCACGATGCAAAGATGGATATTCCATTACTCTCAAAAATAAATTTATAAAAATGAAATAAACGTTAAGAAGACGTTTCTGGAATAAACATTAACAAGAAAGTTTGTTATAAAATAGATTGAAAAAGTGATATTATCGATATGGCGGGATGATGACTACATTAAAATACTATCAGGGGCATTCTATGGCATCTGGATCAGGATGTTGTGATGCAATCTGGGGTAAAGAATTTATCGCAGTAATTTAGTATTTATTCAATTTTTTAAATTCATTTTTGTCTTTATATCATATGCCAATTCCGAATGTTACTACATTTTTTTAGGTGAAGAATTGAGGTTTTCGAAACATTTGAAAAAGTCATATCATAATTTAAAAGTGTTTAAAATTTTCATTTTCTATTGGAATCATGTTTTTTGACATGTACGTTTTCGATTAATTTTATACAGAAGTTTTTTGTTTGTTTTTGTCCCAAAATGCATTATAATCTTTTATTATATTTTTCAAATTTGTGCTCGATAATTATGAAATTTTCGTCGCATAAGGCTCAAAAATTTTGCTACATCTTATAGGATTTTTCAGAATTTTTTTTAATTAAAAAAAATGAAGGTTAAAAAAATTATAACAATTATATCTCAGATGAAATATGTTAAAAGAATCCAAAAAAATTAAGTACGTGTTTTTGGGCAAATACTTTTGTATAAGAAATTACGCAGCTAATTTAAGATGTCATCGTCAGATCTCGTTCGAGATGTTATGGAATGCCCCATCTGCATCTGCAGTAATGACAAATGAAAGGATAACGTATAGGTGACTGAAGGCAAATGCTAATCCCATAATCAAAACACCCATTGGACAAAAAAAGGATCTAACGTTCAGGCCGAGAAAGTGGAGAACCTATGTCGTTTTTTAAAAGGAATAAAAATCCTCTAAATATGCAATGAGAATTTATTTTTGTGATAATTATGCCGAACAACGGAAAGCGACGAATTTTACCTCTGTGACAAATTTCACTATCTACCTCTAACCGCGAGTTATAGTCACTTGAAAGACTCAGAATCACCCACATGCACGACAATCAAATCTCGTGACGTTTTGGACTACTGTGAGTACTCTGACACAAAAATGTTGATTTTTTCGTAATTAATTTTTATCAAAATATACCTTTCTCTCTAGGTAAGGCAAGCGGTTGAACGTCAATCCGTGCTCATATTAAATTGAATGCAAATGCAAACGTACCCGTGACTGGTAAAGTTGTGAGCCGGGTTATTTCTTCTGTGAAGTATCTCGATGTCACATGGTTGTTGATTTCGCAACGGTGCGACAACGTCGTTGGAGCGATAGGCGATCGTATGATGAGAGTCGAGGCCGTTGTCGTGTTGTGTACCATAGTCAGGCTGGGTGTTTCGATCCTCCGAAGGAACATACCTCCTCGTCGGTTCAATGTAAATTTCATCCCCTGACGCGGTGATCACCGTACCGTCGAACAGGCCATCCGCCGTCACGATACCGTGTACCAACGAGTTCTCCTCGTCTGTAATAGAAACGCGCTGCGTCAAATCGATACTCGAACGAGCGAACCCAGCATTATCGGTCTAGCTTTCTCTCTCTCTCTCTCTCTCTTTATATATATATGTATATAGGTATATGCCTCTCTCTTTCTCCATCTCTCTCACATTTCCACTCAAACCCGTTGTGCTTTGGCAGTCGTTAAACATTTGCACCGTACCAATTCTGACTATCGTCGACCCCCCCCCCCCCCCCCCCCCCCCCAACTCGGACACTCGGTATAACGAGAACGACAGGCATACATGGAGAACAGAGAAGAGAATAATCTAAAGCAAAATATACATTAAACCCAAATTGCATGGGTGAGTAATGATACGTTACCCAATATTATAATATCGATGTTGATATGAAGTTTAATGATTACAATATTAATACCAAGCTTTACGGTTAGAATGTGAATCAGGTGTTGAATAATACTTATATTCCTTATAATTTATAGGTGTGGATTGATATCATTATTGGCTCAAAATGATGTTGATTTTGCACAAATATTTGATCACGGTTTTGTTCGTGAAGGTAACGTGGATAAATAATTGTGGATAAATATCGTGGTTTACATATGACTTGCCTTTCATGTTCGAACGATTCCATGTACCTAGAGCTGCGAACCTGAATTTATATAAAATAAAATATAATTAAATAAAGGGGTGGAGCTGAGGCCGAATACTATTATCGCAGCGGATACTTTTTAATTTCGTTTCCTCATGGCGGAAGTTTTGTTTTTATGACTATTTTTTTGAGATTATAATGCTCAGATGTTTAGAATGTTTTGAAACCTCGAAAAAACCACCTTTAGATAAATCTCAATAAAAGACAACAGAACGCAAAGTGTTCCGTAAATATACAGCGCCAATATTGCCACTCTTCGTGGCGCGTCTCTACCGGGGGCAATGTGTGCCAGGTCTCAAAATTTCGAAATTTTTTCGCAGGTAAGCCCATGTTTTTTTACAAGTTAGGCAATTATGAATACGCAAATTCATATTTTACCAGATCGTGAATTTTGCGCAAAAAGAGTTTATGCGCTCTAATTGTCAAAATTTGAAGTTGTCGATGTGAAACTTCCTACAAAAGTATACTGACATCAACCATTTTTGATAATTGAATTTGGGAATAACTAGTCAGGAATTCTCGATGTTGTACCCGAATCGACAATAACCGATCGGTAATTGCTTCTGGATTCGGCAATGTCGATCCAACCATTTGTTTAATCAGGTTTTTATTTTTTTTTTGTTTTCTGAAACATAAGAGTACTTCACTTCAAACCTATATTTTTCACATCGAATATTCAATTAAAAGCGAAATAAAACGTACGAGTCAGTGGAAGCAAATAGGTCAGATTTAGCCGCGAAATATTTCTAACGAAGCAATTTTGCAGAAACTAACGAAAAATCAGCGATGCCTGGCATTTCCGTTTTGTGACGACTCGGTGGAATGGATGAAAATTGAGGGATTTTAACGCCATTATTTCCCATTATTGGAGAAGTTCCCTGCGTGAAAAAGCCACATGTTCGCAAAAATTTATTTTTCTTGTCGTGTTTTGAAGCATACATTTCGTGAGAAAGGTACAGGAATCAAAAAAAGGTAAAAATTAATATTTTCACCTTTGTTTGCTTCCCAATGAAGGAGGCCTTGTGTCGACAAAAAAATCGAGATCCTGGTGAAAACGTGTTCAAAATATCAAAAATATCGAAACGTCACATTCAGAAAAAAATTTCCCAATGTGTATGAGTACGAGTACGTGGGCGTGCATACTTATGTGAATCAGAAACAAAACTTTCAAACCGTTGTAACTCCAATATGCCTTGATCGATCAAGTTTAAACTTCACGCACAGCAAGTGTGATTAACATTTGGTTTTTCGTTATAATTCCTCCAGCTCCTACATGTTATTAGTTGTCGGTGCAAACCGTTATATTCACGTGGATGATACTCGTTCGATTTCGCCTATTAAGTTTGATGAGAATTAAGCGAACCGTTTATATTTGGTTATTCAGAATTTACCGAAATGCATGAAAAATTAGTTCTTTATTGTAGATGCAATTTTCCGTATTAAATCATCGTCTGTTAATAAAATGAGTGCTAGATTCATGATCCGATAAAGTGAAGCGTAACGTTGGTTTATTTTTCAATGCTAAACCTGACGCTGAAACAAGCAGTCGTTTTGCATAAAAGTCACACACAACACCGACAGGGAAAGAAGTTGAAAGTCGAAATTTTAATATCGCTTTCTCATATATATTGAAAATAATAATTTTCATACGGCTTTTTTATAACGTTCGTTCATGAGGAAGCCAAAAACATTAAAAATGCTTTCTGTATTTCAATTTTATAATTTTAAACTTTCACGATCGTGCGTTCGAAGCAAACTCGAACCGAGTCTCTACTGTAGCATATATAATTTCTGTCGAGGATCTCTGGGTGCCCAAACAAATTGAAATTAGTCGGAATTCCAATGGGTTTCGTGATGTGCTGACCCAAACAAGTTTCGTCTCTTGTCGCGAAGGATCGGCGCGAGGCCAGGTTGTTGTTGATGCAACGGAGCTACGTTCTCGAACGCCCTCTGTATTCATGAACCTTTCGTATACCTGATAGTCTTCTCCCTCATCATATCAATGCGATTTGCAACCGCGGTCGTTGGCAATTATTGGTGGAATAGTAATCTATTTTCAGGACACGCAAAGCTTTGGGTTGGTTACGATACCGGCGATACCATGTTCCAGAACGCCCTTCGCTCAGTGGCGTGCGAGCAAGCACGTAGTTCACACCGCGTTACTAATTCTGGTATTGACTATCGATCGGCAAAGGCAACCTGGCGACGTAACGCTGGCACGAGCAAAGGGACGCGGATATATAGGATTTTGGAAGCCCGAGGTGGAAAGAAATATTCGCGAATGTCCCCAACAGCTCAAAGCGTTGAAGGTTCCCTTTGAATCCTTTTCGATTTGTGTTTATCGTTTCCAATGATCATCAGCGAGTCAACCTTGCGTACTTCAAATTACATATTGCTTCAATGTAGAGCGCAGGTTGTTTCTCGCACGAAAATTTCGCACGAACCTTTTACATGAACTTTTTACATGAAGTGGCTTTATCGTTGTAGGGATTTAATTTGGTACTCTAGTATCACGACCACGGCCTCTTAGTAACTAATTATTGATCGTTAGCGCATTATTTTTCGATGGGTTCGCCTTTAGGGCCCCTGAAGCTATCTCTCATCCGGGACACGCGATACCTCGGCTGGACCGCCGTTAAGGAACCCTTATCACGTGTCGCGATCAATAGACAGAACACCGTCACGATTTTATTCCATTGTAGGAACGGACACCGAGGCTCTCACTTCCACGTCCACCCGCCACGATCGGTAGAGATGCGACCAACAGTGATTGCTGTACACTTTCCCGATCGAACTCTTCAATTAATAAGTTTCCTTATTGACGTATTAATTCAGAATCGGATTATATTTCATCCAAGACCTAACCGGCTGGCGGCTACGCTAGTGTATGATACGTTGTAAAAAAATAAATTACAAACAAAAGGTACGGCGTAAAAAAACGGGGACAACGTAATTGAGGTTTCATGGTTTTCCGATAAATAGCTAATTACTAAATCGTGAGTGATTTTTTTTCAATCAAATTTTGCTTGCGCCTTCGAAATCAAATGTGTCAATTTTCTCTGTTATCAGTATACCGAGATCGATTTTGAAAGAGACAACACATCGTAATAAGGTAGAGCTAAAATGGTGATGATCCTTTAACTGTCATGTAATATTTTCTCCAGAATATTATTAATGCTTTTTGAGACTGAGCAAGCCTCCGACCGTGCGAAATACCATGTAAGCATTAATATCGTTACTGAAATAGTATGGGAGGATGATTTTATCTCTCCAACATTTATATTCAATTCTCGCGCAAACTCGCATTCTTTTAAAAAATCTACAGTGCTAGCTTCCACGCTGGAGATAATCTAGCGAGTAAGCTTCACTGTTTATTTTCGCGGAAGCAAAGCCGGCTGGGAACGCTCCACCGAAGCGCATTGGGACTTTGCATTCGTCACAGATTTTTCGCTTTTCCAGACCACCTTCTTTCGTTTCTCTCTTCTCTGCGCTTTTTATTTTATACTCTCTCTGTACTTTGGCTACGGAAACCTCGTGATATTCATGTGGCATCTAATTGCTCTTTTTTTCACGAGAAGCCAGGAATTTTGCCGTCGGGAAAGACTCTCTCTGCTCTCGTTCTCCCTCTCTTTAAAACTTTTCTCAGTCCTTCCGTGATGCAGCCATTATTCAACGGTTCGACCCTCTGAACCTTCCCCTTTCCGTTCGTTACCGTTTTCTTCCAAACTCAGCTTTGAGCAGGGAGGACGCGTGAAAAGTCACCCCCACCTCCCTCCTGCCCCGCACCCTTTTCCCGCCGATCAATGTAACAGGCGTCGTAGAGAGACTGTTATTATGCCGGCAAGTCCAGTGTACCTACGTGACCGGGTTTTGGCACAACCCCATTACAGAATCGATCAACCCAAATCCATGAAGCCCCATTCCATCGGAACAACATGACGGAAACAAATTTTTATTCGTTTTTCTATTTATATCGTCAAGTGACCGTATAATCGGCGAATTATTTTCTGTATAAAAACCTTCGAGTTTTTTTGTCAGTGCTGATTCACATCGAAACGCAACATGTCGTCACAGTCATCATTAAGCTGTTCAATTGATGCTTTCGAAATGGTTCTCTACTAAAACTAAGGATACGGGGATTACGTTAATTAGGCTTTGCGGACCCTGGGATGGAATCATTTAAAAAATTACACATTCCGCAGTAAGTGTCGAAAAGATAAATTTGAAATAAAAAATGTGTTGCGTTTCTACGTATACTTTGTTTTGAAAAAATATCGCAAAATGAACAGAAACATCGAGTATTGACACGTATATCGTGGGAGAAATTTCGGCACGATGGTTTGAGGATTCCCAAGTTGTAGAGGTTTCAGTTGTTCGGGGCTTCGCGGACACATAAACAGAAATACATTTTTTTAGATGTGATTTTCTTAATGACTCTGAAATATATTATGCATGTTGACATAAAAATATTGAAAACGTGTGTGTTTTTTTAACGCAAACGAAGCTTTCAAATCAGCCTATCAAATTCCATGTATCAAGTAGGCTGAAAATGGTGAACATGATGCGATCCACTTAGAACAACGATCAATGCCGCATATTCCGGCCCATATTAGCCACTTTTAGCTCGCAATTCATATAATTCAAGTATGAAAAAAGAGAAGTGAATCATAAATGAAAATGAAGTGAATAATAATGTTTGCAGTTGGAGATTCGGATCTAATGACGCACTTCGTATACGATTTAAAAAATATGTAAATAACGGGAGGAATCGCAATAACTACGCTACATCTTTATAAAAACCAATTGTATTAACTTAATCGTGCACACCCTGTGCATATGAATTGTCAATAAATCACGCCCTTGGAGAAGCAAACCAATAATTATTCGCTGATAATTCCACATTGCTAATTTATATCGTAATAAAGTCGAGAGGTAAATGGTATTTGGTCTGTGGGATTGACGCCCGCCCCCGCGCTCCCCTTCCTCCGACAGTAAAGTACACCACACAGACAAATCCATATTTCGTAATATCTATAACCCTCCAAGCTTTCGCAGTACACTGTGTGCGCGAGAGATTTGTAAAACGAAAAAAAAAAATTTCTTCGGTATTCACATCAGCGTGTGTCTACCAAACTTCATCGTTTCCGATGTCGGACCTGCGAAATATTGAAATAGCGAGAAATTTTCGTTATTGTACGCTAACAGGAAATGTCATGTTTTTTTTCAACGATCGAAAATTTAGTCGTTAGGACGTTCAAAAAAGTTAAAACGTGTGAAACATTAGCGAATGTAATTTTTATCTGAAGTCCATATGTTTGTGTGGTAACAAAAATAATGTTAGATGCAAACGATTGCCCAAAGGCTGCTGTGACACAACCGAGCAAATTATGTGATTTCATTTATCCGCATTTGAAAAATTGTAGTTTCGCCGACAATGCCTTTTCCCGTCGTTACAAAGGGCTGAGTAATAGTGAGCGAGTTATACGAAGTCAACGAGGCTTCTCCCGGTGTGGTCAATCCGAGAAGTCTTGTCAACCTCGCAGCTTCGTACATAGGTATACGACGCCGCCCTTTTGGTATCAACGAACATCATCCAGGAGATCATGGAGGCCCTTTCCAACTATTCGTCACCGCAGAGGGTTTTTATTGGCCTTCTCCCCTCGTTCGGAAAGACGGAGAGCAGAGTAGGCCAATTTTTAGAATAAACGAATGGAGTTCGTTTCGTGTCCATTGGGATACCGATCGTGTGACCCGTATTGGCTTCGTATATATTTAAATTAAAATTCTCCTATGGATCTAAATTGACGAATATATATGATATAACAGGTCAATAATGTTTACTATCGGCAATGGTATGCGACAATGAGAAAAGTGTGTAATTTTGCGCTGCTGATGAGAGCTACAAAGTTCACTGGAGTACAATAAAGAAGACGAATTCGCTCCCAAACGGAATCGGGAAATCCAGACACGCCCTAAGAGTAAGATTCCTCGGGTCGAAAATGCCTTTGCCTCCGAAACTTTTATCAACTGATCCGGTTGAGAGGTGTAGTAATGGCACACACCAACACATAGTATACTCTCATCTACAACGCGTCGTTTCCGATATACACTGTTACTTTCGATACCCATGGCTTACACCGTAGTGTGGAGAGGGCGGTAAGCTGCGAACGTGATCCGTGAGTCGCTGTAGCAAGCAACGATACGTGTACGATTTCAAACACACCGATACATCTCGGAAATTCTTCGAACTTTAAAAACCCGCGCACAGCTCCCGAATGTATTACAGGTTTGCCCGAAAGGCAAACTTTACTTACAGCACGTTCGCAGCAAAAATGATGTATTCAACCAACTTTGTTATTATCTTGTATTTCATCAAGAGATGCCACAGCGTCTCGCCGGCAACTAATTTAAAAAAATTCTTAAGCATCATCTATATCGAGGAAAACTATTGGTTAGATCAGCCAGATACCTCAGTGCATTAAAGCAGTTATTTGGTTGGTACTATTGAAGCATTGCTCGTTAATCGATTATTCGCTTCAGTTGATTCCAAGTACTTTGCAAGTAGAAGTCGGGCTTTTGCACATGGGAAATCCCATGAGTCCTGATTTGGGTGAATACCGCATTTTCACACTCATTAAGAACACTCTATGCGCTTACTATGCAAATAATTATTGTTGTACCGACAAAATAATATTTTTGAACGCACATTGGTATATTCAACGGTTCCTTCACCTCAGTGCAGGAAATGTGACATGTATCGATGATATTTGTGATTTCTCGTAGAAGTGTATGAAGACATAAAGTATCGTAAAAAGCATGTAGAAAATTTACGGTCAGGTCAATATCTGGAAACATGTTTAGCGTCTCCTAGAATGCGAAAAAATAAGTAGTGCGAGTCTTCCAGTCATGTTTTCGAACCTCTTAATGAAGAGCCCTACTTTCGGCATTCGTTGGAGGAACATGAATAAGGGGACTTTTTGTGTGTCTATCTCAAAAACAAAGCAATTATCACAGAACGGAAAATCTTGAGCGAGCTATAACGAAGAACAAACTTGTAATCGGTCACACTGCGTTTTAATCTCGCAAAACTGCATAGAAAAAATAGGCAATGAATTATACTCTAGCTACGAAGACATAGAAGAAGGTAGGTCAAAACAGGCCCCGGTCTGCGAATGTTATTTAAGGACCATGTATCAACCACTGCCTTACTCCAGTATACTCTAGCTTCACTCAAATACGTCAAAGATGATCGCGCACATTCTTTTACTCACGTTTCGGTCTTCCTGAGTTTGTATGTTTCTGTCACTGACTCCATCCGAGATACATTTCAGAAAAAAATTAATTTCTTTATGAAGTACTGCCGGTTTTAAAATCTCATTTTTTAATTGGAAATCATGCAGAAGGATAAAAAAAAACGTTGAAACGTAATTTCGATTGTAATATCTTCTTACAGTATGATGTTAGAGAGTGAAATCATACGAGAAATGGACAGTTCGAATTACAAAAACTGTTTTTAATCGGGAGTGGCGTCATATAGAACACTCACTTCCAGTCATGGTCACGAGGACATTTTTCACATATTTCTGTGAGACGTCACTTTTGGTTTAGAAATTCGATTTTTGAGCTGGACGTGACGTTGCAGAGGAATACAAACAAACTGGATCGTATTTGTAATGCAGGTAGTAACAGAACATATAAATAATTAGAGAATACAAGAAAGTAGGTTCATGAACGTGCGCGATACGTGCCAAATATATTTGGCCTCGACCCAAGGCAGATTCATGGTCTTCCAATAAAAATCGTTAACCATTAATCGATGAAGGGGAACACAATTTCTAATGCGGTGCCTGATGCAAGCACAGCAGTAACATTTTTCATTGGGCCTATATAATGTTCCGACTCAATACCGACGTCGTGCAGATTCTGGCTTCTGTGCCGGATAGGAGCACGCTAATGGTGAAATTCTACCTGGGTGTGAGTTTGCCCATTTTCTTTTCTCGGTCCCCTTTCCTGCAGTGCTCTATTTTTGTCATTATTAACAAATATCAGTTGCGTTTTGTATTGTCCTATTATTTTTTTACGATTGTCTACAGCAGCTACAGCCTGTAAAGGAATCCTGAATTTAAACTCACGACTAGACGTCAGAAATCAGGGAGGAGCTGCAGGCAGGTCACTGAACCATTTTTACTAGAAACGATACAATTATTTTGCGATAAAAAAAATTCTGTTTTGTTTTCCGATTCTTCCCTCGTCTCTTCTGTATTTTCTCTTGTTTTCTTCTTATATTAGGTGATTTATCCGAAGCCATTGCCCACTGTTGTCGATTCATCAATACGTTTCATCAATTTTGTGAGAATATAAAACCATGCTGACCCAATTGTTCGCAAGGATTTCGGACGACACTCGACGACGGCTGGTGGGATCTCACGTTACGCAACGTGATGGTCTGATCTTACGTTTCCCAGGTGAATCCCCGATTTCTCTCATATTCCATCTCATTGACCCAATCTCATGATATTCTCGATTCAATACGAACCGGGGATGACGAACTTCTCGCACTGTGCAGCCACTTTCGTCATCGCGTTTTTATTCCGTGATCTCTCGTAGCGCACAAGCACTGGTAGAATTGTCGTGCTGTGTCTAAAATTACTGGTGGGCTATGCGGAGGATCTGTCGTCGTTTCTGTCACTCATCGAGTGCTTCTGAGCAATCTTCTTCTCGTCATCAGTTGCTATGTGCACGACGAAAATATGTATACAATTAGTTTCTGAGGTGGAGAGTGTTATGTGTCCGCAACTTTAACTACATTTTCAATAGATTATAAAAGATAGTGTTAATTCACCTAAAATGATTTGAGCCTTACCGGTAAGCATTTTACCTACAGGCCAACCAACTAATTATCTCTCTCGTTCTCTACCGCACTCTCCCGACTCTAACGACTCTTAACTCTATAAAAATTTACAACTTCTTCCGAGTCACGTTTATTTCCTATTTTTCTGTCACCGCTGTCACATAATATTTTTCACGCTTCGCTGTAAAAGCGAGAACCTCATCCAAATATTCTTCTATCTTTCTGTCTCTTTCACCTGAGCTTTCTATGCACCAATTAGCGTCAATAATAAAATTTGTCACTCTGCTGACAGTATGAACTTCTATACTCCGAATTCCGATTATCCCCTTATTTTTCACCCGAGGAGGCTCGATTTTCTACTTCGCCAAAAATACTCTTTCTTCCTTCCGCGCATTAACAACCTAACTGTTGTCCCGTTTTATACTGTTAGCTTTTTCTAACAGTAGTAACCATAGAAGTAGATCTAGTATAAGTAGGCTAAATCAGTTATTCCATGAACAACGAAGTTGCCACATCACTGAAATCTACTCAGAGCGATCTAGGTTCTGCCCTGAAATCTTAAGCCCTGCGAGGGACAGTCCGACATAATTAATAGTAAAGACGAGCAAGTTTGCTTACCTTCTCGTCATTAAAAACACTGCGTAAGTTTCTTGCCATTAAAAACACTGAGTAAGTTTTGAACCTTAAACGATCAACGTCATTATGCCTGCATTTCTGATCTTCTTACAATTTCTCAGAAGTTCAATACCGCTGTACGCCATCCTTCAAAGTAAATTCACGACACTACGGCTAGCCGTTCTTCCTTGGATAAAGGGCAGATCTTGACCCGAAATAGAGACCATCCATTTATGATGCTACCGAGCGGACTCACACTCTGCAAGTCGGGAACCCGAGTAGAAATTCAGTCAGGCTGCCTGATGTCTCATCAGGGCTAGCTCAGGTATTGTTAAAGCATGACTGATCAACCGAGTTGGATACCAGCTGGAACCGGGACGTACCAGATATCACTAAGGCTCGATTTATCAGGACAGTTTCACGATAGCACCACGTACCGTATTACGCTCATCCGGGCCAGCTCATGAATGAAGAAGGCGTACCAGATCAGGCTAGCGGGTTGTCGGGGAGATTCCGGCCGGATTAAGACATATAATAATCTTTTCATTTTATCCCATTAGAATTTTTACTTTATTAGAATTTTTAGAATTTTTTAGTATGTTGTAAATTCACAAAAAAAAACCTCCGGATCCGGGCGAATGCCTTACGTATCCGGCACTTTGTCAGGATGGCATCCGAACCAGATCAGGCTTGCTTGTTCACCTGATCCGTCCCAAATCCGGCGTTACGTCAGACCTGGCGTTACTTGGTAGATCCAAGCCTGTTTTTAACGCTCGATGTGGACCAGATGAGGCAAACGGGAAAGCCTATTCTGGACCGGATTTCACCCTGAACAAATTTATACTCGGGAATAACACTGGAACTTAAGTTAAGGGCCCGTATGGTAGCTTATCCTAATAAGCTAGGGCATGGTTCCTGCTTGATCGCAAGAACGATGATAATTTATCGAAATGTGTCAGATTTCTTCGAGCTCGTCGGGGTTTTAATATGTCAGGTAACTCAGAATAAGCGGTCGTAGAAATTTCCTCTACTCCCCGATCGAATTTACAACCAGCCGGTCCGGACGTAACAGACAGTTTAATTATCAGGTTCGTGCGTTCGAAGCTCGGTTTCATCCTTCTAAGGGAACTCACATAATCGATACTGATTTCAGTTTTTACAATTATCTATTAATAAGACTTCAATCTTGAGCTGATTGATCCTTCAGAGTCGATCACTAGAAGGCCCTGCTTCGCAGCTGATTGATTCCGTTTAGCTTCGTGAATTTATGATCAATGCGGGTCCTATAAACACACTCCAACGCAGTATTTTTTAATTACGTCAAAGAACTGCTTAATCTTCGATTTCGGCGCGTAATAGGATTTTCCCCAATATCAGAACGTCGATTGATTTTAGCGGCGTAAATTCAGTTGTTTTCTTCCTGCCCCTAATAACATGCAAATCACGGCTCTGGGTGCACCGGGAACGGAGAAGTCTCAGATTAACGATATTAGTATTGGAAACGATGTCTGTTATTCGTGGACCGACCCCGGCTATTATATTTGATATCCGAAACGTCGCGTGAAGCTTCAGCGTCGTTGTTGTTTAAACATTATTTTCATTTGCAGGATAGGTCGCGGTAATCGTAGCGTATCGTCAGGCACCGCGTCACGGAGAATGTTGGTAAAGAACGGGGGAGAAAGAGGGAGGGACCGATTAGCGGGAACACTTGGGGACCTCGTCACCGCGGTGATGGCGTGCAAACGTGTGCTTGGTTCCTAACCATGAGAATGAGATCGGAAGGACGCAAGAAGGACAAGTCGGTTCGCCTGTAACACCTCGGTACCGACAAAACTTGGGCAGTAAAACTTCGCCTCCTGGTTATCCTCAGACTCGTGTTAACATCTCTCTGCCCCCGGAAAACTACGAACTTGCAAGTAGCTCGAAAGCCGAACACGACCAGATTATCGTGCCGAATCTCGCAATTATCGTCGTGTTTTTCTCCATTCTCCCGCGAGAGAAAGCATGGCTGGGTATTCGACGGACTCGTGTCGCCGACGGGATCTATTGTTCGATCCACGATTAAATTCGGACTTGAGGCCCTCGAGTTAGTTTTATCGCTGTTTGTGACGGAATGCATTGCCATGTGCAATGGAAACCATAGGGAGAGCGTCTCGAACGCCAAAATATAACGGGTAATGTTTCCTTAGCTCTTTAATGACGGAAGACGAATTTTGTGTTGGTACCGAAAACGAGCGCAATGAGTGGATATTCGTGATAGAATGGCACGCGCTCTTCGTGGATAGTTATCGACGGAGAATATTGGTACCGTTGACTAAACTAAGCTATAAGAAGAAAGTAAAGATCGATTCCGTTATTAAACGCTACCGCGATCTTGTTTTGTCTAATTGATTTTAATAATATTCGTCGGTATTTTATCAAATTCTGTATTTTCCATTTGTTTCTCTTTCATTGGAATTTCTCCTGGTTTAGGACTAACGATACGATATCGTTATTCACTTAACGTTGAATCGGGAACAACATTTTCTACATCAAGAATTAAGCACGTAAAGTCGGTGAATCGAGTAGTCGGTAAGAAGTTAGCGACAGTTTTAGCAAGGTTTCGAAGCTCTACATTTTATAGTTACGACAATGACAATTAATCATGACTGCAATACCTGGTGTTTATCTGAATTAATGGATACTACCGGAAACTATTCATATAAAAGTTACTCGTGGGAACTATTCTAGTAGGGTACCATTCCTTCTATCAGTATGTAGAACAATATGCAGTAATCAGTATACAGTACATGTTGTTTCCTCGTATTTTGTTGTAGATTTTTTATCCCGAGTAGAAATGACGTGATTTCACATTCAGGCCGCATAGAACGCTAGATTTGAGCCCGATCAGGCGAACAAGCAAGCCTGTTCTGGACCGGATGTCACCCCGATAAAGCGCGGGATAAATCACCTTTTCGGCCTGGATCCGAAAGCTTAATTATTTCCCGAATTTACAACATTATAACAAATTCCAAAAATTTTTTAAAGTGAAAATTCAAATAAAATGAATCCTGAAGGGATTATAAAATAAAAATCTCAACGTATTAGCGGATAATGTTATTTATACACCAGGCTATCTGAATCAGAAAAGCGATAGGGTTGCTCGATCCGGTCCAGATCGTGGCGGTGTCCGATTAGCCTGACCCGTCCAACGTTACTATTACCTGTTCTAGACCTAGTCGATATAATGCGACCAAGATGTTATCGCGGAATTCCTAACGATAACACATTGTTGCCCTGATCCATCTTACGTCAAACTGTCCTGATAAGACGAGCCTTAGTGATATTTGAATTAATCTATACCTGAACCATCACGGATGAGACATCAGGCAGCCTAAATTTCTACTGGAGACTATGTAAAAATTATCTTAGGATGTAAATATTAGTAGTATATGAATTTATCGGTAATATGTATCTTGACATAATGTGTTCTATTGTGGATTCATTCGACACATTTTATGTATGTTATCAAAAACGTTTATTTTCATAAGACGTTTTCATAATATCATCATTCCCTATGCCAGTAAGGCTAGAAATTTAGGTACCATTATGGCATTAAACCGTTCTTGGAATAGTCATGTTTCGTCAATTTCACAGCTAGTGCACTGTAGTTCACACGAGCTAAGATCATCTCGAGGATGAGCCTGCGAGAATTATGAAATTTTACACAAATATAAATAATCATCTTTTTGTCGATCATCTTGGTAAGTTTCAGAACGATTACTAGCACAGTTTCTGAGATAAAAAATGATACAATTGGGGTATTTCAAGATCTCATGGCATTACTGTTATGGGGAATCTAACCATCCTGCAGTGCATAGGTTATATCTCCGGAAAAAATGAATCGCCGAAACAATTGGCGTCTCCTGTATAGATATCTAGCACGATTAATGAATTATTAGGCGAAGAAAACGGTTTAGTGATCGGAAAACTTGCACATTTCAGAACGGGCAGCCGAGAGATATTGACGTTGCGGTAAACTTATAAGGTCTTTACTTTATCAGTGTACCTACTTTACGCCTAACCACCTTAGTGTTATAAGCGAACACCTCCACAGAACACAATAGAGATAGTAAATATGGAAAATTAATCACTCTTGCTAAGGATTCTATACAGATATATTCGGAGTAAATCTCTCGACCCGACATTAATTTCAGTATTTTACGAACTCGTTTTCATATTTTGAATGAAACCACTCACCTTGTAGATGCTATATGAATATATGAAGTTTTTTTTTAAATATCTAGTGTTGTTAGCAAAATGTGAAACACAAAAACATATCACACTGTAATATATTTTAACTAATACTCTCTGATTTTTTCACGTTTATTTAAGCTCTTTCTTATCATAGAAATTGAGAAAATATTGCAAACGATGCTTCATGAATTTTTACAATCTCGCACAGGATGGTATTGAAATACTATTTCAGTTTCAAAATTGTTTTTACATTTTCATTATCTCGTTCTCGGTAAGAACATCTAAGTATGGATATTCCTTTGACGACAAGGCGTTTGAAGTAATGTCCGGTACCACTTTCATCACCGACCGACGACGAAAGGAACGTGTAATTTAGAATAGTAAATAGATAGAAACAGTTTCTTCGATTTTTCTCCCGAATAATTAAATAGCATATAGGGTGCACATGGGATGCCGTTGCACGCGTTGTGCTAGCGTCACAAATTTTCATTTTCGGTCAGCTATATCACTAGATTTTACAGTATTGGTCTTTTATATATATTGTTTATTTTTAATAATTCTCTCATTCTACGTTTTTCTGTCTCTATCCGTACATAATGAGCTGTGATTTCAGCCAAGCCACATGTACAACAGCCGTGTCGTAGAATATCGCTGCCTCTACGGGTGGATTTTCCATATGTGTGAGACACCGAGGTTTTGCCGATTAAGCGAAAATGGTTGACCAGCAGTTCAGTACAGGCATTACGATAATAATACTCCAACCTTTGCCGAAGGTTCACTGTTTGGTCAAGGGTTGGTTCGCCAATCATTGGTTTGTCGATTTAAGGTCAATGTTTGACCGAGTATTTACCCGCTAATTACTGGTCTGTTATCTGAGGTTAATACCTGGCCGATGATTATCTCGCGAACCATTGGGTTACCGATTTTCAGCCAATGTTCAGCAGAAGATTGATTCGGCAAGCATCGATCTGTTTATGCATAGACTGATGAAACGTGATTATTTTGCTGATAGGTAGTTTGTTCATGCACGGATTAATGAACGTGATCGACTGATTTTAGTCCAATGATTGGCAAAATATCGATTTACCAACCGTCGTTTGGGAGGTCACTGTACGATTAGCCAGCACGTTTCACCGCTCAATGGCGCTGACCCAAGTTATTTGTCACAAGCGGAAGTGTCCCTAAACGTCAATATAAGAGCATACGAAATGCCATGTTTATAAATTGTTTCAAAGGATGCGTATTATTTTCGGGTTGCGCTCTACGATCAATAAATCATTAAACTAAATATGAGTGCTATGCGAGTTCTAGCAAGGGAAAATGTGAAAAACGTAATCGCATCTAACATGCGACGCATAAGAAATGAAATTGACAAAAACTTCCGAATGCAAAAAATCGTACAAAAGGATAAATAAAATAATTAATGTAATAATTAATAATAGGGAGTATTATTGAAATTAATTTATGGAAATTATATTAATATAGCATACTTGGGATTGGCAGTCGTATTCACAGAAAATGAATGAAGAATAACAATGTATAGAAAATTGCGACGGAAACCTCTGAAATTCGGAAAATTGTATTGGAGAGTAACGACAAAGTGGAAATCGTTTCGGGGACCAACGACATATACCAGATCATATCAGAAGGGTGCAACATTAGAAAATTGAATCTAAGATATAATACTTAGAAAAATATATCGCCTACATATATCACTTTTCGAATATGACATTACACTACAGCTATTAGGTGAGAACTATATAGAACGACACAGTTCACTTCGTTTATTTATTTCCATACCCAGATGGGAGTTTTTTTTAGTTTTGATAACAGTCCTTGTTTCATCTTTTCAAAACTGTTAAAAATATCATTAATAATGAAAAATCGTGGAAACCGGGAGATTGTAACGTAACTAATAATAATTTTAAAAAGATTATTAAACGAATATTGTACATGTAAACAAATAAGTGTTAATGCAGTGTGGTGCGTACTCGATGTTGTACTATGAATTAAGTGAATTTAATGCATCACACTACAGCACACATATTACAGCATTTTATAGCAGAAGTCAAATAATCGCAAATACAATGGTGCACGGAGAAAAACCTAGTACAAAATTAAGGATCATCTACGATCAATTACCCTAGCGCATAAAGCGCTACATGTGGCAGAAAGTCTCAGATTATCCAAGAATCTTTACCATAATATCTAATAATATAATTCTAACAAAACCGTAACTTCCTAACAGGTAGCGCATTATTACGTCTAGACGAGTTCCCGTAGAGTTCCGGCTGAGTAAGCGTAACGGCAGTCTCTCTTTAAAGTCAAGGCGGTGGCCTTTTACATCAGGTACAGACACCTCATCTTCTACTGCCGAGGATTTTTGATACACGGACAGGGTGTCTGAGATTCAGCGTCTTACACCACGTGGTGACGAGTATTCAGGGATACACGCCAAGTTGTAGAAACCTCTCAAGTACTTACAGTTTATATCTTTATTAAATGTCGTTGTGCGTCGATACAGATGTGATACTTTTCGCGACTAGTTTGTACTCCGCTAGAGCGTGAAGATTTAGCCATGCAGGACTGTAATCGAAAAATCCTGAGCTTTGATACTAGATCGCTCTCTATACTTCCTATGGTTAGTCGTGTAACATGGTCGGGTTAACGCAACTTCTTAATAGAGTATAGATGTGACGAAGCGGTGCGTTGGTTTTTAATAGATTTTTGGTGGCGGCGTCCCTTGATCGCGGCAGGCCTAGAGGTTCGGTCTAGTACAGAGGCGACATATGCCACATGTAGTCTATTAATTATGACCACCAAAGTATTATTCGGGGAAAGAAATAGGAAAGTATGCAAAGATACACTCGGGCGGCACACTTTCATTGAATTGGCATGCCGTTGAACCCTTGGAGTGTAGCAGCTTGAATAAAAGCGTTCCGGCGGCAAGTGTCGCGTGTCGTTCATGCGTTACGTGGCCTGCTAATAGCGCGGCGCGTGGCTAGAAGGACATGCGTTTTTTAGTTTGGGGATAGCGTACGCAGCTTCGGCACGAATGGCTTCTGCTCGGGACGGCTTTATCGACGAGATTTATTCAAAGGCGTAGTGTTCGAACCCGTGTAGTCGTGTACTAGTCTCATTTACCGATGGTGCTTGGGAGAGCTTATATCTCAAACATGTCACGTGGTTACGTGAGACGCAACACCGTACTTCTATGCACTGTGGTAATATATCTCGAGGAATATAGTTATTTTGACTAGATTCTTCTCTCAGTGTAGATAATGGCAGCGACCTGTCGATATAATTGAAGGCTTCTGATCCGTTCGTTCGAGATTTGTTATCATTGTCACTTCATATTTAATTTCCGCTACATCTATCGGTACAAGTGCGTCCCGGCTCCCTCAGAACTATAGAGACATTGAGCCGTTCCGGTAGACACTGGAGCCAAAGATAGCACAAACGGATCGTCTCAGTGAACCACACAACTTTTGACTTTTCGGGCGCTAAGAAAGGAAGAATGAAAACCAACCATCTGCCGAGCATCCTCAATGGCCCTAGAGCCAATATAAGCCGCCATCATCGGGCTGGACTTATCATCCATAGCTCGATAAATTATTGGGCCAAGTTCGCATGCCAACGGTGGTAAAGTCGGCTTCGGGGTTGGCCCGGCTGTCAGCCTCGGCCATTCACCCTACATGGAAATCTATGTGGGATGTGAGAGTGTATACTCTCTGAGGGCAACATCTCGAATTCGAGCGGTAGAAATGAAATATTTCGTCGAAGCTCTTTCTACGAATCGTGTTCCGAATACGATTTCCTATTTCCTGCAAACTCACCGGATTCGATATTACATTCGACGACTGTAATCTAAGATGGCTGTGGCAGCTTCTGTGTACCGGGCATATGCCGCGTTCAACTGTATTTCCAACATATACAGGTACGCGCATATCGATCATTTGCTCATAACATTTCTTTATTCACGAAATTTCTCCTACGAGGGAGCCAAACATACCGAAAACTCTGACTCACATGAGAAGCTTTGCGAATGAGGGAAGATCGTGAGAAAATGATATGACATTTTCAGTTTCCAACTTTCATGGGACAAAGATATGAACATTTAAATTCGCAACGTTTATGAGAAAGCGATATTAGAATTAGAATTTTCAACTCTACATCTGACAAAAATTGCTTTCGACAGCTTACGTGAAGAGGCAACTTTCATATGCTATACATTTTATATTCATGAAGCTTGTATTCTTGAAGATACGACGCGGCAAAGAAAAATCTCTGGTTTCCGCAATTTAGTCTTACATCCTGAAATTTTCATCCCAAAATATAGAAAAAATTCATGTGCTTGTCTTCGGTACAATTTGAAGTCATGGCTTAACTTCAGATGTATTGAAAGTGGTCCAGTTACTGACCAATCGGTTTTATATGGAATACGTTTTGTAGAGCCTTATAGTCGTTTGATGTACCTAAATAGACCTATACATGCTAAATGAATCACTATTAGGTGCTGTATAAGAAAAAAATAATGGTCGATTCTCCAGCTAATTTTGTATTCCATCCCTATTAGACCTCACCACTGCAAAAATTAGCATATGTTGACAGTGGCTTTGAGCACACTGGTTTGCAAACAGTTTACGAAGTATTTTGCCGGAAGCACTACACAAACGCCGGCTCCACGACATTCGTTTCTTGATGGTGGTTTCATTGGTGGTAGTCATAAACATGCCGGCAAGTATACGAGCTCGTTTACATACGCACTGAAACAATCGCAATCACCCACTTATCCTTACAAGAAAAAATAACATTAAATATGTGTGATCCACGCTTTCAACTTTCTCTACCCTAATCCACTTAACTTGGGATTGGACGGACTTAATGAATACACGACTATATATTTCATGTAGAGTGTTGAGAACCTTATAGTTAGTATGGACAAACTTCCTGTTCGGGAGTTTCGCATGCATTACCAAGATCACAGATTTCCTTCGAGATCTTAAGTTCGGCCTGCAGGCGCTGATATAATAGTTAACGAAGCTGCATCTGTACAGCTCGATTGTTACCTTGTGACTAACTTGTCCGAATTGCTCGTCCGCCAGTTGCACGACCGTTAGACATGGCCGGAAGGTTTTTAGTAAATTCAGCAGAAATAATTTCTCCGTAAGAAACAGCGAGAGGACACATTGTCATACTCCATTGCACTCTCTGTCAAGAGTCTCAAAAAAGTCTCGCGCAACAATCTGTGTCGGGGCTTATGTTGAGGAAGGACATATCCCATAAATTTTCATGCGTTAATAATTAATTGTTAGTCATTGACAAATCTATACTCATCTAGGATAATCGTAACGGGCCGAGGCGTGGACCAAGATCACTACCGATAGTGTCAATGTTGACATTCTAAATTAGTTCAATCATTGAACAATCATAGGATGATAAGTGCATGTCAATGTTGGCAGTGAACATTCACCCGACGATCGTTAGTGGCAATAGGTCGATGATCGGTTACTATGCCCACCATTGAGCCCACCATTGAGCGCTTGCACAGGCTAAAAATTGATGCTTGGTCAATCACCGGTTAAAGGTGGATAACCCAACGATTGGCGAATTAATATACGGCCGGAGATTGGATTACAAAAGCCAAGCCAATGATTATAGAACCAATGGTTGGCCGACTTTTTACCAAAAATCGGCAAACTAATAGTTGGTACGTCGAAGCTCGGCTAAAGTTCGGTCTAAGAACGGCAGAATTACGATCAGTTAGTCGGGACTCGGCCAAGAATGGGCCTTCAATTGGCGAACCAATCGTTAGTGTATTAATACTTGGCCGAAAAAAAGACCGAAAATCGTCAATTCAATGATTAGAGATGCAATGTTCAGCCAAACATTCAGCCGAATATTAGGAATTTGACAATCGCCTCGCCAGCACTGGCCCGACCAACAGCTGCGTCCGGTCCGTTGGCGAAACCTGAATGTGATCGCACCAGATAATTTTATGGAAAAATTGTTCCGGTACAGAACGTGATATCTGCAACCACAGTCTCTATGGAAAGACAAATATGGTTTTCCTTAGGTGTTCGTGATAGCGGAACGATATTGATTACACGCTTATGAAAAATACAGTTGAATCAACTGTAAATCGGGCCAGGGAAATTCGATCAAATTTTTTGTCGGTACAGAATATTGTTTGATCAAGGCAATATTTAAGTGTATTTACGTTCCGGTCCGGATTATCAGTTAATTCAACCACATTCTTTGATTAGAAGGGTCCGTTCAAATTGCAAGGGCAATATTTCACGTAACCTTAAGTCAGATACCGATTAAAATTTCGTTTATCACCGATGCGCCAATGCACCGAAGAAAATTTAACTCGTGTTCAACAATTTACCAAAATATGATTATCATTTTTTCATTTTGCATCGATAGAAGATGAACGAGATGCATTGAGCTTGATTTATTGTAAAAAATGTATACGTGCGTTACTCTAACAGCCATGGTACAAATGGTATTGAATGTCTAAGAGGAAATACGTTCCACGTGCCTTGGCTTTCACCACGAACGATTGCGTTTATGTGTATACATATATATACATTGGCCATACCGTTTTCCTTGGCTTTCAACAGGCTGGACTATATACCGCAAGGAGTGGGCTGGAAATAATGATGATTGATAATGTTCGTGGAGCCATTGGGAGGTATCGACTCGGAATAAAACTACGGCAAGTCTATACATAGCGTTTATTGATCTTTTAACCTTTACATAAATAAATTGAAAAGGTATATGCAGTTTCCCGATACGTCATTCACTTACATAGCATCTGTCTTTTGAAAAAAATCTTTCCCGTCTTATCCAGACAGTTTCATCTTTTTGGATCCTTTGAACGAACGGTCAATATTCGATCAATCTTGTTCCCGAAAGATTGCTCTTTCGTTATCACCTTTAACACCCTACTAAAAAGGAGAAGTATCATGTGGTCCATATTGACGCGAGTTATCGGTTTGGTTTCAGTGCGCCCCTCCTTTTATCGTTCAAGTCGTTGAAAAGATCTTATATTAGTGTAGCCCACATGAAAAAAAGGTTCACATTTTTTTGATGCGCTTTCGTAGTCTGATTATCCCTCAATGCTGTGGTTGCGTTCAGCATAACGAATACAATTTTCATCCTTGTTTTCCTTACGACAGCAGAAACAAGGAACATCATACGAAACGAAAATCGATCACATAACCTATATTGACCAGGCATACATAGGTATATTTCTCCTGTAACTGAAACGCAAAAAAACATGAAACGCAAAAAAATACAAACTTTTTGCAGGGGTGAAGTTCATTTCTAAATACTTTAAAAATTAACTTTAGCATGAAATAACTTTGAAGGGAGTGAGTTTATCGAAAAATGTTGAGCAACCTTTTTTGTAGAACACTTAATTTCCCTTAAGAATAATCCTTGGTCTTAAAACAATGTTGATATTTAAGGTCATTTTGGAAATCTTAAATACGAAGTGAAAAATTGAAAAAGTATACCAATGTTTAAAGCTCGATCATAAGGAATGTGCTCGCCTTACGAAAATTTACTACCAGAGCTTTTTTGTGGGGAATTTATATTTGTGGAAGGATAAGAGATGAAAATGTTGTAAAAATCAACTGGGGAAGCCCGAATTTTATGTAAAAAAAAGGCGGCAACTGTTGAAAAATCAATCACTACAATGATGCACCACTTAATATTATTATTATGGGGTCACACTTTCAGGAACATTTTCTTTCGTCATCATGAACAATAATTTCAGAGTATCGTTAAGAAAAAAAATTGTGAGGCTTCTTTGGCTCACTCTACCTCTCATATGTTTGTCACATGAATTATTTAATAAATAACAACTCATACGAAGGACTCAATAAATTAGCGTAATTCCTAATTGATTTCGGATACAAGTTTGTTATGCCCAGTAATGTTCATCATTACGGAAAATCAGTCGAACTGGATGCATGGAGGATTTAATGTACTTTTTGTTTTTTCCTCAGCAGGTCGCAAGCTGACAGCACTCAGGGCAAACGAAGAAAATTGAATTTTGTCTTTGGCAAATGCGTACTTATTGTTTTCAGCGATAAATCCAGATTATTCCACCGCTACAACCCCACTTTTAGTTTGACATCATGCATTTTTTTTTTCTCGAAAGTCTCGTGATGAAAATATCGTTAAAAATACAAATGGCTAACTGGCCACCATATAGCATTTGCTAGATTTTTCTTTGACTAAAACCAGCCACAGACGTAATTCCGGAACAGCCGTTTGTAAGGTAAGGTAGGGTGATATGGACATGGGGTGAAACTATGAAAATTGGAGAACTGCGAAAAACATGTCTAAGTATATATTATCTTATTTCCATGAACTAAAATAAAACAATAATGTTTTCCGTGAAATGTTTTTAATACCAAACTAGCAAAAAATCACTTTTCACTGGCCATATGACCCGAATATTACGCCATTGCCGAGTGTGGCCACGAGGCAGATCGTACCGAATGAATCAAATTTTTGGTCAAATCACATTGTGTCTGATTATAGAAAAAACTGTCTAAGCGGCATTGGCATTTGTTTACCTTAAAACATATTCTGGCTACATTTTCCTCGTGGCCGTATCATACTGATTTACATTATATGAATAGCAGTTTATAGGGAGAAATCGTTACGAATTGATGAGACTTGTCGACCAATTCCATTTTTTGGTACGCCTGTACAAGATCGAATTTCGTAAATACTCCGCAACCGTTCAAACTTCCTCACAAATGTTGCATCTAGTATAAAAGAGAGTATTGATTTATTTTCAAGTGAGAGTTCACGTTTACCTATACTTCACATGTTATTCGGGGATAACGCTTTATCAAAGATTCGGCCCTGTTTGGCGCCTGACCTCTCAGAAAATAATTAGGTGTAGGGACGAGAGTGTACATATTTAATATGGAAAGAATATTATACGCGGTTAAGAGTTGGAAATTTTACGTGACGATGTCAATCTGGACCAGAATATTTTAGATCCTTATTTGTTACAATATTGACGGCGATACGTGGCTGCTCACTCTTCTGTGCTTTTCCCTCGACGCACGACGCCCGATGGTTCACTATCAAGCTCACTTACTATTTTCTCTTGACCCATTTAAATACTTTAACGCGCATTTGTATGTGTAGCTGAAAAAAATTCGACTGACAGGATTATACATTGACCAGAAGACTATTGTAGGCTTTCTCGATAGCGAACAAATGTTGACCAATGGATATTTAGAAGGAATAAAGTTTTAAATGTTTATGAACACTTTTCATACTCACGATGGGAATTAAATGGGTTTACTTCAAAATGAATGATCGAACGAATCGTATGACTAATAATGTTTATTCATCGAATTGAAACGTCTTTACGAAATACTTTCGTAGTAGTAGTGGTAGTTTATTGTCAGAAGTATTGCCAGTTCACAGGAGGAGAGGATTCCCGCTGTTATATAGGTTTACAATTTTTTTTGTACATTCAACTCGACACAATTATTCAAAGTGAAAGCCCTTATTTGTCGAGCATTTACTACAAAATAAAATACATTGTTTCTATCTTTTTTTTATCGTAATGTTAGGATTTTATTTGTAGATTCCCCGCGTTGACCGAGCACATGGGATATATGTCCTGCGAACGCTGGGCCGTGTAATAACATGTACTCGAGACTATCTAATTAATTCGTATTACATAATGGCCATAAACTTTGGCCATTTGATTCCGCTTTGTTCTCGTTGCAATAAAGTATAAGTATGTGTGCACGTGGTGTAATTTTCCCATATGTTTATTTCTATACCCCAGCATGTCGCAGGACGGCTGTTTTTACGGAAAAAGAGAGTGCAAGAGAAATTTGGATAGAAGGAAGAACTTGATAAGTTATCGGCAACGACTGGGTCCAACGAAATTTAATATGAATTTTCTTCTCGCATCGTCATTCCATTGAAGAAATACCTAACTTCAATGATACCTAACTTCAGTTGAGATTTCAGTCTTAATCTTCATCGGACCAATAGTTGCTCGTCGTCATTGATTCTGCGAATTTTTCGTCAAAATGAAATTCCACGGATTATGAATAGGAAATGTACTACAGACAGCACAGTCAGGTCGATTATGTGACTTGTGAAACGTTTAACAACCGTCATCGACGAAGCCCTACGAAATTTCTAAAAAATTTCGTAGGGCTTCGCCGATGACGGTTGAAATTGAACATAAACTTCGTTCTGTTTGAAACGACACGAAATTTAAGATCAATATCATTTCGCTTTGCAGAGGCTTTTCACAGAAACGTAATTATAATGATACACTTGAGATTCCATTTTCGGGCTACGACCGTTTAATCGTTGTTCGTTGTCATCGAAATACATTTTATGCATCGATACGAAAATCCACTTTATACAAATGGACTCGCACAGTCAGGACAATGCTGTGACTTACAGGAGTTTAACAATCGCAAAGATGTCAAACTGGCGTCGATAATTCTCTCACTGAAGTAGAGATATTCAATCTCGAAATGCGAAGATTCATGCCTTCGAGATTCTTCTCTATCCACTCGCCCGCTCGAGCTTCCAAGTTCGGAGTAAAGTGTTCCTTTCATTCGCCGACTTTGTCCCTTTCTCACAAAGCACTCGATTACTACTTGCACACGATTTCGCGCGCGACTAGTTATCGAGTGCGAAACCGGGGACGCGCCGATCGTCGATTCTTCCGGAAAATCTCGATGTTGAAGTACTCGGTGAGTTCACCGACGTCATCATCTGTGCAAGGACGACCGTTAAAATCGGCTAGATTTTTAATTAGCTAGATTAAAAATCAGCTAGACCGGTAGATCCATCTTCATCCCCTCGTCGAAAATGAACATAAAATTTAAATGATGACGTAGGCTCCAGGTTTTCTTCACATACGACCTGTACGGACACTAAAGTTTTGGAGTTGACAGAAAAAATGTCCGCGCTAGCAACTCTATTTTTTTTATTTTGTAATAAGGTGTGATTTTTTTATAAGTTCTGGAATATTTCGAACTCAATTGAAAAAGAATTTTGTTGAAAAATACATTCACGGAAATAAAGCTTCTTCTATGGGGAAGTAAAGACATGTAAATCGTTATCCAAGTTTCATTGACAGAAATCCTAAAAGGAGTCAAAATCCTCGGTATATTAGAGAAGAAACCACTTCCTCGCCACCTTGACAGCAACTGAGATAACGATAGCTGTAATGCTTCCTCAACGCTACAATTTCTTTATCATTCGAAGATTGATAATTTGGTAATTTCACTTCTATGGTTTTTATCCTGTAATGTGATTGTATGCAATAAATTATACAAATTCTAAACACGCCAAATTCTACAGAAACAAAAAATCAAGGAATGGACACTTTCATCACGCTTTGTCACAAAAGCTGAAAAATGAAATTTTTATACCGCTTCCTCATAAAAGTTGATATTTTTTATCACTTCCTCGTAATGTAAAATTTATTCGCAAAGCTCCTTCTATGAGAAGGAATTTAGTATATTTCTGGCTTCATAGAAGAAGCTGCACAAATTAAGGGCCATTATGAGAAAGTGATAAAAGAAATATCAACTTTTATGAGGGAGGGATATGAAAATTTCAATTTTCAGCTTTCATGAGGAAGCGTTGTTATGTTCTAACCGACGAAGGGTGAGTTCGACCAGTGACGATCATAAAAGAGTGCTCGCCTTAATTTTAGCCCGGGAATATATTGTTAATGATGGACCTGAAGTACAATCCCAGTCCTATAAATTCATTTCTTACACACGATTTTTATTTATTATTTCATTAATCTTTTTAATTATGATGCTACGAAACTGTAACAATGATGTATCGTTTATTGATGTTCACCGCTGTGACGAGGGTCCGCCCTGTCAATCTTCCTTTTACTCATCTGCATAGGAGTATATATGTAAACTTTCGAAAATTTTAAATGAGAGTCTATAAGAACAAACGCGATTTTTCAGTCACAGGAAGTATTACATTTTTACATTTTTCTTTAAAAAAAATCTTCATTTATCGATTTGTCAAAAAAGATTCGCATTCAGAGCTCAAAACCCTCGAGAGATACTTAAAGTGAAAATTGAAAGAGTCTTCGTTGTCTCGCGAGGATTTGGGTTGCAGAGATCAGTTGGTCGCTAAATGTTTTACGATCTCTCCGGAAAACAAACGTACCCGGAGCGTTTTTCACCGGGTACATGAAGAAAGGCCTCGATACGGTGAGCTGCTCGGTGGGCTTCGCCCCTATGCGACGGCTGAATTCTTGAGCGGACGGTACCTCATTCCCCTAATCAACAATAAAGTTCCAAAATTTTTCTCCATTACTACCCTCGCACGAAAACTCTTATTTTTAAAAGCAGTTCATCTGCGGTCCTTTGGTTGCAACATTCTTCTGGACTCCTCCAGAAAATCTCACACAATTCACCTCGCTCGCTAAAAGTTTGTATATAGTCAACAAATAGTTGTGGTTACAATACTAAATTCGAACGGTAAACATCCAAAAGGTAAGAATTCCGGAAACGATCTCGTCCTCGTATGTGTTTGTTGACAGTAGGATGTAATAGCGGTAGAAAAAGCTTTTTCAAGTATAATGTGTAAATATGGGGATTTGCCCCATCGGGGAAATCTGCATGTCGAGATTTACTCTTTCAAAGAAATCTCCATTTGAACATTGAGTCACTCGGAAAACTCGCTACCAAGAATTCGACAGGCAAGGAAATTGACTTACATAATCTTTGAACGTTCAAATCGGATGATTTTTCTTTGAACTAAATTCTGGGAATTCAAGATTGCGAAATATTTTTTATTCCCCGAATTTAATATAAAATTTTTTAATTTTCCTAAGTCTTAAACCGTGTTACTTTCGAATATCGTTGTAGTAGTTCGGTGGAAGATGAGAATAGAGTTGAAGCATACGTTAGAGAAATCGGTCTATTCTGGGAATGTCATTTCGGATTTTTTTTCTCAGCCATAACCATGATACGATTATTTCTATTGATTATTTAGACTTTTGATGCATTGGCTTATCGTACAATGTATCGAGTAAAATATTTCGACTCAGGCTTTTTTTTGCATAATCGAACTTTTAACATTCGGGTATTTAATCACGCTCCATTTTTTTCTAGTCTGGAAAATCATGATATATTTTTGTAGATTATTGGAATTTTTCTCGCTAAAGGGAAATAAATAAGGACGTGAATGTTATAAATACAAGATAATCAATACAGGGTCATCGAAACAATTTCATCAGCGTGACGGCAATAAGATAAAAAACCGACGGACATTTTCGACCGCGGTGATACTGTCGCGCAAGATGGTGGGTCGTTGCTCTTTATGAATTATATCTCTCGAAACGAACCATCCGGGTAAATTGCTTTCTTCCTTTCTCCCTTGCCCGGTAACCCGGCATGCTCCCTAACCGGAAGCTTGTCTGCGTTGTAGAATGTCCTTTGGCCTTCATCTTCCTCTCTTCTTCTCTCATCTCGGCAATCGAAATTCTCACGAGCGAACGGGCAAGAGAACCAAGCGGGAGATACAATCGACTTATTTCAGTCGGCGGGTAGTTTTGTCCAGGGCAAAGAGAGGTCCGCCTTTATCGGAGAGCGATGTAGGACAGTCGGGACAAACGTTGAGTTTCTCGGTGCGGTGTCCCACCCGCCGCCGTGCAGTCTACAGCCGATTGGAATCGATTCGACGAAACGAATTATCCGCGAAACGAGCTAACTGCACGAACGACCCTACACACGGTCGCCGATTTTCTCCGTGTGTCTTTTCGCTGTTTCAACCTCCTCCTTCTCTCCTCAGTATATTCCTTGTCCCTTCTCTCTTTCAATTTTTCTCACACTGGGCTGGCGTTGTAACGCTGAGAAATACTACAAAAGATCCTCATATGGGACCCGCTGCATTTTGGCCGGAATCTTATTTTCAAACGGAAGAGCCCTCGGTGCCCGCAGGAATACAAGCGGCATCCGCGGGAACTGATTTTCAGCCATGATCGAAAATTCGGGCAAAAAATATGTTGAAACGTCCTATTTATAATTGATGAGTTAATATTGGCCCGGGTCGGCAAAAAATAAAATAGAAATCTCTCTACACTTCCCAGTTCGTTCACGCGACTCGGGACAAATTTTATATTGTAGATATGGTACCCAACCTTCAAGTTGGTGGGATTAACGAAAAAATGACCAAAAAATACAAACCGGCTTTTCGTTCAATTATTTATTGTATAATAATCATTTTTCTTTTTTTTTGTATTTTTTTTTAACTATTTCTATAAATCGTGAAAACCTGAATTAAAAGAAGTTTTCGAGACTGTACGTAGGATAAATATACTAAAGTCAGAGACCTGAGGGTTGTGAAAGGGAGACTGGCACTAATTTTGCGGTGAGAGAGGGAAAGAGAGAGAGGAAAGAAGACCTACCGACGCCGTTTTTCTCGTCCTGGTTGGACCGCAGAGAAGTTCATTAAAGTTCAAAGCGCACGGTTGGGGCGGAAAAGTACGTCGGGAATTACATGCTACTGGAAATTGTCGGTTCCCCTGTGCGCTTCCTCAGATGCTAGAGGGAAAGAGAGAACTAGTGAGGGGAGAGGGAGAGAGACAGAGAGTTACGTTACGCAATGGTCACGTAAAAAAAAATTTTATGATTGTACAACTTATTCCCTTTAACATTCTAGTGTATGCTACTTGTTAAAAGTATACATATGAATAATAGATTAATACATTAATCATAATATAATTCTATTTTATTAGTATCGTTGGCTTAAAACCAACAGGGCATAGTAGGTACTTTGTACACAACCGACATGTCGTTATGGAATTAAATTACATATACAGATGGCGAAACATTATAAGAAAATATTGAAGATAATAATATATTATTACGCAAAAATCGTGAATCTGTGAGTTTCTTTACCAATTGGTCAAAACTCATAATGCCATTGGCATGTAGGTTCTTCTCGCGAAGTTCTACAGTACGTCATGGTGATTCGATAATTTGGTGTCGCCAAAGATCTATCGGAACAAGGATAACGAAACGTTGGCGTGCATTTGCGAACGCGAAATCGCATTGCATAAAAAGAATTCGAAGTAGGACGAGGGGTGACTTGAACATTCCTCCACTTTCCCCTTCAAACAATTACTGTATTGAAATTGTAAGTGTTCAAACCATTTTTTTTAAGTACCATCTGCAACAGCAGCCAACCCTACGCGTATTTAATAGAAACACAATAATTTTATCATCGACTCTTTGAATATGGACGAAGGGGGGGACACGCAGGACCGAAACTCACCAACGTTGGGCGAGCCTTGTCCGACACCTTGCGAACAATGGCCCTGTGTGCTACTCTAACTAAGGAATGCATCCGTCCGTTTTCAGTCGCGCATTTGCTTCTCAATTCGTACTAGACAATTTCGGCTTGGCACGCGCTTATCACACATAATATGAATCTGACAAATCCATGGTTCCCAAACTTTCCGACTTGACGTGTTCGTTCATTAACTTTTCTTCCGGTTTTATGCTACGGTGGTAACAGAGGAGAAGAATTATCAAGTTTTTGCAAGTATCCATTTTTTACACTTTTCTTGCATTGTTAAGCTACACAGGAGTTAAAAAATTATCTAATATGTTCAATGAAGCTTATGTAATCCATATCTTTCCATATTTGTTACGTGCCCCGTACTCAGTTCCATCATATATTTAATCATTAACTATATTTATCATTAAAATAACTTTGATTTAAACGCTACGTAATATAAGCATGGGCCAACGAATCCTGTGCCCATCTCTCTCTATCCTTACCGCGCTCTAATCTACCGATTCCCGGCTCCCAAGATTCACGACCTCTTCAAAGCCAGGACAGTTACCTTTTTTCTGTCACATAAACAGTGCCGAGGCCTATTCGAAGAGGCCCATAGTTTTACCCAAAGACGTATTCCGGCTAAAGTGTAAACATTCACACTATTTTTAGTCCCTGTCACTCAGATTTCCTTACGTCAAACCTAATTAAAAACCTAACTTACGTCAAACGCCTGTCACAGTCGAAACCCAAACAATATTTTCCTTACCTCATGCCCTATATATTTTTTACCACCAACCATTAGAGGTCCACAGTTATCATAAATCCTATCTTTTGTTTTACTTCTTATTAAAACCCCACTCTCTACCGCCCAAGAAGCATTATCTCCGATCTCTGACTTCAATGCTCTTGCTTCCTTTCTCAAATTCAAGGCATATATTTTATCCCATTAAATATTGTTAGCCTTTTCTGTTATCAGGGATCCTAGGGGGAGATTCAATATAAATAGGCGACGGTTTTCCGGACCAAACACAGTGTTCAACTAGCTATCAAGCAGTATCAACGAACCTTCAGGCACCGTGCAACGAATGTTCAGTCGACGATAATCAGTGCTTCGGGAAAACCTGTGCACAGAACGAGCAAGGCTCTGCAGCGAAACCTTTAGCCCTGCGACGCAAGGTTCAACATAGTATAACAGTCAAAAGAGCAAGGTGGCTCACCTAATTCTTATCCGAAGAACTTAATCTATTTCTACGACGCCCGGAATAAAATCTGAGTAAGCCGACTTGTCGACTTGTCAATTATTTGTGCATGAAAACCCGGCCGTTCTCGATATTCTCTCAGGGGCTCACTACCTCTGTGCGTTCGTTCTACAAATATCCACGACAGTACGGCGAGCTCTCCGTCTCTGGGTAAAGGGCTAACGCCTTGACCCGAAAGAGAAACCATTTATTTATGGTTCGACCGAGTGAACTCACGATTCGCCGGCCTGGACGTAACAAGTTGTTGGAATTATTATTATTAATACTTTGATTGACAATCTCAAATCGTTCGGGATCTCACACACAAGTATATTGATAAACGTCTACACTTACATAACAACGCGTTTTTCTTTGAATGATTAAACAAACATCGTCTTTATTCCTATCGTCTTCCTGTATCCAATTTATTTTCGGATTATTTAATATTTTTGTGCTTTTTTTAAATAAATAATAAGGTTATAACGCTTTCTATAAAGCCAATTAGCTAGATAAATAACAAGTTCCGCGTATTACTATGGCGGTTGTTACACGAGTTTATAGCTGTGCATAATAAACTAGCGTAACCATCTCAGGTAAACTGTCGATCGTACGCGATATACTTTGATTTAACGTCAGTTGTGGCATTGATAATCGATTTCTATTAGTGTGGCGAGATTTCCCATGCAGTATTTTCAACAATATTTTTTTCTACACACAGTGTTGAAAAAATTTCCAGATTGGTTAAATATTCTTACTTTCATAGTAATTGGTTCTACAAAATTTCCTTTGTGTAAAGGGAGTTGAAACAACAAGCTTGTCGTTTGAATGGCGAATGCACGGGTACGCATGGAAATTTAAATATGTTTTTATCTAAAGCAGGTCAGACATAGTATATACCGGTATCGCACGATGAGCCGTTCAACTTCCGCGGTTATGGGAGGAGTCTTGTCATATTGTCGAGACTAAGTAAAACAAACGGCCGAACGAACGCGCTTTTAATTGCGGGCAGTGTTGCTCGAGCGGTTCACTGCCTCCGGAAGCCGGTGGAGCCTTTGATCCTTGCATTGCATCGCATAGTGCGCACCACTCATGTGCAACCTAGTTGATGTACACATGTTAAATACATGATATAATTTTGATATACCTATATGGAAGCACTCTTGTTTCGCGGCATATACCAGTAGAGAAATAATGATCAATAGTAGAACGGCAGCAAGGGATAGAGACAGAGATAGTCCTCAATCGATGTCAGCCTCATTACCTGACCTTTTTCAAAAGACACTACAGAACATTGCAAGGGTGACAATCAATGTTATAATTCGTCGGCAACCGTGAATGAGCCACGGAGCTCCGAGACTTTCGGTCCCTCCGCTAATCTCGGGACCTCTTATCCTGTACCTGTTCGTGAGCGCGTTAGAGCAGAAGATACTGAGGGAGAATAAAAAACTAAGGAAAAGCTGGGAGATGGTGCGGCAACGACGACGACGTCGGACGTGCCGCGGGACATAGAAGAGGCGTCGACAGAGTATTATCCAGACCGGTATCCCTCCTCGAGCTAACTCGAGAATCACGTGTTAAACCTTTCCCAAAAGTATCAGATCCGAGGGTATATACTTTCGTTACACGTATTTTTGTAACGGCCGAACCCTCCAAAGTTGCTCCAAAACGAGGTCCATTTAATCCAAGTATTCTCGAACGTTTGGCGTGGGCGAAATCGGACTTTTTTCTTCTTTTTGTTTTTTTTTTGTTAACTCTTGCTGAACTTTTCTCACGTCAGCTTAGGACTCGTGAACGGATTGAGAAGAAAAACATTTATATACATATATATATATATATATATATATGTGTGTGTGTGTGTATATGGCGGTGTCGCTGTCGCTGACGCCATCGCTGCAGTGTTAAGAATCGAGGGAGAGGTGAGGGGGACATCTTCACAATTCGGAAAGGTAAGTCTCTTTTATAAAGCTGACTCTTTCACCGTTATCGTAAGAGAGAAAGATCAGCTTCATTATACTCAGAGTGTATGGCAGTTTGATGAAGATGACTTCCTTCTCCACGCTTCCAAGGCTCAAATATTCGCTTGTAAGTCTCTTATAGAGGCAAGGGGTGAGGGTCGAACAAAGGAAGGTTGGAATAAGGCGGAATCTGATTATTCTAACACTTGTTCCAGCCCCTGTCCAGGGCCTGATTATTCTAAATTCCCGTAAAATTGATTATTTTAAGTCTCTGAGAGACTCATCATGCGAGCCCGATTGACCTCCACCACCCTGTGCACTCCCCACTACAGTCTGCTCAACTGTTGTGCATAATGGAGATGCCAGAGAAGCCCAATAACTGTGGCGACACTTTTTCAAATAATCAAAAGATATATTATAACGATTCGGATATAAATGTTACGACTGAGCTGAATAATAACATGCGCAGTTGCTTTTTGAACGTATATTATGTGTAACCATTTTACTTTATTGCCCTATCGCGATCTGCGACGTACCTAAATTAATTCAAAATTCCCGCCACGGCTTTTGTGTCCGACCAATCCGGAAACGGTATGGGATGTGATTATTTGCTGCATTTTTCTTCTTTGCTGCAATATAAGAGGGAGTCAACTTTTCTGTAGAAAATTTGGATCGTGTCAATTGCAACTACGAAAAAAAATATTTTGAACAAAAGTATAAAAAAATGGGAGAATAACAAAAACTTGCAAAAAGAATACAAAAATAATTAACAATAAAAATGGTTCATATGAAAGTAACTTCAGAAAGATGATCAATGACTTATATCATTATAATTAATTATCAACGTTACTAATAATTACTTATAATTATTGGGATTAATATATTTTTATTTGTGTTTTGTTAACGTTCCATTCTGGATATACCCCTGCTGGATAGTTCCTGGCGTTCCTCTCTAGTCCAATCATATATATATACTACTATTTTCCTACCCGCACTTCATGAACCTACTCTACTTCCGTCCGTCCGCAGCCAACTGACTTTCTTCTAACTATACCGCATTCGCCGAGAACATAGACAAACTGCGGTGAACCCATGTCGGTACAGCTGGTAATATTCTACTGATTTTTCTGGTACTCGAACTTGAAACTAGTACAGACACCATAGCCTCAATAGAATGAGTCTACCGCTGAACGGTTAATGTGCCAGACAGTGCGCGGCTAAACAATCACCCATCCAAGCACGGACCGTGAGCAATAGTGCTCGACTTGCGTGAATGCCGCAGACCGACCGCAAATTCAAGGTTGTTAGTGAATTAGTAAGGTGATGTGTTTATTAAAGGATTCATCAATTTTTTTTACCAACGTCTGATAACAGTACCGTATGTGTATATTATCCACTTAGCAATCGATACCAAGTTGCAGTTGAGAGCGGAAAATGATCTGTAGATTGATATCGAGCCGGACGAACGAAACGTCTCGGTTCTCGAATTTGAACTGATCCACCGCTGGTTTGTTCGTGAGAAACATAGTGCGTGGTGGCCGCCTATCGGCCGACGATGAAGTATGCTTGAGCTTGGTGGCTGATGTGCGGGCAGTTCAACAACTTGCGGGAACATATTGAGTGGAAGCTATTTGGCGAACGATTGCTTATCCATGTATAGAATATTTTACGCGACAAACCGGAATTTTTACCGATACTTGAGTGTAACGTCACTTGTAATCAAGCAATGAGATTATCACTTCGGATGTGATAGCTTTTCGATATAAGATTACTTCCGAACAAAAAAATTATTAATAACAACGCCACTGTTAGAAATCATGTTAGAGCGGAGGTAAAGTTGATCCAATAAGTCCTCGCATAAATGATTCCTTACGCAGAATCAATTTACGCACTCGATAGTTACGTTACCCATGAAAAAAAAAAGAGTCGATTGTCGACCTGTGTCTCAGGATCGTGACTGACGGAGACCGGTCTCACCGTGCGACTATTGAATTGATTAGGCAATGTTGATCGAACAGGGTGTACTCGACAGGCGGATGTAATAACTAGCGGAGCATACTCCATCAGCCAACAGGATACGATCAACTTATTTCCCTTAAGATTATGGAGTTGAATATAACTTCGTACAAGATTCATTTGAATAATCTAAATAATTATTACTGCCACAAGCTGTCAAGAAAAAGAATAATAAATCTGCACAAAAATTATTGTTCTGTTTTGCAAGGGTGCAATTACTGGAAGTGATTGGCAACAAGAAAAATGGTTAAATTGATCACGGAAAATTGAGTGGCATAGTCAACAAAGTCAGTAATTGTTGAACTCACAAGTCATTACTTCCCGAGGATGTCACAATAAACTTAAACGAACCGATAAAAGGACCAGCAAGGCGAATCGACAAACATCGGTTATCAATCCACAAGGAAAGAATGAGTGCGGTGGTCACGCGGTTTTCTACGGTAGCCGGTAAAAATTGCGTCCCTCGTCACTCACACGATACGGTGAACGAATTTAAGCATGGCTCAGGAAGTACAAAATACTTGATTGAAAGATTACAAGTTATGGTTATGGTTATGGTGCTATAAAAAAAGCTCCGAATGCAAATTACTGCTTACTGTATAATTTTCACTAATTAGCGACGTCCGAACAGTTAATGAACTAACTATTTGTTAAATCATGATTTATGAACTCAGGAACTGGTTAATTATGTATACATTTTTAAAAATGAATATTGACTGCGGAGATGAACTGGAACGAACTGGAAGATTGCGAGGATTGTGTTACGCGGTAGTTAATCATCCGGCGAGTGCACGATGATATAGACCGATGGCCAAGTCTGGGCGATTAGTCGTCCTTTGCTAATATAATTGTGTTGATGAGTTTCGCGGTAATAGCACACGGCGTGAATTCCTGTGATAAACCCCCCCGGGTGGCTCAAGGAACCCCTCTAACTCGATCGTCGTATTTCCAAACTTGTGCCGGGCATGCTGCTGAACCCCCCAACTACGTTTACGAACACCCTGTGGGTCTTCGCCCGTCGAGTCAGCCAGCTATCAGACCAGAAGGGACCACGCTCGCATCGGGCTCTCCGCGAAAAGCTCTTGGCTCGATTGTTGCGCGATGCAGTTAATCGAAGCCCCATTAATCCCGCTCTGGCCCCCAATTACCTCCAATGAAGTATCGAAAGGCTCAGCTTGAAAACTCTGCGTGTGACTTTACGAGTGACTACCTTTCAAACAAATGATGTAGTAAATTGTGACGCATTCAATATTGACAACCGCACTATCAACTAGTCTAAATTTGCTTTTTTTCTTATACGATTTCCAAAATCATTCCGAAATGGCAAACATGTTTTGTTTTATTACCATTCAATGTAACCTATTGAAAATGTTAGTAAATTTATATATTATGTTAGTAAATTTATAATAAAATTACTATTCACAAATACATCAGAAACGTAAACGAATTCCATGGAATTTATATTAATATAGTGAATGGCAGGATGCTTGACGTAAAGACAGTAAAAAAGTGCTCCAGGCATAGCCTCAAACACTTCCGATACGTTCACGAGAATTTTTTTACATGGTCACTTCAACTCTTCAGGTCGATATCGACTGACTCTCACTTTCCACCCTCACTTGCCCTATTGTCACTTGTTCTCCACTCGCTTGTCTTCTCTCGACGCACCTGGTATCTTTCTCTTACAATATGTAGATAATTGAAAACTAGAATACGTGAGTATTAATCAAATACCAAATGATCTGCATACAAAAATCAATGTGGGTTAGGGCTGTCAATCGATTACAATTATCTAAGTCAACCGTAGGAGAACATTTTAGAATCCATTTAAGAGATATTGATATATTTTAACATATGGCATGAATTCGAGATAAAGATGACATTTTTTTATGAAAAAAATTGAATTTTCTTCGTTTTTCGTAAAAATCATTGATTTTCCCCTCCGTGAAATCGTCGATTTTCCGATGGGTCAATAATTATATTTTTTTCAGCAAAAATAATTATTATCTGGTTTTCTTCAACATTACGATGTCAATGACGATATTCCATGGTTATTTTATTTTTATATATCGCACATTTTTTTTCCTTGATATTTGAGCAAAAATAGTGTTTTCGAAGTTTTTCATGCAGACAACCATTTATCACATAAAAAATGCACACTTTTAGGCTTCGATAACCGTCGAGGGGTATTCTAGAAGTATTCAGGAGTATACACGAATTTTTTGAGATTTTTTAAAACGCTTGTAAGTGGTGAAAACAATCCGTGGTCACAAACGATCCAGTGCGACGGCGGAGAGTTAATATATACAAAATAAAAATGAAACACCCCTGCAACATTGTCCAGATAATACTCAATTTATGAATAATCTGGTAGAATCAAGTTTGTCGAATAACTTGGGCCAAGTCGTTAATAGAAATTCATCATAACAATTTGTAATTATATGTTATAATAATCTGGGGGGTGTCAAATGAATTACATATGAAAATTATATTTTTGCTATCGATAGAATAGTCAATAGAAGGGTAACAACCAACATTATTCGAAATAAATATTTGGGCTGTCCGTTGTTCCCCAAACGGGGTTGAACAAGTGTACTGTAAAAATTGGGAAGTATAAGTATCAGAAGTATAAGCAATATTCAAATAAATTAAATTAATCAGCATTATAGTCTTTGATAGAAGCCATGCAGGGACTCCATTCAGATTTCTGAATTATTATAACTATAATCAAATTTATCAACAGTACAGTAAAGTGTTTATTCGGAAAATTATGAATATTGTAAACATCTGTATTATGAAATTATTAAAATGAGTTACGAAAGAGATCAAAATCATTCGATCTTCACTTTGGAAGGAGGGCAACTATGGCAGAGGATGACTCAGAGATGCGGCTGTCCTCGCTCAAAACGATAAAGGTCGGAGATGTCCCTTCGCGGAATGTTAATATCGCAGGGAAATTAAATATCCGGAACTTCATTATCTTGATATACCAAAAACTTGACTGGTTACTGCTCAGCATTGAAAACTGTCGTGCATACTGTACAATCTTGGCATTTTATCGTCTTCAACATGCCATTGATAAAAAACTGGACGCGAGGTTTCTGGTATAAACTTCATCGAAATAATGGAAATTTCGGTTCCGGGTATGAAACAATATTGATTTTCAACGAATGGACATAGTTCCGATTACCACATAAAACATAGAAATGAAAAGTTTCGTTATTTGTGCTATGGTAGTCGTCCTTTATTTTAGTGAAGTCGGAATAACGAGTATCGCAGTACAATGAAGAATAGTTATAAAAAATGTCTTCACTCCTAAAGTTATTTTTTATCACATAATGCATGTTTGTAGCACGCAAGGTGGAAATAATTGTGCAAATTAAAAACAATTTTCTTGTAATAATAGCCGTAATTTTGCGTCTGGAATTCTTTTTGTCAAGCAGCATTCTTTTGAGCAGAAAAATTCATGAGTCTGAATGGGAAAAGACTGTGAGTGTTCGCGAACACTGAATATTTCTTAAACACTCGAACATTTTCACCACGCAACAGCTGAAGCCGTTGAAGCAAATCAATTATGAGTAGATCACTCGTCCTCGTGACCTAGCAAAACTTCGTCAGAGATCTAACTTTGTTCAGCCGCGAGCTGGTATCCAAATCATCGTCATGCTATTCCCAGACCCTTGGTACGTCAGCAACAGATTCGTGTGCAGTGAAACGTCTCGATAGCTCTGCATACCGTACCAAATACTCTGTAAACTAAGGCGGAAGCTGGAAAGACTGAATTTGCGAAACACACGATCGAGTGCGTTTCAATTTACATCTCGCAGCTTGCTGAAGTCTCGTAATTACTTCAACATTTATCGGACGTGAGACGACAGCGGTAAATTTTACGTCCGGGTTTAAAATTGATAGGTCCGTTGTTGGAAACTACATTTGGGTCGCGATAGAGTGAAAGACATCGGGGTAGAAGACGGAAGAAGTGAGAAAGTTAGGGAGAGTAGATCGGTGCAATTGAGGGGGGGGGGGGGGGGGGGCTGCCGCCCCAGCCCGATCGTGCTAGTTACTCCAAGTGACAGGGGATTTATTGTGAAAGTTGCGATTGTATGAGGAACGAGAAGGGAGAGAAGGCGCGATCCGCTGTGGCAACCCCGCGGCAGAGGCTCGGTTTACCGAACGAAGCTGAGAATGCCTTCCTTTCGCGTCATTCCGACAGCAAAGCCAAAACTCGTCCGGCGAAATCGTCTCACTCTGTTACACCTACCTCGCCATCTTTTTAGTCGCGAACCCTGGATCGCCTGAACAACGACCGTTCTAACTTTGCGTCCTCCAAACTTATGGACGAATTCGTCCAGGGAATTTCCAATTTGTAATTTGGAATGTCGTCCTGGTCCAGCCAACAACCGGAGAAGTCGGGAGAAAAGCTCTTCTCTCGTGCGTGTTTAATGGAAAGTCTCCTTATCTAGATGAACGAACGAAACTTCTATAGTTTAACTCTAACATTTGCCAACGCAAATAATATGAGAACGTGCGAAATGAGAAGGATCAACTTTATACCCCGAACGACATTCCGACTGCGTAGGTACAATGTTTATATCATAGACGCCATAGCCTACCTCTGCACCTTTTTATTAAAAAGCCTTTGTTTCAATATCGGAAAGACAAATATCTTGAATTCAAACACCTGAAGAACTTATCCTACGCGAACATTGATATAGTTTCCCAGAGGCTCGCGGCAAGAATACCTCCCCAGACTGTGCAACTTGAGAGAACGGTAACCTACCTACTTCGTGTACACTTTGCACCTTGATGCCCTGGACTCCAACGGGGCCTCGCACACTGCTCGCAAAACTTGCTGAACTTGGTTCGGAATTCTAAAAGCCATGGTGTGTCGTATCCTGGTCACGGACAATTGGCATTCGAGCTTTATACTTCTACATCTTAGTAAGTTCAAATCTGCGGCACCGGCTTAGTTGATAATATTATTGGTGCTGTTTACTCGAAAGAAAGTGAGAAAAATTGTGGTTCGAGACTGAACAGGGGTGACTCCTCTTACCTACCTACCCGTTATTATTGTGAGGAGCTATAAAACAGAAGAGCGTGAAGAGGAAATATAGCAGCAGCAAGGAGAAAAAGTGCAGTTCGTACCGGACCTTGACCGAAATATGTCCTGCTAATAAATTTAATATTTTTCGTTCTCGAAAGGTCTCGGCTTATTTCGTATCTGGGCAATCTTTGCGACATGAGATGTGGCATTTTCTAATTCTCGACAAAAGAGGGAAGTTACGCGTTTTACTGAGGTCCAGTAATTTTGCTGTCCTCGTGGTCTCTTGTGTTTGGCGAAACAGCCCAATTTCTCTTATCAGAATTTGGCATATTAGTTCTGGGGACTTCAAAGTGAGTTAGTAACGGTAGATTCGGGAAATAAATGTGAAGTGATACAGACGACTGACGTTGAAAAAAACACTGCAAAAGCTATAGTCAGATATATCGGCAGACCGTCGCCATTATGTATTGCCTTTGCGATCATTTATCATCTGTTATAAAAATACTGTGCGCTATCGCGGAAGACCGCCAAAATTGATCCTACGTATCAATTGGGCCATGGCAATATTTCAGGAAGAAAATAGTTTCGGGTGACACTCTGCAAGGTGCGAGTGTTCTATGAATATTTTTAAAAAGTTTTCAGTCACGATACTTTTGATATAAGAATAGTGCGGTATTTATATTTTTAGCCATACATTTAAGTTTGAAATTTAAATATAAATTATCAATGATGGTGATAAATTTCATTAGAATAGCGAAAAACTGCCGACAAAACGTAAGATGGATTGTAGGGTAGTACGAAACTATTATTGAGTTTATTTTATGAAGATTTTAGGCACCAGTAGTACTCGAATCCCTTGCCTCCTCGAACTATCGGACTTTCATTTGTAATTTCGGTCTCAGTATTGAGATTGATTTTTATCTACACTTTACTGTTATTTTTCATCTAAATTTTGAAGTAAGATTTATCTAACATCTTTACATTTTTATCAGTAATACATATTGAAAAAAATTGTTATAAGCGAACTAGACTGTCAGATTACGATCTAGAGACTAGCTTTACATGCTTCAGAATGCACATTTTCCCACTTTGTGTTTTCAAATTTTAACACTGTATCTCACAAATGGTTGATGTCGACGTCAATGCGGCGTGGTAATTATTAACACTCATTCTGCCAATTTGTACATCGTTGTTGAGTTGAAATGTTGAAAAGAACCGTACTTTCGTTATTCTGGTTATGTAAGTATTTTATAAAACTTCTTGTATTGTTATCATTTCACTTTAATCAGTAAATATTCTTACGTATTATTGTAACGTGCTCTCTCAACAGCCATTTCGTTTTGTCGATAAATGTAACTACCAGCCGTAATAGAGTTTAACATGTCACAATACTAATAAATCATGAAACAGTCATTTATTAATCGATTCACTGCAGCCGGGACACGTTCTCCAAATCCATTCAGACATTCTAATGTATGTAAATAACTGTCTATTCGGGAGATTGCTCTCGATTGTTCCTCAAACGATTAATAAATAAATATCATTAATCGTGAAACACAATATTTTACGATGGTTTACGCTAAATTCCATCATCTAACTAGCCTCCCTAAAGTTTTCAAAGACAGCAAACACAGTGATCGTCACTGTATTCGCCGCATTTTATGAAAAGGTTTTCTTTCACAGCTACACAATGATAGAATAGCGGTGCACATACTTCAGTCTGCAAAATTTGTTAAAGTAATCGTAAATGCTTGTGAGGAGAAAGAAATTCAGCAATGAACTAGAAGAGACCTTCGGGTGGGTCGGCAGAAAGATGGAGGCTTGCCATTCTGTTCATTACCGTTTCACCGGGCACGCTGTACGGGAAACCGAAAGAACTTGTAGAAACGATCCTTTAATTTTGTGGCAAACAGCCTAAGGGGGGGGGGGGGGGGCTATGATTCGCCGGTCGGAAAACCGACTGGCGACTATCATGGGTTTCACGATTCGTCGTTAACATCGTAGAAAGCGCCAGAGAGACCGGATTAAAAGTTCGTCTTTGCTGAACGGACTCTAGCAGATTTCCCGATAGCATAAACGAGAGACGATGGTATAAGGAAGGGACGTGCCATTCGTTGAACGGAGAAGAAAACGAAGAATACGATCAAGAAGCCAGCGCAAAGCAGAAGCAAGCGGAACGAAGTAGGATGATAGATCTAGCAAAAGCAGGTAAGAGTAGCAGCGAGGTCGCCTACGTATGTAAGCGAAAACCGAGGAGACGATTCCGCTGAAGAAGCTTGAGCTTCTACTTTCTTTCCGATCCTTTCAAACTTATTCCCTGGACGCATCTTGTTACCGAGTCCAGCCCGTCGAATCAGCGGTTCCCAGCTTTACCACAGAGAAATGAACCTAATATCGGTGGAAAGTAAGATGGAGTTGGAAGAAATGAGCTTTCCAGATGAGGACGAAATACAGTCGACCATGGAAGTGTGGTTTGCATTCACTCCAATCCATTATAGAAGCATGAATTACATTTGCTTATTCGCGTGCAGAGCGGTGCAGCTAAGTGGAGGGATTGCCCCTTAGTCACGATCGCAGAGACACGTAGGGTAAAAGTGGTGAATATAGGTAAGTCCATATATCATTGATTTGGGTGCTAATTGAGGTGGATCATATTCACCACTTTTACCGTATCCTTTTAAAGTGGACGTCAGCTTAGATAGAGATCTCAGGGGAAACGCGATTACGTCTCCCGTTAGAGTGTTATAGCTTTACATCAGGCCCTTGGAAACGTCCGGAAAAGACCTGCAACTGCCATTGGGACGTCTTCTCAGGACCCGATCGAACAACCCCTAACTTTTAATGAACACAATCGACTCAGTCTGGCCGAAGACAAAGAGAAATTCTCTGGTAGAGAAATACGAACTTGCGTACACTGCGTTAGACCTGTGTAAAAGACATTGAGGACAAATCGAAACTGCAGTGGAAAGCTGAATATTGAAGCATTCCTACGAACGGACTCGTGTGTTATCCAACAAATTATACACACGGTCGGCAAGAAGTAAAAATCCTTATCCGTTGTACTTGATCCCGTGTCGTGATCTCTTTCGCTCAATAACAATTTGCTGGTCACGCGAGCTATGTGTCCGGTTGTCGCGATTGTTCGTTACTATTTACCGAAAGTCACGATTTTAGCAGTGTCGCGTGTTTTGCATATGGCATATATATTAAAAATACAATTCGCCAGAGCGTAACAGTCGGAACGCGTTCAAAATTCTCGGAATATGTCACCAGGCATATCGTTTTTTTCGTACGATACAGTTTATTGGAGTTTTTGTCACGTCCCTTTAGTTGTACCTACAATTCTCGGAACTACAATAATGAGCAACCTGTCAGATTCAATCTAAGAAAGCTCTATGTAGGTATGCAATAGGAACGTGCGGGACAAAGAATAATAACGGGAACGAACGAAAGAAAGAATGGCGTCATGTAGTCCGACGATGTACAAGCGAGTCGAAGTCGTTCATTCCGTGTATTCTGAGGAATCCGCGAAATACTTCAACCTTTACACACATCCTCTCTTCTCCCCGTAATTCTTTCTTTATACCGTTTTCGTGCAAATCAAAAAGGTACAAGCTGCGGTGTCGATACCTGCGACAGTCGAAATTGGCTAGGCTTTCGCGCACTAGAGGACGCATGAAAATCACAATTTATCGTCCAACATCTCAACTATTGGTTGAAAAACACGTGAAATATGTTTGGACATTGATGTATGGTTATTCTATTCGGCAGATATTGACATTTACACAGTGACAAAGAGTTTACGTCAACGTTTATCTATGAGCATTTGAATTTGTCGTCGACAACTAACCCGAACAAAAGTTCGAACCGAAATTCACTACATTTTGATGGGCACGCTGCTATGACGGGGCAGTAACTACTTACCGCATGTAACTGTACGTTACAGACACGTGTTGAGTATCAGAATCGACCAGGGGTGTCGGTATTTCTTGCTTCCTCACAAAGGAAGCAAAAAAGGGGATTTCCCGAATTATGAGCGAGTCCGAAGAAGGCGTCGTACGCGTGACGTTGCTCGATCCGAAAAATCGCTACATTTGGGGAGCAGATGCGGCAAATTTTGATCTTTTTATAGTTCAATCTCTACTGCTATTGGGACTTTACGATATTCGTAAAAAATCACGTACACGTGCTGAGTAACATGAGCTGTCGTCGAGGACTCTTGGACCAGCGCTGTCGCTGATCCTAATAGAAGGATCAACCACTACGTTCACTCGATGCTCGTGACAGGCCTGGAAAACTTTTTGTTATCGTGCCTAGTGCGTCACGGGATTTTCTCTATGATCAAAGGAGGGTCCAACAGCGACGACCCCATTGCATCTTCTTTTTTGGGAAACCTCATCTTCGTGATCGGCGATGAAAAGAAATCCTCCCACTTAAAAGTTCGTACCAATAATAATTTTATGAAAGGTAGTTCCACCCCTCTAGTTTTTAAGGACTTTTCATCACCGACTCCCAATAAGCAGTCTAAAACCTTGCCTCGACCAAGACGCATCAAAAACTACTGGGTAAAAGATAAGTCGTATCGTGTCTTAATATATTACTGTGCTTTGAGACGACTCTTAAAACTCTGAATTCAGATAATTGATAAATGTAATATTTAAATGAAGAAGTATTATTTCCAAAATTCATGATGGAAGTACAAGTTTGAAGTTGGTATATTATCCGAGGGTTCGCTTATCCGACCTACCCTCTTACCACATTTTCTCGGAGAACCGGGGTTCTACTGCAATATAAAAATTAGAAGCCTGGATAATATCGTCTAAATCTACTTAAAATAAGTCCTATAAAACGCCCATATCTAGCATTGGGTGCAAATGCATTGTACAAATAATTAATGTGGACTTAAAATGCACTGTGAAGGTCATGGAAGGACAATGACAAATTAGTACATTTTTTTGGAGAGATTGATTGACCGCCCCTGGCTCTGCCTTTGACTTTGCACATTTTAGTAGTAGCTTATCGACTTCGAAAACTTGCAAGCCGACCAATTCGAATATGTGCGAGATTGCCAACAAATATCAGTTAAGGGCGTAAGATACCGGACGAAGATCTACACGAAGATCTACACAACCACAGATTGAGCGTGCTAGCAATATTTCGGTGGGCTCTTGGTACCTGTAAGTGAGGCCTCCATCACTTTCATTCCGGGCACGTCGTGAGAGCAAGATGCCTTGAGAAAATTATTACTTTATCCTCTCCACAGGACTTATCGAGGTGCCTCTCGTGTTGGACGTCCCCGTCGTGATTCACCAGCCGATATACCGACCTAAGGAACAGAGACTGCGAGCCTCGAAACAGAAACGAAAAAGCCAACGTAGATGCCTCATAGAAATCTGAGCTGAGTACACTTTGTAAAAATTACTGTTTGTCTCAATTTAACCATAACTCGGTTTCGATTCTATTGACTGTGCTTCAATTTCAAACGAGAATGAGGAAGAAAATATGAAAGGGGTGTTTGCGGAGGTGCGAATTAATGATTGAGACAGTGTATGGGTTATGATAAATGCGCGTTACCGTTAATTAATTTATTTGGGGGATTATATTTCAAGATATCCTGTAGTGGCGGGTTATCGGTTTCTTTAATTCACTAAAAATTTGGCATCCAATAAGCAAATGAAAACAGATTTTAATGAATAGGTGCGCCAATCGATAATCTTATGCAAACATTTTCTATGTCTTTTTGTTTTTTTTTCTAATATTTGGTAATTTGTTAATTGATTTAAGCGTCTTCGAGATTCTTAATTGGACGGGCCCTGTATCTCCGATTGTTTTGTCACTAAGGAGACAATGAGGGCATCTGGATTTTATATTTTATTATTTGATTGTTGTTATTTTATTATTTGATTTTCATAGATTATTACAAACTATGGGCAAACGCAATTGGGAGCACCGGTTGCCCAGTTGCATTCCAAGTCTCGCTCATGCAAAATATGTCCGGTATTCAGTCCTATCGTAGTTCTTCGGGTTTCTCAGACAATAGGTGTTCTAAAAAGTAAAAGCTTTGACAACTTTGCTTGACTTCCACTCTTTCCGTTCTAATATTGTTTGTTTTGTCCCGTAGTTTTTTTGCGACGAGCTCTTCGTTCTACTTCAGGTCATGATCCACATAAGTTGGGTTAGATTTCCGAGCATTGCGATTTTTAGCCATAATTATCTTCTTACAACCAGTTCTTCAGCTTCTCGTGAGTTAGGTCTCTATATTACCGCCTATGTAAGGTAATCAGCACCAGCCAAGGCTTCAGCATTCAAACATCGAGTAATACTTGGATGATAAGTACATGCCAACGTCAACAGTGAACATTGGCCCAAGATTATTAATCGCAATAGGCCGATGATCAGCACTCGATTTAAGCCCACCATTCGGCGCTTGCATAGGCCGAGAATTGATACTCGGTCGGTTGACAACGGTTCATCGTGGATAAACCGATTGGCGATTAAATATACGGCCGGAAATTGGCTTATAAAAGGCAAACCAATGATTAGAGAAACGATGCTTGGCCGACATTTCCCCGAAAATCTGCAAACTAATAATTAGTATGTCAAATCTCGGCCGAAGTTTGGTCTAAGATCGGCAGAACTTAGTCGGGACTCGGCTGAGAACAAGCCTCAAATCGGCTAACTAACCGTTAGTGTATTAATACTTGGTGGAATATTGACCGGAAATCGTCAACCTAATGATTGAAGACGCGATGTTCGGTCAAACATTCGGCCGAACATTGGGGATTCGACAATCGCCACTCCAGCATTGACGCAACCAACCGCCGCGTCCGGTTTATTGGCGAAAGCCACATGGGTGATTATGAAAGCATCAGAGACCTTTGTTTTGACATTAACTTTAATGGTGAGAAGGTCAGTTACGGTCTGCAGTCTCTTGCACAGTAAACGTTTTAAACTTTTCGCGATTCTGTTGTTTTTGCGACGTTTGCGATCACGATCGTTGAATATAGCTTTGATGATGCTTTTTTCGATTTCGTGCTGATTCAAGCAAGTGCTGTAGCGCCATTTGTAATTTCGCCGTTCATTAGATTTTTTACTTTTAAGATACAACGTTTTACTTTTTTAAGTGACGCCCTCATCACGGTTTTCTCCTCCGTAACTCAGCGGCATTGGATTTGAACCCTACTGGTCTCTCTGATTATTGCAGTTTCCGACTCAAGACCGCCCTTTAGCGTTTACAGGTGAAGCTTATCCTTCAGAATTTTGCGCTGCAGGAAAACTTGCTAATACCATATTTTGTGGTTACGGTAGTGAATTTAATACCGAGTCCTGATCAAAGCGGCGGACCAACGCCGCTTCGCAGATCATCGGTGACCCTCGCTCTGTTCAATGCGATAGAGACTTTTAGCGAACATTTAGAGTTTTTGCTCTCCCTGTCAATGATCCTTGCACGATCCTTCGAAAATGTACCTTCGACGTTTGGTTTTTGTGAAAGAGGGAGCGTGTTTGCCACCGAGTCCTCTGCTTGCATGCCAGGCTTTGTCCGTATGCCGAACGGTGCTTCAGCGCTCGGGCGTTCTCCCACGTTGGCCAGCTGGAAAGAGCCTCAATCTCCTCGCGCGATGAGCATACATGTGGTTAGAGGGTTGCTCAGATCTCCACGCTCGCTGTTTGGAGTGTCGCCGCTCGTGACGCTTGCACTAAGCACTCTCAAACCTGACTTCCAAAAATGTAGCTATGGTTAATTTTACAGATCATGTCACCATACGAATACAATAAACATTAATTTAATAAGCGAACAGTAAGCTGTGCGGTCATTCATGACTCGTGACACACTTTATGCTATTTTTGGCCATTCGCAATCCCTTACATTGTACACTCTTACACTCACTAGATCCCTGGACGTATCCGCTGTTATCGTGTTGAAACCGCACCATGTGAAAGAAAAATATATTAACGCGATATTCTACGTGTTCGAGCAAATAAAAAAACGTCAGGCCTGTAGTCAATAAATGTTTTGTTCAAGAAAGAGATTTTTTTTCTTTGTTAAAAAATTTATTTGTTTCAACGACATATTCTATTGAATACAAATCAATCGAGTGAGTAGTCATTGAATATGCGGTGAAATGTAAAAATATACTTGCAGTTAACACAATACTAGTAGGCCGATAGACAAATACGACAGTCTATTGGTCCAAAAGACATTTCAACGGATCCATATAAATACTTTCTGTGGGTGCCTTGATGCATTCGTTTCTACGCATCTTGAATGTCATTTTGCCTTCATTCATCCGCCAATGTCAATGGTCAAAAAAATAAATTTGAAATCGCAAGATGTGAGGGAAATAAGTGATCAGCGTGAGTTCGAGAATCGGACAGTATTTTGAGATTTGCGTCGAAAAGAGAGAAGAGGGTTAGCAGAAGACTAAAGAATTGATACGAAGCTTCCCTAGGGTCGTATAAATCGCGGCGCATTCGCGGGACCCTTCACCCGGGCATAGCTGGGATATACGAGGGATGAGGAAAGAAATATCTATTCTTAAGTTTCCAAGACGCAGACGCTAGCTTTACGAATGGATATCCAGTTTGTTTGCGTATAACAAAGCAATTTATTTTCTTTCTCGTTGTTCCGGTAAGAAATACAGTCTCGCTATTCTACAGAAAGAACCGTATCCTCCTTTCTTACATTTTCTCTATCATACTCGGATTTCCCGTAGGCATCTGTCGTCCCGTGAGAGAAGTAAATTTTCTGTGGCACACAACTCTTGTCCGTTCGCCAGGCATTTATTTTCCCCCTCCAGCTCTCCTCTTTCCGTACCGCAGCTCACCCTTTCCGATGTTGATGCTCACTCGGCGGAGCGTTTTCCTTGACCGAAGGAAAAACAATCGAATGAATTTTTTTATGTTAATTGAGAACCCACAAACGACAAATCATTGACGGCATCGTCAAGATTTTGCCGTACACGAAACTCGTGTACAAAAATGTAGTATTTCATTTATATATAATGTTATTTATTATTGACAGTCTCGACTATGTATTTAATTTTTTGCTTTCTCGCACAGGAAGCTTTGTGTTGGTAAAAAAATGCCAAGATTTCAATAAAAACATGTTTAGAATTCTACCAAACGTTGGATAATCACATGGATGTGCGCGTGCCTGCGCGTATGAGTGCGCATGTGCGTCCAATTTGTTAGAATTCGCGGATGCCTCGACCGATTATGCTGAAACATTGGCACAGTATGTGTAGTTATAGTCGATGTTTCTGCCGAGCTCTATCCAAAAATGTTGAGTTGTTTCTTCTACTACATGCTATATTTATTTAAAAATATTGGTTTTTGCTCTAACACACATATTTTCAGCTATCTGGATAAAAACGCATGAATAGATGAAATGTAATCACCCCATGATCCATTAAAACTTCATGAAAATCGATCCAACCGTTTAAATTTTGCGTTGCCTTGAACAGCGACTTCTTTGCTTCCGAATTGCATCGCGCAAACTCCTAGTTGCCGATCGTGTTCTATAGCCAGAAATATACAAGATGATGGATGTGACATGGTTAAAGGAATTAGGTAAAATGGTGTCATGCTGACTTCTCCAGTAAAAATGCAAAGATAAAAAAATTAAATTAGAACACATAACTCTATGTATTTTTTCGCGTCGTTCGCTAATTTAAAATCTGTTTTGACCGAAAACACAATGTTGGTGTATTTGTTCACACAAAACCTGAGCCATCGAGAACATTGCTTTAATAGTTAAATACAATGCTGATGCTGAAAAAGTCGAAATTTGGAATATTGAAAATTAGAATTTGTAAGTTTAATCTATAAGGAGGTAAAAAATATAGTCCATGCATTTTCATAGGAGAAGCTTTGCAGATAAAGGTCATTATGAGGAGGTGAAAATGTTCACTTTGATGTTGTGGCACAGAAGTTAGCAACGTGATTGGTGTCACGAAAATGAGTCCTTGTCCGTATGTCCCAACTCGATCAACTGACTGGTATCTTACCGATTGAGCATCGTACCCTACAATGAATTGGTAAGCTTTTAAAACACTTGCAGTCTGAGATAGGGTATTTGTGAAATTAAATGCGATTGTTATAATTCGCAAGAATTCTCGGAAGATTTACTTGATATGCAATTATTATTACATTGATTTAGGTAGTAGCAATCATCGATGATATCAGGGAAACATTGAACATTTGGAAACTTGTTTCGCCCAAGCGGTTTTTCAGCAACCAAAAATATTCCGACTAGACAACCTTCATCGGAGAAATTCATCCATGCTATCTGATCACGTAGAATGAATAAGAAAAATTAATTCAAGTAATAGAGATTCTCACTCAAATTCGAAAAAAATTCAACATTTGAAAATTTATTTCAATAAAACAGTTTTTCATCGATCAAAAATGTTCCGCTTGGACAACTTGTGTCGACAAAGCTCTTACATACTCTTTGATAACGCAGAACATCAAACCAATTAAATTAGATAGCTATAAACCAAGGATTCCTGGTAGCTGTATACCAAGCAGGTGTTGCACGATTTCTTACAACTTCCATCGTTTACATTCAATTTCGACGTTCTAAATATATTGCAAGTATCTTGAAATACGTTGATATTTATTTGCTTAAATATACACAAAGCTTATTAATTCGCTTTAGAATGTGATGCACGATAGGTTACATTCTACGTCAGATAATCGAATTGGATTTCTGACATAAGACCTATTTCTGTTGCATCAACAACGGTGCTAACTTTTTCGTCATTTTCAATTTTCAACTTGTTCTTTTACGAAAACATAGTATCTTTAACGACGAAGTAAAATATTTGTAATCTATAAACGCAGGGTTCCTTTGATTTTTTTAAACGCAGTATTCTACAAATGATCCAATAATCACGGGGTTGCACCTTTTGACCCGTGCGTTTTTTATTGAAGCTAATCATTTTTTCTAAAGGTATCTTCAATTAATTCGGGCATCGACATTATCATCATGAAGTCTCACGAATTATCTGCTGATATCACGAACATAAATTAAGACAAATTACAACCCCTCGTGACCTAAAGCTTTGCTCGAAAGTTCCACCCTACACGAATACCTTCATTAACATGCTTTGCCTCCTCATGGAGAAATACATTCTCACTACGAGATAAACTGATGACAATTTGATCCCGCCATAACCTATTAGGTCCCCGTCGTACCGCAGCTACTTTTTATCTCAAGCGAATGATCGGGAAAAGCATCTATTTTTAGCCTCCTCTCATCCATATCAGTCTTTTACAGTATCGTACATAATCACTATAGGAAACAGTCGCGCTGAACAAACTCTTGGGGTCTAAACGGACAGTTTTCACCATCTTTTCCCGGGTCACAAAAAAATGCTCATTTCATATGGAGACTACGGATCTGTTTTGTTCCATTGTTCCATACTGCCCCGCTTTACCCTACAGTTTACCGTCGCTTTTACATTGTTAGACCCATTTTTTGTTTGTTTTTTTAACGATCTTCGTTTCCACCTTTTGTGTGTTCTGTCCTCTTTCAACCGCTCCTATACCTGCCTTTTCTACACTCACGGTAATAACCGTTATTCATACATTACCATAAACGTGGCTAACCTGACCCGCACAAGCGTATCATCTCGTCGACCCGAATAACCCTACGAGTGTGCCAACCCAGCGCTGCTTGAGCCAGGATCGCAAAGGTGTGTGAGTGTGTGTGTGTGTGCGTGTGCGTGTGCGTGTGCGTGTGCGTGTGTGCGTGTGTCTGTGTATGCGCGCGCGTGTGTGCGTGTGTGTGTGTGTGCGTGTGCGTGCGTGTGTGTGTGTGGCGAATCTACATCACTTCACTGTACATGTGCCTTTGGCACAGCATCCGACATAGTGGTAGAGCCTGGTATCTAATACCCACAGGTAACCCATATCCTCCACGCCGCCTAGTCACCTCGTCGCGTTCGCAGCCAATGAGCTTTTCAACGGGAACGGGAAATTTTACCGCAGGAAACGAGAACACCGGAACCCTACTACCCATCTCTACCCTCCCCCTGCCACCACTCTCACCTTTACATGTGTACCACATTCATTTCATACTTAATATACGTAGGGCCATGCATGGACTTGCGACAATGGAGTCGTTAAGGCGTTTTCCACGGTCTCGTTCAGTTCACCGTTACCTTTTAGTATCAACCGTAAAAACCTATGGCCACCATTCTCTTCTCTCTCTCTCGTAACTTCGACATTCAACTTGCCTTTGTGCCTTCCCCATCTGTGCAGGTAGAGGGAACCAAGAAAATGAGAGAAGAAGACTGGTGGGAAAAGAGAAGTGCAAGAAAAGCTGGAGTATAGCAATGAAAGACAGCGACTTTATTCGTCATAGGCTGAGGCTAAAGAGTTTAATGGAATAGGAACGGAGTTCCCTGCGAGATGCTGGAATATGAAGCGAATCGGTAAGGGAGATGAAGAAAATGAAAAGGAGTCAAAATAACGGTGCCGGAAAGGGAACGAAGCGAATGTAGAGTGAAGAAAAGAGGAAGGAGGAAGTAGAGGATACTACTGGGTAGAGAAAAATATATGTATATGCGTGTATAGACGGTGGCATAGGGTACCGAGGGCAATTCTCCGGCGTTCGCGCACACACTTCACTTTTCCGGTTGGTAAAGGAAAAGAGTATGAACCTCTTACTCAGCCTTAAACTCGTTCTTGCCCATCTCATTCTATCTTCTCTCTCTTGTTCTCCTCCATTCACAGTGTTGGCGAGCTTGTCTTTTAGACCTTCTTTCTACGCCAGCATAGCCAGACGAAGGCCACTGGTTATACCAGCCGGTAGTCAGAGTCCCTCCCGGGACCGTGTTCCGAGGGTATGTTACCCCGCTGAAATACGAAAAGACCAAATCCGCTTTTTATCACCGTCGGTAGACCGTCGGGTCTCTCATCCGTATTTGCCTACAATGGCCTCCTCTCATCCTGCCTAGCTTTAGGAAAATGTAATGACAATTAAATCTTTTCTCCGTATTGTTCTCTCTTCTTTTACGTTCTCACAGAGGACACCATGGTTTAACTTTCAAAGGTACAGATTATCTTGTCAGAGTACCGATTTTTACGATTAGCACAATTCAAAATAGGTACGATTCAAGAAACGAGTTGAAATTATGTACAATAGCAGAGTGTGCTTTCCGCGGTGTAATTTTTATTAAGATCAAGGCCCAGTTCGAAATGATTGCATTTTCGGAATTATTTGAAAATGTCTGTGGAAGCCCATTTTATGTAAATTTGAGCTCCTGTTTCAAAACTCCATTTGAATATGAGACCATGATCAAAATCTTTGGTATTGGATATGGTCGAAATTTACCTAAGCCGTTGGATTTTATGAAATGTTGATCGTTGGGAATAATTACTACAAATACTCTGATTCCAGTATACATAGAGTTCAATCTTACCTTATTAATAAAGCAACACTGGACAACGTCCAATATTAAACTTTGTAAAATTGAGTATAGGCTTTTGCATTTTATAAGATTGCAAAATTTCATCATTCCTTCGAAATTTTATTTGTTATGCCGTACCCCGATGATGTTGACCAACTTCCAAAATTAACGCCCTTTTCAGCTGCTGGATACATTTTCGAATCAGAGTCGAACGGTGATGATCGAATTTTAGAACTGAATGTTCTTCCCAGATTTTAATTATGCGGATAGATAATTTCGATGTCGAAATGATTTTCAGCGGACACATACTGAATGGTTCGGAAAGATATGAATTATTTTATGAGCCTGAGTTAAGTTAAATTTCCATCCTGAAAGCTTTTGATGTTTGATGATTCACTTTTTTGTCAATGACAGTCGGTATAGTAAAAGATTCAGATATGTATACCGTCGCAAACGAGTAATTTTGAAATACCAGCAGAAGTCCCGAGTAGTACTTTTGTACTTTGCATCAAAGTTTCGAAGAATCTCTTCATCGTCCGATGAATCACTAGATGATGAGACTATGTTCATCTTTATGACAGTTTTGAAAAATGTGTTATGCACTGAACTGATGTACGAGGCAGCGAAAAAACAAAATTCAAGACAGCGGACAAGTGTAACTCGCTAAGCTAACCGTATTATACTGACACATACATTACCCAAAATATATGCTGACAAATATTTGTCAAAGTATGAAGCCTACAAAAAATTGTTAGTAGATCACAAAAAATTCCTTATCTAGTTCGGATGAGAGTAACTTAATTGTTTTGTTTTGTCCATTCAGATGTATTTGATGCCCTAGCTTTCTCTATGCTAGCTTTCTCTATGAGAAAGTCCTTCGATACATTTGTTGGCTGGTATCAAGATGTATGTGAGCGTCATTTTACCTTATGCGTGTATATGATGAATTTGTAGCTTAATGTATGACGTGATCCATTCTTATTCTGGAAATTGTATTGTAATTATAGCTTTTTCTATGCGGAAACTAAAATGAAATGTCTCATAGAGGAAGTTGCGCGAAACTAATTCATGAGGATTTCATTTACAAATTCTCTGCACCATTTTTACGCAAAACCCTTCACAATTTTTCCTCACTGAACGAACTCGAGACGGCGCAATCTGCTTCCGATGCACAATCAGGATTGGAATCTCATAACGTGAAAATTTCGGTCCATTTTTTACTCCGCGACGAAGGAAAATTATTCAGGAAGACTGCGTGTGACTTACATTGTGATTGATGTGGTGGGAGCTACCCTCTGGTCACGTATCACGTAAGCAGGTAGTTTGTCAACGCTTTCTTACCGGATACATACCGTGGTATAGAGAGCGTCGCGAGAAACGGTCTTATACATAGTAACTGGGTACATACTCTGTCCCCCTCTCTCTGTTCTCCGAGCTGCGGGACGATCAACACGACGTCGCCGACGACAACGACGACGACGACGCCGACGACACGATTACAATTTCCAAGCACGCAACTACCGCTCGATCCTGCGGATTACGTCTGCACGGTGTGGTCAGCCAGGCATGTATGTAGAGGTGCACCGGTACACTATTCCTGTCTCGAGTGCCCCGTTGGATTCTTTTCCTCTCTATCCAACCCTCCGTGATGCTTTCTACACTCCGTGTTATAGTGTTTCCATCGCTTGTACTTCTCTACTCGTGGTACACTGCCCGGTGAAAAGGTTGGTCCGCGAGTCGCACCGCGCATTTTAAAGGAGCCTCTGTCTTCCTCCCCGCCGTGTGGACGCACCGCTTCTACGGGCTCTAGTCCTTTTTTCCTTTTCCTTCACTTCTTCATATTTCTTTCGGTTGTTATTACTTCTATTTTTATGTCTCTTACCAAACATTTAATTTGCTTTACATAGCAATCCTCGATTCTGCATCTGGTCGTTGTCAATCGTTTCGTGAATACGGTGAATGAAAGCGTACAAAAGCATCCCGTGTAAGTTTTCCGATGAACCGAACGCGATCGATTGATGGGCTAGTTTTGGCGTCGCAATTGCAAAACCCGCAACGCTCGGCCAACATCCGTTTGAGTACTGGATCGCCGATAATCGTTTTGACAAATTGCAGCGAATATGGAATAAAATATATAGTGCTTGAAAATTAAAAAACTTTTAGATTTCAAACGTCTGGTCACGTTTGAGACACCAAGTATCGAGTAGCTGATTTGAGGCCTATATTTTATTGAGTATTAACGCTCCACTCTTCGTTTCGATATTTTACTTGAATAAGTTAGTTTTTCTTTAATGAGTTAACAACAGAAGGCCTGTATTAAGAATCAATTATCGGCAGATTCTCTTGATGAACACCAAGACTAATGCTAGCTGCCGATACTAACCAATACTCATTATTCAAGGCTCCTTCGATGATATTAGGCCAAGCTTGTATGGTAACGTTGAGGCAACATCGGTGCCCAGCTTCGCTCAAGTATTCGACGATTTTTTCGATAGTATTTTTTAAATATACAGTATACCTTATGTATTATCTTCACGTATTTATTAATATTTGCCAATGATCCGGACGTGGCCGTTGGTCGGGCCAGTGCTTGTGTGATGATTGTCGAATTCCCAATATTTGGCCGAATCTTTGCCCGAACATTGCGTTTCCAATCATCGGGTTGACGATTTCCGGTCAATGTTTGGCCAAGTATTAATACACTAACGTTTGGTTCGCCGCTTTAAGGACCATTTTCGGCCAAGTCCCGACTAACCGATCGTAGTTCTGCCAATCTTAGACCAAACTTCGGCCGAGACTTGACGTACCAACTTATGGTTTGCCGATTTTTTGCGAAAGGTCGGTCAAGTATTGGTTCTCTGATAATTAATTTGCCTTTTGTAAGGCAGTTTCCAGCCTTATATTTACTTGCCAATCGTTGGTTTATGCACGTTGAATCGGTAATCAACCAAGTATCAATTCTCAGGCTGTGCAAGCGCCCAACGGAGGGCTTATATCGGGTGCCGATTATCGGCCTATTGCCGCTAACGATCTCAGGGCCAATGTTCACCGCCAATATTGGCGTGTACTCATCATCCAGAGTTTGCTCGATGATTGGACCAAATTTGCACGCCAACATTGGCACTATCGGCAACGAGCTCGGCCTAAGCCTTGGCCCATTCCGATTTCCCGACATGAGTGTCGAGATTACTATGAGATATATTTACTGATCGTGATTTCAGCATTCTTTTAGACAAGATTATTTGGTAGATTCGATAAACATTTGTGACCTCTTTACGTTGTTTTGTTTTAACGAATTTTCGATGATTCTGCAGTCGACGTTCATATTTCGTGATCCATTTGAAAACACCAAACAAAGCTGAATAATTGCTCCAACAGCTTTTACGACTTCCGTGATCCTTGCACACGAATCCTTGACGACACCGGAGACGTTCGTGGAAGCTGGAACGCTATTTTCGTAACAAAACATTTTCGTCTAGACAGCGACGAGTGCAACTTGTTGCGATTCTCTTCGCTGCAAAGCTTCGACAACCGTAAGAACGAGATGTACCTACAAGTCCCGGCAGCTTTCGACGACAACTCCAAGAGTCGAGCTCATATCCCGTTTCTCTGATGTTCAACATATAATTGTTACGCTCTCATTTGAAACAATGAACTAATGGATGATATAACTTTTTACGCCTCTGAACAAATAACCATGAAAATTCTATAGAGCGGCTTAATCGAAAAAGAGTTAAGTTATGTAATATAGCAGAGAATTCCGTCGCCACTGTCATTAGAATCTGCCTATGCTGCATAAAAATTGAAAGACTTCAGACTCTAAATAGGAAGCAGGCAAATATGCAAAGCTGGCGAAAAAGGGCGTGGGTACAAATGAAAGAACGGAGCAAGGAGAGAGAAATAAAAAGAAGACGGGAGAACGAAGTACCTCAGCGATTTCTAAAGCAGGGATTTGCGTAATAAGTCTTTACGTTTCTACTATAAATATGCATGAAATTGTGGCAAGATGTTCTCATGTGAATTTACGTGACCGACCGTCACGTGAATTTTACAACCCTGACGCTCACACTCCTGCAGGGGGGCACGGTCGTACGGGCGTACGAGCGCCAATTTTTTCAATGCCACCTGCTGTACATACGAAGAGCCTTTTAGGAACGAGTCAGGAAAAACGCAGGTCAAATGATAGTGAATAATAGCACGATAGCCCGAGGAAAAGAGTAGCGAAGTGTTAGAAATACGAGCATGCAGAAAGTAGAAACAAGATTCCTTGCTGTCAAGATTCTCGTTCAGGCGTTTCAAACACCTCGAAGCCAGGTAGCATCTGCGTGGCCCGGTTGTTCGCCCATAGCTCTTCTTCTCTCGTCTAGGAAATTTTCGCCAAATAGCACCTGAAACCCGACGACGAATATATACGCAGTATTCGATACCAATTCAACAAGTCGGAAACCCTCGTCATCTCAAATATGGTTGATTATTTTTTCTACGTATTCCCCTGAAAAAAAAGTTGCCCGAATTTTTATAGATTTTTTAAACCACATTTTTCAGATTGAAGCAGACTTTCATGGGCATACTACAATCATTCTTAGAATTTAGTCAGGATTTGTTCATTTTAATACAACATGTAAACAACGATTTTTCAAAACTTTGGACCCTTATTGTTCAAAAAATTATAAAGAAAGTGCTACTCTGAAATACGAATATTTTGAGCATGCATAGCGAGCGGAATAATTTCATTTCGAGTAGTAAGAGCATTTAAAACATAACGTTTTTTTTCATGATTGTCATTCTCGGGTATATTCATAAAATGTTTCATGAATCCATTCTCTCTGCACAACAATAGTAATAATAATGTTTCATTTCATAAATATATCTGAAAATGACAATTACTAAATAAGACTTTATATTTGAAATGTTCTCACCAGTCAAAATAAAATGATCTCATTTCCTGCCTATGCTTAAAATATTCGTTACTAAAAATATTATTTTCGACAATTTTTTTGGAAAAAATGATCGCGTTCAAAATTTTGAAAAATCGTTTTTTATATAAAATAAATGCCAACCTCTGACGGAATTGATAACATATATGTGGTATGAACATAAAAGTGTGATCAAATTTAAAGGATTTCATTATAAGTTCATTAGGATCTGATAAATATTTCAGAAAATCCCAGAATTTAATCATTCTTACTCCAGAAAAGAAAAACATCTTGCAATCGAAGTACTGAGGTATGAAGAATGTATAAAAATTTGAGCAACTTTAATTTTTTTCGATAAATGCTTTAAAAAATAATCAGCCATATCGAAAACGGCGAGGATTCCCGGATTGTTAGATTGGCATGGAGTGCCCCACATACTTTCGCACACCTTCCATTGCGGCTTTTAGCACCTCGAGCCTTCAGATAGCAGGGAATGAAACTCGTTGACGTGAATCGAGAAGCTGAGCGATCCGTTAGCGAAGTAGTGGATAGATGCATTCACTACCTTTACCGTCTGTCTTTCTTCTTCGGTCCATACTATATTCATCGAATCGATCTCTACACACAATCGATCGGAAACTTGTGAATTTTATACAGCGTTCCCCTTCAGTCGACGTGGTCCTTTGCTACGTCGATGATATACCCGACGGAAGTGGAGGGTATTGTGTGTCGTTTAGATGCCGTTGCCAGGAGAAGCACCGGAAGGGTAAACACGAAATGTTATCGATGATCGCTTCGAGGTCACAAAAAAGTTTTCCACGTAAAAAATCGCATCGTGTTTGCAGATTGAATATATAAGTTTGTGTATTAAGGCAGGATGAGACACCCTGTGCAGTAACGCACAATGATCAGGTCGATTTACGAACAACTTCGACGCGTAGTAAAATTGGAAAAATGTCGGAAATTTAGTTTCATACTACCGAAATTGCTTGCGACATAACGTACAACGGTACTAACAGATGTTGTGACATTGGCTATGTAGAACAGTTTTACTTTCATGTTCTAATCGTTTTTTAAATATTTTTTATTCATAAAATGAATTAAATCCGGTATATCGACATTAGTATTGTGGTTCTCATCCAAATCCCCTAGAAGTTGCAGGCTCCTTCATTCGGCCTGCTTGACTCTCTCCGTTATCCGTCTTGCGGTCGGTTCAATTCTGGAGTCCGAAAATTCATCAAACTGCGCTAGGTGTCGGTCTCAGACTACGGCCATAGTCGCTGGTTTCTAGACCTATATCAAGGCCGATAAATACCTGAGCCACACGGTCTGGTCCGTTGCTTTCACCTGCTTCGGTTTTGCTACAGGCACTTCTTCGGCTATAGGCTATAATGTTTTAGTTTGCCACACAAAGGCGCTGACAGTTTCCTTTTGCACCACTTGACAGAGACAACCGCTGGAATGAAATCTCTTTCAAAGGAGATCTCATCTTTTACACTCATAGTTTAATGGTTAAGATGATTTTCGTGTAATAAACAATCTGGGTAAACCAAATAATTCATTTGGGGGAATAATTTCAATGTACCATTCGTGGACGGCAATGCTCGAGGATCGAGCGAAACTCAAGGCTGCAACCTTCTAGTACACGAGATTGCTGGATCATTTAAAGAAATCTCTACTGAACTTTTCTGAAGACTACGGGAAAGATTAACATTCCGCCGCGCTTTTCTCAGGTACAATTATTTCACGGCTCACCTTCCGAAATGTTCATCGTGCCAGCTTACATCGGCTACGGTATAGCTTCTTTGGTGCCATGTTAGCGACCGTGCGTTACCAGACGGCATGAAATTTAATTATTTATTGCTTTCTGCGAAGAAGCATAATTGCGAGGCTGTCCTGTGAGGCGCTACTTTGCGTTAAGCTGGGAAGTGGGAACTGGAGCGAGGAGATGGGGCGTCAAATGACCACGATCAACGAACGTAGCAAAAAATTCCGGAGTTTTCTTGGGAACGGTGTAGCGTGACGGTTCTGACGGCTTACGCTCGGACTATCGCATTGGAATCTTACACAGACCAGCAACAAGGGATTTTCGAATGTCCGTCCCGTCTTTGTGTTTTATTTCACGGTACCGATAGGACTTTCGTGACTGGTTGTAAATTTTATAGTTGAACGTTAAACACCGCAGTAGTTGTGTCGATTTATTTGATTTGCCTTCGTTACGGTAGAACTCTGTCACCGGTTGAGGTAGAATAAGTTTCCGTTAGTTATTTGTTTGCGCCAAGGAAAAGACCGAGTTTTAGATGGGCTTGCGTCAGCCGTGCGTAGCTTCTGTGTGGGATTAGCCGGAAATTGCCTGGATTTTTATTCTTCGTGTTGGTATTCGTTGGTGTTGTGTCGGCGTTTGATAGGGTAAGCTGTCCGGATATCTGCACTATACTGTGGTTAATGACGGCAGCTGTTTGACGGGTAAAACGGGTGAAGAAAAGGCAACTCGGCGAAGATCCGTCTGGCCCAACGTCCCCAAATACGCCAGATTATTTAGTGCAATTTTGCCTTCGGTTTTTACTGGTAATTAAAACAAATCTGCTGATTTCGTATTTAACCCGCGTTACCAGAGTCCGCGCAGTTGCGCGCTTCGATTTTCATCGGAGAGCAAGTCACCATCCGAAGTTGTCGCCCGATAGCAGAGGCACACCACTGATCGTCATTTTCCGTTTCTATTATTACCGCGCGTTTTTTGCGTGTTTGCGTGCATGTGAGCCGACAAGAATTTCGTATGCACGCATGGATTTATTATCTTATTTCTATTGATCGTCATTTTACAAACTTGAATTTATTGGTAAGAGAGAACCTCTTCCGCTGGTGAACTGCGAGCCGCCAAGAGTATATCAGAGACTATTTTACCGAGTGTGTGTTAAGACAAATTGGAATATAAATATGAAATTGATTGATGAGTTACTAGTTTATTATAAATAAGTTACTTACGAGACAAAATCATACAAGTGTCAGAACTGAAAATAGTAATAATAAAAATGTAAATTAAAAATAGAAACGGGCATCGTATACCCTGCTGCGAGAAACAAAAGTAGTATAAAAAAATAATAGAAAACATAATTCACTAATCAATGTAAAATAAAAACAAATACGGAGAAAAAAAAAACATAAGTAGTTATTTGTGCAAAATGGACGAGTCATAATTTACTCAAGGGGTAGCTGCTTCACTGGCTTGACTTGTTACGCACGTTAATAGGTATGCATACAGGCAGTTTAGAGGAATTTAGCATCGATAAAAAGCGATCAACATAGGAAGAGAATGCTGAAGGTGCACAGCCGGAGTAAGAGCTCTTTCTTAAATCTTCGTCAAAATTGGATATTTTTTTCCTTCAGCAAAAAATATTCATATATATTATATATGTAATCTTGTTAATTTCCGAGATCATTCGAATCTTCATAATCCCACTTTCAACAGGTGAAAGGTTAGAGAGACGGTTTGAGAGTTGCCAGGAGCCAATTACAAATCCTGGTGTAGCACTGTTGCCAACATCACAGAAACTGAGAGTCAGTATAGTAGCGGTACTATTTAAAAGCGCTCGGTAACGAATCTCATTTTTCTTCATCCACGGCCGAAAGTACGTATTTTCTGCTTCGATCGCGATGCCGAAAGTCTAAAATTTATGCTTCGGTATGGGCGCGCATGCGCCCTGTTCTAGTGAGCAGGAAAAAACTAGTTATACACTGAACTGATGTACGAGGCAGCAGAAAAACAAAATTCAAGAGCTAACCTTATTATACTGACACATACATTACCCAAAATATCTGCTGACAAATATTTGTCAAAGTATGAGCCCTACAAAAAATGGTTAATAGATCACAAAAAATTCATTATCTAGTTGAGATGAGAGTAACTTAATTGTTTTGTTTTGTCCATTTAGATTTATTTGATGCCCCCCCTCCCGACCAGCCGCACTCGTGCCGCAAATGTCGGGGCGGGCATCAAAACATACTAGAGTATTGATTTGTAACGATTGGTGATTTGTCAGTTAACGTACTTTCGGCCAAAAATAAAGAAAAAAAGTATACTCTACACAGGCAGTAATTTTGAGAGCCCTGCAATGCGCGCTGTGATGCCCTCGGGTTCGCCTCGGGCATCATGGCGCGCGGTGCAGGAATCTCATACTTTCTGCCCTTGCAGAGTAATATACTATTTTTTAGTACTGGGCCATGTTGATAACTCTCCCGGTATATTAGTTGGCAACTCTGGTCCTGAAGCGCACGTCGGATGTCCAATTAATTTTACGAAGTTTTCAAGATAAAATCCGAGTCCACGGTTCGTATTCGGGACTGAGGCTCGTGTTCGCAACTTCCAGACCTACTCCAGTAAGTTTGCTACATCATTACCGCCCTTAACTTTATAGAAATTAATTTTCAAATGATGTCGCAAGCTTTAAAACAATTAGAGCCTCTGAATGCCGCACGTATGTGACAAACTTTACATCATTATTGCTTTTCCATCAAAAAGCGTCGCGCAGCCGTTTCTGAATGTATCTATGATTGATTGACGAATAGTATCGTCAACGAGTAAATGTTATTTCTGCTGAGGCGGAATATATTGCAATACAAAGATAGTGTATTAAATCATAGTGTAGAAAAGCATATTTTATTCGTTTTGCAATTGAAGAAGAAAGCATGTTCCCACCGTTCTCTCGCTGCAGACCAGTTTTGGGACCGTTAAATTAATGGGCAAAGTGAGAGACGGGGGATGTTTTCATGACTCGCAATAACGACAACGTTCTGTACTTGTAGCGTGGATCGATACGTCTTCGTTAAGCTACGTCCGGCGAAAGAGGGAGGGGGAAGGGAGGGCCTCAAAACCGTAATAGAACACCACTCAACGTCAACGAAGCTAATAATCGACGAAGTAATATCAGCGTATGTCTGTCAGACACGAAAGCTAGCTGGAGTCTCTGCAAAGAAGAAGTGGGTTTCACAAGTCGGTAGTATGCATGTATATGTTGATACGGAAATCCGCGTACATATATGTATACTCTTGTTCCCAAGTTTTCTACACGTTTACTCCCGGTACCATCAGAGAGTATTATATCAATGAAGATTCCACCTTACCAATGAATACGTTAGGGTCTCGGATTGGATATACCACTGGATATATAGACACGAAAAAGAGAGCAGACAGGGAAGGAGAAGACACTGAAGCGGTGAAAAAAAATGACGAACAACTGAGCAGCCACAGAGACAGAAATGGTAATGCTTTCTTTCCCTTTGTACGCTCGATACCGAAATGATTACGTAGCGAATGGAAATGGAACGAATAATATATAAGCGCGTGGAATAACGCAAGACTGTCACGAGATACCAAAAGCTTTCTCACCCTCAGCGTACATATATGTGTGTAAGCTCACGTTATAACGAAAAGAAGGAACATTTTATAACGATCTTGTATGTACTTCCATCACGTACGTTTCCGAATGCAGATTGATAAATTTAACATTTTTCAGTTTCTCAATGTTTTTAATGAGTTTCCGTCAAGCAATTATTTAAAATGAGATTACGCTAGGGGGTTGGTGAATCGACCATTAAACTCAATGAACTGAACGATCTCGTTAAATGTTTCAATGTATTTTTCTTCTCATTGAAACGCGATCACCAGAATAAGATTGGGTTTTACTTGAACGGCAAAAACGTGTTGCGGACGTTTTTCTCGGCTTTTTGATTGGTAAAATTGATTATGTTTGCAATTATAATAAAGATCCGAATAACCATAAATCGTCACACATGATCTGCTATAATAGAGAGTTCACGGCTCCAGAACTTTGAACGGACGGGTATTTTAAAGTTGAATTATAACGAAACGCAAAAGTCAGTTTCTACCTAACGAAAATAATCTGTTGTCAGATGAAAAATATTTACTTGAAAAAATTATAAGGGTTGCTAAAAAACTTGAAATGCAGGTCTATAGCGTTAACCACTGTGATAACGTCGTCCATCATTTAAGCTGTCAACAGATATGCAATGCTAAATTTTTACAAACGGGCTTCGAACGGATATAGGACACAGCACTTTACAGTCGATCGTTAATGCCTATGTAAGTGAAGCAACCCCCAGCCAAGAACCTAGTTACCTCCTAAACTTTTCAGTTGTTTGATTATCGTAACGTTACAAAAAAGTATGGGTAAAATCAGGCAGGCGGCAGTATATTCGCAGTTGTATACGTAGAATATAGGAAGTATTACAATAATGTTTAGATCAAGAAGTAGCGTGTTGCCAAGCGCGCTGCAGCAACAGACGCACACATGTAAAGTGAGTCTCACACACCAAACTCTACGACACATATATACATACCGTGCGGACCGAGGGCAATAATCTCCGACGGCAATAATGTGTTTCCGCCAATGTCATGGGATGGGAATATTGAGTACAATGAGGTTGGATCGGAATATTAATACAAATAAGTTGTTATGCAATTCGATAACGGATATCGATAAAAGCCGATAAAAATATCGATGATTTTTTTTAATGAAAATGATGCGAGAAATGGAGGAAGCATAGAGGTACAACTTAACGCAAAAAAATTATCGACGTTCGATATAATCATTGTTTATAAAATTAAAATAACGTTAGAACGAACATTCTCTTTACAATTTCATTGATCAATGTTACTACCGTTCTTTGTAATCCGGTTAGAGCGCCCAATGTAGTGTAATGCCATTAGGGAGAATGATTCCTTTAGTCTACATTTAGTTTTCTCAGAATCCCTTATACGATATTTTTTTTTTATAGTTGATCAACGTCTTGTATCCTCTCGTAAATATTAAAAAGAATCCAGGCATTTATACTAAATTAAATTGGGATTAGGATAATTATCCGATAGTAGGAGCTTAGTAAAATTTACTCTAGTTCACCTGATGTCAAGGTAGCCGCATATCTCTCTCTCTCTTCTCTCTCTCTCTCTCTTCCTCCCTCCGCCACCCTTCGCATTGCCGCCCGATCGCCACCGAGTTGAGACGCACTGCTGAGTGAGAGCCGCAGCCAATGATATTTTAGATCCGCCTGGTCCATGCTTATTCGATCGTCTAGTTTTACTTGGTCCACACGGTATACATATACATATTGATAGACGAGTTCATATGGGGAGCGAATGTACATATCGTACAGCCAGTATACAAGTCTCCAAATCGACTTAGAAGCATAAAATTCTGTCCCTACCAGTATGTAAATCTCGGAAAAAAAGATGTCATTTTTTTTTGGCTCTAAAAAAACTTTAACTCATTCTGCAATGACCCCTGCTAATTTCAAGATGTGATCACAATTGCTTCTAATATTTTTTTTTGTTAAAAAAAAAATTCTTAATTTTAGCATATTTTATATAACTTTTAACATTTTTTTCATTTCCTCGTATAATATCTAAAGTTAAAGAAACAAATTTGATTTTCGAATTTTAAGTGATCATCATCTAAAAAATCGTATATATATATAATGATTGAACTCGTACCACTCCAAGGAAATTGAACATTGGAATGAAACGCGAACGGGGGTTCAATCTCGTCCATTCAATGAAACCAAGTACCACGGCGATGAGGTTTTCTCGTTAACTTTGCGTTCTCGATTATCGGGAACTGACAAATAAAAAGATCCGTTGCTCGGCAACTTCTCCATCGGAAAGGGGGGCGTGGAACTTCTTATAAAAATCAAAGAACCTCGGTTATGTTAGACATATATAGCGGTGTTCGAGATGCATAGGAAAAGTAAGTCAGCCAGCCTCAGGGGCACAGTATATTTCTCGAAGAATATCGTTTGTTCGTTCGTCATCATCGTCCCCGTCCGCACAGAAGCGGCGAAGTTTAAATACGACGTCAGCGCGACGAACAAAGACGAGGACTCGGAAAATTCATTCGCGTACCACAAGACGAAGGGTGGAATGGAAGTACAGCTGCCTTCTCTTCCTGTAACCGAAGGAGTCTTCGGTACTGCCTGAGGAGTTTAAATTGAATTCCGTGCAAATAGAGACTGAGGTAAAAACTTTCGGTACAGCAAACGCAGAACCCATATTCAAGACGTGGGAGAAGAAAATGCCGCTCGCTGTGTAACGAAGGCCTTTCACGAGTTAGCTGAGAGATGGGGTCCGTCGATCGCAATTTCATTAGCGAAACTCAGCATTGGCCTGCTCTTTCCACCTCTCCGCATAGACTCGTTCTTCGGCCCAAATTTTATATCTATTAATATATTTTAGGTACCTTTCCAGATTGCTACGCATATCTAGAAGAGTGGATGGAGAAAAGATTACGGTTCGCAAATTGCTCACCTATTAACTTACCAAATCTCGTACCGACGAAGCTACCGACACATCCTCAGTTATGTAAATGATTGAACAACTATTTGTTACTCATATTCAAAATTATTGCGCAATTTATTTTTTTTAATTTTTAGTTAATAATTTCTTCCATTCGACCAAAAAAAGATTGTTAAAATAACGACTAGAAAATTGTGACCCTTTATGGGAGAGAAATGTTTATTAAATATGTAAACTTGTATTACTACCGTATGCAAATAATCTACCTTTTCGTTTAATACCTCATGTCGTGCTTGTTAGGAGTCATGTAAAATTTATTCCAATTTCATTATTTTGGAAACATTGCTTCCAACCAGCTGTACATTTATTTTGTATAAAAATTGTAATTTGTACGAACTTTCAAGAGGATCGAGTCACGATTCACGAATTTAATCGACCTGTCGAGGAACTTACCAAAAGCGATGAGAACATACATATAACACGCACTTATAGGTACGGAGCAATGGTCCTACGCCACTGTTTGCCAGAGAAGAAAATCTGACGCCATTACCAATATGAACATCACACTTTTAAAAGTCTAAATTTTCAAACCGGAAATAACATTTTTACGTATGTCGTCACTTCCGCTAAATAACTAACATTTCACAATCGGAAGGGCGTTCTCTTATATGTCGACTTTCCGTTATAAACGGAGATTCTCAAACCGAAAATAATGTTTTCCCGTATGATCTCACTTAATGTTGAAAAATGCATGTTCCTTAACAACTACCTTAACATGTCTGCCTACTAGTGCTACTTCGACCGTGCCATGCTTGAAACATCGCTGAAATATAGCCGCCGAATGCTGCTTTAGGATTCCTCTCTTTTCTCCACCAACAGGACCATTTACGAGGAAAAACGGTTACCAACATTTGTGGAGATTGAGTAAACTCTACCGGGTCATCATCGTCTTCAAAGTGACAGTCTCGCCATCTAAAATTCAGAATTTCCGCTCGGCAAAGGCCCGCCTGGAGTTCAAAGTGAAACCGTCCTGCAGTGGTCATAACGTTTTTTTGAGAATCCTGAAAAAATCTCTTTTCTTAGGCACTCGCCGTTTACGGGAAATTGCGTATTAAAATTGCTTCAGTTGGCTATGTATTTAAGTGATAAAGATTTGTTTGGTTTTGGTTGCTTCTTAAATTGCTTATGATTTGAACTTGGTGTGCATTTTAGATATATATAGTTAATTATGATGCAGTGGAAAATCTCGAGAATATAACCATTAGATCCGCGACGCAGTTCGAGTCCTCCCATCAACGATATTTGCATTCCCTCGGGAACGGGCGGGGCGAAGCGCGCTGACGCCTCCAATGTTCTCACTAAATTCTCGCAAAATGTCTGTTTATTTTTCTTATTCTTTTATTTACAAATGTTCTGCACGAGGAAGTTAAAAAATACAGTAGAAGATCTGTCATGGACAAAACCCCTACTGTAGTGTTCTATTGTTTAAATTATTCCACCTTTACACTTTTGCAGTGCACTTGGTTTATCCTTGCCTCGTTTCCTTTGAAGTTAGCTACTCGAAGGCTCACATTATTCTCAGTACAAGAACGTTTCTGGATCAGGAAAAAGGACAGATCGATTTTTAGGGGAAGTATGCACAATACATACGCGCGGGTCTGTGAATGTTCGATCATCACTGACTCCTGTTCTCGTGCACAATCGAAAAGAATAACTCAATGCATTGAATGCATTGAATTTCAAAAATTTCTGGTTACCGTCAGGAAGCGTGTTAAAGCGGGTATGCAAAATGGTAGGAATGAAAAAAAATTGCGTGCAAAACGAAGTATCAAACGCGCTTATTCCCGGACCTCTCATGACTCATGAAAGCCAAAAATCCATTCAAGGCCGTAAATTTTATGAAAATTTTTTTATAAATAAAATTCCTGGGCCGGTGTGGAATATTGGCGGCGACGACCGTGTAGCAAATGCCTGGCGAACGTTCGCCAATTTAGTGTGATTTAGCACATAGAAAAAAAAACATATGTATGCGATGTACAACAATACATATGTGAACGAATGGACTAAAGCCTTTATTCTCTTGAGTACAGCTGTTGCATATGGGCTGCCGATGAATACCCCAGATAGCGATATACGCGCTGTTTACGCAGAACTCCACCGTGTAATTTATCGATGGGTCAATTAAACTGTGCAATCCCTCACCGATTCGTGTCTGACAAAACTGGCTGTATAGAAAAATATAAAACATTTATGGGGGAAAGGGAGACCCTGTACGATTGTATAGGGTTTTTTGATAAAAAAAAAACGCACCTCAACCTGACTGTCGCATAAACAGGTTGCCGGACATTGGTTTATGTGTATTTATATACACAGATATTGAATGAAATATCAGTTTTTCCATTGTATGAAATTCTTTGAAAATCTCAAAAATTTTCATATTCACTGCCGCTCAGAACAGAAAAACTAATTAGATGATTGAACGCGATGTAGCGGTTGACCACTTCACTCATTGGTATATAACAGGAGTGTGGTTCCAAGTTCTCTAGCCTCCATAATTTTGATAAATGCATCGTTGAGATAACAATACATTGCTATTTGCATTATCAAATTAAACTGTAATTCATTGATAATACTAAAAATTGGATGAACGTTTCATAGACTCAAGTTTTTCTATTGGAAAATGGTACTTTTTTTATAAGACTCTGATCCACGTTAGTCAAAAGGGAAACTAAAAAGTAAAACAGTATCAACATTTAGAGATTCCCTGACTATGTGTGAATAAACTACATGAACGCAAGTGAAAACAAAAAATTTATATACAAAGTAAATTGGACCAGATTTTTAGTCTGGACTACTGAGTACCTTCTTTTTTTCGTTTTTTACCCTTTCGTCGATTTTCCGCTGTTTCGACTGCCACGGGAATCGGTGCAAAAACAAATAATGGCAGTCTCCCTTCTACTTGCTCGGCAATTGAAAACTTTCCAAGGGCACTCTTTCGTCCGATGCTCCAGGGGTAGACATCGTTTTACCTGCGTTAACCAAGTTAGTGGTACTCGTTATTACGTGCACCCTTCTACCACTACGACTTTTAATTGAATTTATTATTCTCGTACGAACTAGACGTCGCGTGGTACTTTAATTTATATATTGTTTTTCATTTTTTATAACGTGATAGTAGTTAACAGACCAGCATTGAGCGCGTTAAACCCAAATCCGGAGAGATATGGTGTGGTTTCACAAAATTTTCGAGGGACATGGACGGAAGATCTTTTTACAAGTATCGGACGTGGATACGATTTGCCCCAGGTTTCGGTTTTGCCCTGTCCTCTCTCAGCTACGTTATTGGATGTGCGGAAATTTCTTCTAAAACAATTCTTCTACAAATATTTTTCTCAATTAGATACAACATTAATATCTTAGTGTCTTTAAGGACCCTGGAAGCTTTGCGATTTTCGAAAAGTTTTATGCAATTAAAAAATTATAGTTTGTTCAATATATGTGTATACAAATACATATATACCGATGTCCGGCAAACTATTTATGTGCCAGTCAGGTTGTGCTCTATAAATCAAATTGCTCTATGAGGGGGCGAAAAGTGTAGTAAATGCTTTCTCACGGACGGACCTTGGCGAATGAAGGAAGCGATATGAAAGTGTCAATTTTGAACTTCTTATTGGATATCCTTGATCTATATATATGTATCAAACCCACATCGAAAAAAGGTTTGATGACTTCGAACTAAATTTGTTTCAATCAATCAATTCTGACGGTTGGGGGTGGTGAAGAAATCGTGTAGTTATTTAAGAATATGTTTGATTGAACAGGATAGGTAATTATATTAAAAAATTATAACGATGTGATTATATTTTTAGAAATCTTAGGTCAAAATAAATATCTAGTCACTAGAGGAAAAATGCTTGGCCTAACTCAATATGGAGTTGGGGCAGAGTACTGATATTGACGTTATTTGTTACTTAGAGTACTGATATTGATTATATCCTAACGTCGTCTTTTATGTGTTCAGTTTATTATTAGTACATCACCGCTTAAATATAACATCATTTTTACAAATAAAAATTTCATACACGTATCTTCGTCACGCTCTAACACCGAAACTAACTCACCCTGACTTATTACCCTTCTACTACGCGACAACGCTTCTTGATATGTGTAATCTTGAATCGGATATGTATATTATTGCCCATAAGTAACTTCGATTTATCTTTGATGATTTGGCATTGAAACATTCACACAACTGGAAAATGGTTTATTATCAGTAAAATATTTGTGCATGATGAAATTGACGTATTGCTGAACTGATTAGGACTGAAATGATTGATTCGTGACGCGGATTACAACGCCTCTGTACAGTCATTACTAGAAAGAGCCAAGAGGCGCTCACCCGATTTCCGGCCAAAAGTATATGGGTGAAAACACGAAGATGACTAAGAAGTCTCGAGTAATAAAGGAGTGTTGGTGAATTTGTGTTGGCGGCAGAACCCGCGGAACGTGTGAACGGGCCTTAAATCGTGTGGCCCGTACGGAGAGGCGACAACATCTGGCCATTAGAATGAAATACCGTCGCGGCTGACCGTATCTCACGGGGGTGGAGTTTGGGTTCACCCTTCTCGTTTCTCTTTCCTTCTTCATCTCTCGCAAACTCGTTGGCTAGCACTTGCTTCTTTATTTTTCCATCCCCTCCAACGCTCATTCTACCTCTGACTCTCGGTGGCGACATCATTTTTATACCTTTATACCCCATTAAATCCGACCAACCTTAACACCTTCCCCTTATTCTGCTCGTGGCAATTTTCTCAGTTTTCCTACTCCAGTCGCGACCCTTTCTGTCGCGGTATACACGGTATATGTGAGGGGTATTTTTTTTGTTGTTTTTGCACCGTTCTTCCCCTATAGCCCCGACGACGATGACGACGTCTCGACACTCGAAACGCCACTCGGCTGGCTAGCCCTTCCCTCGACCTGCAAACACCCTCGAACGGGACCAACGAACCCTTGAGCTAACTCGTCCGAGGCTCGGAACAGCAAAGCTATATAAACACGGGTACCTGCTTGAAGCAGCTTCGCGATGACGACGGCTACCTTTTGATTAAGGCCAAGTCCTTCACCGTTATAGTGTCATATCACTTGTATAGACGGTCGTGTGCGTGAAGAAAATGCTCGCTGATAGACGTGCTGTCGCAGTAATGTGTCGATCTAGGTTTGTTGAGAAAATCTAGGGAAATTATTTACTTGGATGAAAACAAATTTAGATAAGGCGAATAAACTCTCTTATTTGCATGTCAGCCTCGTCGCATGTTATTGTACAAAATTTTTATTTACACAAATTCTTTAGATATACTATTAAATGGCATACCTCGCGGATTTGCTTCCGTACGATGTTGTTAAAACGAATACATTCGTTGTTTATATGAAGAATATAAGTCTACTGCTTTCTGGTATTTTCCAAAAATCACTTAAAGAACACAATATCTATTCTAAATATTCTCATTTCGAATTTTATATATGTAGTCTAAATTCGTCTTATTGTAAATGTAAATTCTTTTAACTAACGTAAGTTTACTGATCTACCAGTTCAGAGTAATATTATTATTTTTCAATATCTTACGCACATCCGATGAATTTGGGGCTGGAACATTTCTACCGTTCCTACATTGATCAGAATCATTGCCTTCCTCCAACAGGTCACTAAAAAATGCCAAATACACTTTCTGAGTCCAAAACACATGTACTGATGTAAGGTTCCCGAACGGAGAGACACAATTAACTTATAAAGCCCACCACTCCGGAGTGAGGCATGTACAAGTGAAACGATATAGTATATTTAGTTACAAGTAACACTTATATCTGTATTCTAATAACAATTGATTGCATCAAATAAACCCTATCTCATTGTACCGATGTATTTGGATGTTAACATCCTCTTGTCTGGATGAGTACAGTGGAAGCTTTTTATCGTAAAACTTGGTAAAATGCCGAATCTTTGAATTTAAGACACTTTCGGATTGAACACTGCAGTTTGCGGAACATGGGGTACTTGCCATATCCGTAGGTTGGTGACATTCAATGACTGTTGAGAACTTACAGTTATCTCGGCCCTTCTAGACTTTCCCGACTTTACACGGGGCCGGCAGTGGCAGACTAACCATTGTCCGACTAGGCTTGTCACCCTCTGAAATATGAAGGGACTTTATAAATTTTCTTGTTAGACTTCATGAAAGCTTCCTCATTAAGCCCCTACTAAATTACTAAATGCATGAAATTGAGAAATACTTACTATTTGCGAATCTTTCTTGGATTTTTACGCATAGTTCATAATAGGAGATTCAACTTGTTGAATTACAATTAGTAGTCAATTGAGATCGTCGGAAGAACGTATTGCAAATTCTTTTGTTGCTGTTGGGTCTCGAACCTGTGTTCCTGTGGTTGCAACTCTGCGCCTTAGTTTACTTGTCTATTAATATCTCATTACAGTTGTCTTTTCATTATGTATTGGTAAAAAAGCTAGTATGGTTACATTTATATAAATGCGATTAAAATAATTTAAATAGAAATGTTTATTCGTCAACGGGTGAAATTATTTTTCGATATCGACATTGTGCCTGTCGTTCACATCAGTCAATTAACAACTGTTGCATTTTAATTATCAACCGAATAAAAAATTTGTAGATATTAAATACTGGAGACCGGTCACCGGTATCGATAACTCTTGACGAATTGAATAACAATAGCACAATATTGTGTATACGTTTAGACGAATTATTAACTTCATTTATTGCAGCGTCGGCATCAATAAATACAAATATAAAAAATTCCGAAAAAATAATTGATTTGAGTTCTGATTGATTAAAGTCATTGATAATATTTTTCCTACTATATGTTTTATGTATTATGTTTTATAAAAGTTTAGTACCAAGTTTCTAATTTCCTGTAGAGCCCTACTTTGGATTTCCTATCAGGGATTCCACGGGTATGCTTCTAATGACCCTATAGCTCATCTCGTCCACTCAACTAAATTTCTGCACGGGATGCACATTATTTTCGGAGATCTTCGTCTACTTGTTCTCCAAACATCTACACTTCCGGTTCCACGTAGACTTTAAACAAGCGTGAAACGTATGGCGTTTGACGTCATCTATGCGTTTTCCATTCACTCCACTGCACTTTACTGTGTATGAACCCCGCTCATAAATCTTCCTAAATTAGGGAGATTCCAAATGAATACGAAGGGTTTGTGCTCCGGCAGGTGGGAGCGTGCTTTCGTCTATCGCTTAAGCCGCCAACAAGCAACATGGAAAACGGGAGGATAACACCCACACATATACATTTATACATGGGGGAGCTCGGTGCTGCGAGCGCGGTTAAATTAGCCACGAGCAATCGACCTCCTCCGCATGCCCTTCCCACTTGCTACCAAATTGGGGATATCGCTTTACGCACGAACGAACCACTTTCATTAAACCGTGGGGGTGCATACTGGCGATACTGCCTACATGCTCCTATGGAGTATATCTTACTCTCATGCTTTTCAGGACCCGTGTCTATTTTTCCATCACATCGAATCATTTATTTTTCATTAACTTGCTTTGATTTAACAAATACAAAAACAACATCGAACGAGCAAAAATTGTGAAACAAACTCTTGTCCCTCACCTCGGGATTCTCCCAGCACGGGTATAATAATTCCTAGGATCATTGAACCAATGATGAAACAGCGATTTTTCTCATAATAATTCACTCCTCTCTGCATCACGCCCGTGGTGCGACTTCGAGATGAGAAATAGATTTCCAAGGGTCGTTGCTTCGAGCGGAAACGTTATGGGCTTTGACGAAGCGTTAAATATTAAGAAGTTATTACGTCGTCGACTAGACTTGTGTCATATTGCGTCATGCTGCTGTTCCCAGGTCTTCCGACATGGACGCTTCCTTTCCAGCTTTGAAAGGTGTTATATTAAGCTGAAATCTCCAGCAATTTCATTTCCCGCTGCGGGATCTGCCGGTGTTGAATTCATCAAGTGAATTGAGCGGTTTTCCGGAATGTTTGGCTGATAGTAAAGAAGGAAATACGTGACAACGAACAAGTGGTGTTGAATTAAAATAAGTAACTGGATATTTACAACGAATATCGTGTTGATATTTTCTTTAACAATGTCAAACGGATTTAAGAATTTATCATTTTAATACATGTAATTGGAATATTATAAATGTCATATGTTAAAAACTTGGATATTGACATTTTCATATGACTTTCTCATAATGTTCCTTTATTCACGAAACTTCTTCTATAAAAAGACATTTTCTCTATCGTCGGCTTTTTCATCGATGAAGCTTCGCGTATAAAGGAACATTTTCAGAAAGTCATATGAAAATTTCAATTTGCAAGTTTTTTGAGGAACCATTGATGGAAATAATGGTACTAATCTTTGCCCGCAACGTTGTATTTAATGAAAATTATGTTAATTAATTTGGTAATTACAATAACGTATTTCTGTGGCTCTCATAATATCAAGATCCTGAATATAGAATAGTGAATATGTAAAGAAGTGTAAGTATGATTCAAATTGTGTCGTTCTGTCTACCATTACTTTTCATTGGTTTCCTCGAGGGAATTACCAATATCCATTTTAGTCTGGTATTTAAAACTTATTCACACTAAAGTCTTTGGCAGGACCATATTTATTTCCATTTTTTGTTGTTGTATAATACATTTCTGAAAAATCCCAATATATATATGCACATATACATTATTTTTCTGCATTTCAAGTAACTAGGCTACATTCAAAGTGAAATATAATCGTAACTGACGGCAAATTTATTTATATTAAATATCGGCCAGCTTCACTGCTCGCAGCACTCCCGATGATGCAGTAATGCGTTGGTGTGATTGGCGAAAATCAGGTAAGCTTGCCTCTGAATTTTTACTCTCGACTACGCATCAATCGAATACATAGAAAAATAAAATCGTCGTGTCTCAGCAACGGATTTACCGATTAACTCAATTCTGAACTTATTTGAAGGCACGTAATAAAGCAAAAAACGCTCGAGTACCAGACGAGCACGAGTCGAAGGCGAGTGCTCCCTTAGTAAAAGTGCGAATGATTTCACAGTCCGCGTATGATGTTCACTGAACCGCACGAATATTGCATAATATTGTATGTAATAAATGCAGGAGATTCAGACACTATACAGCAAGAGCGTAATAAAGTACGTGAAGCGTGCAAAAAATTCCGGAGTAGCTCGTGAAAAAAAAATCGCTCGCACAGCTGATCTGCACATCGGCATCGTTCCGCGCCGGGAATTTGTACAACTCTTTGTAGGCACGGAAAGTGCTTTTTATGCACAGGTTGTATGAATTAAATAAGAGCAGAATGAAAAGCGTGTATTGCGTAGATATACGAAGAGTTCGGCGTGCAAGTTGGGTCTAAGCCGCCCAGTAGGTGGTGCTGAAAGGTATACGCCTGCTTGAAAGTTTTGCTAAGTCACACGCGTAGCGAGTAGAGCTTAATTCTGGCGAGCCGTACGGAAATATACTTAGTGCAGAACTCTGCTGAGTCTCATGATACTGCTTTATGACTGTGAAAAAAATTACCATGCGATCCACAGTTGTTATCACTAACATTTGCCATTTATCAATTTACTAATTGATTTTACTAATACATTAAACACGTTCGATGTACCCAAAATAAACATTTATTTTATGGTGACTGTTTATTTGATTTAAGTAAAATAAATGGTAGCGGTCAAGGAATTCTTTTTCTGGTATGATCCCGAGCCATGAAATAAATAACTGGACAATTTCCATGTGAAAAAAAATCATACGCATAAGATTTTTGGTACTATTTTTTTACTCATAAAAATATGAAACCTGTTTTGCATAAAGTTGTGGAGCCCCGTCCTTCAAATTTCAAACAAAACGTTTATTCAGCGATATAAGACCGTCATGAATGCAAGAATCACAACTCGCTTGCGGGGATACTGAAGCCAGTAAATTTGGTGAAGCATAGTGATTGCCGCGGAGTTGGCCACAGGGGATGAGAAGGTGTGTGTGAGCGAGCTTACGACTTGTATAGTTAGCTTGCACTCAACCCCCGGCCCCATCCGTGAAGTGGAGCTTAATTTCCCGACCATCTGGAAACTCTCTGGTACCGTGCCAACTCGTTGCCGGTTTCATTCATAACTGTGCCGAGCGGCGGCCAGCAAAAGCGAGATTCGTGACTCGCGCTAAGAGTACACTCACAGCTCCGTGTACGTTCTATTCAAGTCTTTACATTGCCTGCTAATATCGTAATAATACTCGTGAGAAATTCACAAACGGATGTACATGCAGAAAATATTTGAAATAAATGATTCAGTGAATTTCTGCTCCCAGGACGCACTTTCTTAGATTTCACGTTCACGAATGTATATTTTTATGCACTGTAAATTTAACGGTTCAGATGTTACCGCCAAAATTGGTTCTAGTGCTTCCTAATTTCGGGCTTCGCCTGATACGTTTCTAAATGTACAAGAATTCGGCTATTAAAAAAATATACAATTGTACTTTGTGAAAAGTTTAATGAGGCATATGTATCGGTTACCGATGAAGACGAATAGTGAAAGCTTTCTCGTATCGTCGTACGTATTCCGTGGTATAAGCGCTGGAACTCGCCCTCGAGCGCTTTCGCGTACAGGCGTAGGTGGTTTCGAGCCCGAGGTGAGATTCGAGTTTTCGAGCGCGAAAGTTGACAATTTGTTCACCGCCTGAGGCACGTCCGTCGGGATACGTGCCATCACTACTAGACGTTGCGCCGGTAAGGTTGCGATTCGAGCTTGCTCCTAACAATTTTCGTACATACCGTCTCTGCTCTCTCGGAAACCCCTTCGGGATCTCGTAGAACTCTCTCACCCATTGTCCGAAATCCCTCTGTCACTCGCCAAGCTACTTTCTCCATTTTGATTCGTTCTCCTTTTTATCCAACTTGGCCCGTTCTATGCCATATATCGTACAAAATCGAAGACCCACTACGCCCAGCTTCATTCTTCTACCGGCTTGGGTGTTCCGGAAACTCTCCCGACCGATCTATTGGAAAACGCGTTACAGATGCAAATGACTTTCAACGTAGGATTCCGAGGCCATGGGTCACAGAAAAAATTGCTAAGGATTTTTCGGTGCGACAGAAACTACACGAGGCGCTCGAGTGGGAGACTCGGGAAATGTGACGTAAATGTACTTGCGGCTTTACATCTCAGGGCTTTCGACCCAAACGCCAATAAACTTTATCTATCTAGCTATATTATTAAAAAGACTCGCTGACATGTATGAGAACCGAAATAACCTTGGCATCGTGCCCTCCTATGTAGGTTTTGCCGATGGAATAGGCGCGGCCAATGGTAGGGCTATTGTTGTGGTGGCTATTGTTGGCATGGCGATTGCTGAATTCCTAACCATCAGCTAATATCCGGCCGAGTATTGGATCGCAGATGGTTCGTTTAACAATTTTGCGGTCAAGCCTTGGTCACGAATTGTCAAATGAACTATTGGCGAGCCAATAGTTGGCCATTTCTTAACCTGCCAACTATTAAACATATCGATTTACGGCCAAAGTGCAGCCGAATATTTGCTAACGAGTCAAGAATTGACTAGTCGATGGTTGGCTCATCGGTTTGAAGCGAGTATTCAGCCCGCTTCGAACTCACTAATTATTGATATTCGGATTTTAGGCCGATGTTCAGCCGAATACTGATTCGCCAAATAATGGTCACTTGTTCGTTCGACGATCCGTAACAGGTGAGAGCAGGGTGTTTCCAAGACTTCTCCACCCGCGTCACGAGACGAGAGGTCTTCGGACAGAGCATTGGAGCATGGTTGCGGACCGCGTCTCCAACACTATAAACGGTCAGTTGATGCATGATCTCACGAAGGATTGGTCTGCCGATTACAGACAAATGTTCGAACGAATATCGAAGCGTCATTCGTTGGTTTTATGTGTAAAGCCAATATTGGGCCATCAATTATGAGCTTTCACTGCTAGATGGCGTTAACCCAAGTTGTTTATCGCAAGCGGAAGCGACACCTTTTTAGTATGGGTATTATTTTCGAATTTCGTAATCGGTAGTAAAGATATGTATTAATATACTAATATACGATGTGTAATGCCAATACGTTGAGTATGATCGCATTGAGGGTCCTTGCAAGAGCTGTGAGAGCGACTCAACACATTTGAAAACTTTTGAAACCCTCAAAAATACGCTTATTGGGTCTGTTTCCGAGAAAACTCTTTGACAATGCATCATGCATACCTCATGGAGTACCCACAAACTATTTCGAAATTTTCTCGAATTGCCATTGTAAACGGGTTGTCTTTATAGATGTTCATACCTACGGACCCCTTGAAATATCGAGAAAGGGTTGTCGTTGCTGTAAAATGTAGTAAGCATGTAAAATAAGATGTACGATTTGTTTCAGGATGTTATGTAAAAAGGTTTTATGCAAAACGATTTTCGATGCAAAAACGCTAGCGGTGTGCATACGTTGGCCACTACGAGTAATCAGTTGTATGACCTGTATTCTCGATGTATTTACTTGTGCGGACGCGCAGTTTGGCGCTTTTGCGTACGATTTTTGAAAATTATTTAACCCTGCTCACAGCGCTACAGTCAGCAGGCATGCGGTAGCGCTTCTCCTGCATTCATTAAAAAAAATAGAATGCGATAATTGTACGTAAAAGTGAACTGCCGACAGCGGTTGTGGAGTACCTGTACTTGAAATCCGCTTTAACGAACTAGTATCGCAATAAACTATTTGTACATGGTCCGTGTGCAAACCATTTTCATTTTCGACCTAATGAAATAAAATTTCATACGAACCACGTGCCATAAAGCTTTTTCTCATTTGTGTGTTTGCAGGACTCGTTAGAAAAAGTTTAGCGTCACATGTATCGTAAATTACTATTACGAAGAGTTTTATAATGTTTTAACACAATTATAGAGTCTGCCAAGCCTCCTGGATGTGTCGAAGATGTTGTACGCGAAGTCAACGAATATAATTTTGTAGGTTTTCGGGGTCGTTGTCAAATAAAAAGTGGAAACTCAAGCTTGTTTGTACAAACTAAATAACAAGGTTATTCAAAGGACTATGAGTAATTAATTCTTGACCAATATTTCTTATTACACTTGTTGGTTTTCTTGGCCATGAGCCTAACTCTAAGACCAACCTCACTCTTCCGCAGTCGAGTTAAGACTGCTTATTTCTCGTCTGCTCTTCGCGACGTGGAACTTGATGTGTATGCATTTTTATTGCCTGACCATATTTGTTCATATAGAGTTAGACATCATCCAATTCTTACTCGGCGGTTTGTCGTCGATAGGTGCCTTAGCCGGATATTATTTTATACTTACTCGGCAAATTCGTACATGGGTCGGCTTCGCGGCGCAGTGAATTTGTCGGTAAGTATCGCTCACTGAATTCTGCGATTTATTTGGAACTTCTGTCAATCTCAAAAGCTGAATATAATTTGAGATACAACGAAGAGAAAGAGTTGTTAAGCCTGAAAAACCAAGAATTAAAGTTAACAATGAGCGGAAATAATCGGCAAAGTGAAAACTATACGACGACGGACATCCGCGAAGCCTCGAAAAGATAACAGATGTCTAAACAATGCTACGATTAATTCGTCAAGTTGCAAAAAATAAAAAAATAAAAAAAACAACATGACATCCGTTTCGAAGGATATAATGACCATCTACTTTGACGAACAGTTAAAAAACTTCAAGCCGTCCTCGGTATGGGAAAAATATTCTATGTTGTTCATCAGATCGGTATAAATTGGCTACAATAAGGACCTGGAATTAGATTAATCTACCATTAACAGTTGACGTGAGAAGTAAATACAATTATCTGGATTAATTAGTCTGACTGGTGAAATGGTATTCAGCATGGATAACGAATTTTATAGGCATCCGACCCAACTATAGTTATTAGTGCGACCACGCTGAGTGTGCATGTCGGATAACTAACTGAAATGTTTGCCACAACGAAGTGCAGTTGTTGCGAACCCAAATGTCAGACCCATGTACATGCAAGTCGGTTGATATCTTAATATTACGGGAATAGTGCAGGCGTACGGGAGACAACCGGGTTTAATTACTTACCTAATCAATTAACGTAAAATCGCTTATTAATACAATTTTTTAGCTCTTTCGACTTTTAAAAATCTCAAGTGATACCTTTTTAGCCAGTTTCTTTAATCTCATCGTATCCATCATTTTGTGTATATCTTGCTGTAGATCACGATAGGCACTTTAGTTTTTCTGCGATGCCGTCGGAATGCATAGAAATCGTTGTTTAATATATATACTTAATACTCGACTATAATATATATTAAATATTTGACTATTAAAATGTCCAGTAAAATTTTTCGTTAGTTGTCACGCCGGGACTGTAATTCCATGTTTTTTCCCCGGCTGTTCACAAAAGTCAGACTTTTTTAAATCCACACATGAATATTTGAAACAGAAAAATATATTGCAATAAATTGCATGAAATAAACAAAATTCAAAATGACAAAATTGAAGCGGTGAGATCGATTTTAACGACATTTCAATACGATCATCGCGTGGTTATATGCTGGCTAGAGTACACACAGACATTTCCAAATAATTGGGAAAAGTCGTAGGAAAGAATAACTAAATATTTTTGCCTGGAATATTTTTGCAAAAACATTGACTATAAATGACACATCCGATGTGTGAAATTTCAGTTTGATCGATCGAGGTGCTCTGAATTTATTGCGTCCAATTCACACACATACACACATACACTCACACGCATATGCACACGCACCCGTCCGGTCATTTTTACGAAATGACCCTTCACGATATTTTAGAACATGTCGGGCACGTCACCATTATAATCTCGCCGCCTCCCAATAACAAAGTTTCCTTTATAAGGAAGCAAAATGACCTAGAAAATGTCCAATTTCCGTACCTCGCTAATGGCTCAAGAAAATACTGGATTAGAAAAGAAACAAAGAATTAACTGGCTTCTTATTAGATAGACTATCTTGAATAAAGAAGTTTACCTATTTAGTGGGCCTCTCCGATCAACCACCAGATACATATGTATACGTGGGATATAAAATATCATCGTCACCCCGAGTTCTGCAGCGCGGTTCACTTCGACTTGAACGGAATTGACGGTAATTGGCCGAGGTGAAAGAGATTGAAATTTTTTGCCGTCCCGTGGACTCCACGAAGTGCCACTTGTGTACGAGTTATACGAGATGCAGCAGCGGCCATCGGCTGTACGGTACGTGCAACGCTGCCAACTTTGTGATCGAATCACGGGGGTTTCGTTTATTTTTCCCAGCACACTCTCAAATGTTACTTGAGTGAGGAAACGAAGTGAGTGTGAAGTCTGGCGAAAGGTTGAGCGGAACCCAACGTAAACCCCTTTTCAAAGTCCTAAAGGAAATAGGGGTATGTAACTACGTCCAATATGCCCGTGTGTACATCTGGCGAGCCTCTGTGTATGCATCTGTACCTTTATACATATTTTTTCGTCAGAGATTTTCTCCTCCAAGAAATATTCACTTTAGAGAAAATCACATACAATAAGCAGTTGTTGAAGTAGGATTCGTATTCGAACCAAATTTTTGTTATTCCTTTCTCGCTCTACATGTATACGGTCCAACGTATATGTTCCCAGTTTATACGTAGGATATATCTTTAAATAAGGTGAGTTTTTTGAGTGAGCTTTGTAGGGTTTGCTTACGTACGATAACGCAAGCGAAGAGAGCAGGCAATACAACCAAACATGACGAAGAATCCAATTTCAAATTTTTTCTCGATTCACGTGCATTCGAACGTTCGTCGAACGTTTCGGCTCGGGTCCTTGATGCTTTTTTTTCAAGGAGCTTCCCCGGCGAACGCGAACGAGTGCTTGAGTACAGATCGAGTGCTGTTTACTCGGTTCATACTTTGGATATACGCTGCGCAGCTCGTTGATGCTACCGTTTGCAGTTTTCAATGCTCCTCTATGTACGTGCATACTCACTTCCGGGCTGTTTTCCTTTTTTTTTTTCGCCGTCGACGTCAACGTTCGTGTCGTTTCTACTACTACTACAGCTATGCGAATTCTCTAGCAAAGATGGCTTGCGTCTGCGCGAACTTCGCGAGCCCTTCAGGAAGAAATCTAGCGAATAATTAACCTGCGATGCTAAAATCGAACTCTTCATTTTCGAACTCTTTTTTTCATCACTTTCAAGCTCGTAATATACATATGTATATGGCTTTCAAATATATTTAAAAATTATTTTTCACTTGATTTTGATTTCTTGCGATCTGGCTTATCGCCCTCGAAGCTAGGTTACTTTATTTTTATTTAATGTAATAGGATCGGAAGAGTTAAATTATCAGCACAATTGAAATCGTTCGGTTGAAAAATGGACGTATCCGTTTTCGACCGACTCCGTATACAAGCCATGATGTATGTCAGTAAATGCGGTGTATCTATATCTTGAGAATAATTATACCGTCTGATTGTATCTATTAAAGGTTATATTATATTGATTCGGGGTAGTGTTTCGTCGCGCTCACTTCTTACTGTACTAATTTAGCATACGACTTCTTCGCTTACACCTCTTATTGCCTCGTTCTCTTGCTTTTATCATTCTCTCATTCTTTTCGTTCCCGCTCTCTTCCTCGTCCTCTCGCTCACTCGCTTTTTCCATTTTCTGTCATACCTCGCTTTCTTTGACCCCATTCTCCTCTTTCTCTCGCTCTTCACGTTCTCTTATTCTCCTTGTTCTCTTATCGTCTTGCTCTGCTCGTTCCCTTGCTCACTCACTTCCCCGTTTCTTCCGCTCCTCACGTTCTCCTATTTTCCGCGTTCACTTCGTTCTCTCGCTCTCTATTAAAGCGTTCCGATACTCCAGAGAACCGGAATATCGAACTCACGATTTTTTAGATCGTCGTCTTCCAAATGAAAGGTAAACAGTTCAGTACTGGACCTGCACGATAAGCGATGGAGAAAGGGATACTTCAACATATTTCAGAGTACACGGAAGCAGGTGGACTAGCGGCCCCTCAATAACGTACTCAGTACATTATCAGACCGCTCTCCCACAATCGCGACAAGAGAACAACGGAAGAGGAATTCTTTAGTCTTGCGATTCGGGGACGATACGTCGACAAGACATTCAAGTCCAGATACTTTCACTCTGTGAACCTTCTATTCTTAGAGACACGTATGTCGAAACATTCGTCCTTACACGGTTTATAAACCAATACAACGTGGGCCGATTCTGAGGTTACCTCGAGGTAGTTGTTAAGTTTTTTAAGGATGGGAAATGATCAAGAAGATAGGATAGGCAGAACCTTTATAGCGACTAAAAGATCGCTTGCGCGAGAGCTCGGCCGACTCGCCAAGGCGCAGCCAAACGCGTGACTCTACCCGGGCGTAGGGGAGTCCCATCATACTACGTTCCCTCGCTCTCCACGTTCACCCGCTCTCGTCATTTTCAATCTCGCCATTCTCGCTTTCTTCGGTTTCATCCTCTTCGCACTCTTAATCTCCATCCCTGTTTCAATTGTTTATAACTCACGTTCGTCTCGCTTCTATCGTAATTATAAAATATAGGGGTTATAAATATAAATTATTGGACTGCATTCGAACTTCGGCATTTATTTTTCAATTTTTTTAAATTTCTTTTGCTACCTGTACTCAACAATGACTCCTGGTTTGGTACTAGTAGGTGTTAGAAATATTTCTTATGTCCCTAATTCGGGTTACCAGATATTTCGGATAAATAATCATCTTAAAATATTTTTCAATCTTGAATACTACATGAGAGGTCTATGTGAACATAATACTGATACTTTGATACGGCTAAAAAATTATAGTGCGACTATCATAAAATGACTGCGTCCTTAATCAGCCTTTTAATGATTTCCTTCTTCCCATAGTGAAGGCGAAGTCTCGGATAAAAAACCAATCTGTAATTCTCACGTCGATGATTTAGAACTTTAGACTGTTGTATTCAAAAACCGGATGAATTTCATTTATACTACTTTCGAAAGACCGACGCGGATGTCATATTTATCATGCGAATACTGATTACGAATGAGTACCGCTGCGTTGTCTAGTCCTAATGCTCGCGACTGTACGCGGGGAGCAACGTGCGCGAAGAGCCGACAGCCTAGAGAGCAACAGCAGTAGACAAGAAACTTCGACTCAAAATAGATACGCTCCCCTCGCCCACGACAATGACCGACACTTTAATCAAAACAAACAAGGTAATAAACCACCTGATGAGAGTAATCGGGAACACGGGCCTCCACCGATATTCGGACTCGGCGTACAGTCTATTGTCGCGTTTAAATCTCGACTAGAGCAAGATATACAAAACAATGACTACACACACAAAACTATTGGTAATACCGGCCAACTCAAACTAATGGCAAGAAACTCCGAGGCATTTCGGAAAATAATACAAATCCTAGACGAGCAGAATCCTTCGTATCACACTTACCAATTGAAACAGAATCGTGCCTACAGAGCGGTCATAAAATCTCTCCACCCCTCTACTCCTACTGAAGACATCAAAGAAGCCTTGGAGCCCCTTGGGCACCTAGCACGAAACATAATAAACGTCCGCCATGCAAAAACAAAAAAACCCCCCACCAATCTTCTCCGTAGATCTTGAACCTAATAACAACAAGTAAGATCTATTCAACATCGACACCCTGCTCAATGCTTAGATCCAAATCGAACCCGTAGGAAAAGAACGACAGTAGTGCAATGCACTAGATGCCAAAGATACACGGACACACCAACACGTACTGTCGACGACAATACAGATATGTTAAATGTGGAGATGACCACGAAACCGCGACCTGCACAAAAACAAGGAAAACAGCCGCTAAGTGTGCTCTGTGTGAAGGTGAACAGCCTGCAAACTATAGAGGGTGCAGAGTTTATCAGGAAATAATTGGAAAATGAAACCCCATAATAGAAAACACAATCACAATCAACCGCGTAACCACTGAAAGACACCCAACGAACCAACCGTTCCGAACGCTAAGCTACGGTAAAGCCACTGGATCGAACTCTGACAGACAAATCAACTATAACTATGACAACGATGTGAATAACAACATAAACGGAGTAATGACATTACTTACATACAACATTACTACTAAAAAACCTTCCAAGAAATCAGATCGATGAGTCAACAACAAACTCAACTGCTAAACGCGCTGGTCAATCTGTCAAACACAATCTTGGCAAAAAACCCTGTTAAATGGATAAGTTGTACAAAATTGTACTCTGGAACGCCAACGGACTGGTGCAGAGACGCCAGGAACTAACCTATTTTTGACACACAAACAACGTTGACATCGTATGTATTTCAGAAACCCACTTCACCAGTAAAAGCTACTTTAATATACATAGCTACACACTATACGACACAATGCACCCTGATGATACTGCTCATGGTGGCACTGCAATTCTAATAAAAAAAAACTGTATTAAATATCATGAAATTGAAAAATTTTAAAAAGAAAAAATACAAGCCACAAATATAGTAGTAACCGATCTGAATAACGACCATTTACTCTCACGGCTGTATATTGCTCCCCAAGGCACGTGATCATGGCAGAAATATTCTCCAAATTCTTTAAAACACTTGGACCCTCATTCATAGCAGGTGGAGATTTTAACGCCATGTACCAGTGGTGGGGTTCAAGAATCAACACCCCCAAAGGCAAAGAATTATTAAAAGCCATGAGAAAAACAGGTACAAGAAACTATCCTCCTCCGAACCCACATACTGGCCTAGTGTCCCCAACAAAACTCCAGACCTCCTAGACTCGCACGCAACAAAAGCAATAGTCGATAAGTATACTCACGCAAAGTCAATAGCTGAGCTGCCTCTCTCAGTAAGCATCACTGGAGATTACTCTCCAGTGATGCTTACTCTGAGCACCGGTCTAATCTACAAACAAACCCAACCCTCTCTTCACAATAAAAAAACGGACTGGAATCTCCTTTGTAAGAATATAGACGAAAAAATAAACTTAAAATACTCGATGAAAAACGGACCAGATATCGACGATGCGACGGAATATTTTATGCGATTAATACAAAAAGCAGCCTGGACTTCATCGCCGACGTTAAAACTAAAACAAAGCAGCACCACATACTGAATACTTATCAGGGAAAACATCACCGAAAAACGAGCGCGAGATGCAGAACATCTAGACTATTAAGAAATTTGCAGCTATATAACGGAGCTCATTGTATAGAAGATGACTTCTATACAATGAGCTCCGTGGGCCAATTGTTCGAAACTTTTGTTTTCCACAAGCCACTCACAAATTAAATATCCCCTGAAGTAAGAAAAATTATATCCACATTGCACATTCTCTGGAGAAAAGCCTCGCATGCTCCTCACTTCAGACTGGCGGTATGTAAGTTTCTTATTTCACGTAAAATGAACTTTCTTTTCTTTTACGCACAATACACGCACGAACAATAAATTCCAAACGCAGACGAGAATTTAATTATTTAACAAACCATCAGCGATCCATCGCCATCGTCCAAGAGAATTATAGCTTCCAATTGCACATTTAAAAATCAATTCCAGATTTGTTTAATGCGCGAATAAAATTTCCTTTGAAATTCGAATGTGAACAGAATATATGAGCTTTTAATCATACGCTCTGAACTTCTTGGCATTTGACGACTTCTGACAATTCGCTTGTATCCGAAATTTCAGATTCTCATTATTTCGCCATCCAAGCCAGTAGGATATAACAAGTTTGCTACCGAAACTAGTTATATCGTACAAAATCTGACTATGCGAGTTCCATCGGCGGATATATAATATATTCAAATCACCGAGACTCCTTGGTACATGCCCAAAGTTTCTGACTGTCCGAACGGCGAACGAACAGAAGGTAGGCATATTGGAAAGCTTCCAAGAACCCACTTGGCCCACTCCAAATAGTCATATGTGGCTAGAAAGTGGTTACCGATTAGAACAAAAATATCTGAGAGAAACTGTTCTGAGCGGGGAAGTTTTCGAGTCCAAATTCTTTGTACGAGCCTCAAAGGCCGGCGGGGCAATTCCGACTTCATTGCGTCACCTGCTCGCATCCTAAGGTGCCTCTGCTGCTCATACTCTTGCGGAAAGTTTCTCCGCGATAGTCGTCTTATTGGATTCTGTTCACATCACTATGTCGTAATTAAAGATGCGAGGCAAAACACGCCAAATGGCTGACCCTCTTTTTATGGAGCCAAAAACCGTTAATAATTTTCACACAATCGTTCTGATTGGCCAAATAATGCACTTTTTTCTATTCTCAAATTATGTATTTAAGAGATTCATAAATAGTAAAGTTAATCTTTTATTTTTTTGTTATGAAATCTTCTGCGTGCAAAAATTCTGACAACATGAAATGTCGATTTTTGTATGTACATTTAAAAAATATTATGCAATTGTTCGAATCAAATTTGTGCCGGTGACCAAGAAAGGAAAGATACACTATTTCTCGGAAACGGCGTTCTCGATTCTTCTGAATTTTTCACATAACTTTCCGTAGTATATTCAGATCCGACGAAAAAATTTGGCACGATGAACAAGAAGTGTCTCGCCATGTATTTTGATCTTCAATTATTATTACCATCGAATTTTCCGGCCATATAATCGGAAGTCGCTCTCTGTGTTTTACAGGGTTAGAACTGTCTATAGATATCACTATCTAAACCCGCATTAGAGGTCGTCCATTAATCCCATGATGCTGTTTTATTGGATTTTTGACCCCTCCCTCTGCGCCTTTGTAATCACTTGTGAGTTTTTAAAAGACCCTCCTCCCGCACAATCACGCGATTTTTGTCCTTCGTAATTAGGATTACAAAAATAATGCAGAACATGTTGGATAATAGAGAATTGATAAAAAAAAGGAAAAGCATCCGTTTTAAGTCCAAAATAACTTCATATATTCAATATATATCATATTCCGGAAAATTAGCGCGAGCATCGTACCGTCTAAATAGCTGTAAAGAAAAGTGACCATTAGTAGAAACGTCTTTAGTCATCGTTGGCCCAGGGATTCTCGTTATTATTTTCGATACCGACCAAAGCTATACTTTTAATTTGCTGACTATGGTTCCCAAGTTCGTGAATATCGAGGATTCCATATGTTTGCTGACTCGGCTCCTTTATTTTCCTCTTCACTAACTCGGTCGCCGGCCTTTTTTTTCTTCTCGCCAACATTTCTTGTCGTCTTATTAAGAAGCATTTCAGACTTCAACTGCAGAATCATACAATAGATATCATATAATCATTCGTGGAAACGACCGCCGAAATGGGTTCGGACCGAAGACTGCAATAAAAACGATCCAAATCCTTTGCCTCGTGTTCATTTGTCTTTGGGATAGTTAGGCCACGAGGATCCTACAAAATCAAAGATAGAGTAGGCAGAAAACCACTGAGTATAACATGTTTTGGCGAGCTTCGCAATTCGGCGCACCCGCGATCTATTGTTGCATTTATAAGGTAAAGGTCTCAATACTTAGACTTAAAAAGCCAGATTCCAACAAATATTAATTACCCAAGAAAAATTTGTCTTGTTTTAAAAATAATCGAAACCTCGAGTGTTGGTACCATAACTATTCTAACAAAGTCGGTAGAAAAGTATTGTATGCCACACGGTAGGCGCGAGCTTTCGCCTTGTGTGAGGGCGGCCCTTGCTTCTCTCAGACAGCAAACCTCACTCGGTAAAAATCACTCACGTTTCTCCCTGGTATCCTAATGTACTATGCCTTCATCATGTATGTTACCAACACAAGTCAGATTCGGATTACTCGGTAACATTTTTTCCAAAATATACGTTTAAAAGTCGGCGTTTCCCTTCTCGTATTTTTAAAAATTTGGACCAGCCATACCCTTTCCATAAAGAATAAGCGAACGTAATTTTCACAAATTATTAATCGCTTGAATACGCAACTAAAAAATCTAAGAATTGCGTAAACAATTATGAATAGTTTTTGGCCACATACTACCGAGGCGAGAATGTAATCGGGTTTCCCTTCGATGGCCACTTTCTACCTTCGATGGGGTTGGTAAAGGCTGAATTCGGACACGGGTGATCGCCTTGACCCTTATCTGCGAAGGACAGTTTGTCACGAATTCGAGTTACTTGCAGGTTCTTCTTAAATTAATAATTTTTTTGTGTGTCTAGGGACCTTGTACGTGTCGATCACCAAGTGTTTAAAAAAACAAAAAACAAGTTATAGTATTTATTTATTAACAGTTGAAAATAAGTTTTTATTTAATTCATATTTCTTTCGAGAATCTGTACTTCTTTATTTGGAACTGTTAAGCTGGCTTACAACGACAAAATTGTTATGTAACTTAAGAGGTTCGTGTTCGTGAACAGACTTATCGATGCACTCCCGTAGCTCGCAATGAATTAACTAACTCGTGCTAAGTCCGAGAAACCCTAGCAAGTTAACAGACGGCTGCTTCTAGGATAAAACTGAATAAACGGACACGTCCGTTGGGAAACCAAACGGACCACAAAAACGGTAGACCGAACGGTACTTTTGAGAATTGATTTTCTTTCCGTTGCGGAAACCGAGCGAGGACTGAACGTTTTTTATTAAAATACATATTCGGCTACGTTTTGCTTTCTTCGTGTTATGCTCTCTATTCAGCTTGTAATGGGAGAATATGACAAAAATACAATTTGCTCCTTTTCAGTTGCAGGAACCGAAAACGAACTAAAGCAAATTTCTAAAAATATAATCTTCGGTCCGTTTTTGTTTTCAGCAACTGAAAAGAACAAAATGCCAACAGAGAATGTACAGTCCGGTTTCTTATTTTTCACGGTCTGTTACGTCTGCAACTTTCCATTTATTTAGATAAACTCCAACCTTTCTATAATTTTAACGATGCCTTTTCAACAGTCAGCTCGTAAAATTTTTTCCTTCAAATTCTTTTAGAAAAAAAACTTTATTACAATCTCAATAACATTTTGTAATGATCTTACCTTTTCTGAGTTACGATACAGCATTCCCAACAATTTTTCGCTCTCTCCAATTATAAATAAAAAGCTTTTTTTTTTAAACAATTTTATCAACAATTTATATTGATATTTGAATATTCTAATAATGCCGATTTACGCAGTTTTTATCTTGTTAGATCATAACGTATAAAGACTATGAAATAAGCGGCTTTAACAACAATTCATTTTGTTTTTTCTTTCCCGTAGGTCAAATAAAGCCGGTACTTGAAAAATTATCGAAAAATATCGATGCCTGCTCGACCCTTCAGTTAGTTGGACGCCGTTAATGCACGTGTGCACGATCCCGTGGCTTATTGGGTAGTAGATAAAATTATTCTCGATAATTGAAGCTTGAGATTCCGATTTTGATCTCGTGTTGATTTCATTGGCCAACCATTTCCGTCAGCGCTGGGGTATTTGGCATTATTATTACTTGAATGCTCGCGCTCGCGCATTCCGATACCGTCTATGTTTAATTGAACCCGTTGTTCGTCCATGCGGGGATCGACTCGCTAACTTGATCTCCAGTTTAGTTCGGTTTATCAGTTTCCGGGAAATAAAAAAATAATTGGCAGCGTGAGCCGGTTCAACTCACTCCCAGTTAGTTCGGTTGTTAGTACCAGCAAATAAAAAGTAACCGACGGCCCTCGGGACGCTGATGCACTGGCGGATGCGGCGGACGGAGGTGACTTTTTTTCGAGTTCTCGATTTCGCGTTTTATTAATTCTTCTTCCTCGCTACCGTCTCGCATATCGCTCGCGAAAATACGTCACACTATATAACGGGATATATTACAATATTATCTTTTGAATATATACTAATTATATATTGTATATATTGAGTAACATATATCTCGATATATTCAGCAGCGCGATGCTCCTACCCCGCATCCGTTAGTTGTATTTCAGTAAAGTTTCAAGATGTAAGTAATGAAGAGTTTAACTTATTACATACCTATAAAGTCTTATATAGCATATAAGAGTTAATATTTTTCAACGCACTTAGTCGTACGGTTATTTCTCGTTCTCTCCTCTTTTGATATCTCTTCTCTTCTCTTTGCCGTAGGACTGCGTTGTGAAATCATACCCAGTTAACTCGCTTCTTTCTCTGCCATTCGCACCGACGCATCCCCGTCTCGTTCGAAGTTATCGGAAATAAGTTTCTAAATGAGCCACCGCTCTTCTTTTAGTTTCCTCCCGTTTTTCCGGCTTTATTCTTGGCTTCGGACATCCGTCTAATTTTTTTAACTGTTCTAACGTGCTCAATTAATTGCACGTTACCATGTCAAATGACAGTTGCTTTTCTGATCTTCGAGACTGTTAAATACTAAATTGAGTTAGATTGTTTATTTTGTGTAAATTACACAGAATATTCGAACACAACGTTCTATCGGTTTAATTTTACGAGCGATAAAAAATGTATAAATTAATAACTCTTGATCCTGTACGAAATCTATATATATCTTTATAAACTCTTCGCAGTAAATTACGAAATTGGCAATGTATCTAGCAATCAAGTTTTTGCTTGTAAAGCCTTAACCAAACTACCGCCGCCGTCTGTTGTCCTTATTCTTTATTGCACGTATTATTATCAGCTCTCTTTTCTTTATTTCCGTTTGTGTCTCAGTGAATTTATAAGTCTTCGCCATTCCGCTGTGTATATAAATTTCTCTTTTGTTCTGTCTCCCTGTGGCGAGTGACTTTCTCCTCAATACGTTTGTTGAAAATCCCTTGTTTTATGATCTTTGCTAGATTCTTGTCTTCTGCTCGTCTTCTTATTCTTATTTCTCGTTTTGCTTATAAACCATCTCTATTCCTACGTACTCTCGCGCCTCTTTCATACATTCATTTACTAGTGCTTTATGTTTTTTTCTTTATACTTTATCACACTATCTCCAGTGTTCAAATTTTTTCACTTCATATTCGTGTTATAACGAACTATGCAGTTAGTCTACATTAATCCACTTCCACCTCGCTACTTCTCAGCATATACTGTCGAAACTTAAACGTGTTTACTTCTTTTGCAAAAAAACCTTTATTGAGACTTTGAAATAAAAAGGGTACTCAAATTCGAATAATTTTAACTGTATAATGGAATATTCGAACCAGTTGTGACGTGTCTGTCAGAATCATATTTTTTTTAAATTATCATCCAAATCTGAGAGTACTAAAGGTTTTATCGCATACACTTTGAATTTGTAGACGTGGTTATACGCACTACTTAAAAAAAGGGGTGTTCGTTTCTCGTTCGTTCTTATGCTCGTGAAACTTTGATCGCCCAGATTATAATAACGCAATCGAGGGACTATGCTGTTTTAAGAGTGTAATTTAAGAAATGTTATTTCTTTTTATGTTTCTACTACAACTATGTATTTTTAGTGGTATATGCAGTGTACTGCTACATTACATCGTACCCGGGCGTGGATATTGCATGTACTCGCACGGACGCGGCTTATTAAGCTCTTAATATCGTGATTGTACTCGGAATGCTGAGCGAAATCGCTGGCTGATACCCGAGCAGAAATTGCCGTCGAGCTGACGTCAGATCCCTTCCAGCCACTACCTAACACTTGATCAGGTCCTGATAGGGCACTTTATCAGGGCCTGAACAAAAATGTAACAGAGTTGCCTATGAGGTCCTGATGAGGTTGCCCGAGGTTGATCTCGGGCTAATCAAGGTGCCTGATTTCCTCCTCGAGAAAAAAAATATAATAAATATCTCTTCATTTCTTAGCGCTATACTATCGAGTTTGTGAACCTTCTTTTCTGCGAATTGAAACAATTAAAAAAGAATTAAAAATTCTTTTTCATGAGATTGAAATCGGAAAATATTAATAATATCGTAAGATATTAGAAATATTGTTTTTGTATAATGGTAATGTATGAAGATTGTGATAAATACAAAACGAATATTCAACAAATAATTAAGGAATCTTTTTATTCAATCGTTTGAATAATTTGAATTCTTTACATTATTTATTTACTTATCGATTTATTAAAACATCCAAAACTTCCTGGAAGATTTTGTCCAAAAAAAAATCTGACCAAAGAAAGTCCTATACAAATTCACATCAACTGAAAAACATGTGCGGATTTATTTGAATTTAGAAAAAAGGTTCGCTCATTTTTGTCTAAAAATCTATTTCTCTTTAAATATCTCAAAATCACTTTTTGAAATTTTCATGGTGCGAAATCAAAGTTCTCCAAGTATGTACATGCTGCATATCTGGAGAAGGCTTGCTCGATATACCTGCTGAGACCCTGATTAGAGTACTATCAGGACAGCTTCTCACAACCTAAGGATATCCAGTCAGGTGTCTCTATTTGTAGATTATAGGAATTTGATCAGCCTCATCATAAGTAATGATTATTTAGTCATACTTCACGACCTGCATCTTATCGGGCACTCATCGGCCCTTTATTAGACGCGCTCTGTTTATACCATATCAGCGCCTTATTAGATATCAGGCAGCCTGATGCGAATTTCTGTTTGGGTACAGGCTGGAAAAAATGCTGAAAAGCATGTGAACGCTGGAGTATGAGCGATCTATAACACACTTTTGCGTTGCCTTTTTAGTAAGTACTGAGCAAAACAACGTAATTCGGAGTACTGACGTGTTTTAATAAAAAAAATTTTATCGCGATTTTTTTTTCAATATTTTGGCTGCTATGTTTGTCGTGATGTACGCGTATCGAGTATATTCTGCTTTTCAGTCGATTTATGCGACTATGCATATTTTTTACTCGTGTAGGTATATAAAAATGCAAGATGACAAAGGAGTAAATGAGCAATGGCAACTCAGGGTCGTTGAACGAGTCGAAGCGCAACGTCCCTATAATTCAAAGTGAAGCCAATCGACCAAGTAAAAAAGCATGATCAAAGAGCACGGGACCAAATTGTTTACTTACCCTCGATGGTTCCCGTGTACGTATGCGCCGGGTCAAAGGAAATTGGCCGACCGTTCGAAGCTTCGAAAACAGCCTCCTTATGATAGAGAGTTGTATCTCTTACCAGTCGCAACTTGAAAGTTCTGAAAGCACGTCAACATGACATAGAAGAGTAATTTATTTACTGCAGTTTCCGTAAATTTCATGATGTTGGAGTCACATAGATTTTCTCGATTAAAGGGCGGGAAGCATATGCGAAGTTACACTTTGCACTTTTTGTCTATCCTAGGAACTCAACTACAATTACTTGTAACTGTGAGAAACAATTTCACGCACAATTGAAGTCCACACATATTAAATAGTTTCCGTCATAACAAAATGCATCGGTATAAAATTGAATTTCTCACTAGAAATGTTTTGAAATTACAATTTTTAACCCAACTGAAGAACAAAGGGTTGATATAATGACGTGTAATAAACAAGCGGTAGTTGTAACAGCAAAGCAGGGTCGTTTCAATCCCATAAAGTGTTAAAGGTATTTTACTAAAAAGTGTTTTTTTTTTCAGTGCAACATATAATTTGCTTTGTCTAAACCGGACGTGTAGGTCCGGGAGGTGATCCAACTGTATAAATAATTCCAATCAATGGATCAGAGTCTACTGCAATGGTGAAAACGGTGTAAACGGAGACTACGAATGGATTGAAACGAAGACGTAGCAGTTCTCTCACTCTTTTCGAATTTTTAGAACCAGCGATACCCGATAGGTAAAGTTTACTGAATTTCTCGATTTGTTTCGCCATATTTAACCTTACGATCAGGTTGAATAAAGCTTCGTTTCCTTGATCTCAATATAACAGGTTCGATAATCTCAACTATATTTTTAATATGTCTGCACATATGCATCCCTATATATTTTAACCGGGAAATCTAAACAATTTGCCAATTAACAGGTTTCAATCTCAGGGCAAGTTGATTGGGTAAGGGGCGCATCCGATCGATAAACAAGTTATGACTCGACTATGAGTGACTCATGAATAATGACTCGAAAAACAATCACTTTATTCCAATACAGATTAACAATTTAACGGCAAACAAACCAGGCCATTCCCGGGGGAAACCTTTTACGAGAATAGTATCAGCGTGTGCGCCACCACTAGATGGCACACGCGGTAACAATCGACAATTCCAAAAATATCCCAGACAATCCTCAGAATCTCTCTCGCTGCTCGTACCCAAACACTTGTAGGCACATTAATCTATTCGTCGCCGAGACACTGAGGCTCCCAGACGCAAGACCGAATAAAAAAGTACAGTACGGGAGAACAATTGCAATTACATTAAACAAAATCGGTCGACTCGACGATAGAAGTCGAAATCAACGCAAGCACACACACACATGCTCTTACACATGGATCGCGGACCGGTAAAGTCTCGCCGTTGACCCATGTAGGGTGGACGGATGAGGCCGTTGGTTGGGTCGAGCTCGAAGGCCACACTGCCACTATCGGCATGCGAGCTTGATATGATCATCTATCAAATCTTGAATGAAAGCCCTGCCCAATTATTAGTTTTTAATATGGGCCTTCTATAGATTACTTATGTCGAGCGAGAACGATTGAATCGTATACTTTTTGAATATAGTAAAAGTTGAAAAATCCCTACACCGGTTTTATTCCCTTTTTTTTATTTGAATGTATTGCGGAACCATTTTTTGTTTGAATTAAGGGTGTCATTTCGCATGCTGTTATATAGACATGCGAGTGCACTTTTGCTTGTGAGAAAGAACTTGGGTTGGCGCCGTCTAGCGGCTGATGGCCCAATGTTGTCGTTACATCGACGAACCGATTTTTTGTGTGTCGATATATAGTCGCGCATTGGTTGAACATTGATAGATAGTTGGTAAGTTTATGCTCGGACGGTCGCATATTATTCATGCAACTAATGGAAAACTAATATTTGATAAGAAATTGCCTCGAAATCAATAGACTACGGTTTACACGTTCATGCATCGATGGATCAACGGTCTACGAATCAATATTCGACCGGATTTGGCCCAATATCGGCAAACTGATGATTGGTAAGCCAATATTTAGCCGAAAACTGGCCGAAGATTGAGTGAATACTATCTTTATGCCAACATTAGCATGTTTATAAACCATTTTCAATCCACTAGAAAAACCTATGTGGGACAGTACCGGGCTCCACAACTCGACAAAATAAGATAAGCCCAAACATCTGATAAACTACAATCAATACTCATGTCTGAAGAAGCTCGAGAACCACCCGTAAAAATAATCTAAATTCCCCGCAACGGGGCAACTCGGCAGACTTGGTAGGGTAGGTGATACAGGCGTTGACGAGTAGGAAATCACGGTACCGAAAAGCCAAGCAGATTGGTATTCCGCTGTCTCTCCAGCGCTGGCCCGATCTTAAGCGAAGATCTTATACCTATCTTTTTTCATGAAGAATTCTTTTGAGTCAGCTATCGAATTTTGTTGGTCGTATACGACGAACAATAAATAAATTATTTTCGTTTGCCCATTCTGCCCGTGTGCATTTTCTTTATTAGATATCCCGGAAAAGTAAAAACTAATTGTACCTATAATTTAATCCTATATAAAGCGGGAGCGAGTGAAAACCGTTAGTGTTTTAATACTTGTCCGAAAATTGACCGAAAATCGTCAACCTAATGATTAAAGACGCAATGTTCAGGCAAGCATTCGGCCGAACTTTGGGGATTCGATAATCGTTACGCCAGCACCAGAAAACCTACATGGGTTAATGTACGTACACCGTCCAAGCGAAAAAATTGTCAATTTGGCATGACCGTTCGAGTATGCCTACGTAGAGCTGAATAGAAACTTCTAGCATGTCATTATTAGCATGCCAATTTGCCATATTTAGACTCCCATTAGCAGATGGAAAGGATATTGAATAGTTGACCCGACGTCTGTTACCCACTGCCGTCGGCTTTTTGATGCCTGCACATATATACATGACATGGGTGCGCGTATGTATGCGCATCGATAAGTTTCTCGATATACCGATATCGATTTCGTGACCCTCTCTAGTTCGTTCGGGCGCGGAACGTACTTGACTGGCACGGTGATTAATTATAATATGCGACATGGGATCTGATATTTGTGATGCAACATCGTCGAGCCGGTGGTACCACGCGAGCTTCCCGGCAACGAACGATATTGGGCTATACATTTTTTCCGTTTGTTGTAATTAAATTTTCTTCATCATTTACGCGTTCATTGTCGTCATTAGTTTTTTTTTTTTTTTTTTTTTTTTTTTTTAATGCGAAGAACAATGGGCTTGGCCATTCCAGGTTGCTTCTGTTGGTTTCAACGCTACGGATTTTTTTCTCAAAAATCGTTCCGTTCCAAATAGGACACTCTGCACATTGTCATTATTACAACGGCTCGGGACCCGGAAGCGAAGCGATGTTTAGTCCTGGACAGCGTCCTGTCGTTGACGTTGACGCCGACGTTAATTGGACGTACACTCCGCTCTGGCGTTCTTGGCCGCTTGTCTATGCAGGCCGTTGCGCTCCACGTCGCAGTGGCAACAGCATTTGCTGGACTCGCTCTGACGCACACTTACTCAAACAACGCAATGAACCTCACTTCTCCAACACATAGCCGCACACGTATGCTCGTGTCGAAGCTAGTTACAATGCAAATTCCCTTATCACGTAACACGTGATTTTGCCATCGTCACTAATAATCATTCCCCACTAATTTGGGTCGTTATCATTAATAGAATCACGCCGGTGGGTCCGGTACAATTTCCGTCGATCTGCTGTGTTGAGATGTGTGTACAGAGCGGAACTTATGAAGTACTGAGGGTGTTTAATCAACGGGAATGGAATGAGATGAGATGAAATTTGTCGTTTTATCTATCTATCGATGCCAGAGTCTCTCTGGACTTTTTGATGCATCGCTGATTAAACGATCGCTATGCTATGACTACAATTTTTTTAGCTGGATCATGGTTTGTTCCTTGGTGGAGACCTGTGTCACTCGTTTTTGCCATCATTGTTTATTTTCGTTGGACGAGCGAAACCCACTCGTCTAGGATATCAAGTGTGACAGAAGGGTATCCAAACTTTTTGATCAGTCAATGACCGTTTAGACAGTTTTTTTTTGTTGGACATCAATTATATTCATACATGGGAGGCGGTTAGAAGCGAGATAAAGGCTAGAGTTGAGCAGCATGGCTTTTCCAGTGAATTTCGAGAGACGTGCTTTAACGTGAATGTAGAAGAGGAGCATTTTACTATGTACTAGACATAACTCGCTTTCTTTGAAAATTTCTGTGAGCCGTAATACTCCGTCGTAGGTGGTATATAAGGAGCATGTAATAACCGTGTACATGTGAAAAAGGGATTTGTCAGGAAATTTTGTGCCGCAGTTAGGGTAGACGAGCTTCCGTAATCCCGAGCCGGGTATGTGAAAATATTCGACGCGTCCCAGAATTTCGAGACGAGAGATAGGGGGACGACAATGTTTCGATAGGAAACGGTCTGGGTAAAGAGGACGATTAAAACAATCAGCTTTCTTCGTAGAGGAAAACTTTTTATCATATTAATTTCTCAATTTCAAGAATTTTTAAAAGATGTTAAACATTTCAAAAGCGCTTTACGATTGCCGCATTTCAGCATTTTTTTAAATTGTTTATTTTCAAAAATATTTTGCAGAATGGCAACCTATTACTGAAAGTGTCAAATTGCTGGTGCAAGATCTTTCCGCATGCCATTGAAAATTATGAATAGAATCTGGAAATAAAGTTGCTTATCGTTGTTATCGAAAATAAGAAATTTTATTACGTATATTCAGGAGCGATTGGAAACTCACGGTGGCCTTAATTTGATCTTTCATTTATTCCGTGTCGCGAAATTCGAAGCCGAGACGCACAGAGTGAGTGGATACTGCACCAAATATTGTGGCACGTTTCATCTTTCATGCCATCTTATCTTGCACGAAATCCATGACGATAAATAAGCGAGGAACGATTCGGCGGCCGAAGCAAATATTGGTTTTATCTGTCGGATATTGCTTCGAGTGAATAAAATGGTATTAATAAATAGTTTTGCATTAGTCCACCGTTTGGATAATAAATACATAATTAATTGTTTTAAAATACCTATCCAACATTCCTCATCTTGACAGACAGTAAATGCCACCTTAATTATTTAACAGTGTCTAGACGGGGTTTTACTCACCCACCAAATTTAAACAATTTACCGTATATTTCGAGTTTAATTGTGCCTTAAACTTACTTCGGAGCTGTAAATTAAATTCGTACAATAATTTCGAAATTAACGGGTACAAAATATATTGGACATGGCCACGAAACGGCGAATATTCTACGACTAAGATACATCTTTTTCTAAGATTTTCTAATCCTGCGTTTCTGTTAAACGAAGTAGATGCACCAAGCCGACGAAGTGAAGCGCGGGGCTGTACTGATCCGCGCAGAACCTGAATTGAAAAGCAAACACTTCGTTGAGGTTAAAAAATATATAAATTGAAATTTTCCTATGTCTTTCTCATAAGAGTTGTAGATGAAAACGTTCATAATGTTCTATCAAGAACAGAATGTAAACTATTTGAAGCTACAGTCATAATAAAGTACAGTTTTGAGATATTTTTTCTAAGTTTTGCATGACTAATGCAAATTGTTGTAGTGATTGAATTAAGTAGGAGAGCATTTTTTCAATCAACTTACAGATTCATAGTTCTATGTGGGTATCGATAATGAATAAAGTGAGAGTAGGAGGGTTATTCAAATTTGAGTGATAATTATCAGACCACGCACAGCAGGTAATCGGCTTAAGTCAGCAGGGGGAGGGGAAGTTGAGTTTATCACCGATTTTCAGTTTAATTGGAAGCGCTGAAAGTTTATTCCAAACACTCTGGTTTTGCTGTGGGGTGGTGACCCGGTACTGTGCTCGACCTCCCTTGGCAACGTGCCTCTTCGTTCGTTTCTCTGCTCCCAGCTCGATGGGCCGTCGGTTCCCGTAAACGGCTGATTATCACGGAAGGAACTCATTAGCGGACCATCCAATTAAGTCCTGAGCGAGTTAAAAAAAAACTTCGTAGGCAAAACGAGAATCTGAATCGAAGTAATCGGTTTAACTTCGATTGAATGCCAACAATGATACTGCGGGAGATTGTACCTCATTAAACGGGTAACATCGAACGCGTCTCCTTCATTTTCCATAACTTCTTACTATGCACTATATCAGCGAAAAGAAGAAAAAACTTGCTAATTTTCTATCACGTTAGTGGGTATACCGATATTGTTGGATTAAATATTTGAGAAAGATTTGGGACCAAATGTTGGAATTTCGTAGAATAATTGAAAAATAAGTTCGTTGCTGGGATTTTTTAGGGTATAATAGTATGATATAATGACTTTTTTCAACCTCGTTAGAGCGACCGATTTACTGCAATCCCATCAGGGAAAATTATTCCTTTAGCCTACATTTTTTTTCCTCAGAATCCCGTATGAGATATTCGTTTTACCGTTGATTAACATTTTGTACACTTTTTCGAATATTGAAGTAATGTAGGCATTTCTACTAAATTTTATTGAAATGAGGATAAATCATCGATAGCAGTGGCGATTAACCCCCCCCCCCCCCCCCCCCGCGCATGGCGACCCGATCGCCGCCGAGTCGAGACGCACTGCTGAATGAAGGGCGTAGCCAATGATATTTCAGGTCCCCATCTTGATGCTTATTCGGCCGTCTAGTTTCACCTGGTCCGCACGGACTATCAATAGCACTCAAAGAAAACCTTATTTTGACGCAACGCTCTTCTTTTCTAACAAAAAAAAAATGGTGCGACTGCTAGCTTTACATCAAGTTAGCGGTCTTCGGAAAAAAACTATATTTTGGCAAAAAAAAAGAGAACTTAACTTTAGTATGTATCAAATTACGCTAGCTAATTTTCAACTTGCTAGTTCAACGGACCTGGGTTTCGGTTTGCCCAGTCTCACTTCAGTGCTAGCATTAAACAGCCAGCTAGACGAACCTAAGCATTCTGCGTTTACTGCTCGTCACTTTTAATATTGGAGTTATTGAAACTTGTTATGCATAGAATCCTAGGTCATAGCTCGATACACCGCTGATTAGAAGGACCACAACGATTGTTTTACATCGGTTGGTTAATGTTCTTGGGATGATTATGGGGGAGGGTTATTGCCAATTGGAGCGTCTTTCATGGCCCTTGTGTCTGCTGTACTCCACGTCTCTCCCATGCTAGACCCCGCGGTTCTATTCGTATTCGTACTCTACACAAACATAAAGGGATTCTTGGATTTCTGATGCAGCAATACGGTACTCGAGACGCGGAATCGAGTCTTCTCACCTCTTCTCCGTTCACGTTGACGGTGTACCTGCAGACTGCAACGGAGAGGGAAGCTGCAAGCGAAATCCCAAGAATACATAATGCACCCCACCGTCCTTTGGTATGTGGCACGAAAGATGTACACTGGGGCGATGCAAGCACCTCGCTGGGTGCTCAGCGTGCTAACCTCTTTCTCTCTCTTCCCCTCTTTCTCCCGCACCCACCCTTTCCCCCATTGATGCAAACTGACGAAGGAGCAGGGGGTACGCAAACGTAATACGGAATCACGTGCACCGGACGAATGTCAATAGCAGGGACAATAGTCCTGGGAGTGTACGAGCAACGCGACGACGCCGGAGGGCCTTCGACAGTGGTATGAATTGTGAAGACTGAAGGGGAAGGGGATAAGACCACACAGGAAAGGAGATGGAGGTATTTGACAAGTACGGCAGTGTATAGAGCGCTGTAAATACACAGATGGAAGTATAGGGGAGATAGCAGGTGAAGAGAGGGAAGTAGTAAGAACTGGAGGAGGTCCCAACCGCGACGGTAGCATTTCGACGTTGGCGGCTCTCGAAGTGAAATCCTTCGAATCCCGTTCAGAGACAGACAATGCATGTGGTCGAGTAGAAGAACAGACGGAGAGAGAATGCCTAGTATTGAGAGGTGGCAAGTGCGGTCTAGCCTTGAGTCAATATTTAGAGCTGGTGAGCCGCGATAATACTGGTGCAAATCTCTCTCTCTCTGTCCCCGTCCTACTCTAAGTGGCATTCACTGTGTTCTTCATCATTTCCTTACCCCAAAATTCCCTGTCCCTCGTCTCTATCGCCGTGGTCTCCTCTTCGTTCATTCGAAATTCTGGGGTCACGTGAAACGTCAATGTATATCGCGCATTTCGAGTTACCAGACTAGGAAACGTTTCCCAGATACGCGGATGAAACTCTGCCGACCGACACTCATCACCACTATACAACAAGGTTCGAACAAGTAACAGCCCTACACGCTGAAGAAACAATGGGGTCGAACAGTTGTGACAACTTCTTAATGATTAATCCCCTCTGCCATGAGCGATACAATGTTTTCGACATTCAATGAACCTTGCTTATACGTGAATGTTTATCTTTTTATTAATGGAATAATTCTTGTATCTGTTAATTTTACAATACCTTCTAGCCAATTGACTAGCAGGTTTATTTAATAACGAAATAATAGTTAAATTAACTGGCAGGAACATGTGGATCTTTTACACAAGACTTTTTGATATATATAAAACCTTCTATCTAACGTTGGAGGCGGGTTTTAATCTTTTTAGCATTTTACTGAAATGAAACATATGTATATAAAAAACACGTTTGTAACATTTTTAACTCGGAGGTTTATATTCGAGGAATATATACGAGTCATACGATTTTACCGGTGAAAATGTATTTCATTTAGAGTAAGTCATCTGCATTTAAAAACTTCAACGTTTTTTCTTTACCCAACACCAAAAACATCCAATCAAAGTAATTACTGTATAACTTTCGATAGCTTCCATGCCAAGTTTAAAGATAGCTCGATAAATGAATATTTATAATCGGCCGTCTCACTCAGATACTAAAGGTGACGCAAAAACGTATGAAATAGTCAGTTGAAATTTTTTACACTAGTACAGTAGTCACGTCTCTTTATTCCATTGAATTTTACAAAGATTGAGGCCACATTGCAAATTTTCGGAGATTTTTAATTTCTGAAAAACGTTTGTGGTTTGACTAACTTGCGTAAATTTTGAGCTACCTTAAAATTGCACACGAATATAGAATTTTCAATAAAGACCTTTCGTGTCGAATTTGGACGAATTTTTCAATAAATGACTGAGAATTGTCTATTCTAGTAAACATGGAGGTTTCGTACACATATTTGATACGGGTATCGACTTACATTGTACAATAATTAGTACTAAAATTGGCGAGAATTAAACCGAGAATTTAGATTTCATGGGATTTTGAAATTTCGGTATGTTTTGCATAAGTTTGTGCATAAAATGGTGCCAAAGGAGTAAAATAATGTTGAGATGCGTCATGAGTGGAAAAATTACATAAGACATTACTTCAAAACGAAAAATTATGCAAGTTTCAATTCGCGACTTTCTTTGATAGACCTTGCCGAAATTTCTTTTCTTTTTCGATTTTATGATGTAAAGAATTTGTTGTATCTGATGCAAAAAGTCTCAAAGTAATTTGCTCATGATTTCTCTATTCATTAGAATTTGTTTAATCATTCTTTATTTGGAACCTACACCAGCCTGCCGTTTTGCATTAAAGTCAAACACGACGATATCGTTGCAATAAGTTCATAATTAAAATTGTCACATGGCTTTGTCACAATCTTTGTTTATTTGCCAAGTGTCCTCTACGAGGAAGCCAAAATACAGAAAATACTCATAGAAAAAACTCCCCAAATAAAAGAAGATTGTGACAATGTCGTATAAAAATTTCGATTTGCAACTTTAAAGAGACACTCGTACAAAAATTTTAATTTTCAAGTTTTTGGTGCAATTAAATTTTACCACATATCCAAAAAACTTTGCAAACGGCAGCGCCTGTCCTTTGTCACATTAAAAGCTATTTCAGGTGGCCATTTCATCCACCTGATCAAATCACCCTGACTGACCCCATCGGGGATATATTCTTCTATCTATGCGACACATTGAGATCGCCACCAACCAGAACGTTACCAAATTAACCGTCTGCGACAGAGACATTTCTAATAAGTCTACCCGATAACGGTTTCACGTTGCTAAAATTGTATTCCACAAACTCAACCGCTACTTAAAAAAAAACTTTACCATACCGAAGCATTCGCCAACAACTCTACCGTGTAACACCTCTACCGGAATACAGACATTCAAGAAAATCTCTGTCAAAATAAAAATAAATCCAACGGTATTAAAATAACAATCTATTTTGATTCTGGTACAGTTTTTTTTGTATTGTGCTAAAGTTTCATTTTTATTTTGTTATATTTTGTCGGAAGTCTATATTTCGGTAAAGTTCTACGCTATGCTAGAGTTCTTATATAGTCGAGATGTGACGGGAAGAATTGTTAATGCGTTGTCTGAACCATATATGCGCTTGTTTATGGTAGGATGTCATGACAACTCCAGGCCAGTAAATGATCTATCTAGTTACTTAAATAAGCATATACAAAGTGACAATATCCTATATATATACAAGTAACGACTTTATTCATTGACGTTGACATGCCTTTGCCTCGTCAATGTGCACGAAGTTCAACTTATCCTCGCTGGTAATTTTCGTACCCCCTATACAGGCCAATCATTTTCTCTATGGACAATTATATAGGTTTACGGTATGGTGTACGTACCTATCAAGAGCCTTCAAGTGCAAATTTAATGTTGGTTCCTTTCGACGGCTAGCTGGCTTTGCGAACGCCTCACGGCGCGTTCTCGCCCGATGTTCTCGCAGTTCAGCTGTGTCGTAGTGCGCCGTAGTGTAGTGTCTCACATACGAGCCCTTGGTGATTGCTGAAACAAGATTGAATAAACAATCGTAAATTTCAATTGGAATGTTTGTTTTTTGTAATAAAAAAAAGTCAAGTATTTTCAATATTTCGCAATCAGATATGGACTCAAAGGAAATCCTTGACCCTAAACATAATTGAGTAACTGAATAAGTTTGATTAATAACGAATCATCCGATGAATAATTTATGAGAACAGGACGTATATTAAGGAAGAACGATGGTTGTGATAAATATGAGGAGCATTCTAGCAGGGATAAGATACACGTTAAGTATTAGTATACCGTGTACGCAAGATCGCAACCCCAGAGCGGTGTACTCTATGTTTCTATGTGCTAGAACCCGTCTACCTATATAGTGGCTGATACAAGGGTGAATCACCATCAACGTGTTTGTCCACGGAGTTATCGGAGAGGTCGTTCATGTTGCTCGTGCTAGTGTTCCTATTGGTGATGCTTAAAGCTCCAGGGGTCCATCGGATCCGGCTTGAGGTTGGATTTCAGGTACGCAGGTAGTCTCTCTATTCGCCGAATCAGTATTAGCTCTGATTGAAAGAGATCTAGAGTGATGGCCTTGCGGATTGCATTTTCTACCCGGCGTAAGTGTCAGTTGACCTGGTAAAACATCTTTTGCAGAGCTTATGTCGATAAGCTATTGAATGTAGTTATTGCAGCACGAGGATAGATTGGCTCGTTGTGCAATCAATATATAGGTATAAACATCTCCACGAGCACAATATGAGCCCCAAGGTTAAATAATTGGTTAATTTATATGATTTCATAGAAAAACTTAATTTAGGTGAAAATCTCCGCAGAAGGATCACGGTCAAAAGCCAATTGGCCTCTTATCCATCCAACACTATACATCAATATACCCATCATATCGAGGCCAATGAAATGCTTGCACCACACGGTCAAAAAAATATACTAATGATCTCCAGCTTTGCTTCTGTTGTAACAAACAGAAGCAAAGTATGTTAATAAATACCTATCAAGATTTAATGTGTTCTTGCGGGCAGAAATTTCACTCCAGGAATGGACAAGCTTCAAGCAATTTTTGGTATTGTTTTTTGTGACAACAGGTCAAAAGAATAATAAATTGGTCGACAATAAATCAAATGAATTGAATGAAGGCAAATATTTTTTATAAGTAAGCGATAAAACGAAAAAAAAGCACACAAATAAATATTGCTTGCCATCAAAGGATGGTTTCTATGCTGGCAGTTTGTAACACGGAGGATATCATGATTTTCTTTGACAAACGTATGGGCAAAAAAGTGTACTACGCTACAAGAATGAATAAAAAAGATCAATGAACGAATGGTAAGGGAGAAATAAAATTGGTGTAGCTGGACAGTGACATCGCACATAGCACGGCCGAATTTATCGACGATATCTCGATACCGTCGATCCGATCGTTGCGAATATTGGGCGAATTAATCGAATTCGACATTTTGAGGAATATTAATCATGGAGTTTTTTATAACTGAGTCGTTGTCTGCCTACTATTTTTCTACTGTTTATTTTTACTGTAACGTGCCAAAATTCCGTTATTAGGCTCTCGTTCAATCGCACTGGCGTCGAGCGTTGGGTTCTAGAACTTATTCTGCTGAGCTTTTGAGTAAGGGAGTAATAAGGCAGGCGGTAGTTCTATTGTAGAAAACTTTACGTTTTACATCTATAGTTAGGGAGAAAAAAATGATCCTGACTTTGGCAAAATATTCACATTCCTTACATTCAGTACAATTTTATTACTGCCTAGGGAGCGCTAGGACTCATTACTCCTTTTTCTGACTTTCCTCATATAATCGTTTTTACTTGCGTGCAATACGGGCAGAGGATAGCTTATTACTGACCGATAATGACTATTCATCTGTAGGCATGCACCATGTACTTTTATTACTCCCCAGGGAGCAATAGGGTTTATTAATCCGCTGGAAACTATATTTATCGTGATCGAGTAATGGTTAATGGCAAATATGTTAATTTTGCGACGCAATAGAATTTGTGCCATTGTGACGAAGTCGGGTAAAAGCATCGTATGCCACAACGGAGGTTGTGCATTTTTGCCTCGTGTAAATTTCTGTCCTCGGTTCATGCGAGCATCAAACTTCACACTCGGTGAAAAGACGCAATTTCCTCCCATGTGGCATAAATATTGGCACCCAATAGCGTGTTTCTTACAGCTATTCCGAAGAAAAAAAAATCACAGATAGTACTGCATTAAAGGCGTGGAGTTTACGACGACGTAGTTTCGATGCATTCATTCTGTTACCGAAAATAAATTTTGAGTCATGATCGCGATGGTATACGGAGGGCAAGTTGGGGAGGGAGGTCACATTGATTAGGTCGGGTAATTAAAAACGCCGTGTTCTGCTTCGGAAGCGAGGTGTGTGAGATTTTTGCTGTTCCGCGTTATCGAATAAGTTTTCCTCCGAATGCGAGTGTCCGAGTATGTGTGAGTGGCTATGCGCTAGAGCGAGTCCCGAACTTCGAACGGACACATCGCCTGAATTACAGACTTAGGTAGCGAACTTCTTACGATCGTAACGTTTTATGTATGTCTATTACGGGAGGAAGATTTTCTCCAAGTGCCTCCGTATTGCCCTTAACACTTCTGTTGAGTTTACAGTTCTTAGATTAAACAAAGTTAACGAGTCATTGGCATCAGTATTCTATGTGTGGATCACTACTAAATTTATTAATTCATTGATTTACTAATTAATTGTATTGATTTAATAATATAATTTAATAATATATTAAATTCATGTATTAGTCGAAGCGTTTAATCACTGACGCAGCCATTCTACCTTCAAGGTTAGATGAGCACCAGCGATCCGGAAAGGTCTCTGCCTTGCCCCAGGGTACCAATTATCTTACGTAGCGGCCATTCCGGGAGCAAAAATAAAAGAGAGTGAAACCTATTGATTTTTTTTTAGTTGGCGTTTCCGCTCGTCGGGCTTCTTATGGCAAATGTTGTAATTCTAATAGATTACTACACTACTAATAGACTTTTTATAACTACTAATTCATTAGATAAGTTCGACGACTTTGTTGTTTACGTATACATCGGTAGGTTCAAAAAGCAGGCAGTTTTTGCTTTTATTTAGTTTTATTCTGTGAATAAAGTATTACACACATTACTTAGCTCGTTCATTACTGCAACTTTCACAACTTGATCGTAGTTCATTAAATATACATAGTCCAATTTATATGTTCAGATTGAAGATCTAGGTAAACTGCATAAGTATGTAATATATACTCGAGCTTTAAACGTGACGCTTCTTGGGACGTATGGGATGAACTTTGTGTTTGAAACGCGATGGCAGTCTATTTCATAGCTTTCCATGTCATAAGTTTAAACAAATTTATTTTAAAAGAGCACGGAAACAGGCTCTCAATTTGTTCGTCCGTCATTATGAATTTATGAGATATTATGTGCAGCAGACCAGGACAAATGGGAGCCCAAAGAAATAGAAGATATGCAAATACGTCCAGATGTATAAATTACCAGACTTACAAACAAATAGTAAAATCTGTAGAAATTATTCCCAGCTTCCAAAAGAAGTTCCAGGTGAGAACAGAATGGAATGTCTCTACCTTACTGTCATGGCAAGAAATTATTTTTTTTTAATTTCCCCTAAGGTCTCATAATCCTTAGTATAGGCATATTAACGTAGTCTCTCGCGATATTGTGATTTTTTCGGATAATTTTATAGTATTCGATCCCAGCATTGAGCTAACAACCCGCCAGCATATGTTAACACGAAAAGGCTGTAAAAATGCGGTATACAACGTCTCCCCATTTATTTATGTTTTTTCCAGCATTTAATGTTAAAACTTCTTAGGAGCATATTGTCAGCAATTTGTCAGCAAGGTTTCCTGATGCTTTGCGTTTCACTCGAAGAGAAATTTGCTTGAGTTATGGCTATTTTGGGTGAAATTTTCGAAAAATTTCGGTACTTATAAAATTGAAGGACCTCTATCGATTCTTACACATATGTAATTCAGAGGCTCATTACTACTAGTCTATTTGTGTATCGTGTTTTATATAAGACACAAATCCATTATGTGGAATTTCGTTCTCTTTTTATCTGTTGAGAACAAGATATCAGCTTATAGCAACTTGGATTTTTATTATCATTAGGCTGCAATCTCATGCTAAAAACTGTTGTCGCAATAACGCTACCAAGCAAATGTCAGCATTTGGTGGCAAGCAATTGACCCTGTCTACTTGTGCTCCGGTCGGTGTCACGTCCCGAAACCTATTTTAAAAGGCTGGGTGGACGCGTGAGTGTGAGTCGCAAGCGTGCAACCGCGGCCCTTAGCGCGACGGGATATTCGTAAGGCCCTCGAATTTTACGACCCACATCTGAAAGCGAACGAACACACGCCACTCAACGGTAAGGGGTCAAAGAAACGACGAACCAAATGTGAGCGACATGTTTTATAATTCTACTGTTTATACACTTTTATCGGTATACACATAGTAATAAAAATGTGGAAACCTATGAAAATAAACTTCCGCACTTTACCATCTCTAATCCCTTACTTACGGCACTACCCTTTTTTTCACTTCATCCCGAGCTGTTCCGCTTGGCGTAGACTAAAAAAAGGAATCTAGAGAATTATATGCCCGCGTCTTTTCCAGACGTGACATCGGCTATCTGAAATCTTTCTTTGGACCTGCAGTTTGCAGCATCGTCATTTTGCTCCGGCTTCTGCTATATTTGATAATCGGCGAGCTCTTTAGGACCTTACATGGTTGCCGAAGCGTTAAGCTTTTCATTAGTCTACTGTAACGTGAATGAGGACATGTCACATACGTATAGAACTGTAAATTTCCATTCGGCACAGAACGTTCGTGGTACTGGAACAATATTACGAGTTTAATGTTTGAAAGCGAATCGCAGCGTACTCGGGGATTCAGGCGTTTCCCCAGTGGTTTCTGTGTCGTGGGCTGTAGAGCGCTGCAACCCGTCCAGTGTGAGAGTCGGTTTCTACCTCCGCCGCGGCTGCTCTTTATGGATTCCATTACTCACTTTATAGACTCCGGAGCGAAGCGGATCTTTCCCGTGTTTCAACGCGTTTCCTTTGTCGACGCATCCAATATACATCTCAAAGTTGATAGCGTTTTCTATTTTGTTGTTTTTTTCGCTGTCCCTTATACTCGTCGGTATCAATACTGACCCGAGGCTATCGACCCGGGATTACCCCCAATACATAAAAATCGCAATGTGAAGAAATAACTCATTAAGTGCTCGATATGCTAAAGATAATGACGAATCTTACATCAATCCTTCATAGGACATTGTAGCAACAATTATTTGACTAACAATTATTATTCATCATCATTTATTTTTCAAAAGTTTTCACGCAAAAAAAATGACTAATTTTATCATCGCCTGTGCTTCAAATGCAAAAAAAACTTATTACTGTATTAAAACAACAGGAAAAAAAATGGATACAACTAGATGTTGTTTGGATGTTTAAAAATGCGTAAGAAATATTTTCGACTACACGATGTCAAAGTCGATTTTTCTTCCTAGCCTCGATCTATTTTCCCATTCAAACGTGCTTCCTGCAGCAACGGAAAAGCGAGCGTTGCCGGCAGCATTGTTACAAAAATATCATAAAATTCCGACGAATTGTAAAGCGATTCCGTTCCACGGAAGTTGCGAATTTAATTCGAACTGTTTGGTTATTTGCGACACGCCATATTCGATTAACTAGAGGAATATATGTATAAACGATGGTCAAGGATACCGACCGGTTCGTTCGTGCTTCAAAATGCCCGGGCTTTCTATATCCGGAATAGAGCGTCAATTATACAATCTGTATACGATATATATAACTGCTGCAGGTCCGCATATGGTACGTATACACACACATACAAGAAAATCCGACAACACACATGGAGAGAATGAGTTACAGACCCGTATAGCGGGCGGAAGTTCGACGTGATGGTGACGATGGCAGAGGGGAATGCTGTGGAACTAGTGAGTGCTAACGCTATTGCTGGTTGCGCGAGAACGTTTTCGAGCGTACGACATGCAACGAAGCAGCAAACATCCTGGTAGAATGGACACGGACAGCGACGTTCCGCACCCGGGAATAATGTTCCACCAAGCCGACGTCATACTCCGGAGGATCGATCATTCCTAACAAGCATACGGTGCAGATGCACGTGATGCCCGACGGGGACGCGCGTTTCTCTACTCTGAAATTTGCCACGAAAGCAACCTAACGGATCTCTATACGGAATCATCGCACACGGTTGCTCAATCTCCTTGTGGTACACGAAGAGTTTCCGATTGCAGCCAGAATTCATCTCCATACTGTGGTTATTCAGTTTTAAAGTGCCACACAAGAATCTTAATAAAAGCAACCTGGAAAGTCATCATCATGCGGGGCTTGAGATTCGATCATCGATCTTGTTAATTAATTGAGCGTGTCCCGTAATCGCTCCCATCGATTTGATGACGTATATTGAAGTAGATGAAAGATTGTAACCGGGCATCCTTCCGATGTTAGACGTGGATGGTAAACATGAGAAACAGGCGTTCATGACCGCTAGCTCCTGTCCTGGATAAAAAGAGTCTTTTCATTCCCAATTATTTGCAGGTCCTTCTTTTACAGATAATCTTGCTGTGCGCCATAGAAATTTAAGATTTCGGTCGCCAGGTGTTTCAATCTAATCAACCGTTGGTCATTCCATCGACCGACAGACCAACGGTTGGCGATTCGATATTCGACTGAACATTGGCTTAATATCGGATGGTCGGAATATTAAAAACTTTTAAGAATACCGAAGTAATACGAACGATCGCCCTTGTTTTTGTAGCCCAGTATAGGTTGACTCCCATTAATCCCATTAGTTGTGACATTTATATCTCGCATGTTGTGATATGGTGCAACAGCTAATAATTTAAAGATCAATTGTGATTTTGCAGTTTCGACGCCTGCAGAGTCTTATCTCACCCTGTGATATTCATTTGACTTATGCATGCGCGGGCTTTGCGTGCTCACATCGAGGATTCTAGGATCTTGGTACGATACATTGATTCACGATCTTATCGATCGCTTTTCGAAAATTCTTGACAGGGACCCGTTACACAATATACTTCGTTTTTGTCGCAATGGATTGGCTTGCTGTTGTTCTGTGAGTCGTTCCATTGCAGGATAATTTTGGCATTTTTTAATTACTAGTTGGCAATCTGGACGGCTCCGAGGATTCCCAGTCACGGTGCTATACAATTAGTTTTGGCGTTGCATCCGTTAGCACTGAAGCCGTGTATCATTCTCACCAGGGATGCCATGCAGAGTTGACATATGCAAGCAATTCGGGGTTTGCTTGGTTGCAACGGTCCATCATTCTACTTGAAAACGATCGTATCCCCATGAAATAAAGGACATGAGGGACAGAGTATATTATGTCACAAGGGAGGAATGTGCGTATTTTCACCGAGTGTGAACTTTGATGACCGAACGAAGCAAGGGCAAAAATTTACACGAGGTGAAAATGCACTTCCTCCCCTGTCGTATAACATATTATTTACCGACTTCGCTGAAATTACCACATTTTTTGCGTCACAAAATCGGCATAATCGCCAATGACTGTCATTCCCTAGGGAGTAACAGGGTATTATCGGGTCCATATTAGGCTATATTCCGCCTGCACTGCATGTAAGGAATGTAATTATTTTGCATGCAAGGATCATGCAAAATAACCCGTATTGCACGCAACGACCATAGAAAGGGCGGCCGGGAAAACATAATTTCCATGTATTAGATATTATATATACTTGTCATGAGTGGTTGCAAACATTACATATATATTGTGAAAATTCAGAACTAGCGAGACAATTACTATGTATTATATACGGGTGTGTATGAATATTATATTTGTATTGTAGACGAAACTGCTTAATAAAAATAATGTGAAGCATATATTCTTCTTTGCCCCAGTGAGAACTCCACAGTGAAGATCCGAGAATTGCATCAGAATCTCGGCCAATTAGTTTCCATTTCCCCTCCCAAAAGTACTATATCTCTTTATCCAATTCTCTGCAATCTCTTTTTTTTTCACTTTTGCCATATACTTTACAAGTAATAAGGTTCTCTCTCTTTTGGATGCCGGGAGAGCGCACCTTACTATGTAACTTACAGTCCGTAATTCTCCAAACGGCCTTGTGAATTTATTCGCTACTACCATGGCTCTGAGTATCAGCAACGAGTGGATAGCTATTGTCCCACGGTCTCAGCCATTTTCGTGAATATAATAGACCGGAGAGTTTGAATGCTCCCGACTTGCTGGAGTCGGTCCGTACGGTTTAAAAATGTTCTTAAATTAATTTTGTTTCTTATTTTAAGATATACATGTGACAATGGTTACAATAATTTGGAAAATCTTTCGTAATAAAATGCTTTTAAAAACAACAAAACAAATTCAGTATTTTTTTTAGTGAAGCCAAATGGTAGGATTACAGATATACATAATTTTATTGGGGCTGCGGCGAGTTATTGGTCGCGTTGAAATTCCAACAAGGGTCCAGATTGACTTTATTGCCATGTGAAATACTCTCTCTTGGTTCCGCCTGCACTCTAGTGCGAATGCCAATAACGGTATCGTTATAACTCTCGTAGCATGACCACGTAACTTTCTACGCCTCATAACAGTTTGAATGCGTATCCACCGGCTAGAGAAATCAATGACAGAAAGTGTACCACGTAGATAGAAATTAATTCTGATTTAATTCTCGCATTTTAATGACACACCGGGTTCCGTTGCTCTGCATTTCAAACACAGGCGTTTCGCGTATGCGCCATTCGCGTACGTCTGGTGTCACGTCCACTAATTTTATTTTTATTTTAAATAATTGTAAGGTATTATTCACTGTTCTTTTTCTTCAAGCTGTAACTCCGAATATAACCAAGCCTAAAAGAAGACCTCAAACCACTTGACACAAAAAGCAGAGAATTATTCAACGCGTTTGTGCAGGAGATTGAGATGTGATCGGCAATTCGAATAATTGGATGAAATTGAGGGAGGAAAGCGTGCATAATAAAGGTTGACAGCAATAGTTAAACCCTCGGTTCTCATTAACGCTGAAGTTTTTTTTCCGGACAGTCCCTCTGCCTCATTTCTTTATATCCAAAGTTATGCTAAATTCAAAGGATTTAGTGGTTTTCATAAGTGTATTCCACACTGCAAAAATGCCTTAGTAAACAAATTCGTCTGTTTTGTACAGGTGATTTTGCAGTTGGAAGGATACCACCTCCTAATAGCTGTCATTGACCGTAAATTGCATGTTTCGATAATTCACCTACGGTACGTGGAACTACGTGGTCACAAAGAACAAACGAGGCTGAAAGAAATTTTTTTTCGTAAAAAGTTTCCACCAATATATAATATGATTATTAACATCAATTATAGTTGAAATAACTTTAATTTCAATGTGAAGTCATATAAGTATGGACCAACGAATCCTGTGTCCAACTCTCTATCCTTACCGAGCTTTAACCTACCGATTCGTGGCTCTCGACCTACGACCACTTCAGAGCCAGGTCAGTTTTCTTTTTTCTGTTACATAAACACTGTCGAGGCCTGTTCTAAGAGGACCATAACCTTAACCAAAGACGTTTTTGTAGACTAAGGCTTTAAAGACTCTGTCTGTCATCCACCATTTCCTATACATTCATTTGCGTCAACCATAAAATCTGTCACCCAAGACTCAAACATATTCTCATTTCCCAAATGTTCTAGATTTAATGTCAACAGGGTGTCGGTGTAGCCGTTTATTATAGAAAGGGAAATTTAATCAGTCAACCAAAATGAAAACAAGATGCCCCGTTCTCTTTTTAATTAATCCCGAAGTAAAACGCTATCCGGTATGTCAGTGCTAATGTTAACTTTATTGCTATAATGTATTCTACAGAAGGATGCATCGCTCAAGGCCCCGGAATCCGTCAGAACCACGTTATACAGATTGAGATTCAACAATTACTAATGCACGGGCGACGATATTCTCCCGATCGCGACGGTGGTCATGCGGCGTGGTCAGGAACGCCTTCGTTATTCGCGAATGGTGCGGCGACGCCACGAGAATGATTGTTCGTGTAGGGAGCGGGCCCAACGTCTGCTCTTCTTACCAGTAATACCAACTTGCACAAGCCAATCGGCACAGAAATCGAGTGCGTTTTCCGAAGAACCCGGGGGGACACGGACACGGCCCGTTCGCCCAATGGACAGGGAACCAGGGACTCCACAAAGGTTACCAAATTTGCTATCCGTGGACAATAGCATAGAGACCCGCACGTCGCACAATCGAGGTAACCACGTAAAAATAGACAGAACAATAAATGCATTTTTCCCGGATGTCGCGGTCAATGCCGTTCACGATCTTAGTGTCGGTAACGCGAGCTTCAATTTTCAACGCTTTACTCAGACGCAACATTTATAAACAAAATTGGCAAACAACATTCACCCAACGACCTGACACTGATCGACGACCGAAACATTTATTGAATGAGGCTATGTTTAACGCCTCAACCAAAGTTCAACCACGAATAATGGGCCACCCGGTTTTGCCATTCGTTTCATTAACCAAATAACTAATTAGCACGAACAGATAGAACAAAAATCCCGACGAGAAACCAATTAGTCATTTCCGTCTCTCGTACATTCGTAGTAACAATAATCGGGCTCGAACATCCTTCCTTCCGTCAAAAATATACACCGGCGAGGGCCCGACCACGCACCGGCAGTTACAACGGTCTCCAGAAAGATCCCCGAACATTTCGTGACGCTCGTCGATCGGGATCGTTTGACCCCCTCCCCCCTAATCCGGTATAGCTTCCATGACCTAGCTTGTTGCTAAGTAGCGCCTCGCAATTTGTTCTTTTTTGCATGGCACGCGCGTAGATATTCAAACCCGCGGCCGGTTGCCGACGCATTATCACTGACATAGGGACGAAGAAGCTGTGCGATGATAGATGACTATAGACCGGACGAACTCTCCGGGTGATCATATGCCAAGTATTCGCTGACGAAAATATTGACAGGAAACAGCCCTTTTTTTCCCTCATCACAGTACACGGACGGAGAATGATTGTCCTTGTCCCATCCAGGGAGAGTTATTACAGCTTTCTTACGGTGCTTCGGTGCTTCCTCTACCGGTATAGCGCAATCTAGCGTCTCGCTTAACCCTCGACCCTCGCCCCCGACGAACGATATATGAAAATTATTCGCCAAAAATTAATAATCTATATTATTAACGCTACTGAATTCTCCCGAATTTCACCGAAAAATCTGAACAGTGTACCGTAAAGGCACGCGATGACTCTCACTCTCTCCCTTCTGTGGCTATCGTTCTTGTGACGATGAAAAGTGCCGTGTCACAGTACACACACAAGTTTAATGCTTTTTGTGCAGCCGAACGAGCCTCAAATGAATGCAGACTCGCATTATAACGAAATCGAACATTTGAGTTTTCCGCTCGCTGTAGGTTTTCCAGTTTTTGTTATGAGATCAAAGTCACTTTATTCTATGCAAATACCTATTATTCATGTATTTCGATGGGACGTACACAGTTCTTATCCGGTCCAACCGCGAGTACGTATCTGCTATATGGTGTTCGTACAAACACATGTGTATCAACTTGATCAAGACACTAAAACATAAGTTCCTGCCCTTTGCTGCCGGTAGGCTAAATCCCGAGAAGAAATTTAATCAGGGTGAAATCTGCCCCAGATTAGGCTTGCGTGTTTGCCTGATCCGACCCACATCTGGCATTAAATCAGACCCAGATGCATCCAACGCGAATTTACATCCTGAGCTGATGTAACGCCGAATCAGGCGATTACGCTAGTCTAATCTGGACCGAATGTTGCCCTGATAAAGTGCTGGATAAATCAGCCTTTCGGCCCGGATTGGTAGTTTTCTAATGTGAATTCACAACTTCTTAAAATTTAAATGCAGCGAAAATCCGAATAAAATGAATCCTTGGCATATTATGAAATGAAAACCTTAACATATTCACGGATAATGTTATTTATACATCAGGCTATCCGAATCAGAACAGCGATAGGATTTTCTGATCCGGTCCGGATCTCGGTGATGTCCAACTAGCTTGATCTGGCCAGCCTTACTGTTACTTGACTTAGACCCAGCTGGTATAATGCGACCGAGACGTTATCGTGAGGTGCCTTACGATAACTTATTGTTCCCTGATCCTAATTACGTCAGAGTGTCCTGATAAGTAGAGCCTTAGTGATATTTTACATGGCTTGGATGCGGCTTATATCCGGCCAGTTTGATTAGTCATACCTCAACAACCCCTAAACTAACCCTAATGAGACACCAGGCAGCGTGACTAAATTTCTAATCGGCATCGTCCCACTGGACACAATACATCACGTCCATTTTGTCTAGACGCGATCTTCGGAATCTCCTGTTACGCCGTGAACTTCCCGATATCGTGTTTTTCTTCATTACATGCAACGGCTTTGTCGATCGACCAAACGTATTGCACCAGTTCGTTAGCAATTGTTGTTAGCAACTGTTGTTAGCAATTGTAAAAAATAGTGCGAGCCGTGGTACGCGGTGTATTAAACCCCTATGGCCGAATGTTCCGGTTCTGCTCTGTTGGCTTTCATCGAATTTTATTGTTAAAGTTGCTTTGTGATGCATCCGATATATGCTGGTGTAGTTTGAAAAATCGCATGCAACCATATTCGAGCCCATAGAAACAGAACAATAGTGTAAAATTCAACAAACGGTGTTCCATCCTTCCTATCATCGCTAATGATCATGAATTCCAAAACTGCGTTAATTGTCAGCTGTTCGGAATGCATTATGGTCCTTGATTCAAGTTGAATCATTTATGAGCCGATGTATTCCATTCACCCAACAATGCACTGAATGTGTGCCGAGAGTTACTACTTCTTGGAACAGTACGGGTAAAAAAGAAAATAACAGTCGTGTCGGCTCGGTCTATCGATTCGAAATCTCGTTCTCATTTCAAGTGATCTCGTATACATAGTTTATACTATTTCATTCGTAATAACAACCATCGCCAATTTCTCGATCTACGATTGGCAGGTACACATATGTGAGTATCGACCGTATCGTCCGTAGGTAACAACCGACGAGGCCACTTTTCCACCAATCAGTTTTCACGAAGCCTGTGATTGTTCTCCCGTTTTTTCTTCTCTTCGTGCCTACCCTCGCTTACTCGTCACTCTTCCAAATCCTAAAACTAGGGTTTTTTTATTCATTGTTTCTCTGATGCGATCGATCGACCCGTTTGAGCGTTCGGTTTCTTCCATATATGAGTTCCATCAATGTTCACATGACTCGTAGGATCGTCAGGCGAGAGAGCATTGTTTTTTTTTTTCACTTCTGCCATCGCCTCCTTTTCGCTATCTTTTTTTACGGTTTCATTTAGCGCGGAGTTTTGTTTTCTCGTTCGTTCTATAAACCAACATTTCCTGGGGGCTTGCCGTGATCCCAGCGGCATCGGTACAATCAGCACGGCACTGCGGTGGCAATGAAACGTGGCGTGGATGTGAGCTCAATCAGGAAATCGCTCGCGTCGATGCGGACATGGGAAATCGCCTCTAATTTTCATCGGATGTACATATACGCATTCCCGCACGTGAACGCCTCCGCGTTCGAATTTTATGCACGTTGTCGTGTGGAGGGTGTATACAACATTCAACAGTGGGTAAAATATCCATGGTTTTTCAAATGAACAGCAGAACCATCGTTTGATAAAGTTTGCTGATGACGAGTCGAAAGCTTGGCTTATCACTTTTGTGGGGGGCATAATATCTGGTCTCTTATTAATGTTCGCTGGCATGTTATAATAGTTCAAAATGATGTACCGCAGTTATTTTAAAATTCATGTCCCAGGAATAATCGACGGATCAAAATGGCAATTCGAAATTATTCAAAGAGTCTTCATTGCCGCCATTAATCGATTATTCCGTTAGATTGATTGGCTGAAATAACTAAGATCGTTGATCCGCTTGGAGCCAAGAAAGGCTACGAACTTATGCGATTGAATAGAGGGCAAACTTTTACTCCATGTGCGAGTAAACTTATTTACCCACGGAAAAAATAAAAACTATGGAGGACGGAACACGACATACTTAATTGTACGGAAAATTATGAATCAAGGAGCTCAAGTACTGACAAACGGTCATCGACAGTCTATTGATGCACGAATGATACATGTATAAATTAATCTCCGTTAATAACTTAGACCCAACTTCGATGATTTAACATTGAAATATCGAAACAACGAAAGTTGAAAGTTGATCATTGTGTGTACAATAAGTCGTTTATAGCTAATGGTACGCGAGGACTTTCAATAATGCAATACGAGATTACAAAGCTTGAATCTCACAAGTAAAAAAAAATCAAACTTCCGAACGATAGAAATGTACTGAAAGGAGCCATGTCGAATAAACATGTCGAACCTTTTTATTGTCGATGATTTTCTAACTTATAAAACCCTATCGCTTATTTACATAAACCGATGGATGGGAACGACGCATAGCGACATCGATCATTTTTTTCTGTCGCTAACATGTGGGCTTGTACATATATCACCGAAATGACCACAACTCACTATACAATGTATGATCACGTATAGTTTTGAATGTCACGACGAGATATTTAGGAATCCGATCTAATACAGCAGGACGTTATCCACTTCTCACCCTCTGCTCTTGGCGTAAATTTACATGCATGTATCCATATATAGGTTCTCTACGTGCGCCGTTTTACCGAAAGCTTCTTCATACAATCAAATGCCCTTCACTTGATTCGATGGGATGGCCCAGATTTGTGGCCGTTCCGTCGTTAGTCCTACACCAACACGTTTGCAAGGGCTATCTCGCACGAGCGAACGAACGTATTATCTCATAGCTAGCATCGCGAAGCGATTCGCTATGGTCGACACTGTGCGCCGATCAAACTGCTTCGACCTCTCATACGGTTTGTGTGGTGAGGATCGAGAGGGTTGTTCCAACGCGTTTTGCTTTTGTTTGCGTTGAACGTCAGCTCGATGTGTCCAGCCTCGCTATATATGTCCATCAACAACGAGAGCCGCACATATCGATCGAAAGTTTTATCGATCTCTGTCGGCTCGAGCGCAAACGTGGTACGTTGCGTGGCCGCAGTTCCGGTTTTCTGTGGAAACTATACGTATATTGATATATATGTATACATTGGGGCGTTTAAAGAAAAATATATATATATTTTCTTTTCTCGGAACCAAGCTCAAAAGTTTCGTTTAGATGCCAAAGTAGGCCTCTGAAAATATGAGCCCTTAATATTAATATTAAGAATGTGCGCATCGCACTTTTCGATTTTCCACAAGAATAACACAAGAAATTTTGTTTTTGTTCCGATTTTTATAACTAATGAACCATAAATTGCGCTTCAATTTACATAATCTAATCAAATTCGAAACTAATCAAATTCGAAGGATTATAAAGAAAACGGCTAAATTTATAATGAATTTAACTTTAACCTTGAATAACTTTTGAATGAGTTGATTAATCGAAAAATGAAATCATAACTTTTTTGTAGAGCGTTCAATTCTCTACGGAAATAGTTCATGGAAATTGTAGCGCAATTTATGGTTCATTAGTTACAAAAATCAGAACGAAAAAAAAAATGTCCCTTTGTTCTTCTTATGGGAAATCGAAAAGTGTGATGCGCACATTCTTAATATTAATATTAAGGGCTCATATTTTCAGAGGCCTACTTTGGCACCCAAGTGCCAAAGTTTGGTGTGCAGATGCATGATAGTTCGACTACGTATTATAAAAGAACACTTCATGAAAAGAACACTTGCATATTCAATATGGGAGACTCTTTATGGCATAATCACGAACGGACTCTAACTACGTTTATATGTCCAATTACCTACACGACTTACACGCCTAAAGATTACAACAATGCACGTGCGCTAAAAAACAAGACACTTTTTTTTTAAGAGTACAGAAAAGAAACATTTGCTTCGGGAAGATACAGTGAGTAGGTGCATGGGCAGTTGCTTGGGTATTCCAACATTGGCTAGTGTTGTTGAATTGGCTTGGTTCCCCAGATTTTAACTCATCGTGTTGTCTACTGCTAACTCGCCTATAAGAAGTTTAAACGAAGGTAAGAAAAGAAAAACGAACTTAGAGGTTGTAAAAGCGAGAAAAAGCGAGTATGGAAATGAGGTTGATCGGAGGAGAAGACGACGAATACCTGTTTTGAACGTTTTCTTGTAATCTCCCTCCTCGTTTGTTTTTCCCTCTTTCTCCTGTTCCCCGTATAGAGCGTTTCGCCCCTTTAACCGCGAGAAAACTGGTCGTCGACTGTGCAACCATTTTTTTTATTGCTCGCTACGCTTCCCGTTTACCATCTTTACTACGCTTGGCATTGTACACTTTTTATGAGAGTATCGATAAGTAGATAGGAAAAGCGAAGGAGTGCCGGACACACGGGCTCATGTGCATCAGACGACCGATACACAGAGAGAAGGAAACAGTGAAGAGAATGCATCGTAAAGTGGCATGACAGAGAGAAAGTTTCTCTGATGTGTCGACAGAGGGGTATAAAGAGCGGGATCAACTGTATAGGTCAAATTGAGCTTCACCAAGGTAATTTTTTTCGTTTCTTTATCTTCGCGATTTGATCTCACTCCGCTGCTTTTAACTATTTTTTTTTCCTTTTTTCAACCATTATCATCTCTCGCACCCCGGCATTTTCATTGGAGTTCTCGCAATCGCTTTTTTCGCTTTGCTGGATTACTCGCTAAATCCATACATAAATTAGAATTTGGGAGAAAATTTCCATCATTCGAAGCTAGTGGGGGGAGAATTGCAGGGGGAAAAGGGAAGGCAGGCGGTAAAGCTCATTCGGAAAGGCCGTACGGAAGAGAAATGAGAAAATATTTCGCCTCGAGCTTCTCCGACATCAGTTCTCTTTATGTCACGTCATTAGCATGCCATAGTCCGTTAAACGATAAAAAATAAAACTTTTGTGCAAAAGGGTTGTATCATTCTTCCTGCACATATTTTGTGTTTATCGAATATGATAAAAAGACGGATCCTTCTGACGAGAACGAATAGGAACCGTCATCTTTTTAATCGTCCGTGAAATTCCGAATTGGCATTTTGAAAGTGTCAGGAATGGGATTTGCCAGTTTGCGAGCAGCGAACAGCCCGTAAGATCGACAATATATCTGTGTAAAGCATCTGCATACCATTAACGCCGCTTGGATTCGACTAGTTACCTTCCGAAATCTCCTCCCAAATCTCCATCCAATTTCGTCGCTTTAACCCCAATCCGCTCGCAGGCTTAAAGCCTACTTTATACAGCATAACTGTCAAGGCACTAAGTGGAAGTGGCGAGAAAGGAAAGCTTTTTTTTAAATCACGAATCGATACCGAGCCGCCAGTAGCGTAGTTAGGAGAGATTTATCTTTCTTCGAAGAAAAGCGACGCGGGCCGTAAAGAGACGACGGATGTGTTTAAGAGTTAATGCCGTTGGGATCGTTAACCGGGAATCAAGAAAGATTATCGCGAATGACAGAGGTGGAACTGATGCAGAGGCGGATATGTCCATAGTCACCGATAGTACCACGTTCTCAACGTGATCGATGCCTCTTCGAATATATTGAACCACTGGCCACGAAAAACATACGAAATGGCGTTCGAAGACGAAAACAAATGTTCGAAGCTCGTTATCATGTTCTCTCGCGCAGCCTCCGTTAAATCTCACCCCCACACCGGCGCACGTGGGCTTACCATGGAAGACAAGACAGTATACTCAGCATTTCCTTTTACCAGTAAAACTCTTTTTCTCCACAGAGGAAAGATTTTCTCGGAAGAAAAATTGATAGAACATGAGTCTGACGTGGGAAAAAACCGGGTGCATATACATATATTTTCGTGCCTGAGTAATTCTCAATCATATAAATCCTCGTGCCACGCATCGTTATGTGATAACAATGCGAAACAGAGGGATCGATATGGAATGCACATTAGGTACATTGATATAACAACTTGCGTTATACATCGAGAGAGAGAGCGGTAAGCCCTTTATCGAAAAAGCTCTTGCTCCCGTTTCAACCTCGAGAGAAAAAAGACAAACGATACACCAATAATTCATTTTTATTATAAATTATTCAATGTTGAAAAGAGGCGACGAGATCACAACTCGGTTTGAGAATTTTTTCATTTCTCAATTGCAAATGGCATACCGACTTCTCAGCCTAATGAAGCTATTGTTTTATACTTACTCCACTTCCATCGCTTCTTGATTCAAAGAAAAATCCTCCAATAGACTTTCATTTTTGTGATATCTCATTTACTTCGGCAATGGAAAATTTGAACTTCGAATTGTTTCCAATATTCTCGCTTGATATAATGAGGACACGGCATCATTGTCTCTAGGGATTCTATTTAAAGGACCAATTGGAGTCTTATTCTCTCTTATTAAACTCTATCGTTCACTCGGGGACTTCGATCTCGTGTTACCCTCAAGCCAACGTCATCACTTGTGAACCTGGTCATTACTGATTATAATGAAATTCCGGAGAGCAATTTGCATCGGCCCGTGCACACCGACCGGTAGTAAACACAAACGTGGGTAAACATAAGTTTGTGTACCCAGGCATAATAAAGTACTCGTCTTGGTGATTGAGGGTGGACGAACATGATATCGTATAGTAAGAAACCCGAACGCTCGTTTCGCCTCTCAACAGAGTGGAGAGCGAAGTTACCCGTCCGTGGCAAGAGTAACAACGCGAGGAGTGAAGGAACGAGGTGGGATCATTGTACTAACGTGCAGTAAAGCAAGTGTTGAGAGATAGTTTTCCAAGTTTACTGCTCCTGTGGGCCAGAGAATAAGCTGTCTCGTAGCTCGTGCAGAAGATATCGGTTTATGCACGCCTGTAAATTATGCTGTTTCGTTACTGAAATTCACGAAATTGATGTTACGACATGGTATTCGGATTTTTTGTACAGGGACGACAACAAAATGTTGTCATGTATTATTGTAAGGGTGAGTGTCAGATTGTAACAGGGGTAATGATCCTCGTACGATGATCATTTTTAATAAAAATAGCTACTATCAAAATATTTAAAATGTACGATTGCCGAAACCTTATTACTCATTTCTCTCGTTGTAGTTCTACCATAAAAGTTGCTCAAGTTTGGTGAACTTCAGGCTCCGTAAGTAGATAAAAGTACGTCAATTTAAGTCAATAATACAACCAAAAATATTTACCCGATGTATCAACATGACATAATGATATAATGTAAACCGATTTGAAACAGTTTTACTCGACAAGTATGAAAATGTAATTTTTTTTTTCAACTACCTTGAATGTTTGATACTTGAGAGAACTTACAACAAACAATACAAAAGAAGAAGCCGTGAATAAATCATTTTAAAAAATACGAGCATTCACACAATTCTTACAAGAAAATGGAAAGTTGTAACCACGAATAAGTTCCCTATTCGCATTTTGTATACACATAATTAGTCATAAGTAGCCAAATGGAAACACTCTTCCCCTTCTGCCAAGATTATTGGAAATCAATAAAAATAGATCTACCTATACCACCTTGCCGCGCCAGGCAATCAAATAAAGCAAGTAGGGTCTATCGCCTTGCACTGGCTGAGAGATCACCGGTATCGGCACACAACGCAATGCCGAATAGCTGGATAACTCTGGACGATGTGCAAAATTTTATACCAAAAATTGATGGCAAAAATGTGGCACCGAACGATTTTATACGCGCTCGCAATAAAGTTGCGAAAAAATTATAGTAAAAACTATGCCATACTACAGCCACTCCTACAGGACCTCACAGATGCGCTCGAAATCCCGGTCGTTTCTATGATCTTGAAATCGAATTAAAATAAAATTCCCAGAACTTCGATGAGTCTGCCCTCGATTACGCGACGCGCACGCAAAACATCACGACTTGAATCAAAAACAGACTGCAGGAAGTCTACCGAACACCAGATCAACAAAATTACCTACACAACTGAACTACCGAAATTCAACAAACAGTAATACTAACATTCATTTACGTCATATATGACAAAATCGTCTAAATAATTATGCAAACAAATTTCTTAACCTTCGACAGCGCAGTCAGCACAGCGCTGAACATTGAGAACGAACTCGTCCGCAGACAATCGGCACACCAAGGTCGATAACGCGATGAATCAATCTAGGGACAATAGCCCCTCGAAAGCGAAAATTTTTTTCACATAACTAACCGATAACAATGAACTAACATTTTTCAAAGTCTACCGCGAAAAACCCACGCATTCAACATCAGAATGTTACTGCGTGCAACGGATGCATGAAAATACGAACACAGACGCCAACAGCCGTCAATACCGTGACACACCAAGGAATTTTCGACACAATTCGCGTGGAAATTTCGACAACAATACTCGCGGCCGTTGCCCGAACAATCCACGCGGTCATAATCAAAATAATCAGTGCAATAAATATCAAAATAGTCCACACGGTAACTACCAGAAATTACCGAAACAACTAACGCTGTAACTATCAAAACAACTCAGGCGAAGACTATTCAAACAATTCGCGCAAAAATTATCACAATAACCAGCGAAATAACTATCGAGACAAGCAACGCAAAATTATCGCAATAACTCATGCGATTACAAGGGTAATCCACACCAAAGCAACTCATGGAACAGTAACTATCAGAACATCCCGCGATGAAACGATTCGTGGCACCGGAACTATGATAATGGCTATAATAATTACCAAAACGATACGTGACAATTCCCAAGACGAAAATTGTCGTGGTGACTCGCGTAACCGAAACAGTCGAGATAACGCGAAGGGTAGACAGACCCCGAACAACCCTTGAAACTCACAAAAATCAGCACATCAATCAAGCCTCAATGCGGAGCAAATCGAACAGGTTGTCGAACGACTGCTTAAAAAAAACACAAAGCGCAAACCAAAGCTGAATCTGTAAAACGTGTAGGTGTTAATCACGTAAGAAGCATAGAGAGTAGTATAGTTATTAGAAAAGCGACAATGAAATTGAGATGATCGCCGCGACGTAAACCATCAATGGGGACCCTAAATTTACCAAATTAATTTTCCAGAAACAGGCTTTGTTTGTCGCCGACACCGGAGCAGAAATAAACCTGTTGAAACAATCGTTACCCAGTTTGCGTACGAAAGAAGATCCGACCGTGGTATACGAGCTGAGTGGAAGTACTGACGGTACAGCGGAAACATTCGGTAGATGCTACCTGAGAATCAAAGGATTTAGAGTCGAGTTTCACCAAAAAGAAGACTTTTTCATCATGGTGCAGAACGCTACACTCGGCGCCGTCTTCTTTAGGGGGGTTCCAGGCGATATTCTCTACAGCGAGGCCTGAATAACATTCGCTAACTTCAAAATTCCACACGAGAGTTTCGAACGAGTAACAACGGTTGCTAGATCAGAACTCGTCTACCTGTAAGATTACAGCCAACAGACTTCGACAAAAGATATATCCCGAAAATGGACGTTGGTCGTCGTTTTTATTCAGGCAACGAGGTCGTGAAAAACACTAATGAAATTGCGTATCTTTGCGCGATTTAATCGCATTATTGCGAAATAATTTTAGACATTTTTAAGGTCGGCTAATACCAGTAGACGCTGTTTTGGAAAAACCAATCGTTGACATCACTTCGGGCAACTTTCACAATTCTAAGCATAAAAACTATGCAGAAGCATACTCGATACAGCTTAACGATTAATCCAAGCTCGAAGCCATTTGAGCTCTTTTATAACTAGACCACCTTAAACCAAACGTAGAGCGAAACTAGACATAGCAGATAATAAAAAATAGCGTATTATAAGAGACTTTCGAAAGCTTAGATGTGTATCCACTTCAGAATATCATTCATATGTTGGATTAGTTGGGTAACACCCATTATTTTTCCACATTGGACTTGGCGTCTGGTTTTTACTATATTGAGATGCATCCAGCGGGTAGGCAAAAAACAGCTTTCTCGACCCCGAATGGACATTACGAGTACCGTCGAATGTCATTTCAGACTTACAACGCGCCAGCAACCTTCCAGAGGTTGATGGACACCGTACTATCCGGACTGCAAGGCACAAACTTACTTGTCTATTCAGCCGAGATAGTAATATACGCACAGGCCGTGGCGGAACACGAGAACAGATTTAAAGCTTCAGCAAGACGCTTAACACCAAGCGAGTCTAACACTACAAACAGAGAAAAGTCACTTTCTGAAGAGAGAAGTGAGACTTATGTGAGACACATCATATGCTCAGCTGGCGCTCGACCAAATTGCCATAATGTACACGCAGTCAAAATTCTCAAATAACAATCAAGATATCAACAATCAACGAAATTTAGTATAAAAAACACACAAACGTAGGACATCTACATAAATTGAAAATATTTAGAAACAACTGTCCTAAAAAAGCTTTTAATTTATATTGGATCACACTTGACAAAGATCAACAAATGTAAAGAAATCTCTAACATCCGATGTGGGGGCATCGTTTTTCCTAAAGGGGGATTGGAACGGCCCCAGCCTCTTCGAAAAGGCGAGCGTTATTTTTTGTCACCGCGTCTTAATTCAAAGAAGCTTTGCAGGTTACCTGCATCCGGTCTTACGGATGGAGACGTGAGACGAGCCCTTATCCCTAGCGTCTTGACACCCTGTCGCGACTTTGTTTCTTCGCCGCAGGGTCTGAGGCCCCCAGCCGGACACCCCGCCATGCACAGTCCAGTTCGAACCACGGAACGGTACACTTCTCTAAATTAACAGTCTAATTGTTGCGACTAATAAAAGGATTATAGAGATAATCTGACTGGGAATCATTTAAATATCCATCACTCGAGAATCTGGACGTGTCAAAATTCTCGAGAACATTATGAGACCGTAGAATGAAATTAGGTACCCAAAGCGTTGCTAAATGCCGAAGACGTGCCATCACTTTGGAGAGGGATGAACGAAGAGATGATGCGAAGGGGTAGCGGGAAAAGGCTGAGGCGGGATAAAAAGGATATAAAAAAAAAGAATGGTTAAAAGAGGCTGGGGAAAAAATTCCTGAGTGGATCGAAAAGGATGGGGGAAGGAGAGTGAATGAGAAGACTGAGAAAGGCAAAACGTGAGAATGAAAAGGAAGAGGTGAGTTCTACCTCTGTGGACGACGCGACTTTCATGACGCTCCCTCCTTCCCCTTCAAAACGAAGAGCCCTCGACGGGCACTACTCGACCCCGATGTAACGACCTTGCACACGCGCTGTAACTCAATCTTTATATAAAATCTTCTTATCGTCGAGCAGCAGGTGCGAGCCGCTCGTACCACTGGGGGAAAGCGGACAAGAGCATTCCGGTATAGAGACGGCTGCCAGGGTAACTCATATCTATTATATTATATACATATATATACTTCTATGTACTATACTTATAAGATGAGGATGTGAAAGGTAATTTTCGCCCCGAGGCACATACCAACTTTGATCTAAGCTCTCTATTTTTTTTTCATCTTCCTGTCGGAATTCGATCTCCGCAAATACTTCTTCATTTATTTTTTCATACAAGGTCGCGAACTCAATTACTCATTTCATTCGCAGAAGATTTACATAGGGTAGGAAGCGAAGGTCAAATGATTATCTTATGTTCTTCGCTCATGGTGATGTTTGTTGGAACGGAGATATAAGAAACGGATGGAGTATGATGAGGGAGAGAAAGCGCAACCGCTTAAGGCTCCGTTGACCAACGAGTAAAACTCGTATTCACTTTGACGTCTCCCACGCTTTCAGAAGAGTAGTTTACCTACTATCTGTTTCGTTCATCCGCGTGTACATATGTATGCCCAATACTCAAAGTATTTGCTTCAGCCTTCATGCATTTTTCTATTCTTATCCCTGTCGGCTCTTTATTTTTTTACTGTAACCTCGGCTATCACTATTTCATTCACTTCTACTCTCTGGCTCTACAGTCATGTCCATACCCTTTCTCGGACTTGCTTTCACTGCACCGCTAACACCGGTCCTTGCGTACAGTCTTATTCCATTCCCGTGGCGCAGGTAGTTTACCACGAAGGCCTGCAGCGTCCGTAATTCCTACGTATGTGTCGATGTATACGCAGACCTACGTGGTAACTACGTTTTCACACTTCCGCTGCTGGTTCTTAGGTTTCCATGTTGGGGACAGTGTGGCGCGTTTGGTAAGAAAAATAAGGTCACAGTATCGCCACCTTTGATACCACCACTGTTTCCGGGCGATTTTGCCCGACGGTGAAAGTAAAAATACTGAGTATTACGTCAAAACTGTTTCACACCGATTTTTTGTATATATTGTGTATATATATGTTATATATGTATTGTATATATATATACAAAAGATGTCGCCAGCTTTGTCCGTTCGCATGAGACAACGCCCCAAAATGGACTTAAAATAATCGGCGCCAGGATCGGGTCCACGTCCCTCTTCCTTACGCATCCGTAGCGCCTCTTCTCCTTCTGTTTAAGGGGGATTTTTTATATTTCATACTTAGTGGCTGTTCAAAGAGAAACTTAAAATTGATCGGCCTATGGGGGAGGTAGAGAGCTACGACAAAGGAGAAAAGAGTCACCGACATAAATAGGGATCTCTCTTTTTTTTTAAGATCCGTCAAGGGTCTGCCTATTTTCCATTTAATTAACACGTAACGAGTCGATGTTAACACTTTATCCAGTTGACGTAACGTTCATAAGTGATATTGTATAGGTTTTTAGATTGTCTCTTAATAGACACATCACAAAACATTATTGGTCGTATGGTTTTCGCGATATTCAACTTTGAATACAACATAGTCTCACCTCAATTAAATGTGCAAACGTTGCCTTTTTGCAAATAACTCAGCTCAGAGTATCCTACCGTCATAATAGTGATTTTAACTTTCAAAAAGAATAAGTTTATTTCCAAAACTACGAGAAATTAAATATGGTAGCACATTCCTGGCTGATCTAATAATACAAATTAGTCATGTTTACATTATTCCTATAATTTTTACTGCATATTCGAAGAATACAATCGATTTCACGCCTTGTGAAGCCACAGTTTACTTGAAGCGGCCAGTTGGATTGCACAAGTGCTAAACGCGATTTTGAAACTCCAAAGTCATAGGTCTTGTAGATGTCATAATGAGTTTTACTTTCTCCCGACGAAGTTGTTGAGGTTCAATTGCACAATTTCTGTTTATTGTTTCATCGAGAGGAGGAAAATTGTCGTGATGGAATTATTTTCATTTATTCGCTACATGAAAAAGAAATCCTTTACGGACGGAGCTTGATTGTTGATTTAAACTTTTTTCATTGAACCACACAACTTTTATCACCACAAAAACAAAACCCCGATATTCCGTGTCGGGACAGTAATTTAACAAATCGAGAACTGAGCGGAACAAGGTGTTTCGCGCTATCTCCCATCATACCATGAAGGATTAATTCATACATAAAAACCCTTGTGTATATTCCTGCCAGCGTGTTTATCGGAAGACCGAGTGAGCAATTATATCGTTTCAAGCTTGGAAGAGCGATGAACAATTGTACACATTAAAGTTCTATTTGAACTGTTCGGACTAGACATTCGCACACTAACTTTAATTAGTCAACTTATTATATTCATAACATAGCTATCGTATGGTCATCCGCCAAAACAATATCTAGAATGATTTGACCTTCCGTTATTTTAATTATTTGAATTAAAAAATACGAATATTCCGGCCTCGACAAATAGCAAGATAAAAAAAAGCATCTAACAATAGAGCCAGCATAGAGATGAGGTAAATGAGCCTCGAAGAGGACTGAAATCGTGACCCGAATCGCTTTCTGCAGGAGAGCACACAACCCGCTCGAGAGTCAGCATCAGCAACAGAAACCTTCAATTCGGTGAGGATAATTCCGGTAATGGGTTCACGATTACGGGAGAATCGTCGGTGGCCGGAGCGGGGGGGTGGACGACGGCAGTTGACGGTGTCGAGATCCCAACGTCATTCCGGCAAAATCCTGAACCGGGAGAGGACTGCCGATTAGTTTCCTCACCATCCCGTCAGACTTCCGCGCACCCTACCGTCTTTTTAATAGATCCCCAGACTGATTTGGATTATCGCTGTATGTTGATTCTGCAGGTGAATATGTTCGTTGATTTTTAATCGGCTCAGCCTTCCACCCGTTGCGGTAATGTGTTCGCGTGCGAATGGGGAGAATTCACCCAAGGGAAACGAGTTATAAAGGAACAACAGTTTTGAAATAACTTTTATCCCCAGCGGGATATAGAGTGTCTGGTAGAGTGTCGAGCGAGATGAAAAAAAGGAAATCAATAACGACCGAGTATCCGTCTCGGGGGCGCATCGCTCGGTGGCACGAGCTCGACGTATCGTGTGCTTCCGCGATTCCGGTTTATAACGCCTGCCACTCATTCACTTGGATACCGCACGGCTGTGAAAAAGAAATTATAGAATAAACGATTTCGGACTTCACCCTGTGAGATATAAATCTCATTGTAGAAATACGCCTATTTGATCTATCCTGGGAATTTATCTGTAATGTCTACAAACACTAAATACTTTTTCTCGGAAGACTATATATGATATGAGTCAAGTAGTGGTTTACATACTTAAAGGTTGTTTACACATTGTTTTGATAAACGGCTTATAAGGAAAAGAAAAAGATAATTAATATGCATACATTATGTGTTTAAGTATGTATAGCGATACTTGACGCATATAAAAAATAACAATTTTTTACGGACTATATTTTTTTATCCACGTACATAATAATATCGATCAAGTTTGGTATCAGTCAGTTCATATTTAACTATTATTTGTTTATCTATATAAATAATATTAGTTAATATTAGTTTAAATAATACACAATAACAAAGTTTTATCGTGATTGTTGTCGATTCCTAAAACGAGAAAATGTTTTTTTACGAGTAAAACTTGCAGCATTTGAACGCTGGCACATCGAAGCGAATGTGGACGCCGACACTAATATTTTAGGACTTTTTGAGGAACTCGTTACTGATATCTCGCGCTTTAGCGTTCGAAAGCTTGGGTTATAATCATATTGTAAATGTGTCATTAACATTTAAATCCATGCATCGTTTCTGAGATGACGGAGCGCAAAGGTTTTACTCTCGGTATATTGGCGTGAGTTCTGCTTGCATTAATGTCTTGCTCGCTGTATCCGCTCAACAATATGGTATTTTCCAAGAAATCGACGTGAAGACGCTACCGCATCTCTTTATGACATATTGTATATTTATATATTACATATTTATATAATATCATATGTTCGTATTGTACAGCAAATGTTTCCAGATTCGTGCAATATCCGAATTATCCAACATTGTCCGTGGATTAATTCTGTATTTTTATAGTAGACATTTTCAAAAAATTATTTTCTGGTGCATATGAGATGATAAAAGCATTCGTTTTACCGTGTCAATGAGACAATTGGTCTTTATGAGAACGTAAACGCTAGTCTCCTCTCGATTAACGAGAGCAAGCATGCCGGGTGGCATTTCTCGATGCAAATTTATTAGAAATATTTGTTGATATGTACATTTTTTTTTTTACTTGAGCAACAATTTTGTGATACGAAGTTTCGAGATCGATATATTTGGCACGATGGTTAAACCCCATTAGGTTAATGGAACTTGTTGGTCTAGAGATAAAGTATACTTTTTCAGCTATGTTCTTAGTCAGCGATGTCGGATCGAAGTAGAAGAGGCACTGAGAAAGTGATAAGACAGCCTACTTGGTTTCCGATGCTACCGGAGATGGTGATATGGTCGTTGCACCATTCTGTTGAAACGGACGTCGGATCGATACTTACAAAGTTCCCCACCCTCTTTCACCTTATCCTTTTATCGTCTACTGGCCTCCGACTTCTGTCGTTCTTGGTCGACGCAGGGCCCTTACGTACTTTAATATCCAGCCCTCTGCAATCCCCGCCGGAAGTACCGCGAGCTTCATAAACCCCGAGTTTTTGTCCGCTCACCTGTTTCCGTTCCTTCGGCTACGAGGACGAAACGGGACTCAAGATTTTTATGTACACCATTACTCGCAAAACCGAAACTGCAAAAACATTTTTTTTTCCTTCGAACTATTTTCAACTCGACGAACTTTGACACGCTCTTCAACGAAAAAAGGGAGAAAGCCTAAAACTCTTTCATTGGTCCGACGATGCTGCAAAGACACTTAAGAGAAATGGAAAAATAAACTCAGCCTGGCCAACCGTTTCATAGCATGCGTACCTCGGTAACCTTTTACTAAAATTGGCCATGCTTAAAAAATAAAATGAAAAAGCTGTGCAGAGTCTCCTCTCGAGCTTTTCTTGTCATGCACACTTTTCACCGTACTTTGGCGCGAGTTATATGATGGAAATTTTCTTTTACATAAATAAAAAAATCTCATTTATGAAAATAGGAGAAAAAAAGGTCCGCAATACGGCTGTACATGCAACCGACTGAGATAATAAAAATTATACTATGTACTCAGCAAATAGTTAGGATTTTTCCCGACATCATCAAAATAATCACGTTCCCTGCATGCCATACGGGTGCCAAAACCACTATTACTGACCGATGGTCACTATTGATCTGTGCACGATCGCAGTACAATTTTATTACTCCTCAGGGAATGATACGGCTCATTACTCCCTCTGGAACCTCTATTACTTCGGGGCAGTAATGGCTATCGGCGAACGTGACAATTTTCCCATGCAAAAAAATGAGGTTATTTTAATAAAGTCAGAAAAAAATATTAGATGCCAGAAGAAAAGAAGACCATTTTTAACTGGTGTGAGGTTTCTGCTCGTGCTCGCTTGGCTATCAAATTTCACAGTCTACGAAAAAACACACTGTCCTTTCCTGCGGATGATACATATCAAGTGCTTAATCCAGAAACTTTTTAATCCCTGATTGTGTGTCACAACGATCGTAGACTTGCCTTCCCACCGGATTTTCCAAACCTAATAATTTTTTGTAAAAAGCCGATAAGATAGTTTCAGTATATGGAATTCGTTTGATCACCGATTACCGTTCGACAAGTACTGATTAATCTTGACTTTAACTTTAAATTACAATTGAACATAACCCATAGTGTTAAGGTCGATTGTAATTCTCAATTGTATTCACTCAAACGTAAATACGGTTTACACACACGAATGTTCTCTGGGCGTGCAACTTTATGACACGCCAACAAAGTCTGTGTTATTATTTTCAAGACCTCGAAGTTTACTCAACCATTATTTTATTTAGCTAATCGAATAAATTTCTTTTTCAAGGTGAGTATAAATCGATACTCAAATAGAAAAGTTTTATCGCGAACCTATTATGCTGGATCAAAATGCAGATCTTTCGATTTATTGATAATACCAACACAATATTTTATCAATTTATGATCATAAACAGTTATAAAGCATCGATATCGATGGAAACAAATTTTGTATCGTGTCGTAAGCAGCACTTACAATGAACAGTCATTTGGACGAATAGTATAACTCGATAGGGTTGAAGAAAATTGCAAGTGATTTCTTACATGTATTTAAACTTATATTAAACTGTCTCAAAATACTTTTTTATTTTGCACGCAATATATGTGTATCGTTCTATTGAAAGCTAGGGCCGGGGGAAAGGGGAACCGTGCGATTGTTTAAAAGGCAACGCAATAAATGGTTGTCTTTTGTATTCGCTAACCGATAAAAGTTGTTTTCTCCGCCTTACATGTGACTGCCAATTTTCATATCGAACAGGAATAAACATACCGGCAGACTGTCTACAGCTTGTTCAATATTACTCAAATCGGCGCGGTGCTGAACATCATCGAGCTGTACAATCTTTGAACTATTCAACTTTGACTATAAAATACTCGAGACTATATAAAAATAATGAGCACAACATGCGTCCTTCGCTAATACTTCGGTCATCGTCAATTTTACTGTCATAATAGTCATTATCGATCGTTAAAACGTTTGTTTACAAACTTCATAGAATCATTCTGGTTTCGATAAAAATTAAAGGAACTGTCATTTATTAAAATTAGACTCCAGAATTACGTTGTAGTGTAAAATTTGCAGTAAGAATATCAAATACTTGTTATAACTCAAGTGAGCATTTCAAACCCTATCCATTGAATAATAGTACCGGTTTTACAAAAATGTCCAATAAAAAAATTTATACCGTGTCGATCGAATAGCGAAACCAAAAGCCCTGTACGTTGGTTATCTATACTGTGAATTCCGGTTCTATTATCAAGGTTGAGTCATTTTTTTAACATGTACTACAATTTACTGGACTGATGTATGTGCGACGGATTTGTTTGCTTTGGCTAATCTGGAAACGTGTTATATGACAGAGAATGATCGCTTTCAAGTTACGACTCAAGCGTTAACAAACGATAGCTTCTTCAGTTCTTTTTGTAACTATTTTTTTTTTTTTTTGTAATTTTGTACATAAACTTATTTTCTTGTCAATCGTAAAATTATTCCCGCATTCTCGTAACTATTATCCCCGCAGAGTGTCTGTAACTTATCAAGCTAATGCGAAGGTTACGTTACGTTTGTCTGTTCGGGCACTACCTGGCCATAGCTTATCGGGCTTTGATAATGTGATCGAACATCAATTTCTACTTGGCATACTCTGAAAAATATTATTCGAAAGAAGCCGGATAAGCATCGTTCCCCACATATACATATATTTGGTACGATAGTAGAAGGCGACGTCAGTGTCGTTTTGCGAAACATTTTTTTTGTACATGGTAGCAAACTCCGATATACGCACGTGTATACATATGTATATAGAATGCCGTCGAGGGAGTCTGCAAACCGAGCGTATACATATAGTCCCTTGGAAAATATATATATAATGGTTCTTCTATCTCTTTGAGGCACGTTTCCAATCTGCATGACGTCGATTCAGTTGCAGTCATAAAGTTTGCACGTCAAACGGCGCACGCGCAGAGAGAGATGCGAGAGTGAATGGTATGAAAGAGCGACTTTCCACGGTAGATCATCGGGAATAGACGCAGCTAGATGCTCAAGAGTACTGCAAGACAGGTGAAGAGAGGAAGAATGAACGGGGCATTGAGTGGAGAAGCATGTGAGCGCATTTTCGTGCATCTCGAGAAAATGGTAGCAAAAAAGACGCTCATAGCGGTGGGCGAATACTTTGAGATGTGTATACAATATTCTTGCAAATAGTAGAAGGGATATTCTTCTTTTAGAGAGGCGCCAACGAGTATGACGAGGAGTATCGTTTACTTTTATCACCCACTTCCTCTCCCGTTTCACACGAAGATTCTAAACGTAGTTCACAGAAGTGTGAACAAACTACATAACGCGTATCACTTTTCAATGTGTTTCTTCTCGGTTTGCGAAGGAGTTTTAGGCCTCAAGGTAGTAAGATATTTGTAAAAAAATAATCGAAAAAGTAAAAATAATTCCTTTACCATTGATTTTTTTTGTAGTGATAAATGTCTCTTATAAAACGGCTGCAACCGTAAGGAAACTAAATCAATATTTCGAATACGATACAATATTTTGAGTATTGGGTGATAGTGGTAAAAATGGTCTACCTCGATCAGTCCTGACATTAATAATGCTGCAATAGGACTGTATTCACCACTTTTGCTTAGTGTCAAAATTCCGATTTCGGTTATTTTGATGTTTAATAATAAGAAAACTCGTATAACTTAGAAATTGGACCACTTGACTTCTACCAATTTTGTCATGAAGCTTAATCCTCTAATATTCAATTTTTTAAAAACATTTCCGAAAAAAATGTGACGCATTGTTATGCATCATATAGACAGTTTTTTAAGCGCATTTTCTTCCTAACATTATTTGACTGGGGTGTCAAATTTTGGTAAGTAACGATGTGAAACATTAAATAAAGCGTCGAACAGTTGCGAAAATTTTTTTTCTTTCACCGTAAAGATGCTTCGGATATAGAGGGTTAAAATATTATAACATCCACAGGTTGAGTTGCTCATTAGGAAATATATCCATGTTTTTGCGATGCCAGTGGGACACAGTAATCGAACACGGTTAAAACGGATAAAATCAAGTAAACCCATACAAATACAACTGCAATTCGTCAGCCCCTTCTACAAGTAAATCTAAACAATCGATGTGAATGATTTCATCACTAAGCTTTGTTGTTTGCTTACCTTTATTGGGTATCGAAGTTAAGGGATCCAGCGGCGTTCCGGAAACCAGCCAGATAGATAGGAGTAATATACCAACGAACATTTTTCTTTTTCGTTCAACTCGAGCAAACGAAAACCTATCCGACCCTCTCTCTGGATGTTTTGTTTGTGTTTCTTGTATTACTTTCGCTTCCAGCAGGCTCCTTCATCTGGATCCTAACGGTAGCAAAACTAGCTGTGTATATCGGCTTCGTCCAGTTCGTCTTCACTTCCAGTTTCCGTTTCGTCTAAACTCACTCCACTGCTGTACAAGACATAACGTAGTACGAACTGATATCGTATTGAGTTGTCTGAGGACCATCACTTTTTGTTGTTATCGCTCCCGCTTTTTCTCACGTGCAACGTAACCGTTGTGACATCCGACGATCGTTCAATATTAAAGTTACCCAAACACAAATATTAAAATATTCTTCGATTTTTTACACAGGGTTCGCTCACGATTCCAAAATGTTTTAGTCATCTTTTTTATCGATTTTATGTGAGGACATACGATTCTTAATATCGAACAAGAGATGTATACATATTATTGATTTTCAGTCAAATTAATGGTGTAGGGTTACGCAATTTTCCCGCACATTACACACTGTTTTTTTTTTTTTACTTTTAATTTGCTTGCACACAAAAATTTACGTTATTTGTATGTTACGACAAAAGAGCAGTATTGACGCCTTGCGATACCTTACAGCTTCGATATTGATTTTCTAGCTCTATTCACCCTTTCGATTCAAGCTCAGTATCGAGAAGCCGCCGCTATTGTCGCGGTCTTCGAGTCGATAATCAAATCGTCTCAGTCGCATTGAAGGTTAGAAGAAACATTCTCCTTGAAAATGAGTGTCGGATCTTTTTATTTCACACAACTGCCTTTTTTTAAATATATCGGAACACCTTGTGAAAAAACTTCGAAACAAAAACCTCACCAGTTTTTTATATCCCGGCGATGTATGCACACGATAAGCTTCGCTGTTATTGATATTCGTCGGTCCTGCATTTTGTTTTTTATCATTTAATTTTGAAATATTTTCAACTGTATTCTATTTCGTTCTCGTCCTTTCGTCCGTCAAAGCACAACATTGTCGAGCGTCGTCTTCAAAGGATATTTTTTGTCAAACGTGTCACCACCGCTTCTCTGTGTGCAAACTTGTGCGCCGCGGGAATATCATCTGAAAATTAAATGTAAAAACATCGCCCGTTGAAGCGGGGACTCCACTGTGCTCTTATTTTGTGCACACAGTTACAAAAAAAATTTTAATCGTTGTTGCGACTACGCGATGTCAGACGTGAAATAGAAAATATGCTAAACTAGTGCGAAAAGTTTGCGGTGAACTTCACGCTGGCTATGCACCGTGTATCGGACCGTTTATTCCGCGCTGCGTTCTGGTTTTCCTCTCGCTTTTGTTCATCCGACAGACAAAGTTTGTAACAAACTCAAAGCGATCCTGTTGTGTACGTGCATGTGTTTGGGTAAGTCGGTTGGGCTGGGCAGTTCGAGGTTTATCGCCGCGGCACCTACGCCTGTGTGAGCAGGGGCTTCCGCAAGTAACCAATAAACGGCAATGAATGCGTACACAGTTAGACGGTTCTATACTTATCAGTTTTGACAATCAAATAGGTACACTTGTATGATTGAAGTGGTCGCAGTCGAAACATGTTTACGGGACTCATCTTTATTACTTGAATGCAGAGTGACAGTGGAAATGAAATCGTTGTAGAAACCTAGAGCCTGTTTTTATCCACGATACATTTTGCGCTCCCAAATAACAAGTTTTTCTAGGGAATATAGTAACTTCGGGGTTGTCGGCGGCAACGAATTTCAATCGGAAAAATTACAGACGCTTCCGGTAAAAATAATTTTCCTATACAAAAATTCCGCATTGAAAACTGTTCCACTTAACGGGACTGGAAACATGCTGTGAGCTCCTCTGAGAATACTTACAATTTCATGTGATATTGAAATCGCGATAGACACTGTTTGATTCGAGACGTTACTGTTTCGATCTCGCACGGAATCGTAAGAATTAGAATTGGAGTCTACGAAACTATTTTTTTATTTGGGTTCGCGCGAACAAATTGTCACGGATTCTTCTCGTTCAGTTCCAGAAGTTTCCAGTCAAACAAATCTCGGTACTGAGTATCGCAACATCCGCTCTTCGATACGAGAAATAAAATTCTCGTGCTTGGCTCTGGACCGTTTATGCTTGGCCAAACTACTGTCTGGGCCTATTAACTCCGACCAGCCATGCAAGTCGAACCGGCGGAACCGTGCGGCGAACGAGAATTACAATAGTTTAACATTGCAACGGTAATGCGGTGTTACAGTGCAGGCGGTCTCGTTGCGCGTCACCAATTCGTTGACGACAACGCGAAAACGAGCGATGACGATTGTGCCTAACGACCCACGAAATAGAATTACAGTAGCAACTGGTAGCCATGGCAACGCTCATTAATAACGACAAAAAAAAAACTCGCTCCTTTTGTCCATGCAATCGAAAGTTAATGGGGCAACATCTTTTTAATGGTTCATCATCGACCTGTGAAAATTTCATTTTTTTCGAAATTCTACAATGATAATACTGTTAGGATAATAATATCGTGAATTTGTGGTTACGAAATTAATCGGCAATTTATAAGAATCGATTTTTTGGAGTGTTGTATCGTGTGGCGAACATTACTCGTACGTCGCGTATGTGGAATCGGTGGAAATAGGACGATGCAGTTGATGTAATGACGATGAGTGGGTTAACTGTTCTAACGAGAACACGATGCTTCGTTACGAGACGACCGACAAACAACATCCACCTGTTGGTAGACCGGCTTTGGAGTGTCGACTAGCACTCCATTCCTTGTATTTTGTATTTATCGTGAAACTTTTCCTGCCGTTTGATACATAATTTATGCTACAAGCGTGGGACTGTGATTTACATTTTTAGCTTTATCTTTAATACAGACTTATCAGAAGCATACGAGGCAGTTTCAAACGGAAATTCACTTATTAATTGATATTCGTATTAAAAGCACATCTGCCTAATCACGTAATATAACAATTTACATTGAGAGAAAAAACGTATGCGGGATGTTTGAAATACACTAGTCTTTCGTTTTTCACAGCTAAATTTGATAAAAACAACCATTGGGTCCCGGAGGATCATGAATTTATCTTCGGGTAGTTGCAGCAGAACGATGTAGAAAAGGAAAAAAAATTAATGAATCTTCAAAATACGGGCGGTCGAAAACGGAATAGCTACGTTTGAATGTAAAACTGACTACAAGCCCGAGCACATGGTCGTATCAAAGGGAATTGGCCATGATCATGTTACCCATTGGTTTGAATTTAGTAATACCGGTAGCCAAAGTGTAAACCGCAACCGACGTATCGATCGAATAAAAACGGAATGTCGAGTCGTAAGACTTTTTGGCTTTAACGATCATCTTTCTTGCCAACGCATAGTCCCTTTTCCAATAATTCACCACAGCCTCATCGTTGAGATATTGCTTCCAACTGCAGTGGTTTCTCTCACACACACACACACGCACACACCCACACATGGACACACAGCAGCGTGGGGTAATTGTGTAAAAGATTCAGGGCGACACCTATGAGTGACGTGAGAGGAGACTGCGGTGACTTTGGTGACTCGAACGTCAAAGACATTAAATAGTAGAAGCACCGACCAGGCCGATCGTTCCTGTAGCCTCATCTTCCGAGCTTGGGCGCATACATCAATTCTCTTTGTGATTTTCCACAAGCACTACAGATCTCGACTCTTTTATACTGTGAACTAGGAGCACACACGAGGTCATCGTTAAACTCGGAAGTTCGAGGGTTCTTTGAACTAGAAGCTTTTTCTATCGATTTACATCAGAGACTAACGAAAACTCTGGTTGACAAGGCATTCTGCACATCGCACCTTCTGCATCACTCGTTCCCTGACCGCTTTGGATATCTGACGAATGAACAATCTTTATTTCGTTTTATTCAACGAAGACCTTCATTACGTTGCACTAGTTCTGTGAATAAACAATTTCCGCATTTGTTCAATGTATATGTTGCGAGAAATAAACAGCTCGCGCTTGAACTTTTTTACGGACTTCGTCGAAAGCACATTTCATCTGTTGACAAATGGCACGTGCTCGGGGATTTTCATCAACGATGAGGAATAGAGTACACGCGAGGAAACGGAGCGACGATCGCTTAGTCATGTTGTCATGAAATTTGAATACTAGACGTTTACAAAAAAGCCTTCTACATTTGTCCAAAATCTATTATCCACAGAGCGCCACAATTGATTTTGCCGTCGACTTGACAATAATATATGTTGAAAAATAAAAATTAAGAAATTTCCGTGACGCTAAATTGTGGACGTGTGTCGAGTAAAGGTGTATAGTAAATGGGCAAAGCCATTTTGCTGTGTGTTGTTCGCCCTTTAACTATCAAAACCGAGACTATTCCCCTCGTCAACCTCATTAAGTGTTTTGTATACCCGTACGTGTGTCCGTGAAGTGTATTTACATTGCGAAAATATGGAGCTCGAAATCCATTAGAACTTTGTTCGCGAGGGACAATACCGATACACCTGATACATTTTCCGGCAAACTATCATCCGCTGTCACATTTCTGTGGTTGATAAAGTAATCTCGTACTTTACTATTACTTGCGAATCCAAACAAGGGTAAGAAAAATCATAAAATTTCGGAACTTCGACTAGCATGAACTGTAAACATCGTGTTGATTTACTTTTTAACACAACCAACATTGTCCACGAGTCAATGAAATTTCATAGTCGTATCGGCGAGTCCATTTTTTTTGCCTTTTTGAAGCTTTAAAGATTTATTTTTAAACCTTTATTCAGAAAAAAATCACAGTCATCGACGATGACGCTGAACCGATAGCAGCAATAATAGCTTATCGTGAATGTATGATAGGCGAGTTCGGGTTCTCGCTATCACGATCGACCGACAATTGACAAGAACAAACATAAACAAATAAATGTTTTTTACCCGTTTTATTAAGGAGACGAGAATTGCGCGTTGAGCTTTCGAGCTCGTACGGTAAGTCGGGAGGATGCTGTGCGTCCGTGTCGGAATATGATTCGGACCGAGCACGCCTTGCCCCGTAGAGCGCGCTCGGCGCACTGGCGGCTTCGGTGGATACGCCAAAGACCCGAAGACACAGCGGGAAAATCAGCAGTTGCGTGGTGCAGCGAATTCGCAAGTCGGGGGTGGTATGAGCAGCAGGTATGAGTGTGCGAACTACCGGCCGGCCGGCGCCGTTTAACCCCCGCCACACCGGAGATAGTCGACTGCGTGGAATGCCGAGTCTGCGCATTCGCGGTTTCTCGTTCCAACAACATAGCGAACGACTTTCTTCGGACGAACTACAACGTAAAACCGGGAGAAACACATGCAGACTTATAAAAAAAGACGCGGCCTTGTTACGAAACATCTGAAGCATCATCGACATGGCAATTGTTTAAGCTTCTTACAAAGCTGGCGCTTGAGCAGCGAATCGTTCATTTCCTCTGTTTCATTCTTTTGTATGCTTCTGTACTAAGGAAACGTTAATTTTTCATAAAAATCCATAATCCTCTTCCTTGGTAATTTTATCATTCTTTTTCTTCCCAATTTTCCTAATTTTCTGCTTGTAGATTAAACATTTATTTACAAAAATATGTAAAATGAACATGAAAAATATGATAGCTGTGTCTAAGTATGAAGTGTTTATTAGACTCCTTGGATGCCAATATTTTTTATGGTGTATCTAAGCTTGAATGAATACTACACCAATCTACTTCGCGTTTCCTGAGGTGTTTCCGAGGTCTGATCTCAAACCGCCGTCACTACTAATCATTATTAGCCGTCACTGCTGATTTTGGATGTAGCACACTTTTGCGCCCCGCAATGAAATTTGTCGAGCAAGAGCTGCAAGTGCATGCAAAAAATAAAAACGATAAGACGTATGAAAAACGTCAGCACTACGGCGCCCGTAGTTAATATTTTACTATGTACATCGTATTGGGGTGTACAGGAATTAATTGAGAGTCCAACCTCATCTATATCTTTATCTATAGATGAGCTTCACACCCGTCATGATTCGTTGGGATGAGGGACAATTACGCAAAAGGCACGAATATGACGATAGGGTAATTATAAATTTATCCTATATCAGTAAAACTGCCTTTATAGCAGAATCCTTTGAACACACGAAATAACACTATAAAACTTATACATTTATATATATACATATATATATGTACAATAGACGCACTAATGCTGCAAAAAGGTACATGAAAAGAAAAAGGCCACCATCAAACTTCGACAGACTAATTCTTTTTCCTCGCTCTTGTACTAACCGCGCTTCTCGCGAAAATCGTCTCCTCGCCATTACCGATCTCTACCCTTAGCTTCGTACAGCCCTCCCCGTCTCTCCCTTTACAACGTCTGCCAGTTACGACGACGGGTCTTCGTGAATTGGCTGGTTGTTTAACTGCGAGCTAAATGGTTTCTCCATTTGCACGACATATATATACACACATATCACACCTTCCCAAGCTAGAAATCGTTTACTGATTTTCCGAGTTTCTCTCGCTTTTCATTCTCCCGTACAAGATGAACGCCAGGTGCAGCGAAATCCACCGAGAGAGAAATCCGACAGTCCTGGCTTAACTGCTATCATCTTAAGAGTAGGGTGGCTGGATACGCGATTAATTTTGCGTGCGGATTTATAATACATCCACAAATTAATCCATCAAATGCAATCAAAGTACGGGAATCAAAAACTCGAATATTTATTTAAGTTGGAAACGAGCTACCGAAGCTCCAGGAACCATTGGACTCGTCAAAAAACTCTCATCCCCTAAAAAAACCGAATAGCAATGTGGTAGACGAAGACCTTTGCTCAGCACTCAAGATTCGCACATTCCAATACCCACCCGTTTTCGGATTTTCTTACGCCCCGGATCCGGCAGACATCCGACCAGCTTGATCAGTCATGCCTTAACGATACCAGAGCTAGCCCCGATCAGAAATCAGGCAGCCTGACTACAATTCTACTATAGTTTATCGGATCCGTCTCACTGGATTGGTTAAACTTCAATATTCGGGTTCGTCGATTGACTGAACAGAAATGCGCGTGTCCGTAATTATTGAATAACAGTCCGGTGATACCAATAAAGGTTACTATCGAGCGTCGATCAATCATTTTTGTCAGTAATATCTCCCTCTCTCCCTCTCTCCCTCTCTCCCTCTCTCTCTGCTCTCCCTCTCTTTCTGCTACATACCGTCTGCCTATTTGTCAGTTTACATCACGTTCGACATATTCTCTCAAATAGATATGTGCTGAGGAAGGATCTCAGCGCATATCTATTACCGCAGGTGTGACTCATACCCCAAAAGAATTGGTAGTTTAACGGTAATTTGTTGATTCCGTACAATAAATTATCCCGGGAGAAAGGAATGCCCGACAATTATGCAATAGTCTCCGCAACACTGTGGAAGCCTTAAAGCACCGAGTCTCTCATGAAAATCGTTTCTATCACTGCTATTTATCTTACAACAGAAGGTTCGCCAATGTACAACTTACAAGTAGTTCCAAGATCTATTTACGAGGTGCAGTCGTGAGAGACACAACAGTACGGGGAACATTGACTGTCTCGGTCATTCCAGATCGTTTTCTTCGTCCTCCTCGTCGTCGTCTTCGAAGCTTTTGGCTTACCCTGCTATAGGTGAACGTGACTGTCGGCGTTAATCAAAGACATTACGGATCGCAAGAACTTGCGTGCATAGAACTTGCTTCGGATTCGTCCGTCCATTCTCATCAACCACCTAGGCCACCGGTTCCATCATACCTCATCCGCAGAGTCGAATCGAGTCGCGTCGTCGCATTCAATCCCGGGCCGCACTCCTGAAACTTCTGTGTTAATCAATGCGCCGGACCTCCGCTTCAGCGTCCTCCTTTCGCTTGAATAATTCAACGACTTCCGACTTCAACCGGTTTGTCAGAGGTAGCAAAGAGGAACGTCCAATGAGCACCCGTGTAGTGTATCTTGCGCAACGTTCGTCCGTTCAAACGGGAGGTCAACTGAGACCGAAGTCGGAATTGGGGGCGAGTATTCTTCATATTAAAGTTTCATCACATTCGTCAAACGAATATGTGAGTTACACTTCTGTGTTCAGTTGATTATGGCAACAAAAATAATTGCAAAAGATACATTATGATTAGAAGGTCTTGAAATTCATGCGGTTGGAGTAAACGGAACTATTTTATTGTCCCCTGACAATGAAATTTAAAGATCAGTTGTTACGACAGAGTATGCACTGTCGACAATGCAACACTGGCGTACTCCCCTGGCGTTGGTGCTTCCATGTGAGTCATTCGTAGTTATTTACACAGCCTTTAAAAGCTTCATTTGTGGCACCTAAATTTATTTTACGTTTTCTCATGTGATGTCGGCAAATCAGACGGCTATTGGGAAAGTCCACATGTTTATCACGATGACTACTATTCACGGTAACGATGTTATTTCATAGTTCAATCATTGACGAAAGACAGAGACACGTCAATTGTTCCAAGCTATAAAGTACAGAAACGACAGTGGCAAGGAAATTTCAATGGAATTAAATATTCAAGCTGTGGATAGTGCTGAAGCCTCCGGCGATGTTTCGACGGGCCAGAAACGAGGGAACGAGTTGGAAAGGTCGAACAATTGTAATGGAGAAGTAACTTAAAAAGACAATCCTATAGTTGAAATGGTTATCCTCTGGGCTTGTAGACCTCCCACCGTCGCCCCCTGCGTAGTAGCACGAGCTATCCGGATGAACTTTATGAAGTCGTAAAAGTTTAACGATGGCCGCGAGCTAGCTTGGGTACTTCGACAGAGAAATACCCGGTGAGACGTTGGGGGTCAGAGAGAATGAGAGAGAGAGAGAGCGATAGAGAGCGAAAGGGAGAGAGAGAGAGAGCGAGAGACAGTCAAAGGGGAGAGAGAGAGAGAGCGAGAGACAGTCGAAGGGAAGCGAATATCGGCCGGAACACGCGAGGTGGACGATAGAGGACGACGAAGAGATGGGTGCAAGAAAAGTCGGACAGGGTGGAGAACCAGATAAGGACTTCGATTTCAGAGAACGTTCGTCTTCATCAAATTGAAATGGACGCTTAATCTGGAATCGAGTGAAAGGCTTTAAGGCCTCGCACAGCCTTAATAGCCCACGGGGATTATGATAGACCACTCGGTTTGCCGTAGACGATATGCTTGGACCGTCCCATCTACCTAGTGAAATTCCTGAAACGGTAATTGATAAAAACCTAAATTTTGCATATGCACTGACACACACATCCCCCCTCCCAGCCCGACACACACACACACACATCCATTGTATGTCAGATACGTGGCTCAAGTCTAATCCACAACTCTACAATTTATATTCTCTGTATTTCCCCGTACCTTTTTCCACTCTGTGCGAGCAATTACTTTAGTCCGGGGCGAGAATGATTGCTTCGTAGCAGAACGTGCAACCATCGTCGACGCTGCACCCACTAGCTCTCCTCCCGCGCTGGTTAGCTAACTATGGTTCTCTGAGCTAATACACTCGCATATACCCACCCACACTCACACACGCACGCGCTCAGAGATACCCATGAGAATACGCTAAAAAAAGGAGTACGAGGGGAAAAAAAAATTTAAACCACTCGCCTGAATGGAGTAATTGCCGGCGTGTCTCGCGCGGCTTCTCCCGTCTCTTTCGCACCACGGCAGAGTCGACTTCCTCCCCGGCTCCATACAGTCTCAACATCCGTATGAACCACTCCCGAAGGAAGACCGTCTGACTTTGACTGCCTCCCCTGCCCAAGCGCCTTAATTCTTAACGTGAAACGAATTCCGCGCTGGCCATATATTAATTCACTTCTGGAAGACCACCCCGGTGAAAAAGACTCGATGGGCCGTTTGTTCCACAAATCACCGTGTGAGACTGCCCATCACCGCATCCTACATTTATAACTCGACGTAACGGAATGTCTGTGTGAGTTATTGAAACATGACACATTTCATAAATATACTCAAAGATGACTTTATGTTTAAGATGTTCCGATTACTCGAAATAAAATTGTCCCACATTCTGCCTAGGTTTAACATATTTGTAATTCCGATCATTTTTTCGGAAAATGGGTCCAAGATTTGGAAAAATCATTTTTACATTTTGTAATATAAATAAAAAATTCCTGACTAAATGGAATAATATATTATAGCATGCACATGCAAATGTGCGCTAATCTGATAAATGTCCTCCCAAGTTCATAACGATCCGATCACTATTTCAAAGGATATGAGGGTTTTATCATTTTTACTCTAGAAACGAAAAATAATTGATAAATCGGAGAAATGAGGTTAAGGAATGTAAAAAAATTTGGGCTTTTTTTTTCTGGTGGATATGCAAAAAAATAATCAACAATAATTAAGATGGTGAGGGTTTCCAACTTGTTTAATTGGTATGGAATGCCCCATATATGCTGGTACATTCATTTATCTGACGTTCTGAATGTACGTTCTACAATGAAACAATTTTCATCTTCCTCGTGCTCCTTTCACAATTGAGCCAATTTGATGCACCCGACGCGATTCGAGCTGGCACAGTCGCCGTGTACTAAGCAAACAACTTCTGCTGTTATATTGGGGTATGGCCAAGATGTAATATAGTACACTCGAATTCCTTGAAATGTGTTTAATTTTTTTCCGCGAAATATGCATGCCCCGTTTTGTCAATTCGATTCCACTGAGAACAGCGAAACGTTGAATTTGTAAATCATTCCATCTATCGGATATTCTATTTTTTACTCCTGATGCAGGTTTTGATTTCAAATATCAAACCAACAGTAAGGACTGCATAATGAAAGAAAAAATGATTTTTTTTTTGGGTTTGACTTTGATAAAAGATCCTGGCCAATGACCCACCTAGCCACCTACAGCGAACTGTGCAATACACTTTCGCTCTCAAAATGTTGGCGAAGAACAAATGACACGACCGAAATTACGAAACAGAAAATATTGGCGTAGAATGCAAGAACTATTTTCTAACCGCAATTTGGAATTGCATTAAAGCTAATTCATCTCCTACAAGATGAGGAAAATACACTTGATGATTGAAATTTCGTTATTGAAAAGGATTTTCAATCTACCGAGCACCGAATAAAATCGATTGACACGTTGTCGAACGGTAAATTTGAAAAGCACGAATTGCTTACATTCAATATGTGCTTCAGATCGAGAACGCGTGAGGCGAAATATATGCCTAGCAGGGTCAAAGCATGGATTTCACCATTTTTACCTTTCTGTGGAAATTTGTATGTTGAGAATGTCTGGTGAAAATAAAATAAAAATAACAAATTTATAGCCCGAAGAATACATGTTTTCATTGCATGGGTGTCGGGTTGCACATGTAGGACCTGTATACGAAAAATTCAGTAAGAATATATTATAGGAGTGTCATATTGGTGGCTATATGCAGGATGAAGCAACAAACGCTTCAATGAATTAAGTTGAAAGATTGCTTCAAAAATGATGCACGTTGATGGCGTTGCAATTCTAATGCGTACACAGCAATGATCATATCCAAGAGTGGAAACACATCGTTATTATAAATTATTAACGCGATTGCGTTAATAATTTATAATAACGATGTGTTTCCACTCTGAACGTCGCAAGGTTGTTGAAAGTGTATTTTTTTGCAGGAAAAAATTCCGATAGCGTCCCTAAAAAAAATCATCTACATTACTTTTTTCGTATATACACTGAGAGAAGGATTTAGTAAGAATCACCGATGATCTAAGAAAATGATTATAGCACATAGTAATATGGCGTTAGCCTCTCACCTATAGCAGAGAGCCTCAGATTATTCAAGAATGTTCATAGTATCTAAGAAAGACTCTTATGAATACGGTAATTACTACGATGGATAGTGCTCTAACGCCCGACAACTATGTGATATGGTAATATCTTTCAAGCGATATACTCATGTTTACCGAATGCTTCTCTCAATGTAGGTGTATATTTCCTTACAAGGAACCTTCGAGACACGTCCACACAAAAAATATGCGCCAAATGACTACTCGTAGGCAAGTGTATTCCAAAACCAGCGCACCGAATGATTGTACACAAGAAAAAAATCGTCATGATCAAAATCCGTCTCTAAAAACTCGACCTGTTGTACACAACATGTAAAGGAACTCAACAGATAACAACATGTACTTTATCTTTAAAAAGTCCTAAATTTAATATGTACTTATTTGTATAGAGCTGTGTACAATAGCCTGATGTATGCTATCGAGTTTTTGGCGTTTTTTTCATCGTATCGTATTTTTTGTTTTTGTGTAAGTTGCTCGGTGTATACTTTTGTAAAGATGCTGCATCGTGTAAACCCTAATGGAAATAAAGTATATGCATAAAAATATTTCTGGATATATATATGGTAATAATAATAATAATAATACAGAGTAGAGAGAATTTTGTTTTACTAATAGTAATACGAAGAGATTGGTGTAACGAATCGTAATACATCTACCGAGCTTCTACTTATACCAACGCCGGTATCAGCTGATTGAATTCATCGAATTGATCACCGAGCAGAATATTTTTCTGGGTGCATTATGTTTCACTCAAACCACGTCAAGTCGAATTCGGTGGCCTCTTCAGACTTGCCCGATTGTTACCTTATGCCTGGGTACCGATTCTAGTGTCAATAAAACAACATTAAATTTTCTGAATTTACAACTGAACTGAGCCACTGCTGGCTAAAATAAAGCACCAAGGACGTGTTTATGTTGAACATCGCTGGATCCGACCGTCATATAAAATTTATTTGATTTGCCGGATCGCTAAAACTTGTATCGTTTCAGTTCGAGGCCAAGTCAGAACAGGATAAGGCATTCATAATTGTTACACCATGTTTTCCGGTCTACTTATATTTGATACATTGAACAAGTCAGAACCGTATCCTGTGTAGAAATTCAATTATACTATTTGTTGAACAATTTTATTTTGTGTATTCATGTTTTCGTTCCAGGTATACCGCTTTGGGATGCTTACCTTAGCTTCCTCCCAAGCCTAACCATGAACTTATTCTGACACTTTCCTACCACACTTTGCTAATCTACTCTCATTTCGTGCGTCCACAACCGACATACTTCCCTCATTGTACCGCATCTGCCGAGGACATAGGGAAACTGCGAAAAACCTGTCTCAGTACAGTTGGCGATATTCTACTGATCTTTCCGGTACTCGGGCCCAAGTAACTCAAGTACAGACACCATAGACTCAGTAAAGTGAGCCTTCTACTCAACGGGTCGTGCGCCGGCCGGCGCGCGTTCGCCTATCTAAGCACTGACCGCGAGCCATATTACTTTGCTTGCGCAATTATAATGCGCTTTGAAAACTTCATGTTACAGCGTATAGCGGACGGCACGAGGTGGACGCCCCCCATAAAGAGCTATCCTTTGGACTTAAAAGAGCGAATATCAATGTATGGTTCTCTTCGAAGATAATCACTATTCGCAAGCTATAGCGGTATGTTAGCATTTTTAGTCCAAATCGGAGTCCTTCACGGATAGCTCCAAATGCGAGCGTTGTGTGCGAACTGTTCAATATCGGAAGCAAGTACCATGGTTGAAATAAAATAACAAATATATCGATGATGGAGCCACGATAACCGTTGATGCTAAAAGATTCGTTGATATTCATGAACGAGCGAAGGATTAAATTAACTTCTAGCGGTAACGCAATGAAAAAAAAAAAATAATTCAAGAAGTACCGACGAATTGGAGAAAAAGTTGTGGGAATTTGAAAATCGATAATCCCCGATCGCTCGTCTTCGGTACAAATCGTATGAATCGTGTTCTAGTTACTTAATTGGCGACGATCCAACCATCGCCAAACAAAACTATTTGTCTCTTAGCTTCTGTTACGAAAGCAGTCGATGGGATATAATGCAAACGAGCGTCAAACCGGAGCGTTTTCTCGGTATTTATCGAAGAACTGCAGCAGCTCGGACGGACGGGAGGACCGGCTGTTAATGCGAAGTGTCGCTCGTTGATGGTAGAAAGGTTTGCTATGAAAGCAACGTCGGGAACTTGAGCATTATGAGACGGAACAATAAGAATGAAGAATACCGCAGGAAAAAGGTGAACCGCGTCGCATAGCAGGAAAACCGTATTAGATATATATATATTTCCCGTATATATATACGGAAAATGGAATGACGATTTCGCGTGTGAGAAGAAAAGAGACGAATACTTTTTTCCTTCCCCCCAGTCCCACCATCCCGAACGACCAGGTAATTATGCACGGAGATGAGAAAAAAAGTACCTCTAAACGGGGAAATAATGAGATTTCTAATTGAAGCTGAGAAATTAAAAATGAATGAACAAACGACCGTAGGGTACATAGAAGAATTATAGATAAGCGCATTTCTTCATACTAGGAATGAACACAGCAACCGGTATTTTACGACGTAAACGCGACTATCAAACTTTTATGTTTGAAACTTTCAAACAATTGAATTTTTTTAACTGTTTTTTCTCCGCATACATAATTCCGGTTGATCGCAAGATAAATCAAATTCACACTTGATGTCTTTACCGCATGGATTTATCGGAAAAGTATTCCCGATAAATTGAGAGTGAGTGGAAAGCGCCAATACCCTTTTTTTCTTCCGATGCAAATTCCTCATGGCTCGATGTATCCCTCCATTCTATTCTAAATTCATCTATGCGATGAGTTGGTCCCCCACTTTATCAGGTTTATATATAGCAACCAAATATTTATATATGTACTATAAATATATGTACAACATACGTATATAAATCTAGACGCGAGGAACCTACGAATCATATATAATAGCCAATAATTCCTGGGCGATGTATCAATTCGTCGACGCGTCGTATCGACAAGCTGTCTGTAGCCATTACACCCCTTTATGCAAGGTATAAATATATGATTAATATCAGTCGACAGAAGGTCACAGCTCCTAGAGCGATAACGAGGGAAAGTGACAAGGAGACTGCAAGCAAAGCCGTCGACAGCGCTGAAAAAAAAAATAACTCGGGTCGTCCGATCAGCGGTCAACGCCCACGTCTTCAATAACTTTTCACTGCGTCGCTTGAACGTTACTGTCAATCACTTTAAAGACGATGTTCATCTGGCCTGGGATCGTTTTGTTTGGAGGAGGTCACTTTATTTTTTTCTCGTAAGCCAACGCGCTCGCGGTTGCTAACCGGTGGTGTTTTTTCTTTCGTCTTCTATGAAAACAAGAAGCTGAGGACATTTATTATCGCGGACAAATCACCATTTGTCGGAGCGACTAAAAAGGGATCTTCTTTTGACGAGGGTAAATGAGAATCGCGACTGCGAGAGGCTCTGCCTCGGGGTAGATAGAAAGTTCGGGTCATGTAGTGCGGTAGATATGGCTCGTCGTTGAACTTGGTCACCCTCGCTTTCTCCCGTTGTGCGCGTAGCGGTAGTCTGAAGAAGTCCACGAATTGTCTGCTGCAGCGATGCTACACTCGATGTTACTGCAAAGCTCGTATATATCCTCTTCGCGCTATTTCGGATACAATTACATTTATCGTTGTTTGCTTTTGAAGGCTGGAATTCAGTGTCTTAGTGGTCAACTTATAAATCAACACGCAAAGTTTTCGAGATTGTGGTTTAACAAAAAATATCGTTTATACGTGAGCGTGTGTTCTTCCTTCTTTAGTTTTTTTTATCACATGTAAAGAACATTACAAAAAAAAGTACTGTAATCCGAAAAAAATTATGGATTAGATTGTGGTATCGAATCACGTATTAAATGTCCCGGATTGCAAAGAAAAGAACATGTTTCTTCTTTTGTCTGGCTGTCGGTATGTCTTTTCCGAAAATATACCTGTTTGCAGAGACTGCTGATCATAACGAAAATTTGTGTGCATTTTCGACATATTAAAAGTCGTTTTGGTATTGAATGCGATCCTAGTTTGATGCTGTAAAAAATATTTCACTGAGTTCGGTGATGATTCTCACCTATTCATGACATTGGATTGTATGTGAAATAACATCAGAAGCTTGATACTGTAAATTTTAATATGCCTGGTGTTCAGTGTTGATACAATTTATAACTCAAAGTATTTTTGTTTGTAATGACTACGAAAAATTCTTTTGCTAACGCAGCTGTAACTGGTGACGGGAGTTCACAGACGTATTTTTACGCCCTGTGTTACGTCCTGATCGACATTTTCCTGTGTGTATGGTCAAGAAGGTATCTCTTCCTATCACACTTTTATCGTATGTGACGCTGTATTAAAAAATTGTTAATTCGAACATAATCCTTCACAATTATCACACAAAAAGATGATCAATCTACAGGAATTCTTCTACCGTTGCAACTAAAAAAAGTTGAGAAAACATTTTTTTTCACAAAATGGCGACTACTTGAATATAAAAATTATCGTTGTACTCATTTTTTTTGTTCTTCGAATTTTAAAAAAAAGTAAAAATTGAAATTTGTGAATAACGACAGTTCATGCTATTAAAAAGCCTATAAAGAATATCTTTGAAAAAAATCGAAGTAAATCGATGCAGCAAAACTTGAGATATCCTGGGTATCGTTTTAAAAAAGACAATTTCGAGAAAAACGCATTTTAAGCTTTACTGAAAGTTTCTCGCAGTTTAAGCCATGAAATGATATTTTAGACTTACATTCATTGAATTTGCAATTCCTGCTGCATCCATTAGACCTTCCTCGAAAAAAGCAGACATTAGTCTACAATCAAAATAAATACATTTTTGTGACCTCCCGATGTCCTTACAGAATTATCCATGTATGTATAACTTCATACGATGATGTTCAAGCAGTCGTGTATCTCATATACAAGGTAAAAAAAAATCAATTTTCAGACTAAGCTTAGCAGAATGAATAAGATCGTGAAACACTAGTTGCAGAGTCACAAGTTTAACTCCTCATTATCGACCAAATTATTAATTCCGAGGTTCTGATGGTATGAATGTAAAAAACGACAATAAGCCAATTTCGATTATTTCGAGAGGATAGTAAATGTAAAGTATTCTTGCTGTCGATAATACTACGCCGGTGATTCAAATATCCTCATTATCAAATATTTTCAATTGTATGATTCTTGTTATGCCAAACAGTAAATACAATCATTCGGTGATTAATTGCGATAATTAATTACGTAACATACAATTTCCTGTCAATGGTTACTTTAATCATATTATTTTTACTATGACCCGCCCATTGTTATTAGACATCTAATAAGTTAAAAAATCGACCCTTCAATCAGTGCAACGGGCTTCAACATCCGAAAACAAGAATCTAGTTTCCTACGTCCATATGATAGTGAATCGAACGTTTGACTTTTTTTTTTTATAATACTACACGTATCCGCCGAGAAAGCAATAAAATCCGATCAAAAACAGGAAGAAAGTTAAACGCTCGATATTACATCGTCGTCGGCGTAGACGATGCCGTACTTCCCGTATTGTGAACGGGTACTGTGCACAAAGTAGGTAAGGGAAGGTAACGATTCCCCGATATTGGCAATGGTACGTACTTCGAATATCCCGAGGGTTCCTATAACCCCCCCACCCCCTTTGCCTTATACGTTACCCGTGGTTATAATGTAAAATTATTGTAACTCGTGGAGGGTGAGTCGGGGCTGAGGGGTAGCACTGAGCCGGTGCCTTGGACACAGCGGAGCTTGCAGTTTATTCAGGAATAACGTCTCGGGTTGGATATCGGGAAACTGAGAGAAATTCTCGAGATAAGGCTGCGCGCTTGGCGAATATTCGAGAAATATGACAGTCTCATTTTATATCCGGAGTGCTACCGTTCACAAGATTCCAAGAGGGTATTTCCACCGGTAGGAGTAGCCTGATTATTTCGCACCGATCGCAGGAAAAGCGAGTTCTATTATACCGTCCTGCTCCAGAAAACTGAGCATGAATAATTGTTGGAACCATTATTTCTAATGGTGGAAATATTTTAGATTAATTCAACTCCCCATATACATGTGACGGATGTCCTTTCACGGTGTTCCCAGACTTATAAATTTCGATCAACGCAACTAACACTGCAATTCACAGGGTAGAAACTATTCGTCGAAAAAAAAACGTCAGCCATGCGATGTTTTATCCCCATGGAAATAAAGTTTACCGCTGCAACAGATACATTAAAAGCAATGTTCAATTCGGCGTCTTTACATGGTTTACCTATACCAAAAATAGATATCGCTATGAGTTCGTAGAAATATATTTCAAAATATGTCTGAAAAGTGCTGTTTTTCAACGCATATGTGTATATATAGGTATCGCACAGATTTATTCTTTGCGAAATTAGTACCTTATTAACTAATTTTTTAATAAAAAATAAGTATGCCTTAACACTCAAGCAAACAGCGTAGAAATAATAGTTCATGTCTTTAATCACAGATATATTAAAGAATTTTGCATTTGGCGCCAGCCCCCCCCCCCCCCCCCCCCCCCCCCGCCATGTCGAGATTAATACAGCTTTGGGTGCCGATATTGCGAGACCGCGAGTTTCCAGTTACCTGCAAACTTTACCTTTCATATGCGTATTAGCGTTAATTAGCGAGACTCGGAAGCAGGATGAGCCGCTGGTGGATGCGTAACTCAAGGTATGCCAGGCAAACTGCAAAAGCCACTAAGTTCGTTCGAGTTACGAGGCTTCGCAGACTGTTGAATTTTCGTCCTGGCAGAGGGTAAGGGAGAGAGACGAGAAAAGGGAGATATATATAGAGAGAGAGAGAGTAATGTGTGAGCTCAGAGCTATAAGTGCTCGGCTGTCTTCTACTGCCGAGCCCCCTACCGAGATACCACTACCGAGTTCTGTACCATGTGCCTCTATATGTCCACAATATATGCCAGAGGATAGCGATAGCTGGCGTAATATGCGTTGTAATTTAGCGAGGACTCGGGCGTTTATTCGCCAGGTAAACCCCCACGGTATTAAGCCGCGACCGAAACCCTCCTTTAGCCTGTGTCATCTCGCTTCGAGTCTAAAACACACACGCTACGTTACGTTTTCTTGAACGACCGTCGTAAACTGAGCCCCGCGCAGTCCGTTATTGGTTTCTTCAACTTTATCAACCTCTTTCTCTATAACGGAATCGTGTATACCGGGACACGACATTTCACCAAGATTTACGAATGCCAGAGGCAAATGCTGGACGAGCTTGATTAACAGCCATCGATTAATCATTATACACCTGTTCCCATTGTGTTCGTGATCCTTTCTACGAGATCTCGGGAAACGGAATGACAGGAATCTGTCTCTATGACAAAATGTGGATTATTACTACTTTAATACTGCCGCAGCAAAGCAATTTCTCGACCCGACGTTGAGGGAAAGGGGGCAGGAGGTAAATATCAATCTCCAAATATTCCGAACACCGCTTTTATCTCATGAAATCATATCGGAGATAATTGCGTCCGAAATGTTTACTTTGTCTCTTCCGTTATCATACGATCTTAGGTCCTCCAAGATAATAAATTAGAAACCATAACGAAATTTTTGCTATTCTAACAGAAGTTGTCTATTCTATTAGAAAGTGTACCATTAACATTGATAATTTTTTAAGTCTCTGAAAATCCTTTGAATTCAACTAGGAATCTACGCTAAATAGCATGACGCAGTAAGATAAAACACAAGCATTGCAGCACATCATTATATGAAAAGAAGTGGCAATGATGGTATCCGTGAACAATGTCCTACACAGTACAGATACTATGCAATATTTTCTAGGGTTTAGATGCATTTAGGAAATTATTTATCGTATATACTTATATTTATATGCGTTTATGCTGATATGCTTTTTTATACAGATATTTTCGAGATGTGTAAAAGAAGAAACAAAAACGAAACAATTTGCCGAGAAAGTATTTTTTGCAAAACAGTTCTATAATTTTCCGTATCCGTGCCCGTAATCCCTACAGGTTCATTGCCCATCCTCTTCTATCCAAATCGTTCCTCATCGCCAGCCTTGTGGTGACCTGGATCAATTCCCGCACACGGTACGGTTGAGCGATCTCCGGTCCCGAGGGAAGCAGAGAAACGGCCGGGCCATTAGCAAGCTGCATCTCCCTGATGGGGATCAATACAATAATCAGAATTCAGCTGTACGATAGCCAAATTCAGTGGGGAAGCTCCGAGAATGGGCGATTTGACCCTGCGAAACGAAGATCTCGACTGCCCTTTCAGCAATATCGTGTCCCTTTTGACCCTCGAGCTGTCTTCCTAAGCTTTAGGCCAAAATGGCATCATCCACTCTATTTTTATAGACGATAATATACCTGTATCTCCGGCCGAACGACATAAATGTGCAGTATTCGAATGCAAAATACAATATTTGAGTTCTGGACCTTATAACTATAGTGGATGAAGGTCGTTAACGTTTCGCATGACTGCAAAATTAAACTGGCGAAGGGGCGAGGGCAGGGAGGGGGGGCGAAGAGAGAGCTTCACCCGTTGAGGCCAGACGGTTTCTAATTTACTCTCCAATTAATCCTTCTGCTCCGTGAGCGTTTTCTTGCTAGACGAAATATAACACGGGGAGCTACATCGTATACTGGTGAGATATTGTACCGGTTACATAGATTAATAATGAAATGTATAGCTGAGAAAGTTACATTTAGACTTGCGATACGTATTTCTCCGCTTCCTCGTTTCATATACGAAAGCATCAAGAGACACTCCCGTACAGAACATTAACATTTTCCAGGTCATTTATCAAGAATAAAACTCGAAAATTTTATGTTCTTGTAACCCTTCATATTTCAGAGTCGCAATCAAATTTGTACTTCAGAGAAATGAGTATATTTTCTTAGGATCAGCTGCAGAAAACGGGCTATACGGAACAAATGAATATTAATACGTATTGAAATAGACATCGTAAGTATTGACCACGAAATATTTATTTCTGTCCCAAACACCCAATAACATAAATTTTCCTCTGCGGCGATACGCTCGATTGTTACAAATTATAGTAATTTGCGACAGTTCATGTTCAGTTCATCAAATATAGTCGTTTACGTTAGTACCAGTAAATTGGTTTCGTATATAAGGGATTAATCAATCTAGTAACCACTCATAATAGATTCATCGAAAAACCAACGCATATTTCACAATTAGAACCAAACTGAATTAGAGTGAAATTGCAATATTTTTTATTACCCACGTGTACAAAAAAATCAATAAATAGAGGATGTATCGTAACCACGGTGAGTTTTTTTTTAATGTGGAGCTGATAGAATCTTTGCTACTCCACCAACAGCATTAATTCCAATTGTCTGACCACTCGCGATCTAGGCAATCCAAGATGCGAGCGACTCGCTAACCTCCTTGTACCTCGTCAAATAGCATGTGCAAAGTGTCTTTTGTACGCAACGTCCGCGGAGAAAAAGAGACTAAGAGGTAATCTGTTCTTCGCAAATCGATGTCCCGACGCTGTGGTAGTGACTCACAGGAACGGTACTTGTCGGACGGTCTGCGAACACTGGCCGACCCTGTGCCAATACTGGCCCTGTACGTTACTCCCTCTAGGGCACTGCCAGGAATTTCGCTCCCGTTCCAGCGACTATCGATTTCAATGATGGAATTATTCGCCCAATTCACCTACAGGCTACACAGAAATTTGAATATCGAGTGAAACTTTTTTTTTCACAAGATGTATCAGATCGAGGATTTAAATACCTTCCCCTCAGCTATGATAAATTTTCGACCGTAACACAGTATACATATCTGGGAATAAAACTAATTTTGAAAAGTTTAACTGTGTATAGTTTAACCTCGCGAAAGCCTTTAGGGTAGTTCGTGAAATTATATAAGCATTATTAAATTAAGTGAATGCTCGGGCTTCCCACGTTACGTTTCGGGACGTGGGTTTTGCACACGTACGAAACTTCACCGTTGAACTTTTTCATTATTCTTCGAGGGATAAAGGAAATAGCTCACATCTATCTCTCTCGATAGGTTCATCTTTGCGGCACAATCTGACGCTTTAGTATTCTATATGTTTCACGAACGATCAACGAGTCGACTCTATCTGTACTATCGTGACTCGAAGTTGAAACACAGCTGAATCATCATCCCGAACTTGAGGATCGGTACAAAAATGGATGAGGCTTGGTACATACAGATAACATCTTGCTTAAAAACAACTAAGAGGAAGCTAAGGACGGACAGATTGAAATTATCAGTCGTTGTACTGCATAGAATATTTTCCCTGACCTTTCTTATCCCCATTCTATCTTACGTTAATCTCGTGCACTCATAAAAAATTCTTCCTCTTCTGTAAACCACACGTCTAAATAAACATTTATATGTGCACACTGTTATTACAGCAGCTACAAAATTTGCTCTGCTTCAATATTTCTATGCATTGGTCCCAAAATAAGGCATTTATCCCAAAATTCTTGATTCATACACAAACATTCATTTGCTTTTAAAAATGTAGGGACAATGTATCGACAGCACGCGAATCAGTCATAGATTCGCTTGAAGCTAGTATATTCGCGATTTGCGAGTTGTATTTAGTTACTTCACCGGCACCGGACCTGCGGCTACGATCACCGCTACACAGATCGAGCAAGGTTCTGCTACGGCGAATCGCTGGTTCTATGAGGTAGAAACCTTCGAACTGAGTAGAAGCGAGCAAGTCGGCTCTACTTTAAGAATCTGTGTACCATGGAAAAGAATTCTAACACAAAATATGCATTGCGAGTATTTCCTAGAAACTTTGATTTGAAAGATTTATTTCTGCATGCTACCTGTGTCCTGTCTCGCTCGATTCTCCAGACGTTCACTACCTGTATACGTGATCATATCTCATATACATGATCATATCCCACGACAGTACGGTGAGGTCTCCGTCCCCGAGTGAAAGGCTGACGCCTTGACTCGAAAGCGAGATCACTCTTCTTTAAGGTTGCCACCGGTCAACCTCATCCTTTGTCGCCCAGGAGGTAAAAGCCACGTTGTTGAACGATGGGGAATGAGGGCGAATAAGAAGGATATAGTCGCGAGAGATTCAATTCAATGGATTGGTTTTTGTCAATCGTTATGCACATCGATATCGAACCATTGCTAAATCAAAACTGGACATGACGAATTGTAAGTATACTTGTAGTCGAAATCCTTCGGAAAATTCTCATTCTGTGACCATATAATTCTCGATGCCCTTTTTTTTTTATCAAGAACGGTGTAATTTTATCTCATACGAATGACGTGATATGATATAGAGGCACCGTTGTTATGTCGTTTCATTTTTTTCCGACTAACTGCGTATAATTTTGACTGCAGACGAATTTTTATTACAATCTTAATATTTTCTGATGTAAATAAACTAACCTTTCTGTTCTAAGAGGCAGCAATAATTTATTTAATTTGACCCAAGCGTGTCTTCCATTTCCAAAATTCCATTTCAGTGAAAGTAACAATTTCCCTTATTATGAAATACTCCGGGTCAAGATTTTTCAAATCTGGGAAAGGACTGGCCTCTCAATACCCACTTCTTCGAAAAGGTCTATTGTTCAATAATTCATAATGAAGGTCTGTTATCCTCAAAACTCTAGATCTTAGCCATTGTTCTCATCATCCGCCCTTCCGAACCCTGCAGTATATCCAACTAAACCTTATATTATCGTATATTGAAAGCTGACTAATTAGGTTGACGCCTGCTGGTATTTGCATAACATAAACATCTCACATCATATTTCAGTTAATTAGTGTGCCGTCTTCCGTGTGTAAAAAAATCGTAAATCTAATATGACACGAAGGATTGAAACTACTCTGTAGATCTTGCGACTAAAATTTATCACATTCAATGTCACACTAGTGAGAATTGATGTTGAACAAAGAAATATATATTTATATATATATATACGTATGTATACATATATATGTACATATATACAAAGAAAGAGAGGAGAACCTAAGGGTGAAAACCGTCGCGTTCAACTTTGGGACGTGGTGCCTGACAGGTACCGTGATTTCCTGTGTGGGACGATTTCTTTTTCCGCCAGTCGCTGCCATTTTTATTCCTCGAGGTCGTAGGTGAGCACGAACGGGATGATTGTCCAACCAAGAGTAAGAGGAAAAGAAAGGCATTGAAGCTAACCCCTACACTATATTGGCGGACGAGTGTGAGAAAACCGAGAGGGTTTGTTCCGTTGCCCGTGAGGGTAGGTCGAGCGGCCGGATTCAAAGCCACAGGGAGAGTGAAAATTCCGCCGAGGAATCTCACGCCTTAGTGGGACGGGATAAACCGGACGTGGCGCGCGGGTAAAGCTCCACGCGCAAGTAACTGAGGTTTTTCCGATAACCCTGCGGCGGCGGCGACGACGACGGTGGCGAAATAGAAGCGGAAAATTAATAACGTCAACGAGAGAGCGAACTTTTAACTTTTTCCCTTGACTCCACCCATGCTCCTCTACATACTATCCACCTTTTTCTTTACCCTCCGGCGCGTTACCCACACGCAGTAGAAGATATGTAAGAGGCCTCCGTGTGCATAACTTGCCTGTGTTTTAGAAGTCTTTCGAGGAGCCTCGCGACGACTAGGGTGACTTTATTAATTATTAAAACGGACTATAAAATTTTTTTGATACGGGTGACGGAGCTAACGTCGGGAGGGGGTGACAGTGGCTGAGCGGGCGACTCAGCTTGGCGTTCTCCTCTACCATCGCTTGTTCTGCTTTTGCGATGTTGGTACACGAGGCCCAGAGAGGCCCTGGCACGAGTCGTTGCGTATGAATATCGCGAGCTGCATTATTCAGCGCAGGTTTGCATAACAATTACGCCAAGATTTTAGCATAGAACCGACGGGCCGGAGAAGGTGGGTAGCTGCTGTGCGGCAGTAGACGACGATGAACAAAAGTACTGTCGCAAGAGGGAGGAAACGCCTGCGGTACGATGAACACTAGGAATTCTGAATGTACTGAAGATTCCTTTGCAGAAAAATTTGTATTTATTTTTTACTCGTAAAAACAAAAATGTTTTATCCCTTTGGATTCTTCTTACATACCTCCCAATTTGGCGCTTCCAAAAACTTCCAACGATAATGGAGTTTTTTTTTTCTTACAATTTTTTATCATTGACTACATAAACGAGTAATGCCTGTTTTTTTTTGCAATTTTATATTCAACTCGTTCTCCGTCCTTTTCGAAAGAATGTATTAATTAGGCAAAACGAAGTAATTAATGGAGCCTGAACCGCAAGGTAGACGCGTGGAAGAGACGCCAAGAGTATCACTCTGTCCCTGGCGAGCCTTGCCAAGTGGTTACGGTATTACCGGTCAGACACAGGGAGCTTGGCAAAACGGATACCATCAGGCCTCTGAGACTGTCCGGCTACTCCTAATAATCTGAGTAGCTTCTCACACATATATACGCCCGCACATACGCATATATACTCACCATATCTGACTCTCGTTAGACTCGTCACTTAACACTTTGCGAGGTTACTTCTGAATATTCATACGGCATAATTTCCCAAGGCGGCGCGAGCTTTTCACTAAGTCGTCTGCAACTGACAAACTCTTGCAGTTTATTCGTTATATACCTTTGATTATTGAGACGATCTTTTTTTATTAATTTTTATTTTTTCCTCAAGATCGATGCCCGTTGGAGTGGTTTTAGTACGATTTTCTTCAAATGTATAAAAATTAATTTTGAATCAAATGTCTGGATCGAAAGAGTCCATACATGAGGTACTATGAAACAAACCATATGCATGGTAGAATCAGGCAAAATAAACCACCTGGGCAATCGGAGACTGTCATGGCTTTAATAATAACTGGTTTTCAAAAAACGCAATTAGTTGTCTTGAATTGCAATAAGGTATAGAGGCCCCCTCTCCCGAGGCACTGCAGGTACAATACCTCACTCTTTCTGGGATCCAATAAAAAAAGGGACCACCATTAGCCCACGCGGAGATTGTTCGACGATTTGCTCGTTAGACCACGACGTGCAGGTCAATTAAACATACGGCTGGCATATAATAATTTTGGCAATCGTAAAGCTTGCATCCGTGAACAATAGCAAAATGGACCTGTATATTTTCAAGCACCCGCAGCTCCACGCGGATATATATCCCTCATAAACGATTCACCCTGTCTGTTTGACGCCTGAATCGAACGCGGTCAAGGCGGTTGATCAAACCAGATGTGTGATGGGGCTATCCAGCAACTTATTCTATATGTTTCTCATTTACGATTGGTGATAACTAAAATCCGCACACCTTTCAAGCTCCTGACCAGTAAAGTCAGTTACCTACGAATGATAGTAGGGTCGCATCCTTCATTTTCTCCGGAGATAAAAGGTAGTCACCAGTCACAAAGGCAAGTAAAGGATTGTTTACTAACCAGTGATTTTCAAAACTTCGCGACAGAAGCGTCAGGAGTCCGACCACCTCGTGACTTTAATCTTGCGAATAATTGCTCACATATGTCCATGAGGTAAATTCAATCTTTACCGTCGTCATTACTACTAGGAAATGATAAATTTAATAATCATCATTCTAACTCTGCATGTGTAATAATTGTCAAGAAGTTAATTGTATTTGGTTTATCACGACAGATCAGTGTCGAATTATCCGCATTCGGTATCAGGATTTTTAATCCCGGTTGACTTCCAGTATCAATCGAGTTGCACTGTCGATCGTCATCTGAGCGTACATGGTGCGCGCAAACAAAGTAACAATATATACATATAAATATATATATATATATATATATATAAGAGCGTTTAAAAAAAATGTTTTCTTTCGATCCTAGTCAACTCAGTCAAAAGTTATTTACAGTCAAAGTTGAAGTCATTGGTGCGTTGCATGAGACGCTAGTATTTTTAAACTATACGTTTATTCATTTTTTCATGGTTTTTAAGCAATTTAAATATAATGTTAGAACAACAATAGCATAATGCGACAAAGTAGTTTTTATTCTCTCTCGTCCAGGCAAAGGGATTACCGACGAGGTACAAAATCGAGTACGGGCTGCCAGATGATTTATCAGTTGCGCTCAAGAATGGTCACCAAACGTTTTATTGCCGTTCTCAGCCTTGCGCGCTTCACTCTTTTCTAAAGGAGCTTTACGCGATAATTAGGTTTTTCCTAATTTAAAAAAAGCACGTATCTTGTAGGAGCCCTTCCGAGGTAGACGAGAAAATATTTAATTGGTTATTGGCAAAAAGAGGACACAATCAGATGTCAGATTGCCCCGCCAGAGAAAACTCCAAAACGCATCTTCATTTTCAACTCATTTTTTAGCTTCTAAGAAGAAGTTAGTCTTTTCTCAACTCGCGCCGCAGATACAGCCAGCTGCCGGCAAAACTCGTCAGTCAACTCGCGCCGCAGACACAGCTAGCTGCTGGCAAAAGTCTAGAGTCAAGTTGTGCGGCAGACACAGCTTGCCGCTCGCCACCAAAATCCTGCACAATAACCGTTGAATTTTACTCACGTTATAAATTTTAAGTCTGTTTATGTAATTTTCGAAAGTTTTTAAATATATTCATTAGTTTCGAAACTCCAAGCATATTTTTTTCTTTATACGTATGTATATAGTTGTGTGATATTAATTTGGAGCACAACGGTATAGTGCAACGTGTCAAAGATTCGCGACGCGTTACCGTACCAGTAATTCTAAATTTACCGTATTCTTTACAATACCCTGAACTTTATAAGTGTAATGATATCCAAACAACTAAAAGTTTATATCTAAGCTCTCAGAGTGTAAAAAAAATAAGGCGAAAGTAGAACATATCTACGCTTTTTGCGCTTAATACATACAATATGATAGTCCTCTATTCTAATAATATTTTAGAACTTATACATATTTAAATCATCTACTTATGAATTATGACTTATAACAAATTGGGAATACATTATTTTTAACAAATCCAAGTTTTTATTATTTATTAAAATTAATTCAAATTCAACCCAAGTTGCTACTCGCGAGCGATAGTGTACGCGACCGTCAAAATAAGAACATGCGACATGAAATCTTGTTTGATTTCGTAAAGTATGAGCTTATCAACTACCGACTGCAAATTAGTCGTTATTCTTTCACAAATAATCGTTATAATAATAAAACTAAAATGGTTTTTAACATGGTAATCTTCAAAAACGATGAAATAATTCATGCATGTATCAATAAATAATTTTGTCACTAAACAAAAAATAGTATTAATTATCAATAAAGAAGTCGGAAGACGGCTTCCGAAATACGGATTAATATTGTCACAGATATGAACTTGACTATCCATTAAGACACACGATGTTAGTTAAGTTTGAAAGTAGAGGAACGTACCGACCATTGATACAAGATCGATCGCCTGTAGAACAGTTTTGATCAGGTTAGCTGAATTAACAGACGTTGGGCAGTTCGTACTTGAGATAATTAGCTGTTATTATACTAATAATGTATCGTCAAGGTTCCTTCAATGCGAAGTTGCCTCGTAGTTTCAGTTTCGATTTTTTGTGACGAGGAACGATTAGGCATGTAATGATATAGATTTTGGGAGGAAATTAATGAATTAAGAAAACACTCGCGTTTGAGCCAATAAGTATGTTTCGTTTATTAGCTCGTGAGGGAAAAGCCTTGTCGGCATAAAAACCCACGTTGATATTCTGTACATTTGTTGCGTGTGTGATTGTGAGGCCTGTGAGTCGTCTCGTTCGTGGTTTGATGATCCCTTCACTGAGATGATAGGTATAGGGCCAAGGGTGGAGAATTGGGGACCTGCTTGTCCTTGAGTTCCACCGCTTCTCATGGGCGAGAACTCGAGCGTATTTTCCTCGATCGGAAGTATTGGCTCCAGTAAGCGCTAGTGTCAGCTCCAGGTGAGCGCTTATGTTGGCTCTAGTGAGCGCTTGTGTTCGAGAGCTCGAGCTCATCGTGTGTTGGCTCTGGTGAGCGCTTGGAAGTGTGTCTGTGTGTGTGTGTGTATGTCAGTGTGAGGACTCGGGATCCTGGCTGGCATCTTACGCGAGACATTCGATCGTCACTCGACGGACGACCGCGCTCTACTAAATTCTTTGGAAAAAATGTTACAGCTCTCTACCCCCCTCGGTCGTGAGAGACGAGGTCTCTGTTGACGCGAGCGGGCCCGAGCGCTGAAGTGCCGACCACTGTCGGGGAGTCAACAAATAACATTCGCACCAAAACCAAGAACGCGCGTTATTCATCGTTTTGCACGTCTCAATACAATATATAACATTCTGCTATCAAATGTATTTATGTGTATATAGAACTGTGTTTGGAAGCTACGAATAATGAATTTTACAATTATTATTAATTATTCATCATTATTATTATTTTTTACTAAAACAATTAATTGTTGTTACCTACATGCATTATTTCATCGATTATGAAATTACATTTCATGAAATACTTTTCTTTTATTTTTTGATCGAATATTCTTTAAAAATAATAACGACTAATTTCCAATCCGGGCCTTCTCAAAAAGCGTTTTTGAAGTCTACCGTCTATATAATTTGCTGATACAACTTTTTGAGTGTTATTCCTTTAAAATGAAATTTTTTTCGTGTCGTTCCTAACCGATGCAACATTGAAAAAATGGAATTACGAGCAACAATACGTAGATTGTATTGAATAGGAACGGGCAGTGAAGACAGTGTCAAAAACGAGAAAGTCGTTTATCATACCAGGGTTTAATCCAATCGTGAAACATATAGCCGACGAGAATGCAATTTGCTTCTAGTGGGAGAGACAGCGTGGATATTCTAATCAGCAGACGTCAAACTGGCATCGTTCTTCCGGGATGAGTCACCGGGGTACTCAACGGAGGAGACAGATAACGCGAGACTACCGGCCCAAACAGAATCGTCATCGCAAGAATTAGAGTCAAAAAGAATCCCAGGCACAGTAAGACATTTTTTGACGGAGTGGAAAAGATCAACGAACGGCCCGTTTATTCGACAATGTTCCACGATGCTGAGGAGGGATCAATTGCCGTCGTGCGGATCGCTTAGGAAGCCGACAGGCGAGTATATGAAGTCTTGGAGGAAGGAACTAGAAGTGATGCTGGAAAAGCATTTTCCCGGTTACCGCTGACCAAAGAATGGACGGATTGGCCATATCCCCACTGCAGACATGGGGAAATGGACTGGACGACAGTCAGAAGGAGAGTTTCTCCGTCAATGGTTATGTGGACCATCTGGTGATTCGAGCCGTACAAAACAGCGAGGATGGACAAAGATCTTTCCTTCGCTCCTCCAACAAGAAATAGAGGTTATCCTACCACCAGTGACGAAAATCCTCAGGGTCTGGGTGGCCCCAGGTTGCATGCTGAAATAGCGACGCGGGACGCGGGTAGTCTTCATCCCGAAGCCTAATAGAATCGATTCAGACCGGGTCGGGGCGTATAGAGCGTTCAGCATAACCTAATTCCTCCTTAAAACTTCGGAGAGACTGTTGAGTAGATATTTTAGGGACGGGCCTTTAAAGGAACGACCCCTGCATGCATTGCAATTCGCTTCTCAGGGAAATAAGTCGGTTGAGACGGCACTTCACAGGCTGGTCTACAAGTTGGTGGACGCCAGGAACAAAGACTGCATGGTGGTGGAGCTTTTTCTGAAAATAGAGGGGGCCCGTAACTGTAGGACGGTCGAGTCGATCGGCAGGACGGCGGAGAGACATGGACTGGGAGGCATCATCGACCGGTGGATTAGGAACATGTTCTATACCCCGTACTCATGATCTCCAGGGCCGAAGGGACTGCCACGGCCTCAGTTGGGCGAGGTTGTCTGCAAGGGGGCGTTATATCCCGACTAGTGTTGTGCTTAGTAGTTGGCAGCTACTGGATCGGCTGAGCGTAGCGGGAATTCACGCGTAAGGGTACGCAAACGAGCGCGTCGTGCCGAACGCAATAGGCACTTAAACTAGTCAGTTAGTGGTGCAATGAGGTCGAACGGAATGTTAATCCGGAGAAGATTGAAATAGTCCGCCTTACCTGCGAAGGCAATCGTTGAATGTGTGAAAAGACCCGAAATTTTGTGAGACTGCTATCAAGGCAACAGAGCAAGTTAAGCATTTGGGGACCATCCTGGACGCAAAACTGAACTAAGGGAAGCGGATGTAAAAAGTTCGCGAAGGGGCCTGGACGCTCTAATGTGCCTCACGAAGGACCTATGCCTTATAATGCATTGGATATATACGGCGGTCGTCAGAAAACTGCTGGGCCCGAAGCCGTCGGTAGCGACCGTAAAATGTCAAGGGAACGCGAAGATACCTAAATAGTTGGAGGTTCAACAGGGCAAAGGATAAACAGGGAAGATATAAGGGTTGCTGGGCGCACTGACGGGACCCCGCACCTTCAACAAGCATATGCAAATGCGGGAAAAGATAGAAGACAGCTGCCTTTGAAAATGTGAGAAGGACGAGGAGCCACCCATTCACGTATTGTGCCACTGTCTGGCCTTAGCTGGGCAGCCGACGAGGCACCTAGAGGCAACCTTATGGGTCCGCGCAGATGTAATGACCCTGCCTATGGCGAGACTGGTGACCCTCATGAGAGACAGTGCTTGCTATAGGGAGGATGAGTGGCAGGAGAAGTGGTGCACAGTGGACCTAGTTACTAAGTGTAAATGCAGTGAATTACCCCTATCTTCCAGTACTACTACCCTTTTTTAAATCAATTGTGTACCTTTTGACTGTTTGTGTCCGTGAAAATGACAGTTTTGTTAGCCGACGCAGCGTCTTCGTCTCTTCAATAATCAATAATGTCCCCTTAAATACGAGTGACATCCAAACAGCAACGATTCATGCTTGAGATCATTGCTGCAATTTGATCTTGAGGGATCGCACGACCACAGGCTCATCGATAGTTCTCGGAGCCAGTCTTCTCAGCCGAATGCTTCTTTTCAACAATGCCCAAACGTTTTCTGTTGGATTCACATCCTATGCCACTTCTCTTCATTCCTTGCTCCTCTTCTCGAAAATGAAAACAAATCCGTCTCAGATGCGTTGAGGTTTCGAAACCACGGCAGGCGCAAGCATTCGATAGATCTACGCTTGCTCCTTAACAGTCTGCTTAAAAAAATGTTATCTATCCCGTCCGAGATTTCCGCTTCGTCTGTAAAGAGGCAATGCCGCTACTGGTCCGAAGTCCAGATTTCTTCTTCAGCAAGCCCCCTTTAAGCAGCCCGGTGCCACACGCTGAATGTCGATTTAATTACTGGATGCCAAGATCGCAATTCCTACGCCGCCAATCGTCGTCCAATTATGCGTTACGACACTGGACGAATCGTCGTAGTAATTTCGTTTGTCTCTAATCCAGTAGTTTTTCGCGCTTACTGAACTATCCGTCAAGAATCCACCACTGTGTCGACTCTGCGATTTGCCGGGTTCGTTCTTTCGACTTAGCATTCATTTCATTACCGAAACGCTTATCTAGATCGTGTTTGCTACGTGCCGTTGTTTCGGTCCACCGCTGACGTTTCCAGAGCTATCCTCATGTCTACTTTCGACAATACCCCCATTCCACAGAAACTTTTGCGCGAACGTTCACGTCTAGATCCTCGATACACCAAGGCTTCTAGATTGTCATTTTATACATTTTGATAAAACGACCATCTGAACGCGACTTTCAATTCTTTATACTTGCTATTTATCGTTGTTGTGAAAATCACAAACGTTCACGCAAACGTTACGGTGTAATAGCTAATTTGCCGAAGGTGGACATGGGGAGGGCACTCGAAATGTCAATGAAGGGCCGAACCCAACGCGACATTGCAAGGGCGATCGAGACGATTGTATCGGTAATGAATGGATAAATTACTCCAAATAATTAAACCGGCAATCCGCGGTAACGACACGGTGGTGGCGACAACGCATGACACCACCTTCGGCAGATTAAATAATCGTTCAGCAAGCGCGACAAACACCCTGTGTTGATACGAATGAGATAATCCCGACGATTTCAGATCCAGTGTCGCAAGAACGGTTGTATCCTTGAAAAGCGGCAAAACGAATTTTGACCAATTGCACGAAACGCATGGGAGCCGTTGGGTAGATCAATAACGTATTTTATCACCGCCAAATCGAGTTCATCGATATTCAATCAAATATCAAAGTCAGAAGGCTCACATGACAAATCTCAACAATCCACTCATGTGCAATAACTAACCGACGCGACACTACACCTCAGGAGCTGACCAATGTAAACCCTAAACGTTCTTGCGCAAGAGTGATTACCATCATCAATCGGTGCCCGATTGAATCTCGATTAATATTGTACGCATGCGGGATTCCCTCTTTCCCTCCCCCCCCCCCTCTCTCTTTCTCTGCATCGATCGATCTATTTGTAGTCACCCTAGTTCCCGTAACGCATTCTTATCCTCCCTCCGCTTGTGCTGTCCGCATATGAAATCATCTCTGTTACAAATATGATACGGCCGGGACGCGGCGGCAAGCTTGCTGCGAGGCAAAGACCGATCTTCGAACTTTACATTTTTCGTATTTCGAGCATCGAACATATTTCGTCAATGCACCGTAAAACAGAAAATATCATTCTTAATAAATATATCTTCTTAATAAATAAAAATATCTTCATAAATATAACATTCGTAATTAGTATAAAATCAAATATTATCTTGTTGCCTGAAAGCGACAATTTCTTTATAATAAAAACAGTCACCCATCGTTACGTCGCCATTTTTTATTTGCTATCTTCAACAAAATTTGATTTGAACGTCTCCCTTCGAACTTTAAAACTTCTGTTTTTAACTAAATTTTATCAGAACAATATTTTTCGAGATAATTTAGGTCTAAGATAAAAATGGAAGACCCTTTATAGAAGCATACAACCGATTGATAACGAATGATTCCCTGCGAATCATTTTAGAGCATTTTACAAAGTCTCGATAACGCCCTAATCCGAGCCCGCTCTAAATATTTGTAGAAACCTCGATGGAGGAGACGAAACGTGAGGGCGTTGAGATGAGCGTTAGGAACCAGATGGCGATACAAAACGATGCGCAAACTATAGAAGGAATGGATGAAGTAGAACCGAGTTGCAGAGGCGCTCGACAGGCCAACCAGTAAATACTACGATACCCGAGGCCGTTGCCGCGACGCACAAGACGAGAAAGTTCTACTGCTGTATGTTGCGGATCTAGCGAACCATCGGCGAGTTGTAAGGACTGGGGTTGGCACGGGTTGGAAGTGAATCGGGAACGAAGGGAAGCCTATGCTGTTCCCCACGTCTTTCGTCTCGCTCAAGCTTCCGTCAGTTCGCGCTCTGCTCCCTCTCTCCTTCTATTTGCAATTGTGCTACGGAGTTGCCCTCATCTGATTAGTTCGGAACATCGGTTTTACCCTCTCATGACACTTCGTAGCAACGCGAATTATTCGAATTACATCCTTAAGGTTCTACCTCATGGATGTACGCAGACAGGAAGGAGACGGAGGAGGAAGACAACAGCGGGTTCTCTAATCGGAGCGGCTTATACATTATTATATTCGTTAATACACATACGTCCGTAGAAGGGCTTGCAGAGACTAGGGAATAGGGAAGCTGCAGAAAAACCTATGCCCTTACATTGGTTACATACCCGGTCTCAGGTTGAATTCCCAGCGTCGAAACTTTGTCGCATTTTACCGACAGTGTAAGCATAGATTACAGATATATGTGTGCAGCACTCACACTTAGGATCACCGTGAGTGATTGATGCATATGTCTCGAGCTTCAGCACATCTGTGCTTTTATTCCCGGCGAAACTACGAGAATCGAGAACTGCACTGTCGATCTCTGGATGCCTAAGGTTAGAAGCGACCACGCCGTTAGATTACCACACCGGTTTGGTTCATCTTTATTGATTGTTTGTCTACCTTTTGGTCAATATAGACTCGAAAAATGGTTAACTCGAAACCGTGCATGGATAACAACTTTCCGATGGAGCGAGACGGTATTAAGAGATGGTTATTTCGTATCGCCGTTGATTTAGGAGGCGACCGTGTCCTTCACTCTCTTCAAAAATAACGCTTCTAGGGAGTCTTCCGGCTAAGTATAGGTAAATAAGTTTTGGAACGAATTAGAAAGACCTAGTTGGAATGCATGGATGTGGTAGCCACCGAACATCACTAGAAAATACGTATGTGGAGAACTTTATGGTAGATGAATCAATGTAATCTAGCAATCTAGCTGGATCTGCTGGCGCCTTTAGAACCTTCCGAATACTCTGTTCTCATGTGCAATACATGTTATATGTGTAAAGCTTTCGGTACACTCTGCCGAGAGTGTAGCAAAGGTTTTTCATCATTTGTCGGTAGTCCATATTGGTTCGGGTTTTATTAAAAATTTTATTACCATACGATGTCTACAAAAAAATGTCCAGAAATATTCCAATTTTAGAGCCGTACAAAGTGTATTTTTTCACTAAAGTGTGATTGGCCCGCGGTGACGCTGCCTCTTCCTTCCCTTTTGCTTCTCCTTCCGGTGATATCGTTACGGCTCCGTAATCACGTTCCTTCGTCGGGCGAAGAGCTTTGTGCCGCTAGCTTCGAAACTCGCGCGCTTTGGTATGCGCCTTCAGGCATGTGCGTCTACGGCACTCTCTATACCCAACTCCCGCGGAATTTCATTTCAGTGCCCGTTGAATTCGCACACCATTCTGGTTGTGAAACGGTATAAGACAAAGAGATCGCACCAGAGAGCGACAGAGTCAGCATTGAGGAAGAGTTCAAAGATAGACAATCCGGAGGCAAGTCCGACAACTGTATCGCAATCCAGTAGACCGAAATACTTATTGCCTTTTGGGTGCTAACCGACTCTGATTCTTTGCAACCTTGTCTCCCGAAATCGTGAAAGTACATAACCCCAATTATCCCAGTAGATATTAATGGTCGGGTGACATGGTCTATCATTGTATTCTTCTTAAAAAGCTTTTTCATCGCCCAGCCGTTTCAAGAAGGTCCAGTTAACCAACCCAGGGAGACATTCTAACCCAACCGGCACGTTTTTATGCAGAACAAAGTACGCGGTTTAGGGATTTGGCCACATCCTATAAGTAATTTATTTGAAGGAAACTATATTTTTGACTCAAGTAAAATATTTATTTGCTTTAAACAAACATTTATATCCGGTGAGTAACTAGTTACTTTTAATTTTATATAAACCAAATAAACAGCGCCGTCGTATAATCTTTTTTGTATGATACGAGTAAGGCAAAAGTTAGGAACTTGGAAACCACTTATAAGATGAAATTGCCATTGAAAAATGGGCGCACCATATGAACTTCTTTTACCCGGTGCCCGTGTTTAACCTATTCTGTGAAAAAAAAATGCTGACATTACTGGAAACCATTCATCTAACTTTAATCTGAACCGTTTTATGTAGAACAAATTTTAAATACAGTATATGAGGGATTAGAGTTCCGATTTTAGACTCAAAAATTTTGGCGACAGTTCGACTCTCAACTCTTTTTTTTTCTTTTTGTTACTATCCTGTTATTTGGTCATATTTTCGACCCCCCCTCCCCCCAGCCCTCATCAATTGGCTTAGCCGTCCGGAGTTCCGTTTCCTTTAGGGAAAGTCAGAATTGGCAAGGAATAAAACGCAGTGGGAAAGCCCGGAGCTTGATCCTCGTACACAGGATAACTGTTCTTGGTCGTGTCAAGTCCTCGAGACGCTGTTCTGTGCCAAGTCCCAAAAACACGGTATAAATTTGTACGATCCCGTGCCCCTCTGCCCGCAAGCCCTCCACTCGCCCCTTGCATCTTAACTCGGATCCAGGAGGAGCTGGCACATAGTTGCCATGGTGAATGAGAATTGCGGAAGTAGTAGAAGCCGGAAGAGTTTGCTGAGGAGAAGCCAGGAAAGGTCGAGAACTCTCGAGTATCAACCGCACCGGAGCCAACTCGGCATCGTCTCTTAACGATTGTCTTACACTGTCCACTTCGACATTTCATCCTAAATCTTGAAACCGATAGAATAAGGAGCAAGTTTACATGTTAAAACAACTAAATTTATTTACTTCAACAGATACATTAAACTAATCGCGAAGTTTATCGTTGTTTTCTTAGTTCCATGTTTGACTCTAGTGAAGTTACTCCGTACGAATGATGTCTTGCAATTATCCTACTATGATAATGATAAAGTATGCTATAACAAAGGGGGTTCATGACTGTTGCTTGATTTCAAGAGTCTATCGTTTTCCGCGCTGTCACTTGTAAATTAATGTCGATAGTTCTTGACCATGTGTAAGGATCTGTTCACCATTTACTATTCATAAAAAGACGTGAGTGTAGAAGAAGTGTAGAAGATTACACCTAGTAAGATGTAATTACAGTCCAGAGGTAAATATACCTGGCGAATGTTGTATCCGAGTACGATTCTGAGATATGTAACCCGTGCACGATACATATCATGTGGACGGCATACAAATCTGGCGCACCTTTTATGTCTTACTGATAAAGTGTATCCCGTAGTGAGTGTAGCCCTCGTAGACGAGGGATTTTATGTAGCGAATTACCAGAGAACTCTATACGTGCACCAAGCACCATTCTTAGATATCGACCGACCGCGAGATATATTCGGTCCATCCGATCGATCCCTAAAAACAGCCTGGAAAAAGGCGCTGATGTTTTCTTTGCCTACTCTGTCAATCACCCTTTTCGAGAGAAAAAATTCCAGGAAATAAATCGCTCGGAATAAAATCTGGGAAAATAAAATAAAATGTGGACATTCTTCGGGGCCTGTTCTCCAAAATCTTAAACATATAAACAGCCACTTTTGTGACGATAAACAAAAACAAAGATAACAAAAAAGAAAAGAATACTAAGGTACGTACCATTAACGTTGCGAAATTTTTTTCTGCAGACTTCTTTTAGGTTTTCTTTTATATCGGGATGCCCAGTCTAAGTAAGTTTTACATGAACATAAACTTTACCTTAGCCTATCGTCACAGTACACGTTATGTTACTAATATTGGCTGTTCGATCATTATGATAAAAATTTTTTTATGTTACAAGAAGCAGATGCTTTGGAGCGCAGCATGACTCAAATGCGTTTATATACAAGTAAAATAAAAGCGCTATTGCAAGAGCACAGAGAAGAAATTGGGGAAGAACTACAAACCGATATCATATAGTAAGTGCTGGACGTCATCAACTCAGCAATAAAAACGGAGCTCTTATTATACCTTCGGTCTAAAACAATACAGAGTGTATCAAAGATCTCAAAAGAGGAAGTCAAAAGCTCAAATAGGAAATAGCAAAGCAGGCAAACCAAAACCAAACAAATACAAAAACGAAGCACCTAGTAAACTCGAGAATACAGAAACAAGTCAGGGGACCACGGAAAAATGTCGAAGAGGAAATGTGATGATTATTTAAAACAAAATTAAAGTGTTATTATCGAAAGGAAGCTCGGAACTAATTTCTCAGTGGAATAATTCACCATCCAAGCAACCTCGGACAGTACAGCTTGAATACAACACGCCCTATTCTGTTAGCTCAACTAAGGAGTACGCTAGCCCACCACATACCACTGAACAGAACTAACGCATATGAGGTATTCCATCGAATGTCGAATGATTAAAAATCCTCTAAAAAAAACAAATTGTACGTTCACCACGATTCGTGATTATTTACAAAAGATTTTTTTCAGAATTTTTGGATTTTATTTTTTAAGATGCCGAAGAATTAAACTGTTTTTACTAACCTCTATATCTTAAAAACTATGAGTCGGATAAATAAATGTTTACGACTTAGGGAGAAAATCTGCGCGTTTCTTACACTCCCGTCGGTCCCTGAAGGGCCTTTTCCCTTAATGTTTCCTCTGCGACATGGGCGCCAGACTGGGTTCCTTCATTTTTTTTCTTAAATTGTTTTTTAAAAAGCCGTTTGAAAAAAATTCCGTTAAAAAAAATGCAAATAATGCAAATAATTCAAATAATGCAAATAATGCATATTCGTCTTTCCAGTCGAGAGTCAGATCGACAATATATTTTTCCAGACGCGGCAGTGACTTGAACCATTGTTTTCCTACACTACTTTCCTTATTCCGGTATATGTATGCCAATATATATCGAATTCCAGAGCCACTGTACATTGCCTAGGAGCGCTACATTGTAAAACAAACGGACGAAAGATGGAAGAGAAAAGAGATGAGAACGGTGAAGGCACATACACACTCCCAGGTCGCTGAAGACGACGTACGTGGAGGCTGCACGGGGAGATATAGTACAGAAGTGCGAGAAATCCATGTCGAGCAGTTTACTGTGGCAGACGATAAATCGTTTTCTACAGAGTATAGAACATTTCGCGGCAGTTCCACAATTCAATCGGAATATGAAATCGAGGAGTGAACGAAACGAACGAACAGGAGAAACGCTTCGGAAACGGAGAAAACAACTTTTCCCAGCAGCATCCGCGTATTTTTTGTACGATACGCGGAAAGCGAGGACAGGTTGGTACGTGGAATGTCCCTCTAACATCCAATACACAATTCTGCTTTTGACTGGAGGTATGAAAGCAGCTTCGAGCATGGCTCAGTGAATAGAAAACAATATCTGTCGGTTGGCTCCCACCATTGCGATGAACATATAAAATTCTTTTATCCTATCTTGTTTTTACGGAACCGGCGTCTCTCTGCATCGTAACTTTTGATCGATTTGTAATAAAACACGGTAAGAAATTTTCATTTAACGATGATAATTGCATAGCGAGTATGATGTCTTTAATTGATATTGCCGTAAGCGCGATCTCCAATGAAGGTCGTTATACAATTGTCGGCAAGCCGGGAATAGACAGACATTGCGGAGCCATAGTTTGCTTTATTGCATAACTGGGCTTATACATATATTTTCAAATTTCGTTCAACTTTACGTTTTCATCAAATTCATGTCCACATTGAGACCGTGAAAGCTCAGCAGTTTTTTACGACAACGTAGATCGTCACTGACACATTTTTGCGTGCACACTGAGGATAGCGCGACGTTGAATTTTTCAAAGGAATTTACATCCCCGAGAGACTGACACAGTATGGTATACGAAACTGAAAATATAAAGCACGTGCGCATGCGCCAAGTGCATTATGACTATTATATAGTATATGTATATGTACATTTATATTATAGGCAAATATAAATATATACGTACATATATTTTATTATACATATATACGTATGTATGTGTGGCTTTTATATGTTTTGTAAAAGCCACTACGAATAATACATTTCCCGAGAGTCGCGGGAACGTGTTACTATATCCTCAGGCGCGATATTATAAAGCGCAACACCTCTTGCCCGCAGCGAGAGACAAATGTAGCATACATTCTTCGGGCGTTTCGTTGCACTCAGCTTCCTTTATGCCGTCGTGTGTCGCCACCATTTCGTGCCATAAACCCTAGTCTCACGGACAGATTAATTTACTTTCGCAAATGATACTATATCTAATTACTTCGCTCTACTCACTTAATTATATCTTCGGCGAGAATGAAGGGCACGGAGCTTGGTAATTATACGGAAGCTCTGCACCTCTGTGCGGTGGAGCAACGTTATAACTATAACAGAAGTAGTTATAGTTCGGTGGCTCGTGGGTTTTTACTAGCCGACAAATCTCGTGGACCATTAAGAAAAAAAAACGAAATGCCGCAATAAATGTATGTACAACCTCGTACAAAAATAGTAATATCTATAACACAAGAAAAATTAACCGGATCAAAATCAAAATGTTAATCTTATATTTATATTTTTATACTTTTATTTCTATTCTTAGGAAAATATTTCTATATTTCTTTCATTTATATTCCTATATTGTTCTCTCTTTCTGTTTCTCACTCTTTCTCTATCTCTCTCTCTCTCTCTACCTGATTGTCATTTTATCCAGTTTCCTTATTAACCTTTCGTCCGTTTATACTATTTGATATTTAGGTGGGCATTAAAGCTTTGGCCTTACTCTTTTCAATATATAGAATGCTCTTCATTATATTGGCTATAAACTGCATAACAATTTTTGGACCTTCGACTCATCTTCGAGATACTCACCGCATCCGTCCTCGTCATGCGGTTCCGCCTAACTGGCGGTGCTACGGGGATTGTACGCACGTATCCCTGATTCAGCATTCCGTGTGCTCCACACGTCCCTTGTTCGCATCTTACTCGCACGCTGCTCGCGAGTGAAAAATATGATTACCAGTCCACTGTTTGTTATTCTATTTCAGGCTTTCCAGTTTTCGACATTACGCCGTGATGCGAATGGTGTCTATATATTCATAACACGCCAGCATAGAGCGACGTATCCATGTGTGTGCGCGATTGAGGACAAGCATTCCAATCCACATCGAGGACGGAGCACCGTAGCCATCTACGCTCGTTCCACAGTGGACGTGTCTGTATTTCTCTCGGTTCGTTTCCTCTAACTCTTTATAACTCTGCATATCGCGGGGGTTGGTCTCATTTTTTTTTGCACTTTCACTCTCTCCAAAACCTCCCGCGCATCGCTATTTTTCCTAATTAAAATAACGACGGAATTTGGGGCGAGGTAGTGAACATACGAGGGAAATATCCTCCGCGTTTGTTACACGATAATGATATCGTCATTATATTCATATGAAATATATTAGACTTTGTTGCTGCAAGAGGGAAGTAGAGAAGAGCCACTTTGCTTCCCGTGTTCTGTCTCTTGATAGAATTTCGACGCTTCCTCAAGTATAACGTTACTGTATCCGTTAGTATCGAGCGGCATATAGTGTGTGCCGAAGTCGGGATGGTGCACGGCAGGGAGAAGAAGCGCGAAAGGTTTTAACGCCAATTAACCTTCCCAGAGATTCTCATTTTCCAACGGAAAATGGTGAAATCTTTGCTGTCTACACATTCGACTTAACCTTCTTGTGAATGTGGATCAAGAAACGACATTGTAACGATTTACATGTGAGACCTCGAAAAGTTTTCAGCCGAAAGGGTTCGACCTCGCCCTAAGAATTAAATATGTACAGACGTGAAAGAGAATTGTTCACGTCGATTCGATCCATACACGTGAGCGCCCCTTAAAATATTGTTCTTATGTTTTGAATGTAGTTTTTTTTGTACAACTTACATGTGTGGAGATGTTTCGACCGCGGAGTAGCGAGAGTGGGGTCCTTTACGCCACGGGGTCATTTTATGAGTTTTCAGTGTAACTATTTACATGTGCGAACTTTGCACCAATTTTATGCGAGCTTCATCTACCGCAATGAATTTGTTGTCGTTAATTGCGTTCAACATCGCATTGGTGTTGAATACATCACAAATAAAGGAGTGTTATAAGTAGATATTTTTCGCACTTATATATATTTTTTTTCATTCGTTAACGTAGTCACGTGCGTCAACGCTTTCTTCGTCTGTGTCTTTTATTACCTTCGTTGGTTCGCGATCGTCGCGTGCGTTGCCCGTGGCTTAATTTCCCGTGAGAGAATGCTGTCAGCTTGACGACGCGTCTCTGGTCGAAGCAATCTACCTTCGATAATAACCGTCGTTCCCTCTGCCGTATCGACGCCTTACCATTTGGAAGACTTGCGCTTCACTATGGATTGCACCGTCAATGGTTGATTAATTCGGAGACTTATTGGAGCTTGGTACATACGTTTTATAACCATCGCTACGTTCGCTTTCCGCCAATGGAATCTAGCCGGTTGGGTGGAGAATTGGCTCTCTAGTAACTGTGTAACGAGCCAAAAGGAAAAAATAACAGTTACGCTTTTTTTTTTTTGGCAAACCTTATTGATTGCACGAAGTCGTGGCCGTTGTTTACAAATGCCTGGCATTCGCAAAAAAAACAGTCGAATGTAATTAATCAAGAAGTTCGCATTTGCACTGCCACTAATAAAGATGAGATATCAGAATGAAAATAAAGATGAGGTATTTGACGGCGATAGAAACGAAGTATTGACCGAACCTGCAATGAGGAGTCAGGTTATTTTCTCTCGAGAGAAAATTCAACGTTTTGATAACAAACTCATGCCTACCCGTCCCTGCTTTACTTAAGTTCAGCGATTTTTGCTATTTCTATCGGTTAAAGTCTACGTGAAGGTAACTTCGTTGAGAAGACACGACGAGGGGCGCGACAATCCGGTCGAGTCGAAAATTTTCCCCTCCGTACCTATTTTATAACTCCCCAGGACTTTGAAGAAGGAGCCAGGCCTCTGGACCGATCCGACCCACACCGAGGGATATACTGAGAGTCGCCGATAAGAAACTCCCTGTTCATATTATCCCCGCGGGGAAAACTCTCGGAGTGCTGCACATCGACGACCGCACGAAATCCGCGCCCACACTCCTCTCCTTCGCGAGCTTTTGCGAGTCCAGAACTGGGACGGGGATGATGCCTCGTCGAATAACCATAGTCCTAACGCTTCGTCGAAAACTTTTCTGGCGCCATTCGAAGGGCCGCACAGCTGCGATACCGATTCAATGATAAGGACTATAAAGAGGATCGGTAGGGAAATGGGTATACTTATCTTTGTATATATGCTGTGAAAGAGTCCTCGGAGATATTGCACGAGTCTCTATAATCAGAAAATGGGAATAGCCCAAAACCAACTCTTAATTGCTGATCATCGTTAGATTACATGCACTCGGAACTTGAATCCCCGTATTATTTCCCGAAATTGAAGAGCCTTATATGCTAAACGGCTAAATGGTCTGATGTCTTCCGTTTCACGTGACACATCGGTTTTTTACGTCAAGAGAAAAAGTTGAAATATCAGTCAGATTTAACCCCGCGTGAGATACGTCGGGACCTCGCGGGAAAAACTTCGACTTGCCGGGGTTGTAGAGTCCGATTTATACTCTGGCGCTGCACTCTCCAAAATAAGCGTGTTGTTTTAACACACTTTCAAAGCGTCAATCGTGCATCCACTTTTCACACACTTTAAGGTGTGTTAATTCTTCACACGTGTCAAGAGTGTAGATTTTACACTCTTTGCGTCCATTGTTTCGACACACTTTGAACGCATTCATACATGTTATCACTTTTTGCGTCGTTGTGTGGGTGATTTGGTGCCCCCCCCCCCCCCCTTCAATACATGATGAAACGAGTATGTCACAAATAATGTGCATAAAATGAAATAGTTCTAATTCTTGAAATGCTTAACGCCCATAACAACCGTTTATATATATACATATATATATTAGGGTATTTAAAAAAAACAAAGAATTTTGTTTTTTCCTTATCATATCTATATGATATATATCATATCTATTTTCTATACCAAAGATGAAGAACAGCTTCAATGTTTATTGCAAGTAGTCACAAAACATAGAAAACTATATCCTAATTGTAATAAAACTAATTTGATAAAACCATAATATTTTTAAGTTAGGAAAAATTTCTAATAAGTTGTTAATATTGTTATTTGTAGTAAAGAATTAATTGCTCAATAAAACTTTTTAAAAAGCACAAATACGTAAATATGAAGATCGAAAATATTATATAAATAAATTTTGGTGTTTTCTTATAACTAATTCAATTCTCCACTAATTACAAAAAAAATTTGTTGCGCAATTAATTCTTTATAACAACTAACAATATTAACAACTTATTATAAACTTTTTCTAATTTAAAAATATTACAGTTTTAGAAATTTAGTTTTATTACAATTAGGCTCTATACGTCCCTCGGCCGTATAGAGTACAAGCCTAGAAGAGGCTGTTTTTACAGACAGTAAAACCGTTGTCAAATCCATTTGCTGCAGACAATGGAATGCCCACAGTAATGTTGTATGACATTGGTTCTACTATACATATTACAATGGGGAAGAGGTAGGGGAACCTACCTCTTCAATAATAAAAAGAGGCATGCCTGGCTTTCTCCGCGTCTTGGCAGTTAACTCGTTCCACTACTCAACGAGGGCTGCCGCTCTGGATTCTTCATCTTTTTGTTCGATCGCAAAATATTTGATGAGTTCTGTTCTATTTCTACGAGATCTGCTCTACCTGGTGCATTGCCAATTTTCTTTTACTTCGGGTCGATACCCATGACTAACTTTTCTGGCATTACCATGTTCATTTACTGATTAGATATTTGTCAAGATTGTGCTTCGTGTCAATACTCGTAAAAATCCTTTCCGGAGGGAAAGATTCCATGCATACTATTTGCACTTCATCGTGGTGAAATAAATTGGTCTCTGCGTCAGCACTTCTGCGAAACTCATCCTATAGCAATGTGACAAGCCATAGTTTGGTACTCGTTTGTTAATCGTTAAGATGTGGTAGTCAAATCTAATATAATACTTACAATTGTGATCGCTGAAAATTAGTCTATAAGCTGTGTACACCTTCAATTACGTGATTATGTGCGACATACGTTTCAGCATTCTTATATATAAATAAGATACTGAACTTCGACCCATTATAACCGATCTGACGCTGCCAACTATGACTCTCCATCTACAAACATGAACAAATGAAAAATAGGTATGGCTCTCCTATACCTTATTACTGCCTGCTTGATTTTATCGACGGTTTATATTTTTGTAAATCTTTTTGTGATCTACTAGCCATTTTTTGTAGGCTTCATAGTTTGACAAATATTTGTCAGCAGATATTTTGGGTAATGTATCTGTCCGTATAATGAGGTTAGCTTCTGCATCAAAGTTTCGTAATATCTCTTCATCGTCCGATGAATCACTAGATGATGATACCATGTTCTTCTTTATGACCATTTTTTAAATTATAACTATCAATGTAAACAGCAAACTTAAAATTCACACAAAACAACTTTGAGGTTATTCGTCAGTAGCGAGATACACTCGTTGGCTGTAGTGAATTCTGTTTTTTCGCTGCCTCGCACATCAGTTCAGTGCATAACTAGTTTTTTGTAGTTCACTAGAACAGGGCGCATGCGCGCCTCTACCTAAGCATAAATGTTAGACTTTAGGCCTCGCGATCGAAGCACAAAGTACGTACTTTCGTCCGTGGATGAAGAAAAATATAATTCTCACCAATCTTTGTTGAAATTTCTTGTTTAATTGAATTTCTTTTGGTAAGGTCGATTTTATGTAGATTGTTTGTCAGGTTGTTTTCTGGAGTCTACTTGGCTTGTTGACGGGTAAATTCTCCGAAATCGACGTCAAATCTTCGGTTATTATTTCTTCCGTAGTTTCGGAATGTTTTCCTCGTCTCTGATACACTTCCGGGTGCACCAATTCAAGAAAGCCTGCAAGGTATAATTGGCTCTGTGATGTCCTTTCCCGACTCCAGCAACTGTACGAGACAGATTAAGCGGGATCCCTTTGACTTTTACAACCGACCGTGCCTAGCTACTCCACGAGGATTATCGATCCATTCCAATTATCGGGCGAGGCAACGCGTCGGCGAAATTATACCGCTGATAGGGGAAAGTCCCATTAGATGCGAGCGTCTTCTAGTTCGACTATCTCACTCGGCGAACTCGTCAATTTCTTCCAACATTCTTTTTACTGTATATCTCTTTTACTCATATCTATTTCACTCTTACTCACATCTATGTGTCTCTCGTCCGTTTCTATACCTAATTAAATATCGACGATTTGCGATTGGACTCGATTTGTCGTAACTTTACAAATTTTAAGTCTCGATTAGAGATTTTACGTAATTTTTTGGAAATTGTCTCTCGTAGCTGTATCTTGCATATATTTTAAGCAATCATAAAAGTGCCCAGAAATATATTATGTCGATCAAGGACCTTTTGTATTTAATCCGTTCAAAATCTATCGAAGTCATCAGTCATGGAATGATGAGTTCTTTCGAGTTTTTTTTTTTTTTTTAATTACGAAGAACAGTCTGGTTCCAATGAACAATAAGATACGGTGAAATTTGATACGGGAATAGACTAACATTGTACAATGTTTCTCATTTAATTTTGCGAAAACGGCGCGTACCGTCTAGATTTTAGGAAATTTTTTGATTTTTCGATTTTTTAGAAAATGTTAGTCAATTTTTTGTATCATAAGGCCGTAGAATCACCCTGATCTGTATAGGAGGAGAAAATCTATACCCGAAAGGTACGGAGAAACGAGGCATCTCGTGACAAGAATAAGTTAATTTTAGCTACATTCCAGTTTCCATAATGTTCCGGTTGCTTCCATATCCCCGAAATGATTGTATATATTGTGGGAGGAAATTCAAGCTTTCCTCGGACTCCCGTCCGTCCGCCCTCGAAAGGCCTCTTCCCTCAAATTTTCCCTCGCGGAACAAACGCTAGGCGTCGCAATGCCGGGATGTGCCTCGGACGCGGTGAATCTCTCGGCTTGCCGCCGCCGACAATACCGGAAAAGGCCGCGGTGAAACGCGGCGATTTAAACGAAACCCGAAATACAGGAACCAAAGAAATTACTTTATTTTGAAATCTATAAACCAAGTAGAGAAAAACCCCGACCGTAAAGCTGGGGAAAAACCTCGGTCTTGCATACATAATTGGCAGGACCACGGCACAACTCACTAACGGCCGATCTCACAACTTTACACTCTAACTGCACGGTACAAATCGTAATTCGTCTTGGAGACCTTTCTCGACGTCCAGGACTCATTCTCACTCTCGCTCACACCCACACACAGGCGTGGTTCGCGAGCTTCGATTAGCCGGGACGAGACGCTTAGTTCGCAGTCACTCATCTTCATCCATTCCTCACCTCATCCAAATATCGCGCTTCAATCCCGGCTCGGAGATTTTCTCGCGTTCATCCACTCGTATTCGCGTCTCGACTATCTTATTCGACGACTCGACTTCCTAAGGCGACTTTCCCGCGGGAATTCCCAACAATCAAGTGCAACGGACAAATATACAATTTCGTAGCCTGGTGATCGAGAGTTCACCGGTAACGTAGGCGTCGAAATATCTCCAGTGGCAACAGGTGCGATCCGCTTTTCTCAGTTCACGTCAACAAGGGTATTCTCGTTCGGGCCTTGACCAACTCGCCTCACGACTCAACGGGAAGTGCCCGGAGCATCGATTTGCGATCGCTCTCGTTATCACCTTCATTCCTTACCCCCACCTTATCGCCTATCTCTGCACACGTGTGGCCCTTTCCGGGATTCCGAAACCCTCGCTCATGTAACGTTGCCTCGTGCTCGGAGGATCTCGATATTCAGCGCTCGATATTCTCGCCGGTAGCGACGCGACAGGAGTTCTCAGTCACCTCTGCCCGTACGCCTGCGAACCCCCTTGGGATTCCTTCTTGCATCCGAACAGTGGCGACTGCCGGCGATGCATCCCGCGGCGGCGATGTTTCGACAGGAATTTCAACTCCCTCCACAGATGCTATTCCCGTCAACTCCGACAACCGTGGGGCAGGGTCGAATCTCCACGAGATGGGCCTCGCTGGCCTCCGCTACACCTCCCGCTTCTCTCGTAAACTCCTTGACGCTGGATCACTCTCCCACCTGAGACATTCGTCCATGTACCGCGTTCCAGAAGAAAAAAATTAATAAAATCACTAACTATCCTCGAAGCTCGCTAGGACCAATGGGATCGCCTTGTGACCTGCTGAACGAGCTGGTCCGAGACACGATGCAGCGGGCACAATTTTTCCGCGTCACGATATATGCGGAATTTCAGCCGAGTTCGGCTATCCGGTGGCCAGACCCCTCCCAATACGAGCGAAACTTTTTTTATTTTTTTTTATTGATAACTGCCCAGGTAGCCAACCGTAGCACAGGCAAAGGAGACCAATCGTCTGCCGTCTAGTATTGCTGTAGTTCCAGTTTTCTAGTATGAGATTCCAGCATATTGGTAGCAAAAGCTTGTCAACATTTGGCGTACACTCATTTGTTATTCTTAGCAGCCGTAAAAGAGATGAAAATTCGTCCTTACCTAAAGCCAACCTCTGATTGACTGACAATGAAAGCTTATCATTTCATGCAATGTGTAAGTTTGATAATGGGTTGGTAATAAATTTCGTTCCGTGATAATAAGTTATATTGAAGTTAGTTTGTCTAAAAGTTTTTACGATTTCACGTAAAATAATTATGATTTACACAAATGAACTTCGTCGTGAGGCGCAAAGCAGCACCATCGGTGTTAAATGCTGGAAAAAAATAGGTATAAAGCGAACGCAAATACCGCTATTCTGTTGCGCCATGAAAAGCTCGAAATTGTTATATATTTATAATCGGCGTATTTTTTTCTTCAATTTTTCTACGTTATTGGTACGAAGTGTGAAAAATCACTAGGTGAAAAAATATACGTGATGCTCCGTCTATATAAATATCTAGTGCAATAATTACGAAACTCATTAATAAAACGAAAAATGTAAGTTACGCACTTAACCTAATTCATTATTATTTTCTTTTCGTAACATAAATGATTGTGTGGTCCTAACTGGATCGATGAAATTTTGTCTGCATCGTTGCTCTTCGTTCCATTTTTTAAATATTGCATCCGAGAGGAACGGCACACAAAAATGTTCATCAAAGAAGAAAGATACATAGAAAATAGTATTAGAGTCATGAATGGGAATGACAGAAAATTATATCAAGGGAACGTATAGACGGTAGAATTTCAAAACCTCAAAATAAGACATTTAAAATAATTTCTGACTTTGAATTAGTCGATATTATGTTGAAAAATATTCGTGAAGGAGTACAAAACAACGTTTAATAAAAAGTAACTTCAAAAAGGATGAAATAATTCATGAATGTAATGATAATTAATATTATCAGCAAACTATAATAGTTGTGAACATCATTTAGTAAGATGAACCACCCATGCTGTATGTCAAATTTCAAGTTGATCGACGGAGGCAAGATCGAGACGTTAACAACCTGAATTTATATTTAATGAATATTATTTCGTTATCGACCTAAATCCTAAAAATGAAAGGAACATTCATAGCTGGTATTTTTCATGATTTTTTAACAAAATTTGAAAAAAAAAAATGTCTAACGGGTTGGAAAATTATTTGTTTTACTTCGAATAGATATACAACATGCGATATGAGTGTCAAAAATGAGGGTCTTTTCTTTTGTTAAAATATCATCCAACACGAATCCGTCAATTCTGAGATATCTGTCGTCGGAATAAAAGAAAAAATTATCGTAAACTTTTAATTATCGATTCAGCGATCACTGATCCTCAGAAATTCATTTAAGAATGAACTTTTATTTTAAACCATCCCGGAAACCGGTAAAAAGTTGCGCTCGAATTGGAAAAGGTCTGGTCGAAGAATGGCTGAGCTTGGATAGGATTGCCTGTATATATGTCATGTATTGTCACTTATCCGATACGCTCGTGAAACTGTCATGTCACGTAGTCAGAAACGAGTTCGCCAAATTAGAAAACAAGAGAAACGGAAGAAAAAAAAGTCGAATGTTGGAACTACTGCGAGTATGAGCGAAAGACCGAGTCGAACTCGCTCGTTTTAATTAAACCTGCCATTTGCGTGTTCTCCGAGAGTTCTGAACACTACCGCGTCCACAGTGCAGAGCCCTTCAACCGACCCTGTTTTTATACTCTGCCTGTGTAGGTGTTCTTTTTTTGGTTGCACTATACTATCGGTCGTCCACTCATCTTGCCCCATGCCCTGGAAACTCGAGCGTACCGGCTCGTCATTAGATTAACTATATACAGTATTAGTAATTAACCTGGAAAGCTGTAATTACGTGGTGCGTGATTTGCTCGCTGCGAAAAAAAATTTGTTGCCTTCTCGATGGCTAACGGTTAAATTACGCAGTCGTTAACCGACGCGGTCCAATTATAGATGAAACGGCAGTCGTGTAAATGGAGTAAACGCTTCGATCAATTTTCGGATTTCGGTCATTTTGTTACATCGTTGGGATCTCAATGTTAGTATCTATGCTCATTTTGTCTGAATATACATACATATATTATGTTGGTTACGTTCAGTATTTGATTTTCAAATTCTCCCAAGATTTTTCATATGAAGATTTCCTGTAGTTCTTTTCTCTGATGGTCTTCATTAATTCCAACGATATTTACTCATGAGTTTGCGAGTGTCTCAGTCACATCATCGTATGTGTTTCTTAGTTTTTGCTTCAATTCTTCGGTGATGTTTTGTACATCGTTCCGGCTATCACATTTTTGATTTAGTCGACCGCTGCTCATCTTCTTTACGTCGATTACTGTTGCACTTTTGTGCTTGATGTTGATCGAGGCTTTCATCTCCTTCGGCATCTTCAGAGATTTATGTGGTGTTTTTAGTCTGAAGACTATTGTCGGTTCCAGCAAGGGGTTTCGCTTAGTCCCTTGTTTTTTCGCAACCAGTTAGTATGTCTTTTTCAAATAGTTGAACTACTTTTTTTTCTAACTTATTCTTGATCCTCTGCCTGAAAATCCAACTTTCTGGCCTTGGGTTGTAATATACTATTGTTATAAAAAATAAACTTTCTGTAAAAAAAATATAATTATAATAAGCTAATAATAAAAATATACGCAGTTTGATACGTGATTAGTTGGAACTAGGTGATTGGGAGACGCGCGGTCGTGTACTGTAATGATGCTTGCTACGGCCGATGGTTCTGACACTCTAAACCTACCCATATCATAGGCGTGGCTCCCGCGTGTACTTGATGTCTAACACTTATATTGCAGTTACTCACGTAGTACATTGACAAGGATTAAAGTTTAGGAAATATATCAAACGACAAAATGAAAGATAGAATGGTATGGCAGAGTTCATTGCAAAAATATTACAAAATAAAGAATTTCGACAAACTTTCATAGAATATCACAACTTAATGAAAAAAAATGCGTAGGTGTAATCTTCACCTGCGGTTGAAGCGAAACTTCTTTACTATTTGCGTTATATTCTTTTCGTTTGTTGAAATTTATTTTTTAGTCAATATGCTCACTGCCTCCATATTTGCATTTTAGTATTAACTTATATGACTTTAAAATTCAATCGGCGGCTCAAAATTGTCAGCTCTAACTATGATCAAAGATAGTTCTTGATCATTTTTCTTCGAAACGGTCATATTCGCGATTAAATTTGCGTGAATGGATTCGATAACTTGTACTGTTTTATTCGGAGTATATATTGACTGCGCGAATATTACAAGGGGCAAGATATAGTCGAATACTGCGACTGTTACCGCCCCATAATATCTAAATTTGCAGGTAGCGGACCGGGTGGCTCGCGTCCTCGCGAAAGAAGTCTTCAGAAGACTTGGAAAAAACTCTCAATAAACGGAAGCTTTTATTATTTCAGATCCTCTTACAAGTATTTTTACAAGCGTTTACAATTTTCTACAACGCTAAGTCCAAATGGATAGAGTCAAGCCATGTACTTGCAATAATGGCATACATCTTTCAAGCGGGGTGTAAAATTGCAAAGACTGAAACAACCTTTTTCGTTGAGCCATGACCTCATTAACTTAAGCCCGCTAGAAAAACTTTAAATAATAAGGGCATAAGTCCTTCAAGTAGGTAAAAATACTGAGATGCAAATTGCCCTCCCCAAATTTTCATTCACAGCAGTGACGGCGATGAAACTTTGATATATTGTATACCGGAGTTTTAGTTTGTTGAAGAACAACGATCATAAATCCCGCGCCACGCGTGCGACCTATGACACCATACTGTTACGTTTTGTCTCCCCCCCCCGCCCCCGCCCCCGCAACTACGTACGCGCATACGCATGCCCCACCCATACTAACTGTCGAGTGTGACGAATAGCTCACTGCGTTGATCGGTATTCGCTCCGTGGTGGGGGCGGTTACCGAAACCAAAGGCACATTAATCGAGGCTCTGTTGTACATATGACTTTCGGTTGAAGTTGAGCCTACCCGTAAGCTTCATAACATCCCCTTCAAAAAACTTTTAGCATTTCTGGACCCTTCCTTGAGCACTCGAAGATCTCGGCTCCCTCTCTCCGGCGCCCTTTTCTAATGTCCCAAGACCCCCTGACCCATGACACGTCTCAAGAGTCCCCTACCCCAACTTGTTACTATAATAAATACCACTCCGATTGCTATGAGAACCATCCCTTTGGATGACACGGTAACCACCACTCCTTTGATTATCCTTTCCTAACTGTCGCGATTCATTTTCCTTTGTCATTTCTTCAGTGAATTATATCAATCGGATAGTTTCAAAAAAATATCCAAGGACGGTGAAATGTGCTAGTGAGATGTTAACATTTTCTTTGCAATAAATTAACTGAACATTGACTGGAAAACGTTACACATTGGTTGTACATTAATTCATTATTCGTTCATTGATCAAAGGATGATACGGATGTCGAGGTTATTGCTTCAATCGCGAAGAAATCTAGAAGTAGTCAGAAGTACCAAGTTATCGGTGGGCGCGCCATTAAATAACTTTGGTGTCAGGCCTGACGCCTCTTATCACCCATGATATTCTATAAACTTCAACGTAAGTTGCAAGACTATCAGTTATAGAGTCAACAAGGCATATCGTCATAAATTGATGCGGTGATGCAAGAGAGCCCCATGTTTGACAAGCACGATGAGCGAGCATACATCATTGTTTGCATTCTTACACTTCAAATGACTTAGTTTCATTCAGTTGATTTTTGCTATACAGTTAATTATAGTATGTCCTAAGATTGTAGGAGAACCTAATATTTACAGTAACGTACCTAGTATTTACAGCTAAAAGATATCCTTACATCCAGTATAGTATCTATTTATCGAATTTTTACGTCCGATAATTTTTGACAATGATATGTTTTTCTTTCAATGCTTAGCATCAGCGACATAAGTTTTTCTAAATTGTATTAACTATTTATTTAATTAGGTAAAGCGTCAACAAAATTTTTTCACAAGACCTACGAGACGAACATGGCAAATCGTTCATTTTTATTTGAATTTAATACCCGACCTCATCAAGAGAGAAAAATAAACTGATTCAGATATAAAAGCTTCGGAGCTTCGCAGCTCATAAAGTTAAGCGAGAAGTTATATCAAATGGTATCAAAATCTGCTAGCGGTTGCACCTTTTCTACGGTATTTCGAATTTTACAACGTGTTGCTGTTATATCCTCCTGTCCGTCACACAAAAGTGTCCATATATGCACGTCTCTTAATACCGTTTCTTTCGTGATATTTTATATAACATAATTAACATGCGTAGACTCAATTTCAGCCGTCTTCCTTTCGTTCCACCGAACATCAATGGCGGACACTCAGAGTACTACTATGACGGGGAAAAATGAGAGCAGAGTAGCTAGTACCATTCATTGTGCTGCTACGACGAAATATTATCCGTCAAACAGAAGTTTCGACTTGAGAGTCGCTTCTTTCCCAGCTTGATTCACCGTTACAATAGATTTTTTTCTCTTACTTTCTCTCCAGCCAGCCCTTCATAATTGACACTTCGTTAATTAACGGTACGGCGAGCTAGTGTCAACCGACGCAATCGACCACCATGAAGCTCAAGTTTTTAGCTCGCCTCCCGTACAGCATTCAGAGTTCCACGACTCGCGCTGGTTGGATGAATCGATTATAATTTTACTCGATTCTCTTTTTCCTCATTTCTCGTCATAAAAGAACCGATGAATACAATCTTGATGAATTCGTTCATTTAGAGCAAAGAGCCAGGGACTGTGTTGACTCATCGTCCATCAATCTCATTCGGTTTCAATGGAAACTTCATAACTTCCGTTTGTGACGAATTTATTCAGACCAATATACAGTGATACATAACCAGAGGATCAATGAATTTTCACGAATTAGCCGAACAGAAATTGCAGTCGGGCTCACGTCAGATGCTTATCCATCACTCCCGAACTCTTCATAAGTTTCTGATAAGGCATCTATTAGGCTCTGATTAGGAAAATAACACAGTTGCTCGTATAAGATACTAAACAACTTGCCTAATCGTCGTCTAATAAAGGTGCGTATCTGCATCGCTTCGCACTGCGTGTTGGAGCGATAAAGCACTGCGTTTTATACCGCATTCGCAGCTACGGAGTCGGGCTACATTTTTCGTTGAAATTAACACAATGGGGTCCTCAAGTAGTCTAAAGTATCCTCACTACCAATAATACCTATCCAGCAATGTAATTATACTCCTTCGAGTAGGTTTAGTTATTCAACGGTTGCTGTGCCGACCACTGTATAGAACTTTAATTAGTATTTAATTGGTGTTCGCTGAAGCATAGTTAATAACTAAACACGTAGTTAATTTTCATCGAGATATATGTTTTCTACGAATTTTCCTGAACACGCGAAACTATATTTCATATACAACATTTCATGAAATTCTGACCAGTTGCACCGGTGAATTTTACCAAAAATTCACTAAACGTAACATATCTAACTATGCGTACCACTCTCGTTACAGTTTGACGATTCATTTAGAATTTTCATAATCTCTTTATTAAACACGATAAACCTCCGAAATAGATAATGTCAACGTTGGTGACTACAAAGATAGCGTATTTAACGTTTCATGCCGTTAACTATTTTGATTACTTTCTGCAGAATACTGCCCATGCTCGGTTGGATCATCAGTGGATCATCACGATATATAGTCGTCGTACTACGCCATACAACACATTAAAATCGCCTCAATCCTTTCTGGCGCTATCTCGGTTCCGCCAACCGCTTGCGAGTTTATTTAGGCGTTTTTCGCCGTTAAAAGCTTCAAACCCTTCTTTCAGTGTATACAAGCCCCTGGAAGTTTATACCAGGCGCTTATTGCGACCCGGCTTAAATCATCGTGGACTATTTGTTTCGACGTGATCGGTTCTGATCGATCCTCGGCATTGGATCATCTCACGCTTCAATTATGGATATGAATGCGCGCATTCGCTTGCACACGCCTGCATTTCTATTCCAACGTTCGTCCGTCAGATACGCGTTCGTCGTGTATAAATCGCGGACCTGTAAACCATTTTGGAACCGATCTATATACCTCATGGGCATATATACAACTGAAAGCTTGTAAAAATTGTCCATAATTACCTCTCATTCAACCCTGTGTATGTTGTCTACGCTGGTCGCTAACCATCCCGGCATTGCATGACGCATACGTGGCCTGAACAAATTTGTTATTCCTTTAAGGTACCAAACGTTGCTATTACAATTATTTCTTCGACATAGCCTTCACATACATCACTACGGAGATTTAGTTCCATTCACTATAGGGGATTTATTCATACAATAATCGGCTTCTGGATTCATGGCAGAAATAGCATGTAATTCTATAAAAGAGCTTCTACCATGCCATTTATTTGTGTGAATTAATTCAACGAACGCTTAACTAAACCATCCTATTCATGGAACCAACTAGTTACCTGAACTTAAAAACATTGTTATAACAAAACATATCTTGCGACAGCTAAACAGTTCATATAGCAGCTAGATAAACTAAATACAGTTACAAAATGCTTGTTGTTGTGTTGTAATTTTATAAAATATTACACCTTTGATCAATTTACAGAGGTTGCAGCATGACCCTCCGTTATCTATAGTGACGCGTCCCGTCCGAATATACTTGTAGATGAGTATCATCGCCATCAAACTTATTACCGAGGCTATACTAGTTGTTTGATCTCTATATAGCGCCCCTTCCGAGAACCCCTCTGCGGGTGAGTGCTGCGATGCTGGTACACAATATAGGCAAACGTCCCCCGTTCGTGCGTGATCCCTATAGGAACGTTCCAGCTCGTAAATCGTACAGTTGGCGATGACTCATTGCCCGTATGCGTTCTTGGCAGTTAATGCTGAGAGATTGTTAATTACCCTATTAGCATCCGAATCGGTATCAGGAGAGTCCGAAGTACCGGAACTAGGAGCAGCATGGTAGCATTAGCTATGCCGAATGCTACCGAGCCAAGTATTATCTATGTTGCAAAACCGACGTCGATGTACGTAGTCATACCGTTCGAAAGCGAAGTCGTGTGCTATATTACAACCGGTACAAATAGTGTCTTATGGTACTATACTCGTTCGTACGTCACACGTATTGAAGGAGAGAGAAAGTGGTAGGAAACCGAGAGGAGCAGTCAACGAAGGCAGGGAGTTGTGGTCTAGTTATCTATCGAAGCTTGCGACTGTAAACCCACCCACTCAGACAACATCTAATGTACTACCTGGTGTAGGTCGGAGGCGAGCTTGCGAGACCGGAGAAATGGGCCCACGGCACCTTGCTTGTTAGCTGTCCTCCTCCGATGGCTGCTACAACACGTTAATTGGACCAGACCTTCCACCAAGACGATAAGCCAATCAACGTCACAAGCAGAGAGTGCTATCGTATGCAGCTTGTATATGTATATCTCTTCTATAACGTCTCGTGCGAAACTACGGTATTGTCTTTCTACGTCTCGATTACTTAACTCTTGATCAGAGCCTTTGCCGGTATAATTGTCATATTTGCAGGATGGTCAATAATTTGCCAAACGGATCTCACTAACGCAATACGAGTTTTATCGTACAATGGCAATTGGAGAATGATTATTAAAAGTTGATTAGAAAATTGCTGAAACGCTTTCACAAACACCAGGATATATCTAACAATATAGGATAAAAGTGGCGCATATTGCGCGGTGCATCGATTTGTGTGCTTATCGAAGTGAGATATAAACAGAACTTTTACGAACAGTACATCGTACAGATTTTCCCATACTATATAAAAAGAATTCACTTGCAGGCAAATCGTCCGATGCAATAGTAGCACATCCGAGCGTTCGATTTCACGTATTCGATGCCACTGGGGTATACTCTCAGCTAGTAGACACGGCGCACGTCGCTCAGACATAATGCCAGACCACGCCCGAACTAGCTCTCCAACTTCTCACACGCCTCCAAAATCTCAGTTTCCAAGCGGTTATTCACGTTGTGCGTGGTACAACTGCGATAGCTTACCAAATTGTTTCAAACTATTTCTACGGGCTCTCCGATGCTTCATTCCTGCACACGCTGCAACACCTGGAGAATTTACTATTTCTCTCTTTCTCACTCCCTCTCTCGATCTCTGTCTATATCTCTCTAGTGAAACCTCGTGTCTGTCGTTTTGCGGATGAAGGGCCGTTGCAGAAGGAGACATATATATTCTCAGCAACGTTCGCCGAATTTCAACACCGTAGCCGTCGACCAATTCCGCGTGCATGTTCACTCATGTGTGATATACATATTCGTATGCTGTTAAACGGAAAGTATACACACGCGCAAACTTTCACGAACTATATGAATATCTACGCGTATACATTGTAAGCGGCAAGCCGTCTCGCGACGTTGAAGCGTTTTCAAAATTCTTATACATAATACATCGTGGATATCCGGTCTCTCGTTTGCCATACTGGGACGTGAAGCACACTCGACATGCAGATTACGTGTACACATTTCTCATTCCTAGACCAACAGCTCTTACACACGTTGAGTCATACATACATTTATATACAAGCTTCCATTCGGCCTTCCATCCTTCTATCTGTCTAACCTTCGTCCACATATTCTCTGCAAGTGTGTTTTCAAAGCCTTCATTGCTTATAGCAAATGTACAATACGGAAAGGTATAAATTGCTGAGATTTTTGGTGTTCCGTCTGCATATTTCCAAAGAATACCAACTGAACGGAACGCAGTAAAAAAATTATCAACTTGATACAAACGGGACGATTGATTAAGGAACGGCCAGTATCCAGTTGGGTCCATGTGTTGTAAGGGTTGTTTCCAATTTATAATATTTTCAATTGATGGTATTTTTAATAGGATCTCGCATAAGTTTATAAACTGTCTAATCGGTGATGTGTCCGTTCAGAAATTTGTCCATCGCCCAATCAATTTCTGCATTCAATCGCATGATGTTGAAACGCTAAAATATAAACGATTGATCCCGGACGATTGTCTTTAATCTCCGTCAAAGGGAATACAAATTTATCCGTCATAAGGGCGCAGTCACTTTCATTGTCAAGCGAAAGCATCCTCGGTCTACCTCTCTCGTCTCGTTGAAATGCGATCTCGAGGAATCATTGGAACTTGCGGGAATCAGAGTTACACCGTTGGGAATAGAATATAGATAGAGTGAGAGAGATATCTAACTGACGAGATGAAAGTTCAGAATAAACCTTCGAGTGTGAGTGTAAGGAAGATGAGTTTGCGAGGCAGACAGAGACAGCCGGATATTGTTATTCGCCAAGCTGGTGCGGATAGTAGTAGGTATATACGTGGTGTGAGTAGCACCAGCTTGTCCCGACGTAACCGCGTTTGAGGACAGACGTATCTTATACCCGATGCCCGCCGCATTCGAATATACCTTGGCTTTTCACTTACCTCTTTGCATCCCCACTACCTTCCGCTCGCCCGTTTAGTCTTCCAACTCCTCGCACTGTCGCTGTTTCGTCCTCTTCCTTAAGCTGCCACTGCCGCGCGACGTTCAATAGAAACGTTCATACTCCCGACGCGCACCGACTTAAAGTGGAGACTCGAGCCAGATGTAAGCACGGGCCAAACAATAAAGGTCGACTTAAGGAAACAGGCTTGGTGCGGTTACCTACACAACTATGCCCTTGTCTTGTCTTACGGAGTTCGCTATACTATCGAGTGGGATATAAAATACATAAGGTAGCACGTGAGGGGTGTCAGACGTATACGATGTACTTCCGAATTCGTGTGTCTCGCAGGCAAGGAATCAAGTCAGTACACAGGTGTCAAAAGAGAAAATCGAAGATAAGAGACAGAAGAAACAACCACTTGCGTATACCATAACAAAGGCTAATTCAATTACGTCCCTGCAGTTCGGACGTCGGTTGACAACGTCTTCTCCATACCTCTTCCTGTTCAAAGCTCCTTGTCAAATTTCATAGCTGTACGGTAATTATTATTTTTTAAGTCCGGTGAGACTAGTTTAACCGGTGATTACATCCTGTACAGGACCCAGCTCTGAAACGAGTGTCACCAGTTTCACACCAATGTCGAAATTTACGCCCCCGCCTGATACCCCCCCCCCCCCCTCCCCCACTCCTGCCCTGTCCTTAATACTGACGCGCAAGAATATGTAAAGCATTTTTTATCTACTGAGCTGCTTTTTTTTTCCGACCCTCGGAAGTCTGCTCAGTAATCAAAGACTTTGTTGTGCCACTTGATAGCATGTACGAGCTTTTGAACTGTTGCAAATCAATTTCCTTTCGGAGGTGAAATTCCTTTCGGGTCTGCATTTCTTTCAAGTCACACATATCCGATGTTCGTCGAACGAATAAAAAACCATTAATTGAAGCAATGGTAGAATTACTTCAGAGCTTGGTATGAGGGACTACCAGAGAAATGCCGAGTACACAAATCCATTTGCCTATCAAGCCCAGCGGATGAAGCACGAGTGGCAAATGTCTCTGGAGAGATCCTTATCCAATTTGGGCAGTGTTGGAATGATCCAGTGGGACGAGTAAAGTGACAGCCTAATCGCGTGAGCAGTCGCATTCTCATCTCACCTATCGCGTAACGCTTGACATAGACACGCGGACATTTACCACCGAACAACAACAGCGCAGCTGTACTAACAGCCGACTGGCAGCGGGGTTAGCCAGGGGCAAGTCTGTTCTATCATTGTGGAACTTGGCATGATGACCGCCGAGAACGATGAGGTAGGATATGTCGGAGTCACTGAGGGATTACTGTTCTTGAATGATCCAGTGTCTTTCATTGTGATGCGAATAAAGTTTAAGCCTTCCATGGTGCCTGTCAAGCTTTCGGAAAGAAGGGCAGTAGATTGGCGAGATTTTCCCTTGATCCGACACTGGATGATTTAAGCAGATTAAAGTCGTCACAAGAACCATAAAGCTGAAGAGTAGGGTGGCATCGTCTACCCAAGACTGAATGGTCTAATTCTCAGTTGAGGGTTGGACCTTTGTTGCGTTTGTGCAATTGAAACTTACTCTACCTGGTTCACAAGTTGCCAGGTGTTCAATCAAATCGGTCCATGGTTGCACCTCTCAGTAGATTTCTGCCCCGTTGGCTATGTACAATCGACTCGGTGCGCGTTTCTCACAAACACCGAAACAAAACACCCCGTGAACCCGGTGCATGGTTACACTCGTGGGCGCTTGAATCGGGCAAAGTCAGTTGTGCTCAGTGAACTTGATACATAGTTGAGATAGTGTTCAATCGATTCGTGCGCGGCCGTCAATGTTTAGTCGACTCAGTCCTACAGTTTCCGGGTATTCAGACGAATTCGACCCAACTAACTCTACTTTTATGTAATAGCAAACGTAGTGTTACGTCAGCAGCAGAAGTCATAGAATTCGGTGGTGAAACAATTTTGACCAAGCAAAGCAGTAGGAAGGATCATGCTGTTGCAACCACGATTGTTTCTCGTAACCGCTAAACCTCCAAAAGCTATTATTCCTCGATGGATTAGCAAATAGTCTCAACCGCCCTTGTATTATTGCTGAGACAGAGCAAATAGAACGTTTCGAGGTTTACTGATGATTCTCGTTACCATGCTACATAATCATAGCTTGCTATTCATGGTACATGCTCCATCATAAACGTCGATTTTTAGAGAACGGCAATTCCGTTAAAGAAAACCAAGAATCTTTGTCTATGGTTATAAAACTTTAAATGGAAAAATGAATTTTAAGGACGTGATGTTATCTACATTACGAAGGAATACATATTTCTGGTAGGAATTGTATACCCTTACACAAAACCTTGACAAGGTCTGAAAAAAACCCGAGGAAGCCCTGGCGTGACTCCTATCTAATGCAGTAAAATGTTTACTGAGAACCAAATATTGAAGATGAAGTATTTCTCCGTGTGTGTTGTGATATGCGAGATGTTTTCGAACTGTGTGAAATTGTTCTTCAAAAAAATTCGCTACTTTGTGGCGTTTAATCTTTACTTATAAAACATATACGTTAAAAACAGCGTGTCATTGGCAAGGAGAAATAGCAAGGGTCTATCGTCCGTAAACAAACACATTGAAATCAAAGTGATTCGCGATCCAGTTTTTCATCTGAAGAACTAAACCGGAAACGAATGACGCATATAACCAATTGAACTCGATCACTGAATCCGTTTCTTCCTCAATCGGGAATACGCTCTGCATACCATGCTGCATTAGTCATAACAAAAGTAGCATGGGTTTAAAACTCCTTCGATTAATCGTCGCGATACCGTCGATATATCGCCCAGAAAGTGCTGTAATTGAAAATATATTTCCTCAGTACTAGGCAGGCATGCGCTGAAGGACTGTTACCTACTCCGTTGATCGAGGCTTCGTGACTAACACAATCAATCACCGAGCTTCTTCCAAGCCATTCGGTACAGCTGCCCCCTTCCTTCCATTAATTGGTCGCGCTATTGGAGGAAGGGCGAAAAAGAGCAAGATAAAGAGAAGTAAAAGGAAAGGGAGATGTACAAAAACCGAAGAAGAATGCGAGGTCCGAAGAGAAGTCTCTGGAGAGACTTGAGTGGGATTGTCCAGACTGCCACTTGGTGCCTTTTATTTAGCCAGCGGCGGTCCTACGCTTTCTATACATTCTTTGCCAATGCTTTCAGTCTCTCGTATCGTTCCTGCAGAGTTTGCCATTTCTACCTTGTCCTGAGGCAGAATATTCCACGGCTGAATATCTGCTTGCGACGACTTTTTTCCACGGTTGCATATGTATATACAGTTCATGCTTCGAGCTCTATAGATCTCCTGGGACAAACGATGAACAAGCAACTTTGGAAAAACGGCGCCCGCTTAGTATTAGTGATGCTTGATCCCTCGTCTGTCGATCGCATTTTCTTCTCATAACTAAGAATACTTGGAGCATAATATTTCCAGTTGTTGCTTGTCAGATATAACCATGTAAACTTTATGGTCGTACGTAAAATTCTGACCTCCGAGTACCGTGTTTCCGAAGTACCGAATAACTCCAGCTTTGACATTCCGAACGTCAATATTGAATTAGAATTGAATGTAAGCCTACGACGAGAGGTGTCCGTTTGGCGTGTCGCTCTAAAGGTTTATGAAGTCGTAATGGAAATTTCACAGGCAATACTTGAATAGAACTTGAAATCGTATATTGGAAGGCTTGGATATTCCCCTTCATCCTACAAGAAGAATCCAGGAATGATAGACTCTGGCGGAAAAATCGACTGTATACTGTTGATATCTGCATGCGATGGAGAGTAGGCATAAGTCGGTTCCGTGGAGGGTGGGAGGAGGTGCGGCTGATAGAAGGAGAAGCCCAATCCTAGAAAAAAAGCATCCCGTGCTGAAACTTAGGTAAAAGTGGTAAACATGGCCCACTTCAAATAGTATAGAATTACACAGTAATCGGATCGAACCATAAGTGCTACTGTTCCCCTTTAGCAAAATGAATGTGAAACAGTTTTGCCATGGGGTTAATGTCCCCACAAATTTGCCATGTTTCATTAGCACCGACACGTTGGTTCACTGGATTTTGTCTGACAACTCAGTTTTGAACTACAAAACATTGGTAAATTAGGGGGCTGCTAGAGCCGATTAGTATCATCGAGGTGATCCTAGCGCCACTAAGCTTCCTCTATAAAATCATAAATAACGTAAATGACGGATGCATGAATTTGAATCTGGAAAAAGGAATTTGACTACATTGCTCTCTGTCCGTGACAGGTTGCAGTACAGTTAGAACTATGGCACTCATCTCGCTATGAGGTGTCATAAAACAGCATCGTGTTTGTTGCAGCTTCAAAACTTCTACTACGAATATAACAACGGTATCGCTTGGAGGCCCAGTAAATACAGCAATCTGACAGTATTCTAACAGCTGCCTAACTGAAAATAGCACGCAAATTACAAGAATTGTACATGTAAATTACATGTAAATTGCCATTTACGAGTCATTGATATAACACTACCTTATCGTATTACATCGTCGTTATATAACAATTTAACAGGTAATTTTTATTTAAAAAAAAAAACATATTTCAGATTATATATTCATTTGATCATCAGCTTTATTAGTGACAAGCGAAATTACGCTATCGATATGAACAACTAGATACCAGAAAAAATGTTATTTATTTATGTTTCACTGGCGGAACACAACCCCAGGATCCTCGAACTTGTACACGGTAACCAATTTTATTCAGCTATGTTGCACTTGCAAATATTTTGGAAATTTATACAAAATTTTTGGAAATTCTAAACATATTTAGACGAATACTGTCCATGACTGATGTACTTTAATTTTGTACATTGAATTTTGAAACTTTAATTTTGTACATAACACATTGTTTTTCATAACCTTAACTTGAATATCCTAATCTTATTAAATATCTAATAACAATCTCTATCCGCAATATCTACGTATGTTACAAAAGATCAATATTTTTTTCAAATCTAATGTGCAGCTCTGACAGAAGTTCTCTGACACTCGGATTGTTCTGCTATTATTTTTATTGTCTACGTAGGCTGCAAAGACTTTAAAAATCATAGTAGAATAGTGTGCGGTATTCGATAAACATCGGCCTGATCTAATCCGCAGTATTGAATTAAAAAATCCCATCCTAGAGATACAATATTTACAAAATTATATCGGAGAGAACGATCATGTCGAATATTTTATCAGATGGAAACGACACAAAAGATTTCCTTGAAGAAGAATGACACAGAGAACTATGTCGACGGAATTTTTCGATATGTTACCCACGAACCTTTAATCGGTTGTCTCCAAATATAGTGTATTACCTTTAGATCATACGGCTGGTTAAAAGTGCATTGATACAAACTTAGATCAGGCTCTTTAGTTTTTGTATGCCAAAATCTGCTAAGAAATTTGTTTATAGGTACTCCGAGGATCGTTCGAACCACGACTATATCCGTACGTCCGAGACTACTGCGGCGCAATAAAGACTCGAACCGGCGACAACAAAAAAGAAGGAGGAGGAAGAAGTGATGGGGACCGTAACCCTTAGAAGATCGGTTCAACCACACAATATCAAACAAGAAAAAATGTGAATGTTTCAGGATAAGCTATGTTTGTTTAATGTACTCATCAGCGTCAGCTTTATAGTAACTTCGTGCCGCGTTGTGATTCATGCTAATAAAACCGAAATCTTTAACTATGGTATAAAATATCTCAGTTGTTGGAACCGAGAATTAACAGGATTATTGCGGTGGTATTTCATCCTCGATACTCGTAAGGATGCATTCCGACTAGTTTCCACTACCATCTCGTCTATATTCCGTTATTATACAGCCCCGCAACAGTAACAATAAAAGCCGCCCATGCTGGAGAAATGATAGCGTGTTGCACGTGAAATAGCCGACAATATTCTCGGTCTCGTTTGTAAACTGGAAATCCTATATCAAAGCGGATTATACGATCGATTGACGATTTCGTAACGAATTGTGACGATCTGTGCTTGCGTTAGCGGATCAACGGATCTGCCGATAAAAGCAAATCAATCCTCGTTACTAGCGCGTTCTACCCAACATATTTGCAATCTCCTGACTGATTATGAGGGCTACGAGAAGCGACCGGGATCAATGTTCAACCACGTCCCTAGAGAGGCAACTCGCGCGAGCGAGGGATGCCGGTAAATTGTCGTCGTGAATAATCGACAAACTCAACCACGAAAATACAACGGTGAGAGGCAACAGTGCAGTCTCACGGGGGAATTTCCGGAGATCACTAGTAATAAGTTGTTCGAATGCTATTGAAATTTTATTTCTTCGAGGATGTTTTAAAATCTCAAATAATCAACATCGTAAAAAAATTAAATCATATGAGCCATAGTGGTATACATACGAAAAAAATCTTCCAAAAAATATGTCAAAACAATTGAAAGAAAATTGCAAGCTACAAGAAATCGTGACTAAAACAATTAAGATGTTAATCATATTCACGGATCAGGTAATAGTACGTGGAAATGGCGTACAAAAACTTGGCGTGCCAGTTTCTTTTACAACAGCTTTCTTTCACTTCTTACTTCCGCGTACAAGAAGCATTGTTTTTAAATTGTTTTGACATATTTTTCCGAAGAATTTTTTCGTATGTATACCGCTACTTCGTTCTTATCATTCGATTTTTTAAAATGAATTTATAGATTGTGATAAACAGATTTTTTATTGTTGAGGAGTTTTTTGATAAAAATAGTTTCTAACACAATGAACATTTTATGTCCTTGGCATGCTTTCTATGTTATTGGCAAAAAATTTATTCCGCTTTGATTTGTCCATTTTTGACATGCAGTCATCCAACTTGATTAATTATTACCATCCTGTAGGTAACACAGTACAAAAATGTTGTTTATCGTAGATAATACATTTGAAAATTTCTGTCTATTCTTTCTATTGAGACGGAGATACTATCTCATATAAAATGAGATCTTAGTGACACATGTTTTCTTCACTGTATGCCAGACGCAGCTTGGATTATGTTCCGATCATTTACCTTCTCTTGATGGAAACGATTAATTAATGCTACAATATAATTTAATAATGAAGCTTCGATATGCCGATGATACATCTTATTTTGAAACCATCGAAGCTTTTATGGCGGCACCTAGAGTACTGTTTAACTGTCGGATAAAATTCATGATTATCCTTAGCACGCATACTAAACATATATTTAAAAATCATTGTAAACTATATTTTCGAGTTTCGTAACACAAATCTGTGCTTTAATTAAACTCATAAATATTTATATTAAAGTACAGAAACCATTTTCTAACACTGAGTTACCCAGTTTCTTAGCGCAGCTTAGCGGTCGAAAGACAAGTTAGCTGACGCGGTGCATGCATGCGCAGTAGACGCGATCACATCACATCATATTTTATATTTTCTAATCTCAAGAGGGTCACGATGCCCATATTTTAACACCCAACGAACTGTTATAATCGTAACTAGGCGTGTCAAAGAGTTTGTGTCCGAAATATATATATTATAAAAGAGTTGTTGAACTTCTGATCCACTACCTCGTTTTCGAATAAATACGAAAGCAAGAATCACTTGATCGCATCTCGTTCAACACGCTTAAAAATGTTTTTTGAAGTCCTTAGCATCGAGACGCTACCGCGACTCTTAATCTTGTCATTTAGCAGCTGTCTGCCAATCAAATACTGCGCTCGAATCGTGCTTGAGCATAATTGATCGGGTTGCATTAATTTTTCAGTAATTTTTTAATCTATTCAGTGGTTCGTTATACCGGTAAGATTTTGTTTGAAAAATGTATCTTCATTTTAAATGAAAGGTCGTTCAGTGGTGTTTACCTCTTATCTCCACCATCCCATCAAAATGTATGCTAATGAAATTATCCTCGGTACTTCTTCGCGCGCATGCATACCGAAGAGGCTTCTCGAGCTTTCTTTATCCTCTTTAGCATAAGCTGGGCATTTTTTTAATTTTTGTTTTTACTAATCTAATATGTTTGAAAATATATCCAAGTTGCGTATGCGGAATTTTCTGTATTCCCACCGATTTCAGCGGTAACGTAATCCCCCTGTTATAGCGTTGGCTTATCAAGCGCGCATTATTCATGTGGCACTCAATTCCTTCTTGCAGAACGTGCTTTCTCGATAGGACGAAGTGCTTCTCATGCATCGGTACCAGTGCACTTGCAGTGCAATCGTAGCTATGGTGCAGCATAATGGAGTAGAAATAGTCAGCAGCAGTCCAATTTCACTGAATAACGAGAGAGACTATAATTGTAACAATGATTTCGCGACGGGGTCGGAATTGCTCCACGAAAATGACAGAAGACATCTGGCTGTATTGTGGAACAGTTTGTTGTTCTAGAGCGTTCATTGTTATTTTTATCAATATTACATTTTGCAATACATCTTTTACAGTGTACACTTAAGCGTGTCAATGGGCAACTCTCAAAAACAGGACGATCATTAACCCACTAAAAACTTTAGTAGGCAATTTTTAAAAGGCTTTCACGAGAAGATTACACCATGGAATCGTATACAAATTCGATCCAATACAGACCAAATAATCTATCCTGTCAGCTTCTGCGTCATCTTCAAATATGCGAAATTTTTTGTTGCATGTTAATTAATTTTATTCCTTCCGTCGAAAAAAAGTTCAAGTCTTCTGTGCGAATTTTTCCAAACTTTTTTTTACCAAATTTTGTTTACACTGGTACCGTTTGAAAGTTGCGGAATGGAAAAGCGTTAGGCGTCGTTACACGAGAAGACCGCTCTTAAAAAGTTATGAAGGTTAATAGTTTCGTTTGCCCATGTACTACGAATTTACACTGCAGTACATGGAAGTTAGCGAGGTCACGCAACGTACTTGTATCAGCGTCAAATCTATCGACTGCACTGTTTAGGTCCATGTAGAGAGCTGCCGTTGTTTGTGTTGTATTTGCCAGGGTTATCGGGCACGATTATGGTACTTGATATACTTGGTAGGTTGTGTCGCTTTCAGGTGGGCGACACACGCTTCGCGATACCACCGTATCGATTCGTTGTCACAGTCTACGAATGTAAAAGTTTGAATATATGTATGTAAACTATGGATACGGATATAACAAGCTTACATCTAATCTACTCAGATCCGAATATATTGTAACATGGTCAAATTTTTGATGTTATGACCAGGGTCATTCGAACTCACACGAGGCTATTTCAGAGGGCTAATTGGGAAGAAGACATTGTTTTTCCACGTCCGGGGCGCAAGTCGCGGAGAGACCTCGGACGAAAGGATGCGCCAAGATCGTCGAAGTATCGGTTGTCCGAGAGGTTGAGCGAGGATGCTCTGTCCCCAGATCATGCACTCGTCGAGGGCCTACCTCCCTTCTGTCAGAATCGCAAAATACAAGAGAAATTGAGTAGTCATCGCATTTCATCAGAATTTGTACCTGCCGGAATCCTGAGCTGCAAGAAGGCAACAGCGAGCTGAAACCAGCATGGAGGGAAAGAGGAAGGATGAGTATCTCTGCGGAACTTGACATTAACGTCGTTCGACGTGGAGTGGGTGATTGATTGAGTGATTGAATGATTGTTTCGAGCGGGTTTGTTGAGTTTCTTGTCGACAATTATATTCAAGAGGAAGGGAGTCCCGGCCAAGAACATTCCCGCCAATACGTACCAGGCAACTTGTTTCGTTCGACAGATACGGAAACAATGTCACATCGTGGTTCGAAGTGGGTGTGCATTTTGTGTGAAGATTTTTCGTCGCGACCGTCGCGTAGCCGATTCGGGAAATCGCTGACGATCTTCCTAGAAGCTTAATATTAACTTCCGCAGATTTGTGCATTTTGTCGAGGAAATTATAATTCGAAACATCTTTATGGCATCGAGACGGTTTTCGTGTATTCATGGAAGCCACAGCTCTAGCCTGCAATATCGAGTGTCTTTTAGTCTAGCTCGTGCGATCCAGACAGAACAAAATTTTAATCTTCATATTGCTTCCTCATAAAAATAATAAGTTCAAATTTTCATGGTACTTACTCATAATGGCCGTTCATTCGCAAAGCTCCGTTTATGAGGAAGCGTTTACTATATTATTGGCTTTAACTGTGTGAATGAAAGGCCGTTATGTGAAAGTGAAAATTTCAATTTTCAACTTTTAACTTTCAACTCTTACGAGGAAGCGATATAAAATTTCCAACATTCAGCTTTTTTAACAGAGCGTTATGAGAGTGTCAATTTTCAACTATGTTTCAACATCAGCAACATATTCAACTTTTGGGTAAAACTGCCGACTTAGGTTTAATCCGAAAAAAAATGCACCAACGTTATGGTTTTGGTCAAAAGCATGTGAGAGGTGTGGTTGGCGCGGAAAATACCTAAAATTATGTGTTCCAAAATTTCTGTCGATCTATCAATTTTTACCCAAGTAGTTCGAATGGAACCGTTTTATCTAATTTTATCCTCGTCGTATCCATCATCTTGTGCATTCCTTGACGTACGACACCATAGGCACTTGGATATTTGCGCGATACCATCGGGGAGCAAAGAAATTGCTGTTTGAAAATATGCAGAATCAATCATTTTTGTCTGTAAAAGTAGCAGATACATTCTTTTGTTTATCATCACTCTGGAGCCATATTGTCCGTATTTTTTAATGCCGATGAAAATCTAAAAGTTGTTTTATTCATAGATAAATATTTGATGAAGAAAATTTCGTCTAAAGTAAGGTACTATTTTTTTTAATGAAATTCGGACAATTGAAAAGACAGGAAACCTGAAACATTTGATCGATTTTTTTAAAGTTTTGATGGGATATCCGGGTAATTATATTCCATCTCTGTACTCGTTTTTAGTCTGATCCCTAGAATTCTCAAGCGTTGGAGTTCGTAGACATTTTCGAACAAACGAAAAGTACTGTACAAAAAACTTAATATTTTCGAGGGGGGTAGCAACGCCCTGAACTGTTTTCCCTGCGGATGTGCAAATACTCGTCAACTTCCCATTTGCCCTTCCGAATGGCACATGTTTCATTCAATTTGATTGGATAGTATTTCTGTGTAAAGTAGAAAATCGAAGAATCAGAGTGTGGTTTGCCCCTGCAAATGAATTTTTTTCTTTAACTTTGTGTGGAATTATCGTTGGCTTTATTAAAGAGTATTTTAGCTTTTGTTCCATTAAAATCGGTCAACACTTCAGGGTTAACTGCATAACCAACCCTTGACATGTCGAACTTTGAATGGCGTTTTAATTCTTTAGAAATGTTTTTCCGCGTATAAAAAAGAATACGTGTCATGTACTGTGGTGGACGAAAAACTGAAGTTTGTTGTCAATGCAGCCAATCCGACATCGTTAAATTTTTATAATTTGCATCTTTGTCTTACTTTTACGCACTCTGTCAAGGCCCTTTTTTCGGACCTTTCAACAATTTTTATGTAATTACCTAGTAAAGGGTGAAGAAGCAGATTGCAGAGGCCTTCCGCATGTATATTTGTTACAGTATAAATTAGCTACAGAATTTTCTTAAAAATCATTGCATTACGATAGTCCGATTATACATGCGTAAAATGTAAAAATTCGAACGCGTTCTCAGTATTTATATATAATGGAAGACCCCCCTTAAGTTCGTGCATCCCGGAATGCATGTAGAAAAATGCATCGAGAATTCTTAAACAAAAAAACTGGATTCATTGCATTGAAACTCTTGTGACTTTCAGTCACAAAAGTAAAAAAGTCGGCGTGTAAGGTATTGCTTTAACCTATGTTTCCTGTTCTCAGAGTTAACAACACACTTCAATAAATAAGAGTTCTATAACCCGCAATATAAATTACTCAACATTGCCATCCTGCTTCAAGGTAATTATACACACCCTGACAACATAAGTAAACGTTGCTTCTAAAGATAAATAACCGTTACACTATTCGATGAAGAGACCGTTATTTCAGGTCACTTATCAAACGGTTCAAATGACCGAAAAAATATCTATAGGTGCAAGAGCTCATGCTGACAGTGCTTGTGAACAGTTAATTCTTTGATTGAATAACTTAAAAAATAGCCACAGCAGTAACCACAAATGTGTTGCAGAGCGATTATTATCAACGTCAAGTAATCGCAATAGTACTTAGCGATACTAATGCATAAAAGCAGATCGCTAATTATGGTACAAATTCATAAGCCGGGAGTATTCGGAGTCATGCGTTATCGCGGCCGATGCGCCACGATGCGATCGCGCCTGCAGGGACAGACAGAATATGCTGACAATGGAGACGGAACATGATTCCGTGTGAACCAAGAGATTTGTTATTAAAAATACGTGCTAACGCGAATCAAACGAGCATTTGCAATGAAATTAATTGATAGATTTCCGTCGTATTATGAATATAAAGCTTTGCAATTTTTGGTATCCCCGAAAAGTTTTTGATAAAATGAAAAGGAAAAAACGGGTGTAGCGTATACAGCGACCTATGAAGGAAAAAAGGCTCCACAACCTCACGCCAATGTACTTGTTCCAAGACTGTGCCGAGCCTCTTGATGAATCATAATGTGTACTGTGCATTTTAACTTTTTCCCTAAAAAAGGCCTAAAATAGGGGCCCGAAAAATTGGGGCATGAGGCATTAAAACCCCATTAAAACCCCATTAAAACCCTTCCCTTCACTGCCTTTCTTAAAGCCGCTCACCCGTCTCTACTCAATCCTCTCCCTGCAGAAAAAACCGATAGCAAACGGCGATATGCTTTTTATAATATAGAACGAGACGTATATGTTAAATATACATTATTTCTTTCTATAGTTTTCTTTGCACAATGAACGTACTCAAGCATGATTCTTTTTCTATCAGATTTCATATGAGAAAAAAATGCAACGGGTAGGGATACCGATTTTTTTCTTTTTGAGGATTGAGCGTTAAAAGCTTCGTCGTAAAAAAAAATCGAAATGCAGATTAGATACTACGAGTCTAAAATCGACATAGTAGAAAAAGCAAATAAGCAAAAGGATAAAATAAAACAGAATGACGGGGACAAAACTACAGTGTCCGAAATGCCGCACGAGGGATTTGGCTAGGGCCAGTTAACCGTGCATCCGGATGTCGGGATTACGAGAATCGAGGTGAAACGGGACTCTGTCGATAGTTTCGATTCTCGGCACATTCCCGAGAGCATGAGTTTCGATATTCCCACGGGTATGTAGATTGTTCACCTCGTCGTTATACCGTGAGTAGTAGTGGAACTTGGACGGGACCACATATATTGTTATATCGAGGCTAGTGATCACGGTACACTTCAACCGGTCACGTAGACCTCTATGGGTGCAGCAGATTAAGCTCTGCACTATGCTTCCAATGCAACGAATAGGATTATAGATATTAATTTTCGCTCGAGGGATAGAAATGAACGTGAGCTATTGGTACACCAGTTAACCCTTTAGACGGCAAAATCTGCGGACAACCTGACAGTGTACGATTAAACCATGACGTTAGGGCGCAATCACGTGACTTTCACCTGCCCTTAAGAGCACGTAAAATACGCACTCGATAATAGAAAATAAAATTTGTTCTCTTCTATGGTGTTAAATATCTACGGCCAGAACACATTCTTACATGAAGTTGAACCAAATCCGCTCGATGCTAGAATTTCATTTTCTTATTACCTCGGTTGAACCTGGTTTCAGGGCAGAAAATTAGATTTTCTGCCCTGAAAGCAGGGATCAAAATACGTACTTTCGACCGAGGAAGTAAGAAAAATAGTATACACTCTACGGGAAAATAGTTTGAAAGCCCTGCCCTACGAGCCATCTTGCCGTCGGCTTCGCCTCGGGGCAGGAATCTCAAACTTTCTCCCCTTGTAGTGTAAAATACTAATTTTGTAACACGAGCACGAAACCTTTCCGTGTTGCGTGTATGCAAAGATTGATGTAAGTTGTGCTACCTAGCAGACGATGCGTAAACAATTCTGCAGATACTATTTTTTATATGCGAGTTTCGTAGATTTCTTCCAGACTGTAACTACTTTTTCGCATACTTTTTTCACGCTCGAATTATTTTTGCGCACCTTTTCCAACACTCTAGCTTCTTTTTCACATACTTTTTGTGACGAGTGCACGACAATCCCCGCTTTTCATGTCTGTATAGTTTACACGAGAAAATAGTTACAGTGCTAGTTAAGCATCCGCAAAAGTAACTAGAGTGTCGAAAAAGGTGCGCAAAAGTAGCTGGAGTGTTGAAAGAATGGTGCGCAAAAATAATTCGAGCGTGAAAAAAGTCTGCGAAGAAAGTAAGCGATACTCGTACGAAAAAGCGGTCTCCCGACGGCGGTTAGAAAGTCGGCAACACTCGCCTCCTCTCAAATGACTAAAGTCCCACGGCTTTGCGTCGTGTCGTTGTGTTACAGTCAGCCATATCTTTCCGGTCCAGAAATAGTTTATATTAAATTGACTCTCGTGGTATCGGACCCGGACAAAATTAGATATGCTTTTTAACAGTAGAAAATCTCGGTCTCTACTGTAACGTAATTTCGGAACAGCGGGAACGCCTAAGCAAAAAATTCTCGACAATATTATTTCTCTCATTATTTTCCCCGAAGCAACGGGCACCAGGTACGTCGAGACTCACCAGGAAAGTATATGACAGGCTGACTCGCGTAACCACTGGGCAAAGTGGTTGGGCAAAGTGATTAAATTATAAAACAATTTTAAAATGTGGTTGAGGTGAAACTTCTAGAATATGTACTGTAACGTGGTACGTTACATTTTTCCCCCCGGCCTAGCTCGAGGTCCCGCCACTCACCGAAAGGAAGTAAAGTAAGAAAGTAATAAGATAGTCGTAAGAAATTAGCATGTAAGGAAGTCATTCTAGGCTAGAGTTAAATTATGTGAACCCCTCCCGCCCAGTATTTTTCCCTCTACTCCCCTGCCCGTTGGCCCTCACTCAACCGCGAGAAGAAAGAAGAACGGAGAAAGAAGATAGAAGAAAGAAGAGAGAAGACCCGTGAATACGAGGACAGCCCGCGAAGACGCCCGAAAAGCCTCGGTACGCAAGCACTTACCGCTGCGTACCGAGCGAAGAAGCCTGGACCCCCCTTCCCATCGGACCCCTCGCGCAGAGGCAACAGCGACGAGCCCTCACCGTACCCCCCGGAGCCGTCGCCATCTCGTTCACCGTGGTAAGAGAAGAGGTGAGGGGGACGCCTAGAGGAGCCGTACCGCGCGAGGAAAATTCGGCGGGACTTCCGCCCAATTAATCGCAGGATAGTCGCCCCGCCAGGACCACCCGCCAATCGCCCAGCCGATAATGGCCCCCCCAAGACAGCCCCGACGAGCGGTGAAGACATCGCAAAGGACCGCTCGTCACTTCGAGCTACGGCGTGTGTGCGTAACGGTGTGCGTGAGAGAGCGAGAGAGCGAATGAGACAACGAGCATTGTGCGAGACAGCGGCGAAGCAAATATTAATTACTACGACTCGGCTTCCCCCCCGGATTTTTGGACACCTCATCATTCCCTCCGGAAATACTCCCCTGGGAATACTTTGGCGAGACCCCGGACATCCTGATCGACTCCGACCGAGCCTTCAGAGAGCAGCCGAGAGGAGTACCACCGAAATTATCGAGATTGTAGACTGTGAGCGTTTGAGTGAGTACCCTTGTATTTCCCCCTTTTTACCCGCCCACCTTTGATTTCACCCTCTGCCCTGTTCCCCCCCCTGAAATTTGGCCGTACCCTGTTCTAATAGTTTAAGTATCCTCTAGTTTTAGTTTCGTTCTTTTTTTCTAATTAGTCGGAAATTTTGTCGCGTATAATTAGTGCGCGTGAGTGGCGGTATTTTCCGCGGTATAGGTTACAGCGTACGGAACCCCCCCCCCCCTTCGTCCCCCCGTGCCCATTAGATTTTTGTGTGCCATTTTATAAGCGATAAAGGTGCCGAGGTAATATTATAAAGAAGCCCTGGACAGTGATTCCACGGCCTGTAGAGAAGTCTCATCAGTATCCCTCCCCCTCGTCCCCCCCGCGACCCGTGCCAATCAGCCCGAGCTGCCGCAAGTGTTGATGAACACTTTCGGCAGTCTCCACAGCCGGCTTCGTGCCTCCCGTCCCACCTCCCTTCCCCCTCGTTACGGTGCTACGCCGAATAAGTAGCTGGCGCCCATCCCATATTAATCTTCATCTATTTTCATTTTGGTTTATATTCTTTCGAGTGACTTTGTTCGGTCTAATTTAGAGTTTATTATTAAACGGATTATTTACTAGTATTATTTTTCTATTATTTCCTCCCTTGTTGTTGCCTGCCCTCCCTTTCGCCGACTCACCGGAGGTGAGAGAAATAGAATAAAATCCCCGTTACAAGAAAGAGTCCCGTTACAAAATAATATCCTCAGAGAAATCCCCGTTGCAAAATTGGCGCCCAACGTGGGGCCTGTATCTTCACGGCCCGTTACAGTACGTTCCGTTCTTTTCCCTCGTTCATATATAATTGTTACCCATTGTCTTTACTTCCTCCATCGTTTTATTATGTGAAATTAATAAATGCTCCGATAAACTTATTACCGACACATTTTACTTTGAATGCGTTCGAAATAATCTAAAGAATTTGCGTCAATTATAGAGAGGTCCCTCGTACGTTATTTATGATGATATTCGGACGTTATTTATGATTATATGAAATTATTCGCTCAAAAATGTACTCAGTGGCTGCAAATCGTCAGCAAAAATTGTCAACAAAAATTTCCAACTACGATCATCGATGCTTTTTGGTAATTTTTCCTCGAAAAATGACCAAAATCGATGATTGCATTTGCGAGAAGAAATTCAATGACGTACTGTTGTATTCGGAGATATATCAATATATTTTTTGCTAGCATGACGAACCTTATAAATATCAAATTCGAAGATTCATGACTCGATGACGTATTCGTGAAATTAAAGGTAGTTGCCAAACATACGTTTATATGGGCTAGTATCGCCATATAATGTAGAATAAGTCAGTGGGATGTGGACACTTTTGATATTTTGTGACATCACAAACGAATTGTGCTGCTGTTCTGAAAGTGCCAGGGTCAGCACAATATGGCCATATGCCTCGTCATTTTCAGATAATATGGTTTGGAAAATGGTTTTTATTCTAGTTCGATATATGAAAAATTTAACGGAGATAATTACTGCCTATCTGTAGTTCATGCACACAACATAAAATATGCTAATGCATAATTTTGTGCAAAGCCGTAATGCTTATCGGAGTTTAAATCGGCGATCATTAGTAGCGACTACTTCATCGCTAGTGTCCGGGTTATATAGACTATCGTAAATATTAATGGAGCTGCAATTAAATCACACATCAGAATATTGAATATACGAAGTGAATTACTTAAGTTCAATATGTTCGGAGTTGGTTATGACGGAACTTTAAAGGTTTTCAATGTCCAAAATTCATAAATTATAAATGCCATGGCTAAATTAGCTCACATATCCTAACAATTGTGGAGGATTTTTCCGTACCTGAACGCGAAACCGCAGCAAAAACTAATACTAGAAAAAAACCCGAAATTGAAAACTCAAAAACATAACCATCAGGTGCTCGCCGTCATGGATGTGTTGGCTTCCTGATGGGGACCAATTAATTTTTTATTTGCCGGTATTAACAACCAGACGAATTTGAAGGTCGGCGGAGCAACGCGACCTTCGTGGAGTTGATTTTTTTTACGGTAACGAACGGTAACGAACGCCAATACACTCGCGACAGTGAACGTTTGCGGAAATGCTCAGGATGCGGTTTGTAGTAAAAGTATCGCAATCCCTTGCCTATAAAAGTAACACGAAACCAAAAGCGGGATCTTAAACTTTAAATACCGAAAGCAAATATTTACTGTCTAATAAGCCGCGTGATCGCACACAAGTGCATCGAAAACTGGTCCATACGAATTGATAAGTTGTCCAAACGTCAAACTCACAGAAACAGCGTAATTTGAATCCAACAATGTGCGATAATTATAACTTACGATTCCTACAGAAACTTAAGAACAATCACTGCACCTGAAGCGCATTATTCACAACGCATGTCGACTTCAGAAACATCGGCAAACAATGCGTATGCGCATCTATACGACAAACAGCGACAGATAGCCAGTCTTGCAACGCGAGATAATAGACCGAATGAGACATGGGAGCGCGAGAGAAATCCGAGTTACCCAGAAGACGACTTTCGTTTGACTAATTTGTCTGCGATAACACCTATAATAGATCATTATTATTATTATTTTGGGAATTCTTTTTTTTTATATGTTCAGGGTATGGGGATCAACGTGAATTAATCAACGATTAGGGAATAAATATACGATCAGAAATTGGCTTACAAACGGCAAAACAATGATTAGAGGACCAATGTTTGGCCAACCTTTTAGTGGAAATCAGCAAACGAATAGTTGGCACGTTAAAGCTCGGCCGAAGGTTACCCTCAGATCGGCAGAACGACGATCGGTTAGTCGGAACTCGGCCAAGAATAGATCGTAAATCGGCGAACCAACCGTCAGTGTATTAATACTTGGTCGAACATTGACGGGACATCGGCAACTCAATGATTGGGAATAAGATTTTCGGCCGAGCATTGCGGATTCGAGAATCGGTATGTCAGCACTGGCCCGATCAAAGGCCGCGTCCGGTCCGTCGGCAAAATCTACATAGGATAGTTGATAGAGTCTATCATCGTGGTAGCTCCGGCCAGGGACTGTAAGACTGATGTTATCAGGATAGCGGGTGTCATTGTGACCACGGTGGTCTTACAAATCCTCTCCGTCAATGACTGTGCTCCTGACGTTGTTTGCATTTCAGCTGTTGCTGTGACTGTAGTAGCTTTCGGAATTGTTCCCGTCGTACAGTGTACAGTCGAGGTTGAAGTCATCCTAGCTCCTACTGTAGTTTCAGTGGTCTGTGACATTGTTTCGGTCGATGACGTTGTTCTCGACGTCGTCGTTGTATCATTGCCCATAGTGTTTGTTAACGTCGGCACGAGACCCATTCTCCGAGCTATTGGTCTTTTACCGCGATAACGTCCTTGCTTCCGTGTTTTCTGCTACCCAGTATCTACGATTGTTGGGTCCCTGTCCGGTCGCCAATTGTAATAAGATTCTTTCTATTTCGAGAAATTACTCTCGCGATATGGGAATTTGTTTCCACGTCCTTTTTTCAAACGAGCTAGAAAATCGTCGCGAGAAGTTGGAAGTTCGATACTGAACCGGGAGCGTATCAGGTCTATCTAGGTTAATTGAAAATTCCTGAAGTTTCCTGGTTTACATAGTTAGAGTGACCGCGAAGTAATTCATCATCGGAATTTTTTGATGAGTGAAGCGACTGATCGTATTTCGCACGACTTCGATATATATTTGAATTTGTAGACAGCTAGAGCAAGCCGAGACTTTCGCCGAGATTCTGATCGTCTCGTAGCGCGATAACGAATATAGAAAAAGGTTAATGTCAAAGATCTGCTCGTATTGAATGCAGTAAAATCGAGTCGATAACCACAAATATTTTTCCAGCTGCAACTCTACTTCATGACTCAGAATAATAACAGTGTTCACAAAAATTCATAAATATGTGGTATAAGGTAGAGTTGATACGCGATACATAAAGAAATATTCATACCTTGTACATGACAGTATTAGTCCCCATTCATTGGAGATAATAATCAGAAGTTAAAAAAAACTTCTCCCGCGTATTATTCTTATGGGAAATCGAAAAGTGCAATGCGGACAACTTTAATTTTTAAATTAAGGGCTCATATTTTCAGGGACTAGTTTTGTCATCTACAAAAAAGTTTTGAGACAGGATCCGAGGAACAAAAAATTTTTTTTTTTTTAAACGCCCTAGTATACGTGCATAAATTGTTGACAGCACTATCCTTTTCTCGTAGTGCAGTATTACGTATATACCTGTAGTGATGTTGGCGGGACGGGATTTAATTTTGCGGAAATGGCCTGGTCACCGGAAGACCGAGTCGGTGCCTGGAGGTTGTTGGACAGTGGTCGACGGTGCGCTGCCATGTCTGTATTACTCGACATGTACGTGAAACTCCCGAATATCCACGCCAGTCAAGTTCTTCTTGCTTCTATCTCTTAACCATTTTCCTTGTACCTTTTTCGCTCTTCAAATCACGCTCTACCGGTGATAAACCAAATTTGTCCTTCGCTCCAGAACCTCGACGATGAAAGTTATCAGCCATATTTTCAACTTCTGTTGCGTGCGCGCAAGCTCTCTAATACGAGTAAGCTTTCCACGAACGAATTTTTTATCGTAAAAAATATGCCTTTTTCGCTTCTGGCGATTCGCAACGACGACGACGACGCCGCCCACGAAAGATTTATGTTCGGTCCGATAAATCAGAAATGTAAGGGAAGGGGAAGGCTAGTGAGCACACGTTACTCAGCTCTCCGGGGCTTCAAACGTGTAATAGGCGCGAGTCGTAAATAATGATGGGGCAGGTATAGTAACATAGGGTTGGAACCGCGGATGGGACAAGGGGGGGTGGGGTGCAATAGGGTCGTCGAGCTGCCCTCACGGAAAGCGATCCATAAAGAGAAAACTTCTCAGCGGGTGCACACACGGGGATGGCGAGCGTTGGGGGACGTTAGCGCTGGCTGGTGAACACTCTCTCTCTGGCATGATGCTCGAAAAGCAGCCATAGGAGGTGGTGGTTCCACTAGAAGGGGGAGGGGGGAGAGGACCAACCGCATCCTGGGGACTCCCCGAAGAGATATAAGATAGCGATTTATGTCCACAGTTTGCGACCGCGGCTAGGATGTTACATTACTTACTAAAGAAGCGGGCAAGTGAGCGACTCTCTTCCTCGCTCTCTCCCAGAGAAATGTAGCCAGTCGTCCGTTGGGATAGCCGGTTTGAAGAATTTTCAAACTTCACAGGGAAAAACAGGAACAAGAAACTGCTGTTGCTACATATATTTTACAGCATGTATATGTATATTACGGTTTCTCGAAAATATACTTTCGAACAATTTTTTCGCTCCTACCACTCTAGACGGTAGCTTTCGATTTCAGAAAAGTCCTCGTCAAAGGCTACCACTGTGAATACATTTTTAAGGGTCGCTCACAAGTTTTATGAAGTCACTTAGGGTTTATTTTGAGGGAGGGGAGGGGGGGAGATTAAGTTCGAGATAGAAAAAACATTGGTGAATTTTGAGGTAGAGTACGATAATGCTCAACATTTTGTAATAGGAGAGTTATTTTACGGATAATGTCCGTAAATTAATCACCTGACTTGTTGTATAGCTGTTGAACCAAGGAATACTTTTTTCGAAAAAGTAGAAACGCATGCCAAGTACTTCGAATTTGTATTCTTGTAAAAAAATATGTATATATATAAAAAAACCTTCTAAAATCAAATAAACTATGCCTATCAAAAGAATCTAAAAAAATTAAATCATGTGAGCGAAGTAATGTTATAGTACAAAAAACGTTTCCAAGAAACATGTCTATCATCAAAAGAATCTTAAAAATAGGTCTCGAACTACCTAAAAATACAAGATGCAAACAATCGTGACAAAAAATTAAGATATCAATCACATTTATAATTCGGGTAATGTTTTTTTGTTTATGAAAGTTTTTTGTACAATAGTTGTCGTAGATGGTTCATGCAAATAATCGAGAGTGAGGAGAAGCAACGGCGCCTTTCCGCTTTCATTCGCCACTTATGCAACTGCTACTTGGCTCATAGTCCAGTTAGAATGACCTATATTTATCCAATATTTAACCAATGCTTATCTAATATTTATTTAATATTACTTATAATATATTTATATACATCCCAAAACCTTTAGAAATTTAGAAATTGAAAACAACACTACGCACCTGTGTTATAAGCCAAAAGTAAACTGAAGAGGGTGGTTGGATTGGATCATGAAACGATTAATATCGCACTGGTGGACAATATCACATTTAGAAACGTAGGAGACTCGGTGGCCCCTGTCTTGATGATTAAAATGAGCCATGATGATGGTTTCAAGTCCGCAACCAAATTAAGATATGGTCGAAGATAAGAGCTTCTATAGGAAGAATGGCACACGAATCCTATTTGTTTTATCTTTTGGAACATCGTCCTTCGTATCTTAATAAACAGTCCACAAAAATTAGATAAATCCGATCATTACAATAACGACGGAAGATAAAGGATTAATAGCTCCCTTACTTTCACTCCAATCGCTACTGAAAGAGACTACTGTCACGTAAAGTGTACGTGTAAAACGTGCTATCCAACGATATCGAAGACCATTTCGTTATCGGTGCCCAAGTGAACCGGAAGAAGATGCAGAGCAAGACAGTGAAGGCAGAGGCAAGTTAAAGAGCTTCTCGTTTGTACCGAGGCTATTTCAATGTATTTTCCTCCTCGCGGCTTGTATACGAGTCGAGGAGGCGGGGAGGGATAATTCATTAAAGCGCTTCACGCTAACTAGATAACGCTGCCCTGGGAGGTCTCTGAGTAGGAAAGAGGAAGAGGAAGAGAGGTCGAGTGCACGATAGCTCGGACGAGCTTCCGCACTAGCACGCGAATCCACCAAGTAAGGTACGAGTGATAAAGTAAGAATAACTTATACGGAATGGTTTATATCGGGGTTAGTTGTATGCGCGAGTATCCGTGTAGTCGCACGCGCCCATTTGCATCGCCACTTCCCTACCGTCTTCTTGACGTACATCATCCTCTTTCTTGCAAAGGTCGTTGAAGCTATAAAACCGCCCTACACGGCTGTACGTACACTGTGTACTGCGATTCACGGTGGCTCATATACCGTCGTAGAGTTTTTAATCAAACTGCCACGTTAGTTTCCATTTAAACTTTCGCATTTCCTTTTTTTCGTCATTGTCACGTTTTTTTTCTCGTCATCCACCATGACACTGCAACCGCTTTTTTGCTTATAAATTTTCTCGAGCCACCTACAAGAGTATAGTGAACATTTAGTGGATAATCTGTCTATGTAGGTAGGGCGTTCAACAAAGAAGAAGACGTAGTGGAGAAGGCTGTACGCAACGGGCGGACAGATAATTCTTATCGTGTTCTTTTTTTTCACTCCACTTTAATGTATTCCGACGTAGGGATAGTTACCATACACTATATATTATGCGTGTTTTCGTACACACTTCCGGCCCTTCGTTTACCGTCCACTTTTTATTTTTACAAACGCGCACCGCTTCTTCTCTCCCCGGTCTCATCTCACATTGCAATGGCACAAGCGTACTCTGTGTATCAATGTTATATTTAACATTTGTTTACATTACACCAACGTGAACTCTACTGATTGATATCGGCATGTACACGAATGTAGTGGTCAAAGCGCAACATACACCGGGTTAATGGATAGTCCCTTTTCCGAATTTATACAAACGAGAAGAGACCGGGGCTGGGGATAAGAGTTATAGGGACAACTCGCGAATGTCATGAAAATTGGGTTCATTGGTTAACTGAAACGTCCAACAACACATTCACGAGCGCTGCCAATTAAAAGTCCGATAATTACCGTAATTTTTTGGGCAACTAACTATTCGCGTAGCGGAAATAGAGATGGTTGAAAATTGGCCATTATTTAAAGATACAAACTGTGCCCATTTTTTTCATATCGCATGCAAATCAGCAATCGAAAAACTTCCTGTTGAAATTTTCGTGCAATTTTTTTTATTCACTGACTTCGATGTTAACTGTACCGTATACAATCAAGAATTTAGACCGTTAAAAAAACATCATGGAATTAAAAAGAAAAAATATCTTTGTCAGGTTTATATATTTATTGAACTGTACTGAATTTATTCACGGGCTCTTTCGTTCGGACAAAAAAGAACAAAAGTATGTCGGTGTAAAACGCTTTTAACTTTGATAATTTTAAGAAAGTAACATAATGATAGATTTAAAATAATGAGTTACTTCTGTGGCAAATGGACTTGGCAACTATGACTGCGACACTATTTATTTTTACCGTAAGTCTCTTCGATCTGATAGACAGATGAAATTCTGCCGAATCGGCAGAATTAGTAGTAACAATGATCTTTGGGGAAACAAAGGAATCATTTCCGACCACAGAGGCTTTTACGGTGACACATCGAAATACCGATCGTGTGGTAGCGAGCGAGACAGGGTCTAGACTCCCCTAAAATATATTCCATGTTTTCGAGGAACTCGTTCAAGCATCGACCTCGATAGATTAGGGCGGGAGAGAGGGTGGAGGGCTGCCACGATATTAGTAACTTGATACAATAACATGAAACAGATGAGAAATGTCGATGTAACCTCGACTTATGCACCTTCGACTTCCTTAACAATCCCCACCGGGGAGTGAATATCGATTGACGCAATAATTTTTTTGCCACGCTCGACAGTTAGTATGGGCGGGCCATGCGCAGTCTCGATTTTTGTGCGTGTCAGCGGGAACCGGTCCCTCTGCTATTAAAGACGTCGATGTCCCTAGTGTGCATGGATAGATATTGGCACGTTGCGGTTATCGGAGGCGAAGAAAATTCGTTATCGCTGTCGTAACTAACTGTCATAGATGCCTGGATTTCCTGGATTTTCCGTCTTGCTGGATGCCTCGCTCGATGTCTGACCTGAACAGACTCCAAGACATTTGGTAAGACATCCAGCGAGACGTCCAGCGACACTGGAAATCTTGCTTGATGTCTCCATTCCCGTTAAGACATCGAGCCAGATATCCAGGAGGACCAGTTATCAATGTCGGAACGTATAACGACACCATCACGTCTGTGTCTCACATACTGTGCTAGGAGAGTGGACAACGATTTTTCTGCAACAAGACGAAATATTTGGGTAAATGAAAAACAGTTGCGGTAGCGGAGATTACAGTGGAAGGACCGATGGGTATACAACCTGAGATAACGAGTGGACGCAGTTCTAGAGTACTTCAAGAACACAAAAAGATCTTCCTTGAATGACAAAAGATTCGGATCCTCTGATCGGTTTTATCGGAAGAGGGTTTTAGATAATTCTAACGCATTCCTATTATGGGACTTGGTTGATAACAATTGACTCCATTGTTACCATAGGGCAAAAAGCTAGTATGCTGATGTTGAAAAAGATTATGCTGAAGTCACAGAATGAGATTCTTGATCATCCGATGTTCTTATTCCTGCGGTGTCGTTATCACTGCGTTCTCGATTAGTGAGAACAGGTGAGTGAACGTCGACCATCAGGCAAGCGAGTGAACTGCTCATTCTGCTTACCTCTCTGTACCCCTCTTTTCGTTTTCGGCCGCACGGTTTAGCGAAAAAGTGTGATAAGCCGGTTCGCGAGCCATCTCCGATAGAGCTGCACAGACTGCTCGGGTTGATAGCGGCCCGCTCGCATAGCCGTCACCACCCAGGAATACCCGGCGTACGACGACGATTCGCGGCGTAAAATGGACATGATACATATGTCCATGCGTAAACATGCATAAACATATACGCTACTACATGCGAACACTCTGTGTAATATATTTATGACCACGTATTACCGGCGTCATGAATAATTACCGCTTAGATATGCTTTTCCAATGTCCCGCAACTCCTGTCCCTGCAATTCCCTCGAATGTATACCTCGTTATTATATACAATTCTACATTTTTTATGTGTTCATTAAATAACAGAAGGTGGCTTCGTTTCCGAGTACACATGACGTGACTGAGAAAGAATTTAATGATTATCCAACCGCCGCAGACTGTGCGTCGGCGGCTTCATTGAAATTTATTTGCGTGTGTCCCTATTAAAATATTTGTCCGTTTAATTTTTAAATAGACAAACTTGAAAAGATACATTTTGTTTGCAACGGTAGGCATGGCCGATTATTCGCCAATGATGGTCTACAAACGATCTCGTAATTATTTTATTAAGGGAGCGCTAAAGCTGATGTTTTCCGTTTTTGATCGACTCTACCTGGTTCACCGACGAAACTGGGCGGAGAGAAAAATATAAAAAGAATTTGCAACTGTGTGTAATTATTTCAGGAAAATGTGGAAAACTTAGATTTATAATCAGACGGGTTTTAAATTTCGATATGCATTGACCGCCGTATTATTTACAGCCTATTCTAATTATGCCCATACTTTGCGTCTACAATTTTTTGTAATTATTCTCTAGACGCACATAAAATGCCGCAAGATAGTTTGCTATAAACTAATGAAAGTTCAGCTATAGATTACACACGCATTATAAACTCTTACTATAGTACTACACCTGGTATAAGTCGCACACTCAACCAGTTTGGGCTGCGGAGCTCCGTCAGTTGAGCGAGACTTTTTCCGAACGATTTTGCGTGAGCAGCCAGTCGGTATGGAGGCTCCGTTTTTAAACACGACGAAACTTCCGAGCAACACGAAAAACCATACATCGTTCCTTACTCCAATGCTTCTCGTATCATTAATAAGTGATTATAGCGCAGCAATAAGGTACTAAGTCTGGATGCATTGATTTCAGGATTCGAGCCCTGCCAGCGTATATAAAAATGTTATTTGTAAAAATTCCGTTATATTACTAAGTAGTGATGTATTAATAACAATGGAGCATATGAAACACGATGTAACCATATATGAAATTAACCAGTGATTAATAACTTGAATAACAGTATCCGGAACTAGCTTTAGATTGAGTTGGACCATTTTTTCTTGTCGTATGACTAGATATTTTTTCGATAAAAATTTAAGAAATGTGTATTGGCCTACAGTTGCGATGTAACATTTTTTTCAATGTTTAATATCGGATTATTACAATTATTCTCACGTGCTTCGATGACACTTATGATGATGATATTTATACAATATATAATATAACACTCACACGGTACTAATTTAATATCAAATCGTATTGTCGTTCAACCTGAGGGACTGGAAACGATTTCTGTAACTGTATCGGCCGCATCACGTAATGGATTAGTTTTGCCAATTTATTTAGTTCTCCCATATTGTATAGGAACATTTTCTAGATTTCTGATATGTCCTGCATTTGCCATATTGTCTGAAAATTATTCACAAACTGTTTCAGATGGTACCGATTTCTTTTTCTCACCCTGTAGATAAACTTTCAATGCCGATTTAGCTTTGTAAGTATACTTCGCATATTCGTTGAATCATATAGAACTATGACATAAACGCTTCTGTACGCAGTCCAATTTCGATCGAAAACTTACAGGGAATTAAAACAACGGAATATTATCAACTGCGAAACTGCATGAACGTCGTGTCCTAATTGACGCTCCGTCGACCACCAAAGAATTAATTATTATTACTCGAACAAGTAATATTCCGATTATCATAATTGAATAACAATAATGATAATTACATAATAATAATACCTTATCGTTCGAGAAAGTGACAACGTGCAATTCCATTGCACCGAGATTGTCAAGTTTCAATTTTGCTTCTTAAAATACTAAATCAACAAAAATTACCGATACCACAACGGACTTCAAGCAATTATTATTTCAACTTCACGGTATATTTCGCCACAGTAAAAATCTTTAATTCCCCTGTGCAGTCTCCGTGACAAGCCGCGACCTATACAGTTTCCAGTCCGGCAACTTTGAAATACGTCGCCGATTGACGACGGAATCGTACATGTTTACTATTGCATTTCAGTATGTTCTGTTCCATGCCCCAACGTAATACCCCTCCGTACGTCCGTATGATTGAACTTGCCAAATGATACGAATAGACATACAGATATGCACCCGAAGGATTTACAATCAGCAGAATTGCCTACAACCGTTTGAATAATTATTGAACGGGTGTTCAATCAACGCCGAATTTCATATGAGCGGATCCGACGAGAGCCGGATGGTTGTTTGACGGAGGACGACGTGCTTTTGTTCCGCGGGGGGTTAAAATAACGCCCACGATACCACGAGGTCGGGGAGAGTATGAGCGAGAGAGAGAACTGTGCATTTTGGCCGCTTTCCGGCTGTGTATGTGGAAGCCAACATAAGCGTTGCTTTACTACTCTACTACACTCCGATGGGCGACCAACCGCACCACAGAATTGCACCAACAACAGCAGTATACCATCAGCAAACGCTATATCGTACAACTACCGTTGTACACACAAGAGAGAAAAGCATCGGTGCTCGGTACACCTATCGCACCCGCATGAAACGTATTATGTAACTTCCCGTTGGTACGCCTCGTCGGCGCACATAAATTCACACATGCCTCACCGGAAGTACGCAGCCTCGGCTCGCGCGTTTGGCACAGCTCGGAGAGGGATAGAGCTGCCAGAGCGTGCTGGCTGCCATGCGTCGTTCATCGTAAACTCGGAACGTTGCCGCTACCCCTTCGTCCCGATAGTCACGTTCGCTTCGTAGCGAACTTTTTAAACGCATCGTTATTTTTCTATACCAGTCTTTCTGAAAATTCCATTTCGCCTTTCCAGTTTAGTTCTCTTCATCTCGTCGATTAGATTTTTGTACGTCGGAACAAAACTTGAGATATCGAAAAGGGCGAGACGGACTAGAAAAATTAATCGTTAGGAGGTTTAATAGCTGCTTAAAGATTTTGCTTTGCTCCTTCATAGATTCACTGATAGGAATATATTGTACTAGATAGGGTACGAGATCGCAAAGCTTGTTAGTATCTCACGAGTTAATAAATATCAACCTTGAGAACGCTATGGATGTACTGGAGTGTGCAATGCAATTGTTATAATTATTATATCAGTAAATGGTATTGGACGAGATATTACCAATACTATAAGTAGATAAATATCTTCACAATAATTAATCCTACCCCTATACGAAATATACAGTATACTACTGGATAAAACTTTTCTGCTAGCTAGTAACATATTGCTTCCTCTTAGAGGAAGCTTTGTTATAGTGAAATTTTTTTTTTTTTGAGATTTTAATAACAACGTGTCTAGAATGTTGAAAACATTGGAAATTGACATTTGATAAAATGTCGAGAACGCCTAGGTCGATCAAGCTGAAATTTGATCCGCATCATGAGTACTTGATAGTTAAGGTTTACTCAAAATTTCGTCCAAAAATGTTCGGTTATTTTTCTTGGTCGTCATTCTCATTTCCTTTGAAAATGTTTGCACGTACTGTATGCTCGCAATGTTCTATACATCTAGCTTAAACGGCGCACACAGATACAATAACACCACCCGATGACCCCATTAAAATTTCACGATAATCGATTGAACTGTTCACATTTTCTGTCATTTCAAATTTTTTCAATGACGTGAAAAGTATTTTAACGCAAAATTCTTTATTGAATATTAATTTATTAATGAAATAACTGTCGGGCTCATGATCAGCATAGAAAAGTAGGTAGAATATAGGGCTAGAGTAACGATTGATGAAAAAAGTTTATTTGTAATGAGTGATTTTCCATATTTTCAAAGAGCAATTTCTGTGTTTCCCGATGGCATCGCGAAAGTATCCGGGTGCTTATGATGTTTTACGACAGGGATCACACATGATGATGGATATGACGGAGTTGGATAAAGTGGTGTTGGTGGATAAAGTATGAAGTTTTGCGGTAGAAATCGAAAGATCGAAAAATTCTGTAACACACAATTCTATGTATTTTCCGCGGCGAGCACAAATCATACTTTTGTTTTGACCAAATGGGTAAGGTTAGTGTATTTTTTTAGGCTAAGCCTAAGTCGTCCGGTTGTTTCGCTCGAAAGTTAAATACATCGATGATTTAAGAAAAAGTTAAGTATTTACACATTCATAAAGCTGCTTTATAAAAGTTGAAAGTTGAAAGTCGAATTTTTTATATCACTTTTTTATAATGGCTCCTTATTCACCCAGCTTCGATTATGAGGAAGATAAAAATGTAGTAAGTGCTGTCTTATAGAAGGAGCTTTGCAAATAAAGGGTCATGATGAGAAAATAATATAAAAATTTCAACTTGCGTCCTTCAACTTTTATGACGAAATAATATAAAAATTTTAATTTTTTTTAGAGTCCATCTATATATTACAAATGCTATTGGGATAAGATATACTATAAGTATATAATAATAAAATAAATATCCGAAACACTTAAGATGGCTGCCACCTGCAGCTGTCATTGCCACTACGTGCTGTAATCTTAGAAGTGCACGGGATTGTAAAAAAATCCGGGTGAAGAACCATTATTGAATGACCCTAATTTATTTAACACTTTAAAGTCGATGTTACACCAGAAACAACCGCAGTCGATGTACCTGAGATGTAGAGACCAATAATTTCCCTGTACTGTATATCAATACAGGATCTTTGGTTTCATCGCTGCAGGCCATCGATGCAGTTCGTAATGCCCATCCGGAGAGTTCGGGGACTTGTAGATGTCTGTATTGCAGATGGATCGGTGAAGTATCGAAGAGAGAAAACATACAGTGATCAACGGGATTCGAACCCGGATCAATCGGTTACTAGGTAAGAGAGCCAACCACTGAACTGGATAACTAATATATTTCTGTCATCCGAATGATGTTCTTACATGCAATGCCGAGCCGTTAGATATTATTAAATTAAAAAATAATATTAAAAAGTTACCAAAAACTATATAATGCGAGTAATAAGAAAAAGTGTTCCATTATTCGTATGATCTTATTTATTTTCTATACGATGACATTGAATAATGCTTGCCGCCATTCTCCCCCAGCTAAAAGCTTCGCTTTTTGTGTCCCTCTTTGAGCTCTAACCGTAATACTCTTTGTTCACTTTTAAACCCTCTTAGAATAGTCCAATGTCACAGGATAAGAGGAACAAAGATTTTATAAGCCTTATTTGTTTTTTCTTTCTTTTATTTTAAAGCATATTTACAGCCCACGTTGCATGGTGTAGAGTTGGGAATCCAACTATTACTCAGATGACTTACGCGGACCATCTACCAAATCTCTTCCGAGAACTAAAGTTCCTTCTGCATATTTTTACCAACAATTCCCTACCGTTTGAATCTATCATCAGCTCCGGATTTCATGACTCTTTAGTAATTTTTTTAGATTACTCAATTAGACTACCACGGCTAGATAAAAATGTCACGGTAAGAAACCAGGACGCATGGAAAAGGAGTGATATACTATCTAAAAAAATGTTTAATAACGGCATTCGTAAAAGATTAGCAAGTTTATAGGAAGACCAATTATCATCGATAAGAGCTCAATGGGGTGGTAATAACAAATAATTTTCTTTTTAAATGCTGAAAATAGGATGAAAAGAGTTCCGACTTATGATCCCGAACAACCCCGTGCTGCGGAGCCATCGGCGTAACGAGCGAGAACGATGAAGCAGGCGAGGAAGGTAGATACGAGGTCGGGACAAAGAGGAGAATGAGAATCGAGGGGTGGGTATGAGTGAGATATTGGAAAAGCCATTAGGACTCACCACTTTATTGTGGCGAGGCACTTTAAAAGCCACTACCGTCCATCCCACAATCCTGTGCGCATCCGGTTGCTAGGCCTGTAGGCACTGAAAATATATATAGCGATAGTCGGTGGCAGTGGCAACCCCGATCCCTCAGTTCCTTTCCAACTCTCTTTCTCGACGCTAACAGCTGTTGCCCAAAAACATCGCGGTGAGGGAAAGAGGATCTTTCAACGCTGAAAAAGAGATAGAAACAACGGCGAAAAAGGAAATCCTCCTTTCAGCGTTACCCCACAACGCGAAGGTACAAGTACTCTACACGACCCGTATAGTACCCTATTTTTTTTTCGGAAACACACTTCTTCGTACTACATCTTCTCTCACGTGTGCTATCCGTCGTAGACTCAAGGAGTTTCTCTCGAGCGTAGAAAAATTCTGCTTCAATCCTCGAGATTCTCCACTTCAAGCTTTTCAGTCCTGCGGATTCTCCCTTCAAACCCTTATAATCTGCTCGGACATTGGAATTTCTTTCTCGTCGGTCCTTTTTATTTTTGAGCCTTACGGGCGTCAGCAACATGAGTCGAAACTTCGAAAATAACCGGATGCGAAAAGTGGCAAATGGATATGAGTAGAAAGTATGCTGGAAGAGCGTGGATGTATACCGGACAGACAAATTTTTAAGAGATGATCAGTAGTGTCGCGATAAGGCTTATACAAGTCTGAACGAAATGATTATCGTCTAATTAAGTTCTCTGCGATGGGCTAGAAAAAAAGTTTTCCTAAAAACAAATTGGTAAGCACTTTGGTAAATTTCGTCTATAGGGACTATGAGACGTTCAATCTGAACGCAATAATTTTCTTTTACTGATGAAGCTTTATCTGCAATAAAGTCAAATCATCATAGCAAAGACCCGCTTATAGAAGTTTAATACAGAGAGATGTACCACACAAGAAATCTATATAAGAACCTCCATTTTCGCATAGCTTTGTTAGACTTAATACTTTTTGTATGAATGATTTTTTGTAATTAATAATTAGATACTCTTTATTGAATGGCTATTATTACTCGTCCGACGGGGTTTATCAACCAGGTAAACGATCGTTGTGGATCATTCAGTTCGTAATCAGTTAGTGTTTAATTTAGTTAGTCGCGAATAATTTAATACCGTAAAGCTAATACCCATAGTTATGTCTTTTCGAAAGAAATGAAAATTTCGCGATTCATTGAACCAGACATCAGATGACCTGGATATTACATCCGATGTTTGCATGAAAACGATGTGTTTATAAACATGTGACAGTTAATGAACAAAAAAAAATTATTATGATTAGCATCTATAGAAGGCTAATCATATACATGTATATATATTTTGCTACATAGTAAAGGTTGTTCAATATTGTGGTACGGAGTAAAAGAATAGTAAATTTGTTTGATTTGAACAAGGGCAGAAGGGAGGGTACACTGAGGAAAATATCAACTGAATTACTAAAACGAGCAGATTGGAAAACAAAAGATTTCTTTCTCTATGTAGAGTACGAAGTGAATCAGAAATAAGTATACATAAAATGAAAAGTTAAATAGTACGGTAATTTAATGCCAAGACATGTCGCAAGGAGTGTTTGTAAGATAAGAATAATTGAGATATATTTCTATGTTATCGAAATAACCGATCCTTCATACATTAAAAAATTATTATTATTAGCCTAGTCGGACGTACGTGTGGTCAATTTTTAGACATTTTTAGTACGGTATCCTTAAAGGCCAATATTTGTCATCCGTTGCGCTGAAAAAAAAGTTCTTCTGAAGATTTCGTAAATTTTTTCATGTTGGTATAACGATATTTAGGGCTTACAAAGCAAATCCAGCAATTCGGTCATCCGTAGCCAATGATTCTATGGTTTCCGTTTCCTCGTCGGTCAGATTCGAATATTTTGATGTTCTCCTTTATACGACTCTCGGTAACAGACTTCGGAACCGGGGGCAGCTCGCTGTTGATACGGCGTGGAAAACAGTACATCAATTGACACAATACAAACATTTGTTATGGCACTGATATATAAAAAAACGCCCCAAAGCGTCTTGACTTACCGCATACCGGCGAACAGCTTGAGCCGGTGATTTCTTTTATTTTCCAGAAATTTTCGAAATTGTCGGATTGTCAAAAGAATTGGCGATTCCATATTTGTTACCCGGTCTTGCCAGAGACGAGTGACCCGTCACCGCGATTTTTCGATCAGAACAAAATTCGATCAATTTTCGTTGTGCTATAATAATATTGCACTCGATCTGATTGTTGACGGGGTTGCTCGTTACGATTTTCATGAGACGGGCAATTTGTTCGCAATTAAAATTACTTACACCGATACTTCGCGTCAAACCCTGTCGTCAAACTTTGTCGTACGCACTCTTCCATGGCCGGCCATGTTTCCAGAAAGTCTACGTCGGATTCGATCAATTTTGCATCGGAGTCCAGAGGCATAGGGTCGTCACCGTCCTTGGATAAATCAAATCATTTTTAAATACCGTGTAAAAGTAGTTAGCCTTGAGTAGTCAATGAAATATCCTGAATCACGTAAACATGTGTCCTGGTTGATATCATGAGGTCTGTACGTGATGAAGTCTTTTCATTCAAGTTTCACTCCATAAATTAAATATTCAGTTTTTCTCGTGGTTTGCCAATATTCACCCGCAACTTCGTTACGTCGTTTTTAGTCACCGTTACGGGCGAAAGTAGCCTCGACGCAGTATATATTTCAAGTAGGATATATTTCAAGTAGGTATATATTTCAAGTAGGATAACGAGAAAACAACACGCCCACCATATCGTATGCTCATAAAGGCAGAGGCACGGATCGCTTTGGCTTAATATTGACTTATTGCCAAATACGGAAATTACCGTTAGGGAATGTTATAACCATGGGAGGGTTGCTGTCGAGAACGTCACGAAAGTCCATTTCACGTAACCCGCTTCTTCTGCATTATAGCGAGCCTCCTCGGCCTGAACGTTGTATGTACATACACACACCTACTATGCTATTCGTAATTTTGTACTATATACACAGTGCCAACGCAGCGTTCCCACACTCAAATTCTATAGTTACGTATATGTATACATATACATATGTAAAGGCATATTATAAGGCTTTGTATATGTAGAGTTACAATCTATATATATGGGTATACAGTATTTCGCTGCTTGAGCAAGGTGCACGTGCCTTTGCATAAATGAAATGACGCCCCGGGGCCGATCTCTCTCCCTAATTTTTTACTTTTTTTTCCTTCTCTCCTTTACCCTCGTAACAATAGCGGAGTATATATCTACGGACGAGCGAAACTGTACGAGCGACTGAGCGAGAAAATCCTTTAGCCTCGTGAGCTCCGGCACTCCGGCACTTTAGCCGAAACAGTACAAAAGTGTACTGTTTCAGCTGAATGGACTTTCGACCGTAAACTCTCGGAATAATTAGATAAACGTCTGGGACAAACAATTTTTTAATGGAGTATGCGTGAAGGCCTAATTTTTTTTCTGCAAAACCAGTTTCTGCAAAAACGAGGAGAACAATTCTTGAATAATTCAAAACAATTTGCATAGTATTTGTAAATATTGTACAAACAATTCCAGGGTATTTTCTACGATTCATCGAATTCGCAAAGCATACATATACTTGAAAAAAAAGATATACGATGTTATCCGACTTTTTTCTATGGCAGGAAAGCATAAAAATGTCCAAGAGCGTAGTTAATAATAAGTCACCGGGAACGTTGAAAATCACTGCGGGGTTTTACGAGGTTCGGAGAGACAGCGAACGAATAATTCGGAGATTGCAGCAGAATCGACGGTGGCTTTTTTGGCCTGTCGCAGACGAGGGCACTAACGAAACGGATAAACGATATAAACCCACGTAGAGGGTGGAACGAAGAAAAAGGGAAAAAGGCACGTTTAGCGGTCAGTCTCGTAAAACGGAGTGCCAGTACATATACTACGGTTGATATACACCGTAGTTTCTATTTATCCAACACAGTCGTGCTGTTTGACCGTATACGGGGCTTCACTACTAACAGCGGCAATGGAAACGGCGGAACGCCTGTGGGGTCGGGCGGGTGGTTTGGCGCTGCTCAGGGAGTACCGAAGCGCGGAAAGTAAGCCACACGAGGTTGCTGCGCGGCTCTACTTTTCTCTTCCAGCTTTTTTTCCACCAGCAGCAGCAGCCACAGCAGCAAGTCGCGACGGCGGAAGCTGCTGGCGGACCGGCATGGCGGCACACGGGAACCGGAGGATAACAAAGCGAGGGAATTAAAAACGTTTCGGCGATTAAATTTTTTTTTTTCGATTTATCCTCTTCTCTCCACCGACAAACGCTCATCTCTGCCTTCCTAACTTCTTCTGCTCCTGTCTCACCGACTTAAGCTTCCAATATGGACGCTTATGTAAGTGAGTAACATACCCTTCATTCGGCTCCCTTTTCCCTAGCAGACCTATTGTCATTGTTCAGACATTAAAAAAGAGGTTAGTGACATACGACTTCATTTACGATGAACTATCTGAATAAAACAGCTACGAGAAAACATATAAGGCCGTGATGAAGGGTACCGTACGCCTAAAATGAGTCTAACTTATAACTAGCATGTCGCAAGAAAGACAACAGCACAGCCGGTGGATGATGTCTAGTTAGGCGATCCGATTGATACCAGTTTTGCTTGGAAAGTTACGGTGGAGATGCGCTGAAAAACTCTGAGAAACTCTATATGCCCACTGACGCAAAATCACCATAATCGTGTCCTTCTCAAATGAGACAAAATGCTTCATAAAAAAAACGTCCTCTTTTTTTTTTCATCAGTTCATTATTCACTTTTAAACATATCTTTCTTGCCTGTCCGTCTGTCTTTTACTGTATCGTCCTACTGTCAAGTAGTCAACGGAGTTATACACGCTGGAGAGTCCTTCACGAGATACTTTAAACCTCCCCGTTGGGCAGGACGAATTGATGCGGAAGCACGGAGCTGCGACTCTGAAGCGGATCGTAAAATTCTTGCGATTCTCGACTCTTATAGCTTTTTGCAAGAGCCATCGTGGGCAAGGCCCTTAGGGTGCCGGTCGTTCTCAACGACGCCTCCCGTGACTCCCATCAACGTTTCTTCGCACCATTCACAGCATCCTCGTTTCTCTGACCCTGCATCCTTATCCAGCTGCCAGTATCGCGTGCGGTACAAAGATACTGGCATACAGTGGTGACGATCGCAATAACGGTTGCAGCAGTCGTAATAGTGGCAGTAGCATGCCGGCCTATAACGTCGTTGAGAGTTGATAGAAGACTCCCCCGTTCCTCATCGTCGATGCAAAGATCGTATCGCCTAGCGTACACGACGAACTCGGTCACGTTAGCGTGACGAAGAAGTCAATGACGGAAGACGAGGATGAGTTCGTGCGGCAACACGAGCTCAAACGATAAAAGCGAAAACCAGGATAAAGCATCTTATCCGACGAGCCAAGGCAATCTAGATAAAACTATTCCCAAGTCAAAGAGGGTAGAGAAAAAACTCGTGCGCTCGTCTCTTCCTGGTTGATGGAAAGTCCGATATCTGTATGGCAAGGATGGTCACGCTTCACGAAGGCAAAATTTCTAATTACCTTGTAATTACAAATAGTATCTTGTTGAATCACTCCTTTCATCTATAACGTCTATGCAAAAGTTTTTAATATTTTTTATTCGCTCCTGCTTCTCTTGGTGAATATTCTTTGATATTTGCCCACGTTTTCCCACCGTTCAAACGGTATTACTCCATCGAAATAGTCGGGGGGGGGGAGCCTTCGAGATCGAGTGCACAATTTATTATTCGTCTCTACCACTGCCCTCGACCTGTAGTTTTCCGGATAATAGAGGAAATATGGGCAAGACGGACCAGTCACATCTGTGTGTGGTGACATTTTTGTGATATCCCACTAAAAGTTTGGAAAAATTGTCCATTTTGCCTCGTCCTCCCTTAAGGCTCTCAGGATATAGCCCTTGACCGATACTCCACCTTTTTGCCGCACAGCGATACGTTACACCGCATACCCTTCTTCAATCTTCTTTCTGCCTCGAAATCCACACGTCCCTTATCCCTCCCCCCTTTTCCCTGCTCGGATTCTACGGATCACCGGAATTTGATTTATTATCGAAATGAGTCCCAGTGGATGTTCAGGAAGTCTTGTTGTTCTTTTATCATCACGCGCAAAGAAAGGGGAGAGAAAAGCGAAGGAACGAGAGAGAATACGAGAGGGAAACGAGCGGTCTGACTAAAATTAATTAGGGTCGTAGAGATAACAGCGGTGAATCGGTGACCACGTATGCGGCATGGTTTCAAACAGATCTTACGCCCCGATAGCTCTTTGATAACTATCCTATCTTCGTGTAACTGCTAAAGTGCGGCTGTACCGTTCCAATTGACAAAGGGATCGTATCCATTGACTTCGAAGGGTTGCCAATCAATTTATGGTTTCATTGGTCTTGCAACGGACTGACTACTCCCAATCCTACGTAGACTCCACTGGACACAGACGTCTCGTGCAAGCGTTCGTGTCTGTTTTACACACACGTAGCGACATAATAGTGGAATGTATAGCGAATGACGAACGCTCGTGCGATCGTCCCACGGTCCCGAAGGCGTCGTTTTAGCGGACGGCCAACAGGATAACAAAATCGCGTTTCGCCAGTGGCACCCGTGAGAATTTCAACTTGGAATTTCAATGCGACCCACGTTACTCATATACATATATATATGTATATATATATAGGAACGACCGAGTGAATGAATAAAGTATGTATTAGATTTCAGAGCAGATATTATTAGTATAATCACGGCTAGTATCTTGAGTACGGGCTATGAAGGGTTGTTGAACCTTCCTGTTTTACTGGCCATAATTCTTAGTTCCGATTTTTGAATTTTCATCTTTTGAAGTTCGTAGTTCCTATGCGACGGATTTGCTTTAAATTCTCTAAGACTGCATGAATGACATAAATCAATTGGTGTGCACTCGAATTTCGATCGATATTTTCCGCGAAATGGAGAAGCTTAAACGGTAGAAATTGTCACGAAAACGATCATGGCCGCCGAATTGTTAACGGCATCGTTTCTGTACGATATAAAAAGATGTTTGCATACGGCAAAAGAAAGTGCATGGTGATTCTTCGAAGTTCTTCGAATATTCCAAAAGTGTCGGAAAATTGCTTACAGAAAATATAATCACGCCTAGTGTTAACGAAGTTCATTCAGTCTGTCGAGTTCCGGCAGGTGATCAAGACCGATGACAGCGGCATGAATGCAATCTTAAGCACAATGTGGAGCAACCTCCGCCTCAATCGTGATGCTACGTTCATACACTTTACGTCCTATGATATCCGATTTTATTAATTCCTAGTAAGTTTTCAATCAAAATTCGACTGCATACCGGAGCGTTTATGTCAATATCATAATCCTGCATGATTTGACCCATATGTGTAACATATTAACAATGCTAAGTCGGAACTGTAAAATTGTTTAGTTCAGTCGGCAAAACAGGCAAAACAGTTTAAAAAAGAAAAAAAAACAGCTACAGAATCTATTTAAATGACTGTAGTATTTTTCCGAGAATCCGTTCAAACTCCTTAAATGTCTGTACTCTTTCTTTAAGAGTCCGATTGAGACTTTTTTGTACAACGATCGATCTTATTTTGATTGCCCAATTGTTGGTCTATCGTCAGACCTAATTAACATCGTGTGCCTTGACGAATAATCCGCTGCACATTAGCTGCAATATACATACATATGTATATGTGAATAGATAAATCCAGTTAAAAAAGCAACGATGTTATAAATGTCAGTAGATCAATTCTTCAACGAGAAAATATGAAACAATTTTTTTTCAACTCGTAGACTCTTTTGGAGAAAAAACTTAATGGTTAGTAAATTTAATACAATTTATTATATCCGTCCAACGAGTTATGATTTTTTACTTTCATTAAAAAACGAATGTTTCTGTGCATACCGTAATCGTAAAACAGTGATTATTTGCAATGAGCTATCTCGTCATTAACCGAGAGCTAATATTCCGGAACGACGAGTTTCAGCCATTAGCCAGAAAGCTAAGGAGTTTGGTGTGTGAACTTTTGTTGTTTCAACGCTATACTCGCTAATTTACTATTTGCAGATTTGGACGAAAGAGGCTTACGGCGACGAGGGTATTCTGATGGAATTGAGAGAATGAAAGTTTTCGCACTGCTACGAGTAATCCTCATGGACGGTAAGTGCGGTTGAGGATGATGTATGCTTTTTCGTCGACGCGACACTTCGCGATTTTCCGTCACAACTGGCAATCGTAACAAAAAGAAAATTATAATTACTGTATAAATTGTAACCGTACGAGAAGTCCTGTCCCAACGATCCATGAATGACCTGTTGCCTTCCCATGACTCGTGATTTTTCTTCGTCCCCTGTGCCGGAAATAGTGAATAATTCCTACCTGTGAGAGATTTGGATATTACATAGAAATCGTATATCCGAAATCTTCCACTCATTATTCTTGTCTTACGTTTGTGAAGTGTCAGTTTGTGTAGTGTGTATTCTATTCTTCATTATAGTTTGGCATGAGGCAGCTTTTACCTATCCAACTGTCGGTTTGCCAGTCTTTGGTGCGATTTGCGCTTCACTCGCTGCTGACGCCTCGGTACAACCGTCTGGTTTCAAGGCGTTGACAACGAAAGAGGGTGACGACGGAACAGTCGCAAAATACCTGACCACATGAAACTACTCTCAACACCTATAGGCTGATCGCGTGCGCCAAAAGTGGTTCATAAATATTCTATCGTGTGGTTACACCGATCTTCTAAGGGTTACAAAAGCTAATTTAATTTTTCTCCTTCGTTATCCGTAGTCGCCGGTTCGATTATTGGTCCCGGAGCTTCGTCGCGCTCCTTCAGATGTCATCAGTACCGGAAATACGGATATAGTCGAAGTTTGTAACATCATATTTCTGGAGCTACGCCTTCGATCTGTGTGTTCCACTCACCTAAGAGAATTCAATCTTGACAATTAAATCCGGGGTCCTCACGGTCTTTTGGTTTCGCATACCGAGGCCCCGGATCATTCTTCTGGACCTATTATTTCAGTGAATTCTGAAACAATTTTTCGCAGATAAAAAGACATCAGAAAATTCGTGGTGCTCGCCGGGAACCAAACCCGAACCTACCGCGTGTAAATCTTACACCAATCCGCTCAACCGAGTTTACTTCAAGTGGTTCTATACAATAATAATGAATATTGTTTAAAAATATTTTTGGCGAAAACGTATTCAAGTCAATTCTAACACCATTTTTTTTGTATATCTAGGGAAATAGACACGAATGATTCATGTAAATGATCTGATGTCCTTTCTACCGATATATCTGTACCCATTACAGCCCCAGCAACTCGACAAACTGCTGCTTTTAAGGAGAAAACTAAAAAACTTACCCGAAAAACGGACACGTCCGTTGGGGGACGAAACAGACCTCAAAAACGGTAAAACAGACTGTGTGTTTGAGGATTGGTCCCTTTTTAGTTGCGGAAATCTAAGAATGGCCGAACGTTTTTTATACAATTTTTTGGCTGAGTTTTTCCTTATTTTATCGTTTTACTTGTGATTTAGTTTCCAATGAATGGACATAATAAAAATACAATGCTGATCCGGTTTCGGTTTCCACAACGAAAGAAACACCAAATTAAAAAAAAATAAATAGTTCGTTCTGCCGTTTTTTACGGTCAGCTTTGTTACCCACAGCACGTGTCCGTTTGTCGGCTCGTTTGCGGTCGGGTTATCTGTGTTCGGATCGCGGCAGGTAATCGTCAAATGAAATTCTGATTTTCAGTCAACATAATCAGGTACGCGACACGATAGAATCGACGTAATTGGGTACTTATGAAATATAAGTTTTGTATTGCATCTGCATGGATTTTATATTTTCTAATAAAGATGTGCACGAGCGAAATCGAGTACGATCGAGTAGCACATCAATGGCTCGAGCATGCTTAATAAACAGAACGAGCGCTAATCCAGTTTAAGTATTCAACTGTTCGCGAGTGCTCATGTGCTTGGGTGTGTTAATTCACCTGTGAGCGAGCGCGAAATGCGTTTTTAATTTCCACTTATCCCCAATTACTGTAAATTTCCGCATAATCAGAGAATTTTGCAGAGTATATTGCTTCTAAAATTTAAATAAAAATTCGCACATATTCTGTTAATGCAAAAACTATACAAGAATTGATGCAGGCTGTTGTAGCTAATTCCAATAGTGTGAGAAATAAATTCTATATTCGATAATTTGTTACGTTTGGGCAGTTTCGCAGTCACGAACAATGTTCAGTTATCGAAAAACTTTGCCCATACTCTTTATAAATTCGGGAAGTAATTTGAGTAAATAAATTCAGGAAGTAGCAATCATCGATGAGATTAGAAAAAAAAATTGGACGTTTGAAAATTTGTTTCGCTAAATCAGTTACTTAACCACCAAGAATTTTGCGATCAGACAACTCTCATCGGAAAAATTCTTACATACTCTCTAATAATGAAAAATACATAAACAAATGAAATTAGGTAGCAGTAGTACAAGGTTTCATAGTAATTGCAGACCAAGCTCATCTTGCGAGTTACGGGGCTCACATTAAACTACCTTAGTCCACGATCTCCACTTGCCATGGCTACATCGGAATGGAGTGCGCTGGTTCGTCAAGATACCGACAACACGGCAAGTGTTGTCGAAAATATCAAAAATGATTCTCAAAACGGAATCAGTAAAAAACCAACGGTATCAAACAGATCGCGCAAGATATGACTTGTCGAGGATCATTATGTTGCAATAGACTTGGTGTATATCAACATTTATATCATATTTATAGTTCACACTAAAGCTTTTTGACCTAAAGACTTTCGAAATACTACTATTGACTGTAAACACTTCCGAGGAATTTCATATATGAGCGTCTAATCATGGTCAATTATAACATTTGTTCCTTGTTTCAATTCTCTTTCAATCACGTGGTATTTTAGAACGTTTCTCAAGCCAAAAAATTGGACGTATTTTTACGTTATTTCGGAAGATTCTGTAAAACTGTCAACTCAAATATCCGTGAAGTAACCGACGAAAAAAATTATTGTCATGTATTATTGATGATACCTCACCCAAACCCATTTAAAAACAAACAAAAAACCATACATTCGAAAGTTTACACGAAGAAGAAACTTTTTTGTTTCGTACTTTTTCTTCATAGGACACATTTTTTTAGATACAACCATGCAAACAAAAAATAATTCCGTTTTTCGACATTCATTCGTACGTCCCAAAATTTTCATTTAACATTTTTGAAAAAATTATGTGCTTGTCTGCTTTGACGGTGCTTTGACGGTTAAATCATACGTATCTTGAAAATGGTCAGGTTCTTGACCGTTCGTTTTCATATGGAATATTTCATATATAAGCTAATAACATTCAATCGAAACGAAAAATCGAAGAAAAAAGTTGCGTAATTGTGTGACAAATTATCTTTGCCTACTATTGCCATTCGCTTTTTGAACAATTATCTTCAACTTGCAAAATTATTCTTCGCACCTCCTTTATGTGTTCAATTTTTATTTCAACGAATGTTGCGATTAAAGCACGCGATGCTCTTCATGACATCATTTTTCAAATCTTTATTCCTTATACTTTTGAAGTATATATTCCTCTAAATGACTCGTGCATGTTGGTGTTTATTTGCAGCTAAAACCACAAATCTGTTGAAATTTTTTTTTAAATCGTCTGTACTAGAAATGTGGAGGTCGGAAACGAATCCGAACGTGTTCGAATACTCGGAAGTAGAAGGGCGCTCGAAAAAATTCGACTACCCGGAAACGTTGGAGTGCCCGAAACCTTTCAAGTGCTTTAAAACATTCGAGTACCTGAAGAGGTCAGGCACTAAAAAGTTTCCATTACTTGACCGGCAAAAAACATTCTTCGATCTGACCCGATTCGAAAAAATGCTGGACCCTCACACGCCTATTACACATTATCATGAGCACGTCATACTGCCCACTCATAACGCGAATTTAACCGTCTATCTTGAACACCATCTACTCAGAAGATAAAAAATTATTATGAATTATTATTGTTATGATTGTGAAATTGTTATTCAAAAATCTGTTGATCGATTGTTAATATAAAAAACCCAAATTGACAACGCACATTCAGACAATTTTACTGAATATTATTTTTTAACGTTCTGACATATTTTAAACAGCTTATCGTAAAAATTACGAAAGACTTATTTTCACTGAAATGAAGCTCTATGGAGAAGCAAAGAAATGTGGATTAATTGATATACTTGCTCTTTATCTTTTGAACCTTGTGTGAAAGTCGAAGTAATGTTTATTCGGTTCACTGACAATTGTGCTGTGTACACCATTCATTTGTAATCTCACGTTTGCGCCGAAATAGTCGATAAATAATCCTACTGCAGCAAGATGAAACACCTATGCACTCCATGTTGCACGGTTACTTGCATCGTCATCAACCGCGTAGTAGGCGAAAATATTTTACGTGTGCGCAAACGCGAATACTTCTGCATGGTGGAAGTTGCTGGCCTAAAAGTAGGGCTTCTGCATTGTAAAACACCAGAGGACGCGCCAATGAATTTACAGGATAATATTTGGTCTTTGCGAGAGACGAGAGGGAGAATTGGAGAGAAAGTAGTCGAGAAAATGTACAGGGAGGAGAGGCAGGAGAGAACGGCAGAGCGCAGGATAGCAAAGCACCGACAGTTTTCCATTCCCATACCACAACTGAATCTGTGCATGCCCGACGTTCCCTCGCGAGCTGACTGTGGTCTCGTTTTTCCAACGACCGGGCTCCAACCCTTATTTTCCGTCGCCAGAGAACCGAACTAAATTCATAAATTCCGATTTGCTTGTCGACGCCAGGCTTTTCCCTTTCTACTACCTCTCGTGTACAAACCTGATATCCTTCCTGCTCCGGTTCTCGTTCTTCTCTATACTGATTTTTACCTTCTCTTTTTGTTTCCATAGAGCGCTCGACCGCAAATTTACCAAACGACCATACCAGTTAAAAATAAATCCTATTAGACGCTAAGTTTAACGCAAATACATGCTTGACGTTTCAGAAGTAACCGTTTAATCAAGTACTAGCCTCAAGTCTTTGTTTTGGTTAATTAATAATAATAATGGTTTTTTCTGTGGGTATTTTTTATGGTCTATTTTGCCATGGCAGAGAAAGGCTGAAAAAATCAACGAAATATGCAATTCCCGGTTTCGAACGAAATAAATCATTTATTAAAATGAAAGTCCTATTGATTGAATTAATTTTTATCCAGCTTGTCAATTCGCACGTACCGTTATGCAAAGTTAAAAAGTTCTGGCACGTAACCGATATTAAAATTATTCTACAAAATTCCAGTGTCAATTAATTATAATTTGACCCCGTTGCTTTCACAAAAACTTCACGCGTGAAAAAAATTTTATCATAAAATTGGACATTGCAAATTTTCCATCGCCAGTTTTTTCTCTTGCGACATCCATAATTTTTATTATTATGAACCAGTTTTTAAATTTCAAAACGTGGTAATATTGACGTTAAAAAAACAATTATTGACGCTCATCAATAAAAGTGTGTATCGAGTGAAAAAACCCCTTTTCACCTTCATTTTTAAATTACTTGAAAAAATGAAGTGGTATGAGCTGTTACGTGCTTTGAATTTCCAACGAAATTCACTAGGGCAACGGTTTAAAAATCTCTAAATGTTTAATGAAAAAATAATAGAGTCGAGGATAAGTGAAAACAATTTTTAAGTCATAATGAAAATTACATCAACAATATAACCACTCGGAAATAACTGCGTGGCAAATAATCAATAATGCGTAATTGACCATTGAATGATTCCGATTAACGTATTAACAATTATGTAATTAACACAATATTAAAAAATACAGATATTTGAATCAAAGGAAAAGCATCATCGGCAGCGAGAATACCTTAGATCCATACCCATTGTCTCAATCAAAACGCAAAATCCATTCGGATCCTTTAACGAGTGCGAAAGGTGACGGCGCCTTATCGCACCAGCAGGCAGAGCCAAGTGGCGTACCTACGCATACAATAGTGCACCCCGAAAATCGGTGCTTCAGTTCTGGCGAAAGTGGACTGGGAAAATCACTGTTTGCGCTAACGAGTTCGGCACCTCTCAGAAGATAATGACTTGAAGCACCATTACATATATCTTCAATTATTGTTTGTAATAACACGATACTGTTGAACATTTATACAGAAATGGCTAGCGAAATTATGAATTAATTATCATTCGAGTGGAATCAATACATAAATTCAGCCAATTCGTCAATATAAAATCAGTATCAATTTATAAGTTATCATGATAACCAGGGAATCTACGTGAACATTTAAAATATATATTCTACTGTCAAGACTAGTTAATCTGCGGAGAATTCATCAACATCATCCGAAATAAATATTTAAGGTAATTATTTTTGTTTTAACAGAATTAAACAAATATCTATTGATAATCGGGTGTTTACAGGATGCTACTACGACGCTACTACGATCCCTTAGACGTGACACACTAAGTGGTTGTAAAGATATTATAAATTCATAACGAATAAATAATAACGAATAATAATAATCATCATAAACGATCACTATTCTCGAGAAGTTATTCCTATCCCTTCTAATATCCTCGGAAAGTCACTTTTCTCACGTTTTGCGACGCTGTGAGACCTTCCTGTTTTACCGGATGAAATAGGTAATTCCTTAGTTTTCACTTTTCATCGTTACTGTGCGCCGAGTGTGCTTCAAATTTTACAAGACCGTATCAATAACATAAACGATTCAGCGTAAAATTGAATTTTGCTCAAAATCTTCCAAAAAAAGAAGACAATCGAACAGTACAAATTGTCAGGAAAACTAACACAGCCACTGAAACGTCAACGGCATCGTTTCAGTACGACATTAAAAAATTCCAAATTTTGCATATGGTAAAAGACAGTGCATGCCGATTCTTTAAAGCTCTCCGAATTTTTCGAATCTTTCGAAAAGTACTCACCAAAAAGCTAATCACGCATAGTATAAAGTGCGTTCATTTACTGTGTCGACTTGCAATGGTTAATCAGAATTGGCGACGAGGGCATGAATGCAGTGTAGGGCACAATGCGGAGCCACCTGTGCTACAATCGTGACATCACGTTCATGCCCTTTAACAATCTATAATGATGGATTTTCTTGATTCCTTGCAAGTTTTCAATAAAAATTCGACTGCAAACCAAGTATTTATGTCAATATTATGATCCTGCATATTTTGACGCATAGTGTTGTACTTCGCATATTAAGAATGGCCCTTTATTCGCCCTTTATTCGCCCTTTTAACTTTCACGTTTTATGATGATGCAATATGAAGGTTGAAAGAAATTTTCAACTTTTCTTCAACATGAAAGATGTCTTTACTTTTCAGGCAAAACTGCTAGATGAGTTAGATTAGCTCGAAAAAATATACCGACCTTGGGCTTTTCGTCAAAACTACTGTAGGATCTCTGCTCGTCACGAAAAATACATAGAATCATGTGTTGCAAAATTGTCTTTGCTCTTTAAATTTTTACTTGAGAAGTTTACATAACACCGCTTTATCTAATTATTTGAACCCCGACATATCCATCATCTTGTGCATTTCTTGCCACAGAACACGATAACCGACTGGATATTTTCGCGATACTGTCTACTTTTCATGCTGGTTAGGAATTTACATACAATAAACAGTTATTTTATTTATGAATGGATATTTAATAAAGACTATTGCGCTTAAAGTAAAGTACTCATTTTTATGAAATTTGAGAAATTCTAAATGGCATAAAATCTAAACGATTCGATCGACTTTCTCAAATTTTAATGAGATAATCGGGTCATGATATTCTATCTGTGTACGTGCTTGCAGGTAGATAACGAAAAAATTGCGGGACAGTGCACAGAAACATTGTCGAAGAAATTGAAAATGGCATAAAAAAAAGGCAACTGAACATTTTTGGATGAAATTTTCCAGAAACATTCCACTACTAACCACAGACGCGGCGTGTGAAATTTCAGCTTGATCGGTCGAGAAGTTCGTGAGTTCTTCACGTGCGATTTACACACGCGCAAAAAACAGTTGGCCGAATCGATTGTCTCAGTGCTCTGAGTCCCAGATGACAAATCAGTCGGGTCAACTATTTTTACTAGATTAATGAGCTAAAGCCGGAGGAAAAATGGCAAAATTTAACTCTTGATATCATAACTTCAGCTTCAACCAGTTCATCTCATTAGATAAATTAATACAATTCCCAATCATCGTAAAAAATTAAACAATTTTATTTGTAGTCACCTTGTTTCACTTTATCGGCCCTCTTTAAATACTTCATTTTTTTAATTTCCTCGAAGAATATTTAATTAGGTCGGATAACTTGAAAATAGTTAATAATCCATGCAGGCGTTGATTAAAGAGCTGTATATCGTAATGACTAAGCGAATGAATAATGTGCACATATTATTGTTAATGAGGAGCCCTAATTATCGCCATAACGTCATTTCACACGCCTGTTCGCTTTGAAAGTCTCGTCCACACTGTCCGACATGACAATCGATTTTGTATCGATTGCACGTTCATTCGTCTATTGTTAAACCCAAGGAACATCGTGTGCCTTAGCTCACTACATATTTTTTCTAATATTCGAATTTCAAATCGAAGCCTTCTCATGAAAAGGGGTTTGTTATATTTCTCGTTTCCTCGTGGAGGAAGCTTGGCAAGTAAAGGGACATTATGAGAAAGTTTTACAAAAATTTCAACTTTCAACTTCGATGAGGAAGCGATTTGAAAATTTAAATCTTCAACTTTTTTCAACATCAATGTCGTATTTAACTCTTAGGCAAAACTGTTGGCTGACTCACGTTCAGCGCGGAACAATACACCGACCTTGCGGTTTTAGTCAAAACGGATATCGAATCTGTGCTTGGCTGGAAGAAATACATAGAACTGTGTGTTCAAAATTTTTTTTCAATCTTTTAATATTTACTCGATACGTCTGGATGACACCGCTTTATCATAATTGCTGTTTAAAACTACGAAAAATCACTCATTTTTACGACTTGAGCTATATAAGTGACCAATAAACATTTTCCTTCGTCGTCACTTCTGGACTTCCACGCACTTTTCACTCCGATTATGAATCTGATACTTATTTCAGTCGTAAATAAATATTTTATGTATTAGAGTAAGGTAGTAATTTTTCATCAAATTCGTAAAATTTAAAATGACATAAAAGTAAATCTATCCGATCGATTTTCTTAAAATTTCAATGGGATCTTCGAACGATCATAACCCATCGGTATACCCATTTTAGCCAGATAATTAAAAAATTTCAGGCGCCATGTTGCGCATGAAGTTTTTCATAGAAATAAAAAATGGCATAAAAAAACAACTGAACATTTTTTGACGACATTACGACCAAGCATTGACTATTGATCCGACACCATTCGTGCGAAATTTGGAGCTTAGTCGGTCAAGGCGTTCTTGAATTATAGCGGTGTGAATTTTTCATACAGGTTTCAAACATGCACCACGCACACACACACATACATCCGCCATTTTTTCAAAATGTGGTTTTTCGACGTTTTGAAACATTCTGAACATGTTTTCATAAAAATCTTGAACATTATTTTTTTCACCATTACAAAGCTCCGTCTATGAGGAAGCACAAAACCTCTTCCACGCTTCTCTCTTCCGATCAGGCAGTTCTGGCCACCGTTGATACGTCCTTAAACAGATGCAGCTCCGAAAATAATTTAAATTTTCGAAAATCTTCTCAATGATATTTTTTCAGAGAATCAAGCTTTAAAAATATGAACTACAAAATGATTTTTTCAACTTACTAGACCAGAATACCCCCCTTAATTATCATTATTTCTTGTCCTCGTTCAAACATCAAATCATGTCCGTTCTTATTAATGAATCAAAGTCGTACGGCTTTTTTCGTCATCGCTCAATCCAGCATACCAGTACATAAAATATTTTAGTTTCTAACCGACATCGTAAATTCAATTTCAGATAACCATTATTTTAATCACGGAGGTGGCTTCCGTATTATATCTTTCGTGCCGTTTCGAGGCTCACATTTAAAATAATCTCGCCCTTGTTCAATATTATTGGTCAACCAAGTGCCGTCGGGATCTCAAATACGAGGACACCCCGTTACATCTCGTTGAGTTGAACAATGTGTTTATCCGAAGTGTCCTTCGATCACGGCGCCACCGGAACAAAAAAGACCGCTTGCTCCAATTACGCGAGTAAAGGATTTTTATCCCTTCCGTTCTCACTTCATATTCGCAAACCCTAAACGCGATCTAATTGAACCTGCTGAACCTTAATTAATTCAACCGATTTTTTTATAAGCAGTGCTGAATGTTGTCATGATAGGCGATCCTTTTTTTACAACCATTATTCGCAACAAAGCATTAAACAATAGGGAGAAAGTGTAGGTCGAGATAGGCAATGTGCGTTCCCTTTCTCAATCCAAAAAGCATGCGAATAGATGATGTATGGACCGGTCCATATTCCCTGCCTTTACAATATATATACCACGAGCGCATTTTGTTTTACCATAACCGGTATTATGTATGCATGCACAGAGATATTATATGACCCCGGGTATACTGTATATTTTACTATAGATAACTAGTTGTAAGGTAGTGGGTATGCGAGTGAAAAACGCATCACCATTCGTGAACACGGAGCAGACAGAAAGAGAGAGAGAGAGAGAGATAGACCGCCCGTTTCGTTGATAAACAATTGACGTGATTTATTCAGCAACGTACCGACTCGCGAACTTATCAGTAAATCGAATCCTGCATTTGTCATTTATCAACGTGAAGCCAGCGATTGCGAATACATAGAAAGCTTCCGATATTCTTGCATCTATATGTCTCTCTTTCTCTCTTTCTCTCCCCCCCCCCCCTCTCTCCCTCTCTCTCTCTTCCCTCCCTCGTTCTGTCCATCGCTGCTGCAATCGCATGCAGTACCATGTACATGCATTATTCTGTCGCTCTTCGGCAATCCCATCGCTCCAACGATTCTACCACGTTTTCGTTCTCTCTCTTCCTCTCATTTTCATCGAGAGCTTTGCCCTATCTTCGTCAACAGCAACGAGTGTGGCAACATGACGCCGTTCGTAAATGAAAGCTTCACGCTTCGATATTCAACGATCGATGTATAGCCAGTGTCCGGTCTCCAACCCCTTGCCGAATTTCCGATACACATATTTGCGAGTTATGTCTGATTACTAGGTTTCGTCATTTTGACGGCGGAGCTTGGAGGAGTGAAAAACAATTTTTGGCAAATTAAAGCCATTTAAGCTTCAATAGATGAAAATCTATAATATCCGAGATAACGGAAGTAGGGAGTGATAAAGATGCCCCCTTCGTGCACTCTAAATAAAGTCGATGTGATACAAGTGGATTCAATTTGCGAGAAATTACCATCCACTTACTGAAGAACGACTTTTTTTGTTTCAAATGAATTTTATTCGAAGTGTAAAGATTGGGTAGTCTTTGAATCGTGAAGATTAATTTGACAATTCTTTCACCGAAGTATATTCATTTTTTATCGACACGCATTTCAATCAGAGTGAATAATTTTAGAGCAAAATAGATATTATACATTTAATTGAAAATATGTGAAAAAGAAAATGTATGTAAAATACGCGGAATGTGTTTTTATATTTTTCGTAATATATTTACAAAATACTCCCTTTTTGTGCCTGTAGCTCATGGATGAAGTGAAGCGCTTTAATAAAAAGTGCGCACAACTTGAGCACTGTAGTTACTTTTTCACACGCTTTTTTAACACTATCATACTAGTGACTATTACAAGCATAAAAAGCGTTTTTATTATTTGCATTTTTTACAAAAGGTAGTATCCGAGCATTTTTTACAAAAGGTAGTATCCGAGCATTTGTTACAAAAGGTAGTATCCTTGAGGGAAACAACGGACTTCCGACGGTGGTTGGGAAGTAGGCAACAGTTGCCCGCAGCTCGTACCACAGACAACACTTGCCGTCGGCTGACGTTACTGTAAGTACATGCTTCCGACTCGTACGGCCTGCTTCGCAACTTTTGTTTAAGGTCGATTTTGTCCATTGCTCTTTTTTCCAGCAGCCATGCGGAAGAGTGCCTTTTCACGCTCACTTCATAGAACGCAAAAGCGTGATTTTCGTGAATTTGTAAGAAAATATTATACGAATAGCATCGATATATAAAATGAAGCTCTTACTCGTAAAAATGCCGCACTTTCTTTCAGCTTATGTTTGATTTCCACCCTCGTCAAAAACTCCGTTTCTACGCCCTGGCCATAAAAATAACTATTTTCATCGGTCGTCATGTGAAGAAAAAATTTCTGTCAAGAATTTGAAAGAGGTTCCGCTGAAGGTGTCAGCGGAAGTCGTAGATCTTCGACGGATGAAGCGAGTTTTTAGATCGAACGTCTTTTCACTTTATATAATCTACTAAATGAGATTATTTGTAACCAAGACAGAAAGCAATTAAAAAAAATTGAGATCTGTGGAAGTAAACGTTTAATCGCTTTTCAGTAATCCTTTCCGTTTAATGTCCGAAATAAAATTTCATTATATTTTTGAATAACGACATTTCAATCGAAGATGACATGTGTCGGTACAAGTGTTTACCAAATTTGATGACGATCATTTGTTCAGAATGTGCTCGTCACGACAAAAAATCGCGTTGAAACTTTAACCAACATTTATGGCTGTATAAAATGAAATATTTCATACATCTAACATGCTAGAAACGTAAAGTTGTTTTTCCTGTTCTTTGAAAAATGTTCTTTGCAAAAGAGGGAAAAAAAATCTTCTTATCCAACAAAATAGAAACCTCCCGTAGCGGTAGAGAGGACAGCCAAGAAGAAACGATTGGAAAACTAAGACGATCGCTAGATATATATGCTCGTGAAGAATGGAGAAATCGTCGATGTACCGAAACGATTTCGATAGTCGAGGAAGGAGCCCAACGGGTATAGATATCTCGGTCGAGAAGTATCGTTGCGGCTACTTGTTAAATGAAAAGTTGTTCCGCAGTGGGGAATGCGCTGTAACCGTTCGGAAGTAGAATAGTTCGGGTGACAAAACCTTGGGAAATGGAAAGGGCGAGGATGAGGTGGTGGACGGCGGAGTTTTAAGATAAAACGAGATGGAAAGGACGAGGAAGAAAGAAGGGAATCGAAGTGGATAGATCGGGAAGTTTCCGGCTGCAAAGGCGCGTTCCTGTATAGGTATATACTGTGGTACAGGGATGGAAGCTTCGAGGTTGCTACCCCGAGCACTCTTTATCGTCTATTTTGTTTAGAGATTTGTTAAGAACTTACTCGTTCCGAGAGCGAGCTCACTCGAATGGAAGGAAACCGGGAAAGAGGAAGGACGTGCGGCGTCGTTACCAGCGAAGCGTCACATCGTTTCGACGGCTAAAAGCGTTTCCGTTCCCATGTTCATTACCTTTGGAACTCTCTTCTATATCTCTATAGAACACGTGGCCCTGTAGAGACACGCGCTCATACACATAATTTTGCGAACATCGGGGCAAAATGGACTGATGGACAATGAACAACGCTTCTGAAAAGAATTAGAGGTGGAAGAATTAGGATCAATACACGTGATCCTTGCGTCGATTATCGCCGAAAACATCAAATTAATACGAAAATTTATATTAAGTCATACATTAGACTTCATTAATCGGTCTGTGCGCAAAAATCTCATATAATGCGTACAAAATTTCAAACGGAAACTATTTCTATAACGTTTAGCCGGACATTGATTGTCTCAATGTTAATTTCATTTTTGCAAAGCGCATTTATGAATGAAGATTTTATTGAGGGACATGTATTTTTGCATTTCACCTTTCATATCTCTCGACTAAAATAAGAATGTACTTTTATTGATTTCTGACTGCCCACTAGGAGGCAAAAGGACAAAAGCCATTTCGTTCATTCAATATTTGTACCCTACCAATTGACCTCATATTTTAATATCCATTGAAATAGATGTACTTACACGCTAGATTTGGCTCCGAGTTTCGATTATTTCAAAGGCCGGCAATTTTTTTTTGGCAACATTTTCTCGCCGATTTCGCTTGATAATTTGAGAAAACTTTTTGATAATTTTTAAAAATAAATCTGTGTCAAAAACGAATTGCGAGGCTCTCAAAGCCGGCTGATTCTAGTCTCTGCATTATTGGCCCTTGAAGAATTGTCCAGACAATCGACGCGCATAGAAGTTGGCATATTTTTTCAAGTATTATTGCTAATTATTATCGAGTCAACGCTCGCAAGAAAATGTTTAACAAAAAAAATTATGGAGCTTTCAAATTTAGCTGACTTTGGTCTCGTCATTTTTGGCACCTGAAAAGTCGTCCGCACGATCGACGAGCTTAAAACTTGGTATACATTTTCGAGGATGATTATATTTCGCTGTGTCTTCCTTGTAGATCATGCGTTAGCTCTTAGATCCAATCACAGTTCATCCCCTAGCCAAAAGGAAACCCAGAAGGCTTCAGAGCACCCCCATAATTCTGTCTTGCCAATCTCCCGCCTGTGATACCGCCGTTAAGCTTTTTCTGTGCGATCCTAAAATATCGTCCACATTAGAAATAATTTTTTAGTTAGAAGAAAGAAGAAAAAAGCGGAAGGAATGTCGTCGGCCAGTGAAGAGAAATCTGAAGAGTGTTCTAAGAGCAACGACACGTTGTGCTAGGCCCTTCGGTTACCGGCAGAAGAGGCGAGATGTCGACGTTACGACGGCGAATGTACGAGAGATCGGCGGTCGTAAAACCAGCGATCTTATGTTCAACGTTCACGATTCCGAAGTCGACGTTCGCACAACCAAGATTCACGCAGTCGTCGTCGTCGGAGTTGCTCTCTATCTAAAAGGCCAATGCGTTCCCGACATGGCTCATATAACCGTCGAAAGACACGAAGCTCGACGAGTTACTCTTCGTGCAGCCAAAGCAGAGTCTGCTAACGACCCAGAGCGCAACATCGTTCTACTCAAGGGGACGTGCGAACCTCTACAAATACTTCACAAAGTGCTGGGGCGGAGACCCATGCAGTCGATCAAAACGTGCGGAAAACGAACCAGATTTTGCAAGATAATGGTCAGGTATATGATCCAGTGATCCGTTTCATCCCGGCTATACATCTCGCGGATGCGGAAGCGAATGGGACAACGCCATAGCCAAAGTTAGATGTAACGTAACTAGGACTACTTAGAGATGAAGTGGGATCGAAACTGCTCATACAAGTAGCAGATCGCTGAACAAACTTTTTGCGTGAAGGTCCGGAGAAAGAAGCTCGGCAAAAGCTGATAAGAATAGTTTCGGCGAGCGAAAACTACCTTCTATTGAGAGCGCCAGTGTTGAATCCAGGAGTGAAGCTATCGCTACCGCCGCACTTGATTAAAAAAGAAATTTTATCCGATATTATCATAAAACCAGCTGGCAGAAACAATTACCAGAGTAGTAATTTATTCAGGGTGAAATTTGGACTAGATGAGACTTACCTGCTCGCCTGATCTGGCCCACATCCGGCGTTAAATCCGGCGCGGATGTAGCATGTAACCCGATTTCACATCCGGGCGTGATGTAGAGCAAAATTTGGGCCGAATCAGGTGAACAGACAGCCCCGATTTGCACCAGATGTTACCCTAATGAAGTGCCGGATGAATAAACCTTTCAGCCCGGATCCGGAGTTATTTTCCGTGAATTTACAGCATTCTAAAAAATTCTAAAAACTCTCATAAAATGAAATAAAAAGATTATTACTTCTCTTGATCTCGTCCGAATCTCTTCGACATCCAGCTAGCCTGATCGAATTCGTCTCATTCATTCCTGAGCTGGACCAGATGAGCGTAAAACAGGCATGCTCTATCCTTAGAATATTCAAGGATAATGAAATTTATACATCAGGCGATCTGGATAGACCCAGTCTACACAATGCATCCGAGACGTTATTAGGGCATGTCACAATCTCGCATTATTGCCCTGATCTCAGTTACGTCAAATAGTCCCGTTAGAACGAACCTCAATGATATTTGATATTCCCCAAATCCGGCTGACATCCGGCCAGCTTGATCAGTCATGCCTCAACAATACCTCAGCTAGCCCCGATAGGACATCAGGCAGCCTGACTAAATTTCTACTCGGATGATATTACACTAAATGACTTTTGATCGGCGTTATCGTTAATAATGAAACGTGAACTGGGAAACGATTCGAGGATAAGGAGATTCTTCAAATGTGTAGTCAGCTTGTGACCGTAGAAACCGTGATATTCGTGTACGTGGGACCCGAGTCCAGTGTTATCCCTGCTGGGGACGTGGGGTTCTAACAGTGAGGGTTCGTTGGAAAGACTACCAAAGAAGCTAGTGACACTTTTAGTATCAGCCACGGGTCAACATGGGCTGACACTGCTGAAAATACGGAGCAGGAATATAATACGTTCAGAAGAGAATATTCAGATGATGATCTCGGATAAAATACAAACATCAGCTCGAAACAGGAATCGGTCGTTGCTAAAATAACCGTTTTTTAATGAACAGCCGTATCGCTGCACACCTTCGACCCTAATAAAATATTCTGACCGAACGGCGGAAGTGCAAACAGAAAATTATGACGCAGATATACCAACGAATGAGGTTGAAAGTTATTTATTCTACCAGCAGCCTAAAATCGACGATGGTGAGGTTGTTGCGGCTGTGATAGGGTAAAGAGAGAGATAAGGCTTATATAATTATGATCAAACTTCGGCAAGGTAAGTTCGTTTAATCCATTAATTGAACATATTTAACGAGACAAATCTAGTGAGAACATTTTTGGTAAGAGAAACAAAATAGACTGAAAATCCGATAAATGCACGTCTGTCGTTGCATCTATATGGAACCATTTCACATTATACGGAACTCGCTGTGAATTGTCTAGGATGCTTTATACTTATGTGAGCATGCAAAGATCTTGTAAGTGGATCCATTCGAATTCATATTAAAATGTGAGGTCAATTTGTAATTTATCAATATTGAATGATTGATTGACCGTTGAGGTCATTTCGTTGCTACAACATTGCGAATTTTAGTTACATAGAATGTAGTTGGTATAACGGGGGAACATCTCGAGTAGAAATTGCGTCAGGCTGCCTGATGTCTCACTAAGGCTAGCTCAGGCATTGTTAAGGCATGACTCATCAAGTTAGCCAGATATCAGCCGGATCTGGGGCATATAAAATATCACTAAGGCTCGTCTAATCAGGAATGTCTGATGTAACTAGGATCGAGGCAAGGATGAGTTATCGTAAGTCATATGGCGATAACGTCTTGGTCGCATTATACACACTGGGTATAGGTCAGGTTATAGTAATGCTCGCCGAATCAGGCTAGTCGTATACCACGAAGCTTCGGTCTTGACCATTCAACCCTATCGTTTTTCCGATCCAGGTAGCCTAATGTATAAGTAACATTATCCGTGAATATGTTGAGGATAAAGCATGCCTGATCAGGTCGGTACCGTATTACGCTCATCCGGACCAGGTCAGGAATGAAGAAGGCGTACCAGATCAGACTAGCCGTTTGTCGAGAACATCCGGGCCGGATTAAGGCCTATAATAATGTTTTTATTGCATTTTATAAAAATGTTTACTGTATGAAAATTTTTCGAATTTGTTAGCATGTTGTAAATTCACAGAAGAAAACTCCGTAAAAATTCCCGGGTCGTTGATACTTTTCGCTACAGTCGAAACTTAGTAACAAAATAATGTATATTGTATACATTTATGGTTCGGAAGCCGTCACCCGACTGTAGCCCAGATTATGAACAAATTGATATTACGATAAATTACTTTTACTAATTTTCTTTATTATCGATTATTAATAATAATGTTTCGTGACGATTTTAATTATTGTTGCAGGAATTATTCCTTTGCCTTTCAACATTTTTTTGTACTATCTTTACGAATATTTAAAAAATACAAACGACTAATTTTCAGGTGGAAAATTTTATTAATTCTAATTTTTTCCCCATGTGTAGAAACGTGAAATACAACTCTCTCGTTTAAGTCGCGCAAAATGTATATATATATTGTCCTCTCCATCCGTTTCCCTTCGAGGTTTTTTGCGGACACATAAGTGTAACGACGAGCGAAGAAAAATGGTCTCGGCGAAAAAGTAAGTCTTACCGTACCATGCACATTTCCGCGCAGTCTCTAGCCATCTTCAAAAACTCTCAGGCTTTTCACTGTTCTTCCGACGCCTCCCTCTTCCCTTCCCATTGAGCAAAAGACGAAGTTTCTTGTCGCAAAAATTTCACCACTCTGCGAATTCCGATGGATTCTTGTGTGAGTGCGTACAGCCGATAGGAATACAGGCCGCCGTAAGGTCGACGAAAATGGTGTGTATGTGCGCCGGCACAAATCCATCGAGGAAATCAATCTATCCAGTTTCGTAAAATGTTCAATTTGTCAATTTTTCTCTTTTCAACGTATTAACAGTTCCGTAGAGCAGAACCAAGCAGCCCGCCAGCAGGGGCGAGCGCTTAATCACTCGAAAGAAAATTCCCCAGTTGGGGCCTCGGTACCGAAGGACGGGAAGCCCTTACAGCTCGACTCGAACCCAACGAAATTTCATCCACCCCCGGTACTCGCTGATGGCGTCCCGCAATTTCTCTTCGTTCACACCCCCACGCCGTCGGCGAGCGAACGAAACCAGACCAATTTGTTTTCTTTTCTTCAATATTCGTTACCGTTTTTTCTCAATGGTTGGGTCGCCCTCGATTAATCGAAAAAGTCGGGTCACTCGTGACACATTTGCGGCTATTAATGCCGGTCGCAAATTGTATCATCCATTGGCGTTGCCAGCGAATGTACATGTATGCATATTCCCGTTAAGTCGAGAAACCGACATACCACATCACAGTCATTAGCGTGATGGGTTATAATTACGGATTATGAAAAAATTTTATTGCTCGAGAGCAGTTGGAGTTGAGATGCTGGCTCATCTCTTGACGTATGCGCGAAAAATACCCCACATACAAGACCTAAGATACACCCTTAATTGGATAAATTAATCCTTCTCGGATACATAAGTGGTACGAGAGAGCTCGATTTGCAAATGACTCAGTTCTCAACATATTTGACATTAGCTATTTTTATATATCCTAATCTGCGTAGAATACAAGCGTTAGGGGTGAAATTGATGACAGCTATATAACCAGTTCGAAAAAATACATCGTAAATGTTTTAAACCGACGAGTTTCAATTTTTGCAATAAATGTTAAGACAAATCAACAGTATATATAAGCTCAGTTTTTTCTATAACGACGAAGCTAAAATCGGACAACGATTTTTCTCATGGACAAAGCTACGGAGAAAACAGTAAAAATAAGGGAACCACATGCAAATTACATTGCAACATACTTAAAACATTCACGATCGCTGAAATTAGTATTTCTATTTGCTTCCGCTATCTCGACGGTCCGTGGTGTTACGTGCTACCTTTACACCATACCTACATATGTAGTCGAGGTATAAGTGTGTGGTGTGGGTTTCTCCGAAGGGTGTGGGGGAAAACTCGAGAACCACGAGCGAGGGAGTCATGAATAAAATTATTCTCTTCGCGCGATACCAAGGAAAGGAGACGCGGAGTCAGCACGCACGGAAAAGCACCCTTGTGCTTCCTTCGGAGTGAGGGAAACTCGGTATCCTTCCTGAAAATTCCGGGAGAAAGACAGGGGGAACCCACGCTCTGTCAGGAACCACTTTCGCACGATATCTGCTCAGCTTCTGTTTCCTCGCATCGTCTTCCTTCCACCTTCCTAACGTTATCACCATTTTCTTCGTCTCGGTCGATTCCGGTACTCCGATAATTGTTTCTTCCAATGAAGTAAATTAATATTCCACGTGCAAGGATTAGACTAATTATTGCAAAGCGTAAATAAACTGCTAGTCGAAGAAAATACGCAGCGACAAATTAGACTGGCAGTTGCGGAAAGGATTTTAATAAATTATACACCCGTATTAAATTAGACCGAATATATGTGTGATGAAGAGAACGACATTACGATTCAAATTTCGGTAGACATTAATAAATCCCTAAAAGTGCCACCTGAATAGTTTTCATTCTGATCGATTTGGTAATGAATGGGTTAAAAAAAATCATGGAGTAGAACCTGCTTCACTGATCTTCGACGAACTGAGCCGCCGCGTTATTCAAGGTACGCAACTCATCCGACACCTCGACGTTAACCGAGTTGTGGGATTGAATGATTCGGAAAACTCGGATAAAATGGATAAAGCGGTAATACCAGCACAGGTTAGTTCTGTAACCGTGTTATCCAAGTTTTCACTTATCCCCACATACGCTTTTCTCACATCACCTCGAATAAACGAGGTTCCATTGCTTTTATATATCAAGAAGTTGGAAAAATATTGATTTTTGAGAGATGCAAAACCCAAGAGTGCGCACGGTAGGTGTCTACGAAAAATCCGTATATTTCTCTATCTTCTTCGTAACGACGCGTGAATAGTTTCGAAAAGTATGCAAAGCGAAGATTCAGTTAGTGGAGGTGAGTGTACTTACGAGCGAATGCACAATTTTTCACACAAATAAGGGTACACTTCTGTCGTTATTCGCTGGTACGTAGGTGCCTTCTTATGTGCTCGGCATTTTTGCTTCTTCTATTCCCGGCCCTGGCGGTCCTCGTAACGTCGCCGAGTAGAGAGACATGCTTTTCCTTCCGGCTGGTAAACTAGCGACGAGACAGGCGAGAGAATCTTTGCCAGCATGTGCGCCATGCGAAATTGTGTTACGTGTGCGAATACCTTGGGCTGCCACGATATACAAAAGAAGCTCTCTCGCTCTCGTTTCACGTGGAAACTCTGGAACCTCCATCCACCCCCGTCCGACGCCCCGCGACGACCGGAATGTGCGTCGGTGCGTGTATGCCACGGAAAGACAGATGTACTTATATTTTTATATATATTCATATATATTTATCCACATACATAACATGTATCAGAGTGGGCGAAGAAACAGAGTGAGAAAAAATGACATTTTTACGGTCACAGAAATGAACAAGCGTGCGGATGCTGAAGAAAAAGATAAAGGTAGGCTAGATGAAAAAGATGGTCGACAGCGAGTGGTCGCGTTACGCTGTATAAGACCTTCGGTATATCAGTGTGGCGTAAAGTGCTCGCGTTTTATTCATCATTATTCATTTTATAGGTACACGCATCACTTGCCTGTATCTGTCCAGGAGGGTTCCATTATTTTGACTATATTGGGTATCATTTATTTTCGATTACAGGAAGGGTTAGGTATCTATCGTAAAAAATATACGCGGTGGGGCCACATATATTTTCAAACCGTACAGGACGATGAAAAATGTCTTTAAAAAATCATGCTTTTTTAAAAAATGTCTCGACTACATACGCCCACGTATTTTATGGCGCCAAATCCGAAGCGGGTAGCAGCTTTGAGCCACAAACAAGCGAAACGTCGGTAATCGTTACTTTTTTTTGTTTCCGACTCAGCTATAAAATTGCTCGAAAACGGCTTCAGCTTCAGTCGTACGCAACAGACGAACAAAGCGTTAACAATGAAAATATCGAACTGTCGATATCTTTTAGCACCAAATTCGGAAATATTTTTGTGTATAAGAGCGAAACTTTTTTTAATTAAAATTCAATAGAGACCAACGAATAATGCAAGTGGTAGCTAAATAATTATCGGAATACAGACTATTTATTATTTTCCATTCTACGCTTGCAAGTTCGAATGAAAAATAGCGGAAAACTGTTGATTTATCGTCGTTTCGAAGGTTCATGAAAAATCTCTATATGGGCCATTCTCCATCGGGATACAAAATAAATCATTTATCTATAATGCACAAAGCATGTAACCAGTGGTCAACAGTTTAATGGATTATCCACCGATATCATGCTCGAATAACTACGCACGACAAATTGAACGAAATATATATTCCCCAACCACCCAATCCCACATTGTTACCAGTTTATGTTCGGTAAATATCTCATCGTTTCACACTTTTGTCCAATGCTTCGAGCGCAACGGGCTGGGAAGCTTTGAAAATTTCACTAGCACTGCCGCTGCTACTGACATATCAACCCGTTTATTTACGACTCGTAAACCGTTTGAGGTATAACGCACAGCAACTGGCCCGACGGTTTCGTCGAGCCATTACGTGAAATAGTCATATCTCTGCGACATCTGCTACTGACGATCCTACCAATATCTTCCAATATCAATTTCATTGCGCGAACAGCGGGAAATGTAAACTACAATACAAAATTCGTCGATTGAACGGTCAGAAACCAGTCGTTTCGAAACCTATCGGACCAAGCACACGAAAGGATGGGATATTAAAAATGGAGATAGTCGCGGGTTCTCCTTTTAGTAAAAGACTTTTTATTATGTCTCGGGAGAGAATAAAAATCGTTCGAATCTGCGCCGTTCATCCTACACACATTGGATTAAATTTTTGTTTGTTCCATTTTCTCGTTACAAATACAGTCCAATTTTTTTATTAATCAATTAAGTGATTATTTATTAGTCGCTCCTTCATTTAAATGAAAAATGTAGAATTGATTTTAATGAAAATCTTTAAAAAACTGGACGCTTGAAACTTCATATCAAATTATCATTTCTAACATTTATAACAAAGCATCAAGGCGGGTAATTTAAAGTTAGAGTACAGTAGGACCCTGATCGACCAGTTGCGAATCAACCAAGCGGCGGTCTAACCGTGCCAAACTTTCTTTATTGTTTTTCTGCAGTAATCTGTTTAATCCTCAGTTTTCTTTCATACTTCAGTTGTTAAGTGTGCAGTAATCTTATCTAATACCTATTCCCGAGTGAAGAACTTTAGTTTTCTTTACAGAAATTGTTTGTCTACATTAAGATCAATAGGAGTCGAAAATGGCACAATTTTTTCAAAAACGAGACTTGAATGATAGTGATAATTATAACTACACACCAAAGTATTATGACCCGTCAATTTAAGATCTTGTATGACTACGTTTTTTATAATACCGTACAAAATAAAAACGCTTCACGACGAATGCGGGTATTTCGATTAACCGTCTGCTCTCAGGTCCGGCCGTCCCGGAATAATCGAGTTATTCCTGTATAACTTTTACATTTTACAATCTCGTTGATATTTTAATTTTCATCGAGGGTGCTTCGGAAACGAAATTTAAAAAAATTAGGAAGCAACGTGTATTGTTTTTGTGTGCTTTGGAAAAAAGTCTACGGAACGAAGATCTTACGTCGTCTAGAGGGCAAAAAATCGGCAGAACCAAGGACTAAGTAAAAAGGTACGATTAATTAACACCATGTAACAGAAGAGCATTAAAGTCACGAGATTTAGTCGGTCACGATCCAGTAGAGGGGTTGCCGGGGAAGCATCAACCATATTATCGCTCAACGCTATCCTCTTTTCGGAGGGCTTTTGCACGCCTGCTCCTGGGTATATAGTTAACCACGCTTCACTGACGTCGGCAAACACCGGAGCGCGTACACCAGGTCTCGTTACAATTAATTGAATTGTTTACTTAACGAGTAGCTCAGGTTGCCTACCCCAGTTACGCTGCGGGTGCCGCGCTCCCGGTTGAAAATGCAAACGAAGGATAGAAAGCCCTTCGCGAATGCTCCATAACCATTAGGATAATGGAAAGGCATTTCGAGACAAAAAAACACCCCACTTCCCTTTCGCTGCAGGTCGGCAGACACCTGCGGGAAGGCGCGATCTCGTCCACTTCCGTGGACTACATTATATCCTGTGTATCTTTGATCACGCAACTCATATTAACTTTTCTACGGTCAACCGGTGTAGCTGTAGTAGACACGCCGCTGCAACAGCAAAATTTTTATCGGTGAACCGGATTATCTTGCCCTTTGGCATAAAATAGGCGGGCTGAATGATCGTGACACGAACCTAATTCAAGAGCAAGAAGACAATTTATTTAATCGTTTAATTTTTCTTTATTCATTAGCTTAGAAACTGTGCTGCCAGGCCAAAATCGATGCACCATTCCCTCGTTAACAAGATTGTTTGCGATCCAGAAATAGATATTTGTGTTCCAAAAGTGAAAAAAAATTCAGTTGATTCAACTAAATGTATTTTTTTTTTTACGAAGTTTTGTCCAATCAACAAATGTTCGTTTGATTTGAAAAACTGTTGGTGGGATCGACAACATAAGCAATGTTGACTGATCCCAGTTAACTCTCGGCTTTTTCTTGAAACAACAGATACGAATTCGGTTAACTTCAACAGCGATCGGCTGATTCAAATAAATAGTCGTTTTAATCGAATCACCAGAAAATGATGGGCACCAAGGTTTTTATTCGATCCCATCGGGAAGCATAGAAAATGCTGTTTTAAAATCCACAACATCACCGATTTTTGCAATTTACGCTATATAAATGGCCGATAAACATTTTCCTTCGTCGTCACTTCTGGACCGTGCTTCATGCATTTTTTCACTCCGATTACAAACCTGATGCTTATTTTGGTCATAAATGAATATTTTATAGGTCAACAGTAAGGTACTAATTTTTCATAAAATTCGAAAAATTCTTGAAAGCGAGCGCCACGCGACGCACAAACATTTGCAGAGAATTTAAAAAATGCGTACAAAAAAAAATAACTGAACATTTTTTTACGCAATTTAAACCAAACGTTGACTATTGATCACACATGACGCAGACAACATTTCAGCTGAATCGGTCAAGGCGTTCTCGAGTTATGGCGGTTTGAATTTTTCGTGTCCGATTCGCACACACATACACACCCACCCAAAAGTAACGCGCGCACGCGGACACGCACGCACACATCGGGACATTTTTTCTGAGTACGATTTTTCGATGTTTTGGAACATTCTGAACACGTTTTCATAAAAATCTTGAAACAAATTGTTCACTATAACAAACCTTCCCCTATGAGGAAGCACAAAATGTAGCATATTGGATGGTCAAAAAATTAGTTCTGCACAATTTTTTTTTGATTTTTTTACTCCACTTTGAATTTCTTGACTTCCTATACGTGTTTCCCACATAAGAGAAGAATAAAGTTAACGTAATAATCTGAAAAAATTTAAACGAATTCAGAAAAACGAGCCAATCATTTTCATTTTCAAGAATGTTATGTTTGCGAGAGATTCATTGAAAAATTGTAATCTTAATCTATTCGGTAATAACATTTGAAAATTAATATTATGCATAATTAATCTTTTCAGCACCTTTAATATGCCTAATTATTTGCAGATTTTTGTACCATCACGAAGTATTTGCAATTGTTTCTCATGCTTGTAGAACTTGTGCAAACTGAGAACTATTATAGCAAGGACCACCGTAATTATCGAAAATTTACCGTATATGTTTCGTGATCCGATGGTACGGCGCCGATTTGGCGACCTTTTTTTTCTTAGGAGTCACGCAGTTCTGCTACGAACCATTTCGTTTCTCCTGTCGTTTCGTAGGGTGTATAGTCTTCGTGAAAGAACCATTCTGACCCATTATCTCCAGACGCCATTCCGCTAAGCGATTCTAATACGAGTGCTCTCGGCATAATACTTTCTCTGAGCGAAGCAATCTGTCCAAGGGTTGCCTTTTCGCAGCTCGAGGGCCCTTGAAAAAGATTAATCGCCGAGCGCAATATTATTTCTCTGCTTGCCTCATTCACTTTCCTCCTTCCGTATTGTGTGTATGTCTATATACACACTATACATAGTGTAGTTAACGTCAAGAGATGGGCGTGACAGAGACAGCGGACACTCCACCCGTTGAAATTGTGACAAAGTCGATTCTTCAAAAATATTCTTATTGCTCTATTTCGTTTCTGGAAATTGAAGAACCAACGGAAATAGAACACACAACCAAGGTAATCCGGTGAGGAAAAAATTATTTAAAAAGTGATTGCCATTCACAAATGCTTTCAGATCTACAAGCGTCCTCAATTCTTTTTATTGTCAATTATGCAATTTAATAAAATTATATTAATTGCCAAAAATAATGTGTAAGGTCAAAAAGTAGAGATATTGTTAATCTCCGTGAGCAAGGAATGTTTGTCAAAGTTACAAACCTTCTTTCGTTATGCGTCGCAGTTGAAGTTTCGTCGATAACCAAAGTCGTAGAACAATGCCAATCATTTCGATTCGATGAGGGAAAAGCAATAAAGAGGTTGATACTAGCAAACACATGGTTTAGGGGGATTCCGACCTAACGAGAAAAATTGAAGGCGCTCGAAACTTCGATGAAACGTACGAAATATACGATGGCTCTTGCTATACAAGGTTTACGATGTGTAAACGGCATCGAGGGGTGCGCGCGACTTCCGGTTCGAGAGGCCGGAAAATTTCTCTCTCGAGCGGTTTTCACCGAAGCGGTTTTCACTTTGGAGTACCCGCTACCTTGTCACCCTCTTTCATGCACTCGTCGTCGTTGTCGTTGCCAACCCCTCAAAACGGCGTTGCTCCACGGAGCAACGTCGGAATTGCTTTGCCGTTGTGTGGCAGCAGCCACGAAAATTCGTCTTCAATTTTCCGGAGCGTTCGAGCGTACGACGATATCGAATTCCGAGAGGAAAGAGAGGAGAGAGCAGGTCAGGACGGCACAGACAACTTTCGAGGGTGCGGAAACGAACTTTCAAGGGATGTACTTACACATATACATAACGTTTTACGTATAGTTTCGATAGTTACGTATGTATGTATGATATTACGACTCGGAGAGAAACGTAGGTGCACGCAAAACGCTTTGACGTTAAAAAGAATTTATTTCTTATCTTATTTTTTTTTCTTCATTCGTTTCGGCATTCATTACGGTCGGCGGTTCCGCACGCGTTAAAAGAAAATTTATTTATCGAATATAGTTAGAAGCAAAGGTTATCTGATTATTCTATGTATATTAGAGAGATATTATATGAAAATGTTATGCAACTCTCAGCTCTCAACTCTCAACTTTAAAGCGATATGAAAATTTCGATTTTCATCTGTTTTCGACATCAACGTCGTGTTTAACGTTTAGTTAGAATTGCTGGTGGGCTCAGGTATAGCGCGAAAGATACACCAGCCTTGCGGTTTTGGTCAAAACGGATATCGAATCTATTCGTGACGGAGAGAAATACATAGTGTTCTGTCGAACTGACAGCGTTGTATCTAAAGCTTTTGACTCCGTTACATGCACCATATTATGTTTTTCATGCTGTAAAATATAATGGGCACCAAGGTTTTTTAACAATCCTATCGGTAAGCAAAAAAATCTCTGCTTGCAAATACACGAAATCACAATTTTTGGCAACTTTCGCTATATAAATGGTCGATAAACTTTTACGTTCGCCGTCACTTCTCAACTGTATTCTATGTATTCTTTGACACTGACTACAAATCTGACACTTATTAATATTTGAGGTGGAATATTGCATCTTCAATACAAATTTTTTTTTTAATTCCAAGTATCAAAGTTAAATGGATTAGATCGATTCTCTCTAAATTTTAATGCGCTCATCGAATGATTATCTGTATACGCGTTTTGTTGTAGGTCGAATTTTTTAATGAAAATTTTCAGAAACATTGACGATCGAGTAGACAAACTGTGTGCAAAATTTCATCTTGATCGCTCTCGCCATTCTCGAGTTATGGCAGTTTAAATTTGTCGCATTTCATCTACAAGCGCGCACCCACGCGGATTCGGACATTTTTTCTGCATTTTATAATCCTGACATTCTAAACATTCGCGACATTGTTCTCGATTTTTTTTTCACCAAATAAAGCTTGCTTACCAAATGAGGAAGCAAAAAAAATCTGATTTTCATAGCAGCGTTCTGGAAGTTGATTAAAATATCTAGAAATATGATGTTTAGCTGGCGTCGAAATAAATGCGTGGGGCTGACAGATTTGCATCATTGAGAACAACTATTAATCCCAAATGCATTTTGTGTAGATCTGTTTCGTGTAGACTTGACAGGCGTAAAGTTGATGTTCATCCGATATACGAACTTCTAGTGGATATCTCTTATAAGTTAAAAGAGAGTGAATGCCAATTGTCTGAAGTTTGTCAAATATTCCAAAACTATCAAAAAATTGCTCACGCAAAAAAGATAATTACACATAGTGTAAACTGTGTTTATTTAGTCTGTCGACTTGCGACGGGTGATCAGAGTCGGCAACAACGGCACGAATGTAGTGTAGGGCACAATGGGGATCCACCCGTCCGTCAATCGTAACACTAAGTTAATGCCCTTTCACAACCTATGATAAACGATTTTCATAATTCCTTCTAAGTCATGTATGTCATTATCATTAACCCGCATGATGTGACGTATGTGTGTAACACATTAAGCCGGAAGTTCTAAGCCGGAATCGAAAAATCGTCTAGTTCCGTCGGTAAGACTGGTAAAGCAGATTAAACCATAACAAAAAAAAGATCCAACATTCCCTTAAAAAATATTATATATATGAACATATTTCGACTTTCGATGGTATGTTGATAACGATACACTGTATAATCTGGCCAAGACTTGCAGAATTAATTATTTTACGATCAAATTAACTGGGGACCACTTCAGTGAGCTTTCAGAATTTGATAACATCATCCAATTGATTGAAGACTAAGTTGTACCAATTTCGGGGCGCCCAGTAAAAACAGGATACTGTGAGCAGACAAAGTTAAATCGAATATTCGCGCGCCGGCGTGGGGCGATGGGAGAGGTACGGTAAGTATAGGAGACAAATTGGAGCAAAATGAGAGAGGGGAAAGCGAGAAGAGAAGCTCCCAAATCGCGACACCTCGGCCTCTCTCGCTTTGGCGACGTCGTGCTTTGACGACGTTACGATTGACCTCTTGGAGGAATAACGAGTGGAACTCGTGTTGGACGCCTTCTGCTGTACTTGGTCGGTTAATCAAATCAAACTGATCTTCGAGCCCTAGAAATCACAAAAGAGCTATTGAGGAAGCATATTGTCCAAAAAAGTTCTGTAATATATATATTGATTGTTTCATGATCTTGTGTGATGCGGGTTAGTTGGAGGTGAGACGGAAGAATTGCGAATCGGATCACAAGCAAGAATGGAATATTTGCATACTGAATTTATATCAAATGCGGGAAAAAAAAAGTTGATTAAATTATGTGAGCGAGGTGTGAAAAACGCGAGCTTACGGATGAAACGTATGAATATTGTGTTCTTTTAATAAGTGTCCTTCTAATTTATTAGAGGTGTTTATTATGTAAAGATACAATAACTATCTTTTTCCCACGGAATTATTTTTTTTTCTATTTATTCCTCCGTCTTTTGAAATGCTCGATTAATTATTGTCTAGAAAATTAAATTAACATTACAATACACCGATACGTAAGCTTTTATTTCATGCAAACACTAGTGGTATAATCCAAAATGCCAATGTTATCCCTATTTTTTATCACTGGCAGAAAAATAATAATATAATAAAGCAAACACAACTATCACGATAATCATAATTAATCATAATTGGCGCATCGAAACCTCCATATCCCTACATATACATATACATACTTCTCGAAATGTAAATAGATCAGTTACGGTTCTAGGCTTAGTAATAGAACATCATGATTTCTCCAAAAAGGGGAACGAGTCGTAAATTCCACTGATAAAGTTAATATTCATATAAAGTGACATGTAAATATTACTATCCATAATTCAATAAATTCCTTGTAAAAAAAAATATATTCGCGGTCTACAAACCCGAGGACCGTGATTTCGTATAGATGCCAATCGAAGCACGACATTAGCGATAATATGTTTTATTTTTTTTTAGTCCATGTTGCTACCTTACTATGTCTACTGGAAATGTATACTGGAAAATTCACATCGTGGCGGGTGACGTTAATGTTTGGAGGAAATCTGCTTGGCCTCTGATGATTCCTCTTCCCTGCGAAACGTCGTAACCGACTCTTCGCCCAAACGATCCGGCCATCCTTAATTTGCCATTTACTATCAGATCAACGCACTCTCTCTCTCTCTCTTTCTCTCTCTCTCTCTCTCTCTCTCTCTCTCTCTCTCTCTCTCTCTCTCTCTCCCTCTCTCTATCTTTCTTATACTTAGAGCAAATATGGTCGTTGTACCAATATCGAACCGTCTCAACGGACACATTAATCAGAGAGAAACGCCCCCAAATGGGGATATCCTCTAATCTATAAGTGAAGGAATCGCCGAGCTTAAGCAAGAAGATAATCTGTTTCGACTCAAGCATCATCCATCTCGAAGAATATCTTGATCGCAGACGCTTTTTCACTTTATCCAAAGAATCAGGGTATTCTTAAGTCCGTCAATTTGTACAGTGTTCCTCACACTAAAGAGCGATAAATTCGAAACTGATCGGATGCCTTAATACATTAAGGCAGTACGGCTATTAGTTGACAGGTTTTTGCAAAAAAATAGCCCAAGCCATTTAAAAACATAGTTTTCACGCAAAATAATCTTCTCTAACATTCTAATGAAGGATTAACTACACAGCTTCATGGTGTTGATGACTGCGTATTGCTTTAATAAGATGATGTAAAAAATGAATTCAAAGCAGAATTCCAGCTTTTTTGGTATGAAATAAAATGTCGACTTTACCGTCTCCGAATACATAAGGCTGTTCAAATTTGATGACATCGCTCGTTCCATCGCAAAATTCGGTTGTTTATCTTTCATTTCGACATATGTTTCTCTATCGCAAATTTAACACACGATTAGGTCAACGCTAAACGATATGAATTAGTATGGATAAACGGACCCGTGAATCTAAAAAAAAAATTACAATGAAGAAATGTTGCTGCAATTCATTAAATAAAAATTATGGCAATTACATTTACCCTGTTATTTCTCATTTTTATATTTTTAACGTCCCTCACGCCGACGCTGAAATTGCTGACCGAAATTACTAAAAATTCTCTTCCACAGAAATATTACGAAGTAAGTTATATGAATATTAACCAATCTGAACATTAAATTCGCCTTTTTTGATACCCTCTCGATAACGAACATGTTACGTTGTATGTGGTTTTTTTTTTTCAATTTTTATAACGATTATTTAATCCCAAAAGTAAAAGCGGCATACAAGAAAATAATTTTTTGGCTTCATCGGCCGAGGATAACTCCACTAGGAAAATTGCACGGTATCCTACTACCTAGTTTTTCGTTGGTGTAACACCGGGGCGATATCAAAGTTCAGTGGAATGGGACGAACGCTCGAGCGGACGGAAACCACCCTCTAATTTCCATGGTTTATTCTCGACCCTGTTCCATCCTACGGACACTGCTGTTGGTGCCGGTGATTCTCTCTGGCTACCCTAGAACACCCCATCGAGCGTGTATGAGTGTTGGCGTGGATGTGCTCAGGGGTGGCGAGCCCTCGTGATACTGCAGCTACATGCCAGGCGTAACGCAAATTCATGTCGTCGGGCGTCCTCTGTCAAATTAGGATGGACTATAACGCTTGCATTATGGCAGTAACGCAACGGGAGTGCCACTCGAGTCTCTCAACATAGCCACAACAATGTAAAATTGGATAGGTTCCGGAGACGGGAAATATACAGGCTTCCGGTGCAGTCGGAAGGGCGATTGCTCTTTGCGAGCCCACTTTAATGTCCTTTTTCGCGTTACTTTCCGACGCTTAACTCTGTACCAGAATGTATTAAAAACTGTAGCTCGAAACAGATAAAGATGTCAAAAACGTTTTTAATAATTCCATATACAAACTATGGCTTACCAAGACGTAATCGTTATATTAAAAAAAAATTTGATTGGCACGATATCAATAACAGCGTACGACGGTCTGAGGCATAACGCGTGTTTCATTTATCGTTATGTGTAAAAAAAAGTTGAAAATTGAACTATAGACGTTAATATAGAAAATTCATTTTAATAAAAGGTACTTTTCTACAAATTTCAAATTACACTCTTTACATGGAAGCGATATAAAAATTGCAGCTTTAGCCTTTTGTGTGGAAACCATAATAGAAAAGTTATTTACCATTTCTTTTCAATGTCGACGTTGTGTTTCCCATTCGTGAAAAACAACCAGCCGATTCGGGTTCAGCATAAAAAATACGTCAAAATCCAAACTCACTTTGTCGGATCGGCGCTCGTCGAGGAAAAATATATAGAATTACGCGCTCCTGAAATGTTCTCCACACTTTCGATTATTCTTGAAGAAATTCAAATGATATTCATTTGTTTAGATTTTTCAACCTCGTCACACCTATAGAACATGATAAACACGTATATTTTTATGCAATGCCATCAGAGAATTTAAATTGTCAACTGTTTTTTGCTAATTAACTTACTGCTTAACTATATATACTTAACTACATATTCAAAGAGGAAAATGTGACAACCATTGATCGACTTGAAGTATAATTCTCCTCGTATTTTATTTATAGCCATGTTCGTCTTTACCCCTATGTACCTTATAATGCATAATTCGATACACACCGGTAGTTGAATTAATTAGAATACGATTCAATTCAATTAAAAAAGGAGTATTTAAATGTTATAATTCGCTGATATTTATAAACACTGAAAAGTGAGGTTCGTACAATATAATTACAGTACTCGATATCTATAAGCATTCGTCGACGGTTTAACGTTTTGGAACTTTCCCCAGCGTTGCGCATATTCCGGTACCGTGGAATCGGTTCCGGTAACAACATTACGGTACGTTCATTCCCTTTCTCACGCTTGTGTTGACGAGAGTACAGGCGCTTCATGAATTCTCAATTTTCCATCGTTTCACTACATTCACCACCAACATTCGAATGACCCCGAGTTCAATCGAATATTTCAGTCACGTGGCTTGAAACCTTTTCCACCCTCCGCCGCTCCAATCAAGAACGGAATCTTACATCGGTAATAAACGAATCTTCTTTTTTTTTATTCAACCTCATTGGATTTATAACAGAATTTTCATTTGATTTGTTTAACTGTTCGCTTGCCGATGCAGTACAGTGGAAAACGGGGAGAAACTGAATCCGGAGCGAAGTGGAGTACTTTTACAAATTTTTAGCAGGTCATGTAGAAAATGGTAGGCTTATCGGAAAATGAGGAACTTCTCCGTTCTACAAATGTCGATGTATAATTCGGATATTACATTTACCAGCTGTTTTCTATTTTGATTATGAGTTTCCGTCGAGTTTCCCCTGCGAGTGACATCGGGCCGAAATTTATTCTGACCTAGTGGGAAAATTCTAGTAACTCAAAATTTTCTAATGACTTTGGGTGTTAACAAGCAAGTTTCGAATTTACTAGAATGTTCCCACTAGATCAGAATAAATTTCGGTCCGTTTTAGAGTCTCGTGCTTCTTCAAGTGCCAATATCGATGGAAATGATTGCACGATGATTTAATAAAATGGATTTTTAATATTTTGTGTCATTTACTCCAACGATGATCACAAACTAGGAATAAAAATATTCTGCCTATGCTTCAAGAAAAAGTATATTGCTATTGTGTACGAGGAGTATTCGGAAGCATATAAGAAACATCAACATTTAGCAAACTGACAATAACACTTGTGAAAAGGCACCCTCGATAATAAACTATCATCTCCGTTTTGTCGTATCTCCAAGATTGTAGACTTCATGAGACACGAAAATGATCTTCTGAAGACACGTACACTCGTGCCGCGTGTTTTTTGCTTCAAGTCACAAAAAACAGATCCGATTAAATACAGTGTTTTATCATTGATGTATTTTATAAATAGTTGTAATGAGGGAATATTTTGTACATGCGATTTCTACTGTTCGTATCCGTTCCATTTGACGGTGATTTTCTGCAGTCCGGTAAATGGATTCTCCCGGTAAATAATGAATAATTAATGAATAAAATACATATATTTATGGTGTTCCGTAGCTGAAGCGACCCATCCAAAAATTCGGCGTTGCATCGTAGTGTAGTCGCACTGGGATTATCTAGAGATGCATATATGAGTTGCACGACTATGGCGAAGCATCAAGTACACCAGAATGAGACTGACGGATTGTGCAAACTTTTAAAATTTGTGCAACTCTGATTCAATAGATTCGAGAAACCCCTATACAACTACAAGTCATATAGTCGATACTATACCACTTGCAAGCGTTACTGTAATCACCACGTTAAAATGATGTTTATATGCGAGTCTAGAGCAATCAAAAATTTCACGCTGTGCATTCGTATATTTGCAATCTGCCGATATTCACTTGAGTATATTTGGCGATTCTCTTTAAAACGTCGCTTCTGCTATATGCAAATTTGTTATAAGATTGCATATCGTGAGTTTAGTAAAAAAAATAGTATGGCACCCGTTTCACTACGAGTTTTTCTCTTTGGCTTGCTTATCATGGATTGGAATGTTCATGAGATCAATTTATGATTTGAAATTATTATGCTGCTTTTTTGCGAAGTTCTCGATCGTGCGATAGGACTACTTTAAATCGTTTATGGGTATGAATATGGTTTTAGCGGTACGACAGGAATTATGGTACTGCTTAAAGTAAAAATCGATGCCTGCAATTAAAATTAATTGGATCCTTTGTGTAAGAGTGAAATTGATTTTACACGCGGATTGATTAATGCGAAATTTCGTAGAACACTTAATATCGCTAAATAGATGCCCAATGTATAATTATCTACCCATTTATATCTTGCTGTGTAATCAGATCATTGATGGGGAAACAAATCGATTATCGTACGCCAGAAGGACTTCTAATTATATGCATTACGGTTTCGACGATTGCAATTGGATGTCCATAAATTGCAAGTACCGTTGTGAGAATGTAACATTTAGCTCCAATGATTAAATGTAATATTAGCTTCTTGTGTTATTTCTATATACTGTGTACATTTAATATTTATTCGCTGCTCATCTGCCGGAGAATTTATCAACTCCCTGGGCATTCCCTTACATAAGCCGAGCTATCCCAACTCTTCATTAGAAATGGTTGTCTATATTTTCCGTATTCCATTTTCCATATTCGATATCAGTCTAACCAGCCACACTTAACCAAGTTATTCACTTTAAGGGACTATACTAGTGTCACACTTTTAAGAAACCCGTTTTATTTTCTTATTTGATAGTTCATACTCTCAAAAATATCCTGTGAAAGCGACAAGGTCCTATCTTAAATAGTTTTCGCATGACAGCGTTGCTGACATCATGTCAACGAGAAATTGACCGATCGACTTCAACTTGAAACTAAGTATTCTCCAATATATTTACCACACAATGACTCACAACCTTTTTTATTGGTTGAAAATGGTCAATTTGGCATTAAATAACGACGTCTTTTTACCCCAAAAAACGAAACTTTTTATCAGAACTACGGCAATTTTAAAACATCCTAACACCTACCCGCTCTACTCGATTACCCACACCTCCGTAGTTCTATATTCCTCACAACAGAACTTCTACTTACAGCAATTCCTTCCAACTCTCAGATGTCTACTTCTAGCAATCCATCCCTGCTTGCATCACCTCCGCCTCAAATATTTAAGCAAAAGTGGTTCGCGCACTTATTACAGACCGAATTCATCAATATTTGTCCCACCTTAGCTCTTAGTTAGATCGTCGTAAGCCTGGTCCGAGGACTTTGTCGTGAGTGTCTACGGCATCGTTAAATCTACGTTGCTTGCTACCTTGTAATTTTAGACTTATTAAGTATGTTATTTTCATATATCTTATTTTCCAATGGCTTTAATGAAAATCTACGACATTGCTTTTCAACTTTTTTCAAACTTCACTTATTCATTAATTCTATTATTATATTCTATATTCTAATTTTCAGTTTAGATTATTTAATTCTAGTCCGGTTTACTCGAACTGTCACGAATCACTTTGCCGCGATACCCTAGTTAAAGCTAGACGCATATCAGCGATTCTCTCTGCAATGTACTTATATTTAAAACTTGTCAGGTTTCACTACAATATTTCGTTTTTTTTCCACGCTTGTAAATATTCACATTGCTATTTTTCGACTGCACTTATAATATTTTGCTTTTGAGTTTTCTAAGGCAATACAAGTATTATCAATAGATCAATCAATCTCTTTTTCCAATATTTTCGACATTTAATCATAAATAGACCACGTAACTTATTTTTCGATGTTACATAAAAAATTAATCATCAAAAAGCTACGTTAGCGAGTGCTTTAAAAAAATAATAATAAAAAGATTTATCGAAGACAAACTCAAAGAGAAAAGAACCGAATAATTTATGAAAACAGATTTATTATTTTCCATGAGTGCCTCCGTTGAAAGTTCGATACAAGTTCGTATATAGGTGTTAGGAAGAAGTACCGTGAATTTGTTAGTTCCGAGAAAGTAAAAGTTCTGTGGAACTATAGGCTGGATCTAGACGACATGGTTTTACGAGTAGCATTCTCGCGCCCTCCTCCTCCAATGCCCCAAAGTGCAGCACCCTGAAATTCGTCGAGTGCCAGACGAAGTTTAGCGATTTATCAGAGGCCATCCCACTCTACCGGCTTCCATTTGCAACTACAGAATTTCCATTCGCCGTTTACAAAACGGCCTTTCCTGAACGTTATGTTGTTGGAGTTCTTACGGGAACGAAGCGGTCGAGCAAAACATAATTTTCGTCGCTGAACTTATCTCGTATAGTATTCTCACTGTGTCGCTCTGGTACCAGTCTAGAGATTATTCGACCGTTGGATGCAGAGACCTTCGAGACTGGCAATAAACTCGAGAAAAAAAAACATCAGCAAAATCATTTGACCGAACGACCCGGAATAGATGCCCGACCGTATAAAGTATATTTTATCGCTGGTCAGGGATTCTCTCCAAGTTCATCCTGAAACATGCAGGGGGAATGTATAGTTCGGCCAATACAGCGGTGGATATTTTATTTATGGAAATCGTCTGAACCCTCCTGTAACATCAAGGGGATCAGAATCCCGCGGATAATCATTTCCGAGCTTTTATCGTCCCGAAGGAAGTTATGTGATCGGACTTCGAAGCAACGATCTCGCAATGGTGTTCGGGGGAAGTTCGTTTCTGCCGATCTCACAAAAAAATATCCCTCGAATGTTAGAAAATTTATTATTGACCCATTATTGAAACGAATACATTTCTTTGTCCGGTCGTTGTAGTGAATATTCGATGAATCGAAGCCGCAAAAACAATTCGAATTTTGAAATAAACACGATAAAATCAGAAAAATCAAATTCAAAAACCTTATTTTCCTCCTCAAATCAAGAACCTAACGATGTCAGTGTTTTCAAAGTATTCGTATAATTTTCCTAATCAACCGTTATCTTCTATCGATTTTTAAAGTAGGACGAAATTACTTGCTCGATGCGACATAAGTAGCTAAGGATTAAGGTAGACCTCGTACGTTTTGCAAGAGTATCGACGAATCTATTCGCACACCAATTGCATAGGAAAACTGAATTTACGTGGCAGAGTGGAAAGAATTCGCGCTCCGCCTGTGCATAATCGAGCGGTCTGTGCTCCGAGGTTCGTGATAGAAGACTTAATTTAAATAAGCACATCGTCGGGTAGAAAGCTGATATCCACTGTCACAATACTCTCTTGCATCGATTACCATTGATTTTTTTTTATTTCAAGCCAAATACAAGGTTTGCTATTAAAATAAGATTAGCTCTAATTAATGAACAGTGTATCGGCGATTCTAGATCTTCCGAAGTGTACGAAATGCAATTACAGTAAACTGGCGGTTTCGATAAAAACCCTTTAAAAACGCGTACGTCTAGATTATCAACGTATTCATTTTGATTGCTTACTACTTGGTCACGAAAAAACTTGGATATATAAATACACACGATAATACTATTCGTTATATCGATACTATAACGTACAATTACTATGAGTGAAATGATAGCTCGTTTATATTCAACGTTAAATCGTGAATTAAAATCGATCTATAAATATCCATTGGGCTTCGAAAAATACAACGTTTTTTGTTTTTTACCATGAGTACAAAAGGTTGGCTATTTTATATTATTCTGTTTGATTTGGAAGGAAGCTTCAATGATATATTTTATCGCGTATCGCTACGCGAACGATCGCGTATATTAGGAGAGCATTCTTTGTATTTATTCGTTTTTTCTTTTTTATAACATCTTATGTATAATTTTTCTTGTACCTACAGTCGTTTTCATCAACTTTCGTTTGACAATGCACCCGATGCATAACTCATATTTTTCGTTTTTTTTTTACTCGCTTTCTATTTCTTCGTCGCATTATTACCGGCGGATAATCTTTTAATCAAACCTTGATGTATAGTTATTTGAACCTCTTGTGTATAAGAGTTCATTCAAACACATGGCTCGACGTAATTTCCCGGAAACAGACCTGTTATACCGTCCATAACGCCTTCCCACCAACCGTCGTCGTTCTTCTTTAGCACGTATATTACACTGCTCTCTTGAAAACTGAGCTCGTCCTCCTTGTCAGCGTAGTAGTCGTAAATTGCAACAACTAGAAAGACAAAAAAGTGTTAAATAAACAGCGAGTATAAAAATACACCTTCTATGGTCAGATGTGAAAAAAAAATCTTATCGATTAAAAGATATGCATTTTTTTGAGATACATAACTGCAACATGCAAATTATACATTCGTTTTTCTGTTGTTTTCAACTGGGAACATACCTTTTTCTATGTAATTTTTGGGCACCCATCCTGGCAAATCTTCCTCATCGGGAACAATCGGCATAATTGCACCACTGGATTGTTGTGGCCGTCCGAACTGCGGATGTTCGTCCTGCTCTGGGGGCGGTGGTGGTGGTAACGGTGGACTATTCGCTCCGCTACTACGACTGATCTGGTGAGAGAGTCGATGGGGCAGAGTGTGATGACCACTGTAATCGCTCAAATCGCTACCAGCACCGACTAACGGCGACGGAGGGGCTGGAAAAAGAATATTGTTATTTCCCAAAGCATACCACGGTTGTATTTATTTATGATACAATTTTTTATCGTCTTTCAGTGCCAAATCAGTAATTTTAGGACTGACGATGTTAGCAAATAGTTAAAAGGCGTACGAAACTTGGACGAAATCGTGAACTTCAAAATAATGACAGGAAAACAGTTTATTTATTGCTCTAATTAGAAATAAGAGTTTAAGTATTAATTATAAGAATCGAACGCTTTACCATCGTCTTAGCCCATGAATTTCGGTTGTTTTGCGATCGCAAAATAGCAGCGTTTCGACTATCGCTGATTTCTTTCAGTTAGCTGCATAATGGTCATTAAACAATAGGTTTTTAGGCGGAACGCGAGCAGTAGCTTTTTTCATGATACCGATTAAAATTGTTAATAGATTCTTTACCGTCTAACGAACAGATCAATCAATTTAGAACATAATAAGGCGTCGGCTTGGATAAAGTACAACAAATAAATCGGAAAAAAGGTCTTACGAGGCATGCTGTTGTGTTGTTCAGAGGCGTATCCCGTTGATCCGCTAAGGCTCGGCGGAGCAGGCGGCGGTATCTGCGGATGACTCTGAAGGGGATGCACAGTTCCTATCTGCGGCGGTGACGTTGTGTGCTGGCCAATTGCATTAACATTAGCAGAGTGATTGTTGCTGCTGTGACTCGAGTGGGACGTTGTATGAGCGTGAAGCGGAAGTGTACTGTAGCCGGGGCCGCGCTCTCGGCGCGGATGACCTAGCGGATAATTGGGTGCGTAGTGACTCGGTACTTGTGGTGGTGCCACTGCTGGCGGTGTTCTGTATTCCCTCGAGCCCTTGCTCAACGTTCCCGTTCTCACGGTTTGCGGGGGCGTCGGAGGTTTCGTGGTCGGTGCTGGACCAACCAGCGCCGCGGCCAGACCCGAGCCCGTCGACGCGGCACCCAAACTCTGCACGCTACCCTGGCTGCCGCCACGCTGCTTGCTCCTTGGTGTACCGCCGTTACGCACCCCATGGCCTATTTCGTCAAGAATCGTGTAGTCGATACTTTTCCTAACATACTTTATCGGCTTCTCGGGATTTGCCGGCGCTATTATCTTGTACTGGCGGGTCGTCAATTTGTTCGCCGTCAAAACGCCTATCTCTCTCCTGGCGACTTTTTCCTTGTGTATCATCACCGTCTGATCTATGTGATTCATCTGACTCTCCATTTCGGCAAGCTGCGAAGTTTGGAGATCAAGCAACTGGAGGAAATTGTAGGCCAACGTGTTTATCTGATATGCTACACTGGCCAGGGACTGTGTTGTATAATTCTTCGTCTCCTCCAGGGCTATTCTTTTGTTCTCCGCTTGAAAATAATTTGCCTCACAGTACTCTGCAACACGCTCCAGGTTCGTGTGACTATCCGCCAGGTTGCTCCTTCCCTCCGGAATGTCTTGACGGAGCAGCGCTGCGAGTTCGGCCATGTTTGAGAGTACTAATTTTTCCCTGCTTCCTGACGAATGATTCTGTGCGACGATTCCACTGGAAATTACATTTTTTTATGTTTATTCATATACAAGAAAAAAAATTTGTTTCTGGTGATAGAGGCGAATATCAAATCATTATTCCCAACTACAAGACAAACAAAAAATTTACCGAATCTTTGTTGTGTGCAAACATTGACGATTTTTCCATGACAGTTCATTGTCGAAGGAAAATAGCAAATATATTTTGAGAAATTCCAATCGTGAGGTTTCCTTTGCGTTATTAAAACAGGGTTATGAAAAATGAAATAAAATTATATGAATCATATAATTTAATGCACATAATTTCTAATACTGATTTTAATAATGATGATACAGTTATGTTGTAAAAGTGTTTTTGCCTGTATGCATGAAACAAACAAAGTATTAAAGGGAACAACACACATTTTTTCAGTTTTTGGAGAGGCGAAATGTTTATTAATTATGCAAACCGTTGTCTTTTTGTGTATCGTTGTCTCGACTATTGTTACTTTTCTTTCCTTGAAATTAAAGCAAATTGAATTTATTACGGACGAAACGTCAAACGATCTGCAGTGAAATTACTTGGGTGGCGTCGGACGTGCGACGGCAAAATGGAGATTCGCCGCATAATTTTTACCAAATGCTACAAAGTATGACGCGACAGGTCAACGATAATCGTACGTGTAAGAAATGATCATCGGCGATATAGCAATGACCTTTACGCGACGTACAAGTTTTTCAAAAAGCGTTCAATAATTACCAAGTTTCTCGAATCCTTGGCGACTTAAAAAACAACGGGAACAGCTCCTCCCAACACTACTCGCGCATACTCACTGTTGGAGAACACAACTGTCGTGCACATAGAAATTTTACAGGTTATACGTACACACCCGTTTACACTGTCGAATCAACTCTCCGTAGCCTAGGAATTTCCCTCTCCCGCTGAGCTCGCTCTTCGGGCAGAGTCGGCCGTTCAGGTAACTGTATTATCGAATCTTGGTTCTGAAGATGTCTTGAATTGTATATCGACCGCTAAACATTTTTTTTCTCGCGAAACATATGACTGGCATAATATTCGTCAGCAATATTGCAGTGTTGCTAACGAAATTTTTATCGGGATTTATCACGAGAAGACTTACGTATCGGTAGTAAGTTCATCACTAGGTCACTGTACAAGATATTATCGATAAAAATAATTATTTTCGATCGTCGGTGTTTGGTTTCTTTTTGACCCTCTCGTTTTTTGCCCCAAGATGTTTTGTTAACATGAAGTTGCATTACCCGCTAACCGCTACTGACAACGGGGCCGGAACCACCAAGTCGTACTAGCCAAGTTAGTAACGCTGAATTCATATATATAACTTTAGTGAGGAATGCTAAGTAGAGTTAGAAATACTAGCGGCGTTAATAGGATTTGGTTACAAAACGTCGTGTCGTCACAACATCGTAACATGGGAACGCATTTGACTACTGTGCCGGCAGGGCGTGGCAAATATGCACGGCACTTTTTTCTATCTGGGAAGTTCTCTTGCTCTTACATAGTAACCCGCATAAAGTCATCTCTTGCTGATATTTTCGTCCACGATACGATCAGGCACATACAAGATAACTCTATGCGTGTCCCTCGACTCAGCTGCCTAACAATGGATTCTTTTATTTGCGCATATGTGTGGCCGCTGGGTACTGTTTAATTGTCAGCGATACATCCGATTCTTGCCCTTTGATAACAAAAGAACGCTTAACCGAGCAGATTTTGTGCCGAAGCTAAAGCTTGAACGAGGATCGAAGTAAAATATAACAACGATAATTTCAGGTGCAGATGTTTCGATTACCTCCGGATTTAGCCGATCAGGGCAGAACTGCATTCAAGGACCCATCCTATGCGTTCTTTTACTTGGAAGACTGCGCAGTAAAAATGCTTTGTCTTAAATTTTATATCGGCGATATTTTGAGCGTATAAATATATTCAGTGTTCCCGCGGACACCCCGATAGGTTGACACGAAATTACATGTGTCTGATATAAACGAAAAACCAACCAAAAGCACACAAGTCGCAAAACCATCGCTGTTTGCAATAAATGTACGAAACGGATAATCCGAGCGGATGCAAGAACTAGGCTTCGGTTGTCGCTGTGCAGTAAACATGGGCAGTCTCACCGGGAACACGTCGTTTGTTATGAGAATAATCGGCGAATAGAGATACCGACAGTTGATGGTGGGGAACAGTGGAAAAATCTCGTCGAGAGGGGGAGCTGTACCGAAGCTATAAGAAAGCGTTATTAACGAGGTTTTAAAGGTTATAGTTCGCAGTGTAGTTACGATGGCAGCACCAACCTTAACACTCAACAATGGCAAGAAAATACCGTCCTTCGGGCTCGGTACGTTCGAGATTGAGGTAAGCAATTTGGAAACAATCAAATATGAATATTCATATAGTTAAGGACTCGGAATTCTATGATTTTGATTGTAATTTATGCCACATCAAAATCCAAATGGTTTTCTCTTAAGGAGAAGCGACGAAGCATCGAAGATGCAGTCAAGGACGCGATAGACGTCGGCTATCGACTAATCGATACAGCATCGGTGTATAATTCCGAAGGCCTCGTCGGCGCGGGAGTACGAGCGAAAATTGCCGAAGGCGTGATTAAACGGGAAGACATGTTTATCGTCACCAAGGTACGTATATTGTCGAACAAACGATCGAATCGCACCCTTAGATACACACTGCTGTTTGATAAACGCTAGAAATTATGACTCTCGACCCAAGGGCGAGAATTATCAGGTGGATGAACCTACAAGTAAAATGAAAGATTAAGCGATGCAGTAATTTCCATAAACAATATACTATTGGACAATATTAGATTTATGGATTTATGTACTTTTATACAGTCTAATCTTTGTTCACTTATACTTCCATTATTAAGGAACCTTTCCTAAATTATAGAACAGACCTTCAATAAATATATAACTATATTCTCCAAGTGCCCCCCCCCCCCCCCCTCCACGTACAACATCCGGCCAATGGTCGAACGTACCTGACCGGCAACGAATCGCGTTTTTAGGGCCAATGTTCATTTCGGTCTCTTTTCCCGAGTTTATAACTTATGAAGCGTGCAACTGTACAATTTTCCGCATAGACTGCGCAATAATCATAATAATATATGATAATACTTTGCAGAATATGTCCACATGGCAATCTATTTTTAGTCCCTTGCCGGAAATGAAATTAAAAGAAAAATGTGAATTATCTTTCAGTTATGGAACAATAAGCACGATACTGAGAATGTGGTACCAGCTTGCAAGGAATCCCTGAAGTGTCTAGGGCTGGATTACATCGATCTGTATTTGATCCACTGGCCGATGGCTTATCCGGTACTCACATTTGTTAATTACTCCAATATTATTTTTACTGTTTTTAATGATGACCCAGAGTTAGAATCGGTAACGCACGTGATGCGAGTTTCTCATAGGAAAAAGTACGAAACCGTAAATGGAAATCAATTTCAAATTCGAACATGCTTTTTCGGAGAATAAGCCTAGTCTATTTAAACATTTTTGAGAGAAACGCCGTACTAGGAAAATTCTAACAAAATTAATTCATTGTTAAATTAAAATTAAAGGAAAACACTTAGAATTGCATTTTGAAAGCACCATCTAATCAATGGAATATTCATTTTGACGTTATCACGTTGTATGTTAAATTTAATTTGTCCATTTCTTCTTTGATAAGAACCTCGTATATCGTATGGAAAATTTACACGTCTGTCTACAAGGTATCGTATAACTGAAGTGTAACTACGAAGTTAAGATAAGTTTAATTCAGCATATATAGATATGTTGTATAACATATATACAAAAACCAGCGAGTAATAACGGTTAGAATCGTCGCAATTGGTCGTATTAAAGCTACATGTCGAGCAGAAAAAATCAGGAATCATTAAACATTGCCGAATGTGGAGCAGGAAATAATTAAAATCTGTAACTTCAGTTAATCAAAATATCCATCGAATTTATTTGTTAATATTATTTATCATGTATTTACATCTCCCGTTGTTTTCACAGGCAACCGCAGAAGGTATCTGGCCCGTGGACAAAAAAGGAAATCCGTTGATGAAAGACGTGGATTACATTGAGACGTGGAAAGCGATGGAAGAGTGCATCAATCTTGGTCTTGTAAAAAGCATAGGTCTAAGCAACTTCAACGCCGAGCAAATTGATCGCGTTCTCGCGGTAGCCAAAATCAAACCTGTCGTGAATCAGATCGAGTGTCACGTCAAGCTTAACCAAAAGAAACTGAGAGCCTTCTGCAAAGAAAGAGAAATTTTAACGATGGCCTACAGTCCGCTCGGTGCACCGGGATATAACTGGAGAACGGACAAGGTTTCCTCGAATCACGTAGGCGAAGTTCCACTTATACAAGCGATCGCGGATAAATACGGAAAAACTAGTGCCCAAGTGACACTGAAGTATCTGGTTAGTAACGTCATTTAACTATGTCTTTTGTAGTCGCAACAGTTTTTTAACAGCTTTTTTTTTATGTTACTGAAATCGATATCATAATGTTTTTATCTTTAATATTCCAGCTGGAGATCGGAACGATTCCAATCCCGAAATCCACTTCGACGGAACGAATTCGTCAAAACATCGACATCTTCGATTTTAAATTAACACCCGAAGACATGGCCTCTATCGACAAACTTGATTGTGGATACCGCGTTTGTCAGGCCGCAGAGTAAGTTTCTGTCACCCAGATAATTCGATTCACTCATAACGAGCTCGTTCTCTAACAATCTTTTCTTTTTTTTTACAGATTCAAGGGTCATAAATTTTATCCGTTTCATGCAGAGTTCTGATAATATCAAATCCTCTCATGTACATGTTAAATATATGTAAAAAAATTTATTATATTATATAAAAACAAGTATTGTTGTTCCCACACTACTTGCATGTTTTGACTTTTATCAAGACAGTTGACGGCGTCGATGACAAAGCTTCCGCTTATAAATGCAATCCTGCCCTGACTCTTTTCATCTTGAAATATCAAAAATGTTTTCAATTTTTTTTCTATATACTTTGTCAATTTTTACACCATTTTTTTCAAGTGGAAGGTAAAGTATAGGGAGGATGAATTCGTTACGTATAAACTCCATACTACTACATTTCGCATGTAGAGGATACGCATCATATTTCGGTACGATCCAAAGTCTCTTCGAGAATTGAGGCACGGTAAACGGCTCAGTTTGTCACCATGACCTACAGGTTGTGATCCCTACAACATTTTTCCGACGACTGTACATTCAGTTTTCATCAAAAATGAATTAGATTGCAAGAAAATTAAAGCGCGTTTAATGTTGTTTATTTCCGTGACACACATAGTTTTCTAATTACAAGTTTGGTTATTAAATTCATCTGCGTATGCTGCGACGTCAGTTGTCTCGGAAAAAAATTGCTAGACGGAGTGCACTAGCTTCCGTCGTTGCAGAGTAGTGCGATTCGAATCTCAAGTAAGTATTTAACCAAATGGAACTTATATAAAAATACTCAGTAAGAATCACTTTGTTGATGTGAAGAAAAAATCCTATCATTATTCAGTTGGTTTATCAAATTCGGGGGGGTCAACAGATACTTTACATAATTAAGGTTATGCCACGCGCGACATAACCTAATATTTAAAACTATATGTGGCACTAAAATAAACAACATTAAACTCTTCTGAATCTCCTAGTAATCTAATTAATTATTTTTAAAAACTGAATGGACAGTAATCAAAAACATGTGGAGGTTAGGAACTGGACCGTTTACTTTATAATATTTTCAAACGGGGCAGATCCCCTGGCAAACCCAACACTCACAGAACTACCTTCGAAATCACCATGGTAGTTTTGTGAAAAAAGTTTACGAATCATTTTGTCAAAACCACCATGCGGACCTCCATACCGTTTAAAGGTGGTTTCGACGATGGAAACAACTTAATTAACCACCAGTCACAGTATTTTTTATTGTGGCAATTAGCACGCATCGAAATATAGGTTTGATTGTTAAAAAATGGCTTAACGTCATGAATTTCATCAATTTAGGATACATTTGAATACTATATTACACATTTCGCAAATAGAAAAACCTAACCACTCAAAATTGGGCTCGATACGGAGACATTGCTCATATTAACCTCTAATTCAAACGTGTTACCAATCATCCCATTAGTTTTTCTCATTACCAGCAACAGTCGAGCTCAGCAATAGTTTTACCTCGAGACGACAAACAATTAATATTTTATATATTTATTTACTTACAAAAGTTATAGCGATGAAAAAAAAATGGTTTATGAGTGCTATGCAAAGTTTTTTTTAAAATACCATTGAATGGACAAATAAAGATTTTTACATATAATTTAGATAAATAAATGTTAATAAAAAGGAACTTTATATAAAACTCGTATGAAGAACCCTTTTTTCAGCAATACTTTTAGTGAATAAATGAATAAAATATTCATTGTTCATTTATATCAGATCCGGATTCTCTTGCTGCGCTTAAATTCTGTCAGTGTGAGAAAAACTCGAATAACAAACAGTCTAGGCTAACATTTTTCGTATCCCAGGTTCGAACCAAACAGCCATTAGGGTTTTCTTTTCTCGAAATGCTTAATATATATCCGAATGAATTCTACATTTACACAATTCATGATAATAATAGAAGCCAATTTCTACCAAAATCACCAATTTTTTTTCCGTACGTAATAATCACCGTAAAAACTGATTGGGATGAATAGTGAGTTATGGCGTCGCCACCGTCGATACCATAATTAAGAAACAAATGTCGTAAAGTCGTTGTTTGGGTAAAAATTTTGACAAAATATTAATATTAATATTAAGAATGTGCGCATCGCACTTTTCGATTTCCCATAAGAATAACACAGGAATTTTTTTTTTTTGTTCCGATTTTTGTAACTGATGAACCATAAATTGCGCTGCAATTTCCATCAACTATTTCTGTAGAAAATTGAACGCTCTACAAAAAAGTTCTGATATTATTTTTCGATTAATCAACTCATTCAAAAGTTATTCACGGTCAAAGTTAAATTCATTGTCAACTTAGCCGTTTTCTTCATAATCCTCCGAAATTTTTTTTTTTTTAATTTTTATAACTAATGAACCATACATTGCTCTGCAGTTTCCATCATATATTTTTATAGAGAATTGAACCTTCTACAGAAAAGTTCTTGTATGATTTTTCGATTAATCAACTCATTCAAAAGTTATTTCATCAAAAAATTTTTTTTTTTTAACGCCCTGATATATACATATCCAGGATGCAGTGCGACAGAAATGGGTAAAATACTTTTCTTATATTTCGAGAAGTTAAGGTCGAAGTCCAGTGTGACGGCCGAAATTTCGACGTTTTTTGTGCATTTTTAATAACGAAATAATATTTTATTTATTAAGCCATGCAACTTTTTTTTTTTTGTCTTTTCCCGCACTTAACTATAAGCTGCCACTATTGTGGCATTGAATAGTTTTAGTGACTTCTGGGTTGCTTCAGTTTAGAGGGCAAAACCAGTCATTTGCTCCGCGACTTCTTACTCTTGGTTCTTATTCATATGTTAGATTGTACGCTGGTACACCACACACTTGGCGTTGGTGCTTTTCGTTTCGCGGTTATACCCCGTGGAATCTTTGCCGCAGGTCCGCTGCTTTGAATATGCAACTTATGAAGCAATACCTTATTAATCATGAAATAATATTTTAGACTTACATTTATTCGATCTGCCATTTCGGCTGCATTCATTGGACCTCCCTCGACTTCGAAAAAAGCATCTTCAGCGCTTCTTTCTTCAAATCGAGCAGTTCTGGCCTCCTTTGATGCATCCCCAACGTGTTTTGTTTGATTCGTCTCGGTCGAGCCGGTTTCGATGTCGCGTCAACAAAACAGACATACCTCCGAAAATAATGTGATTTTCTAAAATCCTCTTATAGACGTATCGTTAGAGGGTTGAGCTTTGAAAAACTGAAAACAAAAATGATTTTTTCAACTTTCTAGACCAGAATACCACTTTAAGGCTTCTATAAAAAAATATCGTGACCGAGTCGATGACAAAGTCTTGAATGATCCAACACAGTCTTGATTGGTGAGAAGTTGGTCGCAGTACTTCAAATATTTACTTAAATTACCAAACAAGTACCCGGTGCTCTACAGTTTCAAAATGGCATGAAATTTAATGCACCTGACTGGAATTTTTTTTTTCAAAGTTCGCTTGTTAAACTTTATGTACAATTCCGATGAAAAAATAATGTTCGGTGTAACGAAAAAATTGAGAATATTTTTGATTTCATCATTTTTATTTTATTCTAAAAGTTCTTGAATTTTAATTATTTACTTTGATTTCAATGAGAAAGTGTACTACTTTGTTGCGTTGACAGTAAAAGAACATAGAGTAACGCCTCAATATTCGATTATGTTTCGAAAAATCGATGTATTAAATGGTCGATTTAATGGTGAAAAATATTGATTTCTAGAAAATTGAGTGAACATCGCCCATCACTACTTTGGTCCATACGGGAATTTGTCATCAACCCTCAAGTGACCTCAGCAACGGGTTCTCAGAGAACGGCGAAAATTTTTCGTAAAAGAAAATGAATCCGAACAATGTTCCTTCTGTCAAGTTCTGGAACGGACATACGATGCCGATGTTCGGCCTCGGAACTTATCTGGTAAAAATCATCAATATTTTTATAACTTTCGATTATTATTTTTCATGTTTCTCCTGTTCATTGCTTGGTTTTGCATTAGCCAGACATTTCGCAAGTATTTCGAGTGAATGTCGCCGACTTCGTGCATCTGTATTCACCAGCAAATTTTAAAACAGTTTATTCAAACGCAAATTCTCATACTTGACATTTTTTTCGCTGTATAATCTTCGGAAGATTATCGTAGAATAATTTTGGATACAGGGCTTCAATCGGTTAATTACGAACTAGCTGTAGGTTTCGGATGTGAAAAATTGCGATATTTGATAATACTTGTGACAGACTCATGAAAACCTGTTAATTAATGAATTTATGTTGTATAGTCCAAAGAAGGCGAGGTAAAACAAGCTGTAAAGGATGCCATAGATCTCGGTTATCGGCACATCGATACTGCGTTCGTTTATTTTAACGAACAAGAAATCGGCAAAGCGATCAAAGAGAAGATCGACGATGGTACTGTGAAGAGGGAAGAACTCTTTATTACCACAAAGGCAAGATTACCCTTTACCTGTAATTCGATTTTAATTTTTCTAATTACTTGGGAAAAATGATCATAAATGATCGTACATGATGAGATCTTATCAGAGGAGAAAAACTGTGAGATCTGATGCCATGTAATTACATCTGACACGAGATTTAGCCGAAAAACGGTTGAAATTCGATTTTGATTGTGGGTTTTCCTATGGTACAACATTTTTCAGGAGGAAATTTGCAATGGAAGATGTGAAATAAATTTTTTTTTCTATCGTAAAGGGGAATTGAACCCAGAACTATAGCGAATTAAACCAAGTCACCACTTCAGTATCCAAATAATGTGTATATAAGTCACGTCTGAAGGACAATTGGACTTGAAATATTTTTCTTCTTAGACAGTAATAAACAATTTTTACTTCAACCATACCATTATTCGTGATGTTGCGCACCTAATGCTTAGACAATGTACATGTCTTACCTTGATCAATACACATCATTTATGAGAATACGAAAATAAACGTTTTCAAATCTGAAACCCACTGGTATATGTGTTCGGATATATTAATATGCGATCAGATATGATAGGTTATTCAGGCATGGTCAGATATGAACTCTTATCTGATCGTGGACGATTGTATATTATTCGATCAGATTGATATCTGTTACAGATGTGGACTTATATGAAAAGATATGATCATTTTTTCCCGGTTAATTTTGAAGTTCCTGATTTTTAAAGATTATATTCTAGTTATGGAATAATTTCCACAAGGAAGAACAAGTCGTTCCGGCATGTAAAAAGTCTTTGAACGATCTTGGCCTTGAATACGTCGATTTGTATCTCGTGCACTGGCCATTTGCTTGTAAAGTATGTAACAGCATATTTCATTGACTACTCACGGCTAACTACTTTTACGCGGTATTTAAGAATTATTTGATTTATCCAAGGACGGTGACGACCCTATGCCTCTGGATTCCGATGGAAAATTGATCGGATCCGATGTAGACTATCTGACAACGTGGCGGGGCATGGAAGAGTGCATACGGCAAGGTTTGACGCGAAGTATCGGTGTAAGTAATTTCAATTCGGAACAAATTGACCGTCTCATGAAAGTCGCGACGATCAAGCCCGTGAACAATCAGATCGAGTGCAATATCAATGTACCACAACGAAAATTGATCGAATTTTGTTCTGATCGAAAAATCACGGTGACGGGGTACTCGCCTTTGGGAAGACCGGGTAACAAATACGGAATTGCCAATTCTTTTGACAATCCGATAATTTTGCAAATTTCTGAAAAATACAAAAAATCACCGGCTCAAGTTGCCTGCCGGTATGTGGTAAGTCAGGACGCTCGAGGATGTTTTTTTAATATATACGTGCCATGACAAATGTTTGTATTGTGTCAATTGACGTACTGTTTTGCACGCAGTATCAACAGGGAGCTGCTCCGGTTCCGAAGTCTGTTACCAAGAGTCGTATAAAAGAGAACATCGAAATATTCGACTTCAATCTGACCGACGAGGAAATGAAAGCCATAGAATCATTGGCTACGGGTGAACGAATTGCTGAATTTGCTGTGTAAGCCCTAAATACCGTTATTTTAACTTTAAAAAAATTACAAAATCTTCAGAAGAACCTTTTTTTTCAGCGCAAAGGATCACAAATATTGGCCTTTCAGAATAGCGTACTAAAATTGTCTAAAAATTGACCACACGTACGCTCGACTAGGCTAGTAATAATAAGTCTTTAATATATGAAGGATCTTTAATTTCGATTCCATAAAAATATGTCTCAATTCTTATTTTACAAATCCGCTTACAAACTCTCCTTACGACATGACCCGACTTTAAATTACTGCATTATTTTTCATTTTATTTTTACGAATTTCTAATTCCTTTCGTACTCTACATAGATTCATGCAGTGCCGAGCCAGTGCTGTGTTATACAATGTTGCTCAAACGCCAGCAGGGTAGTCGTTAGAAATACAGTTTTTATCGTATTAATCTTGATGATAATGAAGATACGAGTTACGTGACTTTGAACGTTAACATGCACTGCACTGTCGTATTGGTGTTGACGTTGCTAAATGCGTCGGCGTGTTTTATGATAAAGTTACATTACGAAGGGAGATTAGCACAGCCTGTTGTTGTAGTTGAAGCGACAATGGATTCCGTGACGATCGTTGCGATGATCTACGCGACAAAATCGTTGTATAACGTGTGCAACAAATATTGCTTAGGGCCTCGTAACGTAGTCAACGACGCCCGCAATACATGTCTACCCCCCTTCAGGCATCGTTCATTCAATCAAAGTCTCTAATCGAGCGAAATTGGGTAGAGCTCTGACTCTTTCACCCTTCCACTCTCACCAGCAAATCAAGAGCCCCGACAATTTCACTGTCTTCGAGCCCGGATGGAAATTTATTAGTCGCATCGTTTGTGGAATATTTCGATCCCTCGATGGTACTTTCCACTGAATAGTCTGCACATTCCCATCACTTTGCGGGTCGGGGTAATATCGTGCAGGTTTTTTATTAAAAATGAAAATTTTTGTTTTTGATGAGTGATCACTATTTCCTTTTGGACAAATATGGATTACGATTTTCGATAAAATCAATGTGATTATCAGAACATGAATTATCTCAGACCATAGAGAAAATGTATAAGCAGAAATACAACTTTAACGGAAAATTATATATAATTAATATATTATCAGATACATATGACGGATATATTTGAGCAACTATAAAAATAATATTCATACTTTCGCGCGATGAATCGGCTTTATTTATTGTTTTTTTTTCAAGGTATTTACAATCAATTTTTTTGCTCATTAGGAAAAAATACCAATTGGCCGGACACCTAAGAGGACCGTCATGGGCTCCGGAGATGCATGAAAAATCAGATTTTCATTAATATAGCACATTGGGACCAATATAATTAGTCTATTCACCTTGCTTTATTCCATACCGATAATGTAGTAGAAGGAATGGCAAACTGTGTACCATTTTTCAGGTGAGTATGTATGGAGCAAGACATGTTTCGTCTTCTATTTTGCACCATTTTTTTCCCTTACATCTTTGCCCTGTGTAAAAAACACAGTGAGATACCCCAAAAAAAGTTGAAACTCTGTGTCCCACAAATTTGATTTTGTCTTTATACCAAATCCGACCTTCGCTTGTATCACTGTCGAATCTTTGCCTGAAGCAGTTGATATTAATCTTAGGGGCTCCTTATATATTTAAAGGTCAGTATATATATATATATATATATATATATATATATATATATATATATATATATATATATACTCACTAATTCTAAGTACAGTGAGAAATGCTAGTATCACTAATATGAAATTATAGCAGTTTGTTTATTGCCCGAGACCTTGTTGAGAGTTCGACATACGCGTATGAAAAAGTTCTTTCGCCCAATCAGCGTTGAAGTAATTTTCTTCATATTTGTTTTCGTAAAAATCGCTATAAGAACACCATTTTATTTATTGAAAAAACAAATGAACTCGAAAATAGAGATCGATTGTATCGACATTGAAAATGTCAACCTCTTTGCGTCATCCAACACAGTCCTTAATCAGGAATTTTTGCCACGCCCGTTGCGACAAATACGCTGTCGAATTCCCGAGTTCTCGTAGCTCAGGCCAATAATAGAGCCATACATTAAGTAGAGAAAAATATTTCGCTGTCTCGAAAGAACGGAAACGATGAATCGACGACAGTGAGATACTACAGAATATTCGAAGAAGAAATATCCGATAAGAGAAGAATGACGATGCACGAAAGAACTAAACGTCCCACGTCGTCAATGAATCCGTGGAATTTATTGGAAAATCGGTCGACCGCGAAGAACCGAAAAAATCAAGCTATCATCATCCACGCGATGGATTTTATTATGACAATGATCGGCTGCATAATTCTCAATATAGATCACCGTCTGAATTACCGAAGTGTCGAGAAGATATTCACGCTCGAGTGCTTGGAGACGATACGCATTGACCTCGAGAATTTGCTGCGTTTCGAGAGGAAAAACGTCGATTTGTTTCTTCTCGCTTGGATTAAAATCCGATACGCTAATGACGTAACGATTTATTCGCGACTTATGAGAAAATATCCATCAACGAGGTACTTCAGTAAAAAGGATCTCAGAATCGAAGTATTTCGGGTTGTCAATACGATGATATTTCGAAGAGGCGCGGGACCGATTTTTCGATCGGCCGACCAAGAATCTTGCGGGATCTCGAGTTTTAGGATCAGCAGAAATCGCGACAGGTTTATCACTGATTGGCCGTGTTACGTGGAATATCCGCGGAAAGTTAGAATCATCGCTATGGCTGAACCACGAAGAAAAATCACGAACACGACGTATTGCGAGGTGCTTCATTTGAACGATCACCGAAGAACTTGCGACTCTTTTCAAGATATCGATATCTGCGAGGACGTTTGGCTGAAGAAATTGTTGGATTTAAACAGACACCTTCCAGATTTAAATAACAAAACGAACAGACTGATGAATCGAAATATATCAGTTCCGGAAGATCGTAACGATAACGGTCACTTTTGCAACAGAGTTAATTGTCCCATCTGTTATGGTTGGTTGTGGTTACCGATATTCTACTGCTTTTACACGTTCGTTCGAATTTTCATCCATTTGATGCGTCCCTCTATCAATGGGATTCTCGGATATTTCGTCAAATTCGAAGATACGTGAGGAAAAAAAATCGCGAGATCTATCTGAGTTAAGCTGACAAGAAACTAAAGATCTTACATCGGCCGGAAAAACCAGGTCGTCGAAGAAACTAAAGATCTTTCGTCGGCTAGAAAAACTAGGTCGTCGAAGAAACTTCCGAGATATTGATGCATCGACGAGCATCGAAAAACTGCATCAATTTCGGAGTTCTAAAGTGTGGACCATGGATGTCGAGAAGCTCTCGTTAGAACGGTTGGGCAATTTTTTTTTCATATTGTTCTAAAAATGTCTATCGGTTGCTGCAATGAGTTAAGATAAGTCAGCAGTTTTTTCACTCTTGTAATTGAATTATTCGAATCGGGAGTCGTATTACAATGAACAATTGCTCATGAGAAAATAAAGTGCATTGTGTAAAAATGCGAAATAATTAGGCTATCGAAATCGGGACTGAATAAGTGCAATGAGTAAACGAAGTGAGGTGCTGAACGATAACCGTTTCAATGCCTATCCATGAATATATCCGAGATAGACGGTTCGAGACCGTTTCTATCAGTGACATAATTTTTATGAGATTGACGTGATTGCTTAATTCCATATTCGCAGTGCTGTTAAATTTCCGATAATATTTCCATTCATTGGCATCAACTTGACATGATAATAATTAATGATAATTAACGACATCCTTGCAAGAAGCAGATGTTTATGGAACTGAAAATTCACAGATTACTTTCCAATTATTAACATCATCTCTAATCTGTTAAGTCTGCATATGCTTAACGATTGGAGATAGAAAAAGTGAACGTGTGCATCCTGATTTGAAACAATGTGTAGTTGCATAGTCCATTCTTGACACACAATCTTTTATATCGATGAAGATATTTAAAGGATAATGTTCGTAAAATTTAATAAAAGACACCGAAGTGAATTAATATTTTTTGTATTCTTTACAATGCCTAATCTCTAACATATACATAATAATTTCGTAGCTGTCATGAAGAATATAATTTTGAAATATTTGCTTCATTATATCCATTATGTATAACTCGTAAACACGTATGTGAATTGAATACAATTTCCTGAGAAAATAATTTTTCATGTACAACGAAAGCTTATCTTCGCATAAAATTTTATTAACCGGTTAACACTGGTGTTGTCGAAATTGGAGATCTGGAGACTTCGAATGAGTCCCGTCCGTTTGAAACGCCAGTCTCTCGGTATCTTATTATCCCCCTTGTGCGATTTATGTCTGGCCGAGCGGCAGCAAAATTTTCCACTGCTACATAGCTATAGACATTAAGTACCGTTTCCACCGGATTGCGTGTGAAAGTAGCCGGTTACGGCCGGCTCTGCATAGTTCGATTCAGCTGACAATGCGCGGAGGAACTTGCGCAGAATCCAACCTTGTCCGTGAATCTCTTCCCAGCTGTTTTCTAACGCAGCATTCCCGTCGTATGTGCTCTCCCCATTTACATTTGCGGTTCGGTTGTGTGTTGCGTCAGGGAAGGGTCTAGCGTTAGATTCGACGATAGGTAATGTTATTAACATTTTTCTGAGACACTGCACGGATCCTCGCAATTTACAAGCTTTTTTTTCGCCGTTCTCAGAAAATTAGCAATGTAACGTACTCATCGTTGTCAGTAGTTTGTATCATGGAATGAGTTTGCGATTGGACAAACATTTGACGTTGGTTGTTACGCCATAATTTATCTGCGAGAAACGTACACGCAGAAGATGCATCGTCTAAGAAAGGGAAATGCTTAAATTAGAAGAAAGATCCCCTTGGTAATTGCCTTTCAATTAAAAGAGAGTTTTCGGTTTCTTTGTTATTATCACTAGACACGTTCGCACTGCGGCGACACTGCCGACCTACCACACCGCGCGCTCCGCTGAGTCTATCCCCACCCCTCTGTCCGAGTCTCACGCTACGGTCTTCTCAGACCACGCATGCGCTGAATCATTCACTGCAAACGTAGTGAAAAAACAGAAAAGGGCATATCGGAAGGGGCACCAACTATTCCGGCCGGCTTATAAAAAGCTCTTGAATAACTTATCGGTTTGCTAGTTGTCGACGAATCGTCACAGTGCGATAACCTCTCATTGGCAAATATTTATCTTCGACACCTGCCTAGTAACTAGATAGGTTGAGTTTTTACACTGCGATAGAAATATGTCGCTGAACGTGCCAAATATCAAGTTCTACAATGGCAACACCATTCCTAGTTTCGGCTTGGGCACATGGAAGGTATGTTCGTCATAAATATTATTTTTCGCGGTTTCGAACGATCGAAGATACGGGCAATAAAAATCCATTTCGCGTATCAGTAAGTTATGGCTTATCAGAAACGTCGGATATAAACAAATGAAAGAAATGCGAGATAGCAAAACGTACGTAACACCGGGAGGCATCGATAAAGACGATTCCTTTCTTGTCGGCGCTCGCATATCCAATTTTCTTTTATTTGATGTTATGGTTTTCTGTTTTCGCAAAATTGACGATTGAGTAACCGATGATTTTTCACAATATTATTTTTATGTATAACATGAAAATAATATTTAAATTATTCAGCGCTGTCATTGCTTTTGGTAATCAGCTCGTACCGTAATTGTTTCAATGCGCGTTACTTATCGTTGCCGTCGCGACCGTGTTTCGCTTCACCGACAGTAAAAATGATTGACGCGATTTCCGCGAGAGGCCTTGAATTTCCACCCGGTACGATTTTAACGTCGAGTACGTGACATTTATCGTAAATTCTTATCCGTTTCAAGAAAAAGAATGCGCTTGTACATCGGAGAAAAGGAAGATTAATAAAGTTCACTTTTTGGTTTGAAAACATTCTTAAAGTGACCACAAGAAATAATTCATTTTTACTGTGTTGTTGTGCCAGTTCTAGTCCTCTAGATTACTATTTTGCTCAGTTCGAAACGGTACACTGGCATTTTTTAAATATATCCGAAAGTTATTGTTATGTCATTATATGGCATTGTATATTATTATTTCTTGTCATTACTGACACTTTCCATCCTATAATTATTACGGTACAATTACTGAGCGATCTCTCAATGACCTGTTAGTTTTATCAAGGTAGTGCGAAAATTCGGAGTCTGCCTCAGCGTGCACTGAATATATGGGGCATTCCACATCAAGTCGGACGAGCTAAAATTCTGACACGTTTAGATGAGACGAAGTTGGTAATATAGTATTATAGGATGTGTGTACTCGAATTTTTTTCGGACTTGTATCGGCTTTTGTTTTTAAATTAGTAGATAGGCGTATCAATATAAAAATGATTACATCTTGGAAACTTTTGGCTATACAAAAAAATGTCATATACAAAAACTGGGTCGTTTCTGATTACAACCTGGAAACCCTAGATGTCTACGGGAATTTTCCAAGCGTCAGGTAAATCGAGGAAACGTCAGAGAATATATTAAATATCAAGTAAAGTAGAAAAAGTTTTTGAGCGAACATTTTTCTTTTTTGAGTTATGCTGATAAAAATGATAGATGGACATTCCTGTTTGTTTTATTTTGCAAGGCAAATGAGAAATAAACTGAAGATTCGTGATCGCGATGACAAATTCATTTTAACTATCGATAATCAGGCATCCTATTCACCGTTGAATGTTATTGTAGTTGCCGAATAATTAGCAACACACGCAGCTGTGCCCAGCAGTGACACCTGGCAAGGACAAACTTTAGAAGCCCATCTCTATAAATGAACTCAGGCGTCCGAGTTTACAGAACTCGAAAAAAGGGAATAACTCGTAAAAATTGCAAAATTAGGAGCTTTTGTTAATAAAGAAAATTATGGCGTCAGGCAAAATACTTCTTATGTATTACTTCGTTTGTTAGTTCCAAAAATATAATTTAATAAAAATACCAAAGAATGAATAATGATAAACATTTGCAATGTTCTCACAGACTTTTTTTTTTGACAATTCTATATATTTTTCAAATATTAAGGAAATGTCAGGGAATTGATTTCGTTGGTTGCCCTCCTGAAAAAGATGCTACATTCGATGAAGTATTTTAAGCACGAGAAACTTCACAATCGGGAAATTCTTATTTTCAAAAGTGTTTAACAAGTATAACTGTGTGTATTTAGGCTAAAATTCTACAGCATGTTCTTCTATAAGTATGAAATAGGATGAGTAAATTGTTAATTGCGTTGAGATCAGTTTCAACTTCCGCAGAAGTCCAACCATTTTTTTCAGTATATAAACTTATATAATACTTAATTACACAGTTGCGGAAATTGAACGCAATTCTAATCGATTCTACCATGTAAACATGTTGTGTCACATTAATAAAACAACATTCTGTAAAATTTTTTGCAAAATAAACGTGGTAATACTTGCTTAAAAGTTTGAAGAAATAAAAACTTTTTTTTCTTTAGGTTTCGCGTACTTGGAAAATTATTTTTTTTTTAATGCAAACATTTATTAAAAGTAACATCATTTCAAACATTTTTGATTTGTATGACCGAACATTTCAGAAATATAATAATTTTTTTATACTAACACCATTATCCGCTGCGATGAGAACCAGGGTCGATGAAAATCTTTTTTTTTAATCCTGGTATTCACCCTATACAATATTAAAACATCACGAATTTTCAGCTCGATGTAGTAGAGTCAGGTTTTTGGATTGATCAAATTGACGTGGAATATACAATATGTAAATTGTATTGTAATTTCCTCTCGATTACCAGGAAGAAAGACGAGTTATTGCACCGCGCATATAATGAAGATTGAATGCAATTTATGTTCTGAACATGAAATACTCTCGAGGCGATGAAAATTGCGATAATTCTAGCATCGTTGACTTTGCACTCATCCTCTAGATTACTTCTTGTTGGGTTTGAATCGATGTACAATAAGTTTGTTAAATATATCTTCCATCACTTGAACATCATCCAAGAAAATATTGTATATATCTCTCATCATATAGAAAAGTCATGCTGCTGGTACCATACAGGGAGGGAAGTTACCATTAATATGAAGGTGACGGTTTTGCCCATTATCCCAAGGAAAAAAATCCGTTCCATTAAACGTGAGAGCCAATCGCCATACGGTAAAGCTATCCCCCCTATTTAAAGGCCAAATTTTTTTCCCCTTTGGGTTGCCCCTTAGCTCACTATATTATGCCTCTTTTAAAATTGGGGGGAGGAGACGAGAGAAGCGACTCTACCCCAGGACCTAATTATTCGAACTTTCCTTTGCGGCCCTTAGCTTATAGAAATGTGAGAAGAGCGTTATTAACGCAACTGTGCCTTATCTCTTGAGCAGGTAGTTTTTACCGACTAACGATAAAAGATAAAGCTGGCTGTCTTTTTTTTATAGATGCTCAAACATTTGTTTCTATTTACAGTCGAAGCCCGGCGAGGTGACTCAGGCAGTCAAGGATGCGATTGACATCGGCTACAGGCACATAGATTGCGCTCACGTTTACGGAAACGAAAAGGAAGTCGGCGAGGCTCTGAAGAATAAGATTTCCGAGGGTGTCGTTAAACGTCAAGATCTCTTCATAACAAGCAAGCTATGGTGCACCTATCACACCACCGATCTCGTCGAGCATGCGATAAGGCAGTCTTTAAACAATTTGGGTCTCGAATATCTCGATCTGTATCTTATTCACTGGCCGATCGCTTACAAGGAGGGTGACGACCTTTTTCCAAAAAATTCCGATGGTAGTCCGGTCCTCAGCAATACCGATTATCTCGACACGTGGAAGGGCATGGAAGGTGTGTTGAAGAAAGGGTTGACTAAAAATATCGGTATTAGCAACTTCAATTCCGAACAGATCGACAGACTGCTGAAAAATTCCACGATCAAACCTGTGACGAATCAGGTATGTCTATTCTTTGCATACAGGTCTGAATCTTTGTTTATATGCGTATTTTTAATACACTTTCCCAAAAATGTCAAGGAGCTTCATCTATAGTGACTAGATTTTTGTTGAATTGATATTTTTCGTTTTCTTACTGCTTGCAATAGCACTATAAACAATTTGGGTATGGAAATTTAAATACCGTATATAACGCTAAAAAAATAACGCCGATACATTAAATTTAGTATAAAATCGTGAATAAAATAATGACCGATAGATCTAATTTAGCTTTCTCGACGTGTTAAATATATCGATCACTTCATTTTACTCCAAGTTTGTATTATTAAATTTTGTATATAGGCCTGGGCATAAAAACTTTGTAAATTAATTTCGCGTAAATTTATAACAAACGTATCCATTTAAATGGAATATTAAACATGTGTATATATAGTTGACTTAATCTTACTTAGTTCAAGCTTTAAGATCAACCAATATCACGGTATTGCTCGTTTTTATTTCACAGATCGAATGTCATCCGTACTTGAATCAAAAGAAACTTGCAGAGTTTTGCAAGGCCAACGACATCGTTATCACAGCTTACAGTCCCCTAGGCTCGCCGGACAGACCGTGGGCGAAACCTGATGATCCGAAGCTTCTCGACGATACCAAGCTGATCGAGCTTGCCAAAAAGTACAATAAAACAGCTGCACAGGTTCTCGTACGCTATCAGGCAAGTTTTTCCGATGCTTTATCTATGGAACTATATAGGAAAGTACGACGTTCGATCTACGATGGCCAACGCCATTTCACAACTTAATATTTTTTCTACAGCTCGACCGTGGCCACGTCGTTATTCCGAAGTCCGTAACCAAGTCACGAATCGCTCAGAATGCCGATATCTTCGACTTTAAGCTGAGCCCCGAAGATATCGCCTATATCGATACCTTCGATTGCAACGGACGAATCTGCCCAATGACCGGGTAAGCATGGGCTCGCAAATAATTCGGAGAGAACAAGAAACATATTATCCAAAAATGTCGACAATTCCAGTTTCGTTATTTTTACAACTTTTTCCTTTGTTAACGAACCATTTTCATTAAATTCCGACGGTGCTGACGGAGCAAAAAGACGAGAGTTATGCATTTCACTGTGATAAGCTAATGAAGATCATTTTCGTCTCGGCCTATATTCTCAACAACGACAAAATAATTAATTGATATATTTTCGCACATTGATTTTATGATCGTTGGCGAATACCTTTTTCTTGAAAAATCTAAGCTTGTGACTTAAAAAAAAATCGTTAAATTAACGGTGCAAACATCACGTCATTGCTCGAAATTTTTGGAGAATTAAAGGTTTGCTGATGTACAAACCTTTTCTATCGGGCATAGACACAAAAATATCGGGTCTCAATGATAACTATATAGCGAGTTATGACAATATTAACTGAAATATATTTAAACTCGATGATTTCTATTTTTCAGGAGCGAGGCCAGTCCGTACTTCCCGTTTAACATCCCATTCTAAAATAAACGTATAAATTACTTCAGTTAAAAAAATTTATTCCGAGTCACGTGAATTTCCTATACGAAGCCACGTTATCAAACTATAAATTATACTTTATTGTTGTCTATTACATCGAATGTGTCTCGACAGTTTTCTACACGACGTTCGTACGAAATCATGTTTTTCCTAATAAAAAGAAAAAAAAGAATAATTATTTACAATTTCCAGAATTTCCATTCCAAACCCAAGTCGCGCAGAAACCAATAAACTTCGTCTTTTGACATGTTTCTAAGGTTACCTGGACGTACAACCCTTGAGCGTAATTCGATAAGAGCAGTAGCAATGAAAGCTTTGTCGTTGTTATCATCAGATTCAATTAACTTATAAAATTAACGATTTTATTACCGAGGAGAAAACAATTCTAACTTCGCAGAGATAACCAGAATTGAATCAAGGGTAGTGTTTGAGCGGATGGGAAAAAAGATTATCCGTTACGACGATAATCAATGGCACTGCTATCATTACTGGACAAACCTCGTTAAATGAACGAGTGGATGACTCTCTAAGAATAACGGATACTATAAAGGCTTCCAACCAGTGATGACGGTGGATATGTAGTGGGGATATATAGATTAAACGATTTTTTTACAGAAGCGAGGACGATTGGCCTTTAACGGACACTTCGCATCATCAGTTGGACTCAATACCACATCACGAACGAAACAATCTGGCATTATTGTTTGTATTTTGATCGCGTTAACCTCGTGCAAGAACTCAATTTATCGTTTTTCTCTACGTATCGAATTGTACGTCGAGTAACAAAAAATGTCGGTGAAATTTTACAATGGAAATCAATCTCCAAATTTGGGATTGGGCACTTGGAAAGTATGTTTAATAGAAAATAAATAATATTTTTGAATTAATTTTTCTAAACCCATAATCAACTAGATTCAGAGTTTTTTGTTTACATTTATATCTGCTTTTGCCATAACAAAATACTGGGGGCAATTTACAAAATGATAATACTACATTTCGTCGAATTCAAAAGAAACTAAATTGTTTGGGTCATGTAGCTGAAGTTCTCAACCTGCAGTGTATGGAACTTCTAAATAACATTTCATTCGTGAAACTTAATAGAGCATGATCGCGAGTTGTGTTAGAGTTATATTTTGCAAGGTAACTTCGTTTGCCGCTCATACTACAAATAGTTTACGAAATTGTTATAGGAGCACCATCGTACAATTAATAAACGTGTGTCCGACGGATTGTGAATGTTTGTTTAAAAAAGAGGTACGCAACATATATAGGTAGTGAGAAAAGATTGATATCGTGCGCAGTCATAGATATTCCACCTAATACACAGGTAAAACAATCGGCTTCACAGTTTTATACACAAGTACTGTTATTCTTCTTCCGTGTCTTAAATCTTTGAGAATAATTTTACCCGATGTTTGTTATAAACTAAGTTCATATTTTTTATATTCCTTAATGTTCGTTGAATCATTATTTCGACGTCTTTATCACTTTGTACAACGGGGTATTCTAAAAAAATCGTATAAGAAACTCGAAAGTTTAGTAACGCAGTTCTGTTGCTTTGTTCGTGCTGTACGTACGTTCACGTATATATTCAAAGAAAATATCTCTGTAAATTCTAAAAAATCCGTCCGTTAATTATCAACATCCGTATTGTCTTCTAGCCAAAACGAATTCTTGTTCTGGGCATAAAATACATATATCGAAACATTTAGGAGCATATAAAATTCTGTAGTTGGTAATAAAAACTGCAATTAACATTTTTTAAAGGGTGCTGTCAAGTATCCTCGAATAAATATACGATGAAACTTTTCTGTTAGCCGAATATATTAGCACACGTGGAAAAAATGCTTCCTTGGATTCATATGGCGAATGATACTTTTTGATACCGGCCCGGGTTAAGCAGAACCCAAGAGTTGTCACATAATTTTAAATGGGATGAAAAATACAACGATCAGGTGGAAACAGGAACATTATTTAAACATACACCCATATTTTTTTTAGTCCAAACCCGGTGAGGTATCTCAGGCGGTGAAAGATGCAATCGACATCGGTTATAGACACATTGATTGTGCACCGGTCTACGGAAACGAAAAAGAGATTGGCGAAGCCCTTACGACGAAAATTGCTGAACGTGTTGTAAAACGCGAAGACATTTTCATAACCAGCAAGCTGTGGAATACCAATCATCATCCGGCCCTAGTCGAACCGGCATTGAGAAACACTCTCAAGGATCTGTGCATCGATTATCTCGATCTTTACTTGATTCACTGGCCCTTCGGATTCAAAGGTAGATTTTGATTCTACACATATAATACATACTCATTGTTAAGAAACGTCTACACAATGTCTTCTATTATAATAACGATTTTTATTTATCGACGACCTATTTTTTATTTGAAAAAAATTAGCAGGAATCGTACGTAGCTTGTTCATGTAAAGATTTATTATATTTAACAAAAAGTATTTTTCTTAATGAATTGTCTACTTTATAGAAGAAGCATTGTTAGTAAATCTTCAGTCATTTTAACAACCAAACATTGTCGTAATATTCTTGGAAATAAGAATATTCTTGCGGAACATACGTTTCGACAGGATTTGCGTTAGATCTATATTCAATAATGTTTAGTGTATAGAGAGGTACAACGGTACAATTCGCAATTACGATCCAGAAATTGCATCGATCGTCCGATGAATGATGACAAATGCCTCCGAATTACATCGTTCGCCTTTCTATATTCAGAGCTTCTTTGTGTCGATCAGAAATCTTCGTGATCCTACGGTTTGACTTTCGCGGAGTTTGTATATTTGGTAGTTCGGAGAAGAGTATGCCGTAAAGTCCTGGCTCTCGTTGCGTCGTTTTCAATAATAAATTTAAGAACAAATTTTTTTTTTTTAATTGCGTACGTTTTTTCTTTTTTTATAGAAAAAGTTTCGTTTATGTGAAAAAAATTTACGACAGGCCTGCCTGATTCAATCGTCTATAACTTAAAAATTGTTCTACTGTTTAGCAGGTATGTCGAACAATTAGATGCTTCTGGTTTTTGACAAAGTACGCAATAATTAAAACATGCGTTCAGATTTTATAACAGTTTAAAATTTTGGAAAAATTTGATGTTGAACTTGGTAACAATTGATCGAGGGGTCTCGGTTTTAAAACGTTGAAAAATAAATTCAAATATATATGGATATATATGTATATAAAGTTTACAGTCTGACTCCTACCTATTTTAGGATTTATGCCCTAAGATTCGACTTAAACAAAACATTATTACGGACCTATGTTTCCTATTAAATCCCTATTAAATTTGGCAAAAATCGAATCATTCGTATAAGCGATATAAGAATTTAAAAAAATGCATTGCTCATTGTAAACAATATTGTGAAAATAAGTAACGTTACATATTTGAAAAAAGCAACCTCTTTCCTTCTTCGTGGAATCGAAAGAAAACTCAGGTGGTCTGTTATCTATCGTGTTCGATCACAAGCATGGAAAGAAGTATCATTTGGATTTTATAAGTAAAAAGTTGAAACTTAAATTTTTTATATTACGTTCTCATAATAACCCTCTATTCGCGAAACTCCCCGTATGAGAAAGCATTTACTATATATTCTACTTCCTCAAGGAGGAAGCTGTGCGAATAAAGAGTCATTATGAGAAAGTGGTATAAAAATGGCTTCATTCAACTTTTATAAAGAAGTGCTATGAACATTTCGATTTCCAGATTTTATGAGGGAGCGTTATAAAAGTCTCAATTTTCGACTTTTTTTCAACATCAAGAATGTATTCAACTCTCTGGCAAAACTACTTGATGACTTAGGTTTAGACCGGAAATATACAACTCTAAGGTTTTGGACAAGACGGATGTGGCATCTGTGCTCGTCGCAGAAAAAAACATAGAATTATGTGTTCAACATTTTTTTTATATTTCAATTTTCAATCGTTAAATTCAAACGAAACTGCGTCGCTAATTATTTCAACTCCGTCATATTATAGGCACCTGAATATTTTGGCGACAAATGTAAAATGACATAAAATTTGGACGGTTTAACCGATTCTCGTGAAATTTTAATTTAATAAGAAACTTTACCAAAAATCGGTAAGATAATTTTAATTATCAATTTTAGGCGGTAACAAGAACAGAAATTAAAGCAGTCAAAGGAAATATTAATTTTCATAATTATCGATTAATATTCGATGGACTGCTGAAAGACACAGACGGGCGCTCCCGGATTGTTTTTATAGTGAATTGGTGTAGGATACGGCCTTTTATTGCTTAGTAGTTAATATAATTATAATGATTTATGGTGTATACATTATTAAGGTAAAAAAACGTCGATAACGCTGTGTCATTTTTGTGTATTCAGAGGGAGAAGAATTGTTTCCAACAACGAAAGATGGTAAAATTTTGACGAGCGACATCGACTACGTCGACACTTGGAAGGCAATGGAAGCCCTTGTCGAAAAGAAGCTGGTAAAAAACATTGGTATAAGTAACTTCAATTCCCGTCAGATCGAGAGACTTCTGTCGTGCTGCAAGATCAAGCCTGTGACGAATCAAATCGAGTGCCATCCCTATTTGACTCAGGTCAATTTATCCGAATTCTGTAAGTCAAAGGATATCGTTATAACGGCGTACAGCCCTTTAGGATCACCGGACAGACCTTGGGCCAAGCCTGAAGACGCTTTACTGCTCGAAGATAAAAAGATCAAATCGATCGCTGCCAAGTACAATAAAACACCGGCTCAAGTGGTTCTTCGCTACCAGGTAATCCCAAGCCATACCGACATTGAAACAATAATAATAATAAATTTGACAATTGAACACTCTCATAGATCGAGCGTGGACACATCGTGATACCAAAATCAGTGTCGAAAAACCGAATGCAGGAAAATTTTGATATCTTCGATTTCGAATTATCTATGGAGGACGTACAGCAAATTCATTCATTTGATTGCAATGGTAGAATTTGCACTATGCAGAGGTATGAAAAGTATGGCTATTTTTTTTTACCATACTTTATAGTTCCCGAATGATCCGTGATCTGATATTTGTTTTTATTTACAGCTCGGTGGAACACAAATACTATCCGTTCGGAGAACCGTTCTAATCGGTATCAAACTAATCCATATCTTGTCATTTAAAAAAAATATTCCATATAATGTTATCGATATCGATAAGGAAATAAAATTTATCTATATTATTTTTTTTTAAGATCGTTCGATATCTCGAGGATGACATAGTCTATCGAAATCTCATGATAAAATAAATTTAGAAGCCTGAAAATAAAAAAGGAAGAGATTCAACATTGACACGAATCGGAAAATTCATCGCTGTCCTCGCAACCACAGTCGCAGCATTCGCAGTATTCATCGTCGGTGCTGCTGCTAAGATCGTTGATCTTTGCCGTATTTCCGGTCGGCTGATAGCCTTGATCATCGGTTGAATCTAAATATTCGGCACAGTTGCAAGGAACGTTTGATTCGCCGATGGCGCACTTGCCCTTGCAAGAACAACGGCAGGCAGTCGCGATCGTTAGTCTAAGACACTCTCTACACGGCGCTAAACTTTCGCACTTCCGGCACGGAGAATCGTCGAGCTCGCAAGATGCCGGTCTTTGCCGCCGAGGATCGACTTTGCCAGATTTCGATTTGATGCCGGAAGACTTTGGAACAATGCCCGAAGCTTTATCCCGGAGTCGAAGGCCGCAGGTCTTGGGAGAACAGCCGCGTTGTTGAAGACGCTGCGGTTGTTGGGCACAAGTTGCCGTGCAAGCGTTGCAAAACGCCAGATCACTGCGGGAGGTGTGAGTTTTACTCGGTTTCGAAGCTTTCGGGCAGGAAGATTTGTCGAAACAACCAATCGACACTGGGGATGTCGTCGAGGAATCCAGCTGAAATTAAATGAAAGATAAAAAATGGGCCATTGAAGTTGATCTTTCTTGCACGGATGGTCTGATAATTCCATCATTTCGTAACGGCATATCGGCTGCATATTAGCTCAGCCTGTTTGCCCTCTCGGCATTAGGTTGGCGATATTATCTTTAGGTTTGTTTTAATTTTTGGACAAACCGTCGTTTTGTCGCTGACAAATCTGCCCGATAATTCTTTTTCGTGCTTAACATTAGCTCGACCGGAAGCTGTGGTGCCCATTAGATCATGCTCAGTGTGATCGCGTGTTTCTTCGGGTTCAACTCCGACGCCCTTTGCGGGATTGCCCTGACCCTTCGTTCCGGTCTATCAATCAATAAATATAAAAATTTGATAGTCCACAAAAAATTACTACGGGATGACTCTAGAAAAGCCCAATGATAATTTTGGACCGACTAGATCATGAAACTTTCCAGAGAAATAATTTTCGCACGAAAGCTGCAGGGACGATTTGAGTTTGAAAAAAATGTTCGTTCCTATTTAACTCACAAGTTCATTTTTCTTTACCGTTGATTTCTTCCTCGATGAAGAATCATTGTACTTGTGTTCGTGCATCGGACACTCGAATTCCTGAATCTTCTTTCTCGAGCCACTGCCGCACGAGGCCTTGCGAAATTCTTTCGACGTCAGTAAGCGATCCATCTGTTCGTGAAACATGGACTCACGTTCTTCGAGTTCTCTTATGCTATTCTTGAGTATGACCTGTTCCTCGCCAAGCTGGCGAATCTTCGACAGACAGATAAGATCCTCCGAGTTAATCGAGGTCAAGCTCGGTGTCTCATTTTTCTTCAATTCCCTCTCGAGACTCTTCAGCTTTCCCTCGAATTCCTCGTTAGCCATTACGATCGAATCCAACTCCATTCCGGACTCTTCCAGCGCTATGTCCGCCTCGATAATCTTCTCCTGCAACGGATAAAGTGCCAGAATTAGTTGAGTGCCTGAACATTGCCCGAATAAAGCGAAGGCATCGCGAACCAAACGACCGAATAAAAATAATATTCTGAAAATATGATAAAATTATTGGATCATCCAATTATACAAATTGACTATCGGAGTCTTTTTTTTCTATCTCGAATAATCGAGATTTACCGGAACTCGTCGAATGTCGAATTCAATCGTGCCGTACGTGCAACTCGGCCGTTTCCATGTTGAGACTCTTCACGGTCGTTTTGAGTTTCCCCACGAGTTTCTCCGTTGGATCTGAATTCGGTGATAATTTGTTCATTATCTGTCTGACTTTGCAGAGCGGTGGGTCGTCGCAATTTCTTCCCGACGTCCACATGTTGAACGCCATCAGGGCTGGTATGCATCTTTCCATCGTTGTTATTTTTTCGGTGAGGCATTGCTGACGATTTACTAAATCGCCGCGTCTCTCCTCGAATTTCAAAACCGCTTCCTCCAGATACGGGTCACCGGACGGTAGCTTCTTTATCTTTGGATCCGATTTCGAACCTGATTTTACAACATTTATATATATTTTAATCGTAGAGTGAGATCAGACTGTGCGATTCCAGGGCTTCAGAGATACCAGATTTATCGACATTTTCATTTGGAGTAAACTTCATTCAAAGTTAATGTGAAACGCTCGAGCAGTTGTCAGCGACGGACGTGTTTATGTTTGCGCGATATCGCTCGAGTGGTGCTTATATTCAGTAAATCCCCAGTGCCGAGAGCTATTATACACCGGTGGGCCATAACGGCATGGAAGCCCTTGACGATTCCCCCCGAGAAGGGCGATGACGCTAAAATGCGAGCGGGGCAGAACCGCAGTGCAAGAAGAGAGCCACTTTTGCCCATGATCATCAATCGGAAGCTGGATCACAGTGACCAAACCAAATCACCAACATAGTTTCCAACAGAAAACGTTCGAGACCCAGTAATCTCGATAGCGATGGTGAATCATCCACAGCCATACCTAACACAAATAGATAGGGAACTCTTGCAGACGAGGCTGACCAAACTGTTAACAACTCTAGCGAACTGCCCTCCAAAATTTTCGACCAAAAAATATAACTTTGTGGAATATTTTCAAACACTAGGTTCTCGATTCTTAGCTGGGGGAGACCATAACGCAAAAGACCCAAGCTGGGGGGTAAGACTGACCACCCCCACAGGCCTAGAGCTCCAAAAAGCCATGACGGAGCAAAATTATGATCGTCTGTCAACTGGACAACCGACCCACTGGCTTACTGATAGAAACAAAGTTCCCGACGTTCTAGATTTCTTCGTTACTAAACTTACATCCGACCAGGGATAATAACGCTAAGCAGTGGCATCGTGTACAAGGAAAAACTTCCCTTTCTTCACAATAAAAAGACAGACTAAACCATCTTTAGAGACAAAATAGACAGAAACCTAAATCTGCGTATATCATTAAGAAACGAGAAAGAAATGGAGGACGCTACAGAGTACTTTACCAAACTAATACAAGACTCTGCCTGGGCGGTTACACCTGAAGCCTTCCCCAAAGAACCGGTCACTAGCTACCCAAGAGCTATCAAAGACAAAATCGCTCATAAAATGAGAATTAGAAGAGCCTGGCAACTAAGCAGGAACCCAATTGATAAAGCGAACCTTAATAGAACCACCCGTGAACTCATAAAACTAATCTACGAATACGATAACAACATCGTGGAGCAGAACTTAGCCAACCTTACCAATACAGCGAGCACTCACTGCTCTCTGTGGAAGGTGAAAAAAAGCAGAGACATTCGCCAATCACTTAGCCGAAGTTTTTACACGTATACCATCCCAACTGAGAAATGAACAAATACTGGAGTTCTCGGAATGTCCATTGCCGATGAAACTTCCAATTAAATGTTTCTCTCCCAGCGAAGTAAAACGTATAATCCTTAAAGAAATCAAGCACTCACAAAACGACCTAAACATGCATCCTCCTCTCGCAAAACTTACACTCAGAGATGCATTCACGGCTAATTTTACATACATTCGCATTCACAAATACTAAAAAAAAATTATACGAACAGCCCGCCGTTACACCTATGAATATAATTGGTTTCAAGCGGAAGTCGTTTGCGTAATAATTATGCACTCATTTTTCCGAGAAACTTCCTATCTGGTATCTCCGACATTGATCGACTGCAAAGATATCTTACATTTGCAGCAACTTGCTTCGGTCGGTCGGCTCGGATTATCTGAAATATTTTTCTTTTTCATTACCGATTATGACTTACAACGACTGATCCGCAGCTGTGAACCGTGTCGAATTATTGTCGAGGGAGTCAATACACTAGGTTACGTACCGTGATTTCGTAAATTTGCCATATTCCGGAATCGATCGATGAATTAGATAAACGAATTTTATTTAATAAAAAAAAATCACATTGAAATTTAACGTTGTCAAAATTGTGTAGTATGTTTGCTGACACGCCACCGAATGATACGACTAATTCTCCGTAGACTCACGTCATTGCTGCTTTATGTCATAAGACATAAAATGTGTGGCTATATTCTCGTGTATCGACTTTGGACAAGAAAGAAAATTACAAACTTGCGAATGTCATGATGAATCGTCAAAACTTACTTCGTCACGTTTGTGCGCTGTCCTGTTGACGTTTGTTATTGCTATAGTTACCCTTGTAATTATAATCGTATTGAAAATTCCAAAATCTTTTTAGCAAACTTTACCGTTGCGGTGACTTGAAAAATTTATAATATGCAAAGTGCAATAACGCTAGTGGACGAAGACGATGAATTATCACTGGAAACGAAAGAATCTTCCGAATCTGCGATTATGATCGAGAGATCTTTCGAATCAGCTAAGAACGTAAAGTCGAAAGACTTGAAAAGATGTCTTCCTTGGAAAAATGAGAAAAAGATTTTCCGCGCTCCACCCGGTGTGATACCCTATCATGTGAAATGGTCGACGGTACGAAGAAAGTCAGGTGCTTTAAAGATCGACTGGACTATTATAGTAGCAAAGAATAACGAGTTAATGGAAATTTTCTTATTTTCTTTCTTTAAAAAAGACAATGCACTCTTCAATCGATGGTATTTTTGTCGAAAAAATTGCTACGGTATATTTGGGTATCGGCCAGGTACAAAACTCAAAGTATTACAAAGGACGCCGATCGTGTCTGCAACAAGATCTCATTAGGTTTTTGAACACTCACAAATGTGCACTCGGACGAAAGTTCAATTTGCTTTTCTCTTGCCCCAGTAAGTCGACATAAAATGTTTGATATTCAGGTAATCAACGACTGATCTTCGTGTGGCCGCACAACATGCGAATGCGATCGAGATGTTTGAGTTGGCTTGTGCCATTTGTTCGACGAAGTCTCGCCTGCCTAGTCTGTCTTGGGACTATTCATCTTTGGCCAGGAGAATTCTTGCCGACTAATCTCCCGCCGGCGAAGCCACTTGCCAAGAACCCGGTCAAGTGTGGCATCATCGAACCTCTGTGGGACGATGACAACAACTTTATAAGCTCATCTTAAAAATTCTACAAGATTCCTTCGTTTTCTACCGTTATACATTAAAAAAATACTATTTTGTAGATTTTTATCTTTTTGTACTATTATATTTTCAATTAGAGATATCAAAAACCCTTTGGTAACGTTTAGGATGAATCAATGGTATATACGCAATAATAAACACCCTAGAGTACTCGTACTAAAAAGTCGTGCAGCGATTGCACGGTATAATGTTATACTGGAAATACGGGTTTAGCGGAAGCGTGACTCGGCAGAATCATTTTATCCAAGCCTTGATATACACAGCTGAGATAAATGCCCTTGAACAAGCCCCATCCGCCTATATTTACAAAACAGACATTTTGAAATGTAAGGTGCACCGTCACCGTCTGTATTCAGTCGCTCCAGAGCGATCGTCGTGGCAGCATCGTCGAGTAGTGCACTGCACAACTTAGTTTTCAGTTTATATAGTCGAACAGATAATAGAAAGAACGATGGAGTCTCTTCCATTCGAAACCGTGTTAAAGTAGCGAACTATTCAGGCTGTTTTGTTGTCATATAGTGTATTTCTTCCACGCAGTTTTCGCGCAGGTTCGTTACAAGCTCAGCTGACGATCCATTCGTTTGTTCTTACGTAACGAAAAGTAGTTGCGGTGATGGATCTCACTGTGTTGATCATCGCGGCTGTAGTCGCTCTCGTTCTCTACGCTGCCGGCAGCAGACTGTACCGATTCTACGTGTTTCGTCGGCGGGTAAATAAAATACCCGGACCCGAATATGCGATACCATTTTTCGGCATAGTGGTGCAGTTAATGTCGGTACCGAAAGAAGGCAAGTAACTGCCGCTCATAATATCGCTCAATCGATCAGATAAACGACGAGCTTCTTTAGAATAACAAAACTTTTCTGTACTTCTTCCGCAGGTCGTCTCGATTGGTTGATGAATATAGCCGATCGGTACAAAAATGGATTTATGCGAACTTGGATAGGTTCCATGCCAACGGCTCACATTCGTATTCCAGAGCATATCGAGGTAAAGCCTCCATAATCCAATAACTCTCACGGACTTTGTAATATCATGTTGAACGACCGGCACTTTCATAATTACTATATTTAATCGTTCAGGTGATATTACGCAACACGTCTCAGATTACGAAGTCTAGAGCTTACGACAATTTAGTACCGTGGTTGGGACGTGGATTGTTGACGTCTACCGGTATGTTTGCTCTTCATCGGGATCCTATAAGATTCCATAAGTCTATAAAGTGTATAAAGTATTCTATGTCGAACAACAATTTCAGGAAGTCAATGGTTCCACAACCGGAAATTCATCACACCGGCCTTTCATTTCAGCATACTGGAAGAATTTTCCGAAGTGATGATCGACAAAACGGCGATACTTAAAAGTAACATCGAGCGTGAGATAAAAATTCACGGTGACAAGCCATTTGATATATTTGGATTGTGTTTGAGATGCGCACTGGACATCATATGTGGTATTTATTTTGCATCCCGATAAGTACTATTGTAACTATACTTGTATAAGTGTATTATCATAATCCATGTTACGTGTTTAGAAACAGCAATGGGCACGAATGTCCATGCTCAGGAAGCCATGGAGAAAGGGTATATAGAAGCTGTTAAGACGTAAGTGCCAGAATGAAGAAAACTATGGCAGTTAAAGAATTATACTATTTTTGTGTTACTATTATTATTTCATATTCAGAATTACTACGGGTGCCGTGAATCGATTCTTCAGACCTTGGTTGATGGTAGATTGGATCTTCTACATGACTCCCTCTGGTAAATCCTTCAAGGCGGCGGTCGATATAGCTCATGATTTTTGCACTAGCGTAAGTTACACAACTTTGCATTTTGAATTTGCATATATATACATTGCCTAGCAAGTTGTCGAACCGCAAACTGACCGAGGATAGATAGGGTGGACACACAGGTGTGTTGCTCTGCCATCGGCGAGTTGCGTCCTCACAGCTACCGAGCTTCAGTCTCACAGAGGACTCATTAGGATGTCCGGCTTCTTTGCTTCGCTTCGCTTGCATATGCTCCTGGTTAACTAGTTTCTGAAGAACCCCGCAGGATGGAAAGGTGCGCGCTTTGAGCTGTAGCTGGCTCTGCCGCTCTACGCTAGTGCGTGCGACTGATCCAACGAAGAGCGACGGCCCCACCGGTTGTCGTGTCGGGTCTTACAGGAGACTCTTTAGGGGCTCCGCGTTATTTGCTTCACACATTCTCCTGGCTAACCGTTCACCTGAAATCACATTAGTAACGTGTGAGCCGAGCACGTGTGCTGGCAACTTCGGCTACGAGGACTTGGCGACCGTTGATAACGGACCGAAGCGCGGACACGGCTTGTGGGAAACGAAACGGACTGGAAAAGACGACGACTGTAAAACACGGACTGTTCATTTTTTTTTAAACATTCTGTCTTTTTTGGTTGCAGAAACCAAAAGATGTCGAAAGATTTGCATTGGTCCGTTTCTGGTTGAAGACTGAAATAAAAAATAGCGTACAAAAAAAATACATTTTTTGATAAAATTTTAACCGAAGCTTGACTAGAGATTAGACATTCTACTCACCACATTTCAACTCAATCGGTTAAGGCGTTTTCGAGTTATAGCAGTTTTAATTTTTCGTTTCCAATTTAAACTAACATACATACACACGAACAAGCGGGCGCGCACGCGCTCGCACACCCCCGGACACTTTTTCTATATGTGATTTTTCGATGTTTTGGAACGTTCTGAACACGTTATCATCAAAATCTCGAAACAACTTTTACCACAGCAAAGCTTCCTCTATGAGGAAGGAAAAAGTGTAAAAACTTAGCCAGAAATGTTAATAGAGGATTTTCGATCCCTCCTTCGTTTCCGTAACTCAAGAAGAACCAATCCAGAAACGTACAATCCGTTTTACCATTTTTGTGGTCCGTTTCGTTTCCCAACGGACGTGCCCGTTTTTGGTCCCCTTTTTTAGTTTTTTTTTCCCTAAAAGCAGCCGTCCGTCAACTTGCTAGGGTTGTATTCCAAATATAAAAGTATCTAGTCTGTAGATGATAATATGCAGGTTATCAAGAAAAAGCAAGAGGAACGAAAATCGGGCATTACAGAAAGGAATGATTCGGGAGAGAACGAAGTTACAGGTGAGTTCGATGATTGTCACATACATGAAAAAAGGTCGATGTACAATGTGCGGTTTTAACGTGTTACCAGGAAAACGCAAGAGGAGAGCTTTCTTAGATTTGCTGCTAGAGGCGAACGAAAAAGAAGATAATCCTCTGACGATCGATGAAATTAGGGACCAGACCAATACATTTATGTTTGCGGTGAGTTTGCCCGGGGCACTCGTGATCATAGCCTTGATAGGTCTCGATGACGTTGATCATTCTGTGCATTTATTTTCAGGGACACGACACGACCGGTGCTTTGGTCAGCTGGACCCTTTTCTCTCTTGGTAATGAACTAGATGTGCAGAGAAAAGTACACGAGGAACTTGACGATATTCTCGGCGATGCGGATGATCTTACGACTTTGAAGGAATTACCGAATCTCAAATATCTCGAGAGGGTTATCAAGGAAGTACTGAGACTTTATCCAAGTGCCACCACAATCAGCAGATACCTGGCAGAAGACTTGCAAATAGGTAAATTTTTTGGTGGTAGATTCAGGGAGTAGGACACTTCCTTATTGCGTTATCGACTCCTTTTCGCTTTCGCGCTTTTCAGGTGACTACACAGTTCCCGCAGGTACAACTTTAGCTATTCAAATCTATCAACTACATAGAGACTCAGCGGTATGGCCAAATCCTCAACGCTTCGACCCCGATCGATTTTTGCCAGAGAACGTTAAAACGCGACATCCATATGCATTCGTACCATTCAGTGCGGGTCCACGAAATTGCATAGGGCAAAAGTACGCTATGCTCGAGGCTAAAATTATACTAGCACAAGTATTGAGAAATTTTAGTATAAAGAGCGTTGAGAAACATTCAACGATGAAGAAGTTCAGTGATATCATTCTCAGACCAACCGATGGCATTTACGTTAATATGAAGAAAAGATCGATCGGAGATCAAATTTTTTAGTCAGTATGGTGGAACCTCAATTGTCGAAAGACTTATTATTCGTACCTTCTATTATTCAGTTCCAAGTATTGCGGCAAATTCTCGAGTCCTTATATTGTTGCGCACTACAAACAACGAGCCAATTCACGCATGCTGAAAGTCACATGCAATCATATAGTATGACTGTGCATTAGGGTGTGCGTTATTTCCCACATTGATTTTATATAATCAATACAAGTAGAAGAAAAGAAAAATGCCAAATGAACTCGTGCCGTGTTTTTCGTAATTTTTTTAATAATTGCAATATAATATGATTAAAACTATATTCTCTATCGAGAATTTAAAAATACCGTTATCAAATTAAGTTAAATATTTTTTTTTTATAGATAATTAATATCTAACCTCTTAGTGTACCCAAACTATTGACTTAACAGATGGTTTATTGTCAATCCTGTCACAATGGATTCGTATATGAATTTAGGAAATCCTATGGTTTTTTTGGTTGAAACAACTGACTTAATCAGTGGGAATAAAGTGCGGGAAAATAAGTAAGTGTTAAAGTTATCATTTTATTATACTAAAGAAACTAAGAAAATACTTGTGAAAAGTTTTTGACTAGTTATGAATGGAGTGTTAAATTTTTGGAGTATGGCTGCAATTCCAGTGCAATATAATGCAAGATGTGTAGCCAAATTAGAAAAACTCTACAAGTACAGAAGTGCTTAAGAAAAACAAATGCAGAGTTTAAACAAGAATTTTCAGGTTATTTAAACGAATTATTTGATATCGTATACGTTGAAGTTCAAAGTACAGTCAACAGTCAACAGTATCAAAGAACAGTGAGAACATATAATTTGTACATTTATTAACGAGACAAATATTCCAGTGAAACGGTTGGTAAGTTGCGGTTGGATTATAAGTTGTGGTTAAAATTCAATTGTCAGGGCTTGGGAAAAATATTGTAATTGATCCGTAAAATATTTCATGATTACTTCATTGTCTAATTAATTTCAGAAAACCTGATTTTTGAAGAAGACGAATATATCACCTTGGTTCAATCTCAATCTATTAATGAAGACGAAATTAGTGTCAATGTAGATTCAACAATTACCGATGATCGATCAATTTCGAGTATTGATCAAATTATATCTTTAAACAAAATTACGTACTTAGTAAAAGTATGACAGTAGTAGTTTTTTATTATTTATGTTAGATCTGACATTACCACCGAGTTCAAAAAGCACGATAAGTGAGAATATTTTGAGTGGTGAAACAAGATCTACGTCTCAACCACGCACATCATCGTTAACATTCGAATTACAAGGGCGAAATCATGGACCAAAGAATGAAAGACGAACAATAAATAGTCTTACTGAAGATGTGGTTGCGACGTTACACAGTTGTAGAATTTTTTATAGGAATTCTGTACAAGTGATATCATCGATAGCGACAGCTCTCGGAAATGATACTAATGATTTAATTCTCAATAAAACTTCTTTTAATGAGTATAGATAAAAAATCAGAAAAGATACTGCTGAAAAAATGAAAATAAGATTTCTGACATTGATGTCGGTGCTGCGGTTATCCATTAAGATGGGCTAGTGAAGTTCTTCACGTTTGGATTTTATCGGACAACTGAATCGGAAATTGTCGGAAGAACTGGGGAGAACTGGCGTTACGAAAAATGGAAGGGATTTTTATATGATCTGGTTAGAGCGGGATAATTGGTGGAGGGAGGATCTTTGGGAGGTGGAAGACATGCGACTCTGCTTTCGAGTAGATGGTCAGTAGTAATTCGCACGGATCAGTTTTTGTGTTTGGTAAGTATGATTCGTACGTGACTTGGCTTCCTAGAAATTTGATGCAGTGGGATTTATTTTCGCAAAGTGCTGTCAAGCTGAGTGTGATATTTTTCCGGGTCTTCGTGTGCGCGGGTGGATTACGCGGGGTATATGGAATGGAGATATTCGGTTTAGAGGCATGTGGAAAGGAAGGGTTCTACTTACAGTGGGGACGGGGGTTCAAAAAACGGAGGATCTCTTTATCGACAAAAATTGCGAGACGTGACAATAGCTTCTAATCTTGGTTGGCGGAATAGCGCGGCGATACACCTACAACAAATGTTACAAACTGAGCTTTTGCATTTACCATTGCACGACATGTACGAAATAGTATTATTTTGTATTTTCATGACTAAAATACTTGTCACAGAAGGACCAAATGTTAACTATTAACTATTCAAGAGCTTTCAAGAAAAGTTTAAAAATGAATTAGTCGGTAATAAAACTAATAAAAAATTATTAGTCTAAGTTAAAGAAATTAATCATAAAATTAAACATCTTCTGGATACAATTCTGCCTCGTGATGACTACAAGGAGCTCCTAGAGTTATGCCAAATATTTCTTGGTACCATGGATACTGATCAAGTGAAATTCCACAAGTCAGGAGCGTTTCACCACGCCCGCTGGATGGCTTAACCGATTTATTTGCTAAAGTTTATATTTTTCGAGATATTGTTGATTTAGACGATGCTCCCAAAGGAAATCTTTTAAATATTTGTCTATTTATTGTATTTATTTATGGACCGTTTTTGTTTGAAGCGCCTCTCGCGGCGTTGGCTCCAAATCAAGATTTATGGTTCTTGAAAGCTGTGTACCATTATAAAACAATAGACAAAGAATTATCTAATATTGTTTTAAATAAATTTAAAAACCACCTGTGGTATTTAGCTAGTGAAACAGCTGTTCTTTCATTTTTCGATTCAACCATATCTATTTCCATCAGACAAAAGATGGTCAAGGCTTTAAAGAAAAGATTACTGATTAAAGTAGAATGCAAATAGCTTGGAGATCACGAAAAAGCACATAGGAAAGTCTCTCGATATTCGGCCCGGAACGATTCATTAACACCATTATCGTATTAGCAGTGCCATCTGGCTACTTCAGCCGTAAGCAAGAAACGCGTGGGCGGCGTACCACATTCTCTCAGCGGATAATAGAACGGCTGGTGCAACAGGGAGTTGGCGGATAGAATACAGAACTCGACGAGACAGCGTGCAAGTGTAGTCGGGGAAGGGAGCGTAAGCGATATTTAAAGGTCCTGACGTGAACTACCCGAGTGCGCGCGCAATGAACCAAGCCCCAGTATCGTGTATCCCTGCCGGGAAGATGTCAAAGGCCAAGAAGGTCCTCGATGAGGCTCGGGAAATCCAAAATCCCGAGCTTGATCTCGCCGACAAGGGCATTTCTACGTTCGAGGAGGTACCAGGATTGCGTGAGTATCTTCTGCTCCCTATTTGTCCGGCGGAATTCTCCACCACGCCAAATTTGGCATGTTGTCGCAACTGGTTTTTTTGGAACGAGGAGAGGACAGTCGGCCATTAGCCGTCTGTGTGGTGGGCGTGGTTACGCATGCGTCACTTTACTCCACGTAAATTCAAAACACTTTGGTCTTCCAAATATATTCGATTGACGCTAAAATCAATGAAATATAAATAAATTAAGTTACTCAACACTTTTTCATGTTTTACTGTTCTGCGAATAATCTGGTATATGTAGTGAAATTTCATTGTTTGATTTTGGTTTTCTCATAGAGGACACTGTCATTACAATACAGTCAGGGAAAACCTGGAAATGTCAGAATATTTTTTAGTGTCAAGGAAATCAGGAAAATATAAGGGAATAAAACATCAGTCAAGGAAAACGCGAAATATCGAATCGAAAAAAAGTGTTTAAGCGAATCGTTTTTATTGCGTACTAACGGAAAAAGGGATGGGCTAAAGTCTGTTGTTGTTGTTTCTTAAGACATATCAAATAGGTAAACAAACAATGTTCAATCCGTAATCGCGATTACACATTCATTACACCTATTAATAATCGGGCATTCCAACGTCCGTTAAATCGGCAAATATAGATAAATATCCTCGAGCAGTGGAGCACAGCAGAACTTGTAACAAATTCAAAATGAGAAGCTTCTTTCAATGAAACAATTATGGCGTTGAAGGAAGAAAAATAATTCTTATGTTACGTTATTTATTCCTCCCAACGATATAATTTAATTTGACAATATAAAAAACTTAATACTGAACATATGCAGTATTCACAATTCTGAAAAGTTTATCAGAGAAATCTTCGAAAATTTAGGGAAATGATAGGGAATTTTTTCGTCATATTGGGCGGCCAACCTTTGCAGTAACGCATGTAGGGCATCACATAAAACTTTTTAAATAACTTAACAATTACGAGGTCTTAATAACTTTAAGCGGTTGAATCTATTTTCACTAAATTGAACTCCATAGACTGTACATCACAGAACTCTATACTTCCATGTTTAGTAAAACTAGACTACCTGGAGTAACAAAAAAATTGAAACAAGGGAAAAAATAGACCGACCTTTAAAACGGATGTAGGATCTGTGTTCGGCACGAGAAATACGTAGAACTATGTTGCAATTTTTTTTCTGGTTTTTCAATTTTTACTCGAGAACTAGAAATGACCCCGCTTTATCTAATCATTTTAACACCATCGGATCCATCATCTTTGTATTTATGCCGTAGAACGCCGTAGTCATCTGGATATTCGCGATGCCATCGAGAAGTAAAGAAATGGCTGTTTAAAAATATGCAAAATTAATAATTTTTCAATTTTGACTGTGAAAATTACAGACAAACTTTTTTCGTTAATCGTCACTATAGAACCCTATTCTATATAATTCTTCATGGTGATCATAAAGCTATGAGCTATTTATCCATAAATAAATATTTGATCAAGAAAATAGCGTCCAAAGTAGAGTGCTAATTTTTTTTTATTTGAAAAATTCAAAATAACATAAAATTAAAATGATTCGATCAGTTCTTTTGAAATTTTAATGAGATCTGAAGGTGATCATATTCCATCTGTGTACGCGTTTTTATCAGACCATTTTTAATTTCCGAAGAAATTAAAAATGGTGTAAAAATAACTGAACATTTTTTTTTACGAAATGTTGACCAAAGGTTGATTATTGATCACACATGATGGGTGCCAAATTTCAGCTCTAGTAGTCAAGGCGTCCTTAAGTATAGTCATGTCACACACATGCCCCCCCCCCCCCTCCCGCACATATTCAGGACGTTTTTTCCAATTGTGAATTGATAAAAATCGCAAAAACAATTTTTTTTATTATAGCATCCTCTCCTATGAAGAAGCAAGAAATTTTAAAAGCTTATCGCTAGAATAAAATTTGCCACAATTTAATGTCAACCATACCATTAATATGCAGTTTGAAAGTGTTGTCAGTTTAGTTACAATTCAAAATAACACGATCTAGGATTTAAAAAAATGTAATATTACAATCGATGCGTGATTAATGAAATTCTTAGTAATCTGGTGAATGTTGTTTCAGTGAATATGTTGAACATAACGAGGTTAACGTTAAGTCACAACAAAATCCAAGGTACTTTAAATTTTCACATTATGTTATAAAGATTATTTTGTCTTTAATCATAAAAATAATGAATGAATGTGCTTTTTGATAGTCGTGCCACCGGGTCTTGCGAATTTAGTCAATTTGGAGATACTCAACCTCTTCAACAATCACATTACCGAACTTCCGATTTCATTGTCACAGATGCCAAAATTGAGGATTTTAAATGTCGGGTATGTACTTCAAAAGAGATTGATTTTTCTGTAGATGGAGCTCCATTCAGACGAACTTCGATCTATCGAAATAATTAAACTTTATGCTCAGTACTATTTTGTCTCGATACATTTTTTGTTCTTGTTAGGATGAACCGACTGGATGTACTCCCACGTGGATTCGGGGCATTCCCTGTTCTCGAAGTTCTCGACCTAACTTACAACAATCTGAACGAAAAACAACTACCCGGAAACTTTTTTATGATGGGTAAGAAAAAACAACTAAACAACAATATAACGAAAAATTTTTGTATCAGTTAATGACGACTTTTGTCTATGCTGCAGAAACGCTGAGGGCATTGTACTTAGCGGACAACGATTTTGAATATCTTCCACCGGAAATAGGCCAATTGAAGAATCTTCAAATCGTAAGGAATAAATGCCTTATTATATTGCTTCCATCCTGCCAGAACCCGAAAGCAAAACAACCATTATTTACCAGGCCTCGTTGGCAACAAAAAATCTGATTAATATTTCTTATGGTAGCTGGCCATTTTTAGTTATAAGCAGATGCTTGCATGTACTAATTTGTAATAATTTGATTTGACTTTCCAACCTTGGAACCCTTAACAAAAATTAATTATAGTTTTTATTATCGATTGCAGTACTTTACGGGGCTATTTCTCAACGCTGAGTGAAATAACTCCTGGCCGACCAATCCTGGTTCGATATGTAACAAAAATTCTAATCAATTTTTTGTAAGGATATTGGTATTTACAGTCAAAAGAAAAGACTCCCCGAGACCTGATATGACATGCGATTTCAACAAGACTTTCTGTTTGATCTGATATGCCACCACTCGTGAAATAAAGTTGATTATAGTTTTTATTGTGGGGAGCAGTATTTCACATCCTCTTAACATCATCCGAGATTTACCAAATCCTTGATAAGATAATTAATGTTTTTTTTGTTTAGTTGGTGCTAAGGGAAAACGATCTCATCGAGTTGCCAAAAGAAATTGGTGAGCTTAGTCGACTTCGCGAACTCCACATTCAGGGCAATCGATTGACCGTCCTACCACCGGAAATAGGTACAGAGCCCTAAGAACCCACCTGACTGTGACAATATCATAAATTACAATTTTATAAAAACATGACGGTGTTCGGTCTTGAAAAAAATAATTCTATATATAGCCGTAAATGAACCATATATTATTATTTCCCCGCCAAAAATCACAACTAGTACAAAAGGTATCACAAATAGTTGTTGTGTAGAGTAAAAATGGCGTATGAAATTGATAAGTCTGTTTGCCACATAAACGTTGTAAACAAATCAACAGTGGTCAATTTTATGTGTACATTTTATTTTCTTATGTTACAAATTTTCTTCTTTTCGTGCTTCATATTTTACAAGTTAAACGATGAATTACATTTTTCGGAAACTCAGCAAAAAAAAAAATAAATACAGCTACAGAGACTACGTCGTTTAAAAAATAGTTCAACCCCGCTATATAAAAGGTTTTTTATTTTTAGAAAGAAAGATTTTATTTTCCCGCAACACTGATTTTCATAAGACGTTACTGTTACTGTTGGGAGAATGTGTTTGGTGGGAAACATTTATAATCGGGACGAGTATTGAATTCGTTTTCGGGAGTATATCTGATTCGATCCTGTATTACAGGTAATCTTGACATGGTGAGCAACAAAGCAGTATTCAGAATGGAATTCAATCCCTGGGTGACGCCGATCGGCGATCAACTGCAAGTCGGCATTTCACACGTTATGGATTACATTCGATCTGAGACATACAAATAGTGAGTAAACCAATCAGAATACCCTATATTCTTATGGTGTATAACAATATTTGGAGAACAAAGCATTATTGAAAATTATCTGTGCTATTACCACTTCAAGGAACAAAACACAATGTTTTGTAATAATGTAACATTTGAATTTGTATAAAATAATTTTTTTTTTTAGCGTTTACAATCGTCATCAAAATGCTAAGGGACCGCCGCCAGCTATCGAGAACGACAAAAGCAAGAAAATCTCACGAGCACGTTGAATCATCGTGCTGGTCAGAATCAAGTTTTTAAACTTATTCGTACAGCAACGCCTGACACATAAAATAAGGTTCAACTTAATTTAACGGTATTTTTAACACTATCGTCACCGGACGTCCGCTATGTTGAATAACGATAACTTTCTGCGGGACCACCGCATCCCGACATAAATACGTGACTTGCGTGAGTGTTTGTTTATTAAGATCGGAGACTGAAGGGATACATTTCTTTTAGCGAAACAGCAAATTTTGGCAATTTTCAAACTTTCCGTTTAAGTTTAAAAGTATCCGTTCCGTTTAATTTATATTTACGTTGAAAAATTTCGCATCTGACTTTATACTGCCAATTATGCAATTTTGCCATCGCATAGAAAAACCGAATGGTGCCTTAATACTTCATATACCTCCAATTTACAAAAAGTCGTTTAATATTAAATCTCGTTCAAAGTTGTTCATTATCGGTGAATACTTATATGATATTCTTTATATCGCCATAACAGATTTAATATTATATTATAATGTAGTTGAAATATACATAGTCATTAATTTTGATCGTTGACTTATTTACATAATTTAAACGGTACAAACATTTTTTTATGAAAATATAATCATTATTTCCAAACAGTTAAACTCTTGTGAGAATTATGAGCGCTGACGATGATAATCTATGAACTGTTAATTCCTTTTTACGTTAGAGTGTATATATGATTACAGAAATAGAACGTTTGTCCATTTTGGCACGAGACACTTGAACTATTATTTGAATCACGTAAGGGCTATCCGTCAGGTACATGCACTCCCAAAACAGATGGATTAAAAATATATATAACGCTGTTAAATTCCTAATATGTTAAAAAAAACGGCATTTCACACAGAATACACGTGATCTTTAGCCGTTTCAGTTTTACTTCTTTACTGTGAAATATTCACACATATTTGAGTAATGATTAATTTAATGAAGCTCTTTTTTGCAACCATTTTCGTCATATGATAGTCGATGTATTTAGTCACAAAAATTGAGGTTATTGGGAGAAAAAATTTCAAAAAGTGCTATATAATTATAATAATAAAAATATCGCAGTACTTTTCGATTTAACTTTTTTTAACTTTTTAACTTTTTAATTTTTTAACTTTTTTGGAAATCGACACTTTTTCAACAGACTGCTAAGTTTTCAATTCTAAAGATTTGAAAAAAGCAATCGCTATTTCTATAGTTTTATTATTGTGGTACAGGTACACATTTTCTTCAGTACTTTCGTATCATCACATGTGCCAAAAAAAATGTGCACTGACTGATAATTCAAGGGCTGCAGCGCATTTACTATATTAACATTCACTCCGATATGTGGAGACATCTGTTAATAAAAAATATAAGACTCTCTGAACACGCGTAAGAAAAAAAAATAATGAATCTGTCTTTTGAATGCCACCCTCGGGCATAGTCCCAATCAATGGCGCAATAAAAAACGCCAACGTTTTACGATAAACAGTAATCTAAATTATGCCTATTGACGAATTTATAAATAAATGAAAATACTTACGCAATAAATATGTAATCGATGACTACTGTGTGATCGAATCCTTCGTGTGAACGGACGAAAAAAATACGACACCAGCTCAATAATCGTCCACCGGATTGTTCTCATCCTCGTCATCCGTGTACTCGCACTCTTCTATAAGTCGTGTCAGCTCAGCATCGTGTTCGTGGCTCTCGTTCTCCAATAAATCCGAGTCACCTTCCATGAATTTCGCAAATCTGAAATTTTAAAATTTGTTTTACTCCGGCACAAGCGCTTACTAAAAACGGCGTATATGGTTTCACTATTCTTATCGTATCATCTAGCTTTACCTGATCGGATCTTTCAATCTCAGTACAGTTTTCCATTGATTGCAATCTGGACTAGAACAGAATTCACGCAAGTGCGTCAATGCCTTTTTCGTTTCTCTTATACCCTCTTTGCGATACTCATTTTCCGTTAGTAATCTTCGACGTTCCGGGAATACTTTTTTCCTAATTGTGAATAACGATATAGAGTAAAATCGAAATATATGAAACAAGTTCATGTAAAGAAACTAGTGTGCCTTGAACAGCAATTTTTCTTCACGCCTCAAAAGGTAACTACTATGAAAATGGAGATGTAGCAAATCACCAATGACAGAAATGTTGGAAAAAAAACAATACAATAATCTCGTGAGTACTTTGAAGCAATAATTTGATTTAATTGTAATAATTAAAAATTAATTTTCAAAAATAATTTGAAAAAATTGTAGGTGACCATGCGAAGGTGTGTATTCTTTTAAACCGACAACTTATCGAATCATTAAATTTTAATATTTGAATAATCTTGTCAAAACATGTATTCTTAGAAATTCTTGCTTTTCTGACCTGATTTCTAAGCGTTACACTAAAAAAAATTACTCCCAAGATAATTACACTTATCCTTCAGTAGTCCTTCAAAGATTCAACCCAAACTGTAGATACAATCATGGGATGTACATAAGTTCATCTTGAAACGGATCTGAGTGTCAGAAGCTTTCGTGCAATGACTCCACAAAATTTCTTTTGGGAAATAGTGACTTTCAACAAAGTACTATCTATGATTGGTACCGCGATTTGGAATTTTATGACTTGGTTAATATATAAATAATAATTTCAAAGAGCGAATTTCGATCAATGTCATAGAATACATAAATAAACAAAGCCAAACGCAAAGTTATAGCTAAAAAAAATTACTTTCTCTTAACATTCTGCTTTGTCCAATTTTTCGAGGTATCATGCTAAATCATCTGAGATAAATAGTTCAATAGTAATATTTTACAACAATATTGAACAGTATTTGACTTTTATAGGACTTTAGAATATTAGAATTTGACAAAAAATCTGTACTAAGTTCTTTATCCAAGTCTTGTTAGCACACATACACTTTATTACATATTTTCAACTATTCCGTATTGGTCGGCTTATCACCGAAAATAATAATTATCATGATTGCTCCAAACATAATAGGTTTTTTTATTATCCAAAGTTTACAGAATTAACTAGTGTGTAGAAAAGGATTACGAAAATAGACAACTTTGATTTAATGGTAATGAAGTGAGTAGCACCCCAGTCCCACCCAAGCGAACTCACAGCAAGAGAATTTCAGTCTACAAAGAAACACAAAGGAACTAAATCAGTTGAACGTCGATTCAACCAATGTATTTTGCGGAATGCATACTCACCAATATTGGCGCCCCTTGTGTATCACAACAATCGGAAAGTTATAGAGAAGTACGAGAATCACACAAGCGGCGAACGACGCCTCACGAAAATTGCTGCTGTAATACACCGATCCCAAACCGAATACCTAAACGGTGGAAAATCATTGTTAGGTACATTTTATTGAAGAATATGTCTAATTAACGATATTCGTGTGTGTTCCAGACAAACGTCAAGAGTTACCTGCAAAGACCACTGAATAATTTTCTTCGTTCGTGTATTCGTCACCGGTCCAAAACGATAACATATGCCGAAGCTCACAAGAGACGTTACCAGGATGTACCACAGTACCCAATTGCTGTATTGTAGTACTATAAGTTGAGCATTTTCCCAGAGAACTTGAGCTAGCCAAAAACTCATTGTCCATCCTGTAGCAACCATAAGGTACATGGCTTTCCCCTTGTAAAGGTAAGAAAAAACAGTGACACCTTATTACAAATAAAAATTGAATACACTGGGGTAAATTATAATATCAAGAACAGGGAGAAAAAAATTTTCAAATGCTGAATGATTGATCGTTTAGATTTGGCTGCTTTATGTTTTAATAGGCCAGTGAACCATCCGCGAAACTTAATTATTGCTAATGTTCATTTGTTGTGTTAAAAATGTCGAATAATATGTCTTCAACATTGATCGGCTGTCCGCGACAATAAAATATAACTTGGTGTTCGAGAAAAATAACGATCTGTGGTTGTTTCTAGGGCAATTATGGTAATCTGCAATACACAAATTAAAATACACCTTCGAGGAACTTATAAAAAATGTTGAATAAGTTACTTTTTCGAAATCTTAATAATTGCGAATGTAAAAACATGCCCATCAATTTTCTTTTTCTGCAGACCTGAATTTCTGCAATTCTCAAAATTTCAAAGAAGTATTCGGTCGCTCAATAATTTTGATTATTATCTTAAAGGCATAATTTATTATTTTTTATACTTTCCGAATCTCGGAGAGCTCTATTGAATTAACAATTGCTTCATTAACTATGAAAAGTTTGGAATAAAAAATAATTTCTTAGAAAATAAAGTCAGTAAAGATTATGTGTGAACTGTATATAGAGAATTCTGATCTAGTGACTTCACTCCCTGCCTTAAAGCACATATTTAAAAACTGGCCTGGTGTCTTAGGCGTTAAAGCTTGTGCTTTTCAGAAAACTTTATCGATAATTGTGGAATCTCAACAGATAATCAGTGCTGATTAGCAGGGAATTCCTGGTCTATTACGATTTTAATATACTCACTCTTGGGAGAACCAATTTACTAGCGAACCAGATGAGTATGACAATGGAAGTGCTGACACCCAGAGCAACGCCGCATATGTAATAAAATATGCTGTTTTTACTCAATTTTTGAGCGCTCCAGAACAGAATGATTCCTACGGCCAATGCCGCTACCTTCCACGGATCAATCCCTGAAAAATTTGACAATATATTTTAACGATAAATTAATTCCGCATGTTCGAACTTTGCGCGCGATAATACTAACTTAATTGTGTCATCGACATCTTGTAATAAAATTGATTATACGGATGGGTATAGATTCCGATACATATATCCTCAAAAGGATCGATCCTTAGCTGCTTGCTCTTCTTTGTTCCCAGCCAATTGAACTTCCATGAGCGTTGATTCTCATCGTGCTTTTCCATCACTTCTTTTGGAGTTTTACCGTCATACAAGTCGTATGTATCCAAATTCGTGTCGAGATTAATCTAAACAATTTTTTTTTCATTAATATTTATTTGTATCAACGTTAAAAGCTTTGTAGCAAAAAATAGACTCAATAATCTCCTAAATTTTACTTGTGTTGAAGTGTATTACGTAAGTCACTGATTCTTCTTCGGAAAACGGTTGGCAGCTAAATAGTTCAGGTAAAATATTTGAATGATGTTTTCCCTGTCTGACATCTCTAAATGAATTCATGTAATTCGCTACCAGTAAACATGTACTAGAATTTACATAAAGCATCTACCAGAAAAGAAGCTATTACTTGTCAAGATGAAACTGCAATACATTTTTCACTTACAACAAAAAATGGACATAAATCCTCAGATTTAAAGATGTACACTGACTTATTTTTTTGTAAATTTATTGACAAAAATAATAATGTGACTATCCTACAATATGCAACAATTTATAAGGTTACTGATTCTTAACATTGTGTTCTATACTTAAGAATTGGCCACATACTTCACCTCGAACATTTCGATTGCTTCAATAACTTTCTGCTGATGCAATAAAGTGTTTGAGATGATGAACAAAGCCAAGGAAAGTAATTCTCTAAATCAACATTGAACTTTCGAATAGTATATTTCTTGTACCCTTTCAGTAACATGTTGCTGGTGTTCCTATGCATTTACCTTATAATAAAAATTTAAAAAAGAGCACGCTTACATTTATTTTTAGTTCAATTTTCACGACAATACAATATTTATCAAAAATTCTATTTCAAACGTTTTTACTTTTATTTCATTAAAAGTAACTTCGTTCTGTTGTTTCTCGTAAAAAAATGTGGACGTTATTCCGTGGAATGTGAACTTGGAGAAAATTTTATTAGTTTTCTTAAACGGTAATGTAAATAAATCGACATCATATTTTTTTACAATTGCTTTGTCAAGGATTGTTGCTGAATAAATAAAATTAATGAAATTGAGGTTAAGAGCTGAATACTGAGTAAGAAATGTTTTTTGTCTCTGCAGTAGAGCGTGTCAGAAAAGTTACTCGGCACAGATGTTCCTTGCCAAAAAATTATTGGTCGAAATAAAAAAATATTACACGACCTTGGTGCTTTAGGGATAAATGGCAAAAAAATAATGGGAACTAAAATTAGTATGGAAGAGCGAGTGCCTCCTTGGATAAAAGTGTGCTGAATCGAAGATTGAATTTGATTGACAAGAATTTTTACCAAAACTCTAAAAAATTTCTAGTGTAGTAACTCATCATTTTTTAAAGATATTACCTGGCAGTTCATTTTCCTATAAAATGATTTGTATAATCCTCTCAATGACAATCAACTATTTTAAAATATGGCGTGTATGCAATCAGCATCGTCATGTCATTAAGTGACCGTGTACATTTTGTTAAACTACAATCTACTTGTTTCTGAATGATGCCATGTACAATTTTCCAAAAGTGAATTCCAGCTAAGTCTTTATATGGTTCATGCAATACAAATAATTCTTGATGTATGTACTTTTTTTTAACAAATTTGGGACTTTTGTTTGTTGTTTATTATGTTATGGAGCTATATTATATTTCCAATTTCACTATTTTCCATGTGTACTGCATTGTACTGAAGGATCATCGTCAATAAATCGTTATCCACCTGTGCAGAGTCTGATTAAATAGAGAATAATAAATAATAGACTTACAATGAGCGTTTTCCAAATGTGAATGAGATATTTTGACTTGGCATCATGACAGAATATACGTAGACCTGGTTTAGTATTTTCCACGGATTCCCCGGGTTCCATAAAGTGTACTGTAATAAAAAAAATATATGTAATTGAACGAACTTTAATGAAAAATAAAGGTACCGGCTTTTAGCACGACGCGTGAAAGCAATTTTGAGGTTAAGATTTAAGGAACTAACGTGAGTCTGACGAAGGTACTCCGGCGAAAGTTTGATGAAATAGTACGAATATCAGGAACGGCCAGCAGCCGCCTCGTACTTTCTTCATTGAGAAAAAATTATTTTATCACAGCATCAACGAAATAATAATGTAAGTACAGCGAACGGAGCTAAACGCTACTACGATCATCACGCTCTTATCTCCGTGCGGTCCGAGCGATGCTGGACGATTCGAAAGTTTCGGAGCACAGCCATCACAGCTGTAAGAACATCTGTCATAAGACACAGAAAAAGCCCGTGAAAATCGTGAACAACTACACAGCTCGATAAACCCAACCCTGAGACGCTTTTGTCTCTTCAGTCGTGTCGAGACTCGTTTACGTCGCGTCAGACGAGAACGAAATAAATATCGAATCGAAGAAATGTGCCGGTGAAGCTCCATGTTTGTTTGGCACAAGTTCCGTAGCTATGAGTCAATTCATAACGATACAAGGTGAGCAATCAATCGGATTATTTTGTAAGGATGTACATTAACGCGTAACCTCCTGTACCAAACACGGATTTCACAGTTATATCTCTGTTAAGGTTCCATAGAAACATTCGCGCAGAGCATGATAATATTTTTTGAAGAAGTTGTCATGATATTTTCTTGCGAATAATGAAATTATTTTCTGTTCATCTGAAGTTTTTTGTTTTTATTCCATATTGAAAAGATTCGGGTATTTTTTAATATATTTACAACATCGATTCTAATTTCATTTACGTATTCGCATGATCCGATACGCGAATATACCGGAAATTGATTTTTATTTATAGAACAATGAAGAACGGAAAATGGCGAACGTCGAAGATTAAACCGTTCGTAATAACATCATTGCCCGTAAATGTGTTGTAAATAATAACCAGAGAATCGCGTTAGACGCGATGTATCGTCGGTAACTGTTTTATTTTATCAGAAGAAAAAAATTATCTTCCATGTCATAAAAAAAATTCGCTGGATTTATTGAAGAAGAATCATTAACGTAAACTTTTTAAAAATATTTAAATGAGAATGTTCACACGCTGTACTTACTTATTTTATATCAATTACATAGTCATAGTCAAGAACAAACTAAAATTATGAATGCTACTTCTAAAGAACTGCATAAAAAATACCCTTGGAGGTGTTGGCGTCAAAATAGTTATACTTTAATATATTTTTGTTATACTTTGTTTCTACATTAGGTAAGAATCCGCCGAATTACTTTCATCTAGTTCGAATTGCTTCGAACTTCTATTTTGAAAACTTGTAAAAACGATTTTGTGAACCTTGGTACCAAATGGAGTTTACTGTGCCGCGAACAATTCCGTGAATTGTTTAGTAAGACAATAATACGATCTCCATAATTATATACTAACAACAATGACGCATTGGTATAAATTTGATGTATTAGCAATTGAATTTGTATTTATTTTTCGTTCACTTGGATCTGCCAAGGATTACGGTTAATATTTCTCCCGTCGTTGTTTCTTCTAGTTGGACAATGTGGAAATCAAATAGGAGAGGCATTTTGGCCTCTCGTATTGCACGAGTATGGCATACAGACTTTCAGCGGTGGAATAAACCTGCTCAAGACCCAGAGGGATTATGTAAAATATGCCGACGAACTTTCTGACGCTTTCAACAGCTTTTTTCATGTACCAGAGAATGCCGGGAAATTATCATTCAAAAAATTGGGAGATTTGAATGCTGCCAAAATCAAAGCAAGGGTAAGGATATAAGTACTGAAAGGCAATAAGTTTCGGTGCAAAGGTAAATTTTACCATATTTGTTTACTACTTTAAAGAGCAATAGCGGTGATGGTGTGAATTATCTTTCGGAACTCGATACAAAATAATAATGTTTTTGTGTGATCAATATTTTCTGAGATATACTGATATTTATGAAAAAATACAAAAATGTAAGAAGTGCACTTTCAGAATCTTAAAATAACTACAGAAGTCGCTCTCGAGTAGGATGATAAACTTAAAAATTTGGAAAAAAAAACATCCGAAAGGTCAAGCGAAAAAGTGACCCGTTTAATATAGAATGCCCCATGTATGGAAAAAAGGGGCAATATGTTGAATTTCAGAACGGTTTGCAGGCAGTTCTTGTGGATATGGAGGATAGCGTTGTATCTAGATTCAAGCAGGGTCCTCTTCGACAATTGTTCGATGAGACTTGTACGGTTGCAAATTATCCTGGCTCTGGCAACAATTGGTAAGAATATATTCAACATTGTGTTAGACGATAAATTAAGAGCTTCGGTAAAAATCGTGTTGTTCTTGTTTTTAGGGCGGTTGGATATTATACTCACGGTTCAGCCTATCGTGACAAGATCGAAGAAGCTATTCGAAGGAGCGCAGAAAGATGCGACGCTCTTCATGGTTTTCTGGTAATGCACTCTCTCGCCGGAGGAACCGGATCTGGCCTGGGAACTTCCACTCTTGGATTACTAAACGACAATTATCCTCGAGTAGACAGATTCGTATCCTGCGTTTATCCTGCTGCCAACCAGGATGTCGTAACAGCTCCTTACAACGTACTATTGGCCACTGCAAAACTCGCCGAAGACGCTACATGCGTATTTCCAGCGGACAATAGCGCACTTCTTGACATATGCAACGTCGATGCACATAAACGTGAAAACAAAGATCAAACGACTTATAATGCCAATTGCAGACCATTCCAGGACATGAACAGTATCATCGTCAATATGCTACTCCATCTGACAAGGTAACGAAGCTGACTGAAAAAATTTAATTGAATACAATTAAATCTAAGTGCATTTGGAAAATGAATCACAATATAAATCGCGAGAAACTTCTTGTTTAAATCAATTAATTTGAATGGGTGGGATTCTTTCAGAATTTCTCCGAGATTCATGTAATATCTTTTTCTCAATAAAAAAAATCATTCCCTGAAGGCATGAGAATGGAATATTTTGCCCAAGCGATACGATGGATGAAATTATTTTATTATCAAAAATGTCTAAGATTCAGTAAGACTAACTGCATAAACATTCTCCGATTTAACCATTGAAGAGGAAACAATTGTGGCAGTACACTCTTCGAGCGATTTATGTGAGAATGTCTGCCCTAACTGTGATCAGGAACGGTGCCATCCACCTAAAAGTTTCTTATTCGCGTGATTTTTTCATATTCGTTTTCTATCTTTCGGCGTTATCGCGCAAATCATGAGAGAGTGGGGTAAATCATTAACGCATTGATCAAACAAGTCATTGATATTATCATTCGGAAAATGTTAAACGAAAATATTATTGATTCAGATTCGAGCCTTTTTTACATTTAATATTCCCGATTTTCTAACAAAAATCATCTCGCAATAAGAAATTCAATTTATCTGATAAATTATTACAACGTGACGGGGAGAATGCAAGAGACATTCAAACAATTCTTTTTAACGAACGTTTGACAATGTTCTCACAAGAGTCGCTTTTTCATTTCTGTCGCGAACGAAAAATAAAAAAATAGGAGAAAAATTGACAAATTTCTTTAATACATTTTTTTTGTGTTCCACTATATCTGATTTGACAGATTTGCGCGGTTTATGCTCGAGTCGGGAAAAATTGGATCAATACAGAAAAACATCTGTCCCTTCAAGAGAAGTTGAGAAAAATATATTCAAATTTATTATGAATTTCTGAAACGGATGGGTCGAGAACACAAAATTTTGTGAAATTGGATCGTAACATTTTCGCTAGTGTACAACAATTTTTTTCCGTTTCTGTAGCGGTGCACGATTTCCCGGAAGCTTGAATATGGACATAAACGAAATTGCCACTAGTCTTGTGGCATATCCGCAATTGCACTATATATTCGGAAGCGTCAGTCCAACTTCTCTCACCGCAGCTCCGATATCGATAGCGCGTGGCCCCAAGTACGTACATACATTTTTTTGCCATCTCTCAAAACTGTCTGCAAAGCTGACGTATCAGCGATGTTTCAGGTTGCTGGACGAGCTGTTTAGCGGTGTGTGGTCGAGAAAAAATCAATTACTGAAAGTTGATCCGCTAAGTCCGAAGTCAGTGATTATCGGAAGTGCCCACATCGCGCGAGGCAACGCGTCTCTGACGGATATGAGAAGAAATATCGAGAGGTTTGTTTTAGGTTTTCAGTGATTGTAAGAAATGCTTAGCACTGACGTGGTGTTTATTAAGATTTCAGACCAAAGCGAAATTTACGAAATGGAGCAAAGAAACAACAAAAGTCGGTCTGTGTTCCGTACCTCCGGCAGGTCACACAGCTTCGCTCTTGTGCCTGCTCAATTCTTCTTCTATGTCTTCGATGCTCAAAGACGCAGTGATACAATTCGATAGACTGTATAAAAAAAAGGTATGTGATTCCTGCCGTATTTAATAAGCTATAAATCTGTGTATGATTTTTGGGGTTCTCTTTTTTGTACTAAAATGGTGAATGGGATTTAAAGAACTTTTAATGGAATTATAATTGTATTGCCCATTGTATGCGTACTCACCATTATGGTAGATAATCATAATGGTAATCGTCATTCAACTTTTAACTTTCAACTCTTACGAGGAAGCCACATAAAATTTTCAACTTTCAGCTTTTTTAAGAGAGCGTTATGAAAGTGTCAATTTTCAACTATGTTTCAACATCAGCAACATATTTAACTTTCGGGTAAAACTGCCGACTTAGGTGATAGAAAGATGAGATAATATATGAGATAGTAGATAATAGATAATAGAATGATGATTATTAATGTTGAATAATGAATATTCAATTTTGTTATATATATTGCAACTGCAGGATGGCACGCATATGATAATTAAAATTGCCTAGAATTTGATCGCTTGTATATGTCGTGCCAATTTAATCATAGAGGTCTTTACTTATATTTTTGTGTATGTGGTTAGTAAGTAAGCCTTTCAAACCTGGTTTATCCATTAATTTTTAAGATACGTATTTCAGTTATTTTTTGAGTTCTGATAACATATATAAGAATGTTTGAAATTGATGTTGAACACGGAAGAATTTGTTTTGAGTAGTGTTATTTTCAAAACTCATTGTCCAATAAGGATAAATAATAACTTTACACTTCGTAGGCTCACGTTCACCATTACCTAGAAGTAAATGGTTTCGAGGAGGCTAAATTTTGTGACACGCGATCGACCGTTCTTTCCGTGTGTGAGCGCTATACAGAATTGCAAACTCAAAAGCCGACAAACGTTCCCCGACTGCAATTGATGTGATACGAATAACTTTATTAAGTTTGTTATTAATTATTATTATTTATTTTATTTTATTAAGTTACATTATTAAGTTTGTTATTCACTAATGTTTATCATAGCATTAATTTAATAAAAATTGTACATATACACATCCATATAGATACATATTATATTAGATATATTATATCTTAGACAAGAACCGAGTTGTGGACAAGAAAAGCATAATAATTTTCGTTTGGTTGTATTTTGCGCAAGTTTAAGTGGTACGGGTGGAAAACTTATATCGGGATATAGATTTATTCCCCGACTCCTGTTACCGTCTACTCAATCGCTAGTGCTTGGCCGAAAGCATGACACCTCAGGCACTCGAGGAGCCAGGTGTCTTTGGACATGCCTGCAAGAATCGTTAGCTCATTTTTTTTTACGTGATAAGTTCTACGCCAATGCGTAAGACTTAGCTAGCCGGTATCTGTGGCAATCCGAATTCATCCACCAAAACGCCATCCTGAAAGAAAAATCAGAGGTGAATGGTAACTACCGCCTATACATATTACTACCTTAATGCCAAACTCTATTTATGTCACATAAAAAACTCAATCCATCGTCACTCAGTGTACGCAGACAGTCGACATTGTGAAAATCATATGAAATATCACGAAAGCAAGTTCATTTATGAAAGAAATTGACATGCGCTCAATAAATGAACCTGTTCTTTAAACAGAAATTTGTTGGCATCGTAAAAAAATTATTTACAGTTTTCGTTATAAACTTCTCTAAAATAACATACCATTTGTACACTATGTAAACATGATAGTCATCTCTGATTTTGATAGTGTATTCGATATTTTTATGTAAAAATTCAAGGTAGCTCTTGCGAAAATATTGATGTTACGCAATGAAGTGAAATACGTTCCCTTTTGCTCTCTCTCGCTTAACCGTGGGACCAATGGCGCTATCTCTCTTACACTTGTGGCTTTGTTAGGGGACTGTCACTTTACCTTAAGGGTATGCTGGAATTTTTGTTTGCTTTTTAATCTAGTTAAAGCATTTTGCCGACGGAATTAGACAATTGTTCTGTTTCGTGTCATGCAACTTTCTAAGAATGACCCAAAAGCTGTGTCCAATCAAATTTTGATTGAAAACGCACAAGGGATTAAGAAAACCGAATATTATTGTTTGTGAGAGGGCATGAATATATGTCACGATTGACGCGTAAGTGGCTCTGCCTCGTGCCTTGCACCATATTGATACCGTTGTCGTCAGCTCTGGTCACCCATGGTCGCATGTCTATAGAGTAAGCGAACGTAGTTTATACTATGCGTTATTATTTTCTGTATCAAGAACACTTCCCGACGGTTTGAGAATATACAGAAAATTTCAAACAAATGGCATGCACGTTAGTTTGACGAGTATGCAAGATTAAACATTTTTCATATCATACAGAATCGAATGCTGTTAACATTGCAGTGGCCATGTTAGTTATTGCGACAATTTATAATATTTATAATATTCGATTTTCTTTATGTCTTAGAAAATTTCGACTGAAAGTCGAGTGCCCACCGAATCGTTCATGTTATTAATGCAGTCCGTTAAAATTTGGAGCATACGCGTCACATAGGAACAAATAGTGGAAGCTAAGGAATCGCTTATTTCAGTTGATTAAACAGGAAGGCCTAGTGTACGCTTGAGCGTTATAGTAAAGCAATTATATTTTTCAATACTTAAATTTTCGAAACTTTGACGATAACCAGTAGTAAATATACCTTGTTCCTAATCGAAGTGGCCCCAGGCTCTTTATCAGGAGCACTCGGAGCCTTGATAGCATCGTCTAGATAGGATGTATCAGTATCCAAAGCGAGATCGTCACCCAGCGCATCCAATTCGGCGGCGAGTTCGTCATCATCGATTTCAGGCATTCCGTAACTGCGTCCCATTGCCTCTTGAACTTCATCCGCCTGTTCCAGCATATCGGCTAGATCATCTTGCATGTCCTGTGAAGAATCAATGTTATTCAAATGTTCTTAAAGAAATAGCCACAATATTTAAAAAAAAAATGTAATTGAAATGTTTTACAAAATTGTGAAAACATTAGGTGAAAGTTCGTTCGATCCAAAGATGGACTTACACCCAATAAAAAAAACTATGTTATCGATACACAGACATAGCATTATGGCTTGCAGGCAAAGAAACATTCATTAAGTGAAACATGAATCTTGTTTTTTCTACAAATTGCTAAGAAATTGTTAGCTATATTCGTTCAATTTTAAAGCTTTAAAATAGCTATATATAACAATACAACATTTTAAAATACAAAAAGCAGGCCCGATATCAAATGGAATATCTCGTTGACAAAATCTCTGGGGAGGAAGCGTAGAATGCTCATCGTCCATACCTCAATGTGATCGATGTTTATATTTTTGAATTCCTTATGCATCTGCTTGACGCCGTCCTTCATGGCGGCGACAGTGGCATGAGTGTCTTTCAAGGTTTGCGTTGCATAGTTAGCCTGTTCCATGTTGAAAGCTTGCTGTCTCAGATTGTCCACCTGAGCCTCGTACATCTTGCGTTGCTTCAGAACACGCATGGCTTTGGCTTTCACTGCATTCTTCGCGGGACCATCCCGCATTTTCACCATTTGGTCCTTGTATTTTTTTAGCTCCGCATCCAAGCGTGCTATCTTTTTCTCCGCAGTGTCAGCCCTCCCATCGACCTGTGGAGAAAACGTGATTGTTATAAAAATTAACCTATGCAATAATACAGTCACTGACAAAGATATGGAATGGTTTTGCAAAACCGTGTACAGGCCGTGCACAAGGGCACCCTTACGGGACATTACAATAACAGAGTATAGCCTCAATTTCGATGCAATATTAAATTAAAGTGCGGAGCGCTCCTTTCAATCTATCTAATCTCGTTTAGTTAAAAAGTCTATACTTTACTTTTTTTTTTAGCACCACTGATGTAGTATTGACAAAATTAAAGTTGTTTTGGTTGTGCGTGACAATTCTAAATATTGAAAGAATTTGCTTCTGGGTATTTGGAGCTGTCACCCTTAAAAAAATCTTTATTACATGTACAGAAGATATTGCTTCATAAGAAGCTTCCTAACAAATATTGCAACAAACTTGACAAAAGCCTGTTTGACCAGGTGGGAAACAGATGTTCGATATACACGCAGTACAGTCACGCAACGCTTTTGCGATGGTATCCAATAAATTTAGAGTAAACTACAAGTTGTCAGTCAACTAAAGGAGAACCTTTTGTAATTCCCTGTTCTTCTACATTTCTGTTTATAACTTGTATTTACTTGACACAAGCAATTGGTTTGCAATTGGTTTGCATAAGGGTGCTGGTCCGTTATTATACGTTAAAACAAATGTTTTTAGTAGTTGTTGTTACAAGATTATGGATAGATCTGGGTTCATAATGAATCACGTTCGGGCACAAGGTCATCGCGTAACCTATGAAATCACCGGAGCTCGTTAGCGAACTTACCCCGGCTATACAGTCGGTAATGCTTGGGCCTGGTTCCTTGGGCTTAGCGCGACCGAATAGTCTGTTCATTTTGACGCTTTATTGCCTCCGATTACGACGACGAACAGCAAAACTCTCGTCGATTTTTTAGAGATGCAACTGTCTAAATTTACTGTACAAACGTCAAACGGTCCGAGACTCTCTGAAACAACTAAATCTTACGTGAGCGTAGCCAAACTACCGACGTAATGCGTACTGTATTGACTCGGTCCACGGCGTTTCGCTCGAGCTCAGAAAATTGTAGAAACATTTTTAAAAATCAAATATCAATATTTGTTGATGATGACATTGAGAAGAAAGAGAAAAAATAATATTTTCAGTGAACGCTTTTAACTGCGAATCTTCTATGAACATTTTTATAATAAAAAACTTTTCAATTGTGCGCGGGAAAATTAAACACTCAGTTTTATCAAAATAAAAATTCTAGTCCATGCGAGCTCCAAAAACGACATTGTAACTCAGGAAACCTTATAATTGGTTTATACGTTACTCAAATTTGAATAAAAGGTTCGTCAATTCAGAATGCTTAGTTGCATGAAACAATGTAGAGTACTTATTAGAAAATTCAATTTATAAATATATTTTTATATCTATCTGTTCCGAACCGGTGGCTGCGAGGCATCAGCAAAATTCCATCATTTGTAGATAATGCCAAAATGAATTCGCAAAAACTCCAATGCATGAAACTTTTGTAATTAGTAGTAGTGGCAACGAAGAGAGTCTATCTTCGTTGGTAGTGGTTCGAACTCGTCGTGGAAAAACATTTGTAGAGTTGACTAAAGCATGACTATTTAAATAGTTATACCAATTATTAGGAATCAAAAGATTTGACAATATTTGTACATCATGTGTACATTGAACGCATCCGACGCGCTTTCAAATCCTTTCAATTCCGGTCATCGTTATGCTAGCCAATTGCCGATTGCGGCAAACACCGCTGCGACATCTTTAAGAAGTTTATCACAGTAAATTAAAAATATAATATTTCCAGAGACTTTGCCAATCGAAGAAGTACATCACGCAGCAGAGAAACAACGATACTTCTTTCGATGAAAATAATAATTCCGTGGCAAAAAAATAGCATTGCTGTAAACGGTTACTCCGGGTTACGAAGAAAAAAAATATATATATCGACGTCGTGAAACATGATAGTTGGCGATAAAAATAATTTTGCTACGATTATTGGCTGTTTGTTGGTCAATCGCATCTTGGTTTTCGTAATTATCTGTTATTTACTCCTGACCCCCTGCAAGTTGTACGATAACAACTCGGCGCAGTCGGTCGTATGTATACCCACGGAGATAATCGGAAGAATATTGATCGACGCTAGAAGGGCGTATAAGATATTTTCGTACACTGCTTGTACATCTTTATGGAATTCAGTCCTCGATGTATTCCAAAGCGCCACTGGCAGTCGAAGAGATTCGGTCGTTCGTTCAGGGTCGCCCCGTCGCCAGACACTTGTTGAACCTCTGAGAGCGCGCACGTTTTTCGTTCTAACCAAACCGGCCTTCGTGGTGTTCGGTCTATACTTGTGAATTTTTCAGCCAAATTATTCAACTAAAAGATAAGCACAATGTCAGGAGGAAAGCTTGGTGAGATTCTTTTTTTTACTATATTATACATATATGATTTTATCGAGATCTACGGGCAAAAAAAGTGGTTATAACAACGCCTGAAAATTGAGAAATATTTTATAGCAGCAAATCGTCACGTGGCCACTCATGCCAACTACTGTCTGCGTTATACCCGCAGTTCTGTTCGCAATAAAATGTAATTTTGTTCAGAAAAATTCGCCACCTGTATCATGACAATAGTAATTCAAGATTAGTGAATAGAGAATTTAGGTGAACTAAAAATTTTATATGGCCAATAGTTTTTATTAGTAGTTGTCAACTATGGCTCCGAGCATGGTCGTATCGTCGCCTCCGTCGATTTCATCAATTATACTGATTACGATACTTTTTTACCTCATTTATAATTTGCTTATTTAGAAAAAAATGTTTTTTTCTTTATTCATGTCGAACAAAAACCTTCAGGATAAATGTCATGACTCGTCAGAGAACCATATGTATGTTCTCAAGATAAACTGTAAGATTCTAGATGGGGCAACAAATTACTCGGGAACAATTTTTTTATTCTTGAGTTCGGCCAACGGTACAGCAGAAATTTGGAATATGTTAATTACCTGTTTTTCATTTCTCTCGCAACTAAATTGAAATAAAAAAACATCAGAAAATGTTCTACAAAAAGTTTCTTGAGGAGTGTTTTTTTGATTAGTAACTGTAGGCAGAGTTTCATAAAACATTCATGCCAGAACAATTTTTTACACTTCATGCGCTGTGTCAAACAGGTACCTGGAGAATGTCATAACTGTTTCGCACAGCTCTTCGAGGTGAAAATTTCATACCCTTTGCGATTTTTATGATGAATGATTTTCTTGTTTTGTTATCTCACCCGAGACTTTTTTAGCGCCAAGTGATAACACTGAACTTTGGCTTTTATAATTTTCATGAAATCTCTATTAATCAATTATTGGACTCCCTCAAACAACAGGATGAACCTGTCATGATAAAGTTTGCAAATTCACTATTTTTCTATTCAGAAAATAGTTATAATTTTGCAAAAACGCTTGTTTATGTGGTAGAAATGTTAATGATCAAGCGCTAAGATCTGCGATGGTTTGTTCCCATCGTTACATAAATGAAAATGTACATTAAAAAAACTCTTAACGGTACTAGATTATGTGCATGAAGATCAGTTTCTGAAATACTAGAATTAATTCTGCCGATTTATAAAATTTGTTAGTTGACTTAAGTTAAGTTTGTTCAGAATTTAAATAGTAATGTTATGATTAGGAGTGATTTTTATTATCGTTTACAGTATTTTTGTCGTAATTACTCAGAAACGCTTTAGAAGTAGATTGACAAGTATATTTTATGATTAACGTTTTTGTGAATCAAAGAAATATAATACATAATACTATAGCATATATGATATCGACAGCATTATGCTAAAAGGGTGAATGGTACCCGCATAGCAACACAATATTTCGGAAATGTGTAAAAAATAGTTTACCAATAGTAATAAATACTTCTGAAATATTTTTTACACATTTTGAATTTCTTTTGTCCGCTGATGAATCTTACATTGAAATATTTCGAAAATATTTCGCAAAGATGTTTGTAAAACATTAGGCTAAATCGATTGAATACATTTTACAAATGGTTTGTAATATTGGTAAAATATTTAATAGATATCTTTCTGAAATACTTAAGTAAAAACGTAAAAAAATATATCTACGAATCATGGTATTTTTTATCTTTCGTTCCTTCTGCACAGTACACATTTGCTAGTATTCTTTTTTAACATATGGTCTCATTGTCAAAAAAAAATGTATGAAAGATTAAGCATATTTCTAAAATATTTTAGAAATATCGTCTTGGAGTATTTTCATAGAATAGTTTGAAATATACTTCCCATATTTTTCAGAAATACTTTGCAAGATTCGAGTTAATGAAAACATTTTTGAAATGTCTTCAAAATACTTCGTGCCATATGGGTATATGTTCTGACAGCTTACATGCTTTTGTAGAATTAAATCTCAATACATAACATAAATAAACCTGAACTGAAAATTGTATATTATTTTTAGATAACTGGTATTAACCAACTGCATACATTAATATATCTAAACGGAGTTTTTAATTTTTTTTGCAGCCTTGTTGAGTGTCTCTGACAAAACAGGCCTTCTTCCACTCGCGCAAAAGTTGCATAATTTCGGGTTGGCCTTGGTAGCATCCGGTGGCACTGCGAAATCTTTGAGGGATGCTGGGCTTCCCGTTAAAGATGTTTCCGACATCACTGGAGCTCCGGAAATGCTGGGAGGTCGAGTGAAGACGCTTCATCCAGCAGTTCACGCAGGTAAATATATATAGCCGGTAATTTTTGTATTTCATCATAATAAAACATAATATGATCGATATGATATGATGTTATTACATTATTTATATATTACATTGATTCGTAGAACAATTACGGGTAAAATAGAGACTGCGAGAAAATTGAGTTTTCCTGCAATCATAGTCAAGATGAATAAATTAAAATTCTGAGATGATCATTACTCACACGCTGTGCTTCAACTATTTTTTTAGAACAAACAGAGATGCTAAAAATATGAGCGAAGAAAGTATTCGATTAGCAAGAAAATACATTTGCAACGATTCATAGGAGAGAGTGCAGAGCGGGACAAATTTCATTATTATATCCGGTATTCCTACAGAAACGCGGGATGGTCTATAAAAAATGTAATGGTTGGCAGGTATCCTGGCGAGATTATCGGACTCCGATCAAGCGGATCTTAAGATGCAAAACTATGACCTCATTCGTGTGGTCGTCTGCAATTTATATCCATTCGTCAATACTATCAGCAAGCCTGGTGTGACTATCGAGGATGCTGTTGAAAACATCGATATCGGAGGCGTGACGCTGTTGAGAGCAGCAGCGAAGAATCACGCTAGGGTCACCGTAATCTGCGACCCTAAAGATTACGAAAAGGTCATCGGAGAATTAGAAACCTCTTCTGACAAGGATACATCCCTTGCCACTAGGTACAGTGGATGTTGTTTTTTTATCAACGATAAGATAATTCCTTTTTATCCGCCATTAACTTCAATCACGGTATCGCAGAAAAAATAAAGTACTTTATTAGTCATACTATGAGACTATTTTCCAAATTTGATTCTATTTAATTATATTACTTTTTGCACAGATTCTCAGTTTACTGGTGGTACAAGGAAGTGCAAAAAGTATTGCTGTGCATAGACAGTTATCTCAGAACGTTTTCACATTGTTAGTAACAAATCGAAGTAACAAATCATTAAAACAATTGATCAATTTATTTGTCGCTCATTAACAACAACTCATCTAATTGATTCGTGTTTTAAAAAACGCTTTTTAATTTAAAACAACAATGAAATTAGTAAACGAAACTATCTGAATAAAAAACTAACCGTTTATTTAATGCGGAATATAATTGACTTTTCTTAAGAGTTGTCAGTCGAAGACTTGGTGTGGTTTTTGTAGTTAGTATCGTCCAACAAAACGAGTTCCTCCATAAGATAGTAGAGGTACACCTGGACTGTAAAATTAATCTTTACCTACTAATTAAGTCCGCATACTAAACAAACTTTTATCAGTATTGTTTCAATTATCTTTTTATATTTTTTTACATTTTCTGTAATGTGCCAGGAAAAAGGGCTACCTTCAGGTAAATGGCAAACGGAAATTTTTGCTTTGACTAAGTTTCTTTAAAAAGTGATCATCTTTTGAGGAGTACCAGACAGATAAACAGAAATGTGAGATTGACGCATTCTAGGACGTGACAAAAATATTTCTTCACAGTAATTCATTTATAATTTTTTTTTTTATTAGGCTACTTTTCTTCTTACACTTTCATATGCGACGTGGAAAACTCAATATATAATTCATATTTTCTTCACACCATTTCCAAAGCATTTTTTTTTTTCAATTTCATGATTTAAAAATATTTCAGACAACTCCTGGCCCTGAAGGCATTCACGCACACAGCTGAATACGACAGTGCGATATCGGACTACTTCAGGAAGCAGTACAGCGCCAACGTGTCTCAACTCACCCTTCGTTACGGAATGAATCCTCACCAGAAGCCGGCGCAAGTGTTCACCATTCTTGAGAAGCTTCCTCTGACCGTCGTCAATGGCTCGCCGGGTTTCATCAATCTGTGCGATGCTCTAAACGCTTATCAATTGGTCAAAGAACTGAAGGGCGCTCTCGATTTGCCGGCAGCAACTTCTTTCAAGCACGTGAGTCCGGCCGGTGCCGCGGTGGGAATTCCTTTGGACCCTGTGCAAGCTAAACTCTGCCAGGTCGACGATTTGTTCGATCAGTTGACACCGTTGGCCTCGGCTTACGCCCGCGCTAGAGGTGCCGACCGGATGTCGAGCTTCGGCGACTTCGTTGCCCTGTCCGATCCCTGCGACGCAGTCACAGCCAGAATAATTTCTCGCGAGGTTTCCGACGGTATAATCGCGCCCGGTTACACGGAAGAGGCTCTTCAGCTTTTGATGAAAAAGAAGAATGGTGCTTACTGCATACTCCAGATCGACCCGTCCTACGAACCAGCGCCGATCGAGCGTAAAGTTTTGTACGGTCTGACCCTCGAACAACAGCGCAACAACGCTGTTATCGACAAAACGACATTCTCGAATGTCGTCACGAAGAATAAACAGCTTACCGACGCGGCTGTCAGAGATCTCATCGTCGCGACTATCGCTGTAAAGTACACGCAGAGCAACTCCGTGTGTTATGCGAAGGACGGACAAGTGGTCGGCATCGGGGCCGGTCAACAATCGAGAATCCACTGTACCAGACTGGCCGGCGATAAGGCCGATAACTGGTTAATACATTTTATCTATCTTCGTATTGTTTTAAACATATATGATTGCATTGACGCGCTTGTGCCAGGTTGAAATCGTCAAATTTCGATATCGATATTGAATTCACATTCACATTATTATTCTTGCCAATTTCATTATTTTGCTCATGAATGCGAGCATTTTTTTTATTTGAATTTTGCACATTAAAAAAAGAGTGAGTCATCGACTCAAGTGGATGTTTGAAAATTTATTGACGGCATAACTTGTTTTCTTTGACTTAAAGTTGTTAAGTTTCTGGAATTAATCATTGTTATAAAATAACGAGAGGAGTGATTTCTAAGACGGAATGGGCAAAGTCTTGTGTTAGTATAATCCAAAAATTTCAGATACAATTTTTTTGCACATAATGAGCTAGTTAGTAGCTGTTTTAGAAAACACCGAGTATCGTTGAGCTTCCGAAAAATGTTATGAAATGAAATATGACAGCCGGACAATGATTAGTGCAAGGCCATGATCTAGATATGAAACTTCATATTTTTGAGAATGTAATGATTTTAGGAGGATAGATGGTTTCTGTGGAGTCAAAAATGTGATTGGGATAAAAAAAAATCTATTTACACTCAGATCGACAAGCACCATAAAACGAACCCAATGTTACGCAGTATTGCGGCAACTGCGTCGTTTTCTGCCGCTTATCCGGCTACTCATGCTCGATGTCACAATGCTTTATTGTTTTAAGGTGGCTTCGTCAACATCCAAAGGTGATTGGAATGAAATTCAAGAAAGGCGTTAAACGCGCCGAGATCTCGAACGCCATCGATAACTACGTCAACGGATCTATCGGAAAAGACATGGAGGAAGCTCAATGGGCCGCGTTCTACGAAGTCGTGCCAGAAAAGTTGACTGAACAGGATAGACTCGATTGGATTAAGAAGTTGGACGGCGTCGCTCTGAGCAGCGATGCCTTTTTCCCGTTCAGGGATAATGTTGACAGGGCTAGGCTGGTGAGTTGATCAAGCGTGGTTACAACCATGAAAAATCGCTACACGTTACTTACCGAGAAAAACCGGTTAATGACGAAATAACATAACTGCGAGAGCTGTAAAGATAGCTGCCGTTTTTTTAATAATCCTTTGTTGATGGTGCTAATTTTTTTGGAACTGTAAATTCTCGCCGGACGTAAAATTCCCATGTGCATTCGGCTCGAAGTTGATTTTTCTTCAAAAAATTAGCATCCTTGAAAGAAGTTTATTACAGTTTTTATTACAGACTGTGATATTTCACGCATGAATGGAATGCGGTGTTTGTGAGTCGACATGCTTTATCGAACGTCGATATCATTCGTTTATTACTTTTTTCCCCGTTTATAATCAAATCAATTAAATACGGCAATGATGAAGACAAAAATGATGATAAATCCATAGTTATTTGACAGTTATAATCACTTATACCGTATCTATTTTTTCGATCTTAAAATAGTGCTGATGAAAAATCTTAAATGTATTTACATGTCTCTGTACATGTACAGATATGACTTTTTATCGTATACTTACGTCCAATTTACAAGACAAATTAATGAACAGAATCGCGAGAAAATAAATTACCAAAGATAGTTTGTCCGTAGGGACAATTTATACGTATTACTATTTAAATTCAATAAAACTAAGCCACGAAAATACGACAATTTTGTTCCAGAGTGGAACGCGTTTTATCGGAAGTCCAGCTGGCTCGACCAACGACGAAGCTGTTATTAAAGCTTGCGACGAACACAACATCATTATGGCTCACACGAACATTAGATTGTTCCATCATTAAACGATTAAAATTTTATTATTGTTATCCATGAGCGTATAATAATACGCTGAGCCTCGTTCCGATATATTGTTCTTCATTCGTCTCACCATACAGATATAGTCTGTATAAGACTGAATATTTTTATACCATGCAATGGAATTTACTACATCGACGACCCATATGTAACAATATCGAATAAAGAACATGGACTTTTTGATAAATCATTTATTAGTAACAACGCTACGTAGACGAAGTTCTAATCATATTCGAGCGCGGTACAATTATAAAACTATAGAATCGAACAAAGGATTTCCTAAACGCATCGGGGAGGGAGGTGGGCTTCAATTTCCTTACTCCTATAAATAATCTGATTTTACACAGAGTTCGTTTCGTGTAAATTGATAAGATGGCACATTTTTTTTTTTTTTCGATATACAATTTGAAATGTCTAACAATTCATGATTCCCCGAAAAATCTGGCGAATGGATGGGATCAACCCATACATACTTCTTAATTATACTCTAAGGTACCAAGAAATACACTATTTCATCGTGACATTTGCGTGACAAGCGCAAAAACCGGCAACAATATCGTTGTTCTCCCAAGTCTACGGACCGGATAATCGTACAATAAGTTACGTATTTCTTAAAATATCATTCTTCAAAAATCGTTCGCAAAAGCATCGTAAGAAATTATGAAGGCATTGCTGGAAGTTTTTTTCGGAAACAGTCTATACAAGAGTTCGTCGGCATGTAGAAACTGTAGTATATATATCGTATGTATATGTGTATGCATACGTGTGCTGGAAGGTATCTCGTCAACGTTTTTAATAAATTGTGAATGGAATCTTAGTTGTTGCAAAATGCTGTGTTCTATGCTCGCGAATTGAGTCCTGCGACGCTCGAATTCTTCTTCGCATAACATAATTAAAGTTTCTCCATGGCCTTCTTTATATTTTCCGTAGACTGGAGTTTAATCAATTCCTCGGGCCTGAAGACACCGACTTCGGTAATTATACCGGTAATAAGGCTTGCCGGCGTGACATCGAATGCTGGATTCCAGCATTGAATTCCGGCGGCGGCAATTCGTTGGTCATTGATGTGAGTCATTTCACGGTCGGGCCGTTCCTCGATGGGTATTTGATCGCCGCTCGACAGCGAAAAATCAATCGAAGTTTGCGGTGCAGCGACGTAAAATGGTACGCCGTGATATTTGGCAAGTATAGCGATCTGGGGAAAAAAGTATATATATATATATATCAGAGTTAAAAAAAGTTGCAACGCTATAGTATTTTACAAGGGAAGAAAATGCGCCTTCTCGCCGAGTGTGAAGCCTGAGTTTAACCGAGTTGATGCACAAATGAAGCGAAGGGCAGATATTCACACGAGATCAAGAGGCACTTCCTCCCGAGTGGCATACGCTTTTTTTCCCGCCTGCGATAATAATTCGCTGTATTTCTATGCCTACAACGGGGATGGAAATTTACCGAAGCTTTACGATCGGGAGGAGAAGTGATTTGGTTTGAGAAAAGGTGGTTTAGTTGGAGGAAAAGACATTTAGCTGGAGGATAAATGATTGAACTGAAAGAAGAAATCGCTGCGATTGCAAATGGATGGGATTAACCCATTCGTACGTCTTAATTGTACCTTAAGGAGTAATCACAATTGTATTGTGAGTACAAAAGGTATTTTGTATGTAAAGTATTTAGTTCAGTTCTGCTAAAGTATATAACATGTGATGCATATGGTGATAAAATCATACGATGCGTAAAAAATGAATAAAGTGTTTTATTTTTAATTTCCCTAATACTTATCGGGCTGTGAAAATGAATATTTGTGTAGAATTCAATTTTGCTTACTTGATATGTTCCAATTTTATTGGCAGTATCGCCATTCGTGGTTACCCTGTCCGCTCCAACGACGACCGCCGAAATCGTTCTCGATTTCATAAGTGCAGCTACCATGTCGTCACAGATCAGTGTACCAGGGATTTTGTCGTGTACCAATTCGTATGCGGTGAGCCGTGCGCCCTGATTGTAAGGCCTTGTTTCCGTGCAGTATACTTGCTCTGAAAACAACAATAACTATTTCATTATAAATTTTCATATTTAAAGTAAAAAAAAATACAATTCTCAAATTATACAAAGATAAAATTTTCATATATATGTATAACTCCAAATGTTAAAATTCCTTCACATAATTTCTATTATTTTATAAGACGAATCTTCCATGATTTTCTGCGTCAGCCGCAACTGTAAAGTTAGCAAGTATCTCGTTACAAGACAGAATTACGAAAATTTTCGAAAAATATTGAAATATTGATGTACTTGTTGGACTATTACTTCCAGACGTTTACAAAACGATAACGTTCGAATACCAAATCGAAATATAATCCGGGCTGTAGCCGTCTAAAAAGACGGCTATTTTTTTATGTCTATTTCACTCCAAAACATCCACCATACGCTATGAGTCGATTTTCCTTCCATTTATCGGTTAATTACTACGTATTGGCTTTCCTGAAGGGGGGGGGGGGGGTCATATGCCCTTGGACGTTATATCCATCTTCAAGAGTAATTACCCATATCGTAATTTCCCGTGCGGTAATTCCCTACATCGACTGCTAATGAACAAACAGGCGTATAATTCAACATAGGAATTACGTTCTTGCTTGGTAGATTCGGAATCTCGAATCTTTTAGCTAGTATTTTAGCCGCTATCTCCTCAATTTTATTTTCCCAAGAAACCCAACTGACCGAGTTTTTTCCTTTCGTGAAGTGACCTTACGACGCCAAGCGCCGTGCCATATCCGGCGGTTGCGAGACTGCCGGTATTGCAGTGAGTCAAGATTCGTGTCAATCCATCCTCGGCCGCGGTCTTCAGAATTTCATCGGCTCCGTGATTTCCGATCGCTTTATTGTCGGCAATGTCTTTTTCCAGCATAGAATCAATTACCTTCAGGAATCTGTGAGAAACATTTAATAAAAGAATATTTAATAACAGGACAAGGACGCATCAAAGTTTGTACGACTCAATAGCGGAGGCGATAAACTATTTTTTTCTAATACAAAGCATTGGGCTTACAATACTAGGATCATTCAAAGTTCCTACGTTTTATTCATTTGGCTGACTGAAATACTGTTGTCCTTGCTGAGCATATTCGCCACGGCTATCAGTCCCTCTGCAGCCGTTTTTATATTGACGGCGGTGGGCCTTGCTGAAACGAGATAGTTCAGTTTTCCCTCGATTTCCCTGCGCAAGCTACTTTTGTCCGCGAACTCCTCATTCCTGAGTTCAACCGCCAGGCTAAGACAACCGACGATGGCGATTGCTGGAGCTCCGCGAACCTGAAAACATAGATCGATTAATCCCGCTTTGTTAAGAAAATGCACTACAAATAATTGTCGCACCGTATATTTTTTCAGTATCATTAATCATAATCGAACTGCAGGTATGATTGGAAGTTTCACAAAAAGGACAGAGTTATTGCTACCAATGGTTTTTTAATTCATCATTATGTTTCTGACTTCAAAATTTGTCCTTCTATTCTCTAACGTCCTCGGATTTATGGGAGACGTTTTTTTCGACAAATTCTATGGGTAGAAGAATCTCATGGGTGGAACAGTACTTCTTTTGAAAAAAATGTGTATTTATAGCGTAGGTGCGAAAATATGAAGTCCTAGTGAGGGAAATTACTTCTGTGACAAACATATAATTAAGATTTAAGGCCAGGAGAGTAAAATATTCATGAAACTTATAGTAAATAAAAGAACACAACTTCCACTGTGAGAAAGCGAAATTAAGCATTGTATGCAGTATCAATAGACAAAGGTCGCAACCCGTTTTTTAACGTATTTGCCCAGTTCATTAAGTTTGTTTGCGAAATGCTTCAAGAATAATATTTCGCTGGAGCCAAAAAAAATGTTCCGGCACAGCCTTAGATATAAGGATAAAATATATATTTTTCCAGCATTTTTTGAGAAATCTGATCTTTCGGGTCTAACAATTTTTGTGCACGTACAGCCTTTTCACAAAAATGATTGGCCTTGATTTAATTTACGTTATTTTGGGAAGAGATGTTGTGTTCCAGATGAACTCTCTTCTTTTATATGTATAACAAATCGAATAACAGATTAAAACACTTATTTCAGAAAAAACCTAATAACAAAAATACTTTCCAAAAATAACTGTATTTTTCACTAACCCGTACCATGACCTAAGAAAACTATAAGTAAAAGCACCTTAGCGGCTGATTATTTTACATTAAATTTGAATAAATTTTCTTTGTGTATACATCTGTGTATAATATTTATACTTAACTTTTTCTGGCTCAAATATTTATGCATATACTTAATTATTGTATTAGAAAAAAAATTATTCATATTTAAATGTGTAAAAGAGAATGCTTAGCTATTGAAATTTTTATTTACTTTAATTTTTCTGTGAAAGCCACAACCTCATAATAAAATATCACTATCAATATTTATATTTCTGACACCCTCAAAAAAAAAAACAGTCTAACAAATAATATGGTAATTCCATAAGGGATATTACACTGTAGTTTTAGCGGTGTGATATGCATTGGAGTGTCAAATCAAATGGAATGAATATATGTGTATGTATGTACATTTTTTTATTACTGTCTATACATTGCATATCTGCTCTAGGGTACAAGCACAATGAGTAAGTATCGAAAATAGTATTATCATTTTTTTTGCAGTTCTTAAACAACTCCTATGAAAAGTCAATTCTTGCACGAAGCGATTATTCATTTAGCTTGGCAAAAAAACTCACTTTTGATGACAAACAGTCTGCACAGCTAACAAATATTGCTCACAGTTTTTACTACCAATCAAGTGAGTCTGCATGAATGTAAGCGAATCAGTTCGATGTCTGATTTTTGTCCTTGGAACCATAAATGGCCTCGGTTAAAGAGATATGCGAGTTGGATCAGAGCGAGTCTACAAGTCAGCTCATCACTGAAAGCCTGGAAATTGACAAATCTTCCTATACTGCATTGGGAATTTTTTTCACTCCGAGCAGATCACTCAAAAAAAAAAACAACAATCACTCTATTTTTCATTTTCGTCTCAAATAGTCTTAAGTCCGAAAGTTAAAGTTGGAGTGAATGCTTTTGTCAAGCCTGTCAACGAGCGACGGGCAATTTTTTTTTTTTTTCAACAATATCACAAATCGTCTTTTCGGCGAGACTTTTTACCGACGGAGCTGAACCACGCAAAAAAAAAAAGCTGTTAACGACGCTCGTACACGCGACCAATGGAGCTGTCGTGCAATAATGACGTACCTGCATTCTGTTGATAACTTTCCAGCCGTCCTCGACACCGTTGACGACGACGGATCTCGATATCGCCGGCAGGAGGATCTGGTCCAGAACCTCGAGACGGCCATTTTCCCATTTAATCGCTCGAAGGCTCATCTCGTCTCCCCGGTGCGGCGGCATCAATACTGAAGGATACAACGAAGTTTCCCTCGGGCTCGTCGCGCGAGCGAATTTATTCCAATCTTTGTTCCAGACCGACAAGCGTATGCGGAGACTTGTCGCGGAACGCGAACGATCCGTCGCCGGGAGTTTGCCGAAAAAAGCTACCTCTCCGTCAGATAGTGCGCAGCTTGTTACTGGGTGAAACCAACGAAGGGAGTCTGTTCGTTGGTGAAACGCGTGTGCGTCGCGATTCACGAGCCGCGCATGCGCGCAGCGACTGCCGAATAGCCGCTAATACGAGCGACACAGCGATAAGGATGACGAGCTGGTTCCTCTTTATTTACTACTTAAACAGTGATTTATCCGTACGACGAAGAATTCGCTTACGATTGTGTGGGCTGTAGTGAAAAACTGCGCCTGCGACTCACATGTGTGGGAGCGAGATAACGCGCTCGCAATTTCGCAACGAGAATCAACCTCTCCGCCCCGTCACCACCGTCAGTCGGAAAGCGTGTGTAAACGCGACTCGTTGACTCACGTGATAAACCGATTCATTGCGCATGCACGCCAACTTTTGCCGGCCGTCATGTGACCGCGGATACACGTAGTTCTTGTATTTTTTTTTATTTTTCCGTATACACATGTATACGTACGTTACGGGCTGTAAACTCGTTGTGTACACTCGGCAACAGCATTGTCGACGCGAGGCGGCGTCGTGAATACCGCATACGAGTCAGCTGGGACGATTCGCATGGCACACGAAACAAACGATTTATTTTCGGGTTACGCTCGATTGTACACAGTGGCCAACGATCGAAGAAAAACTGGAAATCCTGCAAATGACGCGGTTTTAAAAAATGGTACGAGCGTTCAGACAAATGTCGAAGAACTCTCCGATTAATTGGTAAATACGAGACAAAAATAAAGTCGCGTTCGTGTACAAGAAATAAATTGTTTTTTTTTTCTGTTTTTCGGCACATCGGGAATTTCTGTTTTATGGAAGTGTTGGAAATTTAAGTAAGATTCGTCTCGAATATTTTGGTACCGTTGCAAACGATGTATTAATATTTTTTTTCCAGTTAATTTTTAATTATCAATAAAATGAAATTGAATGTATATACAAATACACTGAAATTGTTATGTTCAGTTTCGAGAAATTTTAGATTTCAAGAAAATTTCAAAACGAAACACTTTTTACGGCCGGCAGATTTCATTTTTCGCACATATTCGAAAATGGAATACGTGGAATAATGTTTTATATCGCGATTTGATATTCGATGTGCATAGTCAGTGAGCATTTTGACGTGTTTATCGTAGAGATTTCCAATAGAATTATGTCTGTATGAGATTTTATCCAATTCAAAGCTTCGTTTAATTTCACGGGAAATTTCGTTATCAAATATAAGATTTTTTAGAACTAATATTTTGTTTAAATTTATTTTCTTCGTATCTCGATTGTTGAATCGATGCCACAGACTCGAATCGCTGGAATAATCGTTTTAGAACCAATTTAACAATCAAGATCGTTTGTATCGAAACGAAAAGGGTAAATATCGATACGATGATTGAATTGTCTGCTCTATTTTCTCCCGTAAAAAAAGTAATCAGTGAAAATATTAAAAAATATCGAAGGGTATTTTCATTTGATTCAACATTCACTTCATTTTGATCATCTTATAATCGCGCTGCTACAGTCAGTAAATTTTATTTTTAATGATATCGACTGTTATTCAATATAAAAAATATGCGAACACCGTCACGTTTATCCGCGTTGTGTTTTCTAAAAACGAAACATCGAGACGCATCAAAGAATATTTTGTATGGGATTTCATAGCACTACCGCTGTTGCGTTTGGTTAAATGAAATAAAAGCTTTGTTTTAATTCAGAAAATGTGAGATTTTTTAAAATCAACGTTGATTTTTTAAATTAGAGCTAAAAACATAGCGCAGGCAGAGTGTTTGTTTCAATTTTCCAAACGTGGCATTTTTAAAAATCAATGCTGGTTCTTTTTTCTAGAGTTCAAAACATAGCGCGCGCAGAGCGCATGTATGAACCAGTTGTAAATATGATTGTCGAGTAATTATTTGATAACAATAAATGAAGTTTGGTTTGGTTTTTAAGTGTTATTATCGCAGTTTTTATCTTTAAAATTGAACCAGTATAAAACTCGTTTGATTAAATTTAAAAAACATGGAATTTTTTTCTTTGAATCAATGATAGTTCTTTTTTCGAAACACAAAAATTAGTGCGAGTCGAGCGCGCGTATGACCTGGTTATATGATTTAACATTATCGAGTATCCAACAGTAATAAATGAAGATTCATTTGTGACTTGAATATTGGTACCGCTGTCTCTTATGACTCTTATGATAACTTAAATCCAAGATAAAACTGCTGTGATCTTAACAAAATTGCAATTCTTTTTCTTTAAATCAATTTCGCTTATTTTGTCTAAATTGAAAAACATAGCTTGCGCGGAACTCGTCTATGAGTTAGTAGTATAAATTATAATCGAGGAGTTCTTTAATGACAATAGTCCGATTTAGTATCGGAAAGGCGATTCACTTGAAAAAAAAACAAGCTCAAGAGTTAAAGAATTTTTGCGTAAAAATAACTTAATTAATAATAATTTTTTTCCTAGCGGATTTCAATACCAAAACGTTGGATCACAAATTAAATCGGGTGCTGATTGTTTGTGATAGGAGTTATGCGCATTGCATGCGTATCGCAGCTACTAAACACTCGAAGTATGCTGATACCAGAAGCTGTGTTTGTGCAGTTATTGATGAACTTGCGGTCATGGACGCCACGCAATTTCCTAATTGCCACACAGTGGAATCTCTCATAAGTTACCTTCGCTCGGTGTACGCAGGTGAAGGGTTGTGAAATCCTGCTTCGGCATTGAGACAATGGCTCATACAACATTGTTCCGTTTAGAACAAAAAAATTATAAAATAATGACTTTCTATAGAATAAGTAATTAAGCTCGATTCATAGATTTGAAAAAAACTTTCTTTCATGGATTCTCTGAGCCTTGTCGACTCAAAGATTTGATCACTCAGCGACGGTTGCTTAAAACGGCGATGAAAAATATACCGTCAAAGCGTGGGAGAAAATGTAGATTTTTTTCCAAAGCAACAGCGGAATATTGGGGACAAAAAAAATCAGAAAACCGAACAATGCTCACCAATTTCAGAAGAGAATCGATAACGGGTCTTGTTATTTGCAAGTTATTTTAAGAGATTATTACGACATAATAAAGCATTCCGACTGACGTATTAAAAAAACTTTCCGCCCGGTGTTACGAAGACTCCATAGCGTTCGTTTGATAAAAAAGCATGGTCAAAAATTAAGGTTTCACCGAAAAATTACTTTTTTCCGCGCGCCTGCCATGCATTTCTGTCGGTTGTTTCCTCTAACAAGTATCACGAAAGTATTTGCAACCCCCAAATTCAGTATAGCTCACGATTTAAATGGACGAATAGTTTTCGATTCACGATTATTAGAAAGCTTGGCCGGAGCGCAATAAAAAAATTTTCGCAATGATGGAATTACTTGGTTACACACAGAAATTAACGCAGTCGGTAATACGTTTTCAATTGATTATCGCATTTTACTGCTATTAACTTCTTATAAAATTCAACAACCCTACCTTTCAAATTATTTTTTTCTGCAAGCAACGTTTTTCTGAAAAGTTTGTTTTCTTCGGCTGTTTTTTTATCGATATCAAAATCATTACAAAAAAAAATGTTTTAATTAAAAAAATACAGGTTACAAGGAATTTACGTGGATAGAGATCCATCTGGACAATTGCAGTGTCAATCCTAAAGGATCGGCAGGAAAAGTTGGGTTGGACGCAGTGGAAGAAATGTTCACGTGCCCGGAAGATTTACGAGGATTTAGGGTACGGAAGTTACGTCAGGGTGGGGACAGCAAAACATTCAAGACTGTCGTAAGCGTATCGGGTATGTTCAAAAAGGATGGGAAAATGATCAACGTAAAAAAAAACAAAATGATAGTCTGATGGGTGCGAAAAATTAATCAAGAAACTTATCTTCGAACTGAAGGTACAGGGATACGGACTTGCGATTAGAAGGTCTCCATATTCATTTGATGAAATGAAAATGATATTTGACTTGCTTCAATCACAAAATATCTACCGAAAAAATGCGAAAGCATCACCATTAGTTTTGTTCTAAAGCACAATTTTGATGCCTGTGGTAAATGCAGAGATGGGCAGTTTTTTAAGTACTTAATGAATTTCAGGTATTTGAAGTACTCGAATTTTTGTCTGGTATTCGAGTACTTTTCGGACCCAATAAGTACAAAATACAAAATACGTTTACGTATTCTGCACATTAGGACTGTACGATCAGGCCGGATGCTTCGGATAGAGCGGATCCGTCTTGACAAATCATCAATTTTTATTGATTTTTATGCGGTACAGTGACAAGTCCTTAAATAAAGTACTTATAAATATATTTTAAGTACAAGTATTTTGTACTTTGAGGATCTTCGAGTATTTTACACAGTTGTGGGTAGAAAGCAAGTCCGAATCGCTCACCAGATCGGTACAAACACAGCTGCCTCTGCCTCAAGTTGGAGTCGATCCACTTGATCCTTTTACCAATATCTATCGGAAGATGAGTTATTTGATTGGAGATGAGTTATTATGGAAGATGAGTTATTATGATTGGAGCGCTTCGCACGGGATTTTATAAGGAAGAGTATCGAATGCTTCAAGACGACTGTGACAAAACGTGACCAACCATGCTTCACTCATAATTGGAATTACAACCAACTCCGCGATAAGAATTATAAATGACATTGAAATTTTTTAGTAGCAATGGCAATTGGTCTCAGAGTACACGTAAAGTGCTGTGAATTGGATACGCTGCCGAAAAACATAGCTGGCTGCTATGCATTTCAAATAATCAAAAGAAGTTTAGGGCATTGCTGCTGCTGCAAGAAACTGCATGGCGCAAGAACTAAGGATTAAATGTAGGAGAAAGTTGAAAAAAGTGTAGTGCAATGTAAGGAAATGTTGGCTGTATCTGGAAGTACTAAACTTTACGCCAACACACTTTGTTATAGAATTACGAAGACGATTTTTGTGACGAAACACAAAATACACTTTAGAAAAAAGATTTCAGTAAAAAAAAATTTCTTTTTTCGTTAGTAATAAAAAAAAGTTTCATTGTTTTTTTTTGGCCGAATACATTCTGCTGAGATAATTTTTTATGTGCACTTTTTTTCTGAAAGGTATAGTATGATCATAACAGGTTTTTACAGAATCGAATTCTTTGTAATAAATAAATGAAATATACAATGAATCGACTTTTGCACTGGTAATCCAAAAAAAGAATGAAAAGATCAACGATATTGAACGGATCTGTAAAATTCATATCGAAAATATATACTGAAAGTGCAGATTCCATACCTTTTTTCCTTCTGCGCCTTCATCGAAGTCCGTTTTGTGAAAATTACGGTCATCGAATCAGAACATCTACCCGTCGGATTAAGTTCATATTCGGACAGAACCGTCTTTATAGAAATTGTCACTTAATGACCGAATGTTTTTTATGCATATCTATTTGTCGATTACAAACGATTAAGAGAGTTTTTTCGAAAAACAATTATTTTATTAACGTTTAACAATTTGTGAAGATTTCAAAAAGGTATTCAATCATTTGATAGTTTGATTTTTATTCAAAAACTGCATTTTTTTTCAGAACACGATAACGGTTGAAAAGATGTGCACCGTAGAGTCTGTAACAGCCGAAGCTGATTTTTTTGTACAAAGTCATTGACGATTAATATTTTTTTTCATAAAATGGAAACACTGAAATTTGGTGAGATTTTGAACAGTGTCTGAAAGTTCAACCTTGTCTATCTAATATACCGGCGTCGAGTGAAAAATATTGAAAATCGAGATGTTTTTTGTGAGCAAATATCTAAGCGAATGCCTCAAGTACACAGTATGTGAGATTCCACGGTCATTGGTAATCGATCGAACCTCGACTATGAAACATTAAAAGGAATGCCCGTAGCAGATACGTTGTGCAAAATCGAATATTGTAAGTACTCTGCAATTGAACGAAATTCCTATTTTCTGGTCGACCGACCGCAGCGATTTTTTTTTGGTGTTGTTATTAATGCGGCGCTTTGAAGTTGCCGCACAAATTTCGAAGATATAATTAATTAGCAAATTGGTCCCTTTCTCTGTCTCTCTCTCGAGCGGAAGCCCGAGGCTTATGACCACAGTGCCACCTGATTCACGGGAAATTTGTAAATTATAACTACGCTGGTACTCAACGAGATAATGGTATTTTTGCGATTGAGGTGATGAGGCGGGATTTCATTAATGCCATTACTCCGAACGATTACACAAATTCATATTCACTTTAATTAAATATATCTATATACATTATAAGTACATCATAGTACACTTATCGTTTATAGTTAACTGTACAACAGTAGCACTTTCAATACTGTTCACAAAAATACATCGCATATAAATAAGTATAATAATAATAATTGTTATTATTATTATAATATATTATGATAATAATATAATTTTAAGTAGAGAACTGAAGTCGCGCAAGACGCGCTCATTAACGCTCGTTCAAGCACGTGCCGAGTAGTCCGTTTAAAAATCGACAATTTGAGGTTTTCCGTCAGCGACAAAGTCGCGGACGGAAAAAAAAACCCCGATTTGAGGGATCTTTCCGACGCTCTCGGGACAATTCACACCGATTACTGTACAAAAAAATTTGAGAGCGTTCGGACATAAATGATCTCTCAAATTGCACGCAGAGGATGAGCATAGCGTTTTTTTTTCTGCGCTTGTCGATTTAACAATGTACACATTTTTTGTCTTTAGTAAAAACACCTGTTTCGGCCACTCGAGTCAAACGCGATGAGTCAAAGTCGTCGAGGTGCGTCACCAATTTTTCACTGTCGATAGAGAAAATACAACGAAGAGAGTGTACAACGAAGTTATTTATAATCGACAAAATAAATTGTATTTGCGCATTTTCGGCAATGGACGATATATTTGTCAATAAACAAGATGCAAAAATCTAAAATCACTTCCGTTAATTTGGATTACTGTAAGCAAAGGGAAATTCCAGAGTCAATGGAAAACGGATGGGACGGAAGGTTTTCGCATTGCCTCAAGTTGCAGGTAAACAAAAAAGAAAACAAAAATCGCGTAGACAAGGGCGTACACATGTCGCGTAAACATTTAAAAACACATGAAAAAATTTTCACAACCGTTGGAGTGGCCAAAACCAGTGGATCTACGTTATCACTAACAATTACATTAAGTTCGGCTTTGACGATAAATTTTTTTTATTTAATTATGTTCCTCCACGTTTATGTTATTTCTAGTTTTTGTATTTGTTAATTTTTTTAAAATTTTATTATTATTATTATTATTGTTATTATTATTATTTGTTTTTCATTAATCTGCGGCACTGCGATTTAATATTAATTATGCTTGCCCGATACGGAACCTTAAGTACCATCAAGAGACATGAGATTGACATTTCGATATCGATATAAATGTTAATTACACCAAGTGCATAAGGACAGGACTGCAGCTGGAACCATCGACCGATATCGTTGTACCTTTTATTAGCGTGGATTTTATTATTCGCCGGTAAATATGTATATCGATTGCCAATTTATCAACGTGTCAATGTGTAAAATTCCTGAGAATTCGGTACACGGGTATAGAAATCAGGACGCGGTTGACGCACGAATCTCCCGTCTCACTGAAATCACTTTGGTACCCGCCATTGTCAAGCGGATTGATTGTTTATCACGCGCAAACTTTGACAATGATATCGGCCGAGAGCCCGCAGTGTTGCGTGCGCTGCAAGGCATTCGCGTGCTTGCCGAGCGATCGCGAGAATTCAGCAAGTCACAGCAGCTATAGAGATAAAAGTATTTGGAATCTTTTATTTTTAATCGAGTCAAACGATTACCAATATTACGACGATAAGAATGCCGCTTTTAATTTCGGCACTCCCAATTTCCTTAATTTAATTTTTCATTTTATTTATAATTCTAACAATTCAATTCGGATTCGATAACATGAAGTTCGATGTGTTTTTATACTGGACTTTCGACGAGCATTTTGATATGCTAATTTGCAGGAACCGCGCAATACCTCGCATTAATCTTCCTTTCACGCTGTACAATTCTTTCGTAGATTTCTGCGTCATTTTTTTTCTTTATCATATTGTTTATAATAATATATATATATATGTGTGTCGTGAGCATGAAATTATTTGTTTTATTATTATTATTATTATTATTATTATTATTAAATTTAAAAGTACAGGGGACCATTGAGCTTACGGGAGACGAACTGGAAATGGATCTTGGGACAGTACATCGAACTTGTTGCACAAGTTTCGTGGGAGGAGGATCGCAACTTTCGAAATACCGTGGAGGCTCAGTTACCGCACGAGTCCTTGCACCAAACGATGTCAAATATTAATATACGATCCATCGGCTAAGGCAAGGTTTTTTTTGCCACAACATTTCACCTTTTTTAAAATTGTTATTGAGATGTTAATGTAAATAAATCGAAGCGGATTGTTTATACCATTGCGAACTGGTAAACCGGGAGTCTATGTAATTTGCAGAGGTAACGAAAAAACAATCTTGCTCCACTGATTCGTCGAGTGAAAAAGTATCGCGTGAAATTTGTCGAAAATTTCACGAGTTATAAAAAAATGTGTAATCCAGTAAGTAGGAAGTGTTCGTTAAGGTTTGTGAAATCAATGGAGTAAAAGTGTCCTTCGATCCTACGTTCTCGGCTTGGACATTGGAAATTGTATCCATCGGTAATAGCACCTCTCCATTCAGCCATAATAATTGCAAAAAGCGTGAGTAATTAGACAGCGAATCAGCAATGATTAATGCTTCGATACCAAGCGATATAAGACGGCCTGAGCAACAATTTAAAACTCAATGCGGCAAAGCGTTTTTACACTTTCGACAAATCCCTCATTCAAAATAAATGTAACGTGAATATTTTTGGAGCCTGATTGTGGTCATTTTGATTGGCTGTCGGTCTCGGTTCGATACTCATCGATTATCGAAACCGTCTTACCAAGTAACTCTAACACTACGAAACGCGCGTAGAACATATTTAATTACACTGGCGAGTGACAAAACTCACCCCGCTTTGGTTCTACCGAGCTATGAATTAAATCGACTATTTTTTTTTTAATACACTTTTAGTTATCAGATTAATGTTCGCCTATAATAATTACGTTTGTATTCCAATTAGACTCCTCCTCGTAGTTCGGTGTTGTAATATATTAGAGCAGATTAATCTGTTAAACTTTTTATGAATTCACTTTTCTTTTTTTTCTTTTACCTTTTTATTTTTTATTAATGAAAAGTTGTGAATGTCTATGCGTCTATGCGTTACTTTTTACATTCCATCTATTTCCGATCAAAGTTTCTACGTATATGAAAGTTATTGATCTAACGATGGTGTCGACATTCGTTCCGACAAGCTCTCGTGAACAAAAAACAGGATAGCAACGTTCGATTTGTCTTACCGATGATCGACAATGAATTTCGACATTACGTAAGCGTCAAATATAACGAATATTTCAAATATTATATTTATATATACATAAAAAAAGAAACAAAAGGCATTCTCGTTACGATTGTTTCAGGGATATAACTACCTTAACTGAGCTTCCACTGTATCACTTTAAATATCACGTTTTCAATGCCATTCGACGAATGATTTTTACTCTCGCATACGGATCGCGCGACTATGACCATAAGAACGTATCTCACATACTTATAGAAAGAAAAATTCGTTCTCAGACTAATAGTCGCGTTATATATATGCACCATCCTTCAGTCTTTCATCACGTGTCGAATGATCGTATAACCAAAGGGAAGAGAGCCAGAGAGTTCCGCTTTAAAGTTCGCGTACATGTCCCGCGCAGAACCCAAAGGCATATATGTGCCATTCATATATGCCATATATGCCCCAGTTCTATCGCGGAATTCTCTTCTGTCGCACCCAGTTTGTGCGTTCGCAAGCGCGCGCCCAACCGCTAAAGCATCCGACCGACTACGGTCAACGCTCAATTAGTTTTGTGTGTGCGTGTGTGTGTATTTTAATATATACATATATGCGTGTGTGTGTGTCATACGAAAAACTTACGAGCTCGAAATAACGTTACACTTGGCATACATACGCAAGTAACATTCGGCGTTTGTCCATTCCCCGTTTGTAAAATCAGCGACGACAATCCGAACACTAATTATTCTTATTACATTATTATTATCGTAATTTTTTTTTTTTTTTCGATTAAAATTAAATTACACGAAGAGTATTTTGGTCCAAAGAGAAAAATGCGTTGTTTAAACGTTTGAGGAAAAAACAATCGCGCACATCTCATTCACCCGCGCCATGATTGATATATCTAATATATTTTATTTATTTAATTATTTATTTATTTAGTATGCGGCTTTTTTTTCTTGGTTTTTTTGAGTGTGTGTGTGTTTTTTTTAATTCTGGTCCGTTCGAATATGTGCGCGGATACTACAGTACATGAGCGATTCATATATCCCTCTGTGTGTGTGTGTGTGTGTGTGTGTGTGTGTGTGTGTGTTGTAGCAGGCCGCAGACACCCCGATAACATTATCCTCGTAGATCAACTTAAAGTCCGTGACTCACCTGCGATTGTTATCGTCGTTTATTGTTTCCTTCCGACTAACTTTTTCGGTGTGGTACTCGTCGTGGGACAGAGCGTTCGCCTAAACTCCCTGTGTGTATCGCATGGCTAACGCCGAATGATCGCACAGACGAGATTGCATAATCTCAATTTTTTACTGTCGTAATTTTTCAAAAATATTGCAAGCCGAAATTCATGCAGTAATAATATTTGTATTTTCATCTTCACTGCCTGATTATATCAATGGCCTAATTGCGGAAGGTTGCATCGGCTGTTTGTAAGCATAGGCAGTATTTTTCACGTCATCCTGTCGATATTTCATTCGTCAAATAAATCTTTTAATTGATTACTCGACAATCACGATAAAAAAAGTTAGTCATTTCCCAGGGATCGTTAACGGATTGGAAAATATGAAAATTGCGTGAAGAAAGGTTTCTCACTAGAGCAGATTTTTTTTTTCTTTAAATTGTTAACTTTTTGGTTCGATTCAACCGGTGATTTGTCAATTTGTATCTCGTCGTCTACATTGTACGACAAACAGCTCTAGAATACGAGGCCTATTTTTAAAAAACTCTTGTGTCTCGCCACAAAGCTCAAATTCTCGCAGTTCTATTCGCGCTTAACTTTCCACGTTTGAAGATTGACATTGAACGGTCGAGTTATTATTTAACGATAACTAATTAATAATGATTACTATTAACAATAAATATTTAATAATAATGATTATTGTTGAGATTAAATCGTTATTACTGGCAATTCGTAATTGTTATTTAGAATTAATTATAATAAATAATTGTATAACGGTCAACAATACTAACAAACAAGTTGGATGGAATGGCTGATAATTATTCATTCTTCATTCTGTGGAACATTGAACCGATATGGTCTCCCTCGAAAGGGGTCGTAGCAGATGTAAAAGCAAGAAGGTGGACATGTTAAACGAATTGAAATACGACCCAGGACACGACTTGAAACGCGGAAAAGTGTCAGAGAAAAAAAAGTTCGTGTATCCCGGTATTTTTTTTATCACTCAATGATAACATGAAACAATTTTTGTTTGATCCGTTGGTTTAATTTAAACGGATATTGAGGATTTAGAAGCGCACTTACCTCTCCATTGACCAGCTTATAAGCAGTGTAATTATTAAGAATAATTTATAATCGCCCGCGAAAATTTCAAATGCACTATCCCTGGTCACTTGGACGAGGATGTTGAATTATTGATTCGGTGAGTGGACAAAAAAAAATTATGTAGAGCGAATATAAAAAACAATCTTTTTTTTCAACAAGCGAATGTATCTCATAACCGTCAAAAAAATTGCACAGGAGTGTAATTAAAAATGAGGGTATACGTATTCACAATCGGCTTTTCACTCGGAATGTCGCGCGAAACTCCAAGGCCGCACCACAATCGTTTTCCGTTTAAGCCAGAATTTCAACTACGGGCGAACAGAAATTAATTAAAAACCATATATGACAAAAACATTTTTCATTTTTTTTTCCATTAATATTTTTTTATCTCTACAACGATAATTTTTTCTCAGTTAATTGCAATCACGTTAAAATAAAAGTCAACGTTATAAAAGTTAAAAATTGCGACGGCCGAAACGATGTAACGATGTGATACGTCGCACATCGTTAAAAAAATGCTATATTATTGCTTTGTAAAAAAAAAAAAAATCGTAATTTTTTATTCACCGGGTGAATCAATAAAGTCACAAAATATCGACACTTCAGTGACAACGGCGCTTGCAATTCAGCGTTCACAAGTAGTTAATGAACAATAAAAAATCAGAAAACCGACTTTACCAAGAGACAATTTAATCGAGGTAGATCTCATTGAGCAGCAAGCTACGGTGGAAGCAAAACGAAACACCGTCTTTAAAATAAAAACTTCGAATCTAAAAACGAAAATTCTCTTCGCAACCGGAAATTCTAGAGGGGTTCGTTTTGCCCCTCACCCCCAATCGCAAGGCAATCGTCGAGTGACTTTAACATTTTTTCAACAAAAGTCGTTAAAGTAAGCACAAACAACGTCGATTGGACGTTAGACACGCGATACAGTGTTTCGCGAGAGAATCGCTGATGTAACAGATTCTCTTTTGTCCGCGTGGACGAGGCAGATAGATCTTCTCATCTGCCTCGTCATAACTCTTTTAAACATATATACATATATGTGTATATATGTTTAAATAAATTATATATATATATATATATATGACCTATTTACAATCGATGCGGGGCGGGTATAAAGTCTCTATCGGGGACGAAGAGTCTCCGAACAAGCGGATGTCCGCACGACGCTCCTTCTCCTCCCTTTTTCCGATTCTCGTAAAATATCCTGATTACCCTTATTTAGAATACTCGACCCTGGTAGCAGACGCACAGTCTTCCCTCCTCACCGTGGATATATCCGGCCTGTATTTCAATCGCGATAACTCCACGGTATATCGAGCTAGTAAATATACATTAAGCTAGTAAATATACATAAAGTGAGCACTTTATTAAAAACTCGCCTTTAGACCGTTAAAAAGTGAATTCGATGCTACGCTAAAGCCCGGTATTACTTCCGTTTCAAATTCTCCCACATTGCTTTATCGCTTATTATAGATAAGTACACTGATACCTATCTTTATTAATTCGGTTGTCAGAGAAGGAGGGGGGAGAGGGGGGCAGATAAGAGTCAGGGGTGGGGAAGAGTCGCGGCTCTTGATGGGCTTCTCCAAAATATTCTCATATATCTGTTACAATTGATTTTGTCTCGAAGCACGAGTCAATGGAGTATTAATATCGATAGCGCGATCGTTTTTTTTTTTTTTTTACAACACGTACTCTTGATGCGCGAAATAACTTTGGTTGCTCCAGGAGCCCGTGACTAGGAAACCTTCTGTATACGCGACGATGCGCGATAATTCCTCTTGCGTTAAATATGTCGGGTCGATTTTTAAGTTTATTTTTTTTTTGTTTTTTTTTTTTTTTTCATAAATATATATAAGTTATCCGTGTATATCCGTTCTCGGTGTGGACGGCACACCGAATATGCAATGGTTACGTTTAATGTACACAATGTTACGACGACGGCGACGAGTCCTCGGTATGCGACGACGGTTTGCCGGATCTCCGTACACAACGAGCCAGCGAGTTTTCCTGAGGAAATTACGCGAGTACCGTGATCAATGTTTTTCTTTTTTTTTTTTCTTTTTTCTTCAACTTTCTTCGTTGCTCGACTGTGTACACCAGCATAATTAATTCTCGTCTCCGGCAGTCCGTTTTCCAGTTCCGGCAGTCCTTAGGCTCTCGACGACTTTGCCCTTGCAATGCACCAGTCCGTTTGGATTAACGGGCGCGATCCCTCGCAATCCCCAAGTAAAAGATGACGCGATGAAGGAAGAACTGTCTTGCCGTACAGCCGGGAGGAAGGGCTGTGCGTGGATTGGAGAGAAATACGGAAAGAAAAACACCCTGGACGGATCGTCCCGATCCATGTCGATAAACTTGGTTTCACGGCGGAGAGGGGACGTCCCGCTCAAAATAGTCCGATATAGAACCATCTTCACGAATAACGAGCTGAAACGACATTCATTTTCTTCAATTGATTTTTTTTTAAATTTATACATCAATTTGGCACCGTTCGGAAAATTTGACCTCGAATCGATATCGAAATATTGCTACCGTTTAGCGGAGAGCGAAAAAATACCCACTGGCCGAGAGGGGAGGGAACAAAATTTATTTACACATAATTTTTTAATTGTTTTATTTGTAACGATTTTTTAAGGTCTCGGCGATTGGGTTGTTGGAGCAAATGACTTTGAAGAAAAATGAATTTTCACGACCATCCAGTGGGCTATTAATAAAACTTTACCATTGTATGTGGGCAATGCAAAGCGACTTTGCATTGTTCACTGTCGTCGAATTCTTTGCACTGCCGTTTGCCTCTGCGACGGTAAAAATGACCGTCGTTTTTTATTTCGCAAATTTTTTTCAACATATTTTTTTGAATTGATGTTTCTTTACTAATGTCAATAGTCCACAAGACGTCAATTAAAAGATAAGCTTGCACGAACGATTGCGAGTCACAAAATTTGCTGCTCGATCGACGTCGATTTTTTTTTCGCAACCGGTTTTTAGTATTTTACCGCTCCGCGATCGCGTTACCGCATTCTCGGTCATATTTCTGATTCGAGGCGCCAGTCGAACCCCCGGAACGGCGCAAGGTACGATAAATTTCTTCACTCGCGTTTCGTCCCCTCTTTCGATTGCCAGTGAATTCGACAGTTTCGTTCCTTAACAAATGATTTTGAACAGAAGAGCGGAAACATGGCTCAAGACGGAGTCGTGAGATTGGGGGGGGGGAAAGGGATATCGCACGGGGACCGGCGTGTCGCGTCGGCCGTATAGTAGACTGTGGCGGCCTTTATTTTTTTTACTTGTTAGAAACGTCTTTCTTTTTTCTAGAAATCGTTGATTGGCTTTTTTTTTTTATTAGACCGCGCTCGGATGGACCGGACCGGCGAGACGCCGACGGCGCTTGTTACCGAGGATAACCATCCTCTACAAGGAACCCTTGGCGAAGAGTAGCTCCCTGTGCTTGGTGCGTATGTGAGATCGAAGTGTGTCGATTCTGCTGTACGTCGCCGGACAGTAAGGGCAGAGCGATCGTTGAGCGGTGTGAATGTGGAAGTGGTGCCAACGATTGGTCACCTGTTTCCCGCACGCACGGCATCTCCAAAGTGCCGGGCTACCAAGCGATACGGCGAACATCTCGTGATATGAGAGGCCGACCGGGACGCTCGGCATCGAACCTGCAAACCCAAAGCCTTCATGCTCTAACGTGTCTCGAGATTTCGCCCGCACTCTTTAATTCATATATATATTTTTTTTCACCACGACGGCGACTTCGATATACGTTACATATATATATATATTTTTTTTTTGGCAAATTCCTTCCCCTTCGCTTTTTTTTTTTTTAATTTTCGCTTTGTAACGTTCCATTCAGGTGAGAGAAAGAGACAGTGAGACGGAGTAATCGTCGATTGATTTTGAGCAGGTTCGGGCAAAAGACATTCAACAGACTAGGATTGACCCTTTGAAGATCCGATTCGGTTCTTTTGCGAAAAAAAGGCTTTTCACTTTGTAACTCATAGTCGTATAGGTCATAGAGTTACGGAAGGATGTTGAGTCAGTTTTAAGGATGTTTACAGCATCGCTACGGAATTTACTCGACACTCGGTGAGTTATAAAATTCGGGGGGGTTTGTTTTAGGGTTAAGACCATGCGCAATACCACGTGAGACACTAGTGCGAGACGGATGCACTTTAGGAATTGAAGCCATTTCGAACCGGTCAACGTTTCGGATAAAGTTGAAGTTTTATCGGACGTGGCATTAAATTCTACATCGACTCACGCTTTGCTTTTTCCCAATAAGTTCACGGTCTGTGAATCGTTACGGATTTTGGTTGCCGATTGTTTCGCACGTCCGTGAGCGTACGCGATTAATTCTTTATGGGCGATCTTAATTTCCAACCGTTTTTAGATAATTATCAACAGTCATTCACTTCGTGGTTGGGGATTTTTTTTTTTGAAGGAACAACTAAAATCAAACACATTAAAAATTGTCTCGGGACGTCAGGATATTTTTTCCGATGACAAATAAAAAATTCTCCTAACTCCGTAGTTTTTCCAGGCAATTCTGTTCGTTTTATGAGTCAGCGTGCAGTAAACATCATTAAAAGTAAGAATTCGTAAGAGTCGCGTGATTCAGAGGTTGAGAATGCCGAGATCTCGCGTAAATTCGCTACCGACCGAAAGAAACTTTACAAACGAATTTACACGCACCATTCAGCGGTGCGATTAGTTAAAAAAAAAAATACGAAGAAAATTAACCCTTGGAATTATCAACAGTCAGTCTTCAAAGGGTCAAAAACACAGTTACACGTACTATATATAGAAATACCTACGTATACATTGACACACACGTCGATACCACAATTCCCTGGCACACACTCGAAAATCGTGAACGGTTTCGACAAGCAATCGGGGATAGGATAATTGCTCTAACTCGAACGCATCACCGATCATCGATTTAATCAATCCGGCGATCAGTGTTACCGTGTGCTATCGGCCAGTCACGGTAGACTGGCCATTTTGGGTGAATCGGTGAATCGCTCTGAGAGAATGCCTTGCGGTTACGAGCGGGTACGGAGGAGATCCAACAGCCGAACAGCAAACATATTCCTTCAGCCTCACAGTCAACAAGTAAATCAACAAATGGATCGGGGAGGGTGCCGAGTGCGTTGACGAAGGCTCCATTAATCATATCCGCAAAGGTCGATCACCGTTTATTTTTTCCCTTTTTTTTTGCGACTGGCTCTTCCGTTGTTAAAATTACTCGAACCGTTACTAAAACAAACGAATCGAGAAGCGAATGAAAACAATTTTTAAAAATTCTACCAAAGTCTAATGACACTTATATCGCAGGTTTCCAAAATTCGCCGTTGCTCTTCAGTCTTTGTTAATCGTTAGTGTTTATCTTTTAGACGCTTGTACAATCGTCGAAGGCGTTTTAACGTCCCCAAAAGTCCGCCACGTCCAAGTCATTTCAATCCTTTATTCATTGAATATATATTTATGTATATATATGTATGTTAGTTATTACATATATACACATATATATTGTGTTTTATATTACATATCCTATATAGATTTTTTAATTACATATCCTTAGAGCCTCTATAGAGTTTCTCCTCGCGTTTTGGACCGTACTCTCCATTATCTAACATTCCCATAGTTTTATCGCAAATAATCACGATTGGATAGCACACCCGTAGAGAAAAGCGCGCCGGGACAAGCGACACACCGTGCCGCGACAATGCCGAAACGCGCGTCCCCCTGTGACGATGTATTGCGCCGACGCTATCACAGAGGTCGCTCGCATCGTTCCAGCTCGACGTGGAACTTTCCGCCGCTGCGGAGCTTTCCGCACGGTGCTCTGCGAACGGTGGATGCAGATTCTGAGTTTAACACGTTGCGCCGGCACAATATCGTCATCTACGGACACACGTATCTGCCTCACGTCGGCAAGGCGGCCGCTTCTGTGCCAGAGCCGAGAAGACTCCGCGCCGTCGATTTTCTATCTGGGTCACCTATATAGAATTTTTTTTTTTTCATGAAAGAACCTTGGTTGTGTGATAGGCCGAATGAACCGAGGACGCTGGAGGAAAATACACCTCCTTAGAATATGACTTTTTCTTAGTTTTTTTTTTTTTCTCTTTTTTCAATGTATCAGATGATCGCTCGACTAGATATCAGACCGCTGGAGACCCCGGCCAAAATTCTTCTCTGGTGGGCGATCCAGTGCCAACGAGAATCGACATAGGACAAGTTTTTTTTTTTAATTAAATAAAAATTAAAAAATCATTTTCCTCTTTGGCATTCGATGGAAGAAATACGTGTATATATGTATATGCGTATATAGCACAATGTTAATTTTACAATGGAAGTGGAGCGCATTTCAATGTCAAGCCTCGGTAGCGCTAATATCCAAGGTGAATGGAATTTAACCAAGATTCACGCAATCCGAGAATCAACGACGATTTATTTAAAGTTAATCCGTGAAACGGAAGCTCGATGATGGAGTTGACGGCGTGGCGGAGTGTATGTACAAAATTTTGCATAACGTTTTTTTTCAATAGTCGACAACAGCACTTATTTTACGCAAAGGATTCCATCGATTCGGTTCTCCGGGCTAATACGACGGTTCGATCCGCATTAAATTTAATTATTTTCCTTTTCATTTTTATTATTACCTAAAAACCTAAACGAGAATTTCGAAGGCACTAATCATACTTTTATTGCCGATGGCACAAAGCGCGAAGGCCTTGGCGCGTTCACTCTGTTTATTTCTCTCTCTCACACTCTCACTCTTCCTCTTTCCAATTTTTCATTACATTTTTTAAACCTAATCGCGATATGCATATAGGACCGAGATGAAGGATTACCGAATCGATTAGTTCCTTGGACACCTTTTTTTCCTCTGTTTTTTTATCCGCCTAAAGTTACTGTATAGAAATAAGAGAAATCGACGCGAGTTAAATTTCAGAGACGGAATACAGGTGGGATATAAATATTCGTTGCGAAAAGTTATATGTATATGCATATGTATATATATATATACACATTATCTATGTTTTTTAATATCGATGCGAAAAAGAGATACGGATCAGGGAGAAGACCTGGAGGATCGAGAAATCGGACTGGATGTCAATGAGAAAAATATATTATGTTTGTATTTTCGCTGGAACTCCGGCGAAGTAGGAAAATCTCGAGCTCGCTGCGTCACGTGACAGACACACAAGTCCGCAAGTTTAATCCCCTCCCCCTCTCAGGTATATTCATAAGGTATTAAACAAAACAATGTAATTATTCGCGCGTCCATGTGAAATTGTTGATTCTAAGAAATCTTTCGGAATCTTCCGGAATGACAATTACCAACAGTCGGCATGTAAACCGTGTAAAATGCAAGTAAAGAAAATAATCGCTCTCCGATGTTTAGATGCAAAAGTTTCCGTCCGACGAACTTAAAAAAACTTCCGTAATTTGTGAAAAACAAAAAAAAACCATAACAACCGAAAGTGAATGTGCACTTTGTACAAAAGTATCCGCAGGCATCGGCAAAGCTGAGTTTCTCGCTCGACGTCCGGCTCATACGAAAAACAGAAAAAAAAAAATTCATGACCAATAATGGATTTCGAGGATCACTGTTTCGGTCATGAAACGTCGAATGAAGCTAATAACGGCGCGGAGACCCGAAAATCATTGCGGAATTGTGGTCGTGTCGTGGCCTTTTTTTCACTACTATAATTACTATCTTTATCATTAAATTCGGTGAGGCGACGACGAGTTGCAGTTGTGTGTGGCGCCGGCAGGATCACGCTGACGACGATAAAACAAGACGTAAGAAGAAAATAAAATTTTCATATATATAAACATATGTGTGTGTGTGTGTGTGTTTGTGTATGTATATATATATATATATATATTTAAGGTCGCTAGATCACACCGTAATAAGGACGGTAGAAGCCCGTACGCTATTGAATATGGGCGTGCTTCGTCCGCGTGTGCGTTAGCAGTGTGTCGCTTCGTGTATAGACAGCCGGGCACAGCGGACAGGCGTACTTGCCCGGAAAATGCACGTAATAGTGATTTCGCACGTTTGTCACGACCTTACCGCACAACGAGCAACGCCTCCTCTCGTCCGTGTTATTCTGTCTCTCAAATATCTGTGATATCCGCCAATTTTTGAGCTCTGCAACAACAGAAACCACAGTGTCAGCAGGGCTAGCATTCCGCTCCGTTCGCGGTGCTTTTGAGACTCGATTTTTTTTTATTATTTTTTTATTTTACGCTCGATTTTATTGCGTTCAATATTTGTATCCATTTATCCGTTTGTCCCTATAGCACAACTGGTGGTTCGTGATATATGTATATATGTTTCTCTCCCTCTCACTCTCCGTCTCTCTTTCTCTCTCGCATTCCCTCTCTTCCGCTCGCTCGCTCTCTTTCTCTCGATCCGTGTCAATTTATTCGATAGTTCCGTCAGTGTTACCGCGTATTTCGAGCTAAGGTAAACTGCCCAGTTTCTGTTGTCTTAAAACCAACGGAATCGGTTTTTTTTTCCGCCGAGAAGATTTACCATTTTTTTTTTCGTTACTTTGAACGTTGAGGTATAATTGTCGAATTGTTGTTTCAAAAATTATAATGCAATTCCACGGTTTTTGACATCGGCCGATAACCAGTTTCTGAAACTCTTGCCGTATTTTTGTGATAACACGTCGAAGAGGACTTTATTGGCCAATTAACACTGAACCTTAATTTCTCAGCTCCGAGGCGAAGATTCGATTGAAGAAATAAAAATAGAATCTCTGGTGGATGCGAAATTGCTGACGTTTTGCAGTATAAAATTATTGACAAAAATGTATTATCAACAATTCTTTTCGTTTGCTATTAATGAATGAAAAAAACGCAGAGAGTTCATTGACAAATGATTCTAAGGCATCGATAGTTGATCAAAGATAACTCCGGAGGAAAAGAAAAAATTAATGCTGAACAACACAAACTCGGTTCGCCAACCGAAATTTTTATGCATCCGGCGTCTCGCCCAAAAGCTCTTCGTGACTACTATTTTATACGGCTAACCGTTCTCATGCTGGGAGACAGCAGAGGAGTTCTTGCCGACGATATCCTGGCAACTGTTTTTGGCAAAGCTCGCGGTCAATGTGCTGGAACTGTTTTTGGCAAAGCTCGTTGTCAAAACCATATGCAAATGAGGAAACAGACTGGTGTAATTATAGTGCAATGTCGAGCGGAAGTACGCTATTTGCTGACGCGTTGTTGAAAAAAATGCTATCTGAATTAATACTTATATCAGACCAAAAATTAACGATCAACGATTCGGTACCGGTTTCAGATGGAGAAATCCGACTAGGTTCTTAATAAATAATTAATGTATATGCGTGTACGAAATGTGACGAATCCTTGTATATTTTATACAATCGGTATAGTTTCCAAATTTAATTTAAGCCCGAGGTAATGGTTCATTTTCGTTTTTTGTAACTTGTGTTTATGTAAAAGCCGTTATGTATCGATAAAATTCATAATCAAGTGTCAATGCACGTATCACTACTTAATTTAACCCCTTATAAATCACACCGCCTGATACGGGATTTACGAACGCGGAGTGGGTTTAGCGCAGTGCTACGGTAGCGGTAAAAGTGGGGATAACCGAGTTACGAAGGGATAATGGAAAGTATTTTCGGATTCTAAACTGCTGATGTTTTCTGTCTGATGTAATGCAAAAAGTGTATCGGGACACTACATATCGTCAGAAATGTGTGTGCTATTTTATTCATATCGAATCGATATTGTATAGATCGTATAAAGTGCGAAACAATCATATGTGTCCATTTTAGTACGCAGCTTTTGTACAAATTTTTGTATATAATTTGAACGTAATCCTTGTGTAGTTTTTACTCGGAAAAAATTCAAAAAATCTATCGAGACTCTATATAGCCTCAGTAATGTGCGTGGTACTTTATTAATATCGAATCGATATTGTATAGATCGTATAAAGTGTGAAACAATCATATGTGTCCATTTTAGTATGCAGCTTTTGTACAAATTTTTGTATATAATTTGAATGTAATCCTTGTGAATTTTTTACTCGCAAAAAATGTATTGAGACTTTATAAATTGCCAGTAAAATGCATGCTACGTTATTAATGTCAAGTCGACGATATATAGATCGTATAAAGTGCGGATCAATTGTGTCTGTCCATTTTAGTATGTAGCGTCTGTACAAATCTTCACGCATAATTTAAATGTAATCCTCGTGTATTTTTTACTAGTAGGATGCCACGAAATGCGACACACTCTGACCGTTAAATTTTAATACGTGATTTTATGAAAGAAGATTTTTAAAATTAAATGTCCGATAGAAACTGTAGTTAGTACAGGTACGAATTTATCGTCGGTGTCGAAGACTGGGCTGTTTACCTTACGGCGCGTTTCCACGTAAAGCTTTGCAAATTAAATTGCGTTTAAGTTCACGCAATTCGACCTCCGACTAAAAGAAAGAAAAAAAAATCTCTTACTCATTAATACTTTGCCGGTTGCACGGATTATTCCACTTCGGCATCCGGTAATCCCCAGCGAGAGCTCGGCGAAATACAGATACGGCGTTAAAGCTCGCCGCTCTTTCGCGTCCCCTCCCATTCTCGGCCTGTCCGTCCGTTCTGGCACGGTCTCGGGCGGCGCTCCGACTGGCAAAGGGTTTAGGAAGTGTCGTTGAATATTGCGGATTTATGGTACAGAGAGTATCAATAGCGTTGCAGTGAAAAAAAACTTTTATCCTCCCAAAATCCGGTTAAAGCAATTTTTTTCTTTGCGTCACGACAAAGCATTCTGTTCGGAATCCAACGACTTCAACATTTTTTATTTCCGACCACGGGCAAATAAAAAATTGCGCAGTATCACTACACGTCGTGAAACTTTGTTCCATGCCTACTTCGAATATTCCAGAGAAAAAAAATCCGGTAAATGACAGTTTGTAATTTACACATTTTATTAAAAAAAAAAACTCCTTTATTTTTAACATCTGCAATATTCTTCTCTCGTGAAAATCGCATCTTCTCAGTATTTACTCGACGTGAGTGAACGTTAACTGTGCATAAGCGGTGTCGATGACAGTCGGTTCTAGGTTCGCTTCACCGCGTGCTTCACCTTTTCAACGAGGGCCAATCGGTGACTAAATTCCAGAGCTTCTATAAAAAAAAATGTAAAAAACGAACCCCATTTTTTTAATGAACAATGAAACATGTGAAAAGCAGTCGAATTTCCCTAACAGTTCCCGAATAAAAAAAAAGTCTCAATTGGGGATTGCTTGAATTACGTTTCGCACTGTGCCAGTTCCCCATTTAAGCCTAAATCGTACGCGCACGTATCGGGCCCTCTATTGACTGTTTTTTCCCCAGGAGATTACACGACAATCTTTGAATTCCTCGAAGCGGCAAGGTGAATCGGAAGATTAACTCGTTGACGGCGCGTTTTGCATTATTCTGGGCGGGTCACGCGCCTCGAAACGGCACATTGCGAACCCGAGCCAAGAATCCCCGAACGACACGACGACTGTCGTCCGGAAGTGAAATCGATCGCGGCTCGGCGACAGCAGTAGCTGTAGCTGTAGTGCCAGTTGGGGACCTTCGTTCGAACGAGGTGGCTTCGCGATCCAGCATACTCACACCGACGGACTCACTCTCACGGGCACACTAGCTCGCACTCTGTCTCTTACTAGCCACCACTTGTTGCTAACGATTGTGTGTTGCTCAGGCATTCTCAGAGTCACCGAAGCACGTTGTACAAACGATCTCGAACGAGTTCCAGCCGCGATTGACTCAAGGTCGAATAATAATAATAATAATAATAATAATAATAATAACTATAATTCTACGAGAATAATAATATAGAGGATTACATGGTGGAACTGGGTGAGGATTCTAAACTATCGCATTCGCCACGCCCTCTCGAGAACACTGTGGAGAGCAAGAGAGATAGCATCAGAGATGCTCTCGATGGGTTACACTGAGAACGTGTTTCCCATGCTCTTCGGAGCATGCGAGGTCGGTAATGAAAACTGTAATAAACTTTTTCAACGGATTTCCGGCATGTCCGGTAAAAAAAAATCTCATCGAAAGTCGAGATGATATTTTATTTGGGTGAGACAGTTTTTTTTTTAGCGTCAAAGCAAGAGGCGGACAGACAAGTTGATGACAGTTTTTGATACCGACTGAGCTTGAGATGGACGGGGTGGAAAGTATTTCGTATCGTCTTAACGGCAGGAAGAAATCTTGGACGAACAAATCTTCCGACCACAAAATTCTTCTCATCCTCTGGTAACATCATTATCCGATGTTCGTTCCCGCCTTTCATTCTATCAAATATGTTTATACTATCGTAAAACTAGAAATCGGTATAATACAATGTTCTTATTGCGTTTCGAAGATTTTTTTTTTTGCTGTTTTTAAGCCCCGAATTTTTACTCGGAGATTTCGGCAATCGATCAGCCGTAAATTATAACAATAATTGTTGCAAAACGAAATGAGAAAATTTTTTTTTTCCCCATCGAAGCGCTTCGACATTATAAATATATATATATATATATATATATATATATATATATATATATATATTTATAAATGTATGTATATATATGTGTCTACATTAATATCGTAAGAGTATCTGGAAAAAAAAATAAAATTGGTACGATCGGTTAACACACAATTATGTTTAATCAAAAAATTAGTATGAAATACATTAAATGCACATGTGATTAAATCCGTTTTTTTGTTTTGTTTTTTTTTTTGTCGCTTTTTTATATCATCATCATCATCATCCATATTATCTACACTATAATTAAAGATTTTTTTTTAATAATAATGCAATGTAACATAAGACTCGTTTATGTTAGAATAAAATTCGTGTAACGATAAGAATAATCGTATAGTAACGATAAAGGTAATAAGAATAACTCTTCTTTGCTCGTCTCGCATGTATTAAAACTCGGGTTACTTCCTTTTATTTTTTTTTTGTTTTTTTTTTGTGTTTTTTGTTTATATATAAATTCCCATTATTATTTCTATAGCTTTCCCCCGTTGATGAATATTTTTCCTTATTTTTTGTTATTTATTTATTTATTTAATTATTTTTATTTTTTTTTATATTATGATTATCTTTTTTTCCTCTCGTTTCCTCTCGTTAACCTGCTGCGCGTGGTCAAAAAGTTTTTGTTTTCATGCCTATTGTACGTTTCGAGCCAAGTAATTTACAAAGCTTTTCTTTCTTCTCTTGCCCTACCCATTGTATAGTAAAACGATTCGCCGTCAATTATCTCTCAGAGAAAACGGTAATTTCACCCTCCCCTCTAATTCGCATTTCTTTCGTCGGCGTCGTTATCATCAACGTCCCATAACGTTACCCCCATTCTACGATCGTGGTCCTCGACTTATGTTAATTAGCAATTGTCGAATATATTATATATTTGGCGTTTAGCGAGCGAAATGACGAAGGACGTTGGGAGTTCGATGACGACGAAGACGCGACGCGTTGGCGTTTCGACAAATTAACTACCGTGGCGGAATTAATTCGAGAAAAAACAAAATCGTTAAACCTCCACAGTAGATAATATATTTATTCCATTTTTCATTTCGCGTTTAAAAATAATATTCGCTAAGATAATTCTTCCTTTCTTTTGTTTCTTTTTTTTTCGTTTAATTATTATCACTAGGAATTTATCGTAACTGTAGTGTGTAATGTAGCGTTTTTTTTTTAAATTTATTTATTTCTTTTTATTTTACCTATGAATTCTCTGTGATAATAGAGACGTTTCGCAATAACGTTATGTATAGTGCCGCAGTGACACCGCTGCTGTTGCAGCCGCGACGCGGGCTCGCGTGAGAACCAGGCTTGTTCGCTTCGTGTCAGTGTTGCGAACGACACGCGCCGTTTTCCACGCTCGCTATGCGCTACGGCCCAACAGCAGCGGCACGTTTCCCGTAAGTAACTGCATCGTCGGAAAAATGTCTTCTTCCCAAGAAGTCTATTTATAGGAGACAGAGGAGACGCGAGGAAATGGACTGAAAAGTAACGTATAGATAACAGGGTATACGAACAGATAGACGAGAGCGAGGAGTCGAAGATGCAACGAGAACAAAAAAATTGAGAATAAAACAAATAAGAATGAGAGAAAAAAAATTGCTATCGAATCGAGATGAAACTCGAATTTTTATGTAGTCATTTTATCGCTCACGATTCATTCGAGTGAGTTAGAACATACTTTTTTGTGATTTTTTGTTTTTTATAAAGAAATACAAATTATGTTGACAGGTGAGAATATTCGAAAGAATAAGTTGCGACCTTTAACGTTAAAAATTTGTATATATTTATTAATATTTATATTCAATTTTTAAAAAATATAAAATGGAGCAACCCATTATTCCGATAACCGACAGAAATATTTTCCTTGCGATTATGGTAGCAACCCCGAAAAGACTCGCTGCAAAATCGAGCGCCCGCATTGTGAGAGGTAGAATGGGGAAGGGGGAAGGTACGAATAAATACAAATAACATGAAAATCAACAACAAAAGCCCAAGTTACGCAAGACGGTATCGAAGATCTGCGCGTGTGTATAAAAACAAAAAAATGGGAACAAACTACGATAATAATAGGGTGATTGTGGGAGGATATTGAAGGAGAAGAATGGTATAACCGTGAAAGTGGAGAAAAAAACGAAGAAACGAAGAAAAGGAAACGAGCAGGAGAGAGAAGTGGTATAACAATGTCGAAGGCCTCCCGACGTCGATTTGGCTTCTCATTAAAACGTAAATGCAACGCATCCGTCGTGTAGTACGTATTTTACTATTAAAACACCGGGGGTGGCGACGAGTGCAGCGCCCTCGATCCGCCCCCGATGTCTTCCGCATTCGTAAGCCCACATTACATAATAATCGAGAGGTATACTACACCGTGTTAAATCACAACTTCAGTCTGACCGTCACGTCTTCGTACGTGGCTTTCATTGTTTTTTTTTCTTCCTTTTTAATTTTCGCACATCATCATAATGTCGCTAAATTTAACTTCTTTTCTCCCAATTTGTTAAAGATTACCTCGTTTTTTTTTCAATAGAACACACTAATTCTCGTAGGAATAATCCCATACGATTTTCTTCTTTTATACATACACAGAGCCTTCCCCGGAAAAAAAGGATATAACAAAGTTTTGTGTGTGTGTGTGTGTGTGTGTGTGTGTGTGGATAATATATATATATATACATATTTTTGGAGTTAGATATATATACATATATGTATATATCGTTTGTGTGTGTATATACATATATATCCATAATTAATTTTAATTTGTATATATTATTATATAAAGAGATATTAATAATAGTATTTTTTCATTTTTTTTTTATTTCTGTTGTTGCTGTTGTTGTTTTATTTTAGTTAAATAATGTACAGGGAGCGAGGCGTGTTATCACTCATCGGGGAAACGCCCTTCTCGTTGCACAAAATGAGCGTTTACGAAACCAAAACGCCAAACGTGCCCTTATTCCTATATTCAGTTAACCCTATATCCCTAGGTAACACCTACCCCTATTTTTAAATACACTCGTAATATTCTCTTGCACAGCCATAGTTTTCTTCACCATTCCCCTCCCCCCCTCCTCCATACCCCGCCCGTCGATTTCACTGTACTTCCTCTGTGCTTCTTACACGGAGTGAGGTTTTGTTTTTTTTGTTTGCGAACGCACACTCCAACAGGCCATTGACATTGGCTCACTGTCCCTTCAATTTAATAATCGTTTCAAAGCTTTTTTTTGTTTCAAAAAACACTCGCCAATTAGCGAAACCCGAATCACAACCCGTCCGATATTATACAACGACCCAACCACGTGTTCCCATCGTCGTCCCCGGTCAACGAAGCACCGCGAAAAAAACTTAACATATCCGGTGAATGATAACCTCCCCGCTCCGTTACTATCGCAATATTGCACGATTCTTTCTTTCTTTTTTTATTTTAATTTTTATTTATTTTTTTTTATCTTTTGTTTCTTTAAATTCATCTCAATTTCAATAAGGTGTTTAGCACCAATCTATTATATCACAATGTTCCACTCCACACCACGCGGTTGTAAATATATAAATACCTATATTGTAGTAGTAGTAGTAGTAGTAGTAGCGATAGTAGTAGTTGGTAGTAATAGTAGGTAGTAGTAATAGTAAATAGTTGTAGTAGGTAAGAGTAATTTTCTTTCTTTTTTTTTATGAAAAAGGTTCGATATAACAGCCTAGCAGCCTGCCCCAGCAGTTTGTCGGTGTTTTTTAATCTCCGGCTTCGTGACTCCGGCTCTCTCTCTCTCTCTCTCTGGTGTGTGTGTGTGTGGGTGTGTGTGTGTTTCCGTTTGAATGTTTATTTTAGTTATTTTTTTAACCTCCGTAACGTCGGCGACCTAATTTCATAAGGGCGTATCGACTCTGTACATAGCCCTTCCGCGATTTTGGCATTAGGCCGTCGACATAATTCATTAGGTGCAGGCCGTATTCGTTCACGATAATTATGTGATATACTTTCGTCGAGAATTTCTCTCTCCCCTCTTTTGATGGGCAAACAATTTGTACACTGCAATTTATTTACCACGTTTCAACATTCGTCGTCGAGTACGAGTGTAATTATAATCATGCTGCCACCACACTCCGCACTGTGCGTTGAAAAAAAACAGTAATAAAGAAGTAACCGTAAAAAAGGTCCGAGGGGGTCCGACTGCGACACAAGTTTTCACTCTCAATCCCCAACCCTTGGCTGACCAACCCTTGGAGCGGGTACGAGTGTTGTTTTACGCGTGAAAAATATTTGTATTTCAAAATTATTCCTTCGGAAGCGAGCTTCATAGGTAAAAAAATTCCAACAATGAAATGAGTAAATAAAAAAAAATTCAATTCAACCGCGAATCGTGAAATCTTTATCGGTCATCACACAGCTTGCCTCGGACAGGTTTCAAGCAATATATATTTATATAAATATTTTAATATCACACGTTTTTTTCGGCAAATCAATTCACGAAAAATTCTTTGAAATAAAAAATACCGGTAAAAGAATTGATATTGATACTTTTTTTACGCGGGACTTTCTAGTATTTTATTTATTTTTTATATTTCGATAAAAGAGCACAAGAAGACGGTGTTAGGCTCGTGGAATCCTGTACAGAACTGAAAATCTTAACCTTTTGTAAATGAATTGTTGCAATTAAGAATTATTATTATTATTATTTGACATTTTCATTATTATTAATTACTGGTAAATTCAGTGTAATGAAAGAAACAAAATCAGGATCGCAGGTCCAACCTTCTTCAAGAATCAGATCGTTAGGGCGAGTAAAAAAAATTGCCGATTACAATTTAATTCCTCGAGAGTAAAAACTCGTTAAAATTTCGTATTTTTCGGAAATACGCAGCCGAATTCGGCAGTACTTGACTCATAAAAATCATGAAAAATCGCACGTTTATAAACACTTCGTAACACGTTGTAACTAATGGACATAATTGACGTACACGATTTCTACTAAGGGGCAAAGTTGATTAACTAAATCACTCCCATCATTCTTCTCCTTTTTTCGCAACATGTTTCAACTTTTATCCACCATACAAAGCGTATTCGCACAACCCATCTAGAAAAAAAGCTTTAAAAAGTGGAGCAAGATGAACCTTTATTCTGAACAATGAAATTAAATAAATTTCACCAACAAACTCCTGACTTTCAGGCTGTACTCTAATTATGATTCAACCAAAAATATGCCCTCTCAAAATTTAAAAAAAAAGTGAATAATCCCAACACAACAGTCTCAAAATTTAAGTTTCAAAAATTTTCCAATATTTCGTATCGTCTCTACTTCGCCCACGCGACATTCCACCCAACGCCTCTCCAATAAATACCCCTAATGGTCCTCCAGTGCTCGTACCCGAATCATTTCGAAATTCACCGACAAACGTCATTTTCCTTTCGCATTTCCTAAATACCCTATACAGGGAAAGAGAAGGGTGACGGGTGGAGGAAGTTTTCGGCGTGAGGGCGAGTTATTCCTGGGCAGGTTCTTTCCACCGCGGCGCTCGCTCGAAAGAGCATCGGAAACCTCGTCGATCATCGGATGTATGTAGGATCGAAATTGCAATTCCATCAGTGCTCAAGCTGTGCGGATAGGGTATGCCGCCCCCTCCCTAACCGTGAGTCACCGATGCCGGGCTTTTCGTGTGTCGCCCTGTTAGTCCAGAAAGTCGATTATATCCCTCTGGGATCAAATAGCTTGAGGGGGAGGGCGAAGCTTCTGCGACCGACGTTCCCGGACGTGCATACCGCATCCTCCTCACTCATCGCCCCAACAGGCTGCGATGTGTGCATTGCTTTGCGAGGGGGGCGGAGGGGGCAAACGCTTCGCGGTCGCCGGCCACCCGCGCGAATGCGTTTTGCGGACAATTCCAGAAATTGGCAGTGCTCTCGATGGGCACCCCCTGTGCTGCCCCGTTAGTCCGTTCACCGTTCGGCAATATCGAGCGAATGCTCCTCCAAACCCTTTATGCTATCCGCCCTGGCTTCCCTGCCCTCCCTCCCTCCGCGGGCTACTCCGACCCACCCTGTCGCGCCTACACACTGGAAACCCATCCGCTTTGACGTTGATATTATTCGTCATATAACGCTCGTCTCCGCGTCACTGTCGTGTCCGTTGCAGTATATTGTAACTGTCGCACGTCAGAATATCTCCCCGTGGGTTGGTAAAGTCTACGCCCCCCCCCCCCCTCCCGGCCCCTGCCGCTACCAGCCTCCACTCAGATACACTGAAAAAATTGAGGGTCCTTTTTTTTTGGTGCGTGTCGGTTGCTCGATCTCCGACCGCTTATTAAGCCGCGCTATCGACACCCCCCCCCACGATAAATAGTTGGATTGACGCCCCCCCCCCCCCGACCGCGGACGTCTCTTGCGTGAGGTAGTAAATAAATCTTTATTTAACAAAACAATAAAAAAAACAGTGTATATAATATAAGGAAAATAAGAATAGAGGAACGAAAATAGAATAGATGAGAGATGTTGAAGTAGTTCGAAAAGAAAACTATACACACAGACACACACACGCACACAAAGAGAAGAACATGAAAGAGTGATATTTGGTGTAAAGTAGAAGACGGGATGCACATAATTGCATTTACAATATATTAATAATATCCGGTTTTTTTTTTCTTGGGGAAAGTAACAAATATAAGATATCGAGATTAAGAAGAGAAAAGCAAAAATAGAGAGAGAGAGAGAGAGAGAGAGAAAAAAGGGGGAGATACATATGAACAGGCATTTCGTTCTGTACGGAGGTAATGTATAATGTTATAAAAATAATAATAATTAATAATGATAAAAATAATAATAAGATTCTGTTATGTAAAGGGCATAGGCCTACGGTGCACCTTGACGCGCGATATACTATGCGTGTGTATAATAAAGATATATTCCATCGATCGTCAATAAATAATATTTCCTCGGTTGTAAACGAGCGCACGCGCAAAAAGAAACCGCTCTCTCCAATGCTCAACTGCGATCACGTCGAATATCAAACAACAATATTATATAAAAAATCCATAAAACAGAAAAACAAAAAAATAAAATAAATTATCCAATATATTATTATACTCAATAATCTGCGTAATATATTAATATGTTTGTTTCTTTTTTCTTTTTCATCTGAATTATATATTATTAAATTATATAGGTAATGTGTTTTTTTAAGCCTTTAACCATACAAAGTGCCCAAATTATTTTTACTCTTGTTTCAATTGTTTTTTTTTTGTCTTTTCCTTTCTTGCGATCAAGGGAAAACTGGAAGCAAGGGGGGGAGAGAGAGGAGAAAGTGAGCGAGAGAGAGAGAGAAAGAGAAAGTGATCTGTAGATCGACGGTAATATCAATATGACCATATTATTTAGCGATTTGGCTCTTTGAATAGCTAGCGGACTCGGTATCTCATGTAGTGTGGATGTGTATCTGTGTGTGTGTATCTTTATCGTTACCTTTTTTTTAACTGCGTAACTGTAACCATGTGTACCAGTGTCGTGAGTTCGTTTCTATGCGTATATGTAAATTGTTCTTGTTTATTTTTTTTTTACTCCGATTAACTGTCTGTTCACTTATAGTATATTGAGTAGGTCGTTAGGCGCGGAAAGCTGAGTTTCCACACTGAGGTGAAACCAACAACGTATAGTTTTAAAAAAAATCAGAATTAGAACAAACAGATTGCGCCCCAACCAATTAAATATCAAATGTGCAAACAACGCTCCGACGATGGAGCGTCGAAAACCATCCCTTGGTTAAAAAATGTGTTTTTAAACATAACGTATATCCAACCAATGATAGCTTATAACGGGTGGATTATATAAAGTATAAAATATAGTACTATGAATCATCCGATACAGTAAACAATTATTTGCTTCGCCTATTCGTTTAAGTCCCGAATCGTGGAATGTCTCCCCTCGTTATTTCCACTATTTTGCTGCATTACATTCTCGGTGTGCAGAGCAGTGTTCCTTCTTATCTTCCGTTTCTTTCATTTTCTATCATTAATATTATAGACTTTAGGTGTTATTTAACAAGTATGTAACGTATTTATAGTCAAGAGTTCATATTAGAGCTGCAAAGCGCTACGCGTCAAAGTTAATAAAAAAAAAACTTCCTCCAACACAGAACCCCCCCCATATTCATCGTTAATATTTGATCTCATTAGATCGCTTTTAGAATGGTGCAAACAATGCGCGCAGGACATAAACTTCGTTGTGAATCGAAAGTACATTCCGTAGGTTCATTTCGGTTAGCCTACGGAAAATTATATAAAATTATTCCGCGAAAATGATTTGCCAAGCTTCACATTGCCTGCCACTACCCGCATTTTTGTTTTTATATTCCCCACTTTTTAAAATTTATTATTATTATGTTTATTGTTATCATTAATATTGTTATGATTATTATTGTTATTATTATTATTACTATTATTATTATTATTTTAAACATTAAACATATTTTTCCATTAGATTCTACCGTCCGTCTGTCGTCTAGTCGATATCCGACGCAATAGCCATAGTAGCTGGGCGCTTCCCGCATGTAAATTCATATTGCAATGCGTGCAACAAGTTGTAAGCTCGATCGTTTCGAGATACAATATAATGATATCCATAATAATAATAATAATAATAATAATAATAATAATAATAATGATAATAATAACAACAACAACAACAATAATAATAGTAAGAATAATAACCATAGTAATAAATCGATATTGCTATTATTGACCCTCGAACGATAGTACCATTTACAATCTAATATGAAGACCCAACTATACCCTTTCAACAACTATACGACTCACCCTACGTATTCGAATTGAGTTTTCTTTTCACTGTTCTCTTTTTTTTGCGTTTCTTTTTTCTTCATCCTCTTTCTCCACTTTCTTATGTCTTTAATTATTATTATTTAATTAATATTCATTTCGGCTGCCTGCCTGCCGACGCCACTCAGCAGCGAACTACGGGAGGAATTGGCACCACATTTGCTCCCATTTAATGTATAATTCAATCAAATTTCTTTTATCTTCTCTTTTTTCTCCCACCTTTCCATTCATCGTGTTCTCGAGACCAAGCACCATATTTGTTACTTTTTTCCCCCTTCTTGCACACAAGACTTAAATCTGCGCTCCGTGTTTTAGATTCGAAGCGCTCTCATTATCTCCCCCCTCCCCCTCTTCCCCCCTCCCTCGCTTTCTCTCTCTCGGCTGCTATCGAATACCCCAACGCTCGGCTCCAGCCAAGATCTGCGTAACTTATGGATTTTTTTTTCTTTTTTTTACCAACCAGAAAAATAAGGCTGCACCCGAAAAATCTACTTTTAAACACCCGCATCCTCGAGTGATTAACAAGGACACACACGCAAGTTCGCGCTATAGCCACGAATTAAACGTACAATGGTCTGTCGGCGATTTCTCGTTTTTCATCATCCGTCGTCACCGCGTTGGTAAATATAACGAGACGAACGCTCTATCCGCGTATCTTCGCACCGCGCTATAGATACACATCTTATGCTTTTCTCAAGTGTCGCTGCGCTTTGTCTGTAATTGTATGGGTGTGTGTGTGTGTTCGTGCGGGCGCGCGTTTGTTTGTGTGCATATTCATATATATCTATGTATCGTACTCTACTGAAAGAAAGTTAAGTTACCTCGACGCAATGTTTTGTTTGTTATCAAAACGATTAAATCAACTATAACAAATTTAATTCGTTTTGTCGAAATGATTCGTTGTTGGTTCTACGCGCATTCTCGCAATACAATCACATTATCATTGTTACTTTTCTTTCGTTCAGTCCGAGTACAAGTGATATATTCCCATATACGGATATATTATTATTATTTCGCCGGATCGGATTACCGAGTCTTGCTGAAGGTCACACAAATCCCGCTAAATACACTTCCCCCCCTTATCGGGCCGATGAAACGGCCGGTTTTCCCCCCCATAGAATCGTAGCGGTTGGTCAGCCGTCCTTCTCGTTCTTTAATTATATTCTGATTTTTTTTTTTTTTTCGTAGTTTTTTTTCCAAGTTCAGCATCTACAAGATTTGACGTTCGGAGAAAAACTGATTGAAAAAAACGGAGTAGCTTAGCTGCCCCGTCGCTGCGGAGGAGCGTAACGGGTCGAACCGATGATGAGGAGCTTGGCTGTACCTGCTATCGTAATAATCGGCTATAGCGATCGCCGTAGTGTGGTCGTTGGGGGCGCGCGCGCGCTGCACGCACGCACGCACGCTCGCTTATGAGAGCGTGTTCATGCTGTCGTTATTTGTCGCGGATAGGGCCAAAGAGCCGGCCATGAAATCGTTTAGATCGATCTTTCTTGCCTCGGGGTGTTTGAATTTAAAGTGCGTACGCAGGTTGTCGCTACGAGTGTAGGTGGCACGACAGAGAGGACACTCAAACCTGCCGGGGAAGTGGACGTGGTAGTGGTTCCTGATGTGCGTCACGACCTTGCCGCACAGCTTGCACCTGTGAAGGTTGCAGCCGCCTGGCACCCGGTCAAAGGTCAGCCGCATGTGCCAGGCTTTTGAACCTGCAACATCAACACAAGACAAGTCACTAAACTGATGCTTTCCGCGACCCCCTAATAAAGGCGCCCGGCCCCTCGTCGTCCACGGGCACGGGACTTTTTTTTCAATCTCTTTATTTATTTTTTATTTATTTTTTTCAATAATTCGCCCGCCTCCACATCTCTTAATTTTTCTGCCGCGTACCACCCGCGAGATAATCTCTTTCTCCTCGTTAAAATTCACTCTCGTCAGCCTTGAGAAAATTTCGTCCCAAACCCCCACCACCGTTTTTCCCACTTCAGCCTCGAACCCCCTCAAACATCCTTTTTCCTCGTCCAGCCTATTTTTGTTCTTTTTTTTTTTTTCATTCGCTTCTTCCCTCTGTCGTATATTTTCCTGTCGCGCGGTACTTTCCCCGTTAACTCTGGTCGATTTTTTTTCGAGCACCTGTACAGAATTTGTACAGCATATCGAGAACCCGGTTAATTTTACACGTGTCCCGCCAACCATTCCCTCCCAAAAACAATAACACCCCCCACCCTACCGACAGTCCGAGCTCCGTGCACTGGTCGGTGTGCCAACTTGTCGTTTGAATCGAAGCGACACCCTACGCTTCCAACTTGCAATGGACCCGGTCGGTAATGAAATTTATCATTTGTCTTTTCTTTACCGCGCAAAAAACAATCTGCGATCGAAAGTTCATTTTTACTCGAAGCGTAAATTAGATTTTTACATTCAGCTCTCGTGTAAGAATTCACTTCCGGTTATAGATAGCACCATAAATAAAAAATATACTAATTTCAATTACTGTTTTCATTACCGATTGCAGTTTCGTGGATGTTTCGGAGTGCGTGGCAAAAATTCACAGACTCGATCGGTAACAATGGTCGCTCGATCGACAAGCTGGCGAACATCGAGTCGGTAAATTCCGATTCTACTCTATAGATACTTTTTTTTTAAATTCATTCATCTGTTCTCTGTATGATTATTTTTATATATGTATATATACAAAATTTAGAATGACAGAGTACCTTTGTTAGAGCGGGAAACTTCGGTTAAGTATTTTACATATTTTATATGAAATGTCTATTATATTGTTTTCGTTAGATTTTAACGTGAAAGAGTATATATATATATAATCGAGATGTAAGTTGCGTGTGATTACTTTTGAGAGCGATGATGAAAGACAGACGAACAAAGAGAAAATAAAAGATTGGAATAGATCGGAAGAACGAATGCGAGATCGTAAGAGAGGAAGAGTTAGCTATTCGGAAGTAATATCGGACGAAACGAGATTTCGTAAAAAAAAAATATATATGTTTTTTCCTCTTGCGTGGGTGTGTATGTCTATGTGTCGGCGTGTTAAAAATTGTTTTTGCAAAGAGCAATTGTTCGGTAATCTACGGGCGTGAACGAAGAGACCGTTTTGCATACGAAAGTAACGAGATTTCTACAAAAAAAAAAAAATCCTCTCGCCAGTGATGCAGAAGAGGTTTTCATCCTCGTCTCGTCATTTTGCTATGCGCGCTCAATGATATACTCGTCGCCGAGGCTCGACGTTACATTTGAACTTTTTTAAATTCCGCACGAGAAACAAAAAATCACACACACACACACACACACACATACAAACACATTTACACCAAGAAAATACAACATAGTCTATTATACGGTTGTTTATGGAACGGAGAGTCTGTATTTTACCGTTATGATGTTGTTTTGCAATCTCTAAACATGGGAAAAATATAGCGGAATAATAAAATTATAGTGGATTCATTCGCAGGCCACTTTACGTCAACCGTAAGATACAGATATTCCTTGGAGACTTATATTATAGGGTGGAGAGCATATTGTATTATATGTATACTGGGTGATTCAAAATAAGTATCGGATTCGCAGGGAGGGGAAGATGGACTAATTCTGAACAACATTTTGCTTGGACAATTTTGAAAATTCAGAACAGCGGATTCATGTTAATTAATAGATTATCAACTAATTATATAGATGAGTATGAATCAATCGATGTCTATCAGTCATATTTTTTATTAGCGTGAAGTTGTCATAAGATTATTGGACTCCGATTATGATTAATGCGGATGAAATGCAGAAACTGAGAAAATCGAAATATACGGGTTTGTAAAAACGTTACACGTTGATATATATTGAAAAAAACGGTGACAATAAAGTGAAAAAAATTGGGGGTGAACTTTTTTTTTGCAATATATTAACAACCTTTTCACAGCTTATCGTCAATTATGTGTCATTACTGACAACTTTTTCTGAACTTGTTACTGTGGCCAACGAGAATTAGAAGTGATGAAAGACATTCCCAATTTCATAATTTTTCCCGGGTGGTTCTAATTGCATCTCAATAAATTCACAACTACTTCATGCCAATAAAAAATTATGAGAACGCTTCCAACGAATAGGGGCCTAATTTTTTTTGGTATATTCAATTTTCAATAGGTAGCAAACGGTTTTAAGCGAAAGCTCGGGCCGCCGAGTCATGTAGAGTCGCCGAAAAGAGCAAGCCTGCTATCCCGTCAGGCATGGTGGCAGTCTCGATCCTATTTTTATCGCCTTCCGTCACGCGAAGTTACAGTAAGCCGCATTAGTCATTTATTATTTGACTCTAAACGTATTCTACTAACAAGCTACTGCGAATTCTCAAAAACAAACGATAAAAAATTTATTCTCAATTATCCCATTTACCCCCATAATCCGGGCTCGATACATATTTTTATTCAACCTGCATATATCGATAGCCTAATTCCATAAGAGCATACCGACTGAGCATACTTTCACTCTTTTAGCATTACGCCTTCGGTATAATTTTATATTTTTTTGGGAGCATACAGCATGTATCGTATGGGTGAGAACGTATTTTGTTTTACTTTCGTCTTTAACCGAGAAATACTTCTACTATTATTCCGCCGCATGCGCACTCTCGCTGACGATTTATCGCCTATTTCAAGATCTACACAAATTTTTCTAATTTTCATGTATTTCAATTGTTATTTATTGTTTCGACAAAAAATCAGCCAATTACAAAAATATTACAATTTACGTTATAATATTATTCTCCTTAATTCTACTAGACTCCAGTTTTGTTTCTAAGGCGTATACGTGGGGATACGTATACAATAATTATTTACTTTTTTATCGCGTTTCGGTATTAAATTATCTTAAATTCAATGAGATTTTTTTTATAAATAAATATTATTAACTATTTGGATATCCGAAGTAGGTTTCGAATAATTTTAGTATCTTAGGTTTTAACGCTACGATTTATTGTATGGCACGGTATTTAATCGGTGGATTCGTCGAGTGGTGATCGTGACGGATATTTAAAAAAAAAAAAATACCAGCGATTTTCGGTACAATGACCCTGATCGGCGATTTACTTGCGCGAAATGGGTAAAATTCAATTAAGAAGAAAAGTGAACCTTCAAGAGCGTTTTCATTTGCTCATGGAATTTATCTTGTGATGGGATTATCGTTCCGTGCGAAAGAATGGGGATATTGAGTTGTAAATGCGCCTGGAATGAGAACATGAACGTCGAATCATATATATATATAATAAAGTGGATGGCGCGAGGAAGAACTTTTTCGAATTCAAACATCATCTTCGAGAGAAATAAATGGAGATGTGAAATTCGCTTCGAACGGTGATCAGAACTATGTTGAAAAAAAAAAAACCTCTCGAAACGAGGTTCGAGTTTTTATGACCTTCCAGATACGCCAGGTTCAAAAATCCTGTATGAGTCGAGTTCCAATTTTCACCTTTTATATATGTATATAGAAACCATCAAAAGACGATAAATAAAACGAGAGTACAGCATCGAAAGCACCGAGCGAAGAGACGGTAACTTGGATGGAGAAATTCCCGTTCAGTGTACGGGCTCGGCGAGAAATAGGATGAAAAATACGGTGAAATAAAATAAACCGGCAAGAACCGAAGAGGTTGCGAAGGTGAAAAGAGTGAGTGAGCGCGCCAAAGAATGAGGGAGCGGCGGGGCGGGGATTGGAGGAAGGCCGAAAAAAAAAAAACGCAAAGAAGCTGTATGGAACTCGTCGCAGAGATGCCAGATTGAGTCGATCAAACTTCGAGACGTCGCGGCGGAGAGAGGGAGTGAGAGAAAAACGGGAAAAGGCTTTGCCCGGTGAGGGTTTCGCGACAGGTTTTTCGCGGTATCGAAGCGCCGAAGCCCCCTCGCTCCACGGTGGTTTTTCTGTTGGCCTTTGCCGGCGCTGCAGTCGTGGCCGTTGATGGGGCGTGTGGAGCGCGCGGCTCGACCCCGATTCAAGGCGTCGCAAGGCGTCGCAACACGCCGGCAATACCTTGCCGGTGTGGCGTGTGGAAGGCACCGGGAATGGCAGAAGCATAGACACACGCCCGTAGCCCGCTTCCCCCTCACGGTATAACTCCGGGAAAGCCCCCGACTGACTTGCCCGGCTCGTACGACCTTACGTATATACTTGGCGACGTGGAAGAGCCGTACCGAGGATCCAATCGGGCGTGTAACAATCTTCGAGCCGGGCGCGTACGCTCCGCAGCCCGGCAGAGATGATTCCACGTCGACGGAATACCGTGGCGCTTTCGCACACATCCATAAATCCTCTCCTGGCGCGTTCCCCCTCGCCGATCATCGCGCACAACCACCGTAAGTTCTTGCCGTAAGTTCTTCACTTCACAGCCTCCAGACTCGGTACATATTTCGATGTACGTCAATATCACCCATGCGCACTGTCTCACGCGAGTCCGCCGAGTGACGAAGTACATTATCGAGATTACAGCGAGTCGACGGACACGCGGAGACACACACAAGCACACACACGCATACACACACACACACATACCAATAGGGCAATACGTAATCCTTTGGTAACAGTCGAGAACGCGTTTGATCCTTACTTCCACGTTTCGGCCTTCGCGCCTCACTGGCTAAAGACCCGCCGCCCGTATGTTAAAAGCGGGCGCGTTCGCTCGTCAACGATCGGGTACGACCGAACAACAAGCGATGAAGAGGGACGGGGGAGGCGGGGTGTTTGGAAAATGTAAGAGACTCGACGGCTACCGGGAGGTTGCTTCGTTTGCTGGCCTTTGGCTAGCGCGCGAGAGAGCGAGAGCGGAGAATCGAAGCCTGGCCGGTACGGTTCGAGAGGGGGCTCTTGTTGCCGGGGCCCGAGCGCATGTTCACGTGAGAGAAGACTGGAAGGTTAGTACACCGAGGCTAGGCCGACGGTGGTTAACCGACCGGAGGCGACCGTTGTTAAAGGTGTAACGGGGCACCGACGGGCTCGCGTCGGCCGGAGATGGCGAAACACGTCGCTCGTGTGGCGGCTCTCTTGTGACACTCTCTCTCTACACACACACACACACACACACACACACGCACACTCGTACAGAGACGTTAGCATGTTAATCGGTAGAGTCGGTAGGAGCCCTTTAGTCATCGGCGTATCGCACTCGGCCGGACGGAGGGAGAGAACAGTGGGGAAAGCGACGGCAATCATCAGCGATCGGTCGCTTGTCCGAAAGAGGATCGGGTTCAATAGTCTGGTTGAACGAGTATCGGCGTTCTTTTTTTTTTTTTTTTTTTTTTTTCTAATTCATCGTACAACCTTTGGGAAAAAAAAGATCAATGATTTTTTTATAACGCGAGACACGCTTCGATTAATATTAATACGCGCTGGAGAAGTACAATATCAACCGCGCGAGACCCGAGAAAGCACCGCAGGCTGGAAATAATAGTGCCCCTATAATTGTGCATCGGGAGTTTATTTTTCTCCCGGTTCCATTATAATGCGATCGATTGAACGGTATGTTGTACGCAATAAGCATCGTACTTTGCAATCGACGTGAGCACAAAAAAATACGCCCGAACATTGGATTAAACGCACAATAAAAATCTATGAGGCGGAAGATTTTTTTTCATCTCCACCGCTCTGTGATAAATGAATGGCCAGATATGTGTATATATATACATACACATATATATTGTGAATACATAGAATTTGTTCGATTTGCTGAATTCGCGATAGCGTATCGAAAAGTATATTTTTTGGTCTCCTTTTAGCGACGAAACTCGTACCAGGCGACGGTTCTTAAACGGCCGATAACTGTGTCTTTTACTGAGAAATAATGTCTGTCGTGCACAACGCGCTTGCACAGCCATGTCCATATATGTATGTCGGCTAAACATATATATAAACAAAATTTCGTTGCTGTTGCCACCCCGTGCCCAGAACCGTGTGAGAGGAAAATTTTACCGTATGAAGAGAAGTGTAGATGAGAGCGGGGCCAAACGGAACAGGGGGGGGTAAAACTAAATTTTCCAACAATTTTTGGATGCCCCATTTTGACCCAGCGACACATCCGGAATGTTTAGAACAATTTCTGCATCTCATTATTACCGCTACCATTCAAAAGTTTCTGGGAAATTGCATTTTGTCCCATTAGCACGTTTTGCTGCACTGTTCAATTTTACCCCGCTTTCGCCCGTAACGAAGCGTACCGTTTGTCCCTTTCATTAAACGCAAAAAGGGTCACCAACATAAAAAAGAGCACCTCCCACTTCTGACTGACTTAAAAAAAAAAAGCTGACTTATTGTGGGTTCCGTTTAGCTCCTACATACGCTTTGATTTTTTGTAAGTACTTCGGAGACTCTTCATGCGAGCGCGCATGAGTTGCTCGAGCAGCCAGAAACCCTAGTGTTTGTGTGTGTGTGTGTCTAAACGCCGATATATATGTATGTATGTCGCAGTGCATGATGTTGAAGAGTCGAGAGGTATACGACGTTGCCGCGTAAAGGCAACAGAGGGTTTTCCCCGGACGTGGCCTAGTTTAGGGCGAGTCTTTAAATGCGCGATACAACGTCGTCGAGCGGTTCGCCCGGTCCCTCTCCCCTATCTCTCGTCACTATCGTCCCTGCAGACATCTGCTCGGCAGGCCAAACGATCTCCTCTCTTCTCTTCGCTGTTGTATCCATCTATGCTACGCTTAACACACTGTCCCGATGCAACATTGAGCTCTACCATGGGAACAAAGAGGCGACTCTTCTGAATGCGAGATAAAGACAGGGGGGCAGAGCAAGATACGGGGGAAACAAAAACATTGTACAGCCCTGAGGGTTGCTCGCAGACAACAGATGAAATAAGAAGCGAAGGGATGAATATTTGTTTCGCGTATCGGAGCAATGCAGAAGAATTATTTTTCATGGCGACAATACGTGCCAGGTGAAGAACGAACGGGACTTATATGATTTGAGAAACGTTTATTAGAGGGAGATTCAAAAAGGGTAATGAAATTTAGTGAAGAAAGAAGAAAAATTAAATTAAGTTATCGCAAATAACTTCTGTTTCGTAAGTCATTCGTTAGGATGAGTTTGTAACGTTAATCGAGGAAGATACGAATTCGAAAGCCAGAAAGAATGGCAATTGACAATTAGTGGCGGAGAAAAATAAACGATCGGTCGACCGAAGAGTTTTCCTAATCTGACTTCAATGGTTCCACTGGGCGAACCGTTTTTCCTGATTTTCTAAAAAAAAAAAAAAAAAACTCTTATGAATCTCCATAAATAGATTTACAAAATATCTCCACAGATGTTTATAATTTTATTTTTATATTTATCTATCTGTTATAAATTGCCGTAAATTTCGTGATTAACGGAGTAAAGAAGATGATGACATTCCAGAGGTAGGTTTCGACGCTATTACGTCAACGCTTTGGTTTTAGTGTTCGCTAAAATTTCGATGGATGAGAAATAATCAGTGCATCCCTTTGGAAACTGGAGGCATTATATGCGGAAAAAGAAAAAGCAAAGACCAAAGGTTTGCCGTGCGTTGTCGCTATGGGTGAAAACATTATCGTGGTATAAGCAACGACAATTTCAGGATCGATGAGCATCGCATGTGGCGCCATCGTTAACTGACCCATTAGTCGCACGAAATACGGTGTCTAGATAGGCTGCTGTTTTCACGGAATGCAGGCGAACCTCTTCTCAACGCTTTTGCCAATACAACAAATGACCAAACCATGGATTATCTCCGACTACGAAGTGGCATGGATCATCTCCAAAAATCGGACGGAACGCTTTGTTGAGCAAAAAAAATTTACGATAAAAATGGTAAATATGGCCTACCCTTGATCTCTTTACCCTACAACGATTGTATGATGACGAGGAATTGTGTGAACATTCGTGTGTTCAAACTTACGAACGAGCGAAAGTCGAGATCGGCCTGAAGTTTGTTTTTTGAAAATCGAACGTTCTAAAGTGGAGAGGCGAGTTTAACGGGAATTTTGAAACTAGCAAAGAAAAGATAAATCGTGAGAAGAAAGTCACGATAGATTCATAAACGAAGACACACATTGAATTGGAAAAAATTTCCATGAGTGAAATATGAATCGGCTGTAGGAATTTTTCAATTCTGTATGGCAATAAATTGCACAACGTCGAATTTAGCAAACCGCACGACAAAAAAGGGTATGAAAATAAAAGCGAAATATAAAATGTCAAAAATAAAAAAATTTGCCACACTTTTCAGCGACTTTCACCCCATTTCCATAAAAAATTAGGACATTCCTCCTAATGTTGTTTCGACACGTAGCACAGATTGCGCACTGAATTTCTGGCGAAAAAATTTGTTGCCGCATTTCTTCCAGATATATCGACCGTTTCGAACACCAAGTACCGACAAACTCTTCAATTACAATTCCGAAAAAATGCATTCCAATTAATATTTTGCCCACAAAAATAACACCTCATCGATAAAAAAAAAAACGATTTTTTATAACATTTTTTTCCCAAAAATCTCCACCGACGCGGGCACTTACGAGGAATTTGAGTAAAAGAGAAAAAACCAAAGCACTTATCGCCGGCGATATTTAGTCAGCTTGGGGGATCCGGACGGAAATCTCGGGAGCGTGAAAAACAGGAACGATAACGGATTCGCACCCTCGATGGAGCCGAGGATAAGCGCGATTCCGAGGGATACCGATCGAGGAACGGTGCAAGACGGACCGTTCGCAACGAGGATTATCAAAAACGAAGCATGTCCGAATGTTTGCTTCTGATGTGAGCCTTGAGATTGTCGCTACGAGTGAAAACGTTGTTGCAGTATGGGCAATGACAATTCTGCGAACGATGGGATCTAATGTGGTGCCATCGGTTACTGACCCATTTGCCACAATAGAGACAGCTGTATAGCTGGGCGCGACGGTAGCCGTCGTCGGGAACCGGGACGAACATGTCGTAGTGATGATGCGAGGAAGAGGAGAAGGAGGAGGACGACGGAGGGTCGAGCGTGCTCCCTCCTCGATCATCGTGCTCGTCGCTGGCGGCGTCACCGCTAGGGCCGTGACCGGGAGTCGCGGCCACCCCCCTCGGGTCTCTTGAGTCTTGGGGTGCGAGAATGGGCATCGGGCGCGGAGCTGGCATCCAGCAGGACAGCTGGAGCTCGGTCGCTGAAGCGGCGGCAGTGGTAGAGGCGGCGGAACCAGCCGCCTGACCTTCTGGGACAAAATCCTCCTCTCTCTTCAGTGAGACACCAGTGGCCAACACTGTAACATAGAGATAGAGAGAGACCGAAAGAGAGCGGCGAGAAAGGGCTGGTGAGAGAGGGCGAACGAGAATAGAGAGAGGCCCGATGGTTTTTTTTTTATGAAAGCGGAGGGACAATCGAACCGAGCGCAACGAAGGGAGAGGCGACCCTTCTTTTCTGTTCCCCCTTTGCGAAGAGACTCTACCGTCCTCCCGGGCGTTTTGTCCCGCAACGCGTACAACGATTCATTGCCATCGATCACTGCGGAACCCGTCACTGTGCGGACGATACCTACGAGGAACCTCACGGCGAGATCTCGGAAAAAATGTATGCGTGTCGTGTAAGGGAGGATGCTACTGATGCGAGAGATTTGAGACTAGTGGAAATATTTGTTTGTACGAGGAACTTTGTTCAAAACGCACCTCGGATAAGTTCAAAGTCGGATAATACCGAAAACATGCATGGTAGAAATTTTTCAAGTTTTTTACGATGAGAATTCTCGGTATGGATCTTGTGTTTCGAAATTGGGAACCTTCAAACTCGACCGATCCGTCGAGAGTCTTTGGACTTGTACATTGAAAGTGCGTTGACAATGATGTTGGGATAAATTTTTATCGAAGGAATGTTGGTTTGGAAAAATGTTGCGAGGAATGTATTGACGAAAATTTCAACGCTACACGTTGCGACTCCTTGAATTATAGAATTGTGAGTGCAAGGGAAGTTTTCAATTTCAAATTGATCGAACAGCAGAATCAAGATGATGATCGATGAATGCGTAATACTAAAAGGTCGTGCGAAATTGGAAAAAAGATGGTTGGCAACGGTTTTCTATTCGCTGTTTTGACATCCGTTATTTATGCGCGACAACTTATTATGTGCCCAAGTTTTAGTTAATAGAAATTCGTGTTTGCAACGTATTTCCGTTTTGTGTCACAAATTTCAGATGCTCACGCAATTTTTAATTTCTATAGATTCAATTGATACTCCAATATGCAAGAGGTGAAATCTTTCGATCGACGATATTCAAAAACGAAGCATCGGAACGGAATTCAAAAGAGAATTTCAATGAATCATCGCTGAAACATTCATTCAAGATTGATCAACGATGAAAAAAAAAACTAATGACTGATTTTTTTTTGTTATTTCGAAAATTCGCAACAACGAAATTGCAAAGTATCGTCAGTTCTGCATCGGGTTACTCGAAACGTCGACCCGGTGAACAGTGGCAATTCAGTGGTATCACGTGTGCACGATCACCGAGGGTCTCGACGATAATCGCGCCGAGCTTTTTCGCGTTGCGGTCGAAGGGTTGAGTGAAAACTCCGTCTAATTTGTCAGCGCCCCGCATCGTCCCGATTTCCCCGTGTAAACAGTGGTAAAGCACGACTCTCCGAATCCCCGAAAATTCGATAGTTGCATTTTCTCTTTAAACTACATATATAATATATATTTTTGCAATCCTTTTTAAACTAGTTCGATACAAATTATTACACAGAAAAAAAAAAAGAAAAAAAATCGAAGAAATTCAGAAACACACTCGCACTCGCAGTTCCGCTTTACTCAGCCTTAGGTATTAAGCCATGATGATCTCTCGTAAGATCAGGCATCGCATCGGTGTATTTTACTTAAAAAATAATATATAGCTTACAGTAATATTAGTAATAATAATGCTCATAGTCTAAGTAGGTAGTGGTTGGGAAGGTAGATACGGTGTAGTTGAAGGTGTTCGTTCGACGGTTGCCTTTAGTTTGGTCACACTCGAGGAGTCTTACGCCCGGCGGGCCTCAGTGGAGTGGAGTTCGTGGAAGCTACTTATTCCTGTTCACCGAGCAAACCGGCGGTCCCGCGGCGATTGCCGCGGGAGCATCTTCGCCCGAGAAACTATCCGCAACGAAGCGAGTATCTCGTCGAGGACGGGGCAAATCGCGGGGGAAGAAGGTGCAAAACATCGTGAACTCTGTACTCGTGTCTGAAGAGGAGTGCGGCGAGAGTACTCGAAAGATTCAGCGAGAGACCCGCTGAGAGAGGTATCGGAGTCGAGACTCGTAATGGAAGCGCGGAACGGAAAATTACCGAACAACGCAGTGAGAGAAAGAGAGAGAGCGGGTTGGTGGAGGACGCGGAGAGACAGCAAAGCAAAGCGTTTATACAGCGACTGAGGAAACTCTTTGCGGGATTTTGTCACGAATCCGTGATCCTCTTATCGGGAACCGCGAAGCGCCTGTAGGCAACTGTAATAACGGGGTAAGATTAGATGACGTTAAGGAGCTTATCTCGTCGTGACGAGGAGGCGAAGGATATATAGAAATAAAGAAAAAGGCCTTTCGTTCACTCTTTGTATCATCTCTCGCGACTACCGGAGAAGAACCCTTGGAATATTTGATAAGTTTTAGTAACGTGTCGTCTGTCTTCAAAGAATCGAACCGCGATTATTCTTTCCCTTTTACTCTTGCTTCTACGATTTTCTTGACTTACTACTTTTTTGTTAATTCTTTTTATTCCGATGTTTTGTGAATGAGACTGCTTTTCCGCCCTCGCTATGTCGGGCGGGGTCTCGTAACTGTAACATGTGGCCTCCGGAGGCTCCTCCGAACGGGCAGGTGGTTCTTGGTACTTTCGAGCTATTATGTGAAAGGCACGAGAGCCGAAGGCACAGATTTCCGGTAGAAAGAAAAAAAAAAGAGCTTTGCTCCACAAAAGGCTCCGGCGTGGACCCTCTGGCGTGTACGCCATGTGTGACCGTAAACTTTTGCAATTCATATTGCTCTCCGCGCGCGCTAGGACATTAACGCGGCTTTCTGGGAGCATTGGAATTGAGCGGCGGAAACACAGTTCGTCCGAAACTCGTCGAGGACTTTGTGACAATTTGCCAAACGAGATCTGTTTTTTTTTTGTACTTTGTGCTCCCGTTTCGCGTATCACTCGAGAGCGAGCTTTCGCAGCATTTCGGTGAACACGGTTACGAAAATCCAGCGACGCAACGACGAATTTCTCTCGTTGCTACGCAGGATTTCAATTTCTTCTGATCTTTCCTTTTTTTTTGTTTATGCTCGAGTCAACGATGGTCGCGGGCGCAAGCTCGTTCTCGAGACTCTCGTAGCTCACGATAATTAGATTAGTCGAAGACGTAAAAAAAAAGTTGATTAACACAAGCGATAATACTAAGTATCAACTAGCAACTATCAAACAATAGCGACATATAAATTAATGGTAATACACAAAAGTTGTTTCTCTATAACGCGAGATTTGGCACGCTAGATCGACGATAGTGTTCGAAATGTGACAGAAAAACTCATACAAATTTTATTTTTTTCATCGAGTTATAAATATGAAATTCTTCCCTTCGACTTGCAGGGTGAAGTAATATCAATTCACGCGTAAACATTTCTGTCTCTCGAGCAAATGCGCGGCCTCAGATTTCCATATTTCAACCCCTCGTACATTTTTCATTTACTCAATAATAATAATAATAATAATAATAATAATAATAATAATAGTAATACTATCGATAATAATAATGTTAATAATAATAATAATATTAATAAATATAAAAATAATAGTGGCGGATAAAACAAATGTTACGCGTCAGAGGTAGAGGTTGCCTTGGTGGCTTGTATGTGTGTAAGAGAGAGTGAGTGCCCGGATGAGAAAGGGGATACGGCAAAGAGATAGGATCGGCGAGGATATGCATGATGCAAGAGGGTCACGCGTCGTACGCGCGGGAAAGTCGAGCTTGCACGTTAAAAATAAAAGCGAAACAAGTAGAGAGTGCCTGGGCGTTTGGCTGAAGTTGGACGGTCAAATTTGCCATTTTTATTTTCAATTTTATTCTTTTTTTTCCCCCATCCTCGACACGCTTTTTGCAAAGAAGAGTCGCGAAGCGGAAGAGACCGCCGTGCGGTGCAAGCGACACCCCCGAGGCCGGGGATGCGAATAAAGAAAAGCCCCGCCGGTGAGACGACGAAATTATGAGCGAAAGAGCCCCGAGAACGAGGTGGTGACGGCTGGACGTGTGTAAGTGTGTGTGTGTATGAGCGCGCGCGCTCTTGTCTGTTGAAAAGGACACCGCGACAGGCGACAAGACAGCGAGGTAAAGCTGTCGCCACGATGGAAGTGTAAAAGCTTTCGCCTATCGTCCCGCAGCCAGGAAATGGGAACTTCTCAGCCGAGTATCGTGTTGCCGGTAACGCTCTTGTTTAATATCTGTATGTCGGGATGTTTCTGTTTAATGTGAACCTTCAGATTGTCCAGTCTCGTCCTACGGCAGCCGCACATCGGACACACGTAATTCCCCGGATTGTGAGTCAGGTAATGATTCTTTACGTTCGAGACTATCCGTCCGCATATTTTGCATTTGCTTGTGTAACTGTTGGGCAGTTTTACGAAGTAGTCTGAGAAGTGTACACGGTCAAGCTCGGTTATCGGCAAGCATTCAATGCTCGGAGGTATTAAATATGACGAATCTGCAAATAGAGAAACAAACAAAAATGTGCAATGAGAGAAAAAAGAAATGGGGTAAAGAAAGAAGAGAGAGAGAGTAAAAAAGGTGTGGCGCGCTCGACGGATGAGGGGTTGCGGCGTATCTAGGGAAACGGAGTGTCGACAGAGATATATAGCGATTGCCATAGAATCGAGGAGTGGGCGAATCAGGGTGATGGGTACGCCGAGAGGGTCGATCGCAGTGATTCTCTGCTCGGTGCTGGGGATAGGGTTGGGAACGACGAGGGGTGGTATTTATGAAAGGGTTCGGAAATAGGAGGGGGCGCTCTATCGGATGATCGACAGGCATGTCGCACTGTGTGACGCGCAGAATTAACTCGGAACGCAGTATTGGTTTCTCAAGCGCATATATCTAAATCAAAATATATGTGTATATGTATACGTATATAATTACGTCATTTAAGTTACTTTAAAATAATCATCGTCATCGTCGTTATTCGAATATCAATCGTTATTCGCCTATTTTTAAAATTATTCAGTTATTTGTACTTGAAAGAAAGAAAAGATCAATAATAATAATAATGAATAAAAAGTAAAAACACGAAAACCTGGACTGCGTTTTTCAACGACAGCCGATGCAATAAAATGCGGCCTTGGGACTAGTTTATCATGACTATTTTGAGCCTCTCAGACTCCCTTTAATCCTTTCTTCTTTTTTCTCATTTTATTTATTTTTTCTCAGTCTTCCACGGTTTCTCTCTTTTACATTTTATTTTGTCCAGGTTTCCACGTCTTTTTTTTCCCTCAAGTGTTTTCTTCGCATAGACGCTCGAAGTACGCGTGTCTATGGCGTTTAATACTGGTTGTTCGAGAGTTAACAAGAAAAGTTTTTAAACGGGCGGTCTGGATAAAGGGTTGAAGAATGAAAAGTAAAATATTGGTGTCCCTAAGTGGGAGCAAAGCCGTGACATACAAGTGTGTCTGTTTCTCTGTGTGTATGTGTGTGAGCGTGGGAAGAGGAGTCGATGGAGACGCGTGGAACTCTCGATAAAGATGCGCAGTCACGGTCGCCACGAAACGTTCTCTCGCGGATCCCGTGCACTGGTTATAACTCTAGAAACCGAACGAAAGCGTCTCGTCGCGATCGACGTTGAAGGGCTCCGGAAATATTCATTGCGACCACGGAGGAATAATAAACGAGTGGCGTTAATTACGAGCGTCAACAGCAGCCACCGGCGGGCTTGACGCGGAAGGATTTCCGGTCTGGTGTACGACCAGTTGTACGTTCCGTCAACCCTAACCCCCGCGAGTCGCGGCCAATTTACACAAAAAAAAAACTTATTAAAAAACATAAATAATCACAATAGTAAAAATTGAATTCCATGGAACAGTGTACCGTTTAGAGTAAACCGGTCTATCGCGAATCCTGGGGTCATTTTATTCGCTCGGGATGGTCTTTGGAAATACGAGAAGTACGGCGAAGCCCCGCGCAGACGATGTGACGAGTTTACGAAATATATTCGCGATACGCACAGCGTCTTTTTGAAAATGATACACCGTGGATAAAGGTAGCTGTGGAAACTCCGGTATACCGCGCGACATCCGCGTTTCTGCATGGTCTCGCGTTTTCCCGACGAATATTTCCCTTCCACCGGGAAGAGAGCTCTACCCATCCGGGCTTACGGACGTCTGTGCGTTTCCTCTAAACGCCTTTCGAACGTGAAACGCGAGATTCCGCATGCCGCGATTTTCTCGGTCGAGATATTTCACCAGAGCACGCGGAGATACGAGAAATCTTGGCCGGCACCGCGAGAGGCAGAGGAGAATCGCTTCGCGTGGTCCAGGTCGACTCCACCGCCGACGCACCACCACCTTCCGGCTACGACGATCAAGTTTGAGTCTCCCTCGGATACCGGCAGCACGGGACACAACCGAGTACCGAGGGACACGCTTCCGATCCGATATACACTATAAATATTAAATATCAATCATATAAGTTATATTCGATAAATTATTAAATTACGAAATTTTCTTCAGAGTCGAGAGTATCGTCGCTTCGATTCATCGACGGAGTACTGCTCTCTCTTATTATCATTATTATTATTATCAGTACTTTTGCGTAATATTACCTAAGATTAGCCTTTAAGTTGAGCACACACCCGCCAACTATCGCGATGACTATGATAGAAAAATAATATATTAAATAGGAGATTAGGAGATAATGCCGATACACGGCGAGGCCCGATCGGCTTCCGACGACAACCTTGAATATTTAATTCTATAAATATTTATATTATACGTATAGTATACCTTGGTACTCTAAAAAAATAAACTATCCATAGATTTTTTTTTGTGCTTTCGTGTTATTCTTTTGTTTCATATAGGATCGTGCATCGGTGATCGGTGAGGTCCCAATTCTTCTCGGGGCTCCAAAGAGGCTACGCTAGGGAGCCACCTTCGCGCCTTGTATATGAATATATATATATATATATATAGAATTGTATATATATATATATATATATTTTTGTTTTGTTTCGTTTTATGTAGAACGGGTATGTTGCCAGGGCGATATTTCGTGTTTGTGCTGCAATCAGCGAATCTCTGAGCGTTTGTGTCTGTCTGTCTGCGCGCTGTTGTTACAGGTGCTTGCATCGGTGTTCACACTCCCGCCCGTTTTAGCGGCTAGGTGAGGTAATCTTCGGATTTAGCTAGGAAGTGTTTAGTCTCCAAGCGTGTAAACGGTGACAATAATGATCCTTCAGCCCGTATACCGTGCTTTAGTTTGATATGCCTCTTGAGATTGTCCGATCTCGTTAGCGATATCATGCATATGTGACACTGATACTTGTCAGGAAAATGTGATTTCATATGTTTCTTTATGTTAGCAACGCTCTTACCGCACAGCCTACAACTTTCCGTACCGAGCTGCTGGTCTAATTTATCGTGAAAGTCATACTTTTCTTTAATATCCTTTTCGTTTCCGGTTGTTCCTGGAATGCAAGGATTCCATTTCAATTTCTTTTTTCTTCTTTCTTTTCTATATATAGTATTTTTTTTCTGTTGCTCGTATCCACAAAAACTCAACAGATTTTCTACGGCCAAAAAATCCACTCTCTACGTTTCAAGAAAAGATGGAAAGTAAAGTGAACGTTCAAACGATAGAAACGGAAAGGAGTACAATAGATTTTGAGTAGCAAGTGCAGCATGTGAGATAAACTTGGGTTATGTTTTTTCATCTTCTTTTTTCCCTTACTCACACTTCGTCAAACTAGCGAAAAATATATACGTGCAAGTATATATCTCTCTAAATAACAAATTACCACACTCTTAATTAATTCTACTTCTCGGCAAAAAAATTTTTATAAGCACACACCTACGTTTTCTTTATATGTATGATCAAACTAAAACAAATAAAAAACGGTCTTTCGACGGAACATTAAATTCAATCAATCGACAAACGAAACGGCAGAACTACGGAACGAAAAAAGAATGTAAAAAAAATTTGTAAATGAATAAGTAAATAAATAAACAAACAAATGAAATAATCGGAAGAGAATAGAAACGGAACGAAAAAAAATCAGTATCGAGGGAGAAAAACGGGGCGTCGAAACTTGCGATACCTTTCTCTTTGAGTTGGCGCTTCCACATATTCTCCACGCGCAAGAAAAGAAAAACTCACTTTAGCACTTTGGGATAACGTCGTGGTGCCGCGATGACATCGCTACTTTATTCTGGCTGTGTGGCATGCGCGATTCGGCGAGTTACTACTTCTTCATTAGAAACAGCCTCAACTCGCGTTGACGGGGGACGAAGGGTGGAAGGGGTTCGATGATGGAATTGAAAAATCTCAACGGAACTTGATATTCGCGACGTCAGTGAGAGCGATTTGGCGCACTTCACCCGGCGAAATACGTTGATTGGAAAAGGGTATAGTCACGAAGGCACAAGATCAATCGCAGATGTCGATCGACATAACCTGATTGAGGACAATGTTTCGATCAATTATCGTCGAGCGATATAAACACCATGTGTCGACCTACGATAAATAACTGTTTTTGTTCGTTTTGTTTTGTTTTTTTTTCCCCTAATTACTACCCGTTCTCGTAACCGTCCTCGGCGTAATAGGTACGGATAAAATGTGAAGGGGGACGCGACAGGGAGTGTCGATTTAAGAAGGTAGAAAAAACAATTACGACATGCACAGAGAAACCCACTGTTACTCCTTATATATCATAGATATGTATATATATATGTATAAATCAACAGTCTTATAGATAAATATATACACGTACTATATAGAGTACGATTTAAATCGATTCGGTAATACAAGTGATGTACAGGATTATACAGAATCGTGGCATTCATCGTTACACTCATGTATTTCAATTTTAGTATCAATTGACTAGTCTTTTTAATTTTGAAAATATCTTGTCGGACAATGAAATGAAGATTAGATTTTTTTGCCGGATGCATGATCGATTAAAATCGCAGGAGCATTCGTATACGAGGACATGCCGCGATTCCGTGTCTCCGTCGCGGCATATAGAGTGTGAAAAAACATAACGATAACGCGAAAGAGCCAATCCACCGATACGCGTCTCAACCCACGCACCAATCTCACTCACAACCGAGTACTGTCCATTTGCTTGTACACCACTTCCCAAAACCAGGTTGTTGTTAAGTGCACTTTATGCAAACATCATCGTCATCATCAACCTCATTATCATTATTATGATCATAATCTTCATCATCGTCATCACCATCATCATCACTATCATTATCATCACCTCCATCATCATTTTTAACGTTTCTATGATGCTTCGTCCATGGTCTTTTTTTATTGGTATGAAAGAAGAGAGTGAGCGAAAGGGCGAGACCATTGTTTGTTACTACGACAATGACACAGCAAATGCACGATACCATCACCACAACACTGAGAGGGCCTATGTAGTAGTGGATAAATTGCATATATATGTATATATATTTTGTTGTTTTTTTTTCATTCGATATCAATATATATACTATACATCAGGGGGTAAGGTAGGTATTCTCCGTTCTTAAAGATTCTGTACACTCGGCTACGCTCCGCAAAAAAATTCGGAAATAGAGGGGATGCTCGTTTCGTACGACTAATATAACGCCAGTTCGCGGAATCATTCCAAAACGTGCATGCACATCTTCCTCGATTTCTTTGATCTGACATATTTTTTTCTCATCGATCGACAGGTTTTCTATTTTTCAATGTATCCTCTTCGCTTACGACGTATTCATGTACATAAACTTCCATCAACATAAAAAATCCATCAACTTTTTTTTTATTGTAGAAAATTCGACAATGAAAATGTGTCAGATCTCGATGAAATTTCGGTTGTAAAAGTTTTCAAAATCTTACCATCAAGTCCGTCGAGCATTTCGGGTGGGTTGTGGTGTTCGGACGTTTCGATTCCGGGTACACCGTCGCTGAGCGCCCCTGCCGTGGGTCCTCCATCTTCCCCTAACAACCCGACCGGATGTCCCTGAACACAATAAATATTTCATTAAAAAGGCGAGGTATCGTTGAAAGTTTTCTCTTTGCTGCATCGCCGAAAAATAGATTTTTTCCAGTAATTTTTTTAGTGAATTAAATTCAAGCGAGCTACTTCAAATTGGAGGAAGCATAACACTTTATAATTAAGCATTTGAATTACTATTCGTGTTGAACAAAATAACAACAAAAATGAATCCTTCAGTATTTTAGAATAGCCGCTGAAAAGATTTTGTGATAAAATGTTGGTCATTTTTTTAAATGTTATTGATTTCTTAATTCTTCTTCGATTCGCAATCCGGTTTTCTGTTAATACAATTCGTCTTCTTTTGGTGCAATATATTCATTTTTTATTTTTAATATGCATAAAGTGTGTAAAGTAACAACGATTTATTTTAATGGTGTCATTAACTTTTAAAACTGTATATAACTATCGGATTTACATCGCCGTCACTCTACCTCAGGTGCTTCTATATCTTAAGTCATTGCATGACTACAAGGAATAACGATACAACTCAATATTTTGCACGGTGCCAAGCACGAACAAGATAAATTTGTCTAAAAAAGTGTCGAATGATAGTTGGACGAATACAGCAGAAACTCGATACATTTTCGATCCAAGTGCCGTAAATAACCATGGCACAGCAAAAACTCCCTTAAAACTATTATTTAGAAAAATGTGATGTGTATTTATTGGGGGCTCATCTTGATTTATTCTTAGCTCACAATAGTGTATACGTTCAAAAAACTCTCTCCGGCCTTTCATCCTGGAATCTAGGAAATTGTACGCAGTAATATTTGCAATTGCATTGGATCTTGTTGTTGCACTGTAAATTTGCACAGCATTTGAAACCGCTGTTTGTTTGAGGCATCAATAACGTTGAAGTGCCTAATCATGTGCATAACAACATTTCGACGATCGCGATTTAATGCGCCCAAAGTATTTTTAAGGATATGCACGTTTCTTCTCCAGGTTTTCGATGCAACAAGTTATTTGACGGAGCCAGTCAAACTAATTTGCGTGAAAAATTATATACGGATCGAAAATGTTCTTGGCATTACAGTCACAGTAATAATTCATTCAATCGAGGTAAAATCAACAAACTAATGGCAATACATCGGTAACAATGACACTCTTAAACGGAAAAATTTCACTCAAAACTCTCTCTCTCTCTCTCTCTCTCTCTCTCTCTCTCTCTCTCTCTCTCTCTCTCTCTCTCTCTCTCTCTCTCTCTCTCTCTCTCACTTTCTCTCTCTCTCTCTCTCTATATATATATATATATAAATGTCTAAAACTTGTTACAGAGAAGTTAGTACACAGATCGATACCGCAGCATAGAAAATATGTTTCACCGATCAAGTAGTGATTTTTTTTTCAATCGAATGTACCAACTTATTCAATACAGTCTTCGCTTAAATATGAATTTACCGGCGACATGCAACTTTTCATTTTTTCTATTGTACGTCGAGAGATAATGCGTATAATCGATTTGACTTTTAAATATCATTCTAGTTTTTCTAGTTCGCGTCTATCGAAACGAAATCGAGAATATAAAAATAAAAATTTTATATTTATGTTTATTACAGTAGAGACAATTCCCTGCATGCTTTCTACGATTTACTTAATGCATATGTATTGAGCAACACCAGAACCAACAAACTAAATGATTTTCCCTGTCAATTCTAGAATTAGGCAAAATCGACTTATTGTCGACCAAAACTTTTTTAAATGACACGAAATTTTTATATTTCTTTTATTTATTGTAGATTTTTTGAAAAGGCATTGAAATTTTTTAAACGTGAAAATTACGGATGATCAAAATCTGGAATTTTCTTTTTATATAAAAGTTTGACGCAATTTTTGGGATATAGTAACAATTAATTGGACGACTTTGGCATAAAGTTCATTATGTTTGATAGACGGTTTTGACAAATATTTGAGCGGTCGGATTTGTGCATCCGAACGATGTATATGTATATGTCTTTTTTGAGAATTGTCTAGAATTTTGACGAAAATACTGATGAAAATTGCATCTAACGGTTGAAGAAAAGAAAAATCCAGGCAAAGGTGAGCCGTGCGAACCATGAAAACGCGTAGTCGAGATATTGTCGCACTTTATCTAACAAATTGCAACTCCATCATTATGACCACGTCGACGAAATGCACATAAAAGATCTTATTGTGCGCGGTAAAATATTGGACATCAAGGGTCATGTTCTTAAAAAAAATAAAAAAAAAAAATATATATATTTATATGTATATATATATATATATATATATATATATATATATATATATAATTATTTATATGTATATATGCGAGCGCGTACGTGTGTACACAGTATGTCGGAAGCAATGATACTGATTCCGAATGTGATTTACCTGAGAATATGAAATAACCGGTATTTATATCATAATGTACGAAAAAATATAGGATAAATAAAAAATCACAAAAGTTCAGTTAACGCACCGTTGTCCAGCAGACATCATTATAGGACTTTATGAATACGAATTCTAAAAAATAATAAAACGAAAAATTACCACGGAGGATATCGTCAGGAATATGAGACCATTCATCCGAGCTCGCACAGATGCGTCAAATTATCACATTTGTTTGAATCGTTTCCATCGTATTTAATGCATTCCAAAGTTGCAAATGCGCTAGACCGGTATAAACAACTGGAACGTTGTTAATTTAACGAGAACAAAATAGTATAGTATGTTTATCCGTAGGTTATCAATTAATTTCTTTTGCTATTGAAGACAAAAATAGAATAGAATTTTCATCCTCAGATGAGTAATGAATTCATTTCTTATTCGAGTTAAAGATAAAAACAAATAAAAAAATTCATTCAACGACAAAAGTGAATCCGCTCTTGGTATCGCCCTCTTTCATCACGCAAAGATTGTGAGCCTTGCACTTGTCGTGATGGTTTACAATTTCGAGCCTGAAGTTGCCGTTTCCGGCGGCGAATGAGGTGCGAATCTCAGGTATCGTGTCGCTCCATTTTCTGCAGTACTTGCAGAACATAAGATTTAAGTGTTGATCGTACTGTAGCCAATGATAGCTCTCGAGCCACGAGGTCTTGAATCGGCCAGCCTTCCTACCGTGCGCGACTGGACGAACGACGTTGACGGTCGCGTGGGAAAGCGTGGACTGTATTACAGACGCACCCTGACGTAAAATGTTTCGACCGCTATTTAATTGCTCGTTAACGCTAGTCTCGTTCTCTAACGAAATTGTTCTATCGACAGTCGCGCTAGAATACCCGTCTCGAGTGGAAAGCGTCGGGTCGACAATACCGCTAGTACGAAAATCACGATGCTGCAACGACCCGCTCGGGGTGTCGATATGACTTTTGAATTTCTTTCGAAGCAGCTTGACGCGGCGCTGCTCGTACTCCGAAGGGGCTGACGACATATCGATACATAGGGACCCTCCGGCCATGATCCCGCTTTCACGATAGATTTTCAACGGAGCCGCGCCGTGACGATCGGGCCGAGACATGCTCTGTACATCCATAGTTTCATCACTCTTCCCACCTCTTTGAATCCCCCTCTCCACACTAGTCTGTCAACAGAGAAGGAAAGGATATGTGCTTAATTCAACACATTTGAAAATTTTGTCTTTGCTTTATTTTTCGTTGTTTCTCATTTAATTTTTTTTGTTTCTTCATCGAACGACCAGCCATTTTTAGTATTTTTTTTTCATCTCCTCGTATAGACTTACGGGCTTTAGTTTTTTTTTTTTCAACAATCCCTTCCTTCTGCGTTTCATTCTCGACTCAAATGGTTATTCGATTAGGCTCATTTCAAATTTAATTTGTTCATCGACCTTTGATGCGTCAATTTTCTTTGGTCTCATTTCCAGATCTTGTTTTATGTTGTTGTCGAATACGTTATTTTTTTTTTCCTTTTTACTCGTGAGTGTTGACGAAACTACGAATTGATAAGAAAAAAAAAGCCGTTCGTCAACAGATACTATTCGTTGATCGTTTCTTCCAATCGGCCTATGACGACTCGGCTTGACTCTAAAAACACGGATGGATAGTTAGATTTGAAACTTTCCCAATCGATTTCGAATTAACGGAACGAGAGGGACTCCCATCTGTTGCGGAAATTACAAATTTATTGCCTCCGAGAAACTTTTGCCCGTTTTGCCGCGGGTAAGATGGTTAAATGAGAATTTATCTTACATTTATCGTGGGGCCCAGATAAAAAATTGCCAGCAAAAAAAAAATGATTCGGAAGGCGTATTTAAATAAATTTCTGTCGAGTCAAAATTGTAAAGAAACTGTAAGTCGTTTTTTTTTTACATATTGGATACACTATGCAAACGAATTTTACCAGGCATTTATCGATCAGAAAATACCGTCTAGTCATAGCACGACGACAAATTGAAACTGAGATAAAAGCTGCAACCGTTATTTCCGATAACGCTGTGTCGATCGGGCTTTTGCCTGCCTTGATTTTACACGCTTGAAGTTTTCAGTTTTTCCTTTCAATTTTTTCCCTATCGTTATATTTCAAATTATTTTTCCCGATAATCCGTTTCTTCTGCGATTCGTTCCACTGACTTTTTTCGTATGGTGGAACTCATATAATAACTACGAATTGACAAAAAAAAAGGTAACAGCACGCTGCCGTTCGTTGTTGACCGATACTGTGACGATTGATTTCTAGCGTCCTTTGCGACGCAAACGCGATAAAGATTTTTCGAATACCAGCGAGACAAGACATACTACAGTGTATGCGATAGGCCCGACGTAATTTTTATTCCCATAAATTTCAGTCAGTTTTTCCTACACCTGCGCAACGCAACTACTAAAAATTTTCATTCCGATAACGACGAAAGGTTTATCGGAGACTAACGCGGAGTTTTCATACGAAACTGAAATACGCTCATTTACAAAACCATGCAAAGCTTTAGTATTACGAAAATGCGTTTCCACGCAATTAATCAACACCGTGCTATGCAAAACTATACAAGGGACGGGCAGAGGTCGTAGAATTGCCATACGCGTATCGGACACAAATACTTTTTTCTCATTCAAACGGATTGAACAGTCCAAGGATAATCGACATAATCGCGTCTACCGAACAGCGCTCGCGCCACATGCAATAGACATAACAATAAAACATATGTACAAATGTGTGTTAGTATTTTTGGTTACTTACGGGGAGGGAAATGTTGTCATGGAAGTCAGGCATGTGGTGGTCGAGCTCTTGTTTGATCGGTGCCTGGGCTTGAGTCGACGGGGACATTGGTCGGCCCCCATCTTCTATATCGCCGCCTAGTGTATTGTTTAACTTTGGAATCACTGTAGGACTCGATTTGTAACTACATTGAGACGATGCCTGGAAAAGGACAAAAGCAATATTTATTAATTATAATGGTAAAAGAGTCGTGTGGTTGAAAAATTTATCTGCCGCCGCTCGCAGTCTCTTCCGACCTTAATTGTAATTAACCATAAACAGGTTCCCCGCGCACGGCGAAATTCACTGGCTTTTTTGCCCGTACAGCTGTTGCGCGGAATAATTTTATTGAGGTCATCGTAAAAACTGCTGGCCACAATTATCTCAATGTTCACACACACACCGATTGTATCTCCGAAAAACGGTATGAGATCTCCTATCGGATTACCCTGCGAGAGGCATTACACTGTTGCCAGACGGAGACACCACATGAACAGAGGCTCTTGACGGATCGATGGATTATGCAAAACAGTGACGTTGATAAAAATAAATCGGAATGGAATTTGTATCAAGAAAATAAAATATATAAACATGTATTCCTACTTTATTCATGAGTATGTCAGAATAAGACGGTAGCAATTAATATCGTATATATCTTATAATTAACAATCCTTTCCGGGAAATGTTGATAATGTTTTAACGCTGCAATTTTACACGGGAATTGAAAGTGAAAAGAAATTTCGCCTTTCTTCGGGAACGAGTGTTGCCACGACGGAGGTTCAAATGTTATTTTACTTTTTATTACCGCATTTTCGCAACTGTTCTTACCCGAATTTCAAGCAGAAAGTTCAGTGACGACTCTAATTTGATTGGTGTGTTGAATATAACAAGCGGATATGAACAATATGTTTTTCTCGTTAGAAATGTGCGCTACAGTGTTTCGAGAATTATGGACAAGGAACGTGGAACTTTGGTGGTTTCAGCTCTCAGCATTCATTATGAGGGTGAGGAGTGAAAATTCTCTCTCTCCTCGAGGAACCAAGCTTTTCAGTCTCCTTGATTATGAATAACTGGCGTATAAACTAATACAGGTACATATAAAAAGATTATGTTTTGTGATATTTTTATATGTATAAAAATATATTGTATCGTACAATAATGATTAATTTTCATGGATTTTTTTTACCGACTTCGGAAGAATTGCAACTAATTCGTGGATATCGTTAAAAAGTAACGCCACAAAGTAAATATTTTTCGAACGAAAACGATTAAGAATTCACCACGTTCCTTATCGGTGTTCCGTACAGCAACGAATCTGGCAAGCTTTCCAAACGGCATAAAAACAAGTGTAACCAGAGATTAATGGTTAAATAATCTATAACGATTCATCATGATAGCACTATTCTAGTAAGCCAGTTGTAATTTTCGAAATTTATATTGCGTGTCGAAATTCTACGGAAAAATAAAGTAAAATAGGGTCTTGCTTTGCCAACAAAATTCGTATGCATTAGTAATTCGAACGTTGCCCGCGTGCAAAAAAATTACGCGCACCTCTCAAATTCGAAGGTTGACAAAACATTTATTTTAAAAGCTGAGTAATCAGTCTTGCGTCAAATCATGATACCCGAAACGAAAGTCAACAACAATCATCAAAGGACACATTAAATTATCGAAGGACAAGTACAGGATAGACCTCGATTTTTCATATCCCCATGATAATACACACAGTAAAGGAGATATTATAAATTACTTTGTTTATCCATCCGAACCGACACTTGTGCAAAGATATGACCCTGGCTTGAACACACGAGTGAAACGAATGTGTTGCAAATTTTAGATGGCCGTTTTTTGATTATAGAAAGACGAGATATATGTGTATATATATTCTATAATCTTTTTTATCGGATCGCGAAATGTTAATTGCGCTCAAATAATTATGAATAATAAAAACGGCACTCAAATAAAATTGGCTTCGTTAAGAGTGGCTCGGATAAATCGCATAATGACCATGAAAGCGATAAAAAAAACGCGTAAAAAATATTGCAACATGTGTGATCGAAGAAAAAAAATCTCTCGCTTCCGTTGCAGTACAGTCGTCGCATCCGAGCAACAACTCGCGATGTATTATCGAAGCGGCTTACTAGTTTCTAACATCATTGTTCTACGGTCCGAGTTTTTCAAGGACAGCGAGTACTGCAAATCTGCGCGTCAGAAGGTTGGGGGGAGGAAGGGGGGAAATTATCATAAGCGCGGAGTGCGCGATGCGAGCCCAAACGATTTAGCTTCTGCGGCCAAGTCGCTTCTCCGGGAGAAAGGAAACATTCAAAAACTGATGACTCAATGGAGCAGGAATTCCGATCTTGATCTAGGTCAAACAAATGTATTCTAGGACCTACGGGGGAGAAAGTTTAGAAAGTTCAAAGGACATTTTGAGTCTGCGATTCGTCGCTGAAGAGAAGTCATTACTTGTGAAAATAAACTATGAATGTAGCATCGCGATAAAGTAAATGGTTCGACGTACTTCGGAAACAGTAAATAGATAAAAAGTATATACTTTTCGAACTTGTTATACGGTATACAATGAGTTTACTTGAACATTTCCTTCTATCCTAATCCGGCGCCGGAACTGAATTCCCCGCGGGATTAATTCGCGATGGCCTATTTAATTACTCGGCAGATGTTGGCTAACGATTGTGCTTGGACAACATGGACGGTCGATCGGGGATGTAATGTAAAAAATTCGCGACACAGAGATTCTTTGAGGAACAAACGAAAATTCTGCAACCGGGCTTTTGTCCACTAACAGCAAGCAAGATCTTTAAAAACGAGCGACTTTCTGCCGTTACTTTTTTTCGATTAGAGGATTATTATTAAACCTTTCCGTCGTCGAACGAATGCAAAAAAACATAAATAAATGAAATAACAAGTTTGCAATTTTTATTTCGAATTAGCCGCGGAATATAATCTGTTTAATATGAATAAATATTAAGCCTTTATGTTTATTCGCCACTTCAATAATCACACATGAACATTGTTCGATATCCATTTTGACGTTCTTTCATCGACGACCCGATCAACTAAGGGAATCAATAAAAAAATGCTCGAACCGTTCTACATCTCCCTGTATGTAATACGTCTGAGGATTCGGATCGGCAAAAAGGGATCAGTTAAACGTTCTAGAATATTCTAATCGGCGGTGGAGCGATCGCGCGTGCGCGTGCATTTCTGCCAGCGATTTAACCTAACTGATGAAAAAGTAATTCAATGCCAATAAAATCCTGTGGGACCTAGATAAATACGTTTACTTTGTTCTATTCATAACTTTATAGAAAAAAAACCTTTTTCCGGTTAATAAATAATCGTAGGACGCACACCGAAACGGAGATTTTTCGGTAAGAACTTATTGGGAGATTTTTAATTGTAGAAAAATCGTCGTTATTCAACATCATCGAGCTCAAAAAAATATTTGACAGAATTAATATAAATCGTACAAAAAATGCGTTTTTTCTTGTCAAATTTAACAAGTAATATATTACAATTTTATGGTGAGATAAAATTACTAACAACTTTTTTATGGGAAGATGAGAAATTTATAGGACAAAAATCCGTCAATTAATACTATTCGATTTTCTATAAAGAAAAAAAAAAATTTCAAAATTCAATTTCGAATTTCACAATACAATATGCCGACTGATAAGAAAATGTATCGGTTCATATAATGCGTATGAAATTTGTTCCTTATTTACTTTGCTGTGAAAATATGTTTTTTATCTTTGAGTTTCTGGCAACAACAATCGGACATTAGAATATATGCGTTTATGATGCAAAGCCAAATGAAAATTTGTACCTGAGAGTCGGACAAGAAGCGTTCGCTGGGGGGTCCGGTGAGCGAAATGTCGTAACTTCCGGATAGCTTTCGTTTCCTCTTTTCCGGGTGGGACTGTAGATTGGGGGATTCGGCATGCCTTGCGCCGCTCTGAGTTTCAGGCTCCGGCGACGGGCTCTTCTCCTCTGTCTTGTTATTTACACTATTGTCCGTGAGTCCCCTTATCTGCAGTGCTTCTGCCGTTTTCAGAAACATCGGTAAGAGATGCTGACTGACGTTCACCTCTCCCTTGTACATGAAATGCAGGAGAGCCTTCATCTCCGTGTCGTTTACATCCTTCAGAAATATAATCGGATGAGGATGGATGTTCCCAAGGAATATGTTCTCAAAGTACGGACTGCACGCCGAAAGTATCGTCTGATGAGCCTTGAATGTTTCGCCTACACAGGCGAGGGTAACGTCGCACAGGGCTTCTCTCGCCAATAACGAGCTCAGTACATCCGTCAAATTTGCTGGATGATTGTTCCAACGGAGGCAATACTGCTGGTCCATCTTGTCTATCTCCAATCCCGACCCTACAACCAAACTAGCTTGTCCTGAAGAGGTCAGAGGCAAAGTGTCGCGTGAGTTAGCAAATGTGTCGGGGAAGATGTTGGAGAAAAAAAAATACAATTTCGTTAAAAAAAATATATAAAAAAAAATTGTAAACACATTGAGAATCTTATCGAGAATGCAGAGCCTCCTGCATAACCCTTCCGGGTGCAGGGGGGTTGCGAGGGGGTGGGGTGGGGGAGGGTCTACTGACCGTAAAATTGTTTCGGCGACAAAGTTTCTATCCACCGGACTCCGCTACTAATAACCGAGGATTAACAAACAGACGACTCTAGTAACGAACACAACGTTCTCTACGCTTCTGCAAATGTGCCACATTGCAGTATAACTGTAAAACCCTTCAGGGTTCACGGGCCGCTACTACGCGTGCCAAAAACATTTTTTCGCATAACCTCGCGAGTATTACCGTACGATGAAATTTAACCGTTGAACCGCTATGTATAAACAGAGAACGCGAGTGGGTTACGCCCGCCTTTTCTTCGGTTCTTAGGTTAGAACGAGAAAAGGAAAAAAAAAAAAATTACGACGTAGTTTATCGCCACCCACGTACACACGTTAATAAACCAAAAACAACTGGAGATAATGTTTTCGGAAACGTCAATATTCGCGAGGAGCGATGCTTGGGCGCCATTGTCGCTCGCGGTTCGCACGACGTCGCCGAGAGACTCTCCTCGCGGAAAAATCTCGTATTCGTTCACCGTCGACGCTACACACGCTTGTTACACTTATATATACCGTTTAATTCGTCGATCCCTTTGGCGCACAGGAAACTCTATCATATCACATTCTATCGCTTTAGATTGTCGCAATAACTTTGTTTATGTCCCTACCGTTACTCACCTTTTGCAAACTTTTTGCCATTACAACGCCACCCGACCCTTAACGTCCACTGCCATACCAATCTGCCAATGCCTACACGGCCTTATTTTTAAAATACTTTTTGACCTTCGTGCATCTGCCGTGAGCGGAGGGGGGCGCTAAGGGCGCCCAAATTCGAATCCTCGCAGCGCGCACGACCGACTGTTTTCGATTGCTTCTTTTTTTTTCTTTCTTCTTATTCTTATTGTTTTTTCTTTCTCTTATGTTTTTTTTTCCACGGCGCTGTTGGCCATTGCGCTTGGACGCGGTTCGCCTGTCGTGGCATTTATTCATTTTATCGAACGAAACCGAGAGACTCGCTCGTGCTCGGCGCCACGTGCTCCGCACTAAACACACTGCCATCTTGAGTGCATCTCCGTCGAAGTAGGAAAATCGAAGCGAGGCCATGTGCGAACCGTGCAACTATTATTTCGCCGTTCGTTCACGTGCTACTTTTTCTTTGTTTTACCCTTCGAGCGTTATAATTCGACGGACTTTATCATCCGACAAAACACTTCTGTATAGAAAGGTTTTTTTTGTTTGTTCTCTTCTGTTTTGACATTGTGCTCGATCGAGGGATTAAAAAGAAATCGTGAAATTTTTAGCAGATGAAACGATGGTTATACTGCGATTTGCAAAATCAACGCACTCTATAGTCGTATTGTTTTTTTAACTCGTTGAATCTTCGATCTTCTCCGGTTTATTAGTATGATGTTAATTGTTCGAACGTATCCAGTATTTATTCGTGTGTTTATGCGATAATTATGCTGAGCCACTGGACGCGCAAGCTTCGAGGTGAAATAATTTTTGTGTGCTCTCGTAACTATACATTTTGGTGAAAGCATAATACAATATAATCGTATTATTTTTTTCTCGCTAAGTAGAATATTTTATTGTTGGAAAATAATAATCTCTTAAACGGCTTGGGATATTCATGGTGTCAATAACGGGGCCAGTGTACCTTTAATCATAATTCCAAAGCTTTTGAACAAAAAATACATATTGCACTGATTGTGCAATTTGAAAATATTCTATTACTTATTTTTCACCGATTGAATCTCGATAGAATCGGTTGAAATTTTTGTACTAAACATGCGCCAGTGAAACTCCGTCGATATGGAAGGGTGGGGCAATGTGGACTCCTTTCGAAATACAGTTGAGTTTTTAAAGATTCAAAATACAAATTTAGAATTTATATTTCATCTGGAAAATAATTAAGCTGAAACCTGTCAGTCACTCATTTTTTAAGAATCCATTTTATTTGATTTTTTTAAATTATTGCACTAAAGTCCATTTCAACTTGTGTTATCGTCATCCAAAGCTGATACATAAAGATAGCCGATTTAATCGCCTTTCATAGAAATTAAAATATGTTCGATAAATCGAACAAATGCCCCGAATCGCTTCCCACATAATACGGAACATTTTCGTATCGTTTTAAAAGCTCTATTTTTTTAAGCTTTTTATTGCTTTCCGATAGTTACAAAAAAAATGTTTTAAAAATAAAAGTTCCAACATAACTGAATTGCCAGAAAAATTAATAGATATTTAAAAGACCATCAATGAATTTCTTTCATATTCACAAAAAATTTCCTGACTGTTTATTTAGCAAACTAAATGTTTTCGACATATTTTCTGTAATATATTTAAACACTTTGTTTTTTCGTGAAATATTTACAATCGCTTAATGACACCCATGACAGTTTTCATCAGTGTAATCGCGCAGTTGACATATCTAATAATTGTTAACCCAAAGTATTGTCGAACCGAAGTAATTTTGGCCATTCTCACAAAAGTTATTGCAGGATATCTTTGATAACAGTGGGTTAGCTTCTTGTCTCGCAGAAGTACGTTTTTTATGCATTTCTCAATTGGATATTGAGTCAGATCTTGACATGTCGGTGCGGTGGTTTTATTTTAAAATTCTGCAGAATTTTTTTCTTGAGTTTGCACTATGGAAAATATAGTATCTTTATACGGATTTGCGATTCAGAAAATTCACCGCAGACGATCAAATAAGAATACTATAAGATATCCAGGCTTCCTTCAAAAGCCTTGTGATATTTTATGTGCGTGGGTTTCTGCCACGGACAATATTACTTGGAAATCTTTCTCAAGCATCTACGAGACGATACTGGCATATTTACGGGAAAATATTACGGCGCCTTTAAAACGAGCTGCGATATACACCGTAGACGTTCGCAGAAGAGTTTGGAGCAAAATTATCCGTGGTAGAGGCTCGTTGAAAAATATTACAGGGCTTTTTGAGGCCGCTAGTTTATTTGCTACTCCTTGATCGTCTGTGGTGAGTTTTCGGAATTATGAATTATAGAGTGAAAATTCCACCATACTTTCATGGATGCTCGAGGCTAATTTTGGAGCGAAAGCCATAATACAAAACCCAATAAGAATTACAGAAAATTTTTAAAAGCTCACCGGATAAGTGATTAATAAGTATCATTAAATACGTTTACCAATTATGATTTCACGTGAATGTTCCACCTTGGCTTCGTGGATGCTCGAGGATGATTTTGGAGCGAAACTAAGTAAGTTTGCCGAATTGTACATTCGCGTGAAAAATTCCCGAGGTACTCTGGATGATTATCAATTATTTAAAAATAACGTTTTACGTTATATGAATTTTGTAAAAATACTGTAGGATTTTGTTTCAATCCATAAATAAAAAGAGCCACGTCATCGATGGAGTTTCAAATGCCAAACGTGGTTCTGACTCAACGTAGAGTGGGGAAATGCATTACCAAATTGGACGTTACGACAGAGATGCTCAACTCACATCGTTATCGCTAATATCCAGGAGATCCACGTCAAGGTTGCTTTCGGTTGAAAAAAATTTGAGTTTAACACTCATTAGAAATTGACACCTACGCAGTTTCAACGATGACATTTGATAGGACGCAGGTTATTGAAATGCAATAGGCTTCGTTGCAACGACATTGCGAACTTTGGTCACACGAGATAGCTGGCCGTAATTTTCCATTGGTATTTCCTTCGAGGCAGGCGATTTTTCGGGCAAAAGTAAGTACCGTCAACTGGGTAATTGATGGACGAGGCGGTCGTTAATTCGTTTCTCGCGGAAAGTTCAACTCTCACAGACATAAAACGGAATGGAATATTATTACCGACTGAGCGAGTGTCACATCGCATTATCGCGATGTGTCACACGTTTCGATCGGTCTCTCTCGCTCCACAGAAAACGGCGACGGTGATTTTTCGCTCACACTCACCATCCCGAAGCCGGTGTGACGTTTCGTCCCAATCCAACGTAAAATACCCCGAATGTGCCAACAATTACACACCATTCGATTATTTAAGACTCGGCGGAAAATATTTTTTTCGATAATCAAATAAGGGCAACGTCGCCGAGATAAAAATCCACTCTACTCTGCCACTCATTGTCCATGCTTGATAAAAAATATTCTACCATTAGCAACGTTATTTCTGGGTAAAATTGTTGATGGCGAAAAAATAAATCGTGAGTTACATGTAATTTTGGGTAGGGCGTCGAAAAGTTGAAGTATCCAAATTTCATTTCACGTGAATGATCAAATTTCATGAAATTTTTCTCTATTTATAAAACAATCGGACTTCCTTTAAAATATGTTTTCAAGTTTCATGGCTCTTCTTCGCCCACGTAATTCGAACTCTAATACCTTGCATCACACTTTTATATTTTTCCCAATCACGAAAATGAATATTATTAATACGCTATAGTATGTTTTGTACGATTAAGCGACAGCAATACCGAGTACAATCTTAAATTTCGTTTATATTATGCAAAAAAAGTCTATCCCGATCAAAGGTATCTTATGAAGGACGAAAAAAATCATGGTTTGTTTCAGATTATAATAAAGATTTTATCAGTTTATTACCGACACAAACAATTTTATTCTAAATTATACAGAGATATAAATAATTCCACACTTGAATTCTTTTTGGATTGGAAAAATACTATTTTTGGCCTGAAAAGTCGGAAAATGTGAGTATATTTCGGATGAAAAATCTCGTAGCAACCGTGACATAACTAAGCTCACTTTTCGAATCGTACATTATGCATGACTCGTACTACGTTCTCATATACAGTAGATTAGGCCTGATTATATCTCAAAGAAGTTTTAAAGAGGTCCAAGGCCTGAAGAAGTCGTAAATGGGAATGTATGATTTCGTGAAGGCGTCCTCAGGATGGCTATGGAATTAAATTCTGTATGAAATGCTGCTTACTGAATAGAAAGAACTACTGAAAATATGTTTAGCACATCATAGAGTCAAAATCTTGGAACAAATTTCTCAGTGCACTCTTTCTTTTCAGGCTTCGACAGAGTCATGGCTTATTCCTCGGATCGATTTACTACGAGATGTCGATGCCACAATCGTATCATTGATCATGCACGTCGGGTGAGGCACTTTCATGTTGAAATTATCCCAAATATCAACATCTTTACCAGCTATGACTTTACTAAAAAATAACTCTACCAGGTTAGAGCTCCGTGACAATGTATGTTACATCGATCAATGAAAAGTAAAAAAAGGTTAGACCGTATACTTTAACGCGGAAGATACGCCCTTTTATCGTTCGCAGGCGATTTCGGGGCTACCAGAGTTCAATTCTACCGGAAAATAACTGTGCCAAAACAAACACTAGTGTTGTCCTTAAATTGAACATTTAAAAATTTTCTGGCTACCACAGTATATTATGATGAGCTGTAAAATACAATACGACGTGCAGAGTATCTCCGAAATTAATAACTTTTTGGGACGAAAGTAACGATTTAAAATATTAGAAATTTCGGAAAACCTTAATTTAAAGATAAAATGAAATGAAATAGGAAAAAGAGCCTGTGAAATATGGACGGAAATGGAGCATTTTTGGAGATCGTTAAAAAAACAAAGTTTCTCACAATTCTAGTAAGTTTATGAAATGTTGTAGAAGGGAAAAATCCTCGGCGGGAAAATAACCAAATATTTCATTTATTAATATATGTTAGTTTAGATAATGATCAAATTTTTTAAAAAATCGATGATTTATCGTTTGTGGTAAATGAAGTCAAGAAAGCCCTGCAATGGTCGAGAAAGATCTCTATTGGCGATCGAACGAAGAATAGTATTTATCTTATTTTGTCAACAGCTGCAAAAAGAGTACTCTTGTTAAAGCTGTTGAAGAGAATAAAAAAATGCGTTTCCTCGTCGATAGCGATATTTAATACCTTTTAACTATAGCACGATTTGTTGACTCCTTTTATCAGAAACGACTAATCTTCGGATTGTTCATGTAACTTTTGTTGAATCAAACATATATTTTCAAAAGTACTATTTGATTATTTTTCCCGGGCGGATTTTCACCTTCTGTAACTTTTCAAAAATTTTCAGCTGCATTCGTCGAAAATGTTGTTCTTTTAATCCGTGGTAGTGACTTTTAAAAATGCTTCGATTTCATAAAGATCTTTCATAGTTACTATCATTCGTTATACTTTGGAAGCGCGGCTGTCTCCGAGGAATTCTTGAACATTTCATTTCGACTATAAATTTAGATGTTTCAATTTACAATTTAACCACTTTCGTTTAACGACCACTCTAATGAACAGCTAACAATATCAGGTTACAATGCCACCAGAAACCTCATCAAATGATAGCGACACGACGTTGAGACGAATGAATACCAGTTACCATAGGATAATGGCAATGACAACATGCAAGGGATTTTCTAATAAGATTTTTTTCAATTTTAATTTTTGTTTTAATCTGAATAATACCAATTGACGGTTAAGGAATCACGGGAAAACCTCGTTATTTCGTAACGATCGCACGTCCAATATAGTTTAAAAAACAACTGGAAATTATTTGGTTTCTGTCAACAATTTTTTAAATTACTTTCCAATTACCCATTCGTATATCTAATATTTTGACCATTCTTGATGTACAAAAATGTACTTTCGCTGAGATATATTTTTCGGTTAAAAACTAGTGTGCCAACGTCGCACGCCGAACTAATCTTTCTAATCAGAAGTTTATCAGAATACAACTCTCCAGCGACAAAATTTCGCCGGATAAAGCTAGTTAACCCATCACCCTGGTTTGGCACATTTACATCTCTGCGACACACAACTATACCGAACAACAAGCATTAAAACTCTGCCACATTACAACTTTACTCAAAATCTCGACCGCAACCTAAAAAAGAAAAACCGTCCTAGAGCGAACTAGTCATTATCAACTCTACTGCTCACAATAACTGGACCGAAATATGATTTTCGTAACCAAGAAAGTTGTCCAAGAATATTTTTGCCACATCCAAAATAAAAGGCTGTGGAGGTAAGGTGTATAATATAGAGGTAAGGTATAGTTTTATATTAATCTGGTAGAGTGGACGCTTTTCATTCTGGTAGTGTTGTTGCGTGGAAGAGTCGTTGGCGACGCGTTCGCTATGGTAGTTTTTTTTTTCGAAATGATCTAAAATATGGAAATATAACATTAAAATGTATCCACATGTCCGTGTGGGTCAGAATCGAGTTCGTAAATTTCAACCGCTGTATCTCGAGAATTCCCTGAGTTATCCAGCTGAACAAATAGTATTCGCTGGCAATAGTGAACGTTCTTCAATGAAAGTTGGAGTCTTTTCTTCTACACGATATTGAATTTAACGAAAAATTGATTCGTGTGTTATATCTCATGATTTTTTGTCATCTGGCTGAAAAAGTGTACCCTGAATATTAGCGTTCCATGATTTCTATGAAACGATAAGATAATGGAATGATGTAAATTTTGTTATTGTATTTTTGTAATTTCATGAAATATTAGTAATTTACTTCAAACGCGAGCTTCCTTATTAAATATTGATCCGTGAGTAAAATAACTAGCGTATGTGTAATCAGCATGAAAGTACATTTGGCATAAAGATGGAACGATGATTAACGACAAAGCTTATATGGAAATTTTATAATAAAATATTCGTAAAATAAAAGATTTTGTATATTTTCAATATGCGATATTTTTACATTCCGATGCTGTTGCGGCATGTCTCACCATTTTTCGAGGAAACGATTTGATAAACAGTTTCTCTATACAATAATACTGAAAATACTCTCCCATAGACAAAGCTTCGCAATGAAAGGAACATTATAAGAAAGCGCTATGGAGATTTCAATTTTTAACTTTTTAATGTTGTGATAGAGATTTTTCGGTGGATTTTTTGTATAGTAGAGTTGCTGCGTGGCAAAGTAATCAGAACCGTCTGCTAAGTAGAATTGTTATTTGTTAAAGACGTGACTGGAGGTGTTGTAAAAATGCCCCGCTTTTATCTGTCGATTTGCTATCGCTAGAGACTTTTATTCTGGAAGACTTGAAAATCAGGTTCTCAGGTCCAAATTTTCTTATCAAATATTATTGTTGTACTCTTCAGTATATATTGCATCAAAACTATTTATATCGTTATTTTTGGATTATATAACTCATACACGATGAGCAACATATTTCCAACATTGACATTTGAAAAATACGAGAACTAATGTTTATATTTTTTTATATTGCGATCTAATCCTTATGAATTTCAAGATGTGTTTTCGTTAACCATACGAAACATTCTTTGCACCTGTTTATATTTCATACGCATTTGCCGCATGTATGGATATACATTTTTACATGGGTTTTATTCTGGTTGAATTATAATTTGATACAATTTTCTACACCTGTTACACATGTAAACGTGCTATTTATTTTCGTGGGAAATTACGTCACAAAGGACTTGGCATCCGCTTCTCGAACGTTTGTAAACATTTTTTGCGAGTCTGATTCATCTTTTTTTCTCTACGCACGACATTTAATGAGACTTCCTTTTCCATTTTATTAATATTATATTATACGACAGTCCGCAATCCTCTCCCCCACCCTGGCTCTCGTCATTCATTCTTTCAGTTCCACGATTAATATAGTATTTATAATGGTCTCGTATTTTCACAGAGATTTTCCATTTCAATATCTCGAGTCCGTCGGGTTCACCGAGGCGAATCTTGATTTCCTCGTTTAGTTTCCACTTGTTTCCTCTTCACTTATTGGCATTGAGTCATAACGTCCAGCATCCATCTCCCCACTTTATACACACACACACACACACACACACACACATATATAAATATACATTTGCAGGGAACTTGTACTGTCCCGAGTCTGTGCACACAGATTAAATTATTGTTATCAGCGAGTACAAGCAACGATAGCAATTTGAATAGCTCGCTTAAAATCAATGCCCGGACAATTCTGTTGGTGTCGCATGCGTTATGGTTCATATCAGCTATTATCGTTTGTACCAAAAAAAGATTCCGAAAACCTTTCATTTCTATGGGAAATTATACCGTTAATTTTTCTCAATGCAAACGATTTTTTTCGAATTTTCTTCATAAAGTGAAATTTCTGTTTAGCATTTTTCTCATGGTAACATTCGTGAGTGTGTTCATTCGATGATGTGGACATTTTTCGCCCAGATCCTTGTCATACAGACGTATCAAAATGTGACATTTCTTTTATACCTAAAAAGAAATAACAATTGTAATAATTTCAACATTCAAGTTTGATCTTATGTTCAGACTGAACTTTGAACTTAAGGTCGATCGAAAGTTCAAACTTATGTCTTAAGATTCGACGCTTAATCAATATGAATTTTGAACAGAGCATTCTTTTCATTGTCAAATTTACTTTGTCGATATATACGTATATATAATGGCCATAATTATGAATCGTGCCACTCGAAACCCTGGAAACTTTCGTAGCGTAAACTGGATTCTGCTTGAAGGCTGTATAAAAGATTCGTGACTTATCATCGATTTTTTTTTTCATAATAACAATAAAAAGATCTTCCACAGTGAGAAAATTCAAACAAGGCTCATAAGGTTTCGGAAGAAGAGACAACTTTACTTAACACGGAAATAAAAAACAGTTTTCCTAATTATTTTTTTAAATGATAACACTCATAATAATCATAATAATGTTTGTAAATAAATTTGTCAATAACTTTGTGGTATTTCTGAGGTAGCAGTTTGGATAGCCCGCCTAAAATCAATGCACGCTTTATCCCTTCCCCGGCGTCGCTGCTTCCGCTGTTATCGCTATTAGCGCTCATCACTTAGCACTCAATAAATAAGCCCAAATATACTTTCACGTTAACACCGGGGCAAATCAATAATTTTTACATAAATTGAATTTCAACCAATGAACCTGAAAGCTTTAACCCTTGTGGCTCCCGTTGCCAAGCTGTGTCCTTCGCCGATTTGGCCTCTTTCTATCGCGGATTCACCTGAATGGATGAACAAACGGCGAGCAGTCGGTGGGGAACACTGATAGTTCGCGATTCTATTTGCTGGCAAAGTTTGGTGTCCACGGCCGAGCGCTCATTCAGACTCGGAGCCGGGCTTCGATGGTCATAGTAACTTTATTCAACACGTTGTTTAACCCGTTCCTATAAACATTTTCCGTGCATATCCCTCATCCCCGGCATATAATCACGATTCTATATACCGCGCACGCAGTCTATATAGTGTGTCTACACCATGTAATGAAGGGGGTGTTTTGCTTTAATTCCGTTAACTCTTCTCCGCCAGCGCACGATAAACGAATAAGCGCCATGCATCCCGGAAAGTTTGACGTTTGCGCATCGCCTATAAACACTCACCCGTCATCGTAAACCTTCAGAGGACCTATTTAAATATACGAGCAACGCTCGGAGAGGGTGCATTTGTTATTTTGTAGAAGAAAAAAAGAAAATTCAATTCCATTATCCAATTTCCAATGTCGAAAAATAATTATCGGGCTCCCCCGACATTACTACTGATGCATTGATGAACTATTGATTATAGTCAACTCCGTTACGTGTACGTGCCAATATTCCAGCTTACGATCGAGTAGTTGTTGACGATATTACGGTTATCGTATTACTTCCCGAACCCACCGACGGGATCGTCGGAAAGAGTCGAAAGCATTTTTTTCACCCGATACGGATTCAGTCGGTAACGAAATTTTCAGTTTTTTTCATCGGCATCAAACTTTTCGTTCGGAATAAAATTATTAGCATTTGATCGCTTGTTAGATGAGAACTAAATATTATTGCCAGTGAAGAAATTGGGACGCATAGATTACAATCCATGTTATCGACTGAGTCTGTAAAAATAATTTTTTTTTTTTAACCAGTGACAATTTACGTTACCGATTGAGTCTGTATCACGTAGCTCAGAGGAAATAGGAAATCAAAAGCAAGCGCTCCATTTCGCCTGTTCATTTGCAATGTGTCGTACCCACGTTACGAATCGTATTCCCAACAAGTTTATTTAGCAATGACAAAATGAGAGAAATTAAAGTGTTGGTGGGGAGACGACCCGTAATCATATCCCGCTATTATTAAATGCGGATCACGCACTATTATACAGAAACTGCAGTTCCAGCATATGCAGAACCTGGACGGTAAGAATATTCCTGTGGCTTACATGAAGTTCAGGCCATGCGAATGAACGACAGAGTAACCACAAAAACTCAGGAGATAGAAAATTTTTCTCGTATAGCCGATTATGTTCTAACGCCCTTAATATTTTTGGAGCAGTGTAAAAACAGTTGTCGACGCAATTTTTAGACAGAGTTGTCTACAATTGTCGAAATCAGTCTCTGGCTCAGTCAGTACAAGAAATGTTAATCAAGTTTTCTCACAGGTCCTCGCATGTACGCTACGTAAAGTCTTATTGTAAATGGCTATTATTTCTGTTTATCGTAAGGCTTTTCTTAATCATACTTGCTAGAATCCCGGAAACAAACTGATTACAGTTTTAATTACCGACCACGGTATTGCTCATGCACTTAAGACTGTGCGTATCTTGTCCTTCCAACAACCATCCTGGGTCACAAGAAAAGACCGACATGGACTCCACACCGTGAAGTACTACTGACAACTACTGAAAAATACTTCAGGTCTTGTAATTAGCAGGTGAAACACTATACAGTAGGAGGGAGATAGCACCATCGGCCTTCTCGGCGGAGCAACTGAAACACACTGAAAATGTATTTCGAATGCTCTTAAGGTAATCCGAACGATACAGTTCCGCGAAACGTGAGATCCAGAAAAAAATCATTTATATGTCAGGTACTGCCAAGGTGGTTTTCGTGAAGTAATAATTCCAACTCGACATTAACGAGACAAACATAAAAATCCTTACTCAACAGATTAACCATCAACTTCACAATTTCCGTCATAAAAACGACTCGTTTATTTTTTCGAATTCATATAATTTTTTCAGAATTCTTTGTAATATTTGAAAATCGTGTTTTTTCTATGTTCGAACCGTAATGAGAAAAAACGTTTTTCAAAGGTTATTATTTTCGAACGTATTTATACACCCTCAGATAAATGAACGAATTATTCTTACGAAGGGAAATAGTTGATTCAAGGGTTTATTGGTTGAATAATGAATGTAATCTTCGATTCTTCAATAACGAATTGGAGTTGATATTTTACATAAAACGATCTTTGCAACATCTTCTCTATACATGAATTTTTCCGATTTCTATCCCTTCAATAAGTATTCAAAATATTCTCTAAAGCTCACGTTTAGTACGACTGTACCGCTCTGACTTCTTAAACTGTCAATAAACGGATTAACTACTGTCCAGTGCTAAATTGTTGTTGTACCGGAAACTGCTAGAAATCTGAGGTAGTTAATTACTGGATATTACTAGGTATTTTGAGTCATTAACTACCCGAAATTACTATAAATTTCCAGTAGGTTTAATACTCAAAACTACTATGAATGTGCAGTAGTTAACTGCTGAGTATTGCTCGTGGTTTTCAGTAGTACTAGTTTTAAGTAATGATTACTGCTGACCAGTGGTAGAATCGATACGTTCTCAGTAGTAACTGCATGTGCAGTAACTACTGCGATGTCAGTAGTAACTGTCGAACTTGCAGTAGTCACTACCACATGACTAGGAGTTACTTTTGGTGAGGAGCTTCCGTTCAGCTTTTTCATTTGTTCGTATATGCCAGCACCCATGACAAATATTTCGACAAAAAAAAATCCTAATTTTTGCATTGTCCCGTTATAATTTTTTTCACAGTCCACGAGAGGTTAAAATAACCCCGGATTACAGAATTTCCACCGGGCCGGTAGTTGAGATTGGTCGACTGTCGAGACGCCGCAATCGATAGTTATTCCGATAATATTGAAAATTCACGAAACCAGGACCACAACGGACATCGAATATTTCAGATTTTTATTATTCGTTCTATCATCACATCTGCATAGCCCTGCGGATGGTCTGAGGTTATAATGCTGTATATTTTGAATCTTCATAAATATAGAACTGAACACTTATAACGCCTTTCTATATATGTATTTGTACTTTCGAAACTAGGCCACGGTTATACTCGTCTCAATTATTTTACCCGTCCCACATTAGGCGAGAATGACGTTGAGCAAGATTAACTACCCGACTTTTCCTACGAATCTTCCGGTCTCCTCGGATTTTCCCAAATATTCGCCAATTGTCGTTGCTTTAGTCTCTTCGAGTTCTTGGCGAACATTTCGCCTAACCATAATTAAGGCTCTGTATCTGACGAATAGTAACTTCGATAAGTACGTACCGTCAATTTTTATTAATTATAAACATTTAAAATGGCACTTCTGCCCGATATCAAATGAACTCGATTGTGCCTTATATTCAGGCTTCAAAGTTTCACGGCCTATAATAAAAAATTTAATCGATATTTTATCACATGTGCATGCATTTATATGGAAAGTGGATATTATGTGAGCTTCCGATGAGACCTTTCTTTCAACTGTATATGTCAACAATTACGATAAAATGTTTACGCCTCCTGGAATAGCTTTTATTTCACTCGGTGCGTAAAGTGCAGTTTTACTCACGCTTCCGTATAATGCTTGTACGAAAACCTTTTCTTAACTCGTGTGATTGCAGCATTCGTCACAAAAAGTTTTATCGCATTGGTATCGTAATGTTACACTTCGGGTCCATGGCTATCGTCTCAATAACTGTGCTCATGGACGGGCGATGGTTTAGGGATGCTTTAGCAATCTAGAACCCTAGAGCTACCATTGACACGCGATGCAATTGACGCCACTTTCCTTTATAGTGAAAATTCCGTTAGTGCTCGGTTTCGCACCGACACCAAACGAGTGAGGGAACAAGAGAAAGTTCTGCCCATGAGTCAACGTCCTAGTGGTGTCCCGCTGGAATTGAAACCAATTAGGGAACGTTGCAGTAAGCAATAACTGCGTGAATCTCACTGAAATGGAGCGCGATAGGAGTTTCTACTAAAATCTTCATTATTTAGTGAAGTAAGAATATCGACTTTATTTTCTTTTGTTACTGTTGGTCAGCATAGAGTCAATGTCGATAGAAGCAAAATCCTCAATATTAATTTTCTATACAATCTTATATGTTGATGAGACCGGGGCACGATGAGTTGGCGAAAAATTAGGCCGACCCGGCGCGTCGATGATCCACGTCACAAAGATTGAAAAATATAGAAACCTGGCAGGATAAAAAACCTTTGACGGGTGATGGAAAGCAAAGAATTTACGAAATAGATAAGCAGGGCAAAATCGGACATCCAAAAAATTTTTGTACAGGTTCATTTTGCATAGGTTTGGCGAGAAAATTAGATTCTTGCAACGGGACGTGACGTACAGTGATCGGGTGAGCGAGTGAAAATTTACGTGGTTCGGGCAACTAGAAGTCTGTAGCGGCGCATGATTACGTTGCATAATGAAACTGTGCGTACGCGCGCAGATACGACTGAAAGCCATACTTACACGAACTTCATTTTAGATATAAAGGCATAATTGAGAATTTTATCGATGTCAGATAGAAGTAGGAAAATTTAGGATCTGCGGACGCTACAGACTGAGATTTAAAAAACAAATTGCAAAATTTATGGGTGTCAAGTCACGCCGCAGACCATTTTTTTTTCGGACACTTTGTAAAACCATTAGAAATATCATTGATGGGTGGCAAGCAATTATACTTTATCCCAGCACTGTGGGAAACAAACACAGTTTAATTTAAACACTTTTCTGTGATTATCCAGCGTCTGGGTTCATAGCTCTGGCGTATATTGATGTGGTAACGCCTCGTCTCTGAAGAGCGTGTTACTATCATTTCTAAACGTAGTGCACTCGCACACCATAAAGACACGGACCGTGTACCGTCGTTGTGTCACCGAGTCGCTTCACGGATTTTGTGTCACACCCGAAAATGTATTTAATCAAATTACGCGCGAACTTTGATATTCCACGCGATATTCCACGACACGGGATATATCGATAGGTTGTTACTTTATGCTTCTACTTTGCCCTGATAACGTTATTATTGAGATGATATAAGCACCATAAATGAGAGTGCGAGAAATGGCAGAACTAAACATTTTGTCGAATCGTGCACTGCTTATTTATCGCATAAATTTGTCAAAAGAAAGTTTCAAATCTCCGCGGCTGGTTTCGGAAGGTGCGGGAGTGTTAACTAGGCAGTGTTAACGCACTCTCATGTATTTATTGTTACATTTTGTCATTATTATTTTTTCGCATTTTATGTGAAGAAAAGCAAGAATGACGTTTTAAGTTGAATTTGCGATTGGTGGCATAATACGATCTAGTCTAACAGAACATAAAATTTACGTAAAATTTCTCGAACAACCGTTATAGGGAATGGGTATAATTTGTTTATTCGTATTTTATCCTCCGAAGCTATAAATTTTGTTTATCAATTGCTTTATCACAGTGTCATGTTGAGTGTTGAATCTTGAAATTGGTGAAATTATCTTTGACTCTTTTCGTTAAAACGTGGTTGAACAACAATTCGAAAGGCGAAGAATTATTCGAAGAAAATTAAAATTAAACTTTAAGAATCTTTTAAGAATTGGTGCATATATTTCTCTCAAACGTGTGGTTCTTTTGAGCGATAAGTAATAGTTGAAGTGATAAATTGTAAGTTAACAATGATACAAATATTTTGGCACTGATGCGTTGAAAATTATGTCATTGCTACACAAACTGTGATTCCATGACGTGTAAATATTGCATCGCTGTTACACAATCGTGTTTGATGGCTATAATATCGGTATATTGATTTTCATGATTATTTTCATGTGCCAAGCACAGTATTATGTTTTGAGATTACCTCTGATGGAAGCTTGATTAAACGCGAGACAACGATTAACGAGGAACGGGCACATTAGGTTTGTGATTGATCGCGAATGTCAACCTGTCGGCGCTGGAAACGAAGGGGCTGTGCTTGTTAGAAAAGTGAATTGTTCATTCCCTCTAATCCGTCGCCTGACCAGACGTCGGTGAATTATCAGAAACTCCATTTCCGCTAGCCAGAATAAAAAGTTCTTACTCGTTCATTCTCATTTTAACTATTTTACCTTGATTTCTTTTATTTTGTTTACTTCATCTATCATTTCCTCGACGCGTTCCTAATTTTTTTCACCTTTAATACTTCCACATTTTGGAAAATCCATGGCAAAGCGCACATTTTTTCCCGATATCCGAATAACAGGCAGGCAAAATTTTTTCGAGTGACTATTGAAGTTTGAAAATTTTTAATCCCATGCACAAAACAGTATCGATCGACGTGAAAAAATGTAAAGAATTTTTATTGGTTTATCGGCTTTATTATGAGACCATTCACTCATAAGTGTCGTAGATCTGCAACGACAATTTCGCACTTAATGTAGAAGGAAATGTATAAAATTAATCTGCATCGTCAGTAGGACTTACTCTGGAAGTGTAGTACAGTTTTCTATGTTACATTTTCAGAATCCCGGTGATATTTTTTCATCAATCGATCGTCCAGAATCGTGGACACCGCAAGCCACGTGAATAAGAAAGACATCAGCCCCGATAACAGCTTCTATAGTTGCGCAAACTTTATCGAAGAATTCCTCGAGATAGCTCAATGTGCATAGCCTTTTATTTTTTTAACCCGGTTGCTATCGCGTCATTAATTTCGAGAAAAAATTTCCGATTTTCACTTCCATTTTGATGCGTTCTTAAACGGCCAAGCAAGTATCCATCAGCCTTTTTTTATTAGAAAAAATCTACATTGGCGATAGTTGGTATAAAATTAAGAGATGGCAATGTCCGACTTCCTGATAATCGATTCTTTCTCCGATATATTTTTCTCCTGTTAAATCCCCTGTTAACCTTGTTCTCTTGAACTGAAGCCGGAGCAGGAACAGAAGCAGGAGCAGAATGGGGAGCTGGTGTGGAAGCAAAAACAGCAGGATCAACAGCAACAGTAGCAGTAGCAGTAGCAACTACGGTTTTGCCGCGAACCTTCTCGTCGTCAGCGTTCGACGATCGATGGCCTATTATTTTCCGCTAGCCGTCGCTGATTGGCCAAAGCGCTACATGCTTTCGTGATAACCGCTGAATATCCGATGATAGGCGCACGGGGGAAAAATATAGCCACTAATATACTCTGCACCCGGTCTCCGCTACTTCCTACTTTATTAAGCTTTGCTTGTGAGCCTACACTCAGTGAAATTGATACTAATTCATTGTAGAGTCACACTAGACTCTGTAACAATTTTTTCCTTACAGAGAAAATATTATTTACTCCAATAGCTTATTATTATTAAAAAAAAATGGTCCCTCATAGGCGTGTTTTTGTTTACAAAATATCGATTTTAGTGTCAAAATAGTTGACATAGCCCAAAACGTTGAGAAATGCAATCTGTAGCTGTCAAAGAATCAGATCCGTTAAAATCACTGTGACTCTCGAAAGGTTTTGGCCACCGAGTTCGAATTTAGTAGAGAAGTAAGGTCTTCAGTCACCTTCATTCAGTATGATTTTCATAGAAATTGTGGTCCGGTTTTAGGTTGTTATTGAGATTTCAAATTTCATTGAAAAAAAAATTCTTTGGCAGCTCTGACTTTCGTAATTATTCAGCTATAATATTAAGATATCATATATCGTACGAGGGAGTTTTAGTATTTAGATTACATCCATTCGATAAGATTCCATGAAATTTTCATTTTTCATTTTTCACAATTATCAAAAACGCTCAAATTCGAGGAAAAATCATGGTATTGAGCTTAAATTCGAGAAGTTAATGTATTGCACGGTGGTGTACTGCTGGGTATTATATTCGATGAGATGAATTTAACCCATTTAATTTTATGAGCCTACGCAATTTTTTTATTTCTCGATGAATTCATATTTTACGTCTGATAGGAGTTTTGGTCGCAAATATCGCGCGAAAAATACAATAAGATTTAGATTTCTAATTGGTGAAAAAAATATATCAGGTATGGTTTAAGAACGAAAAATTATGAAAATTTAGCGCGGCGATTTCTTACGATAAATTGGGTTGTTAAAATGTTGATCTTCCATTGAAGCGCTTATATGATATATTGATATGGTATATCTAATTGTGAAAATAACGTGCAGATGACTGCACCTTTTACCAGTTTAATTTTGTTAAATTGCATTTATTTATAGGCGCTTCAAAGTCAGAGGTTATCAACGACCATCCAGTTCAGTGACGCTACAATTTACTGCATTACATTGCACAGATAAAAATGGTCGTGCGGTACTATCAATACGATATTTGATAGCATTGGAGATATTAAAGAAGGTTCAATACTCTTGTCGAAATGTACCTAGGATTTTCAAGTAACATAGAAAAATTAAATCTCGTAAAATTTTATATGAATTTTCATTAAAAAATGCAATAAACGAAGGGATGTAATTACATTTTACGTGTGCGGAATTTCAAGTTGCTCTTAAATTATAATCGCATGGCAACAAAATATACGTGAGATATATATTTGGAATGAATTTAATTCTCCAGTCCGATAAAATTAATAGATTACTTTCTAAATTTCTATAATAATTATTATATAGAAAATATATTCCTCAGTATACTACGCATTAAATTTTTCTGTTATAAAATATTTTTCGTGTCACAAATTTATTTTTCGATTCATTTGATATATTTACTGGGTGAAATAATTTTCCGAATAGTTTCTTTGCAGCAACCACGCAGTTCAAAATTTTTTATCAACAAGTTTCATTACCCGCTTGCTATACATGCCGCAAATAATGGGGTATGATTAATCGGTGGTGTATAGTTTTTCTCTAACAGTTATCTATGAAATCTAAGTGAACAATAAATATCTAAGAACGGGGTAAAAAGTAACTACATACATATGTGAATTTTTTATCATTATAAGGAGGATTCCGCGGTACGTTCTCCATATATGCGGCGTAAAATGAACTATTGTTCCTTGGTCCTGTAAAAATCTGAAATAATTCTCAAATAATTATCAGAATATTGACTATCTACGAATTATGATATTTTGTAAAATGCTACTGCACCCAGCAAACACAAAGTACCACTGACATAGCATTTATGGTTGAAAGTCCGCCTCAAAGGTGTAACAGTTATGCTATAAGGGCAGATTCGTCTAAGTTACATCTTTGAGGCGGACATTCAACCATAAATATTACGTCAGTGTCACTTTAGGTTTTCTGGGCATTTTCTAATGGATCATCACGGTTTGGAGCCCACATTGCGATTTATTACTTATCGCAGAGTACATTTTATTGTCTTTTATGTGTGAAATCTTGTTAACGTGTGTAAAAAATATAAACTGTTGGCTAAGTGAAGTCGAAATAAACAGAAATTTGACTCGTTTTTTAAATATTTAAACTATTCGTTCAAATATATATTTTAAGATAGCAGTGTTACGAAATTATATAGCTATAGTGAAACTACAGAGCTGTAGCATGTCTATAGACCTATTCATGAAACTACAGAGCTATAGTTTCTATAGTAGCACTATAGACTATAGTTTCTATTAAACCGCGGTAATGTGTAGTATTCAAGTGTTGGAAAAATTTGTGGTCGACCGAACTTGATAAATCGAAATGGGAAGCAGTGACCTGGTTGATAATCGGTTGTGCAGAAAATTCGATATGAGAAATTTAAAAAAATATGAGCTGTTAAAGCGTATGAACATTAAAAGAAGGTGCAAATAAATGTGCATATGGTTTCCTTATTTGTTGCAATTCTGGGTACAACTTTTTTACAAAAAAATTCGTTGACCGATTTTGGCTTCCGCGTAGAGGAAACTATAAGCGAAATTGTAAAAAATGCAGAAGTTTACACTTGGCTGAAGATACCCCTGATATCAGAAATACATATTGGCGTTGGTGAACGTGTTATAAAATATTCTACGGTTTATTATATTCCTAGTATCCTCTAAAATACTTTTTTAATTTTAGTAGCTCCGGTTGGTTGTATCTACGTTGTTTCAGGCTTCCAAATTCCTTGGTATCCGACAAAATATTTTGTAAATGAATCGACATTACCGCAATAACATCTATTAATGCTGTAAAATTTCTTAAAGCATGAATTAATTTTATTCAGCTTTTTTGGCATTCTTTCTTATAAAATTGCACCGAAACTCATATTTCATTGACGTGACATGATTTTCAACTGCCGTTGAAGGCGACGTATTGCACAACTCAACATTTGTCAGACAGTCGAATAATTATCATATTAACGGTGATTTTTTCTGACTTAATTGTATCACATTTACACAACATTTAACCAGTCTTTCGATTGAATCACCTATCCTTAAACTTGTACAAGATTAATTTTTTCGAAAAATGTGACAACATCAAATGAGCATTATAAAGGCTGCTAATACAGCAGAAGAGTTATGTAGTTGTCTTACAAATCCAGGAACTTCAGGCGAAACTTGAAAAGTGTTTTTGTAACAGGCGCACAAAAAGTCTCACTTTTCGTGCATGTATCGCGTGCCGAAAGTGAAACTTTTTAGTAAGGCGCATTAGGAAAATTCTGTGCATACGCAGATCAAATCAGATACTTTTTTACACACTTTTTAAATATTTCAATTATTTCTTTGTACATTTCTGAACACTCTTCACCTGCTTTCGGCGCGCTGCAGAAAGTATATAAAGTGGAAGTTTCGTCTGCACATTTTAGAAAATGGTAATTTACCCCACTAGTGCGATAGAACGTTTTCAGATGTGTAAGCTTGCAGTGCGAACTGTAGGCGACAGTTGCGGTTATGCGCGTAAAAAAAATCTTTTCAACGCGACTATCGTGCAGAATTTAACTCAACAGGATAAAAAAATAGGGGTTTCGTACACGAGAAGCGTGCGTAAAACTGTAATTTTTATACCGAGTGAAATAAAGTAGTCTGCAATACTTGTACGCAAAAGCGGTCTCCCGACGGTAAGTCAGGGTGTAGACAACACTCGTCTCCGATTGGTGGAACTGTGGTATTCGATTCCGAGCTCGTGTCGCCGACTTCGCAAATTTCCTCAAAATACCGTTTTACGCACTAGCTGATACCATTCGCCATCGTCGACACTCGTCACCACAGTGTTCGACATAACGAGAATTATTATCGCATTTATAGGAATTGTTATTATAATTGTAGTAGCAATTTTACTTATTGACAACATTTTTCATGAGTTGCTCTACCCTTCTATCGATGTGGAGAACGTTACGAACGGTTTCCACATATATATGGTCAATTCTAACAGATCCTCTTCTTTGTGTATACAAAGTTATCTATACTATTGTTTGTCTGGAGGAATACCAGGAATAAAGGGTTATGTTGGAAGATCTCAATAGATCCAATCCGGTAGGCAGTGTTATTGAAATAATTATTGCGGAATCGAATAATGAAAACATTAGTCTACATGGATGCTCTAAAATGTCTACCCGGATATAATAATGCACGTTGTATGCAGCATTGGGAGAGAAGACATTAATTAGTTATTAATAATGAAGGCTGTAAGTGAATGCGGTAAAAACAGGGACCTCTCTATGTTATATTCTGGTAGATTCCGATTGTTTTGCAAACGTTTTGTTTTGCAAACAAAGTGATTCTACCGGCTCTGATTGTTCAGCTCGTTATTTTATGGTCGTTGAGTGATAGATTTTACGATGGATCACGGATTGTAGCTGTACCCTGAAAAAGTGATTGACTTACGGTTGCCTAATGCAATAGCGCTTCTTTATTTAAGAAGTAGCTCCTTCGTTAATTGGGTGAAACAGTCTAGGTCGGGTACGTCTGGCTGGTGGTTAACAACCAAGTCCTAGTACGAGATCGCACCAAGCCCGTGAGTCTGGCGAGTTTGGTCCGAATGCTGGATGTAATAATTACCTCAACCTGTGTCTACCTGAGAATTGATTCGTATCGTCAACAATCAGATCAGGACTTTTTGATGTCGCCGCTCGAACGTTCAAGCTCATGAAGCGATAACGACTTTCATAAAAGGATTAGCCACAGACTCAATGAAACCTTCAGGCAGATAATTTTACAAAGAATAAGGAATAAATCGATAAAGAAACCTGGGATGCAATAAAATCAAGTTAATATTTAGTAGTCTCCTAACTGTAACTGTAACACGGTGTCGCTCACTTTCCGAACGGATCGCGAAAAGATCAGAAGACCGTTACAATTTATAACGTTCCTCTTGCCGAGATGTTAAAAGGCCACGCAAACGATTCAGTGAATAAGGAGAAGGTCATGTTGCTCGGCGGAGGCGCATGTCGTGGCAATCATTCACGCTATCCCGAGGATATCAGACTGCGACCTGGCCTATACTCGGACCACCGGAAAGTAACCTCTCGTCCGGGTCGATATTGACGGGTCGATATGGTCGCAATTAGAGATGTAACGCAAAACCGGCCCTGATCCAGCATCAGAATCTCCTCCAAGTTCAAACCCTACCGTACACCTGACTGTTTCTATGATTACGTAAGAATCTTCGTTTCGAAAACAAAATGAAAAAAAAATAAAGTTTTTAACACTTTTTCAACTGAGTGTTTAACATTTTATTTTATTGCAGTTGTCTATACCAGATTAATTCTCAAATTTCCTCTCAGAAAAAAAAATTAATTTACGTGGCGGTAAAAGGAAAACGATAATTCATTGCGAACCTTGGGTAGCGCCTTGAAATTTATGGAACTCCATCGTACATGAATCTGCTAGTATATCCACAAACCTTTCACAACAATTTGTTCACAACTGTGTGCACGATCGGTCGAACCTTCACTGCTGGAAATTTACAGCAACGTTTCAAAGGAGGCGCCTTTAATCGTGCGGAGTTCAAACCGAGACGCGTTCAAGTTAACACACAAATACCATACAACATAATTAATGTACTTTAGTGTGTGTGTTTTTTTAACATATCGACATTCGTACACAAGGGATTTCTTACACGTGATTTTTCGCCCATATTAATAGTAAGAACACCTGAAACATACACACAAAAAATAGTCACGTGCCAGAAGAAGAACCTGTGCATGTAGTCACTCTTGAGTATCGTATGAAACAAATGTTCCTAGGGCTGATATGAGAAAAGATCTTAAAATTGTCATAGTCTCAGTCGTACATAGGTGCAAGCTAACATAAATAGACTACGCACCATAACTTATTAACATTTGCACCCACCACTGTTTGATCCTTCACTTTAGTAAATGTGAGGACGCTTTCTGAACAGCTGGACATTCTTAAGTTTTCGTTTTCCTGCACCTTGACTTATCTTTAGGACAACGAGTTTACATATTTTATACATTACTTACGAAAAAGTGATCTACGGCCTAAATTAACACTGGTGTTTAAAGCTATACAAAAATCATACGGAACATTAATGATTCGCTTGCCCAACATGACATTTACCGTTGATAAATGCGAGGAAATGTGGGCTTGACCGCTTCCAAGACATGTGAGTCACGGCGAGTTCATGATCAAAACAGAATTCAAGTTCCAATGCTTGAGCTTGAATTCTGTTTAGCCGACAAGCTGGCTGGGCTTCTCATCTCTTGGACATGGTCAAACCCATATTGCCTCGCATCTACCAACGTTGCGATATCATATTTGGCACGCGAAAGTTGAACGTCCGTATGATTTTGATTTTGGGTAGACAATGACTGTTCCGTGTGTAGTGTATGAACTATGAAAACTCGTTGCTGTGTAGACTGCACAGGGTGTAGAAAGATGGAAACTTATGAATGGCTACCTGTTCAGAAAGCGTCTGTACACTTGCTAAAGTAACGACAACAATCAGCGGAGAGTATAAATTGTAAACAAGTTATGGTGTGCAGTCTATACATATTAATTTGCAACCACGTATGGTTAAGGCTAGGACAAATTTAAGGTGTCTTCTCATTTTGAGTGCGAAATAAATTGGCTTTGTAAACTATATGCACACGGTTTGTTTTGAGCACGCGCCGAATTTTATTGCGTTAAATGTAAAATGTACTTACTATTGATGCGGGTGAATAATCACGTATGAGAAAATGCTGATGTACAAATTTTGATATGTTGAAAACGCCACCGTATGTGTGCCATAATGTTAGATGCGAAAATGACGCATACGAATGTGCACTAATTGTGGTTAATTGTACAGTGTTTGTATGTTAACTTCAACGCGTGTCAGTTTGAACTCCTTATGATTGAAGGCACCTCGTTTCAACCGAGCTTTCGTTGGTACGTCGTTATTTTTTAGTATTTTTTAGCCTCAGACAAATATTGTTCTATCTTGCACAAATGTACATCAGCTTTTAATATCATTCGCTGTATTCCATAACATAAACTATTTAATTTTTTGCACCTCATTCTCGATACATAATCCGGATGTATATTTTTTTTAAGGTTCACACAGAAATGATATCGCTGTGAACAAACGTACAGCGGATTTTCAGTCGGAATCTAAATCTCATGCGCGTGGATGTCTTCGGGCAATTTCTATAACATTTATCCTGAAAGCGACATCGAGAATGAATCCACACTGGCTCGGCATCAGTCACGCAAAAATGTTATGGAATCGGCGTAAAAACTTCCACGCCCATACGATTTAGCATTCGATTCAAAAGCCGATGTACGTTTGCTCGGGAATACGATTTCTGTGTACGCTCGAAAAATGTACAACCGGATGATGTATCGGGAAAAAGGTGCAGGGAAAAGCCAACGCACCGTCAAAATATGGTGGAATCGTTACTGAATATTCACAAATGCGGTGAGTCAGATGTATACAAATGTGGACAAAGTGTTGTGTAGCGGTTGTATATGTGTTTATGCGCCGGTAAGTCAAATGAACGATAACTTATATTATGGAATAGAGCTTATTATTTTGAACGCTAGTGCACGTTTGCCAATGGTAAAACAGTTTTTGTGTGTCACTAAAAACATTGCGGATTTGCGGGTGTAGGAGGAATTTAGTGTAGACAAATAATATGGTTGATCTCTGTGAATTGGAAGGGGCCGCGAGTTTGGGAATTTGATCCTAACCTTACCCAGGTCTTTAGGAACAATATTGGTACTTGTATGTAACGTATGTGAGACATAACATTTCGTTAGGAATTTTTTTATCAAAATACGTTGAGAAACAGGATCAATTAATCAACATCTTTCCTTTCCCGGCTACGGCGTTGTAAAAGTCTTTGGATGTTTTCATTATTTTTTGTTAATGCTAAGAAGCAAAGAATGGACTGGTTTTGCAATACTTCTGAAAATAAGCTACTTTGTGTCAGTCATTGGATTGATGGATGTGATCTTAAGTTCGATTAAAAATAGTTTTGTTTTATAGATGTTCAGCCGCCATATCGTATGCGGGCTTATATTTTGTTACAGATAACAATCACATACGAAACACCTTCTTAGAAACGTGTTTCGTGTATCGACAAAAAGAAATGATTGAATTAAACAAATGCGCATTGAGATACGTGTAAAGGTGAATGTGGTTGATAGCATGAAAATATTTGTTTCAATTAGCAATTTTTGACAGAATTAAAGCAAATAATGGTTTAATAAAACAATGTTTTATTTGTATTGAATAAAAAACAGTATTAAACAAATGTTACCACGACTCTTGGTTGATCCAACTAATTTTTTCTCAGTGCGTTCTAGTTATTAGATTTGTAGAATTATCTTTCTTATTCGTTGTGTGCAAAAAATCATTAAGTTAATCGATTGTGCACACTATTATACATGACGGAGGCTAATTGAAATATGCAATTCTACATAGTTTCGTGATGTTGGAAAGTGCTTGACAACCAATTTCTTTTGCTACATACGAATAAACCCCTGCTTATTTTTTCCATGTTGCTCGATTAAATTTTTACTCGGGATGTTGCTCCGTTCCGTTTGGGGTAGAAAAGAAAAATCCTTCATAGTATGTTCGATGGGAATCATGAATGCCTGATAATTTCCTGCTTTAGCCTGAACTGAGATTGAAAAAAAAGTTTTAGTGATTTGGTAAATCGAATGAATTTCATATCGTGGCCAAATCCGGCGATACCAATGATGATGCATCTGGCGTACGGCATCCGGTAACGGCTCATAACTGGTGAAAACCCACCGAAACTGATATCACCTGTCTTATTAGTACAAGAATTGGTGGCCATTAGGTCAAGTGACCCTAAACGGCCCCCATGAATTTTCCTCACTCTGGCCCTAATGAAGCCTACAGTGGCAGGAAAAATGTTCTGCTCGGGACGATGCTAATTATAATAAAAAATACATACACAGTTTGAAAGTGACGAGTGTGGCGTGTTAATTCATGCAGTTAATTCATTTACGTGCTAATCGATGTCGGCATATTCGCGACCTTTCTCACATAGATTCAAATAATTTCCTTATATGTGATATGAAATTCATTGTGTGAGCGGGACGCGGAAAAAAGAATACGAAAAAGAATCTTTTCTCGCAACGAGACCTAAATTGGTGATAAATGTGTTCGTTACGAGTTTCTATCGGTTTTATTTACGTCGGTGTTTGTTAACAATTGTAGCGTTAATTCTCACCTTTTGCATCCTCTCGTCAACGACAGCGGGACATTTCGTTGTATCTTCCCGAAGATGTGTTTCTTCCAGAGGTGACGAATTCGTTAAAGAGGATCTTCCGGGGTGCGGTAAATTCTTGGCAGACGAGCCTACCATCCCTTATCCTTGCCCACTCACCTTGTTCCTCATAGTCGGGCGCGCAGTCTCATCCCGCGTCACTCTTTCGTGCGTCAGCTCCGTCCGTCTGTCCGTCGGTCTCGCGGCATCTCGGTTTTACTGCTCTTTGTTTCCGTCCTTGTCCTCGTCGTCTCTCGTCTTGGCATGATAAGCTATCCACTTATGAGCTCCGCGCTCGCGTGTCTCGTTTTCCTCGTGCCGTCTCGCTCTCGCCTCTGAGTGACATCAGTACGTCCGAGCCACTTTGGCGCAGGAGCGGCAACAGCGAGCCCGCGTCACGACGTGAAAATTCGATAAATCTCAGGCATTGCACCGTCGAGTGGGACAGAGCCAGCGAGGTTGGCTCTGAGTCTACCACAACTGAAATCCACATTTAATTATTTTATTTAAAAAATTTATTATTATTAATTTTTTTGTCTTCGTCTTTATACCCAACATCGCTGCAACTCGCCCCGCGATACTTCTAGCTCTTGATGTCGAGTGAAAAGTCGATATGGGCTCGGGTGAGAGAGCTTGTTCTGTCGTTTTCCCCCGTCGGATTCTCGCGGCTCTCCATGACGACGACGACGACGTTAACGTAGTTCGTCGTTGTTGCACCATCGAGCCCTTCTCCAGTCGTTCTCTCATCTCTGCCTTTATCGTTCGTGAAGTGTTACATTTACCGGCGGCACACGCTCTGAGTAAGGGGTTATACGGGAGAGCAAAGCGACGGAGGCGTGGACACGTCCGTCGAGCGTTGCAGACATGGATCTGTGGTAAATGTAGAGTACCAAATTTTTACGAGTCGTCGGGAAGGAATCGAGGGTCCCCCGATTTTTTATTCCTTTCATATTCCTTTTTTCTTTCTCTCCGCCGTGCTCCTTCAGTTTATTTTCTTCACCCGCAACATTTTTCCTCTTTTTATTCGCCGTAACTCCCGGACGAAGGAGGTAAAGCGAAGAAAGCTTCGAGCATTCAGATTCGAGCGCTGCTCGACTCTTCCTTCCTTATTCCCTTTCTGGTAGCGGTTTTCCTTTTTGTCGTATTTAACATTTTTTTTCTACCTTCTTCCTTCAATCTTCAAGCTTTTTTTAATTTTTTCGTCGGTGCATTGTGCGAGACCAATGAATAATAAGTGAAGGTAATAACAACCGAATTTTTTTTTCAATCCTCAAAATTTTCGGTTCTCCGTGGAATGTCGTTTGTGCAATCAGAAAGCGTTCCATCGACGCCGACGGAAGACATACTATAGTATACGTCCGCCTTCCCCCCCCCCCCCCCCCGTCTCAACCGCCCCCGCCCGATCTTCCTGAATTCATAATAATTTTGTAAGTTTCAACGAAACTTCTCTGATGCCGTTAAACCTTTCATTTTCCATTTGTCTCGTTTCGTGAGAAGCCTGGAAATTTACGACGGTGAGGGTCGTGCAGAGAGACAGATGCGAGTCGTAATTTGTTAAGGATCCCGGCGGAAGGATGTGCGCTACGCTTCTATTACTTCGCCATCACCCCTGGAAATTTTAAAATAACTAATCGATTTTTTTTTCGTTTTCTCGATTTTTTAGACCCGTATGTCCTTTTCTCATTTTGCGACGAATGCAGATTGAGCACGGGATAGTGGGTAGTTCCGGACTGTCTCACGTCGAGACGAACCTTACGTATATTACTTGGTCCCTTGGGGCAACTTGTAAAACCGGGTCCGATAGTGCGCGCGATCCTGTTTCCGTGTGCAACAGGAGGAGCGTGCTTTGAGTGTCCGATCTTCAAACACACGTTCCATATACATATCACGCCCGCATGCTACCCCGCCACTACTACCGTGGTTCCGCAAGGGCGATTAATTCTGGTCGCCCTTCATAAACGTTTCTCTGTCGTCCGAATTTTTGATTCTCCTCTCCTCTGTATTTTACCGAACCTCAGCACTCTGCGTTGTAATCTTCATGGGCTCCTCTTTCAGTCTCCTGATGGTTTTTTTGTTATTGCCGAAGATAGAGCCGATTGAAAAAAAAAGTTCGGTCCCTGTCCGTCGACGACAATTTCCCCGGCACACGATTGCCGTGAATTCGCTCGTATGTGTGGAATTTTAATTGTCCAGCAGTTGAGATTTCAGTTACTAGGCATCATAGACATTCTTTTTTCTTATCACCGAGATGCTACGACGATGTGTCATATAATTCCATCGCACTCTTTGAAGTTACGGCGCGTAAAGAGAGTCGTCAATGACTCGATTTCGTGACTAAGGGAAACTGGCGGGCCGTACGGGCGGATAAACATCGCGAAATCTTCCACTGTCGTGATCTTCAGAGACGGAAGCTCCGAATGGGTGGACTACGGGACGATCGCGCGAAGGCACGTGCTCTACTCTACGAAGTTTCGTCATGATTTTATAACTACTGTCTGGATTCTACAAGATTACCGAATCTATTCGAGATCACGGGCATTCAAGAGCGACGAGGTGTCGATAGAAATTCCGTCGAGATGTCGATAAAAATTATACGAGGATACAAAGATAGGATTATTCAACGATTTGCCCGCCAAAATTGTTTTGGTATTCGGAGCATTGTTATTGGTTACCTGGTCTATTAAAATTCGTGAACATGAAATCTTCTCGGGAGCCTCGACGTCCGTCGATGACGCGGGTCCGATGGAAAAAATGTGGACGAGTCTTCGGGCTGACGATTGTTGCCAGATGGAATCTTCGAGCGGTTGCGCCCTCGCAGTCGGGCACAGCGATTCTTCGGATAAGCCTGGAGAACAATCTTCAGTGACGAATGAGCCGCCGTAACTTCCGCTCCCGCGTGTTCGTCGTTCCAATCGAACTTCGAGCTTCTTTTTCCTTACGTCCTCTCTCACTTATCTGCCGCAACAACACGCGATCGACTTTTATTTTACCACGTCAAACAGAAAAGATCGCGCACACGTGTCCCTCGTTCCCTGCATTTTCACGATATCATCTCGATCACAGAGTTCATTTGACTTTTTTTTGTTGCCTTCGTTTATTATTATTATTATTATTATTATTATTATTATTATTATTTTATTAACACAGAGTAAGTTTTCGAAGATTAGAGAGAAGAGATCAATGTGGGACAATCGTTAATTATTAAGATCACTGTTTGAGGAACGAGGAAGTTTTGCGAGGAGTCAATCGATCGTAGTGCGCGCCCGAATGGATCGACCACCGGTTGAAGCAGAATGCGTAGAGAATACACACGATTTTGAGCAGAATAAAAGGGCGATTATACCAGCCGCAAAAGCATTAATTCCCTTAACGTTTATATTATTATCAAGTATATTCATATGTATGTATATATATATATATTGCAGAAGAATCACACTTTTGACTATTACAAGAACTAATGAGGAATGTCCATTATTTATTTTTATTTATCGACGCAGCGTTAAATAGCGAGCAACGAAAACGCTTCATAATAAATCTTGGTACTTTGTACACGAGAATATCGATTTGTGCTGGACACAAGTCGTTATTAAAACTTCGTGTTATGTTTAATTTTATTTTTTCTTCTAACAGAGACGAGTTTTTTGTTTTAATTTGCTGCAATAACGATTACGATTACGATGAGCGGTGGGTATCGGAAAAATCCAACACACCGATTTTTATTATACCCGTTCGATAAGTCCTGTTACGTGATACGCGAGACGCGACCTAGGGTGCCCGTCTTGCAACGAGAGTTGCTGCTGCGTTTATGCAGGACTGCGTGTACGCTGCACGGGCACATCCCCCCTAATGAATGCACCAGGCATGTGCGAGGGATTTTATGTTCACCACCTCCACCGCGGCCCCCGCCGACGCCGTTACCGCCGCCGCCGTCGCCGCCACCGCCTCACCGACGATCGGCGGCGCCGCCACCCCCGGCGGACGAGGCGAACGGCGGGGCGAGCCACCCACCTCCTTTCCGACCCTCTATGCTACTTCCTTGTTCACTTATCCTCGTTCTCCCTCGTTCCGTCCTTTTCCTTCAACGTCATTCTCCCGCCCAACTCTCTCTGTAGCGTCTGTGGGGCGCTTTCCGCGTTTGCGTCCTCTGGCTTGCTAACCCTCTTCGCCCTCCGATCCTGAACGCCCGTCGCGCGCGGCGGAGAACGCGCCTCATGCCGCCCTTCCCGTTGCACGCTGGTGCTGCTGCGGTTCCCGCGCAGGCGGCGGCGTCGGCGGTATTTTCCACCGGTACTCGCCCAACGGGATTCGATGCACTTTCCGTCTGGCTCGCTCGAATGTATCACGCGCCTTTCGTTCATTTGATCTATAATCGAGAAAAAAACGAAATGTTTTGTAATTCCTGATCGATGGCGCATCATGACTGAGGCACCCGCCGTTGTTGGGCCTCTATCAAAAGATTGCGTCTCGTGTGTCTTTTTCAACTTCTCAGACAAAATGATCTCTTATATAGCGGAGTAATAAACGAGACTTTTTTTTTTTTAATTTGTCATGATTTTTTCTTACATGTATTCTAAAATACACGAGCATATATTTTGGGTCATCCAGCATGGATCGCACAGGGTAAGTTAGGGCGATGTGGAATACGTCGGTTATCCGGCCGCGCGTAATATGTTTTGACGTAATAAACGAACGCTGTTGATTTTTGCACAGTTTTCAGTATATGTGAGTACAATATGATCGCACCGAAAATATGAGATTCTAGACTGAGAGAAAGTGCCGATAAAAACTGCGGATCATCTAAGAAAGATTACTATAGCCCACGGTAGATATTTTCGTGAGGGACCTATCCAGCGAGGTAGCGCGAAGTCGTGGGTTCCAACCTAATATCAGCCGTTGACTTTAATAAATGGTTAAGCATGCAAATAATCAACGGGCACTATGGAATCGAACAAGGATTATCATTGAATCTAGCAACGGTTATTGCTAAGCCAAACCGTGATCATTATTAACCCTGTCGCAGTACGCGAAACCGTACCTAAATGGGACTAAAGGTCGCGGAGTGGTGATCATGCGATGTTACGCTGACACCTAAGATTGGAGATAGAGGCCTGATTTATATAGAGTCAAGCGAATCAATGATTGTGTATAGTGCACTGATCACTGTTGACATATTCCAATTGCCGTCCCACAGGTTCCCGAGTGAAAATGAACTACTTCGTCGTTGAATGGTTATCATAGAATTTACGTGTTATCGTGAGTAGTGCGTTGAAGATAAGTATTCGTTGTGACGGTGTACAGGGTGAACCATTAACACTCTTAATAGTGACAATTTGTTATTTGACCATTGGCGAATGATAACTATTCGAAACAATGCCATCGACTAATTGTAATTGTCAGGAAAATCGACGCCAGCCAGTTGTAATTACTCGAAAATATATATATTTATATATATATATATCGCGTGCGAACCAGGTGAAACAAGACGGCCGAATAAGCACGGAGAAGGGGGTTCTGAAATATCATTGGCTGCGGCCCTCAATCAGTAGTGCATCTCAACTCGGTGGCGATCGGGTCGCAATGCATAGGGTGGCGGAGAAAGTGAGCGAGAGAGAGAGATAAAAAGAGAGACGCTGGAAGCATACGACGCTACAGACCGTTTGAGGACACGCGGCCACCTCAACATCAGGCGAGTTAGAGTGAATCTAACTCAGTTACTGCTATCGAATAATTATCATAATCTCAATTTAATTGAGTATAAATCCCTGAATTATATCAATATTTAACCCTTTCGCTACTACGGGCCACTATAGTGGCCTTTCATAAGGTGCCACTGAGGTACTACGGGCCACTATAGTGGCTCTCCGCTAGATGCCACTGATCTATTGCGTCCAACCGTTTTACGCAAGTTTCTGACTCTGGGCATTCACTGGTAGCGTGCAGTGATGTCGCGGCGCTCCGTTCAGCAGAAGTACCGCGGCGGAGAACCCGCCCGTTAGCGAAAGGGTTAAGAAAGTAAACAAAATGTTGATCAACGGTAAAAATTGATATCGTATAAGGGAGACTCATTAAAAGTAAATGAAGGCTAAAGGAATCATTGAAAAGAAAATTATTTTTCCAACGTTATTTTAATTTTATAACCGATGGTTATTTTGAACGTTGATTATTTTTTTGCGTTGAGTCGTACCTCTGTGCTTCAATTCCATCATTTTGAGAGGGAAAGGAGCAACCCTTTGTTTAATGCATACGTCGAGAGGGTCATTCCGGAATTCTCACGCAGATTGCTTAAAAAGTCTTGACCCCCACGTCAAAGGTGAAATGGACTTTCTGTTCCGTGCTTTTTTTGAACGAATAAACAATGGCTATTTCGGACGCCGATTTTTTTTTTCTCTAGTATCACTGTACGTACAGGCAAATCTTCTATCGACATCTGTAATCGAATTGCATAATAACTTTGTTTGTAGGTGTACTCGCGTAAGACAACAATTCTTTCTTCAAATTATGCATGAATACAGAAAATAAATCGTTGACCTAAAAAGTAAAATTTCATTACCATTGTTAGTTCCTTATCTTTAATAAATAAAAAAAATAATTATCAAGTAAATTTATAGAAAGAATGCCTCCTCCATTTATCACATAATTTTCATTAAAAAAAGTCATCGATATCTTTACCTGCTTTCATCGATATCCGTTATCGAATTGTACAATTACTTGTTTGTATTAATATTCCGATCCAACTCCATTGTACTCAATATTCTCATTCCATGTCATTAGCGAAAACACATTATTGCGCTCGGAGATTTGTGATACAAGAAATACGGTCATTCCTTGCACACGAGTGTGGCAGGTACCTGCTGACAAGGGATCCCTCAAACCTCCTACTCAACGACCATCAGCCCTGTCTTCTCGGCTACTTGCCTTAACCGACAAGCAACACCGATGAGAACGTTAACTTCACGCGCATGCGCCCCTCGGCCGTCTGGTTTCACGTGGTCCGCACGGTATATGTATACGTAGATTTTAATCGTTCTCAAGTTCTTTATTACTTATCGATTCTCAAAGCTACTACCTTAAAGCGGGTTCTCTTGATTGGCTCAGTTGATGCGTAATTACTAAGTTCTCATTTCATTTCTATGTCCATTTCTATTTTTTTGCGGCTGCAGCCGACTTCCTGTCTATATCGCATTCATCTCAGTCTTACAACTAAATCCATGGGCAGAAAACCTAAGTCGATATAATTGGTCTCAGATTCGCTTCACAATACCAGAACTACGTGCAGTGTCGTCGAGAATGTAAACATGGAATACACCTATTTTATACTCTTGGCACATACGGACAAGCGCGTGTATGCCTCAAGTATATACTTGGAGCTATGTCCTGCCCATATGTCTATGTCTCGACGAATCTACCATACCGAGAATCCAACCCGTGTTCAGTAGGTACTCTGCGTTAGGCGCGAGTACGTTAACGACTAGACAAACGCACCTCTTTTAATTCATGCATATATTTGGTGTTTCAGTTTTCGATTTAATGAATCAAACTTTAAAATTTTAATGACTGGATTAATTCCTGTTTATGTTCCGCGCTTCATAGATCCCAAGTCGTGGTAAGTTTGCTCGTTACTAGGAGTCCTGTAGTTGCTTTATACTAAAGAGGCACATATGTATATTTGGATCCATGTAAAAAATTAACTTGTCTATAAGTATTTCCTTAGCTTTTTGTCTCAACTCTTATTGACATCGTTATGTATTTAAATAGTCCTGGTTCTCGTTACACCAGATGTTACATTTTATCAAATACCCCGGTAAGTAAACGGTGTCGTACCATCTAGCACAACGCAGTCATGTATGTTCGCATGTGACAATATTGTGACGGCACGACGTTTTGATACCGGAAATCTGCTTGCGCAGTTCCATCTCGTTGTAAAGCTCTACGTCGAGCTGCATCCGTGCAAGCAGATTTCTGGTCATGAAACGCCGTGCTGTCATAATATCGTCATATTCGGACATACATGTCTGCATTGTACCGATACGGTTATAACGATGAACCGAATCTGACATGTCTTGAGAACATTTTTTGCACTAATTGAAGTTTTTTGATGAGTAACAAAATAACAGAAACTCGAAAAAGATTTCTAAAGCGTTTACTTTAGAATTTTTTTCGAGTTTCCGGTATTTCATACGATTATGAAAATCCCCGGATAAAAAATGTCTGTGCTAGTGCACAGAAATTTTTTATGTGATAATATACATGTTAGTTACGCTTCAAGCATTGCATCAGCAAACCTACTTTTGATACCATAGACGTTAGTAGAATCCAAGATCCGTTGGTGACTCGTATTTGGTAACGCTAACGTCATTGATTTGATCCCAACATCAGTCAAAAATGTGCGCCAACATGATTAGATTGAGGTTCGGCTCAAAATTAATAGCAACAATCCAGAAATACACCAATACAAGAATATCATCAAAATTAGTTTAAAAAATATGATTTGCTCAAAAATAAAAATTGTGAGAATTGGGAATTGTATCATTGCGATTGTTTTGTTTCTCAACGGTGACCAATCGTTCGTTTCCTCGAAAGAACCCATTTCTCTCTTACCTGAAAGGCACGCACCTCAGCGAATTTATGACGAGTTCAATGCGTCGTCATAGTAACAATTGGTCAATAGCAATATTTCAAACGATAAGAATTGCTTATTAGTAAGGTTCATGACAGTTACCTCTACCGAATGGTAATATTTTGAGTGACTGCCTCTCTGAACGGTTACAACTGATCAATCGACACGCTCCGACCGCTTAAAATACACTAATGTTTACTATCCTAAAGATTATCATTCGCTAATGGGTGAAGAACGAATAGTAATGATATTAGGTGTTAATGGTTTCCCATGTACACCATCGAGAACAGATGATTCTCAGCAATCTATCATTCAGTTTAAAATACAAATTCAATGATAACCATTTATATTTTATGCTCTCGCGTCGGCACACAACGTTTAGTAATTTCGGGACTTTGGCCAGTCTGGCAGGTTGGCAATTCTAGGACGCTAGCCATCCCGGGATTTTAGTCACTCCGGAACCATTCTCATTAGGCATTATGGGATCGCAGGTTCGTCGTAACTTTATCCGCCACGACACGCAGTCACTCCGGGTTTTTGATCATCCTGAAATTAACGCCACTTCATTTCGGACGGTAACCCTCCAGATACCGGGAACTTTGTTCTAATCGTAAAAGACGACGCCTTCTTTCAAGCACAAAAACGACGGTGTTGTTCGCAATAATTTTTATTTGCGTTATCAGAACAACAACTTCTCAGGTATGTCGATGAATAATTAAAAGATTTTTGTAACACGTCAACCTGTTACTCGAATCGGCCGAAATCTCTTTTTGGCAAATCCTGGTGTCTCGCCGTCCAACACTTCGGCACGTGAAGCGTTAAGAATGCAAGAGCCGGAGGGTTCGTTTCACCGAAAGATCGACGGAGTGAATGTGGTGAGACAAACGAACGAACACATTGTTGTTATTATGTATGTAATATATATATATTTTTTTTTGGAAAAACGTGCACACAGAATCGACATTTCCATGGACGTGAAGCACGGCTAAAATCATTATTTTCTGAACGCGGATAATGCCTTTCACTTTACTGGTGTTTGAAATTGCGAATTGGTCGAATACCGTTCGAGGAGTTACGTCGTCAGCATCAAGTCTTGTGAAAAATAAGCTTTTGTTCATAGCTTTTCAAAATTGTATTGAAAACATGTAACTTCTAATACAAGAGTATCTGAGTTCCACTCTTTGGACACGTTGTCACGCTCATCGCAAAGCTCTTGCATGCGTAGACTGGGAATAGTAAGGTACGGAGCACTGCAGGATTGGTTAATCTTGATCTTGGAGTATCTCTAGTAGGTATCATGCATCATTGTATCACCATTGTCAATTCATCTTCTCGATTCCTTGACATGTTCGAACACCGAACAACCACCAGAAGCTCTACAAACTGAGAGTACCTCTGCGTACTTGTGGAACGCCAAAGACGTCGGTGAAACCCAGTACGGAACTCATGGCACTCGCTTCCGCAAATTCTTGGATCGCCAAGGGTTTACAGGAACTATAGTATAACAGTACTACTGTGACTATAGATAGTATTTCGTACTGCAGAGGTTACTGGAACTGTTCCTGCTTGCCTCATGTTCAACATCACCATTTCGCATTCAATAGAGATAGCATATAATCGTGGGCAAGTATATACATGTATACCAGTTAGGAATTTCGACGTCCCGGAGACATCCCGCATTGTACCTGCCCTGCTTTCAGCTCCTTCACTCAATTCCGGTGCCGTCCTTACAAATTTATATCTATAGAAGTGTTGTAGACTACTATAGCAACTTATGCTCTGTAACAAGGAAATTAATTATTCGGATGATTCTTGAAATGCCAACTTTATTTCGTGCTTGAAGTACTTTTGTTGCATGGAAAAATTGCCAACCTTTGGAAATTTTTGTTTAGGGAAGAACACTGTAAACACTGCTTTTGTTGTCATCATTTTTATTTCCAGTTATATTTTTATTTCCATATTGTAGCACGGAAACGGCTTTAGTGTCGGCACGTTTTCGTGTCGAAAGGTAGACCGATCTCAAAAAGTCGAATATCTTTATTTGTATGGCTATAAATATTCTTCACGTGGCCAGTCACAACCAATGTTACTGATAACTACAAACAGCGACATATAATTATAAACATTCACAGACACTCACATCCAGACTCAGTCTGCAACTGACTTTAAACGTCCTTCAGATTTAGTTTCCAGGAGATTAACATTCATTTGTATTAAGACGAATCTCACTTTGCTCTTTATTTCGTATATTTTTATATCTTCTAAATACATATATTTTTCGTTACAAATACACATGGTCTAAACGTGAACGTTACAATAAATGAATATTCCAACAAACTATTGTCCGATGAGACAACTTATTCGGCGCAGCTTATTGAATATCAACGTTTTGGATAACTCATTCATTGTTGTTTTAATATTCGCCATAACGGAATTGTCAATTATTAAATAGTCTAAATTTGAATATTCAAATTTTCGGATCCCACCTACGAGAGATTATGTTCGTGGATCCGCACACGAAAACAACGATTGGTCGGTTTAACTAACTCTTCACGAGTTCGCATAAATTTAATTGGTTAACATGACGATCTCTATTGTTAGAATAACGACCGAGCATTAGTTCCATCTACTATTGATAGTTGATGGTAAGAGTAAACACGACTAACCCAATTAGCCAGTGCAACTACTAACACAGTATTCGGAATGGTAAAGGATAGACAACGAATCTTCCTCGCACTCTAACCAACTATAGTGGGTAATGTGGCATGCGTGTGAGAAAACCGACCCAAATCGCTGCACAACGAACAATAGTCGCTGCGAAGCCGAGTATGACACCTTTAAACATGCAAGGCAGTTGCTACTTGATTCGTATCGAAAATCGTCCAGGCGCACGAAAGACACAGAAAGACAAACGGGGTTAATTACTTGCCCAACGCACGTATATTCGCTCATTGGTATGGAGAGATGGATCAGATTTAGGCAATAAAAAACGCACGTTTTTTCTAACTGCTCTAAGTAAACCTACCAATTTACTTAAAGAAACATCGACATAAAATAACGCTAATTCTAAAGCAGATGGAAATCTCATCTAGAAGGTTAAAGATGTGTTTTCCAAAAAAAGTTTAGTAGAGTGACCAAGATCGTGGACAAATAATTGTAAGCTCGTATAATATTCTAGGTAATCCTTAATGTTTAAACAATGCATTCTTTGCTATGACTCGCTTCTGGTATACGTAACACCGTGTATACAATTATATCCAATATAGAGCAGTCAATTAAAACACTCATGACTAGTCGAATCGCTGCACGGTTGGTTGCGTTTAATCACCGGCGACCGGCTCTGCTCGATTCATTATTAAGGGACCCATATTACCCATGCGGGGTACGCATTGTCAATCCCACGGATGCTCACACCGCAACGTATCGCTTGTTCGTGACTCGAATTACCCCATGTGAAGCACGTATTCCCCTACCCGGGGATCTAGTTTGGCACGGGTCCGTTTAGATTCCAAAATACCATATAAGATGAGAAATATAAACATCGACAGTTGACTTAAAATGAAACTAAAGCTCAGGTATCATCGAACTGGGATTGTCGAAAGGACTTTAATTTTTACATTCAAATACCCTGTGCTGGTCTGTCGCTAGTAAGGCTGGTTACAAAGATACTGATCGTTAATATAGTCTCTGTTGTATTTTCTTGAAAATATACAAAGTGTAATCAGGGCATTGTTGTCGAGAGATATTTGCTACGTACGAATAAACGAAGTAACCAATGCAACATATAAGGAAACACCTGCAAGAATGACTTTACTGACAGCAGTTACCACCATTAGTAAAACACTATCCAATCATCTGTGTGAATACTGAAAAACCTTTCTTGAACTATAAATCTAGGTACATCTGTTCCTTGGTGTTACGAACTTGCATTTATCGCAGCATAAAACTATCGATGTTAAAGGCGAGATCTCCGTTCCCTGTGTAAACCGCTGGCCGGCGTTCGCCCAAAAAGATAAATCAACTGTGTTACTGACGGCTCAAACTGCCACGTCTTGGGTAGGATATACCAGTTGTAGGTGCTCATTTTCATTAATAACTCACTAATTTAATCCGAGGCTTGGAGGTTTTAGGATTGAAGAATTTATTCCACAGTATGGAGGTAAAAAAACTTGACAAACGACATTTTCACCTCGCTTTCTTGTAAAACTTAAGAATTGTCATTCTAGTATCGGTTTCCATAATGTTACATTATATGCAAAGCTTCTTCTATGAGAAAATTATTTTTTGTATTTTTGGTTTTCTCGTAGAGGAAGCTTCGCAAATGAAAAGCCATTATGAGAAAGTTATAGGAATATTTCAATTTTCAACTTTTTTCAACGCCAAGTCCGAGTTCGATTTTTATGCACAACCAATAGTCACTTGAAGTCCGTCGCAAAAAAATTCACCGCACTGCACGAAATCTGCTGTGTAGGCTACGATGGGGTGAGTTACCGAAATAAACTACGCTCCCGAAATGGCACTCTGTAAACAAAAATACATACTGTGATGATCGTGGGAATTAATAACGCGTGTATTTGTTTTTGGGGCGTATATTATCGGTATGATTGGAGCTCAGTATGTCGAGTATAAAGTGTCGAACATCCGTACTTTCTGAAAGCGTGATCCAGACTGTTGTTTATGTGACAATTTTTATCACTTCCTCCACATATCAGAAGTGTATGTTTTTCGTTTTTAACATTACATCCTTCATAAAATCACCTTTGTTGGAATATGGCAAAAATAATCTTTCATAATAAGAGAATATTAGTGATATTATTGAGGAGTATGTCTGTACGTATGAAGTGAGAATAAAGAGCAGGTGTGGAATATCGATAACTATCGAGGGGTCGTTTTGGGGTCTGCTTTGTTCTTGAAGCATACGTAACTCTTTTCTCGTGCAATCGCACTCTCAGTCTCAGTTCTTCGACGACTCTTGATAGAATAAGAAGTCGGAATAATAAAAGATATTGCTCTACATTCATAAGACGGTATATTTTATTCATTAAACCGATCCCACAATCCAAAAACCTTCTCCCACCGGACGGTAAAACCTTTTAGCATTAGGTGCATAGGCACGAAACTAGCATACAAAATCGACTAATTTCGGACCAAAGCAGTTATATCACCGTCTCTAAACCTTCAGCAACAAATCTCTACAAGGAACGGACTTTTGCTCAGCGAGCTAAAGTCCAACAGTTTAAATAACAACGAACAATTCTGCTCGGACTTGTAAAATCCCTTGAACTATTGAATTAATCCTCTTCAATATAGTTTGTGAGTACCATTTGAAAAAAAAAAAAAATTGACTTGAAACACTTTTTTTTGGACGCATCCTGTGTTGGCCTTTTATTCTCACAGAGAACATTAAGGCCTAATAACAAGGCCTTTTACCCTTTGGGTAAAAGGCCTTGTAAACACCTTGACCCCAAAGACAGACCATTGATTTATGGTTCTGACCGAACACACTCACTATTCGCGGCTCTGACCATAACAGTTAAAATTAACATCATTTCGAAATAAAAAGTAAACCGAACTTATAGCAAATCGGTAATGTGATGTACCACAATAAATCCCTAAATTGTGTACCATTATTATCGAGAGAATAGTGGAAAATTTGTGAGACGAATCGTGTAATGCACCACTTTTTTTCAATAATATTGAACACGAAACCGCACACGAGTTTGCCAAATTATGAAAGTAACCAGATAGACAAAAGTCACGAAGTAGAGCCAATGTTGCAATAACGGTAAAAAATAATAGTCATTAAAATGTTCGAATTTTTATTTCTATAATACATTTTTCGGACGCCGTATAGTCGGTCCTCGACAGGGACACGTGTGTTTTACGTGAGCTGACGTAGGCGATATCGCCACAACACCATTCAAATATGTTGACTATTGCCGAAACACTCGACGCTTGTTCAAAATTTGTCGAAGGTTTATTGAAAGTGTTATTTGATCTATAAACGGTCCGGTCAATCAGTCGAGTGTCGCGTTATTATATTCAGAAATGTTGACTGCATCGAATAAACGAGTTTTTATTGCTTCATGTAATCGAGAAGTATGAACAAATTTCATAAACGTGCACTCCGAATCTTTTTTCTCACTATATTGCTCCTATCACCATGTAAAATAAGCAACTTTTACAAGCCTGTATCGTAAAAACTAAACAGTGGAAAGATTCGAAACTTGTAACGGTTCCGTATATCATATTTACTATTTCTCAAACATCCGTTATTAAAATTCATCAGTTTCATTCAGAATTAAAAAACGGCTTAAATCGCTGGAAACGTTGTGCTTAAGGCATAATCCTGAATTAGACGGTTCGAAAAATTGATCTTTTGGGAATTTTTTTGGGGTAAAAAAAGCAAGGCTAGGGAATCTTCCAGATTACTTTATTCCATGTCTGAACATGAGATTCCACCTGTCACGCCGATTATAACCAGCAGTTGCACGAATGTGCACAAAAATCGGTTGCCTGTGAATATTTTTCTTTAAAAAGAATTATTTTCTCATGTTTAGATATGGGATAATATAATCTGGAAATTTCGCTGGACTTGCTTTTTTTTACCCTACAAAAATGTCCCAAAACATCGAATTTTCGAACCGTCTAATTCAGGATCTTGCCTCAAACGTTCACGTTCAGCAGTCAGCTTCGACGTCTAACGTCGGTTCATTTCAGTGTCCCTAATCTATCGGACGTTCGGTTTCCTTCATTCACATCTCATTCAATAAAACTACCAATATTTATTCGGACATTATTCATTTAATCGGACTTATAACAAAACCACCTCGACCATACCTGACAAACATCGAAAACTTTATTAATACGTTCTACATACTGTACCCTTTCATTTTATATAATATTTTCTCACTTATCTAAATTTGCTTCGAATGCAATATCTACCTTAATGAATTACAGGGCCACGCGCCAAAATAATGGCGCAACTACCGAATCGATCAAGAAAACAAATTTCATTATTCATTGACGTGATGTAATTATCACGATATTTCGTACGTGTCGATGAAACTCGACGCTACAACTTGTAAATCTTTCGAGGGAGGAAGCTCGAAAGTCCCGCTGACATAACCACGTTAAGACGATGTGAAACACGTTTGGGTGAAGGAGGGAGACAAGCAGAGATAGAAGTAATGGACCTCACCGCGTAGTGAAAAACACTGAAAATATGTTTTACATCGTCTAAAGCTCTCGGTTTATATAGACATCTCGCTCACTCACTGGCTTCAAACCCAGGGATCAATTGAAACTCGAGTGCCCGTGGGATTGCTTCTGGGGATCGGACAATATTTATCCACGAACGAATCATCCGACTACTTAGAACCCTCCACCTCCTGAATCCTCTTCCACTCCTTTCAGTTTCCCTCATTCCATCTAAATAAACATCGAACCTCTAAACAAAAAGAATCTCCGAGAGTGAGAGTTGAAATAGTAGAAAAAAAAGAACAAGCAGGAAAGGATTTGAACATTTGTAAAACGCTAAAATTCTACTTAAACAAAAAAAAATCTCTAGGGGTCATGCAAAAGACACTCTGGTGTTATGTGTGCCACTCATATTATCATTTTTTCATATTCTGGTATTGCCCAGCTTTTTCACAATTCATCGTACTTGGATATGGATGCGTTTTTACAGAACGTTTCACTTTGCTGAACCCAATCATTATGCGAAGCGAAAGAGTACCGAAAGGGAACACTTTGGCCATGCGCGATGACTTTAGTTACTACTTTTCAAAGGCTGAATTAAGGTAAAGACATCCCTGATGAAAATTGTCATATGGGTTTCGATATGGTAATTTTACGCAGGATGGTATCGGAAGGTTTTTACGGAGCGGAAACCTGCAAGGACCACGGAGGCTAACGCGGGGAGAAATTTCCTGCAGGATAACCCACAACGGAAATTCTGTGGGGTGTCAAGTAGAAATTCCTTAAGTGGAAAACTACAGGGAGGGGCGGGGGAACATGTTAGACGGTGCAGGTCGACGACGGCCATATGCGATAGCTTGTAGGACAGCCATTCGTACATCGCGTCTGACATGAGATAGCATGTAGGACAACCATTGGTACCTCGCGCCGCACATGTGATAGCATGTGGGACAACATTCGTACAACGTATTTCACACGGGAAACCATGTACAGTGATGATAGAAATTTTCTGCGTAGATGATGCTATGGACAAGGGATTTCAACGCCAAACTTCATGTACGATAACATGGTCGATTTTTCTCACATGGAACTCCGAAACGGAAACCATATGTAAGGACATAGTAAGATATTTTCTATATGCCAAGCAAATAAAAAATAATTGTGGGCGGTCAATTTTTTCCGACAGCAGAAAATTAGAATACGACGTCACGATCAGAGAATTCTTATAGCGAAACGCGTATCGTACCTAAAATGAACGAGCAAATTGTTCTCCCACAGGCTTTAGGAAACTCAAAACGCCTGCTCTAAAGAACACACAAAGATCGAGTGTCTCGCAATTAATGTGTGTGTCATAGAGAAAAGAACGTAGGAAGGCAAAATGTCTGCAATACATATTTGTTTATTTAATCTTTTATTTTCAAAAGATGAACGGCTTATAGACCCGGCGTTGAAGCATGTCTAAGACCGAGCAGACGTTCACTAAGAGATCCTCCTGTATGGCAAAATCGTCGCCCTAGCTTTGTCTCGCATTTACATTAAGTATTCGGTCTTGAGTTGTGGCTTGCCTCCCCGAAGCTCTACAAGGCGAAGCCTGTTTTCCCCTTACTCAATCTCTTCTTGCCTCGTCTTTACTATTAAATTCGTCAGTGCTGAAGCTAAAGCAAAGCTTGCGGAGCGAAAGAGTAAGGAGAGCGAGGGAACTGAGGAAAGGGTTGCTGTCTGTGCCTGTATATACTATATATAGAGACAGTGAGGAAAAGGAAGAGGAAGAACTGACTTATTCAGAATGCATTCGGGCGATGGGGTGGTTTGCTAAGTGGCCGAGTTACGACGTCGGGATTGAGGCGAGCGAGGCGCGAAGGGTCTTATAAGATGGTTTACTGCGACTGCTACTATTATTAAGTGTTTCTACTACAGCTGTTCTAAACGTATATATATATATATATATATATATATATTCGTACGTGCATGAACGTGGATATTAGTCGTGAGTACTACGACAGCTAGCGGTACTAGTGTTGCAAAGCAGCGAAGCTCGTTGCTGCCCGCAGACTCGATAGCACATTCATGCAAAATCTTTCGTTCGGCATTTTCTCGTACAGGAAAGTAGGTATAGTGTAGAGGGAATAGAGCTTGTGCCAAGCGCTTTAATAAACTTCGCAAGCTTCTCCAAAGGTGCCTTGCCTCTACAGCCGCAGCTCAGCTTGAGCCAGTAGAGAAAAGGACGCAGCGAGACTCACGTGAGAGTCGAGTACCTCCAGCCGTCAACTGCAGCCGTTTTAGAACGGGAGAGTGGAGTGTGGTTGGAGCTTTATACAGATATAGAGTAGTGAAAGTCAGGACGATGGAGAGTGCGAGAAAGCAAAGTGGAGGTTTACAGCTCGTAAGTACGTGTAAACCAGAATTTAAGGGATGAGTGCGCTTCCTTGAACTGCACTGTAAAATTATTTAGACCTTTCAATTTGAGCGCTATAAGAAGGTCGAGAGATATAGAGTTCAGAAAAATAGGTTCGCGAGAGATAGAGTCGAGAGAAATAGGATCGAGAGAAATATGATCGAGAGAAATAGGATCGAGATAAATAGGATCGAGAGAAATAGGATCGAGAAATATACGGTCAGTGAATCGAAGAGAAGGTGGGACGGTGGGAAAGGTGTTAGACCGATGTTGTCTTATACCCTGGAACCAAGGTCCCCGAAGAGTACCGTTCTCAGAGACGGATCTTGATTATTTCAAATCTCCCTTGGGTTCTCTGTTTTAAGCATTAAATCTTCCTAAGGTTGCGCAATTGGACAATGATCGAGAACTTGGGTTGAACGATAATAGGAACGGTAGAGTCAGTTATAATGACGGAAAAATACTACCTTTTAAAGATGGGGACTGACACACTCATAGTTTACTGATTGAAAAAGACTTATCGATAAGTCTTTCACCTGGATAGTTTTATTAGAGTTATTATACTATGAGTAGTCTCGTACGATCATTATCGTACAGTTTCGTCGTTATGAAGAAGAGAGCATCTTTCAGTTGGGAAAATAGTTTCCACTTGATACTTGATAGCTTAGTACAAGATACTATTACTGTTAAGTACCGGCCCTCCGTAACTCCGACAAACCATCGCTGACAAGACTCGGCGTAACTGATCATCGAAAAGTTCTCGAAGTGGGAAATTGTAGCTTCCACGCAAGGGAAAAACAAGAAACTCCCTGCAGGAAAACAGGTATTCTTAGTATCAAGTCTAACCGTTGGATCAACTTTGTAATTGTCATAAATCTATAGGAACGATGTTCGCTTTTGAGAACTGATCGCATTGTCGGTATTACCGGATAATCCGTTCTTACAGACAAACTGTTATTTTGATAAATACTTAGATTTTATGATTTTCATGACATAGGACTTCGAGTTTTCTAATTAGAAGAAAGTGTGACCATATGGCCAAAGAAAATGATACACAAATGTTGGATGCATACTATTAAGAGCATTAATTATTTTACCCACAATCATTTGTGCGACGACACACATTTGTTACTCGATAAACCATGCATACTTGATCCAAATATTCTATTTTTTGGATATTTGCGTGTGCGTGTGTGTTTGCTAGCTTTGCAAATATCAAATGATTAGATCTCAAGAATCTCCACAGGCAATACGTTGTCATCGAGCAATTATACCCAATATACTTACACACTTTGGAAATTTAACTTTTTTTTTGTATATCACAATTTTCATCAACATCAATCGAAAGTTTTGCTACAAGCATGACGTTCCTTTCATGCAATATGGGCGGAAAATAGTTCTATTTCACTACTCTCGAGGGCTAATAGGGCTCATTACACCCTTAGGAGAAATAGGGCTCTTTACTGTTATACGCTCTGAATTTATAAAGTTATTGTTATAACGATATAGCGATTCTGCCAAATTGTGCAATTTTATAAAAGCATATGACTTAAACCGTAATGAAATTCAAGACCTCACTCCGCTGTTTTTAATGTACAGCAAAGGTTTCATAAAAACGAAACGCAGGGAATAATCAATCAACATGTAAGTAGATGTTTATATTAAAAATCACAGATATTTGTGACTAATAATAATAATTGTCCACATGACTTTAACATACTGCAAGAACTATCTTAAACGCTTTAAGGGATCGTCTCAGTGTGACCCCTCCGAAAAATCATTGATTTTCGCGATTTTTTTTTAATGTTAAGTAAACTAATCGGTCCAGTTTTTTTTTTAAATTAATACATTCATGAAGAATACAAAATGATTTTTTTATGTTCATTTATTGGAATTATAATAGTTGGATCAATTGTTGAAATGACACGTAATAAAAAAAGGTCCGATACGGTTTCCAATTCCAGGATACCGACGAGCAATTCGCATTGTGTTTCACTCTAAAAAAAAGATTTATTTTCAGCGTTAGGTCACGCAAGTTACATCCAATACCTTGTTCGGCGATACCGATTACGAGTTCATCCGTCAGCCGAAAGAGGCGCAAAGAGTGCTGCTCGGCACATAAGTCTTTTAACATATGTTATTGAAATATTCTTCGTGCGCTTATGTGCTCGAAGAACGTATGACACTTGTTATACGAAATTCCAAAATTGCTGACAACTTCGTTCGTAATTTTATCTCAGTAATTCATACGAAGTTCACGTCAAAACAAATATGTTGGAAAGCTCGTGAGTTGCTATGGTACCAGAAAAAAGTTAGTTTTTATCTTTATAAGATCATGTGAAATACGTTCTCGACGTGTCCTTCTCGGTTTGCCGTGTCACTGTGCTATTATTCTGGCACTTTATACTGTTTCACCCACTCTCAAAAATAGAAGTAAGGTAGTTACCACATGTGGTTGGCCGACGCTCGGAGTATGACAGACGATCAGCTTTCAGACGGCAGCAGGTTGAAAGCCGATGATCGGATCTCGACAATTCCGCGATAAAATCTAAACTGTCGATTGACAAGCACTTCAACGATAAGTTCAACAGTTGCCGAAATCGTGCTTGCCAGAAGTGATAAAGTAAAATTATTCGCTAGCGACGATCAGCCTAAGTCTGACAGAAAATAGTTATGTGTAATGGATTTTTTTATTGGCGCGACGGATACGTGTTTTTCCATTACTTTCGGTTATACTTGCACAAATCGATTAAAATATTTTTATGTTGCTTCATAATATTTTCCTTTTAAGGTTGTCTGAACATCGTCAGTTTCAAGGCGACGTTGTTTGAAACGTTGAGCCGTTAACTCGTTGTCGCAACGATTCAGATGATCTCGTCCGTGAGAAATGCACCGGGTCTGGGAGGTTTTTTTTAGCCCAGCTGGTAACTAGCTTTATAGTGAAGAGCGTTTTGAGACCGCTGACATCTGTGGGAAAAAATTATCTTTCCACGAGTCTGAAAATTCCACACCGCAAGACGAAAATTAATTTTTTCTTATAGCTTGAAGATAGAAAAAACGAGATTTTCAAAGATCAAAAAAAAATCTGAAGAATTTCATACGTATTCATAAAAATAAACGAATAATTTTCGTGGACAAAATATTTGAAATGTTGGGCAATTTGTTGAATAATGATTTTTACTTTTATTTTGTTAGTAATTAATGAGAATGATTATTTCTCAAAAAACAATCTTTGCACTAACTTCTTTGATATACTTGATTTCTCTCGAATTTTCATACCATAGAGTGTTCAAAATTTTTTCCGAAACGTACGTTCGGCGGAACTGTTAAGTTCCAACATCTTTAAGAGAACTCTGCAAAGAACTATCCCTTGCTCTCATACAAATGCCAGAAGGCCGTCGTTCTTGCTATTAAGCAATAGCAAGAACTTGCTATCAAGCAATAGCTGTCAAGCAATAAACAGTCAACTATCGCAAAATATAATGTCACTTATACGTCATCAATAATTTTTCAATTTCAGTGGTGCTTCTATCTTACATAAAAAGCCATTGGTACTCAAAGGTTTCTTAGCATAGTGCGAAATGACAGTTCCGCGAAGAGGGAAAAAAAGTGCTGTGTTCAGACCGTGTGCAAGTGGGTTGTGTTCTTTTTATACTGAAGCATAGATCTTTTTCATTCTACGGACATTTTTTTTATTCGATAAGCAAAACGCTATATATTCTTCACGTTTGTTGCCTTTGTATCTTTATCCTCCGGAACGGAGAAACGGTAGGAGGGAGTTTTGGCTCGGTGTTTCCCTCGACAACAGAAGTCTTGCGCAATTCCGAATGATATTCTGTATGTAGATACATACATGGCTCTGGTATATACTCACGATGGCGACTTTTGTATTCGTCCGATGGAATAGAAAAAAAAAACAACGATATCCAGCAGGAATATATGTATGTATAGGGCTCTTTGCACTCAACCTCCGAGTTACAACGGAATAACCGCATCAAAATGGTTAACACTATCGAGCACCTCCATCCGAAAAATTATTTTTTCACCGGATTATTTGCAGTCTCACCTTGAGTCTAGAGTTTGATGTTTGACATCCAAGAGCTTCGTTTTTGCTTTTGGTGGAACGGCTCTAGATGCGGCGGCTGTTGGCAATCAAGAACCTCGTCGTTTTCTTAGTCGGATCTGCCTTCGAAGCTGCAAAGCAGGAGCGAGAAAGAATGTTAGCAACGGGTACGATCCGCGTTATAACGGCGAGTTCTCGCAATAAAATCGACGAGAAAAGAGAGAGAAAGACCGTGTCGTTAATTTCCTCCCTCCGTAGACCATTTCTCCTGCTGCCCCTCCTACGCCGTTCTAGCCCGGTAGAATCAGCAGTGAGCTAGAGAAGTCGCAGCGGTAGTACTTCGTCTATCTCGTCTTTCGTCTCGGAGCGCAGTTTTTATTTTATTGCGCTTTCCTTCCCGTCTCGCCCTTTACCTCATCGATGGCGATGACATCAGCGTCCGCGGCTACAGCACGGTGCCTACCCTCTGAAAGTTTATAGAGTCAACCACGTTTCATTCCCTTTCCTTCTCTGTGGACCATCCGCAACCACCGCCCTCGACGTCTTTTCCTCTTCCTTCTCACCATGTCGAGACCCCCTCGTCACCCACTCCAGTCAGCGCGCAACGTTCGATCTCATCCGTTTTATGACCCGGCGCCTGGCTGCATCGCGAAACCGTGCCGATCTGCCTCTAGCGTAGCTACCACCGTCGGGTTTTCGGATCCGGCAACGATCGACCTTTCGTCTCGACTACTTTGGCCGGTTCCTTCACCACTTTCTGAACAGAGGAATCATACGAAAAGAATGAAAGAGAAAGTCCAGCACCATTTCATCACGTATTGTATGCATACTGATACTAAAGAATACTATATCAGAAAGAAAGATATCTACTTACGATGGGTTTCGACCGTATGTAAAGAAGGCATGTACGAAACAATCATTTTGTTCAGAAAATTGCTGTGAGACTTGGGCGCATTGAAATTGATTTAACGTTTTGAATTTAACGTGACGGCTTTGGATAAATAAATGAAAGTTCATGCAATGCCTAGTACAAATAAATATTTGGCTTTATTCGGATAGTCTTGTTAAACATTTTTCTTCACACCCGATAATTAGGCATCAATTTGAAAACAGAACGAGGTACCGTACAATCGAAATGTTCACTAGAGAAATCTCATAAAATAAATAGAACAGCCTCACACCACGCATACAAAAGACAGGTCGTTGTAATAATGATTTGCTAAGGAATAACAATTCGTCAAATGAAACCTCCGAATAACGTACATATAATAGTATTGTACGTAATTTTCGTGATCGGTTCGCCGGCCCTTTCTGGTCCTCCGCGGCTCGTAGATTGTCCATGAGGAAATAACAAATTTTAATATGGTTCGGCTGACCAAGAGCGGTCATCGCGTTCAACATAAAGTTTCTTTCGCTATTCCGTTCGCCACTCACACTTATCGATATACACAAGACGTACCGCTCGACGTCTTCGGAGAGGAAAACTCGGCACTGGCTCGCGTATATAAGCTTCCGAAATTCTCGTGGACATGCGCAGATGTCAATATTTGTCCTGCTCTTAACAATCGATATTTTCGACCGATTTTTGTGACTCTATTAGATCGTCGATACTCAAAATTTTAATTTAAACAATTTACTCGTAGGTAATAAAAAATTAATTATACAAAATTAGCCACCATTAAGTTTCACATTGCGTCATCATACTTCGATTTTACGGGTTAAGCATTACGCGCGGAAAGATTTTGCTCAACGGTTTCTTGACGCAAAAAGTTTTGTGTGCATAGGGAAGACACAAACAATGTCAATCCGTTCGCCATCTTGTCTGAAAAATAATAAAATGTCGGACGAGCTATGGCCAATTTCACTTTGCAGAATTTTCTACTAAAATAGCAAGTGCTGCCTTTAAAATTTTTATAAGAACAAGGCTTATAAAATATCTGGATTAATCAAATTCAATTTTGGTTTTTTGCCTTGAGAAATTAAATACAAGTTGTGATCATTCTAGCAGGAGATTGTAAACACTATAGCAATATATTTGGTATATGGTGAACGGAGACAAATGTAACAAAAATTATTTTTCATTTTTTTATCAACAAACTTAATATTGTAAGTGGACACCCAATGGTGTATAATTAACCTAGGGGGAAGATAGGCAGAATAGCGTATCGGAGCCAAATTTTACCGGGCCACGATGGGACCGAGGCATAATAAGACGCTGGAAAATGGACTAGCAAAAACTAGAATCTGGGGTATGAGACAAAACGGGAACGGTCGAATATGTAATAAGGCAAAAACGTAACGTCGTGGCACACTGGAAAAGGGGCTAAATATAAAAGGGAAAAATACGGAAGGAAAGAAACGGGCAACAGAGTTAACAAATTACTTTTTTCCATAAATAGGAAAGACCGATTTCTCTGGTTCGAAATGACCAGTATCGAGACGCAAATTCCGAGGCTTAAATACATAGATTAATGACAAATTGTAGTGGACCGTTTCAGACATCAAAATGGTCCGTAAAAATGTATCTCTCAACTCCTTGCGTTTGTTTTCACTAAAATGTTGTACTGTATCGTCTGGACGTGGTGACCTGCACAGTTTTCACATTTTTTTCCGGGAATTCATAATTTTGCAAACTCATCTACGTGGAGATTGCACGGCCATAAGGTGATGTTTTCAATGTTGGTCACTTAATATCCGACGTATCTGATCATAGTAACGTTGCGCGACGGCTTGTTACAATTGATCTAGCTTACTTTTTCCCCAATTTTTCCTGTTATGCTTTCGTACTTGTTGATCCCGCACAGTTTCTCGTCCTCAAGGTTGGGAACTGCCTACCGTGCCTCAATCTTCTGCATGGACAGAATCTCCCGCTAACGATAGTATTTCGAGTTTCGATTATTATTCGTCCGCAAATCGCTTTTTTTGCACGGCCATATTGTCATTCAATAAGTACAGACATGGTCGTCATTGTTTAAATTGACGAAGAGGTTTAGTAAAAGGTCCAGCTTCAGACTGTTTTGGAGGCTCATGTGCTAACTAATGATGTTGCTGCTATAATCGAGGCTTTAAAAGGGATCGCAGGGACCAATGAAATTAAATTGCCAATCTTTACGGGACTTTGTAAAGCGGCCAAGTAATCGTTTTTTGGCATAAATATTAGTATTTTTTTCAACCTACACAGCTTTTCCTCCATTAACCGTGGGTAATGGTGTTGGGCCCCAAAGTGGAGCCTTGTAGAATGCCCGAAAATCGGTACTGCTAGATGAATAGCGTTGAAGGATCCAGTGAATAAAATCCGGAGGGACTCGCAGATAAGTCGTCAAAGTTCGTTGATTTGCTCAAGGACGGGTGTGGATGTGGAAGCGTTAGGAGAGATGGTGGTGGTGGAGATGTTCGAATCCTGTTGGGGAGGAAGACGGCTGTTGTTTCTAATCAGAGGTGCGGAAGATGTGAATTTTGTTAGTTGTCGTTAGTTGTTTATGACAAAGTTTATAGCTCGGTAAAATTAGAAATCTATCTGCAGCATATTAATGGTATAAATTCAATTCTACGAAAACACCTCACCGCGTCGATAAAACATGAAGTTCCAGGAGTGGCTTAAAGGTTTGATTACGGCTTGATTTTCCCAAAACAACCTGATTTTCAACCCTGTACCAACAGCGCGTTCATGATCGAAAATCGGTTTTCTTTAAGAAAGACCGACCGTGCACCAACCTTGCAACCCATCCATACAACAATTAGTGTTAATTGTCCGATGAAGGGTATCGAGAAAAAATAATCCTGTATGAGGTTGAAATGAAAGTTGTTAATAATCCAAATAGTTACTGTTGGTTGGTTCGTGAGGACTGCTCCAGCATGAAACAAATCTTTTATCACACAGTGGATTATCTTAACTCCCGTTTCCTATACATTAATTAACGTCAACTATAACATTTCTATTTACAAATATATACATTTTGTGAGGCCCAAAATGTTCTCATCTTCTCTCACTAAAAAGCCCAAATTTGTCATTTAGCATTCGCAACCTCATGGCTAAAATATTTTTTTCATTCTTCCACACAGAGTCAATCTGTATGGAACTTTTGTATCAACCAAATACTCTTTCTTTTCCACACAGCATCGAAGTGTTGTCTCACTGTATATTTTCAAACGCTTGTAGTGTTAGCTGCGCAGGACTGACTAACGTATAAGGATCACGATTTTTCGTACTACGTCAATTTTTTGACAAAGATCAAACTGACAATGTCTACTCATAAGACGGGTAAGACGCTGCTGCAAACTTTCTAGCGCTATAATGCACTATGAGAAAAATCTGTAAAATCATTCGTACCCTCGCAACATTCATCGTACAGTGTAACCCAATATATTGTGTGAGAAGGTAGAGTCAGTATTCACCCTTGGGCGTTACATCGCAAGCCCGTGTCCCGTCAACCGTCAGCAGCAGGTATTCTGATCTACTCTAGTGTGTACATCCTTTATCTAGCGCGTCGTCACCGCACGATTGTGTTGCAAGCGAGCCTCGAACGCGGGAAGCGAATCCTAGAAAACTTTAGACGGTCTTTTTAGTCACTGGACTGACGGCTTCCAATAAATCCTCCTATATATAGTAGGTTCCAAACCACTGTATTCCAGAAAAAGGACCAGTAGAAAAATCCATTGGTATCGGACGGGAGTCGAACTTGAGCCCGCTTCGTGTGAATCGCGTTCCAATCCCCTCGGCTACAACTCATCCTTTCAAATATCATGTGAGTACCTTGAAACAAAACACGGTCTCAACATTTGATTTGCATGAGTCACTTCTACGCATTTGCCTTTGTAAATTCCGTGCTGTATGTTCTCCATTTCGAAGCGAAGGGCTGACGCCTTGACTCAATAAAAAGACCATTCGTTTGTGGTACTTTTCGATCAAATTCATTATTTATCGGTCTGAATGTAACACGACTGTGTTATCGTCACCGGTGTATTTATATCTTTCGCCTCTACACCATGATGAGGTGTCACACAACTCTGGCTGTAATCGGCGTCTTCTTCGAATGTATAGAGTTGCAACTGTTGTGTTATGTGATAACTAGTAGAGCCATGTTTCCGGTACCTGCATCCCTCGCCGCAGCTCTTCTCTCAGTCCCTGAATCTCACGTCGTAGCTCTTCGGCGCTAGGCCCTTGCTTGCGTCGTTGTTCAGTCGCGTCTGTATATACTGCGGGCTTCTACGACGATATCTCATGTCAGTTTACCTCAGAGTGGTATCGTGGCTGCTCTAGATGCGTTGCGAGAACATATTGTCGGTCTGATAATTTCTGACATCATTTAACGATAGAGCGGAGACTCCAGAGTATTGCCGATAGTCGATAATGCAACATCTGGTTTAAAGACGAATGACGATCAACATTTTTATCTTAGTCAGACAAGTACTATGTCATCCCTCAAAGGCAGGCAATTAAGGTAACTAAGGTAAACAAGGTAATTTTTTTTCTCAATTTTAATATATGTTCTTACGTGTAAAGTGTTGAGAATGTTAAGAATTAAATGTTAGGAAATTAAGAATACTGCACGTGAGGTATTCCAGACAGTTGTGAACACATTAAAAAGTTCTCTACTCCCAAAAAAATAATGTTTTTTAAAAATATAATGTAAGTATGTAAAAAAGATTATTGTGCATTATTTCAGAACTTTTCTAACGTGTTTTTTTTAATTTTCCGCGATTTCAACATTTTTGAAGAATCGTTGTATCTCGAAAGCACGAGATTACACAGAGAAATATTCAAGGCATAAAAGTTGCGGTTTATGATGAACTTTGAAAAATAGTATTTTACACTACAAGGGAAGAAAGTTCGAGATTCCTGCCCTGCGCGCCATCTGGCCCGAGGTGAAGCCGAGGACTAGATGGCGCGCAGGGCAGGGCTTTCAAACTTCCTTTCCGTGGAGTGTATACTATTTTTGTTACTACCTCGGTCGAAAGTACGTATTTTGATCCCTGGCGTTTCAGGGCAGAAAATTATATTTTATGCCCTGAAACACGGGACCTCTGCAGTTTGTAATTTTCTATTTACGATGTACTGTAGATATGTATACTAATCTTGAGCAAAACTAATCTAATCATTGCGTTCTTACAGAAGATAAAATCATGTGTACACGCGCTACCTTGTACATCTGCAATGTCATTGAAGTACGGTAAAGTATGTACGCAATTTTCTTGAATAGGTACATTTTATTATTGGTTATTGTCGTAACAGAGACGATTTGCTGTTCTAGCAATAGGTTCTAAAATACAATTAAAGTGTGGCAAATACAAACTTTGTGAAAAATTTAAGATCTTATAATATTTAAACAAGTCGATAATTTTTTGCAAGAAGTAATACCAAAGATTGTTTAGTGTTCGTCCATTTCCATGATAAATTTAGCTTCATTACCCCATGTTTACTCGAATTATACCGTTTACAATAATTTTGAAAAAATCTCGAAATTGTATAAAAACTAATCACATAATAGACTTCAGTCATATTCAATATGAAACGGAGTAGAACGATATGTTCCACGATTGCGCTGTTTTACAACATAAAAATATTGTAGCTTAACATTAATTAAAGGTGTCATTTTTTTAATAATTCGAAATCTCGTAGATCAGATCCGAGCAGCAATTGGGATCAGACTATCTAATATTCCATCAGGCCTTATTAAGATATAGCCAGGGCGTGCCTGATCAGGCGAGCCTGATAAAGGTCTGATATGGTGCAAGTCGTATTCAAATGAATTTGTACATTTTCTACAGTTGGTGTCAAATTGAATCGAATTTTCTTATCGTCGGAAACAAATTTTTACAAAATCTTGCCACGAATTTTGGATGTTTCAATAAATTCATGAGTGTATAATTCAAATGATATGATAATAAAGATTTCTTGATTATTCGTAGAAAATTTGTTTTTTATTTATTGCATTCCTCTTTACATAGTAGGAAATGGGAATATCGTCCACTCCTCTACCACGTGAATCAATGATGTATCGACCGGGCCATATTCACTGCTTTTACCCCATACAAAATCGATGTTTCTAGCTAATACATATGATTGTTGTATCCAATTTTTATCTCGTTAGAAAGTATTCAAAATCCGGACTGAATTTTCATTTTTTGCCAGCAATGTACGTTTGAGGAACTTCATAAAAGTATTAGACGTGTGTATAATTCTACTGGATTGTAAAAGCAATTTGGACATTATATTTCGTAAGTTGAGGATAGTCGAGTTGGTTAAGGTGCTGCCATCGCAGACCTCATTGGCAAGGTTGCTGGTTCAAGTCTGACTATTAGTGAAATAAGAATTAATTTTCCCGTGATTTACATCGTAGTAATTAGTTCGTTTAGTCCGGTGGATAAGTATAAAAGCTTCGTGGAAGCGTTTCATTATCGTTAGCAATAACATGATTTGAAAAAATGTGCCTAATAAGACATTGGCTTTCGATGAGGAGAAGTTCTGAATCTCTTTCACTGCTGCTAACAATAACAAATAAGGTTACAGCAAAAGTTGTTGAATTTTACCAAAAAATATGTTGCAATTTCCTGCTAGAAATTATCGTTACCATATCGCTCGGCGACAAACAGCAAAGTTCGATGGCAAGCGATGGTCCTTGTTTGTCTGTGCTAAGGTTGCCTATCGCGAGATACCTCGCGTGTCCTTCAGCCCTTTCATGGAAGATATAATAAAACAAATTACTTTAATGTTCGCACAGGTACACGAAGAAAATACATGGATGGAATAGTTCGCCACTGCTCAGTCCAGGGAGAAGAGCTCATGAAGATCAACTGGAACTTCGATCTTTCGAACTTCGTGAACGGTTGCCGCATGATTGTATAGCGTGTAATATGACAGCAAGTCTCGATGTCGAGACTGCGTCCGTGGATTCCGGTTTCCAGTAACATCAGCAGCACTGGACCAGCTCTAATGCTGCTGTTGCTACAGTTTTGCTGAGTACTACATACATATATAGCGGCTTACAGTCTCTCCTCGAAAAGAGGAAGGAGGAGAGTGGCAGTGGCAATGGACGACGGTGGGGGAAGTAGAAGGGCGGGAGGGGGGGGGGTCCAAAAGCAGGGCGTCTAAAAAGGTAATACAGTTAAGTGAGAAGTGGGTCGATCGGACGGAGTTCAGCGTGTTCCTCCCGAAGTCACTGGAGAAAGGAAGTAACGACGTGAAGGCGAACACTTTCCATTTTTCTTTTTACCATCCCTTCGGTGCTTTTGGTTTTTCACCGCGACCTACGACCTTTCTCTTCGACAAACGTGCGGTTAGGGTGGGAAACTTCTTCGTGCGTCGCCCTTGATGTTCTACCTCAACTTAACCTATATTCCCTTCCGTCCAGCAGTCTTCGCATGTGACCGTCAAAACTCTCGGTGGTGAAACAGAGACGGAGGAAGCAAGCATTATTGCATTGGCGACGCCCGTTGAGGGTGGAAACGGGCTGAAATAGCGTCGTGGAATTCTCGGAGGATGGGGTGCGCGCGTGGCAGACCCTCGAAGCGCGACCTGCGGTGTACAGCAGGCCGGGAGGAAGGTGGGTGTTGGTTGTGGCGGAGGTGCGCAGAGGGGTGGCGCAGGTCTGGAACTTGCCCCCCACGCCTAAATCTACGGGCGACAGAGGAAGAACAAGTAAGGTAGTAGGGATAACAAATGTACAGTAGAACTTTTCATAAAATGCCCGTTTTAATATCCGAATTTATTTTCGCAATAAAACGAGTGTAGAATTAGAACTTTTATATAGCTCCTGCAAGAATCTTTCTTCTTTCCTATACCCAAGAAATGAATCGTTACTACGAAAGAAAATTATTTTTTTTTGTACAGATTCCATAAACATTTTCCGGAGAAGAATGGCTAGTGAGTACATTTACACTCTAGATCGTATGCGATATGCATGAATGGGTTGTATTGTACTATGCTCCGTCCGTGCCCAGCCGATGAGAGTGCACGTGCTCGAGGTAAAGTTGTGAAGGCGTCTCTCTTGATAATCTTCCTTGATAATTGCTAAGTGCTAAGTGTTCTCGATGGATGCTGACTTCTTGATAGTTGGTGAGACGAGCGATAGAGCACAGACGGGCATAATTTAGCGTGAGGTTATCTTCCGTTGATGATGTCGAAAAATAAAATGCTTTTCGCAGCTCGAAGCCCCGAAGATGTGTATACGATATAAATTCAATTTTCGGCAAGTTTCTAATGTAGTGCTTTATGATGAAGAGAAAAATTGTTCGCTCGAGAATAAAATTACATTTTATTCTGAACTGAACTTCTCTGAACCAAATTTTTACGATACACAACAGCCGCAATAACTTAATGAAACTTAATCTCATTTAGTTGTCTTACAGTGATTTCGTGGACAGACTTTTAAACCTACGGGAATCGTATAGCATTATATTGTCTTCACATTGTTCAGGATCGTGATTAACCCTCATAATGGACAAATTTTAATGTAAACTTTGTACTGTAACTCTGTAACTACTTCGAAATTTTCCTAAAGAATGTAAGAAATTATTGCTAAAATGGTAATTATTGCTAATAAGGTAAATTCAAGTGCGTAAAATCATTGCTGAATCGAGTCGTCAGGATAAAGATGGAAATAGAGAGTTGAAAATACAGAAAACTATAGAAAAAATAGAGAGATGTAAAATAATTTTTCTGAAAAATTCAGAGTAATAATCGATTAAGCGTCAGGATAAAAATTTGTGTCAGTAATTCTTACGTTTGGAACGAAACCTTGTACAGCTTCCGTTCAAATTTTTATATTCATAAAATTCACGATAGAATTGAATGATCAACAAATTGAAATGTTAAGAGTATTGTGAAGTTAGGAAATTCGGAATATTTATTTAGTGAATCGCAGAAAGGAATCAGGTGATGAGAGTGGGTAGGCGTCGCACAGGTGTAACAGCGGTGACGTGAGGGTGTCCAGCATCGAGGTTATTTATTGGTGAGCATACAACCCACTCGGCATTTGACTTAATTTCTTCACTTCACTGCACTTCACTTCTCTTCGTGTTTTTTACTACTTCTTCGAGTTCTTCGCGAACTTGAAAAGTTTTGTGACATTGCGATCGAGGCATGGACCTCAACTTTTGTAATCGCGCACATCAGAGTTGTAAAATTTACGAAGATCAGTATTCAATTTAACTCAGTTCGATAAAATAATCAATCTTTCTAAATAATCCTATTGAAATCGACTATACTCCTTCCAGAAAATTAATCATCATCGTTCGATTCTTATTCGAGTGGTCAGCATCGGGCACGAATGGTCAACTCGGAAGTCAATTATCATAGTTCGATTCGAACTTGAATATTCTTCCAATAGTTGGCAGGAAGTTTCATTTTGATCGATTAATATCATTCATTGAACGATTCATTTAATAATTTGTTCTAAGGTAAACCTATTTGAATAATATTCTAATTTTGAAGATTTATTTTCCATACTTTAAACATTCATTACTTTCCAATGCTCATTTATGAACAATCGTTTGTCATCATCTCATTGCTATCCCGAGAGGTAACAATTGTTCATGGTCAATAAATGCATCCTCGTGATGGTAGATTTTATATCGGCTTTCTATGTACGCGCTGAAGTATTAGGATAGGTCAGGAAGAAAACAGTGGGTAAGTCTGATAGTGAAAAGTCGCGGACCATGCGGCTACAGAGTCGTGTGTGAGAGAAAAATAGCCACGTGTCGTGTTCTATACATCAGAAAGTGTAGTATCCAGTACTCTCCTGTCCACCTTGAGATTATCCTTTAAAATCCATAACTATCGTTTTTACCATGAATAAAATTCTCTCAACTTCAAATATATACACCCTGGGCTCCATTTCAAATCATTTTCCGAAAGGTTAGGTTAAAGACAGAGCCACTTGTGGATATCGTATAAAAGGAAGATGCGAATTCACCTTGACCAAGATACAGTAAAAATTGCTGATCAAGACCTAACAACAGTAAAGAGGTAACTTGAAAATATTTAGACGAAGAAATTCAGGAGGTTCTTAACCGTTTCAAGATGCCCACACTCAGATGTTTGTATAATTCGATAAATCTAAACGAAGGATAAATTAAATAGCAGGAGTATAAGTAAGCACGGTTTTTGGGCACAAGATTGCGTACAGAAATCAGGAGTTCTCGAATATACAGCATTGCTGATAATGGTTGAACTACGAGAACTTCTACTGTGCAAGGAACTCAGCAGCAGTGAACTCCTGGTCGGGATTGTTGTTGGGGGTGGGCCTCGTGATCGCGGACAGGTGGCGGGAGGTTGGGTGGCATACACGTGTCTCGAGGAAGCGAGAGGTTCGCTGCGTAGGGATGCACCGACATGGAGCGAGACAGAAGATATCCGGGACCGGCGAGAAATACAGAGAAAATATCAGCGACTCTCTCCATCTGTGTATAGGAGACCAGGGGTGGAGCTACAAGTGGTGATAAACGAGGCCAAATTGTCGTTATTACCCGTTACACGAAGATAAATCGCCTCTAGCTCTCGCAGCCCGCAGCTCTGGAATCCTGGAATAGAGTGTGCTGACTCGTAGTCATTGCAGTCTGGGCCGTCCGTGCTCTTTAGGCTGGTGTTCCCATGGTATTTTGTTTCTCGGCTGTTCTCAATGGGCTATCTTGCTCCACACAAACATTAATTTACGAAGAACTGTGAGCAGTCGATTGAACTTGAACTCTTCTGCTGCTCCAAGCAGCTGATTGGTCAATTTCAAGTTCATGGAATAGGATCATCACGACAACAAGTCAATGAAGGACCACCACGCTCATCATACTCGTCAGATTATTCATTTAAACAATTAGACCGATTTTACCTGCAGGACTCAGTGGTCTATTTAGTGACAATGTATTGCGCCAGCAAATTTACAAATAATTTTGAAGTTTCATTCGTTGCAATATTTTTCGAACCGTTAGTTTCGTTGACAAGACCGTAGGCAATAATACCCTGTGATTCCCTGATACTAAACGAAAACTTAGAACTGCACCGCTGCTGAATAATCAAATCTCGTGGAACAGTTTTTCCAGATTCTTATGGAAATATCATTGATACACGATGGAATAAATCAGTAAAATATGGAGTGACTTAAAATATACAAACAGCAGTACAATTTTAATTTGTACATATCCTGGCAGGAAGCTCAGAGATGTTTTATTACATTAGGCTCAGACGACATACAGAAAAGGCCTGACGAGACCCCGATAAGACCCTAACGTAATGCTTTAATATTCCTATTACACCGAAAGAAATATATTGTATTGGATGACAGATAAATAATACCCAATGGTGTATTTTATATTTCGTATAGAAATAGGACTAATTGTTCTAAACGTAGTTATCTGTTCATAGCAATGATAATAAATTGTTAAATAGCACCTACAGATAGTAATAATTCTAACAATCTCATATTACACGATTAGATATTTCGGTATAATAATGCACATAATAAAAAAATATACCCTAACTCAATTTGGAGTTAGGTCCAAGTAATATTTAGTACTATTTATGTTATGTGTTAGTAATTAATTTAATACACGATTCCATTGTGTTTTAGACGTTTAATTATTGCCAAAGCCTGTGATTAATATAACACAACTTTTACAAATAAAAATTCTATTTATCCTTGAGGTTTTCGAACCCCAAACTGACACGTTCTGACATAGTACTTTAACACTACACTACTATGGTTTATTGAAATGTATAATCTTGAACCTGATATATAAGTTATTATCCGTCATTAATTCGGATTCAGCTTGCATGATTCGACAGTAAAATATCAAACCAACTTGTACGTTGCTTATTGTCGGTATAGCCAATCATTTGTAGCCAATGGTATATGTATACGTCCAATAACGTAATTCGAGATGGTAAAATCTGTTGGTATCACTCATACAAGAAAATATCAATCTTCAGAGCTATACGGATGTAATGAAGCAAGTAATGCAAGTTTGTTGCGATTATCATTATCTGCAGATTATATTGGAAAAGATATCATGAATTAATATTACAATTGCTACAGGAGTAAGGAATGCTATCGGGATATTGACAATGGGAGATTGCTTTATATAAAAATTAATATCTATAACACTTCAAATCACTGCCATTGCCTATGAGAGGTTTTACATAACGTTTGCTAGTAGCAACTACTCGGATTGTTTCGAGTAATGTCTGTGCATATAATTATAAGTATTCATTTAGTAACAATGTCCTCAAATTAGTTCCCAATATGATGTTTGTATTCCACAATATCTCCAATAGTAGTAACCATTCTCTATATAGTAACCATTTGTAACCCATCTTTATAATAACTGCGACGGGAACAATATCGTAATATAAATATACGATTGCTCATTCAGCAAAGTAATAGCCACTAGTGACGATTGCAATTAATATATAAAATGTCTTAGATATTACGAATTTTACCATGCATTTTTTTCAGTGTATTGGTCGTAGTCAATCGTCGAAATAAGTAGAAGTGTTTCACAACGTTATTGTAAGATCGTATATCACGTTGAACATTAAGGCATCAAAAGAGGTAAAATTCTGGTCAGGTATAGAAAAAGAACATATAAGGGTGAATCAATGATTGCTTACTGGAACTGAGACGCATTGCCCGACCGTGAGCGCCACGGCCGACACTCGAAAACTAGAAAACGCCAAGAGATGTTGGTTGGAGACTTGCGAGGCGGCGGGTTAATTTTTTCACTGCTGTCTGTAGTACAATACAGAGGATGCGAAAAAACCTGTGGAGATAGCAATGGAGCAAACAACAGTATATAGCAAGCTTTTCGAACGCTTGGCACCTCATGCGTCCCCGGAGGAACAAGAAAGGGAAAGCCGCGGTTTTTGGTAGTTCTCCAAAATCCTGGCAGCTCCTGACCCCGCTTTTTCGTAAATGCACAGGAGCCACAAACATAGGGGAAATGAAGAGAATGGTCGAACGAACATTCTTCCACAAATCTGAGGGTGGAAGCTCGGAACACTTCGAATAGACTGCAATCGTCTTGTCTAAAGGATGTAGGTCAGTTTTCGCGAAGCTGGCTTTGTCGACGACTTGTTTTCCCCTGCTCAGTTCATACAGCCAAGAATGCGTTAGTAGTAGTACCAATAGCACAAGAGAGCTACGTGTAAAGCCGTGCAACGTGGAAAACCCATCGACGCAGATGCACAGGCTAAACGTAGTACTGCTATAGAGACAGTAGTAAATCGGGGTTAGAATTTTGCGAATTTAGAAATTGCAAGGGATGCAAGTCAACGCTTTCATACACCATGCCATGCTCAATCCCTTTCTCTCTTTGTCTCGTTCTTACGCTCTTCGCTTAGCTTCCAATGCATAGCCCAATTCCGAAAATATCACGAATCCACTGCACCGTAGAAGAGGGAGGAATCAAGCCAGCAGTAAACTCAAAATTCGGCACCAGACGAACGTTTAACCACTTCTGGTAGGTTTCCAAGACATTTCCGACCGCCCCTAAATACAACTGGATTGTCTCGGTGCTAGTCGTAAAAACTCTGAAGCCTCGATATTTGATCCCGAAGAAAGTGGGCGGTCGAGAAGGGAATAGCTATTAGCAATTCTCTTCGTATGTACTTTTGAGACTAAGAACTAGACCTTCCAGTTTAAAACTGCTCCAATGTTTAGCTTATATCTTCCATGTATTGTTACATGATTAGCAGAACAAGAAGTACAACTGAAAGTGCACCGCTAGACCCACTTAAACTAGTTGGGGCTAATTTAGATTCCTTCTAACGTACAGTTGGATTAATCTGGACTAAACTCAATTTAGACCTGATCGAACTAAAATCTGATCTAATTTAGACCTGACCCAACGTAGATTTTACGTAACTTAAACCTGATCAAATTGAGTATTTGACACTCGGTCCAAAAACTCGGCAAAAATATTGTATGAAAGTATTATAGACTACAAATGGGACTACAAATGGTCTTAGAAGTTTAAATTTCTAGAATTTGACAGTATAATACAATGCATCGTATTATATCCAAGATATGTTTGAATATAAAAAAAAAATTATTTGCGATAGAATGTATACGTTCCATAATTGTCACTAAGCTCGGTGATTCATCGAAACTAGTTGAAATCGGAGTTCATAGTTCATATGACTACACAATGATAACAATGAAGGCGTCTTCACGTACTGTAATACAAAGTCTCAATTCAGCTCTTTGATTTATAATATAAATTACACGTGTGTCATACAGGAAACCAAATATAGGGGACAGTGACGTAAAGTGCCTTTTTCCATATGGATTATTACTTGTAGCAGAATAGCATAATGAAGTAATAACATTCATAGTCGATTTCTATATGCATACATTTGGGCAGAACTGTAAAATGATCGACGATATTTGAATAATTCGATTAGTAGCAGTTCAGGACACAATACCCCACTAATAGGGTATAATGTCGCAGATGGGTTGGCACAACGTTCCAAGTCATGGAGTAACCAGAGGGCATCATTAGTCTAGTAAGGATCTTTTCGTTTTGAGACTAAGGCAGCCGAGCTGCAAGCTTTCGAACGCGGTAAGCAGTTGACTAGCTATCCAAATCTATTATTGTTGCTTATATTTTTCATGGAATGTCATTTAAGATTTATCGGGATTGATGAAACTCTGTTGAGTTGACGACGCAACATAAGAATTTTCGAAATTTCTACACCACAAACCTCTGAGGAATTGAACGTGTCTCACTATGCCTCGTGACACATTTCAATCCAATCGCCTCTATGAAACATCAAAATTTAACTATTCTGTAAGAACAAATCACGTAAGTACTTAAGTAGGCATTTAACCGCATCTAATTAACTTGAATACCTGCGCCAAAAAACGTTTCCCGACGATCGTCTATAAAACCATACACACTGTAGTGTAAAGAGACGAGGTGTCCGAGCCCAGTTTGAAGCGCTGATCTGCTTCGACTTGAACGCAGAAATCAACAGTGTTGCGTCCTCGCTTAAGCTCTAACTTAGACTCTAACGCGTTGGGCGAAATGTAATGACCTGTCAAAAACCAGATAAATTATAGAGACGTGGACGAACTAGCATTTGTTCAAATCGTCGTGATTCGTTTCGGTGTGTGGTTGATCGAACCGGACTCGAACGGTTCGAAGGGATTTGTCAGTTCAAAAAATGGAAATACAATGGTGGGGCGAATCGGCCGAAAAAAATTGGGATGTAAACGATCTGTTGAATTATGATAGGTACATGAAGGTAAGGAAAAATGGGGAGCCAGAAAACTAGACAAGCAAGTCTGCGTGGCTGCTCTATTTACCCGTATCCAGTTTCGCCTCCCACAATTCAAGGAGATCCCATTTCGCTTCCCAATTGGATACCGATTTTTTACCCCGTTTTGCCCCACCGATATACATATTTCGATTTTTTTGCCCCGTTTTACCCCTCTAGCCTACTTCACGATATCGATAGAACCCGATTTTTCGCCAAATTTTGCCCCATAGATGCATACCGATTATTCATGATTTATTCATAGATATTCCAATAGTTCCTATTTACATTTTCCAATATTCAATTCGAATGTCGAATTGAATATCAACATTCAATTGTGCTCAAGGCAAGTGCTATTCGCACATCTGTAGTTAATTAGAATTTCTGTTTTCTATTTTATTTCGTTTTGAACAGTCGCTTCGAAACGTCAAAGCCACGGTATACAAGAGAGGGTAACACGAATCTCCGGTGTAATTCGAACTCTCGAGCTTCGATGCAGTTTAAATTGTGTGAACTGTTCGAACAGTCAAAGTTCGAACAACCGTCGAATACCGAGGGGGTGGATCTGACACGTTCGAACGGTACCGTGTACATCCCGACACAAACAAACAAACTTACAGTCTGCTGACAAATCCATATACAGGTATTGAACATCTCTGAAGTTTTCATGAAATTCAGCTGTCGTAACATTGGAAAATATTAGTTTTTAATGTTAAGACTCGTGTACAGGACTAACGCTCATTAAGTTTCGGTTTGTTCGCGGTCAAGCACCGATCGATTTTTTATGTGCATTCTCGTATGTTTGTAGTCGACACTTGCCGGGGCATGATGGATCTCTGACGTCCAAAATTAAATGAGTGACAACAAATGAAAGGACAAGGGATCACAAGCCATGTACACAATACCACTTTATTTAAAATACGGACCAAATTTGACCCCGTCACTGAAGATCCGTTCCAGTCTTTACGGTGACGCGTTGGAAAATTGAACACAATCAGTCTCCCCGAATTTAAATACCACGATCGATTTTCGCACATACACAATTTTCAAACCGCAAAAATAACAACTTTGACTGCCCTTGACTTTTCCGTCTATGAATTACAAAAAAATATTATGTATGACTCTATCCTGATACATAATACGAAACTACACCAGCAACATCGCGATTCCGGGTCGCATTGCTGAGAAATGAAAGTGGTTCATTTATTCAACTGATCCAGTTTCGAAAAATTCTAAAAATATGACACGACAATGTATGTACATTTCCGTGACAACAAAGCTTTCTTTGAATTGAGAACACAAACCGCTACGAAAATAGCCGACCATTCAGAAAGATTTAACCTAGTACGTTCCAAGCCAAACAAGTACTCCGTAACTTTACCCGAATTAAATCAACACCGAGAAACGTGTTCAGGGATACGTAGCATTTTCTTTCAAGCGTCTTTTTTCAACCGACCTTTTCTTGCGTGCCGTGATAGTCGGCCGCCACAAATTAATATTAGTAACGCAAGTATTGTTTGTGGCGCAATAACGAGCTATATAAATTATTCAAATACGAGAAGTTGAGCATCCATAACGAATTTTGTGCTCGGTATCGTCGTCCTATAAACTAGAGTGCTAATCACTGTGTCGTTTCGACCTGTCTCTGACGACCCTGCGGATAATTGGTCTTATTTGCATAATCTATTACCCATAATCTATTATCTATTTTTAAAAATCAGTAACAAGGCGACATTTGGGCTTTATATTGAAATGTAACGTGTAACGATATAATTTGTCATCATAGTGTCTGAGTTATCCTCATCATCATTTGTCGTTCGTGTGAGAAAACAATACTGATTATTGAAATAGTTATTATCCGAAACATTTCCCGTTACCAAGTCATTGGTACTCGGATTTTTCGTTCCTTTGAAACGTATACACGTGCACAATAAAAACGTTATCCGTAACAATAGTAGGGTGATCGAAATTCGAAACGTGATGTCCAATACGTCGTTTCGGAAGGCTCTATTAACGAACCCTCCAACCCTATCAGTGATACCGACCTGTGACTAATATTGACACATTCTTTTGACAGCGGGCGGTTCCGATCGCTCGCCGTCAGGCAAACAGGACTATATCCACTTTTTTACACTACATATTCATGTCAACACATTAGATCGTACATTTCGAGACTAGTAACATACTTTACTAGCCTCGCGTAGATATTGTAATGTAAAGCATGCTAGGGATTTTTAATTGCGGTGACTACAGGGTAGGTCGAGTTGATGTGGCCATGATTTTTTAATCAATTAAAATTGGTGACGTAGAAGTTAAAAACATTGATATAACGATTCCGTTGACACAAGTCAAAGTTTCAAAGTCATTATTTCTTTTATGCAACTTATTGGATTGTTTTTCTTGTACGCCATTTTGAGCTTCTTTGAAAATATTTATACGCACTCTAGAGCTAACAATTGGTTAGCTGTCGGGCCTAAAACGTGGACACAGAGAGAATATGATCAACCAATAATCCCATTAAAATTTTACGAAAATCAATTAAACCGTTCAAATTTGATGTCATTTTTACTTTTGGATTTCATGATTTCCTTTTTTTTTACCCTTTTTCCATATCAAAACGATTCACAGCGGTTCCTTAAAAGTTGAAATTACATTTTTCCATCGGTTTCTTTATCTGCAAGCCAAAATGACTGACAATGCTTGCTCATAGGAGACGCTTCGTAAATAAAGGAACATTGAAAAATGAAGTTTAAAACAGTGGTGCTGGCGAATGTAAATAGATTGCGTCATAAACTTCAAATCTGTTAACTTACGACCGTGTATGGTTGAGGCTACGGAAACATGAAAACTTATTCTGATATTGACAGCGAGAAATATTTGTGTTCATCCGATGTTTCCGAGTGATTGTGTGCACAAGGACTGGTTTGGGAGCGATATGACTTTTTGTGAATCATATAAAATGTGCTTGCTTTTAAATATGTAAGAATAATGATGTAATATGTAAAGAAAAGTACACATTTGTAATAGTAAACTCGCAGACATGTCGTTTTGACTGAACGATGATTTAATGGAATACTCACTCATTAGCAAATGTTTTGTTGAAAAGTCTGAAAAGTACTTGTTCGGTGCAAAGTTACTGCCTGCATGCGTGGTTGGTCCTGCACGCATTTTCATTCGTGTACACATTACATCTGGCCTGCAGTTACCGCAGAATCGGTGCTGAGTTGTACTTGAGTTCAGTTGGTTGTGCTCAGAGGATTTGATACGTTATTATTCGGCTCGCCGAAGCGGCGATCTCTGCAGGTAAATTGCACAGTAAAACTTATGTTCGGTTCATTCATACTCGAATTTCGGTATATCTTCAACCCAGTACGCTGTCGCCCGGTTCCTAGGTGGATTCTGTCTAATATAAGATTTCTGAAATTTTAAATGACGATTTGCTGATATTTGTAAAATGACAAAAACATAGATACAAAATATATCGATGGCTCAAAATAGCGAACGTCGGGATTGCGCATAGATAAAAAAAAAAAACAGAACCAGAACCGCACTAAAATGTTGTAAACCGTTTTTTGTCTTTTGACATTTCGCTATTTCCATCGTTAATTTTCTTGGTCCTTTATTTTTATGAATTTTAAATTGTAGACTATTTTAATATGCACAATTGTAAAATTCAAACAGATTGGTTTATTTTAATAGAATTCATTTCGTCAGTTCTATATTTCATCTCTTGCAATTATTCAAATTATATATGTGTTTTGGATGTCATTTTATTGTGACAAGTTTAAGTTCGTAGTTTTTATTTCCTACTTCAACGACTGTTCTGAGATTGGCCGTTCGACATTTGACAGCTCGGTAATTTGGAACTTATACTTACTCTACCTTCACCATTATCGAGTTCTTTGGATCGTTGATAAATCCGGGGTCCCTATAAATTAAAGGAAAAACAGGCATTAGATAAGAAACCAAAAAACCTCTACTCTATCAAAATTATGTCGAGAAATAAACTAACCGAATTGTTGGGGTCGAAACAGTTTGGTAGCGTCGACCACTCCACCTCCATTGGCTCTTCTGCTTCTCGTTTTGGCATGTTTCCAAATGTCTGATACTACTCAATGCTTTTACTATTCACTCGGTATCTTTTGTTCCCTTTTCTCCGCCCTCGTCTCCTTTTTCGATCTTCTACGATGTTTGAGAGAAACGCGGAAACGGAAACTGGAATCCGATACAAGCAATCTCGCGCGAAAAATGCAGAGAAGCGGAGAAAGGGATGAAAAACACTGGCCACCTAGCTGGCTGGCGTGCGAACGGAAGTGAACGACCACCGGTTCTGCCACAAAGTGACAACCGGTCGGTCACTTTTCTGCCCAGAGGAAGGGTGAAAAGCCTCGAGCACACGGGTTTTTTTTTTACTCTAATTTTTCTTTCTTTCCCGAAATATCGTCGGTTCCGGAAGGAAAAAGAAGAAGAAAGACAACCGACGCAAAACGTTGCTGGGACGGAACGCGGGCTTCAGTCCGCCGGTCCAACAATTCATTCGTTTCTTTCCTTTTAAATAAAAAAAAATATTGGTTTTTTTTTTTCAATCTCCGCTTCCCTGCCCCCACTCTTTTTCATTCGCTCATCCCCCTTCCGTCTGTCTTTCTCAATCTACCTCGCTTGTTGAGCTACATTTTTTGGTTCGCTCTTTTATTTCCATTTTTCAATCCACCATAGCACTCACCACCCTCCCGTACATACCATTCCGGCACATTCCCCGTTAGTCCGTTCGCTCGTTCGTTCGTTAGCTCGTGAATAAATAATCGATGCGAACACACGAAAGCCGATGAAAATTTCAACCGATGGCTTCACACCCCACCCTTCCCTTTACACTCTGTATCTACCTGTCGTCCTGTCCCCTACCTCATCCCTCATTCCCGCCTCTCTTTCTCACTCACTGGCTGCACTCCGGGACACCGTCACCCCAACCCCCATCCCTCGGCCCTCCACCCCACCGCCCACCGTTCCCGCTATAACCCACTATATTTCTCACCCCTTTATTCTCCGCTCTCTTCCCTACGCGAGCTGGCGGTGTCGCTCACCGAGGGAATAATTCATCGATCCCATTCAGGATCGGTTGGGCGAGGTAGACTGGTGCGTAAGTACTCCTAGCACTTCGTCCGGTCTCCGGACCGTTCGAGAAATCGGAATCCACCTTTTTTTTCTCATTCATTGGTTCGCCTGGTTATAACTTAGTCGCCACTTTTATACAGCTGTATTTAGGCTTAATGAGGAACGTTAATGGTGACGTAATTTTTTATCACAATATCATAAGTTTTTCGTTCACTCGTTCGTTCGCATTGCCAATGCGTTTTGGCGTAAAACACTTTTGCATGGATGGACTATTACACTGCACACCTTTCACACGCCGAAAGCCTAGCCGAAAAATGATTAATCGACAAATGTTATCGGAACTTTTTTGTAGGGCGTTCAATTCTCTACAAAAATAATTCATAAAAATTACACCGCAATTTGTGGTTCATTAGTTACAAAAATCGGAACAAAAAAAAACCTTTTTCCTGCGTTATTCTTATGGAAAATCGAAAAGTGCGATGCGGACATTCTTAATATTAATATTAAGGGCTCATTTTTTCAGAAGCCTATTTTGGCATTTAAACGAAACTTTTGAGATTGGTTCCGAGGAAATTTTTTTTTTTTTTAAACGCCCTTGTGCATATACAGAATAGTAATTACATAGTCAAAAAAAGGAAAAAATTGAACCATTATTTTTGTCTATTCCTCACTCAACAGAGAAGTAAGTGCAAACACTTGATCCGTCTTTTTGTCAACGCACTGAACTTAGTTAACTAGTATTAATGTTAATTAGTATTAATATTAAATGAGAACTTTCGTTTTCTGTGTGACTGGGAGAATACGTGAGTATGGAGTGTTGAGATTTGGTGAAGAAAGTGTGGCGTGAAGTGAACGAGAAAGTAAGTACGACAGGATGAAGGAGTAAAATAAGGAAAGTAGGGCAGGGGGATATAAAGAGTAGGTTAGGACAGAGAGAAAAAATAGGGAGAAAGCGCTTAAAGAAAGTGTAAGGAAGACGTTTGGAACAGTGCAAGCGATGGCGGGAGGAAAGATTAGAAAAAAAGAGATAAAATTAGTTACACGTAGTCGGCGGAGAGGGCAGCAGTGATAAGAGAAGCAAAGGAACGGGCAGCGGCGAGAACGTAGAGTAACAGGCAATCAGTGGTTAATGACTGAATATTTTTCTCATTTTATTTTCGGGTTTGTGAGGATAAAAATTTTATTGAAAATAAAAAAAATTTAACGAACTAGGATTTAACTAACAGTGAGCAAAATTTATTCCGGTATATCCGGTTTATTATAAATAGTACAAAATTACTGCCTTACTGCACGTCGTTGCACTCCTCTCCGTTTTTCCGCGATCAGTAAACAGTCGTCATGTCAGCGACCTTCGTTGGAAACTCTCATGTTCCAAGTTCAGTACTTCGCAGATAAAATATTCAAAGAAAGAAATGTTTGAATTTTTTCTCACTGCACACCACCACTGATTACACTGGAGATTTTCAAGTGATAAGCACAAAGAAATACTCTTTAAATTCGGATTCGTAATGAGCGGTTCCATAAATCATAAATAATCGGTTCCATGAACCATAAAAATCCAATTAGGAATCTGTACCTATTTTTTAATCTTATGTTGAAAAATATTTTAACGGAAAGACTTATTTAATATTTACAAAACGTATGTAAACCCTCTCATGCAAGGGGTATTTTTTTAGTAATGCACATGGTCTACATTTTATTTTATATATATTTTATTGAGTTCTTTAATTGGCTGTTTGTTACTCCTATCATGAGGTTATATTTGTAACTACCATCCCGAGATGAGTGTGAAGCTCATAAGTGTCGAGTATCGCGGAGGGTGTATAGGCTGTCGGACTCTTCCGGCGACTTTCAAGATACATAGGACCTGTGGATACTGGACCAGTAGAATGCTCGTACTGTTCAACAGGTAGATCAGGGTTGGTCTAACCGCTTCGCGACGTCTTTTTTTTTCAGAGAAAGGGAGGTGAGTCAATAGCGTCGCGCTACATTTGTCCGGGGTAAAGGGAAGCATCGAAAAAGATTCAGTCGTTGATAATTGTGCTTATACACAGTCAACAACTTCCGATTAGTGTAAAAGCTAACTGTAAATCAGAACTATCTTTCTGCAGAACTACCAGCATTTTCTGATATTATTTACACCGTTTATCGGAGCTCAGTGTAATAAATTCTTTTTATATCATCATCTTTTACGAACTATGTAAACAGAAACAAGATCGTGATAATAAAAATTTGGGGAATTGTAGAAAAATCTAAAGTTCCAAAATGCTAGAGGGCCACAAATACCAGATTGCTGACTTCGGGAGTGCGCGGATTTCTGGAGTAAAGAAGCGGAAAACGGAAGAAGAAAAATACGAAAATATAAAATAGAGCGAAAGTCTCCGTGACATTAATCCGAGTATCATTATTAATTCAATTTCAAATTCATGTACAGCGAGTGCCACATTACTATCAACCACTTATCGACGCACATCATAAAGAAAGGGAAGATTAAGCAGATAGCTAGTTGGGCATGCAAACGATCAGGCAGACAGTCGCATTTTGAGCTTCCCTGCCGTACATGGACGGTAAAAAATCTGATTCGACCTGGATCCGCACATCGAAATGTTAAATGAGATGCGCATAGGAAAAAATTATTCGCATATCGACATCGACTTGCGAACCATTCGCAATACTTGTTAACAAAATAAGTTATTTCAACAAGATCCGTCGCTGTGATTTGTCCCGGGAGGAATACACGTTTGACATGCCGACAGAAATGACAAAAACTACCACGCGAGAAGTTCGCATCGACAGACGTCAAAAGCATTTGAGAAGTTTCGTAGAATATTTATTGAACAATAATTGTTTACTATGGGTTTGTTACCAATTTCAAATAATGTAGTCGTATGAACCATTTTTCATTTTCACGCAGCAGAACGATCACCGATTGATGCCCATTGAGCCAAGTATTCTATCCGGACAAATCGTTATGCGGATGTTCTAATTTGTTTTGCCTTTAAGAATCGATACTCATGATCGAATTGTGTGTTCCTTCTATATCGTCGATACTTGAAATTGAGAATTAACTAATTTTCTAACAGAGTGGATGAAAACCGCAACTGATTATCATTGTACGCAAACAAGTGTGCCGTTCGGAGATTAAATGTATCTGTTAGCGATCAAAGAAATGTTAATTAACTTGCACCTGAACCACTGTTAGGTTGACTGACCCCGAAGCAGATAGCGGAATATTGGCAGGAATTTCCTTTTCCATTTTTTCCTTGTAATTAAACAGCATAACTTGTAATAATTGCATATGGGTTCATCATTTAACAGAATCAATATTTAAATCACCCTAATAATAATGCCCCTTGGTGCTAATACGTCTATATATTTAAAAATTTTACTGTGACGTTGCTGGTGACTTTTTGACGTTCATTTCATCACGACAAGTAACCAACTCGGCTATAAATACAACTTTAACAAAAATAGACTGTTTACACTTGGTGAACTGCTTGAATTGTTCATTAAAGTGCGAACTGGCATACTGGCGTTGGAGTACACATCTTCGATGTCTTATTGACTTACGAGTGCTTGTATTTTTGACCGTGGCAAACCATGATCAGTGGAGAAATAATTTGCGAGTCCGAACGTTGCAGCTGTCTACGATTTTTGAAACTTCAGTCGATGTTGAGAAAAATCGAGCAGCATGACTAGCGATTGGTGGACATAATATATTGGCCGATCTTTGGGAAATGGAGCGTAGGCCTGGTTTGACTCGCAAGGATAAGGGTAGGATGCACGTTCACGCCGAGGCGAAAAGGAGCCGAGGGCAGGAGTTGGAGAGCGGCTGTTAATAAAGAGCGAGATAGAATCCGGCATGCTGAATATTCAAATGGGTCTCAACTTTCATTTCGTTACACTAATTTAAATAATCACAAAATCCTTATTACCGATTTTATTTTAAGAAAAGTCTGCATTTTTACTTAAAAAAACTTGAAAAAATCAGAAAGCTTATAAAACCTAAATAACTTGAAAAACACGAAATTAGACGTTCTAAAAAGCCCGATAAGCCGACTAAAACGTCAACCAGCAATAAATTATAGCTGCGGCAGCGAAAATCCCATTTTTATGTTCAGGAATCTGTAAGCTCCGAACAGGTTTTAGCTGCGTTAAAGGTCATTGATGAATAGCCAATTGTTCGAATATTCCGTACTCCAAAGAGTAACCAACGTGTCAGTATCTCGAACCGAATTACCGGGAATGTTCTTTCAATAAATAAACTTAAAGTACAACATGCTCTGAAAATCCAAAAATTCGAAACTGCGAAAAGAAGAACTCCGAAACATTCAAAATCCAAGTAGTAAAAAAGAATAGTAGTAGATACATCCATGTGCAGCAAGTTTCACAAATTCACCATTGCAAATACAGACGTTTTTTTCCATACATTGAAATGATAAAATACAAACGCAGTGACTTAATCTCGAAACATATGTATATAGAATTCTATTTCATCGATGAAAATAAAATCAATTATTAGTGGAGCAGGTTATATGAATAATCAATACATAACGATTGAAACACGATGAAGAAATAAACGCGTAGTCGTACGAAAAATCTTTTTAAGGAACAGAACTGTTCGTGTTCATAAGTAGAGAAAAAAAGAACAATCAATTTAGTGCAATGTCGCACGGAAAAGATAAATTATTGGTACAACAAGAACTTTTTTACCATAACTTATTTGCTTGGCTATCGTATTAATAACAAAATATTTTTCTTCCTAGAAAAATAAATTATTAACGGTCTACAGTATGTGAGAAGAAGTGAACTTTTTTTTTCCGTGTGAGTGTTTATACTGCATCAGGTCATTCCAGCGCTCCATCACTCCACAGTCACTAATATCAGAAATGGACCATTCGTCACACCAAGAAATAAATAAACAATCACTTAAAAGACAAAAGATATGTAAAATATTACGTAGCGGGATCATACAAGGTGCTTAAGTGGCTCTTTCGTCGGTCTCTGGACCTATATAAAAAATAAATACCTACAGTAATCAAGTATAAAATAGTGAGTAACTAATAACTTACTTCTGCAGGTATGAATAGTCATGACCTAACATTTTTAACGTTTTTTAAATGTAGATACGGATTCGGATCGATTAGGGAGAATGCATCGCAAAAAAATAACATGCCAACCAGAAGTATGCAATTACATCGATGCCTCTGCATCCACAATGGTGTCCTATCACTGATCCAAATCACTTTAGAGAAGCATGAATTTGTTTTTATATAGGGGAGACCGAGGTTGCTCAAAACACGGGGTAAGTCTGAACACACCTCGTTAATAATCGGGGATTAGTTCTGCGTGTACTAAATTCTAAGGCGTTAATCTACATCCTATAATAAGTTGGTCTTCAGGGTGGTATATTCGAAACTGAGACTTTCAATTATTTACTGCAGAGGTTCCAACTCGGCCCGTGTTCCGACGAGCCTTGATCTCCCCAACCGTGAAAGCACGAAATATCAATCGTATACAATTTCAAGGTTGATCAGATATCAATTAAAAGGAATTTCGATTTGATAAATCGGGGGCGTTGCTTTTCTATACAATAAATTTCATGCCTGGAATTGCACCAATATTGCTACGGATGAAAATAATCTTTCACCGGCGGCGTTAAAGTTATTGATACACGATTAATAAAACACGTTTTTGTTAAATCTAATGTATATTTTCGAAACATGTTATTTAAACATTTGTTTGTGCCTTTGTTTATCTTATTTCCCGACTAATAAGCACCAGGATTATCCACTATACGCCTGAGATTATAAGTCGAGTTTGTAGACTGTTTGGTATAAAATCCATGTAGGTTTTGCCAATGGACTGGAAGCGGCCGTTGGTTGGCCAGTGCTTGCGGGACGATTCTCGAATTCACAATGTTCGGCCGAATGTTTGGCCGAACATTGTTCGAGTAAGGTGCTGCGACAACAAACTTCCAGTCCAGGGAGAAACAGTCTAACAGTTCAAGTTAAATGGGTGTTGTAGTTGTTTTTCCCTTTTGCTTCCGCATAGAGAAAGATTTGTTGTAATATGCTTTGATTCTTTTACCTGTGGAACAAAAAGGTTGTTCAGGTTCGGGTTAGTATTTTTGCTATGCTAGGCAAATCCGGAAAATCAGGCGGGATTGTGATATTGACATAAACGTTTCATATTGACATAAACGTTTCAGTCAGATTTTGATTCAAGGCTTACAAGGAATTAAGGGAACCGAATATTGCAGTTTATAAAAATTCATAAACGTAGTACTACTTTTATGAATTGCACAACTTGTACAAAACGCAGCAAAGGAGTCCACCCCAGACACCCCCGCTATACTAGTCACAAAAACATACCCAGATGATATAAAACGAAAAATTTCTGGAAAAAGACGAATTAGGAGACAATGGCAACTAAGCCGTAACCCTATTCACAAAAATAGTCTCAACAGATCGATTCTAGAGCTCAAGAAATTGCTTTTCGCCCACAACGATATTAATATTGACCATTACCTAATGAACTTGACTAACACGGCTGACACCGATTATTCACTTTGGAAAGCAACGAAAAGAATAAACCGCGCACAAAATCACATTCCACCGATCAAAAAAGCCAATGGGGATTGGGCACAAAGCGACTCCGAAAAAGCTGCAACGTTTGCAGAGCACCTGAGCCGAGTATTCACGCCGTTTCCGCCACAGCAAGATGACAAAAATGTACGCGATTTTCTCGATTGCCCACTGCCAATGGAACTGCCGATTAGATTATTAACTTCCAAAGAACTGGGATATACGATTCGAAAAACTCTGAGTACAAAAAAATCTCCTGGATACGACCTAATTACTCCAGCAATTTTGCAGAATCTGCCAAAAAAGGGTTCAATTTTTCTTAACAACCTATTCAACGCCATGATTTGCCCTACGTACTATTACCCTACGTACCCAGTCAATTTAAAGTTGCCCAGATAATCGTGATTTCAAAACCAGGAAAACCTCTAAATACCATCACCTCCTATAGGCCTATAAGCCTATTGCCCGTAATCAGTAAGCTATTTGAAAAACTGCTACTCGCACGAATAATGGACCAAATTAACGAGCAAGAGTTATTTCCGGAGCATCAATTTAGATTCAGACCCAAATACTCAACAGTAGAGTAAGCCTATAGAGTCTTCAACTCTATAGCCAATTCTATAGAAGGTATAAAATACAACAAGCATTCGAAGAAAGACATTCAACAAGCACTCGATAAGATCCACACTGGCTTGCTCCACAAAATCAAAACATCCATACCAAAGTACTACCTGCTACTAAAATCGTACTCGAGTGACGGAACATTCTAGGTGAGACTCGGAAAAAAGTTTTGCCAATTCTTTACTATTAAATCGAGAGGCCCCCTAGCTCACACCCTAGGACCCTTCCTCTATACCCTCTTTACGGCTGAACTTCCGGTGAGCCATACGAACACCGTAGCCACATTCGCTGACGACACAGCTATCTTAGCCACCCACAAAGACCCGGATGTAGCTTCAAGAATGCTCCAAAGAGGCCTGAACGATGTCCAATTCCTAATTCAAACCATTCATTTCTACGTGCATCTTGTGTTCAAATGTCACCTCTGAGTTTCACTACCTCTGTGCGCTATCCTATGATTAAATCCATGGCAATTTCGTGCGGTCTCCCATTTGGATAAATACCTTAATCCGAAAGAAAGACTGTTCCAGTATGCTTCTTACTAAACAAATTCTGTAGCGAAATTACAAGTTCCGCACGGAAGGTGCAAGTGCCGATGGATTTTAATTGCCCAGAGAACGCAAATGGAAATGCCCGGATATTTTGGAATCGTTATATAGATTAAAAAATGATGACATATCGATATAGTACTTTACGATATCAGTACGAAAAAGTGATCTTTTGACGAACATCGTGAAGTTCGCTGCATAAGCCGAATCGAGAGCTACAACAGCAGGAAGCGAAGCCGAGTGAGTTTTTCGTACGATTATCGCATGATAATTATTGTGACAAGTACACGAAGATTCCCGCTTTTCGTGTCCGTAAAGTGTCTACGATAAAAGAACTACAGTGCCGGTTGAGTGTGCGCGAAAGTAACTAGAATGTAAAAATAGTAACTGCAGAATTTTTCGTACACCTTCTGCTAGAAAGCGACTCTTGCGCACATTTTATAGGTAGGAAAAGAGAAATTTTTCATCCACGTGTAACAAAAAGTTTAGGTTTTTCTTCCGGATGCTGTAACATCTTGGGTTTGAATAAAAATCAAGTATTTGTCTACATTTTACATCCTTACTATTTTTGAAGTTCAGCAATCGACTGTCTCGAGTCGCTCCAAGTCTATAGTTGTATCGAAACTCCAAATATTCCACGATATGGATCATGAGTAGATATAATTTATTCTGAGACAGTAGCTGCTCTGGGATCTTAGGTCCTGCACTTCAGCCATTTTCGGACCTCACTTGTTCCAGGACTTTAGCCCTCCTGGGATCTTAGGTGAAGGAGAACTTTGCTACTCTGGGCCATTAGCAACTTTAGGAACTATCTATTCTGGAACTTTAGATATTCCGGGAGTTCACCTACTTCATGACTGAAGCCACGACAAGTTGTTAACCATTTTGTGACTTCATTATTAAGGATCGGGTTGGGCTTAAAGGTTAGCTTGACTTGAAAAAAACATCGTGAATCAAAGTTTTTCGATATTTATACAAGATATAGCCAAAAATGGATGCTCAATGACTTCCTTACAATGTTAGTGGTAAACTTAGATAAGTTTCATATGGATATCTTTTATGTCATGTATGACGCCCATTATCTGATGATTATCGGATCCCTTTTGATCCGAGTATATTACAGTAGAAAACAAGTAATCCACACAGAGAAAAAGATACATTAATAGTTTTCCAACTGTGTTCAGAAATAATTGAGCTGAATTATAGTTTATTGAGAAAATATCCATGTAGAAGCGAGCAGCATGAAAAAAAACTTAGGTATTATTACACCTTTCATTTGATCATTACTACGATTGGCAATATGTCAAGCTTAGCTTTGTCGCCGTGCCCGACGTTTCCGTATTTATATGCAGGTTCAAATATATGATCGACCTTTTGCATACCTGGTTGTATGCATTAGCACAGAAACTTCTCCTTCCCACCTGGGACATTACACCATACAACGACAAATATTACACTATACAGGGTAACTCAAAATAGAAAAATTATTATGTAATAAATAAGCTTTGGGATGATTATTGTTATTATTATTTGAATCCGTTTCTCTTGCTAATTACACTCATAAGGTCCACCGCTCATAGTTCTATATATTATTAGTGCAGTTCAAAGAGTCTGAAGAAAAAATCTCAATAAATCCGATATTCTGGTCATTTAAAGCTGTTAATATAGTTCTATAGAAGAATTGACACAGGAAGGCATAAAAAAATATCTACCGATTAGTCCTTTCAGACACATGTGAACCACAACTAAGCATTTAATTCTGTTCCAACTTCCCTAAGCTATTTGCGTTCGTAGCTGGTAACCAAGTTGTACAATCATTACAAAGATCATATTATTCGTTACACCGCAATAAATATAAGGAAAGTTCGGAAACAAAATTTGCATATTGCACTGCATATTGCTTAGTTATTATTTGTAATGGACTAGAAAACCCCCCCAATAAAAAAGTGTATTAATCGAATTTTTACTTCCTCCTGAAAAAGAGATTCGATAGTTATGAATAATACTGAGATAGTTATAGTATTGTACATTTTTTTAATCCTTTTCAATTTCAATAATGTGTTGGTTCACATTCGTTTACCTCCCGATTACCATAGATAAGAAAGCGTCTTCAATTACCATGACGTAATCGTAATTTCCATTTACAGTAAATTGTGACGAATATAGTTAACACGTTTTTCCGAAAATTGCAATACAACTTGAATTTCCAAAGACCACGGAAGTATCGTGATTCGATTTAAAACGGAATTGTATCACAAGAACTGAACTCTATCATCTAAACACCACATGAATTTAAGTACATTAACATTAAAGCGTTTGAAATAATTTTGAAATGAAAACAAAGTTTTCTCACTGGTGAAACAAAATTACAACAATTAATAATTTTTCTACGATTCGTGCAGCTCTGCTGAGATTGGTAGAAAATCTCTAACATTGGTAGAATATCTCTACAGCCTGTACAAATGGGCGCAGTAACTTCAAGTACACTGTGAAAATGTAAACGGGTTCCTCGTCGAAACCGTTTTATACTACCGCTAAAACTTTCTTCTCGTTGGTTCGAGCCTCTTCCAACTGGAGGTTGCAGTTTTCGCGAAAACATGAACGTGGATTTAGTGAATTCTACGGTCTGCATCTCGGCCGTCGGGTTAAGTCCTTTAGCGTTACGTTTTCTCTCCTCTCCACATCGTCCTCCTTCTCGGCCTCTTTCAAGCGCTGTATTTCATGCAAACACACAGTATTTGGACGTTTTAGTTGTTGGCTTCCTTTTTTTTTATTCAACTCGTTCTTGCGCTCCGTATTTACTTCCCTATATATATACTATATTATGCTTTCTCATGCACTCTCGACCATAGGGTCATAAATAGAGTATGAAATAGAAAGGAGGGAAGGATACGGAAGAAGAGATTTTTTCAGCCCCCAACAGACACACTAAACTATGCATTTTGCTCGATGCATATTCTTGTTGCTACATTCGGAGTAGAATTTGATTTTTAGAGCAGTCCGTCTATACCCGATGATCGCACATTTCTGGCAGTGCAAGTATTTTCAGAAAAAATGAGGAACAAGATATTTTAACCCAAATGCCGTAAAAAAATTATTCAGCAGGCGAATATCAAGCGTAAGACGACAATCTTGACGGCCAAGTCCAATTTTTATAACGATGCGCTGTGAATACAAAAAATCCTGCACATATATAATATATATATCGGATCGATATCTTCATATCGTTTATTGGTATTGACGCTTCATCTGTGACGAAGCGGCTAATAAAGTTTGTTGGTTTCCACATAGAGAAATGCACACAACATGCCAATTAAACAAAGCTACTATCGACTTGGTTAAAAAAATGTATTTTAATATTCTGCTACGAGTAAAATTTATGGAATAGAAGATACAGCAAGTCTCTCGACCATGAGTACAAACCTTACGTAACAAGTTGGATATTTATAATTGCATTATCCCTGTCTTGGAGAAAAGACTAACGTAACTTTTACGTAAAGATGTTGTGTTTACAACAGAAGTGCCACGCTTAACACAGCAAAATATATATATATATATATACATATATACATATAGTGTGACGTTATCTTTTTATTTTTCTCTCAGCCCTGTGAGTCTGGACGGGCGGGAAAGGGCAGGCAAAAAAAAGAAAAAAAAGAAAAGAACGAAAATAATCGGAGTAAAAATGTAAGTTTTAATAGCCGAATATCCAAAGAAAATAAAATAAATAAACTCGATACAAGAAGAGAGTGAAAACTGGGCTCGAAACAATATGATAAGATTCGCGGCGGGAGGGAGATGCGGGGATGGAACTGACCGGTGTCAGCTGTCGCTAGCGAAAGGGACTCAGAATGGGTGCCAGGTACGAACTATGAAGGCTGCCGAGAGTGTTTATCAACACTCTCGGAAGCGGTTACTTATGGAACGGGGGACGGGAGAGCGGGGGATACGAGACTCCTCAGGCCGCAGGAACACTGTCCGAGGCTTCTCTACGATATAACATTGGCACTTGCGAATTTATAAAATATTTCAAAAACACGAGGGGTCACGGGGAAAGACACGGGGGCGGGGGGTACGGTGAGGGCTCGCGGTTGTCTCCGCGCGAGGGGTCCGGCTGGAAGGGGGGTCCAGGCTTTGAGCGTAAGTCGCTTTACTCCATACACATCTCGATTCTCCAGATTCAATACCTCATATCACTAATCCTCCACACTCCTTTTCCCTCACATCTCGATCGTACATTCTCCCTTTCCGACACATTGTGATTATACACATTCAATTATACACAATTCTCTTGAATCACCATATATGGTAATACACTACATAAACTACATAAAACACGGAACTACACGAACCAACGATACACGATTTTCTTTTCTCAATGGCGATTTCGACGACAGTGGCGACGGAATAATTTATTAATGACTCCGATGTCTTTTAACCGTGATAACTACGAACGGGAAAAATGTTTGGTAATATTTTGAACAAAAATTGGCTTCAATCATCATCATGAATTCCGTCAACTTACGATTCATTGGGGTACCACATAAAGCATGTCGGAGGAAGTGTAACTTAACGCTCTAAAGAGAACATTCAACATGTTAGCCTAAACCGCTTACTCTGTGCTTAATTATCATTTTTGTTGGTATCTGTTTTCAAAATAATAAAAATGAGCAAACAAGTATAAATCCCGTAACATACGCAAACAACATGAGCGTATGTAGTGAATACACTGTCCAATCTAAATATACATGTGTTCCAAAATTTACAAAGTTTCGCACACACGAAACTCAGACCTAATTTGACTTAGATCTGCATTAAATTGCGCCTGACTTCGTCTAAACTGTACCTAATTAGTTGAATTATTGAATTCGTTGGATCATTAGCATTATTATCAGAGCGACTGTATATCTGATCATTTCAGAGACTGTGTAATTGCAATTAATGATACTGTGAGAATCAAAGATATAATTAAACTTATTTTTTTAACCACTCGAACGACCATTTATCGTTTGCAACGCGCTGCGGAGTCAATAATAGATATACATATATCTGAAATTGTACGTAGTAAGTCTGTCAAATCTACGATATTCGGTTTTATCTTGCCGCCGAATTTGATTAAAAAGTTGTGGTTCTATACACGATTTCCCTTCAACATTTTCATTATTTTGTCTGGTCCATATCGTTGTTGTCAAAAAATATTACTGCATTTCTCGTTGATCAGCAATTTAGCTTAAAATCTAAACGAGCAGTAATTTAAACAATTGAGATATGTAGTGTACTGAATTCCAAATGATATTCACTAATATGGGTAATACGATTATCGAGGGTACCTCGATAATCCCCTTAGATTATCAAGACTACCCTTTGAATTCCATGTACGTTCGTATACATATATAGTTACGACTGGGTGAAATCGACTACAGGCGTGTTTGGTTTCACCGTGGATATTATCAATTACAATCACCCGATTTATCGCAATGAACTGGCGAAAGTCTGCTCTCTTTCAAAGATCAATCAAGATCGTTATTATCTCTTCAATTAATTGGGAATTCTATATTTTTTTATTTCCCCCACCCAGGTGTTACAATCATCTATGTGATATCGTGCGCTTGGTCAATCTTCATTTATATATCTGTTACATTATTATTAATGTTAAAACTCTTAAAAAACGATTGTTTCTGTGTTTTCATCGAATTTTTTCCATAGTAACAGTTTTCGTCTTTTCCGAATTTCCGTATATCAAAAAAAATAATTTTTTTCAACAAAATACAATGGCGACAATTTCTATCGTAATAGCCTGGTGTATATGCTGCAAAATACCGTTTCGAATTCATGAGCAGGGACATTTTAAAGAAAGCAACAATTTTTCGCTATGGATTCAATTTTTCACCATAGTCATTGCGTTTATACTTTAGGTGTCATTCATACCCTCTACTCGGAATCGAATTGAATTTGCTGCATGCCATTTTTTCCGTATTGAAAACGAACAGATTCATGTACAGTAAATAGGAGTCTTACACGTAGAAAAAACGCGTGTCTCCCAGACAGTCATTAATTAAGAAGTAGAAAAAAGATACAAGAATTCTAGGGTTAAATCTTATGTCATTTCAGTTTTCATGAAAAGTGAGTTTCGACATAAATATTCGTATTATGTATTCGTGTAAAGTAAAAAAATGCATGAAACATGATCCGGCGAATAATGGCAAACGACTTACGGATAAAGTTTATTGGGAGTTTTTATATCTAATATTGCAAAAATGAGTGATTCTGTGTATTTTCAGACAGTGATATATTTGTTTTCCAATGATGTCACGAAAGGATCAGACGCCTACCATGTTCTGTGGCATAAAATACATAAGAAAAACAAGACTTGTGAAACATCTAGGTAAACCAATATTATTTATATTTCTGGAGTAAAAAATTTAATATTTCAATAATTGGTCCAGAGCGCATAATGTATATACTTTGTTGCGCCAAGTAAAAATTTTGATCAGCTTAAAGACCTAAAACTATATTTCAAATAAAGTACATGGTAAAAAATATGAGTAAGCATTTTTTTAAGGTGGGAATAGAAATTTTTCATAACTCTTCTGCATAGTTGTTTTTTATTCGATAAGTTCTCACTTATTAATTGAACCAGAGACTGTAAATAAAAGTAGAAAATGCATTTGCTTCATAAAAAAAAGCTGAAATGCGCTCTACATATCGATGAAATATTCTGAGCCGCTTCGCTCACTTTGCGTCACTTTCCCCTACACACTTACTTATGAATCAACCATACACTAAATATGTCAAAAACGTACAGGTGCAAAGCAGGAGTGACATCATTGTTTATTTAAAAAATGTCAATTTTTAAACAGCAAGTGACGTCACTTTTAGTACATTTAAACTGATGAAAAAACTCTCCCGAAGTTAAAATTCAACTACCGTAACTGAAAAAAAATCCGGTAGTGTTTTATTTAATTTCCGGAAGAGTTTTTTTTTTATTCTGGTCAAGTTGTGAGTGGTGGAGGTGGAAATGTGACTCATTTTCTATGAATGACTGATTATTAAAAACTAGGAGTTGTGTTAAATTGGCGATAGTTAAGCTTACCCGGAGACCCATCAGAAAATACTCCACCATATTAGGCAAATCGATGTTGGTAAAGTAGGGCAACCTTCCGTTATATTATGAAACTTGTCCACTGTCCCTACGAGTCGACCTTTCTGAGTGGTCCATATTGACCCGCTCTTTCCTATTCGCACGCAAATATAAGGAATTAGCTGACCATGTTTACTTTGCATTCAATAGGTATCAAATTTAAATACGAAATGTATCTACAAATATACGGAAGACATACTAACTGAAATATCTTAAAATATGTTTGAAATATGTATATTGTAGCAACCGAGCAAATGAATAACTCGCATTTTAGTTTCCGAGGCGGATATTATTAGTATAATCACGGCTAAGTACCTCAAGTATGAACTTTTAAACGTATTCACTCTCCAACAGTACACAGAATTACAAGCAATAGAAAATGGAACGATTACTGAGCTTTTTACGTTGATCCTTGCGTTGTTGATTTCAGTCAATGCTACTCGAACAGCCTCTCTGCTGGCTTCTGTAGCGGCAAAGACAGTTACCTGTTTCGCAAACTCCATCGCCTCTGCTCGAATATTTGAAATTTCTTTGGCTTGCTTCTTTTCTAGTTCTTCGATAATCCTATTGAATCCCTTTCTGCTGATATAACCCGACTTCTAAGCCTTGCTCTTCGATGTCCGAATTCTACTTGCTCGCCTTCTTGCCATCATTAGCATGTTCTCAGTTTGTTATTTCATCACACGTAGATTTGTGAATCAAATATGACGGAAAATTGAACGACCGAGGAAATCAATAAGGCGCATATTAGGCCTGGAGCGGTTTGAGCCAAGTATAATCTTACAAGCGCCTGTACTTTCTGAAACTCCGATCAAGGCCTTTATTTGACATATGACCATCTCGTATCGATCGTCCGTTCGCCCGTCTATTGTTAAATCTAACTAATATTAATATTGTTTATATTTAAAAGGTATTCAGGTTTTGTTTTGGATACATTTCGAACACAATGTATATGCGCCAATATATATTCAAACGTGTATCATACATATATCCTGCCTATCAAATTTTTCGTCGAAAATATATTACAGTTTACCCCTAAAAAAGCAAGAAGCTGTACGGTATATAAGGTAAAAAGACTAAAAGAGAAATTAGGATGACAACGAATGTACTGGTACTAAAAGTTGTTACAATATAAATATACTAGAATATTATGTTGCAAACTAGTAGATTAAATTGTACGTGCAAATATGATGAATAATCGGCGTACAGTATATTAAAAAATTTAGAAATAATTTACTTCTAATCATTCACATTTATTTCACCGTGAAATCTTATTAGTTTATCTTCATAATTACTGGTACATTTAATTTTATATACGAGTTTTGGCATAAATCCCCCCAGTCCGATGCGATGAATTTATCGATTTGTCTGTGTGGAATTAAGCTTTCAACGTGATGCCGTTTATTACCTACATTTTTCTTTTATTTTTTTCGCTACGCACAGTATTCCAATTTAAATTTACCATGAAGCTTAAGCCATGAGAACGAGAGTGAATCGTATTGGTCTAAAGTGACTATCCGTCTGTCGATGGTCTGTATACTATGAGATTGGGAAAATCGTCAGCGATCGTCGAGGATTCCTGAACGTTTTTTTCAGTAGATCGTCTTGTGATCCTTTATAGTATTTTTTTGGTCCATCTCATTTTCTTCTACATCCCTCCATGTGACTCGCCCCTGGTGTCGAGAACTGCATCTGTAAGCCGGGATGCAGCGCAGCCCGGGCAGGAAGTAATAGCTGAGTGATAGAGTCGCGAGAGCGGGGAATTTTTATGGGTAAATCGATGCTGCACGCGCTGCAGAGGAAGTGGAAACGGGAGCTCGAGACAAACTATAGTACGGTATCGTAAAGTGCCAGCAGTACAGGCAATGGCCCTTCAGGGTTGTGTGAAAACCCTGGTTTCCGTCTCCCCGTTGGTTCAATTATGTAAAAAAATCATTCCGAAATTGTTATCGTCATATTACCCCATGGACAACATATGACATCGTATTTGCATTTTTGTAGTAGTAGATATAGTTTTATATGAAATAAATGTAAAAAATTCAAATCTACATTGTAGAGTCGCAGTACTTGAAATAGTCTGAAACACCGAAAAAAGCGATTTCTATATCACTCCGGGAAATACATTAATATATGTGTGTACATGATGGGTTTGTAGTTTTTTAAACCTCTGTAACTCTCGAGCAGCTTGGTCAAGCAGGGTGAACTGCTTCATTAAATTATTCCATAATTTTGTTTGTACATTTTTCAACCCAGATACTTAATGTATTGATAGTTCTGGGTTGATAAGCTGACGCTTTGAGTACCTAAACACGCGTGCATTTTGTCAAATAAATTGTTTGTTGAACTCATTAATAATATAGAGACGCAGAAAAAAGTTCTGCATCTCTATAAATTAATATTTATAGATACGAATATTTGATAGGATATTTGTTGAATAACAAAAGCCTATTCGGACTTCTCTATCACCATGTCTATTTCGATTTTAACTGCACTTTTAGTTCTATTTTAACAGCACTACCATGGTGGTTATCAGTAATCTTCTGCGTGACGTTTGAGGCAGCCATTGACATTTTCGGTGTTTAATTTTGTTTGTCCACAGGGACCAAGCTTGTCAGGAGCTTATTTTGAACACAGTATGCACCTGAAACTGTAAGATTCATTGACGAAGATTCTTCGGGAGTCAATTCGGAAGTCATTTCCTTCTCCTCAACGATGGCTCTCTGCAGCAAGCAATCGTACATAGCAGCATATACGCAATGAAATGTGGTAGGAACAGCAGAATCACACGTTGGTAAAAGTACAAGTCCGATATCCATGGCTCAGCGAAATAGAATCAGTTATCAGCGCCATAAGAATGGCGATCATCGAATGCCCATATCGATTCCCTCCCAGCGAAGGTAAAGTTGCTCCCACGTAGTTTTAGAAAAGTGGATTATATTGGACGTGTCATTTTTTAAAGTTGAGACATTTGACGAACTTTATAATTGAATGATATCAACATTTAAATACCTTACATGTGAATATTTACACTTCTTGTGGTGTAGTGAAATGGCGATGTACCATTTTTGGATCTGAAAATTCAGCAAGGGATATTTACGGTTTACACCTGTATAAACGATCAAACGCACCTTCAAACGCTGTGCTGATAAACGAAGCGGACTTTATATACCGGGAACAATGCACACATTGCAATTGAATTTTGGAACCCAGTCGCCAAAGGCTTGTTTTACTCAAAGAAAAACTTCGTTTTTACAATTTTTGAAAACAACAGGCACTCTGATTGCAGTGGAAACAATGTGAAAATTCAATATGCAATAACCATGTTGTATTTCAAGCGGGATTTCCATGTCGCCAGTTTTTCGAAATTTCGTACTTGTTATATTTTCACTCGTTTCCCAGTTGATTGTCTCGAAATTTTATTTATTTTGTCACTGAAATCCAACAAGTACTTATCTTTTTATCGTAATAATTTTGTGTTTACTTCGTTTGAAGTTGAGACGGAACTGAATTCAGCACAGTATGAAACAATATTCGAGCAGATAAAAAATGAACAACGAAGCATTCAATAGAGTGGTCGTAAATATTTAAAAGAAGTGGTTTACCATCATACTATTTCGGAACAATAGAGATGTGTCGTACCTTTTCAGACAGAGTGTGTTGCTGCGTTTCCTTCTTATCGAAGCACTGACACTATCGACAAGCTTACTTCTCATGATTTCTATAACTCAACGAATTTTATGACCATCATTAAACGGTTTTTACAGGTATATTCGGAAAGGTTTTCAGAATAATAGAATAAAATAAATAAAATAGATTTAAAAAATGCTGGACAACAATGCTGCCTGAAAAAATTGGAGCAAAAATTTAATAAATGTTTTGCCACAAGTATGAAATTTTAAATGCATTAGTTCGTTCTTAAAGAAATTTTTTCTGAATCCAAAGAGATATATCACTGGTGATACAGCCTGCTTCAAAAGGTTAATTCAGAAAAATGTAATTTGATATTTTTCTTCTATACATTATGTGACTCAAATAACCGCGAATCCCGATCTGAATTCAATTCCTTTTGGTGTCAATGGACACTTAAACAGTAATTAGTAATATCATTTGTTGAAAACGAGAGGACAAATTCAATTTGTCAATGACAGTAAATAAATATTGCAATTTCATGCAAAAAATTATAAAATTGAGTAATCGTGAATTTATATATGTATTTCAAATTCAACGTAGAGTATAGTATTTTGCGCTCGCTCTATTCAAGTCAATTGCCAATAGCAGGATGTTTTCTTCGATGTACTACTCGTACAATTTGTGTACCATTTGTGTAAATAGATACAGCAAACCTGTTATCATCAATGCATGTAATGCTACGAACTATTTAATTACTTAATGATTTCAAATCCTACAGGGACAGCCGTGGCTGAATGGTTTAATCACTGGCTCACACACAGTGAGGTTGCTCGGACAAGTGCCGATGGAAATTCCGTGTGCCTTGCACGATCCCGGTGGTAGGAACCAACCCAAACAATAATAGAGCCAAAGGGAAGGGTTGGCGACTGGGTGTGGTACAGCAAAAAGACTTGAAGACTAGCGGTATTCGATTTTCGAAACTGACGTCTTCCAAGTGAATACAACGGATGAAGACGTAACTTCGGAAATAGGACGTAAGCAGTACGAGTGTTACCGTACGTTTGAGGCAGACGGCTACCGCGGCACGACGAACAGCAAGTAAGGCAAGAGCCAGGTAAGAAAGAACTATACAGAAGAGGGTAGAAGCCTGAAACCCCAACGAGATCGATCTAAAAACACAATACCATTATACCGAATGCCATTGTACTGAGGTCTCCGGGGTTGACAGGATATCGGTAAGGACGCAAGCCACTGTTAGTGCGATAAGAGAAATATTGCAAGCTTTATTAACGAATACCGTTCCACCGAATACCGTTCCTATTAAATTTCTATAGTCCTGGACTGAATACGTCCTATATACTCTGCGTATTCTATGCGTGCTATGTGGAGACCTATCAGGTGTACCTTTTTAACTAGACACTGTGGTATTCGGAACATAATACGATAATTTTGCGTTACGGGGAGAGGGGAAGAGCAAGAGCTCGACAAGCTTACATAGAGTACACTTCCAAGAGTAAGAGAAGAGCCAGCAGCTGCATAACAGTATGAAAGGTTTGGCTTTACCAGCGCTGTAGCCGAAGTGTCTTGTGTAGTAGAGATCTGGATTTTGTGCTGTTCACACGATCTTGAACGCTTACACTAATAGTTTAGACATGCCTTGCTGTTTTCGACCGCTGCCATCACCGCCACGTTTGCTACCTCTGTACAACACCGTATTCAGTGACGCTACACTCCCGTTTTATAGCACTAAGGATCCTTTACCGTCGCCGATGACCATTCTTGCTTTTCGGCATTCAGTGAGTGGGCACAGTGAGTAGTAAGTACTTGGTGAAGCGTTGAAGGGGTCGTAATAGGAGGTATCCTTTTTTACGCTTAATTCGCAAGCGGTGACGATATGAGAATTACCATAGATAGTCACTGGTGTGGTAACAAAACCGACCATTGATTCATCTTTGTGCTTAATTTAATGTGGACTTTCGAAGTCCATGTTTTTTGTCCTCCTTTTCTTACCGTTTACGGTGTTTTTGTTTTTTAATTGTCAGTTTTTTGCCGATCAGGAATGATTTTATATGAAAGTATCTAGGCTCCATTTTCTTTATATCACATACGGTATTTTTGAGCGTTTTAAATACGCAGTAAGCCCTGCATTCCTATTTCACTTTCTACTACTTTTTGCATACACGAGAAGACAAAGAAAGTAGGATATTTATATTTTAGGTAGCACCGTTAATTAAAAATTTAATTACGGTAAACAGAAGAATATTTTGCGGTTAGTACATGTGAAGTATGGGACGACAGAATGAAAAAAGACTGAATGAGAAAAAGCATATATACTTTCCAACTGGTTTTTTAAACCGCCTTTTTCGGTTTGAATCAATGGAGTTTATAAAACATACACATTTCTCAAATGTGAGAAACAGTTAAAAACGCAGTATTAGTTAAGTAATCGACATCCTGTTTTTACGAAAGAGTTCTGTAATTAAGCGACGCTACTGCTTCTCTTAATTACAGTACAAAAGATTATCCTTATTACCACACTCGGGGTGCTGAACCATAGACGAATTGGCTTGGTTACTATTGAAGTGCCATTGGTCTAGCGATAACAGGCTTCGAAATTCTTTGGACTTTGGGCTTTAGGGTTTTGAGTTCAACGGGAATTCCGAGAAAAGTCTTTAAGTGAGACATTTTACGTTGTAATTTGCATGACAAAAATTCCGCAATTGACAATGAAGACCAAATCTTAAATCGTTCCTAAATCCCATCTGCAGAATAAACTATTCTTACTCTACCTTAACAGTGTAAGCAATGGTCCGCCATATCGCTATATTTATTTAGTATGAAAAAACAAGACTAATTTACTCACAAATGTTTCGTGTCATAGAACGTCCAAATTTCTCTACCATATTTGGCTTATTGAAATTTTGTTGCTGACTTAAATATTTCAATTCTCTATTTGATGTTTCACGTCGACCAAATTGTTATAAAACTACTGTTCTAATTTTCCATACATATTTTAGTTCCTTTTTTTATGCTCTTAGTTAATCATTTTCATACGAGTTGGTCCTTGTAACTGTGAACTAATCTTGAGTCCGTAGAAGCTCTTTTAGCTGAAAGTTCTCCAAAAAAGAACCCTTAAATGAGGTCCCATAAAAATGTTATTATGAATTTGTAGGATAAGGATTTTTCTTTACAGATGTTGGTGCACGTCTATCAAGAATGAGGATTTGTTGTATTTCTAATCCACAACCTTTGTACTGGTTTACAGAAGTTGTGAAATACAAACTCACACGCCACCGGTAGAATACGTATCCATAGAGAACGAAGCCTCGTTTAGGTGCGTGAACACGCGTTCGGGATGCCTTCGCCGATAAAACCCGAGAGGTTTACACAACCCCTTATTGTTCTCGGACGGTCTCTTTTCAACTGCCTTTCTTGTTTCTCCCACCATTTTCCGAGGTTGGGAAAGGTAATCGCTTCACGTTCTTATCCGAGCTTTACGGCTGAACCCGTTCGTCTAGCTCTTGCAAGGGCAGTCTTTTATGACTTTTAATTTCCGTCTCGCAGACGCGCCAAGCGCTTCTGTTGGGCTGCCTTCGGCATTCGGATGGAACTCGTTTTATAAAGAACGAGCTCCCAACCTCCCTGCCAAGCTTGGGATATCGACGATCCATAGCGATGTTCAGTCGTCGCTTTTCTCTATTTCGAAAATATTTTCCGACCATTATGAAAAAAAAAAAAAAAAACCGGAGAATATCCGAATTTTCAAGATTAAAATCTTGAAAATGAAATGAAAACATTTTAGTTGATAGCCAATTTCAGCTAACTAGCTATCAGCTAAACGTCTCGAAGGTTCGTCTGAAGATGGTATTAGCCTAAAGTTCATTCCGTAAGGTTTGAAACTTTGATAAGTAGGCGCCGATGTGCCAAGTGACGGTGGTTTTAGACGTCCCGTCGGTTGACTTGATTAATCGTTAAGATAAAGACCATCGTTTACCAAAGTAACGCAGGGTAGCCGTATCTAAAATGTGTGAAAATTCAAAGACACTGAAACCATACATAATCCAATCATATCAGCAAGTCGTCTCTCGATTACCAGGCGATTTACCAGACTGCCAGTATCATTGAATTTTCCAATTCGTCGAAGTTTCCTGTATCCGGGCGTACACGTCTATCAATGCAGACAACTCGAATAAGTTAGGTGTCTATGTTAACACGAATCTTCCGTTAATCGAAGCTCGGACAAAAGAGGCTCTACTGTTAAAGTTTTCTTTGTTCATTCTGATCTGAAAAAATCTGGACATTGGGTTTCGTTCAGTTTGCTTCCTTTTCTAACACGTATTTGACATTGGGTCTTTGGTGAAATATCGTCGTATTTTCGACAAGATTATTATTATTGATATTTCCGGTAAAAAACAATGTATAAAATAATATATTTTGCTACGAAAACTATATACGCCGAACATTGTGCAAACATATGTATAATAGTGGGTCTGCTTTTAAACTAGTTCACTGTTTCAGGAGTCAATGGTAACGCCTTATATGCATCAAAGATCCTGTAAGTCGAGGCGTGTTTCCATGGATTTTTTGTAACCTCAGTTTTCTCTAATTTCGCCCTGTCTCATCACAGACTTGAGTTTCTCGATATTGAAAAGATATCGAGGTGAAATATATTTCAATTGGGTTGCTTTCGATGCCACCTTGTTCATCAAAGTTTCAATGCTGCGGGCAGTCGCTCGTTTCCCCGCTATTCTGTACCCTCGCACATCGCGACACCTCCCCTCCGTCTTCCTTCATGACCACTTCTGAATAGTTGATAACCCGGTACTATAATTTGCGAGGCTGGGATTTTCTTTCGGGCCATGTGTTCGTAAGAACTTCGTCTCAGTAGCAACGATAAATTCCTCCATCTTAGCAATGAGTGAAGCCAAATTAGTGTAAAGTTATGGTCGGGTTTGTCTGGGATTCGGTAAATATTCGTTTCAATTTATATTGAATTGTTGCTACTCAATTTTTATTGATCACCTAATAATATATTTTCTATTTTTATACAAATTGAAAAGAAAAATATCGGTGATCACAGCGAAAGGTGGATGACTGGTGTGCAGCACCGATTTATCCCAAATCACATCAGATTGCTTACGGTTCTGCCCGGATGAGATATTGCTTGATCGCGATCTGGATGATGCATTAACAGTTAAGCGGAAAGCGCGTTTCTTTGACAATTTAATGAAGTCGGTGACTGCTCCCAGGTTATATTTTTTAGTTACTTTTCCTTTAGGTGGATGAGGACCTTCCGCTATTGAACTCACTTTTTCCTGATAGCCTGATAGCATATACAATCGTTCCCGAGGAACAATTTTAACCCTAGAACGGTACACTGCGTTAACTCGTTACCCCAGCTTATCTCTAATCGGTGTTTCCGGTACTTAATTGGCAAACAAGGGCGCTGTAAGCTATAATATTAGAGGTGATAAATATTGACTCCTTAAAGTTTCGAAGGTGTAAGGTGTCTTCTTGGTTGATCCCCACCGAACGATGAGCATCTAAAGACAGCGTGAAGTAATGAGTTGAGTTGGTATCATTAACGGAATTTTTTTCTTGAACAAAATATTTTCTTTGAGATTTTACAGCATTTTTCATATTCAGTAATTTTATATCCAATAATAAGAATTTTTGAAATATCTCTATAATTAATTCTTTTTCAAATTTAAAAATAGAATAACCTTTTGTTATCATGTTTACATAAAAAATTATTTTGTAAATCTCAATGACATTCTCGATTTATCAATATTATAGACAAGTGCGAATAGATATAGTCTTGCAAGTAGTGCTGACTTCATAAACAGTACACAGTAAAAAAAAAGTTTGTAGTTTTTACAGCAACCTTACTGTTCGCAAAAATAAAGGAGTTGATGGAATCTTGCCAAGTTTAATGCTAAACATCCTTGATCTTGTGACTTCACTTGTGTAAAAAATGTCAACATCCTTGCCCAATGATTGCAACAGTTCCTAACACTTTCTAACACCCTATTGAACCTTTATTTTTTTACGTAACTAAAGAACTTAATATCTGTTTCTCACCAGAATCAATCCCAACCTGTAAACCGTATTGGACCTTTCCCCAGTCAATTTCTATCTTGATATATGAAGCTCAAATGATCGTACTCATTTTTTCAAGCTTTTTTAAACTTTGTGACGGTACGACCGTCATTAAAAAGAAATTAATGTTGACCATCATGAATTCTTGCATTAGTCAGCGCCCAACATTCATAACCGTAGTGTCGTTTATTTCGCTATTTACAACCAGATAGCCTGTCATTTATGAAAGTGGTAGGATCCATAACTGGTTTTCACAATAATATCAAAACAAATTATATTAGTCAATAATTTATAAAAATCCCGTCACTGATTCGAATCTTATCCAATCAACCCTGATCGTAATTCGGGTAGTAGTGGAAAGAGATTTATTGTCAAGGTTCATCTATACAGTTGAAAAAAGAAAATAAACCTCATTTTTATAATAATAATCCATGTACCTAGTTTCGTTAATGCACCCTTGGCAAAAGGCCATCGGCCCGAATTCTTCAGCCCTATCAGTTCGACTTGTCCGCGAAGTTTCGATTTAAATGTTCAAAAATTGCCACAGTTATCTCTTATGGAGAAGCTAAACGCCTCTCGTCAGTTTTCACACGAACCCTACGCCTAAGATTTCTAGTACGTTGAAATATAATGTTGGTTACCTTCGAGAACTGTTTTCTTCGTGAGGATAAAATTACCTTTCCAATTATAAATTGTAAGTCACAATTCATAATCCATTTTTAGGAGCTACTGTAGCAACTGGTTGTCCCGTCCCTGCATTCGTCATAGTCCCATTTCAGAACGCTTTCATGCATTGTGACTTATTAAATATAAAAATATTTTCAGACGAGCACCAACAGCCTCGGCGTATGGATTTGATTGGTATGTGCATCCATCGATAATCCGCATACGCATCGAACGAGTAATATATAATATTTTAACGACACTGGTCCGCGCGAACTCGCAAGTCAGGTTATCCAAAAATTCGTTTTGGGTAACCTGACCGCCGAAAACCTTTACGTACCCAGTTGGGAACAACAGCCACACAGCGTGAGAATGACTTGAATCTTTGTGTAATCAATTTTGACATATTCGTACATTTGTTGGAAAATAAGTTAAATGAATTGGTATACTTTACGTCGTATTGAAATCTTCTTTTGACGATGATTTTTATTGCTTACCTCGTGTTTAATTCACCTCTCTACGTGTTTCGATGCAGCCCCTAATTTCGTAATATTTCCGTCGAAGTCACATGACCGATAAGTGACGAGTCACGTTCGAGCTTTCCACGACTTGCGCGATAGGTCCATTCGGTAGCGTAGCAACGCGCTACACTCGTATTAACCATTCGAATAATTCTACTCTGAAGACTCGAATCGATTTCCCTCCGAGCAGTCTATTATCCGACACGAATATTGATATTAATTTACCGTTATTCTATCATGACCGAACGATTGATTACGACTACGATGAAAAATTTTGAATTTCTTGAACAACTAGAATAAATGTTTCCGCCTTTCGGTTACCCCTCTTGCCACATGCTCGTTCGGCCCGCAAGAATGCAAGCATCCTATTGGTTGTAGAGCCGGTGGATTATCGAGAAGGCAGTGGTTCCGCACACGTGAAGCTTTGTTCTCGTTCAATCCAGTTGACAGTGTAACGTTTCCCGCGACGCAAAGTTACGCATTGTAATTAAATGTTAAAGTTTATCGAGTGACAAAATGCCAAATTCTCGAGTCAATCGGAACGATAAAAATTCATCGTTTTTGTTTTCAACAACGAAGGTATCAAACATTTCGTGCGCTTTTTGCAGACACCAGTTTTACCTGAGAGGTAAGTCGGGATCCCCTTTGTTCTCTCGGTATGCACCCTATCGGCATTTACAATTATTTCCATGAAGTTCGGTTGCAGTTGGAAATTGAGTATTAGAATATAAATCATTTATTCTCGATTTACGGATTGTAATCGGCAAAATTATGAAAATTTTACGTATTTTATTGTCCTCGATACAAATACTTCTTGGACGTACGAGCGGGACAAAGACGGTCATTCATGATCATGCGGGGGAGGTGGGAGATTGTTTTTGTTTTGATTCCGCCGGCCGCCCCGACCGGCCCATGTTTATATATGTATATATTGACATAAAATGTATATGATATACACATTTTTTTCCACTGAAAATTATCTGACAAATGATAGAAAATAAAATTACTGAGCGCTCTTACGTTTTTGTACTAAATCTTGAATAGTAATGAATAAATTTGAAAAATAATATATATATATATATATTTTTTTTACATATGCACGGATGGTTCAAATTTTGTTTGCAGAGTTACTACACCTGCGAGCACCATTCTTTCCATTACTGCTGAGCTGCGGCCATGCGGCCTGTCATAAGTGTGTACAGATTTATGCCAACGACTCCTGTCCGCTCTGTAACATAGTCTCAAAGTATGAAATATCGCAAAGCAAGTGTGTGCTCCCAGTGAACATTTACGTCACTGGCTTGCTTGCAATAATGACTGCCAATGCTCCTGGAGTTCAGGACCCGGATATATCGTTCTCTCAGTCGCTAAGCACCAAAATAAAAGAGTATTCAACAGAGAGTAGCTTCTGCTCGCAATGCCACATGCAAGCGGCGATAAAAAGTCTGCAGTGCGATGATCTGTTCTGCCACACTTGTGTCGAAAAAGTTTGTAACAATCGTTAGTCGTCGATTGTCAAAGACCCTAACTGCAGACAAAAATTTTTAGAAATGTAAAAACTACGTATTATTCACAGGTTCATGCAAAAATGGAGACTTCACAGCAACACTTCAGAGTTTTACTGACAAACTCCAGCAATGATTGCATCTTCGATACCAAACGCTGCAGCATTCACAACCAAATTTTTGGATGGTATTGCAACGACTGTGAGCATTCAGTCTGTTACAAATGTTCTCAGTGGTTCCACTCAGCACATCAATGCGTGTCTCTAACAGACAAGGTTGGTAACAATTTAAAACAATATTGAAACGAAACAAAAATAAGTAGAATCAAGCACTGTAGAATTTCATGAAATTTAATGTCTGAGGTGAAACCTCTTAAAAATACCTCCATGGTTGGCATTCACTTATACATTGTCTATTCTATTGTTTTAAACTTTTTTCTTATCCGTGCATTGGTGTTTCCAATCGTGAGTTTTTATTTTTTTTTATAAAAAAATATCTTGTTCCTCTAGTTTCTCGAAATTTTGGACCATTGAAACAAAAAATTTTTTCATACATATAAAATAAACTCTGAGAGTCTCACAGGGAATTGAATTTAGTAAAAATATGTAACAGGTTTCAGAGCTTTTTGAGATTTGAATGTTTTTCTTAAATTGACATGAAGCTTCATACTTTAGGAATCTCAAATGTTTCCAATTTTTTAAAGAATGAATTTTTACCTGGATTGAGTCGTGGCCCAATAAGTAACCATTTTTGGTTTTCTTTTTTTATGTATGAGAATTTATGTATTATCTATATTATATAAATTGAGAATTTATTTTAAAAAAAGTTCTGTGTAGTATCCAGAAAAATTTCATTACTTAAAAACCTTCTACATATACAAAATAAACTTCGAGAATCTTGAACGGCCAAAATGGAATTGGACTCCAGTCTGAAAAAGGCGTTCAGAGCTTTTTGAGAACTAAAATCTTTTTAAACATTGATAGACGGTTGAAAGCATTTCGAATTATTGATTGCAAATGTTTATAACCCTTCTGAATCTCCAATTTTTGCCACATTTTTATTTATTCTTTATCAGAGTTGGCCAGAGCTTGAAGTAACAGGTATTTATTTGATTCTTCATCTAGTTTCGTTACTATTTCAAGTACTAAGTACTAGTACATTGTTTACACGCTCACGTTACGGATATTCAATGAGTAGCGTGAATTCTTGTTTCTATTTATATACAATTATCTAAACTTTTCAACATGTTTAATTTTGAAGCGAATTTATTTTAAAAAATGCCATTAAAAGAAAAAAACGAGAAGTGTCCCCCTTTCCGTTTATCTCTTTCCTCAAAACCTTATTTATTTTCTATTTAGTATGTTTGAAAAACGAGGACAGACGAGGAAGTTCGCGTTCAGATTTTTTCAATGCAGTTTTTTTTTGTATTGAAACGGCCTTAAAGCGACGAATTACAAGAATTTCAATAAGCGGTTTTTAAAAATGAATTGCGAATTGCTTTGCGCCTTTTTTTAAGTTCAAATAATTTCAAGTATTTGAGAAATACTATTAATACAAACGGTCCTCGATACAATATACTTTGTTGTTTAAGTTTTTTTGTCGCCTTGCTAAGCTCCGATTTCTGTATAATTTTAACTGTTGATAAAAAACTTGCTCAGCACGAACACATATAAAATAAACTTCGAGAATCGTCGACAATATTGTATTTGATTAATAATTATATTAATCATGCTTTATAGCCATAAAATAAAAATAAAAACATTTCATAATCGTTCTAACTCGAGAAATGGATATCGTAAACTATTGGACACAATCCCGAGCATCGACGAAAATAGATTTTCGGGAAATCTTTAGCCAATATTGCGAAAACCAGTTTTTGGAATATCCAAATGGTCAAATCTCCAGGAATCCGAAAAAAAGTTACGTGACATTATAAGGCTGATGAGTCGCTTTGTCATAATTTTTTTTTGCTCAAAGCTTCCTTTATAAAGAAGCCATGTAAAAATTTAACCATTAAAAAAAATGTAACTTCTATCAAACTTCTCCATTTGAAACCAATAGGTCCTACCTAAAAACTCTCAAGTTACCCAGGAGAGGTAGTTCGGTGAAACTGAGTGTTTTCAGATCAAACATCTGATCTCCTCGGCCGAATATTTAGTAATTTTCACAAATATAGTCGGAATTCGTTAGGATCTCATGGAAAATTCGATCTATGAAATCATTCATTATCTCCTTAAATGAAGTCACTCTCGACTGATTTTGATTTCGATAATGTCAATAATATTACGAATGGATCTAAGGTTTATTTGTTGCTTTATTTTATTTTATTACAGAACAATGAATACATGGACGACTTTATGAAGGCCTCCAAGAAGCTCGCCGAGACGCTGCAGCAGATTCGTCAAACGCAAAAGGTAGGAGCTTAATGTTTTTCTATCGTGTTCATAAATAAAAACTTAAAATAAGCCTAAATGAAAATGAATAAATAATTATTTATCCGCCAATGTTATCAATAAGATACGTAAAAATGATTAGGTACGCAAAAGAAACTGTCTTTTACCCACCGCTACTCAAATTTTCGCTAAACATTTAGTCTTCATTGTCTTGCTTTCATTTCATTTGACGTTGATGTTCGTCGAGAGCGTTTCCATAACGACCGTTCGAACACAATAATTTGTTATTGATATGAATGATGAATCCTACGACAAACGTTAATGAATTACCCTACACCATGAATTATTCCATTTTTTTCAGTTGATGATTTACTTAAACACGTCCTTTTTGTAGATGACAGCCGATATGTTAATCGTATCTTTAGCGAATAGCGCCGTTGCAACTTTTATTATTTGTCGGAATTCATAAATAATTACACAAGACAAACATGACTAGAGCAAGAAAGAAAGCTAGTTATAAACAATTCGGAGATTCGTTTATAAGCGTGCGCACTTTCTTTTTCAACCCTTTAATTCTACAAGTTTAATTTTAGCATTCGTTAAGGTATAATATGATATTGTAATGGCAACGAAACCCGTACGATTCTGTGTAAATAATTTGGCGATCAACATATATTGCATCGAGTTACTCCTCGTTATCGCGTGGCGGCAGTTTTTCCTGTTTCTTGTTGGCCGCCTGTTGTTTCTTCAATTTTTTTTCCTTCAGCTTAGCTTCCATTTCTTTGAATTTAAGTTCCAAGTACCTATCGACCTCGGGTCCGCTGAAGTCCTCCGGAAACTTAGGCATTATCGGCAAAATATACTTGTACAGACGTTCGTTGAGTACGTATAGTTGAGGGGTCGATTCACATTTAACGTTGAACCACCAGTCACATGTTAGAGCAACTTGACTGAATATCGTTCCGTTTGGACAGAGAAACGACGATTTTCCACCATTCAGATCGCAGTAGTGCCATACCTAGATGGACAAACAGACAAGCGTCAGTAACAAACCATTAAAGAGTTCCGCCATAAAAATGATACATTAAAGTTAGGTCATACAGACTCAGTCTGTTTGGTGGTTTCGTAGGCTATATATGCATATATGAAAATCTAATTTTTTTAAATCCGAAACATTAATAGCAGCGAATGAAGAAGCGGAACCAGCTTGCTATCGATTGAGTTTGTACATCTGCGGTTTTCATACAAACGGGAAAACAGGGAGAACCTAAAACACTCGGAGAATTGCTCCCGGGTCGGGGTCTTCGGGGAATTTCTTTCAGAATTTCTTACATACTGGCTTACGAAAATAATTTATCGTGAAAATTCGGATCCCAAAAATGTTGAAAAATAATTGTTCACTTAAATTTAAAGCGTTTTATTTAAAAATCACTAGCATCATCGAAAAATCGTTCAAGACTCTCCTTCAAACGAGCTTGATCAATCATGTAAAGACGTGAACAACTTTATAATCGTTTTTTTTTGAGATAACGTTACTCGGTTTGAGCCGCCTAGTTTTTGAGTATATGATACGTATCACAAAAAAGTTCTTAAAAGCTTGAACATTTTTTTCACTATACAAGTTATATTTACTCACTGATCCTCCAGTCTCCACACTTTTGTCACTACATATTACTATTTAATAAAAATTACTCTTTTTTTCTACGACCGTTTTTCCCTGGAAACTGTAGGATAACGGTCTGGAAAACGCGAGGGTTAAAGAATTTCCTAGTCAACAGTGCATAACATCCCTGAGATTGGAATTAAGTGATAATATACTGGTCGTTACTAGTTTGGGATATACATATCCCATATGTTTCATAAAAATTGTCTCTTTTAAAGCCGTATTGTCCGAAAGACACAAAAACATAATCATATCTTTTCGATACGGAATATGATGAAAATGTAAGCAGGCGAGAAACGAGTGTTGTTTATGCAGCGGTGGATCATATAAAAGCCAAATCTGAATTTTCCTCTTTCCGACGCACAATCGGATGTCCGTGTTTTGTTTATATTGGAACGCATCGTCCCTTGAAGTCTTTCTGAGCGTTACCTCAACTGTTTTCTCTCTACAATCCAGAAAGACTGTGATTATATGCCAATGGAGTGGAAAGTATATCTGTCCTCATCGAGTTAAATAATTCATTTAGAACGTATGAATCAATCGTACGAGGTTTGAAAAAAACTTCTCAAAGACTTAGAAAAAATAATTCCAAAATACTTTTGTAAGATTCATCAATACCACTTATCGATTACTAACCTGGCAACCGGTTGACGGATCACCGAAGAATCCTTTATACCTTTGTTCTTTGCAATTGAATGCGGTCTCAGGTATCGCGGCGTGGGCTGGATAGTCAACGTTTGGCTTACCCCTTGTCGCACCGTACTCGAGGGTCGTAGGAGGCACGAGTTGCGAGTGGGTTGACACACCGTCCGGTAATTGAAACTTGCTGATAGGTGTTTCCGTTGTCATCGGCAAAACGTATTTTTCCTTTTCATGAATTTCGCCAGTAAGATGTTCGGGAATCTGGTACGCGTGCTCAGATTCTTCATTAATTCTTTCCGGTATTTTTACTGGTCTGTAGGTTTCGATCCTCCCCTCGTCTATGTCTTGAATAAGCGGCCTGTAATATTCTATGACATTGTGGTGTTTTGGATTGTTAACGATTTCAGTGTCGACATTTGGAGGACTATTTGCCTTGACGTTCGTTTCGTAGGAGGCTTCTGGTTTGTATCGGACTGTGTGTTCGCCCGTGACAACGGGTGGAGTGGGTGTAGCTTGAAATCTTGTTTCGGTAACGACTTTAGGTCGCGTATAAACTGGCTGAAAGTCATCCCGACTCGGTACGTGACGATACGGATCATTCGGCACCGCGTAGACCGGCGATCGTGGGAAATCGGACTCTTTCGCTTTATTCAATATACGCAAAATCTCAACCAGCGTGCTTATGCTGCTGTCAACGTTGTCTTTGTTGAGCATTTCGGGCAAACGATTGGTCAGCTGCAAGCTCTGCATAATATCTTGAAGAGTCGTGGCGGAATGTCTTGTCGCATAAATGGGAGAAACCGATGGCAGCAACGGTCCCCTTGAAGTTGATTGGGCCAAAATTCTGGTTGGTTTTTGATGAATTCTCTGTGGTTTTTCTACATTTACGTTTCTTAAAGACTCGTAATCATCCGCGGGGTAACCGTAATCAGAACTACCAACAGGTGATTTATCGCTCGTAGTTCCCGATCCGTAATCCAATAGATAATCTTGCTGCACACTCGGAAGTGGACTATTCTGCGTGGGAGACACATAAGTTCTTTCATAAAGAGGACTGTAGCTTCCCGTTGGCGGTCTATTCTTCACATAGTATCGAATGCCTTTGTGCAAACTCAATGGTGCTGGGCTTGATGCCAATGTATAAACAAGGGGTTGCTGTTGTCCGTCGTATTCCCTGTGCCGACTGGGAACTCGATCATCGCTGTACTCCACCGTGTCATAGTTCAGTTTTTGGTTGTACCTCACGGGTGTAAAGTAATTGGAGTCACCACCAATGTCCTTCGGATCGTACTGCACGGACGGCACGAACTTCCCTTCCTGTTTATGCAGTGTACCGCTAGCCGCATTCGATGCTCTGTGTCTATTTGGTTTCCTTCTTGGATCAATGGGTCTGCCAACTGATACAAGACGTTGCGGTTTTCTTATCAATGGACTCATCGCCGACGGGTTCTCCCTCTCGTAACTTGGTGTCTCTTGCTGCTGCTGAGCAACGTCCAAAACTTGCGGATTTACGTAGTTGTTTGCCACGTAGTACGTCATGTAAGGTATCAGTCGTCTGTATCGTTCCTTAAACTCTGCTAAGTTCATGTTTTCGAATACCGCGTCTGCCTCGTCCTCGTCCTCGATACTCTGGGTTGCGTTGCTTCCAGATTTTGCACCCTGCCATTGCGTGAGAAACACTGAAATCCCAAAAAAAATAATGTCATTCACTTTTTTTCTATCAATAACTGTTATGTGACTTTATACTTTTTAAGTTGGTACGCTATAATGTTGGCTGTCGTAAAAATGTTATCTTTTTCTGTCAATGATTTGAAAATTGTATTTAATAGTCATTATAATTTTGAAGGCTTATCAACACTTTGGGATATTTTGCGTAGATTGCTCGATAAGGTTTTCGAAAATTGTGAAAATATAGTTAAAAAAGAGCAACTAAGTTTCAACACGCAATATTACTAAGTATTAAAGGATAATATATAAAGGATAATAATAATAGTAAAAGTACGCTAGGCCAGATAATTGAAATATATTTGTCTAAAAAAAACCATGTTCATCAAACCAACCGCTCGGAAAAATGAAAAAAAATAAAGAAATGATCCGAAGTAATGGGCACACGACTCCCTCGGGTATTAGTGCTTTCAATTTTTGCTATCTCACAGAAAAAAACTAAAATTATACTACAGTTTGCTCAATAAAAAAAAGTAAAATTTTATACATCGAATTTACACGCATACACATCGTCATACCAGCTAACAACATTTGTCAACGCAATTTTTTATATGAGGAAGACAACAAAAACATGAGGAAGGAATATGCAAATAATTTTGTATCATTTTTCGTTGAACTGATCGTGGATACCTAACTTATTCTACACTCGCTCATATTTGATGCAGACACATGTGCAGGGCATCAAGTACACATTTTCAAAAAATGTACAAATCTTCAAAAACTTTGTATGTTTAGATCCACTTTTGGCAAATTGGATCGCAGATAAAGTTCTTAATTAGCCAAATTAAAACTCAGTAGATAGCTCAGAATGTACCGACATCAAAGCTACCACAGACATTTCTTAAGAATTATAATATCGTGTACATTCTCGAAGGAAGCCTTAATCTTTATGAAAATTGCACACATTTAGACGGTCGACATTATGGACTCTTGTAATACTCTCACATTAAAATGTGAAATTTTATGTTGCACGAACAACTTCCTTTCTGATGAAGCAAATTTAAAAAGTGGACTTTGTTTTTCTTTTAAATTTTATTTTATTTTGAGTAAAATACAATGGAAAGAATTAAATCACAATTTTCTGTTCATTTTTTCACCAAATAATGATTATATTCGACAATACGTGGCCCTCCCATCCATCAACACTCACATACCTACACAAACACTTAGCGACCTCTCAAGGTGCTTGTGGCCATTGACAGACTCTTACAAATACCCATTCAGATACTCCTACTTTTAAATCAATAAGTGCTTCAGTGCTCAAGCCTCCTACAGACCTCCTCCTTATGAATCAATAAGTGCTTAAGTTTCTCTAGCCCTCGATTCTTGATACGGTAACGACAATGAGGATATTTCTTATATATTACAGATAGATATATCTATTTATCTACGTCCTATTTCGTTTCACGAAAATTATGTTTTTGATTGAATTCACCTATTTTAAAAATCAAGTAGATGACCACGAAGCGTATACAGGGTAATTTAGAAAGCTAAAAATTGAAATTTTCATATCGCTTCCTTACAAAAGTTGAAAGATGGAGATTGAAATTTTTATATCACGTTCTCATAATGGTCCTGTTTGCAAAGCTCCTTCTACAAGGGAGTATTTACTATATTTTTGCCTTCCTCGTAGAGGAAGCTGTGTGAATAGAGGGTCATTGTAAGAAAGTGATATAAAAACTTCAACTTTCAACTTTTATAAAGAAGCAATATAAAAATTTCAATTTTTAGCTTTTATGAGGAAGCTATATGAGGTGTTAATCTTTAACTTTTTTCAAAATCGAAGATGTATTCAACGCTCGGGGAAAACTGCTCGATGACTTAGGTTTAGTCCGAAAAAATACACCAACCTTACACTTTTGGGCGAAGTGAACGTGGGATCTGTGCTAACCGCAAAAAATTCATACAATCATGTGTTCCAACATTTCTTTCGAGAATTTTTATTCGAGAAGTTGAAATGACACCGCTTTATCTAATTATTGCAACTCCGCCGTATCCATGATCTTGTGTAATTCTTGCCGTAAAACTCTATAGGCACCTGGATATTAGGTTGTCAAATATCTCCCTTCCACTTTTTTGCTCTTAATTCAATGCATTGCATTGCATGCATTGAATAAAATGCACTGAAAACCGGAAGGGAGATATTTAACAATCTAATATTTTCGGAGTGCCATCAGAAAGCACAGAAATCGCTGTTTAAAAATATGCAAAATCACTAATTCATCGTTACTTCGGAACTATATTCTACGTGTTTTTTTATGCTGATCATGAATATAACACTTATTCCATTCAAAACTAAGTATTCAATTAAGAATATTATCTCTGTAGTAAACTACTAATTTTTCATGACATTTGAAAAATTTAATATCACATAAAATCTAGACGCGTATTTGCGTTTTTAACTGGACAACTAAAAAAATTGCGAGAGCTATAGTGCACATTCTCGAAGAAATTGCAAATGATGTCCAAAAAACTAAAGATTTTTGGATAGAATTATGACCTAACGTTGGCTATTCATCACACATGATGTGTCGAATTTCAGCTTGATCGGTAAAAGCGTTCCCGAGTTATAGCGGTTCGAAGTTTTCGTGTTCGATGCGCACGCGCTCACACATACACAAGCGCGCGCACGCGCGCGAGCCGTCGGACGTTTTTGGCAAACGCGATTTTCAATATCTTGAAACATTCTGAACACGTTTTCATTGAAACATCGGAAAAATAATTTTTTATCATACAAAGCTTCCTCTATGAGGAACCAAAACTGATAAACAATCGAATCTCGGCGTGAAAATAGGGCCGGAAGAGTGAGTATGATAGCAATCCAAAAACTACAATATTCTAATAGACAGGGAGAACGGTGCAGAAATTCGATCATAATTTCACTCGAGACAGTTTGTTTTGATTGATAATTTTTTTTAGAGTTGTTCGAAAGCTTTGTCCAAATTCAAAGATAAAAGTTTTTGAACTCCGATTCGTTCCTTAAATTTCGCGAACATCGAAAATAAATATTGTGATAAAATCATACAAGCATCGCTTCCGCTATGAGGAAGTTGGAATCGGTAAACGAAATTTTTCATAGAGGAAGCAATGTGCACATTACTTTGCACCTGTTTTTAACTACTTGGCGTCACGTCGCTTCCACGTCTCTTGACCTCTCGGTCGATAGGCAGCCATCCGACATAAATGAAGACTCACGTAGTAACACTTCCTCCGGAATATTCTATTCCCTGGAACCACGAGCAGGTTATATTCGTCTGGGCTGTTAAAGTTCGAGCAAAGTGACCATCACTAACAAAAAAAACGATCGCATTTCCGGGCGCATTTCTTTTTTTGTCCTACGGCATTTTTAACTTTTTTAACTCCATAATTCCTCTCGTTCTCTCACTGGCCGTTGTCATTCGTCTATCATTGTACCGGATCTATATATATCGCCCGTCTGAGCGTTCGTTGCGACAGTGCGTCACATTGTTGCTGGTGAGATAGAGTTAGAACGAACGACCGTTCCAACCGAGAGACCGGGTGGATATAAATCCGTGCCTCAATAGATTCGCCATGAATTTTTATAAACCTATTATTTAGCCCGATGTAACATAGCGCATCGGTGTGCGGGCGGGAAGTGGCGAGGGCTGTGCTGCACAGCCCCTCGTATCTCTGACGGCACTTCAAAGGGATATCGCGTCAGTAGTTGCATCCACAGAGCTGACGGCTACACACACACACACGCGCGCGCACACACACACGAGACAAGAGACACTCGTGAATCGCGGGATGAGAAGGATAGAGGAAGTGTTAACGGACAGGGATATAGTCAAATAACCGACTGGCGAGGCAGACGGATAGGGATGAAACGAGGATGGACTGAGACAGAAAACCCGCCGAGCCCGACCTGGAAATCCAATTCGATTCTGCACGAAATGAGTCCAGAAACTCAGCGCTCGCTTTATTAATCCTGTCAGTGACGAACCGTGATTGAAAAATCCGCAAAGCGCGTGCTCTTCTTTTCCTCCTTTTCGCTTCCTCCACTTTCGTCGTTGGGGTCTCGCGGTTTCTTTCCTCTTCGCTACAAGCAAGAATGACGTCTGGATAGCTTAGTTATGGACGATAAAAAAAGACACAAACAAGAAAATTCTGTAAAAATACTTGTCGCGCTCCTTCGGTACAGTAGTGTGTCATGATACCAGCCTCTGCTGCCGGTGTGGTTGTACTCGTGAGAAGAAAATGTCTCTTGTTTTCCTCGCATTCTTCCCTACCTTCCTTACCCCAACCCCCAAGACTTGAGCTTTGGCTGCAGCGTCCCGTCCTTTATGCACTGTCTCGCTCGCTACGGAGGAGGGCCTTCGCTAATGGGAAGGAAAAGCGTTGTAAAAAAATCGCCTTAGCCTCCTTCCACTTTCATCCGTCGAGCTCCGAGGCGACGAGAAATACCGTATCTATAGATGAAGAATGGGAGAAGGATTTTCCGGAATTTTCCGAACGTTTATGCACACTTTCGGTGCTTGCTCCGCGTCTTTTTCTTGTTCCTCCTCTTTGCTCTATCTTATCGCCTTTTCACTTTCTCTTTTTTCGCGTCCACTACGGAGTTTCTACTCGATATTTTCTTAACCGTTTTACTCTTTAACGATTCATTTTTATTTGAAAGCTCTAGTCTGCTTCAGACTGCGCCTGGACACGAAGATTTTCTTTTCTCATTGTGTGGGATCCTTCGGGTCTTACCCGACGACTCACTCTCCTCATTCTTTAAACATCGTTTCTCCCACCAATTCGCACTCATATATCGAGTTTCAGTCGACTGAAAGTTGTACGAGTTGTACAAAGCTATGAGGAGCGATGGGTGCCTGCGGAGAAAAAGTAGGAATCGACTGTGGGTCGACTCTGGATAGGACGATGGGATTCATCTGGGGGACCGATGGGCACTGTGAAAGTTTTCCCAATTGCTGATGCCCGTCCAATTCGGCAAATTCGACAATCAATCCCGTACGTTTTTTTTACAGATTTCCCCATAGTCATTCCAATTGAATGGAAATCGCACGATATTTTCAACACTTAATCCCATACATTTTCAATTATCAATCCCATAGTGACTTCCACTAATGACGTGAAGTATAGGAGTTTCGGATCGCTGATTCCACACACTTTCCCACAGTGATCCCCATTCTTACGACACGAATCAAATTTTCATCAATCAATCTTATAGGTTTTCGCATGGTTCTCTTTTCCACAAAGGAACTCCAAATCCTTTATGGTATAGCTATAGGAAAACATGTAGGATTAATTGTTGGAAATTGATACAAACAAAACTCAAGTATGTATTTTCCTCCCAAACACTTGTGTACAATGAAAAAAAAAACCATTTCGGAGAAACACGTATTCGGAATATATTGACGTGATGTTGATTGTCAGCCCGACCTTAAGAAACAGATGATGTTAAAGTTTTTTTCTATACTTTAGCTGAGTTGCCCATCACTAATTTTTTAACGCGTCAACGTCGAGGGTTCTTAGTGATACTGACCAATTATATTCTATACATACATTTTCGCTGTCACAAACTTTCCTTCGTTGTATATGCTGTAGTCCATTTTAGTCAAATTATGGAAAAGTAGTACGTTGATAGCATTGATAATCTTTTTTTCTGATGTTTAGAACATTCTAATATTAGATGTTCGACCAAAATCTAGATATTACATCAATCACACCTTTTAATTTATAAACGTTCGAAAAGGTAGACATGCGAAGTGTATGTGTAACCAATCCTCAGATGGATGAGTACGCTTTGATCTTTTCTGTTTATGATGTGAAGCGCTATTACCCATATGAACTCTGCTGTGTACTACGTCGCCCAAAGGCAGAGTGATATTGAGTCGGTCGGTTGCTTTGACCACTTCCCACTTATGAGTGGTGTAAAAGGTTAAGAAAATATTTCCTGATTGGTGGTTACGAGAATGTGTCACGTCCATTTTCAATTGCTATTTTGGTGCATCGATATATTTCGCATTCAAATTTGAATAATTTGAAATTTGTGTTCTCGAGACGTTTCGTTGGGGTCTTTTGGTTATTACAAATGTCAATTGCTTGTGACTTTTTTAATCTCACATATCTGTGTAACTTCAATCCGTGTTTATTCTACATACATTCCGTCAAAAATAAATTTTAGAACAAACGAGTATTTCAAATATTCACCGTTTGGTGGAATAAACAGGTGACGTAACGATCGGAGAAATATGACAATTTTGAAACGCTAATTTTTTGTTATATGAGTATTTACAACGATCAAATTTTGAAATATACGTCGTCCGACACTTGTTTGTTTGAAACTTTGAACCTCACTTTCGTTCCATTTTTTTCGCCTCCTACGAATTCACGTAATATTGATATGGTCCTGCGTTTTTATGATTAAAACCGTTCTTCGACGTATTCTGTCGTCCTCGGGCATATATCTCGAAATGAAATTGCCCTGTTCTCGTTTCCGATTGACGTCAAATCCCACGACCCCTTCATACTCGTGCTTCCCATCTTTCATTCACATACTCTTTCTTTGAATGCTATTTCGCTATACGTACATACGTATATACGAATACATGCAGATTCATACATATATATGAAACAAAAAAGGTTGGGGTGAAAGTGATGGGCATGCTTTCATTCGTGCCGGCTCGTTCGGCGAAAACACGTCGAACGTTCGACACCCAGCCCTTTGTCTCTACCCTGTTCCCAATAAATTACGCGACTTCGTTCACTTGTTACCAGTCATCGGGACATCCGCACGGCCGTGCATATTGTGTCGTGCCTACCCTGTATAATTTCATGTGCTGTATAATATACAGTGTTATTGCGAGCTATCGAGCCCAGGATTCAGTCATTCCGTTCATCATCTCCAGCGTGCTAGAGATTGCTTCCATTAATAAAAACGTGTCCTTTTATGTTTACGATACTGTCTCCCCCGTTCAAGTACTTAAAACGTCTTCTACGTCCAATTTGTGTCGAGGAATAAAAGCCTAAAAGGAGTCCAATATCATTTGGACACTCCTCGCTCTGCTTCTGTTTATTGAATTCCTCCTATATTTTAACACCGGAAATCTCCGTATTCACACAACAGACACGATATTTTTTCGGTTTCCTCTGGGCTTGCGGATTGAATTTTTTCTGCGTACATGTGCGAGTTGAGAGATTACCTCTGTCGAGATTCGATTCCTCTCTATCCCTCCCTCCCTACCGCAGTGTCCGGCGAGCAACGCACCATCCATGCATCAAATAGTACCGACGCTTGGTCGATATATGTCCCTACACTTGTTTTCCAATGCATTTGGTGGACGTATATTTGCTTGATTTGCCATTTTCCTCATCCTCTTTCAATCGCGGCGCCTCGGGCAGTGCATTAAACGCAGCGACCGAGTAACGCATTACTGCACGCAACCCTGCACTGTACCCTATCGGAAATCAGCCAGCCAGCATTAAGTAGATCGATAAGCTTTAATTGTTTCCACGAGAGCTTTCTCCGAGGATGGTGTATCATCATGGTAGCACAGAGATATGTTGCGGAATACGAATAATATACTTCGGAAGATCATCATATTATGGAGCGTATTATGCCCGGTAGCATCCAGTTTATTCGGTACGATATGAAGTCCGGAGAGATAGACGGTAGTGTCGTTCCAAGCAACTAGGAATTATAATTTATTCCGCGGGTTCACAAGTCTTGTGGAAAACGTTAAAAAAAAAGGCTACTAGAGGTAGGATAGCCCGAGGAAAACTGGAATGATGAAGGAAATGTGTGCTGCCGTTTCATGGCCTCGAAAGCAGCATGCGTTTAATTATACGAATTTGTAAAACTTTATAATTTACCTCTCACCCCCTCCGCGACGTGCGAGTTTGCGCTCGGGTGCGGTAGCACTTGTCGTCTGACGAGCAGGTGAGGAGTGTGCCTCGCGCAGATGCTTAAGTTGATGGTTTCTAGGCAGAAAAACATCTCTTCGACTGCGACCTCCTCCTTCATGTAGTGTGCAATTAAAAAGGTGTATCTATCAGCGCGACTTTCCACGATGCAGTGCGGTTTATCGGACCGCGGTTACACGAGATGCTCAGATTACCTCGCACCTAGTTGGATTCGAATCTATGCAACACGGTGCCTTATCCTCATTCCTGTTTGACCCAAGGGTTCTGTAACCGGATACCGCTGGATTGCGGATGTGGAATAAGCTCATAATCGGAGCATGAGGCATCCGATAAAGTAGATGAAACTTCGTATTACGCGACTTGGTACTGACCGTTTTGAGGGAAGTTCCGCAGCAACATCGATAATTTGCTGTAATATCTACTACACAACTCGAATTTCTGGACGGCTTTTCGATGTCATCAATTGAAAGAGATAACTGAAAAAAAGGCTAACGATTCCCCCGGCAACTTATCTTTCCTGTTTATGTAACAACGATTTTATTATTTATTGAATACGTATGAATTTTTTTCAGAATTAATTTAAATAACGTTTTTTTATTAACTGAAAATGCAATTTTCAAAAATTACCCGAGATGCTGAAAAAATGCATACGTATTGAGAAAAATTAACAAATCATCTTCGTTGAAAAAGGCGTTCGGTTTCCGGGTGATTTGTTAAACACTTTTTTTTGGTAATTCCTTATGACACTTTCGAATTATGGTTATCCGAAATCGATATTTTTAGCAGCTTTCATATGCTTAACTTTTTTCGTATTCTATATTCCATTGAAATGTGTTCGCAATTATGCCTCAACTCTCTATGAACTCACGTGAATTTAAGCTGTTCTGTAGTAATAAGTGAAAAAATGAACACTAAATAGTCTGTGTTAAGGTAATTCGAGCGGTACAGTCCCGCCAAACGTGAATTTCACCGAAAATTTCGAGCACTTCTCGATATAATAAAAAAACAAATAATCAATCACATGGGAGATGCTGCAAAGATTGTTTTCGCGAAATAATAATTCCAATTTATTATCACCAAATTGAAAATAAAAATCGTTATTTAATCAACTACGTAATAACTTAACTATAATCCTTCACTTTGTTTTTTTTTTATAAATATGAACTTTTTCAGAATTTTTTGAAATATCTGAAAATCGGGTCATTTCTATGATCAAGCTATGGACAATGTAACTTTCAAAGAGTACAGACAAATCTGGAAAAATTCATAAGTATTTAGATTAATGAATGAATAATTTTTATGATGGAAAACAGGTAATCTCCAAGGTAATTTGTCAAATAAAGATTTTCATCTTCGTTTTCTATTAACAAGTAAGAATTATTCATTTTAAAGAACAATCGTTACGTCACCTCTCATCTACTTCATTGTTATCACAATTTTATCCCATCGAGAAGTTTTCTAAATTGTCTCCAAAACTAAGTTCAGCGGTCCTGTAAGGGCGAAGTACCTTAAGACTTCCACGATGCTGGTCATGATAAAAAAGAACACGCCAATTCTATTATGTTGTTTTCCGAAATTGAAGACCCGGAAATGTGTACACAATTGGAATCAAAATGGATTTAGCGCAGTGATTGATGGATGAAGTTAGGGTGCGTTGTTAGACCGCAATTAAAATATATTCTAAAATCTCACAACTGGTTGATCCGCAACGGGGTAATGTGAGGCTCCTAGTAAAACAAAAGATACACATTACTCGGGATTGTGCGAAAAAATCGTTGATCCTTCACCTAAACTTGATCTTTTGAAGTATTGTTCAAAGCTTAAGGGGATTCTACTAAGTTCCCGCCAATCTACGAGACTGAATCCCTTCTCCTTATTTCTACCTTGACCGTACTTGGGTTTGGCTCCATCCGCTTCTCCATGACGACTTCCTGGTTCCGCGTTAGGTATCGTTCAGTTTAACGTTTCTTCCCAGCTACTGCCGTACCGTAAAGCCTCCGCAATATATGTTTTTGCATTTTATGTGTCTTTTTTTTTGTTTCCGTCGTTTCCTTGCCGTCTTTCTATAGTCGAGTGGTGAGTGTTGTTCCTGCGGGAATTATACAACCATGTGGTGCGGACACGTGATTCGGGTATGAAATCGCTACACGGCTGTGAGTGCATCTCGTTGATGAAACTCCTCCATACTTGGACGGTTTCTCTACGTATCTGTCGTCTATCGTGCCGACCATCGTCGGAAGTGCAAAACATCCAAACAATCGGCTTGGAGCATCACACTTTGTGGATGGACATATTCATGACGGGAGTTAATTATTTTGAAAGACGAAAGTCAGCTCCCCCTCGGTTACAAAAATATGGTTGATCAATAAGGTTGCAGAGGACCACGCATCTTCATCTCATTTATCGGTTCAGCGAACTCTTCCGGCTAATAAAGAACTTTTACTTGCCCCTGCGAAGGGTTGACTAAGTTTCACGCTCTCTGTCAGTAAAAGTCTCTTACTTTCAGCTTTTATGCGCATTTTATACCCAGTTGTCGGCTCCCTGTAAAGCGACTCTTTTCAGCTAGACATTTCCCCCCTCTTTGAACCGATCTTTTTTTTTATTGCATGCTTAGTGAATCACATCTCATGAATTACTAGAGTGAAGGGATACAGATTATTACCTGCTAATAAAAAATCGACACAACTTTAAAAGAAAGAAATTTAAAGGCAAGTTTCCTATTTTCTGCCTACAACTAATTTAAGGAACGATGCTATGCCCATCTGATTTAATACGAATGTGAGTATCGATTTCTCTTCATGTCATGATTTTTCGATCGGAGGCCTCTCAGAAACTGTCTTTATTTTGATCCAATTGGTCTGATTTATATAAGTTAAAAGCAACAATTGTTATTATTGTTGTTATTTTTATTATTGGTGTTTGTGTTCCTAACTTTGGAAATCTCAAAAACCAAATGATAAATAATACTTTAATTTTATTGGTATATTCATGGGTTGTTCCAAAATATCCTAATTGTTCTGCAGCCCATTAATGTCGTTCAAGTCATTCAATGCAAAATGTATCTTTTCGTACCATCTCGAGTTAATATAACTTGGCGTAGGGACTATAAATCGCGTTGAAATTACACATAGCTTTGGATATTTAATTGTACACGCTACGGGATTTCGAATCATTACTGAAAAAACTTATTCTGTGGGGATGGTTTTTTAAAAGTAAGACAGAAGCGCTCGCAGTCGAAATATGTTATCAAACAATCATAGTAAACCAAAACTGAGTGCATCCAGCTTGGTCGATTCCTCGAGCTGCAATGTTGACGGGAACACCGTGCACACTAAATAAAATCCATTTGATGCAAACGGAATCTATTTAGAGGACATGACATTCCACTTGCTGCAAAAAAATCCTCTTACGTCAAATGGGTCTTATTTAATGTGACACGAATTACATCAGGATAACTATATCTCAGCGCGCGACTGCTCACGAAATCCATTTCATGCCCGAAAGGAATCGAATCCGGGTTTCTCGGTGCGCCGCAGTACTGCATTAGTACGCTATTAACTAAATCATCAGACCGATGAATGTTATGAAGTGATCAAACCGACGACTGGCAACAAATGTATGGTCTTTCGAACATCTAATACAATACACTCTTATGGTTTTCGAAATGAAAATGCGTTCAGCTGAAATGTAGCAGCGTACAAAAAAAAATTGCCGGCTTATAGCAGAAAAGGTACATTTTTCCTCCCGCTCTTGAAAAATTGGTCATTTTCCACTCTCTTTACAGGTAGAATTGGGCCTCAGCGTAGTCGGGAAAGATAGTATTTTACACTACAAGAAAAGAAAGTTTGAGATTCCTGCACCGCGCGCCATCTGGACCGAGGTAGGCGAAGCCGAGGACTAGATGGCGCGCAGGGCAGGGCTTTCAAACTTTCTTTCCGTTGAGTATATACTATTTTTCTTACTACCTAGGTCGAAAGTACGTATTTTGATCCCTGGCGTTTCAGGGCAGAAAAAATTAGATTTTCTGCCCTGAAACTAGGGATCAAAATATGTACTTTCGACCGAGGTAGTAAGAAAAAGGTTTTTCGCATAAGAATTGTAGACGAAGTGAAAATGAACAAAATCGGTATTTTCCCATCGAGTAATATAAATTCATTTATCGATTCGTTATTAAGTTTAATATTAAGGACGGCGCGATTTTGCCGAGGTAAAATCAAGGTGAAAAAATAATCACGATGGTGATTGAAGAAAACTTGGGTGAAATTCATGTGTGAAGCAAGTGGTACATTCGTGTTCAGCACAAAATATATGGTAAATGTGTATGGTAAGTGACTTGAAAAGACGATGAACGAAATATTATGATATGACATTTTTATAGTCTGGGTTGTGAAAATTTGCGAATTTCGACTAGAAGAGTGACATCATTGCCTTGTTTAGTGCAACTTTTATGGGGATTGAAGCCCGGTTACAGATATAGTATTGAAATGGAAGACCTTTAGTTAATTTGTTGAAAATCTAGTCCAGTGATTGGATTTTCTACTCGGTTGAGTTTTTTTTTTTTGAGAATTAAAAAAAAAGTCTAATCCGAGTAAACGTGGAGGTAACGATCTTGAATTCCCATTTAAAAATTTTCCGATAAATATGTATTTTGTCTTTGACATGAGTTTCAGGGTTAAATGTCTCTAATATTACACAATTTAGTAATTCGTCTCAATGAGGAAAAATATAAGACTCAAAACGATTGATTATGCAAATTTAAGTTAGCGGTTTTCTACAATAATCTCTACGGTATGTTATGAGTGTTTCCATTATATAAGATGTACACATTTTTAAGTCACGACAAAGGTGGAAAAAAATGTATACTTCGTTTCCCCACTTAGTACATTTTTGCGCATAACTGCCTCTATGAGTGAGTCGAAATCAACCAACGAACGTTCTCGAAGAAAAACTATGCGAAAAAAGTTTCAATGCTATTGCTATTGGCTATTTTTTTAAATGCAGGTTGTTATAATTCCTTTTACGACTTTTTTCTCTCGCTGGCTAGAGAATCCACTCCACGCACCGCGCTGCTTTATTGAACTCGCAACGAAGCCTCCAACCGTTAGACTGTTAAATGTATTGGCGGATTCTCTGCCGCACAAGTGTGGAGTGGCGAGTACTTGCGAATTGGGAAGGAGGAGGAAGAGGACTCAAGTTATGCAGGGAATTTTGATTAAATTGAACAGAACCACATCAGTTCTACCTTTGTAATCGGTATCCATTGAAAAAAAGTATTTGTTGAAAGTATTTAACAACTGGATGTTTATTTCGGAACGCTATTGGAGTAGTCCGTGGCGATTGAGAACAAAATCTTTGCAGGTACATTAAGTCCCATCGCTATTTTGTGAACGTGTGATTTTTAATTTCTGAATATCCTACCATTTTTTCCCGAACTATCTCAACTCCTTCATTATGTCAATACTTATGAATTGTCTTAAATTCGTTTCTGCGTTAAATGTGATGAATGTTTGTACACCGGTAGTCGCAACGTTTTCTCGTTCAGTGCAAATATTCAGATATTCAGATATCGCAGATATTCAGTAAATTCCAGCATAGTTACCAAAAAATTCTCCAATTGGTCTTCCTCGACTTTCTCTGGATTTTCAAAGAACATTAAATCTTCCCAGTTTATCGATCAGTGCAGGAAAGGACAATAGAAAATAACGTAGAATATTGAACACAATTAATATTGACATTAAACTTAATTCACAATATTGAAAAATCCTATATAAAATAATATCACGCCATAAGCATATATTCTGTATATACTTGACAAGTTCACTGAAACTAAAAATGTGTAGATTGTGCAGAATGGAATTACACTAAAAACATCGATTCCGAAAAACGTGGACAGTAGGAAAATCCCTGACTTTTTCAAGTTCCAACAAGTCATTTGATTTTTCCAGGTATTCTGGCTTTGTGACAACCGCGTTTTTGGTCTGATATTAAAAATAAAATAATAGTAAAATAATATTAATTAATTAATATTATAAAATAATAGTAAAATAATATTAATTAATTAATATTATAAAATAATAGTAAAATAATATTAATTAATTAATATTATAAAATAATAGTAAAATAATATTAACTAATTAATATTATAAAATAATAGTAAAATAAAAAACACGCTATTTGTCATCGACATCAACCACAGAACTGGTGACTATCGCATTTCGTTCCCATAGACCACAAACAAGATGTTCTACACGAATTTTATATGGATGGATTCATTGCACACTTAGCCCAGCAGTATAACATCTCTTGTAGGTTTATCAGATAATTTCAACAGTGTTGTTCTATGGTTGTGATACTTTATTGTAGAATATGTCGCTTGTTACTGACGAACCTTGTTCCTTTCACGGGCAGATTTAGGCGGCGCGTTGATTGCATAAAGGTTCATCTTACTACTATCATTTTGTTTTTGGCCAATAACTTGTCAGAGGCCGTCATACATGTGTCGCTATTCGCCACATAGATAAGTAACGCATTTCTCTTGGAGCGAAAGGGCTAACGATTTTATTGATTTCCTGGTACTTGTTAAAAACAGATTGCATGGTTATATATATTTGAATATTATGCAATGAACTGGTACAGCATGGAAGCTACGAGCCAACTTTCCCTGCAACACTCGATATTCACGTATGTGAGCGATGAACTAATGCTGCGGTCGCTGGCCCCGATGTTTTTTTTACGACCCAGCTATTAGAAATCAGCCCCACTAACTGCGATACTCTATAGGACGACTATCACTCAATCAAATATTTTTCAGTAGACTGCAGCTCGAAAATGATAATAAATCATGAAGTTTTCAGTAATGTACATTGAAAACCTTTATTTAAGTACTTTAACAATATGTTAAACACATCAATCAGCGCATGAAATATTCGGGACTTCCGATGCTTCCGTTGAATCTGTGCGTAAAGTCTTCAACAAGTCGACTACTGGCGTTAATTCCGACCCAGACGATATGATCGATGTGTTAAGTAGTACATTTTTTAACCGTCAATATGTGCACAACGAGTAATCTCTAGGTTGGTTATTGATGCACTCGTTTGTAAGTCCGCCAATCGGTAGGCAGTGGTATCCAATTGAAATGTCGCAGTTTCAGTGTGATAAAGACTATTGAGCGTGACGTACGATGGCGACTCTACGTTTGAGGTAAATACTAGTATTCGTGGCAGTGTTCCTATTAGTGACAGGTTTATGCCCCACAACAGATTATTTGGACACTTTGGCGATACTTTCTGTAAAGAAAAGTTATCCATACTATTTATTTTGTTTAATACAACAGTCTGAAAGATTTAGATCATCGACCTCAGGAATACGAATTAGTTTTTTAATTGTGTCTTCGCCTTTACTGTAAGTCAATGCAAACCGTTAACTGTTGATGGCTGAGAACTCTGTCTTATTCTTAAGGGGTTAAGTGGGTTTGAAAATAAAAAAAATCGATTTTTTTGCTTATCTTATAATTCAATATGTTTAGAATATTTTTATAAAGTTTTAAAACGATCTGAGTAATATTCTAAGAGATATAGCCTTCGGAGGTTCTACTCATCAGGCTATGTCAGATTGACCGAGCGTGCCCCGACGCAGGTATATTGAGGCAGCTGCGTAGCTATTGTCCGTTTGTCGTCTTTCTCCCTTGCTTTTCGCTTACCTTTTCCCTCACTTTCACTTTCTATGGTCACATCGTATTAGTTATTTTACTTATTTTAGTACTAAAATTTAGTTGATTATTGCCAGTCGAGCTGCAAGGTTGCTTAAACTTATAGGTATTCGTAGTAAATTTTATCGAGGTTTTGAAAAACTTCGTTGAAAAATGCATAAAGTTACAAGATCTGATCAAGCATCGGGCGCTCAGAGAAAAGATAGACCTAAAACAAGAAAACAATCTTTCAACCCTCAGACTGCACAGGTAGACGAAAAATGTTTTACCAGCACGTCCGCGAAAAAGCTGAGGAGTTAAGACACGTGCCACAGGCCTGTACTCTTGAGTATACCATTATAGACTTTTTTTTTAGTATTTTCAACACTTCCAATTTTTGTGAAGTACGGTAATATAACAAACGAAAATGGACAGGACAAAGTGTGTGATAGTAAAGTTGGTTTTAAGCAGTGTGTGAAATTTCGTCTTGGATCTAAAATTCAGGTGAAATGCGAAAATTGTATGCCGAGAGAAATTTTATCATGTCGAAAAATTGGTAGATCATACGAAATAAATCGCAAGCCAAAATAGCCACGAGTACGCACGAAAGAAGGATGAGCTCTGCATACTTGCAGCAAAAAAAAGCTAACGCTGAGACTCGAGAAGCAAGAGTTCATCATAGACAAGAGCAAAAGGATGCCGTGGATATTGCCACTGCAGCAGGCACTTTATTATGTGGTGCTGGAATCGCTGACTCCATGAAAGTTAAAAAAAAATGTTCACATGTTATTTGAATGTAAACCTTTAATCACGTTTTCCTCGAATCTACGTTTTTGAAATCGGTAGTAACGATTTCTCGAAAACTTATCAACCGATCTCCTTCAAATTTTGCACATTGCAATTTTTTTTTCCTTTGTCCAAGCACGAGCTTTTAGCATCTGCTAACACAAAATTTTTGGTATTTGCATCTCAGATGAATCTGTCATGAATTATCCTGACTACGCCGAGACAGCTTTTTTTTGAGTGGTCACAGGAGACGACGTGTCCACGCTTTAATTTTCAATGAAATTTTAATGAAATTTTCAATAACATTTTTCAATGAAAATTTTACAGACTTCTTATGAAATATATGCCTTTTATATGGTAAATTGATGGAGTGGAATATTCTGTTGGTTAAATTTAAAAAAAAATCGTAAAAATGAACCTGTTTTGAGCCTTTGAAACCCACCTAACCCCTTACTGCTTGTATTATACCGCGTCATAGTTTATTAGCTGTATAAAAATATCGGTATTATGGCTAAACAAACCTTATATTGACAATAGCAAAATATTTTGGCATTATTATTTATCCGAAATATCTATTAGCCCGATTATGATAACAAAAAATGTCTGTAACTCCTATTAGTGGGCAACGGGGAGCCATACGGGGCGAGGGGGGTACGGGCTAAAAAAAATAAAAAGCAAAATAAAATTCAAACATGGGATGCCGTAAAACACATATATATCACTCGCTTAAATTTATAATCACGATAAAACCGAGACAAGCTTGCGTCATAGACAAATGTATATATATCAATAAATCTCTTGATTTGATACGCGGTGGCTATTGATAGGTGTAACGAGTAGCCAATAACGGGTGCAAACCTAATAGGAGCAATCGCATGAAATTATTATTTTAATTATATATTTCAAAGAAAAATTGGTAATTCGTGACATTGGGCGATTTTTGCTATCTTCTCGCATTGTTCATACGGTTGTTAATATGACAACAGAATGTAGTGCGCACACCCTTAATCAGATATTTTTCGAATGAAATTTAAACAAAATTGCTCGTGGAACCTGCGTCTTTGCCGAATCACAACGAAAATAAACCTATTGTCTAATTAGTAGTACAAGATAAAATTCGCAGATCGACAGCTTTAATATTACGATAAAAGATTTCGTTACGAATACCAACCTCTTAAGGGTGTGGCGACCTCGATAACTAGTCGTCAGGGCTAGGAAAACACCCTCATGAAAACGGTATAAATTGAGTTTGCCGCATGATTTTGAAACCTAATGTATTTTAGTGTACAAAGCTTTAATCAAAGATAATTTTTTTCGTTATGCTATTATTTGGCTCCCTTGTCGAGGAATCTTTGTTAGTAACTGAAAATAATCGCGTTAAGATTTCTCTGGTATTAAATCTGGATATCCTAAAGCATACCGCATTCTTTTTTTATTAACCAAATTTTATTACAAGTATGCAAAAATAATTCGAATTGTGTACAAAATTTAAGTTCAGTAACTTGAGAATTAAAGTTGAAAACAACTCCACTACATTGTTATCCTATTGGGTTTCATTCTATCCGCATATTGAACTCATAAAATGTTACTGTATAATGAGCTTGCTGAGTTACAGGTTTTTATTTCTGATTGTAATATGGCAAGTCTAGTTATACGGTTTTCTCAGGAGTGTTTGCTGGTACAGGAGTGTTTGCTGGTACATATATAAATATGTCCATAATCTCGCCAGTGTCGTCAAAAATGGATACTATCACTAAATATACTGAATATTTCAATTTATTATTGTGTACCCAATTCACCATTGTACTCTGTATATAATGGGTCCGGATATTTCGGTTGCCTTAACCCAGATATTTTAATTACTGTAATAGAGGTATTACGAAATACCCACGAAATGCGATCGGTACGCTAATGCATACTCTGCAGTCATTATAATACGTCAGGTCAACATTTAACCAATCAGGGTATCAGCAAACTCTGGTACGGTAACAAATTTGGAATCGTAAGTTTTTAATTATAATTTACTGATGAGTAACCACAACGTCATTCAACTGAGAGGTCCACGCGTTTCGAGCGCATGACAATCGTATTGCATACAAATATACCGCTATGTTCCATAGACCTTTGGCATTGAATTACGTTGACAAGTCTCCCATCAGAACACATTTTCCCGTTTAGGTAAATTCAAGGTAAAAGAATCATCACGAGAATGACTGAAGAATGGATCAGATTTTTCAAATGTTAATTTGTTTATTGCCACAAATACAGATTATCAAATTCCTGAGATTAAAAAAATGTATTATCAATAGTATGACATATTACTTCAGGAGTAAAACAAGTAAGATATTAACGATCAGGATACAGGATAACAATGGTTTGAAGTCCTCTGCACATGACTTCCCATGTGAGAATGTTTATTGATAATTTCTTTTTAAGTCGGCATCAGGATATGCGTACAGGCTATGATGTAGTTTTCTTCAGTAAGAATCAAAAGTGTACAAAAAACGTGAGTCGCGCATAATGTTATGTAATTTTTCGCTCTGAAACTGAATCGGCCAGTCGTTCGGTTAAAAGTCAAATTTGCGGTTGACATTGACAAAAGATGAATTTTTTTTTTAATTTCTCATAAAAGATTTAAATTGAAATTTCCATATATTTTTTCATAATGTTCCTCTAATTGCAAAACTTTCTCTACACGGAAGCAACGGCAAAAACAGAAAATGCTGCCTTATAGAAGAAACTTTACGAATAAAGGAACATTTGAAGTGATATGAAAATCGAGATGTTAACATTTTTTAATGACACGCTCATAAAAATGAACAAGAAACTGGTACTCTTACTCCTAGTGTTCGTTCAACGAATATTATAATCTGATCTTTGAAATTTCCGCAAAAAATCAATCTTAAAGATATAATAAGTGTGGACCCTTTACACACACGCATAACACTGTGTGTGTATGTGTTTCGTATTCGAACCGAATAGTGGGCTGTGTCGACCTTTTATACCTGTTGATCCCGTTTTTCCACCGTGCTTGGCTCATGCAAGAATAATTGGGTACCCGCTTGCTGTTACCTGACCGTTGCCAGCTGATTTAACTATACCCCGCTACAACGCATGCTGTTGCCACTGTCACTACTAAAAGATAAATTCAGAATTATTTTGATTAATTTAGTACCACAGCACCACCATACTGAATGTCGTCTCACGCTCATACTACCCGAAATTTCGTCAGTATTTTAAGATACATTTTTTTTATTGCTGCACTTATCCAAACTGTTTATTAATGAATGTCGTGAAACTCTGACTTGATTATTTGAGGGTCAAGTCGGCAGACCAGCAAATAGGCAGATATATGGAATAGCAATCAAAGGTTGTCGTATACAAGTAAATAACCAAAACAGTATCCAATAAGTGGAAACGGACAGTAAAGCAGACAATTAACTGAGTAGTCTGGCAGACAAGGAATACCGTTTTTCTAGGATTTTTGCTGGAGTCGTAAAGTCGAGGTGAACTTTTCAAAAGTTGAGGAGACCCGTGTATATTGGGGTGGTCCTTATATTGATTTTTTTTTTTTCATTTTTTCAAATGCCATCTTTTATTTTGTGAGATGTAAAACAAAATGCAGTGTGCGAATGATATTCGAATTTAAAGATTATAATTGAAGATTTCGGAAAATATAAATAAAAAATAAAAATGAAAGATCCAAAATTTATCTTCTAGCCACCCTACAATTGCAAAGTATAATAAATTTAAACATTCGGGATATCCTTATAAAATTAAATGATTTTTAAACTGAGTTGTTGAGATTTATAGCAAATAGTTATAACATGTAGATGGCCAAAGACCGCCTCGGAATAGTAACCGAATATTACCAATTCATTTCGAAAGATATCTTTCTTGTAACAAAACGTCTCGCATCGTTGCAAGAATATTCTTCTAGAACTCCTCGCTATTATTGTTCCACAAACGGGTCGCCTACAATAAATCATGGAAAAATAATTTTTGGAGCCAATCGCGCACTCATCACTTTCATAAAAAACATTTTTCACTGTGAAAAACACGCCCGAAACAGAAACGGTGCAAATATCTTTTTTTTTTGAAAACTATTCTGCAAAATTCCACAATGTTCAAATTATCGCTCATTATAGGAAATTCTCATACTGCATTTTACATCTTAATGAAGCAATTACAACACATTTTATCTTTTAGCTCTTTTTTTTAAATTGAAACCTTGAGACATTTATTTACCGACATAACACACGAATATCTCAAAAAAACTTCAGTTACTATTAACGTATATCGGTAAAATTATCAACTCCAATTGAGAATGTGGTGAGTCGTGGAGAAATCGAAGAAACCGGTTTCTGCACCTATATACTTTTGTTTATGGTGGGCCGCGGAAACTCTTAACATCAAACAACAAATTAATGTACAAACGAGCATATCACATCAAACCACGAATCCAGTTTTCTGTATCCGTCTCCGCTTGACGCTAGACATTAAATTCTTTTTCTTCATATCGTTCAACCTTCATAGTGTAATCAAACCGACTTGATATTTAGCGGATCCGGCTAAATTTCGATAGCGGTTTTCCGGCAACACGGCCGTCGGCTGTGTAGTATACACAGTATCAACTGCTTGTTGCATATCGCGCGAAAGGCGCACGCGCCGTCAGTGCGCGTACTGTAGACGGTCGGACACTCGCACTTTCTATTTACCTCCAATATGCATGACGATCGTTTGTTCCTGTCGGAAGTCGCCCAACGCTTCGTATCTCTGACCCACTTGTAGAGGGCGATTTACAAGCGCGTTGCGTTACGGACTGCGTTTATAAATTTATTGCGAATGGCGTCATCGAAAATCGGCATAATTGTGATTCGACCATTTTAATTGTCTACGTTCCTAAATAGAATTCTGTGAATAGTCCGTTTTACAGCATGTGGGACGGTGTGAAGCTGCGAAACGAGTTCACAGGTTGGCAATTCGAGAGACAGTTTTCAGGAACGCGCTGTTTATCATATGGGCCGAAATATTTCCGCTGCAAGTGGACAACCCAATGACTACTTCAGCAGTCCGAGAAGTCGAGTTTACTTCCCGCTAATTTTTGTATCAACTTTATTCCATGTTGCGATCGTACACTTCCAGGTCACGACTGGATAAAAATATCCATATCAATTAAAAATTACCGTCGTCTTGGGATGAATGTGTGTTTCACAACGTATCTAAAAAATATTTAACAATCCGGTTGGTTCCAGGAGAAATGAAAGTGACCAAGTTCCGTCTAGCTTCGAATCATTAATGAGATTTCGTCTGAAGAAAAAAATACCCATCTCAAGTCGCATCCGGGTTTCGGATGGACTAGTATTCGAAACTTTATGTATCGATGGATATTGCTATATCATGCAAATATCACACGTTAATTTACACCGCAAAATGCTAGAACGTGTTTTTTTCACAGTCCAACGGATCGACGGAAACTTAATTTTTTTATGTTGGTTACTGGCAACATATTACGAAAGGAGGATGGTTAAAAAAAAAGATCGTGGTGGTAGGACCTTGCTGTTTAATATATGGAGCTGAGAGTGCGACCAACTTGCAAGATTGTCTTTTGTACAAGATCCTTGTCATCTTTTATATACTAATCAATTATTGATAGTTTACCTGACGCAAAAACATATTTTTTTAATCCTTCGCACGATAGAGTCTTCGGGCTATAATATACAGCAGTTGCCATAATTTAGTTGGTGTATATACGAAGAGAAAGGGTGAAAGTTGTGTGAGTGAAAACGAGTTGAGTTACGAATTGGAGATTATACGTGTTCGTGTCGAGGAACCCCCCACCGCAAACGAATTTATGCAGAAAATATGTTAAACTGCATGAGTTATATATAATTAATATTTAAGTTTCGGAAGTTGCTACATATTTACAAACCTATATTCAGAATACATTGCGAAAATATGTTGTACAATATGTTGGAACTATTACATTTTTTGCCGGAAATACATTTTACGTGTAGAATCTATCTTTCCACATGATAGAATATAAGACGTTAGAACCATGTTAGAACCAATCTGCTCATGTAGTTCCACATAAATGGCTTTCAGGATCTCCATCTGTGCGAATGGTCCAGAACAAGCTCTTCGATAGATTGCGCTTCTAGAACTCTCGTTTTCTTTGCAATAAATTAGAACATCTGAGCAAAGGTAGCTGGTGGTTCTAAGTCATCGATTAGCTGGTCAGATCAGGTTAGAGATACAAGTTCGCATTATCATTCAGACCGCAATTCATCCAGTCGATTGTTTGGAATCTGTTTGTTTTGCTTACAGTGTGTGACCGGTCGATCTATAATTTTCGCCGCGTACTACCACACATATATTAGTCGGACACGCCAAAGTTACATAATTATGTGTAACCACTCGACTGTTTGAACGTGGACCGTTTTATGCATCGTCTGGTTATGTATAAACCAAAACCGACCGGGCGTGAAACGGCAGAAGTTCGGAGAACTCTTGTCGTCGTATGGAATCCCTCACATTTCAAACTCAACAATTTCAGTTGTCACGTCCGAATAAACTTACGTGAAGGACGCAGAGTTGATGGAGCGCAGTCTAACATTTTAGTTACACTACTTTTCTTTGGTTTGCACACATAACTGCATGTCTTATCGTAGACAGCTTGTTCCGTTGAACTCACCGGCCCGTGCACTATGCGATTCATGTATTAACACATATTTACCTGTGATATGTGTGCTGGTTATGATGCATCAAGTTTTCCCTCGTGAGAGTAAACAGAGGCTGCAGCATGAAACATCTTCATCACTAGTAAAGATCGCGAGATGCAGCCAAGAGATCAGTGGTCGATGAATTATGAACAAATTCATACCATATTATAGGTTTGGAGTGTATTGTATCTGCACGTTGTATGCTTACACGTAAGCTAAATCCCGAATCGAATGTGAGTTGGTAAATTAATCTGGGTGACGTTAAACCCGTCCTTAATTTAAGCAGAGTGGTAGCCACTCAATGTCGCAATTAGGTTCTATCTTCGTGTCCTAAATGTGCACATGGAAATAATATAACCCCGCATCAATCGACTATAGCAGCATCAATGCAAGAGGACTTGTGAAATTTACCAATAATTTAGAAGAGTCATATCCAACCTGTCCATGGAATGGTAGATCCTTCAAAATAGTATTCAATTACTTTTCGCTTCCCTGCATTCTCATCATTGCAGGTAAATAGTTTGTCACGAGGGCCGAAGAATATAATACGTTTGCAGATTTTATCTCTATAAAAGTCTCGGTTTACGTCTTCCCCACACACAACGATATAAAAGTGTTGAAGGTTATCTTATTTCATTTCGTGGTAACGGGCCCGTCGTCGTGCGTTGCAGTCCTTGCATCTTCAGTATCACAGAGGCATTCGACGTGACACCTCGTCTAGTCCAGTGGAGAGTACATACGCTCTACCACTAGCCTCGTAGTGGTTTTACCCGTCCAAGCAGAAACTGCGTTTGCAGAATCCTTTACCGAGCGGGATGAAAGGATGGAGGGAAAGTCAGAAAGCACTCCTACTGGGTGTCTCGCGTGTCTGACTCTTCTTCCTTTATCCCGGCGAGTCTCGGGAGCGGTGAGACTCAATACCGTTGACTATCGTTGTACTGTTCGTCGCCGTACTAGTCCCCGTCGTCGTTCCGGAGCCGATACTCGAGAGTCCTGCAAAGACATGTACAGGTCAGCTGTACACGCTGTGTAGCGCACTACATAGATGGCAAATGGTACGAGGAACCAAGGTATACGTATCGGTCTCGTAGTTTCTCGCTCCGTTCTCATCACACTTGTTGGTGTCTTCCTTTCTTGCGTTTCCATTCCTTTCTTCTGCTTTGTTTTCTCACCGTCCTTGTCTACCGATGCAAAAAGTCATTCAGGTTGTTATTATTGGCGGATTCCAAGATTTCATCACTTTTCTTCTCTTAATTAACCGTGCCGTGGCTGTGGTCGAAGTGAAAGGCAGGTAGCGTGTAAGTGAGAGGACAGGCTGCGAATCCCGAACGTGTCGACTCGAACGCCGAAAGTTGATTTTATTGGGGCTTTCGAAAACACTAGACCACGAAGTGCTGTAAGATCTTTTATATATCTCCTGACAGTGTTCCTTTACGATCCCTAAGTTTCTTTGAATTTACGCAAATCCTTCGCCAATTTTTTTCGTAACTCCAGGTCGTTAGTTCATCAGTGATCGACTATTAACATCGTGATAACAGAACGATGGTTCTTATTACAAATGTTTTAAATCTCGCATACGATTATAGATAGTATAAATGCAATCGACTTAGCGTATCAATCTTCCAATGTCCCAGACCGATTCATTGCTGCTTTTACTAAAGCTCGATTGAACGCAAATGAAGTGAGCATTCATGAGAATGATTGAACCTTTATAAATCACATCTCTGTCCCCACCCTAAGGAACTACCGCAACGCCCGACCCCCACTCCGCGACCGTTGGTCCCATTTCAGGCGGTGTGACTTATAAAGCGTTAATGAGATTAATAAACTTCTCGACTACGTGTAATGCGACAAAATTTCGCAAACCTTTTTTTAATCTGCAAAAGTACTATAGTACATTCTCTTCGTCCGCTAATATTGTCTATAGAATAGACTTAGTGCAATGTTGTATAACTTTAGAACAGACCTAGCGTTATCATCCACTATCATTTACTTTGCGATAATTAAACTATAGGTATCGAGATTATTACAGTCGTTATTATAGGGGTTGGGTAGAATGTTTCCCAAGTGGGGTGCTTCCCGATATCACTTCACCCAAGTTCGCAAAGTTTGTATTTACGAAATGCGTAACTGATACCTAGAATCCAATTGGCTCTCCAACCAAAATAGCGGAGCAACACGTTCTTGGTGCTCGAATACTCCGTTCAATGTATTATCGCGTCACTTGACTTTTGTCAATAGATAAAATTAAGGTAGAATATGTAATGTATGTACCGTATCTACCATAATGTACCGTATGTAAATTTGGTATTGCTACTGATAGACTAAACTACTTTTCTACAAATTTTCGTCCTACACCCGGTCAGTTTCAAACACTAATTCATACACATTTTGATTCTACATTTTTTCATCGCTAATTGTATACTATACAACGATAACGCACGATTACACGCAGTTAAGAATACTACACGGTTTCTATATGCACTATTCAATAAGAGAGATTCTACTTGTGCTCATTGCAATTTTACATGATTTTGATTCTACATATTTTTTCGCAATCTGAATAAATATGGCCTAAAGCCAAGGCTAGAAGAAATCGCCTTCAATGCACTCGATGGATTCGACTGCAGAGCTATGTCCGGCACGGGTGTTCAGCCGTCTGCTAGGCTTGAGGTAAAAAGTCCAGTTTATGATTCTTTCAGAACAGCGGCGTAGATTTTCCATCAATTACGAAAGTGCAAGCTTGTCAAACTGAAACTGTTAATACACAAAACCCTCTGAATGAAATTTACGTATTATACAAGTCAAACAATCAAACAATCAAAACAATGCTAGTCTACTGCCGAGGTTTTTGAAACTCTAGATTCACCCATGCCACATATTATAATCCCAACGTAAGAACCGTTTTTGACACGCACGCAGCAATCAGTTACTCCTTTTTTTGACACTTCGCAATGTTAATTGAAACGAACCTGATCCGATTACTTATGTAATGTTGGTATCAAAGTTTAAGTACGAACAATGAAAAATATTCAATAAGTTGAAAGGTATTACAATTTCTTTAGTTTTACAGAAAACTCGAGGGTCGAAAACCGCAGCAAAACGTTAATTACGCGAGGAATTTTTGACTCGGCGAATTTAACGAAACAACCGAACAAAAGTAGAATTTTTTAATTCACATCAATAGAGCGGTTCCTGCAGAATATGGTGGTATGTTTCATGCAGTTGAATAAGTACTTAAGGTTGAAACACACGATTCGGCGTCCGCCAATGAACTAGTCAGCTCCGTCTAGCAAATGTCTTCCGAGCTGACTCTAGTAGAACGCGTACCATTCGTGAAAAAAATTCATTAATAAACATTTAATTCAAAGTCCTATGTGTGCCGCCAAAATAAACAACATTCAACGCTTCTGAATTCTCCAGTAATCTAATTGATTTTTGACGAAAACTGAAAGCAAACTCAAACAGTGTCACAATCTGGGATAGTGTCTCAAACTGCACTGTTCGTGACACAATACTTCCTCACTGTACCTTTCACCTTGCAAACACAAAACGAGCTTGTTCGTTTTTTGTTTGAACACGCTTCGTTTTCATTTCGTAGTTACGATCCTTCTTCATCTGTATACTGGCAGGATGTAATAAAGCCTACCATAAGAGGCAAGCGAAAAGAAAGGCATTAGCTTTTCTTCAAAGAAGAGTAAATGTCTGTTCAAGGAACTTCGTTACGCAGCCTGAGGAGAGCTGATCGCTTCCGCAGAGAGCCCGTGGATCAACGTGTAACAGCTCTCCGTCGATAGGAGCTGCGAATAGTCTGCGGGAATTTGCTGGGCGTGAAAAAGCTCGTACGTCCGAAATATCTTGTTCTCATCCACCAGCTGTTTGCATCGCCGTGAAACCTCGAATAGACTCGTGGTCGCCAAATTACGCGTTATAATGATTCAGAACGAATCGCCTTATTGCTTCGCAGAGGTTGTCGGTGTTTCGCCGAATAGACGCTGAAAACTTTGTCAGCGTCAACGAACGCCAAAACACCGTCGCTGTTTCTCCAACTACAAGGCATCAGAGTGTTCGTCCGTGTTTGAATTTTTAGGAAGATCGCGCTAATCCAAATTTTCGGAAAATTCAGTCGATCCGCATCTCCCGAGGAGAATCGACTTTTTTCATTGTAAGGTAAAAAAAACAGTTTGTGACACCTCTACGCAGCTCTCTCACTTTCAGCGGGTAAAATAATCGGTATAAACAAGCAGGATAAACGAGTATCGTAAGTTTCTGACCTCGCGGTCACTCTCTACCCAATGGCTGTACATAGTGGTAAAATAGTGGTAAAAACCGATCATTCCGCTAAAATGACTCCCAGCACGTATACACAAATTTACAAACTGATTCGTTCAAACGATTCAGCTGATTCGTAAACTATGGTGACTTCAGTCATCATTACGACAACGGGCGCATCCGCGCTCTGAAAGGTCACATTTTTATTTACACAACGCGACTTAATAAACTTTAATTGCTTACAGAAAGAAGAATGTTACGGAATTTTCACACGTGGACAACAATATATTGTCTGTCAGCAATGCTGGTCAGATAATCCATCGCGCAATAATTAGGTTTTTAAATAATTTCGAAAAATAATCGCCATCATCATCTATGTTGAACGAAAATTAACCGATCAATGCGCTCCGAGAATTAAGAGAAACTTCGTCCCATCCACTCGATCTGCAGAGAAAAAGCGGCAGTTGCAAATACGTTTAGAGTATAAAATAACTAAGGTTATTATAACTGCGCTGCAAAGTTTATGTTAGTGGAGTAATTGCGTATCCAATTAATAATTAACGAATTTCTAACTTGTTCTCGTTTCAAGAGGAGTGGTGGATGAGAGTAGGACAGCAGTTGGAGGTTGGTGAGCAAGGGGTGTCTCATCATGCTCTCCCCCCCCCCCCCCCTCATCGTCTTGTCAACGTTTCCCCGTTTTCTGCTCGTTTGTATCCTCGATCCCACAGAATTCTGTGCTACTATGCGACGCCCTCTACTATGACGCGGTACGGCGAGGTAATTAACGTTATGACGGATAAGCTTTGGCCGCGTGTGCCCGTTACGCTAGTTAGTAACTGGATAGTTTCCACTCGTCGCTCTCATCCTTGTCACTCTCTTCGTTGTCGGAACGCACGACAAGACACGGAATAGCGAGGAGACGATAAGTTGGAAAATAGGGTGGGAGCACATTCAATTTCTCCGTCTGCACGTTGAATGAAAGTTGAAAATTTATGGGAAAAATAAATTTGACTGTTATCGTTGTTACTCTACACGAGCTCGATCATCGGGCAATAGGAAGGCTTTCGTTTCTTCAGTGGATTGCATCGGACCGGAATCAACTCAACTCCAACACAATAATTCGATTTGGATTCACGCCGGTTACTTCGTAATCGAAGAGAAAGTATCGCGAATCTCGGTCAAGAGCCAAGACACTGTTTCTCTGCGTCCAGAAAACGGTAGACTTCTGGAGAAATAGCGGACTCTTTTATTTCTTTTTAATCAAAATCCGGAACGTCTTTCTAGCAATGAATTATAATAAATCTTCATCATCATAGATCGTCATTAACAATTAATCCTCATAGTAATAGGTCTTCATTAACAATAAATCTCGATAGTAATAGACCTTCATCAAAAATCAATTTTCATAGTAATAGATCTTCATTAACAATGAATCTTCATAGTCAGATTTTTTTTCTAAACATCTGAACGCATGTTTATTTAGTGAACTGAACAATTACAATAATCATATTCCTTTGCGGAACCCAATCGTCACACAGAGTTCTATTTTTTACCGTTTTGCGCATAGCTTCCTGTATGAAAGACTGTTAAATGATTGCGGTTTGCTTATCGAGAGAAAACTGTACCTATTTGTATGCTAAAAGAGAGAAACATTTGCAACGAAAAATGTCCATCATTTATCGATTTCATATTCATAATCTGCGAATTATGAATATGCAACAGTTTTTACTCATAAATCGTGTGTTTTAGGAATGTTTCGAAATTTGTTGTGATTCAAAATCCCGCAAAATTTTAACCGTTGGATCAATTACCGCTAAATATAATACCGAATTATAAAGCGTGTTAATCTATTAATTCACGAAAATCGAATTCGATGCCCCAATGTTCAGTTGACACACCATTTTCAGTGAAATTCAAATTTCATAGAATATCAAATTTCTATGAAATCTGACCGATTGCATCGATTCCGACGAAAAGCAATCTCAAAGATCGTTGATTTCAATGCTACATTTGTGCGCACGTTTAGTACGATAACCAGAAATTAACAATTAATGCAATATAATCATTATTAATAGCAAGTATAAAATTAGGCTATCACAGATATTTTTCCGACATCGCGAAATCGTAAACAAATTCCAACCGGGATCTTCGTTTAAATTTCACGAGAGACAGGGTGGCTTAATCCACTAGTATATCAAATTTCAATCAGTTATTTCAAATCGTTTTCAATCTACAGCTTCAACCAATGAAAATTCGTAATTTATACGATACACACATACGTTCGGACGTTAACTCTAAATCGTAAGATGTTATCGACGGTTTCTCGGACGCTGACAAGATCTCGACAATTTTTTTTTTTCAACCGGCTTTTCTTCCAGGAAGCATTGATAATGCAATAAAATTTGATTGCGAATCAGTTACGTTTTTAAATAAAGCATTTCTTCTGCGATGAAAGTCGCTTTTCATCAATGAAAAAAGTGCAAAAGGATTTATAGGTCCATTTCTCATTGTTAAACATAATTCACAGAGCAGTCTGGGAGAAAGATTTTTGGTCGATTTTGAGCTCGTTTATAAAGTAAGCTTCGTGAATAATTACACAAATGAAAATAATACGCGCGGATTAGTTCACCGTTCAATATTGGAAAAAAACCGTGTAATCAAGCTGGAACATAGAAAAAAAAAGTTGAAAATTAAAACTTTATATAGCTTCCGCATAAGACTTAAAAAAAAGTGTCATATCCCTTCCTTACAGAAGTTGCGAATTGATTTATTCATATTGTCCTCTCACAAAAGTTGAAAATTGAAATTATCATATTACTTTCTCAGGAAGCATTGTATGCACTTTTTTCTTTCTCGCAAAATAACCTTCGCGAATAAAGGAACATTATAGGATGTGTTTGATCCGCATGACAGTACGAGTCCCTATTCATTAGAGATAATAATCAGAAGAAAAAAACTTCTTCCCTGTGTTATTCTTATAGGAAATCGAAAAATGCAATGCGGACAAATTCAATTTAAAAATTAAGGGCTCATATTTTCATGGATTATTTTTTACTTATTTTATACTTATTTTGGCACCTAAACAAAAGTTTTAAGCTAGGTTCCGAGGAAAGAACATTTTTTTTTTTGTTAAATGCCCTAATATACATACACTTCTTTGAATTCAGAGAAAATGCATGAACAACCAATCGATGCATTTCAAATTTTATGATCGCGAAAAAATTATTTTTGATTCAAAGCGTTGAACGTAAAACGCAAATTGACCCATAGCGCGCGATGTGTGCACATTTTTTCGAAGAGCACCTTCCATGATCCCCTTCTCAAAACATTTTGAAGAGGCGGGGTTTTGAAATGCGGTGGCTCACGAAGAGGTTCGAAGGGTACCGACCGAAAATATACAGTGCTGTCCCACCGAAATGTAGTCCTATTGTTCGGAAATCAGTAATCTCTAAGAACTAGTTCTTCACTAATTTCTTACAACTTTTAATCATATCATAGAACACTTACCATGCGAAGTAAATGATTTTGCCGCTTACCTCGTACAGTCTTGTTAAACTTCGGTAATTCAAATTTGTAACGACGGGGATGATCCACCAGTGTTGGGCTGTGCTCTACGCAGTTACCGATAACTGGTCTATGCGTTGTTCATCTCGTGCGATAGCAACAGCGGTTGAAATGTCTTCATTCTACCTCAGCGATGTTATAAAGTATTGGCTATATACATAGTAACCCATAGGAATGGTTTCCTTCCCTAATTCTCCTGTAGCTTCTCTACGTCATCCGCTTTACGAAGCTCTCTGTTGCCAATTAATAATATCAACATTCCGGGTTAGCGAACGAGACCCTAATTAGTATCTCCGTCGTGGCAGAGTAGCCAACACAATTGGCTGCGCTGGTGCTCGTCCTCAACCTCACCCCCTGGTATTCTGCTGAATGCATTATTATTGTCCTCGACGTACTTGGCGGACTACGGCGATGAGTATGTGACAATGTATGTGCGATACGCGCTACTCTGTTCCATGAACGGTTTTACTTCTAACAACTCTTAATTCTATACAACAGCGAGAAACAACGTATTATGCTGTACAATTATTAGATTAATGATTAGGTTCGCTGAAACACATTCTTATTTATATTAAAATTGACTTCGTTCATTGACCCGAAAATGGGTTTGTAGGTTCATTTTCACAACCCACTTACGGAGTGAAAAAACGGTGATGATTTAACACCGTTGTTACACTGACATGTGATCCTTCTATGTCATCTGTTAGGTGTACAACTTTGCTTTCGCTATTTCCTTTCGAATGATCGCTTTAAAGGATGACCAGTTTTTCAACGCGGGATTCGTACGCTGCCCGAAAGATGGGAGAGTGTATTGGCCAGCGATGGAAATACTTAGAATCATAAATGTGTAACTAGTTTTTTGCAATAGACCCTTGAATTTCCTAAACAAACGGCAAAAACGAACTTGTACTCCTAATACTTTGGTGTTAAATCAGTGTTCAAACACGGTGAAATACATATGGTGTTAAATCAGTGGTATTCACAGAACCAACATTACTGTGTTCAGCAAGATCGAACTTTACTCCTCAGTAAGTAAAATCAGTTTGAGAATATGCAAAAGACTATGAAGCGCGAAAAAGACATACGCTAAGAACGTGTTTCAGTTGCGATTAATGCTTGGAATAGATATAATGGCCTTAATATAATTAATCGTATCTAATAATTCTCGAACATAATATTTACATAGAAAGTCGTGATAGTTATGAATAAAAAAAGAGTACTGAAAAAAGGCTACGGTCACGAATAACTATGGTGACGAAAAATTCCTCAAGTAAACTTTCATTTTCCTTTAATATTTGGGCAATTTGGAGGTCGCAGATTCCGGAAATGAGATTCAAATTTTGAATATCTCAAATCCGAAATGAGAAATTTACGCAAGTCGCTGAAAAATCGCCGGTACCGAGTGAAGCTATCGGTCACTGCGTATTTCATACTCTCAAATATAGATTTGAGAATTCGAGTTGTAATTATATGTACTTCTTCGTAGAGATGTTATCAACATCCAATTGTGTTGATGTCTAAGAAGACAAAAAACTATTGAGTGACATTACGGTTCATAGCACCTCTTGTTGTTGGGCTTTATTAGAGTACACTGCGATGGGGGTTTACCATATGTCGGTGTATTTTCCCGTACAAAACGGTGTTAAAATCAACACTTTTTACATCGCAGATTAATAACAGTGTACGACCACTAATAAAAGCGTCTACCTTACCACGAATAGTGGAATTGTGAAATTTCGGTAACACTGTAGCGTCAAGCTCTGTTTCCAGTATATCATAACAAATTATGCGTTTTAAATTATACACGCCGGAAGATTGGAATTTCCAACTGAAAAGCGTAATAAAGTGCTTGTGCACCTCGGAACTCAATTTAATAAAACAGTCTTTTAATCTCCGGTAATGAGGGAATAGGAAAAGAGTACGGTGAAAGCTGTGTATTGTCCCGGAAATCAATGGGGTGGTTAGACAGAAACAATTATCACTGGCACGTTAAGTGTGTTGGTATCGAATCTTGTTGCGTAAAGGGCAGAATGGTTGCGCATGCACTCGACCTTTGCAACCCATACACGCGGTCGAGTGCCCGAGGATTCGATGTCAGGGACGCAGTAAAATGATGCTAATTATTTTTCTCGTTTGGTTGCGTGGTTGTGCGCAGTAAACGTACAGTTCCCTCCGCTTTAGCCGTTCCTACCTCACATATCGTCACACCCTATTCCACTGTAGTCCTGTACAGTCGTAGAGACGTCAAACCATCCGTGTTAAATATTTATTCTTTTTTCTCTGCCCTTTTTATTCTTTGCTAATAAAATAATCATATCAGGAAAAAGAAGTTCTCTCAAACCACATTTTCTTTTTGATTCCCGAGTACTTTTTTTGTTTATTACGACGTTCTGCCTTAAGGTCGAGTTATTTTCGTTTATTCGTTCATCGAAAAACGGTTTTGACCGTAAAGACCCGTAGTAGAATTTTCCTACCCAAGAATCAGAAAATTTGACGTTTGGTTTCAGACGAATAAACATGATCATTTTTCGAAGTTCTCGCTCTCGTCGAATGCCGGTGCATGCGCTTCGTCGCTTCTTCGGTTGAATCTTACTCGTCTTCTTTTCCGTAGTTGTGTCTCGTTAAGAGTTTTCTCGAATGAATTTAGTAGCAGCCCCGCCGGCATGCAGAAAACGAGAAAAGGTCTCGTCCAAGTTAACAATCGTGCTCGTCCTTATCCGAGCGTTCATTCTAGTATCGTGGAATCTTCATTCGCGCGCGAAAAACGGTCTCGTACCTCTTCTATTGAGCGCTCTCGTTTTCTTCCGATGTTTGCGTAGCAGAGTGTAAGGGGCACAGCAGAGCGCGAACAGTCAAGTATATATATTCTATAATACATCAGAGTTCTCCTGCGTCTGCTTCATTCCTTGCGTCAGAGAAATTTTCAATTATTGCCGTCGCTTGATTTTCGCCGCGTTCCTTAAATAGGTACCACCTTCTCTCGTTCTTCCACCTCGAACGATTTCTTGTATCCATTCTACATCTTTGCACGTTGTGACTATTCGTCTCTTCACTTCCAGCTCTGGTTCCTTATTTTTTTTTCTGTTTTTATTCAGGACGACTTTTCCCAGAATTTGACGGAAGACGAAAAGTCTTCCGAAGAAAGAACTCGATCGCGGTATAAAGAGAGTTGTGTTCACTCGAATTTTGACTGCATATCGTGCACGGAAACTTTTCTCCCGTTTTTCGCGTAATGTATTATCAAAATAATGTTCACATGTTATCAGACCTTTCGGAAATTTATTCGGGATTATGTTGAAGATGCGTGCATAAAACTCCGAGGCAGATCACGGGTTTCAACTGAGGGGATACTTGTATGTCTGCTGTGTTTCGTAAGAGCGTAGTGAAATGAGAATTCTGTTCACGGAACACTAACACACCTGTATTTCTATCAGGCATGACTCTGTGCAATCACAATTTCTCCAGAATGCAAGCGATTACAAATAAACTTCGTGGGATTCCTTGGTTCGTTGATATTTGTTTTTTTTTTATCTGATGGTTTTGACCGTATTAATCGAACCAATAATTACTGGAATATGTAGCCTGTATATTATTTATTTAAAGATGATTCGGATCACGATGTGCCGCGTAATATTGATACATTTGTTAGTGGTTTATTGACAGAGAATATTCATTTTTGCTTTCAAGTGGATATCTAAATTATGTATCGTATTTGCTACAGTATGAATAATTCATCACAGATAATATAGCGAATCTCCAAATGAAGCACGTAAGGCGGAAGTGTGAACAGTTTTTAAGGCCGTTTGATATCATGTTCCGCATTACTTTATAAGGGTTCTACGATAAAGCAAACGGAAATTGCTCGTGGATTGTTAAAACCTTTATTCGGCTAAGAAACTTTTGATATTCGAATAAATTTATTTCCTCTTCAGGTTATTTCCTTTACATTTCCTATCTGAATTTTGAAAGGCAATTTATATAAGATTTACGATAGACAGAAAAGTAAATACGTTACGTCCAGACCGGCAAATTTTGCGTTCACTCGGTCGATAAATGGATGGTCTCATTTTTGGGTCAAGGTGTTAGCTCTGTAATCAAGGACGGAGACCTTGGCGTACTGCCGTGGATTCATTTTTAAAGGATGAGCGAACAGAGGTATTGAGCCTCTGGGAGATTGTCAGAAGACCAGAAATGTATGTACGATGATGTTAAACGTTTTTTGGTTAAAACTTACTCAAGGTTTAATATTCCCCGATGTAGGAATAGTTACAAAGTTGTTATTAACAAATTAATGATAAGCCATAACTGCTCGCTATACATATAATTGGATGGTTCACGGATACATGTGCGCGGATGCGTGTGCGTGCACATATATCCCGTACAAGGGGTTCCCCCTTCTATGGGACGTACAAGAGGTACGGGACGGGATGTAGATGAACCCATCTATTCGGCCAGTCCATCCGATCCATCTATCCGTATTGATTCTTCTGGTACTTTAAGAAGAACTTCAACGAGGGACTCACAAATTCATTATAAGTCGAAATATTTTATATCCTAAGTACACATGGTATTTCGTACTTTGAGTAGTCCCGAATATTTTGGCCAGGTATGAATCACATTCAACTTGGTCAATCAATGCAGATGTGTGATGTGCCTCGAGCGATGTTGAAATGTTTATTTTACAGTACTAGTGACTGTTAGAATCATCAATCGGTAGCTCTCAATACCCATTATATTTGCCAAACTACTTGCCGCTTATAAAATGAAAACGAGAACTTTTTGAAGGAATTTATTTATTCTATTAACGCGGTGTACGATCTTTTTTTCTCTGCATTTTATCGAAAAAATGTCCTTTGTTATTTAGCTATTGCTGCACCCACTTACGCGTAATGATGCTTAACCCCTTCATTGTCAAAGACTTGGTATGGACCCTATCGTAGAGGGAAATACGTTTCTCTGACCGTGAAGGGCTTAAGGGGAGTCTGAACTCCTCGGCCGATCGTACTGACAGAATCCCCATGGTGCTGTTTTTTTGACAGCCAAGCAACCGCTGCCTCGATTTGAACTCCTCCTGAGATAAAATGCAATGGTCGGCTCCGACGATGTTGAAACATTTGCGTTCGAAACAAAATATGATTATCACTTGGAAAAAGTTAATGTAATTAAGATTCTTGGTGACTGTCCCGGTAATAAACTTACGGTTAATTTAATCGAGCGTCTTGACCATCCGGGTCTAATAAACAATATTTTTAAAAACTCAGATAATCTATTTTAGATCCTGTCCGAGATTAAGAAGGAATAGACAACCTCTAAAGGTTCTTTGATCCCTCATAACTTTGATACGTTTTAATGAGGTCGGAAATGCAACTCTCATGAATTTTATATGCATATAGTTTGTACCTAAAATGTAGTAGGTGGTCACTGGGGTATGGTTGCTCCAAGTAATAAATAGGGCATAGTCAATGGTTAAAAAGATAGCACTTTTGAAAATAAGATCGTTTGGTATCTCCAAAACTATACGGGAAGGATTTAATATCTCGAAAGACATTGAATCGCAAGTCTGGAATCAGGCCGGACCTCTGGTGCAACAGGTAAACCCCAACGATGGATGACGTGGGCCAAATGCCAGCAACCACCATTGCCATTATGCATAATTACCCTGGGTGCGGCTTCTCACTGTCGAGCTTCCGACTGGAGTTTACTTGCTCGCTCGGAACGCTGCTCCAGACACACGCAAAACAGCCCTCGGGGTCCCAGAAGTGTCCTAATCTCCGCTGCCAATTAATTTTCGCTTGGCAACGGCAACAGCACTCACTTCATTTTACCCATTTCCGTTGAAAACACTGAGCGAGCAAGAGAGATAGCTCTGTGAACTTAGCACCCGACTTGAAAAAATTAATTTTTTTTTCGGTGATTATTAAAGAGTTTCGTATGTAGTTGATTGTAGTTTTAAGTTTTTCATTTGTAGTAACTTAAAAAAAAAGTTATAGGACTTCGCAAAAAACCGATCCCCCGATTTTGAAAATTTTTAAATCTCGTGGTTGATTTCGATGAAGAATCGTTTGTAGTTGATTGTAGTGAAGGAATTTCCCTTTGTACTAACGAGGAAACATTTTTACAATTTTTTTAATTTTTTTTTTCGGGCATTTAATATATTGCAATTATATTCCCAACAATCAACTGTATTCATTTGTAGCAACGAGTACATCTTGTTCAGATTCTAGAAAAGTTACAGGGAGGAAACATGGTCAAAGTTCTAGCCGCAGGTACACTTGTAGTCGTTTGTAGTACCGTTTATTTCATTTGTAGTACCTCGGAAATTAACGAAAAATGATTATTTCTCGAGCTTGAGCTCCAAAATCGTTTGTAGTTGTTTGTAGTACCGTTTATTTTTCTCGGATAATACAGAAAACATACACAATCCACGAATTACGCAACGCCCAAGCATTATTGCTTTCTCCGATTTATCCGAGTTCCCCGTATTATACACATCGATTAACCGGAAGTGTTCCGATGTATGTTTGATGCCTCGATAACATAAAATTTCGCTTATTTAGCCAATTAAATTTGTGAGAAATTCTTTTGCAATCGAAGTGAAAGTAACGCGTTAAAGATATCACTGTGTACCAATTTTTGTTTTAGAATCTTGCGAATGGAATCCGATAGAATTTACGAAAAAATAGTAACTTTACGGAATAGTCAAAAAATCATTGGCGAATTTTTTCAAAGTGCCACGACTATATAATTTCATCATATTTACATCCCGACTACTACTACTAACGCTACACAAAAACATCTCTCTGGAACAACTGTAACATATTGGTACTCTGTCAAAGTTTCTACCGGCAAATTAAAAAAAATTGTACCGTAAAGCTACCGCTCAGTCTTGTTTTCTGGTAGTTTCATTGTAATGCTAATAGTTTTATCTAGATTGCAGTAGAGATTTAATTCGATTCCAGTAAATTGTATTTAATTGGATTATGGGATCGGTTTAATGAATAAAATATTGCGTCTTATTAATATAGAGCAATATCTTTTATTGTTCAGACTTCTTACTTTATCAAGAGTCGTCGAAGAACTGATGATGAGAGTGAGACTGCAGGAGAAAAGAGTCACGTATGCTTCAAAAACAAAGCATACTCAAAACGACTTCTTATATATACTCGTATGTATATTTTCTTTTAGTAATGAAAACTGCGTCGCCTCGATAGTTATCGATAGGCCACACGCGCACTTTATTCTCGCTTCATGTATACACACATACTCTTCAATAATATGACTAATATTCTCTTATTATAAAAGACCATTTTTCCCATATTCCAACATATTTTGATTTCGTTAGAGTTTTATTTTTAGTCCGGTAAAGTTTTTTTACTTTCTGGTATACATTTTGATGGGGTTATAATACTGTAAAGCTGCATGTGCTAAAGATGTAAACGTGCTATAATTTTTAATATCAAGAGCAAACTATATTTAAAAAATCGTTAGCAAATTATTAAAAACAATCAATCCTATTTTGAGCATTAACATTTTGTAAATGAAAAAATAGTTTAAACTGAAAAAAATGAATCCACCGTGGTCTAAGTACATTTCGTGTATAATCGGAAGACAGATGAAAATTCTGAACAAATTCTATTCGTATTTTCCCATAGCTGATGGAGTAACCGAATCTCCTGTAAAGAGGCAGAAGCGTGCGATCTCCGCGACACGAAGTATAGTGCGGCACGCTCACCGGTGTGCTGTTGACTTCGAATAGCTGCCCGTTGATTCCCAGACGCTTCCGTGCGTGCTTCCAGTCATATGGATTTGAGAGTTTCCCCTCAAACGTAATCTCCGAAGACGAAAGAATAAGCGTCAGTCGATCGAACGTGAGCCGATGATAAACGTGAGTGTCGTGCTTGCTCGTACCCACCTTTTTACAGGATTATCAGTGCAAACATGTACTTGGCTGGAAAAATTGTTATAGAAACTGGGTTACACATTTGTCGGACACACGAGGCTTTCGTTTGTCTGATCTCAAATATAATTCTAGATCATAAGAATATTTTTTTTCTAAGAATCAAACAATTGAATAGGCGCATTGCGATCCCTCCATTCAAGCAATTCCTTATGCGGTACAAGATATTTCGAATGGATTCTATTATTCGATTGTGACGTGGCTTCCTTCAACGTTAGTCAAATAAATAAAGCAACTGGAAACTTACAGTATATAGACATGCGCTTCACATGACAGGAGTACGACACTAAATTATTAGTATTTTATAATGATACTGTATAAATTCAAAGATAAAAATTACAACGATCAGTCCCCGAAAATAACTCATCGGAATGAATAAAAAAAATACGCATTTGCGTGCCATTCCTACTTTTCGGATGCATACCATACATATTTCAACGCGGAAACAAAAGTACACCAACTACAAATGGGAATTTTATTCGGCGGAAATCTTTCGTTTGGGAAACTAACCTGAACTTCAGAAACCACAGATTAGCGAAATACTTTCGGCTTTGGCGATATGTGCGTTGTGAAAGTCAAATATTTGATGTATGGGGAAGTAAAAAACAAGGAATTGTTCCTGAACGGAAAGATCGTAAATCGTAACGGAAGAAAGGAGCGACGAGGAGAAACCGGGGCGACGAAATACAAAGGGAGATACGTTGAGGGGGTTGAAAATTGACGGAGAATGACGAGACCTCACCTAGACAGAAGAGCCAGAGCAAGAGAACGTTAAAGTCCAAACGAGCCGGGGTGTTCGAACCAGGTAACTCACGAACCGGGGTCCCTCGCGTGGGGTCCCCCCACGGTCGTAAACTTTAATTGCCAGGTCGCAAATACGGGATCGAGTCCCGTTTATATCAAAGCTTGGTGCTGGCACCAGCCCCGGGAGCCGTAACATCCGAGGTTCTCGGTTACGACCCTGCCGTTATCGCAGGGAGCCTACAGGGGCACAATGCAGCTATGGAGGTGTAGACTGCGATGGTCTCTCATCCTCCTTGCATCAATTCCATCAGCATCCGTGTGTCGGTTCGTATCTATTGGTGTACCCGGAGATAGAAGAGTATGAGAAAGTTTTCGGTCGATCGATTTTTGTAATGCTTGCGACTTGAACCGAGCCACTCAGCTGTAGACGATATCTGAATAAACGACGGGGTATTCAATAAAATAACCAATGAGGCGGTAATTCGCTTTACGGTAAATTCTGTACGTCACACTCTTCACGGTGTTCGGCATTACAAATGCCGTTTCGGTGGAAAAGTCGCAAAGACAGACTAAGAGAATCCCTAGCATTATCTGCTCTCGGCTGACTCGAACTATCGGTGTTGCTCGCGTAAACCTTGTCAAAGCTGTGTGTGGGCGCCTCGCCAGAGAAGATGCCAACTCACTGCTGTTGCAGCCTGGGCACGTACGTCGTGGTATGATTTGATTCGCCAAAACACCCTAGCACTACTAACTCACGTTACGATATCATCCCAACCGGCAGTGGTTCAAACATTGAAATTATCGAGAAAACACCACCGAAATATGAAATAACCTATAATAATAACAATAGCAACGGAGTAAATCTATGGTGATATTTAATCAAATCTCGGTTAACGACGAAAACTACTGGAAAATTCTCAGTTTGGACATAGTGCCAATTAAAAGTTCAGAGTACGGGGACCACGTTATTGCAAAGCACCTGCAGCAGCAAACTCCGACTAGTAACTGACAATAAAGAAAACAGTGTGGGTATCACCAGGGGGCTGACGACGCGTGAGCTGCGTCGAGGGCATTCTTAATTAAAGGTGTGTGATGTGAAGTGGTGATCGCAAAAAGTCAAATGAAACGACGAGAATCAAGGAAATGTGGCAACGTTACGCCGAGCGATTGGCTCACTCGTTGGATCGTTACCCTAGCCCATAGTCAACAATCGCGAAAAGCCAGAATTTGTACAATTGACGATACCGTTTTTCCTTTGCCATGCACTATCGAAAGCTCAAATGGAGAAAAAATTGGAACCTAACAAATTTTTATTTTTCATTCGATTTCACAGGATGAGTCTTTTTTATGATTATATCTTCACGTAATCTCCCTTTACGTGTCTCACTTTGTTGCGCAGAAAAAATTAAATAAAATCAATAAGAATACGTACAGTACTGTTGGGTTCGTCCCATCAAGCACCGTTATTACCATCGGAGGAATATTGCGATTGTAAACATTTGGTTTTTACACTCCGACAGATTCCTAATTTAGTTTACCTGCTGTTCATATTATGAATGTTTCATCTTTACATTCATATGCGTTCGTAACGGTGCATAAACACTGTTAAGGAGCTACAAGACACAGATACAGATGTATATTCACGTTATCTAGCGTACGCATTCATCTAGGATTATTAAATATTACCAAAGAATCGATAAGGTTAAACGCGCTAAATAGTTGAGTCTGCGGAAGCTCTTAGTCCACTTTCAAGAAAAATCGTACGAGCTGTAATGTATCGGTACTAGAAATTTTTATGGCTTAAGTACAATATTAAATTTCATGAATAGTTCCGATGAAACATTAATCTACAGTATATTAGAAACTTTAGACGTCCTTAAAGAACTTACTTTCATTTTACTTTAAAGTTCATTCGTCACTGATCTGATTTGTAAATAGATTTTAATGTACCGATTTGTGCGTAAAAACTCTCGGTCCGGTGTATTAAATTTTAATTTTTTATCAATAGTGCAATGAACTGATGTAAATAGCAAGCAAGCGAACGTGAGTGATCGCTATTATTCCACATCCGATCGATTGTCGTAGACGTGATCGGTGACGATAGGGTGCGGGGGGGAGCTCCTGCGATAATTGCGTGTTCTAACACCTGTTAATAGGAGCGGCAATGGGGCTGTCAGGCATTTTGTCCCGGACGAGGTAAGCAGACTCGTTGGTGGTTGGAGGTGAAACAGACGGTGGTGTCGGACCCGTCGCCGCGGGAGGGGAAGCACGCAAGGCTAACAGTTTCAGTGAAGCAACAGTAGCAGCAGCAGCAGAAATAGGATATGTACGGAATGGAGACTTCCACTAGAGCGGGATCAGGAGAGTGCAAGGAGGGATAGTGAGGGAGGAGTAAGTCTGGGAGGGTCGTTCGCCGGCGGTGGTTCGGCAGTTGTGGCGGGGCAGGCGACAGTAACGGAGGGTTGGTTCGTTGGTTGGTTACTGCAACTATTGCTGCTGCCGCTGTTGGCCCTGGTTGCGGCGTTGGAGAGTTCCAATCTGTTCGCGATGACCCCCCAACTGAGCACTGCGGTTGCCACTTTACAATCCCTCGTCTCGTACTAGCCTCTCGCTCCCCCTCCACTATCATCCCTCTCCCTCTCTCCCTCTTTTACTCTGTCTATTCGATCAATCTTGCGTTCATTCACATTCGATCAGCGTATATTCAAGATTATTATGTCTCTTAATTTATACACTTCCTTAATGTTATATACCAGCAAGTTGTTTGGACGCTTCGCGCCTTACAGGTAATGAAATTTCGTTTTCTGGGGGTCAATGTCCTGTTAAACGTACTAAGGCATGACGAATAGTACCAGAATGCTCATAAATAAATAGCACAGAACAGTTATCAGGGTCTGAAAGTACAGGTGATCCGTGACAGTTTTCTTTAAGTATCAACTGGTGAAGAGATTATAAGTCTTTTTTATTTCAGAAAATTCATTTTTCTAGTTTACAAATTTGCTAAACTTTTTCAGCCCCTAGGTTGAGTCGAAATTTTCATTTACACAATCGATTTTTCTCCGACTTGATTTTATAAAATCAAAATCATTTCGGAGAAACATGGATTTAAAATGTTGTCTCTTTCGCATTCGTACGTGTTCATCCTTCCCGTAGCCCATCAGGTCCCGAGGACTTTTCCATAATCGCAAACGACCGTAAGCGATGACTTTTTGTAAGCGAAAGTCCGTTACGGCTGTTCGTATTTAATTTTCTTCTGTGTTATACAAAAAAAAAGAAATCTTAAGGTCCGTCTGTGAATTTTTGTTACCGTTCAATATTACTTTAGCCGGCACTCAGCGTTTTGGGTTTGTTTAATATTACTCTGTGGATGCATCCACCACTTGTTCTGTCATGCGAAAGTGGACATACTACCGTGATCGCAAATCCTCATCTCTGAATATACTCATGCGCATGAATATACGTACAATCAAGCGTACATTTATGTGCTCTGCAAATACATACACCGCTGTTTGGCTTAAGAGGTCGCGCTTATGTAAATGATAAATGCAGACAGCGGGTGGGAATTGTCAGAATCCTCAAACTCGAATCGAGTTTTGCGGTATGGTAAACCAATCGAAATTGAATATCAAGGGTATCTAATTTTCGTTTAGGCAGAAGCTTGCAGCGTGATTTAGTTCGGTCTAACGTTCTCACATTTATGGCCAGTCTTGAGGTTCTATTATGTCCTACGTAACTTTTCGTTGGTACTCTTTCCTTCATATTTTTACATTAGAAATGAGCTTACATTAGAATAAACGGTGCCAATAACTGTATCTGATCCATCACACTACGTTCTCCCAACTAGAGAGTCTCTGTTCCGTATCACATTCCTCGTGTTGTCCCTAATTAATCCCTTTCCCGTCTTTATAGTCGTCTCCAGATACGTATTTTTTATTCAATTACAACTCACATCCGAAATGTTTCACACTCCAAATAAAAGGCAAGAACTTTATCCAACAAATATATTGTCCTTTAATAGTGCCTTAAATGCTTATCTTTCTCTCCATTATATTGTACAGTATAATGGACAGAATCTTGAATTTGTCTACTCCAATTCCCATCGCTTTTAACCTTAATTAAGTGGTAATCCACCGAAGTCGGCCGATTTTAGGTATTAAAATAGGTAATCCACCGAAGTCGACCGTGATAATATGTGACATCTCAGCGTCCCCTTGGAGCGAGCAAGCCTCTGTTTCGGAAATCTCTGGTCCATTGAGGCAGAGTTCGACAGTAAAGATCAGTCGGACCGGTTAGAACATTTTTTTATGCAATACAAATTGCAAAATAAGTTCAGGAGACACGTGAATCGCAATGGCCAAGTTAATTCCACATCATACTTTTTGCAACGAGTGCATGAATAGCTGTGCTTACAATGGTAGTTTTGTGAGAAGAACAGCGAAATGTGAGGTCGTAACTTATCTCCCCAGGAGTGAAAGCAAAATTCCAACGAAACAAAGTGCAGAAATAGCAAACTGCGCATGCGCCAGTCATCCTTTTTATACCGTTTTGAAATTAACTATTTCTGGCCTTCAGAACTACCGGCCATGAAAAGCACCGCTTTTCGTGGACGAGTTACTAAAAACATATTGTTAATATTCTTGAACGAACCACTGCTGGAAACATTAATTTGCTTACGATTTGAGTAATCCTTGAGTATGACACAAGAGGCACGCTATGTTTTGACATTTGTTATTCATAATTGTGACCGTGCGAACTTACTATCCGCTCTTCTCAACGTAACAGTTCCCAATGTTTAATTTTAATCCATCTCGGATAGTGGTAGCAATATAATTGTTCGTTCTGCAATAAATTATGAGAATCGTACTATTTCAGATTTTCATATACTTGGGTTCATGCTCAACGCATGAAAACTTCTAACGCATGTCGGAGGGCTAACAAATCCGCTCACACCATTACAATAAATCTACAGTTATAAGAGTTCGGTCTACAATCAAAATGGCAACTTACTGTTTCTGTTGTTTTATCGCTTAACAATTTTTTGTTCGAACACTGTTTTTCTCATACAGCTTGTTACTTATTATGAAGTCAGATCCGGTTCACATCCGTGCGCAGTCGATGAATTAAAGAGGAACTTATCTTTGCTCGAACGATAAGGCCTCCCAGCTTTTTCAACCTAAACAGCTTATCAACAGTATTATCGTGCCAATGAGTTGCTGTTGAACCTAGAGCCTTTGAAGTTTTCAGGGCATCGTGCTAAATATTTCCCTTACCACATTCGTAGCTTTTCTTTATTTATGTTTGCTGCCCCAGCCGACCGGACTCACCAAATTTTTTCTTTACCTCTCTGTGCCGCCTATTTCCACCGTGCTTTACAGAAACGTGACTGTTAAGCTCAACACGGAATATGCTATATGAAACTCAAACAATTATGCACATGTCTTTACAAGTGTTTGTGACTCCCAGTAGTGCGCTGCCCATGCATGACTGTTCTTCCGCGATTTTTACTGTTTAATTTTATAAAGACTAATTTCGTCGGGTCTCGTAAATGGTTACTAAAGACTAGATATCTTCGAAGTGGATACAGTTAAATGATGCATTTGTGCATATTAATGGTCTAATGCCAGAAAGGTCGACACCCTATGCTCATACACAGTGGATATAGCGTTACGTCATTAACCCATTATATGCACATGCATAGAGACATCTTCGATAATTTAGACACCATGGTACGAAATCGTTTTGTGGCAATATGTGTGAAATTTGTCAATGGATTTATTTCAAATGATATCGCTACTCTAAGCTGACTTTTTCTCATCTCTCTAGCCGGCTCGTTTCTGGCGCTAGAGAAAAGATTCATTGTGGATTATCTCTGTACGCATGGTTTAAGGTTGTCCTGATGAAAGGTGTTCACTTCGCATAAGCTGCAGAGAAACGAGACGACATTCTAATCATTTGTGACAATTATGATAAACTCAGAAAAATCAAGCATTTTAGATTGAAGGAACAAATGGCAGATAGATCAATTTTGAATAAAAATAATTCTGGAATGCTACTAACAAATGAATGAAAAATAATTTCACAGTGATTGTTTTTTATGGGAAAATTGTGTAGGAAGTCCCAAAATTTAAAGTTACTTAAAAAATCTTTCAATATTTGTACGTATTCGAAAAATGAGAAGGAATAATATTTATAAAAAAAGTAAAGTGCCCGGGAGATTTGTTGCACAATTTTATTTGTCATCAATTCTGTTGATAACAGTTTGAAATTATTATGCAAAATTAATCTTCTCAGCATCTTTAAAATGGTAATTTTTTCAGGTTTCTATACCACCGAGACGTGTTTGAAGCTATCTCTCATTTTTCTGCAACTTATGAAAAGTAATGACTATTTACAAGGATTACGTTAAGGGAAAACCAATGCCAACGCCGGGATTCGCTTTTCCCACACCTGTTGCTGTAACTCGTTTTTTACTCCTGAATGGAAACGTCGTCAGCGATCACGCTGGACGGAATAGCATTTCGATCGTTGTGCAGTACTGTCTTGTTGACGGCGCTACGCAGTTCATTTGATCAACTCTTTCACATGCGCTCGAAGGAAATAATTTTAACGTATGGTGTCCTCTATCACTCGTCATTTCGTTGGAGTTGAGGACGCCCAAGTGCGTTAAGGATAGAATTTTCAAATTTAATTTATTCTTAACCGAAACTTTGCCCTTTATTAATGACTGGTTTTGTTTTGTTTCCTCATAGAAGAAGTTTTGTTATGATGAAAAAAAATAGAGCTTTTAATAACAACGTCTTCAGAATACTCCACGCAAAACAAAAGACATCGAAAAATGACATTCACAAAAAAATTGTATGTGTGTGTGTGTGTAATGTATTTCTGGCTTATGAGGAAGTAAGGAAGGAATAACATTTTTTTCTATATGCTTGATATCTTACTCGATGGTTTAACGATGAAGATATCAAGCAAGATATTCAGAAAAACATTGATTACGACTGTTGTACTCAACTTATTATTAACTTGTATTCAACTCATTATTAACATAATTTTCACTGCGCTAGATGCGCGGTATATATTTTTTCTATAATTGGAGCATGGTCCAAATATCAAAAATGCAAGTGATTTGGAAAAAAAATTGCATGGTAGGCATGAGTAAATACCCTTGATATTATTTCCATCGGTCTCGTGTGAACACGGGTCACGAGAGCGCACCGGAAGAGTACAAATGCACCGCAGGGGTTCTTGACGGGCTCTACCGTAGGTAATCGATTTCGACCGATCCTTCATTGACATCTCACTTGGGTCTCTTATTATATAACTTCAAGTGTATTTCCTTCATAAATTTTTTCCATAACAATACAGAGTAATTTTAGTCATAACGATACTCAGCTTCCGCACAAAGTGCTTGATACTTATTCTGGACTACCTCGTAGGCCCCAAAAAATGGAAGGACACGTACCTAAAATTGCAGCAGAAAGGCACTTTTGATAATGACCTCAGTATTTTCCACCTTCTGTTCATTGATAACCATTCACTTTTGTTCCATTTATCTTGAGCACAATCGCAGTTCGTTGATCACGAGTAATCATTTTGAAGCTTACTCGTCAGGTAAAATAGTTCCTGAGATACACGTCCGCAGATGAAAAATAGCCTTCGTACGCTGTTTTTCATCTTCTCCAGAGAACGTACTTCCGCTAGTGCTCATGGCGGTACTGCATCGTATTTTTGAACCTCTCGCGACGCGCGCGCACTTTCAGTTCGTGACGAGAAAAATGGAAACGAAGAAAGGGGGACAGTAAGTGGCTGGGACCCGACGTAGTCGTTTTGAAAATTCCGCAATTTTCATGACGCCAACGTTTTACGCGAGTATTTTTTCTCCCGGTTCTCTACTATTCTACTCGTTGAACGTTCTTGCTGTATACTGTAGTATGCTCTTCTCGTTCACACATACTGCAGTTACTTGCTCTATGGCGAGAGCTCTTACTCCGCTGAGGGAACCGCACCCCTACGTGGCAAACGGTACGAGCTGCAAAGGTCTCGCATATGTGGAAGTACGTATGACTAGCGAAGGCTGCCAACATGATGCATTGTAGTCCCCTGGTATCCCCGTACCGAATATGGTGATGTCGCTTCGGCGCCACCCATATCACATTTTTACGGATCGAAGCTGAATTCGAAATGCCATACAGTTATGAATTCATCATATCTTTGTGGCTTACTTGTAGGCTTGTCTCAAATACAGTCTCAGTGATATCTAAATGATCGCTTGACAACATTTTGACACAACCCAACTCCATGTAGCTAGACAGACGGCAAACCCACGTATAGGTACACGTGTGTACACCAAAGTCGACTCTTGCGCTGCCTGGGCAGCGCAAGAGTCGATTCTCTCGCGTATCGGAGCCAGGTCTCGAACCCAAGGGGAGCTTTATGACACTTGATACTCTTCATGCGAAATATTATGACTAACAGCGGGCAGGTACAGAGGTATCACTGGAGTAGCTACAGTCAGGGCAGACTCTGAAATCGTGGAAATGTTAGAGAATTTTAATTGGTCAGCAAAATCCGAGAAATATAAGAATATAAAGTCGCTAATGGCGCATCCATACCGCGTGGCTTTTATTATATATTTGTTATTGGCCTAAATTATGTCCCGAAATTACTTGGTTTAAATCACATTACATTTCATTTGTCAACGCAATATGAGTGAGACGCCGAAGTGTGTGTCGGCTTCTCCTTATGGCATGCAAGGAGAAAGGTTTTATGATCTAGAGTTTGTAGTCAATAATTTATTAGAAAAATTGTGCTCACGATTGTCAAGAACTCGTCCCAAGTGTGACTTTGAAACCGTTCTAACTTTATAAGTGTGACCGCCTGAGTTGGAAAGGCGATCCAACTATGATCGCCAATATAGGTCCAGTATTTAGTCAACATTGAAATGATAACATCGACCTGGCACTATCGATCAATGCTGGACCAACATTGGCTACTGATATCTAGGGAGCGTTAGATAAAAAACATTGACAAATGTTAATTCAATATTTGTATCGATCTGTGTGATTGCTGAATGTCTTTTATAATTCTATAATTGCTATATTATTGCCATTATTTATTTTCATATTCTGGAACTCTTGAAATACATTCATTTCGTCGATGATGGGAACAGAAACCTGCAACCCTGTAATTACCAGTCCACGCTGCATGTCTGCTTGCATATTATCATGTGAACTCATTTCACGGATGTTACTTAACCAAAATTTTATTATTCTATTAAAAGAGTATGCAATGTCAATGGCCTTGAGTTGACATAACAAACCTTTCAGAAGATTATATATAATACCGACAGTTCGCTTTAGGACATTGGGTCATCGGTTATAATTGATAGCATCATGCGTCGCTAAGTGCTAAGATGTTATTATTTTTAGTTTAATAGATGTGTCACTCTCATAACATACTTGGATTTTTACAACTAGGATAGAATGTCCCATAATCATCTTGAACTACAGATATGTAGGGTATAATAGTCCGACAAGAACTATGTTAGTACTCCAAAAGCATCGTGTGGCTCATTCCACCCAAAACCCTCTAACCCAGCGGTTGTGGAGATTGTACCATTCTACGAATTACGTTTAATCCAATAGTTCAAATACCTTCGTTCATTGCTGAATGTCTTTTATAATTCTATAATTGCTATATTATTGCCATTATTTATTTTCATATTCTGGAACTCTTGAAATACATTCATTTCGTCGATGATGGGAACAGAAACCTGCAACCCTGTAATTACCAGTCCACGCTGCATGTCTGCTTGCATATTATCATGTGAACTCATTTCACGGATGTTACTTAACCAAAATTTTATTATTCTATTAAAAGAGTATGCAATGTCAATGGCCTTGAGTTGACATAACAAACCTTTCAGAAGATTATATATAATACCGACAGTTCGCTTTAGGACATTGGGTCATCGGTTATAATTGATAGCATCATGCGTCGCTAAGTGCTAAGATTTTATTATTTTTAGTTTAATAGATGTGTCACTCTCATAACATACTTGGATTTTTACAACTAGGATAGAATGTCCCATAATCATCTTGAACTACAGATATGTAGGGTATAATAGTCCGACAAGAACTATGTTAGTACTCCAAAAGCATCGTGTGGCTCATTCCACCTAAAACCCTCTAACCCAGCGGTTGTGGAGATTGTACCATTCTACGAATTACGTTTAATCCAATAGTTCAAATACCTTCGTTCATTTTTAAGTAATTATTGAAGTCTTCTTGTATCTTCGGCTTTCTTTAGAAATTGAACTTTTGAACGGTATTTCTTACACTACAATCTGGTAAAAGTATCAAATCATGAGGATCAAAAGTTCCCCATTGTGCCTTACTGTCAGGTACAATATTTCCAATGAAATTTCGGAATGGATGACGGATCATAAATGGCTACTTCAAACTATCGAAGTAGCCATTTAGATATACCGTAGTACTGAAGCTTGTAGGGTAAGCAAGGGTACAATAAGGAGGGTCACTTTGATTGGCCACAATGGGCCTTGTGCTGGTCAGCAATGCAAGTTAGTCTCACAATTTGTGGCGTCCTCTCGATTTTTGCAAAACAGGGACATATAGATTAAATTTGTTATTTCCCAACTGGTTCGCAATTCTAATTTTATAATCTCACTATAATTTCACAGCAATAGTAAATGTGATGAAAATCACGAATTGTTATTGGTTTAGAAACTTTATTGTTACCAAATTTTTATTCAAAGACGTTCAATTTAATTTTCGTTTAGTGACATGTACTTACTGCCGTATATTTTCTCAATCGGCTGTAATATCGAGGGTCCAAGTGGTCTACTGACTAGCGTATTAGACTGTAGGCCAAGAAACCACGGATTCGATTCCATGGCTAAGCTTCTGAGTACTTAGTTTCATACTATGATATAGATAGGATGCTAATACGGTAAATTTGTAGCTTTCTCAGTAAACCAATAATAATAATAATAATAAAAACAACGAAAATATGTAAAAAATGTGTGATTAGTTCATGTAACGATTAACTTTTCGTGATCAATCGCGAATAAGCTTGTTTGCCGCTAACCCTTTGTTATGGCCAAAGAACGAAATTCCACAAAATTAGTCGAAAAATTATGAAATAGGTAAATCCCTGCGAGTTGAACCACAGTTATGAGGAACTACCGCGTAAATCTAAAAAGCAGGATGCAGATATGTAATTGTTAAATACTTGGGGTGATTTGCCGATATTATTTGTTTTTCATTAATAAATCTTCCGTTTATAAACTTTACTAAACTAAACTTTTTTTTTGCAAACACGATAACAAACCGATAAATTTCTTGTTATAAATCGCTATGTGTATGCACTATCGTTGTTGGTTTGTCTATATCTGGAATCGGGGCATTATTTCCGGGACAAAAATAATTCTCCGGTCGAAAATGTGGAAGAGGTTTATCTCACCGATTGGTAATGCCTATATCGTTATAATCCGTAGTGATATATAAGACTGTCAATGAAATACATACGACCAAATCATTTACTCTTGTTTCAAGATGCAAGTTATTTTCACACAGAAAATATATTTTATACAGCTCCGAAACCCGGGGTGATAACTGATAGTGAATATTGACCTTATCGTACCATAAGACAACAAAAATGACGTTATAATTAATTAGGCCAATTAAAGCACACGGGATGCAATTCTGACATCTAAAATTTTCTTTGCGAACTTCACCACATGGCAATACTTCCGGTATTTTGTATGACAAGGACAAAACTCCGATGCTCTGCTGTATTGTTTATGTAACCCTTCGGATAACCGGGTAGCGGATTTTCCAACAGATCACTTTATTAACGACGCAGATATCAGCATTTGTTTTTAGGGTTTCGATTCGGGCGGTCTTATCTTAGTGCGGATAAATCGATTCTGACCCACAAATCGATCGACTACTTATCACATCAGTTTGTGTGAGGTCAGAAAATACGTCAAGGAGTTTATTTTTGAGTTACTTGTTTGTAAAATGCACACGTTCTCGCTATATTCATTCATATAGTTATACGAATACAGTAGTATAGTGTGTACGCTTAGCCAACAAGCGATTTAAAAATACCCTCCCAAATACATATCGAATCCACAGGCTTCGTTCTATTCTGTGTCTACGTGCTCTCGGTCTGTATCGCTCAACGATAAAAGATCAGAATTTTATTTCTTATACCCCTAACATATAATATCGAGTATCCTAAAACAGGTTTTATTTACCAAGGGCTATTCGAGGGTGAAAGTGATCGGGCGATGTAAAACAGATTGCCCAGTGAATAAAACTGAAACGAAGTGAGACAGCGGAAAACGGGTGGACCCGGATGAGCAAAGAGCGATGAGTGAAACAGGCAGTACATGAGCTCGGATCTGTCGTTTTCTCGATCCCTTTCTCGCGTCGTAGGTGGGCAGAAAGTGGATTTCAGTGAGGCACGTCGAGCAGATCACATCCTCTTTATCTTGCGCACGAAATATTCGGATCAAAGAGGTTCGCGAACGAGAGGGACTTGTTCGAGCATGGAAAACACATTTTCTCTGTGACGATTCTTGCTTCATTTTTCATATTTCATTTTAATTTACAAGATATTTGATAAATCCTTTATTAAAGCGTAGGAATTATAAACCGAAAAAAATTTCGAATCTCCATGACGAATATGAGAACGCGCACTCGTGTGCTTTTATTTTATGGTTTTTTCGACCCGTTTTAGAGAAGCAACAGCAATTTGCTTGGGGCGGGGAACAGGGCCAGTGGTTGGGTTGCAAGGAGTGCAATGAGTGACCACATCGCGAATATTTTCATGCACATACTTTTTTGCGCTTTTCTCCGGTAATAATCCCACCGAACGTCCGTGTTTACGGAAAGCGAACGGGAGAGAGCGAGCCGTGAGGGGATAATTTCTCTATTTTTGTCTCATTCGTGTGCGAGTATGACGTTTCCCGAGGGGCTTCACGATCGACGCCCTCATATCGTTGCTTTCTTCTTTTGGGTCATACGCCGTCTCGTTTATTATTTATACAACGAAGCAAGAGGCAGGTCAGCTCGTTTCGCTTTGCAGAATATAACAACAAAACGAAGCTTTCTGTCTCCGTGCTGGTTGGACCTGAATTGCGCTTTTCTCATATCTCTTTGCTGTGCCTTTTGATAAATATATCCATTTAAGTAAAAGACCAACCTCACTCCGTGAAACTTCGATCGCAAGCAACCAGCCACTGTTTGCTTGTCGATCTGATATTGATGCCGAGAGAACGACGTGTACCTACTTCTTCTTGCATATCTCAAACTCGGTTCAAAGGGCCACACTCTCGCGGGAGATGAATGTTTTCCACTCAAGCTATAAACAGTTGGATCGTGAAATAAATCCGATTGTGGTATTCGCAGCGCTATCACCAAGAGCTCTGCACGAAGAGGCGTCGTCGACTAATGATAAAGGAGCGCGAAGGAAAAAAAATTATTCTAAATGTATAAGCTCTCACAGTGATGCCACGGAAAATAATATACGTTTGTGACTAGCCCAAAAATAGAACCTTCCATAATGTGACTGCAGCTTAAACTGCTACGTTGAAATTTACGTCGCAGTTAGAAGCCCCGATCCTCATTGTTCAATGGAAATGTTTTCAGCAATTACTAAAATTTAACACGGATTCCAATTTTGTTTAAAACAATGTGTCCACATTAGCACAGAGATAGAAAAGTTATACACAAGTACACAATTTTCGACTCATGATTTCTACTAAATTTAACTAGGACTCAATTTACTCAAATAATTTTACGGGATCGATATTTCTTCATTTCTTCAACTTTATGTTATGAAAAGAAGATCTGCTGATCAAACAACCTGTGAACGAATCATACAAACGCCATCCATGTACAGTTTGCTACACCTTAATCTGACTGACCACAAGCTGCGAGTCGAGTCGACGCTTTCCATGAGCTTTTGATATCATAACCTCGAATGGTTAAAGTGATAGAAGTGATCTCATTTTAACAGACTATAGAAGTACAGTAGAAGCTCCTTTGTCCGAGCTATGTGGAAGAGGCGATACCTCGGATGACCGAAAACATACAAAACACTTTATGTTTCTGCATGTCGAGAAAAATTATTCACAATTTGACTGCATGCCGCAAAGTACTAATCACGAACCACTTCACGGTATGAGTGTAATATACACATAGCTTCGTCTGATGCATCGGAGTTTCTCCGTATTATCCGCGTATACACCTCGGTTACACGGAGTTCTTGAATGAATTGACTGCTTTGGATAACGCGGAGTCTCTGTTAATCGAAGGGAGGATAAACGGGCTTCTACTGTTATGAATTCAGACAACCTCGACGGCTGCCGGTGAGCACCGAAATCCTGTGCAAAATAGACATAAAATCGTTACCTAAATTAGTCCAAACGTTTTGTCACTGATCGTTTTACACCTGATCACTTTATCACATAATCATAACCAGGCGAATCTGTATTGAATACCGTTGCCATCGTTTACCTGTTAATACTGCGTACTAACAGACACACTTTTTTCACTCTCGCATCGTTATATTCTATTTTATGTTACAGGTAAGGTTAATCTGGTTCTGTATTTCTTCGAGTCAATCTACCCATTGTCGGTGAGTTTTTGCAAACTAATTGAATTTATCAATCGAAATGCGGGACTCAAATGCTTAAGTTAACTTAAATGCGAGACACATATGCGAGAAGCGTAATATTTTTATTCCATCGCTTTGCTTTTTCCATTTTTTTTTTTTTTTCATTAGTCATTTTGAGAGTTTCTTTCCGCCCTCCCAATCGAAGAAATATTCTCTCCATAGCTCGTGCGTGATTAATCCCTCTGATAGCACCCGGAATAGTTCAAATTCCGAAAGCATTGTTGCGCATACGACCGCCGGATTGAGTTTTACTCTGTTGCGCACACCAACCCATCAGGGTCCCTACGAACCCCCCGCCCCTTGACCCCCAGATATTCCGGACCCCTCGAGCTAATCGGCTGCTCGTACCTAATTAACAATCGACGGTGCGCGTAATCCAGTTTATGCATTGCACGTGCGAATTTACCCGCCCCCACTACCCTCGCGTACTCGGGCCGATTATATCAAACGCATAAACACACAAGCGCACCCACGACACAACCCTTCGAACGCCATCGCCTCCTCTACTTCACGGAGCCTTTCATCTGCTATTATATACCACATCGTTTCCGCTTCCTCCACTCTCTGTTCCGTACTCGGACGAATCCTTTCTCACGAATCGATTACTCAACCGAAGTTCCTAACCTCCATTCACTTAGTATGTGGAGAAACATGTCGATTTGCGGTAACTGAACCACGGTTTCTCCAAAATTTCGTAAAAAGAATTCGTCGTAAGTCGCGAATTACGTCGTCGTTCTAACAGGTGTAAGCAGATGCTTTTCAGAAAAAAAAACTTACCGCACTCGTGTCCTGATATTAATTTGGATAAAAATGGCAAACCGTTCAAGAGCCGCAAAGTTCTCAAACAAGGTGATTCGAGTTCCGATACTAATTTCGACATCAAGGTAGCCCGAGTTTCGATGCCCATTTCGATGCCCCTCAATTTTCAAAAAGTGTATCGATTAGACTGGCTTCCAAACCTCCAACGCACCCCAGATCTTCCCAAAGCAGAGTACAGACAATTCAATGTCTACCCCCTGTGATATTTTATGCTAAATCGCCATACAAACTCCAAAATACGATTCGCTTAGTTGACGATTGCCTCCGTGGGTGACCGATTACTTCCGTCATCTACTATTAAAAAAATCTGTTTTCTGTCAGTTTGTAGTACAAAAGCAAACAATTCTACAACTCTAAGTTGATCCCAGTGTAACCTTCATATTCGCAACGTGATATTTCTCAATGATAAGTGTAAAAATATTGTATCCTTTAGATACAATTTTCTAGTGTTGTATCGCTCCGATAAGATTTACTGTGTCACTTCTCACCAACACAAATTTTCAAAAAATGTATCTTTTAAATTCTATAAATTTCACTTTACGACAGACCATACGGATCAATAGCATAACATTTTTTATTATATTAAAATTGTTTAAGCCCCTAGACTGTAGAAGGAATTCTATTACGGTTATTAATTTGATTATTTTTATTAAAAAAATATGTAATCAAGACTTTTTACCGTCGATGTTTTTTTTATTTAAATTTTTTCTCCGTGCGGTTATTTGAGTGGAGTGCATTTCTGCTTCCTCTTCGTTGAAGCTGCATGCCGACTGGCCAAACGACGATGTTAACGGGGTATCCAAACGACTTGCCTAAAGTGATTATTTAAGAGTCCTTATCGGTTCTCGTCTAGGGAGCCGTTGCTCAGCATCTATGCTGATCGAGGGTTTCGATTCTCCTTGAAGCTTGATGGCGACAGAAATTCTTCTCTACTTTAACTTGTGATGAAATAGTCGCAACAATGTATTTAACGACATGTTTAATACTAGTTTTTATGTGGTCTAACTTCATCGCGTTGACTCGGTCTCACATACTTCTTTACTACCACTGTTGTCAACATTTATTAGCTCGCAATTTTCATATTTTTTAATGTGAGTATTTTAACATTTTTTCAAACCATTATTTTTGTGAGCCTTTTCATGAAATACAAAACCAAATTATCTTCGTAGTTTGTTTGCCAACCGACTAACCCGTGCAGTCGACATATATGCCGAATCGACTGAAGCGATTTATACGCACAATGAACAGAATCCGACAGATTTCGCATCTACTCAGTCTAACTGACATGACTTCTAAAAATGTCGGACTTTTGCGCGGCATGATGATAATTTCTCGACAGCTGATGTACAGTTGTGCTCGGAACTGGGCGTGTTAGCAAGCTCGTGATCAAATTCCATGGCAGAAATACCGTTGAAACTCCGATACAATTCACTTTCAGCCTATTCGAAAACAATAACAACACGATAGTCTCTTTTTAGATGGAAACATGTTTTTTGAAAGTACTATTTTGCAAACCATGGAAAATAACATGGTTTTTATAATTCGTGCATGAAAAGTACTGCTTCATGTGGGGGCCTGGCGTGACATAAAGTGTTTTTTAAGTAAGCGTTACATAAATATTGAAAGCGTTGTATAAATATTCGAAACGTATTGTAATGAATACTTACGACATGCTTTGAGTATTTGTGCAACGCATAAACGTATCGTAAATACGATTGTTTAAATCGTCTTTCAAGGGGGAGTTGAAGAGTTCGGTACTGGAATGACCGGATAAGGAATGGGGGTAGAATTTCTCGCAAATGCTTCCGGGTAGAGCCGCAGCTGAGTTACTTACGTCCTTGATAACGCACTCAGTACGAGGTCAGACTACTTTCCCTTGTATAACGAGAGGAGAACAAGGAAAGACGAGTGCTTCAGTCTCACAATTCGGGGATTTAAAGTAAAATTGACTTTCAAGTCGAAATATTCTCCTCTGTGAACATACTATGCTGAGACACGTATGCCGAAACATACGTGCTTACACAGTCCAGAAACTGATACGAGGCCCCATTTTGGGGTTATCTTAAGAAGGTAGCGGACAATTATGATTGACCGCTACCTTCTTAAAAATAATTATTTTTAAGGGTGGAAAGCTTATATAGCGGCCAGGTACTGATTGGCCTGCGCGAACGATTTGTTTTTTAATCGAAATTTTGAATTGACAACGATTTTTTCCATCTGAATATTAATAATAATAATAATGATAATGCTTATGAGCGTGAAACTACGTGAAACGTACAGAAAGCAAAGTGTTTTTCTTCATCCAAAAACTCATGAAGTCAAACAGATAATCATTTAGCACACTGAAAATTTGAATGGGTGTCTCATCTAAAGAATCTAAAAATAAATAGTTCCTAACAAATACCGAAAATAAGTTGCGAGAAGAGTAACGTGTACCAGTCGGGATTCTCATAAGGCCGCCTTGACCTCGCAAGGCCCCTAATTGCATTGATATCCGATTTCAACTTTCAAATCGGCATTTATCTTAATTTTTATAAGGACGCCCCGCTTATGAAGTTCCTGCAGAAACCCTAGCAGCGCTGATGACCGATTTTAACTTCCAAATCGGGATCCGTCTGGATTCTTATAAGGACGCCCTGCCTAGGATATCCTATCGATGACTCACTAATGAAAGTTTTATTGGAATCTCACTCGCCGGATCGATACATTTTGGCCCTTCTCTGATGTACTTCCGGTCTTGTCATATTTTCGACGTTGACAACAATATGTACCCATAATTCGGCAAGAGTATTCACCTGAAATTACCTATCTTGCTCGCAGACGTGGTGACAGGGAAATATTTTACTACCGAACTATCACCTAAATTGTTCCCTGCAAAAAGTTATTACGTGAAGAATTCTTTGCTGCCAAGTTTGAGCAAGCCGTGTCCAACTCTATTCGATTTCTAGTAATATTTTTTCCATGGAATATCGATAGAAAAATCTAATATCCATAGCTAGAATAGAAAATAAGACGAATCTGACCTTTGTCAATACATCTTTGCATCGCGGATAAATTTAAATATTTATTGCCTATTCATGTGTAATCTTCGGTGTTAAAACGACAAATAACTTGGTAGGGAGTGAAAAAAATTGCGATCGTTTTGCGAAGGGGCGGCCGGGGATGCGCGTAAACATTTTTCGCAGCTCGGGATAGCAGAACGCTACGCTGTTTCCAACAAGCGCATTTTGCTAAAGGAAATTTCGACGAGGACAGTGTACATTTTATGCCCGCACGCTTGTGTGCGTGTGGGAGAAATCGAGTCTGACGAACGTATGCGCTTATATGCACAGCGCGTGGGGATGTGGTCCGCTTGTGATAATACAATTTACTCGCCCGATGCGACGAAGGTACATACATTTTTATGGTGATAAGCTGCGTTGTATATGCGCACACCGGTTGATACAGCAAAAGAGCTAGCGAGAGCACGAGGGAAAGTAAAAAATACGAGTGCTGGGGGAAGGGGGAGGGACTGCAGCTCGTCGCTAGTAGTGACGGCCGGATGCTGCCGTATGCATTGAGAATAGCGGATGGTTTGGTTGAGGAGCGATGAGGACGCGGTGGATCTGTGGTGGTCATGGACGTGGTCGTAACGGAGGCAACAGAGGTACATAAAAAAGAGATTCCGGCCTGTACTGTGTATTACCCGGCGGCCTGTTTCCTTCTCCCCCCTACCATTTCCTCTCTCTTTCTCTTCCTCTCTCTCCTGCTCTTGGATCGCTTTCTCCTCGTACTTTCCTCTTTTCCTCCCCTTTGTACAGGCAGTCGTCCATCGCAGATACCGCATAGCATACGTACGACCGTCAATCTATCGTCCGCGAGTTCGACGTGTCTGTCAGCCTTGTTGGATGTTTATACATATACACAGAGGATGATATAGTATTTATAATATAATAGTATATATAGTGGTAAGGCAGAACACTGTCTCCCCAGCCACCTTGTTTATTCGCCACGTGAAATGCCATGCACGCATTGTATCGCAGGATACATAGCTCGTTCGCAGCAAAAACGCGATTACTAGCGGCCCGTGGTTTTGTTGCCAGTAGTTCATGCACGCTATGTCCCAGACGCTGTAGCGGTATAAATAAAGCTGTATACCAAACAAAAAAATAACGTATGAACTGTTTTTCTATGGGCGGAATGCCAAGAGAACTGACCGAAGAGTGTACGTCATACAGTAAAATCAACTGGAATGTTGAAACGACATTAATGATGTTGACAATCGAAGGCACGAAACCTTCTACAATATTCAAGGATGATCTGACTTCGATGCGGATTAGAACGTTGGCTCCGTCAATGGATCGATGGATGTCGTATACTTGGCCATTTGTGGGAATCGCTGGTTTTATCACCCGTACAAAAATCCAACCTCAGTGCTCTACAGGTATCAGTTACTTTCGTTTGTTGTGCAGTATCTGTCTAGAAAACAGATATTCACTGTGCAGTATCTGTCTAAAAGAATGTAGCTACTGCCTGGGATTATGCGAACTTTTGTGTTTCCTAGACGGTATATAGATTAGCTAGCGAGACGTTGTCCAATAAAAGTGCACATATTCGTAAGATCAAAATTATTGATACAATTATTTACGGTACTATTACTGGCCATAGTACACGTTTGCATTGACTCTGGCCACGAGGTTGCTAGCCCATCCTTTGCGTGCCGTTAGAAATCCAGCTGGAAACTATCGAAAAAAAAATCAGTGCGGTAACTACGTATTGTCTAATGTTCGTAAATTTTTCTTGTGTAGGAAATACTAACCGAACGATACATTTAAACTTGTCATAAACGACTGATTTTCCAAAGATGTCGAACTTTTATAAGCTTTTTTTCAACAATCGACAGACTTCACGTTTTACGGTATAGCTAATCTAAAAATATTGTGTACAAATCCGGTGATATGCAGCGACGTTCTTTTGGCTTTATAAAAAGACTGGCGGTAATGTTACCTCGCGCGATCGCTCTACAGGTGTGATTGTTTCTCGATACCTGCGAGTAGCTGTGCTAACATCCGATTGATGTGAACTTCATTATCGTGTAGATGTGATTATAATTTTTCTAATCGTCAAAGTACATATACTGGGAGTGCCACAGACATCGAATAGCGGTAGTTAGGAGCTCACGTCTCTTCTAATCGCGTCTTATCTGCCATGCATCGTGATCCTAGATACACAAGGTAACCTAGGAATATCTCGTATATCACAAAACCTAGAATCCCATGCATGCATTGCTGATCAGCCGCAAAAAAAACCTGACTGAGCTCATATTGCGAAATTCAGAGGAGATCAAAATTTAAGAAAGAACTTCATTTTTTCAGCCACGTTACAACGCTAAACTACCGTCGATGATTTTTATTCCGCAATGGTTTTGATTCTTTCGATATTGCGTTTAGTTTTTGAGATAGACAAAAAAAGAGCGAGAATACCCATAACGTGCGAAAAGGGGATTTTAAAGGTCTGTCTAACGAGCTCGATGCTGACCGGTTTCGGACCTTGCCTCCATTTTGTAAGTTATAGGTGGAAAGAGCTATTGCAGAAAAACTCGAAGTCAGCAAGTTTGCCTAGCTTCGCCGCCATCGTTGGCGTCTTCGAGCGACGAAGAACCTTATTTTATGTCCTCTCACGAGCACGATGCTCACAGTAATGTGAAAGTCTTTCCATGTATTGCTACTCTACAGGGTTAAACCTTCGCGCCGAGCGGCGGAGCTACTACGTATCGAATACACCCGGAACATTAATGGCTACAGAGAACGTGCGAATCCGTGCACGAACTAGGCTTTTAGTTTGTCTGCAGTCTGATGCACAAATTGAGAATTCTTCGAACGGTTCATATAGCTGCATATAGTGCGACAAAAAATTAACGGATCTCGAACAGACACAAGTCCCAGATTTGGACAAGCTTACCAAAGAGCAGTGCGCTGTGTAAGCGAGTACGAATGACGTCCACGAAACGTGACGTGCCCAGTCCCATCATTTTATGCAAATAAAAGCCCCGGTCACGCTTGATTTCCCCATGGTGTTGCCCGTGCAGTTGAGATCCGTACGAGTGGAAACCCCACGACAATTTTGTACTGGCATCTCACCGTCGACTCTCAGTGTTCTGCTGACGCCATGGAAAGTTCGTTGATGACATTACGGGCCGCGGGAATATTACACGTGTGCGAGCTCACTAAATTCAAACGGTTTTCGATCAGATGATTACCACTGCACGAAAATAGATCGTCCGGATTATTCCGCGACGACTCAACTGGTTTTATCTCAACCGAAGCCCCTTGTGTTAAACGTCTAATCTTGAAATTTACTAGGATTCACCCTGTTTATATTTTCCGTAAGTTTAACCGATTCCAATAACACGAGTCGGTTTTTTTACTGCAATATGCAGAATTGTCAAGCGAATAGAAAAAATGCCCATTTGCTCGCTTCATCATTTTTATTTAGAATATAACATTCGTATTGTGATATCTGATATACCAAATAGAGAAGAGCCCGGCTGTTGTCAAATTCAGTACTCTCAAGTCAGTACTCTGATTAATTGCACCGATTAAGATCTTAAATCTAGATAAATAATTAAAAAATGGAACAACTTTAATCAATTTTTCTCTTTCACATAGTTATCAAAAATAAAAGGACATTGAAAAAAGTTTAACAATACGAATTTTTAGGCTGTTTCCTCGTTATTATTATCTATTCACAGAGCTTCTTCTGTAAGAAAGCATTTTCTGTATTATTGTTTCCTCACAGTGGAAACACTGCGCATAATAAAAAATTTCGAAGAACTGATGTGAAATTTCAATTGTCTCTGTTTTAATTAAATTATTTATTATACATCATAAAGGGTTACTAGGTCGATAAATTATAAATAAATCGTAACTTGGTACTCCAGCATATTTGTATTCGATTTGATCGGTACTAAATTGGTAAGCAAGGGCGCAGTAATTATTATTATGATATATATAACTATTAATCTGTGTGGATATGCAGTAAAATTTCATTACTTCTTCGAGAGTAATAGTGATGGGCACTTCCTATAGAAACTGTATTATTCCCGGGTGAGTAATTATTTATTGGCGAATATGAAGATTTTGCAATCCAAGAAATGTGGTTATTTAAACGAAAACGGGGAAAAAATCGTATGCCGCAAGGAAGGAAGTGCATTTTTACCTCGTGTGAATTTCTTCGTCAGACTTCGCACGCGATGAAAAAACACGCTGTCCTCTCTCGTGGCATAATGTACTAATTCCATCGAAACTTTGTAGTTTTTAACAAAGTGTAAACTTTTTTGTTTTTTGTTTACATCGAAAATTGTGTCTTTAATTTTAATTACATTTCCGATTTATAAATATTCGGGACAATGGTAAGGAGGTATAATCTTGTGACCAGTGACGATGCCATAAAAAGTAGATGGTGAAAACAGTGTGTAATCGCACCAAACGTCTCTCGCTTTACAAAATACAGGGCAAACAAAAATTGTTGATGACAGAAGAAATGACAGGACAGTGTGTGTATCCAAACCTGAATCAACTAGTTTGTTATTTTTTTAACAGCACTATTTTTGCGAAAATTTGTATTTTGATTTTACGAAATTACTCTTTAATATGTACAACCGTAAATTGGAAACCCTACCTACTGATATAGTGTCGGACAATGAGAAAGACGAGGAAAGTAATAATAAGAAATGATTTCATAAGTGTAGACTATTCATTTATATTCAATATAGCACGAAGAACATTATAGTCCCGATTTATAGCATAAAAAAATTGTTCTGCTCGTCCGCATGCGTTATTTTCAATCTCGTACCTTTCACCACTTTCATCCGTTGAAACAATTATACTTTTTGGAGCATAAAAATCTGCTCTACTTTTTTCTCAGCAGAATCTCACTAGAGTGATTACAAAAACAAATTAAGAGACTACACAACAATCGTGAGGTAATGAGTTACCCCAGTGTGACGTTGAAGGGTAAACCTATGATGTATGCAGTTGCAGGGTCAACACGCGGATTCGTCGACAACAAATTCGTGCGAAGTTGTTATTATGTTAGTAAAAGTTTTAGTAAGAGTATTCCGGCCGTAGTAAAAAGTTCTATAGTTACGTTTCAACTGTCTTTATGACCGTTTGATAGATCAGTCCATTGATATATTTTTCTTTTATAAATATCGGCATATTAGTTAGCTGCGCTCTTAATTTCGAATTTAGCTTACCGCGTCGTAGGAATTCGCAAGTCCAAAAATGTATTTTCGGTTATGCTGAACGCTTCATGAAACCTCCAAAATTCATTTGTAATAGTTACGGCTAATAATGTTTCCTTCGCAAAAACCAAATGATTGACCGTGAACAAAACATAAAAATCGGTACCACTCATTGACTCGAGTTGATGCGAAGTACAGGCTTTCATGTATGAGACCTTCTTTTCTTTAACAGCACAATGGTTAATGGTTGATGAATATTTTTTTATTTAGATGAAAGAGTACGTTTTATATCCAGTGACAACGCATCATTCCACTCGTGTCTGCCCACCAGGTGGGAATGCAGCGCGTGTGTAGGAACAATTTTCCCGAAGCGACAAATGTTATCGACGTTTCAGCGTTGTCGGCGAAAATGATTGTCCATGGATTATCGTCGCAAGGGCGGGATTATATGCTCTGCCGATACTATATACTACTCAACGGGAGATCGTGCTCGCGAGGCAGTTAGAGGAGCTACAGGGTGTGCGAATTACGATCCTTTTGGTTATGATATAGTATGGCAAAATAAGAGCATGGCTGTTATATTATGCCATACCATGGGTGCGCGCAATCTCGGATGTCCTTTGGCCGCATTATCGTGCCCTACTCGACGTTCGCTCGATCGATACGGTTTAAATTCGTAATCGCTCGTACAAACATTCGTCGAATACAGTGGATTTTACGTGAGCCAGCTCGCGCCTGAATGGAAACACGAGTAGGTACGCGAGCGCAAATCCCCTCGCTAGGCTTCGAACATAGGTACCTACGAGATTGGAATGGGAGTATGCGCCCGGTCGTGTACTGGAAGCCAACTAAAACGCTCCTCGTGCAGGAGGAGGAGATGGATCTCCTCCGCTCTGGCACGGTAGTTTAGTCAGATTCAAGTAGTCGAGTAGTCTCTTTTTAAACCGTTAATGGTCATCGAGGATAAATTTAAATTTTATATCGCCAACTTCGTTCGTACGGACTCCCGTTCTTCATTGTATGTCGTGTGGAAGTGAGTAATCCAGGAAACCGATATGGTTTACTCGACAGGTCAAATAAATTATATTTATCAGTCACTCACCCGATATGAAGAATACCAAGACGATCCTCGAAATTTTCAACATTGTCCTTCGGCTTATCCTAACTTCTCCTGGTCCTTTGCTTCAAATTCTTGGCGGAATTTGAATTAATACACTGTGTGAATCTGCGCACACGTGACACAAGGTTTCCGCGATCCGATGCCCGCGCTTAGACCGACGATGTCGTTGAACGTTTGAGTAAGCGACGTTCGAGAACGCCTGAAGAACCGAACCGAACGAGCCGACGACGACTTTTGCAATTGCGAGGAACGACTCGAGAAACTTACCTGCTATCAATTCTTCGCTGTGAAACACCTCTCGCTCAGCTGCTGTTGATCCTCACTGGAAGGGGAAGAAGAAAGGACGTTCACGGATCCGAAAGTCCCACTTCCACTCTATCCCTCCTCTCGGCCGAGACTTCTTCACAAGTTACCTTAACACCAATACTCGGATTCCACTTTTAAGGTAACAAACCAGTCTCGAATTCGCGCGCCGACAGGCTCGGACGTATTTCCTTTCAGCCTACGTCGAACTCCACGTTAACTTGTCACTCGGCTCAACTTGTCCGCGTTCGATTTTAATCGGTTCTCGCCAATTGCAGCGCAAAAACACACCCAACATGATCGTCCTTCGAAACGATAATATCTTTTCCGAAAAATGTCGTGTGACTAAAAATAAAAAGGGATACTACTTATCCGTGTACACGGAAAATAGGGCCTTATAATGTTAGTCACGCGATATTACGTTTATCGTTATTTTAATTTCATTACCTTCATCCTTATTTAAAAATTTATTCACTGAGGACTCAGTGAGTGAAAAAAATATTAAAGCTGGCTGAATGAAAGGTTTCAAGAAAGATTAATGCTTTGAGGTAACGGGCCCAATGCCCGGATGATTGAGAGCATGCCTAGATTGTAGGGATTATTAGTTAATTAACGAGTTTTTTTTTTTTTCAAAAGACTGAATCTTTTGTGAATCTTGTAGTTTCCACCTTCTAGAACATGGATGTACTGCCAAAAAGTGGAATCGTTCATTTCATATAAATGAAAAAGTTGCAAATGTCCCGATCTTCGGACAGATATTAACGTTACAGCCCCATAATTCGGACACTATCAGGACCGTATTTTTCCGACACGTTCCTCTGATCGGATAATTATGAGCTCCAGTTTTTGGACGACCAAAAAATTCATCTCTATGACTAAACATAAAAAAGTATTGCCTTCGTTTATATCTCTACCGAAAATACTACGCCGTTTATTTGTTTAATGAGTTCAAATAATTCAATTGATATTATCGTACGAAAAAGATTTTTACGCGTCAATTTACCTCATTCTCCATTTATTTTTTTGGACTGCTCGCAAGATTTTTTTTTTCCTGCAATTTTTTTGTCTCTTCTTCCGTCGTTGTAAATAATGACATTATAATACCTCTAGTATATTTTAAATTATTAAAAAAGGCATATATCGTGGTAACCAGTCACATGTTGCGGTAACCGCCACATGACTTCAACATTTCTTTGTCCCCCTATTGAATGTGTCATAATGAATAATTTATCAAAACTATTACTTAAATAGCACACATATTAAATTAATGCCGATTAATTACCCCTTAGCAGTGTACCTTAAGAGTCATATCCCAGCCAATTTGACTGAAATATTATATCACTAATGATTAAAAGCGAGTATAGTCGCATCGAAACTACCGTAGCGAACGGCGTCCGACGAGTGGGTCTTGCGTATCACATGCTTCCGTACCAGTAATCGGACACGAATTTCGAACGTGGTACAACCTGAAAATACACAACCCAATAGTAAGATGCGGAAGTTATTATATAAAGCTTTATTGAACTCTCATTATGAGGGCGATATTAAAAGGCTTGCTCGATCTGAATCCAGCAGGTTATAAGTGCGTATTAAAAATCATTAAAAAATTGCTCATGTTCTATAGATAACGCTCGCAACTTCTTAGCATTTCGGTTAAGGAACGCAACTCCGTTCTTATGAATAATTAATTCTACTATAGAGTAGTTATGTATCGTACGAAAAAATTGTCTTCACGTCAATCAGCAATTGAATAAACTAGAAGTGTTCACCGTGTAAATAACTCTTTTTATTTTTCAATTATATTGTTAATTACCGGGAAATATCCAAGCTACTGCTCGAAGAGTGGATATTGTCTAAGTATTGATAAAATTGACTTGAAAATCCTCGAAATATTGTTTGCTTGGAGAAAGCTTTCGCGATGTTAATTTTTTATCAAAATTTTATTAATTTGTACTCTTATCGCATGCAATAAGTAGCTTTTAATTGAATATTACGATATAATACAATGGACTTTAATAGAAATCACCAAAATTTAATCGTTTTCTATCTCACAACTGTCGTCAGTGATTAATATGTTAGCATGAACCTGAAATCTTCTGGAAAGTCCAGTTTTATCGTATCCCCACTTATATATCAGAACATTAAATAAATCGTAATAAAAATCAAAAGCTTATTATTAGATCATCATCACGTTTTAATCTCGAAATAGCTTACTCAAAATATTTTTTGATTGGTGAAAGCTTTCGCAATGTTAATTTTTTCTCAACAAAAGCAACCTCTACATATTTTCATATCTTCCGTTCTCACTTTGTCCGTGAACAGTCAAAATAATCCGGTTAGACAGGATTTTACAATGTATGCCAAAAAGGAAAACTAGCTGTTCGACGTTTATTCCAAATGCATCCTGGGTGTAACTGTCTAGCCAAATAACTGTCTGTATATATAGAAAAATATTATTGTACCCCCCCCCCCTTCCTTTCTTAAATCATTGGCCTCACCTCAGCCATCTAGCCATTATTCTCATCTTTTCTCTAATTCCGCGCCTTTAAAGCGCGCGACTGCAGACGTTGTCACCCTTCCACTGAATCACATTTGTACGAGTACGCAGAGAACTTGCAGAAAACTAGCATCGATACAACCCGTCATTCCATCTGACCCAGATAAAAACATGACGACACGCCGTTGGAACGGTGCCGGTACCAATGGTACGATACCAGCTTCCCGGCGCGTTTTTCTATCTGGGGAGTGTTGATGTTCACATTCTATACATCGATTACAAACGGCAATCCGTAGAATCCGACTTTCCGCTCAATGATTCCAATGCGCCGGTTAGCGTATAGTTGGACGGACACCTATCCAAGTACTGAATTGTGCTTGACTCTGAGGACCGCTGAAATGGTACACCAACCACGCTCGCCTCTGTCAGTGTACACGAATGTATTAGATGACTAGTAGATAAAATAGAATGCAGAGCACGATGGGGCGCCACCCGTGCGTCAATCGTGACACTATATTTACGTGTTTTCATTTGTTTAAAAACATTTCTTGTCGATGTTAATAAAAAATCGACTACACTCCGAAGCGTTAGTGCCAATATTATTGTTCGGTATGATTTTAGGAGTGCGCGTAACGTATTAACAATTAAAAATTAAAATTACCTTATCGTCTATTTGCTACGATAATCAGGTAAATAAGACATTAAAAACGGATCCAGTATACCCTCGAATTATAGTCATTAACGCCATCTGGAACAGACTCTCATGGCGTGTCTCTCGCTCTACCGCGGAAGCCAATAACGGTATCTCTGTCGCTCGTGCAGCACGGTGATGTGACTTTTACCTGTTCGTTAATGAACTCTTACAGATTGAAATGAAACATATAGGGAGCATATAAAGTTCAAAATAAAACATTTCAGCTAGATATTTTTTATGCTGAATATTTCGTTGGAGGATAGAGAAATAAAAAATTTATTTATTAGAAAAAGAAAAAAAAATTTGTTCACGTTTTTACCTTAATTTAATTCAACAATATATCCTATTGAATACAAACGAATCCCCTATGCGATCATTGAATACTGATTACAAGTATTAAAGAAATGAGAGTAAAGAAATAAGATAGTTTCATCGTAGAAGCAAGGTTTGATTTATTCGAAGTGAATGACTTCTTCTTGTGTACAAGAACTTTGTGATTATAAGAAAAATGTGAAGACTAATGGTATAATCCAAACTTTTTAAGACTATGGCATTCATTTTTTGGGTTCGTCTAAAAACGTTGGATAACCAGGGAAATATAGTTTCGATTTACGGCTCCCAGAAACACATCAGTTTTGATAATATTTTTCCCTCCGTACTTTCTAATTTATATATTTTAATGAAGCAAGAAATGTCATCGTTTTTGAAGTAGTACCATAGTCGGGCATTTCTTTCGCATGACAACAGGAATACCGTGACCAGGTGCGGTAAAAGAAATTAGCGGGTAAATCAAACGGAGCGTGTCAAGTGAGAAGACAACTCGGCGTCGGCCTGCATAAATCATGTTCCATCTCACTTTCATTTGTGTTGACTCATGCACCAGGTATGTAATGCGATTCTTAATTTTCATTCTTAATTCGGCCGAGGTCGTCAAAAGATTATGGTATTCTCAATTCATGACAAACGCGTATCACACAATAAATTAACAATTACTTATCTTTTCCCTCTCAGGGATTTTTATTGTTGCTATCATTTGTACAGTGCAATTTCGTCAATATTTGACAGTGTTTTTCTGTTTTTGCGTTCTGCTTTCAGATATTGTGATGTCAATGGTCAGTCGAGTCTCTTGTTTACGAAGAGACGCATTCACGTCGGTGAAATGTGCGTGTCGCGCAATAGTTATGCTACAAGCAGCAGTGAAGAGAAAACTTACAATAAGCATTATGTTCGTGTAGCTGTTAAGTGACCTCACTAACGCATACGATACTAACCTAGTCATTGTTCTTTTAGAGTTCCGAGCGTAGACGACACAGCATTGTGCCCATTGTTGTTCAGCGTGAAATTGTCTTCACAGATTTGGAAAGGTGCGTGGACGTGAAAGACTTTTTGATTTGATGGCGTACGTGCGCGATATATACCAGGAAAGAAGAAAAATGGATAATTCAAACGGCGGTAACTCTATATTTTAAGAAAGTTCTTACACACCGAGATTAGGCAAAGAAGTATTGTGTGACACATAGCGTGTCGACTGTGTCGTTTTAGAAAGGAACAATTACGCTGCAATACTCTGAGCGTACACGACTGAACTGTTGCGGGATGTCTTGTTAAAAATTCGGTTAAAGAATAATTACTCGATCGTATTAATTATTCAATAAATAACGAATTTTTTCATAACGCACTAGGACCTCGACTTCGTTAACAGCGGTGCGACCCGTTGACACGCACAAAAATCGCGGGTGCGCATGCCCCGTCCATACTAACTGTCGAGCATTGCAAATAGCTTACTTCATGAATCGATATTCGCTCCCTGATAGGGACTGATGAGGTGATTGTTGAACCGAAGGTGTAATAATCTAGGCCCTAGTGTATTTAGAAAATTGTATCGCTGACATATATTCCTTTCAGCCGTTCCGACGAACACTGGAGATAACAAATATAGATGAAGCTGGGGGGGCCTTGCAACGTGCAGTCAGAAGTTGAAAATGAACTAGAGAATCTTCTCAAAATTGGGATATTATTTTTTGTGCGCCCTGTTGTTTTCTGCCCACACTTTAGTACGATCGATCTACGAAGACCAATTAAAAATTCTTTCCAACCGCGACTGTTATTCCTTTCAAAATATTTAAAAAAAAAAAGTATCACATCCAATTGTGAATACAATCATCTGGTACATATTGCGAAAATTTCGAATGTTTTTTAGCTACCCTATAACCTCATAAAATTTGTGTCTACTGGTGCGCGACACTTTTTATTCGGTTCGATTTCGTTTAGCTATTCGATTCTACCCACAGTTCAGTATGATCGATTTACGAAGACCAATTAAAAATTCTTTCCAACCGCGACTGTTATTCCTTTCAAAATATTGAATAAAAAAGTATCACATCCAATTATGAATACAATTATTTGGTAGATATTTCGGAAATTTCGAATGTTTTTTAGAGACCCTATAACCTCATAAAATTTGTGTCTACTGGTGCGCGACACTTTTTGTTCGGTTCGATTTCGTTTAGCTTTTACCTTAATCTCATTCTCGTGAAAAATTTCTTAAGTGAAACGGAAAAAATTATTGATATCAGTGTGAAATGTTACCATTGTAGGCGGAAAACTGGATCTGTAATGGAGTACAGCGATTTAATGTTCGTTTTAGTCGGGTGTAATTCGTACAATGCATGCATAGTTGGCGTGTCGACAGAAAAATAAGGAGGATTATTAACACAAATTTGCATAAATATTGCAGGCTCGAAGCTAGTAGTTGTGTCTATTGGAGCATAGCGAATGGCGAGCGCAAAAGAAGGTCAGTCAATAGGCAGTTCATCTTTCTCTTGTCCGCAAGGTTATCTGTCACGTTTGCATCTAGAACCCAGTCAATGAAGGCATATTATCGCGTCGTAACTACGAGACTCGCTGGACTCAAATATGAACATATTGAAAAATGTTCATCGATCGATGACTAAAGCGTAGGCTAGAATGAATGTCCATTTATTGCCATTCTACCGTAATAATCTATAATCTTTATTCATGCGAGCGTTCTTTTTCAAACATACCATTTTATTTATTAAACTACTTATTTAAAAATAATTGAGTGAAGTAACTTCAAAAAATAATTCTATAAAACAATCAAAAACATGCGTTTCTAATTAATGATGCTGTACACCGGCCGTCATTGATACTTAGTTTTTCGGCATATCTTACTCAATGGCATCATTAAGAATTTTTTTTAAGGCATCACTTCTCCGTATGCGTAGCGGTCTGTTTATAAAAATTGGGCTTTTCTATCAGGACGATGTCATATCGTACACCGTGAAAAGCTATCTTTCATCGGTGCAGATAGAAAATAATACTCGATACCAGTAAAAGTAGGGACACCTTCCTCTTACGGAAAGAACGAGACAGCTTGCTAAAACGCTCTCTCTATTCATACTGGAACACTTCTCAAGCACGATACTAACGTATACAGGAAGCTCACGTGCAGCGGAGCTCTCCGATCCGTTCACCCGTTGCAGAACTTCTACTTCCGAGTAGTGGTAGTAGTATTAGTAGTTGCATGAACTCCCAACATTATCCTCGGCATATTACGCGAATGTAGCGACAAAGGTATCTATATAGGCCTCGAACGAAAGAAAGGAAGACTGAGAAGAATGTTACATTTCGCAAAAGACATTCTCCGTTCCTTGTAACAAGTATATTTCGCGAAACGGAGTTCCGGAGCGGAGTCACACAGCCCGTATAAATGTCTCACCTTGCACCAATGGCCTTTTTTCATCGTTGTGCAGTTGTACTCTCCTCTACGCATATACTTATTAAAATATGTAGCGGCTAGTTATGCACGTTGCTGCTTCTTGCCAAGATCGCTTTCCCGATATTTCCACGGCCCGAGGAACGCACTGAATTTCTTCATTACTCGACTCGCTCGCTGAACGAATTAATTATACTTATTGCAGTCAGCTCTCGAGTGTTATGGCACCAGTCGCGTGGGCAATAAATGTTTGTAGCTACATATGCTAGGTGTAGGAAGAGCTATAGCGCGCCACTCCTGCCGCAGTAACGTCGTCGATTATATAATTTTTTGTTTTTTTTTTGTATAAGTATTTGGTAGTCGCTTGCATTTTGTATCTGCGGCAAGGAATGAAGAAGACATAACTTTCAATTACAGGTATACGCGTTGTTCACTTTTGATACTCAACCGTCGATATTATATTAGAAAATTACCATCCGGAAGCTTTCGATTAATAAATTACGAAAAAAGTTCACCATATCTGTGAGAATTCCCGGATAGCGCGGAAGTAAGTGCACGCGGCTTCTCACACGCTACCTTTTTAAAAAATGTCTGGTGCGCGTGGCTGTGCCTCAAACCCGAAAAATTTAAACTTTTATAACTGAAGAATAGCTTAAGTTATCAGACTGAAATTTCTGAAATATGTGGAGGGATTAATTTTTAATATTGATTACATTTGAAGTTTGCTACAAAAAACTCTGTCCTTCAATTTCCGAGCTCTATTGGGTCAAAAATTGTATAAAGTAGATTGTGTCAAAAAACTATTATCGATTGATAATCCCAATTTCATTTGGCGCAGATCAATCGAACTATTCAAATTTTATGTACTTTGAATTTTTTAAATTATATGAAAAATTAGTACATTTTTTTAAGGCAAGTTTTCGTATAAAATATTGAGTTAAGAGTAACGTAGGTGCCAGATTCGTGGTCCATGTGAAAAAATACATCGAATGTGGGCCAATAACGACGAATAAATACCATATTTATAGGGGATCGTTGTAGTAAATATTGCCAACAATCAGTAATTTTGATGTATTTTCAAACATAGAACATCTTAGTACAAAATATGTTTGAAATAATATATAGAAATTTCTAATATATTATTGTTTCCTCATCGTGGTTACTATGGTTTTGTGGAAAAAAGGCGATATGATTTTAATTTTTAACTTTTATCAATGTCAACATCGTGTTTAACTTTTTTGCAAAGCGGTTTCGAGCGTAAAAAAACCTCAACCTCGCGATCCACTTTGTCGGATCTGTGCTCGGTGCAAAAAAGAGCATTAAAGTATGCGCTATAGAATTTTTTTTGTATTTTTTTTTTCAGAGGAAATTAACATTAAAAAAAAATTAAAACCGACAAAATGTATTGCAAACGTTATTGTGGGTTATCGCAAATTAAAATCTGCAAATTTCGTTAAAATAGAATCGTTTATATTTTTTTCTCATAATACCTCTTCATTTGCAGAGCTTCCTCTATGAAACCTTTTTTTACAATAATTGTAATATAAAAATTGATTGAGGATTGTGTCAGGTGAGCTTTGAGTTTTACCCTTGGCAGGTTAGTAATTTTTTTTCTAAATCGCCTTTGTTATATCAAGAATAATTGTATCCAACATAAAATTGTATTTACACCATAACAGGCATATATGATAACTAACACAATATACGCACTATTCCAAATTTAACAAATAATGATCGACAAAAATTATTGTAGTAGTTTTAAATATCTGGCACTTCGGATGTTTCGGTGTTAGAACAGCGGTACCGTGGGATAAAAATAGACCTTTTACCTGCCGGTAAGCACCGCAAAGATAGTTATATATGACGCTTTGAGTTTCTTAAATCCAACAATGTACAAGATTTTTGCCTGTTGCTCGATGTATCTATATTCCCTATGTTAATCAAATGTACATTGACACGTTTTTTTCCTTCATTTATCGAAGATTCTATATTACATCAACTGGATTGTATGCTAAAATAAATGCGATGAGAAATTGAATATACAGAATGTACAATACATTGAAATATAATTAAAGATCTAGAATGATAGCTTGTCAATGAAATGAGTGGGTGAGCCTAGAGAAAGGATTGAGCATGATTGGAACACCCAGCAACTGTGTACATTGTTTATCTAACATGTATCTAACAACTGGGTTGTTGGATAAATACGCAATAACGTGCATCATGATTTTTATCGAGGTCAATAACAAATTATTTCTTATAATACTTTTTATTCTACACGTGACCAGATTTTTGCATGTGAATATCCTTCTCCTTCGAATGTAGAAACGACTTTAGAAAGGGAATGAAAAAAATTGAACGTAGAATCTTGAATCGTGTCTTGGACAAATTTTTTAGATCTGTTATACATTGTAGTGTCACCTTGGAAGCTGACAAGTCCTGGGAAAGCTGATACATCCGGTTGGCTGCCAAAGCTTCGGCGTGGATTTTCATCCGATTTGGGTTGTTCGACTATGCAATTCGCACATGGCTTATGCACTCTATTTTTCACTCTTGCAGCGGCTATCATTCTCTGAAGTATACGCGGTTCGGATTTCTCCGTATCGAATGTTATATTGAACAGAAGTGAAAGGATCCGGCGAGGAGCTCTTTTAAGAAGCAGCAAACAGCCTGTAGTAGTTACTCGCAAGTACAGAAGACCCGTTACAAGATTCCCGCTCCCATCTCCGTAAGACCTTTTCCTATTTTTATTTAGAATCTTCGAAGTATCAAGGTATTACATTATAGACGTGCAACACAACAGCATTGAGGCTCACGTTAATTGCGAACGGAGGGAAAAAAACTTCTATCGTTTCATGAAAGTTTATTAATAAATATATTTAACTGTAATACAACGGTGTGTATTTCTGTAATTTCTGTAATTGCAATTTACTTTTCTTATAACATTAATACCGCATGAGCTTGTCTGTAATTCACGTGAATCAAGTGTTTTCCGTGCTAGGAAGAATCTTCAGGGTGCGTGACGTGAGATTACGGTCCGAGAAAATATGATAGGCGGAACACGGTTCAATTACAGTTCCCGATATGGGAAAAATTAAGCGAGTGTCTTCCGATGTTGTTGTATATTATTCACGGAAATCATTTGAGAAAAGTAAGAAGAATTCGAGATTACGGAAGGATCAATAGCGATCTATATCAAATTGTCAACACGCAAAGTTATTGGTTCAAGCTTTCTATGACTATCCTTGACGTTCGTATAGTGAACACTCTGATGTGTGCGGAGACCCAAAAAATTTAATTGCTACTCGCTGCTACCCTAGACTGGATGGATGATCAATACGCATAAGATTAGATATATACTTGTTGACATAGAAACTTTCTACTACCAACAATAATTTATTCCAGTCGGATCCATTCCGTCTTCAGAGTCGGATGCGGCATGAGCACACCCGCTTGGATTTTAATTTAAAACGAGAACTGTACGAAGCGACGAATGCACGAAACTGGAGCGAGTGAAAAGACGTAATTACGTGAGACGGCGATGACGTCCCAGTCAGTCCCTTCTATTTTCCCGCATCCTCTTCCTCTTGTGGGTCTTCGACGCTTCCTAATTGCATCGCAATCTCGATTCGATTTTACATTCCTAACTGGCCGAGAGTAAGGGATTTAGATAAGCGAATGAAATAGCTTGGAGAATAAATAAAAGGTTAAAAAAAAATGAGTAATCGATCCATGTCATAGTAGCGTTTAGTTGGAATCGGGCTCTTTGATTTCTGTTAATCCTATTTAGATTACCTGATCGTCTCGCTCATTTGCGTTGGGATTACGTAAATTATTTAAACCTTTGGAAACCAAACGACGAGAAATTACACAAAAAATGCATGCTTTAAGGAAAAACCGATCTTTATTTATTAGGGAACGATATCGTCCGATATGAATATGCCTTACAGAATCCAGACGTGATATAATTAGAAGTAAATTATCATGTTTAGTAATTCTTTTCATTGTTATCTTAGTTCATCGCTTCACGTAATCCGAATTCCAACATAAATTACGAAAACCGTCATATATTTTTCTCGAACACACGTTTTCCCATCTTTTAAATCTGTCTTAAACAGATAGATGATATTCGTATTTCTTGAAATTGACGTACATGCTCTTTGGACGAGTGCTGATGATCCCAAAATGGTGGTTTTGACATTTCGAAAAGTCTATTGCATGCGTTCTATAGCTTGCTATTATATCTGCTCCAATAATTTATCTCCCTCAGATAATTGACTAATTCTTCTTGTTCTCGGGTCGAGCTAAAGATGCTTTGGAATCTCTGCAATCTTAAAAATGGAGCAATGGAATGTTTATGAAACAACTAAAACAGAGAAAGACAAAACTGACCGACGACTGAGCCATATAAACCAATTCTATTCTATTCTGCTATATTCTATTTTTTCACCGATAAAAAACTCGAAGTTTCTTTTCTGAAGGGAATCTATAAAACTACCAAACTTTTTCATATAAATGAAAGATATCAATATCTCGAGCCAACTTAACTTCGGAGAATAGACTTGAAAAAAACGAAAAGTTCTTTAACTTGCAATGCTTATTAATTCCATGTCATGAGTTTCAGAAAATATCCGCACACGTGTCATTAAATTCGAGACCCTTTAATGTAGAGAGATGCTGAAGCTTGTGTATATCCTGTTTTTCTTTTAGTAACGACGGAAATGGTGTTATTCTTTTTTTTTTGTACTCACGAAACATTGCCGATCGCGAGTGTAGATTTTAGAATTGCACTATGAGGGTGGATCAAAATTTTTTCTGGCACTCGTTACATGGCAATAGAAACTTGTTAAGCACGAAACGTTAGCCTTAACGCTCAGTTTCCAGGCATCCACATCTATGCATGTGGTTTGTGTAATTTCGTTGCGTTCCCAGAGCTGTATTGTCTTTACGAGCAATCGACAATCGATCAGACGTGTAGGAATAACTTACCGCCATACTACTCTAGACTGACGATAGCGGGCCACGAGGGGTGTTGGGCTATAACCGAGCCAAAAATCTAGGTGCATCGATGTAGCCAAATGGGGTCTCCTAAAACGGGGCAAGAGAGAATAAGACAGTCAGACAGATAGAAGGGCGGGTGTACCTGGTCGTCTAGCTGGCTGTTCTTTTGTCCTCCTGTTAGGAGAACAATAGGACAGAAGAACAATAGTAAGAGGCCAGGAAAATAGGCATCTGCTTATCCTATTATTCTCCTCTCATCAGGACAGGAAAATAGGGATCCTTCTACCCTTTTCCTGTCCTCCTGTACTCTTTTTCTCCTGCCTTCATTATATTCTTTTCCTCTTGTCCTTCTCTCTTCCTATCCTCTATCCTCTTATCCTCCTGCCCTCTCGTCCTCTTCCGTCCGTACCCTTAAACATCTTTTCCCACTGATTAATTCAACTGGTGATCCGAGAATTTTTTTTCATCTCTAAAATATGAAGAGAAGCCGCTTTGCGCCTTATTTTTATTTTCATTGGTTGCGGCAAACGAGGATGGTATACTCATTGAGTGATTTTCTAATAGTTAACAAACCGTTTGTATATCGATGGAAATCTCTCACAAGGTTAGGGGCCAATTTTGCTCCACACTCCTTTACATTTGGGAAGTAAAAACGTACATAGTGCTAGTGTGAAAATAATGTTTTTCCTGACTACCCTAAAAAGGTCCTATTTCATATCTGCAACAGGGGTGGAAAGTGGCCGACTTTCAACGAGCAAGAGGAAAAGTTATTTAGCGGGAGGAAAATTGTTCCTCCTATTCATTAAGACTGCCAATTTCCATCATCATTGAAATCGTAGAAATACACATAACCACTTTTTTTAACAGAGTCGAGAGAAAAATAACGTATGTCACTCGAGAGGAAATGTCAGGCTTCACGCTCGGTAAAAAGACGCAATTTCTTGCCTTGTAACGTTATATACTATTGTACGATACTCCTGCATGAAAAGTTTTCGAACCTCTTTTGATTGCAACACCTACCTTTAGCTCGTGCTTCAGCTCGTGCTGCTGCTCATGCGACGCATGTGGCACACTCCATAGCATCTATGTAAAATTTGCGTTACCGCACTTGTATCGCAATAGTACATCTCGATACGAGTGCGAAAAAATTTATCCTAGCGCGTGTAAGTTTCCAGCTCGAGCCAAAGCTGAATGCTGCGATCACTCGAGTTCAGAGAATTTTTTCGCATAAGTATCGTGCAACATTTTATGTCAAAAAGTGTGAAATAAGCGTTTGTCACTGTCGATAATGTAAATTTATTGTAAAACTCGCGCTCGTGCATTATGCATAATAATGTTTCTATATTGTAGAATATTATATAGATAAGTTTAGCTGGTGAACTAATAATGAGCTAGCGCAATTTAATACATATCAAAGTTAGGTGCCTTCTAGGAGCTAATCAGGTACTGAATTGTAAGTTTAGGTGCTCTTTTATTTTTGCCAGGAAACTATTTTTTAGGACTGCTGGCTTGACGTGAAGCTAGCGGTTCTACAGTTTTTTGATTGTAGAAAGCAGTAACGTTACATAAAAATGAGGCGGTTCTTCAGTGCTTTCGATTTATGCTAGACTTTAATTGCTTCTTCACTTTACCTCCGAAAAAAAAAAAATTCATTTGGAACAAAGGTAGCCATGATCGCTTTTAAAAACAGTTGATTTTTTCGCCGCTACAATAAGGCACTCAATTCGAACTTGATGTATACCGACAGCACTAAATAAGCACCTAACTTTTGCAGGTAATTAAATTTTTTTACAATTCGTTTCACCAAGTTTTCCGATATCTACACGTCACTCCAGTGGTCTATAAAAGAATCCTTTTTTGTCAGAGGACATAACGATATTGCAGAATTAAGTGTTTTCTCCGGAGACGGAGCACATCAAGTTGTATACATCCTTCAAGCCGATATTAAACATTGATATCGCATCCGAAATTCTACACATAATTTTCTCAATGGTGTATGACATTCATCCACGCGCTTCGTACTATATTAGCATTCCTTTTACGACCGTTCTTGATTAGACCTGAACAAATTCCGATAGCTCATTGTTTCACAGCTCTAGAAACTCGGCGTATGGTCTATGTTCGGCCATAGAGCCAGAGAGCATGAAAAAAGTTACGGACCGCTTGTAACATAAATTGAGCAGGGAAATTGAACACCTACGTGTTTCATACCCTCCCAATCTGTTTTCGGATTTTTATCGGTCACTTCATTGTTTCCGTTTATCAGCAAGGGGAAGATTGGCGTGAAGCTACGTCGCTTGTGTATAATTCTGATGGTTGGACATGTGACAAGACGTTTGATCCATTTTTTTGCTTCTTCTGGAATTCGCTATTGGATTGTTTTTGAAGAGATCTTTAATATCCTCAGGTTCGTTTAGTGCCCCGTTTTGAAGGCAATACTGTGAACCACACAATCTATCAGTTCTTATTCGTCACGTGTCATTGCAAGGATCATCGTTTGCTAACAGCGTCAGTAAAAAAAAACATAATAATAATCAGCGGCGATCTGAACCTTTACAGAAATATATAAAAATGTTCATTCATTTTTATTATTTGTGATTATGAATTATTTGATTTTTCATCACCACGTCTTCCTCTCGTAATGGTATGGAATGGAAACGGTGCGCCATAGTGGACTAAATCAATATATCAGTAACGAACAAGGAAGGATACAAGTACGATGCGGAGAGAAAGAGAGTGAGATGCAAATAGGAACGTCGGCGGGGAAGGGGGGGGGGGCACACCATCCGGTGCAATATTAATTTCGCGCAAAGTGCGTGCAACGAAAATTTTGGTCAGGTCATAGGAGAGAAAGAGATGGAAAGAGAACTTTATCGATTGGTTTCCCGTTTCCATCATCCCTGTCACATTTGATTCTACCACGTCACAGTACTGAATTCGAAGGCATGAAAAAATACTCCATGCAATATTTCATCCTTCAACATGTTAGACTAAGCGGTGCTTGCAACTACTTTTGTTTTTATTTATTGTTAGTAGCCATCACGCATGCTGGAACACGGGTACCAATGACTAAACTGCGTCATATTTCAATTTACACCATTTACTGAATCGTCGGAAAGTATATCCCATTTTGACATTTTTTTCCCGTTACTCTTCAATGTCTTAAAATGGGTGAGTCATTTTCTATCACAACACAGATTGTTACAAGGCAGCACGACCTAAGTTACTCGTTGGACGGCATCAGTTTCAAGCTCGTGCGGCAGACATTCAAAAAGCTTTCTATTTTAATGCTCCATTTTTCGAGAGGTAATCATCTCATGTTTCTCATTTGGTGTTCCTTCGCTATTCACTCAGATTTTAGACACTACGACGCACACGCTCTTCTACTCATACCGATACCGTTATCCCATCGTTGGAACTGTTCTTCGTGTATACCTTTATTAGCCATTACCAATCCAAGTGTATATGGCCAGAGTCCAACTGACCTGCACGTCTTGTCCTTCAGTGTCAAAGAAGTTTGACCAAAACAGGTTCATAGTGGGGATCAGAGCCGATAGGCAGATTTTTTATTTATTTTTTCATTCTTTGACAGCAATATAATCTCTATTTCTTCTAGCTCAAAATATATATCATGGAGCTCTTGCGAATTATTACATTTTACACCCAGCTACAGTTCGTCTGCGGATCCGCCGTATCTGGTTTTCCCTATTCTACTGTATCGTCTTTATATTATCTACGTACACTTGTATTTAACTGCTACAGCATGAGTAGCACCTGCAGTAATCGCAATTCGTGGGATCCTACCGAAAGACACACTGAAACAAAACCATGAACCCCATCCTCAACCTTCCGTTAGAGGTATGATGGAGTTGGTTATACGACGATGTTTGACTGCCAGTGGTGGTTGGCGTGTAACGTTGTCACGGTCGCTCCGTTGCCTCGTCGTTCACCCCTCTCTCTCTCCTCCAGCATAACCAGTCCGAGTTGTCGTGAAACCCCCACGAAATTTGCCGCTCGTAACGTCCGGGACGACGAGGAGCTTCGGAATCTATGGTACATTATGTATGTATAGTAATATAGCATGCACATATACGCCCAGCCGAACCTATGTCCCACAGTATAGCTCTCCGTTTAGAAATTCCTAAGATATTTCGTCCCTCTCCCCGTTTAAGTTTCCTTGCTCCACCGGTTGCAGAGACCTCGATGAAGCCTCACTTCCCTGGTCAAACCCCCTACTCCTGGATGCCCCACCGAAAAGCCAGCAGCAGTAGCAGCGCCTGGAATTACCCTTTGCCTGCGTCTCACTCCCTCGTCGTTACGGAAAAGAGAAAGGTACTATATGTATAGTATATCGAGCGGCGTAAAACGCGCTTGCCTTCCTTCCGGTTGGTCCTGAATTCAGCGTTTAATACCCCCTCGAAACGCCGGCGCCCACCCTACTTGGCGCCTTCTCTCGCGTCCTCCCATCCCTTTCTCACTCTCTTCGTTGCGGGAGCCCCTTCTCTTCTTCTCGTCATGCCGCTCATCCACAGTAAAACAGACAACCGTTTGTTCGCGGCTCGCACGTGAGATAGATGCGCATTCGTACGAACGAGTTTCGAGTCCTGCCAGTGAGAGGGCGACGGCGGGAAGGGGAACAGGTTTGAGAGTTAAAAGGACGAGAGGAATAGAGAAAGAGTATGGGGAGTGAAAACGGACGTGGCTGCACGGAGAAGCGTCCTCGTAAAGCGGAACGCCGGTACGGAACGTGAACGCATTTTCGTAGATCCAGTTACCGAGAGACAAATTTTGACTCGTTTCAAGTTTCGTCCCTCTGCCTCGCTTCATCTCTCCTCCTTACCGTGCATGAATGCGCACTCTTCCTGGCAAAAGCTACAACCTCTGGAAATATACTCTACACACGTTATATTATGTTCGAGGTATTTCAAACGTTATTTCACCTACTCTCGTTGCTCTCGTTGGCTGGATAATGAATAATAAACAAAAACGAAATTATGCGTTGCAGCATGCATTTACGCACTATATGTGACAATATCATTCGACTTTGTGAAGAAGATATAAATTTTTATTCATAAAAACCGTCTTCGAAATTCACAGCTCTTTTCGACTTAAGAAGGATGCTGGCTAATTTAACAATAACGATAGCGCCTCGTCGACTTGAGGTGCTACTTGCTCGGCTTATGTTTTGTTATTCACGAAGTCAACTTTCGTACCTGTTTACGAGCGACGAAACTTACGTGTGAACCACTAATATCTAAGGAACTAAAGCTGCGTCAATCGACGTTATGAGATCTGCTCGGAAGCTATAATTTTATTTGCTTGTAGAAGAGCTCTTGGATGTGCCGGTTTACCATTTCCAAGTCATGGGAAATCCAATAGATCGAACCGTTGCCTTCAAGTATGAAACTGCACGAAATGGTTTGCGCTATATTTACTCTTAGATGTCCCCTATTCGGCCATGAAATATATTTCTCTCCAGGATCTGATCTCGTCTACAATCTGTATTTATTCTTGAATCTTTCCGATTTTCTGCCGTTTGGAATGTACAATTTGGCGAACTCATGGTCCCACCTTTACTGGGTGACAACGTTTACCGCTTAATTTATTCATATTTTTGAATAACGAGATTGGTGTCCTTCTGGTGGAACTGAGGTTTAGTGTAGAAATCAAACTCACCAGCCGAGAGCTTCGCGTCGCAATGCAGTTTGCTAATACATCTCCACAAAAGGTATACGTGCATAGTTTATGTACGGAATATAAACAAATAAAGAGCCTCCCTGTACGCACGAAGCATATCCGTATTTGGGAATTCTACACAGACTCGGAGCCATTCCGCGAAGAGGGAACTAAAAAATTGGCATCACCCTCATGCTCGAGTGCGAGTTTGTCAATTGCATCACCTCGTTAGGTAGTGAACGACGGGCCATAGGAAATTGTGATAATGGTAGTGGTAGCAGTAGATGTCCTAGAACGCAGGATAGAAGCGTTCGTACGTACAGAAATCCTACGGTAAACGACACAGTAATTGGCACTTTGAACAGCGACGAATCATTAGTCACGGTATTGCTTCTATCCCTCTTCGTCGAATAGATTTCACAAGCCATTTGCTGTAGGGTGCGTGCCATTCACTGGTTGAGTGCCATTCACTGTGCCGTATATTCCTATGCTTCGTTGCACTCTGTTGTTAAGTCATTGATACCGAATGCTGCTGGCGTGAAGCCGCGAGACTTTCCTATCATGAGTAGTGGATTTCGTCGAACCTCTTACGAGCATCAGTACGGATAAAGTTCTGAAAGGCGATGCATGAGGAGGAAAAATTCTCGTTACCTCCTAGTGTTGTGCTCGACGACAACGATCGATGAATGAAGAGGTGAACTACCCTAGCAACCCTAGTTACCTCCCGATAACAAAAATGATGAAGTAAACGCGCAGCATACCACTAGCATATTCTATAGAAATAAACCCTACGTTACCGCTAATAACCTGCTATTATTGTTCCTGTTTTCTCCGGCTGCACGATCGTTGCGTCGAGCCCGTGAGCCACCGGAACACTAGACGGACTGCCGACAACTCTAGCTACCGATCCAATCAGCATCGAGCTTATTGGCTTTTAATTGATTACAAATGACGGTTTGATTGGCTCTACTTCACCATCGGTACGTATGTTCAACGTTCTGCGCACCCTCTCTGCCCTCATGTTCGTGCATTTGCTGGTGCCAGTGCAGTTTCACCGTTGCAACCAACCCTCGACTTCTCCAACTCGATTCATGCTCCGCATAAACGTCCGTTTATTTCATTCTATTGAATCCGGGTTCACTCCATCGCATCGAATTTCGCAGACACAACTGCAGTGAACTTTTTTTTTTCAAGCTCTAAGTGTTTTAGACTCTCAGAATAAATTTTTCTCCCTATCCGAAACATTCCTTATGCTTCGAGCGTTTTCGTCAAGTATTTGATGACATTCGTATTTGATGATTGGCGAAAGTCACGACAGTTCGCAGGGTGAGTACTTAACCGAATGGAAAAACGTTTGCGGACTGATTGTTGCCAATTTTGAGTGGTATGAATAGAACGACTATTCGGGGCATAAGACTAAAACAAACCACCATGGCCAGCCGCCAGAATAAGTAGTTACGACTTTGATTCCATTCGTCAGCCGTAGTGGCTCACCAGCACATTTTTTAAATTGTAGCTGTCAATTTTTTTTTTAATTTCAACACATTATTCTTATATATTATATATTTCCATGCCCAATCAAATGGCACTATGCAATTCGTAGCAACAAGTATTTTTAATAATACAGCCTAATGATCAGTTTTTGGGGGCGCCGTGGAATATTCGTTTAAAACCTGCGGTATCGGCCGCAAAGGTTCGACAAGCACTTCGTTAAGGCGAGAATGCACATGAGTGCGTCGTGATCTGCGGTCACGAAAAGTGACCTTATTTTTAGTGTCACGAATGTGATAAAAAAAGTGAAATGCGTTCATGGATTTACAAATAATTTCCGAGGGCGTGGCTGGTATTATAGATTTCTCAAGTGTCACTCGGAGTTGACCCAACGCATTACCCAAAATTGAACATTCTCGCGTGCATCAGTCACTGTAAGTACGCTGCGAGAATGGTTAACTGTAGTGTAGACAAACGTCAATGAAGAAAATGTGGGTGATGTTGATGCGTCAAATATTTGAAATTTCAACGAGTCACCGTTTTATCTTAGCCCTAAAGGAGAAAAGGTTCTAGTAGAAAAAGGAGATAAGGCCGTATACAACTTCATTCATAACGGCGATGAAGAATGTTTGCTTGTCTTATTCACGCTAATGCTGCCAGCACCATGACACGGCTTATGATAGTTTTTACATCCGATAAAGTCACTATCGGCATATGACTGGCGAAAACTTTTTCGAGTACAGCACGAATGTTCTTAATCCGTGGTTGATTGGGAATAACATAGCGGTTCCAATCGTGCTGTATATGGACACTAAATTATCTCACCTAAACATAGTGCTTATATTTTGGGGGAACGATGAGTACCGCGGCAGACTGCAAATTCTGGGGTTCTCACGCCCCTTTTCCTAATTCTTACGGCGTACAGACTACGCGAGGGGTTTGTGTATGGCTCACAAAAATGCCGACCAATGACAACCACCCTTCTCTGAACATAATCGCAACTAACGCCAAAATGAAAGAAATCCGACGCTTGTGGCTTCAAAATGAGGGGTATCAAAGTTAAGCTTATATTAGCGACTATTTGACGTTACTGAATAAAAATAAAATGTTCTTTACCATATATTTGTATATTTTAGGTTTTTCTTTATCATGTCTTCTCTATCATGTCGCCGTGAAAAAAGTCCTCAGTAATGGGTGCATGACAGATGAGAATAGGCCGCAAGCTCGTCACTATGTGACACATGCACTAACGCGCCGGTATTCCTCTGTCTAGCAAAATACTGGACGGAATTAGTTGAATCTACGATTTTTGTAAAGTATATGATTAAAGGTATGGATCGACATGAAAATCATTTGCAAATTTACTTTTGTCACGATGAGCAACGTGACACATGATGTGAATATTTTCATTTCTCATAAATATTCCAGAAGAAGTCAGAAATGTCCTAGAAATTGTGCTCGAATGTTCTTGAGTTTCATACGGACTTTTCACTAGACACCGTGTGAATGCAAAAAAATAAACCACATTGTTTCACATTGTAGCGTCTGAAAAAAATTCATGAAATTATATAATCCTAATTTTTTTTTGGCACTTTCAGTTTTTACTCAAGAAATCAAGATTTAGCTTTTTCAACCCCGTCATATCCATCATCTCTTAATGCTGGATTAACTTTATTCGCGTTCACATAATAGTAGTTTGAGGTCTAAGTGTGATTAAACTTCTACTGACGACTGCGACTCTGCAGCAATCACACGAGTCAGCAGAAATTTTATCACAAGTGTATCTTATAAAAATTTTGCGCAGAGTGCTGTAACATATTTTTCCACGAAAAAATTACTTTACGATTTTTAGCATACGTATAAAGACTTGGATCGCAAAAAATAAATAAAACCGATTGCTACCGAAAATTGTCCAAGTCTCCATATATTCTTTGGTGAGCAACATCTGTCCTTTTAATTTGGCGAAGATCAAAAAAATATTTCGCATTTCAGCAAAACAATTGTCGGCAACATTCACGATAAAATTAGCACAGTTCTGACAGAAATATGCGTTTTAAACTTGTAAAATAAAAAACATGGCTTCCTAATGATAGCTCCCTTCACGAAGAAGAAATAATGAATAAAAAGTAAAAATGTAGTAACGGTACGTACAATAATCGCAACTTCACTATTCGTTATCAATCGTCGGCTGCTGCTTGGTTGTTTTAGGAGAAGTTCCGTTAATACTTGTTAAGTTCATACCAACTTTGACCAATTTATTCCCATCTAAATTATTCACGCACCATGTACGCTTATGCGACGCACCGGGCGACTTGTCTGTGAGCGCCCTTAAAACTGTCCCGAAGGGACTTTTTGGCCGATCGCGGTTGAACGACCCCGAGGGTTTTCTTTATAATCCTGTGATCTTGCTTATTTTATTTAAGTACCTATACAATATGACAAAGATACCACAAAGTCTTGTATTGCTTTCCTATTCGCAATGGAATATCTAAGGAAAGATAGAATTGCAATACGAAAAATAGACGTTCAGATTATCGATTCGAAACATGTTTTGCTAGTCCCAGAATGTAGAAAAGCGTTATTCCATTTTCGTATACCTGTCTGATTATTGATAAATACTGCTTTGGTATAGATTCGTTAAGGCGAGGCAGCGGAGAAGAGTTTTTCTGTTTGTATTAATATATTAGTCTTTCCCGTTCTCGTGACCCCTCGTCATGTGGGCTCGTGGTGATTTCGAAGGCGAAATCACCACGAGCCGATGCTTAGCCGATTTCGAGGGTCGATATTTCGATGCATCTCATCGTGGTCTATTCGGCACACTCGTCGTCATGGGTTTCGCGGCCGTGAGTAAACTTCTCACCAGAGGTAGCTGGCCACCAAGAAAAGTAATCGGCTTCGGAATCTCGCCGCTATATGACTTGGCGTATGGCCGCGTATTTTCACAGGATTTCCTTACGGGAGTCTCGATAGTCAGAGCGAGAGCGCCATATAGCACGTTGTAGTTCATCGCGAGTTCGCGTCACGAAGTCGATGATCCTTCGTCCCAGCCGGTTTTCGACCAGGCGTGCGAGAGCGTTGAGCTGCGCATTTAAAATAAAAAGAAAATAGTTTACTTGAGAACGAAGTATTTTTAGGTCCACGTTCACAGCATATTCTTTAGCGCTTCCCCTACCTCATCTTTGACAAAATAATCCGTTAATATAATCAGGTGTTTATTTTATTTTCTTTTATCGAGATTATCGGAGTTGTTACAGATCAACAGTTTAGCCATTGTTGAGCGCTAGTCAATGTCCGGTCATCAGCTAACAACTAACAGACCGTCGTCGACCATGCTCCGAAATTTGGTCAAGCGCACTCGTGAAAGTGAATTACTCCAAAAAACGACTTTTTCGAGTAACTTACTATTTCATCCGAAATTTAACCCTAGTTTTCTGATTACGATTTCACTTCAAAAACAGATGTGATGGAAAATTGACCACTCCCTAATCAGGACATTTTTTAAAGGTACTCACTGTTATCCTGTCTTCATCTTGCTTTGTTCTGAACTTTTAACTCGGTGCGGTAGTGTATCTTCGTTCTCGTTAAAGTATTCTCCCGTTCACAAAATCTTACTAAAACGTTACGTCTGTTAGAAATTGTCTCAATAAACTTTCGGTCTCTCTCCAAAAAATGTTGCAGTAAGGCAATATCATGTTTTCAAAGAATGTTGGATTTAGTATCTGTTGTTGTAATCTATGCATTTCAAGCGAAAAAAGGTCCCATATTTTCCTACCTCGTCTTACGCAACGTTTTTGGAGCTTTTGAGTATCAATGATCGTGCTTGTTTCTCTGAATCTCACGAAATAGTTTACTCCTAGGTTTGGAAAGTACACACGAACAGAAGGAGGATAGGGCACAGGAAAAGGATGAGGATGGGTAAGGGGCAAGTGGAAAGACGCACTTTACAGCGGATCAAAGGCGAAGCAGGACTTCTCGCAAGCTTTTGGCTCGCCTCATTCTCACTCAGCAGCCCACCTCCGTGCCTTTCGAAACCGCAACATCCATGTAATCGTGTTATCGTAATCGAATCGATAGGAACTACCGACCGACCCTGTAGACACCAGGATCGCCGACCCCGAGACACTCGAGATCTCGGTTCGATGATGATGCTACTGCTCGTGCTCCAACTCGGCTACTGCACCATCCAACTCATCTCTCATCTCGCGACGCTCGTGCATGGGGAAGCGAGTAATAAAGCGACTCAACTCGACTCGAGTAGCGGCTCCTCCGCTGTCGCTGCGCTCCCAACTTGTCCCTATCACATACAACTTCTTTCTAATCTCTAGAGACATTAATTATTATTACTCAAAGGAAACCTTCGGAACACAGAATGGTCTATATCTATATTTATAATTTATATCTGTATTCTATACTCTCATAGAGGAAAGTGCATTAGCCGAGATAGACTCATTTTTCTGCTTGTTCAAAATATATAAACAATTACTTGTATTAAACTGTTAACTGCTAAGACTATAAAGTTATATATCGATCGACGAAAGACGGAATCGGATACAAGTTTGAACATCGAGAAGGGCACTTCGAAGACTCTTTGCAGAATGTCTCACGAGCCGGGCAATGCGAAGTGTCTCCTCCTAGTACTTGAGATTGGTGGGTTCTTCGTGTGAGGTCCATGAAGAATCTTTCACGTCTGCGCCATAAGCAAAGGTATCGATAGGCTGCCTGTTGGGTATGGAGCTCGCTCCAGCGAGACGAGTTGATTTCATAATTGTATTTGACTCTGGAGGAGTTCATATTGTGCATCCTAAACCTTTTTTTCTCAATTTTGTAAAGATCACGAGATTAAAAACATTCCTTTGGTTCTTCACAACCGTCGTAGTGTTAGTGAGTTTTCCGCATTCACCACTTTTCTCAAGTATTTCTTCATAGGATCTTTCAGTCCAGTTTCTGGAGTCTCCACGGCTACGGCGATATCAACAACGATAGCTGGGCATGCTGCTTCTACAAGCTGCCCAACCGTTTTCCCGATGCAATAAGTGTCGTGTTACTTAGCGATAAAACAAATTATCGACCTCGTGAAAGTCCTTCGATTCCCGTGCAAGGCAGTTTCTTCACGAAGTCTCACCCCTTCGTCGCTTTCGCGAACGATTGGTAAGAGCTGCTAGAGCAGCATTGGAAAACAGAAGGAAAAGAAAAGATGTTAGAGGACTCGGGATTGAGAGGAATAAAAAGTGTCGAAAAGAAAAGCATTTCTCAACAAGTGAATAGGATATATCCTAACTATACATACTCTTACTTTGTTTTAGGTGAAAAAAAAATCTGTATAATAGCACCGCTGCCATACTGCCAGCTCGTAATTACGGCCTCATTAAGATTGTTAAGCAGAACCCTCTTGATGAGGTACTTGATGAGGAAAGGACAAGTGACAAATACACAGTAGTTATGAAGTTAACAATTGAGTACTACTCATAATATCGTGTTTAAATAACATAGCCAGTAATTAAGATTTTCGCTTTACACTTTGCAACGTGCCGTTTTAGTGTGCCAAGTGCAATATATATATATATATTAAATAATGTTCGGTATTTAATACAAAATCTCCTGAAGTTATCATCTGAAAATAACTAGCATGGAGCAAAAGGTATTATGCTTTTAATTTGCACTACCATTGGATGAACTCATTGATCGTCGAGATTATTGCTTTCCTCTAAAAGGTTTTCCATTACTCTTGGTTAAATATTTCGAAACACATAAGCCATTTCCATGAAATGTTAAAGTATTGGTCTTGAATATTAAAAAAATATCACTATTACAAAGTATTATTTCATATTCATACTTATGCACCTTTTGAGAACTGGTAAGTATTAAGACCGACAAATTTGACACGTGAACAGAACCTATAAGATATGTACTTAAGAACGTGTTTATCAGCACAATTTCAGGACCGATACTGCATTTCCAAATTGTTGATGATTATATAATTTGACCTATTTCTATATGCCTGCAAGTTACCGGTCCCACCTTTTAGCTGGGTTTGCCGGGCACAGCTGATAATCCAGTGGTCCCGAATTCAGTGCTGTATCAATACAGAGTGAAACCACTTCCGGCAAGATAACAGCTGATATTATTTAAAGAAATCTCATTGAATCAGTTTATAATACTAACAGTTCCCAATCTCGTGTTAATTTTTAAAATCTCCGAAACAAATCACGGTTGTTGTTGAACTGAACCAACTGGAAAATGAACGAGAACGATCGTGACTTTTTTCCACCGAGAAACCATGCTAAAACTGTCAATTTTAGACCTATACATTGTAAAAATCAGCTAATCTCTGCATTTTTTCGTAGACCGTCAACGTTTGAAAAAATTGAGAAAGTACCTATTTTTTCCAGCATGCAGACCATATGCTTAGAAAAAAAATGTTCACAGAAAAGTTTAAATTTATATCACTTTTACTAACTTACATTCACGTCATCCACAACACTTATAACAAATTATATATTCTCATACCTCAACCATAGAGAGCTCTTTTCTCCTTGAGTCCATACGACTCGAAGATAATATAATCTTAACCAGATGTCCATACCACATCACAAACTTGAATCACCTGATGCGACACAATGAATCTTAATACGGCAGCATGTTTATACTTACAAAACATGCCCTTGGGATGCTTGTCTGTTTAAATACTTTTGCGCAGGTGATTACGCGAAAATAATTATATTTTTAAATGAACTCTTATATTGTTTCCGTACGGTGATGAAATATTGAAACGTACGCGAAAAATCTTTCATCATTTTTTGCGTAGTCATCGAATACCCTAATGAGTATCTAAAGCGAGCAGGGAGGTGATAGAGAATGTCTAAAATACACCTACAATTAATAAAAATTCTTATATAGGCGCATATTTCAAATTGCATTCGCATGAAATTATCGTTTTTCGATAGTTACAAATTCATCTCAATAAACAAAAAATTAAAATCGAAATTTCCATATCGTTTCCTCATAAAAATTGAAATGGAAATGTTCGCATTGCTTTGTCATAATATTTCTTTATTCGACAGGCTTTTTCGATAAGGAAGCATTTTTTGTATCGTTCACGTACGAAGAAATATTATGAAAAAGCGATATAAATATTTTATTTTCAACTTTCTTTCAACGTCAACGTCATGACATGGTTTTATGCAGAAGGACTGACCGACTCTAGTTCAACGCGTAAAAATACACCAACGTCACGTTTCGCTTTGAGGACATAAAATTTAAACGTTTCGATCGATTCTCCTGAAAGTTAATAGAAATCGTCGGGTGATCATACTCCGTGCGTGTATAACTTTTTGTCCTGATAGCTAAAGAATTGTAAAAACTTAGAATACGCACGATTATTTTGAAAAAATTAAAAAACCGCGTATGAAGAATTAAAAATTAGAAAATAGTACATTGAAAATTGAAATTTTGAAGGAACATTTTCAATTCGCACGCTCGCGCACATGCATATCCGGGCATGTTTTCTAAACGAGATTTCCCGTTGTTTAAAACGTTGTTGAAACATTCGTGGAACGTTTTCATTGCAATTTTGAAAATTTTCATTTCACTAAGACAAAGCTTCCTATATGAGAAAGTAAAATAGAATTTTATTTGTTCGTTTGCGGTACCTTCAAATGTCGAAGTTGGAAGAGGAAACAGTTGCACTAGTAACGTACTCACGTAACTTTTGAAATTTTTGAAAAACGTTTGGTCGTTTTAACTTTGTGCGACTTTGAGCTATCGTTTTAAAGCTGCAAACGGATATAATATGTTGATTGAAGATATTTTGGTATTGAATTTAGAGAAAATCTACTCAAATTATTGAAGACCGTCGAATATTACTAACCATGAAGCATCGAGTTTAAATTTACTACAAGAATAAACTAATACCGTACAATATTTCGTATTGAATTCGACAAACATTGATCCAAGAGTTTAAGTATTATGGGTTTTCAAAAATTATTAATTTTTAGATTTTTTCTACGCCTGACAGGGATTTTCGAATCAAATATCACTCAAATGCTGAAATAATTAATAGTTTAATAATCTGCGCTGAATGATAGATTAAAAACAAATTTCCGTATGCTATTCTCTGTAATAAATTCTGGTGTCAATTTTTATTTGAATTTAGTCGAACAACGGGATTTATCATAGGAAAAGTTATGCGCATAATTGTAAAACATGAGAAAACAATTGTGGAAATCAATTTGCACGTTTTTTCTACTTTTTAAATAATGTTTTATTTCATTTCATTTATTTATCATTTATTTATCATTCGCATAAAATATGAGTCCTACCCGCAGCATAAGAAACTAATCCAACAACCCTTACTATGACGCGCGCATCGAGTGAGTCCTTAATACGGAGGGTGAATCGCCAAGTATGTCTCAATCCCTTCACAAATGTTCGGGAGGGATACTTTCCAGGAGGTTTGGGGAGCATACCCCCTCCACGCTATCGCGTGTAAAGCGCACCGAAGGGCTTGATCCTCTATACACTATGTATTGTTTGTAACATATAAACTAATTGGTATTGTATCAAATAATCAAGATGGGGTTATTTCGAATGATCAAGATAGGTTGTATCAAATAACCAAGATGGGCTTTCTACCATTTCCATTATCGGCCATACTATTGTACCTTACTTTTCGTATTTTGCTTCTCAATCCATTTATGAGTTTTCTCCCTCGGACTCTGTAACTATCCCAATGAATGCTATCTGAATCAGAGAGATGCCGTGCCTGGGCTACTTTATTGCGGGAGGGAACCCCTCCAGTGGATGCGACTCATGTTAGCACATTCGGATCTGATTCCAAATCGATGTTATAAGAAAAATTCTAAGAGGTTTTTTTTCATCCCAGGTGGTTGGGTATGAAGGCTACCTGTCCGAAAAACATACTTAAGAAGTCCTTGCCGACGAGTGAGTAGACTTCTGCACTCGATCACGTTTGGGGGGGCTAATGCCTCTGGTGGCGGTGCTTGGGTCTATTCGCATTGCCACCGAGGACTCAAGTAAGCACCTGCTCCATCAGTACGCACAAGTTTCCCATAAGTCCCCTAGACCTCCAAAAAATGTGAATAAGAAGGGTGCGGCCCCAGAAAAGGGGCATAACTTAAAACTCGAAAACGGTATACGGGAGAAATTAATTATCTGCTTTATTACGAGTATCTTTTTTTTGTTTAGAATTTTTCCATACCCTCAGACTTCCTTGTGCTTGATCCTTTCTCTGTTCTTAAAACTGAATACCATAATACGTTAAAAGTTTTTCATTGGTATTACTTCACGCCTTGGCCAAACAATCGGAGAATATTCATAATAATCTGGAAGAGAGAGAAAGAGAGATAGAGAGATCCTGCACATTGCAATCGGACGATATATCGATGGCTTAATTTTACAAAAGCATATCAGTTGTGCATAAGCATAGTCTAGTTGCCATTTTAGCGTTGAATCTTTGTTATTATCGTTCTATTCAGTTTCGGCTGTCGGAAGGGCTACTGGATATTCATTCCCATGGCAAGACAACTGTAGTGCAATGATGCTGCAGGCCACAGGGACGTTTTGCTTAGTCCAGGAAGGGTAGCTTCGTGTCTGGCAATTGGCAAGTAGGAGGGTTCCCAGTGCGAGACAGTGCTCGAGAGTGAGTATAGGCAAAATATATACCGTAACTCGAAAGTGAGTGTGGGCTGGGGTTGCTCGCAACCGACGAGATGGCTGACAGATTTTTGTTGGCCTTCCATTCGCTCGCTTGCCAGTCGGTATAAAATTGACCCGATGGGAACGTCAAGCGACACGTTTTAGCGAGGAAAAGCGTATTAAAACCTGAATGGCAGACGGATGAAATTGTGTTGACGGTACGAACGTAATTCTCCAGTTGAACCACACCCTCCAGACATTTCTTTTTAGTTTGCCTGCACATCGCGATCCCGATGAGTTACTCTTTGAACGTCGTTTCAATCCGAAATGAACTCATTTCTAAAAATTTTAATGGAAACCCAATAAAATTGTTGCTGGCTCATACCTGGGACACTTTCATTACTATGGTATTTGAAAAGACTCGTTGTTCATTTTACTTGCTCATTTCATATGAAATGGTTGAATAGATTCATATTGTAGGGCCAACGAGATTTCATTGTCAGATTACGATCTCGAAACATGTCTTGCATTTTCTAGAATACAAGGATAGCATTATTTCCATTTTTTTTCTTTCTGTCCGTATGTTTATCTATAAATTAATAAATCTTTAAGTACTGTCTGTAAACACAATGAAATCTTGAAGAAATTTCGGAGAGCAATGAAACTTGGCTGCACATTTTCGACATATAAAATGCAGTTTTGTAGTGAACTTCAAATAACTACATCAACTCATTCTGGTAATATACCTTGTAAGAAAAACGATATAGAAAACAGGCACCGAAATTTTAAACGTGAGAAAAATATTTATCAAATTTTGCTAAACGTTTATTCCGTTCACATATTAATTTACTCCTACAACAATGTAAGGAATGAGTATTACAGTATAACGATGCCTCAGGTATTCTATGAAGTAATTCCAATAAGTTCGAAATGAACCATTGTTCGCAAACAAAATGTGAATTAGTGAAAAATTGATCTTGCGGTTAGTCTACAAAAAAAATATCACAACATTGGCGCATAGATTTCTCTATATGTAATTCCGTTAATATATTTTGGCGTCGTCGTAGAGATAGCTATACGCGAAATCGTAATATATACAGAAGCCATGTGCGAATGACCTATCACCGTTTTTTTTTAACGAAACGTATGTTTACATCTGATCGAATTGAAATGGTCTGAAATCACCGAATAATATATTTTAGAAAAAATCGTACTGAAGTTTCTATATTTTATGATTTCGAGGCAGTTTCTTACGTACGTTTTCTCACTGATGACGAATCTCCAAACTTTTACTTTATGGGGAAGCAATATGGAAATGTCAATTTTCAGATTTTATGACGAAGCGCTATAAAAGTGCCAATTTTCAACTTTTATTTATCATCAAAGGTGTATTTATGTTCAGATGATTTTTCCACAGGTCGCTTCATAGTTTTCCTTGCATAAAAATTCAATTAAACTTGGTCAGAGGGCGAAACAAAGAATGCATTTATCATTAAGGGGATGCTGATCTTTCCTGTTTAATCGATCGACTTGCGGCCGGTGATCGGAGCCGATGACAACGACACGAATGTTTTTTTACCTGTATATTTTCTATATGGCTCTGACATCTATTTGGTTATCAAACCGCACTTCTTCAATTTTTCTTTATTTCTGCAAATCATCGTGTAGAAGCTCGTTCGCAGCCGCTTCTATACATCAAGCTATCCGAATCGGAAATCGATGGGGTTCTCTGATCCGGTCAGGATATCGGTAGTGTTCGCCTAGGGTGACCCGGCCAGCCGCACTATTACCTGACCTAGACCCAGTCGGTATGATGCGGCCGAGACGTTATCGCAGAGGCGTTAAGATAACTCATTGTAACCCTTATCCTAGTTACGTCAAACTGTTCTGATAAGACGAGCCGCAGTGATATTTTATATGCTCCGGATCAAGCTGATATCCAAGCAGCTTGATCAGTCATGCCTTAACAATACCTGAGCTAGCCCTGATGAGATATCTAACAGTCTGACTAAATTTCTATTCGGGACGTAATTTCATGCATGCTGGTCAATTGACCACAAAAGAATGTGGCATACGTAAAATTTGTTTTCCGACTACTTCGGCATCCTTAAATGTTTTTCAAAGGATATGTGGTCGAATTGGATTGATTGCGCGAAAAATCGAAAAACCGAAAATGGTGTACTTTATTCATCTTTCGCCCGCTGAATTATTAACCCTTTGAGTGCCGGAAGCCTATATATCGGCTCTCGCTGCACTAGCGAGAATTGGCAGAACCGATATATCGGCCTGCGCAGTACCAAAATACGCAGTTTTTTTAAATCATGTTTCTATAATGTTTCTCGTTTTGTTTTTATAAGCATTTTCCTGAACCCTTGTAAAACTGAAATTCGGTCGGTTTTTTTCGCATAGGCACCTTTTTTTCGCCCGGCACTAAAAGGTTTAAGCTCACCGAAGTATCCATTTTACAGGCTTGGCGGTAAATTCCAGCTCACTGACAGCGCTTCCAAGTATATTTCAAGCTCTTCCGTACGAAACGATAGCAAACTTTGTTCTTGAAGCTCCTCCAAATGCTATCCGATACCACTGTCGAAAACCGTCATGAGCAGTCTAAATTCTACGAAGACTATAAACTATTGTGTATCTGTGACCTATCCACCTTCCCTTTTTACACGCCATGATTATTTTTGCAACGACTTTCGGATAGTCGATACGCCGCAGACAAGACATCATACTCCAGTTAGACTCTACGCCGGCGACAAACTATTGTTGTTAAAATTGCAGGAGCAACATGCGATGTAGGTATTGAACCTCTGGAAACTTTAAACTTTCTGAGAATACAAGCCCGACATCGATAGAGTTCACGTTCGGTGGTAAGGGATGCCCCGACCAGCAACGTCATTCGCATGTACAAAATCAAACACTGTCGAAACTACCTCAATTCGATCGCACGGAATGGACCTTCTTCGATAAGTTGAATTGCTTTTCTGTCCCCTTTCTTACAACATTCGGAGAGTTCATTTACCAAGAAAATTTTTTGTATATTCAATATTTTTGACACTCCGAAATTCCTACACTCCGCTACCAAGAGGCAGGATTAAATACCCGAATGTTAAAACTTCGAAGGTCAGAAAAACCGAATCGAAATATTTCTCTCGATACATTTTGATCTTTTAGTTTATTCATTGAAAATTCTTTTCTATTTCCTTTCCTTTCTGAACATTTGTTTCACAATACTAATATATCGGTTACTGTCTGTTCGGTGTACTAAATCTTCGAACCATTTGCTATTTGTCCGTAAGTTTTCACCCTGCTTCCACACACGTTCGGAGTTTTAAGCATTCTGATAATTGAGATTCGCATTTTGTTGCCGTAGGCATTGCTTATTATCGCTCAACTTTCATATGGTTTGTCGGGCTTTCCGAAACATATTCATTTATGTTATGCAACGTCTGAATATTGACTTTTCTGTTTTCGAAATATCGGTAATCAGGATTTTCGAATTGTTTTAAGCAGGGTCAAAAAAATTCAGAACGAGGGCCGTCTAAATATTCGCATTCGGGACTACTATTGCGCCCTCCTTCCAGCTATATCTTCGGAAGACTTTGTAGACTTGTCCATTTTGCTCGCTCATTGAGAACTCTGGTTTCGTAACAAAAAAAAAGTAGGTATTGAAAGAAGAAAAAAAATCAAAAACATTTTCTATATTTTGGACTTTTTTATAGAGATAGCTTCACAAATAAAGGAACATTATGAGAAACCCATATTGAAAATACAATTTTCGACTGTTTTCAACGTCAACGTTGTATTTGCTTCTTATACAAAATGACGAACTAATTCGGCTCGCCGTAAAAAAAGTGTTGCCGCCGCGAGAACATACCCGGAATTATAAGCTCCGAAAATATTTTTGGCACTTTCGATTTCTACTCAATAAATGCAAACGGTACCGTTTATTTAGCTTTTTTTAATCCCGTCTTATATCAAGGGTTTTGCAAAATAAACTGCCCATTTTTAATTGCCGATTGCCAGCTACATATGTGTTTTTGAGCAACGGAATTTTATAGTCGCTCCATTGTCAACTACGTATGTAAGGCGATTTAAACGATTTGATATTGAAACCAGCCTGTGATGCACACTGTCCGATGCTGCTTGGTTGGATGTAAGTACTCGAGAAGCCAGAGAACAAGCGGGTCGGGGTTGGAGGAGGAACAAGCGCACTTCAACACAGTTAAGCCCGAGCGCGACTTGGAGCGGCGAGTGGCAATGTATAATGTTTATACCTAACGTTTTTAATACCGCAGCTTTAGATAAATGGAGTTATAGTTTGGATAAATAAAGGTTCGAATAATCGAGGGTCTACCGGAATCATTTTTTATGGATACCGTTAGTCAACTAATACATTACATTGGAAAGTGTAGTTTTGGACAAGAGGACTTTAGATTTTTTAAGCCATCAAGTACTCTTCTTACCAACCGAATACGATTATCGGGAAATACTAGACAACCGACTTTCACGATGGAAACCTACCCCAGAAGGTACGACAGCAGTTTTGCAAAAGATGGTTTAACGAATAATATCTGCAAGAACCGCAGAGGTGTCGAAAATGGTATAATTACAACAACAATTTGACAGTTGACGCTTTAGTACCATTAAAAGAAGACAACGTGCCGCGACGCTATTCAGTAATGTGATATATGGTAGAATTTCATTGTGAAGAGGACAAATTCGGAGGATGGCGACCGTTTGCACCTCTGGTAGATTGTTTAAGAAAACCATGCATAAGAAACTTTTAAAGCCTTGAGAATTATCACAAACACTTCGATAGTAATTATTCGATTGTTAATTCCTTTCAACTCTTTTAAGTTTCTTCAATAGGGGGGCATACTATTCCATTGCGCCAGGACTCATAGACTGTTATTGACAGATCCATTCGTATGAAATCGACGCGATAGACACTTAGAGATTAGACAAGAGACGGATTGAATTTATTATGGGAGACTTTTAGATGATACAAAGTTGAGAATGAATGAGTGAACTCAGTGAGGTCATGAATTTTGCGTCGTCCCAAAATACCTCATAGTTTTATTTAATTCATTTATTTATTTAATGCAAATAATTATTCTGGAAGATATCCTGTTTATTCATCGCTTCATGTCGTGGTGATCTTAACGATCACCACGACATCCGTTCATGCAGCGGGTGTTTTACGCCACAATATATCTGTGTTTTCTCCGTAATTATGCGAATCTTACGAAACAACTATTACTATAAATACATGACTTTTTGGTTTCCACTATAGTCCTATAGCGTTCATTGTTTTAAACTCTTACTTTTTATATGGAGTTCCGGGAGCATAGCGATGCCGAGTCAAACGATTTCTTCAAAAGAAAATCTTTTGTGCAATTATTTCTTAATATACCAGAGGAAAAATCTTCCGATCGGTGATGCTTGAAAATGGAGTACCAAGGTTCGATTTTGTAACGATATTTTTTCATTACAAATTCCGAACACAAGTTTTTCAACGCGCTCAGCTATAATCGTAACCTTTTGACACAGTCGGCATCGTCCCCTACACAACCCCATCGTTACGTCTCGATCAGCAATTTTCACTCCGTCTCGGTCAAGGAAAATTCGCACCCTCGTTTTTTGATAAAACGTCTCATTTAATAGAAAGAACCAAATTTTTATTTTATTTTACCGGCTATTCATTAGAATTTGACTTTAACAACTTCATGAAATCCAAATTTTCCTAGAGCACTATGCAATTAGAAACCATTTCCCTTTCTTACCACCCTTTTTTTTGTTTTTTTTTCTAATTAAAAAAATATAATGAGAGATGGTCAAGATACTCAATCCCAATATTGAATATTGAACGAACAATATTGAAACCGAGCATTAATTTTTTTGCCAGTGCTAAATAATTTGGTAGAGTATAACTACGGCTAGGATTGCTAATCATATTCGCGACTGCTCCATTGAGTCGTCGGAAAATCTATCAATTTAGCGCTTCCGAACGTGACAGCAAAACTGCTACATGACGAGCCATAATTCTGGCTGATTAAATATGCATGAGATTTGCAATAGAGTGCGGTGGTAATGGTTTACTGGTGTCAGGCAGCACGATTTCGTGATGTTCACCGAGTTCGCGCATCACACATTGCATCCCATCGCATCTCGATTCTCGTTGTTTATCCATTAAACGTACAATAAACAGTGATCACCGGTCGGGGGTCGCTGAAACAACTCTATTGGCGGCACGTTTCCGGACTTCCACTACTGATTCTCCGCCACCACCGCATCACCTTGTCCATAATATACGCAGAGATAATAAATGTTCGTACAACTCCAGGGCCTCTCGCTGCACTTCGCTTTCGAAAGGCCGTACAACACATTCCCTATCACGCGAACGCTTCTGAGCATACTGTCTGCACACTACTAAATCAGTCCATACAGTAAACAACTGGCGTGTGTCACTCAGATTTGGTACAGGATTAATTCATACCTCACTTAGAATAACAAACCCTCATTAAACCTTCGAAATTTTTTTATCTCTCCTTTTTTTCCTTGAGCAATGCAACGCGGAATCATATGAATATATCGTTAGTTTGTGCGTTGGATTCTGATTGAGACTGCTCGATATGGTGCGTCAAGGAATTTCTATCTCCCTATAGTCGCATCCCATCTGACGTAGCCATTTATGAGATGTTCTTTAACGTATTTTTTAAATTACGGGTTGTTAATATCAATGATCTGATGCCAAATTACGCTTATACACTCTATGCTTTTATGGTATTAAGATTAAGTCACTAATATTATCCGGATCAAGCTAAATAATAATTACTTTTTCATCTTGTGTAAGGTGGAAGGAGAAGTCTTAATTATAATGAGAGCAGAATGAATAATTTTGAAATTTGCAGAGGCCTCGCTTTCCTCGATTAAATTGCGCGAAAACTTTTCGAGGGCAGAAGGGAGAACTTCCTAACGGCTACTTGCTGCAAGTAGATATAGTATTTACGGACAGAACCGTTGGTCTTTCTCGGAATTCAGAATTTCCCGTGAACCGGCTTTCCCAGCTTTGCTAAAACTTCTCTTGACAACTTTCGCACCCCGGTGAACACCGGAAAGGAAACACAGGGCAGCGACCGATTCTCTGGGGTCCTTCTTCCGGCTCGAGCTGTTAAGTAGCTACAATCTTCCTTCGGTCGAGATGCTCGGACTCTGTATTTGCTTAGGCGATTACTCGTGCATACCAGGTTGTACGGCTTTTCAATTATGCGATCGCAAGATAAACCACTGGCCACTTGCAACAGTCGATTGGTTCCTCGTCTTTCTTCGATGGATTTAGCGTCACATAAGGATCTAATTTATTCGTAAAATTCTAGATGAAAATCACCAATAACAGCAAAGTAACACATTCCATTTCAGCTGTAACTATCTAGAGAAATTCGTACCTTCGATCGAATATATATTTTTTCGTGTGAAATGGATGGTACAGAAATTTGACGTTGATCGTCCCACCTTGTAAATGCCCGATGTTATAAATTTATTATCATTTACCCGGTAGTAAATATTCACTCCTTGTGATTGTTTACTAAGATTTTACCCAATAGTAATTATTCACATAAGCTATACCAGAAAGTGTCGAAACGGCGAACGCTTCCTTTGTCAAGCGAATGGAGCAATCGAACAACCGATAGATGTTTGATGTGCGTTAACAACTGTGATTCATCAGGTCTTTCTCAGGTCAATGTTAAAACCTGTAAGCAGACTTCCGCTTACTTTTGTAAGTACGTAGAGCAATCGACTCTATTCCCTCTTACCCTGGAATTATCCCCTGGATCTTCCCGGAGGGTCGAAACTTTAATGCCATTTAGATGTTTTCCATACCGCACTCAAGATTAGATTACCCTCTGCAAGTTCCACAACGTTTCTTCATTAATTCACCAAAGCCCATCGATGGAATCTTTAGATCTTGCCGATCCTATTATATACAGCACAAGCCACAGTGTACATCAATGTATCTTTATCTGGTATCTTCTCTCAACCCTGTCTTTCTGCCCTTGGGACTATACTAGACATACTATAATAAAACACCACTAGAGTCTCGAGTCTGAAGGAATGGATGGATAACAGACCCGTATACAATATCTACGGAGAGAAACGCGGCAGGACCAAAGATATGAACGTCGTGGCGACGGCCAAGTTTGACGAGCATCTCATCGACCAATGGACAGACTTACCGGACGCGGTGGCGGCTGACGTTCCAACACGTAGTAGCCACGAGGATACCAGTCGAGAAGTTTACTTCCTCCTTCCCCGCAGGCACCGGCACTTATACACCTCCGGGAATTTCAACCCTCGTCCTCCGCTGTTCTCTCTCCACACGCCTCTATCGCTTCTTCTTGTCCGTGTCTCGCCTTCCTCCTGCTTCACGAGAGACCCTAATTAACCGGACGTCACCCGTGAGCGTGCGTTGCGGGGAGGTGACGTGCAACACCAACGAAGTACAACAGAACCAAACGCCACGTATACCTACAAACAGTTGTAGACATTGCTGCTGCCAGAGTTTGCTGTAGTGATCGCGTGTCCTTTTTATTTCATCACTTACAAAATATGTAAGAATAGACAATATTGAACTTAATACAAATATCGGACTGTCCGATCATGGTTTGGAAACATGTTTTGCGTGATCCAAGTTGCAAATAAAAATAAACATTTTTTTGTATCTCTCTATATGTATGTAAATCTATTGTGTTATCTTGTCCTAAACGTATCGAAGAAAATGTGGATTGCAGTGAATGGTGCTGTGATTCAGTTACGAATGATTTTATGCATCACCAGCGTTGTATCTAAAATGCGAAAAAATCATGTAAACGTTAAGAATTTTGGAATATGTTTAATCGAAATGTCTAATGACAGTTTATTCCTTTCGCAGATATTTTTATCCGCAGATATACCATCGACAACCGTGGTATAGTTCTCGAAACTGGTTCTATAAGCCAGAGTTAGCCTATACTTTACCATACGCACGCCAATTCTCGGAACAGCTTACCATGAATCGCCATCTTTACCAGACACTTGCCCAACCCATTTTTTCCTACTGGGGATACTGGGCATTTGCGAATCAGAGGACCATCCGTTAGTGACCATACGAAAACAATTTACTTCGGTTAAGAGGTGAATCCATATTGTGAAGCTGTTCAAGTACTAACTTAGAGATGACTCGTTGTATAATCTTCAGAGTAACTTTAATACAAGCTCACTTAGTAGCCATAAGAGCCGTGAGAGGTGTCGCTAATTTAGGGTGTTCAAAAGTTCTAGCGACGAATGTACACTGCAAGATACCACAACTTCTATTTCTTTCACATCAAAACAAATATGATGAAAATGTTAGTCATTGCGGTTGGGACAGTAATAACCGACTCGCACATCTTTCACTGTTAGACGACGTGCACCTTCTAGGATGTACATCAAGTGTAGTGACGGCTCCTCCCTGCTGTTAGAGCTATTTCTACGTTTTCGAGTTCGAATTATGTAATTTATGAGGAGATGAGATAAAAAGCCTCTCTGATTTGAACCGACTTTAGCCTATTACAAAAACGATATTAAACGACGATCGATATTAAACGACAATTCGTCAAAAACAGATTTGCGTTTTTCTGCCCATTAGATTCGAACGGCATGTAATTATGGCGATCCGACAAATCCGATACCGTTGAGAATAGATGGACTAGAACGGAGTGCAACTAATTTCTCGCGTTGCTACGAAGGTTTCGTATATCCCAAGAGACGAAGAATAATACATAACGTTTTACGGTATCCACGGAAACATTTACTCCCTCGGGTACGAGCTGCTTCTCCCCAGTTCGCAAAATTCAAGTAGTGAACTGTCTCGTTTTCACCTCGAACCTAGTCGAATATGCTAAAGAACTACGAGCTATCGTGACCGCCGAAACTTGAGCGTGCGGTATTCTACAAATCGTACGCCGTATTCCTCCACTTATATTTTGCTCCATCTGTAATGAAGGCTTTGAAATCTGGCCATTCACGTTGGATCGTCTGTATACCAACGAATTCAAAATTATGTTATCATTTGCTGATGTCAGCAAAAAACCTACAGGCTGCACAGTTGCATGCTGCCATGACACACATTTACACATTTTTTGTCGTATTCGTATATTGATTCAAATTAGAAAATGATACAGGGTAGATGAAAAGAAATCGACATTTGTAGTTTTCATTCTTCGAGAACAATACCATTATAGATGCTACAGATTCTAAAATTTATAATGTGAACGATTTTTGAGAAATTGATGCCCTTCAAGTGAAGTGAAATTCACGTGACGGAGCCAGAGAGCTGCTCACCTGAATAAAGTTTATCATCTCACAAGAGTTGAATATTGAAAACTCAGCGAAAAACGTATGTGTCCGATATTTTATCAGAGAGAATGTTATATGTTATTTAAGCCGTTTGAGAAGAAGAATATTTGTTCAATCTCTTATTCAACGGTAATACATTTGATAAGAATTGATAGAACCTATAAAACTTGTATGACTTTTCGAACATTTCGAAACATTTCTACAGAGTCTGAGTCGACCAAAACGATCGTCCATCAAATCTGCCACTACATATAAGGTATATCAGATTTCTCATGAAGAACATTTACATAAATGCTTCATTGTATGATTATTTTGATTATGTTGTCGATATTCATAACTTCCAACTAAACCAAGTCCTTTCACCTCTATAGTTAACGCATTGAGATCAGGAAATTCTAGTTTTTGTGTTTGGAATAATGTAGACGAAAATCTCGTTAAAAATATTAAAACCCTTTCTTCGTTACATATTTCTCGTGGCCATCTTGGTTTTTACAGACTTTTCTTTTCTCTCACGAGAGGCGCTGAACTCGTTGACGATTCGTGTGTTCATAAATTGAAATCTGAGTTTCGAATATGACACGACAAATACAAGGACAATGAAACGTTACTTGCTTCATTTTAAAAAAGTGAGAAATAAAGGAAATAAGTCAGCGTTTAATAACACAAAATTTTGTATATAATTAAAGGTATGTTTTTTTCTTTAAACGCAATGATATTATCGATATCGATACGAACTCTCTACCTCTGAGGTAGGTCCCCCTGCCCTATGTCCTTTTTCCTTTGAGAACCCTTTCGAAACAAAGCGACGACATTGCTCAGCGTCCACAGTACGTGAGCCGAGCAGTGTGTGACGAGAACAGCGAATAAGCACGCCGCGTTTAAACTCTCGCAAACACTGACGTCATATACATGGAGTATAAAGAAACGTGCGGAGCGCATGTCGCAAGCGTTTACCTGGAAAATCGTGTAGTTTGCCGTGCACCAAAGGATTTACAAGTCCTTAGCTCACACCGACGATACGATGGTGACGACGAAGAGTCTTTCCATTCCCGCGGTGGTTGTGACAGAAACGTTGTTCGCGACCGTAGGTACGTGCCAGTGGACACGAACCCTCGGCTCAACTATATCTACATTGTGCCCTCGCTCCACGCTACTACCCCTAGGTGCAGACCCCGTGCAAGCACGTAGTCCAGTAGACGAGCAAAGCTCAAACAGGGTATTACTAGTCTCCACTCATGATAAACCTATTCTATCATATAACAAATAAAAAATTTATTATTACTCAGATCAACTACACCATGCTCGCAATGAAATAATTATCACAAGCTAAAATATTCATATTCCTTTCGGTTTTTTTACCTCCCTGTTTTCTATTTCAATTGCCATACCCTCTACAGTTTAATCATCTCATTTCTTCATAATTCCTACATCGCGCCTATATCTGTGACAAAATGTTGCATGAGCTTTCAAAAATAATTTATACTCGGAACAAAAATAAATTCCACAAAATCATGAATGATGGAAAAAAAGCGAGGCAAGTACCTTTCCAGAAATTGTTTCTAACATGCAAAAAATTGACGGATTAATTAACGTCACGTGCATATTTTGCATGTACATGTAACTTTTAAATTAAGACTTCGTCTAAGTTGATTCATCCAACAATACTATCAGCCCAAAGCTCAACTTTTATAAAACAGCTCATGAAAACTACCGTGTTTGACCGTAGTAGGACACACTGTGGTGCCGGCGAGTTATGAATGGTCAATGGTGTTTTCAACAAACATAAGGGTTTACATTACAATTACAAAGTATGTGGTTTGCACGTTCGGAATTATCGGTACTTATAGACAGTCTCCACAGACATTCATGGTGTTTGTGTGTAATGTCTGAGAGAGTAAAGTATCTTTATGTATGTGTGGCGAACTTAATTCTCGATTCCTATAACGATAATATTCTCAACTTCTTTTATGTGCTATAAAGGACCATGTACAAAATCATATTTTAAATATTATTTTACATATCAACGGAGAATGTCATATTCCTGCGATGAATCGAGGGTTACCTTCAAGAATAGAGACTGTCTTCTCTCAATCACTCTAAAACCAATCCAGTAAACAGTTAAACTTTTGATAGTGCTGTGAAGAATCTTCCGTGTTGCTGTACGGACTATCTCTTGGCTTCTTTGATTGAGATGTTCTTAATCCAAGCTTTTCGCAATCATAAAGACTAGCGCTCCTTGCCATGTCACGTTGACTTTCGGTATCTGGAAGTCAATTTATTATTAATAGTAGCTACTGGTTTTATCTAACACGGTAATCAAGATGCTAATAATTCTGCTATCGCCCTGAATAAAATTGGGTAAGTTTCCAGCTGAATTTTTGGTAGACTCTATACGCCTAAGTCGTGATCTAGCCAGATTCAAGAGGTGAAATTTAATAGTCAACAACTAAATTCTAATCAGGGTACGAGAAAGGATTCTTGTATACATTTCAGATCGGATCCAGTTTGAACCTCAGACTGGAACTGAACCACGGTTTTCAAATTTTATCCACCTGGGGTGCGCAAGCTAGATGAGACTTCCGGGTCAGTGTCGCGAATGACACTGACTATGAAATATAACTTTCGGTAACATGGAATTACGATTATTCCCAATTCCATGAACAATACAATTAGTCGATACTGCCCTCTCGTTTATTTCCTAATGTCAACCGATACCGATAGACGCAATAGGACGTACGGCAATTTAACTGGACTGTCTACAATTGGCTTCCCTGGTGTAAGTGTGAAAACAAGGCTCTTCTAATGTAACACAGGTTGAGGAGTTTCCAACCTTTTGCCCAGAAATCCTAAGCCTGTTTTGGAAAAAACATTGCACACTTCCTCGGGGGCGCTGATGTCACACCCGAACCTTCACTTACAATAAAAAGCCTTTCCTTACAAAATAAAAACAACGGAACTGAAAGAGATATCGAGAAGAAAAACATTAGAAAAAATTACGTCTTGTGTGACGTTACGCCCAATATTGCCCCTACTTACGAGAAGTAGTCTAATGGCCAAAAGTCAGAGAGACAATTGCCAAAGGTAACAAGCACGTCAGCAATGAAAATCTACTTCCGAACTGCCAGCAACATAGAAGTGAGTGAGAAAAATCGCGATAGAGACAAAGTGCAGAGCGCATCGGCCTGTTACAGACGAATTCATCGAAGTGGAAGTTTGTGATAAAACAATCCTTTGCTGGGCGATACGTGTGCAATGTAACGAAATAATGCCTAGCAGCGCTGCATTGGCGTATAGTAGCACACGAGAGCGAATGCAACCTGCTCCTGCTGTTCCTGGCACCGTTTTATATGTTGCTCGATACCAAGCGACTCGTTCCTCTACTCCCGCAGCTTTCAACGGTGCAGAGCTGCTCCTGCCGCAGTTAACGTTGGACCGCACGCGGCCACGGCAACAGTAGCAGCAGCATTCTCTTTCCTCTCACTAGTTATACGTGTACCAAACTACCCTCTCTCAGCGGTAACAGCAGCAAGGCTGTCCCAATGCTTTTGGTAACCCGCTCCTCGCGCTCACTCGCTCGCTGCTGCTCCACTGGCTTAATCGCATTCAAACGCTGTGTGTGCAGTATGACGCGGCTGAAGCTCTCCGTGTTGGCTCGCTGGCCAGCGAACACGAAACACGTGTTTCTGTGATTTCGCCCTGCTCACACCCCTTTGTCGAACCCTCTGTCTACACATGTACGTACTGAGCAGTGCAAAGCGCACTTCGATCATATATATATGTATATGTATATATATATATATATACATATAAATATATATCTATATGCATATATTTGTGTGTGCTTGCGCGCGTGTGTATATGGATGTACCACCACCAACAGGTACACACCAATCAGACGGACGAGCGCAGAACGTTATCCGATACGTGTGGCCGCATTTACGGGAACGATCGGTTGCATCTCTGAACGTCCTTCTCTGTTTCTACCGTTCACTCCGACTCACTGTTCACAGTACAGGTTTCGACAGCTTCCTGGTATGCACTTCGCGCTCTCTGGATCGCGCCTATGATGCTCCGGATATGCTGGGCCGTTGATTCCCCGGTTAGTGCTTACCAAAGGATCCTCTTCACCAACACCACTTGGTACATGTAGGCGTATTGAGCGACAGGCATCGTGTGTGACTATGAGTGAGGGACTATAGTAGACTGGTAATGGTGGTTCACAGCTTGTGGGTATATTAAGGCGGGTTTTGTGGGAACTATTAAACCGTGTCGAAATTGTAGACGCGGCCGTCTGTCAGAGGCTTTGTTATATTGGACCCTCGTGGTGGAGACACTGCACAATAGTCTTGTCTACGAATATCCCTTCTATATTCCTCGAATAATTCAAGTATAAACACTATACGTAAACGAGGCAAATTGATGACGGCTCGCCACTCTTTACACTTCTTGTGGGACAAAACAACCGCCGTTGCATCTTCGCAAGATTATATAGTATTGCCCAAATTCACCTACCTTACGCTTTTCAAATTGCCCGTGAGTTACTGATGGTCATTTCAGTGCTTGGTAGGAAAAAAATTTTTAAAAATTATACAATAACTTTTCTTCAGATGTTCGGAACGAAAACTGAATTGCTTTATTAAGAGGGAATTAATTCTGGAAATAGCGCGAAAATATTGAACAATCATACTTATCATATGCCGTCATTAACCTACGCGCAGCGATAGGGCTGCATTTATTGCAAGAATTTGGGAACTTGTGTGGAACTATCATAGGATAAGTCTCGTTCGTATCTTCCTCAACGAGGATACCCTCATTAATCTTGATACTGATTCTGTGAGTTATAATTTATCATTGAGGCAAGTGCAATTCGTTGCAAACATAAATAAAATCCTGTAAAGAAATAACAGAATAGATGTGTGCTGGACAAAAATAAATAAACCACTGGTATAAAAGACAATTAGGGAGCTCTAAAAACCCTTTTTTGTTGGGCAGTTAACCGCTGCACTGGCTCTGCCATAAGTAAGTAGCTCGACATCAAGATCTGGACCATGTTTTCATTTACAAAAATGTTTTTGGAGATTTTAGTGTCATAGTACTTAAAATAGTCTGAAACGTCAAGGAATGTGATTTTTAGCTGGCGTGGGCGCGTAAGTGTTGCTTGAAAAACTAGAATCTCAGAAATGGTTTGAGATAACCGGTTAAAATTTGGTACATCAGTAAAGTGGTCACACCTCTTCATTATGAAGATTGAGAACCAATTGGAAATGCTACGGTATTTTGAATTTTTTTTCTGCCTGTCGTATTTCTTGCGTAAATTTTGAGCCATCACTCTAATTCCAAAACCGCACTCGAATATAAGATTTTAATCGAAGACCGTCGAAACTTAATTGAGCCCAAATCTATGGAAGTAGTCAGATTTCATTGAATTCTGATTTCTTTTAAATAACTGAAAATTGTCTAATTCCAGTAGACATGAAGGTATCGAACTCAAAATTGACAAGAGAACGGAGTAACAACATTGAAACATTTAGATCAATGTACGCAAAATTTTATACCGAACATTGTACAGGCAGACGGATTACCATTAAATTTGACGAAAATAAATCAAACCGTTCAGCTTTTATGGGATTTTTAATTTTTTTGAAAAATGTGTTTTCAATGCTTACCCAATGTTTATGCATAGAATGGTCCTTTAGGAGTAAAATAATGTTGAGATTCATTGGGAAGCCAGAAGCCAAAAATCCAGAAAATGGTTTCTCATGAAAGAAGCTCTGCGAATAGAGGAACATCGTTAGAAAGCTATTAAAGAATTAAGATTTTAAACTTTGAAAAGAGAACCATACAAATATATCCATTTCCCGCTTTTTTTTCCACGTGTAAAAGTTTTCACTTTAACATAGCAATAGCAGCAGCACAATCGAAATCAGAATCAGAGAGCACATTTATGAAATATGTTTATACTTATACTCGACTGTATAAAAAAATCAAAACCCGTTAGTTCAATGCAATAAGCTCTTCTGAATAATTTGACAATTGACTAATTGACCATACCGTTTATGACTCAATGATACTCGGACCTAATGTTAAGGCAGTACAAATTTATATATTTTTCAACAGGGTCAACAACGATCTTTGGATATCCGATTTGTATATGAAGGACACTAATATTTCTATAGTTGAAAAAAAATTACAATTATAGAAATGTGGTGGCTGGCTCGTTCAGTTGAAAATTTGCCACAGACGCCACGTTCAGTATAACATGCTATTCGGACCTGCCGCTCTGGCATATACCATCGCCGTCTGTACCCTGAGGGCGTGCGTCGTCAATGTTCGTCGAAAATTAACATGCGATCGCCCACGGAATATTGGAACGAAATGGAAAACAGGCTGTATATCGGTATCTGGTATACAACGTAGGCGGAAACAGGCAACGATTGATGCAAACGGCATGGCATCGAGATTTACCGAATGAACAAAAAAAAATTGCCGGGAGGCTCATCGTACCAGGAAGACTGAGATCATATATATGACAAACATGAAATAAATAAAAAGGGGGAGGGCAGAATGAAATGATACGCGATATGTATAAAACGAGGTATTTGTGTTGAGGCAGAATACATAAATGTGTAAGAGAAAGAAATGAAAAATAGAAAAATAAAACCTGTAAGCTGTCGGGAGGATCGTTTCTCGCCCGTTTGCCGATTCGTTCGTTCATTCATTCGTTCGTCCACCCCATAGTTACTTCGGGAAGGCCGTGCTTTGCAGAGATCGATCCCAGCCCGATCGCCTCGAGGAGATGCAGCAGACTGTGCAACTGCATAGTTCCATCTCTTTTCTGCTGCGCTCCCTGTTCGTCGGAAACGAGTTTAAAACTGTGCAATGTACCGAATATACCGACCACCTGCCGTATCCATATGTTTATACAACATGAAGAACTTTAAGTTAACGCCATGGCGCATGTGCACTGCATGTCAGACGATTAAAGCGATTTATTTGGAAACTACTACTACCCGATGCATGCTGACCGACTCTGCTGACGTATGTGTCACTACGTGGGAAAGCCAGCCTGCGAACACGTTAACGCTGGAAGACGAAAAATCAACTTCAAGATGCACGAGCCGCCTTGAACAGCAAAATATAATGTTTCGCGCTAATGTTCGAATCACCGAGCCACTAAGCGGAGTCGTAAATCGGATAATTGAGGCTTCAGACAACCGAGGTTCTACTGTAATAAAAAAAATCGCAGTCAATTATCCCAAACCGTTTCCGAGTACAAACTTGATGTAAAATTCAGACAATTGTGTGAAAAATAAAACGAATAGAAAAATTAGGGGGTTCTACAGCATTGGATGCGTTTACATAAGGCAAGCATTATGGCCACATCGTGAGCATAGAAAAGACGCGTTTTTTAAATATCACAAACATTTCTGAAAAAATTCCTACGAATTCAAACAAATAAACGAATGATTTTTACGGAGAGAAAAGTTTATTCCCCGAGTAATTTGTTGAATAATGATTTTTATCTTCAAATTGTTAATAATACGTTGGAATAGTTATTGCACAAAAATAATCTTTAAAGCACTTCCCCAATAGTTCATTTCTTTCAGAATTACCTTCCTTTGAGGGAGTGTTGGAAATTTCGAAGGGTAGAAATTCAGTCAGGCTGATCAAAATGCGTACTTTTGACCGAGGTAGTAAGAAAAATAGTATATCCTCCACGGGAAGAAAATTTGAAAGCCCTGCCCTGCGCGCCGTCTAGCCCTCAGCTTCGCCTCGGGTAAGATGGCGCACGGGGCTGAAATCTCAAACTTTCTTCCCTCGTAGTGTAAAATACTATTTAAGCATTTTTTTTACACGCTGAGTTATTTTTTGGAATGATTCTATTGTTTCGAAAATGTACGATTCTTTATAAATATAAAAATGTCAGGGGTTAAAGAATCCGTAGCAGTAAACTAGTAAAAGTGTTCACAGAAATTCATTAAACCGTTATTAGGATATCAGGATCACCGATTTTGAAAAACACATTTTGAGAAAAATGTATTCAAAGTTTGGTGGCGCCGTTACTCAAGCACTCTGCCACTTTCTATACAACGGTCTAATCTTCATAATTCGTTGTATTCCGACATAAAAATTTAACCGAATATTATCAACACTATAAACAAATGGAAAAAAAATTACATTTTTATCGCGATTTTACTGCCGCATAAGCCTTCCAGGCATTCTTGCGCCATGGAGGAGTCAAGATAGCTAAGGTGGCGCATGCTGTGTTAACGTCAAGTTTCAGCATACCGAGAGTGCCGAGACTAAAACCGGAAGTTTCGTTTCACATGATTTATGACAAGAAACTACCCCGTAAATTGCTTTGAAATTTGAATATGCATCAACCGACGATCTCCTCTTATTACTAGGCCGTTTTTTTACCCGTGACTTATATATCCAATTCAAAGCCAAAATTGTGCATACGAGCGATGGTATGATAGAAACTTGCCATCTAAACAGTGAATCTATTCCAGATTTTGCACAATTATAAATTATGTTTCGCTATGTAGCGTATTCGAATTTTAGACTTATTCTTTTAATTTACTAAATGCACGAACCACGTTAAGGATACGCGCCGAGCTCCCGCGTCAGTATAGTCCCGTAAAAAAATATCAGTGTGGGATGTGAATTCATAAATGGTCAATTGGCGGTGAAATAAGTACGGTGCTTGGATGAACGAATGAATAAAGGAATTCACTGTACATCAGGACAAGCTGTCGTCCAGGCACATGCAGCTAAACAGAAATACAAACATTTAAGAGAATCAGAAACACTAATACTACGCAAGAAAATCGAAGTACAGTAACAAAAAGAAATACCACGATGGGAAATTAGAAATTGTAATAATATAATACCCAAAGTGATATGAATCGTAAGGTGGTTGAGATTCTCGCCACCATTGTTATCCAAAAACGAGCCGAATTCTGGGGAACAATATTTTTCTATAAAACCGTACAGTGTATGTCTCGGAAGATTTGCTAAAAATCTTGCAAGGAACACACATTGTACGAATTCGACGAAAAGCCAAAATTTCTGTTCACTTCGGTCGTAATTGTACCACAGTAATTTTACGCGAGCGACTCTACGCCAAAACAAATATTACGAAAAATTCACGCGTTGCGCGTGACTTTACGCGAGCAGCGACTGAGACGTGTCCACTTTTTCAAACAGGCGTCCTACATGCATTGTACTATGTGCGACCGAGACTCCACCTTTTTTCCAAATAATATCTTTGGGGTTAAAATCAAATTGAACGAGCCTGTGTGGACTGCGAGAAAAAGAAAATTAATCCCGTATATGTCACAGGGTTATTAATTTACTCACTCCCCATTCCGCGTTCGTTAGCATCGTTTCGGGATGGAGTTGTGGCATATATATGCTTAAAAATTTGATCCAATTGTTTTGAGCACCACTGTTTTTACTGGTGCATTGCTCCAATCTCGACGGTAAAAAGAGTGTCACACCTACATCAACGTCGAGGATGAACAAAATAGAGAGACGTGATTGGGAACAAAACATTGATGATTCGGAGTTTTGATGCTGTTTCTGCCATAGAATTAGTACACGAATTTTTCAACGCAACGACTTATGAACATATCTGTTTGGCTGATGCTTCCATGATCGACATCGTGTCCCGCAAAAATTCGTAAATTATCATGATGTTATATTGTACGCGCTAAAAATATGTTGGTTGTATCCGCGGCCGTGCTCGTGTTTTAGACTAGAATAAAATGGTGATGAAGAATTTCGCGGAAAATTGTCTTCTGCACAAGTTGATCTGTAACTGAAAATATAATAATGAGAAAACAAAATTCGGCTTAAACAGTCATTTATTCGAGACATGTTTTGCGCGTTCATCACGTGTTGACGCGATGAACGCGACTAATTCGTTTGCTCACTGCGGTTCACCGGTCCATTCTCGGTTGCGCTGAAGACATGACACGAAGAAAATTCTTATTCTGTTGATAAAGTCATGACATTTTATATTAAAAAATGGGACAAATTTGTGATTGGACAATTTCGAATTTTTATAAAATCATCAAATAATGCGTGTTCACCGGATCTATAAATTGCTAAATAAGTTGTGAGCAATAAATCATATAAAAATATCGAAAAAGTCTAGACATGTGAACATAAATTGACATTTTCATAAACTTCCCCATACAATTTAATAATTGAAATCTTCGTATCACTTTCTAATAATGTTTAGAAGCTTTACCTCATTTGCAAAGCTTCTATAAAAAAGCCTGCATTTAATTTTTGGTTTCGGCATAGCGGAAGCTTTAGAAATAAAACAACATTATGAGAAAGCGATATGAAAACTCCAATTTTCAACTTTTATGAGGAAGCCATATAAAAATGTCAGTTTTCGACTTTTCAAAAACTTATCATGTTTAGTGAAAAAAATGCGTTAATAACAAAAAATGCTCTACAAATGGGTAGAAATTTGATTGGTTTACAGACGGTTATTCACACACGTATATAAAAATGGGTTTTGAAGTATAGCGCTGCTTCCAGAGTCTTGTGAAGTTGGTCGAATTAAAAAAAAACCACACCTTTTAATAAATTTGCATCGAGTGAAAAGTAACACAAAAAAATGCAGAAACGTATAACCATACCGTGAAAGATCGTAACTGGGTTTCAATGAGGAACATGATTACTTAACGACATATTTGGTTTTTATCAAGCAAAATATCGTGCGCCGAATGTAAAATAACTCCAAGTGCACAGGAGATGTAAAGATATACTCGTATAGACTGCATTGCTGGTATAGCGTTTGATATAACTAGTTTTTACTGTATTTTAAATCGGATATGTATCGAGCTATGAGTTAGGAATGTTTGCATCGCCATTTTTGAAACTGAAATACAAAAAGTGACGAGGTGTGCACGCAAACTGTCGAGCGATTGAAATAGCATTGAACGATATTCTGTTTTTGCAACAAACAATGCCTGGCAACTCCGAATAAAAATGCACTCATTTCAAACAGCGTGACTGGCTGAAGGCGGGCTGTTCAAAAGTTTTAGCGAGGAGGACGCAGATTGAAATGTCTCTATGAAATTTCTGTCTATTTGGTTCGGCATTTTTGTAGTTTGATTTCTTTCTTAAAAACTGTTCTACGAGCTTTTCGAATTTTTATATAATCGGATTCAGAATGTTCTAAAACAATGGAAAATCGTATTTAGAATAGAAAATCTGGATATGTTTATCCGTATGTATGCGTGTTTGAAAAATTGTAACTCTTCTAACTTGAGAAGGCCTTGAGCTGTAAAACAGGAATTTCTAAAGAAAAATGGAATCTACGCTAGGTAGAATATTTAATCCTCAATGTTTAGTTACATTCATACCAAAATGCTTTCAGTGATGAAAACTACACTATTCTGGATTTTTTTATAACGTTTATGTGCACAAACTTGTGCTTCATGAAAGTTGTTGCAATTGGTGAACTGTCGAGCCAAACATTTGTACATAAAGGTTGACGTATTAACGACCGATGAGCGATCATTTAATTTGTCGAGATTGAACCGGTTAAACATTACACAATTTTTAAATTTCCGCTCTGTACGAAAAATTAGTATTTTCTTTCTGACACGAGTTTCCGTATCCAGTATTAAGCTAAGAATAGAATGGCGAATTCATTACACGTGAAAAAAATATAGACATGGCCCTAAAACCCGAATGGTACATAAGTGGGCAACACTTTGCAGTCTGATTAGCACATGAATTAATCATATATGGAGGGGGCCATATTCACCATTTTTACCCTAATTACAATTTCATAGAGATATCTTTCCGGTGAATTATCACGTCAAAACCGGTGGATCGTGAATCTGCTCGGTCAGAATCATAAATACAATATAGTATCTTTTGAATCCACGCGTTAGTCTTTATTCGGGGAAGAATAGTACGGCATTTTTGAGACGGATACGGAGACTGCTTAGTGGCGTACGCCGTGGTTGCTTTGCAAGGAAATTACTTAGGGTAGACACAGGAGTTCTGTCGTACATATAAAGGGAAGTGTGTCGTGGTAAGGAGCGTTTGGATAGGGAAAGAGTTTGCGGTAAATGAGAAGGGGTGATGTTTCGTATCTCTGTGCATCGCTGTATTGCCAGCATTCGCCGTATTACCCGTGTTGCCAGTGTTGGAGAATCAATTAATCAGCAGATATGAAAGAACTCATCACGAGAAATTACGTACAACATATTAGAATATTTCCAAAATCAGTCATTTTTTTGGATTTTTTAAACAGCCATACATTCTGTTGCGGATAGAATATAAAGGACACATAAGGTTGAAGAACAAACTTTACGGAAAAAGATTTTAGTGAATTTATTTAGTTTTTTTTTAGATAACGTCCACCTGCATGCATAGTTACAGATATGTTGTATCCTAGGTCCGTTACAGGATCTACAAAATGTTGTATATAGTAAGAATATCGATAGTGAACTTTGTTCCATGGCAATGCTTTCAAGCAGGGTTCTCTTCTTTAGTTTGATGTGATACAGTTTTATATAAGTTTTGTGGGATATATGCTATTAAATCCGCAAAATTATCGCACCCTGCAATTTTATGAATGTGATTTACAGTAACGCTTTTACTAAATTTTCCCTATGAGTATCCTTCCGTACTCTATATTTCCCCGAATTATTCTGTATGTGGATCCAACTGCTCCTGGATTCAAGACTACGGCTCAGCAAATCATCTTTATTGTTCACCGAAAGCAAAAAATCCAGCGTTTATTATCAAAATTAAAATAAATGTCAGCGGTACGCAGAGTTCGTGTGGCTGTTAAACAAGTCTCAACAAAATCCCCCGTTATTCGCACGGTTGTGAAAACAAGACCAAAAACAAAATCGAAACAGATCATCCGAATTTGTCTGTACGTATTGATACAATCGGAGATTCATCGACGCTGCAGCCGCACACGAAGCGCGAATCTTCCTCCCCCACCTACCTGACGGTATCACGCGTGATCGACCGCAATGCCGCTGGCTTTATACTATAGCGAAAAAAATCTATATACACATTTTCCTTCGTATATCGTATGCATGCCCAGGCCAAACCGTTCATGCCGCGCAACGAATTATTTTCAAACGCGTAAACAAAGCCCGAAACTTGAAAGGGAGTTCAGGTATAGGGTGTAGACGCGAGCAAGCGGCAGGCGGGGGATGTAGTCAGGGAAAATTGTTCGGTAGTTTTCTGTTGCCCCGGGGAGTTCTCGCTGTCCATCACGGAAAGATCTGCATGGCTATCGCGCTCGGGCTGCCTCCCGATGCGAACGGACGAGTACCCCGAGTCTATACCGGCGTGCGCTTGAAGTTCATTGATTAACCGTTGTCTGCCACGAGACGTGCCCGTGAGTCAGTAGCTAACAGCAAACAGGCAACCTGCCCAGCGCCAGTTTATGAAGAAAATTGTTGCATCGGGCGTATACACGTCCACACCACGCAACACTACGCCACACCACTGCCTTTACTCACCCGGAGGCTGTGGGGGATGATAATGCTCCTGCCGGCTCTCAATGGTGGGGCTTCATCGCACAGCAAGCCAAACAACGCGGTCAAATTATTTTTCCGCCCTCGCTGCTGCTGTTGCTGCGCTTTACTCCGTGCTGACCCCTTCTTCTCAATACAAATTGCAGCATCTATTCATTTTCTATTGGTTTATGTAGTGCGGGACCTAGGTATTGTCTTACCGGTTGTATTAAACAGCAAGTACAATATCCCCGAATGTATGATGAGCTATGCAAGAAATTGTAGTGCAATTTATATAGGAGTGTTAGACAGAGTCAAAGGAAGCAGAATACGAGTGGTTGGGTGCAGGGTTTTGGACCGACGATTCCCTCCACTCAAAGAGAATTATTTTGGAGTGAGAATGGTGGAGATGTGGGGAAAATGCGATGCAGTTCCACGAAAAGTAAGAGGGAGCGATGGATCTGGAAAGTAAGTCCTCCGTTTTTGCTACCTCACCGTTTAGTTCTCACCACAGTTTGCACCGCTCTCTGTGATTATTATTCTCGTATTCCTCCACTAGACATACCTATTCGTATACATCGATCGCATCCATATCTATGTTTGAATTAGGCATGCGTATCCGCTTAGTTGTACGGGCACGTCGGGGCCCCTACACCCCGTCACCTTTCCATCTCGAGCTCCTCCAAGCAAGACGCACTGTCAACGTCTGTAGTTACGAGTGCCAACTAAGAAGATTACTTTTGAACTCCTGTATAGCTCGAAAGCTATGGTGTAGCTCGACTCGACTCGTGAAAATGAGATCTGATCAGAGCGAAGGTGCACGGGCAACGTAGCTGTATTATAGAACGCCACCGAGCGAGCGCACACCTACATGCAAGAAACCGATAAAACAGGACCGCAAACCCTGTCTCGGTTACGAGAAGGAATATGCCACATGAGAGTGAGCGAAGGCGAACCCAAACTTTTAGTCGCTCGTAAACGCTGCTTTTGCTTCCAACGCTGGTGCTGCTGCTGTACTGTAAAGTCGGGAGCTGTGGACGGCTGTACGCCACGTAGACAACGCTGTCAGTCTGCACACCCGTTGCCACTAGTCTCGTTCGACGCCGACGCTACCCCAACGTTCGCGCCTGGGTTTACGGCTCAATTCGCAGCGCGCCCTTACAGGAGTGAGACCGAGAGCATTGAAGCTCGCGCTTAACGACGGTGCTCTTGCGGCAACGCGAAAGGGACATAGAGTTTGACCGAGCTCGATATTCTATACGGACTGTGCTATATTGCGAGATGGTAATTAAACGCGTCGGGTTGGAATATGAAACCAGTCGCGTGCGTACCTAACATCACCAGACTCTGTTACTCTTCTTGCCCAAAGTATTCGCTTCTCGTTTACTGGGGATCTGCGCGATCGTCTCCTCGCCTCTTCCTCGTTTACCGTTCAAACTGGATATCAGCCAGTTCTTCATTTGAAATTCGGGAGAACTACGTGGACTTGTTTTGCTAAGTGTCTTTCGAGCCACTGAAACAATCAACAAAAACTTAAGCCCGTTATCTTTTGAGGAAAAGGGACTGAGTAAAAATATGCGCTTTCCGTACGGGAGATAGACGTTTCAGATTAAACTGGAAATATTTAGAAAAAGCAATTTTTTTTGTGGATAAGCGGCGTTGAACATTTTTTTGTGGGTGTTAACGTAGGCTATGACCATTACTTTCTTTCGCGAAAACATTAGAATAATGGCAATTGAAGTAATAATTATTCAGAGTAAATATGTGAGACCATTTCGTTCGATCAAAGTGACTGCTATGCAACCACTAAAGTGTGTGTATGAAAACTTTTATTTTACCTCGTATCGCATTCGAAGTGTACAAGGAAATGTTAGCAATTTTTCGACTAAACAATTTTGAGCAACAATTTTTTGTCGATAGTATCGTTTATTTCCGTCAATTATTGAACAAGTTTGGTACGGGTCAGTAACTTTCGATATGTGCTAAGAAACTATACGACTCCCTGTACAAGAAAATAAACCTTGTCAATGTATGCTTTCTTATTCAGCGCGATTTTTAAATTAGTTTTTTTCTATCATGGGTGAGGTAGGAGCAGAGTTCGTTCTCATCCATCGCGAATAAATCCGTTTTGCGTGGTCCATTTCCTCTATCCCATTCGCTGCTGGATTGTTGAGTTACTGAAACGGTGAAGGATGATGTTTTCGCACAGCTGTGTATGAATGAGGTTTTACCTAAACACACAACTTTAATTATAAGTTCTCTCAGGATATTATAATAAAAAAAAATATCCACGTTTATCATACGTGTCAAAACGAAATATGTACCGTCGCCGTCATCGTGTCAACAATAACGAGGAGATCATTATACTAAGATCCTTTGAGGCCCTTAAACCGCTTGCAAGAGTCCTAAATATTTTACACCCCGTCGGTCTGCCAAGCTTTGATAATGCTAAATATTTTGAAGACATCACGGGAGTGCACAAAGCGTGCGAACCCCAATAAGCTTTATATATAGAAATCTAAATCCTATTAAAATAATGAAATTGTGTTCATACGCACACACACAATACACTGATACCCATACTGTACTTACAATATATTGATAGTTACTTCCGCATCGACGTTTTTACGATCCGCACTATTGTTGTTCGAAAATTCATCGCCAAATTTTTTAGTTACCGGGTGACGACCGAACCTTCTCGAATTATTTGACAAACATATCGTTCACAATGTCGACACGATTCACTCTATATCGTGACGAAACTCACTCGGAAATATAGTCTTGATCCTATTGTTTCTAGCTTTGACACATATCGAGACAGAGAATTCGTTGATCGATGTGGAGATAATTCGAGGATAATTCAACGTTGATCTGAATTTGATCGTTGCTTTCTTAAGAGTGACATCTCCGAATTAGCCGAAGATATTTATGAATCTACAGTAAGCTGAATTAAGGCAGTCCTGCGTAACTTGGCGGTTACAAGAATCCCATTAATAAATATTTATTTCAATCAAATGCATATTTATGTGAATCAAACAAATAGAGTTGAAAAATCTCTGTCGATGGCCCATTGGCGTTGTACGTATCGAAAACGTCGGTAAATGTCTTACTATCACTATTGTAAATACCGATGACAATAAATGCATTTATGACTCAAATAAATATTTCATTAAATTAAATACATATTTATTTAAGTGGTGCCCTTCAATTAAATAATTCTTCCGGGTGTAAGCTTTCGCTTGCGTGGCTTGCACGCAGCAGGGTGTAATAACGACCAGATGAGCTCAGGGTCGCGCCCAAAATTCGATACGTCGTAGAGAGCTATAAGGCTATCAGTTACGTTTGGAAAAGCTTGCGGAACCCAAAGAGATTTGAAAAATTCCGGAAAGTTGGAACGTGATACTATTCTCATAGTTCTTTCGACGTTATCGTATTTCTCGCCATCTTTTATTTACCTACCTAAGACTTTCCTCAACGCGGATAGAAATCCCGTCGCCTCCTGCTGAAAATCGGAAATAGTCGTTCGTCCGTTATTTCATCGTACCAAAGTCTCGAAATCAAGTTATTGGCTGAACATATTTTCTATTGGTCTCAGCTATACGGTCGCGTACGAATGCCGAGTTACCTACGTTTTCCATCTATTCCGTTGCTAGAACTGGTGCAGGCTTTCTCTGAGCCTTATTTCGTTTCGTTCTCGCTTATTCGAATGGACGATAACAACTGTCGGGTGGTAGATGAACACGTCATACTACGCTGGACGATCAAGAAAAGTGCAACGTCCGAAAGTGGCGAAACCTCTTCTCGTCCGATAGAAACGGTGAATCGCGAAGAAAAAGTCTTGAGGCTTACAGACCAGTTAAAGGTACTATACATGCTATATATACAAGAGTAGCTAGGTGAAGTAAAAATGGCCGGCGAGATTGGATTTCCAAAAGTGGTCCGGTGCCACCAACATCTCCTCAGGCTGCTATGAGTCCGCCTTCTCCAGACTCTACCTGATTATCCGCTTCGTCCAATAGCTTCCTTGCACACGCCATACCCTTTCCGTTCGCTCATTCCCGTCCGATTTTGTTCTGTTCCGACTTCCCGTGTAGGCGAGACCCCACAATCCTCACTTAACTTACCCTACGATATCCAACGTTCATTCGTCTTACCACCTAAAAAGTAAATTCAGCTGAGTTGGTATACTGCAATTTTACCGTCACTGTTAGAAGATTGAATACACAAGGGTGACGAAATTGGGACGCACTTGTGCACCTTTCAAAGAACCAATCATTCTTCCTACTGAAACCCTACTCGATAAACTTTTACGTACGTTTGTCACGGATAAATATCGAGGCGTTTAATATAAATCGCTGAACTTTAACTTAAGCCGATCGTTTCTTTCATTAATCCTAAATAGAATTGTTTTTGGAATGTTTGCGACGCACATTGCTTAATGAAATGTCATTATTTATGCGTTGCTACGTGCATGTTTCTCTTGAAAATGAGACGAGATTTCACTCTCGAAGGTAGACGCAAAGGGGAGGAGATACAACTTTTCTTTTTATACGTTCACCGTATTCTTTCTCAATTCAAATCTGAAATTACGAGAACAAATGTCTGGAAGAGGAACTTGGATGGTCGAGTCGGCCGGAGTGAAGGAGCAATGGAAGCCACGAGGCCACGTTAAGAACTTGATAAAAGTTAGACGTCTCGCGGAATTAAATCTGCGGGTGTGTTTCAGACGATTGAATTAGTTTTGAATTATCCGCTTGACGACTGCATTTCAGGATTCGTTACTTCTCTTCGCTTTTTCTTTCAACGCTATGTAATTCGCATCTTTATGCTGATAATGCCGAAAATAGCTACGGGTGATGCTCATGTATATAGTTCTCATAAAGTAAAGAAACAATACTGTTAAAGAAAGCAATTTTAAGCTAAGAAATAGGACATCACACCGAATAAAAGTGACGTTTGGGTTCTATCAATAATTATGGTACTTCTGGTATGATCTATTTCGTATTGCGGCGAATATAAAGTGATTATATAAGTGTCTTGAACTTTCGGTTACGCTTCTCTCAGGAAAATGCAATAATTCAATTTCTTTGACGGGTCAGGTTTCTGCCAGACACTATAAAAGACTGAAATATAATTTAAAAAGTTGTGTATGGAGAAAAATAAAAATTGCCCACTACAAAGTATGTCGCCGATTAACATTCAGATAACACTTACTACGATAAGGTTGTGCAATTATCACCTTTGGCACACACAGTTTTTATTGAAAATCTAGCTTCACTCGATTTCCGCCAAGAAATCACAGGGAATGCACTTCCGGACCATAATCCAAAAATTATCATATTTTACAACTCTACCATCGTGTCTCTTGCGTCTTTGTATTTTGATTTCACCCCTCAAACTGTATGCGGATTCCTACCCCAATAGTCTTCCTCCGCCTGATAAGCCCAGGCTTTAAACACACAGGCCTTAAACTTCCCCTCCTCAAGGATCGTTGAATCCGATGGTGTTGAACTCAAAGATTTATATAACCACCTGCGAATGCGGAAATATTCCATCAGAAATGTGTACAAAAAAAGTTGAAAATATTGAGTGATTATTTCTAAGTCCTGACTTTCTTAAGACTGACTTCGATAGTACGAGGCTAGCAAAATATTGGTTTATAATTTGGTTTTTTTCCTCAAAAAAATGCCGATAAAACTAGTTTGGTCAGGGAGTGTAAAATTGAAACGAGATAAAATTTACGTGGATATATTTCAAGTCTTTTCGTAATTCTAAGTTCGTAGTGAAAGTAACTATTTGGATACAACTTTGTTTTCGCTGTGCAGTTTATACAGAAATAGTTATGACGATTTATGAAAGGTGAAAACCTGTGAGGGATCGACCACTCACAAGTTGACTATTTTCTTGGGACTACATTCGTTAACAATAGCGACAGGGAGGTAATTATAGTGACATCGGGAATGGGGAGATCAGCAATGCCGACATTCATTGAGAGCTATTGACCACGTAATTTTTCATTTCCTTCCATGGCCAGTAGTCGCAGATCATATAATTTTCGGTCGTACAATTTATTTATGGATTTTCTACTTGATTTCTTTGATTAACTTTTTCTAAATTTATTATTCCATACGCGATATGTAAAGAAGGAAAATTTCATACAAAATTCCACTGTGATATTGAGTGTAATTACGTGTTTCGGTTGGTCTAGATTATAAAAAGGGTTGTATTAGTTCCTGGCGTTTACTTTGAAATGAAAATGGCTTTTTCAATGGGTTGCATATAGCAGTACAGACTTGCTGTGTGAATAGGTATTAAAAAATGACACATTTAGTAATGAATGCCGTCATTATCTCCTTCATTCACCCAAATAGGACAAAAAAAACCGTCCATTATACAAATGTGCATTGACTAAAATATGGATTTTGTTTCAGGTATTCTAATGAAATATATAGCAAAACCATGATTGATCTCAAACCGACATGTACATTTTAAGTAACACACTGATCATTATTTACACCGAATCCGTACACACTTATAGATTTCATGGCCGACATATCAGTTCATAAAAATTGTTCGTTGCAGTATTTGAAATTAGCGTAATCAGCTGTGACCTAGAGCAAGATGCACCTTAAGTTTCGATAACTTTGTTTACGCAATGTCATTTTGCCTGCACAGTTTGTAGCGTTAAGGCATATCTCTTGTTTTGTTACTTGTCGATTGCAAATTCTAACGGAGAATGTAGATTACAACTATTCTATTGGATACCGAAGTTTTTTCAAGGTATATAGTACTTGTTTCTCAATTCACAAGTTCACGCCAATAATAAATGTGATGATAAAGTTACGAGCTATGATCGCGCCATTGGTATTTAATTTTACTTGATGACCACCAATAAGAACAAGATCGCCTTTTCATTGCTATCATTTTCCTTCGTGTTCAACATCTCGTGAAAGATTTGACTGTTGAAAAATTTCGATATCCGTTGATGCATTCATTTTCTTCTGACGAATATATTTTCCAAGAGTTCCTTAGTGATTAATCGATGAGGCCGCGTTGGATTTTCAGTAGGCCTCTGATATAATCGACTGTTGATTGCATACAATTTTGTACTGAGTTCGCATCTCACGTTGAACCACCAGTCGCATACGAAAACCGCCTGGCTGAATTGTGTTCCATTGGGGCAAAGAAATGTCGCTTGTCTTCCGTCGATGTCGCAATAATGCCAGGCTTGACAGCGAGTCTCTACATCGGCAAAAAATCCAGGGTAGGGCTGATCGTCGCAGTAGAAATTTGTGTACGGTACTTTGCCCAACACTGGATAATCCGTACCAGGCCGACCTGGAAAAAATGACAAATATATCATTTTGTCAAGCCAAATTATTCAAATTAAATTGGTGTGTAATTTCTTTGATACTTTTTATCATTTACAAAGTCTCCGATGTAAATAGTAGATTCTACTACAAATAGTAGTGTTAGGGTATTCCGATAAGAACCACGGTAATATAGATGGATGTTGTTTTCCTTATAGACTAAGTTTTGTGGACGATAAAAACGACGAATAAATATTCAAATCTCGTATGATAATAAGAATGAATTTCAGACGAATTAAAGCCTTAGTAAGCTGAACAAACACTATCTTCTCAAAGCCAATAATGAGAAAGAAATACATGTAAATGACCTGAACGAAAAACGGACTATTCTGAGTTAAGGAATTTTACACGTAAAATGATAGAACTATTCACTACTAGCAATCATGGTGTTCAGTGGAAGACATCCGAACCATTTTGGAAATAAAAAAAGAAAAAGTTCGATAATAACAAGACAATAATCCTCGCTATTGATAACCTTAAGAAGTCGGATATTGAAAACAACATTGATCAAGGGTAGATGATTTTTAACGCTCGTAACCTACATTACTTCTTTGCCACGAAAATTGTACAGTGCTCGTAGTTAGTAATCACATAAAAACGTGCGTTTTCATTTGAAAAATTACCAAGTTCCTTTTCATACATTGTATTTACGTGTGAATTCGCATTTGCCGCGTTGCTTCTCCTTTCCTTAAGTTTTCTTTTCATTTTGTAGCTCGTTAGTCTAGTTGATTTCGCAATTTATTCGCATACACACCCGTTCTAGATCTTTTGGTACCGAGCTTATTCCTTCGTATCCACTCTCGACGTCGCTCTAGTACCGCTCCCCAACGAGCGCAGCCGACTTCTTAAGAGTCCCTACATTCGAGTAAGTGCGGTGTCGAGAAACTGCAAGCAACCTTCGAGTAGGTGCGATGCAGAGAAACGGTAGACAACTTACGGTAACGCACAGCCGGTCTCGAGTTTGCTCACGATGACGGAGCTAGTGTGCGTATCACGAAACTCTCCATATCAAACTTATAGATATCCTCGTATTACATCTCCGGACCTATCGTGGCTTAAATAAGCGACCTGCTCATACTCTGCTTTAAAAGCATATTACTAGGCTCTACATTAAACGAGGGACTTTGTACGACGCGCGTTAGCAAAGTCATATGTAGCTTGTTAAGTTAAAACTGTGAATTGTCATAAGTAAACGGATAAAAGATTGAAAGAAAAATTGTCCGCGTGGATGCTAAGGTATTCTAGTTGTTTTTTTTACTGATTACCATTACTAGTGCGCATAAACTCCAGCTGTAAACATCAGATAAAAAACGGTCATTAAGAATGAACTTAGCGATGGACACGAAATATTGCCAGGAGATGTACATTCAGATTTTATAGCATTTTACCGTCTGGGTTCTGAGAAAGCAGGAGAAAGCGTTTCAAATCTCGCAAAACTAGACGGCCGGATATATACATATTCGGGACCAGGGTGAGCAGATAAGTTAAATTCTTCTTTTCAGCCTTGTAGTATGAAAATCTGCCTTTGCGGTTGTCATCGGCTCCGATCACCTGTCTCAAGTGGATATACTAAACGAACGCGGTGTCTGTTATAGATGATTATTTTTTGTATGAACAACTTTTCGACAGTTTTGAAATATTCTCAGAATTTCAAAGAATTGTCATATACTTCCTTTTTTACATGTACAAGATCTAGGATTTTTTCCATCCTACAAAACGGATCATGTTGGCATTTCAGCGGCCATGTTGATTTTTGCGACGGAATCGTTTATATTAATACAATCCCATGAGACTTGAAGCACACGCAACGCATAGTCACGGCGAATACTGGAAATCAGGAACTCGATTATTTTTTTCACCGCCGAAAACCCTTTTTTTATAATGTACGAGAGTCACGTGGTGCAAATAATAAAGTACCCTCAGATATTAAAAATATTGATATAGGACGAATACATACAGCGCAAAGTATAATGCTATCAACGGTACCGAAGACCGTGCTTCTGTTAACAAATTAGTATCTCAGTCTATCTGCACTCTCGATGCATTATATTACGGTACAAATTTTCGTTACAAAATTGTTATTGTCTTCAGCGTTATAACAGCCATAGGACCACGGTGCTGAGGAATTATACCTAGAGTTCATACTGGAGGTGAAAAGAGAGTTCCGCTGCGGATTTGGAATTAGTGATTGAGTCAGCGTCGCGAGACTTCATCTCTGTATGTAAAGTGAAATTACTAGGCGATAAAACGACAAGCTATGCATCGTTCGCGGCGCGAGTCGACAGGTAATTACTGATTACACATCTCACTTCGCAACAAGTTAATCAACCTCGATGATTACCAAAGCCCCTGACGCCTCCTTGTTCTCTTGCTTCTTCCGAAACTTGGCATCTGAAGTTACTAAGCACTGTTTATTGACTTGTGAATATTCGCGTGAGATACAAGAGAGGGTTTTGCCGGTACACAATCGAGGAGTGCGTACGCAAGTTATCGAAGCAGGTCGCGTTGAAATTACGCACCGAGGAACGGGCTAACATGAAACTATGTCGCACACAGTCGCAGTTTGTGCGCGTCTACTATAGTACACATTTTCACATATGCACTTAGATATTTATTTACATTTATTTGAAATAAGAAATTTTCTTCGACTGCAAAAAAAATCTTCATTGTTACAAAAATTTTGCACTCTAATCACCAGTGATTAAAAAGACCCACGTTGTAACTCCATTGGAACAAAACCTTTTCTGAATCGTTTATCCAAGAAACACAGAATTTTTATCCAGTTAACCTTTATAAGAATCGATAGCACGTTAGAATATTCTAGTAGATAATCTGTACCCGAAGGGTTTCGATGTAATTTGTGTAATTCATTATGCTTATTCTGAGCCTCGAAAATCTGATGAATTGGCCCGGGAAAGTGAGTGAAAACATAGCGTTCTACCCTGTCGTCATTCCTGACCCATCGCAATACATTCAAACACAACAAAGTTAATTTCAAGCATATAAAACACTAAAAAAAAAAATCTATATTTAGCGGCCACGGTTTATTTGGTTGCAGGAAAATATTGATTTGACTGATGCAAGAATTTTTGAATTAAGTAAATGGTTACTTAAATGAGACAAAATATGCATTTAAATCAATTTGATTATTTATTTAAACCAAATAAACGGTGGCCGTCAAGTAAATAATTGTTTTCTAGGCGCACTGGTTTTTCCTTCATCGATTTGTCTACCGATTTTGCCTACACCAACGTTTCTAAGTTTCAATTATCTGTGAACTACATATATCTGATTTTAAATACATCACATTCTACATTAACTGTTATTGCCGCGCGAACAAAACAGACATTTTCATTGTTCGAAATTTCAACGGATGGCGAAAGATAGACTGAGACATTTTCCGATCAAACACTTATTTGTTTTATCATTCCTTTAATTGCCTCTTCCGTTTTTATCATATATTCCCTGTGTATTCTGCAAGCGCGTGAATTTTTAGCGTATGAGTAGAATACGCTTACTCGCATGCAGGCTACGAATATAACGAAAGCCAACAGGCGTTTAAGACTAATGAGCGACTTAAAATTTCATAGGGCAATACTGCGGCTGGTTCTTCTGATATTCCATCTTTCAATATTCTTTTAAGCTTATGGCAACTTCAAAGAAAACGAAGAAACATCTTACAGAAGACATTTTTTAATACCTATTTTTAAGCAAACGTATTTAAACTAAAAAGAAGTACGATTGTCATTATCGCATGCGTATATGCAGTCAGCTCTTGGAATCGCCAATCGGCACAGTCTACATATGTGTGCTACGAGTCCAGAAGATCCGGCTGAGGATGTCAGAAATACGACGTTAGTGTTTAAAAGAGGGTGAGAAAAAAAGTCCAACCTTCTTTCGCAACTCGCTTTACCATGTACACTATCCTGTCCGGTGTGGCTGCTTCCACAGCACCGTAGCGTCATAATCTTCCTTTTTCACCCATAATTTTCGACAGAATGACAATCACAGTTTCGCAGTCGTCTTCCTTACCCATATGCTTTGTTCAGACGGCCAGGACTGGGAGAGTTTCTTGCGCTTGCGTTGTTCCTCCTCAACCATTCAGGAACGGTTGGGTAGAGGAGGCGACAGAGCGTCCATAGATGCAACATAGGATCCGAAGGCGACCAAGTAAAATGAGTAACCGGGGATACGTTGGACACTCGCAGGAAACGCGGTCAGCAGCAACGGCGCCATCAGCTTCAGTACTACCTATCCACAATGTCTACTGAGGGAAGGGGGCGCACTTCGTAGACCTCGGAAATAAGCATCGGTGCGACAAATCCTGGGGATCCCGGTCGCGTCCGTTCTTGCTATCATCAAGACACCGAGAGCAACGACGCGAAATGGAGTGGACTGCAATGATATCCTGACGAAAGACAAGATACATCCCGTCCTATTGAGACAAAACAATTACTTTATAGACCTGGATGGAGAGTTCTGCAGAGTTCGCAAGAGAACTCTACAGACAAAGTATGACACATTCACACAACTGGAGTTATATATCGCTGGAATACTGGAATAATAAATCGCTTTCGTGCTTGCGCTGCAATTTCACTATGCGAAATTTCATTATGTTAAGCCAGGAATTTCCTTCATTTCATATAAACGAATGATTCCGAGAGTGGAGAACTTTCTTCCTTTTCCGCGAGAAGTTAGCTTGCAGACATGTATATGACAACGGTCGAACGAATAATTAATTGCTATTGTTCGACCACAAGGGAAATTCTGAGGGTGACGTAGATTGAGACAGAAATGAAAAAGGGGGAGAAAGAACACGAAAAGAGACAAGAAAAATCAGGATCCTTCACTGGGCAAACATTGACGAGCGATCGCCAGCAGGCGAAAGATTCTCTTTGTTCACGGACGGATCTGTGTAAACACCCGTAGATGAAGGGACATGTCCATACGTGGGTGTGTGTTCCATGTGTATGTATATACGATTCATCATATCGTCCGTGAAAATATATCGTCCTCTTTGCCAAACAAAGGACGAAGCGACGGCACCTTCGAGCAGGTTTTGGCTCCTTCGATCTTCTGCTTCTCTTGCTACTCTGGCTCTGTCGCTGTCTCGTATTCCCTTCTCTCTGCCCTGAAAGCCTCGCTAGAGTCCCTTTTAGATATCTACATAGCCATCATCATAAAGTCAACCAGATGAGCCCGGATGGGAAACCCCTCATCGTGGATCTCGGAAATCGACGCTATTCTCCTACCTTCCTGCCAGAGCTCGGAGAGTATATTGGCTCTGTCGCTACGCGCACGACATAACATCCAGGGAAACGATACAAATATGCTGACATGACTGACATGTATGAATATTCCGTGAGAAAGTGGAAGGATATGATGATAATTTAGGGAGGAAATGAGCAAATCAAAAAATCTTACCGACTTGAACGTTTAGTCCCGGATGATTTCCTAACCTCTCTCTTCCCACGTCTAACTTTCCACGTCTACCCTTTGATCTTCTATCGATTCCTTGTACATAAGCAGCGATCAAACATACGTAACATTCTTATTTTCGATCATTATGAACTCTCGGCGACGACAGAAATACTGTGTTGTAACGCTGAGAATTTAGACGTGAAAGTGTTGATTTGCAAGCTAAACAGGATCTGTGTCTATACAAAATTTGCCACAATGCAAAATAGCCTGACTGAAATTCTTCTCAGTTACTTTGTTCACGGATTCGAGCTTGCAACTGTCGCCGATAACTTACTCCATCTTAATCGCTCAAAAAAAAACCCTAAATTCGATAGCAACGTAAAGTCGATCGAACTATAGGAAATTACATAAAAAAGAAAGAAACATATTACAGGAATTCAAAATGAATTGTCCTATGTGATTCGAATTCACTTTTCCTTAATTGCAGATGCGATGCCGATTAAACAGCCGCGACCGCTAAACTTGGAATAATCAGCGCCCGAAACCTCTCTTGTGGAGACTCTCACCTGTGGCGTAACTTGGGGCGAATAATTTGTCCCGAGAGGGTTCCACGTAAAAAAAATCAGTATAAGATAAAGTCTTGAGTGGAGTTTGTTAAAGGCTTTGGGATTGAGTTTGGGAACTTGTCTACGGGCGGGTGTGAAAGGAACGATTGGTGGAATATCTCTCAGAATCTGATCCCATACTCTAAACTGTTCAAGATTCTCTTGTAGACTATTTCCCACACTCAGCGTTCTCTTTCTGTGAAAAATGGTACAAAAGAAACTCATATCGTCAAGATTTTCGACGATAGTCTCGGTAAGAATCTTGTCGAGAATCTCAATAGACGCAAGCATGCAATCGACAGCCTTACTCTGGGATATATTAAGCAACATATATACGAGCAAGTTTGAAAAATGCCTAAAAATATAAATGAGACATCGAAAATTTAGAAAAAAAAACAGTATGTGCAACTTCGCAGAAAAGAATAAGATAAGAAAAAAGAATGTACAAAAGTGCTAAGGAATCCAAACATGAAGACACAAGCATAAAAGTTTATCAATGCACAGAGGATGAGAAAAGACAGAACAAGATGATTCATACCTATGATTCATGATTCATACCTATAACAAGCGTGTAACGATTCGTATGATAATCCTATAAGAGATGTTAAACTGTTGTTTTGGGGAGGCGATATCGCACAGGTGGTAAACAATGCAAAATATGCAAGCGAAGCTAATGGAAGAAATATCAGACTTGCCAGATCAAGAGGTGGATAAGCAAAGAGAAATTATATAGAGATTAAAAAAAACACATACTAAACAAATACAAGTACCGGTGATGGATGAGATTAGAATCGCGGCTTTGGCGTAAAGTGAAATAAGACACATAGATCTTATCAGTGAAGTTTGAACATAGTACGAATTTACAAAGAAATGGCAGGATTAAATAATCAACCTGATAGATTCGAAAAAGTAGATGAGGACCAATTGCATAAAAACCGTCGGTTTATTAGCTTTTCCGTCTGTTTAAAGTCCACGAGGCTGAGCCAAAAGAATTCGAAATTAAGAATGAAGTAAGTCATAAATGCCCATTTAGTCCTTGGCTTGTGTTGTATACTACATATATTGCAGACATTGAAAAAACTGCAATGAGAACAAAAAGGGGGAACGATCGGATGGATAAAAAGTGAACTCTAGCATATACAAAAGGCGTCGTATTTTATCATCGCTTGATTAGACAGGAATACATATAAAAATTTAATGAAATGAAAAGATTAAGTTTAGTAAAAACGTCAAAGATATGAATAATTTTGTCTGAATGGGTATGATTCGACTATATTTTAAATATGCGATCGCGTCGGATACCCTATGAAGGCCAATTATAATAGTCAAACAATACGGCGAGCTGATCAAGGAACGAGCTGATAACAAAAAAGTGCCTTCATCGCGGCCGCACAATATCTTTTAAGTCCCTATTATTATTCATATTTCATGAAAATAGCCATAAAAATTTCATCGGAAACCGCTGTATCGCTCATTATCGATCGTTCGCCCAGTTGGTATCCATGATCCAATAACGATATTTAGTGCAAATGGTGTCTTTAGTGCGACAGTGATATTTCGCGACAGTCTTCCGAAAGGTCCATTAGTATGCAAGAATATAATTGAATATAGAGGGTTAGCAATATGAAAGAGATAAACGAGTTTAAATATTTAAGCTATTTTTAAAGGCATTCGAACTCAGAGAAGAGCTGTATACAATAAATTTGCATAATTGCAATGAAACAAATGTTAGGTTTTGATAATACGATTTTACGGCGGTCTACATGAAATAAATGATGATTTTCAATTACCTCGTGAGAAGTACAGAAGAACCTCGATTATCCCGAACCTTCGATTATCCTAAAGCTTCGATTATCCCGAACTTTCGATTACCCAAAACCGTCGATTATCCCGAACTTTCGATTACCGAAAACCGTCGATCATCCCGATCTGCAATTTATTCGACCTAAACTTCTATTATCGGAACAGGGATTCATGCTGTTCGAACCTTTATTGTTCGAACTACATATGCCGCACAATTTTGCTATTACATATACCAGACCGCTACTTTGTTCCAGGCGTGCGCAAGTTTATATCATACGCCTACACGTTATACCGCTCGCTCATTGGTCGACCTTCCGCTGTATTCAAAACGAGTCGAATTGGTACGACAACCAAAAATTGGCAATTGTATCGAAAAGAATGCTTAAGGAAGGCTCTAAACACGCATGGGTGTGAAGGAGAGATTTCTCTAAAACGATTTTATAAAATAAAAATGAATTGTGTAGTGCGTAAAATTGTGTAGTGCGTAAAATTCTCATTAGGTGAAAAATTATTTTAAGAAGATAACTATATGAATATCAACTTTGAAAATGAATATTTTTCACTGTTACTGTTGTGACTTAAGCCGATAATATCCTAGGCTCCTTTGATGGACCATGATAACGTGCCTTAAATCCTACTTAATAGCTTTATACCCTTATTATTGTGCATACCGTACGTTTATTTAGCGCGCTTTAAGGTTTCGAGTTCATGGATTTTGTAAGGGAAATTAGAATAATAAAGTTTAAGTTAATGAGAGAGGTGTCTTCAATTGGGCATCCCACGTTTGAATGCCTAATTGGCGATGTATACGTATTTTCATGTCAATCAATGTTAAGATATGCCGTATTCATTATTATGATGGTTATCATTATTATGACGTTCTATAATGATGAGAAAATCACTTCCTATTTATGTGCCATTAGCAAATCTTCAATCAAGATGTAGATACTGTGGTGGTATTGCAAGCAGATAGGCGAATGACTTACACGACACTCACGATACGCGAGGTATTTACTATCGGAGAGAGAATGCGCTAATGCAATAAGCAGCAAGTAGCCCTTCTCTATACTTTTTATGGGATGAATACGGAACAGTTAAATTACAAGGAATTATTCTGTTCTATTGACATCGACATAAGCGGGATACGTTCAACCACTCGAAATTGACTAGTTCCATAATTATTCATTAATCCACACATAGACGATTTCGAAGCATCCTTTTTAACAAACAGCCAGGATAGCAATGGTCATTCGGAGATGTCCTACATTAAACTGCAGATTTGCCGATTTTACACTTGACGGAAACAATTCTATTTCCAAGTAACACTAAAAATACATTGTTAGGTTAATGTATTGGCACTTGACATTCGTTCATATTACTAACAATAATTTAGCACAATAAATACCATTAGATGAACTAAGACCTCGACTTCACTGATAGCGGTAAGACCGGCTCCCGCTAACTCACAATAAAATCGAGGCTGCGCGTGCCCTGCCCGCTCCAAGTCGCATAAATCGAGGCGCTAGTACATAAAAATTACGAATCGTTTGTCTAAAATTTGCAAAAAACTTTGTCTTAAAAATACACATTGTATCGTAAAATTGCAATGCGAAGTTATGTGAAATTTTGATATCGGTTCATGCAAAAAAAGCTTCAAATACTGTACATAAATTCTTAAACTTTTCTATTTGTTACAGTGAACCTCAGCTTGAAAATGTTACTTTTTTCAGATCACAACGATATGCATACGCGATACGAAAAGTCCAGTCACGGATAGAAAATGCCTGCATGGTCTACAAATGTGTGAACATGATTGCGGTCGACGTTGATATCTCCGCCTTGCGAATATTGTACTTCTACACGGGTTTAAACATTTGATATGCATACAGATTCGACATGCATTCGTTCTTCCGACACGGAGATATTAGAGGACAGACATCAGGTCAAATCGCTTCGTAAGGATGCAAAGTTGTCTATTCACGAACAGAAAAAGGTGACGGGTGGGTTAAACGAGGAGGTAGCCCGATAAAAGAACGAGTGGAAACGTCCGGCGATAGGTGAATCCGTGTGCGTATCTGAATCCCTCGGGTTCTTTCTAACCACTACGACTTGCTCCCATTCCATCAGATTTCTGCACGGTGGTTACACAACCGGCTCGCACTATTTGTACGCCGGACAGTATCGAGTCCAAGAGGACAGTACAAGAGATAGTGACAAGTTCAAAGGGATGACAATAAACGAAGCCGGGAGTATGTACTAGAAGTCCGCTCAGCCATTTCAATGCATCCACCTCATCGTATTGTATTTGATACTGATTATGTTTACGTACCTGGAATCGATTTACCGAGATCGAGATACTCCCGTACTGAGGGACTGAGGAATACGGGCGGTACTACAGGTGCGTCGTTCGTCGGATTGTTCCTCTCGTCTAAGTTGTCGTCCTCGTAATAGTAATCATATTCTGCAGAACGCAGAGCCTTTGCACGTTTGTTCACCTTGATGTTGTAGTCTTTATGTTGTTCATGGTAATCATAGTAGCTAGGATCGGTACTGTTAGTTTCGGTGTTGGTTCTCCTACTACGACTGCTCGGTCCGAGATCGGTACGTCCGTTCCTTTCTACCCCAACTGAAATAAAAATTGTCAGCATGTTTTAAGCAATACATCATGCTTGATAATATTTGTTTGTTTCTCAAGCGGCTGCGAGGGTTTAATCACATTAGCCGGTGAAACCATCTCTGCAAGAAAACCCGATCATTGTTGTGAAAGATTAATTGTCCACGATTATAATAACAACGCATGATACTCATTAATGGATTCATTACGTGGTAGATCTGAGTGTTCTGTGTGACCGTGTAAATTAACCTGTTTTGGAGAAGTTTAAACCGGGCAGCAGTTCCAGGTAATCAAGTAAATCATTGCATTTCGCCACGTAAACACGAAGACACGCTACATGCAAACAGGCAAGCATTTCTTCAAATTTTATATTGAACTCGATCTAACTTCAGCGAAACTATTATGGGAATAGTTATTCCCTGCAACGTAGTTCTTTTGCAATAGATAAATAATAACTGCATCTGTAGAATTTACTATTGAGACGTCAAAAAAGTGTTTATTTTTCCACAGTATTTTTGAAATACTGTGCCAACGTCACTTGTAATATTGCTATTGAAATTTGACCAAACAGGCCATTCTAAGAATTGCAAAATTTAGGCATAGAGAAACGCTGCGACGTTTGTGTCGTTTATCACGATACAGAAATGTCTCTGAAACTAACATCATCAGCAAACCGGAATTGTTCTTTAACCGCAACACTTCCCTTGCAGATCGTCTCTTTACATACTTAATATATTATGACCCTTATGAGGCAGTAAACTGTCAGTACTGTTACCTGGAAGAATCGTATTCTCCTTTCAGATTTTATCATAATTCATGATCTATGAGTGGTACATAACACATAGTGAATGGTGTTTATTGGAAAATTTCGTGACGATTTATACATCGTCCCTAAAAAGTTCTGTATGAACCCACTTGATTTTTGAAAAATTCCACCCTCTTCGCCGAATCAAATTAACCGAATTCTTCGCCGACAAATCTGCAACTATCGATAAAAACACTTATTTTCTCAGCTATTGTCACTGAAAAATTCAGCTCGTCTTAACTTGGAGGAATAAGTTATCGGATGGAAGAAAAGGAGATGGTGATCGTTCTCTTTCTCACCTTGTGTGTGTAGACGCGACGATGACACGGCGTAAAGTTAACAAAGCAAAGACTCATTTCTGACGAACGAGTGCGATTTCACGAGGGATATTCTTGAGTTGAACCCTGCAAGAACTTTCTTGCGTCGGAGCTCCTCTCGAAAGGCAAGAGCGGCAGCCATTGAAGCAGAGTGGCAAAAGGTGTTCCATTTCATTCTGATGGCTTGCGCCAACGAATCGATTAATTATTTAAAGAAGCTCGTATTTCCGTAGCATCCGGCAACATTCAGGAGATCTTACAGCTTGCTAAAAGCAGTACTATCCTTCAATCTTCGTTGATTCTCGCTTCGTTTCGCCATCTGCTTTCTTCCCTCTGGAATTTGATCGCCTGGTCGTCTCTACATCATACCTCGTTTCCAGTTTCAACATCAACCCAGCTTGGAATCTACCGACAAACCCCTTTTCACATTCAATACAGTAATTCCGCATGCTTGGAGCTCTCCGACATCGCAAGTGTTAGCTGTTTCTCTTTCTTATCGTTGCTCATACCTTGGTTTTCTTCATTTCGCTATTTTATCATCCGTTTCTACCTCATCCACCTGAAATGATAATATTTCCTGTAAACGAGGAAGAGTTGGCCCCAATCCCCCATATATCTACATCAACATGTACATTTATTCAGGGTTCAGACCAAAGTACCACACGCACAAATACATACTGCAGTCAACATTTGGACGCCTAGGAAAGAGGCAGAAACCGACCACGATCGACAGAAGGTTAGCAAAGTGCGTTTACCATCGAAAATCGATCCTATGCACGAGTAGCGAACCAGAATTCGATCGCGCATATCTATCCTGCGTAAACGCCCCGCTATAACAGAATACCTACGTAATTAGTTCTCCTTTGATGAGAAAACTCAGGCAACTATCGCTATAGGATAACCGCCACCCTCTAGCAGCAGTATATTCTGGCTGGCCGATAGCTTCTCTTTTCGCCCCCGTTAGCCTCCAATTTACTATACCCGAAGCAATGAGCCCAGGGTGGCAAAGCGTCAGAGAGACCAGCATAGCAAAGTACGTATAGAGAAGCGATGGAGAGATGAGCGATTCATCGCCTTCGTTCACTGCCGTTCGTTCCGGCCTGGTTGGGCCACCTCGTCATCTACTCTCATCTGCGACTACAATTCATTATCAATACAAAGGCAGTTCGGCTCGAGCCAACAATGACCCACTCGTATGTCACATAAGGTTCTACATAAAACTGCCCGACGCGCCGAGTCCTCACTTATGAGTGTGCGAAGGAATCTGCCATTTTGCAATTCACTTTTGTTAAGAGCGGTCAAGAAACCAATTATTACCTCTTCCGAAACTGATATATGAAGAGAGTGATAATTCCCTTTTTTTCAGAATAATAATAAATTATAAAAATATACATATGAAAAAATACACTAAGATCATGATGAATTGTAGTCTGTTATAACCCAAATACAAGGAAGAAAATATTTTGCCTCCAGTTAAGCTGCGGTGAACTTCTGGATTTTTCACAAAATCTAAGGGCTTTTGTTTGTTTCTTATACGCGTCGCCCCATTAGAAAATATATAGAAAAGGTTCTAAGTCCCTGATATATTAAGGACATATTGTAACATGTCGCGTGCATAACATCTCAAGGGCGTATTTTCTGTCTATAAACATGTGAGATAAGTCTTTCTTTTTTTCGTCACACGACGTAGAGTAAAAGTGGTGAATATGGCCCGATTCAATTATCATTCGTGCGAATCATATATGAACTGCGGACTATACTCATCATTTTTTTGATGTGATGTATCCTGCAACCAACTTCACGGAAATATCAAACGACATGGCCAATGTTTTGCGATATCGTTCCACTACTGTCTAAGAAACTTCCCTCCCGTTCTGCTCGATCTTAGCTATTCTCCTCTACCGCCTGAAAAATTAAAATTAAAATTACAAAATAATACACTCATGCAAATACTATTTTAATAAAAAATCTCGTAATCGCCGCCACGGTGTAGAAGACGAAAGTCGAGAATGATGCTCTACTTACGCGGAGAATTAGTACTCGAAGTGTCAGAAAGTCGGTAATTTTGTATTCCCATTAATAAGTGTAACAAAGTATTTTCGTATAGAGGACAAAAATCCACGCAAATATAATGATATTCTGTGAATACAACATTTTTACCTTTTAGACGTGCTGATTGTTGTAATTGCAAGTTGTAATTATCCCCCAGTCGTATGAGTCTATGAATCTGATCGTTATCGAAATAATTCTTCGCCGAGACGATGTCAGGAGCTATTTGAATTTCCAAGGATTCTCTGTCTGAATTAGGTAATTTCTGTCGTAACACGTTGCTCTACTATAGACTTGGTAGTTTCTCATACGTGAGGTGAGACGAGTTGTGTCCCTCTGTCTGTACCGGAATCCATCTCTTCTTCTCTGTGTATCGTCCGCTGTATTATCTCGAGAATCGTGCCTTCCGAGAGTTTCGCTTTCCCCAAACATAGATACACTCTTGCATGGCCGCGAATTCGGTCTCTGTTCTCCAAGGGGAAAACGAGGAAACGTCGGTGAGATGAATCGAGATTCCGGGGAATCTGTAGAGTAATTTATATACCGGCATATCCCGTTATAGTGCTAGCGAGTTCGTGACATGAAAATTAATAAGTCATCGACAATGACATTTGTATGTCGCCCGCCGGCTCCATTTCACAATAGAACTCCAACACTACGAAACCACTAAGTGTTATCCTAACTCGGCTAGTTTTATTCCCTCGTATTTAATTTATCCGTCTATGAAATAAATTTATATATTCCGTTTAACGCCAGCCGAAAGAATGATCCATACTTATATTAATGCCAATGCCGACTTCTCAAATTGAGCCGTCGATATATTTATAATAATAAATAAATATATTTTATATCAAATATATTACCGGGGCAGAGGCAAACCGGCTGACGCAAATAGTCGTTAATAACGTTAATGTCCGTGGATATTCCGCGGTCACAAGCGGAAATGGACGGGCCACCGAAGCTTTCTCTCTTGATGAGAGCAGGGAGGAGAGGTAGCTAGTGAAAAGCAAAAATTATGTTAGCCCATGTAGAGAACCGTGTCTGTTCAACTCGTGGGAAAGGACGGGCGTGTGTCAACTGTATGACCCGAGCAAAAAGCATCGATACGAGGGCATATTTATTCATACATATTCCTCTCTGATCGCCATTTTCCCCCGCAACAGATCCTCTTCATACACGATTTCTGCATTGCGAATAAAATAATAACAATACGAATGAGAGTTCAACGAATATATGAATATCTCGGCATGGTAAAAATATCCGTATTTTATACATTAACGGGGCTATTCTATTATATTCTTTACTTATACACATAAGTACGATTTTCGCTAATCCGTATTTATCCGTGCGTAATGTGTATGTACACACTGGTATCAATTACGGAACACGGTGCTAGGATGAAGCTTCTCCGCTCGTCGCGGAGATCCCGACGCAGCATTTGGAATTCTTGCTTCAAGCGAATCGACAACAGTTGCAGTTTTGTCGTCCGCAGGGTTTGCCTTTTCTGTTTATATCTGATCGCTTGTTGAACCTCCAATTGAACGTTGATTATATATAGTGTTCGTTGTAGAAACGCGACATGGAATTGCATATTTCTACTGTTAGGGCTTATCCCAGAAATGCTGGAAAAGCAAAAGTCTCTATGCAAATGCTTCATAATCATTGCGAGTTGGGTTTACCTTATAAAATGTGATTATAGGTACCAGATATTTTGATTTCTCACACTAATTTCTTTCTTATTGTTTGATGATTTACTGACGTCCTTCTTCTAATGCATTTTTGGTTAATTCAAACTTTACAAAGGGCATTCGGAGTGCTCGTTTGAATAGTTAGACGCATCTTATTAATAGGGAAGTTTGGTGACGTGCTCGAATTTTCGATGCGTAGATATTGATATCTTGACGTTCAATGTTCACGTTGAACAACATTTAAACTTTTGTTGAATTTTTTATGTGGACGCATAAGTTTTGGTTTTCATACTTGAAGCATTGTTAATAATTATTGGAGTAGTATGTAAGAATATATATTAATAAAATGTCAATATTAATTAACATTAATGTGGGAATATTAATCTTTCATATATTTGGTACGGTTTTTTGTTAACCTCATACCCGGAAACTAGTTTCTTAAATAAAAAATTTCTTACGAGAACCTGAGACAATAAAAAATGCGCACTATCAAAAATTCGTTGATGATTTTTTTAGTGAATACCCGACAATATGACTCACTCTGCGCTCCGATACCATAATATCAGAATCATTAAAAGCATCATCTATGTATGAAACGAAAATATTAATTATATTTTTGCGTTACGAAAATAATTAATGGTATAAATCAAAAGTTTTCCCCGCACATCCTACCCTCGATAGTTTTCATACAACACATTTTTTTGAAATTAGGTTTTGACAAGGATATGTGTTTCTGACCTTCGCAAATATAAATTCGACGATGAATATAAATCCATTGAACAATGAAGTCTGCTTACAAAATGTATTAGTTAATCTCTGTTTCTTTCGATTTCCGGCATATTTTTGGAGATAACTTTTAAAGTCGTAACGCAAACATTCTATTCAGATTTTGTAAATATAAAAAATGCTGATTTCAAGAATATTTTCTCAGATATACTGTCTAATCCATTACTTGCTTATTGCCGATGAGAGATTATCGTGACAATTGTCTTCATTGGCTGTGATAAACATTCGTGGTGGTTCTCTCGACCGTCTCCTTTGAAATCCCCACGCGACTGTTCCGTCGTGCATTTAACTAATCACTCTAATTCCGTTTGAAGCAACAGGTTATAGTTAGAAATTTTATCGCCGAAAGATGCGAAATCTGTTGATCATTCTCTTCATTGTTGAAGGGGGCAACAAGAGTCCGGTAGTTTTTTCATAACAAATCTGACGACGAGCGTGGAAGGTTACCTTTTGTATTAATGTATCTCTTGCGATTCACCGATCGCTATAGAAAAGAATGTCCATATGAGTTTTATTCGCCTATTAATTATATGCCTTCGAGTTTTTACGTAATTTTTTCCAACCATCCTTTTTCTAACCTCTTAAGCTTAGACTGTCTGTGTTGTTTTTATTTCTATTTCAAAAGTCAGCATCGAGTTCTTGAACTGAGAGTGATCGTCAAAGAAAATACCCAAAGGGGTACTTTGTATCTCTGTTTATCATCCTGACTGCTAACGTGAATAGGAATCAGTATCACAAGTATCAGATCCAATGCTTATTTACGTAAACATAACCGTCGCTTTCTTTATTTGTGTGAGGGATTGTAAAGGAAGCAAGATCGTCGTAACAAATAAATTTCTATTGAATATTCGTTGTACTGCGAATTTTGAAGGATTGAGTCATGAGCGTAACATTCGTGCAATTGTTTTGTCATAACGAATTTCTTTTGATGATCAACTATTATGTTACAAATTAGATAAAGTAATGGTCCTTCTGAGCCAGGTGTGTATAGAACATTGTTTCTAACAGCTTTGCGTCTCCAATACTTCTACTTCTACTTCGCACCATAATAGATTCCGTCTAACGAAAAGTTTCGTAATGCTGCCAGAAAAATCTCAACAGATGGGACTATAATCAGGTATGCGGGGCCAAATTCGTGATACGAATCGGAAGGTTTCGCACAAAAAAATCGTTGAATTATTCACTGCTGTTCCTTCACAGCAATGGTGTGGCATATATTGAGCCGACTAACTGCACTTTTCGCAATTTTTTTGCCTTTGTGAGGAAACAATTTCTAATTTGAATTGGGAGTCTCGGGCAGTCGAAACGAAGAAGATCCAAACAATAACATGATCGAATATCGATAATGTGTGGATGAGCGCACACACAGCTGTGCGAATTACACGTAAAATTCCCGTCTGCACTTTTCGCAATTTTTTTGCCTTTGTAAGGAAACAATTTTAAATTTAAATTGAGAGTGTCGCACACTCGAAACGAAGAAAATCCAAACAATAACACAATCGAATATCAATAATGTGTGGCTGAGCGCACACACAGTTGTGCGAATTACATGTAGATTTCCCGTTGTCTCTGGGGACGTCGAGAAGTCAACAGAGTCTGCCTACGGTGAAGCATATGAGAATAGGAAAAGCAAACTCGTGTCCAAAGCCTTCGATCGAGCCTGCCAGGCCTCCGATCGGTAATTTCTATACCATCCTGCGCGCCGCGGAGACAAAGAAAGAGCCAACGTGGAAGTTTTCCGAATAATAAGATGAGTAATAGACTAATATATTTATTTACTTTCGGTTATTTAAATCTATGGCTATTTGATAGAAGGCCCTAATCCAACCTCATATGGGGTATAGAAAAGGACTGTATATCTACGTGGTTTTTATTATTTCGGTGCCTGTGAGTGAGATTTTATATCTAATGGAAGAATAACTCAAATGTGGTAAAATTGTTTTTTTATATTATATGTGTATGAAAGTATATTTAACCGTGAATTTATCTTTTGTGTGAATTTGAGCAAAACGGCTATTTCCATCAAAATTTAATAACAACGTGCAACAAGAGGATTCTCTGACGAATATCAATGAAGTCACTGTTTTAGCCGTCCGAGATAATATTGTTTACTGCTGCCAGTCATATTGTTTTATAAAACAAATCATCTTTATTTAGACCTTCTTTATGTTTGCTTTCGTCACGCATCTAAGAAATTTTCCATAGCACACGAACCTCTTGCATAATTCGCGGGTACTGTACAAGATAGTGATGTTTTGGTTTCATCGAATTCTTCCATGAGTACACTATAAATCTACATACACTTCGACAACAATAGGTACAACTTCACGGTCTGTGCGCGTTGAAACGACTGACGGTTTTTTCTTTTGCTCGGGACCTTCGTCACGGTTGAATATGAAATCTTCATACCAACTAGTAACTCAAGCAAAATTGTCTGCGAAAAACCGCGCAACTGTTGGAGTTCAACAGCCCAACCGTTGTACGTGCTAAACTATGATTTTACCAATGTTCAATCGCGTTCATAACTGTATCGTTGTTAAAACGCATAAAGCGAGAAGATACAAAGCGTGTTTAATTTATCGCTGAACTCTTAGTCGTTTATACGAAACAAACTTTCGGCATTTTGTATGCGTTTAGGGAACGATTTAAACATTTGCGGGCGCCAAATATGGGAATAATTATGATATGCCGTAAGAGATACAGCGGTCAATGCATATTGCAATTCGAGATGCGTTTGGTTAAAAACGTAATTTTTCTACTTGATCCTCAAATTAATATACGAATCTGGTGATAATTAATATATTTGTCTCTCCATACATGTACGTACCAGTAACTGTACACTTTTGGTATGCTCGAAAACCACGCGCAATTGTAAAAACTCTTTCAGTTTCTATTTTCGACAATTGCTAATGATATCCGACAAACTTCCACGTTAAAGCAAACGCCAAACCTCGTTGTTTAACCCGAATCAACAAGCCCCGACGTTCAAAGCTTGCAGAACACACGAACACACGCAGAGGGAGGAAATCGGAAATTACAACTAACTCAGAATCGTAACTAGAGAGCAACAGGTTTAACCTGCCGACTCACTACTGAGTGAAAAACATCTTGTTCTCAAGAGGAAGAGAATTAGGATATTACAATTGTGATATTAGCCAGAATATTCTCTTGTGGTTGTGTTCAGGAAAATTGAGGAAAAGATATAAAGAAAACTTTACTTACGAAAAGATTGATAAGAATTATTTTTCATTCTCGTGTAATAACAGCGAAGTTTTTGTACCCGAAATCTCAATGATCCTGCAGATATCTGCATGGGACAAAACTTCATCAAGTTGTAACAGCAGCGTTTTTGCATCGCACAACTTTACTCGTGAAAATTCACTTGACGAATAAAATTCTACATACGGACAATATTTTTTTCTTTCTAAAGCCGTGAATTGATAGAGGCTTGCCAATGACGAAAATTGATGTCATGCAGATATCATCAGAGTCACAATACCCAATTAGAATGTAGAGAAATGTAACTATCAATCATTAGACGCGGTAACATAGCATAGATGAAGAGAATAATTCAAGACAAATCTACAGCACGGGAATAATGGATAATATAGCAGTACTTTTTATTGACGGGATCTGTAGAATTGAAAATCGTTCGTTTAGCGATAGTTATCGACTTTATAAATAACAATGTTGCGCATATCAGGCAGAAATTTTGAAAGATGCTATGCGCGAATTTATGATGCTGACACTAAGAAACAGGGTTGGTCATATCAGTCGACTCTACCGGTGATATAACCATCGTTTTGATAACAGATTCATAATCCTTAGAAGGCCTCGAAAATGATATATGGCAGGTTAACACATATCTTATATTTGGCACTTTAAGGACATTAATTTAAAAAGCCACCCGTTTATGTTTTTCCTTTATATATCATATTATTTATTTATTTATAGTAAAATGAACGCTGGGGTTGCAACGGCACTGTCAATACCTACATTAAAATTCCTGCAAGCGCCTCCATCATTCGTTAGCGTGTCAAGAGGTACAACAAACGAGCACATCACCGAGCAAGCAAAAACGCACGAAATGATCATACTCTTCTGCCTAAATTAGATGACCAATCATTGTGCGCACCAGATAACCCAAATTATGCAAACGGACAAGCAAATTTCCCTGGAACGTGCGTAATAGTGCCGCGTTTTATGAACAACTGAGTGACCTTATTCCGTTGAGTCACAAAACAATTCTATTCGCGTATCTTTTCGCGTGCCGAAAAAAATTGACAGTAAAGGCCGATTATAGCACCGAGTCGTTGTTCGGAGAATTGTAGCCTTTACGCTAATGGACTTACCATTAAGAAATAACGTAACCATTGTGCCATTTTTTATCTCGGTTATAATAGTCAAATTTCGCTTTACGGATAGAATGCATATTTATACAATATATTTACTGTAGCATACATACAGGTATGCAGCGAGTCGTCACTTTCCATCGAACTGTATGTCGACTGTTGTTATATAAAAATTCATTTTTAAGTTCTCTTTCCTTTTTTTTTCTCACTGCTTCGCTGGAGGATTAGGGAACGCGAATAAAATGAAAAAAAAAAAAATTGGCGCTTAAAGGGATTTTTGTTCGGGTCGGATTTCCCCTCAACGGGAACGTAGCTAAAGAGAGTGTAGCAGCAGCTACAATAAATTGCAGACTGCTGACGGATTATCGAATGTACATAGGCTCACCCCCATTTTTCGGGTCTGTGCATACGAGTACCATCACGACAAACCTGCATATGTATTCACTACACGTATAATGGTGCACGTTCTTCTTACTCGATATCTATGCTTTGCTCTTTCTGTAACGGAGACGAGTAGCGATGCGCGGGAAAGCCGGCGTTCCTGGTCAGGCAGGGCGATGAATGCTAACGAGCTTAATAGCTCGAAAAGCCGTATTAAGGACTTTCGCGATGTTAGCAATTAGAAGTACCAATGCGCTCATCTGATATTTACACACTTGTCGAAAAGTAAGGGAGGTTGAGGAATCTCTTCTGCTTTCGACGGTTATCCAACTGAATCAATCGATAGAAAACAATAAAATAGATTACGCAATGGTGTATTTTTACTTAGAGGAACATTTCACTTATACTTCATCGCAATATTAAGAGACGCCGTAACGCCTCGACACTAAGTACTGGAGAAGGAAGAATTTAACGAGGAACGAGAAGAATGTGCATGCAGTAACGTGAAATTAAAGATTGTATGAACAACTGATACCTGAATAGTAGAAAAGCTGAGTGCAAAAATCTCCTTCTTTTTGTGTACAGTATTTATTGCTGTTGTTTCCATCGGGAGAAGGCGGATATCTCATATGGAATCCAAGGTCTGATAGTTAAAGTTGAATTTCTTCACGGTTTACCCAAACTGACGAATAAATATTTTTTCAAGGAAGTTTAGAATTCTACCCGGAATACTGTCCTTCTTTCGATAGGAATAACAGAAGCAAATGTCTTAATTGCGAATAAAAGTTTCGAATAAAACTTTTATATTTTTCGTCATCCTTACACTTAACTACCACCTCCTTTTGTCAACTTAAGGACGTGATAATTAAGTGTACATACATGCTATTAATAAGCAATCTACTGAACTTGAAGAGCGGGTGGTATGAAAAATCTTCTTCTGCAAGTACTTAAAATCGGATTTCTCTTTAAAAAAGGAAAGATTTTTGGTTAAGCAAGATCTTAAAAAATTCTAAAAGAAGTTGAATCATATGAGACAAGTTATCATTCAAAGAATTGAATATTCATGTATATAACTTATTTAATAAGTATGTAGGAAAGAATAAAATATAAATCGAATCAACTCATACCGTCCTTCCTAAACATTACTCAAAAATAAATCGTGAAGTAAAAGAAAAATCGTATCTCATGCGATAATCTTTTGCTTTCCAGGGTGCAACAAGTATCGGTTTTCTTCTTTAACAGCTTGTTTCGCCAAAAACCTTCATTTTTTAAAGAGAAACTATATTTTCAGGGCTTGGCCCAGACAACCGAAAAAAAAAAGAACAAATTTATCATGGAATAACATTCGTGGACATCAGCTGGTAGTAAGTAGTTTTTTAGGGTCCAGGATGGCCTGATGCGGAACACGCCATCAAACGTGTCAGCGACAATCTCCCATGAGAAATTCGAGAAAATTTTGTGCCTGGTGAGCTTATGGGAGACGCGTTCGCTTTCAGGAACAAAAGCCCGGGAGCAGGGGACAACTCGCCGGCCCGTGCAGAGTGTATTCCCGTTGCGGTTTCTCGCATAATTTGGCGTAGGATATTAGGTCTCGTTGTTACCCGACAATCTCGATCCAGCGGTGAAACGGAACAGCGGGGATTGCGGTAGAGAGTGTGGGTGGCTGTTGGCAGGGGGTTGGTGGTTCACCACGTGCCTGTAGAACGGAATCCCGAAGAGGAGGCCGGAATACTGTGGAGAGGTAGAGAATTGGCGCAGGGGAGAACGATGTACGGGGGGAGGGGGAGAGAAAAGGAGCAAGGGAAGATGAAGAGGAGACGAGAGGGAGGACAAAATCTCGAGATAGAAATGACATTTGTATGCATTGCAGGCAGTATTACAGTACGCCAGCTCGATTCACCTTGCCTCCCTATCTCACTTTTCGACGCACACCCTCATTCACTGTCTTCATATGTTTGTCACACCTTCTGTCCCGTTGTTTGTCTGTCTCATTCTCCACCCACAACGCACTACCTTCCGCTGTCTCACCTAGACTCCGTATACACGGAATCATGTACGGAGTATGCCTATCTGTAGAGTTAGTGTTTTATTACTGTTTTTTTTTTATGGCAGGACAGACTAGCGTATTCCTCACTTCGTGCATTCCCAAAGGTCAAGCGTGTCAGAGTCGAAAAATTGTAACGATTGCTGTTCAAGGGTGAGAAAAAGTATAGGCTGTGAGCAACAGTTCTGAAGTGACTATTGTAATGTTAAATTAGCAGAGAATTCGCACCGTCTTGGCAAATTTTACCATGTCGATTTCCCTACCGACCTACGCGCGATAGAATCTCTTTTGGCTGTCTACCAATTACTACCAGCGACCGTGCGATCTACGCTCGCTATATTCGGGACATTAATCGTTAACCTGAATTTTGCAGTAAATCTGAATTATTGAATTAATACATTGATAGTCAAAAAATGTATCCATTTCTGAAATGTTTTTCCACTCGTCAGTGATTCAATGTCTTGAAATGGATGAAGTAATACAACGTCGCCAAGAAATTGTGAAGATGGTTTTGACGATTAGCAAAAGACGCACGTCCTTTTTTTTTTTAAGAAGATGGGAACTCAGTGTAATCGTCAGTGAAATCTATTAGAAATCAGTTCATTTTATGTTGGTCAAAACCTTGTTTTGTTTTCATTTTCATTTTCTTTATGCATAATTGTGTTCTTTTTGCAGCCTTCTCTAATTTGCATCTTGGACGCCAAAGGCAACATTAGTGGAAACAGAACTGTATTTCGTTAACATATGTTAAAACGCCACTGTTCTATGCATAATACGCATTGAATTGAATTATAAACGAGCTCTCATTTCACAGAAAAATTGCGCAGCAAATAATTATTTCCGAATTAATAATCATTTTTATCGAATAAAAAGTGATTTATCGCAAATGTATTAGATATTTAATCAAGATTTTTCATGATATCGTCAAAAATTCGAGCAAAAATGATTTCACGATATTTCATCATTTGACAATCACAATTTTTTTGAATTTTTTCCATTCTTGCAACAGAAATTTGGCAACGTTAATCAGTAATAACTTCGCAGACGCGATAAACGTATGCATAGCAGACGTGAACACGTCACTCCAATTTCGAACTTTTTGCGGGGCACTATGACCCAGCATTTGCCTACCAAACTTTATCGTAACTCAGGGTATGGGAAAGCTTGTGTTCAAATCATTTTATACAAATATTAGCACTTCGACACGATACTTAGCTTTCTAGTACATCAAAAATGAATGTCTTAATGCCGGTATATTGGAGTATAAGTACAAAATTTGCTTGATTAAGTTTTCCTGTATATGAGGCAATATCGTCTTTCCTAACGACTTTTCCTACTACATCGCTCATTATGAATTCCGGGAATTCGTACAGAAAAATGAAAGAGGTTCCACAGATTCCACCAAAGATATATAATATAGGGCACGAATGACAATAGAACTTCCATGACTAATTTTCGAGATCCAATCTAGTAACAGTGGAGCTTTTGTACAAAAAAAATAGGACTTGTCAAATGGCATATCGAAAGGCGCACAGAAAACTGGTTCCTTACTGGGCCTCGTTGAATCATCGGGTATTCGATATAAGGCGAAAGCAAGAATTAAAATACTTCACGAATCGTTTATCTATATACTTCTATGTTGGATCTATATGTTGATCTCAGAACAACTCCCATATCTATTTTCATTCTCAACAATTACTTCGTGATCTCACGATTGGTACGCGTCAAGGTGCTTTCACTTTCCAGTACCAGCGGGCGTAGAATGGAAAAAGATATCGCTCGGAGTCCAGGTACAAAGGGGAAATCGTGAAGATTTTTTAAATGCGCGTTTACGCAGTAATTCATTTTAAAAACCAGGGAAATTCACAATGTTCGCTACACTTGCTCGTGATTTTTGTTACCCCAAAAATTTTTTTTATAAGTCAATAAATTTGGGGTGATATGGATAACAGCCGACAACGAAGATAACGAGTAAGGAAATTATTAAACATTCTAGGAAAAAATTATAATCTACTACCGAGTACATACAAAAAGTATGATTTTTAACGTGACAGTATTACATTAATTTGTGACCTTATTTGCCAGTATTTTACTTGGATATCAAAGTTAATGTTACAGTTCGTCAATAGTTCGAAAAATGTTTATGTGACAGTATGTACGAATACTTGAAAAGTATAAAAATATAAGAATATTGAAAAGTAAAAAATTACTTATTGGTTTTTAGCTTTCTGCAAGCATGGATCAATTTGTATGAATGTACTTGTCTTCGGGTCGCTTAGGCCATGAATGCTGCCTTTGAGGCGCACAGTTACTCAACTCCTGCACATGAACCGCATTCAATGAAATTAAATAACATTAGTAAAAATACCTATCAACTAATTCACATGCAATTCTGAAAAAAGTAATTTCCACCATAATTTGCGGACGCGAAAAAATGCGCTTTTTATGGATTACCAAAAAAAGTCCGTTATCTAAAAATAATTAAAGCCTTAACGTTCATAATATTATGTTACGAGATTTCGCTCGTTCTTCGTCGTAATTTTCTCCTATATCACTCTTACTCACTTGCACCTTTCTCGTACGGAAGTGAAAGTCCGTGGCTACCTAACAATATCATATAGTAAACACACTTTGTTCGCTCGAACTCTCCTAATCGTCGTGTAAAATCCATTCGTCGACACAGTGAGATTACACATGACTGTAATACACAGATAATATTTTGGCCATCAGGATATACCTGGTTCATGGTGAGTCGCTAATGGAAACATTCATTCAATTCTGTCAGAAATCAATTATTTTAATACAGCCGATTGATAATGAGACAATCACATAAATAAGTTAAAGCACATACCCATAGAAATAAATCAATAACGAGGTCGATACGGAGGTACATCGAAAAACAACGTAACAATATATAATATATTTCTATTGAAAACGAATAAAATTTTATTTGTCCACTTTTCCTATTTTTAATTCGTCGTTTGTAAAATCTTTTTTCGTGTGAGAGTAGATGCGATCAGTAACTGTTGTATCACTGGATTGATTACACCTTATATTCTCAAGGCGCAATAATCAAGCGTTTTTTTGGTGGCAACTGTGTCTTTAAAGCAACAAACTACTGTAACACGATATTTGCAAGAAGTCTATTTTTACAGTATTCCGCATGAACTCTTACCGTACGCTGATAACACTGCGAGATTAAAGAATCAGAGGAATTGCCACCGGATCCAGTCGACTGAATCGCAGCCCGAAAAAACCGGACGATTCCGTTCGGACTGAACAATCTTATTAAAGGTCTAAGTTGATTAAGACCTCATGAACGGAGTCCAAGTGTATTCGCAGCAAAAAAAATGTCACTTTCGTACAATGAAGAGCCCGAGTTCCCCTACGGTCATCAATTTCAGCGTCTCAGAAGTAATTTCGTGAATGCCGTTGAAAAGTTAGTAGGCAGTTTATAAACTTCCTTCACATCTTTTGTATTAATAGAAGAGCTGTTGCTCGTTACCGGGTACGCTCTATACATGCGGTTGTACGAATTTCGTTAACGCTTTACCAAGCTCTTGTAAAGGGGTAATCATGTTCTGTCCATACTCAACATTAAGGCGAGGCTAAACTCATGCGGCAAGGGGACGAGCGTAAGAGAGTCAGCGCTATAGGATATGTGTGAGAGCGAGCGAAAGCGGTTTTGGACTTCCCTCAAGTGAAACCTCATGGTAACCCTCTGTAATGATTATTAACGAAACCTGTCCAATTCTCCTGTCTGCTAGAAGCTAAACCACCATAACACGAATACAACTGTTCCAATAATCCAAAATACCTTATCCGAATGTTGGTTCGCATAGACCCGCGGCTGCTTCATTCTCGCACGGTAGCCGGAGATTGATTAAGCTCATGTTTATACACGGGCTCAACTAAATTCCAGCACTAGATCAAACATATTAAAAATGCTTACAGTTAGTTGTTTCGCGTTGATTTCGGGTTACCTTCGAGTCTTCTTTTATAGGAGGCTTGCCTTATATTTTTCATGATCAAGCACTAGTTAACAATTCTAGAACCTCAGAAATTACACTCGGGCCATGACCGTATATTTGGTTCATAGGTATTAAATTTTGTACTTATACAGACATTGAAACTTCCACGATTAATCTCGTCGCTGCGAAGAAAATCTTGTCTTGCAGTGGCAATTTGCTTAATCCGTTATAAGGCACATCGATCGAAACCTCACCGATACTGGACTAACGAACCCGTAGTGGGGGCCACGCATTGTGCTCAACGCCTAAGAGCGGGGATGGAGGTGACTTATAAAGGGTCATACTTTTGGGTCAAGGGTCAAACATCCTCGTAAACCGTATGAAAAACACTTTCTCAAAAGTTTGTTAACCTGAAGTGCCGCGTGAGTTTGTAAGAACGGTCCAAGTTTGTCATACTAGAAATCGCAAGTTTTTCGCCATTGTAGCTCACCAATCAAATTGTGGTCTTTATAGCCTAGACCGTAGAATCGCTTCCTTGCACGAATGATTTCGATGAAATAATTCTTCGGCATCCCGCGGGAGATTTTCCGTCAATATCTTCTTTAGGTAAAGCTTTGACGAGGCCCCTTTCGTAAGCCAGGGATCGTGCGCGGTAGTTCTACCCGAACCTAAAGTTTAATTAATTTTTAATCATCTGCAACACCATTTTAAGTACGCTTTTTCTGGTTTTATGTGCTTAAACTCACTGTCACGTGCGTGTCGAGTGAAAATGACAAACTATTGCACCACCACTTGTAAATACATTCGCGGGTTTTGAACTATTGTAAAAAGGGTTCGTACTGTGTAATAAATAATCAAGTAGATAAACGATAATCCCAAACGCTGTCGATAAAGACCCTCACTGTGTGCACTTTCTCAGATCACTTGTGGATGAGCTATCGTTGATAAATTCGCTGCGGTTTTTGGTCCTGGATGATCGGACGCAGTCGGTGCTCAGCGACTTTTCACTAGGCTCGGCAACATCCAATAGACACAGTGTAATATATTAGGTCACGAATAGTCATGGGCAAATCGGAAACACAAGGGATTATATTGAAGGCTTGCACCTTCCCTACAACGTTCCAAGGATTGCAACTCACACTCTTAGCTTCACCTTTCTTCGATCGACAGGTGCGTTCTGAGTGACGATGGCTAATTATTGGTCCCTACATTATCGTCCTCAGTTACGATTTAGTATGTAAGGTGAGCAGAACGAACAAGTGGTACACGACAGTCGACACGAAACCACCCTATGTACAACAACTACTTCAGACTATCAAGTTAAATGATGAAGATAAAATTCATGCACATAGATATTGTTCCTAGTTTTCCAAAAAGTAGAAAAATATCCAAACGGCTCTGCATATGTGTTTTTAAGTAAAATGTTCAGATGAATTTTTAATATACGTGTAAGTTTTAGCAGTAAATATACTCCGTCCTCGAGTCCCTATTCAACGAAGTTCTGTACGAAGTATCGATGTTTGAAAAAAGACTTGGTCCATTCTGTCAGCAAGCTATTTCATTACGCCGTCCTCTATTGGTCGTTATTTCTACTATTCATTTATTTTTTTTCATTTCACAATACTCGGCGGCCTGCTGTCAAGTGGGTTGCTGCATTCTCTCAATCAAGCAGTAATCCAAGCGGGCTGCAGTACGAATATGATGTGCTTTGATGGATTGTCGATAACCCAAGCCCCGTGTAATGCTCCCACTGTTTTTAACACCGATCCGGCCAACCTTTGATTATTTTCATTTTTATTATAGTACGCATTCGTTTATTTATTCGAGACGTCGTCGTAGTGTCACGGACCGAGTTTACGCATTGATCTACTGCTGTTATCAGTACGAAAACACTACGTCCAATTTTGTTGGCATGTTCATCGACGACGCATTCGAGTAGAGTATATATATTCTGCATATAACCACATATAATTAGAAGGTACCATTCGAATCGAACGTAGTGTTGAAGAAAAATTAACGATGGTGACATTCAATTCGTTCCAAACACGGACTTATTGTACGACACTGACGGTATGCTATGATCGTGTATCATTCGATCGATCAACTCTTCACGAAGAGCTTTGTATCTAGATAAAATATGAATTCAACAATTTCAATATCAATTATGTAAAAAAATGCTCCTTCAGAAGTATTTACTTGAATTAATCATAAGAACAAAAATATATTTTTGCCCCGGGGGTCAGTTGACGGTAACAAATGAGAAACCGTATTTTTTTAATTACTTTTATGGTAAATTTTCTTTGAAGAAGCCAAATGAATTACAGAAGATGTTATGTTACAGACACCGCTGTGCGGATAATAATAATATTAATAATAATCAAATGGCGAGAAGGAAGTACTAATATTTTCAACGTTCAGGATATTGAACCTTGACTAATCAGGCTTCTTATGTTGATGACAATGTTATAAACACTCTGCAGGATGACCAAAGTAGATTGATGGTAAAAACGCTGAAATGCAGAAAGTAATAGGAAAAGAATTATTATGTTTATCTAGTGAATGAATAAACACCCCCATTGAATTTTCCTATCACTCACACGCGTCATTGGACACCTGACGTAGATACAGATTTCGTCTACATACAGCCTAAATAGTCGTATGGTATAAAGCCTTCTTCGTGTAGCATGGAGAGTATAATACCCTATATACTCTTAGTCAATCCGATCGAACAATCACCTCGACATAGAAAGTTGTCGAACGCATCTGGGCAATAGATTCCCCGTTCGCTACCGATTAGCTAATGCATTCGAAGTTTCCACGGTTCCTCCCACCCTACATTTGCTTTGCTCGCATTCCCTCTTTGGCGAGAGACAGTCTCAGATACATTCAGGGAAGGGGAAAACGCACATCGCTTTACGCTGCTCTGGGACCTCATTGCGCCCCAGGGTGAAGGAAAAAGCGCCTCGCACTGCTCTCTGCTTTCCTCTTGTCTACCATCGTTCTTCTTCTTGTACCGACCTCCATTCGCGCGGATTATTTGATTTCCACGTTCCCGTTGATGTTGCCTCATACCATCGTCTCTGCCACTTCACGAATAAGACGAAACGACAACGGCGACCAATGCTACACTCCCACACTGTTGCTCACACGAGTTTAGCTTCGGGTTATTTGTGGCTGCGAAATCGTTTGTGCGAGTGAGCATGGCAGAGGCGCAACCACGGCACAGCGCTTTCTTCATCGTCTTTTTTTGTTTCCCATGTAGTCCTATGTTTCTAACGTTATCATTGTCGTCACTAAAATTCCTTCAGAGATCAAAGTAATTGTCGACGCAAGAAATTCCTTATATCCAAGTATTTTCTGGCATTGAATTTATATACGCAGGATTGCAATAAAGGAGTTGTACTTGAAAAGTTCCCAAAAATTGTTTGTAAAAACCTAACGATTAACGATACACCGATTAGTAAGTGTACAAGATTAACACCAGAATGAATGAAACAATTCACTACATAACGATCATAAATGTTTTTTTTACCTCTAACGATATTAATCTATCAATTGTTTTCGGTGCAGTTGGAAGATTCGTTTGAATGCGACCGGCCAATCCGAATGAATACAGAAGAACTGTGATCCGGAAAAAATGCGGAAAAAAGGGACTGGCCCCATAAACCATTAATAAATTCATATAATTAATTTATTTGATCTGTTTCTAGTGATTTTTTAATGTTTATTAAGTCGGTCTATGATTTATCGTCCGTCTTTCTTTTTTCACAAACATTTTCTTCTTCAATTGAAATTCAAACCAGCCGTCACATGCTCAAGCCCGAACAGTTCTCTGAAGTCCGCTCTCGGTCATTACATATCCAAGGAATGTAGATTTTATATATGTATACTTTCCGCACGAATCTAGTTCAAGCCGTGAAACTGATCCTTCACTTCGGTCCCTCAGTAAAATTCGTTTCGAGAGGGAGACGAGTTACCCAATGTGCATCACACCGAGAGTAGTGGAATAAATTTATTCCGTCTAAAACCAACCTTTCCCGTCGCTTCTACAGTAATTTTATCGATACGTCGGGGAAAGCTAGGATGCAGTAGGTTTGGCGAACAGCCACAACTCATTTATCCGCTACTGGCGATTCAGTTGGAAATCGAAGTTCACACGGATAAACTTTATCTCCCTCTATACACCGCTACGATTGCGCGACCAAATTGAGTAGAGACGGTGACGAGTAAACTCAGTTGACTGTTTTTACCAGACTTTTAGAACAGAACCCGTCATCGTCATGATCCCAGAGCCCATGATCGTTTGGATTTTAACATCGTACATGACAAGAGGCTGAAACTCTCGTTCACTCACGCTTTCTCGCGGCAGGGATTTTTTGGTGCAACGAAGTGCATCTTCTCCGTTTACCCATCTTTCTCGTTGCGCACATCGTCGGGAGACTTGCCGAAATTATTGGGCCTATGGCCGGGTCACGAAATCACCTTTTGGGCTTACCACCTACCAGACAAACAGGGCTTGATTTTCTTACGCATTCTCTTTTCAGGACTCTCACGTGCGCTTTTTATTCTCCACTCCTTTTCCCTTGCCACGACGTGTTTTCTCTGTTGGTACGGTATAAATGCTCCAAAATTACAATGCGCTCCGCGGGCTTCCACCCTGGAAGTGGAAGCAATAGTACATACCTAGCTACGTACCAATGCACACACCCTACCTCAGTTTTACCAGTAAAACCTCAGTGCCTTTACGGTGCAATTTCACTTAATACAATAAAACCCAACGTAAAACGGGGCAAAGTATGGTATAGTTATACTACCCGCTAAGCGGGGTCGGTCCCGAACGTTCTTCCGCCGATCCTCCCCTCGTATCTTCCCGTTTACGCTACTGTACAACTGAGTCCTTTTTTGAAAACCTGACGAGCGACGGAAAATGCACCGGTAGCATCAACGAGAAAACTGTAGTAGACAGGAGTAAGCTAAAGTGAGGAGAGGGCGGAAGAGATTCTCGTCGGCAGATTCCCCCGCCCAAGCGAGTTCATAGGTCAGAGGGTATACTACTCTACTCATTCGCCAATGCAAAGTTTCGCCTTTACGGCCCCAGGCTTTCGCTCTCGTCAAACCCGACGAATACTCGTGCTTCATCCCCTAGCCAGCACCAGGACGAATATCGATGATACCATCACTACTACCACCACCACCAATGATAGGAAGGGAGATGGATAGAAAGAGGTAAAAACAGCAACCTCCCCTGTTCCTTGTTCTCTGACCTCTCCCAAACCTTTCCATCCACCCCTCAATGTTTTCCTCAAACGATCGAGATAAAATTCGACTTTCAGGTCCGGAGCGCGTTTGTCTGTCCTTTACTCCCGCTCGAACTTTACAGCTCTACCGATCATACTTTTATAGCATCGTACGCGCGGCAAAAAAGAGATCCTAGAAACCGTGCTCGTTCTCGGACGCTCGTTCTGAATTCGAAATGTCTCAACGAGAAGCGCGTGAGGACAGAGAAAGAGTTACGCGAATGCACATATCGATATTCAATTACCGTCCGGTATATTTTATTATCACCTTTCCAATAGTCGATAGGAAGTTAACCACTTATTGATCACAGTGCTGAGTCATCGTCGCGTTTTTATACCGCTACATAGAAATTGTGGGACGACAGGGAAAAACTGTTTCGCCAGATTAGCACTACATTGCCCGATGGAACGCGAACTCGTCTACACTTATCACTACCATCTGAAATACTTTAGACTGACTACGTTCACAATTGTAGATTTTTAGAGAGAAGGTTTTCAGGTTATTATCGTAACCCGTTCATTGACTGTATGATTTTAGAACGAGTGAATTATTCGATGACATTGTTGTCGAAGCGGAGGTTCATTTGAGTAACATGTCAATCGTCATTGTCAAGACAACATCAGACTGTACTGCAACAACGGTATTATCTGCTGCACGGTCTGAAGTTTAAACCCATTTTAGACATTTTATCCCAACTCGATCAGGTTAACACTTTTAAAATTAGTTTAGCCACTTATAAAATTCACCACACCAGCAAAATTATAATGCAATGTCTAACGGTCTGAAAAATCATGACAGTCCCTAATTGTAACAAAATTTCACTCGCACCTCTGAATTCTTATTTGAAAACCAAAAATCAGTATTCTGTTAGTTACACAAGTAAATATTTCCACACATATAAGACGGATACACCATCGTTTGGGATTTGCATAAATTCCGTCGGACTTGAGTGCGTTACACGTAAGATTTTCGACATCTTCCGAATACCTACGCAAACGGATGTACAGGGCGGACCGGGGCAAAACGGAACAGTGAGTGTAAAACTGAATCACTCTCGAATGCCCCATTTCGTCCCAACGATATTTCCGGATTTTGAATTTATTTTGCCCCACGTACCATACCCACCATCCAATGTTTTTGGATGGTAGGTTTTACAACCATCCAAAAGTTCTTGGAAAATTGCGTTTTATCTCATTGTTTCCATTTATCCCCCTGTGCCATTTTGTGCCTCCCATCCGTTGCTAAACCGGATGCCTTCACGAAACTTTCATAAAAATATCGGACTTTTTGACACGATTACTATATCACAATATTCGCCGAAGAGATTTATTATATGATTATAATGGGGTGCGTTAGAAAGCTTGCGTTTGAATTATTTAGGAACAATGTGGTTGGAGTTTCCACACGCTGCATCATTTTCAACCATTATCGATGATGCGATTTTATTCCGGCATATCGATGTACTACACGGTGCACGGTAGCGTCTCGCTTATCTCGCAGTACGTCTGTGAGTATCGAAGACGATCTGTGAATATCTCTGAGTATCTCTGAGCATCGATATAAGTATCCGTGTGAGTATCGGTGAGGAATTTTGCGTATCCGTGTGAGTATCTGCGAGTATTTTTGACTATCTCTGAGTACCTTCGAGTGTTTGTGTGAGTATCTACGAGTAACTTTACGACGTATCTAAACGACATAAATTTCATTAGTATGGAGATATCAGATCTCCTACTCAACGATACACAAACGTAAAAATATTATGTATAAGGGGTGGTGGAACAAAGACGGAATAAAAAATACGCTAACTATAAGTGGCCGCGTATCGATCAGTGAGTAGAGATGGAGATTCTAAAAAAAATTAGAACTGCTGTAACTCGAAAACGCCTTCAGCGATCGAGCTGAAATTTCACCAACACCACGCGTGCTTAATAACGAATGTCACTGCAAAATTTCATTTAACAATGTTCAGTTACTTTTTTCCACACTCGATGATGCTATTGACATTTTACGAAAATCAATGAAACAGTTTCAATTTTATGTCATTTTGATTTTTAAAAATTTCATACAATTTGTTTTTTCGAGCCGCACTTTTCCGTATTAAATATTCAGCTACAAATAAAAAGATGTGTCGGATTATTGATCAGCGTGGAAAAATGTGTAGAATTACAGTCATAAAGCGACCACTAGCAAACATTTTCTCGTGAATTTTTATAACCAAAATTGCAACACGAAGTGATTTCCGATATTTTTAAATAGTGACTTATTTGCTTTGCGATTTCATCGCAAAAAAACTCAGGTACTTATCGTGAATTACATCAAGACATACATAAGATGGTGCATATGACGGGGTTGAAAAAGCCAAATAATTCAAATTCAGAAACGCATACTTCAATGCCTGCAAGGATATTTTTACGATATTTTTAGGATATTTTAACGAAAGAATGAACCGATCATAGATACATCAAATTAATAAAGAGAAACCAGTATGAGAGGTAAAATTAGCAAAAGCATGGTGTTGGCGTTATCGAATTTTTCGCGCGTCATCCTTCATCGTTGCATAATTTTCGTTGCACGAAGTTATACGACGGGATCCATGCTTCCAAGATATATGTGATTTGGCTGAACCCCTCTCCCCCGTCTATCCTCCCAGTGGTTCTGATGCAAGTTCTGGTGTACGCGACAAATTCGTGATGACGCTTGGCTCGACCGGAAGTTTGTGAGAATCGTGGCCGCCAAGAGAAAGCTCCGTGGCCCACCCGTGCACAACTCTGAGGGTGCTAACGTACACCGGGGACAAGTAGCGAGAACAAGTATGGGCCGTCGTAGCGAGAAGTTGCCTCCTACCCACCTTCTCCACACGCGTATACAAGATAGAATCCGCTTTGGCATATCCGCACGCTCGCGACAGTTAATTGCGTTTACCAACGTCTCTCAGGAGCGATAGGTAACCACCAGCAAGATCAAACTATCCCCTTCTTCTTGCCTGCCTGCTTGCTGCTCTATACTTCACTTCACGTTCTCGGAACGCGCTTTCACCTGTGGAAGTTGTCGCCGATGCTTATAATGTCGTTCTACATGATGCGGAAGGTGCCGTGAGGGGGTTCGGCTGGAGTAGTTGAGGGAATGTCGGAATAAGGAGGGTAAAAGAAAGCGCGGAAATTGAGCGAAGCTCGCGTGTAGCAAACCCTAACGCCGAACCACCTCGCAAGTTTCCGCTCCGACAGCGTCAAGCGGTTTCGCACCACGTCTCAAATTTTGTATCATGTATAGTTGAAAGTTTATCGCATTCTACGGCGTAGTCCCATTCGCTCCAGCCTTGCGTGCGCCGCACGGCATACAACCGGTAGCTGAGTTTAAAAGCTACGGATAAAGCTTCACCCGGATTTGTCTGTCTAACTTATTGGTATATTTCTAACTGTACGTGCGTAGTCATTCCGCTATTTCCAAGTGACTCGGTTAATTACCTGTCGCTTGCGTCCTCGTTGTCGGATATGCAGTCTAAATAGATCTGAACCATTGCACTCTAAAAATTTGTAAACGTCCTAATTGCACATCTCTTTTGGTATAATCGTGTATACAAGTTACCTCACATACCTCAGTTCGCGTAATTGAATTCTCGTGGATTTAACGAAAATGCGTACATACGCATGACCGTGTTCAATTATCAATGAATATACTTAATTACATTGACGATATTTATGAACTGTTTATATAAATAGATGAGTTACACACGATTAAAAACATTTGTGTGTGGATTAATTAAATGCATGAACCCAGTTAACAGGTTTTCAGGCGAATGTTTGCATATATTTCGGACCAAAGGTCCGTTGCGAAGTGCTGCAATGCGTTGGTCATCGCGAATTTCGCAATTTTTCGAAAACAAATTAAAACCAGTAGCACTAGCTATTTGGATGAGAGGGGGGGGGGGGGGGAGCTAAAAAAAATTGAGTCAACATTAGTAAACTTCACTTTAAAATTTTTTGAATAGTCTGTCGACCGCTTCTGTCCATTTACTTCAACTGCTTCTAATTCGCAAATTCTATCTTTATTTTAGGGTTGTGGACATGAAGTAGATTATTGAAACTAATATGGTCAAAGCCGTGCACGAAAGAGTACAGTGTGACAAATACTAAAAATAGTTATATCAATAAGAAAATAACGATTCAAGTGATAACAAAGGAGTGCTCCTGAGACAAAATAGCTTCTGGAAATAAGAAACTGCTGCTCGTACACATAAAAAATTGCCGAAAATCCACGTTTACGATAAAACACGTTGATCAATGTGAGTTTTCTTGTGAAAACAAAAACTTTAAACCATGAACAAAATAAGGAGGTAATGTGTAAGTTATCTTTCCGGTCTTGTTTTGCAATTTTTTTTATAATTGATAATGGTACAGTTCTTAGACACTAATAAATATTAGGTGTACAACTTTGCTTCCGCCGTTTTGCTTCAAAAGATGAGAAGTTTTTCAACGCGGGATTCGTACCCCGTTTAAATGTTCGGAATGATTCCAAAACATAACAAATTATCATTTAGAAAAAATATGCGTTCATACATGCACCTGTCCGAAATACTTGTTAGAGGCATGATATGGACCGCGCGAGATCGCAGCCGAGTCACGGTGTGGTGCGGTGTGAAGGGAGAAAGTGGGAGCGTAGGAGAGTGAGAACGAGCGAGGTGCGAGTAGTTGCGGCGAAACATAGGAAAAGGGCAGGGGTGCCGAGAAGGGACTTGAGAGCGATAGCAAACAAAGCCGACGAAATGGGGTGCCGCGTGGCGATCAACGCGAGCACGAGTGCGTGTGTGAATTTCCGTAGATTTAACTTATTAATTATTTCTTCTTCGTTTGGTAATGAATAAACTATTTTTCCGTTCGTCTAATCTCTGCTTTATTATACCTGTTGAGCTCAACAGGAATCAACAAAAGTGCTTGGAAATGTATAGGAGTTTGAATTTATCACAATTATATTTACACTTTACAATTGGATGTAAGTAACTATCCAGTTGTCTAGTACAATTAAACATTGATAAATGAAAAAACCATATTGAAACTCTGAGGTGGTTTCTAGATTTTATTTGGTCTGTAATATTGATAACTTTGAATAGCCTACCCAGTATGTAATTTCTTACCAAAGTGGGAGGAACGTAAAGAAATTGAAGTTCTGTTTAACATATCGACTTTATTGTATATATTGTATATCGACTTTATTGCCGGAAAACATACCTATGCTACTCGCAGAAATCATTACCTAACAATTTTTGATTTCAACGAACGTTGCTTCGTAAAAGTGTAGTCCAAAATTTATATGAGAAGGCTGAAATTGATCTAGAATGTTTTTAATCGAAGATGCGCTTTGTCGGCGATGGCACAGATTAAGGAAATAATTTTTACAATTTTCATGTCGAGCAATGTATTTATATTAGAAGTTGTATTAAATTTTATTGATGCGAATAAGCATGCAAATTTGAAAACGGATTCTTTTTCATTTTACCGCCGTATAGTAAAATTTTTTACGCTTTAGAAATCTTCCATCTTGAATAGTCCCAGTAGCAGATTGAGGGCATTGCGTTGTAATGGTAAAGCCGAAGAGGCATAATTTTGTGTCTTAGATGGGGTAAAGTACACAAAGACAGAACTCATGTTGCATATTGCCTAATATTTAACAAGCCATCTTTGAATTTGCATCAGCACAATTCAAATCGTATAATATAGGCTCTTGTACGTCTTCCTTTGCCATTGTATTCGAATTTACATACGTCTGGTATCTAATGTTAAATCATAATACATTTTCGGTGTAAGCGCTATAGCGTCATTGTCATAACAACCGTATGTAGAATTGCATAACTTTAATGAATTACACATTACGTCGATGGACCCAAAACTGCATTGAGCTTCCAAGCCACCAAAAAAGAGGAAACCGATTATGAGACTCAAACCTATCATACTTTCGTCCCCTTGCAAGCCAGTCTCTTCAATTTTACGGGACAAAGTTAAACTACGGAATTAGCTTTAACAATCCAAAACTGAAAATGTGTTAAGATTCGGATAACTTTATTAAAACGTTTATCAAAACCGGTGGAACAATTGTATAGAAACTGCCATTTAATAGTTTATGTTAACCATCATGAAGAGCAAAGAGCAATAGAGCAAAAAATGGAGAGCCTAGGGTCACCGCGAATGTCAGGTAAAAAAAAATCGATGATGTTACAAAATATTTTAGAAATGTCGCAAGCGCGATAAACAATGAACGAGGACTAAGCGAGCTTGAATTGGTCTTTATAACAAACTTTTATAAACCGCGTACAACATTAGATCCTGGAGTTCCACGAGTTATCTCTTTGGTGATAGCCGATGATACTGTAGATGACCGTGGTGTCAAACAGCAAAACACTTTTATTTTCATCATTATAATATGGAAAAAGATAGCAAACACTAGTTACTTGACCCTTTGTACTAATTTTTTTAATGTCAGAACACAACAGCCGATTTTCCATTTTACCTGCCATTCTTTGCACGACTTTTCAAATAATTATTACGTCAGTTAATCATTACGTCAATTAATTATAACTCGTCAATAATCTAAATAATTGGACTGTGACAGTTCCATTAACGTATTCGTGCAACTTCCTCCGCTTAGCGTTTATTTTACGAAGACCGTTGATTTTGTTCGGTGCAATATAAATTTGGCGATCGATCTGCATCTATACCGGCTTCATATATAATCGATATTCATTTTTATGACGAAAGCTCAGAAAGGGAGTTTAGCGGGTGTGACAATGTCGGTATTCACAGGAATCAGGAGTCTCTTGTGGACGCCTATGACATTCGCACAATTCTTTTTCAGAAGTTAACAAAAAAATCAAGCTTTCACGAATTTTGCGCAGAAACGCACTTTTTCGTACTAGTGTGAGGAAACTACCATATTGCATTTTTAGGGATGTGTAGAATTTCTCTGTCACCCCATGCAAAGGGTGCTTTTCTGCGCTGGATACACAAGTAAAAAAACGGAATTTTACGCTTTGAACAAATTTCAGTTGACTCAACTAAATGCATTTTGTTGATCGGAGATTTCATCAAATTAACTGTCCGTTTGGTTTAAAAGACTGTTAGTTTAATAAATAACATAGAAATTGTTGACTAACTGATCGGGGTTAATTTCCGATCTTTATTTGATCGAATCTTTTATTCAATTGTACCGTAAACACATCTGATGCCATTAAACGAAATCATTTCGCGCATTAATGTGTGTTGTAAAAAAATTCCACGTTAAGCTGACCGAAAAAGTTTTGGCATAACACCCTGTGCCAACAAAATATTTAGTTCCGTCAGAATCCTATGCATTTTAAAACAAACATATATCAAATCGCATGTATTAACCAATTATTTTGTTGAATATGAGGTGGGTATAATGATAAATAACGATGTTGATAATTCATAAGTTTGATCCGATCTCCAGTTTAGTCGTGACGAGAAACAATTTATATCGCGCCGTCGACCGAGCGGAGTCTATCCTGATCGCCGCTAGATGACTTTGTGTCGATGAAGCGTTTATTGCAAGCGGCTTGGTACCTACCAAGTTGCCATGTAAGACCCTTCGGTCTTACATCGTAATAGTTAAGTTGAGATTCTGATAGGTTGGACGGATAGGTCGTATTAGAATGCGAACGACTTGAAATCACCGCGTTAATAAATAAATCCGACAGACATTGATGATCCAAGCAAAAGTTGAAAAGCAGCTTTTTCTTGTAAAATTAAGTAAACAAACCCTATTTTTCTTCTGCTCATCCATTTCTTGTACGCTCAGATCGTATACAAAACGCGCGACTCCAATCAAACCCGCGGTTGTAAATCCCGTTACCGAATGGGGCTGAATCGATATCGAAATTGTCGCGGTGGCGTACTCCCGCACCTCAACTTAATGTGGTTAAGGTGGTTAAATTACGATGCTCGTAGATCAGACACAACAATTTATTAACAAGCATTTACATGTATAAACTGATTGTGTATAGATATATGACAATTATTCGCGAGATTGCAGTTCCGAGCTAGTCGGATTCGTGATGTTTTCGCCGCGAGTTTGTGAAGTTAACTGATGGGTCGAGAGTTTTTCACCTCCCCTTGCGGATGGTGACAAACTGTTACATCCGCGAAAAATGGCGGATGCGACCCAACCATTATTTGCAAGTAAATCATTTTCATTGGTGAAATGCTTGACAGGTGAGTGGATTTTACGTGTCACCAATCTCCAAATTGAGGAGCATGAGGAAACTATTGCTGGATAGCCCCATTACGCATCTGGCTTGACCAGCCAACAATTTCGGTGACCCCCTTTTACCTTTGTTTAAACAATCTGCGATTTTGCCTCGTCGAACGCACAGGGTACATCCATTTTTTTGCTCAATGCCATCAGCTGACCAAAAAGTAAAATCTGCCAGCCAGATTTTTGAGATGCCTCGTATGTGGCCGCCGAGCGAGCAAGTCGTCAATCTTCGCGCGGACCTACCGACCCTTATTTATTGTGCTCCAGGAAGAGTGCGCTTACCTGCGCTGCCTAGGGAGACCAGAAATTGTACCCTTCTTGACTTTCGAAAGAAACTAACTTCTGTGATCAATAAAAAATAAAGCCTTGAAAGAGCGCTTGATCGTTTCGTACGTGATGGAAGATTTGTGATAAAGAAAAATGTATTAGTAATTTATTAAACAAGTTTTTCTCCGTTAAAAAATTGCTAGGGTTAGATCGAATAAATATTTGGCCGCTAGAAGAACTTAATTCGATTCAGTGTACTGAATGTCATGTCGCTTGTACCGGATCTTGTTTGGTTAAAACTACAAATTATTTTGATCACATTACATGTAGATTTATTTGTAGGTATCGATGCGAACGATTTAGTTCAGTCAAACGATACTTTGCGGGGCCAACAGAATTTTTTTACTTCGTGCACGCGCATGCGGTAGGAAATGGAAATTTGCGATACAACTGCCGTAAAACGAATTTTATTCGCATGCTGTGAAGTGAAACACACGTGCCGAATTACTATTACACCATTTTTTTAATTTAACGGTGCGCGTACGATGTTGAATGAGAATGTGTAAATTGGTAGTGCGTGCACAGACTTGGTGTAGGATTAATTGAATTTCGCGCGAAAACCCCCCTTGTAACCTGTTGATTTCTCAACCTTTCGTGGAAAGTTTTCTAAATTTTTTTATGCACACACAGAATAATATGAACTTCTCAGGCATATGTCAACTATGACAATTGTCATCCTCGAGCTTGATCCGAGATGAATTCTGACGTTCAGGGTCAGTCTCGACGTTTTTAATTCAACCTCGACTTTTACCAACAAGATTGTATCCACCCGCCTTTCAACAATACTTTGTCCAATTTATCATGGTGTATCCTTCTCTTGCCTGAGCAATCAAAGAACCAACACGGTTCAGCGCACCAACGACGCGAGCGTGCATTATATTCGAAAGTCCATTTATATTATGTAGAACGTCTCGGTAAAAGTCAATGTCTCTTTTCATACCATTCTTTCATCGCTCGACAGTGAGAATAATTCGGTCGAGCATTAAATAACGAGAAACGTACGAGATAATAGTATGGCATACAAAATGGGAGAGATAAAGAATTGAATAGTGATAATTCACGGGAGTACCGAACGTATAATGGTTATTCATTGTGGTTTCGACATTTCTTTCCATCGATCGGTGTGACCGTCTCAGTGTTCAAGGTGGATTGACTCCGCGCAATAGTATCCAACCTGCTTGAAAAGCGTCAACGGTCGCACCATTTCCATCGTTCCACTCTTCTGGCTTCATAAGATGATGAGATAGCGTAAATAAAGTACATTTACATCTCTTCCACTCACGATTCTACCAGAAAACATCTCGACCACATTAGAATTCTACCATATCAGAAATCTATCAAAATCTCTTCCACTGATGAAAAAAAACTCCACCAGAATTTAAATAAAATTCTAGCAGAGTTTTTTTTTAATTCCGGTATTTTTATTTTGATTCTGGTAGAGTTTATGCGTTACAGAACAGCCATCAAATGAATGTCGCCGAAGTATTCCACCGAGAAGTATCGATGATCTCTGTAGGTATAGCAAATGAAATTACCTACGGCGTTCGATATAAAAATTTGTATTGTTCGTCACCGTACCTAAGAATATTCTACTTTTTATTTTAGTGGATGTCGGCTTGCCGGCATGAACGGTGTAGACGAGGTAGTGAAAGATAAAGAGGTCGATGATGAGAAACGCGAAGCATCCCGTGGTATATAGCGAAATGTTTTGTTACACTCATACCATTCCAAAAACGAAGCAGTCAATTAAAAAATGTACATTTTTTATTCTGGATGGTACTCCGGTGTCATCTTTACATTTATTTTAACAAATATCTTCTATGAAACTTTCGCAGCTTTACTTTATGAGCAGCTGTTGAAATATCCCAAAAATAATCTTTTATGATAAGGGAATATTACTCATATTATTAAGGAGTATGTGTGCACGTATGAAGTGAGAATGAAGAGCGCGTGTGGCCTATCGATAATTATCGAGGCGACGCTGTTTAGATTAGTAGAAGAAAATATACATAAGAGTATATATGTATAAGAAGTCGTTTTGGGTCTGCTTTATTCTTGAAGCATACGTGACTCTTTTCTCTTGCAATCGCACTCTCAGTCTCAATTGTTCGACGACTCTTGATAGAATAAGAAGTTGGAATAATGAAAGATATTGCTCTACATTTATAAGACGATACATTTTATTCATTGAACCGATCCCATAGTCCAAAAGCAGCAAAACAGAAACTTTCCAATAAAAACAATATGCACCAGTTTTCACACAATTTGTAAAATTGCAATTTTCAACTTTTATGAAGAAGCCATACGAAAATGTCAACGTTCAACTCAAAAATAAAATTATTTTCTTTAAAAAATGTTGCACTCCACGTTGTCGGATGGGTGTTTAGCCCGAAAAGATACATGTAATTATACGGTCTCGATTATTTTTGGCACGACATTTTTACTAAAATAAAAATTATTTCCCTTTATGTCTTCTAATCCTGTCGTATACTTCGTCTTATTGTATGTTTCTTGTCGTAGAACATTATAGGCCCCTGTGTTTGCCTACAATTCTACGGAGAAGCAAAAAGAATCGTTTTTATTTTATACTTGGCATCATTAATTTCTTTTTTTAATAAAATAGTTGTGTTGAAATTTTCAGGCAAAGGTGTAAAAAATTATAAAAACCAGAATACAAGTGATATGTTTTGAAAATTTGAAAATGTCACAGACCACAACGCCTTGACCGATTCTTTTAAAATCAGATAGCTAACATTTTTTGAGGCCGGTCTACTTCTGTAGGAAGTGTCAACGCGATAAAAAAATGATAAAATCTAAACAAATATTTTATCATAATTATTGGGTAAATTGTAACGAATAGAAGCAACAAACTGCTCTACATGTCTGCCAAATTTCAACCCGGCGGCCAATGTTGTTCTCGACTTATAGATAGCTAAATTTTGCACATCTGCTACATACACTCACACATCCAGACATTTATTTCTGAATTAAATTTGTTGACATTTTGGAACATTCAGAATACGTTTTCATGATAATATAGAAAGAATTAATTAAAACCAAGCCTTTTCTATGAGGAAGCAAAACTGCAAAGACATCCCGACATCAATCTGGATCTTTTTGAATGCGCATTTGCATGCGTGTGTGTGAGCATTGACACGACTGTTGTGAATATCGAACGTTGCACCGAATCTTTCTCATAAAAGTCGATGGGCAACGAGTTTCAGTGAAAATCGCAGAAAGTTTTGAATACTTGAGCTACTAACGAATCTGGTTGACGAAATTCTACTTTTCAATATTCTATTTACGTCATCAAAACGGCACAACCTGAGACGTGCGCGATAACATGACCGTAAATCAAAACGGAAGCATTTATGAGCGTTTATGAGGACGGAATAGTTTAACCGTCCTGTCGCTCTCTATTGTTGCGTTGTCGCATGCCCATGAGCATTCCTCGCAGGTATCGCGCCACCTTTGGACATAGACATGCGTCCCATAGAAAGATAGTTTAGCACTAACTAAGAGAGCTGCGTACAGTATAAACGCGGGCGAATTCGCACGGTAAAGTCGTAACTGGTTTACTACCTTAGTCACTGGAGGTTCGATAGAAGGTATCGTAGTCGACTGAAGAGCATTAACGTGAAAGCTAGGTATAACATGATGTACATGCCGCCTGTGTCGATGGAAAAAGTGGAGTTGTTTATTTATTTACCGCGTGTGGAGAACTCGAAGTCATGCGTTCTCACAGAGTTACGCCGAGAACTCAATATAGTGCGAACAGAACGCCAATGGACACAGCCCGTTCGGTAGTATGAGATTATTATTGTGTACCATGAGTCTCGGCGGCACTCGATGTTGCAGTAGCGCTGCGAGATCGCGAGCGTGACAATACTGGAACCGATGACGCAATCGGGGAGGCCTTAACGGAATTATGAATTAGCTATTTTGCCTAGCTTTGTTCGTCTCATAAGCGATGACGACAATGACAGGCGAGTAGAAATTCGCGCTCGAAACACAGACAATGAGAGAGAACTGAAAAAAAAAAAAAAAAAAAAAGAATCGCTGCGAGAATACGCTCGTTCCTCTTGCACGAAAAGTATTGCGGTATATATTGTATTGCGGTTTTATACTGTACTATTATGACAGAAAAGTGTGCACTGCGTCAACTGCACGTGGCTCGACGTGTCGCAATATTATACACGACTTTGCATTCCCCCCTTGTGCGTTTGCTTCACTTTTTACATTCACTGTGTACGGGCTAAACAGTAATGAATCGATAATCAGTCATACTCTTCTGGATGAGCAATCGAGCATGATAAGAATTAATTTTTTTCTAGTAGGTGTTTCGGTTTATACTTTGAAGGGGTCGACGCTCCATCACTTATTAGATTCAATAGATATTAAATATATATTATTTTAGATTTTTATTGAATGATTAATGATGTCAATGTTTGTGTAAAATTACAATATATTTTTATACGACGACCAGACTGTGCCTTGATGAAAAAATTTTACGAATCGTTTAGCCCATTAAGGGAGTGGAACTTTATTGCACGATGATGTTTTCGGATCCTGTTGATTTAATACATATTTATGCGAAATTTCGTTAAAAGTTAGCGACCGTTTCTATGGAAATATACCTGTAAGTTGATTATATACCGAGCTTTAGGCGTCTGTTTCATGTCTTAATTGGTCACGTCTGCCGATACGGAAATACGTGTTCGATTTTCAAGCTCTACAACGCATGTGAGAATTCCTCAAATCAAAAAATTTGTATCGAGATGAGCGGTCGAGTCTCGACTCCAAGTCTTGAAAAAATAATTTTTTAAAAAGAAGTTACCTTGCATTTATACTTGAACATATACGAGAAATTAAATCTTCATTCCCTACTGTCTCAGTAATGACGTACAAAAATTGTAGCAATTGATATTTTAATGATTATACTAGGTCCCAAAGTCAAGTATAATAATTGTCTAATATACAAAGTATTCTACTGTAATAAAATCTATTTTATTCTCGGTATTTAAAAACTTTTTCACTTATCTTCGAACATCACACCAAAATCAATGGGATGAGAAAATTATGTGTTGCAGTTTTACGATCTGTAACGAAATATCGACATTCATTTTCACGAGATTTTTTTCTTTTTCTTTCTTAAGAAATCCAATCCATTTTTTGAACATCCAGAAAATTAACGCGGTCGTCAGAATTGATCTTGTCCGGAAACACTGACAGATCATTGGAGAAACATTGAGGAACCAACAAATCAGTAATATATTGTGTCGGATGACGACGAAGAGGTATTTGTTGATGAACCGTTTGCCGGCTACACTTTTGTCGGTGAAACCTACCATCACCTAAACCATCACCGAACAGTTCCATCACCTAATATTCCGGGGCCAAAGCTTATCATTGACAAAGTGACTTTTCTTGTCTCTAATGTGTTTTCGACATCTTCATTTTACGTCTAAAACTGCGTTTTTTCGTGACTGAATTGATATAACTAATATCTATACAAGTGCTCAAAAACATTGCTCGTTGTTGGGGTGCTGTGGTAAGAAGAGATTCGCCGTACACGGCGAATTCTCTCGAGAACGGGCAGACGAAATATGCCGGTCGTAGTTGATATTTAGGCTCCGTCGGGATACGTCGGTATAAAAACACGCTGCCACAATGATACGCACGTTCGCACCGACACTGCTAACGACTCACGTACGTTCAATACGAGCGTCGGCTCGAGACTCGCCACGTTCTTTGTTATTTGCCCGGTTCACGTTTTCGTTCATCCTTTAATTTGCTTTGTATTTTATGCATTTGGAATCGAAAACAACCGGAGGCGACGCCGTCCGTGGTTGCGGAACATCGAGCGAGCATTGGCAAGAGAAGGTTATACCAGGAAAGATCTTTCACATCTACTTCATATTGTCGATTACGTAAAGCCGCAAGGACGTATCGACTGGTCATAGTTTCGATGGTCATCCGCCATGGTGTGTACTAAAATATACTGTACAAAAAAATAAAAAAAATAAAACGACACGAATAACGCACGAGCACTTACTTCGGATCAGCGACTGGCCTCTCATTTTTACCATGTCATATACATACATATATACATGGACATACTCGCATACCACATACACAACACTTCAGTCAATTAATTTCTACGTGAGACGATACAGGAAAACGATGGGACCACAAGGGCCGAAGAATGGAACGAGAAGAGAAAGACTCGTATAAATTTCGTTGGAAAACCGAGCTAGACAGATACGCCTAATGGAGCTTGGCGGATCCAAACGAATGAACAGAATGAGAGCAATGACTCCTCAAAGAAAAATTGTTTTTGCTACAAAAGTAAACACCTGGCGCATTGCTCATGATTTTTTTAGGCATTACCTCTGTCACTTTGCCTCTTAGTCCCTTTGTAACATTGTTCAGTTCTATATCTATTATATGCAAATGGATCCGGATGCGGAAGATGATTCCATACGTCAATATTATTCGGTGAAACTATTCCAGTCGCTATTATGATTATATTTACGTACCTCACTCAATGCATCTGTGAATAGTCTTATGCATAATTGCAGGAATAAGTAAACTCGAGATATTGAAAGGACGGGAGCGATTGAAGAGCTTTCGACGAGTGACCATCAGACTTAGCCCACTCTTATGCGTAGATAACAACTTTCTGATAATTAAATATTGTTACTTAGTGAGTTATAAAAAATTGGTGAGGGCAAATGTATTGTCCTTACCTTAAAGGATTATTTTTGTGAATATAGTCGACGATTCTTGTATATGGTGTGAGTGTGGCGACATTTTTGTATAATAGAAGTCGATATATATGTATATTTTTTGTATATAGGGAGACATTCAATTAATTGTTTCTCAGAATTTTGTCGTATCATTTTGTTGCTTTTTTTCCACATACTAATAATTATTGATAAACACTTGTTACTCCAAACCCAATAAATTCATCAAGTAGATGGGGATAAAACGAAAATCCTGGAACAAGTATTTCCAAACATTCGTGGTGCCAGGAAAATGTTTCATAAGACTAAGAGTCGTATGTATAATAGTACAGAGAGTTAGACTAACGAGAGACATCCGAATTTGTAGCTGTTGAAAGTTTTTTAAAAATGTTAATAATTTTCTGTGCTTAAAATTCGTGCACATCTCTTCTTCCGAAAATTTTCACCTCTACGCCACAATTTGCGGGATAAAATGTCGGAGGAAATTTGTCGGAGCGTACACGAACGTGTTCATGTTTACCTCCCTTTTTCCCGTTCAGTTTCAAAAAAAAAATGTCCAGCCACGCTTCAGGCACCCCGCCTCACCCAAACCCCACCTGCCGGCTTTTTATGTGTCGATCGACTCGCGTACTGTACTTCGCTCTGCTCCACTCCACCCTACTCGTTCGAGCTGGTTCACAGATTCGTATGTTCTGGAAAGACCGGGCACACGACGCGAGCGATGCATTTCCGTTATTTGCCAATAACGAGATTTTATCGCAACGGTAAATTAATCGTGACGACAATATTGGAAGGGATCCGCAAGCCGGGCGACCACAAGCGATGAAAAATAACTTCTCGATTTAGATGGGCGAATGGCGGAGCTCCATACGGTCCATACAAAAAGAAAGGTTGAAAGAAAAAAATGGTATAACGAACATTCACAATAAAAACAATAGGCGAAGCAAAGTGAAGAGGATCGCAATGGATGAGAATCTCTTGTTAATCGAATGCTTGTAAGTCTCTCTCAAAATTGAACTACGCAGATCGAGCACGGACGGTGCTGGAACTGTACACTTTCAGCGAAACATGGACTTCTATGAAAATTGAATTAGATTGAGACTTTGATGAGGTACTTATGAGAGGATTCGAACCTGAACGACATGTTTTCAAAATAGAAAATCTTCCACTGCCGAGTCTTCCGACACTAGTTTTGATACTAAAAACTATAAACAATCCATTTTACAGTGCAGATCATGCATCAAAAGCAAGTTGTTATATAAAAATAAAAAGTGAACAAAAATTGTGGAATAAAAGCATACATGTTAAACATGTACGTTTTTATTCGGTCTTGAATACTTCTTTGCATTCAGTATAAAATATTCGCAAAGTGTTTCAAAGCCGTAACGGATAATATTAAAGTAACTAGACACACCTGCACTCATACGTGCGCGCGGAAACACTTCTTTAACTCGTCATATATTCGAAGATCGATAGGACCTAATTGATTTCTGCATGTATTCCCAAGATTTAAAAAATAAAAAAATTCGTGCTAGAAAGATAATCTGGAAATGTAATTTTCCTTTACGCTTGCATAAAACTTGCTTTTCACTCATGATCTTTTTGCTAAATGCTAAATAAGGGGAACTCTATGCTAATGTATCTCAGAATCCATATGGGGAGAAAAAAAAATTATGTAACCACATTTCGTAAAATTTTCAGCAACGAAGTCTCCGTTGTCTCCAGAGTCTTCGTAACATTGACCTACAGCCATATGCTAAATGGCAGCGTTAACCCCGCATAGCTGTCAATTTCTTGTGAGTGTTCATATCGAATTTTGTCAACCACAAGCAATTTTGGCCACTTTCGTGAATGTCTCGTATTATGTTCTACGTAATTCCTCTATCCAATTGTTTAACTCAAATGTAAAGTTTGATATGACTGGCAACAGTGCGACAACCGGAACGAAAACATCACTCTGCACACCCACCGAACTACCTTCCCATCCAAACTTTTCCTTTTCCTAGGCGTGCGCTCCTATTTCTAATTTATGGCTATCCCATACTCCTAGATCCATATGAAGGTAGTCCTTGCGTACATTGTTCACCTCTGGATCAAAAAACACTTCCGGATGATATAAAATTCTTTAAAAAATCAAGCATATTAAATGAACCGAAAAAAATGTGCGTAATAGCAATTCCAAAATGTTATTAACAAATCGATGATAATAAAATTGTTCAACAAATCTTCCGGAAACGGAACTTTTCTAAAAATGAACATTGACGCGTTTCTGTTTCTGAAGATACATACATTTTTGTAGATATTTAAATTCACCTTGAATTTTTTATTATATAGCAAAAATACGTAGAAAGTCACAACTATAAAAGTGAATAAGAAAAAAAATCATATGCATTGTGACGGCATTTTCCGCCCTCTTCCAAATGTAACCACGTGTCAGGCTCTCGCACGATTCGGTACGCAACAAGGCAGCCTTTCTCTTGAAAAGAATCCCTTCCAGGCATTCAGACAGGGTCATACGCGAGCGTACGGCAGTCGGAATCACCACCGAACAATTCGATGCAACGACGATCTTGCTGCCGGTGACGTCATCACCACACGATTACACAGCAATTTTACACACCATGAGTCCGTCTATACGACAGCTTTGGAGCCTTCCCCTGTAGGGTAATCGGAATGTGCCGAGGATTGGGCCAAGCTCACTGCCGATAGTGCCATGCTGGCATCCAAACTTGGTCCAATCATCGAGCAAACCTTGGATGATAACTACAGACCGATGTCGGCAGTGAACATTGGACCCAAGATCGTAAACGGCAATAGGTCGATGATCGGCATCCGATGTAAGCCCACCATTGGGCGCTTGCACAGACAGAAAATGAATACTCGGTCGATCACCGGTTCAACGTCGATAAACCAACGATCGGCGAATAAATATACAACCGGAAATTGGGTTACAAAAGGCGCACCAATTATTAGAGAAACAACGCTTGACTGACCTTTCGCCAAAAATCTGCAAACCAATTATTGGTACGTCGAAGCTCGGCCAAAGTTCGGCCTAAGATCGGCAGAACTATGATCGGTTACTCGAGACTTGATCAAGAATGAGGCTTCAATCGGTGAACCAACCTTTGGTGTATTAATACTTGGACGAACATTGATTGGAAATCGGTCGACCTAATGACTGCAATGAGATGCAATGTTCAGCTGAACATTGGGGATTCGACAATCGCCACGCCAGAACTTGCCCGACCAATGGCTACATCCAATCCATTGGCAAAACCTACATGGGTCGCTAAGGTATCCGTTATCGCTTCTGCCGCTACCGAGGTAGCACTCTTGGTTACCCACAATAGACTATACATCGACCAACCCCACCTTGGCACGACAAGACTTGCACCGATGTCGCAGCATCCAACTCTTCGCTGGACCAACGCCACATCCGCCCGGAAAAGCTCAATTGGGTGCGCTCAACGGTGTGATTCTCGTGAGCTACCTCCAACCACGAGACACATCGGCATCTTACGGTTGCGACGTCCCGAATGCGCAATATTCGAATTCCGCCCAGCCGGCGTAATTCAGAAGCTCAAAATACATGACCCAGCGAGCCAACTTCGGATAGGCGTAGGATCAGGAGCAAAGAAATCCGCGACTTCGCGGGCGACACTGTCTAGCGGACTCAATCGTAGGCCCTCGAGACGGAAGCACGTGGTGACCGTTGCCGATCCCTGCAAAACGTTTTGCGAGAATACCGACATCTCACGACTCGCAACGCGGGACTTCTGGCCGAGAATAACTCGAGAGACTCCCGCAACTGCAACGTAATCCGGTGAGGCCGGATTACGTGTTCGGTTTGAGACTAGAGATTGAACAGGGCAAGCTCGACGCGTTATCGTGGGAACGCCATGTTTTCGCGCGCGCCCGCGGAATTTGCTCTTGGCAAAATCTGATAAATTTAACTTGTACGTCTTGTAATTCCCGTTAGAATATTTTCCTCGAAGGTTCTCATTTTGTTGTCTAAATTCACAATATATGTTTTACGCCACATGCGAGTCCATCTTTTATTGCCGCGTTCTCAGTCGCCTACCAGTCATTCGTATTCAAGTTATTTACATCAATTTCTTATTTCATATTTTTTTTCAGATTCTTCTTTTTTGTCGTTCAGAATACTCCCGCTACCATCAGGCTAATGAGTTAATAAGTTGTTTTTCGTATCCCTGTGGCTGCGATCCACGCTTGGGAATGTTGGAACCAGCGCAGAATTACCGAAGTCTGTCACCAATCAATGGCTACCAAGTTGTTGATATGTTTTTCTTGTTTTACAGAATTTTGTTACAGGTTATTTGTGAAAAGGAATTGATAAGGGAACGAGCGTGCAAGGTGCTTCTTCACGGCCACGCTTTCGATATTAAGCAGTAATAAAGTATCTTTTGGGCTCTCGAATTTCATCTCGATCTCTGTTTTCTCCTCGCGGAGGTGACCGAACCACTCCCCTCTACCAATTCTCCAAGGCTGAGCGACGCCGGATCGTTCTCATCTCTCGGTCGGCGTTATAATAAAAATTGCGTCGCGGGAACCGCCGTTCTCGTGTCTGGTGCCCTTAAGGTCGAGTGAGACGGGTTTTGTAGATGTCTCGATTGGGCAAATGGTTACCGAGGGAAAGCGCTCACAGTATTCAGAAAAATAAACGAATCATTTTCAGTAAAAAAAAAAGTGACATTATCGGAAGATTTATTAAATGATTTTATTTATCATCGATTTGTTAGTAACATTTTGAAATTATCATTGTGCCAAATTAATACATTTAGCACTCCTAATATGCTTGATTTTTTTCATAATTCGGTACCATCGAGAAGTGCTTGCAACTATCTTTGCTTTGAAACTTATGCGAAATGATAACTATTCGCAAGGATAGTTTAAAATTATTGAAGCCGCGAGCCGACAGCTTCGTTCACCCTCAACCACCCTTCTTCTCTTTTCCTCCACCAGCCTGTTGAAACGCAACACGCATCACTACACGTTTCCCACGTCAAGCCCTTTAAAATTCCCTCCCTTCTACCCTTTCTGGGCTATCTCATAACTGTCTTTGAAATCTCTGGTACTACTTTCAGAGGTCTCCGATAATAAAAATAGTCGTGCAAGTTGGTTCAATTCTTGTAAAAATACTGTATTCTCTGAGAAAATGATTTTCAATATATGTTTCATGAATAGTCCAACCAATAACATCTTAAAACTTTTACTTTGACTTCACGCTGGCCTTCTAATTTTCCCCCGGAAACACAATGCCTCTACACATCCTTTTTTTCATTAAATCCTTAGCACCACGTCAAGGTCTCCGTCCCCGAGTAAAGGGTTAACCTTGACTCAAAAGAGTGACTACGCATTATGTAAGGATTTCAATGAGTGAAATCACTACTCGCCGCTCTGATCGAATCAATCTACCGGTCTTCCTTGATAACAGTGTAAGTGAGCATTTTTACACGCACACACTTTTGCATGAAAATTTCAAAAAATTAAACATGTTTCACAAAAACAAAGCTTTTTCTGCGTGTAAAGAAAACCAACAACAATAACAACAAGAAACTAAAAAAATGCATTGCCTTAAGCCAGCTAATAATATCTGCACTAATATCTGCACTCGATCATCAGCGGCGAATAATTTTCATTCGAGGATCTCGATATCGACCTCGCTCTACTTCGATCGAACGTTGTCGATAATCGAACGACATCACTATAAAAGAATATCAGCGGATGAAGCGGAAACAGATTATGAATGAGTCAGCGAGCATGCAAACATCAGGTTTGTCTTCAAAACTACAGTGCGATTTAACCGATTTAACCCCTGGCGCAACCAACCCGTCCGTCGACAACAGGCGGGTTTGAGGAGGGCAGGAGGCAGGTTATTCGTTCAATTTTCATTATTCACCCGCCAGATTTTTTACCCGCGTCCTCTGTGTTTCGTTCTGTTTCACGAGAGAATTCATAGTTCATTCTGTGAAAAGAGCAAACGATCTCGTTGTTTATAGATACCTCGCGCTCCGACGGGTGAGCGTCACCGCAAACAAATACTACGCAAACGCTATATGGGAAATACCGTTGCACTTTGTACGGTTTCCCATTTATAACGAGCTCGTGTCCGTCCTCCGCATGTTTGTAGGTGTTTGCCCATTTCTGCTCACCCCTTCGCCCCTCTACGCGCTGTATGTTCGTGTATGGATAAATGCCTCGAGCTAAACGAATGCAGGTATCGTTGCATTTACGCCCGTTGCACTTGGTCGATGAGTGAGCAAAGCGCCACCAATGCATATGCACTGTTGCATCCACGTATACGCTTTGCGAGGTGAGCGCACGCTCAGTACACAGATTCAATTAGTTCGAACGCCGAAGGGTGCGATTTCTAAAATACCTGTGAACCCGCTCACCGATCAAAGATTCCGGAGTATTTAGGGAAACAGCAAATGGATCAAATACTGACACACGGTAAATGCACTAAATGGATCTAGTACTCTCACTTAATCGTCACCTTCGTTCGGCGGAGACGCCGACGAGTCTCTCTGCCAATCTTGAAAAGTGCCCTTACGTTATAGAGCCAGTAGTTTCACCTCCTTAACTTTGCTCCACGCAGTTCCTTCAACAAGTTGAAGATTATTTCTGGCTCGCTATTCCCGGTAGGATGCTATCCAGTCAGGCTGGTGCACTTCCTATTCTCGCCGCTCGATAGACGATTATCTTTAAATATTGTAATCCGATCAGACGAACGACACAATGTCTACGAAAAATTCCCGCGGGTCTGGTAATTCATGCTGTAGGTGTTGCAGTAGTTCTTTCCTTCCATGCCCTTCCATAATATTTCTCAAGCGATCTAAACATGTTTAAAAAACCCTTTTGTCAGTGTGGACTTGGTGAAGCATTTCACGACTTACGGAGATTCACCATGCGATCGTTCATCGCACACAAACGACAGCAGTCTTCGTGCTAGTATCTGAAAATAATATTGACGCTATATAAACAGAACAGTTCTTGCGCGAGAAACCGAATATCCTCGCACATACTCCGAATAGAGAACATTGGCAGATAACCAAGAAAAAGAAGAAAATTAAACATTTGGACAATTGACCTTAAAATTTGCTTGCTGTCCAAATTCCAAATAATCTAATGCCCGATAAACAGTCATTAATCTCGGGACCACTACAGCAAATGGGTATAACGTTTTACTGATCCATAAGCGGCGGTAGACAAACACAATGAATCATGGTACTGTTGCTATAATTCGGTGAACGTCACGGCATCGGTAGCGTAGCCTCATGGTATTCAATTAACTCGAATCGCCGAAGGGATTCTCCGATCGGTGAGAGGATCAAAGATCCGTAGAGCGCAATGATCCAGCCCCGGCTGTGCTGGATTCCTATGGCGTAAGCGCCGCATATCCTGGTACCGATTTCCTACTGGTATACCTAATACCGCTATGTATATATATCCCGTGTACAACAGTGTTCTATCCTCAGCACGTCTCTATACTAACGAGAACATACTCTCCCGCCTTCTCTACCTCGGATAAAGAGGTACAGACAGAACGCGGAGGAGAGAGATTATATCCGGTCCCAGGATAGTGAATCCTGTGAGAATCTGCAGTAGGGTGGCAACGCCAGATCATCCCCGACCGTCACCGGCAGCCAGGATCCACCTAACTTGCTATAAACGTCGCAGACTGCTTCCCCTTTTTATATCGGGCCGCGCGATGAGAAGACCGCTTTTCACCGCATCTCTGTACTGGTTCTTGAGGTAATCGGTAGAAGCATGGAATAAGAAGAGGATAGCGCGAAAACCAACGAAGACCCCTTTGACTATGTTTCGACCCTTGCCTTCGCATAATTAGCACTACCCCTCACTGCCGGTTTGCTGGTGCTGTCGCTCTCGATTTCCCCCCTTCGTGATCACCGCCAAAGACGCTTTCCTCGGAACGAGAGGTGGAGGAGGCTCCCGGCTAATTTACCGCGGATAAACGGGATTATAACCGGCTCTGTGCTGTCTGATACTCTCGAGACTATCTTCACTTTCCACCGAAGGTTTGTGCTGTACATCCTATGCCGCATGGTTCTCAAATAACCGATTGTGTGCTGCACCACAATATACCGTCAGTTTTCTCCGACATTGGCAACACCCACCGTTGGGGTTGCTACGAAAGAGTCTAAGCGTTGCAGAAAGTCATTCGATGCATTCGGAAACCGTTCGATGATAAATTCTGTATTCCATATGCGACTCCCCAATCTAGAAAGAACAACACGAAAGAATGTAGGTTGGATTAAATTTTACATTTTGAAGAGAGAACAATAGCAAAACTTTCACTGCCTAATCTGTTATCAGTTTCCTTCAGTATAATAAGATCGAAACTTTCGCCCAAAAGAGTAAGAAACATCAAAATTTAGCTTGTTGAGAAAAACTTCGATCATTCGGAATACTCAAAGGGATACACATGAAGTTTAAAATGCTGATACACTGAAATACTTTCGCGGTTGTAACGCACTGCGAATCTGCCGTACAATCTAACGTGCTGACGCTTTTTCTATCAATTTTTGAACGCTTTAGAAGTCACGGATCTATTGCCGATCATAGGCGCTATCGTAGCAACCCGTGGCAACCATTCCACGTTCGTTAGTGCCATTTGGTACACTTTTGGGCGGTATAACTTCAAAAGGGTTAAATAAGCCGACCCTTATTTCATTGCGGATCACACTTATTGCGTGAAGAAAAATGCATTGTCTGGCGTAAAAACATTTTTCCTATAAATCGAGCCTCAAACTTTTCATATTTTTTCGAATTTGCTCCAGCCTATTTTTTGGTCTAATAGCAAGCAATTGCAAAAAAACAACCCTCACTTCGTAGCCCATTGTACTAGTTGTATGGAAAAAAATAAATCCTACGTCTAGCGTAAATATTTATCTTCATATATAAAAAGCTCCGTCTGGGAAATTGAGTTCTTTTAGATTTCAATGTAAAAAGTAGTCATTGGTGTAAAGTAGTCATTGGTGTAAAGTAGTCATTGGTGTACCTTGCTAATTTATAATATCTTTTAATATTATAAATACAAATACCTGTCAATATTCCGTGATACTTTAATCTCACTGCGCTTCAGATTTCATGATAGATGCGCTGAAAAAAGCTCTTGCCACTTCACAACGTTACAAACTACAAACGTATTTACATATACTATACATGTTTAATGCATTGTCGACGAGGAAGATAGGCAATTATCAATTACTTAGGCAACCCCCTACATCACAAAACTTCACTGTGACGAAACTATTCCGTCGAAAGACTACCCTTAAGTCGCCGGCATAAGGTTTGGTTCAAGAAGCCGGTTGATTTTCAACATTTTCTTGTAACGGGTATTAGAAAGACGAGATCAGCTTTTCACAAACAGTTAGTAAAGAATTTCATAAAGCTTGAGTTTTTTTTCGAAAGATATGAATTAACAACGAACTTATTGAAAATAAAAATAAAAAAATAAGCAACGGACATTGATGACAAAATAATTGAAAGATGTTTATTTATTCGTTAATATCAAACGATCACGGTCGTTTTTCACGTTTCGACATGTGGTCGTCCGTCTTATTCGCTTTTTCATACGCACCACATAACATGGGATTCGAATAGCACAGAACGTTATCTAAGATTGGCTCTTGCAAGGCTTCGGACACTAAGAATTGAATTCGATTTTTTCCAACAGTGGAGATTTTGTGAAAGAGAAGTCAATTCCATTATTCTAACGAGCTGAAAAGGTGGCTTGTGTTTTCCCGAATTACGCGCCTATGAAAATCAAGGAAGACTGTGTGATATCTTCAAATCCCCAGGAAAGCAATGTTTGATTGTTGGTATGCCACTGTTATCAATTATAGTGAAAGAACTATCCGATTTTTGTTAGATCTGCACTTGTATCAATACACACTGTTATTGCGGACAACACTCTGGCCAAATTTACCGCCATGAACCATATTTACCAAGTGTACTCCAACTCAAAGCATGAAAAACGAACGTAGTTGACAACTGACTGGAGAAAAATCTCGCTGATTTATGCATCGAATCTGTTTCTACGCTACTCGTTCTTCTGACTAACATTTTTTTTAACCTCAAAAAACTAACACCTTCTGATGACATCTGTAATGGCAAGTACCGCGTGCCATGCAAATCTTGCTTTCGGAAAAAGACAGCACTTTTTCCATCACCTACAAATGTACATTATACCTCAGAAGTATTGGAACATATTTAAATTTTGTGAAACAGCGCATGTCCAATTACACGCGTCATAGCTTTGCGTCCAGCGCAGTCAACCGAAGGTGAATCAACCAATACCGTCAAAAAAGATTATTGAATACTGGTAATCTAAATATAATGCTAATACTTTCATAGCGGAACGCATTGATCAGTATCACTTCTAAACACATAACTTCCATGTACATTTCCCTTGTGTGGTGAATTAACAATGCAAAAAGGAGTAGTAAAAAATACTCTTCAAATCCCAGGTTCGACAACTGAAATCATTAGAAAATTTCTCGATTGTGAAACATGCGATACAGTCAGTTATTGGCAATGACCTACTTTATAGAAATTCTTTCATAGGCATTCATTGTAATGAAAAAAGGTTCTACTAGTTTTCATAAGACTGGGAAAATTGATATGTAGATTAAACAGTCAGATGCATGCAGTATGCAAGGTCGCAATGAATTAATTCTATTAGTTCATTGCGACCAATATCACCGAGACATATTTTGTATACATAAACGCAGAAAATATTTCTGATTCTCGTCACCCGATATGAATACCGACACAACACGATCAAGATCCTACCAAGGTCCCATCAAGATTATTATAAATCCTGTGAGTGTTTCAACGACCTGGCAACGTTCCATAGACAGATCTGAACACGGTAGTATCATAACAACTGCGTAACATACTATGGTGTGTACATACGCATATACTCACCGGCATGCGGTAACAGGATTTTCGCGCTTACTATCACGAGCATAGAGTGCAAAAATCTCGACTGCATCTCGACGAACCTCTCCGTTTCAGCACCTCTTTATGATATCAACTTTTCATAAATTATTATTATCGATCAACGATCAAATCGGAGTGTCTGCACGAGCCTAGCAACAAATCACTGCGAACCGTTATTTTCCAACAGCATTGAGTTTCCCGCACTCCTCATGCTCGTCGTGGGAAAATTGGTTCGATTACGAATTTCGATTGTAGGATAATATACTAGGACGAATGGAGCACCAGGGTTTTAAAAAAAAAAGCATTAACGACGAGCGAGGAACAACGCGTGGACACGGGTCGTTGGAACGGAAAAGACTGAGCATAGGCGATCTACCGATCGCCCAACGCCGGCACGAAGACCTCCTCCTGCCTGGTTTCTCCTTGCCATTCCAATCTGCTCGCTACCAACAGTCGGAGACTGTCTTTTGGCCTATACCTGTGCCGCAACACACCAACAAAGCGAGCCTCTCCTCTTTGCCTCACTTTACCTTTGCCGCAGCGTGCGCGCTACCGCACTCGTCTCCATGAGGCCATCCGCGTCTCTTTGACGTCGGTGTGAAGGATAAAGCTGCGACCGCTGTCCCCGTTTGCCTCGCATTGACTCACGGCCTCTCACCCGCCGCATCGTGCCACACGGAGAATTCTGTGCGAGTCGGATAAACCGAACCGTCCACAATTTATTTTGCTCCTGAAACGGAATCCGTTACAAAGATTGTGAAGATTATAGGAGACATACTATTAGCTCGTCTTTGGAAACTGTCTTTGATTACCGATCGTATCAAATAAGTCTTTTAGGTGAGGTGGGAAATGTACCAATGACACGAGTGCAGGAAAGATCTCTGTATTTTTCGTTTTAATTTCATGTAATAATTGCTGACTTTTGGAGTAATAACGAAATATTCGACGCGGTATCGAATTACATCCGCTAAGAGTATGTCTTTTCTCGGGACACTTAACAACTCCGAATACCATTTATCATAGTTTTTGTTACCGACTGTTTCAGCTCGCCTTGAGGCTATGTTAAAGATGTACCACGTGATGTATGAGTGCGAGAGAGATAGATACATTTTTAAAATTAATGTCGTTTGAAACCGGTTGACATTTCGGATAAATTGGAGACGTCATCGGACGCGGACTTAAATTGTACATCCGTTAATACTTAACTTTTTCGAAAAGGTTCGCCGTCTCTGAATCGCTTTTATTGAAGATTTTGGTTACCGACTGAGTCATTTCACTACTTTTGAAGCGTTGCTGGAACTTTCTGTTCAACCGCCCAAACTCGGGGATTTCTTAGTTTTTGCTATAGTTTTCACTAAGCGACGCGAATGCTTCAAATCTTACAGAACCGTATCACTCGAAATCTTCCCAAAAACAGAGAATATCGAATATTATGACCGTCGCAAGAATCAACATGGCCACTGAAATGTTAACAGTTTTGTAGAATATAAAAAATTTCAGATCTTGTATATGTCAAAAGAGCGTGTATGCCAATTTTTTGAAGTTGGTCGAATAGTCCAAACGTGTCGGAAAGATGCTCACGCAGAAGATGATTATAGTGTACACGACATTCACTTACTCCATCGACTTTCAACGGGTGATTAGAGCCGGCGACAATAGCATGAATGGAGTGTAAAATACGATGTAGAGCTAATTGTGCGCTAATCGCGACACTAAGTTCATACACTTGCGTACACTACAATATTCGGTTTTCCTAATCCCTTGCAAGTTCCCAATCGAAATTCGATTGTACACCGAAGCGTTTGCATCAATACCATAGTCCTACATGATTTAACGCATATATGTAGCATATTAAAAGTGCCAAGTCAGAAGTGAAAAACGATTTAGTTCCATCGATAGAACAGAAAGAGCGAGTTGAAAAAATAAAATAAAAAAAACTCTGGCAACCCTTCAATATCTCTTGAACTAGATCACACATTATTTCATCCGATACATTTACATGTCTATCTGCGTAACTGTCTCAAATCAAACGGCCACTTATAACTCTGCCAGGTTACAAACCTGGTAGAGGTTTGTCAGTACCAGAAAACATCTCTGCCATACGCCAACTCTACTGGAAAATATTGCTACTATATGACAATTCTATGGTACCAGAATCTTTATCACACGATGAAGAATCTACCAGATAAAACTGGACGCCGACAACAGTACTACATAATTATCGGCATGTTATAAGTGTAAGAGAAAACCTCTACCGGGAAAAAACGACCCAAATGAAATTAATGATCTACCATTACAGGCTTACTTGCATTATATCTCCGTAGAATAGATTCGTTCTGGTACAATTTTTTTTTCACGGCACGTACATCTTTCCCCCTCACAACCAGATAACACCTGTACCGAACAACATTTCTCCTCAAACAGTTCTACTAAAAACAAACTTCACCGGATAATAACTCTACCAAAAAAGACAGCTTTAACGACTCTACCAAAATCCCTACACGAGATTAAAAAAAAATTCCACCAGAATAACAATAAAAGTCTACCGGACATGAAACAACATTTCATCGGCACGGAAATGAAACGCTACCAGAATACAAGGCTAGAGGGTAGCCCTATATTCCAGTAGAATTTGATTGTGGAGTTTTTTTGCGCTGCGTTGTAGATATTTTGGGAGCGTTTTAATACAGCAAAGTTGAAAGATTAGCACAGATGTAAACGTATTGTCGAATGAATACATTATATGGGAAATTAAAAGATTATGGATATACTCACAGGAATTAGATATTTTGAAAAGTCAGTGATGTGCACGTTTAATCGGAATGATTCTGCTTTTTTAAGTTCGGTTATGTTGTTTCTGTCTATCGATAGTCTATCGCCAGAAGGCATAGACATATTAGTTTGTATATTACCGGTGTGACCCTATGTTATTAAAAGAACAATATGTCTAAAAATTTCTGATTAACTCAATTTTATGCAAATTTTTTTCTCTCGTTTTGAACGATAACCTTATTATACAACATAAACAGAGGATTTTTATTTTTACAATGTTTCAGAAAATATGGAAAACGCTGGTTTCACCTGAGGAATTGCAGAGTAGCGTAAAAATGGTGGAGACGGCTATCAACCAACATTTCGCACACCTCCATGGTGTATTGCAAAATGTCGAGAGACGTATGATTGATAAGTTATACGAGCAGCGAAATGATCGTAAGGTAAATCTGATCGATATTCAACGGCGCCTGAAGACCCACGAGGATCGGTTGCAATCCACTTTACAGGTAAAAGAAACAATCGTTCCAATTTCTTTTCATAAAAAAAGAGCATGATTTGCATCTTATGAAATTAACATTTTTCTGTTTCAAATGACTAGACTTCAACCTTAGGGACGGTCCACCGTCGGTCCAGTTAAAATATAATTTATTCGTCTGCTGATAAAAAAGACGCCGATCAATAAATAATTTTTTATCCTGAATTTTATATGAGACTCGTTGAAGATTTTCAAGTTTCTGATAAATAGACGATTTTCAAATTTCATATTCCTTGTAAACCAAAATTTACGAAGTCATTCAGAACTTGCCGTTTGACAATAAAGAAGCGAGGGGAATTCATAGGATAATCATTTCGTAATAAGACTCATCTTTGTTACATTTAAACAGAGGTAACTAAGTCGGTCGAGGTATGCAAATTCTGTTTGTTTTTTTTGCATAAAATAGTATTTCGATAGCATACGACTTAGAGAAAATTATAAACAAGTATGGTAACTTGAGAAATTTTTGGATAAACATTGAGCGTTCTGAACATTATTTTTTCACAATAACTTACTTTCGTTGCTTACAAATATGGGCATTCAATTGATCTGAACCGAAACATCAAAGGGATTCTTGGAATATAATATAAAAATGAATTAACAGTGCAGAGGTTTTTACCATTTTTACGCTCAAGTCTAAACGAGGATCTTTTCTGAGGCCTAAGAAAAAAAATCATCGGTTTAGAAAATATTTCAATTACATTACATATTTCAATGTACTATTACTCGTTATATCTTTGTTCCGACTTCCAATATTAATTCTCCTGGAGAAAGATTTTTTTTATGTCGCTTTAACGGCCGTCAACAGGATGATTCGGGTGACCCAACGAGTACCGAAAAGGTACTGAATTGTTTTGTATCTTTGTGGAATCTATCGTTACAACCTAATAAGCACCCGACAAATGACGATTACTAATTTACGTTCTGGTACTGGCTAAGAAGCTATTTTTAGGATTGATGTACAGCTTATTCTTATCAAGTCGAGCCTCACATTTTCATTTTTATATACAAACCTACCCAAAGCATTTGTTTAAAATAAAACCGAAATTTGCCCTTTTTTTTAAGAATTATGAAGTAATGTACACATAGGTCTTACGATCTCCAGGTTATTTCAGTTAGTAGCGGATATATGCAGTCCATGAAGAGAAAAAACGTATTCGTAAATGTCCAACTAGTACGTCATATTTCCTTGATTTTTACTGTCGTATGAATCGTCTTTTACAAAGGGAAATCGGGAAACAACGGCCAAAATTGTAAAGCAACCGAAAAACAACCGGGCAAGTCAGTTGCAAAGAAAACGAAAGTTCGTCATTCTTTGTCAACCTTTAAAACATCAAAGCATTTGCCTTTGATTCTTCCGATCGGTTCTCTATGATACGAAGCAACTGACAATTACACTCAAAACCTGTCAAATTCTACACATAAATAACTACACGTCTGCTAAGACTGATCGGTAGCTTAAATGCAGTAGGGTTATTTTTTATTTTCAGATAACTTTGAATATCTTGAAGTAGGCATTAGAAATTTCTATTTATGTGTAACTTATTGGGAGACATTTTTCTCACATCCAGTGTCGAACTCTCCTTTGGGAGATCCCCATTCTCTTCTGATAGTCCAATCATCCCGCCGAATAGTCGGCTTCCAAATATTCAACAACTCTTAATAGTTCCACCGCTTCCACAAATGAAACTATCAATAGTTCCATTTATTATTGCCACATTAAATCCTTCACATTAAACCACTTACAGTGTGCTTTGTTTAGTTGTAAGATCTATTGGGAATTATTATCTGAGTGAATTCACGGAACAATTTAAAGTTAAAAAGGCAATTTAAAGCGTACCTCAGTTGACGATTTCGCCCGTTGTTATATTGATATCTCGACAGCGACGGAAATTCGACTGAGCACCTAGCCGCCTGCAGAAAAGTTTACGATATTCACCCTTTCACAGATGGCCGCAACTGTAAACGCAATTATCGACAAGATAAATCTGAAGGATGTCATTGCGGAACTGGAGCGACTGGCGGATGTGCCCTGTCATCTCGTTCAAGATCCCATTGTGGACGAAAAGATAGTGTGAGTACTCCTTTCGACATACATTTCCCTACAATATTCAACGAGCCTCCTGTGAAGCCTGATCAGCCGAAAAATTTCTCCAAAACAGGCCAATCAGTTTATGCAAAATGTTAATTATATGCTGAAAAAACGAAGACAGCGATAACTATAAAGAAAATCCATACTTGTATCCATGCACAGTTTTTTTGTCTTTGGAAGCGGCTGGAGAAGATTACCTACCGATCCACATATGTATATTTACATTTATTATCCTTAGACATTTTCTCATCTTTCGGGCTTCAATCACTCAATGAAACTTGTTCCGCAACGATTGCCGTTCGGACCTTGGATGTTCTACCCGTTGTATTCAATGTTTTTTCGAGATACAAGCAAGATATTAGCAAAACTTATCGCAACTCGGAAATCTAACGAGAATCCTGAATGACACATCTAACACGGGATCTTCGATGTACGTAGGGAAGACTACTTAAATTGGTTCTGCGCCTAAATTGGGCTATGACAATATCTCACGAGGGAACCATTCTTAAGAAACACTCCGTCATAAACACTTATACGTACGACATACTTAATTTCGAAATATGAGGATATCATGAAATTGCTTAATCTGATCGATTTTGGTACTACGTGATATAATATTCCATTTCACTTCGTAAGGCTTCCACAGCTTGCGAAAGGTCATCGATGGGAGTGCCCGGATATTCTTGAAATCATTATTCACTTACCAACCTTTTGATATCCGGATACGTTAATTTTTCCCTGTTGTATTCTGTACAAAATGGGGTTTATCTAAAAATGAACTATTTTCCTACACTTGCAACGATTGAATTAAAACGTTTTGTTGAAAAAAATATGTTTTCATTTGTATACACTTTATGTATTGCTTGACGCTTTCTGTTCATTAATGTTAGCTTTTAATTACGTTCTCATCCCATACGGAATATGTAAAGGGAGAAAGTATTGTAATAAAAAATAAAAAATTAGGTTTTTTGATTATGCTCTACGGATATGTTGTGCATAGATTTTACATCCCTTACATTTTATCCTTACATGCAAATCGGTGATATTTTTAACTACAACCCAATTTTTGTTCCATACAGATTCTGTCCTGACCCATCTATTATCGAAATATTGGAAAATCATTGTAGAATCGAGATACCAAAACTGTCCGGATATAATCTACTCCCAAACAATGCCGTATCTACAGAGTACAAGACCGACTCATTCAGCAGACAGGAAGTAGCGAGTAAAATAATTTCTCAATATTATTTTTAATATTATTTTTCAATATTGACATACATATGAGGTATTGGATATGAAAACGAATAATTAAAAATCCGATTACTTTCAATGTACCTAAAATTCAGCCATCATTTTATACTGCACCAAAGACAAGCACATGTATTTTTTCAAAATTTTGGGACGAACTTTTAGTTGTATAGGAATCAATTTCGAAAAACAGAGGTTTTTTTTACGTGGTTGTATCTTATAAAAGATGTTTTTTTATTTTTAAAAAATACACATACGTTGCTTTTTCACGTCAACTTTCGGGTCCCATTTTTTTTGTTTTTAAACCGAAAAGAAGAGTTTCGTTGACATATCATCAAAAATACATGAAGATCATTTTTTTCATCCACTACGTCACGCTTATTTGTGTTGAAATTTCCACAAGATCTTTTTCAATATCATACAAATACGTCCAATTTTTTCAGACCGGGCCATCGAAACGTTCTCGAATACCACGTGACTAAAGGACAATCGAAATAAATTTTTTACATGATTTTTATCAATAGATTCTTATAGAAATAAAAACCATCAAAATAGCTTATAGTATTTCGCATGAGTTACATCGGGTTTCCCTTGTCTTGCGATAAAAGATTATAGAAGTTTTTTTTTATTCAAATCAATTTTTTCGGAATTTTTTTTTACATCTCGAAAATTTCATCCGAAAATTTTGAAGATTATTTTTCCGACCCAAATATCGACCAATAGAATTGCACCATTCGACGTCACGTGGTACAACCTACATGGTATTATACTGATTATTTTTCCGACCCAAATATCGACCAATAGAATTGCACCATTCGACGTCACGTGGTACAACCTACATGGTATTATACTGATTATTTTTCCGACCCAAATATCGACCAATAGAATTGCACCATTCGACGTCACGTGGTACAACCTACATGGTATTATACTGATAATTTTTTGATTATTTTCTCTGGTAGTTGCTATATATAAAAAACAAAACATGATCCAGTCAAATTAACCACACGTCAAACTGACAGGTTGAATTCAATTGTGATTTTTAATTGCACTAACCTGAATCTTAATTAAATGTTGTTTTATTCATTATGAAATTCTTATTTGTTAACTGTTCATTTCATCTCATGGTGCAATTCTATTGGCCGACATTTGGGACGGAAAAATAATCCCCCGAATACCACACGAGCTTCAAAATTATCTGGCATTTCCCTCAAGGTTCCCTGCAAACAAATAAAGTCGTCAAGTTTTTCAGCAAAAATCACTCGCGCTTCGCGCTCGTGATTTTTTAACCTGAAAAACTTGACTCCTTCATTTGTTTGCAACGAACCTATCGGGAAATACCCGATAATTTTGAAGCTCTTGTGGTATTATAAGTGATAATTTTTTGATTATTTTCTCTGGTAGTTGCTATATATAAAAAACAAAACATGATCCAGTCAAATTAACCACACGTCAAACTGACAGGTTGAATTCAATTGTGATTTTTAATTGCACTAACCTGAATCTTAATTAAATGTTGTTTTATTCATTATGAAATTCTTATTTGTTAACTGTTCATTTCATCTCATGGTGCAATTCTATTGGCCGACATTTGGGACGGAAAAATAATCCCCCGAATACCACACGAGCTTCAAAATTATCTGGCATTTCCCTCAAGGTTCCCTGCAAACAAATAAAGTCGTCAAGTTTTTCACTTATAATACCACAAGAGCTTCAAAATTATCGGGTATTTCCCGATAGGTTCGTTGCAAACAAATGAAGGAGTCAAGTTTTTCAGGTTAAAAAATCACGAGCGCGAAGCGCGAGTGATTTTTGCTGAAAAACTTGACGACTTTATTTGTTTGCAGGGAACCTTGAGGGAAATGCCAGATAATTTTGAAGCTCGTGTGGTATTCGGGGGATTATTTTTCCGTCCCAAATGTCGGCCAATAGAATTGCACCATGAGATGAAATGAACAGTTAACAAATAAGAATTTCATAATGAATAAAACAACATTTAATTTCACAATTGAATTCAACCTGTCAGTTTGACGTGTGGTTAATTTGACTGGATCATGTTTTGTTTTTTATATATAGCAACTACCAGAGAAAATAATCAAAAAATTATCAGTATAATACCATGTAGGTTGTACCACGTGACGTCGAATGGTGCAATTCTATTGGTCGATATTTGGGTCGGAAAAATAATCAGCAAAAATCACTCGCGCTTCGCGCTCGTGATTTTTTAACCTGAAAAACTTGACTCCTTCATTTGTTTGCAACGAACCTATCGGGAAATACCCGATAATTTTGAAGCTCTTGTGGTATTATAAGTGAAAATTAATGTACTTGTCTTCTGAGTAGCTTAAATCATGGCTTAATTTCAGAAATATTGAAAGTCGTTGGGTTTTGACCGTTTGATTTCACATGGAATAGCTCATACTGCATAATTAACGATGTTCTATTTTGCAGACGGACGCAATAAATCCTTTTGCTCCAACACAACGCTAATGAAGCGCGCTTCATCGAGCCAATCGTTGTTCCGAGGCTCGACATTTGAGAGAAGGTAACATTCTGCACTCATGAAAATATTACTTCCGTGTGATGTTTTAGGACATTGGCTCTAAATTTGAGCAAGTTAGATACATCACAAACGTTTTCAAGAAATAAAAAATGTCGTAAATTTATAATTCAGGGTCAATCTTCATAAAAGTTGCACCGAATGAATAAACGTGGCCACTCTACTAATGTACCGACTTTCACTTGCTATCTCAAACCGTTTCCGAGTATAGTCGTTTTAACAATACAAGGGTGTGACACATGCATGCGCATACATATATTCGGACGCCAGATAAAAATTACATTCCTCGGCGTTTCAGACTATTCTAAGTACGCTGACACACAATCTCAACATTTTTGCTTCCTCATCGAGGAAGCTTCGGTGCAGTGAAAGAGTTTTTCTCGAGATTTTTATCAAAACGTGTTCAGAAAGTTCCAAACCATCGAAAATCACATTTAAAAAAGTTTACGGATGTATGCGCGTGCGTGTATGAATCGGATGTGAAAAATTCAAACAGTTATAACTCGAGAACGTCTCGAATGATCAAGCTGAAATTTCACTCACCGCATCTGTGGTTTATAGTTAATGTTTGTGCATAATTTGATCGAAGAATGTTCAGTTTTTTGTGCGCCATTTTCAATTTCTTCGAAAATATTTGTGCACAGTCTACTACAATTGTACAGCTATCTAGTTAAGAACACGTACACATATAGAATATGATCACCCAAAAATCCTATTCAAATTTCAAGAGTCGATTGAATTGTTTAAATTTTATGTCATTATGAATGTTACGAAATTCATGAAAAGCAGTACCTTAATTTAGATAAATTTTCTTCATTAAATATTTATTTAGAAATAAAATAACCGTTAGATTCATGATTAGCATTAAAAAAAATACATAGAATATAGTTCTAGAGTGACGATGAACAAAAAAAGTTCAACGGTAATTTTTACAGTCAAAATTAAACAATAAGTGATTGAGCATATTTTTAAATAGCTCTTTCTATGCTTTCGATGACGTCGCAAAAATATTCAGGTGCCTATGATGTTCTATGGTAAGAAGTACACAAGATGATGAATATGAGGGAGTAAAAAGTAATTTGATAAAGTAGTGTTATTTGAACTTCTTGAATAAAAATTGAAAGATCAATAAAAAATTTGGAACGTATAATTCTATGTATTTTTCTCAGCTCAGATCCTACATCCGTTGTGACCTAAAAGTAGGCTTTGTGTACTTTTTCGGGCTTAAACATAAGTCATCCAGCAGTTTTGACCGAAAGTTAAATACATCTTCGATGTTGAAAAAAAATTGAAAATTCACACAATCATAACGCTTCTTCATAAAAGCTGAAGATTGAAATTTTCATACCGTTTTTTCGTAAAATTTCAGAGTTGAAAGTTTACTGTTGAAATCTTTGTACCATTTTCGCCTAAGTGCCCGTTATACTCACAGCTTCCTCTATAAGGAAGCCAAAGATATAGTAAATACTTGACCGTTGGGCCAACCAGGTGCCTCTAGATATACAAATCCATAGATTATAATTTAAGAATTACTTTCACAAACGTTTTGTATCTCGGTGATTTTTTAGTGCTCCGATTGTTAGTACCAGTCACAGCAGTAGCACTAAGCCCAATTACTGAGTCCATTAGATAATCATTCACCTAGGCAATTTAAACGTGTGATTTAGAAAATTGTATAACTTAAGACTATTTTTCACCTAAATTCCATCCTGTACAGTATTACTACTGTTACAGTGATTTAATTTAACGTGTGCAGATTAATAGACCAGGCGGCCGTGGCCATCAATCAATCGAGTCGAAAAAATCACCAGGCAAAGGTCCACAATCCTCGAAAAACAAAGACGAAGGAATGTATTTCCAATTTTTACGCTTCAAGGAAATCATCTACCAGCGATCTACCGACGACCGACCCATACAAACTGCCAATTAAAATCGTTCGGGTCGTGTCGCCTGACAAAATTTACGTATGCGACACATCTCTCGAAAAAGAGTATGAGCAGATGATGATAGAGATGCAAAAGTTCTACAACAAATATAAAGACGTTTCAAACAAGTGTGACTGGCAGATAAATCACCCGTGCGTTGTTTATTCGACACGCGATAGGTGTTTCTGCCGGGGTGAAATTACCGCGTTTAATTCCTCCGATGAAGTTCAGGTTTTCCTGTACGACCTCGCTTTGACTGAAACCGTTCCAATTTCTGAACTACAAGCTTTGAAGAAGAAGTTCTGGATCACGCCGACGTATGTTTGCAAAGTGAAATTGGCTGGAATTCTTCCGTGCGGCGATTCCTCTGTATGGCCCTCGACCTCGTGCGAAAAACTCAAAGGTCACATTTCAAAAAATCAGCACACAAAATTCTACATATCAAAAGTAGTGAGTCGACTATTGGAAGACTTGAGCGTTGATTGGTGCCTGCTGACTTAAAATTTAAACGTTACCTAAAACTTAATTATTATGCCAGGTCACACCGGGCGAGGATGAGCTCAACGTCGATCTCTGGGTAAAGGAAGTAAAGATCGATGGTCCCCTGTCACCTGCCAGAATTGAGTTTAATTCCATCAACCAAATGTTGGTGGATTTCGGCCTGGCTTTGCCCATCAAACAGTAAACAAATTGACAAACATGCTTAAAGATGTCACGCGCCAGTTACATTCTAGAGTAGCTAAACAAAATTATTCTTCTTTTAGATACAACGACAAAAAGACGAAAGTTCTGGCGATTGAATTGAAGCGACAAATATCGTGTATAGACGAAAGCTTAAAAAATAACACGAGTGATTGGACTGCAAATGGAGACTTTAAGGAAAGGCAAAGTATAATTGCGACCGCAGAAAAGAGCCTTGAGAACGATGAATCGTTCATATCCTCAGCGGCGAACTCTATGAGCGACGATCAGTCGGAGAAGGCAACCTCGTTCCTCGAATCCTCGACTTCGACCGAGGATTCATTTGTCTCGTCCGCTCAGGCGTTGCCATCGACCGATCGCAAACTTGTTGCGTGGTTACCAGCTGAACCTATTCCGGACGACAACTTCGTAGCTGTTCCTACAAATCTGGACCACAATTGCCACCTCCACCTTCATTCCAAAAGCCAAAGTACGTACAGCTCGTATATTTGATAAAAGCTGTAGTACGTTCGTTTCACTTTCTGAACGACTGTTGCTCATGTTATTCCTCAAGATGAGCATGTATTACGTTTCATCGCAACGACTCTACACGCTGAATACTCGACTTCGAAAGTAGGACCGTGGGACCTCGAGTGGGAAGAGGGAGAACTCTGCATTGCTCAGTGGTATGGGAACAAAAAATGGTACAGGGCCCAGGTAGTCCGAATATTCGACAACATGATCGAGGTAATAATTCATTATCTTTAAGAATCCAACCCATACATACCTTGAACAAACACGAAAGTAATTAATAGCTCCCATTTGCCAAAGAAAAAGTAACATTACACGATTTCGATTCTAGGTCGAATTCATCGATTATGGAAACATAGAAGAATGTGAAAACGGAACGCTCAGAAAACGTTTAACATTGACACATATTCCGCGACAAAGCACGAAATGTGTGATATCCGGATTACTTCCGGTAAGTATTTTACCGGGTCCATAGTGATAAGCAGGCATGCTATAAATTTTAGTATAATACACAACAAAAGTATGCAATTTATATTCTCCACGAATATTATCTCAGAACACTTCAAATGGACGATGGAGTACCGGACATCTGGACAGAATCCACAATCTGCTAGTCGAGAAGGAGTGCGAAGTCTCGGTGCTAAAACGAAACTCTGACCATCTAGTGGTACGTTAACAAAGACATTGTAACCATAAAATCTCGACGTTGTGTTACCGAGAGTGCGACAATAGCACGTTAAATGTGGCCACATAAATATTTAACTCGAAAGATTATTTGCAACTTCGGTGATCCTGATATCTAAAAAATGACATGATGGATTTTCATAAAAATTTATACCGATTTACTTCCACGGATACTTTTGTCCCTAACGCCTTCATATTTCAAATATAAAAAATAATTTTAACAATTATTCAAAGTGAAGATAAAGATAGGTCAAAATCGATTCTTGCCAATTATTGTTCCCGAAGACTGAGTAACATATCAGTTAATAGGAAACAATCAAAAAGATTTGCTTCAAATAAATTAACAATTCGAAATCAGGCATTGAATGAAAATGTACAACAATTGATCCAAAATATACATAATTTCAATATAACTTGCACGAACAAATTCTAAAAAGTTCTCTAATATATCCTCCTTGCACCCTGAAACATTATATCAATAGAGTGTATATATATAAAGAAAAAAATCACGTACGTTTTTACCCCTTTACTTTAGCGTAAGCCCTTAATGCATTAATTTTAAAGCCATGAGATAGAAGAAGATAATAACATACTATAAAAAAATTTTGTTTCGCAACTTTGACTTTCCGCAAACCCTAACGCCTTGCGTCTGATATCAGGTGTCCATCGATCTGTTGACTCCCATGAGATCCGAACTCGTATCGTATCTCATCAATGAGGTACGTATGAATGTGCAGCCGGACGTTGTTGATCCGAGATACTCCAACGATGAAACGGAAAGCACAATAGAAAATATCCGGGACGTTATTGTCGTCGGATACGTGAAAAATCCCGTGAGCGAGACACAGAATTCCGAACACGAAGACAACACTTCAAGCGAGAAAGAAAAGAATATCGAAAATAATGTACACGAGTATAAGAGAATCGCAAACAACGACATGAGAGAAATAACAAATGACAAAAGTAAATGGAGTGAGACAAATTGCAATGAAAAAAATGAGAAAGGCAAAGCAGATAATTCTTCTGTAATTGCAGATCTTCCCAACCCCGTATCGGCTCTGCAATCAAAGGAAGCGCTACCGTACATCGATGATTGCGCTCTTTCGATAGATGATATAATAAACTTGAATCACAAGAACGACGATGTCGCTATCAGTGGCACTGCAAACTTCACCCTTGGCGCCGAGCAGATTGAAATTTGCCAGCGAGAAGCTATGAGCAAGCTGGAGAGTGAGTCTTTCCTCGACTGGAATAGTCTCAACGAACGTGAAATAATCACGTCCACTCCCCTCGACGACTCATTAGCCCTTGCCCCAAAGGGTTACAAGACCCTCGTTCTTCCAAAAGACGTCAAACTAGTAAAAGCAGAGGTCGTACTGGTCGGTTTGACCAAAGCTTGGCTGCATTTGTTGGATAACGGAACATCTAAGGTACGTACCAGTATATGGTTTCCATAAGAGAATCGTGCATATTCAAACACAATCTCACCACAAAGGCATAAAATGTACATTTCACGGAAGAAAATTGCTATATCACAAAAACATTTAGGGTAGGTCAGCGTTAAATTATATTTAACCCAAAAGCGTCTCATGTTTATCAAGAATATTTATTGTAACTTCGTTGAATCACATAAAATTTACCCCGTAAATTAATGGTTCCTTCTAAAACGGTTCTACCTCTACATTTGACCTTGACTGACCGGGTTCATTTAAAATCATATTTTTCTAGTGGCAAAGACATTTGCTAACGACAAATTAAAAAACCCAAAACATTGAATTTTCAATATTTTTTTCACATTTTGAGAGCTAACAGAAAAATCTCGACATTTTATTATTTTTAACAAAATAATAACGTTTTTTATTGATCTTACAAAGAGTCTAATTATCGCGGTCTGTGGTTGGTTGGATAATATATTTTATCTTATTTATAAGGGTGGTTCAATCATTACTTTACTAGTGACTTTTTGATGCCCAAACCTTGGTATTACGCGATTGAACGCGCTTCTGTTAAATTCTTGGCCAATTGTAAATTTTGATGACCTTCCAATGAATTACTTTTTTTAGCCCATAACTCCGTTACAATACCGTTGTAAAATTTGCCCGTGCAGATACAATTTTTATTCATGGCAACTGAAAAATAAGTATGTATAAGATGTTAATATTGCTTTATTTACACGTAAAAATTCCGGCGTAATTAACGCAATACTTGCAACACGGACTACATATGTCGAAACTTTGCTCTTACTACGCATGTACTGGCAAATTGTATGAATCAGTGTGATTTTAGCGTTGTGTGCAACTTAGTTCATGTAATAAATTTGGAGAATACGTGTGTGGATATAGCAAGCAGACATAGGTGTGCATATTGTACGTATGAACTGCTAAGGGCCGAACTGCTAATCCGTATGCTTACTCAATATTATATGAATTTATAAAATGCTTGTTGTTAATGACATCAAAAGGCCCAACAGTTTATACTACACAGCCGATATGCACTTATAGAATTATGGTGTTTATAATAAACGATTTTACGTATGATTTTTATTCGCTGACTATCACTTCGTCCATGGATTCATTGAAATGTAAAGTTGGATACTAACAAAAGTCATATTGGCCTGAGGCCTATCGCCATCCACTGTTTATCCAACATGATTTATACCTTACAGATTATAAGCAAGCTTCGAGATCTATACGAGAAGATCATGCAGAATATGCAGGATTGCGCTAATGAACAACCGCTTCTAAACAATTTTGAGAAAAGTAAACTTTTTTTCGAGCTCTTGCCAAGAGTAACATATAATTACAAGTATTAACTGAAAACTAACTCGTTATTACAAATATTAATAGATACTCCGTGCTGTGCGAAGTTTGTGGACGGAAAGTGGTACAGATGCAAAATAGTCAAATGTAGTTCCGACTCTCACGAATTAGGAGAAATGGTACAAGTTCGGTTTGTCGATTGGGGCAATATTGACAGTATCCGTCGCGATGAGTGAGTACAACTTTTTTTAAACTGCATCCACTGTACAGACCCAACCAGATATCGGATTTACAGTCGAACGTCGTTCTGTGCTAAACTCCGGTATATCGAATTGTAATTGGTTTATAATAATTGCTGACAACTTTTTATTCTTTACCGTAAAAAGTATTTCGACAGTGATTTTTTTGTTGTAGAAATATAAGGACCGAAAACAACATTGCAACAGTCATGTACAATGTGTGCCTCAGAAAAGGATGTGTTATGTAAAAAATAATATCACTTATACATGAACAAGTGCTGAATTACTTCTCCCTGGAGTCACATATTACAGAATACTATATGCAACAATTTTGTAGAGCGAAACAATGTTTCCGTCACAAACACTTATGTCGTTAGCAAACAGTTACATCTCTATTTCGTCATTGTAGTTTTTATTTGCAATGGTAAAATAAAACTTTACTCTATACAATATAAAATCATCCAATAGAAATTAGAAAAATGTTTTTAAAGAATACGTTTTATTTTTTAGACAAAAATTTTGGTTTTACTCTTGTTATCGATTGTAGGTCACTTTTAATAAAAGTGAAGACTTACTTAAGTTATCGTGTTCATTGAAGAATGCATACCTTTTTTCTTTATCGAGTAGAAAGAAGGAAAGAACAAAAGAAAGAACTAAATTGCGATACATTATAAGTTGAAAATATTACATTTTTATTTTTAAAATTGTGTCGCTTTTGAATAACGTTTTTCATAATAAATCTTATAGACTCGTTATTAAAGAAATGCCAGGTCAAGTTTATTATATTTGATTGTTTGTTTGAGCACGATAATGTATCACAACTGCATAATATTGCGACGTGAAACAAATATTGTAGTGACGTTAAATTTACAGAAAATCATAGAGATTCTTATAGAACCTTCAAACGGTATTACTGTTTATCAGAGTTACCATCTCTGGTGGGTAATTCACGAAACAACTGTCGCTAGATAATTTTTACAATTTTGACGATAACTTCTTCCCGAAATCGAAGCGATAACGTTGTTCAAAATTTGCAAGAAAATGCTGACAGAGATGTCCAAGACACTTCTGCAATTATTGAATTTAACCGGCTGGGTGTTGTAACAAGCTTTAGTACGAGCTGAAATACATCAGACCCCTGAGATTCACAGGTTTCTACCTAACTTATCCCACCAGACTTTCTTTTTTTCGTTATACCTTTCTGTATTCGTTTCTCCCATTTTCGTTTATATTATACAAATGATTTATTCATAAAAAATTTTCAGTTACTTCTCTTGGTAGATTTGATCACAGAAAATAATACTGCCTAAATTGAGAATGCTAATAATATATTTTCACCCGCAGAATACGAACTCTAAAAAATGAATGGTTCGATGCTTCATGCATGGCATTCCGCTGCAGGCTGTGGAGAATAGTCGGAAGTACGACAGCCGACTGTAAAGGTATCCTTCAGATGAAACTGCGACAGGTTTGGAGAGTCGGTGAAACGCCTCCACGACCCGTTCACGTGAAAATTGAGGTATGCATCATAAGAACACAGCCATAGTTCCAGAATAACCAAAACTTAATTTTTATATTTTATAAATATATTGTGTAATGTTATAATAATATTGCAATTTACCCATATTTTCAAGGGTCACTCGGGAACGTTTTATGACGTACAAATATATACCGATAAGGAGTGCACAGAATTGATCTATCAGTCGCTTGTGGACGACGGATTGTTCCTGAACAAAAGTATCAAAGCCGATTAACCACTCTGATGTAGTTTTGTTTATGGCGTCATGCAACATAATTGGAATTTAATGAAGTTTAGCGTAAGATTCAGTTTTTTCAGTTTATAAACGTCATCATTTATTGATAGGTATACATTGTTAGATCATAGAAACGGCTAGACTTTATCCGCCGTGTTATGCACCGACAGCTGGTGTTCCGATGATTTACATCGATGATTTTGATTTCATATTATTTCGGTATCGTACGCAACCGTAGCATTATCTATTAGCGCTGGGTGCTCTTAGCGATCTGTTCCTTTAGGACTAAGATGCTCTGCCGTTGTTCTGGGGGAAGCATAGCGATTTGTTCGTCAGACAATTGCAATACTTGCATTATAAGAGCAGCCTGAAAAAAAATATATATATCACACACATCTGATTTCTGTCGGGTCAGATGAATCATGACATTTTATTTTTAAAAAAGAGGGTTTTTTTGTTTAATTATAAAGCGAAATCTACATATTTTTGTACGCTACCGGAAGGTTTTGTGAAGTCGATTAAACGGATGTTTGAGGTATTAAAAAATATATTTTTTTTTCGAAATACGTTCTCTACCTTTTCCTGATCAGAAGCACCGCTGGGAATATTGCCGGCAGGCGACATTCCGGCCATGAGTCGAGAGGTCGCCGAACTGCTGGCAGCCGCAAGAGTACTAGCGGCTGTCGTGGAATTAACGCTATTCGCTGCAGTGGCCTGTACAACTGGAGGAACGACTGGTCGAGATCCAGCTGGGGGAGCGACCGGAGTCGGTGCTGAAAATACGTAAAGCATTTTTATCGTAGAAAGTCATCCATCGACTGCTAAGGAGCAGAAGTTTCTATCCCAGATTGTTCGTCATTTTCAATAATGCGGAATAAGCTCTTCTGCTCCTAAGCAGTCGACGTGTGGATCAAGAGCTGCAAGTCCCCAGATATGTGGCAGTGTTATCTCAATTGCAATCCTTTCTTCAAGCATCCTCACGTAATCATGTGAAAGATAAACTATTGATCGCATTGAAGAAAAATGTATTTTTGCTAAATTTTATACCATGCATTGTACAGTGTTGGTCCAGCCAGTTTCGAAATGCGAACGCGATATCATCATGGTTACTCGAATTAGTGAAGTATGTTGAGTACATTTCTGAAAACTGAATCTTGCAAAATCCGACCGCTTAAATAGATTTTGTGTATGTATGGTTTTTATGCAAATTCACGGTCGTTAGAGAGAACATACGTCATATTTTCAAGAATTTTATATCTTTGACAATCTAAAATAAACATTAACTAATGAAAAATTGTACTAAACAACTTGAGAAGACCATTCTACCTATACACCAAATTTTGAGTAGCTCCACATATTAGGATATTTTTAGTATTCTAGTACTAAGATAACGATTGCTTTAATGAAAAACATAGGGTTCTCTATGAGCAAATAAAGTGAACAAAATACGCTTGCGAATACGCATGAGCAGAATGTAGTTTTTGTTTTAATAAGGAAAGATTGAGTTCCTTCTTTAAAAAATTCAATATCAATTGTCAACGTTTGTATCGAAATTGGGGGATAATCAATGTATGTGCCTAGAAAACGCATGGACGAAAGATGGCAATTGAATATTGAAAAAGGCGATTTTTTCCTGACATATATTTTGACAAGTTCCATCAAGGTATAAAAACAGAAGTGAAGATACTCACCACTGGTTTTGCTTATTCTTGGATCGAGAGCGCTTCTTGATTCGCGAGGGTCCCTCAGATCTCGACCAAATCTGTCAGCTCGTGGATCCCGACCGAAGCTAAAAAAGTTTGCAAACACTTTAATGAAAAATGGTTATCCGTAACATTCATATAAGAATTAATCGTAAAACCTCTCGACTCCTTCCACAGGAAGAGTGCTGCAAAGAAGAGCAGAATATCTATTTATAATACTGAACTTCAATTAACGAGATACTCCCGATTATTTGACGATACTAACGTGTCGGGCAAGTTGAAAGGTCCTCCAGTGACGACAGGCGGGGCGATTACTGGCGGTGCGCTAACCGGAGCGGGTTGAGCCGGCGGCGGTCCTCGCAGATCCTGGTCCATTCTCGCTAATCTCGGATCCATTTGCCTATCCAGAGTCCGAAGATCGACATCTTGCCCTAATAAATTCAGCGCTTATTCGATTTTACAAGTAACGCAGGAATTTCGAAGCTATCGACGGTCTTTATATGTAGTGTAAATTATTATTTTCCCTGAGTGACATAAAGAGGCACTATTTTATGCCTGCAACGGGGATCGAAAGTGGCTTATTCAAAACGAACGGGGGAAAAGTGAAACTTTTCTTCCCGCTAAATGATTTAAAAAACGCTCATCAGTGATTGTTTACTTGTGATCCCCATTGCGGGCATAGAAATATCGCATCGGTGTAGCATAGTCGGAAAAAGCAATATCGTACTATTCATCCCAAGCACACATGTCACAACGTGTTTGTGGCTTTGTTTCTATCTATATCTTACCGCTATGAAAACTACGATAACAACAGTGCCAAACATCGGCTTAAGATGAGAAAATGAATATTTAGTTTCATAAAATGCTGCTGTTCAAAATAAATTATAAAATAAATTTGCATTAGATTTGACTGCATTCAAAAATGATTAAAGGCGTACCAGCGAATATGGGTGGTGGTGGAACGGTTGTAGTCACTGGTCTCGCAGAAGCCCAAGGCTCCTCGATTCGCGTTGCAAGTCCATGAATTGTCGGTTTGTCGGAAGGAATTAGAAGTCCCGGTATTGGGTTTGCCTTATGCAGCATGTTCACCGCTGTGTGTGGATCTACTATTCTCATGACGACTTGCGCCTGAAGCAACGCATACGCCAGTTGCGGATTCTGCAGCAACATTTGCCGTGCTTCATTTGGATTGTTTTGTACGCATAACTTCATCTGCTTCATGAGTTCGAACATTTGTTCTGGTGGCAAGGAAGCAACCGCTTTGCTTATAGCTTCGGGAGCTTTGTCAGCCTGCACTACCTCTCCGTACGGATTTTCTGTGTTTTGACCCTGTAACAGACTCTGCATTTCCATGCGACTCTTCTCAGTGCAAGCATTGTCTACTCGCAATGTCCTCCCGCCAATCTCGTAGCCATTAAGGTTCCGCATCGCGCTCAGGGCGGTTTCCTGGTCCTTGTACTCGCAAAATCCATAGCCCTTTGGTTTTCCAGTTTCACGATCGAACACTAATCTGTCGATTTAAATAATCAATATAAGTAATCAGCTAAAATCATTTTGGATAAAAATTTTGAATTAAGAATGAATTTGATTAAATGCGATTTACAGGTTGGTAGACTGAAAAAAGACAATTTCGCTCGGTAAATAGAAAATATTTCTCTCCTTTCAAAAGTGTTATCAATTTCAACGTAAAAAAATTGGATGTGACAAAACCGATTTTTCTATCATTGGCCAATAGTCATCAAATATTCCAATCGAACTTTATAATTTGATAAGTAAAAAGTGAAATTTTGTAGGCCGAAGTGGAGGAATAAATTCTCTGTAAAAATACAATCTACTTCATGATAGTAATAAAAAAAGGTGTAAAATAATTGAATCCCTCATTCATTACCTTTTTGCAAATAACTTTCTGTATAAAAAAGTTTATAGCTATGCTCATATCAAATATGATTGGTAAAAAATTGATCACAAAATTTACTATAAAAAATACATTACGTCAAGTTACGAGATTAATAACGCATTTTTCATTTCAGAAACTCGTATCCGTCAATGATGACAATTTTTTTCGTTCTTGGATTTCGATAACTCGACAGTTTACTCAAATCAGAGCGCTTTGGGTAATTTAAAAAAGTTAAAATTATATAAAATTTAACTGCTTATATAAATTCTATGCAAATTCCATTTCAAAGATCCTTCATCGATATATCGATATATGATATTTTTGTGCACTTCTGAGACGATAGCTCTAAATTTGGAAAAGTTACAGATTTCACGTCCTTTCAAAAAAAAATTCTGAATGTCTTGAAAATGCAAATATAATCAACATTTTCATGGAATTTGCGCCAAACGAAGAAAAGTGACCACTTTATCTGTATACTAAATTTCATCTAACTAGCATAGACTGTTTATGGATTACAGGCATTTTGAAGGCCCAGACTCAATCATACACACACATCTAGATATTAGCAAAAAATGTAATTCCTCCATGATCGTACATGCCCATGGTTGTTCAGATTTTAACCCCACTGAAAATCCAAGACCCCACTTCAACAGACAGGAAGTCATACGCAAAAAATGTGTAAATGAGGATGCTATATGGAAATTTTTCTACCCTTCTTTTTTAAACAAAAAAAAAGTTAACACTCCATAAAAATCAGTGAAAATTCATAAAATCTGCAGTGAACATTGAGCGCAGAATTTATTGTAGAATACGGCTAATTAATTTTTTTTTATTCATCATGTTAAGGTGATTTCTGTTCCATTTGTCACTTATTTTTCAATTAAAAACAATCCCTAAAAAAAATAAGGTTCGTGAACGCACACTGCTTCTTGAAAAACATTTTCTGTAGATAAAAGAAGTAAAAGTGACCCTTCTTGTAGTTTGCAATGAAATAATTTGTAAATAAATTTTTAAAAATAAATTCTTGTTGAAATTGTACTTAATAAAAGGTTAAACAGATAATCATGTTTCGATAGAAACAGGATGTTATTCCTCTAGAGGAGTGACCGTAATCCAAGCACGTACTCGAAAATTACTTGTGTTTGGTACCTGAATTTGTGAACAATATACTTGTATGCTTCACGTACCGATTCAAAGTTCCCTGCAAGAATCCCCTAGTTCAAGTATCATGTAGTTTTAGAGAATACAGTGCAATCCTAAGGCAAGTACCACAAATGTATCAGATGCCCAAGAAGGTAGATTACTTCAGAGTAAAAAAGGCAATTGAAGGTTATCTTTTTTCATAACTTCTACAAATTAAGCGATAAATAGAACTTATATATACTTGAACGATAGAACTGGTCCGACTTCGCTGAAGATATCCTTCAAATTTTCCTCTGTAGCCTCGTATGGAATGTTGCCGACTAAAAGACGAACGGTGCATAAGTGTAAACAACAATCAAACTCGCGATGACGGATCTTTATTGAAAAAAAACTTTGGTTAACTCACCGAACACACTACGCATAGACTTATCTATAAGGGATTGATCCGTTATAGTTGAATTATTCATTGCGACGTTTCTTTCTCTTTTTTCTTGTTATAATTCTGCTTCTGTTTATTGAAGGAAATGAATAAGAAGCGGAGCGCTCAATTAGACACGGAAGCCGGATACCAATAGAAATTGACTGAGGGCTCTGCGACACACTAAATATTCGTTGACGATGTTGGGTTACGGGCTAGTGCCAACGCCGCGGTACGGCGATGCTTGAGTTATTTGTTACCAGTGTTGCGCCGGAGCGCAATAGTTATTGTGTTTTTAATCAAAAACCAAAACTCGGATAGAATGTAAATGTTGTAAAATGAAGCTGAAGCTATTGATTATTGTTGCCGCTTTGACATGGATATCAGGAGAATGTTTGGTGTTGACTGCGGTCAATAAAACGGGTGATCCGCAACAAGAATATAGACCGGAGGGTCCTTTGGTTATGTGCAAATTTCTGTGAGCTTCATTTTTTTCATTAACATTCGGTGGATTTGTAAAATAGAATAAGCTGAACGTTCTACGTGCTGAGTATTTTGTTGTTGTAGGCCCAAAGAGTTCATAGAATGTGAGGAGCCTGTTGATCACAAAGGAAACAAGACTGCCAAGGATGAAACTGGCTTCGGATGTGTAAAGGTATTTTTTTATTTTACATATTGAATCTTCGAGTCTACTTGCCCGATAAAAATTCAGCACCTGTCCACTCTATATTTTCAGCGATTCTTTTATGTGCGTACATGACCAACACCAGTAGTGTCACATTACATTATCGTAAAAAAAATTAGACCAGTGGAAAGCAGTTCTACTGAAATCTAGAAATACTGAAACTACGAATATATATTAATTAAGGAAGAGTTAGATTTCAATACTGGTAGATTTTTTTTTATATATATTTTGGTATACAAACTAGCAAATAGTTTGCCATAGTAGATTGTTACAATGCATCAATAAAAAACATGTTTATCGCTTGAAGAAAATGGACAATGTTAATGATTCATTGTTACAACAACAATAAATTTCGCTGCTGCATAAAAAATTTACTACCTCAGCATAATAGCTTGATTTGATAACCAATGAATACATTAATTATTGTGACAAAGTTGTTGCTGTCTGATTAATAAATCATTATTAACCTGTCTGGTTAATAAATCATAAGAAATTATATTAAACCTGATGTTCCATTCATGAACCCTTTTTGCATGGACTGTTTGTGAAACCTGTCGGGCAACCCTTGAAAACCCTGCAAATGTCGTCGTCAACAGAGCACGATAACGATAAATCAAAAGATAGTGATAAAAAACTCACCATTTTTGTGACGCAAACTATACGGGCTAATCTGAAACTATGAAAAATGTACACTATCCTTACGTTTTTCATATTTCTGATTAAGTTCGGCTATTCAGGACCTGATTTTTCTTACCAAGATAACTTTGTTCTAGTTTGGAGGTTCCCGCTATGAAGATGTGGAAAAGACTAAAGTATCCTGTACAGTTTTGCCAGACATCGAATGTTTCGGATCGAGAACATTCGACAAAGAAGGTGTTCCCTGCATTAGATACAGTGGACATTACTTTACAACAACGCTGCTGTACAGCATATTGCTGGGTTTTCTCGGGATGGATCGGTTCTGTCTCGGTCAGACGGGTACAGCGGTGGGGAAATTATTGACCCTGGGCGGCATAGGCGTATGGTGGATAGTCGATGTAATATTGCTTGTAACCAATTCTTTGCAGCCCGAGGATGGTAGCAATTGGAATCCGTATGTGTAACTGGTGAAATATCAATTGCATTTGCGGATAATCTATTATGTAAATATGTAAAAAAAATTGCGAGACCGTGCAGATCACGATTACATCGACTTTCAATCCATCTTTCTTTGATTAATCGAACGAAAAGGAAAAAGAGAAACATCATATTTCTGGGCTGGTACCACCAAGTCGAACTCGCGGAGTTAGCAACGCTGGAGTCATATATGGATGTACGGTTCAATGCTAAGTTAGTCTCTAAGTTAGAGCTAGAGATTTGGTAGTCCTGGCCTTGGAAACCGAAGTTAAATTATCACAGTAAAAAATCTTATTTAATTATCAAAAATAAAAGAAAAAAATTGAAATAGCTATCACTTGAATTTTTTTGGTATCCTCCGAGAAATCATGTTGTCTTTTTTACAATTTTGGGTCAATAGCTACCATTTCGATGAATAAAAAAGGTTTATAACACAACGTAAGGGTTTCGACGCAAAAAGTGAAGCAAATTTTTTCATTTTGTTAATACTTCAACTAGACTTTAAAGAAAGGTTTCTTCATCATAATTATCGAATTTGTGACATTAAAAAAAATTATTGAGTAAAAGTCTTACAGGAGATATACGTACAAACGGGAAAAATGAATCATTGGGAATCGGTATTGTTCCCCACTTGAAAGAAACTTCTCTTTCAAACACTTTCAATCGTTTTTGCTTCATTTTGATTGCAAATTATATAAATAATGATCGATACGTCATATCTCTCATATTGTTGTTATCATAAAATATCGAACCTCTTTCATTATTCATCTTTTAAAGACAATTATGATTCCATGAATACTGCGGAAGCAACATTGTAGTGGATCAACTTCACTGGCGAGAAGTGGTACGGAAGGCCGATGTTGATAGGAGCCACAAGTTTCTGCTTGCCGTTGGAGAAGAATTATCGTGGTCCGTGTCAAATGATAAATAAGAGGAAAATGAAGGACTTCATAACTGAATTTATATGTCTCTGTAAATATATGATCGACAAAATGTAAATATAATAATCTTTAATACACATCCGTGACTCGGGGAATAATTTAATGACAGTAGAAAAGCATCCAGTTCATAAAAAAACAATGAGACCAAGAGTTGTTAAAAAATGTCTAATATGCTAGTTACTCAATCAGTGGCAACATTTGTTCCGTGCAACGTTACCCTATTGCAGAATCATAACTCGTAATCATCAGGATGGTAAAGTTCGCTCAGAAGTCGATAAATGTACGATGGTGCATTACCCCCTCTGTAAATAAAAAAAGTCGTCTACATTCTCGGCTCGAAGTAATACGTGCTTCAACGTATTCTAACGTTTTAATAACTTCAAATTTGAAGGCTTGCTGTAATGTGAAATATCGACGTCAGTAACAAAAACTGTACTAATTGCGGTTTCTCTGAGGAATGGGTGAACGCATGGGAAAGATAGTTTCCGTTTCCTTTTCGATTGGCAATTTTAAAACGGCATTCTGTACAGTTTTTGTTTTTTACTAAGTGCGAGGATATAGCACGTCACACAAAAATTATGTAGCGACTCTTGATAATGATCACAAACAAGATTGTAAAACTTGGCATACATACGTGTTGGAAATAAACAAAGTTACGAGCTCCGGTGGAACGTAATCGAAGACAGGATTGTATGCTTGGATTTTTTCCATGAGAGGCGCGTTTGCTCCGTCGATAACTCTCTGGGTCTGCTCAGCGTGTCTGCTGAATCCGTGTTGCTCGTAAGAGCAAAGATAGAGTGGTGATAATTTGTAAAGAGGCAGCAATACCATTACAGGTACGGAGTAATGCTTCGCCGCTTGTGCAACCACGTGCGATCCCGTTATTGCTTTCAAACCACCGTTAGCCATTACCGTATGAGTGCCGATTATGACTTTATTGACACGAGACATCATTGCGAATATCGCCGTGTCCGAAATGAGGGTCGTTTTAATTTTTGCTTTCGCCAGATTCACTGCCATTTCTTGACCCTGAGAATTAAGAAAAGCTCATAAAAGTATACAAATCAATCGTTGAAGATCCTATCACCGATACTTACGTTAAGAAACGGTCCACCTTCTGCAACTATCACATCAAAAGCGCGTGTTTCCGCTGCTTCCTTGAAAAACGCCTCTACCAATTTCGATCTACCGAGAGTCATTATAATTTCATTAGAATGAATGTGCTTGGATGCCTGCTGTGTTATATTTCCCGCACTGAAAGTAACAAAACAAGACCAACGTGTTATTCATTAATAAAGATTCTTGTAATTTAGACAGCAAGTAGATATTTTGTTAAAGATATTTGTGTCACAGGTCCCTGTTTGAATAAAACGACTTTGCTTTCTTATCAAGAAACTTTCCTTCCTATCTGTTCTTTCTACTTCTATCTGGCCGCGTTCTACACAAATCATCTGTGCAGAGTTAAATCCTGTAACCAAAGCTTTAACCGCTTCAATCGAATTTGAATAAAATGCAATACCGACGGTCGGAAATGCTCTTAATTCACGTCCATTTAATTAAATTTTTTGCTTATTGAAATCGGTGATCTAAGAATGAATCGGTTTTTGTTACCAACTGGGCTCACGTCAAACGCAGCAGGGCTGTCCGTATCGCCTGATCGCGATATGAAAATCAGGCGACAACGCCACGAGAGCGGGAGGGACGCGATTCTTGGCGATTGCCATAGCGTGAGACAGACCTTACGAGAGGGTGTTTCACATGGCTTTAAGAGTATGTGCAATATACTACTGTCGGCAATAAAAGCTAGCAAAGATTTCTCACGGATTCAGTTATGTAATACAGTAAAACAGTTTCTTCGAAAACATAGATGATTCTTGTTTCTGATGCATTTTTTCTTTTAGCCGTATATGCGAAAACGTTAAAAAAGCTGATTACAGTTTTTGATACCAGCTGAGAGTGGGATGGATGAAGAGGAAGGTATTTTATATAGTCTTGACTTCCAAGAATACATGTGGGGCCGAAGAAATTGTAATGAATAATTAAAAGCAAATGTATGCCTCACAGTGCTGTTCATCACAACGCAATGGTTTTACCATCGTCTTTGAAAAGCTCTAACAAGACGAATACCTCAAGACAATTTACCAGGTTTCCAATTCAACTTCGAATTCATTAATGTGTTCGATCAGTGTTGATTTTAGAGCTGGCACAGATATATTGAAATCAATATCCTGATCACCTCCAGATGTCAGAATTTTGTGCAGAGATTCCTGCGGATCAGCCTCTTCAGGCTTGTTCTTCAGTTCCAATGTATATTCCTCCCTAATAATGTGCAATATTCTTCGCACCATATTGCCGATACAAGCTTCTAACGGAATCGCATCGATTACATATTTTCCACTCACAGCTATCAGCTGCATAAGTTTTCTAAAAATCAAAAAATGTATAACTATAGTAATTAATAATCAACATTTATTGCTTGTTTATTATTGTTAGATTCACTTTGTAAACATGTTGATACAGTAGAATCACGATTGAATTGTGATTGAGCCTAGTTCTGATTGATGGCAAGCCGCATAATCAAAATTAAAAAAATTTACTCAGAATGTCGCAGAATAAAAATATATACATAATCTTCTTAAATTTGAGTCAGCATAAAGATGAAATGCTTGACCTTGACATGCACACAGAATTGTATAGTAGAATTTTTTTTCAAGCAAAATTTTGCATTTGTTTTTGGCCGGAGAAGCTGCATTCTGAGGCAGCACCTTATTCTCCTACAAGGACTGTAATGTACAGACAGATAATACAAGTATAACCAAACTTGTCACGGAGTAATGTGCTCGACGACAAAAGCACACACAAATCTTGCGCCATCCGTAGGATAACAAAGTATTCGGATAACCGCGGTTCTACTGTACAGTCAATTTGTTAAACTATTACATTTGGAGGCAGATTTTAGAAACATACTGTAACTTACTTCGCCGTACTCCACTCTGAATCTGTGATGATTTCTTTGAGCATCGATACAGTGGCTACGACGATGTCGTAGGTACCACTAATTTTTCTGTCGTCATAAATATAATAAATAAATATGAAAGATTAGTAAAAACAATTGGAGTGTCGGCAACTTGTAGGGTCAAAAAAAGGTTATGCGAGCAGATTGTCTCACCTTTTGTTCACATCCTTTACTAACTCAATAGCTTTTTCGTGGACAGCCTGATGCGATGTCACTTCAACCATTTTCGCTGGAAAATTATAATCTCCTTGAAGCAATATTCTTTTGTTAACTGGTACAATATTTGTAATGCGATGGAGATATTATGTCCACGGACATATAGTGACCGACTATACTGGTATATACAATTTAGTGATTTATGGAGTGATCGGAGGCCGGACACGAGCGCTCGCGGTGTACAATATAAGCTTCAAGGGTCATATCAAGGTATTGTACAGGTAAAAGAAATTGTGGGTAACTAGGGATCTAGCTGATTTTGCAAACCACTCAGGCCATGTGAAATTTCACTCTCTCCGTTAGGCCCCTGTTCGGTTGGTAAGAGAAACTATAAATAAATTTTTTAGGCGGGCCTTAACGATTTCTGATTATAACCATGCGAAACATCTGTCTCCCCGTTTACCCCGGGTCTGTCTCAATTTTTTTGGTAAGTGGAGGCGTGCACGATGAGATGAGAAGTCTTATTGACCGTGAATATGATTACTGCGATTCCACCATAAGTGAAACCGGACTAAATTCGATCTAAGCTACTGACGAAATTCTAGTAAATTCAAAAACAGTTTATTGGGAATTTTGCGCACACTTCGCGCGTGTAAAACTCCTTATGAAATACCGCAGTTGGTAAGGGAAATTGACCTACTTTTATTCTATCAAAGGCCGAAACTTAAGTATCCAAAGAAAATATAGGATTGTAGTTTTTGTTACCAACTGGGCGTACGTTGAGTAAGAAGGACGTCATTATTCGTGATATACCTATGGATAGACCTGTCTGACATTCAATAACAAACCAGCGATGTTTTGAAATTCATCGTCGCGAAGTTCTCCATAAGCAGTCCACCGAATAAGTTCATCTACAGCTATGAAATTTGTCTAATATTTTTAGAATATTGACGATTTTTATTCGTGGTTCATTATCGACGAAAAAAGTTTGAATGAAAGAAGGTATCATGCCAATTTGGGGGGAGAATTTTTTCCTAACTGTAAACCTTAACGCTCACGAAAAAAGTTTTTTACAGTTTTTATTACCCACTGCGGTACTTTACATGCTGCCAATGGTGCACATTGCGGGCAGACGAATTTGTGCGTGACATGCGCAGTAACCAGGTGCTAGCACATGGAATTTTATTACGCGTCAATCGCGTGTTAGTATATGTAGCCAATCGTAGCGTCGCGCTGGTGGTAGCTGCTACTCCCTGATTTACTTTCTCTCGCACCGGCAAGTACGTATGCGAATCGGCATAGTTGAGGGAGAACCGTAGGTTGGATATAAACAGTGAATGTGCTACGCGTAGTGTACGAAAGGAGGTTATGGGAGAAAACTTGTTATGTTTTTTTGGGCACAGAATGTCGTAATGGATGACCAGTGACGGTGCTGACACACGTCATTAATTAGGTGTACAACGTGCGTGTTGTGATCGCCGGGTCTGTCATTTTCGAAGGGCTCAAGGCTAAACGGTCGATATGGTTTTCGAATCGATCGTCGCCGAGCTCCTGAACAAGGTTTTGGGTGAATACATCCAAAATCTTGACTGCACACAGCTCAAATTGAGCTTGTGGGGAGGTAAGAGATTCTGACAATTTTAAATTTAGGCTATGTGGACATTTTCTAGCCCAATACCTTGTTCTAGTTATATGCTGTAATGCCGCGTAACACGTTATTAAAATATCTATATACACGCAACCTTCAACCAGGCATAGCGAACGTTTCGTTATTTCGTGACGTGACATCACCGGCTATTTTTAGCAAAACAATATATGTGTAGCTCGGACACCACGTTGACGGATACTATCATACATGAGAATTATTATGCTTTGATGATTATAAATAATGCACGTGTGTGTATTGTTACATATTAAGATGAATCAACAAGTGTTTGTTTTATCCTATTCACGCTTAAGCTGCATATATGTGCTGACTACTAACTCCAGTATGACAATGATATATCCCTTCTTGTATCTACAGGTGATGTCGTCTTGACCGATTTACTGATAAGCGAGACTGCACTGGACGTACTGGATTTACCTATAAAATTAGAATATGGACGGCTCGGTATGTACTGGCAATTTTTACATATAAAATATTTTTCTCGATCTACTGTGTTGTTTTAAGGTTTATTGCCATGCAGTCAATTAATTTTTATTCAGACAGGGTGTGACCATTTTTTTAATACTTCCATGCCACAAGCACCTATTTATTTTTTATCAAATAAATGTTGCATTTTATTATATAGCCCGAAATTTAATTCCGCTGTCATAGTGTACATGCACATGAAAACAAGCAAAAGTTTTCTTGTTCTTAATTTTTTTTCAATTGATATATACATATGTTTTTGATTATTGTTGACAGTGTTCCACATAGCTATAAAAATCATGATTATTCTAAGACGTTCAGCTGATTTTTACTTTCGAGGTGGACAAGATGTTTTATTTTTTTTGTGAAAAAAAAAAAATTTATGATCGAACCAAGATTTCAGTATCACCATACTTGGAGTAGTTTGAATAGTTTGAATGCTTGAAAAATATAGTATAGAGACATTTAGATATTCGACTAATTATTGCTGTGCTTCAAAGGATTCTGTTGTGACTTGTTTTTTTTTGTACTTTTTTTCAATAATACAAATCGAGATTTTAATTTCGGTGAACCTAAAATAGTCCAAAACGTTGAGTAAATTTCGTACGCGAGTAAATTTCGAGTGATAGTACTAAAGTTCTAAAAAGAAATCGGCATATAAATAGTTTAAATAATTAGATGACCGAGTAGATTTTTAGATGTTCAAATGATGTTTGGTTTTCCACAGAGAAAGCGTTACTCATTTCTTTTTACAAAATAAAATAGATAAAAATTGTGATTTTAGTGTCAGATAACTTGAAATAGTATAAACCGATGAGGAATGCAATTTTTAGTCTAGATGAAGGACTTTTAATACTCTATGTGGCTGAAATCGATTAAGCGTTTGGATGTTGAGATGTTGAATTTCTTCTTGTTGTCAAATCGTCGTAAACCTTTCACGTCGAATAATCTTCGAGATATCGAACTAGAGCTTAGCAAGCGCCTGAACTCATACCAAACAGCGTTCTGTATTGAATTTTGTACGATCCAATCGAACTGTTTAAATGTGTAAAATATCGAACAATCGCGATAAACTTTCGATAAAGATAAACAATTTACACTGGAATGTATTCATACTAGATAATGGAGTTTGATTGAAATTTGTGCAGAAATTTGAAATTTACCACAAACTATTGTAACCGCTCTAATGCAAGTGAAATTAGGACGATCGAGTCCCAATTTGGGACCAAAATGGTTTAACATTGTATAATATTTTGTGTTAAATTCAGCGAAAATCGATTGAACTGTTTAAAATTTGTTATATTTTTTAATCTTATAGATAATGTGTATTTTTCTCCCGACTGTTTCTGCCTTAAGTTTCTGCATGAGATATTGAAATAGGAGTATAATAAATGTAAGATTTGTAATCAGTAAGAAATAACAGATCAACGAATTCTAAAACGGATAAAAATCGTATCGCGAAAAAAATATAATCAGCTTTATCTTTACTTTTCTGTAGAATCTTAAGAAAAAAGCCCGTATATTAGATTGAGTTAGTGGGGCATTTTCCTAATCATAATTATGTCGATTTCAAACATCTGTATGAAAATTTGAAGCTTACATAGAAATTGCTGTTTCAGGTCTGAAGCTAACAAATTTTGAACTACCAAAGTAACACATTATACATAAATTTCACGGAATGGAAGATTCGGCCAAATTGAGTTTGATGAGAATCAGTGTATCTATACAAATTTAACATTTTGGACCATTTTTAATATTCTTCACTACGAAGTACATGTAGAACTATCTACAGTTCTACATGAACTCGTCATCAAAATATCAACGAATAATTGAATTGAACATCGTTTTCCCATTTTATTTAGCGCATTTGCACAGTTTACTCTATGAACAATCGAAATTTGATGAGCTTACTTTGACGTAGAGAATACTATCCGATCGGAATCACAAAATAAGGAAGTAATGTGGAAATGAAATTTCTGCACCTTTTGTTATATCCTACAATTTATAATTTTTTATACGTTTGAAGTACGACATCTAAAAGACGACTGAAGATAGTACTGTAAAGCTTGTTAAAAATTATACACCCTGTGACATTGCTTAGCAATCTTTATTTTTGTGTGTGGGTTTTCATTGATTGCACGAATTAACCTTGATTACGCCACTTATGAGCCCATGACGCAATGATTATACACCGATATAATCATGAACTTTACATTGTATTGGATTACACGTTTATTTGTTTGCTTGTCACTATTTAGAAATAAAATCTATCATTGTGTTTCTCATTACGACCATTTTGCGGAAGTCTGCAAGCATAGTCTTGTGCATTGCACTCGTAGCTGACTTAAGACACGTCGGTTACGCAGTTTTTTGTTTCGTGGATACCAACCAAAATATTGAAGCCATTTTGAATAATGTTCTTTTGTACAACATGTCCCTGAATTAGTCGAAGAACCATATAATTTTTCTCTATTTTATATTCCCTATTGTTCAAATGAGACAGTATCAAAAGGTGTAAAAATAAAAATTTTCAATATTAAAAAAACCATGTGCAGACAGTCAAATTGCAGTGTCTAAAAAGTTTTTTCTAAAAACTTCGCCTACTTTGATTGTTTAGGAGTCGACATCAATTACATTAAGTGTACATCGGAAGCGTATAAGACGTTCCATATCATATCTAACTGGGTAGGACCTTTGAACTCTTGTATTTGATTCGCACATATTTTCTATAGTATTCATCTGAATCTAAAGCATTTAATCTTTTTTTTCTTTAATATATATTTTACCAAAAAAAAAAAACGGAAAAAATTCATAGATCTAGGGTCATATTTAATATTTTTAATTTTTGAACGTTCCGAAGAAATTTGATTACATTATACCATTCCGTCCTGACCCTGTAAGTCTTTATACAAAACAGTATTTTTTAAATTCTTCAGATTCTTCTTGGTGAGAAAAAAAAATTTAATCCGAATTTATAAGAGTTTTTTTTTCTAAAATTACTATGTATGGAAAATCTTTATAGAAATTAATGACGATTGATTTAAAGTCATTAATTCTTGTAGACATTCCAAATATAGTGAACCTAAAAAGTTTGTGAACCTATTTGAAAACACTTTGCAATCACAAGGATCATCACTTTGGTGTTCTCTCCGAATTTAATGAAACTCGCGTATGTCGTCGTAGAGTATCGAAACCTAGAAGACAATTTTTTTACGTGTGAAAAACGTTTCTAGGGGACGAAATCGCTTTTCCAAGTTAGGCATATTTACGGGTGAGTATGCAGTGTCATCCTGAAGGCGCCAACCGATTTAATGACACAGAAACCGAAATTTTCCTCATTAAAAACAATAAAACTTACACATGGAGTCGGAGAACAAACTTCATTTACAAGGTTGGGCCACGCCCTGAAGCTTCAATGTACTAAACCATAGTGCAATAAACCTCCCGAATTGAACAGAACATTTCTATTTGAAGGGCTAGTAAAAATCAAGTTGATGTGTGATGTTTGCACATTTACAAGAAAAAGAGTTTATGCAGGTAAACTACCGTTAACCCATTAGTATGTATATTTATGCATACATTCTCGTTTCTCACGATATGAATGTTTGAACCGATTCGAAAGACTTCTGTTCGTTAAAGTCGACACTTTGCATAATATTTATGTAAAATTGAGGTGGTAGCTGCAACCTGGACAGGTCCTTTTACGAGTTTTACATAATTTTCACTTTCAAAGTCAGAATACAGAAGACAGATTCGTAATCCAATGCAATCGAAAGACCAAGAACCAAGAACAATAAAATACTGATCAACATTAACGGCAAGCAGCTCTTTGAAATTAAAATAACGAAGATCGAGAATGCATGCACAAATTGGACTAGTACCAATTGGATACTGGGTCGTTTACCCAGCAAACACTTTTTCCTGTGATTGTTTAAAAATATGTCAACTTTTTCTCATTCGGCTTTTCAAATGGTCTAATGTGGTTGGTTATATTGTTGTCAGGTGAAAAATTAAGGAATCAAAGAGTGAAAGAGTGGTTCCCCTCTGTACATGCATTTTTTTCTTTAACTTCTTCAACAAAAGTGACTTAAACACCAAGCGGTTTATCGTCATTCTATCACTTACAAAGAAAAAAAATGAATTCAGACTGTATAACAATAAACCTGTTAAACGAGACGTAAAAAGGGGAGAGAAACAAGTCAATGAATTTCTATATGATTTTTTTCAGGAAAGTTGGTACTGAAGATTCCTTTTAAGGATATGTGGAATGGCCAGATCGACGCTATTGTCGAAGACCTGTTTGTGCTAGTAGTTCCAACTAATCAGATCAAATATGACGCTGAAAAAGAATCCAAAGCCGAACTCGATGCCAAACGAGCCGAGCTCGCAAGGGTTGAAAAAAATAAACAGTTGGCGGATATTAAATGTAACTATAGCATATATCAAACAAGTCCTGTTGTTTTGATTATCTTTGCGCCCATTCCAAACGAAACAATATTTTAAAAGTCGGAACAATATTTTAGAAATAAAAATGCAAGCGTTTCGTTTTACCGAAATTAATAGGTTGTCAAATATCTCCCTTCCGCTTTTTTGCTCTTTATTCAATGCTTTATAAAAGGTGTTACAGTGATCGGATTTAGTTCAAATATGCGCCGTTTTGTTCGATAATCTGTTTCCATCTCGACGGCAACTTCATAATACCCGCCTCGCAGAAGGCCCCCTCCTTATTTGCGAAGAATTCGGACAGCCACTTTTCACAAGCCTCTTTTGAGTTCAACTTTACACCACCAATGGCGTTTGCCATGGACAGGAACAGGTGGTAATCACTTGGCGATATGTCCGGGCTATATGGTGGATGCGATAAAACCTCCCATCCGACCTCCCGTAGCTTCTGACGAGTCATCAACGAAGTGTGTGGTCTGGTGTTGCCCTGGTGGAACACTACACCCTTCCTGTTGGCCAATTCTCGACGCTTCTGGTCGATCGTCCGCCTCAAGCGGTCCAGTTGTTCGCAGTAGATAGTAGAATTAAGCGTTTGGCCATATGGGAGCAGCTCATAGTGGGTGATTCCCTTCCAATCCCACTGAACACACAGGCTTCCTGGCCGTCAATCCCGGCTTGGTCACTGTTTGGGACGATTCACCGGCCTTCAACCACGACCGTTTTCGCTTGATATTGTCGTATGTGATCCATTTTTCGTCGCCAGTCACCATCCGCTTCAAAAATGGGTCGAGTTCGTTCCGTTTCAGCAGCAAATCATGCGGCACCCAAACATCAAGCTTCTTGTTGTATTCAGCCTTCTGCAGATGATTTAAAATGGTTTGGTGACTAATTCCCATCTCCTGGGCGATGTCACGAGATGCTACATGCCGGTCTGACTCGATGTTTTCCATGATTTGATCGGTATTCGTCGTCACAGATCTTCCGCCGGCTGGCTTATCCATGGTGTTATTTTCACCGGTTCGAAGTGATAGAGTACCATCCCCCCAAAACACCATTAATCTCACGGAACGTTTCTCTAGCGGATTTGCCTTTAGCGACGGAAAACTTTAACATAGCGCGAATTTCAGCGTTAGCGAACTCCATGTTTACACGTCTATAACTGTTGAACACAATAACCAAAGTAATCATGCATAGTGTCGTTTTGTAGATTATATCAAGACTTTTCAAATGATGTATAGTATTGCCAGATGCGAGCTCTGTAGCGCTTTGTACATAGCCGCGAAATTCATAAGACAAAAAAGCGGAAGGGAGATATTTGACAACCTTGTGTTAGATTTGCCGCCGGATCGAAAATACTAGTTGATAATAAAGCTGATAAAATTTCATGATGAAAGCATAATACGAATGAATATATTCAACATTGGAAATATAATTATCATGACGTAGAATACTTACTTGAGGAAGCTTTATTAGATTTTGATTGTTTGCTAACGATAACTATCAATTTTTTCAATACACATCATTTAGACATCAGATTTGCGACAGTTATAAACGAATTGGTTTTGGCATTAGCGCGAAGGTGATTCAAGTAACGTTAACAGAGAAAAGATACAGTCTTAAGGAAATCCGTTAATCGTTATAAAATAGCACAAGACAAAATGGATGATTCTATGGTTGAGAAGCTCATTGCCAGGATGATCAAAAACATCCATGTAGAGATAAATAGAATCCATGTAAGATACGAGGACCATGTGAGTTTCAAAGACCATCCATTCTCAGTCGGATTCACATTGAACAGATTTGCCCTGGAAAGTTGCACTGATTCTTGGACAACTACGGGAAATCTCAAAGATATGTACGCCATCCAACAGATATACAAGGTGAGTTCATCCTTTTTATGTTTGCTTATATGAATATAGTATACTCTTTCATTATAGTAGATAGTTCCTTGTAATTTTGCCTTCGTAACGGCGCTGAATTATATTCTCGAAATATCAATAATTCGTATTTCGAGACGACTTAGCCCGATTCTGTAGCACGTTTATGGACGGCACGCTTATTAGTTATTCTATCTATCACACTTTACACTCTGAAGCAGAGTCATCTATCTTTTGCAGCATATGTATATAGGGGAGACCAGGGCAAAATGATATAGCGTTGTATAATGGAACCGGAGCAAAACGGGTTTGGGGAAAAATGGAATAGTGAAAATCAACGCCCCTGGAAAATACGTCATTGGGGCAAAATGGGCCGGAGAAAATCAGGCTCCTCAGAAAGAGGCGGTTGGGGCAAAATGGGACAGTGGAATAATTCGATGCAGAAACGAAATAAATGCAGGGGTGAAAAACCAGGGGTAGGATATGAGTGTAAGCAGGTTTTATTGAATGTGACACGATATTTCGGTCCCAGTCTACTTACGATACTGTAATTTAACGGTGGCAATATTTAATTTTTATTGCTTGTTTAACTAAGGTAATTTTTTCGGCACAATTGTCGCAAACGTACTTGATTAATTTATCGTCAGCATGGCCACATGAATAGCGGGCCCATTTCGCGCATGAATTACAATGAATCCAGGATTCCTTTGATTTCGAATATATGCCCCCGCAGAAAAGGCATGATGCGTCGTCGTCGGTTATTATCGACGCCGTTGGATTTTTCTCACAAAGTTCTCTATAGTACGGAGAATTCGTAAGAATGCCACTTGTACCTTTTCTTGATGTCTCCTTACGTTTTTTTGCCTGCCGATATCGTAAGCAGCTGGGATGGTGATATTTCGAAGGGCCGAGTATTCGAAGAGCTCGCTACGTTTTTTTTTACGGTGAATCGACGACTGTTTCAGTAGTAGTTCGCATTTTCTTTCTCGGATTTCCATTTGTTTTTTCTTCCATCGTGGAGCATATAATATCGTAGTCTTCTTCTGATTCAAAATTATCGAGAGGTCCAGTGTATACGTGTCCTCGTTTTCTCATGAACGAATCACTGTCGGATCCACTATTAAACGATACACCTGATAACACCATATGTTCGGCAGCGTCGATTCCGTTTACGTCTATTGATACACTGTTTGAACACTCAGCTTGAGGACTCGTAATTCGATTGAAATTGTATACGGCACAGCACCTTGTTTCGTCAATTGACATTCGGCTCAAAACTTGACTCGAACTGTCGGAACTTTCGTCAAGGAGATTTTCTGTGGACGAAATGTTTTATAGAGATTCGATAGAAGCGAATCCCGGTCTGTTGGAAGTAATTTCCTGGTTTCTCTGGTTGCTTGCGGAGCATCCCGGATTTGAATTCGACAAAAGATTTTCGCCCACGGTGGACGAGGGTTCTGCGTTCACGTTGGACGACGAAAGCGTATGTGCGTGTGCCGTCGCGAAGTCACGATCCGTGAAAACTCATATGTTAAAAGGTCATATGCCAGTGTTTTCGAACCCGTTAACTGCGTCTGATAGCGATGCTGCTTGCATAAACGACTCACCGAACAGCTCGGCAATGTGCTACTGGGTAATAACACACGCAGCGTGTGTGTCCCATATTGCTCCTATCCCATTTCGCCCAAATCAAGCACCCAAGAAACTTCATTTTTTGCTATCCCATTATGCCCCAATCCCATTATGCCCCAGTGCCGTTTTGCCCCGGTACCGTTTTGGCCCGCTATACCATTTTGCTTCGGTCTCCCCTGCATAATCTTATTATCAAGGAAGCGGTACAATTTAAATTTACTTTACACATAGGTTACACGTGATAAAAACAATACTTTCCTGTAAAGTCGACTTTATGAGCCGCAAGTGATTATCACAGCAGCATAAGCTCACGGTAACAACAGTTTGCAATACGAGGTAGACTCACCAGGCGTTAAGTGTCCGCTTTTTTCGTATCCATACCACATACTTATTTTTTTATTTTTACAAATTTACGAAAACTTAAGTTATGCTAATGAACCATAAATTGCGCTGCAATTTCCATCAACTATTTCTGTAGAGAATTAAACGCTCTACAAAAAAGCTCTGATATCATTTTTCGATCAATCAACTTATTCAAAAGTTATTCAAGGTCAAAGTTAAATTCATTATCGACTTAGCCGTTTTCTTCATAATCCTCCGAAATTTATTTTAAAAAAATGTTTATAACTAATGAACCATACATTCTCTGCAGTTTCCATCACATATTTTTATAGAGAATTTAACGCTCTATATAAAAGTTCTCGTATCGTTTTTCGATTAATGAACTCATTTAAAAGTTATTTAAGGTCAAAGTTAAATTCATTACCAATTTTGCCGTTATGGTAAAAAATCTTTTTCGAGATTTTTATGAAAACGTGTGCGCGCGTGTGTGTCGGAAACGAAAAATTTCTTAATCGATCAAGCTGACATTTGGCACACATCATGTGTAATTAACACTTAACGTTTCTTCAAAATTTCATCGAACAATATGAAGGTTTTTTTTTTCTATGCAATTTTCAATTTCTTCGAAAATATTTATGTGCACTGTAGCGCTCGCAATACTTCAGCTATCTAAAACGCGTATACAGGTAGAATATCATCACGCGATGATCGCATCAAAATTTTACGAAAATCGATCAGACCGTTCAACATTTATATCATTTTGGATTTTGCGAATTTTATGAAAAATTAGTGCTTAACTTTAGACACAACAATCTTCGTTAAATATTTATTTATGATTAAAATAACTGTTTGATTAATGATTAGCATTCAAACGATGATCTAGAGTGATGACTAACAAAAAAAGTGTATTGGTAATTTTTTGAGTAAAAATTGAATAATGAGTTATTTTGGATATTCTTGAACACTGATTTCTGTGCTTCCGATGGCATCGCGAAAATATCCAGGTGCCTATGGTGTTCTACGGCAAGAAATACACAAGATGATGTATGTGTAGGAGTTTAAAAAACTAGATAAAGCAGTATCATTTGAAATTCTCGAGAAAAAATTGAAAGATCGAAAAATTTTTTGGAACACATACCTCTATGTATTCTTTGCGACAATCACAGATCCTAAACCCGCTTTGACCGAAAGCGTAAAGTTGGTGGTATTTTTTCGGGCTAAACAAAAGACCGTTTGGCCCGAAAGTTAAATATATCTTTGATGTTGGAAAAAAGTTGAAAATTGACACTTTCATAACGCTTCCTCATAAAAGATAAAAATTGAATGCTGAAATTTTATTATCACTGTTTCATAACGGCCCTTTATTAAATAATGGTTAATATTAAATAATGGTTTATCTTACGAAACCCTGTCTAAGTGCTAACCGTGGTTAGAAATTCCCAAGTATTTACGGGGAAGAAAATATAGCCGAATCGATTTGTAAAAACGTATTTAGGGAAACTCTTCTAGTAATCATAATAAATTATTACAATTTTGGCATTGCCATATATTTTTGGGAAACATAGCAGAATAATCTAATTGATCTTTAACATAATCTTTTCAACAAAAATCGTTTATTCAACCCTTTATCAACTACATCTCTATTTTCGCGCTTAGGTGATACCGTAACAATGCCCCACCCCCACTCCGCGTTCGTTAGACCCGTTTCGGTGACGTTCCAGCGGTACGACTAATAGAGGAGTCAATCTAATTGAGATGACAATAGTTTTGTTAACCGAATTTACAGTTTTTTTTAACCTTCGATCTTTTGTTGTTATAATGAAATCTAGAATTTGGAGATATTTGTTGGTGGATTTACTATTCTAATAAATAGAGTAGGTACTTCGGTCAGGTAAAATTGATTCCGTTGATATAAAAAGTTCAGAAAAAATCAGGCAATTACTGCCTGGAATAAAGTGGGAAGAAAAAGAATTCATGCATGAAGAAATGCTCCAAATTTTGTTTATAACCAGTTTATTGGAATATATGTCATTTTGATTACAGCTATGCACAATGGATGGCCTCGCTCTTTATCTGAACACGAACGATATGCAATTCAGCAAGGAGCCGTCAACAAAATATCTAAACCTCTTTTCAGAGGGTATAGCTACTGCTGACTATGTACCTGAGAGCTATCAGTATAGTAAGTTGTGAACAATATTTTTAGTTATGAATTCATATAAAATAAAAATATATATGGGTTGAAAAAAATGTAAATGACGCATTTTTGCGTGTGTAAATATGAAAGATTTTAGTTACGCGAGGAAAATATTTTGAATACATCATGTACACGACGTACGAAAGAGGGCTTAAAACTTTGCTCTGCAGTGTTTAAAGTTTACAAGTAATTGACGTAATTTTCTACACAAAGTTTTTTTTATCATTGCTATGTGCTCTACAGTGTTGGGCCCAATCAATGTCAAGGCAAAATTGAAATTGAATCCGAAACCCGAAACCGATGGCAGCAATTATACTATACCGAAGGTGTACTTGGATCTGGAAATGCAGAAATTGCGAATCGGTCTCGCAAAGCGTCAGTATCAAACGCTTTTACAAATGGGCGAAGGTTTGGATCAGGCCACGAAAGCTGCACCTTACAGGAAGTATAGACCAGACTTAACATCTTACAGAGGACACTATCGAGAATGGTGAGTAATTAATATTTGTCATCTTTACCTCAATCTCATCGAGAAATTCTTCTAGTAGAATCCAAAGTATGCGACAGGTTTCAGTACCCGCGTATTATTTGAAAATTTGTTACCATTCACTAAGGGTTCGAAATCTTACGTGAAAGATTCAGAGCAATTTACGGTAACATTTTTAACAGAAAAATAATCAATTGTTCAATCGCTATTACGGACTTTTTTTTTTTGTTAATGTGATGTCTTTTTCGATCTTGGGTTTTCATATACGCAGTAAGAAAACAAGAATATCATATTGAATCATTAAGCAATGTATGATTCTCGTAGGTGGAGGTTCGCTTACACGTGCGTGCTGGAGGAGACGGTGAGAAGATGCAAACGTAACTGGGATTGGAACCACATGAAGGGTCACCGAGACACCTGTCGCGAGTACGCAAAAACTTACCAATCAAAGTTGACATCGAAAAAAGTTTCGCAGGAGATTGAAGCGCGCCTGACGAATTGCGAAAGAAAATTAGACATCTTCAATTTGGTCAGAATAAGACAGCAGATCGAGATGGAGCTTGAAAGATTGGCCGAGAAAGAAAAGAGCCTCAAGGCGAAACGTGGATGGTTTGGCTTCCTGTGGGGTTCACCTCCGTCGGAGGACGTCCAAGATCTTAATTCCGCCGCTGCGATAATGCGTAAATTCGAAGAAGCCATGACCCCGCAGGAAAAAGAAAAGCTTTATCGCGCCATAGATTATCAAGAAAACAGCACTCCTGCTTATTTTCCCGAATCTTATGAAATGATAGATACGAAATTTTACCTGCACGGTTTGCAAATAATTGTTTCGGACAACGAAAAAGAAACGCCGGAAGTATTAGATCTCCAGTTTAACGGCGTAAAAGCTGGATTCAAATCAAGACCTGCTTCAAACGGTATTCTTGTTACGGCATCGATCACCGATATGAAGCTTCTCGGCTTCAAGCAAGCCGGAAGTGTACCGTCACTATTCAATTCGTACGCAGACGGTTCCGATGAAGTTCTGTTGGCTGTGTGTTATGAAAAAAATCCCCTTGACAAACTCTGCGGTGACCGTGTAATTGTAAAAGCGAAATCCGTTCACATAGTGTACGACGCACAAACGATAATTGAACTGGTCAAGCTGTTCAAGGTTCAGAATCAATCGACCCTAAATCAGATTCAAGCGGCTGCGGCTGAGCGCCTGGAAGGTTTCAAAGAAATGTCCGCACTGGGCCTGGAATATGCTATTCAGAAACACTCTGTACTCGACATTCAAGTTGACATGCAAGCTTCGCAGCTGATTATTCCTCACAGTGGTTTATACAAAAATACAGAATCATTGATCGTTATAAATTTGGGCAGTCTGAAGATACATTCGCTGGAGAAACCAAAAAACGACATGGGTTCGGCGACTGTGAAGCAATTGGTTCACATGGGCAAAAGCGAGGAGGACATTTTAACTCACCTCCGCCAGTTCAGTTACGATCAATTCGTCCTTGAGATCGTAAATTTCCAGGTACTTGTCGCATCCTCGACTGAGGATTGGCACGGCGCTCTGTCGTCCTCCGAGCACGCAATGACGATACTCCAGCCAACGACTTTGGAAATACAATTTCACAAATGCCTTATAACGGATGACCCGTTGCTACCGAAAATGAGAATCATAGCGCAGTTACCCTCGCTCGCTCTCGACATCGCAGACGCTCGCTTGCTGAAAGCTCTCGCTATTGTGCAGAGCATACCCTTTCCGGAAGACGATAGTCCCGAAGTCGAACGAGTGCCGCTGTCTAAGTCAGTTTCTCAATTGTCGTTGTTCAAAGATTTGACGGCGACGCCAAACGAAAAGAAGAAAATCGTATTGCCAGTTGCGGTTAAGCAAACTACAGATTTGGAGGCAAAGTTCGTAATGAAAGAATTCACGTTATCTCTGTCGAAGCAGGAAAACGATTCAGTTAATCCTTTCATCAGAATAGAGGTGCTTCAGGTTGAAGCCGAGATGCTGCAGCGGACCTATGATCAAGAAATAACGTTAAGACTCGGTGGTGTTCAGGTCAAACAGTATCACGACAGGGGTGAAGTTTTTCTCATCGATACGCCGATGTCATCCGGAAGTGTAGAATATCTCATAACCGTTCAATACATTAACGTTAACAAACATTCCCCCGAATTTATGACTCGCCATGGTTCGGTCGTTAAACTGTTAAATCTGGAGTTTACGACACTGAACGTTCTTCTTCATCAGGAAGTTCTGATAAACGTGCTCAAGTTCGCGTCAAGTATACAGGATAAAATGAGCGCGGCAACAGCGATACCGACTGACAGTCGCAGGGATCGCGTGGCGAGTACTCGCCCCCAGCTTGCGGTTATACCGGAGGACACATCTACGTTTATTAAAGATCAGATACAAAAACAAAAACAGAAACCTTCGACGCCCCGCCAAAAAAAGGCTGTTGTCGAATACATCGACTTGAAGATAAAAGCGAAGATCGGGACGATCAGTCTTCAAATGGTCAGCGATTTTCGCGACATCAGCGCTTTTTACATCGAAGGAATAACGGCTGGCTACATTATGAAAGCTTCTTATTCTCAAGTGAATGTCAGTTTGGCCTCCGTCAACATTAAAGACCTCAACGTCGCATCCATTTATAAAAATGTGAATCTTGAAAATATATTGCCGTATATGGTTTCTTCTCATCCTCGCAATCAGAATGAGTATATTTCATGCCCGATTTGTTTCAGATCGTTTCGGTGGAAGGCTCGGAATCCCTACAGATTCAAGCTGTTATGTACAACATCGAACCAACAGACGTCGACAATAACAATATGTCTATCAAAGTCATAATGGGATGCCACCGCGTTGTGTTCCTCAATGCATTCGTTACGGGTGTGATGGTACGATGCGATGGTTTATTTACGTAACAGAGTCATGATATTCATTCGAGCAAAACATTGTTTACATTTAAAAAATGGTCTACGTTTCAGAACTTTTTAAATAATTTCCAAGCTGCGCAGCTCGCCATCAAGGAGGCATCGGCTGCCGCGGCCGAAGCGGCAAAAGAAAATATTAAGGAGGTTCAAGAAAGCGCAGCTCGCATAGACCTTACTGTAAAACTAAAAGTAAGTAGTTCCTTTAATGATAATAGCAACGATTTAGTTTTAATATATAATTGTTGCTCAAAATGATGTTCAATTGTCCGAAGATTCATGGATATGCATGTGCATAGGCATGTAAAATGTACTCATCCGGTTTTAGTCTCGCGATAAAGGCTGCAAGATAGAACAAGGTTGCTTTGATGCAAACGCGTTATCGTATTTTCCGACATGTGCGTTTTTTAAAATTCATTAAACGGTGGGATTAATTATTTTCTCACATATGATTGAGCTCATACTTATATTTGTAACATGAATATACAATTGAATATTATTAAATGGCATGTCTGCTCGCATATACTTTAATTAGACAATGGATCATTATATTATCGACATCCGATCTATTTGTGGCACATTACTTTACCCTCGATGCGGCTCAGTTTTTTCTAAGCAAACCTCATTTTATCATTTCATAAAAACGGCTTCAATATATTTCACGTCGATTATAGGCTCCAGTCATATACGTGCCAATGAATTCAAAAAGCGAGCATTGCCTCATGCTCGACATGGGACACTTCACGATATGCAACAGTTTAAAGAAGTTGGAAGTTACCAATGAAACAGGCGATGTACCGATAGTCGATGAGATGAAGATAGAACTGCAGGATCTGAAATTATCGAGGTCAGTTTTGCGTTTGTAGGAATAATAAATGGACACATCGATAATTGATCATGAAATTTTTGTTTCTCGTAGAATTCGATTGAACAAAGAAACTTTCGATTCTGAGAACGAAGTATTGTTATTGCAACCGGTCAGCTTCACCTTGCTTATGAAACGCAATTTATCGACTGCCTGGTTCACTTCTATACCGGACATTGAAATGTCAGGAAGACTCAAGAAGATCGAATTGCTGCTTAGTCAACAGGATTATGCAATGATTTTGAAGGTTTTGGAAGAGAATTTGGGAGAACTAACTGACGAACCCGGTCCATCGCAATCGGTCGCCCGTAATGACAGAAAATCACTTTCTGAAGATGTTCGCAAGTCGACTATGCGTGAGTATAATGTTACAGTTGCCTTATATTATTAGGAAAAAAAACCTCTAACCGCTGCTCGTGTAAAAGAGTTGACGAGGTGTCGAGCTATGGCTATGAGCAGTGAGCGGTTGGCACCCGGAGAATGAAAGGACATTCAAGCTTTATTTTTCCAAGTGTCCACAGACCATCTACACCATTATTTTAAGCCCCCTTTAGACTTCCATGATTTCTGTGATTAATTATTATACGGGTGATAAGCTAAAATGTTATGTTTCAGTGAAATGCGAGGTTGAGGTAATGAAAGACATCGAAGAGGGTGATGTCCAAAATCAAAAGCAAGTACACACTGCAATTAAATTCGAATTCATTATGGATTGTCTCGTGATCAATTTGTTCACTGGTGGATCGAAAATGGTAATGACGAAAGGCACCGAAAAAGGTCTGAAATCACCACAATAGTTTTATTGTATAATACCAGGAATTTCTTTGCACTAGCTAAAATCAGAGAGTTCTCCGCTGCATCTTCCGGAAAACGGCTTGGCGAAGTTTGGTTTGACTCACTTTGCTGTGAAAGGTAGAATGTTTGCCGATGGATTACTGGTGACATCGATACTCCTGATGAATTGTACCTTGGACGATACACGACAAAGTCGTCAAGGCTCCCTCGTGAGAATTATGGAACGAACTACGGAAATACCTGTCACAAATGTTTCGACTAGCAACAAAGATACGAAATCCGTCAGAAGCATGCTGGACATGACTCTCCGAAAAGGAGCGAACGATATGTTTGGTGAGTCCCGACTAGTTAGTTATTTCTTACTACACCAACAAAAAATTATATTTACAAATAAGAAATATGAGTGTCTAAATAACCTTTAGTCAATTGTGTGTGAAAAGTTTCCTTTGCAACCGTTCCGATTATTTATTTATTCACGGTAATATCGAATTAGTAACGTACATGTTATTTCACCACATTTAATTTGTTCGATTCCAAGCTGTATTTGCATTTCAATATTATTTACCAAACACACGATAAAACACAACTTCCAGTTTCCACTAAAAGCAATTGAGACATTTGGCACGCATTTTTTTAAGACCTAACGTATACCCAGTTTATTGTCCGGTACGAAAATCGGAGCAGATTTTCTTTGCTTACCGAAACCATTTAATTTCCGTTTTTTGTTATATATTCCAATTTACAACAAAAAATATATCGATTGTCTATTTTGGTATATGGTTTTAAGTCTCAAGGGGATATAGCAATTGGCATCAGATTGGACTAAATTGCGTAAGGCAGGGCCCTATCGCTCTGAAATAATTCTCCTTTAAATATAGATCACATGTGCGAGTATGCTCCAAAGTTTCACAACAATCGTGTTAGGGATACAAACGGGATACTTTACAAAGTTTTCTCCGAATCGAGTGAATGTCAAAAGTTTTCAACGTTCGAGATTCTTGTCACGCGAGATTTCCTCGATCTTTAAATTTTCCACAAGCCTTTGTTACAGAGATTTTGTGGCTAACAAGCGATAAAGCGTAATATTTTTGCAAAAAGAGTATAAACATTTTTCGAATATTGTTTATTCAATAAAAATGTTTTTTTGAATCTCGAAATCGCGATGCCGTAATTTTTTGTAACTATCGAACTATTACACCGAGTGTGACATATTAAGCGTTAATTCGACGTGCTTTATCCCATGTTTGTGCGCTTCATTTTTTACAAATACCCACAAATTTTTTCGTTGTACATATTTAATCGAGAGATTAAATCTTACAATCTTGCTTTTCATTTCAGTTGACCTCCGTGTTTTTTCATTCAGTATAATCGTGTCTCTCGACTACCTGATGAAAATTAAAGAGTTCTTCGACGTGTCGTCGGGGGAACCGAATCAAAATGCGATTCAAGTATCACAAAAGGGCAACGTCGAATCGGTGCAACGTAAAAAAGCATCTCAACCAACACCACCCGCTATCAGTATGCTGACTATAAATTTGCACATAGAAAAGCCAGATATTATTCTTCTGGAAGACATGGATGACATCAACTCCAACTGTATCGTGCTTAATGTTCGTAATCCATACGTAGTTATTTGCAAATTATAGGAGGTTTTCTTTTTACGCTGATTTCAAGATTTTTCATCTCACTTTGTTGTATTATCATGGAATTACGAAAATTTATAATGATCAGCTCATCATTGAAGTGACTCAATATATTTTATATTAAAGTTAATTTTATTCTCATAGCAGTAATAATATAATCGGATATTCAAATGTTGAGGGGTGTTTATTACTGTTCATGACAAGCCCTAAGTATACAATCGATCACATCATGATGCATTTGTTCTCATTATTAGACGGAGTTGCTGCTAAAGATTCGTATGATTGGCGAGCATCAAGTTATCACGGGTTCAGTGAAGGATTTGTCGATTCTGACCGGCATATACAATCCGGTCACTCGCGCCGACTGGATATATCAAGTTCTTCGGCCCTGCAGTATAAGTATAGCTGGTTCTACCCCAGAGGGCAAAGGATTACACGTGGACGTCTGTTGTACAGACATCCACATCTCGGTTTCACCTGGTAAGAAAATTTCACAAACATAAACGACTGTTGATTTTCACTTTTACGGTACCAAACGCTACATATTAATTTGGTCCAAGGTGTGATTGAGATCCTGAACAGGGTCGTACAGAAAGTTACTACAAAAGAAACAGACGGAGATGAAATCGTCAAACAGGAGCCAACCCATGAAGGACTATGGCTGGTTACTCCATTTGAGGAAAGTGAATATTGGTTTTTGAAAACGGAGGTCGGCGTAGAAGCTTGTGAAGAGTTCTCCTACGATAACGGCGAGGACACAGTTCCATACAAGGCAGAATTGGCCATCGTTTCCGCCCCTATTATCCTTCTGACCCTGGAAGCTGGAGTTGGCAACAAGACTTTACCTATGCTTTTGTTTCACGTTGGCTTTCAGAGCAACGTCAATGATTGGAGTACGAAAACGGTAAGCACGTAATGATTTTTAACGTATGCACACCACCAACTTATACGATATAGTGTATAAAACTATACTTTGATAATTTTAGATGTCGATTGAGTGCACTATGTCTTTGATCATGGCTTATTACAACAGTCGATTAGCGCTGTGGGAACCATTGATCGAACCGGTGGAAAGTTTTCGGAACGGCGAACGTAGTTCAAATCCGTGGGAGCTGAAAACAAAGGTACGTTATATTGTTGTATATCTACCGTTGATTCAATGGTGAACGTTCGTTTCTGTGGAATCGCAGCACTAACGTCGAATCAGTGTGTCTTTATGAACTAATGTCTTCAGGTCATGAAGACCGGATGTTACAATGTTCAGGGTATTATTTTTAGGTCTTTCTACGATATCTTGAGAATACGGGTATTAAAACATTGTGAATGATCACGAAGATTTTTTCGCAATGAAAAGTTGTTGTCTGTGAATGTTTTAAACAAATCTTAGCACTATTCAAGACGGTTCCTCCTCTCGCCAGCTTAGACGTTTTTTTAGGATCGATTTTCTGTAAGAAGTCCTGGTGAAGACATTTTCGTATAAGAAATTTCTTTTTCAGTTACAATTCAACGATCTATCTCCAGATTCAAGGGGGGCGAGCGCGATAAGTCCTAGCAGTGAAAGTGAACTGGATGAGCTGATCCATCAGTCTTCAAGAATGTCGATTGACGTAGAATCTTCTGTAAGGCGACAGTATACTGTGAAATTATTTACATTTTTAAGAAGGATTCACTGTGACATATATATGATTTATGATATACATTTTTTTCTGGACAAAGGATAATCTAGAGATCACCGTGACAAAAACTTGTTTGGACGTTTTACAACAACTGGGCAAAGCGTTCTCCAGTGCTATGGAATCCACGGATAAGACAGCGAGTCAAAATGTCGCACCTTACGTATTGAAAAATGAAACAGGGGTGGCAATGGTTCTCGACCTAGAATTGAGCAACTTCAAGGTATGTATCCGATAAAATAAAGAAAAAATTAGGAATTTGGGTGTACGAACGATACGTCCATTGTCAACAGAATAATTAATGGACAAAACGCGTTATTAAAGTTACGGTTAAGAGTACATTTGATGATTATGGACATAATCATTGTTCAAAGGCAGGTAGCTAAGGAAGCGCCCCAAAAAACAGGTGAATGCAAAAAAAAAATCTGCGAAGCTTAATTCAATAAGATGTGCAATTAAAAACACTGCTTTCTCACTGAAACTGTTTGCACATAAAACTACGTACAGAACGTAGACGGGCTGTGCCGTATCCACACACAGCCGTGATTGATTGATGCTTGCGTATTGGTGTCCGGTCGGACACCAATGCGCAACCACAACAATACCTTGTTGTGGTTGCGCATAGGGATTCTTGAAATATAATGTAGGAAGCAGTTAAATAAGTATTACCTACTGTCTACTGTTTCTTAAAGATAAAACAGTCCTATAAAAATCCTACAATCCTATAAAACATTCTACTTGGTTACCAACCCTTACTCCTTTATTTGTTACAATGCCGGAAGTTGAAGTGAAGTAAAATAAACCTTACAAGGTACGATCAGACATACGTTTTCAGTGACCAATAGAACTAATTATTTTATGAATTCAAAAAATATGATCTGAATATGTACTTTATTAGATATTAATAAGCATTGCATTCTTTGTGTAGGTAATCGGAGATCAGACGGACGCCCCGCGAGAACCTACTGGGAAGGCCTATTCTGAGGTCATCTTGGAAACGGGGGCATCGGTGGAATTGGCACCGAAACTCGTTAAAGCTGAAACCCAGATTCTCGATCAATTGAAAGCTGTTTCCGTCAAAGACAGGGGGGACAACAAGTTCATCATTACGGTATAATTACAGTACCTGAAATCTTTATCTATCGTTTAGCATCACACGCAAAAAAATCTGCGGCTTTCAGTTCAAAGGAATAAGCAACAAACTAGAGATACCAGTGTTACGAGCTGACAAGAGATTCTTCTCATTGAAATACCGAAAAGAAGGTTCTGAGGAATGGGGAATTATTTCAGATGTTGTGGTTGAGAACGGTAGCACGATCGTAACTCTTAGAAGCGTTCTGCAGGTCAGTTTACTGTATTAGTAGGAACCCGTATATGTTTCGGTACAAACGTGTTACAAACCTTCATGTATGTTTTTAAAGGTTCACAACCACTTTACCGAACCAGTATCAGTTTATTACATGACAAAGCGTGGTAACGAAGTCGAATGCGTGGGTACAGTCGGTCCGGATGAGCGTCTCAATCTACCGCTAGATGCCGTTTACACACCGACCAATATCTATTGGTTATTCTTCAGCATTAATGGGTATGCTACTGTTGCTAGGCTTAACGGCAATGGCGTTACATTTCGAAGTTTTCTTTTTTCGTTAATTATTTATTTGTTCTTGCATTTGATGTCCACGTCCAATTAGGATATTGTAACGGATTAATCCATTATTCAAACAAGAAATATTATTCTTCTCCAGATATATGGTCTCGATTGAGCCATTCGTTTGGAAGGATTTACAGAAAACCGTATCGATGACAAAACTTTTAAAGTGCGAATCCCGGGCGAAGCAAGAGACAATGGAGCCGTTTTATATTCAGGTAATATTGTTCATTCTTGTATTGCATACGTACAATATTTCGTATTACGACCACTTAGGGTATTAATAAGTTGGCCATGACATATTTGCACCGTTCTCACTTTAGACGATATTTTCGCATAAATAATCTTGTTTCGGACACTCGTTACGTTTTTATCATATTGGCGTTTTTTCTTTACTTTTAGATTATTTTCATGATGATCATGGTTGGTTGTGTCCTCTATAATAACGACAATATCAATTTATTATTAAGTACCGTTGACTGGCGATCCAAATTATATCGATTAATTAATAACGTCAAGCCTGTCTGCCTGAGTCCGTTTAATTCTACACCACCCAAATATCTGGAAGCACCTCTTCAGGTACTGCTACCTTTATATAGGTCTTCTGTGGAAATATTTCATGATCTGTGTAGAGTAATTTGTTATATGGATGAAACATTTTCTTTAGATTACTTTGACCATTTAGGAATGTGAAATCATACATGTCTAAAAAAACTATCGAATTCGTTTTATTGTCGCACTTATTAATTCAGAAATATTCTGATAATCTGTACCATTAAATTTAGACGCGGCACTTTATATATTTGATGTTGCAATTTTTTTAGCAATGCAGACTGGTATTGACGATACAACGCCATTAGATTTATTTTTCCTGTATTGTTTTCTAGCAGTACAGTTCGTTATTCGAAAATGAAATATTGTATCCCGATGTAGTACTATATTAATCTTTCGTCCGTTTCAAAAAAAGTCTTGACCAGACATTCGCGTGATTGAATCATAATAAAAACAATTTTACGTTGGCATCTAAAGATTATATAGTTCAGCCAATGAACCAGGTGTGGTCATTTTCACTACGATTTTTTTTTCATTTTAATTCTTACTCCGGTGACTAAGAATGATGCGCATAATATTTATTAAATCATACCCTCGTATTTTGTATTCCGCCTTATGTACAGCTTCGTTTTTTCGTCCGTGGTGACCAAAACTGGTACATTTACCTTCCATAAATTATAACATATTTTTCAGTATTATACTTTGTTGCGCTATAATTCCATATACGTATAAGTTCAGCTACGTACATATACAACAGTTCTGCACTGGGTACATCCAAAATATAACGCCTTTTCGAGATTCCAAAAAATAATGAATCCGTAAACAATAAAAGTGTTACTTTTCTTAATCGATTTCAATGAAAATAAATTTACGAGCATTTGTCACTGCAAACTTCGAGTTTTACGTTCAAATTTCCGGATTATAAATTGATTACACGTTGTCGAAAAATCGACTACTTATAATCAACTTCGTATGTACTTAACAGGCGCAAGTATATCAAACTTTTCGATAAATCAAGATAAATACCCACCGACTAAATAATATATTTGTCTCATAACAGTGAATTTATTCATTCCTCGTACACGGGACATTTTTCGTAAATAATTGGCTTGAAATGGCATGATTTTTACACTGGTTTTAAAGTACACCAACTAAATCAATTAAAGTAATAGAGACTACCATAATTAACACATTCAAACGACACTATTCAATTCGTTTTATCGTTACTGTGCAAGAAACGATAGGAAGACAGTAGGGATATAGAAGGTCTGAAAATATTGTTTTTGTAGTGCTAATATTAAACAGTGCTGCGAAAAAACTTCCCTAATGTCAATGCAAAATAATTCGATATCATGCATGATTAAGCTAGCTGTGTTTCGTTCATGAAATATAGAAAGAGTTCATTTGCAACCCCAGGTAGATTCGAATGGATTTATCTCAGAAGATATTTTAAAAATAATCATTTAAATCAAACGCGATTTAATTTATCTTCTTTACTCATAAAAAATAATTCAACATTTTCCAGGCTGTAGGTGAAATCGAGCAAGTGTATTTCGAAAATACGAGCAGGCACACTATGGCGAGCACCATTTATAATATACACTTGTATCCCTCGGTGTACCTGAAAAACTTTTTACCAATAGACATAGTGATAATACTACCGGGTCACACGGAGGAAAAAGTTCTAAAAGCTAGCACGATCCTACAACTTCCGACGATTGATCCGATTCGGTCGAATATTGTGATAAAGGTATGATTACCATTAAAATATATACCAATTTCGAGTTTTGAGTATGTATTCATTAATGTTTATTACTCGACAGCTTCCGCAGTATTTAGAAAAAGACTGGTCGTGCAGAGGTGAGATATTGGCGAATCCAGCAGAGTTCTCTGTCTGGTCCTTCGAATCCTTCGACAGCACACAAAAAGTAGTAATGGATCTCGGCATGCACACATCCTTCGAACATGGATCGATAATCATGGCATTGTACTGTCCGTTCTGGATGCTCAATAAGACCGGTTTGATGCTTTCCTACAGAGTAAGTCATGATTATTTTTATATTCTTCCGCCGATTGATTTTAACCGCGTTGGTTCATTTTAATTATACATTCCCACAGGCATGGTACTTTTTTCCGTTACTTAGCACTTTCGGTATGACCCTAACATTCTGTATTAGTCATTATTGATTTAAATATTTTTAAAGTAAATTCATTAATCTGTGAGCTCTATCAAACAGTACGGTTTAATTTTTATTTTCTTTATACGCTTGCCGCTAATGGTTTGTTCGTCTCTTCGAGCATTTTTCTTGTATTCCTTTAACTCTTTCTATTGTACAGATATTAATATCTTCACTCAATCTTCACTATTTAGGTAATTGATTGCCGCAGGCAATGCTCTTTAGAATTCATGAGGGTTCGCATTGTTTTACAGAAATCAAGTAAAGGTGGCAAAGAGCACTCGAGCCCAGTCAAGGTAGAGACTTATTATTGTACTCTACTTCAATATGCCGTGCTTTTCATAGAATAGGCATTCTTCCGTATTTGGAACTTATTATATTGCCTCTACGCTGTGTAATGCAAGCTGGTGGTGACTCGTGGATGTACCTACATGGATCTTGATCATAATTAAGATATCGCATGTACATTGAGATATATTCGAAATTCATATTATGGCAGATATCACCTCTTTTTCGTGGAAACTCTCACCCGTACTTGTTTCACATCGTCCCGAGCGTTTTCGTGCATAACGTGCAAGTTGCTGTTAGCTCTACAGTAGCATGAAGTGACGTACGAAAACTCGAGGAAATCTGATTAATTCACATATCCAACATCGTGAGAGCCTGAAAGTTGTTAAGGGTAAACGAACACAAAGCGAGTGCTCTGCGTGGCCTCAGTTGTGATAGCAGTGCGTCACTTTCCGGGCATCACTCCATAAGTTCTGCTTGTCACTGCCAGATTGCTGTCTCTCATAACGAGTTGAATAGCTACTTTGAATAAATTTATCCTGCCGTAGGATTAATTTTAACCGTCGAAATTGCTGTATAATTTGAAACGTCATTCCATTCATATTTTATATATATTAAAATAACCGTTATGACATATAAACAAACAAAAAATCACCGGTATATTTCAGAATCTTGTTTGTAAAATGAGACCTCGTCGGCAGCGTGGAGAATTTCATAGGAAGAAACGAAAAGCGGTGATTTACAGTTTAAATTTTATCATTTTCACGCTACCCCTTTTGAAGTAATTTTTTTCTGTCCTTTATCGCATTCGCTGCCGGTTTCACGGTAACTAGTATTTGTGAATAATTTATACAGAGGTTGAACGAGAACTAAAAGTCGATTAATGTATCCTAATGAAATGTAATCTAACTGTTATATTCCCCCACCATTCGTCCAATTGTAATCGCGATGCATGATTTATTCGTCGTAACTACCCTTACTAACCTTTTAAGTACGGGGCTGGTCGAAATATCGACCACCAATTTAACTTAGTACTTTATATGCGAAATCTACCCATTTTATGGATAAATTTCATGTAAAAAAAATCGATTTTTATGAAAAAATCCCCGTCCTTAAAATGTTAACGAGTGTTCAGTGTTCGGAGTATTCAAATCGTGGTGTTAACGTATGCATGCTCATATTATCTTCGAGTCTGAATCCGAAACGAAGTATGTTTCCGCATAATTTAATATCTTAACCGTAATATGACAAATCATTTTCTCGTTAAAAATATGTCTGTTGACTAAAAATGTAAGTACTGCTAGGTGTTTAGCAAATTTCACGCAACTCTATTCTTCGTGCGTGCAAACCACTCTCAAACAATCCTAAGGCCAAATTACTGGGTTTCCACCAAAAACAACCCGTAACAGTTATCTATAATATTGATGATATAATATAAAAAACTACCGATTTTATATAATATTGATGTTACTGTGTTGTTTCTTTCATGGCATGACATCATTCAGTCATGGCATATTATAGTGCTCAAAAAATTCTAAACTTGACATACACTTCAAAAAAGGTCTATATAAATAAACACGATGTATATTAGGGTGTTGCAAAAAAATAAACAATTTGGTTTTTTTCTTATGGTGTTCAAAAGTTGAAAGTACATATAAAACCAAAAATTCTGCCGCTACGTAGAGCCCTTAATATTAATAATAAGGTTTGTCTCTATTCATTTGTTGTTTTTCTCTCTTTTGGCTCTACTTAGTGCCAAAGTTTTTGTTTTTATATGTACTTTCAACTTTTCAACACCAGACAAAAAAAAACAAAATTGTTTGTTTTTGTGAAAGACCCTAATGTATATGGGTCATTCCATAATGAATCGACAAATTTTTCCCCTGACCCCTTTCAATTTCGCTCAAAATGTTCTATCTTTTTCTACCCCCGAAAGACGTTTTTCAGAATTGAAAAAAACATTTCCCGTCTCAAAAAATTCACGAATTAAAAAAAAAGCGGCTCTTTTTTTTAATGCTAGAAATTTTTCAAAAATTGACCTTGGAACCCTTTTTTAATTTTGAATTTAAATGTCGTTTAAAAAATGAAAATGAAAAAATGTTCAGAAGCCCAGATATGAAATATTCTGGATTTCGGATGCATGAAATATTTTGGTTTTTTTGTTTATAACCGTAATTTTTTCAAAGTCCGTCCTTTTTTTTGCCTCTAAAAAAACTTTAATTCATCCTGCAATGATCCCTGTTAATTTCAAGATGCGATGATAATCCTTCTAATTTTTTTTTTTGTTAAAAATAAAAATTTCTTGATTTTGGCACATTTTATATAATTTTCCCTTACTAACTAATCTCTCAAGTTGAAGAATCAAATTTGATTTCAGAATTTTAAGTGATTATCGTTCAGAAAATCGTCATTTTTATCAGAAAAGTAAAAAAAAGACAATTTGTACACTTAAATAAATGATTGGTTTCATCTTGACATTTTTAAATAAAAAAATAACGGTTTTTTAGACGATAATCACTGAAAATTTTTAAATCAAATTTTATTCTTCAACTTTAGACATTATACGAGAAAATAGAAAAAAACTTTAGCAAAATTGTATAAAATATGCCAAAATTACGAAAAAATTTGTTTAACCAAAAAAAAATTAGAAGCAATTATCATCACATTTTGAAACCAGCATTTTTTTAGAGTAAAAAAAAACGGTCAGACTTTGAAAAAATTACGGTTAAAAAAAAAAAACCAAAATATTTCATATATCTGGGCTTCTGAAATTTTTTTCATATTTTATTTATTAAACAACATTTTTAAAAAATTAAAAAAGAAAGGTCCTGAACGGTCAATTTTTGAAAAATTTCTAGCACAAAAAAAAGAGCCGCTTTTCCTTTTAATTTGTAACTTTTTTTGTGTCGGGAACATTTTTTTTTTTTTCAATCCTGAAAAATGTCTTTCGGGGGGTGGAAAGAGATAGAACATTTTTAGCTAAATCGGAGGAAGTTAGGTAAAAAATTTGTCGATTTGGTATGGAATGACCCATATGCTATGTGTCTACATTTCATCTATATCTCGGGATCATAACTTTTTGAAGCACGGTATATCGGAGGTGGCATACCGTTTCGAATCCAGAAAAATGCATTCATTACCTACCGAATAATCGAAAGCTTCATTCTTGTAAAAAAAATATAAAAAATATATGCTTTCAGGGGTTAAGATATGATTATTATTTTCATTTATTACATGTATCACAAATTACCTTTTCTTTGTGAAAGTCGAAATAGGAGAATAGTATGCATTGCGATTAATATAACGAACCCCAAGTATTGGGAAACCAGGTACCAGAATCGGAATTGTGGTTTCCAATAGAACTTTAAGCTTTTAGTAGGTGATATGCAAGTAATGCTCAGCAACGATAACCCTGTAACAAATCTCTCCCTTAGATAAACGTTTTAAACTAACTTATCCACATCTGGTGCACGTAGCCTTTGAAGAAAAAGATAAACAGGATCAAAGTTTATCTTGCTTAAAATGCAGTTAAAAACATGTTCCATAAAACTATCTTATAATATAATTAATGAACAATTCTGCTTTTGCGAGGAGAAATTATTACTGGTGTTTGGAAGATTTATTACACAACGACTAAATTTATTACGCAAAATGGCCAGGATAATGCAGATGCCGATGCGATAATATAATATCATTCTGTTGAAACAGTATAGCAACTAAACAGTGTAACAACTCATATTGTTCCGAGGGTGTGATGTATCATTTTCTGAATTTTTTTATAAGCATTGCTCAGAAATTGAATTTTAATCATACCATATAGAAGGCTCATATTTTCGATGTAACATCGACTTCAGTAGCCTTTTTTACATTACTTTTATGGAAATGGGAAAATGCGGGCTTAGTATCACAATCTTGTTTTCGTAGTTTATTCGACACCAGTTATATTTTAAACTGACAAATTTGATTTTACTTATTTACGCACGAGTTCGGTTCTGTGCAAGGCCGTGGTTATATCTTGATTCGAAATTCACGTCATACCAAAAAGTATTGAAGATCACATGACAAAAATTCTGTACTGTTCCACCGTGCGACAAACAAGTTAATTTGCAAACATAAGTTGAGTACATGAAGAGACAGTAATAATATATGGCGCACTGCTGTATAACAATTTTTTCCCAACTACGGTAAAAACGGTCCGTTCGATGACTGTAGCGGGAGTGGAAAGTGGCTAATTCTTGACGAGCGGGAGTGGAAAGTTATTTAGCGAGAGTAGTGAACTTTTTCGCCAGCTAAATTAATTTTCCTCCCACTCGTCGAGACTCGGTCAATTTCGATCCCCGTTAGAGGTATATGAATATGTCAACTTTTTAGCATAGATAGGAAAAAATAGCTTACGTCAATCGCAGGAACTCCTTTCCCACCTGATATTAATTTCTGCACCCGCTTCGCTCGGGCATCAAACTTTACATTTGGTGTAAAGAGATACTTCCCACTCTTGGTGCATAATGTGCATAATTGATTAATTATGCCTTATTAATTGTGTTGTGTCTCGGTGGTAGTTTAAAAATTCGATTATTACCGGGACGATTTCAGTCCTTGTTCTGTCCAATTTTTTGAGTCTCATCCAGCTGAACAATTCCCACTCTTCGCACAATCCGATTTTTATGAAAAAGCAGCCAAACTCGGAAATTTAACAAGGCTAATAAAGTTTGTGGAAACAACAATCTTTACATTGCACATCGCGTTGATGTATTAATTAGCAAAAATTCATGTTACTATTAAATCGTGTGTGTTTGCAGAGCTCCGAGGATCATCTAAATGTTTTGTATCACCCGGAAAACTTCAAGGGACCAATCATGTTCTCGTTTCGATCAAAAGCATTTTTCGGTAAGAAAAAAGCAATGGTCAGAGTGGAGGATGGTGACTGGTCCGATAAATTCCCGATCGACGTCGCCGGTAGTAAGGGAGTTGTCGTATGTAAATACAATGGAATAACTTATCAGGTTAGTTGCACTACAGATAGTATAAGAGACTGGGAAGGTTTTACCGAGAATTCCACATTTTTACCATACCGTGCATAACTTTCTCTGTAAGAAAGTTCGGTTTCTGATTTTGGGTTTCTCATACGAGAAGCTATGTTTATAATGTAAAATTTAAATGATTCGCATTTAAATTGCAGAAATTCGTGGGACCAAATTTTTGTTATCCCTCGTTTCAAAGACATTTCCAATCCATTTGCCAAATATTATAACAAATTTTGTTGCAGTGTTAATCTGTTTACCTTCCAAATTTGAAGTTGATAACTTTGTTTTTTTCGAATTAGGACTAGTTCAGAAAAAAAAAGTACTTGTTCATAAAACTGAACTGCATGGATCGATTTCGCCTAAATTCAATATCAAACACTCCCGATGAATGTTCTATATTCGTGAGCCCTTCTAAGATTATTGCTCTAAATCAGTGGTTCTTAATCGGGTGTACATGAACTCCCAAAATGTACGAGGGTTTCCCTGTGGACCCCCATTGTTCCATTGTGGTAACCATTGCTCTAAATTTACACGAGTGACAGATTTCGCGCCATTAAAAATTTCCACGAACATTGCACTCTGCATTTAAGAACTCTGACACCAAATATTCGAAACAATTTTCGTTAAAAAAACATAGTCACCTCTATGAGGGAGCCAAAGAAGATGTTCAAGCTTCTCCGTTTTTGATAATATTGTGTAAAACCATTCACGAAAAAACAATTTTTTAAATACTCTATAAAATTACAGATTGGTGTACACAATCAGCTCACGTACAACTCTTTGACGAAGCAAATTACTTTCACACCATACTTTATATTGATAAACAATGCCGACTTTATACTCGAGTGTCAAGAGGCTCAGAGGCCAGCGGATCCGGTCACAAAGGTGCGTATTCTCGTGACTAACCAGTTTCATATGAAAATAAAAATGCCTTATTAATTAATTATTGCAGGTGCCACCTGGTGAATGTGTCGCTTTGTGGCCCCATTCGGAGAGCGAAAAGAAAATGCTGCGTGTGATGGTAGCAGGACACCCAGAAAAAACTGCTCCTTTTATGTATACTGACGTCCATACAACACTTTTAAAATTGGACAACAAGGTTAGCGTTAATTCATCAATTATTTAAGGGACACATACAATTAAACATATTAAAACCCTTTAATTGAAAATAGTACGGAGGAATCAATGTCGACATACAAATAAACGAAGGTGGGGTTTACATCTCGCTGTCGTCGTACACTCATGGAAATTCACCGGCATTGATAATCAATCACACATCTCACGCTATAAATCTTTGGGAAAAAGGATCCATGAACGTGAGGTATTCAATTTAACGACTTTCATATGCATGCTACTCTCGTCTTTTTATAGCGACCGTTTATTCGGTCCTCTGTTTGACAGACATATATGAAAGCCTTTTTTGAAATATATATTTCATGTAGGTTGGTAGGTACGAATGTCTGTCTTATGAATGAGAGAGTGTCATTTAGTACGCATTGGAGTATAGTGCACGACCGTGTTTCTCCCAACCGCATAATTCCGCACGATCGCGTATTCCCGAAAATGACAACCGCGTGAGTCCGATTCGGCCCCTTCGTAAAATCCGCTACCTGCTTGGTGGGTAACCAAATGACTCCCTCACTTCTTCGAATAAAAACTTCGATGCTATTGCAAAATGACGGTGCCCGAGTACTTGGGCAGGTAATGGGGTATCAAACTTACGCGGTCGTGACTAATTGGATTAGCTACTATATTTATAAGTGGATATAAAAATGTCAAATCGGGTCGATCTCTTCGAGACAGCAATAAAGTAATAAGTCCTGTTTAAAGTCCTTCCTCAGAACCAGATTTGTCTAAACTCTCAGAGAGAGCATAATCTGGAAGACTCCACGAATATTCAACATAATTGGGTAACGCTTATTGACTTCACCTTAATTTTTAAATGCAGGGGCATTAGTTTCACCAACCGTCTAGAATTATTCGGATGTAAAGCGAATATAAAGCTATTTAAAAAATGTATTTTACTTATATTACCCACCAAGTTTCCACGTTATTCAGTTGCTTAAACTAATGGGCGCTATATCCCAAGAAGTAGTATAACTGTATGCATACGTATTTCCAGAACTTCTTTCAGAAAAGGTAAAAGCAATTGATAAACACTGATTCTGACTATAGATTTTGAATGGTTTTTCGTCATATTGAGGGTGTCTTATGTTTTGTAGGTACATTTTTGACTATATTGTGTGTTTTTAGTGCCGTCTGATGCAATCGGAACTGTATGGTACCTAAGTTAATTGACCCATTCGTGAGACAGAAGATGAATACATTTTTATTATACATATTTACAGTAGATACTAATGTATAGAAATTTAATACAAAAAGGGCGTTCTCATGAAACGAGGAAGATCGTACTCCCCTCAAATGTAATCGGGGCGCGGGGTTTTGAACTACTTTGATAAACGTATAAAGCTGATAGTGATAAATTTACTGAACGTTTACATTTTGTGCATAATTCATAAGTATGCTCGCTGTCGAAGGTACCGTCTGAACGTAGATCCAGTGATTTAAGCTTTCGCTGAGGGAAAAATTTGTGATGGTTTCTTTTAAAAGTAAAAGATACTTTAAAAGATTTGATCAACGCTTTCTGAGGAAAAAACCCGTTTCATCGGATGAATATAATTTCAATCCAGGCAACTGGAACAAATTGTTTTCTTACTGAGTGGTATTATATGTGCTTAAAATTATCCTTAATATACCACTTTTTTTAACGTGTCGTAATTTTACCTTCCACAGAACAATTCAGGCGTGCAATCGCATGTTTTACACGTGGGAGAACCCATCAGGTTTGCGAAAATTGGTATGGGAAGATAACAATAAAAAAGAGATCGAGGATGATCTTCGAAAGGTATGTAATGCTATACTTTTAGATAATAATAATATAATAATTCATAGAACACCATTTATACTTGATACAACACTTGTCGGATATATTGCTACAGGATAATCTGGGAATGTTCACCATCCCAGACATTGAGGAAGAGGTGTTTTACGTCTCCTTTCTGGACGGTATACAACGAGTACTGTTATTCACACCCACTTTAAGGATCGCCGAAGAATGTCGATTAGCCGGCGACTTTGAAATCATCGATCAGGACATCACAATAAGTATTCACGGCGTTGGCATATCGCTTGTCAACAATATGAATAGGGCGGAACTCTTGTACATGTGTATCGCTAGGTACGTCAATAATATATTATGCTATAGGGATGGAAAGTACATTATTTCACCGAGTGTAAAGTTTAATGTAAAACCGCAGCGAGGTCAGAAATTCACACGAGGTGAAAAGGCACTTCCTCCCTAGATGCATACGCTGTAGTTTTCCCGATTCTTCTAAGAAATTGCCACATTTCTATGCCTGTAATGATGATGGGAAGTGGCAGTTTCTTGTTGAATCACTATTTTCTCCCACTAAATTGATTTTCTTCCCGACTGTTAAGAATGGGCCATTTTGTACCCCCATTGCAGACGTTTAATTGGCTCTGTTTAGCATAGTCGGAAAAAAATGGTTATTTTATCTGATAAAAGAAAACTTTAATATTAAATATTCAGTTCTGGTATTATTTGGGAGACACGAAAGTCAAACGGAAATCGTTGGCGAGCCTTGAACACCAGAGAGGTCGGTATCATCGAGGAGGGATATCAAAGATATATGCGCGAGCTTCAAGTAGGCAGGGATCCTCCATTTCGAATCATGTTAGAACCAAAACTGGAGGTGAGAAACCCATTTCCAGCATTCGGCAAAATGCATTTTGACAAGATGGATTCTTATAGCAGATTTATTTGATTTTAGGTTGACTTTGTGGAAATGAGAATGCTGAAACCGCATCGTGGATACATGCGACGCACTTTCCAAACGGGTCTGTGGATTCAATATCGCACGTCAGTCCATCAAGTGCAGTTGCATGCAAAAATCAATCGCCTTCAAATTGACAATCAGCTTTCGGAGTGCGTGTTTCCAGTGATTTTAGCACCAGTTCCACCACCGAAAAGCGTGGTGCAGAGTTCAGGTACCGATTGATATTCAGTTTATTGTCACTATAAATTACCAAATTTCAGTACCAAGTTTATTTAATACTTTTTCTACTTTTTTTAAAGTAATGAAACCGTTTGCTGAGCTAAGTATGGTCAAGCGTCTCCTCGAGCACAGCAATGTGCAACAGTTTCGGTACTTTAAAGTGCTGATTCAAGAATTTCATATAAAAGTCGATCTTGGTTTTATAAACGCCATCATGGGTTTCTTCGAAGCTAACGAGGCCAATGAAGCCGAAGAAGTGAGTATACCACAGATCATCATCTATTTACAGGAACACAAAATATTTCATGATAATTAAGGGGCTATACTAGTGTAACCTATGAAAAATTAAGCTTTTTTCAGGATAAAAAAAAGTATTCGATAGAATGATTTGAATTTTTTGAACATAATAAGGATATATTTTCAGCTGTCTTAAGATTTAAAAAATATATATATGGGAGAATAACGAAGTTATGTGCTGTCTTCGGAAGTGCCAACAAAATAAAAACTCCCCATTTGCTGACATGATCCCGGCCGAATAGGTAGCCAAAAAAAGAAAATTCAAAAAGTTTATTAAAATTCAAGGTATTTCCTATACAATGACCTACAATTTTTGAAATATATAAAAAATTAAGCAAAAATGGCGTAGTTCTGAAAAGATTGTCGTTTTTGGAGTTAAAAAAATAAATGTTTTCATGCCAAATTGGCCATTCTTAACAAATCGAAAAGATTGTAGCTCATTGTGTAGTAAATATATTCAAGAATACTCACTTTTAACTTGTAATTGATCGGCCAATTTCTCGTTCAGTTATGTCAGCAATTTTGAAAAATGTCATTTCCAGAAAAACGCGGTCGTGTTCGCTCTTTTAAGCGCTGCCATTCAAAAACTATTTAAGACACGACCCCGCGGCCTTTACAGGATATCTTTAAGAATATAAACTATCGAGGAAGCCAATTAAATCGATTTTTGAAAGTGTCACACGGTATAGCTGCTTACGTATATAGAATAAAATCGTTTCTTGCGTGTTCTGGGGCACGCCCCCGGAGAACAATGTGCATTCATCAAGGCAACGACAAATGACGAACAAAATAGTGCAACCCCAATTATATACAAATCAAATATGAAAAGAAAAATAATTATAAATAAAAATGCAAATTGAAGCTGCGGAACAATACGGTAGAATTGTTCGATCATGTCAAGCAGACATTTCTTCTCATTACCGATTCTATACAACAAAAAAATTATATCTAAAGCTTGCACTGGACTTGCATAAGAATACGATTCACACAAGCCCGTTCAACTCATAAAGAGGAGAATGTTATTGACATTTACAAAGATACGTGTATAAATTTTCTCAATCGTCTTCGGTTTCAGAGTAAGCTGTTCCAGACCGACATGAAATTAGTAGATGAGCCACTTCTGTACCACGTCAATCTTATTACCACTGCAGAGCAGAAAAATTTCTTCGATTTGCTGCACTTCTCGCCGCTAAAGGTTCATGAGCTGATCAATAAGTTGGAATAAGATTTCGATGCGATATATAATTTATTACAAATCATCCAACAGATACACATCAGTTTCTCGATGTCTGGTAGTGGCGGAGGGCCGTCGGCCGTTCCTCAGGTTCTAAATGTTTTACTTCAAGGAATTGGCGTAACTCTGACAGACATTAACGACATAGTTTTCAAGTAAGTCACATTCGGTAATTGCGAAATTTCATCCTGTGGTCTCGCGAGCACAAGTGTATATGTACGCTTCTATCGAAAACGTAAGTGTATGTATGTTTCATCCACAGGCTTGCTTACTTCGAGCGAGACTATATCTTCATGACGCACAACCAACTTATATCTGAGGCAACGAATCACTACGTAGGACAAGCGATTAAGCAGCTATACGTTCTAGTTTTGGGTTTGGACGTGATCGGAAATCCTTATGGCTTAGTAGTCGGCACAATGAAGGGCATAGAAGATCTCTTTTACGAACCATTCCAAGGTGCTATTCAAGGTCCTGGAGAATTCGCCGAAGGATTGCTTCTCGGTGTCAGGAGTATGTTAGGACATACCGTCGGCGGAATGGCCGGCGCGGTTTCGAAAATCACTGGCGCCATGGGTAAAGATTACGTTTCAAATATTAATATTCTTTGAATATAATCTATAGCGTTTGATATTTCTATGGTATCTGATGATTTATTCTTGCAGGCAAGGGACTCGCTGCTCTCACGTTTGATAAAGAATATCAGCGTAAGAGGCAAGAACAGCTCAACAAACAACCTGCCAATCTACACGAAGGCCTCGCACGAAGTGGAAAGGGCTTAGTCATGGTAAAGTTTGGGGAACGATGGAAATTTTCATATCCCGCAAAGTAACTGAAAAATTTAAAGATTCGACTAATACATTATTTGTTACGTCAGGGTGTCTTCGATGGAGTAACCGGGGTAGTAATGAAACCGATATCTGGAGCTAAAGAGGATGGCGTCGAAGGGTTCTTTAAAGGTGTTGGAAAGGGCATGGTCGGACTTGTAACACGTCCGACGGCTGGAGTAATCGATTTCGCAAGTGGATCATTCGGAGCGGTCAAACGGTATGGAGAATTCTCATTAACAACCGGCAGTTTACGGAAAGCCACTCTTTGGTACCGTTTCTAACACACATTTGTGACTATACTAATCGTAGATATTCGAAGTCTGATAAATTCAATGAAAACTAACCTCGCACTACGACAAAAAGTGGAAATTTATATAACGGATGAAAGTTTTGTGATTTATGTGAATTTTAAATGAAAAGCAGAGATATTATATACATAAGTATTCAATGGTTAATGAACCGACTATTTCAACCATGCCTCTGTAGTTTTTGACAATCTTCAACAAAATTTAACAAGTCAGTTTTGCAACGAAATAAAAAACGTACGAACAATTAATTACCAATAAATTTTAGATGTTCGTACGTGGTTAAGAAGAGTTTTTTTATTTACTATAACTCACCAACTCTTGGGACAGTAAAATGAAATTGGATATTATTTAGGATATTTTCTAGGTGAAAATATCACTCCGTATGGTTCAGTTAAATGTTGAAGGCAATTCATGACCTATTTAGGAATTTCTACGACTCTGCATTTTTGGGAAAATTGTTATGTAAACTTAACGTTTGTAAATTTCGAGCAATGATGGGACTTTTGTGATTTTCGTTTTAGGGCAACGGAGCTAAGCGAAGAGGTGAAGCGAACTCGACCGCCGAGATTCCTACTGCCTGACAGTCTCGTCAGACCGTACGTACGTGACGAGGCTGAAGGAAACAAAATCTTATTCGTACGTTAAGCATCTGATATTTAGTATAGCATGATTGCAAATGCAACTATGAACATCCCAGCTTCGTTTATTCTAGGAGTTAGAGAAAGGAAAATATGCGAACACGGATATTTATTTCTATCACATATACGTGAATAAGGACGTACTATTACTCACTGACAAGCGAATAGCCTATATCGAACATAACGACCTATTCGGTGGATGGAAGGTTGATTGGTCGTACCCCTGGTTGGAGATCGGCGACGCTCCAAAGATCATTGACAAGGGCGTTCAAATATTCATGAAGGCTGGCCAGAAGAAGAAAAAACTTGGAAACTTGTTCGGTGGGCCGGATCAGAGCAAAATTATTTTGATTCCAGACTATAATACAAAACAAGTTAGTATACTCAGCATTGTAAAGCAATGATCTCATAAACGTAAAAAAGTTGACTGACTCTGTAATCGCTGTCTGTTTTATGGTAGGTAATATTCAGCAAAATACGAGAGCAACTTAATCAACACGAAACGTAAACTAGCAGAGGAAGATAAACACGCCAGCGCGGACTGCTTGAACCTGCACAGATTGCATCAGATTACAGCATCGAGCTTCCAGAGTACCTGCAAGCAGATCACGAGCTGTACTGTAAGACTGAAAGGAACATTATGAAGAGCTTTAGGCAGAAAAAAGCGGAATTATTGCTTAAAGCTAAAACACCAAAGCTTCGTACCGTACCTACAGTTTTAAGTTTTCGACGAATGTCTTATAGTACTAGTTGTGTTAATTGTGTATCAGATGATCCAACGACTTATGCTCTTCCAAACGCACATTGTGTTTTATCGTGAAATCATTACTTAAACAGGTCACAAAGCATTGTATTTTTTTTAACTTTATTTCATGTATTCTAAGAGATCCAAATTCTACCAAATGTATATATCGTATATATGTATATTTTTGTTTATTACAAGCTCCTTTGAACGTCAACCGTTTGCTAAAAAGACTTATCGGAGATGCCAATTGAATTGGTGAGGTTGAATAGAGGTTTTAATGCCAGTTTTTGATTTTCACTAAGTCGTATGGAAGAAGATGACACGATTAAATGAGGCTAAGCACCGTAGTGATCGTATCGCCGCTGTGCTTTATGCGACATGAGTCTGTTCCTTAAGTGGGATAAGAAAACATTTAAGCCTACACTTGTTGAACGCACTAACAATGATGTTACTGAACTAATCGTGTAACCTTGTTGCTTCGGGTGCCTTTTTATGGTCTTACGTCACGGAGTGACATTCGAAAATATACCACTAAAATACAAAATAAATATACGAGGATCTTGTACTTTGATAAACATAGTAATCATACGATTCTTATATTTATTGATAAAAACACACGAAAAAATACAAAACTGAGAATTCGTGTGAAGTTGCGAATTAAAAATTACTCGATTCCATTCGACGTTATTGTTACGATATCCCATAAGTTATGTCACTCTCATGTTCCGACCGCGATCCTCTCTGTCATACTGCGCTCATATCTCAGACACAAGATGTGCGAGCCAACCAATCTTCTCCACACCGATACACCTCTCCGCATTTGGATCATGAATAGCTCTAATCCGCCGTTACTTACTGACTAATGGTACAAAATTTGCTATCGTTTTGCTTCCTCGTAAAGGAAGCATTATTTTCGTGGACATTTTCTTAATTACCTTTCCATGTAAAAGTGTTTAGAATATTTTGAAACGTTAAAAAATCAAATTCACGAAAAATATCTGAAAGTATATGCGTGTGTTCGCCAAAGAAGAACATTCACGCGATGTAGTTGCAAGCCGATTTACCATTGATGTCATTTAGTGTTGAATTACATTTTGTGTGGCAAAGAAATTCGTAAATTATGAAAAGTTTATTTTCTTTAAGACAACAGAAAGATCAGTGCTTGCTGCGGCTTGCGCATTTTCACTATAATGGTTGCAAATTTGGTTTACCACTAAGACCTACGTTTTGAAAACAATCGGTAAAGTGATTTGATTTATTTTTTAATGTAACATTTTTATGATATTTAAATTTTTCAAAATAATTACTAAAGTAGTTGCAACTTCAGCGAATGTTTATCTATAGTGTTAAAACGTAATATACCAGTCAACAAATGAATAAAACGTTGAACGAAAAAAGCCGATGAACTTACTATGGAATTTTTCATTTTTCAGGAAAAATCTAACTGCTCTAAATTGATCCGCTTTTGAATTGAAACTTCATGGGACATTTAATTATTGATTTTTGTAAATACTGAATATGGCTTGTACTACTAAAAATGGGAGAAAAGCTTAGATATCTTTTTTCTATTGACTAAATTTTTCTCAATGGGCAAGCCAAACAATTAAAAGTAATGCTTCTTTGTAAGAAGAATGTTTCTAAATAGGATAATGAGAAGTGATGTGTGTACATTTTATGAGGGATGATGTAATGTAATAATTTATTAACTGACTATTTTTCATAGTGCCCATGCTTTGAAAACAGATATCGTAAAATCATTTCTTTTTTAGCTTATATACAAATACACCCTTGACGTACAGAACGATACTTCAGATTCTCAACAATAACTTAAGAATTCAACTGTGTCAGATCTGTACTGCATCGGAGTTAAAAATTTCTGGCATCGCGATGACTTATAATACCAAAGGACACAGACAATTTTGTATGAACGGCACTACAATTTTATACGTGTTCTTCATATCCATTGAATGATAGTTTATTTTTGCTGAAAAATTATTCACAACTAGCACAGTCTTCTACTGTTCATCTTCAGGCGATGTCACACACATTTTTTCTGACTCAACCCTAGCCCCACCGGTAATGAAAACTGTTATTAATTTTATTTTTCAAGGTATTGTTCCCATTTCTGACTGAAAGCAATTTTCTTCCTATCCTGGGTATTGATACAGCTCCGTACAAGATTGCCCTTGTGAGAATAAAACAAATCAATTACAGTTTTCAATACCGACCGCTATATTTTGCATGATCTTGTAACAGAACAAATTTCACTTCCGTAATGTAAAGATTTTACGACTTGAATATAATCTCCCTTATGAACTGAGGAGCATAAATGTAAACATACTGCAACAGTACTAAAGGCATCGCGTATGGAACTATTATTCATGCACATTACATTTGATGGCCACGTATACATTAGGATTACTCGACACATTAATTATGATAAAATTGAAATCCTTTTTTCAGGGTACCTGTAAGAAACGATTAAATTTACAAGTTTGAAAATTGCACACTTATCGATCACCGGTATGCATGTTATATCAGCTGTTTTATCGACTTCGTGACGGTAGGGGCTAAAACGACTCTAGCAAAAGCTTATAAATGCATTACTATTTTGCAGAAAAGAAAAAAGTAAAAAGCTCAAATCATTAAAAATCTATAATGGGAAGTACGCAGCCCCGTTTGAGCAACACGTCAGTTTCAGGCGATCGAAACCGTTCAATCAGGTGCTCCAACCGACCTCTGACGTCTTTATTAACCTGAAAACAATCTATAGATTGGTTTCATATAAAACTATAGTTTTATACTTCCATATCTTAAATTAGAAACGAAGTCCCGGATTATCCACCTCCGCCGTATACGCCCGATACTCCGGGACAGGAATATACCCAAAATTCATCTCACGAGTATACAGATCAAAGAACCGGTGAAGCCGAACATGCAATACCGATGATGATGACTGGGCCACCATACTTGCCGCCATTGACCAAAGGTCAAAAGATCAAGAGCGTACGTTCAAGGATCACGCCAAACACCTCTCAGCCAATCTTCACAGCCCTCAGTCGGTAGCAAAATCATCTTCCTTATTTTTTCCGAGACTGAAAACTTTTTGCTGAAAAATAAAACAGATTTTCGTAGCCGATAGATAGCCACAAAAATATCTAATTTCGTTTTGTTTGAGATGGTGACAGTCTGGAAGAAGATACATAAGGCGATTTTATTACCGACCGTGGTTTTGAAGATAACCTTAATGGATGTAGATTAAGTCGCTGAAAAACGGTTTTTTTCTTTCCTCCGCATCTATTAATATTTTAGAGAAAAGAGAATTAGGTTTTTTTGTATCTTCACGATACTCTACGAAAACCAAATTTGTTTGCGGCCAAAATATTAATGGTCGTGAAGAAAATAGGAAAACATATATGTTACTGTCTGTACTACATCACCTTAAGATAACGCGGGACACGTTCTCTGTTATTGTATCGTGCTCACTTGGTAACACAAACTGTAATACATGCCATTTTGAGACCGTGGACCTTAAGAAAAAAGGAAATTGTCTTTTCCTGCGTCTGCCGATTCATCAGGGAGAGATAAATTCCTTTTTGCTTGGGGATGAAGTTCACGTCACTAGCGGTAATTCACATGACCCCGACAACATACGAAAGATGTCGCTCCCCGGCTGTTCTGGGCTCAATTGGTATCGAAAACTGCGATCAACTTTTTCCACGGTTTCCGTATGCTCAAAGGAAAAAAGTCGTCACAAAGGGACATCATCCTGGTTTCCGATGAGACCTTTCTTTTCACTGCACTTCCAGAAATTCGTGAAGAAAGTTGATTAGAGTTTTTATTACCGATGACGCAATGGCTCATGCCCTTGAGGCAAAGTGAAATACGTTCTCTGTCGCTTTCTCTCGCTCCACGCTAAGATCAATACCACCATCTCTCTCACTCTCCTACCTCCGTCACGTGACTGCGACATTACCGTAGGTTAGTTTTTGCCAATGATCACTCTGCACAAGTTTCAGAGAATTTACAGGCAATTACAGACACTTGTAAATGATATAACAGTCTGAAAAAATCAAGCATATCAAAGTATATACTAATATTATCGAAATTTTATTAACCAATCCAAGATGTAACTTTTCTTCACTTTTTTGTTTTCATAGATGGGAAAGACTTACAGACCCAAAATTCACATTGAACTTGAAATGCATACTTATCCAAAAAAAAATAACGAATAACTTTCATGTAAAAAAATGTATGTTTCCGGGAGATTTGTTGACAATTTTTTTTTTTCATTTATTTGTTAGTAACACTCTGGAATCATTACCATAATAAATTGGCTTTTCAGTGCCTTCAATACCCTCGATTTTTGTCAGATTTTTATACCGTCTCGAAGTGTTTAAAATACCCCAATAATTCTTCCAAACTTATACGAAATGAACACTATTCGCAAGGATTATCTTAAAAGCATTCGAATCTTCATGGAGTACTAGAGAAAATAGTCAGTGGCGCTCGTAGCGGAGTGAGAGACACACTAACAATGTGTTTCGCACGCTCTCGAAGCCTCGGTCGACTGAATAAGTACAATTTTTTTTTTCTTCCATTATCAAAACTGATTGTTCATCGACGAAAACAGGGACCTTACACGGTGACTGTCACCGACAGCATGGTACTTCAACGGGAGCGGCAAAATCAGGAGATATATCGAGCCTGGTTGGAGCTACAACAGCGCGCTCGCGAGGCGGCCGGAGACGACTACTATGCTGAATTCAAGAGTGCAAAAGTCCGGAGGACTTTTGTCCGAAAAGTCTTCTTCATCCTATTCATTCAATTTTTATTCACAACTCTCTACATATCTTTCTTCATGTTCCACGAACCGGCAACTATTTATATAAAGAGACACTGGTATTTGTGGATAATCGCTCTGTAAGAAGACATCAGAGTAAATTCTTATATCGAGACAATTTGCGACACCTCCGTCGGTAACATAAACTAGAATCCGACATTCTCTGAGAGAATTTACGGGAAAAAACATGAGAACGGTAAGTCAACCGTTCTCATCTTTGTTCGTCTGGGGATTTTGCGGGTCATAGTTCTTATTGGTATTCCGAGAGAGTAACCATTGGGAATATTTTTGATTTACGAAATTCCAATTACCATTCTCGTTCACGTAGTTTTCGCAGATCATCTCGAGCGTGACACATGAATTTGGTACCATGAAAAAGGATAGGTTTTCAATATATCTTTTTACGCGGGTATAGTGATGAGTCGTTCAGATTTTTACAGTTAATATGTTATTTTTTATAAGTTTCAGACCCTCATTGTATTTAAAAAAAAACATACACAACGGAGCAATTTTTAACTAGTAAAGCGCTGCAGTCGCTGCACTGTTAGTCCGTGCATTAACACGATTCTGGAAGCTGAGGTGAACCGAAATGTTCAATAAAATATTGGATGTTCGACTGAAAAAATAAAGCAGCGATACGTCTGCAATTTATGCAAAATTTCGAAAAAAAATACCCCATCATTTAATAACTTGATTATTATTCTGGAAGTATATTTTGTAATTTTTTTTTAGATTCAGATCGACACAGTTGACGCAACTTCTTATCGGCGAACTATAGGGCAATTGACCAAACCGCTGAAAAAAAAATATACAAATTTTTATGTGACTTTCTCACGATGTTGCTTTGTTAGCAAAACTTCCTCTATGAGAAACCCTATTTTATATTTTTTTTTGTGGCTTTCTCATAGAGAAAACTTAAAACCCGATATAAAATAACATGATGGTATTGTAAAAATTTTCAAACCGATCATTTTGTTACCTCGTAAAGCGAGTTCGAATTGAAGAGCCCGATAGGAAATGATTGAAGTAAAAGCCATTTTCAAATGTCTTCTAACATTTCGCATCCGAAATATAAAATTTCAGGAGAACAACGTAAATCCGACGTCTGAGAAAATCAATCATATCAAACGTGCTGAAGAGATTAATTTTGTGTAATAACAATTGTATACACTTGGCAGCAAGCTATTCCCTGATTTTTTGGCTCCACTCAGACTATGGTTTTTACAGTCGTTTTTTTCATTTCATTTGAAAAATAAACCACTTTAATATTCTTGGCGGCAACTATAATGAATTTCAACAAACTACTTATATTCTTGTGCTAATTTCAGATTATTCCACTGTGCTGAAATATTATTTAATTAAGCAATAATTCCAAAGTGTGCTAATAGCAGATGCGAATTGTGTGTAAAAGCATACTCGTCTGAAAAGAAATGTTGAAAATCAACGACTTTCATGGGGTCCAAAATTGTGCAAGACTTCACATATTTGGTTACTCGTCATAACTAATCGACATTGAATTTGAGTATTACAGGATAACATTTATGTGTTCGTACTGCACGATTTCTATGTCAGAATGTGGAAGACAACAATCTGGATGGGGTGGAGTTTGCCTGATTGTGTTGGTGAGAGAACAATTATGTTTTATGATCATAACTCAAAAGACGAATAAAAACCATTAATGATGGCGAAAAAAACATCAACGTATTCTGTATTTTTTTAGACTCTAGCGGAATCACATCTATCGGCTTATGTCACTGTACATTTCGACGTAGAAATAATGCTCATAACAATGGGGACCACGGCAGCAGTCACATTAATATTGACACTGGCTGCAACGTGTTGCGAGGTACCGTTAAAAATTTCAGTCACATTTTTGGTATCTTCTTCGACAGAAAACTTTTTCTGAGACCTCTCGGATAACTTTATTTTTTTTTAGGAATGATTCATGCCGCACTTTTGGAAAAGTTACGGCGACTGCGCAGTTTAAATTCTATTCGCATTTGCAGTGTAGAGCTCATTTTTTTTTTATCATTTTTTTCATTATACGAGAGAAAACTAATCCATGTATGGGGCACACCTAACTGATTGAATTTAGGTCGGATCCTCGACCTCTTCAATTCAGTCGGTAATTTTTTTTTATAGTGTTTAAACCCCAGAAATAACTCCAAACTTTTGTTTCTTCTTTTCATTCGCATCAAGTTAAAATAATATTATACAAGATAACCAACCGAATTATAGAGGTTGAGAGTCCGATCCAAGTGAAGACGATATAGAATGCTTTATATATATTTGTTAAATAAAAATCTGACCATTGAATCATCAATAACATTGTAGCTAAACCAAATGAATGTATCGTTCCCATAAATCATTTACTATCCGCATGAAGGTATAATTATTTTGATGATTTGTTTTCGTTGTATACTTGAAAAAAAAAAATTGTATTATTTCCTGCAGTTCGATTTTACGAAGTGGGCTGGATTACTTGGGATTTTTGCACTGGTGTCGATGATAACGCTGTTCTTACTGATCTTCACCCTACTGTTCACACACATCAGGATCCTAATAACGATATTCGGTGCTTTGGGAGCGCTCATATTTTCTCTGGTGCATATGAAAGTTGACAATTCTATGGTTTTACCACGTGGGGACGTATATGAAGTTCAACATTGACATTTTTTCTCTGTCTTTCAGTATCTCTACTTCGACATACAAACTATAATGGGAGGAAGAAAAATAGAGCTGAGTCCCGATGAAGTAATATTCGCTACCACCCAGCTGTATGTCGACATCATGGGCCTATATAGATATTTGCTCATTCTAATCGGTACTGGGAGTCAAACGAATTCATAGGTCTGAAGTAAATCCACGAAGAAGCTTATTTTGTACACTCAAACTGAAAACAAATACGTTTCAAGGGCCAAACTATTAACTCATATTAAGCATGTCCCGGTATTGCGCGAGTGTGCTGATTCACCAAACGGCAATTAATAATTAAACTAATTTGGTGTATTGGCAACCGTGAGCATTAATTAATATTGACAGTACTCCCTTTTTTCGAATGTTCTCGGGTGCATCAGAATTTTTTAAGTTTTGCATTTCCTACGATCAAACTAAGTGAATTTATTAATACTCTGACATAGTGCAGACATTTTTATCACAATAGGTCGGAGCCTTGAGATGATACAAGTTGCAGACTGTTGTAGGTGAACGACTATTGAGACCGTTCAAATTATCTGTTCTTGCCTATTGCGATAAGAAGTAAATCGGGTATAGCAACGAATTTTCATTTTGGCTTCCTATTAAACTAATGGACTTTTTTTGTTTTTTATTCCAACGAGATGGACTGGGACGTGATTTTTCATCGAGCGGTAAAATATCTTACCATGAAAAAACGATGCTTCTGGCTTAACTAATTTTATTTAGATTATTAGAAGCAGCTGAAACATTTCAAACAATCACTAATCGACAAATGTCAAAATGGAATTTCTGAGCCAGTAGAAAATCACTTCCGGTCGTAGATGGTCAGTTCGTAAAAAAAATCATCTACCGTTTTCAACAAACCTAGTATTTTCTTACCAGCTAGAACAATCCACGTTTTGAACGTCCAGGATAAGTTCAGAAAGCTGGTGCAAAGTTTCCATGAATATGCCTTTGTAATGCACTCAGTGTTGCGAGGTTTGAAGCAATATCCTTAAATTTAAGAAAGTTTTAAAGACTATAAAGAATTCTTCGAGATATAAAGTGTTTCTATTAAGATTCAAACATTTTTTTTGTTTAATTTTTTTTAACTTCCAACGTTTGAAAAATATATATTTTCCTCTGTAGGCCTGCATGTGTGTTTCGAGTGTTTTAAATCAATGTTACAGGGTAAGATATCCGGGGTTTTACTGGAAATTAATACTATTGACATAAGCTTGACAATGTAACGAGAAGTGTAAAGGCACATTCCAATCTGTTTTTCTTGGATGACATTAGGACAGTTAGGATCGGTAGGAAGATTAGCACCTGAGCAATGAACGAAAATAGGCGCGAGAAGTTGTGGGCAATCCACCATAGTATTGCATGGAGCCTTGCCGCAGCGCACGCAGCGTTTCTGGCTCCTGCATTAGTCTTCAACATGATTGTGCCTCTAGCAGTTGCGGCAAATTTTGATGGGCTCAGCCGATAGATCAATCTGGTGGCGGATGCAAGGCAAGTTGGCGAAAGTTAGAAGCACTTGTCCTCCAAATGTTATGCAGACAGGTTTGGCCGGAACGCGAATTTGCGTGGTTCGTAATCGTGCGCTTAAACCCACACAGCACAGAATATTGCTGCAATATTATTTGAATCTTGCAATCTTGCATATTGCGGTGCTATATTGGCGCAATAATGACACAAAACTTGCAAAAAATATATTAACAAAGAATATTGATAAAGTTATGCTTGATTCTTGCGTAATAATATTTCTAAACATTACTGTCACAACGTGAAAAAAAAAGTTGAAACTATATGAAAATGAATACATTTACATTTTAATCGCCGAAATTTGTTCATGTTGTATGATGGCATAATTTTTTGTGAAGGAAAATGTGTTCTTTTTATTATATTAATTCATAAATTACCACTATAGCAAAAGTGACTTACATGCATCTTCATTTCTTGAATGTAAAACGTTTGCTTATATACAAAAAAATTATTCATGCAAGATTGCTGCAACATTAGGGAATATTTCATAAAGTTTTCCGCAATATTTCTATATTGCCATTAAAATATTACAGCAACGTTGCCCCAATATTCTTGTGCTGTGTGGGAACCTTCTGACAGATAACAAAAAGGCTGGAAAGTCCAAACCTTTGAATATGTTTTCTTTGGTAAGCCCCGTCGAAATCTCGCATATAATCCCGTATCTAGCGAACCGATATTTCGAAATAAAGGCGAAGGGGTTCTTGCCAAGGAGGATCGGTTGTTCGACTAGGATCTTAGCAATTGCGGCGGATTAAAATTTGACAGAGACATCAATGACGTGGACAGGCCTAACATCGAGGATCTGATCATCCATAAAGTTTCGGTGAAAAAACATGTGTACGTGTACATTGTTGGTGGGTTCGGAGCGGATGGAGCCTTTTGACTTGGTACTACTAGGCACATCGTTATTGATGAGGTTGGTGAGGTGAGAATCATCTGTAACATGGTCCACATCGATGCTGGCAGAGTTCACATTCCCGGAGTTGGTCTCAGGTCTCAAAGAGAGCCCCGCTGATTTCACCGAAACCATGAACCGTCACGGGTTGGTAGCAGTGTATCTGCTTTTCGACATCTTCGTTAGTGCTGACAGCGAGAAGACGAATAATATTCTCGTTGAGGCAAGTTCTTTTGTTTTCCTGATGATCAGGAACCTTCTCGTAGGCAGAATCGTCCAAGGTAGCTAGAGGTGACAGGACGATGATATTTCTTGTTGCCTGTAGGAGTAGAATCGAAGGGGAGATTAGGCACAGCAACAGTTCTAGGGACCGGAAAGACTCCGTCGACAATCAAGGTGTCATTCTCTTGGAAGAAAGAAGGTGCAGAGCTGGGGGTGTCCCATTGCCACAGATCAACGTCAGCAACGACAGGCCCACATTCTACCAAAATGTGCCACCTCATCAACTCTTCTTTCTCGTCCTATCCGCTATACCGACCTTCGTCCAAAAGTGAGCCTCCACGGCAAAAACATTGTCCCATCTCCACTCTATTCTCATAACGGAGCAGGTGAAGACGTCCACCACATCTTTTGGCACTGTTCTAAATTCTCCGTTCAAAGAGTAGACCTACTCGACTTCCTCGAACGTGAAAGCCCGCTGAACTATCCTCCTATCCCTATCTGCGCCCTTGTGGTCTCGGTAGCGTTCCGAAGTTTACCCTGTATTCTCACCCAGATATACAGTTAATGTCGGAGAATTGGGCCGAAAGCCTTCATCTTATGCTCGACCCGAAGTCCTCCCGCCCATTCAGAGCATACGAAAAAATAACAATGAATTGTTCTTCCATTTACACTTCTGTAGTGCGATGCAATGCACCCCTCAGAGTCCACCTCGAATTAAAAGATCCACCACGTGATCCACCACAAACTAACCCTAACTGACTACCAAGAGTATAACAGCGATGGTCGCCACCCGGAGTCCGCCGGAACGACATTCCAACCCCCTCTCGACGATTCATTATCAAAGCTCGGGTCACATATACGGTCTCTTTTTTACGGACCGGCCTCTCACCGACCGAAGTCGACGCAAGAAACCATATGCCCAATGTTCTTGGGGAAGAACACCCAGAGGATCCTCCAGGATGACCTACGCTAAGACTCGGAATTTACACGTGCAAAATCCACCCAGAACTCGGGTTTGTTCTCTGCGGAAGAGATTAACGACGGTGTGGGCACCATGCATGGTGAGCGGTACCCCTCACTTAAATACAGATCCGGCACTGCGCCGAGTCGAAGATGGTACAGCGTACCATCTCAATGTGCCGGCAGCAAACCGTCACATGGGTACGTACATAGGTGTTGTGTGAAGACACGCCGTGCCGCCGCTGTGCTTTTACATATCTAATGGTTTTTGCTACTTGGGGTATTGCTGTTATGTGTCCGAGTTCATGGTTTCGACCTGGGTCGGGACCAATAAGTCCTACTAGCGAAGTAGTAGCGCTACAGTCATACATATAGATATACCAATGTCAAGATAGAGTCAAAGTTAGAGCTAGAGATAATAGCGGCGCTTGTAGGATTTAGTGGGCTCGGCTCTGCAGTTTATGCCAACCTGATTGTTGCTCATTAAACACGCCTGTACTCAATTACGAAAGAAAATTATCTCGAGTTTGGGGGGGTTGATGTCGCGTTTCCAAACGCCGTAATACCGATCAATTTTCTCAACCAGTTCTTACGTTCTCTTAATATGTCTCTCGGGTTAGGCGTAAAGAAACAATTATTTTCATGGATAACATATTTATTTTATTTTTCGTCTTTTCGTTTTTTCAAAAAAAACAACGACAGAAATTTTATCCAATTATCCCCGCATTTTCACTTAAATCTCTTTACGAGGGAGATGTGTGTATCTTTTGAATTAATGTGTCGAATAATATATTCTAGGGATACATATATATATATATATATATATATATATATATATATATATATATATAATTGTTATCATTGTTTGTACAATATATACAAAAAAGGACCCTGCGGGCTCACGGAGAGTGCGAGGAAATGACGCGCGGGAAATTAATAGTTTCATACTTCAATATTCACGAGGTATCGAGTGGACAAGGGTTGATAATACTCCGTCAAATATTTTTTGTTTTTTTTTTTCCAGCGTTTCGTAAAAATCACAATAATCAACTAGTCCATTGTTATTGTTTTTCCCTATCGTACAAATTATACAGCGTTCACTGTGTTTCTATTACAGCGAATAGATTATTTTTTCCTATATCTGTGATTCTTACAAAAAAACGGTACGGACTGTCTTTAGTTGTTTTCTTTTATCGTGTATCATAATAAAGATGATCGCTTTTTCATAATTTATGCAGTATTTCTATTTGTAATGCGTTTTTTCTTCGTCTTCTGCTTATATGTTAAATATGTACGCAATAATAATCGTTCCGACGATTCTACCGCCTCGTCCACGGGGAATACTTTACCGATCACGAATAATATCAACGACTATTCCCGCAGTCCGGAAACACACACGCACACGGCCGCGCACCCACCCACGCACTTACGCACTTACGCACGCACACAAACTTACAATCTTTAATACAATAATATATAATATCGACAATTATTATAATGACAATTATACGAGCATTTGCCTTTTTCCTGCTTTCTTTCTCTCGTGTATTAATTAATTATAATCTCAATAACAATGACGAAATTTGTGAGAATGTTTTGGGGAACTTAGATACGATGTAGAACTAATTTTTTCCAAGTTTTACAAATAGAACATCAAGATAGAATGAACTACGAGAAGATTTTTATGTTGAGGAGATTCGACAAGATTTTGGCGAATTTATCTTAGGATTCTTTATCTCAGATTATACCATCTTTCAATGTTTACACATGAAGACGTCGCGATCACAAACCTGTGCGACCTGACGAATTTTGGTTCTAGACCCTGTATCTATTTTACTGTCCATGTACATCAAGATGGCGCCCTAAGAGATATATTCCTTAAACCCTGGTCACGTCAATGTCTATATAAACAGACTCAAAAATATGAATTTTTGCCAGAGTAGCCCAACGACGAACACAAGGGTGCAAAAATGTATGTGTTCTTCTCAGTCTCCATGACAAAAACGTACCTCTAGCTTAAGCTGACACTTTTTCGACATTCTCATTGAAATCATCAACGAGTACAGCAAATGTAGCAAGCAAAATGATTCTGATCGAGCCGAATCGGTGGCTACATTATATTCTAACTATTCTTTTTGTTATTATTTTTTATTTCTTCCAAAGTTGAAATTCATCATAACTGGCGTCGAACGTCCTCAACATTCGAAATACAAATAGTATCAACAATGCTTTGTAAGTAATTGCCTACATTTCTTCGCTTTGTGTGGGTTTACAATAATTTATGTAGGTTTAAAATGACAATTTAATACTATCCGAACCTGCAACGGTAAGTTGCATTTTTTCCCCCAAATCAGCATTTTTTTTGCACTCTTTATCTGATGTCGAAAGTTTTTGTAGGGTCAAACAATGAAACACATACGCTAAATGTCCAAACGCGCGGTGACTTTTGTGTGCGTCATTCCCGTTTATTTTACCTATTGGAATGTTCTTTTTCCCTTTGTTTTTCTCTTTCTTTCTCTATATTTCAGTAGCCTCCACGGGCCCGCTAGGGTAGATATAGCTTCGTTTTTTTCATCATTCATGTTTTATCTATAAAGCAATGTGTGACTAGCTTCGGGAATTGTATTATTTTTCCAGCTTTGTTAAATTTTATATCTGCGAACGCTTCTTAAAATCTTTTATTTTAGTACCATCCCGTGCTGGATTTTTTATTCAACTTCCTAAATGAATTGAAACACGGGTACATTATAAATTTATCACAGTCCTAACCGGCATGTCTTTCGCGAGATTGTTTTTTAACTTCGTATACAGTTATGGAACTGTGACGAGCACTTTTCGTGGTATAACTACAATCGATTTAATTTTATTTAAGTTTTTTTAAATGCACTGCTCGACGTCACTCACGCGAATTCGAAGCTCTACTGATATATTTTTTTGGCTAGAGATTTTGTAATTGTTTCCTTTTTATTACGTCGAAGCTGCTTTTATATGCAAACAAATAGGCTGAAATGTGAAATGTGTGAAAACGGAATTGTTTTTATGATCAAGGGATGAAAGCAGTTTAAAAACAAAGTCCGGGTACACCATAAAAATTCAAAAATCGAAGGGTAATTGGTGTTTTTTTTTCTGCAGGCATTTTGCTTCACGTGCATTTTGCATGCCTTTTGACGAATGTTCGAACAGCATGCTTCGAGCACACGAGAATTTATTCGCGAATGTTTGTCGAAGAAGTTTTATCTCACTCGATAACAAGACAACGAGGCAGATGCTCCCTGAGATATTCGAATAACTCGCGCGACGTTCCCGGGCAGTTTGTCAACTCCAGCTCGTGAAGGTGACGTAGCTGGATGAGGCTCGAGAGACCGCTGCTCGTCAGCAAAGGACAGCCTTAAAGAAAGAAAAGAAACATCGTAAAATTATTATTCATATTTTCAACTAATGAAATGTCTTACCGGCCACGGATAGCACTTGAAGAGATCTCATCCCGCAGAGATGCTGGAGTCCGAAATCTCGCAGCTGTGAGCACCATCGAAGAAACAAAGCGCTCAAAGAGCCCATCGTCGAAATATATCCAACTCCAATATCCGTTACGTGAACGCATCTGCGAAATTAGAGACAGAAAAAAATCGTAAAAAGTAATTTCAGCACATGGCTCTCCGCATAGTCTACTGTATTGCGCGTAAGATTCTCTAAGACAAACTGCGTTATTAAATTTTGGCGACCTCATAGATGTTGGCTATCTATGATTACAATACAATTCTGGTAATGTTAAAGGAAAATGTTATACTTTAAATATTGCTAATTTATCGTATACCCATACACATACGCGAATATTACGCTCATCCTGATGCGCGCTAAGTGTAGTAAGTTATGAGCGAAACAGTAAAAGATGAGGCAATCATGCGCATATGACGATGTACCATCTTTGAGCAGATTGCATGTAGCCAACTTCATTTATTGCTAGAGCACCAATTTAAAAAATGCAAAATATTGAAAATTTACACAATTAGAACAATTCTTCGGTAAATGTAATACCAGACATTGTATACTGTTATCATATTGATATTGCAAAATTGAACGCGCAATACTTCTATGCTCACTGAAATTAGATTGATTTTCAGTGATTATTTATAATCACTGAAAAAATCAAATTTCCATAAAAACTGATAGGTTCGATAGATTTGCGTTTATTTTATGGGTCATATTCAGTTAGTAGCTCAATATTAACGCAATTTAGAATTCTTGCAGACATTTTTCAAAAAATGTAATATCGCGTAAAATTTCGATCCCGGCCGCGATCTTCATGAAACTTGGCCCGAAATAAGAGACATGTCCAATCTATCAGTGTTCAAAATTTCATCCCACTATTTTGAGACGTTTCCAAACTGTAGCTATTCTGAACAATGCGCACGCTCACACATTCATCGAAACATTAGCTAAAAATCACCTTTTTCGTTGAGTTAGACTCTTTAACTACTCTAACATTAAAATGTCAATAAATGTTTTTAAGGGAAAAGAGCTTCCTCTATGGGGACGCAAAATAAAGAAGTAATAAGACTTTATAAAGCTCATAACAAAGGAATATGATGGCAGAGGAAACATTTGTTAAAACGTTCTATACACCTCCATTAACCCTCGGATAATATTGCACAAGTTCCAACGCGGTGTCTAACATCCAGACTGCACGCTTGAATTGAATTCCTCAAGACGAAGGTGGACACTCGATTAGCATTCGTGGCAAAGTTTCAATTGGCGAGGAACCCTTGCCACGACGGTCTTTGTGCATCGAGGCACTTCTTCCTCTTCTTCTTCGGCTACAAGAGATCTATACATACTTTCGAGTGACAAAGTCCCTCTGCGCGTTCCGACATTTCACGTTGTTTAATTTATCCGTTGTGTAACTTAGTCGCAATCGAACTTTAGATGTGTCAAGCAGAATGCGTTGATAGCAGGATTTTATTGTTTCACTTGAACGATAAAGTAGACGATAAGTTTTTATGAAAATAAAATTTCCGATTCTACGCGTTGAGCTTTCGCTTAAATCTAAAAAGGTCGCTCTGAGAGCGCAATCGAATTGGCAAACTTTCCAACGACTTTAATCACAAAGAGATTTATCGAACGAGACTGTTGTGGCAAAGGCTGCCACATTAATGTCAAGCCTATATAGATCAAGACAAGATTAAGATAGTCAAATATTTCAGAACTTCCGTTTGGCAAACGATCTGCATTTGCGTCTTTTATGCGAATACCATTCACGTCGCAACCGCTGCTTTCTTTTGGCTATAAAAACTATATGAAAATTGTTGGTCAGGGTTATTGATTTCTCATAGAGGAGGCTTTGAATTCGCAATATGAAATTTTCAGGATTAATAAATCAGTGTTGAGAATATTCCAAAACATCGGAAAGTCATATTCAGAAAGAATGTCTGTATGCGTGTGCTTGTCAGGCAACAAAAATCGAAATTATTCTTATAACTTAAGAACGGCCTCTGCTATCAAGCAACTACTAAAATACATGGACGCTCAAAATATGATGAAACATCGACAATGTTGTGTTACATTTTTAGCCAAATGCTTCCAGTCATTAAAATTTTCCGCGTATTTGAACTTTGTTAAAATAAACTTTGTGCGCATGCTAGCCCTTTAATTTATAAACTTTACTGCCGACCAATAATTTCCATTCAATATGGCGTGAATAATCACACCATTTCATTTTTATGAGATTTTGAATCTTATAAATTGTATTACAAATTTTTATTCTCTTTCGGGTACTCGTGTCATAATACGAGTTTCCGTACTAAATATTGAGTTAAGAATAAAATAAGTTACAGATTAGCGATTAATGGGTTAACTATGATTTTTGCAAAGTGATCTTTTGCGTAATACAATAAGAATTGAAAAATGTAAATACGATTATTTATTTCCACTAGCAAAACTTCCTCTTCGAGACAACTAAACTAAAATGGAAAATGCTTTTTCATAAAAACTTTGCACACAAAAGTAGATTAGATGACGAAACTTTGTGATAATCTGAACCTGCACACTTCTTTCCTTGCGGCATTGAAGTAATTGCAGTACTACAAGCCTGTTTGTGAATTTTGTTCTTCATATTATTTTTATCACCTTCCATTAGTTACAATGGAAAAGGATAGCTTGTATTATTTACCTGTCCAACGTGAGTTCCTCCAAGTGATTGAGATCACAGGCGATATATTCGAGGGCAGCATCGGTTATCCTCGGGCACCAGCTAAGATCGAGAGATCGAAGTCTCGGTAAATTTTCTGCTATAAGCTCAACACCGTCATCGGTCACTTTGCTGCAACCGGACAGCGACAGGACCGTCAGATTGGGCAGGGAATGAACTGCAAAGAAGTAACATTGACATTCATTTTTGAAGCAGATAAATAATGGATAGAAATGTCAGTTGTTAATTTTCATTAATGCTATCGTATTTGTTTTTGGTGGCCGACGTAAATAACGATGGAAACTCGAGAGCTACGTACGATTGCTATACGGTAAAATAGACGAACTCGAGGCGGCGAGGAAGTACCGCGCTGTCAGCTCATCCGAGCTAAATAAAGCCTTCTACGATGACTATTCTATATTTAATTCAAGGTGTACTACGTACACCGTTCACGAATCTACCCCAGTTGGTGATCACCGCTCACCGACGTATCATTCGAGTACCACTCAGGTAAAGATGAAGATGTATTTTCGAGACGTTTCAAAGTGTTAATAGAAGAAGTTTCGTGAATAAATAAAAATGAAGAGTTTCTTCAAAGTACCACACTTTGTCCGTTAATTGTTTCAAGTACTTGAAGGTCTCGGACTCACCGATATTAACGACACCGTGATTCGTTAATTCCCAGCAAGATTGAAGCCTCAGGATGCTCAGAGAATTGCTCTGTTTCGCGCTGAAGTAACCGAGTGCTGCATCGGTCACGTGATAAGCTTGTAGGGAAAATTCATAGAGACTTGGCAAAAGTTGAGCCACCGCACCGACTGCCTCGTCCGCAACGTTGATGCAGTCCGAGAGTGAAAGCGATACTATCCTCGGCGTTAAACAAGCCCAGAGACCGGCTTCCGTAATTTCATTGCAGCTAGCCAGCTCCAGTTCGAAAAGAGCCTTAAAAAATTTTAATTATTTAATATTTTTCAAAATAAAATCTATATCTTAACATAGTAACATGATAATAAAGTTTATCAAGGGTTATAATTTACACGGAACCCACAAAAATACTCACAAATACTCCCAGAATCGCACAGATGATTTGAGGGCGGGAGCCAACATAACCGCTAGTATATATATATATATATATATATATATATATACAGCTATCATATATGCATATAGCTTAAAGTAGCCCGTGCGCCCCACTCACGTGTGTGGGAAGTCTCTGAGAAGCTAAAAATAATCAAAGCCTGAGCAGGAGCCCATGGGGACTTATAATAATGAGGGCCACCCCCATACTCGATCCCCCTAAGGGGACTTTCAGCCAGGGGTCAGTCTCACCGTACGAGAATTCGCTCGCGGTTTAATGAGGCAGACTTTTATCCCTTACAAACAGTGAATTTTTGCAAACTGTAGCAGTAACGTCAGCAACAGTGGCAAGATTGCTCTATATTATAGTATAATATATAAAAGTAGAATAAGTTCTCCATATATAGTGTGCAAAAATCGAGGGGGTCAGCTTCACCGTATGGAGAAGGAGGTCCATTATTGGGAAGGGAAAAAGGTCAGGTTCATTATAAAGGCTTGCTCTCCCTCACCCAAGGTTGAAGTCTTCTAAGTTCTATAGGAACGGGAAGAGACCAGGAAGAAAGGAGGGTGAATCGAAGAGAGTTCTGATTATCCTTAGACCCGTTGAGGCCCCGGCCCAGGCTTCGATTACTGTAAATATTTTGGAGACTCTTCGTGCAAATGCGCAAGCCATGAGAAACAATGGTATACATCGGTATACATAGATATCTATACATACCTGAAGGTGATCAAGAAGAGCCTCAAGCCCCCTGTCCGTAACGACGCAACCTCTGAGAGACAAGGAGTGGACGTGTCTCTGGGCCAGAGGAAAGCCGTGAGTAAGTTCTGGAATATCCTCGTCTGCAGCACCTTCCAGCACTAGAGAATGAAATCCTCGTCTAACAAGTGAAGCGTAGAGCCTTGTTCTTGAGACTGCAGCCATCGCACGGGCCTCTCGACATTTGACGACCGGCACCAGACCAGCCCAGAGTCGTGGTCTTGCGTATAGAACGTCTCTCCATCGTAAACAAACCTGCAGATATTAAACAATATTTTCTTAGTGATGAGGTGTAAAGTGTAAACAACCATCTATAAACCAATCTGAGTCGCAAGACAAATGGATGATACATCATACGGTCGTATAATGATACTTGTCTAGCCTCAGCCAGGAAGTGAAATATTTAACAGGAATCATACGCTAACAACTTTAGTTTTCTCTTCATTTCTAAATGATGCCGTACCAAGCAGAAATTGATCACACATATTTTTTATTTGCATGGAAAACTACAATCATTTTGTGTTATAGATTCTAGAGATTTTATTGTGCCCAATTTAAATATACGAAAGAAATAGCATAGGTTCGTGTGGATTTGTCCATCAAAGGGGAAAAGTTAACATTGACTCTCTTTCTGTGTTTTCAAGTCCCGACAATTCATTCCGACAAGCTTAAGGCCTCGAACTGTTGATATTTTTGTTTACAATACGTCGTAACTGCTTTAGTCTACGATGACTTAAATATTATCTTATTAGCCACAAAGATACAAAATTAGGTTCAGAAGTTCAGAATAAGGTGTTTCACCTGTGCGAGAACTCTTCTTTCGCTAGCATTAAAATACAGGAAGAAACGACTGAGAAAGTGATCGTCCTGCATGAGTTGTTCCCAAGAAACAGGCGGTAGATATCCGCCAGTACCGCCACTGGCGAGAGGAACATTCTTCGTTCGGTTTCTGACTATTCTTCCTCTAGCGGCTGCAGCGACTGCCGCGGCGCTGTTCAAGCCCTTGTTATTCACAACGTTAACCGGATTATTAACGGGCATTGGCACGCTTCTGCTTGGCTTCTCAGGGGTTGGATTCGCGTTAGCGCTTTGAAGATTCGTGTACGCCACACCTCCGCCACCGCAAAACACATTTGTGACGCGCTCCATAACGCTAGCTTTTCCACCGCCTGTAATTAATAAAAAATTCAATTTTTATTCCTCACGTATCAAGACATTTTTTTCGGCTGCTGCGAAGGGTATCGAATGTAAGATTTTCTTTTCTGTACAGTAGGACCGCGCTTATCCAAGCTTCGATTATCCGAGCCTCCACGTTATCCGAAGCACCCAACTCTTCCGAGCCCTCCGCGTTAAAGTAATTCTTTTACTTGGTGTTCATTTCGCATAGGTTTAAGAAGAATTAGATAAAATTGCAAATACTTCAAAATGGTATAAAAATCTGAAAAAATGCATGCACGTTAATAATACAGAAAATATTAACTTGGTATAATAATAATAATAATAATAATAATAATAATAATAAGTATAATAATAATTAACTTAGTATAATAAGATTAACTTGGTATAATAATAATAATGCATTTTTTTCTGATTTTCAAAGTTGCTTTGAAATTGTTATTTGAGTGGAAAAAATGTATGAGAAGCACAAAATTCAAAACAAATTTGAAAGCCTAAAAAAATGTGTACATATTCAGAAAAATAAACGTATTATTTACGTAATAAAAAAATCTAAATTGTCGATCAATTTTTTAAGCAATTAATTTTTCGATTAATATGTTAATAGCATTACAAACTTATTATTATTATGGGAACTCAAGTTTTTCAGTATCTTTGATATGCATGATTTTTTTCCGATTTTCATAACATCGAAAAGTATTTGCAATTTGATTTCATTATTCTCGAATGTATGCGAAATTCACACCAAGCGACAGAACTAACTTTAGCCAGGTGGATGCTCGGACAATACGGGAAACTCGAATAAAATGAATAAAGCAGCATGCCCGCGCGCGGATTGATCTGTAACTGCGACATTGTTGCATACGCCCTTGTACAGCTTTAGTGTGTCTTTATATTACGAACTGTAGATACGTCAGTTCTGATTCTAGAGTCAATGGGAGAGCATCGTAATGCCTTACAATAGGAAACAAATGGTAAATCGAGTAATAAAGTTAATTTTCATAACAATGGTGTGGTTTTTTCAAAATATAATTGAGAAAGGGTAATAGTGGTTCAAGTTTGAAATAAGTATGTCCTTTCGTGTTATCGCTTATCCGACGTAGGCTCTCCTCACGTTACCTCAGGTAAACGGAATTCTACGATACATCACGATATACGAAGAGCGGCTTTTTTTCACCGTCATCATGGGACAACTAATTATCGGTGCTGCGCAGCTATTGTAGGCGTCATGAGCGTGAAAAGATTCTGTTTTGGAGGTTAGTTTACGGATTTCGTAAACAACAAATATCAGCAATTATTTTTAACAAAAAATACAGCTATTTGTCACACTGAATGAAAACGTTTTTGTCAAGTAATTTGAACGTGAAACTGTCACTTTATTTTGACAGTGAGTCACATTCTGCAGACCGTGTGAAGCATCTCCCTTCCCGTCCAATCCAAGCTCGGTCGGTATAAAAAACTGTAATAAACTGTCCTTACGCGTTCTCGCATGTGCGGTCAAAAGAAAGTTCTCATCGGAAATGCGTATCATCTCGGCTTTCGATACGGCTTTTCTGTTGACTACGTATTAGAATCCACAAGAAAAATTGTGTACACTTTTTATTACCAACGACAATATTACACATGCTCTTAATCTCTCGAACGAAAAATTGTTTTTCGCTTTATTCGTAACATCGCAATCAAAGTTTCACCGGAACGGCTTTCGACTTGGGCCTCGTGCAGTAGCGACAAACACCACGGTTGAAACACAAAAAATACTACTCGATATTTTTAACTTCCCTTTTGTTTGATGTATACATGGATGTTTTGCTCCTTTCCTCACGTATAAGAATGGTAACAATGAACTTGACGGCTTAAAAATTAATGTGATAAAGCAATTAGGCGAGTTAAAACAAAAAAGCCAATGATTTTTCATAATTGTAGAACGATAAATTGTCATTCTCACAGAAGGCGACACTGCGTGTTATGCTTCGGTTTTCCATACGTTTTACTCGTCGAAGAAATGAAGAAAAACACGCGGGTCTCGGTGGAATATACAAAAGCGAATGCGATAACGGACGTGTACAATATGTGCAGCGAAACAACGTAAGTGTCGGCGGCAATATAATTCACACAATGAACTCGTGAATAGCCAGCCACGCGCGTCATATATACCAATAGAGTTGAAATTCCATTCCTTTTACTGCTTATTGATACCGTACTATGAATATAAGCCGTACAACGATAACCGCGATAGCATTGATTTCTCAATTGTGCAGTTGTCATGGCTACTTTTGAGGTTATCCTTGCATCGGCGAATCATTGAAATAATTTTCGCCAAAATCAATTTGATCGAACTTGTCGAAAAACGATTTTTTTTTATTTCGAAGTACGCCAAAATAAACGAGAAAAAAAATCTAACATCGACCTAATGCCTCATACAAATGTAAGACGAGTATTTTAGAGACAGGAGCGCGGCATCAACGGTGTAGGCCGCGTAAGCGAGTGAGATGCACAAAAAAATGTCCATACGATATATTTAAATGTGAATTTGTTTCGTTTACTGTTATTGCTTTGCTTTGGCCGAAGAAAATAGAAAGCGACGAAGCGTTGATAAATGAACTCTACAGAATCGAAGAATTACGCTATTCGTGTCCGATGAGAGTTGGTTAAGCGTTGGCCTCTATCGATTCCATTGCAGTTACAACAGCGCTCGTTGAAATCTTCTCCCGACGAATCGCACGAGACCGTCCGATGTGAAGATAAAATGAGCACAAAAAAAAATCGCAAGTAAAACTAACAAGTCTATTTGGCTTGTTTTAGGTGTTCAAACAAATACGATCGTGTCGATCCCAGAGACGAAGCGATAGCCCAGTGTATCGATTATGTTACCGGGGATCGCAAGCCAAATTGAGCTGCATGAAAGAAAAGAAAACAACGTACGTACACACTACATACATAAATTTATTAACCTATACTTCTTGTAATAACTATCGCTAAAATAAACAAACACAAAACGTTCATATTCGAACATACATCTTGAAATGAATTTGAGTCATACGATTTCTCATAAGTGGGGCAGTTTGTAAATTATAAACGAAGAGTCGAAGAAAAATCGCACGATGTATTAGGAAAGCTAACAAAGCTTATATTAGACAAGCATTGAGATTCATTGACGTGTTCTTTTGTCATGTAAAATATTCACTGAGCTAGACAAACGATACGAAATGTTGCAGTTGGCACGATAATTGCGACACGTTGCTGCACATGTTGCAAATATTACGACAGTATTGCTACTTTTTCATGGCAGTTGTCTATCTGGGCAATGCAAACAAGAGAAAAGTAGAGGTAGTCCATTAAGAAAAGAAGAAGTAAATAAACGGACGACAATTTTTTTCTACTGTTGCAGCCTTGTTGCCTTGTATATTTTCTTCAAATCATATTAGGTATTACAGAGTTCCTTTATAGCTCCAAGGATAAAATCAAAATGAATTTACAAAAAAAAGGAAAATGAATTTAAAAAAAAATCAAAATGAACGACGTTTGAATTGCCAAACAGGCACTGATATTGTCAAAAAAAATATATGCATGTCATGAAATGCAGCAGTTGACACAATAATTGCGAGACGTTGCTGCACATTTTGCAAATATTGCGACGATATTAGTACTTTTCATAGCAGTGATCTATGCGGGCAGTGTGAACGAGAGAAATGTAGAGCGACTCCATTAAGAAAATATGGGGTAAACAAATGAACGACCATTTTTTAAAAATTATTACAACTACATTATCTTGCATAATTTCTTCGAGTCATTTGAAATATTGCAAAGTTCCTTTGTAGTTCCAACGATAAAATCAAAATAAATTTAAAAAGTCTAAGTCATCACGTTTGAATTGCCAAATGCTCACTAATATTTTCAAACACAAAAATATATTCATAAGCTATCGGAATAAAAAATAGAGTGTCCAAACAATTGAACAAATTAAATCTATAAATAATATCAATATCACTAATCTAATGGAATTTTATCATGAAAGAGTATCGATAACTTCTTACCATGATGTTTCGACGCCCGAAGTCCAAGTCCATTGATTCTTTTGGTCAATTCGGCGCTGGCTCTCTCGACGACGCCCTGGGCCGATATCGAAGACATAATATAACTCTCGAGCTGGTTGCTGCTCTTCGGGGCCACGGAAGGGTTTTCGTGGCTCACGCGCACGGGGGGGGATGAACGCGGCGGAACGAGGCCGCGATTAAGTCTCGTGACCTGTTCAACCCTTTCGGCCACTGGGGTTCTGCTGCATCACCGCAGCAATCCCGAAATCACCCCCTTTCCCCAACGGCACCATTAAATGTACCGCCTCAAAATTATTTGTATATATGTATATACATATATACACACACACACACACACACACACATATATATACCTATATACATATATATTTTTTTGTTTGGATGATTTTTTTTTTTTATTTTCAATAAAATAACGAAAGTCCACAATACATTATCGTAGTCAGGGTCTCGAATTCGACATCACGAAATTCTTCATTTTTACAATTTTTTTCACCCACACAATTTTTTTATTCTTTTTTATCATTCGATCCCAGATTTTATTTTGAATGTTGACTCTATCGAACGTGCGCGAGGCTCTCACTCAATTGCCATCAATTGGGTTAATAAAAAGGCAACGAAAGTTTTATTTCGATCGTGTGTAATTGAGTCGCGACGTTTATCTCCGTGAAAATGTTGTCTTCACGATGCATCACCTTCAATAATCGACATACGAATTATGACATTTTTCTTTTATCATTTTCGTCAACGCTAATGTTTTGTTGCCCGCAGTTTCCTTCTCGTGTTTTACGATTGCCTCAAATAACGTCATAAAATTTAAGTCGTTTCTTCCCAGGATGCATTAAAAAAAAAACACTCACACGCAGCGAGAGAGTCCACCAGGGGAATCAATACTGGACTGAGCGTTCCGTCCGCACGGGGGTGGCTCGTGGAAGTCCGTCAGCACTGCCACTGCTTTCCCTCGATGACTTTCCGTCATTCCATTATTTCGCATTACCTCCGCTCAATCGAACGATCCTTCTCACGATATGTCGTCAGTTTTCTTTACAAAAAATAAAAATATCTGTTTGCCGATATCTTCTTTATCTCACTCAGCTTCTACCATCTCTCAAACAATATCCTAGTCACCGTGAAGGACCGTTAAGCACTGAAAATCTTAGAGGGTCGAAATCTCGAAGGTAAAACGATTCGCTTTCGCGTGGGAAAAGCTCGCGAGCGTTCGTAGCGGTAAAAATCTTAACTTTGCTATCTTTCAACCCCCTTCGTTACATCCACTCGCTTCGTAACACTTTTTTTCCTTCTTTATTCGAATATTTGTTCGTGATTCTAAGAAAAATTGCAACCTCGATATTTTCGATATAGATTTTCTATTACTATTATTTTCATTGATTTTTTTATTTCGTGGGTATTTTGTTTACATCTGTCGAAAGCCGCACGCGCACGGGGGTGGTTTAAGCGCGACTGAATCGATATTGCACTTCGTCTACGCGTTGAAGACTTTGCCCACTGTTTCTCCCCCACGCCGACACTCAAAGTTGCCAGCTGAAAGCGACGACGTGGGGGAAACGCGGACGGATTGGTAAATACATGGATAGTAGAACTTAAATACATGAATAGTAAACCGGTACATCATGCTAAATTCTTAATTACGTGTATATTTTTATGTAAACATTGCTGAAGTTTCTAGGAAGACTGGTGCGAAGGATGTCGGTGTACGAGGCGTGATTTTAATGTTCGCAGGACGATTTAGCCGCCTGCAATGTAAAAAATATATACCGTGCGGTCCACGTGAAACTAGTCGGCCGAGGGGCGCATGCTCGTGAAGTGAAGGTTCTCATCGGTGTCACTTGTCGGTTAAGGCAAGTAGCCCATGAAACAGGACTGTTAATAGTTGCGTGAGGCGTCTGAGGGATCCCTTATCAGCAGATACCTGCCACACTCGTGTGCAACCAATAACCGTATTTCTTGTATCACAAATCTACCAGCGCAATAATTTTTAATAATATTTTCGACAATGACATGGAATGGGAAGATTGAATACAATGAAGTTGGATCGGAATATTAATACAAATAAGTTGTTATGCAACTCGATAACGCATATCGATGAAAGCCGATAAAAATATCGATGACTTTATTAAATGAACATGATGCGAGAAATGGAGGAAGCATACTTCCTGTAAATTTACACGACAATTTTTATTTATTTATTAAAGATAACCAACTGACAATGGTAATTCAATTATACTTCTTAGGTCAACGATTAATTTTCTGTATTCTTGCAGAATTTAGAGGAAGAATTGCCCCGTGGTACTTCTACGTAGTTGCGACTTTTACGCCAGTAAGCCTACAAACATGGATATTATACAATTCAATTCAAGATATCGATAAAAGATTTGCCTGTATGAACAGTGCCACAAAATTTGCTCACCTCAAGATAATGCAAAAAAAGTAACAAAAACAAAATCAGTTAAATTTTGATCCGTTGATTCGTGCTCATTTAAACAAATAAACGATAGTTGTTTTTAAAACACATTCGTTTTTTAGGTAGAGATCTCTCTCATTTAATTGCATCGTTTTGCAAGGTCTCTTGGTATTTGCGGCAACTCCCACTTAGATTACAAGGAAACTCTTGACCCTTCATCAAAGGATAAAGATGGCCATTCTTACCCATAAAAATATACGGAATCGAATAATGCTAGTGCAAAAAAATAATCGGGGTTCAAAATAGCTATTGTTTATTCGTTTCAAAAAAGCACGGAACAGAAATACCATTTCACCTTTGACGTAGGGTCAAGACTTTTCAAGTAATTTGTGTGGGAGTTGCAGAATCACCCTTTCGACGCATGCATTGAACAAAGGGTTACTCTTGTTCCGCTCAAAATGATGCAATTAAAGCACAGAGGTACGACTCAACCCAAAAAAATAATCTACGTTCGAAATTACCATTGTTTATAAAACTTATAACACCCCACTTTTTGCGTCGGGGGTTAGAAATTAAACTAACGTTAGAAAAATATTTTTATTTACAATCCTATTTATCAATTTCACTACCATTTGATGTAATCCCGTTGGAGCGACCAATTTACTGTGATCCCATCAGGGAGAATAATTTCTTTAGCCTACATCTATTTTTCTCAGAATCCCTTATACGATAGTCATTTTTGCCGTTGATCAACATTTTGTATACTCTCTTGAATATTAAAATAATCCAGGCATTTCTACTAAATTATATTCAGATTACTATAATCATTGGCTAGCAGTAGCTGAGTCAGATTTACACTAGTTGGCCTGATGTTGAGGTGGTCGTATGTCCTCAAACTCTCTGTAGCGTCGCATGGTCCCACCATCTCTCTCTCCCTCTCTCTCTCTCTCTCGCTCTCGCTCTCTTTCTCTCTCTCCGCCGCCCTTTGCGTTGCGACCCGATCGCCGCCGGATTGAGACGCACTGCTCAGTGAGGGCCGCAGCCAATAATATGTCTGATTCCCCTTCTCTATGCTTATTCGACCGTCCCGTTTCACCTGGTCCTCACGATATGAACAAAATGAAGAATGTAATATAAAATTTCTTATTTTGGAAAAGAAAATCTAGTTTATTTTTTCTAAAATTTTCACGTAAAAAAAATTGAATAACTTAGCACTTGGCTTGCTACTGTGGAGCTTTCACGTGAGAAGATAGTATAGTGAGTGCTTAACTGCGCGGTGTATGCCAGCATTTATCCATGTATCTTCTAGTGGTCATGTGCGCAACATAATATTTCTAGAGCAACCAGCTGCGAGAGTTCTGCATCATTGAGCCTGAATTCCCTCGTGTCAGCGATGTCGTCCTAAATGTCCGAGGTCGTAACTCACCGATGAATTATTGCAGACAAGTTCCGCGGATTATCTGTCACTTCTCGTGAATCGCCAACTATTTCATATATTCCTTTTAAACTAAGCATCCATAGAATATAAACTTCCGAAGCTCATAATTTAAAAAGTACAAGACAGAAAGTTAACGTTATCTTACGTTACAGGAATTGGAGTTGAATAATCCTCGTTACTTTTATTCGCAACGTTTATACATCAGAGCGCTCAATTTCACTGTCAGCGCAATTTCTCTCTCCCTCTGTTTCATTCTTTATATTTTTTTTGCAAACTTTCTTTGATGCTATTGTAAACAAAAAAAACAATAAACTTAACGACTCAGACGATCTTGAGGCCGGCGATGGAATTTTCCAGCGTCTTGAATAATAAAAAGTATTGTGTACATTTTTTTTTGTAAAATATCAATGATGTGCAATATAAGAAAGAAACAGATCGTTTTTATTATTTACCTTGGTATCCCAGAGGACTAGCTGACCGTCCAAGCCGCTGGTACTAAACTCGTTCGTGGACATATTTCTGACGCAGGTTATCGCATTCTGATGTATACTGTCGAGGAAACTGTCGTTTATTTCGGTTCGTGCTTGACGATCAAGCGATTGAAATTTTCGCATCGCCGATATACCGGCCGCTTCACGTTTCTGCGAATTATCCAACTTCGATACGAAGTACAATTGACCATTTTTATCGATCGAGTAGAGCATAGGCATGCAACTGTGACCCTGAAAGAATTTTTTTGAATACAATTGAATCAACGGTAAAAAATACGTTCGATTAAAAACGATGTATTTACCGCAGCGATTATCGAATTGGGCCCAACCCATACGCAACTTAAAAATGGTAAATGCTCTGTGTAAAGTCTGACTACAGCATTTCCTTTGGTTGCATCTGCAACGCATATCGACGAATTGTGCGCCACCCAACATATCTTGTTGCCGCAGGGACTAAACGAAACTGCATGAACCCAGCCACCTGTGAAAAAAGCAAAAATCGAATTAATGAGTAATCCGAGCAAGCGTATTAAAGTAATTTAATTAATTTATTTACTTACATATAATTTACTTAAGTTATTTGCGATAAAGACAACAGTGATAAAAAAAAATCATGCGCACTTACAAATCCGTGTAAATCACAAAATGACAATAACCGCAAACTAGTAATCTACAGTTTCCTAATATAATTTCTAGTCAGAATTGGCAGATCATAAAATCCTATGAGCTGAGAGGAATACCAGGAAATATTTCACATGGGGTGGTCAGATGACATTATTCATAGCTCAACATGACTGAATTGCTTGTGCTTCAAATACTTTAGAGAAAACATGCACAAAGTATATGACTGAGTATATAATAGCATTGTACCATATGGCATTGTTATAAATAAAGGCACAACATTAATTCGTCGAGTCTACGTTAATTACTCTTTCAGGCAAGCAAGACCGTACACTTACCGCCATTTGAGGAATTTGGAAATTCAGCGAGTAATGTACCCAATGTCGACGTAGCACCCCATGGGCCAGGCCCAGGCGCATCCTCCACGTCTTTGACATAAGCGCCGAACACTCGAACCTTCCAGTCTGTCGAGCCAGCTACCAGAACTTTGTTGTCCGGATGCCAATCAATCGCTGTCACTGTTGATCTCAGTGGACGCTTAATGTGTTTCGAGAGCCACCAATTGTTCTCAGAAACAAAGTAACTGACTGATATCAATTTGTCGCCGGAACCAACAGCAAATTTGTTTTCTGCAAGAAAGTTTACAGATTTACAGAAAAAGTGAAAACTCGGGACACAGCATCGTAAATTATTCCGGACAGAGAGATAGTGTAACAAATTTTTAGATCTTACCTTGTGGTGCCCATTTGACGCATACGGCAGCACGATTAGTCCTCAGTACTACCCAAGCAGGCATCCACTTTCCATCTTCTCCGAGACTCCATACGTACGCTGTTTTATCAGCCGCACACGTGACAATACGATTGGTCTTAGGTGCCCAGTCCAGGCACATAACAGACATGTCATGTGCCTGCAATATATCCGCAGGATTCCATTGCGAACCTGACCGTTTATATACATGAACTACACTGCTTTTCGGACAAACTGCGACTTCTAAAAAAATCGAAAAATAAACAAAATAGTTTCAATTAAATCACTTTAGCAGCAAATTTTGACAGATGAAAAAGGTAAACTTTTCAAATCCAAACAGACAAACCGGTTCTGTCCTTGTTCCAAGCGTGACAGGTGATGGTTTGGAGACCAAAATTGTACGATTCCGTCATTTCTATCGAGCAATTTTCTTTTTCGTGCGCACTTCAGTTTCGAATAATTTCAACTCTCTGTACTTGGAGTGAATCACACTAGGAGGAAGTTGTGTTGGGTGCGGCCGAGATACCAGTAAGACGAAATATATATGTACTATATGTGCATGAGTGTCCTCTGTCCAAGCCTCAGTTCCGGCAAATTCGTGGACCGCCCGTAGTCTACACGAATTTCCAAGTTGTCGGCAAGACCTTTCTGTCTATTTCTTATTATCAAATTTCGTCCATTGACTTCTCATTCGTCGGCAGGGGGGTTGGCTCTATTTCTTTTCATTCCGAAACCATTGAACAAGAGCGATCGCAACCAACCAAGATTGTACACTCTAGAAGTTCCACACCCTCCGCGGGTGCACCAGCTGACGCTTGGTCCAGTTATATCTCATTCGAGATGTTCGAGATATATTGAAAAAGATGGCAAGCAAGCGGTGTAAAATCACTGGCGAAAATCCAACGCTATCTCCCGAACTAGGGGACAAACGTGCGGCGCATCGTCGATTGTGGCACCTTTGATGCAGCCATAAAAGCTCACCTTAAGGCGCACTAAGTTTTGCACATTATTGGCCAAACAAATGACTACTAAACATTTAAATTGTTTTGTTCTTGGCCAACAAACGATTTCGCATCATTTGAGCCCTATTTAAAGCGATTAAAAAAAAACAAAAAAAATGATGACTAACTTGGGGCCTAACCTTATGGAGCTAACAATTTGGCATCGAATGAGCCCCGCATACATTGATTTTGGTGCGACATAAAAAACTGCGGTTATTTTACCAGTTAATCCAACTGAAACAGGTGGTATAAGGTTTTTCGTACTTTTTTAGGAAACGGTTCACTATCAAATAATTTCAATAGTCAATTCGTAACTATCAAACGATTCCGCGATGATTGAACCTATTTAAAAAAAAATTTGAAAAAAAAAATGTCAGTCATCTTTACAAAAAATGTCGATTCCAATTTTGTAAAAAAACGATTGACTATTAAACATTTATTAGGCTATAGAACAATGTCAAGCGATTAGCAAATGATTAAAAATATATATATATATAACATTGGCCGGCTAACTCCACATCAGTGCTAAGTTCGACTCCTCTGCAACGGAACAATTGTTACCGGGAATCCACCGCGAGTGAAACCGGACTGAAATGGGAACGAATAGGATCAAAGTGCTAGTAAATTTGAAACTTTCTAGTCAGCAGCCAATCCTATAAGCGGATTTTCAGTCTACTAGAATTTTTCACTAGTTCAGAGTAAATCTCTGCCCGATCTGACTCACGGTGGAAACTCGGTATGTGAAACTGGAACTTGGCCTCCGATCTAAAGCCATACGGAAGGAAGACGAAGAAGGAGCCCAGTCGCACAGTCGTTGTTCGGACTACCACACGGAGTAGCAAAAAAAAAAGACATCACAACAGCACTGTTAGTTCCGCTTGCTTAATAAATTCCCTCAATTCAGAGAAAAGTATTGCGATTTAGAATAAAAATTTCATGCGAAATGCAGAGTGTCTTCTGACGCGGGGCCGTAACGACAGCTTCATTATTTTGTACCGAGGAAAAACGACAGAATAACAATAATAGCGCAAAGACGACACAAAGACTCGTCGGAATGTCTTCCGCGATAAAAGTTGGTTATGTTTTCCAAAATGGACTAACAGTTTAACGACAATGGCGGCAATGTCCCCGTCAAAGGTGAGTCTTCGATCATATTTTTCTCTTTTTTCTCTTTATTTTTTCTTTTTTATTTAACCACCCCAAGCTATACATTTCTACATTATTTCCTTCACTTGTACGAATGTTGTGTCTCTTGTGTTCTTGAAAATTTTACAAACGTATGAATTTAAACAATTTTTGTTAATTTTTTTGTGTCTTTGATATTCGATGTAACATTTTTTTTTAACCAGTCTACATTTAAAATTAGAGTGCATTTTGACAAGCTCTTGTAGAAACTAATTGAAAATGTTTAAGCCATCCTCTTTAAACCTTGTCAAATTACTCTCTCCCACTCTCCTTCGCCCTTTTCATAACTTAACAGTTCTACAAAGTTTACAATGTCTACAAGCAGGGCAGCTTTGGCAAGTAGGACATTAAAATTGCTAAAGTCATTGAACAAAAATTTTGTACCTTTTTGTTTTAAAAATGTGTCCCTTTTAGAATTTTCAAGAATATCATAATATATCGACTACTAGATTATCCAAGACGTTCGCAAGAACTGTGAATGCATTGCCTCATCTGTTTCCAGAGATTTCATTTTATTTATTCTAATCGTCATCCGTATATGTAACCATTTTTGCTTCTGCGACGTTTGCACGCTCAAGTTTTCATTAGTCTTTTCTATATTTTTTTCAGCGTCGCTTACAGAAGGAGCTTATGGCTCTGGTGCGAGAACCACCTCCAGGTGTCCAGGTGGATGGTGAATTAGCTGGCCAGAATTTGACGCAGTGGATCGTTCACATGGAGGGCGCCAAAGGCACTCTCTATGAAGGCGAGAGATTTCAACTACAATTCAAATTCAGTTCGAAATATCCGTTTGATCCGCCTGAAGTCACTTTCATAGGTGTAAACATTCCCGTTCACCCCCACGTTTACAGTAATGGTCATATATGCCTGTCGATCCTTACGGACGATTGGTCGCCGGCGCTCACCGTCGAGAGCATCTCTCTCAGCATAGTTTCCATGCTAAGCAGCTGCAAAGAAAAGGTTTGTGTTAATATTTTTTCCAACAAAGTTTCCAGTACAATGAGGATTTCTACAATTGATTAAGTATTGTTATTAACGTTAAAAAAAGTAAACAAGTAATTCATTTTTTTTTTTCAGAGAAGGCCCCCTGACGACTCGTTCTATGTCAAGACCTGTAACAAAAATCCAAAGAAGACAACATGGTGGTACCACGGTAAGTAACGCGATAAGAATTGGCAGTGAAATTTCTCCCTTTGGTCTCCCTTCGTAATATCCGTCTCTGAATAATGTTGTTTTATTTGACCGCAGATGATAGCGTTTAATTGCATTGACGGATAAGTTGGACCCACAATGCTCGATGGAAATGCCGCTGTGACTGACGGAAGGTTAGAAAAAAATTAACAAAACAAGGAACGGTTAGCAAACGTAATCGAGATCTAGAGTCGGAAGAGAAAAAAAAAGACTAACTGATCAGGAGGAAAAAAAAAATCTGATTCAAATAAAAGAAAATGATCAGTTCAAATTAAGTAAACAGAGAAATGCGAAACGAGTTATAAATTTTAATAAATCCGCCACAGAGTTTTACTAGCAACTAATGAAGCTACAAAAAATTATCTAACGCGAATCCAGACGAAAAGGAGAACGTTTTATGAAAAAATAAAACAAAAAAGAACTGCGTAACACTTATGGAATAGAAAGCTATAATGAAAGCGGACTTGGAACGACGAAAAAGCGGAAAAAAACTTAACCACAATGGAATAAACAATATATATCTTAAAGAGAAGAATTTGGGGATTTATCAATTAGCGTATAGTAGAACCAGTGTTGACAAACGTTCCAAGAGATTTTTTTGTTTCGCACGAAAATTATATATCTCGACCGACTTGCTCGGCTGATACCGGTATCGCACGTAGAGCACAATGCCGATTATAAAAGATTATGAAAGGGAAGAAAAAGGGAAAGAAAAACAAGTGTTCTGAACGATTTATACCGATGATTTCGATCAGTGATTATATGTTCGTGATATGGTGGAGTTAATAAAGTCGTGAAACTATTTTAACCAATAAAGCTACAATTTTATTGTCCCAGAACCGAACAGTTCGAAAAACTGATTACGAGCAGTGGCGATAGAGGAAGAATTTAAATAAAGAAACTAAAGACGAAAACTAGTTATTAGGAGATCTAAATAGGTTACGGATATCGGTCTGAACGGTATAAGGAAGTTACAATCCACCTAAAACGTTAACTTTTGGATGTAGGATAGCTTACAGTTACCATCCGAATATACATGTGTAACCCGAGCAGCACAGGTAGCATTAAGTTATCGTAAAGGTATCAAAACAATGACATACGAAAGTTGTGAACAACTTTATTTTGTGTAAAAAGATACGCATAATTTTTGTGGCTCAATGAGTACATCTACATTTGTTGATACCTGTTAATTACCTTCGCCTTTTTCGATGTGATAAAAAAATATGTGGAAAGATCGAACCGTAGTCTTTTCATTTCTAGGTTCTAAATTAATTTGTCACAACAAATTAATTTGTCATAACAAATTATATGACATAATAATTACATGCTTATATAATTTCGCGGAAAGAAAAAAAAACCTATCACATGGTATCGAACGTACAAAAAATAAATCGGGAGACTACCACCACCGCCACCACCAACACACTTTACACATAGCGCGTAACAAACTTTGTTGTATTCACGGAGTGGGTCTACTTGTTTAAGTTAAGCTGTTTGCTATAATTTTCTCATTTCAATCGGTACGTGCGGTTTCATTAGTCATGCAACTGGCTTCTTAACGTTGTGCGATAAAAAAAAATACGAAAAAAATCGCGAATGAAACCTACGATTTAGCAACAAGAAATTCGTGCTGAAAATAGGAGAATAAAGTTGCTCCCACACCGTGCGAAATCCTGCCTAGTAGAAGGAGCCTATCGATGTGACGACAACAGAGACTCCCTGCGGCCGTAAGCATCGCATAAAATTTTGCTTCAAGCGGGCCGTAAGCAGTACGTTTCTATGGAGATCTGCATTCGTAGTACTGCTACCAAAAAATATGGATCTGCTGCTAAAGATATGGAAGCAAAGCTATTATATTCCATATTCATTGCCGCTACCTGAGCCGAGACCATCGAGTCCTTCTAGCGCTGTTAATAGGACTTGGTGATCTCAGCCCTAGGACAGTCACGTAGACCGCATGCGCATGTCTTCTTTCGCGTTCGCGCGCAACCCGGTAAATAAATTAAAAATGGCGGGAGCTTCACAATTGAGTGCATTTTACTACGGTATATCAAAAGGACGCACAAAAATAATCTTCCAAATTGCGTAATAATCCGGCATAATTGAATTAACAGTGAGAGAAAAAAATGACTATAAATATCGGAGCAAATGTTCGAATAAACAGACTGGGTCTAGTAATTACAGTCGTTCTCCTCATTCTTCTGTATCTGTATTCAATCCGTGAATCGTCGTATTACTCGCAACTTATGAACAAAGATGAGGTTTCGCTGCGTAATCTCTTGGCCGGTGCTGTCAGAGCCGCGGAACTTGGAGGTCTTGAAGTTGTCGCGGTTCACAACAATCCAAAGTATACAATCGAGAGCAAGGGCAAAACAAAGGAAGGTACATTAAGAAAAATATTTGCAAAAACTTTTAGGTTATGTTCCAATAAAAATGCCTGTAGGTTCAAACGCTTATAATAATTGTTAACATTTTGAAGGTTTAAACGATCCGGTGACAGCAGCGGATTATCAGTCCCACTGCGCTATGTATCACTTTTTGTCCGTCACCTTTCCCGGCGTCTCAGTGATCTCTGAGGAACACTCACAGAGCTGTGAGCCTACGGGAATGCCTGATCTGGAGACTATGGTCAATAGTTTCGAGAACTATGATACTGGATACGATGTCCTGGTACCGGGCTCGGATGTTACCATATGGATTGATCCTTTGGATGCTACAAAAGAGTTTACAGGTACATAATTACTTGACAAATACATTTGTCCTTTTATTTATTTGAAGGTCTTGCTAATTATTAGGAGCTTATTTTCTGTTTAGAAAATCTCCTGGAGTACGTTACGACAATGGTCTGCATAGCTGTAAAGGGAATTCCTATTATCGGAGTAATTCACAAGCCTTTCAATGGCAAACTGAACTATTGGGCCTGGGCAGATCACGGAACATCAAAAAATCTCCAGAATATTCCTGCGGTGTGCAAAATACTTCATTTTTTAATATACTTTTTTGTATTCACGGAGAAACAATCTTGTAAATTTGTTAGATGCAAAATTTTAATAGATATATTTTTATCTATTTTTTATAGTCTAAAGAACCGAAGATCCCGATTCTAATAGTTTCGCGCTCCCATGCGGGTCGAGTGCACAACGCGTCCAAAGTTGCTTTTGGCGACAATGTTAAAATCATTTCTGCAGCTGGTGCAGGTAAAGTATATCGCCTTTTATTCTTCCATTTTTTTAAATTAACAAACACTTTTGCTCCAGGTTACAAATGTTTGGAGGTAGCAGCTGGAAACGCCACTGCGTATATTCACATGACGAATATAAAGAAATGGGACGTTTGTGCTGGCGCAGCCATTATAAAGTTAGTTTGCATCGATCACTTTATCCAATTTTCGAGAATTTTTTTCTTATTTACGATTTTTTGCAGCGCCCTGGGAGGGACTGTAACTTCACTATCGGGCGAGCCGATGATTGACTTTGGTTCCGGTGATTCGACCGTCCTCCAGCACGGATTATTAGCCACGATGGAGGATCACAAATGGTACCTCGACAAATTTTATAATCTCTAGAAAGAATCACCAAGGAATGTAACGAGAAAAAAGAAATTTGGAGCGATGGACACGAGTCTCAAATTTTTTACAAATCATTTTTCAATGATTTCTTCTTTTCGAGAATGTTATAAGATAATAAATGTGTATATACAGGTGGACGATGTCCGCAAATCGTTTGAGAAAACTAGTCAGATATTCCATGATAGATGACCAATTGTAATTCAACGACTCACAGAACGTCCTCTTTGTCATTTGGGTGCCGACTAATGCAGATTCTTTTTAAACGGGATCTAGTATTTTTTTTACCTATTATAAATAGTAGAGATAATAATAACAGAATAGTTGGATAGGAATAATTTGTTACTACTAAGGTGCGATACAAAGATTAAGAGAAAAAAATAAAATGAATTGATTTGACTACCCTTTTTTTTCTTCGTTACCATCTAATCGTTAATGTGTCGGTAAGACTCGATACTAATTGCGTATTATGTTTACAAGTTTTCGTTCTCGAGATGAACATTTAGAAAATTTAACATTTAAAACATTTAAGATCGTCTAAAATAATTTTATTTTGACTGCATTTTTATGTGACAATTATTATTCCTTACATCTGTATTTTCGAATTTCGCGCCAAATAGTAATTGTCCCAAAGCGAGCGAAACACATCTTTCTTTTACTTCGCGTTCATAAAAATACGATGCATAACACCAGATGAGAAATCGTAGATATCTTTACTCGCGAAATAGTAACTTTTGGTTGTTATTAGAACCCTATTAGAATTTCGTTGGTCATAACCTCGTTGTGATGTGTTTAACGGTTTTTCATTTTTTTAATTATCGTTATATGTAATTGTGTATACAGACACCGATATGTTGCATTGCTTTCTCGATCATGTTGCAATTATTTTTGCCGATTTAACCTGGTTCAATGTCTTCGCTACTCTTGTTTCCTTTATCGCTGTATTTGCTACATGGGCGACGCGAGTTATATGCAGAAGAAAGGTTTGCGTACAACCTGTTCATAAATTTTGTCATCTCGTCGCAACAAGAAAAAAAAGTCCTTTTTATTTTCCTTAGGAAAACAAAGATGAGCCGCAGTACAGAGAACAATTTCCCAATCATGGATTTCAAGCAAGATTCAAGGTGGCGAAGCAGAAATTAATAGAAAAGGATTTGACCCCGCAGCAGCGAGAGAAAGAAAAAGAGTAGGCGCGTTTGTCAGGCATGGAGTTAGCTAAACGGTTTTTAACATCAAAGTATCTTTTAAAAAATTGAGGTTCATACCTTTGCTGCATTTCAGATTGGAATCGGAGACTCTGAATGCTGTTTTTAAATTGTTGCAAGAGCGCACGGATATATTTCCCTCTCCGACAATGGATGATTTAAAGGATCAACTGAGCTTGTACAGAGCTCAGTAAATCACCAGTTCAATAACGTTTGAATATTTTTTATTGATCTACTCTACCTTTCAATGCAATCTACCACAAAACATGGAAATGCATATGTTACGATATTTTATAGCATGAACTCCTCTATCAAAGTCATCCACAGCGTGAAATAAGCCTTTTTAAGATTGCAGTCTTCTTCTCAGCTATAAAACTGTATAACATTTATTAATTGCATTTCATAACCGCACGAATTTAACTATAAGAATACTAAATATAGAAAGAAAACAAAGAATTGTCAAGTTTTTTTTTATCTCCATCAACTAAGTGCTAGGGGAAGACATCTCTCATGTTTATGCCCTCACACAAATACATAAAAAATAAGTTACAAAACAGATGATTCTCAAGTTCAATTGCATTCATCAATGAGATAACTAGAATTGATGATCGCCCAAAACGTAAATACATGTTGGTAACCATCGTTCCTTAAAGCTATATGGATGAAGCTCTGCGTAAGATCGAAATTCAAATTACCCGCTAAATTTTATCATATCATAACCTCGTTAAAAAAACCGTTTGACAGATCGTAACGTACGTTCAGTTACACTTTTGTTCTATTTTCTCAACAATAAAACGTTTTCACGTTGTCCTTAATGCAAAATGCGCGATGCCCGCGGCCCGTTTATTTATTCTTCGTGTATGAAAAAGAATCATATTGCTCGTTAAACTGGACGACCTCGATTAAATCACCAGAGGTTCGAAATTCAATAAACACGGCAACATAATAAACAATACGATACTTTAAGTTTTACATAAAGAAACATTTTAAATCAATAATAATTAATATGATGATTGAAAAGTCAATACCGAGTAATGTGAGATAATAAGATTCTGTTTGGACCATTGTTTTTTTTTTTTTTGGACATGTCGCTGGTCCAACAGAAATGTATCTAGAATGGTTTCATACTGGCAAATGATTAATAAAAAATTTATTGATATAGTTTAAATTGTCCAAAAGTCGTGTCGATACAGTCAACAAATGAATTTCAAGCGGCGTTATGACAACCGCCGAGCATTTTATTAGTCTCATCACCGTGACAAGCGCTAAGAAATTAGCAACCTTTCTCGTCTTCTCCTTTATCTTCTATCATGGAGTGATGCATCTTATTTATGGTAAAAATAATTGCAATACTCACTTCTATTCGTCAGCGATAAAACTCGCTTGAAGAATTCTTCTTTTCTTATATGTATTCTTGACTTGCAGGTAGTGACTCTTGTAGATCGCTGCTTCAGGAGGGGCGATATAAAGGTGATAAGGAATGGCAGCCTTACGGATGTATGATGCATCATTACACGCAAACGTAATCATCATTATTTATGTATATGTTCAAGTAATTCTATGAATTTTCATGATACCTTACGAATATCAAAGAAAAAAAAAATTAAGAATTCATAGTAATAATACAAACCTAAACATCAGTAAAAAGTTCTTTTCAATTTAGCAAGATTCGCACAATTTTTTATTTTTGTGAGTGAAAAGATAAAGAATCATATTTTAAGACAGAGATCTAAGCAGTAGATTTGTTGCCACAGTAACATGTAGATGGTAATAATAATTTATGTATTTATATTAATCGTCATAATAATAATTATGTTTTTATTTTTTTCAATAGGGACAGTCGAAGATGCCTGAGATACTTAGCTTTTATGGGTCACAAAAATCATTTTGTTTTTGCCGGCGATGCAAGGATTCGCCAACTCTACAAATCCTTTGTTTCTCAATTCGTTGTTGACGGAAAAGCTTCGGATTTTGCGGATCTACCAACACGTTCCGATTTGAATTTTAACGACGCCCAGTTGAGGCTGTCCGTGCAGTTTCTTTGGAGGCCTAGACTAGATGGGACGATAGTTGAAGACTTAAGAAGTTGGATGGTATAACGATTTATTGTTGAAATGATTTTCTAATTGCTTTGAAAACACATTGGACGTAGAGAGTAACGGATTAGTTTATTTTAGAGCGGAAAAGCTCCTAGTATGATCGTAGCAGGATGTGGTGTTGAGGACATACAAGCTAACAATGCGAGTGATTCGCAGCTCTACGCCGAGTACAGTACAGGTTTAGTTCGCCTTGTCCAACCGGCGGACGCATTGGTAAAAAAAGACTGCAAATTTTTGTGGATGATGCAAGATCCTGTCACGAGAGAAACGCTTCCCGCGCATCTCTCGGGAATCGACAATAGGCAGATAAACGTTTGCAACAAGGCAGCGAAAGAGGTGAATCATCATTTACTCAATTTTTTAAAATTAAACTCACGATCGATAAAATTTTGGTTAATTGTCTCAAATTTTTGCAGATTCTGTTACACAGCGGTGCCCAGCTTTGGGAAAGCAGTAGACTGATAGGAAGCGGAGTACTCGAACAGAGTCCCGACGGCTATCTGGCGAGTCCTCTCTCCCTTCGTCATAAAGTTCAGATCCTTCTCAACACTTATTGCAATGATCACATGAATTTCGACGACGGTAGCTGCTGCAGTTATCCAGAAACTGCGACCACGCTCCAACTCGTCACCCTTTCCGCCCTGGCACTCTGGTATAATTTGACGATAGAAAAAATTGAACATGATAAAAAAATTCCTACGAATAATCGTGTTTTATACCAACATTTTATATTCAATTTATAGCATAACGGCAGGAGCGAGTATCGGGTTGTACCGCAAAACGTGTCATCATCGTGCGGAAGTCATTTACTCGCGTATGGCATCGGAGGAAATCGAAGAGAACGAGGAATCGAACGAATCTGCAAAATCGGAGCCATGCCAGACGCACGATTTTCACACGCTGATGACGACCCTGGCACTTTTCTCTGCCATTCTCGCATACTTTTATCTCTGCGATCGTACAAATTTCTTTATGAAGGAGAACAAGTATTACAGCGAATTCAGTTTTTGGCTACCGCTCGGTTATATACTGGCGCTTGGCTTGTTCTTCACCGAGGACTGCGAACGCGGACCCAGGGCACTGAATCGCGAGCAAACCGACGAGTGGAGAGGATTGATGCAAGCTGTAGTACTGATTTATCATGTTACCGGAGCGAGAAACGTCCTGCCGATTTATATGCATCTTAGACTCATAAATTCGGCCTATCTGTTTCTGTCTGGCTACGGACACTTTTGTTACTTCTGGCAGACCGGGGATGTCTCGCTTGTACGATTTGCTAGGGTCGGTAAAATGTTACACATATATGTTTTATTGCATTGTTACTCGTGTTTCAATTGTTATGCGTGCGTCTCAGGTTCTTTTCAGATTGAATTTACTCACAGTGTCACTCTGTCTGTGCATGAACAGACCTTACCAGTTTTACCACTTTGTTCCACTTGTCTCTTTCTGGTTTCTCGTCGTTTACATTCTCGCTTGGCTTCCGCCTCGCGTCTACTCGGGAAGTTTGGCTGAACATGGACCTCGAGCTTTGTTATACCTCGCTCTCAAGCTTTTGGGACTCGTTTCCGTAATCACGATCCTCTACATGTCCGAGGTGTGAAGACAACAAATGAATACCCTTCAAATTAAATTCCTCAAATAATTTGTTTTCTTTCTTTTAAGGTATTTTTTGAGAAAGTCTTCGTTACAAGACCCTGGAAAGCATTGTTCGTGACGACGGATGACGATATCCGGGAGTGGTGGTCGCGATGGCGAGTGGATCGCTACAGCGTCGCTTTCGGCGTTGCATTCGGAGCTGGGCTACTGGCTCTACAGCGAATCGATCATGTTCCGGGCACTGCACTGGCTCCACTGCTCGCTCTTGTGTCTCTTGCGGCGTACACGACCTTCACGATCCTGTGCTTTTCCGTCTCCGAATGCGAGGAAATTCACTCCTATGTCGTTTTCATACCGGTAAATACAAACTTAATTTTAAACTCATCGAAACCCCTCGTCGCTGATCAGTGCTTATTTCACTTGTTCATAAATAAGTTCGTTTTTTAAATTTCACATTATCCTTATACCAGTGACCTTGAAGAAATGTTTCTGTTGAATTTTCGTTTTGTTTCAGATCGTTGGATACATTGTATTGCGTAACGCATCGTTAGCACTGCGTGGGAAACATTCTGTGCTGCTCGCCGGTCTCGGTAGGATCAGTCTCGAGACGCTGGTCGGTCAGGGACACGTTTGGCTCGCCGCGGACTCTCACGGAGTTTTGGTTTTGCTTCCGAGATTCCCTGTCCTGAACCTTCTAATCACGTCGTTTATATTTATTTGCGCGAGTCACGAGGCAAGTTTTCTCATGCGTACTAAATATTCATTTCAATTATCGAAGGTAATTTGTGCAACGTTATGTTTAGATTCACAGGCTAACGCACATCCTGGCACCGTACGCGGTGCCAAACGACTGGAGGCTCGTAGCCCGGAATTTACTGCTCTTCATAACAGTTCTCATACCTATTGGTATTCATGACGGAATGTTTTAGTTTGCCGTTGCTGAAAAGAAAATGCACAACTTGAAGACATATTGAAATCTCGAGCTCACTAAGTCACTAGATAAATATCCTTATTTATTTATTAATATATTGTAGATAGATTTACATTGCTGGAAAGGAATGTAAAGGGACGCGGAGAAAAATGAAAACAATTTTTTGTACAGATTACTTTCTCACTCTCTTGCCTTCCGTTATTCTGTTCATTTATTTTGCGTGTACTTAGATGCGAAGTATTATATTTTATGTACAATTAATCGTATAAACGATTACATTCGTATAAAGAGTACTAATCTTTTCCCAAGTTTTCTTCACGACTTACACTTTTTAAAACAATTTCCGGATCTACTATAAAAATGAGTAAGTTTCGAAAACGTTTTCCTCCCGGGAAAATAATTTCCTGCCAGCAGAAAAAATACCGACGGCTTAATTCTATAAGGACGTATGATGTACTTGAATTTGTCCGTACATGCCTTTCAGACATAAGACCATCGATATTAACCAACATTTTTCATAAATTGTCTCTAAGCTCGAAGAAGGTCCGCATAGCTTCAACATCAATGTCCAGAAAAAAACAACAAAAATTTATTTATAAAGTTTGTATCGTCAATCCAAACTCCGGAGTTTTGGCTTATCGTGTTTTACTTGACTAGTATAAACGTCGTATCCGAGGGATATCGTGTTATCATAGAGAACCCGAAATCTCGTAGGTAATAAATAAAAATTGATAATTTGCGCGGGTGGCCAAACTATCCACTCGGCAATGTAGAGCTTGTGTGCTTTTTCTCTAATTTCTTCATTGAGTTCAGCCCAATTGCTCTTCTCAAGGATTCCAAGAGTAACAAAGAACATTGCTATGCACAGAGGGGAGCAGACAAGCTGGTCAATAACAACTTTTTTCGCTACTATCACTACCGTTCGGCCCGGAAGCTTAGCGTCGAGGTAACGATACCAATGGTGACAGATTATACCGACAGACATTCCGGATATCGCCATGTTTCTCGTTCGACTTGGACTCCATCGATCCAACTCTCCCTGTGAAGTAAAGCAACAGATTATTTACGCTATTTTTAAATTTTATGACTACACTTCGTTACTTTCTTTACAAATCACATCTATGACGAACACAATATTATCTGCATAGCCTTTTCTGTAAGAAAGTTCGTTGGTCGATTTTGGCCTCCTTATATAAGAGGAAGCGATCCGCAAAATTGTAATGAATAGAGAAGCCATGTGCACCTTCGTTAGCACTTATTTTTCAGTAACATAAAAATGTCTACATCTTGTAAAATTGAAACTGCCAAAATTTTCAACACGATTGATTGTAGCCAGTTTTCGAGTAATTTGCTTATGCGAAGCTAATTATAATCTTTTGTTCGTCACTGAGTAACACAAACCTAACTCATTTGACGCTTCGCATCATATTTGTTTCAAAGAATCGTGCCTGACGTAAAAAATATTTTTGCGAAAGATTTTACTAGTTCAAAATTTCAGAAAATTTTAATGGTTACATAAAATCTCGCTCAATGTAATACGAAATATAGTACAGTGTTAGTCCATTCTTACGTCGAATATAAGGTCATTCAGTCAAATTATGCCGTTTTTATAAATTTAAAGACAAACTAAAAATCCGATAAAATCTGACCGCTTCAACAGATTTTGATCAAATTCAATACAAGAAATCTTTAATCAACATATTATGTGTGTGGGTGTGTGTGTGTTTGCGTGCTTTCAGGTTAATAACTAAACATTTATGCAAGTTACAGCAATCACACAAATGTTTCAAAAAATTGAAAATGTAAAAGGTTTGAATCAGTTTCCAATCTTAATAAAAATAGCACTCAATGAAGCGACATGACCACTGTACCAGATTACTAGATTTCAACTTACTATCTCAAAATCTTCACGAGTTATTGCCTCTTTGATAAAAGGCAAAACCATACAAGCGCGAGGAGCCGAGTAAAAATATCGAATCAATTTTCCTCCAACACAAGTCTATAAAGTGAAAGCAAAATGCATTTGATTATAACAGTAAACTCTGTATCTAGTTTTGTATTTTTCAGAATCGTTGAGAAAAGAAATCAATTTAACGTTTTTACTCTGTCTCTCTTGCACTCGTACATATTTTGCCTCTCCGTTATCAAAGTAAATCTGTTACACACACACACGTAAAGCAACTTTGCAGTTTTCATGTTTTAAGATGGAAATCGCTTTGACAGTAATAATGAAGCAAGAATTTACAAATTTTTGCAGGGATTTTCATTATTATTGTTAGATACAATGAGTTGACAATATTGCAGTTGTATAGACTTCAATGAAATACATCTGTAAGAAAAAATTTAAACGAACATTTATTCTCTTATTATTAAATTTAACAGAGAAGTAAGCATGTAACATCACCTTCAACATCTCGTAATGCTGTTCTAGAATGTCTCCAACAGCAGACAACGATATCGATATACCGACGTTGGTGTAAAAAAGATTCTTCGGTGAGAATAGGTGCTCCTTTACATGATTAGCTCTCGTTACGAACAGTCCTATACCTCTCGCGATATTCATTTTCTGTAAATCAAGAAAAGCCTATGAAAAGTCTGCACAGCAACACAGCAAGTCTTGGAGCAAAGGTTGCACCAAAAGATAGCTTCCACGAGATGATTGCATGACCTACAGACCTTGTATATCATATATATATCTATATACGTAGGTGACAAATACTGCGATTATTTTTTTTTAACACCGAAAAACCTCGAAATGTCGATAAATCATGCAATACAAATAATAACGTCTTAAAATGCGTATTTACCAAAGGATCTACGCGTGCCTCAAGATTGTTGATGAAGAAGATTTAACGCCAATTTAACACAGTGAGACTCGTTGGCACTATTACAATAATATTTTATTATCTATAAGACGCCTCACAAAGGTGCCAAGAACTGTTATCCATTGTGTCCAATATTACTAAAAATAAATATTAAAACAAATTTCAATTTTTTAAGGTTACGAAAAGGGAGAAAATAAAGAACGATAGTTGACGCTGCCGCCGCTGGTTAAATTACCGTATTTTATCAGTTTAGAGGTAAACGACGAAACCATGTGAGAAATTATTGCAATGTTAAAATAAACTTTCAAATACAGTAATATAATATTAGAACTGAAGCATTGTGGTTTTAGATATTGCTCTTGTTTAAATCGAAAAATAGGTGCAGGGTTGTTTAATGAAGCCGGTTTTGACTCGAGTTGTACGGGGAGCCATTTTTGTTGAGTGACTCGCCTTTCATCCGGTACACGCGGTTGTCGTCACCTCGTCGACTTCGACGTTGTTTCAATCGCGTACGTAGTGAAACAAATTTCACGCTCAACAAGAGAACGCTTCGTCGATCTTCCAGGACCCTTTTTATGGTGACACAGCGAAATTGTTAAGAGGTTCAACGATGGCGAGATTCGCGCAACGTCCTGAGAACGCTCTTAAACGAGCGAACGGTGAGTGACCTTTACGCTAATAATTTGCAACATGGCCGATTTTGAAGCTTGTGCGGCTGAGCTGTTTTTTCGACAGGAGGCACATTTTTTGCATATGCATACAACCTTAAAAACCCAATATATTATAGTGGGTCTTGAAAAAGTACGATTGAAAAAAAAGGAGTGCTTTTTTGTATCGACAGACTTCACATCTGTCGTGTCTTTTTTTACACACCTCAATTGTCCGAATCAATTGGGCGTTACGCCTCGTTCGCCTTAACGATTTTTTTGGATAATGGAAATTTGAATATGAGAAATAACGTACTTACGTAAATAAAAATTCACCGTATAAACTTTACACTTCAGTTTTGAGGTGAAAGTACCATCTGAGAGCTGCAATGTGCATAACTACAAAACTATTATTTAAGCAAAGAATGATCCATATGTTTAGACACAAATATCTCTGCAAGTCTCGAGGAACCCATAAATATTGTTAAAAAAAATTGATGATCAAATCGAAATACAAACATTGAATATAGAAACTTGATAAAGCAATTTGTAGCTTGGATAACAGAGCGTTTTGACAATTCAGATTGTCCTATATGCACCATAAGAAATACAACAACTTTTATGTAACTTTAGTTTCAATTATATATGGAAAAGCCACTCAGACAATTACCAATGTCGTACAAGGAATTGAAAGCAAAAGGCAAAAATAATAATTAATTTCGTTACTGTAAATTTGATTTACAGAGTTTATCGAAGTTGGCAAACCAGCCAGAGCATTGGACACCTTGCAAGAGATCTTTAGGAACAAGAAATGGACGTACAGTTGGTCGGAGTCGGTTTTGGAACCGATAATGTTCAAATACCTCGATCTGTGTGTCGAGCTGAAAAAATCGCACATCGCAAAGGAAGGTCTGTTCCAGTACAGAAACATGTTTCAGTCGGTAAACGTGGGAAGTTTAGAGAACGTTATTCGCGGCTATCTGCGGATGGCGGAGGAAAAGACGGACGCGGCGCGCAAACAGAGTCAGCAAGCAGTTATCGACATAGACGATCTGGACAATCTCGCGACGCCGGAGAGCATTTTGCTGTCGGCAGTTAGTGGCGAGGACGCGCAGGATCGAAGCGACCGAACGATTCTGACGCCGTGGGTTAAATTCCTCTGGGAGTCGTACTGCCAGTGTCTCGAGCTTTTGCGTACGAATGCGCACGTGGAGACTCTCTATCACGACATAGCCCGCATGGCCTTCCAGTTCTGCTTGGAGTACAATCGTAAAACCGAATTTCGTAAACTCTGCGAAAAACTGCGAAAGCATCTCGAAGAGATCTGCAAGCTTCCCCAATTGGTCTCTAACGTGTCAATGAACAAAGCCGAGACTCAGCAGCTGAATCTCGAAACGCGTTTGAATCAACTTGACTCTGCAATTCAGATGGAGTTGTGGCAGGAGGCTTACAAAGCAACCGAGGATATTCACGGTCTGATGAATCTCTCGAAGAAGCTCCCCGTGCCGAAGACCATGGCCAATTACTATCAAAAACTCGCTATGGTATTCTGGAAAGCTGGCAACTATCTCTTCCACGCTGCGGCGCTCTTCAAGCTTCTCCAATTGTCTCGAGAGATGAAGAAGAACATGTCGCCGGAGGAACAGCAGAGAATGGCGAACAGAGTTCTTCTGGCTACTCTGTCGATACCTTTACCGTCGGCTCACCCCGAGTTCGATCGTTTTATCGAAACCGACAAGTCCCCTCTGGAAAAGGCCCAGAAGCTCGCGGTCCTCCTCGGTCTCGGACAGCCTCCAACTAGAGTATCTCTGCTACGCGACATCGTTCGCATGAACGTCGTAAACTTGGCGTCTCCGCAGGTCCAAAAACTGTACTCCTGGCTGGAGGTTGAATTTCATCCGCTGCAGCTATGCATTCGCGTCAACAGCGTCATAACGACCCTCCAAGTCGACGAGACTTCTCCGCTCGCTCAATATGTTTCGGCACTGCAAGATGTCACGCTCGTCCGTCTCGTTCACCAGATCTCTCAGGTTTATCAGACAATCCAATTCGTTCGGTTGCTCGAGCTCGCAAAGTTCACGACGGACTTCCATCTCGAACGTTTGCTCGTCGATTGCGTCCGATACAACGACATGCAGATAAGAATCGATCACGGCAAGCGGTGCGTGCACTTCGGTGTCGATCTGAGCGAGGCCCAGCGCGAAGATCATCCGGACGGTCCAGTTCTTCAGGCGATGCCCTCCGAGCAGATCCGTTGTCAGTTGGTCAACATGGCTACCGTTCTTCATCGTGCTATAAACGTCATTAATCCGAACAAACGGAAACAAGAGCGGGAGAAGCTACGAAACTCCATGGTCGCCGTCTACCACGAAACGAAAGTCAAGGAGCATCATCGTGTGCTTGGTCGTCAGCACATTATCGAGAAGCGAAAGGAGTACATAGAACAGATAAACACGATCAGGGAGGAGGAGGAGATGCGTCGTCAGGAGGAAGTTCAAAGGGCTCACCAGATGGCGGAGAAGAAACGTCTTGAGCAGGAGAAGGAGGAGCGAGACCGGAAGCGTCTGCAGAGCGAGATTCAACAGATAAAGGACCGTCATCTGAAGGAGAAGATGCAGCAAATATCTCAGACGAGCCATGGGCAAAAGGTGTTGAAAAAATTGGACGAGAACAAGATAAAGAAGTTGGACGCCGAGCAGATTGCCGCGCGCGAAGCCGAGGAACTCCAGAAGGAGCGTCGAGAGATGCAGCAGAAGCTTAAGTCTCAGGAGAAGAAGGTCGACTATCTAGAGCGGGCTAAACAAATCGAGGAAATTCCATTGCTGGAGAAGGCCGTCGTGGTGAAAGCGGAGCAGGCGAAACAGCGCTGGGAGCAACAAGAGCAACAGAGGATTCTCGAAGAGATCAAGGCGCGCAAGAAGGCTGTAGCGACAAGGGAACGCATGGCGAGAATGAAAGAAGATCTCTCTGGCTTCTTGGAGAAGATACTCGCCGAACGCAAGAGTGTCTATCTCGAGAAGGAGCGCGCCTTCGAAAAGATGCTCAACGAAGCCAGGGCGAAGAGATTGCTCGAGCGCAAGATACAGAGAAAGGAGGAGAGGAGAACAAACTGGTTGAGGGAGAGAGCCGAGGCTGCCGAACGAAAGCGACTCGAAGAATTGCGTATCAGGCAGGAAGAGGAGAAATTGAGGATGGAGGAGGAACGGTCCAAGAGGGAGGAAGAGGAGAGATCCAGACGCGCAGAGGAAGATGCTAGAGAAGCGGAGAGATTGGCCAAGCTTCAAAAACAGGCGGAAATCGTCCGGCAGCGGGATGCCGAAATCGAGAAAAAGTTGGAGGAACAACGATTGAAGGAAAAAGCGGCGGCAGAACCTTGGCGAACTGGCAGGGCGTCTTACAATCAAGATGGGGAATCCGCATTGCCGAAACCAACGAGTAAGTTACTCGTTAATTAACCGATCACGGGTTTATTAACGATTTATTAACGAGTCGTGTTGTTATTTTAAAAGGCAACATCGAGGCGGGCTCTTGGCGCACTGTAGCGAAGGATCTTCCGAAGGACGGCGAATCGAAGGAACCAGGCGACGATCGTTTCAAACGCCGAATCATCGATCGCGGTAATCTGGATGAAGACGTCCGCAGCAAAATGTAAGTCGGTGATTGATTTGATCGATTCGTCCCTCCTCCCATATTGCCTTTTACTAAACTCATGCAATTTTAAGACGTTTCAATGCGCCGAAGAGTGGCGATGGCAACAGAAGCGAGCGCGGTGACCGGGGCGACCGTGACCGCGATCGCGATCGTGGTCGCGATGACAGAGGAAGAGACGATCGGGATAGACGTGACGATAGAAGCAGTGTCTTTGATAAACCCGGCTCCCGCGGCATGGTGAGTTATATTCCAAGCACAGAAACAACAACGATAACATTTTCGCATCCCGATAGATCGAACTTTATTGTAGTAAAAAAAGTCGCCATTTGAAAACGTCATCAAAATGTTTTGAAACACCGAAATATTACATTTTTAAAGAATGCGGCTACGTGTGCTTGCATGCGTGTGTGTGTGTCAGAGATTGGGAGCGTGTGAGTGCGTAAGACCCATTAAAATTCAAATCGTCATAACTCGGGAATGCCTCCATCGGTCACGTTGAAATTTGCCAAACAGCATGTATCGTTCATAGTCGATGTGTCTTCAAAAGTTCATTCAAAAAGTGTTTACTCGGTTTTTTCCGCTATTTTTTATTTCTTCGAAAATGTCTGCGCGCACTACAGCTCCCACAATTTTTTAACGATCTGGCTGAAAATGCATACACCCATGGAGTACACGATCACCCAATGATCCGATTATAAATTTAAGAAATCTTGTGTCGTTCTGAATTTTTGGAATTTCACGAATCATTAGTACTTTACCGTGAAAGCAATTTAACTCGTTAAATATTCATTCACTTTTGAACCTGAACAAACGAGCCATTTTTTTTACTTGTATCAACTTACAGAGCTCGGGAGGTTCGTGGCGTGATGCCCGTAACAGCGAGCGTCTGTCCGTGACACGAAGGGCCGAAGATCGTATCCAACGTCCACCAATTCTTCGCGACGGTCGTGACGAGCCGGAAAAGCCAAAGTTCCAGAGCATGCGTTCGGCAGGAGGATCGGACTTTCGTCGCCGTGGTACGGAACCATCGACTGATCCGCCGAGGGAACCGCTCAGACGCGACCCACCGTAAATACAACTTATTACGTATTTTCATTTTTCCAGCACGACTAAAAAGTTACATATTTATCTGGAAATCAATTACAGGAAGTATGAAGACAGAAAGGAGGAGATAAAACCAAAACCCGAGGAAAAATCAGACTCTCAACCCCCGGAGGAAGATGGCTGGTCCAAAGTCGGTAGTAGACGTTAAGCAGGCTTATCGCGTTGTAGCCGTTTTTATCGACTAATGCGTGGAACATAATCTCCATCGTAACCGGAGTTGGAAACAAAATAAATAAGCACGAGAGGAACGATGAGAAAAAAAACAGAAACTGCGAAGACTTCGATTTTCCATGTCAATTCATATGGTTCACCTTAATCTCCAGAGCGTGTAGAACGGTGACTGAAAATGCTTCGTGAACAAACAAGACGCGTTACATCGTATTTTGTTTCTTTTATATATATAAATACGTTCTGCTACAATATCGACGAAAAAAGCTCGAAATACAGTATATTATAGTTGAAGTATTGAGAACCTCCAGACACAGTGGGACGGAAACCGATCGACTATTTCTTTTTTTTTAATCTCGTAAGAAAGGAGGAACATAGTCTTATGTATTATTACTAATTAACCGGAAAATCGAGGTGGACGTCGTTTATCCGCATGGTTTCGAATTGGGTGTTAGATTGTATGAATAAGAACATAATTGACGGGCTCCCATCAGCCTCGGAGTGGCGAGCCTGATAATCCTCGCGATTTTCAATAAAGTTTTGTTTTTGAAGCTCGATAAACTACTTGTGATTGTATCGCGGAATTTACGAAGCGTCCTCAATGTTTCATCTTTCACTTTAATTTTCATCTAATCGAGTAATAAATAAGCCTGAACAAATGAAGCTATCGCCATTGCGGATCGCTTCTTTCTATTTACAAGTCTTTTACATACTATAATATCTATAAGAAGATTTGCTTAGTTCGATAAGGATCAAGTCCACGCCTCGACTGCCATTCGCGGTTACGAGGGGAAAAAGCAGCGAACTTTCAGCGATGAATGGCAGGGAGTAAATTCTTCAACGGAAATCTTGAGACACGAATGATTAGATAAACCGAATATCAGTAAAGCATTATGGCCGCTGCCGTTTTCTCTTCGAGGGCTGGTATCGGTTCGAGACGTTCATCCTTGTCCCTTCCGGAACCCCACGCCACTAAGGCTATGCTTATCAGATGAACTACACCGGCGCTTACGACCAACCTGCAAAAAAAATAATACAGTAAAAGCATAATTAAACATGAAAAACATTGTTTCTAAAAAAGAAGTGAAAACCGAAAAAAATCATTTCATTTTTTACGGAAATACTGACCAAAACGAGTAGCCGAGTTCCGCACTGGCTTCGCTCGTCCACATATTGTCTATATCTTCCTTGGGCAACACGTTTGCGTACAATTTAGTGTAATACTGAGCTAACCACGTTCCTGTGCTAGCAACGCACAATAAAACTGTCGAACAAAAATGATATTTTATTATAAAAAGCCTCTAAATTGTAGTTGGGAAAAACAAAAACAAAAAAATTAAATCGTATGACTTACGAGTGAGAATATTCATAAGGTAGATACCAGGAATAGAAAGAATTTTCGATCTAGGTGAGGTTGCAGTGTTTAGAACTGCGAGAAGAGCTGCCAGAGCTGCTGCAATTAGGGCTCCCGACGTGGTGGCCAAAGTTCCGATCCACAGACCGTAGGTCATGACTGCTGGATCCTGACGGATCATTTGGGGCACTGGAAACACACAATATTCTCATAATGAACGTATTTAATCTTCCATATCAAATAACTATCCGAATTTCTTTGTTTGCCTCGTAGCTACTCGTAGTTTATATTATACTATCAAAAGTCGTAGGAAAGGAACCGTATGTGATTTTTTTTTGAGGTCGTGCTTCAACGGGTTTATGGATGTTCCAATTTCAAAATGGGTTTTCGGATCTTTCAAATAACACCTGACAAGTCGATATCTTCAGTCTACACGGAATTATCAATTTTCGGATAGAATGGGCGGATATGAAAATAGTCGCACAGTACAGCTTGTTCAATTATCGTTAAGTGTCGTGGAATTTTTTCGATCGCCTCGAAGGTATAAAACGTTGAATACAGAGTCGTCTACTCTCATCTCAAATGAATGTGCACAATTTACATTTTTTTGCGAATAATTCAGCTACAGTGGGAACGACAATGAATCATATTGGTTTGTAGTAATAAAAAGTAAAAGAGCTATTCATTAATATTTGAATCCGAAGTGTAAGTTGTCACAGAACGATTATTTTTCGTCGCATTTTTCGTTGGATCCTGTCTGATCCAATCACACAAATCAGTCACGTACATATCGGTCTCATAGTACATGAAAAAAAATTAGTGCTCTAACACTTTATGTAGCTATAATTTACACCATAAACGACACAGTTTTTTCTGTATTTTCCATGCACTTTTTACTGCATATACTTAATTGATACTTTAGCTCGGTACCGAAAGTATTTATGTATTAAGTATAGTATTCAAAAAATGTTTTATAAAATTATTTCTTTGAATCTTTCATCCTTTCGTGTTCTTAATACGTAACTCGCTGTCCGAAAAACTAATGTTTCGACCGGAAGTGATGTTATTTTCAAGGCTCATTTCTAAATTTATAGTGACACTTTTTCTTCTTTTGCAATTGGAAACGATTCGTAAAATGATTTGAAAAGGTGCGGCGATTCACACAATCCCCTTTTTTTAAAAAGATATTTCATAATGTTTTTCCAAAGTTTTATCAACTCATTGTCCAACAAAAATTTAGAACAACTAGTACTGCTGGAAAGCTTCAATAAGAGAGGTCATTAGTTGAGAACAGAGCAACTTTAAATAACTAAGCTGTTATGTCAGTACAAAATGAAAAGTAATTTTTTCTTTGTGAGAAAAATCATAATTTAGTATTTTCAATAAAAATGTACTTTCGAACTTTGGACGCTCAGTACTTCAATCGAGCACCCGTTACCGGAACTACTTTATCAAACTCTAGTCCGAATACTAGGCCGAGTCAATTGTTTAATTTATTCGATGATAAATTATTGTCCAACGAAAGATCAAGGGAAAGTGATAATAAAATCGTCGCGATTGAAAATATAGTCGCGTTTAATCTAGTATCGTAACTAGATTGCGACGCATTTGGAATGAAACAATTGATTACAGCCAAGAGGAATTATTATGCACTGTCGGGTTGCGCGTCAGAAATATAATAGGCAACATAATAGAACACGTACGATTGTACACCTCGACGTACGTGACTTTCAGTCTACACGTCTTCACAGCAGCTCCTTCACGACCTGTCTCAATTTTCTCGCATTTCGAATTAACTTATGAGTCGAAGAGTGCGTTACGGAACGGAAATAGTCGATTAATCGGACTACTTTCGCGCGTCGCATCCGGTCAGTGCATCGGTGCATTGATCCCGATCTCTTCCTCTCTTCCTCTCTCTTTCTCTTTGTCTCGCTCCCTCTCTCCCGTTACACTGAGCAGGTTTGAAAATAATGATAGAAGAGGAAACGTCGGGGATGACCCCTCCTTTACCATTTACAGTGTAAATCTTCGAGAGCGTATACGCGAAGCAACAATGCCAGCCACGAGCTCTCGGCTCTCCGGTGGTCACTCGAGCGAAAACTTTTCACCGTCGAGTCGTGTTCCTCTCCCCTTCGCCGCGACGAAACACTTTAGCGCCCAGGCTAACGAACTAAGCGCGAGTTGCAAACTAAGAAGGAAAAAAAGAGGGAGCAGTGCTCGAGCTGAAAAAAAAGAATCGGAAGAATGAACGAAGATGAAGAATCCAATTATTCCTGTCGAGGAAGAATCAACGAATAATGCCAGATCCCAAAAAAGTGGTGTTACAAATTCGAATAGAAATCTTTGCAAATAACGCCACATCCGGTCGAAAAACTTTCGGAAACTTGCTTCGCCTCGACAAATATCTCGACGCTCAGGCTGAGCAACAACAGACAAGTGAAAAGCTCAGATAAAAAAGGAAGAACAAGCAGTGCTTATGCGCAAAAGAAACTCGAGTCGGAGAAGGTATTTGAAAAAATAAACTTCTTCTGCGAAGGAATTTGATCGATAAATGTATTGTTTTGTCGCTTTCGCAATGGATTTCAACAATGTATGAAATACATTATTTTTCGAGATTGATTTTACGAGAATATAGTCACCAGACGGGCAACATATAAAAGGAGACGTGAAATTCAATTTTGAACAAATGAAATTTTTGCAGCCGACAGATTTGTCTCACAAGCAATTTTGCAACCCACTGTAAAAATTGATTGCGACGCCTGGCCTCAATGTTTGCGACTCGCTCGACTTTCGTAAACGATGACACGCGCAAAATAAATCGGTATATAATAGGTTCGTGCGAGACTGTCATAGTGTATGAAAATAGTCGTAGAAACTGAAGATGTTCAAACAGTAATTGTTGGAACGAAACGGTGAGTCGTTCGGTCTGAAAATGTGTGTTCGGTTTACGCAAGAGAAAGGCTGGTTGAAAGTCCTGCAAAATCATTAACAGCGAAGCTTCAGTTGCGTAATTGGAAAGTAAATATGCTTAATTAAAATTCTAATAAATTTGAATAAATTGAGCTTCGAGTTTACCGGAAATATGATAAGTTCGCCATCCGTAAGCAACGTTGAGTTCCTTCTTTCCCTGAAGCAATCCAAAGTTAACTCTGCCGGCGCTGTCCTGAGGATTAGGCGTTCTCCAGGGTCTCGCCTCTATCCAGTGATGAGTAACGAGTGCTGCGCAAACAAGCCCACCGCCCAGCAAGGAAAGAAAAAACGTTGCAAATATAGTTCCTCTTCGAAACATCGACGTCATTCTGGGATCTCTCTGATTTTGAGGATGCTGATTTGCCTTCCCTCCGATCTTCGAAAATTTTGTTTCTGCAACTGAAATTTATTGTTTGTTTATTAAACTGATTTCTTCTTCACAATAGCAGTAGTAAGATTAATAACAATACATAAAATGTAACAGAATTTTTTCTAAACCTTATTGGTTTTTTCTCTCTTTTCCCATATTGTATATTCTCGATTCATAATCGACTGCAGTCCGTCGCCTTCATAATATTTCTTTTTTTACGTATAAGTTATATGTAAATGAAAAAATATACTCAGACCAAGACCCAACACTACAAAAATACGCTATTTAACTAGTACAAAATCTCTTAAATTCTTATTTTTATTTTTATGCCTTTATAATTCCATGTCAGTTGTATCCTTTAATAAAATATCAACGACTTTTCTAAGTTATTAAAGAGTAAGTCAAGCCCACTACAAGAAGAGAAGTCTCGGGTTAGGAAACTTCAATGAGACTTCATTCACCCTTCGCAATATTTCGTATTTTACGTGTAAGTTATAATAAAAGAAAAGATATACTTAGACGAAGACTCGATACTACAAAAATATGCTATTTAACAAGTACAACATTTTTTAAATCCTTATTTTCATTTATCTGTCTCCATTATTCTATATCCGTTATATCTTATAACAAAATATCAATGACTTTTTAAGTTATTAAAGAGTAATTCAATTCCCCGAGAAGGAAAATGCGCGCACGTACTCTCATGTGTGCGCGCAAGTCTCGGGTCAGGAGACTTTAATGCCGACACATGCAAATAGGAGAGTTATTGGGTAATATTCCATACGTAATACCATACGTTACGAAATTTTTTTTCCTCACCTTGTCCCTCAGCTTCGTCGAAGCTGACCTGACTGAGACTCTTCGAAAATTCTCCCTGTTTAACCTTCTCCGAAAATTCAGCTGTGCTCAATTTCTTTGAGAATTTAACACGATAATTGCCTCGCTGCTTCACTGGTTTTTGAAGAGACGACGCTTTTTTCGGTCTCCTTGCAAACGTGTATGGTATCGTGTACGGTTGAGCGACGTAAAAATATATTGGCCTGTAGTCCTCGTTCTGCTGGTTTTGTAAATTACTCGGATGAATCTGATGACGATAATTTCCAACGCAACTCCTCGACGGTACAGGACAAATACCGTTGTACACACTTGCCGGACCACCGTTGCTACACGCGTAAGAATTTTTATAATAATTGTGATTGTTGCTGTACGGTAGTCCGTAATGGTTTCCCGTTTTTCGCGAATTCCCTTCCACGATTTCCGGTTTATCGAGGCCACGACTGGCCTTTTATTATTAAGCCCCAATTTACCCTTCGATACCTCTTTCTCGTATCGATATTTGCAAACTGAACTTGCAGTTTTTATCTTCTTATCAAACTCGCCTAATATCCTCCCAATATTATCATGCTCGGGCTCTTCCTCAATGATTCTCCATTCTCTCGGCGTCTGCGGTCTGCAACAGATTAAATAATGCAATTAGAATTTGTTTTTAATCCCTTTTCGATAGTCAACATACGGATTGCTTTACTTCAATAAAATATATCTTTCACACCGTGTCGCAGAAAAGTTTGCGTGAGGAATCGTCGACTTTCTCATGTGTCGGTCGCGATTTCTTATACCTGTTATTTTCTTTTACCCCTATTTCACGACGATGATTCAATGTGAAAAGCGCATCTGTGCGTGTAAACAGAGTCGCCACTTTGAAAATAGTATTTTATTCGCGCTCCTCGGACCGCCTCGTAACCGGCTGGCGTAAAATTGGACGGACGCTTTTTTTCTTCTTTTTTTTTTCTCTTCTTTTTCTTTTCATGCTCCGGACGCACCGCGCGTTACGCCGCGGAAAGTCTCAGACTAGTTGTCGTCGACAGTTGCAGATACTACTTGGTCAATGAAACCGGTCGTTCCGGCGAGGTTCATTCATAACTTTACAAGTTTCATGAGACGGTAATTAATAATATATGTGTTTCCAAATATTTCTCGCGCGAGAGTAAAGGAAAGGACGCGGACTAATGGCATTTTTCGTATTTCTTTTTCTCGTGACGTTCTCTAGCTAAAATTTATTTTGCTTTAGAACTTCGATCGTGAGAGCCAAGTAGTAATGTATACAGCTTAATACCATAAAAATGGAGTGATCGATAGGATTAAGGACCGACAATATTTGATTTAAGAATCGTCAATAATAGGATGAGATAGGGTCAATAATGAGATGAACTTGGGCCAATAATAGAATTGAGGATGATTAATATTTGGGATAGGGATGGTCAATAAATAATAGGCTCAAAGGGAATTTAATAAGATAGTCTGAGTGAGATCAATAATAGGGTCAGAGGGGTGAATGATGGGATCAGGTTGGGTTAATAATAGAGTAATAGGTCGGTCAATATTTGGATTAGGGATGATCAATAACGGGGTCAAAGGGGAATCGACAATAAACTCTGAATGAGATCAATAATAGGATCAGAGGGGACAATAATAGGGTCAAAGGGAATTCAACAAAATAGTCTGAGTGAGATCAATAATAGGATTGGGTGAGGTAACTAATAGGATCGAGTGGGGTATATAATTGACGCAGGGTTGATCGATAATAGGTTAAGAGGAGTCCATTATAGGATCAGGTAGGGCCACTAATAGAATTAAGGACGGTCAATTTTCGAGTTAGGGATTGTCAATAATAGGATCGAAGCGAATTCAACAATAGCGTCTAAGTAAGACCAATAACAGGGTCAACGGGGTCAATAACAGGATTAGAACAGTCAATGATAGGATCATGTTGGGTCAATAATAGAGTAAAGGTCGGTCAATATTTGGGTTAGGGACGATCAATAATACAGTTAATAGGAAATCAACAATGAAATCCAACTGAGATCAATAATAGGGTCCGACGGGTCAATGATAGGATCAGGTTGGGAAAATAATAGACTAAAGGTCGGTCAATATTTGGGTTGGGGACGATCAATAATACAGTTAATAGGAAATCAACAATGAAATCCAACTGAGATCAATAATAGGGTCAGACGGGTCAATGATAGGATCAGGTTGGGAAAATAATAGACTAAAGGTCGGTCAATATTTGGGTTGGGGACGATCAATAATACGGTTAATAGGAAATCAACAATGAAATCCAACTGAGATCAATAATAGGGTCAGACGGGTCAATGATAGAATGAGGGTGGGAAAATAATAAACTAAAGGTCGGTCAATATTTGGGTTGCGAACGATCAATAATACAGTTAATAGGAAATCAACAATAAAGTCCAACTGAGATCAATAATAGGGTCAGACGGGTCAATGATAGGATCAGGTTGGGAAAATAATAGACTAAAGGTCGGTCAATATTTGGGTTAGGGACGATCAATAATACAGTTAAAAGGAAATCAACAATGTAGTCCAACTGAGATCAATAATAGGGTCAGACGGGTCAATGATAGGATCAGGTTGGGAAAATAATAGACTAAAGGTCCGTTAATATTTGGGTTGGGGACGATCAATAATACACTTAATAGAAAATCAACAATAAAGTCCAACCGAGATCAATAACAGGGTCAGACGGGTCAATGATGGGATCAGGTTGTCTCAAAAATAGTTTCAGCAGCGGTCAATAATAGGTTCAACGGATAAAAAACCGAGTCCAATGACATCACCCTTTTGGAAAGTCTCGCGAAGCGCGCGAGCCTCCACAAGCCCTGGTATTATATATACAGAACATATTATCTTTTCGAAATATTGCGTAGCTCACACACAAAGCCGCGAGAGTAAAAGAACCGACACGGACTAACGGCACTCTCCTCCTATATTCCTTCTTCGCGCATCGTTCGCTCGCTCGCAGTCCGAAATCATTTTTGTATTATTGTGATTATCAGATTAAAAAAAAATTATTTGTTTTCGTACCTTTTTTTTCAGAACTTTCGATCGTAGTCGACGAACAGAAAAATAAAAGAAAGCAGAAAGGGGAAGGGAGGGGAGGGGGGGAGACTAGTAAATAGAAAAAGGATAGTGGAATCCGTTGGACAGCCTTGGCCGTCGAGCGTGAAGGCAGATCTGTTGCACGTTTGTTGAGAGTTCGAAGAAACGCCTCGAGCCAACTTCGGATCCGGGCAAGATTTCTCGGTACCGTGGCCATGAGTATTTCGTCAGCGTTTTATATAATATTATTCGTACACGATTGATGCAGATGTAACACGCCGAGAAACATCCGATTAAACACTGTTTCGATATTACGACGATCTTAGCTCACGGTAGATTGAACGTCTCAGGACGCGGAGACCGGTAGCGTTTAACGTCTTGCACTCTGGCTGCGACCTAGTTTCTCACAGTGCGGATCGTATAATCCACGTCTCTGGGCGTTCTTGCAACGGGTCTTCCATGCGAAGATTCAATCATGAAGGATTTTTTAAGCGGGAAATGGGAGAGGCGTAGCAATGGGAAACAGTCGGTGGTTCAACATTAAATAAAAATAAAAATAAAGAAACGTAAATATACGTACGGCATCGTTTTCGTTCCGTCCGCCTTCCTCGCAACTCCACGAATCCTTCCTCAACATTTTTTTACCGAATATCATCCTTTTTTTCGTGTTACTTTTCATCGCTCGAAAAGGTGACAGAAATTAATCCATCGACACGTGACAACACTTTTGGCACAGTTCATATGAATATACGTATACATATATTTATATGTATACAGATATCTATATATATATTATTTATTAAAAAAGAATTTCATATACACACGGAGAAAGAGATACAGTCGCGTCACAAGGCTTCGCGATGACTGCCAGTACGATCGTGTTGGACGAATAGCAACGCCATGAGCAACAGGGAGGAACGTCGAAACGAACAAAACGAGGACTCTAGAGGCTCTCATTGGCGGGGACTCTGCGAGTGAACCAGGTGGCAGCACGGCAAACCAAGCCAACCGAACTCGAGTGAAATATTATTAACATAAGACTTGTAATCTTTTACGTTGAGGGCAAAACGGTCAACATTTTCGTGCTTCGCCTTTAATTTTCTCATTTTGTTGTTGTACCGTTGATTGTGGAGGACGAGGGAACCCTTTTTCGGAGGGCAACATCTGCCACGGACTGCAGGTGTCCAACGATCAGATTGCTCACCCGACCGTGGCGCTCTTTGTCCCCCACCAAATTGCAATTTTTTCACTTATTTTTCGCCTCTTTTAGTTCCATCTACGGGCTTATATGTGCACTAAAATAAGACATTAAAATTCATGGAATAAAACAAGTCGACAGTTGACTATAACAACTTGATAAATAGTATGTTATATTTCGAAATCCGGAAAGTTTTTTTTTTATTAATCAAAAAAGCACTCCAGTTTCCGGTATGTCGGTCGCTACATCGATCCTCGTCTCGGCCCGATCGCTGTTCACTATTTTTTCCCTCATAGCTATGAGAAATATTCCCACCGCTTCGAAGATCAATGGTACGATCAAAATCCTGCAAAGAATTATTTTTCACATCCATACTGTCCGTGGAAAGAAATGTGTCGAAATCGTCTTACCAGTAGGAATACGCGAGGTCAGCGTTAGAGACGTAATCCCCGACGATAGTATCGAATATCGCCACGTTCTTTTTTATGTACACATTGTAACATATTCCATAAAGCATGAGGACGAAAAAATTTGCGCACAGCGCGATTCCATTTGCTACGTAAATACCTTGCACGTTAAAATACGTTTCTATGGGACTTTTCGCTGAATTTATTATCGACAGAATGATACTGACGAGAAGCGCGATAATTAGAATAGCGATAAAAATAATGGTCGACATCCACAGTCCACCATTTGTAAATATCTTGTTATCGCTTGTGCCTGCAACTTTAAATACCAAAACTTAACCTAACAATTATCTTGGAGACGAAGAAATTTAGATTGTTCTCGGCAAACCTTTCAATGCTGCTCGCTCGATGAGCGGTGCCCCGATCTCACGTTGTGTCACGTTACAATGAAATTTCGGTACCTCCCCATTAATGAGAAGTTCGATTTCTTTTTTTCGGCCATCTTCGTTGTCGATGCAACTCCAGGCGCATGAGTTTTCACCCCAGATGCACGTCACTGCGGGAGAGCCACCGAAATTGAAAATTAAAATAAAGATTACCGATAAAGATTCACAATAAGATATTTTCGTCAATAAAATAAGAACGACACGAACAGTAGAGATCGAACACGGTTGGACTAAATACGACTCGTCTGACAAGTGTGCCTTTGAAGAGACCGTAGTTAATGTTGGAATATAGAGGACCCTCGATCTTCGGATGCGCGTACGCTCGAATCCAATCTTGAGTAACAAACGACGTGCAAACAATAACGAGCGACACGGTAGACAGAAACGCCGTAAGAATAATGTACATCGCGTGTTTTCTTGCGATGAACGAAACCATTTTAACAATAATAAACTTTTACTTTCGACACCGGTGGGAAACTGAACGTCAGTGAAACGTGACGAATATAATACGGATTATGGAAAGATGACCCGCATCGATTGCCCCGTCTCCGATATCTCGTCATCGCTGGTATCGGTATCCGAGTCTGTCTATCCCTGTATTTTTTTTATCTCTAAGCCGATTCCGCGAGCATGATAAGAAGATATAATCGATGCGTCAAGGTATCCAAGTTTTCACGGAAACAACGGAAATAGTTTGATACAGTGCGTGAAATATTTATCATTCTTTCAGTTTACGGAGAGTAAGTTTTCATCTTGTAAAAATTTCCATTCGGATAAATGAATTAGGACTCTCTTGACGTGAATTTATGTGCATCTGATATATTTTCAAACGGAATTATCAATTCCCAGTGGATTATCACAGTTGGTGGAACGTTCCTTCCTTTAAAGTTCACATAAACTTATTGTAAAACTAATTGGAATAAGCGTTACCATTGGAAAATAAAAAAAAAAAACAATGATAAAGAAAATAACGAATGACGCGACACCATCGGTTGAGTTCGCAGCGCCACCCTTCTCCCAAATGCCCAAGTTGAGTGAAAATAATTTGCGATGCGTAGCAAGGACTGCGAGTTAACCGTTTAAAAAGCTGAAATTATTCGTAGAAACAGAAAAATAATCGATGTGCGAGATGGAGCCGTCTTCGATGAGTTGCGTTCGTCGAGTGGATCCAAGCACAAGACGTGAAAAATTGTATTTTCCGATAGCAATTGACGACAGTGTATCCCCGAGAGGACAGGAGATCGAGGGCACGGATGGCGGAAAAATAACTTCGGCAGATTCGGGAATCGAGACTGGAAATGATTCGAACGACAGCTCTGCTGCTCAGCTGGACATCAATTTTGTGAGTGGCCTAAAAAAATGGTTCGCCAGCGAGAGACTGAGTGGCATACAATTGGCACTGATACAAAGTCCGACGCGGCCAGACGCACCGGCTGTTCTGTCGGTCGTCACCTTCCTCTTCTTCTTCTTATACTATTTATCCGGACCTTCAGCACCACACCGAGGGGAATCAGGATTGGTCACAGGAAAAAAAATTGTCCAGCCGATGTTACCAGTCTGTCGCACCTGAATGCAATATGAACTGCATAGACCAGCCTCAATCTTCACTCTCGACTGACACAACGGATGATCAGAACGCTCTTCCTGGTAACGATAGGGCACTTGTGAGGAATATCCAAAGACAATGCAGCAACCGCAATGTACGAAGATATCAACATCTCAGTTTTTATCCAATTTAATCTTTCATTTTTTTTTATTTTTCCCATTTACGGGATAAAGCTTTTTAGATTGCATATATTGATCAAGTATTGATACTCGGTTGTAAGTTTAATATTCAAACTTCACTCTCTATGTAATAGAATATTAAGAGTATTTTTTAAATTTGGTATACTCACAAGATTCAACATTGGATCAGGCAGAGCTTAAAATCTAAACTGCTCTTTTGAACTTGTACCAGATGGCAGTCAAAGTTCTATAGTCTGTTCCTTCATGTTCAACTTATGCACAACTGTTAATCTATTTTTATTGTACATTCAGAATTTTTCTCGGAGAACGTTTAGCGTCTTGCCCTATATGAGACGGAGTAGCTGTAGACCAGCAGCGATGTACGATACCAGCACTCCTCGAATGGAACACAGAATGCGTATCGCTGCAGCCACCAATAACATTGAAGTGCTAAAAACCATTCTGGAGAGAGGTATATCGCCAAACAACTGTGACAAACATGGACGTACGCCTCTTCACCTCGCGTCTCCTAGGTAAACTAGCTTTTTGACACAAAATCAGCTTTTTTTTAAATTGTCATGAGTCTGATCGCTTATATTACGTGAGTCTTTGAGAAAAATATTTTTTTATCAATCATATACATTCTACATGATTTACTTCGAGACTGGCAGGCAAACTGTTCTCTCATTACAAACTTGGTTTTTTAAAAAGGTCATTAGACTGGTTTACTTCATACAATTTTTTTTATATCAATTATAGCAAAATGTTACATACTTTGTTTTTCAAGAGCCTATAGTCTTGTAGCCCGATTTAAATAATTTATTATTTCTAATTCTGATATTAATTATGAACGTTTTACAAATTCCACTCTGCATCTTCTAGATAAATTTATCCTCGAAAAAAATCAGCTGTTATGTTTAAGGATCATTAATCTTGTCGCTTGGTTAACATGATTCTTTAGGTTTAATTTGTTTTTCAACTATAAAAATGCACATACAGGGGCTACACGGAAATCGTAGCTTTGTTGCTGAAGTACGGCGCTGACGCCAAGCGTAGGGATTGCATAGGCAACACACCGTTGCATCTTGCCGCTGTTACGAGCAAAATATCTGTCGTGACGCAATTGCTCGAGGCCGGGACGGATCCTCTGTCTGTGGACGATTACGGATACAATCCTCTACAATTGGCCAATACGAAACTTCGTCTACTGCAAAATTGCAAAGGCGACGACATGATGGATGTAAAATCGGCGGTTCAAAGCGTCGTCAACATGCTGTCGGCTTACCTGAGAAATCGCAATGGTTTCAGCGAACAAGTGGAAGCCCTGAGCTCCATTTGCTCTCGTCTCACGCTCTCCAATACTTCCGACCAACTTAAGAACGATGTCGAAAATCTTCTCAGCAACATCGATTATCTTCAACTAAATAGCTAAACCGGTAGATCAGCAACCCTTTTTATTCTTACTCATTTCGAAAAAAACAGATTCGTCATATTCTTCGAGCCTGATATGAAATGAGATATTTTGTATGATCTGTAAATTTAACCTTCGATGGCTTCAAACAGTAATTGCTAAGTTTTTCTTTAGTTATCCGATTCCATTCGATCTTCGTTATAACGAAAGAGAAAAGAGTAGCTCAGATATGTGCAACTTAGAGAGAGAGAGCAACTTTTCTCAGTAACGTCGACCATCTTGATCTAAACAGCTCAACTGTTGAATTAACAATCCTTCTTTTTCTTCAACGTGTATTGTTTTTCTTCTTTTGTTTTTTTTAATGAGAATTCGAATAAAATATATGTACGAATATAGATGTATATGAAATACACAATTTGTCATATTATTTGAGTTAAGGCTGATGTAAAATGATATTTTGTATAAACTTTACATTTATAATTAGACGGCTTCGAAAAGTGATTGCCAAGTTTTTCTTCAGTTATCCAATTTGATCGGATCCTCGCTATAATGGCATAGAGAAGAGTGACAGGTATGTGCAATTTGAAAAATCGAAAGCTGTAAATAAGCGATGTTATTGCACTTCTTTGTATCCTGTGCTCATAGTATACGTCCGTAGCAACTAAGAACCGTAAATATATAGATATCATGTAAGGTATCGAATAAAATTAATATTCCAAACACATATCATAAATATCCCCTTGGAACTTCAGAAATATGTTTTTAGTTGTCGCACGTAGCACTTTTCAATGAAGAAAATCAAAGATGCAGTTTGCAAGAGTTTCCGAAAGGTAATTAGACATTGTGTTGTAAATTGATTTTCAATTCATTTCTAATATGAAATAAATAAAACATCGCCAAATTTTAGTATGCTATTAATTTTTGTTTCTTTTATTAACAGCGTTTCGTAACAATATTTCGTTAGAATTAAAAACGAGAAAATAATTGAACAACCTTTTTGATGATAAATTGATGACTTAAGGCAAACGACGAAAAATTCTGTCGTGGTAAAAGTGCTAGAAAATATTCAACAAGTATGTTACAACGTTTTTTTCTTCTTTTTATATAATAGTAATCATAATAATACCCTAAAAAGCTCTCGGGGCCAAGAAATTTTACACAATTCTGTGCGGAATTGAGGCAAATCGTCGACTCTGCACTCTGACCTAAAGCTTGTCACCCTTTCCCACAATAGTTCTCACACCGATCCCTCTTGGCCACTTGGCACTGCGATAATACATTCTAAATCTATGTACTATAATACAAATGAATATTTACACTACGGTAGCCGACATTTTTTTAGATAGTAATTATAAAATCACAACAGCCGAAAATGAAAAAAGTTAAATTGAACCAGTAAAGTATTCTACGAGTCTAGTATTACATTTTATTATTTATCGATCGTCCCTCGTATTATGAAGTTAACATTATATAATATTTACAGTTAGATTGATCAAAATTTTCTAACCGGACCCGGTCGGTAAAGAATGCTATGATGCCGTAGTTTTAGGGTTTTTAGTGCCGATAAAAGGATATGACGGGCGAATTCGCAATTGTTCAGATAAAGATCCTAGTAATTTTCGTTTGTCTGATAATATTGAAGAAACCTTGATGAAAATTCATTACAAATTTCGTTATCGATCAAGGTATTTGTCTCACCTTAACAGCGAATAAGACACACGCTACGTGGAATTCTTTTTTGTTCTTGTTGCTTTTTTTAAATACTAATCAATCGGTTAGTTTGGAAATTTCTGTATTTACAGTTAGTAAAAATCGCATTATCATTGCGATATGTAGAAAGAACAAAATTACAACGGATTGTCAATCGAGGATTTCATTTTTACGAGTTCCGAAGCCTACGAGTAAAGGTCGAATTGTATTTTTCACACATTTATCCAATTTTCGAAACGATTATTGAGCTCTTTTAATTTTAAATAGGTACTTTGATCCAATTTGATTGTATTTTGTTGCGAATTTTTTAAAATCATTCACATGAACCAATTCAAATCATTAACAAAAGGATTGAGCGTTCCGCACGATTCATTGAAATTCGCATCGACGGTTATTCGTATTACACTCCTTCGTTTCCCTGTATATCGTAGATTATAACAGTGACTCCATTACCCCTCTCCTGACTTATAGGCAAATATTAACAGTAACAAGTTAATCTTTACTACTCGGACTTTGATAATTGTTCACTTTTAATTTACAATAATTATACTATCAACATATTTTTCTTTACTCTCTGAGAAATTTTTTTGAACATTTTTTTTGTAATGCTGTACGATCGCGGAAGTAGCATGGAATTTCGTCGAGATATTATTAATGAAATCTGCAATCGACCGATTTTAAATCTATAAAGAAAATAAGACTAATCTTACTAGTAGAATTTGTGATGAAGAAACAATTATAGAATGATCGTTCTTACATACACGCTTTTTAATCGCGGAATTTGCAAATCATAAAAAGTGATTTTTCTCTATGCAAAGATTAACAATATTCTCGAACAGACCTATAAATCCTGTGGAAATAATGATTTATGGGGGAATTTGAAAGCTGAGCTTAAAATAGGAACTAGAGATACAATTGAAAAACTCAGGGGGTTTAAAAATTGGGAAAATTCCATTCACAGTATTTCTCCCCTCATGAAATATGTCCGAAAGGGAACAAAAAATCTGTGTCCGCACAAGTCCAGGACATTTTTTTAACAACATGATTTGACAAAAATTTTAATTTAATCGATACTAGCGACGCATATCCCAAGGACATCCCAGAGAAAATAAAAAAAAGGTGTCTGATGTACCTCAGGAATGGAAGATCAGACCAGAATCGTCTCAATCACACATCCTTGTAAGCATACCAGTCGCGTAATCGTACCAGCGTATCCAGTCATTCCGTGGAAATGCAAGCACATGTTACCGCACTCTGTCTGTATGTATGGGGATGGGTTTTCAAATATTATTCACAATTCCATAGGTGTATTTGGACGTCAAGCTGTCATGACCGTGGCGAGTGACTGAAAGACTTCTGCCTGCAGCGGTCCATAATCGACGTCTTCGCCATCGACGACCAGATGACCACTCGTATTTTCCGCCGGTTCTATTCTGAAAGCTTTAACAGGTATCATCTCGACACCGGAAAGGGCCACATGCGTCCCCGTGCTAAGACCGAGCAAGAATTGAAAAAGATTCGCTCGCGTTATTCCAGCTCTAATTATAAGGAGCCAAATAACACCATCCGCGAGTTTCGCCCGGGGCGCGAAGAGACAGTCCTGTCCAAGGTGGGACTGGTAGGCTGCCTGTACCATCACAAATTCACCTGTAAATTTCAACTCAATAGTTCAAGCTGTTATCAAGTTATGAAAGTTTCATTTTTTTTAGTGTGTGGCACATTTCCCACACACGTGGGCGCATGGACACACATCCAGACATTTTTATTAAATATGTTTTCTCAGTGGTTTCGAAAATTCAAAACACTATTTTCATTACAATCTCAAAATAATGATTCACGTAAAAGTTTCCCCCGTGCGGAAGCCAAATATCAACAAACTGTAGTAGGCAATAAAATTGGGGAAACAATTGAAAAAGAGAGACGTGTATCAAAGGCAAACGAACCTTGCACCTGTGTCCAACTACTGGGAAGTTGAGTTGTCAGGGCTGGAAGAGTTGAAGAAGGTCCGTATATTACTCGATTACCCCCGTTATCGCTACCTATAATAATAAAAGTAAACAATAAAAATTATAATTTCTATAAGCAGTGTCTGAAAAATTGTAGAATCAAAGTAGATTTTTGTATAGATAACACACCCTGGGCGGTATCGTCATTGTCATCTACGCTGTGATAACTCGACATGGAGCCAGTGCTGAAGTAAGTTGATTTTCTGGAAGTAGCTGAGTAAAAACTGTCAAGCCTGTTACGACTCTGCATCTCGGTCTCCAGTGCCAGACTTTCAGTCGTAACATCATCGTCCTCCGAATCAAACATATTGCCATCGAGTCCTTCTCTGTCAGACTCTAAGGCGTCGTGGTAGCTTTTTGATTCTCGGACACCACAGTAACTGTATTATAATAAATAACGAAAAATGATCTATTAAACATTTATCAACATTTCACCAGAACAGCAATTGCTTTTCATAAAAAACAACAGAATCACTGTGAAATTGTCGGTGTATGCAGATGACTCACCGGTCCAGCTCGTCACCATAGCTCTTGGAGTGTGGAATAATGACTCGGTCGTTTTTAATGTTATCCTTCTCATAGATGCCGTTGGTTATGTCACAGTCAGCGGTCGGAACTTTTTCGCAAGGAAGATACGACACTTTGCCTTTGTAAGTGCGAAGTCCTATCAGCCTCGCAATGCTCCACACGGTAAAGCGTTGTCCACCTATGGCCCTGAGACGCTCGCTCTCTATGTCTATGTCCGCAAGAAGACCCCAGCCAACAGACAGAAACGAAAATAGTATCTGACTCCGTGTTTCAATGCGGATCAGGTCCATAGGTGATTTCTTGCACTTGACCACAGATAGGGCGCTTATCAACATCGGATTTTGATCGTAGGGTTCTCTGTAGGATGATAAAAACAAAATAATGAAATATCATAACCGGCTATGTGAATAATAACTATAACGAATAATAATAATCATATTGTAAAATAATAATACTAACGTAGAAAATAATTTTAAAAATAAAAGTGGATTTACTGTTTTGCATGAGCGATAGATTTGGCAAGTCCGTTGCCAGAACCGCAAGGTATAATGCCTAGAGGAAGTTCCTTCAGTGCCTTTTCCCAGTCGGGTCTTTCCAGCAGACCATTTACCACTTCAAAGACGATTCCATCGCCTCCGACCATGAGCAAACCACTCCACTGATAAATGTCTCTCGTCCGTACGAATTCCCTCGCGTAATTCGAGTGTTTCGTTATGTGAACGTCATAGGGTCTTTCCGCTTCTGAAAGAATCGGATGGACTCTTCGCTGGAATGTTTCGCGGCCTCTTCCGGGTCCGCTCTTTGGATTCAGCAGTACGAGCAATTTTCTGCGCTCGCCGGGACAAGCTGAAACAAATTGAAAAACGAAAAAAAACTTATATTTCATTTTCAATATATTTCTTCCTTCTCGTTTCCAGGTACATTCGCTCGGTCTGCCTGCTCGGGCGCTCCCGGACTTGCGGACGAGACTCACGTAACACATATTGTTTTTAATGAGTTTAGATTAGCCGTTCATTGGACCAGGCAGCTGGACACGCCAGACCTCGCTCATTCCGACAATGCAACACTCATGATCGAGACAGATATTTAATTCCCTTACTAGTTTCTCCTTTATGAGTGACAAGGATCTGCGATTGACCAATTATTCGCACGAGATTCGCGCATCGAACATAACTTTCACGTGGGAAACAATTTGTCTCGGCTGGACGCTGCCAATTGGCATGATGGATCACGTGTTCTACCGTAACTCGAGAATCGATAACAAAGAGTTCGCTGCGTTCAAATTTTCTTATCACGGACAAATGAAAATACTCAAAATGGAACGTATTGTTGAATATTCATTTCTCTCTTATCGTACGACGTGTCGATATGAGACTTTTAAATTACCATTTGTCGTGATGAGCATTGGAACACTCGATGTACGAAGCTTATCGCCTGATTTCAATGTTTACAAAACACCACCGAGACAAGGCCCCACACAGCACAGAATATTGCTGCAATATTATTTGAATCTTGCAATCTTGCATATTGCGGTGCTATATTGGTGCAATAATGTTAGAAACTTGCAAGAAAATATATTAATAAAGAATATTGATGAAGTAATGCTTGATTCTTGCGTAATAATATTTCTAAACATTATCGTCACAACGTTAAAAAAAAAGTGGAAACTATATGAAAATGAATACATTCACATTTTAATCGCCGAAATCTGTTCATGTTGCATGGTGTAATAATTTTTTGTGAAGAAAAATGTTTTGTTTTTATTATATTCATTCATAAATTACCAATATAGCAAAAGTGACTTGCATACATCTTCATTTCTTGAATGTAAAACGTTTGCTTATATAGAAAAATTATTCATGCAAGATTGCTACAACATTATGGAATATTTCAAAAAGTTTCCCGCAATACTTCTGTATTGCCATTAAAATATTACAGCAAGCTAGCCCCAATATTCTTGTGCTGTGTAGGGCGTGTCGGTCTTCCAGGCAGCACAAAAAAAAATGTTATCGAGCAGTTATCTCAATAGGTTGAAGATGTTTGTCTTGACGGTAATCAAAGTTATTCACCAATCTGAGGTTTTCTTTTCGACGTGGGACAACTTATAGTTACAATCCGGATGGACACGTGCAATCCATTGAAACAACTTTTTTAAATCAAATGTCGTTTTGCTACATGGCCTACTGCAAGCAAAAATATATGATCTAAATTACTACGAAAAATGGTTAATTCTGTATCGGAGAACCATCGTCATCGCTACAAGGAAACTTGGAACGTTTTTATTTAATTCATTCTGCTCGTATGACTAGATAGATAGATTCCAACTTTTAAAATACTACATGTATTCAAAATGCAAAATACCAGATGTAATTAAAATACAAAATGATTTCTGAAACACACCGCAATAGTTAATCGAATTTCAATCGCAGATGGATGGCGATTGGATGTGGCAAAAACGATTTGCTTTATTACATGTGTACTAACATTTTTATTAAGGTTCATGAGTTGTCGGTGCATACAGAACTGGGCAAATTATATGAAGTCGGTGAAAATTTGTTATTATAATAAGCAGCAAATCAGATTGACTTCCCCTTTTTTGTCACGATCTACCCACCGTTGCTTGTGAGTCCATTCGTTTGGGATTTAAAAGTATAAACATATAGCAGACACTCAGACATTCCTGAATAAATCAAGACCGTGTAGAATTCGTAGCAGGGTTCCTAAAGAAACTTGATTTTCGCAAAAATGTTTGTCTTCGAGACTTGCATGCAAATGTTTTCAAAATCTTCCAGAAAGTCAGAAAATCATATTTAAAAAAAATACGGATTTTGAGTCTTTATTTTTTTATGTCAATAAATTATATCATTTAGCCTTCATAATTTGACAACGTTTTGAGACGTCAAACTAGAACTTATCACGCATATCATGGGATCCATCCTTCTCGTTTAATCCAATTTTATACAAAATCTTTGCAGTTCAGATTTTAAGTTGACTCTGAACTTCAACGAAAGTTACGTGATTTATCAAGTAAGTTTCAATAAGTTTCAATAAGTTTCAATAAGTTTCAATAAGTTTCTCAAGTAAGCCAACATTAATTAAACTAATTTTTTTCAAACAGAACGTAGTAGATTTGGCAAACTCGATGATTAACCATGTGCAAATGCAATTGGCAATTTTTTAATATAAAGATTTGACTTTTTATTTCAAATCATCCATACTTAGATTTGATATTCTCCAAGATTGTACATAAAAATTTCATACTTGTTTCACATTCGAAATTTTCGATTCAGAAATGGAGTTGTTGAAAAGTTTTACATCGAAATATTTTTCATTCCTGTTAATATCTTCCATGATTGTTGGACGGGTTGTTCGGACAAACATTATCATCAAAAAGAAGTCTCCGAATTTTCAGGTTGATTCAAAAGTATTTAGTTTATAATAAATAATGGGTTTGAAAAAGTACTTAAAATACCAGAAAACTATATGAGTATTTAGAATACATAAAGTATACGACGATAAAAAATATTGCCCAGCTATATACGTCCTGATTTGCATGAAAAATTAAACGACGTCTGTTTCCAATGTTTATAAAATATCGATCAATAGATTTTCAATTCTTCGGTAACAGAATTATACAAACGAAATTGTAAAAAGTTTCGTTACTAATTGATTACAAATTTTTTATCGGCGTCTTTGTAATTGCTGCAAGGAAAAACTCGAGGATTAAACGAGTCTACTTGGTCTCATAATATCTTCTTCTTCCAGGAAATAATTATCGTCGCGTTTGAGTCGTATTTAATAAATATAATATATTCTCCAAAACGGAGAGAGAGAGAATTTCAAGCAAGCGAAAATAGTTTTTTCATCTATCCTGATAAACTCGTCGGTCAATTTCACAATGCAATCGTTATTTTTAGCAAAATCATTCAGCAGACAAGACATTGTCGACAATCTTTTTTTTTTGTTTTTTCCTCAATAAACTATTCGTTTGGTTTACTACATGGGTCAAGCGTTTCGTGCGTCAATGCGCGCATAATCGTAGTATTGCTGATGAAGCCTTCGGTTTTACTTTTCAACTCGACACGCGCGTCGCTTCTTCCATGCTAATTATCTCAACGATCTACGGTCTACTCGTAGATGTGTTTATGCTGGGTAATTCGCAACATCTTGGGCATTCGAAGAAGGGTACACAAAAGATTGCGTCAGAAAGAACTTGGCACCTTACTGTCAAGATTAATGTGTCATACAGCCCGTTAAATGGATACTTCCATTACCATTGAATGGATCAACGATCGATCGTGTCTCTAGCAGGGACGAAACAGAAAAACAACGCGGTCGCATTAACATTTTTTTTGTATCTTTAACCGACGTTTTTTTCCTCAAACATCCGCAATAACCGTCCCGTCAATTTTAGAACTAAGTATTTAACCGAAACGAATAGGACATTTTTGATCTGTTTAATAAAACAAGAAAATAATGGTCGACCTTTCTGGTGGCAACGGGTCACACTGAATTTTTTTGTTGTATATTCAACGGACGTTTTTGTCTCCTCAAACAGCCACAATAATGTTCTCATCAATTTTAGAAGTATTTAACGAAAATGAACAGACCATTTTTTTTTCTGTAAAATAAACAAGAAAATTATCGTCGACCTTTGTGGACAAGAAACTTTGGTTAATGTTTTACTGTGTATACCCGTTATCCTTCGACTTTGTACTCTTTGCGTTTTAGTCATTCATCCAGCTTCGGTAGTGTGCAATGACGTGATTTTGATCTTCGTGCAAATCAAGGCCGTAACACTAATGCAAATGTGACATTACATCTCATTTAGCGGCGTTAAAAACTCGACCACTTCCAGACAACTTGTCATTCCACCACAATTAATAATTACTTCAGGCAATTATTTTTTCGCTCTATCCGACAAACGCAATTATTTCATAACGTCTCAACTTTCGATACCATCAGGTGTACAGAAAAACGTTACAGAAATAAAAGATTAAATTTTGAATAAACTTACGAAAATAAGTGTATTCCCTTTTTTTTCAATCAAAAAATGTTCATGCATATAAAAAAATATACTGAATTATTTTGGCCACTACGCCATGTTTGATTTTGCTAAAACAAAAAAAACATAGAATATAAATGAATGTACGATGAGTGCATTTTTTTGGGCGCTTGCAGGGTCCGATTGAAAGCTATACTTGATTAAATCTCGATTTTTACGGGAACGGGCTTTCCAACCATATACATATATATATATATATGTATATATATTTGACTTTGAATAACTTTTGAATGAGTTGCTTAATCGAAAAATTATATCAGAGCTTCTTTGTAGTACGTTCAATTCTCTGCAGAAATAGTTGATGGAAATTGCAGCGCAATTTATGGTTCATCAGTTACAAATATCGGAACAAAAAAAAAACTTTCTGTGTTATTCTTATGGGAAACCGAAAAGTGCGATGCGCACATTCTTAATATTAATATTAAGTGCTCATATTTTCAGAGGCCTACTTTGGCATCTAAACGGAACTTTTGAGCTTGGTTTTGAGAGCCGAGAAATTTTTTTTTTTTTTTTGACACGCCCTAATATATACTTATCGCACACATATGCGGGTACAATCATAGATTTGTTTACAAAAATAAAAAATGACGCGACGTCCGAAAATAATAATTTAGTCTAAATTTAATAGAAAAAAACCTTTAGTCGGCCAAAAAAACTAAAAAGTTCCCAAGCTGATCTTTCATTCCTTGAAAATTTTTCGGCATGTCTAACAGGTTCAAAGGTAAAGAAGTTAAAAAAATCGAGTTAGCATATCGCAAAAGAAAAGCATCCAAAAATTCTGACGAATAATTGCAAAATAAATAAATAAATACCGAAGAATTCGAAAACTTGGGATAGTTTATTTTTGGGAATCGGGTCTTTAGCAGTTGTGACATAGGACGGAACGCCGCCTGAATAACAGTCGAAAGAAGTGACAAAGTTCGAAGAGAGCAACGATATACTTGGCGATATTCGCTCGCGCAATACCCCGGGGCGTCTTTGTCCGATACACGGAGACAAATGTTGCAATACAAGTTAGAGCCTACGCTCTCGGACAGCGTCCTTGGCCGTGCGGTACGCTTCGAAAAATGTTTTGCCTCGAATAATCGTCTGCGATTCAGTAGAGATCTTTACAGAAAATGAGACTCTTAATTACCGGAACGAATCTCGGTGAAAACGCCTTCGGGCCGATTAGAACGACCTCGAATTTTAATCCAAGGTGGTTGAGGAGCGATAGGTCGAGGATAATTGTCCCGCCATTTGCTTTAACGAGTGACCCGCTCGACGGATTTACGAGTAACCAAGTTCCGAGCGAGAGTGCAGTCCGCGTGTACGACTCAGCGCGTTGCTAAGAAAATATCATGTTTGATTCTCATAGCGAATTCTCTGGACGGCCAATTTATAACGGTCTCGGGAGCCTTGACTCGGCGTGTCGGTTATCGAAACTCGAGGTGCTGTACGAGGAGGATACATGCATCGGAAACTCGACTCTAGTTTTGGTGCAACCACATGGAAAAATCGATAATCCGTTGCCCCCGCCGTTAACGAAAACGCTAGGACGAACCTTTCCGTCCCATGATGCCTCTGTGGAGAGGCGTGCGAATATTCATGCCGAACTGGTCAAGCGAGAGACTGCAGGAAAAAACGGTTACGCAAACGAACTGTGTTTTCAACTCGGGCAATAACGTCATGTGACTATCTCGATTGTACGTTTGGGACTTTGGTCTCGAGAGTCCTCCATACAGGTGGAACAACACATAAAGCCAAAGCGGCTATTACGCGCTCTTATATAATCCCTGCATCTTCCGTTCTAACTCTCGGGCACTCCGGCAGATGTCGCTGCGGCTCGTACAGCGTCCAGGCGCGTTACGACCGAAGTAAAACACACACACGTGTTTCCCCCGTGATTACATCGTAGTGGAACATTTTATGACATCTGTGTTCGATAATAAGTCCGTGTGCGTGTCACGTAATTACGAGTCTTTCGTCCATTACAAATATCATTATCGCTGATACCGTGCGCACGAGTTCTTTTTTTTTCCGGTCTCTTCCTACACAAATTATAGACAAGGAAAAGATTAATAAGAGGGACAGTACAGCCGTTGCGTTGGTGATCGTGACTTTGCGCTGCTGTTAATCACGCTTCGTCGACGTTTGTTTACAATTTTGCACGATCCCACTGACAAAGAAGGCGCGTCGAAGAATCTAAAGTGTCCGGTTCCACGTAGGAATTATTGAGATTTATTTGACTTTGATTTTATTTGTATCGGCTCGTGCCGAGTCGGGGATAAGCTAATGAAAATTAAAAAAAACTATCGAGGGCTCACCGTTGAGTAGAGCTTCGAGATTTCCATGGCTGGGACTCAGCAGATTCGTTGGCACGGCGACTCGCGTAATAAGACACTTTATAGCGAGCCTCCATCTGCTTGCCTCCCTAAGATTATCCTCGTATTTGTCGAAACTTCTGAAACGCAGTGTTATCGTAGTTCTCTCGCGTCTTCCCGCTCCTTTGATCCTAGCTTTTTTTAACGTGTACGCGTATATATATAGATACGCCGATGTGTCGTGCTCGTCCCATGCGCCGAACGTTTCGGTCGATTCCACCAGTCTCAGCTGACTCTTCGAGACGCTCGGACGGCACGCGCAGCTTCCCGCGCTTCGACGCTTCGAACGCATGCATCTGCATCCGATTATGTCGTTGAGACTTATAGTCTCGGTTTTCGTTGCCCCGTTGCTCTCTTTCTGTAAGTTCAGACCCTTCTCCGTTAACTTCACCCGATAGAGCGTGTTCTTTTTGGACGTTATATAGAACGTCTCCTCGAGAACCGTGCTCGATCCTTGGAGCTGCGAGTCATCTTCCATCTTTGGCCTATCGTAGTCCTCCTAGATCTCGCTCTTATCGACTCTCGCCGTTCGATCGGCTCCCCGTCGCCTTTTCCATCACATTTCTCTTACCAGCTTTCGTACTGTTAATATGCAAAAAAATTATTTCCCGTTCCCATCGATCAGAGTATATAATTGTATTATCGAAGCATTTATTTATTTATTTTTCTCTCCAATTATTTTCCCGCTCTCCGCGATGAACACTTTATGTACAGATGTTTACGTCGAGTGGATAATCGACGGTTTGCCAGTCGTCAGCGTATCGAGACGGATATTAAGATTGATGTGCGACATTTTTTTTATAGCATTTATTACAGTAACTGATGATTCAAGTACGCTTAGGTTTTTCTGCTCGTTCGAATATGTATGAATATATACATATTTATATGCATATATATATTTTTTAAACTCTTTCAACGATACGAGCAAAGTTCAATGGTGTTCAAGGGATTCCTTGGAAAGTGCACCCGGCCAACGTTCGATCCGATCTGCATGTATAGCGCCACTGGATTTGATCTCAACGAAAATTGCAGCAACCGGTGCCTCGACTCATCCTCCATCCATCTCTCCACTGCCGCTCGCCGAACGATGAAAAAATTAATAAAAGAACGAGACCGTAGGGCGGCCCTATCGAACGTTGACACTACGTCGACAGCGACGATTCAACCAATACCGGATTTAACTGGAGATTGTTCACTTTGATGTTGGCTCTTGCATTCTTAACGATCCTTACAGCTAACGTTACACACAAAAAACCAACCGACCAGCTCGACGAGCCTCGAAACACTGGCACACGTTTGTGGCTTACAATCTCTCCTGTCGTCTTCCGCCACTCCAGCAGACTCCATAATTCGAATGCACCGTCGGCGTCATCTTGCGGCTCTTTGGTAAAGATTCGTGGCTGAAATTGTTCACAAGATAAATCAACCGATCCAATCAATGAAACATCATAATAGATTGAAAGCAGTGATTTTTCAATGACTCTCGCAAAATGATTCGCAATTCGATCTTTTTCAGTGTTATAATCATTTTTTCATCAAAGCTGATTGTTATTTTTTTTTCTAGAGGGACACTTTGAGTTGCTGTTTTTGAGTTGCGACGGGCCAAAACAATAAACTACATGAAAAGGTTACGATTGTCCCAACAAAACGATATATACATATATAGAGACAGACATATATCTTCTTTCTTTCTTTTTTGTTACGAACTGAGTTTGAATTTTGGCGGCCGGGTCTTACACAATCGAAAAATTGGACGGTGTCGCCATCTCGACCACTTCCGGTTCTTTCGCGAGGGGCTGCACGCTCGGCCGAAGTAGTGTCTTTTCCGATTTGTCAAAATGGTAAGACGGCACGCTTGCTGCGTCTCCGCGGAAAATATCCGTTCGAATCGAGGAAAATCGCGATACTATGAAAGCTAGGAAATAGCTAACTGGTGGCAAGAGAAATTGGATTATTTAACGACAACAATATTTATCCGCAGGGTATCGACATCAATCATAAACACGATCGTAAAGTCCGGCGAACGGAGCCCAAGTCGCAGGATGTCTATTTACGACTTCTCGTCAAGGTGAGATTACAAGCTTATCACAGAAAAGAACTTTTTAAAATGATAAAAATTCTACATTTATCGAAGCATTCAATTATTTTTTTCTTAATTTCTTTACGTACATTCGAAAGACTTTTAGGTTAAGGCTCGTTTGTGTCAGCACACGCGTACAAAATTTTCGAGTAACCTAAATTTCTTTATTTTTCATTGCAACAAGCGAATTGCACTCTGTGTCAGTTTTTATTTTCCATAGACTGGTCCAATTTGAACATTCGCTAGATCAAACTTTTCGACTTTCCTATTCTGGCTCATGGCAATTCACTTTGAGTCAATTATACTGGTCGACACATTTATTATTTTTACAATTCTCTAATAATAGAGTTCCAGTACTCGCCGAAAATGGCAAACTGTAAGAATTTTTTGTTAAATTTTGTCAGCTGTACCGCTTCCTGGCTCGACGCACCAACGCCAAGTTCAACAAGATCATTCTGAGGCGTCTCTTCATGAGCAAAATCAACCGACCACCCATTTCTCTGGCGCGCGTCGTTAGATTCATGAAAAAGCCTAATCGTGAAAACTGCATCGCAGTCGTCGTTGGAACCATCACCGACGATGCCAGGATTTTCGAAGTTCCCAAGCTTACGGTAATTCGTATAATTAAATTTTTTTTTGCGGACTGCACTCTGTGTCAGTTTTTTTTCCAGTAAACTGATTCAATTTTGAAAGTTCGCTAGATCAATGAGAGTCGACCTTCCTATTCTGCCTTTGAGAAATTTACTTTCTGGCAATTATACTGGTCGACACACTGTCACTGACATCCTCAAAGCATTAAATAATCAACTCTGAGCCACCTGTGATAAGTTGTATTATTGAATGTATTCTGTTTAGGGAAAAAAGCAGTTAACGAGTTGATTGATTCACTTGAATAGTTGTTGTAGATACGTACAGACATTCGAAAGAACATTGGTAAAATAGTCTTGTGCATGGACGTTGAATAAATCGTGTGAAACCTAAACATTTTTTTTACTAGTTAATTTTTGCAATAGAAAATCTTGGTTTCCCATGTGCAGTCTGTATCAGTTTTTGCTGACAGTAAGCTCATGTAATTTTGAAAGTTTGCTGAATCTATAAGAATTGAATTTGATATTCTGTCTTTAAGAAATGTATTTTCTGAAAATTACACTGATCTACCCACTATTGGTATGCAAAGAGCATTAAGTTAATCGCATTATCGGTAATAGCTTGCGCTATTTAATACATTCATCTTGAGAAAAGAGATATAATCGACTTGATCGATTAGTTCGAATGGTTGTTTGTGGATATACACAAAAATTCAACAAAATGTTGGAAAAACAATCTCGTTCAAAACTCAATGAACGTCGAGCGAACCGTGTCTTAATAATTTTTTCAACTTTCATTCAGGTCTGTGCTCTACGAGTAACGGAGAAGGCTCGAGGACGAATCTTGAAGGCCGGTGGTGAGATAATAACGTTCGATCAGTTGGCTCTGCGCGCGCCCACGGGAACGCGCACAGTACTGATGCAAGGGCGTCGTAAGGCTCGCGAAGCGGTCAAGCACTTCGGCCCGGCTCCGGGTGTTCCTCACTCCCACACGAAGCCTCTTGTACGCTCGAAGGGCAGGAAGTTCGAGAGGGCACGAGGTCGCAGGCGCAGCTGTGGATACAAGAAGTAGACTACGACTACCAACGAGCTCCGTCATCGTACGTTCTGTTGAAAACTCTCGTAAATCGTGCTTGCGTCAGGTTTTTTTTAAAGTTCTCTCAATTATGTGCGGTACTCGTCCCGACTATTGCGGAATTTAATGTGACTTTTCAGTACATAATGGATGTTGATGGACACAAACTTAACTGCCGTTTTTCTTTATTTCCTTTATTCACAGTTGTTACTCCGAATTCCTATTATCCATCCTGTGGTGTTGCAGCGCAAACATAGATAGCAGTTTCGTATTGAAAATTCAATTAAATATCGTCACGTTATTTAATTCAACGAGAGTCGCGTAAATATTTTCCACGATACAGTTAATTTTATACCTGCTCTCCGTTAGCATTTTCCGCAGTTTCACCTTCATCATTTGCTTGACATTCTTCGGGCTTCTCCTCGTCGTCCGAGGCACCGTCGTCCATGCAACTAACGTCGGGGAAATACAACTTGGCTTCCTCGATCGCAGTCTCCGGATTTTCGCTCACGTGATATGGCCCGATACCGGCGAAAGTGAGAAAAGCTTCAGAGCCGACTTTCTTCACAACGCAGACGAAAGCTTCGTATCTATGCACAATTTATCCGATTTTTTTTTGTCCGAAAATTTATATATCTGAGATTGTATAGACAAACCCAGTCTTTTCATCCATTCTATCGTCAAACTCTTCGATACTCGTTGCTATCAGCTTAGCTTCCGGTGGTTTGTCCCGCTCGAATATACCGAAATTAACTACTTCTGTGTCTTGCATTTCCAAAACCATTTTCAACTCGTTGCGCCTCGTGCTATCGAATTTGAAAACTATTATCGGTGCTTTGGCAGTTTTATCTTCGTACTGCAAAAAACAAAATGTCTTAATTTTTTTTCCTCGTGCGTCGTTAATTTTTCATGATCAGGACTTACAGGAAACATAGTCTCGACGTACTTCCGGAATATAATGCGAAAGATCGTGGCTTTACTTCGTGGATTTGGAGGCGCCCATACGACCGGGTATTCGTTGCTGTCGCTCGTGTCAAAAGCGGGTCGATGACGCCCCGCGAAACTGTCGTGAGAGAAACGTGATAAAAGTGAGGTCTTCGAATAACAAGACCGGAACAGCTAAGACCACTCGACGCGACCGTGTCGTCGTGTCGAGGATCCTCAAAAAAGTTATTTTTATTTGCAGCATAGCTGACGCAGGAGAGCGTAAAGGTTTTTGGCCCTCTGTGCATAAAACAATTAATCTTTAAAAAAGACTAGTACTATAATCTCAATTGTCACAATCTATAAAAACTATTTTTTTTGTAACGAACCATCCTTCCGGAGGTTGTTCGTTCGAGGCCGGGAGTATTGCTTCACCGAACAGCAAGCTCAACAAATATTTTTCAACGTCCATTTCCGGTTTTTTTTCGCTGACCAGGAGCCTCATGAACATGCATCTGCCGTCTACGAGAAGCTTCTTCGCGTTATCGTTTATCTCCCAATCGGACTGAAAAGACAGTTATTTTGTTGTTACATCTTCCATTCGACGGGAGTTCACAGCAAAAAATATTTACACGTTCAACTAATGTTTCTTGTACACAAACATACGCAATTTTTTTTGTTATTATTAGAAACAAAATATTACTAAAATGGATACAATTTTTGTGATTCACACAGAATTTTGTAAAATGGACAAAATAATTGGGGAAGTTTGTCGGTCTGTCTGGCACAGATTCTATTATTTATAGATATTGTTTTCACCTCGACAAACATTTTCGATATTGTTTCGTCATCTAAACGCTTCCGTACTTCCTGAGAAACTGTGTAGTTTCCGGGTAGAATTGTTTCAACAAGTTCTGCGTACGGAGGACTCGACATTTTGTCACGTTTGTGACCCTCTTCGTCCTTAAATACCCAAGGATAGAGGAGAAGAAGTGTTTCGTCCTCAAGAGAAACTGTGTAGTGAAGCATCTCCGATTCGTATTTTGCTTTTATCTCGGCCTCTGTGAACGATAAGAACATCAAATTGAAAAAAAAATATATATATATTACTACCGGTCGCTCGTCATGAGATTAAAAAAAAATGCCTACGATTTATAACTTTAATAATTCATCACCTTTCTGAGCTCTTTTTGCAGTTTCCTTGGCAGTTCGTTCTTCCTCGAGGATCTTAGCGCGTTTCTCCTCTTCGGGACTTCTCTCGCAAACGGGAATGCAGAATCTATAATGAAAAAAGCGATATGTAAAGCCTTATACTTAAAAAATGTATTTGTTTAATATGCAAGACATGAGGCGTTATAAAGAGTTAAGGGGAAGCAAAATATCGCGTTCGGTAATGAAAACTGTAATGAACTTTGTTCAAGGGTGTTAATTTTTTAAAAGGAAAAGCAAATTGGCGCAGGAATGCATTTAATTTGGAAATTGTAACTAACTCTGTCTCACACATAATTAAACAAAAAATGTAATAAAGAAAGAGTTATTTAGACGACTCACTCGTGTGGCTCGTCGTTCTGAACTCGTCGCAACTCATCGGTGAGCATCTTCTGTAGCTCCGGGCAGAAAGCCCCGAACGTTAGATTAACCATTTGCCCGTTCTGTGAAAAAATCTCGTAGAAGCAAGATTTAAAAAAATGGTTATTGTTTTCAAAACAAAAAAAAAAACAAAAAATTTTCTTATTACGTGAATAAACATCCAGGTGGGTTCACTCTTGCCTCGGAATCTTTCCAGAGCATTGATGTTGTCGCACTTTGCCTAAATGTGAAAAAAAATATCTTCCAAAACCCCGTTTGTGTTGCAAAGGAATTTACCGAGTTGGACGATAATTTGATCAATCAAATGTTTTACCGTCGCATAGCTCAGCAAATCTCCGCCGATTTCCATTTTTATTTTTTTCAAAACGCTAACCATGCCGCTGCATGGTCCACTCCACTCCGAATAGACATCTACAACTGTGTCGACGAATTAATAATCATTTCATGCCTCGTTGATTCTTCTCTTCTTGCCTACTAATCCTTTTCTCTCCAGAATCTTCGCCCACTCTTCGTCGCTCGCGACGTCCGTCTGCAGAGCGGCAGGTGTGTTTTTCTTTGCCATTTTTCGCCCCTTGCTCAAACCACCCTGTAGCAGAAAAACAAATCTTTGAAAAAAAAACAAGATCACCCGTCGTTGCAAGTTCAAACATAATATTCTTGCCAACACTCCTGCTCCTCTTTTGCCCAGCATATTTAACTTTGTTTATTTTACATAGTACAGTGAATTTAGTCTGACGCTCCTACCCGTCTTTTGTTCAGCATTGTTTTCTTTTTTTTTTTTTAATCCCTTTTTAACGAACTCTGCATTGAGTAAGAACGAAAAGTGATTCAGGTACGCAAAGTCCTTGTCGTTGAAAGACTGAAACTGATTTTAGCGTGTCCCCGGTCTTATAGGGAGTGCTTTTCTCTCTCTACCTCTGTCTCGTTGACATCGAGCAGGTAAAACGCGAGCACGCGACCGTTTCGAATATTACTGAGTAATGTCGGATCGAGTCACCAACACAACCGACGATAATTACAGAGGACCCAATATTATCCGCTCATCCGTGACGATGCAACGGAAATCGAAGCTACAAGACCTGTAATATGAGCACTACGAAACCCGACGTTACTTTAAAAATAATTCTGAAACGATAGATTGACTTGTCGAGATAAATATTTGAGTATTGCTTATTTAGGAATTTTTATGGTATGGAATAAAATAGTGCGGTTTTATTCTCGACCTGAGTCAAGCCTTCTAAGGACACCGAGCTCAAGCGTTCAATCACAGATGACAAGAAGATGGCGCAAAATGAAGTCAAATTAACATAGATGTTAAATTTAATTAATGTTACAAAATTTCTGAGAGAATGAGATTTCAAATAGCTTCGATTTCCGTCGCAATTAAACATTGTTATCATAGTTTGCGAAAAGGTACCTTTAATTTATCATGAATTAGAATAATTTAATTTAATTATGAAATAATGATGCTCAATAATGATAATTTATTTGCTCCAATTATTATTAAAGCGAGTCCCTTTGACGACCACGCTTAATTATGATTCAGCAGAATTATCGTTCAGTGAGAAATTCAAATAACTTGACTGAATAATTAAATCATAATTTATATTCATAATTTGTGTGCTCAAATAACTGTCAGACCGAATCCTTTTGACAACAGCTTGATGACACAATTGGCAAATATTCTCAGGCATTTGATAAGAACCTGAAACGTTTACCTATTATTTATTTACTATCGCATTTACATGAAGCTCTTTTGTCAAGGGCTTCCAGTTTAACTAGAATTGTAAAGCTGATAACGAGAACCGGAAACGTTCAGTTGTCAAGCAACTTAAAAACATTGTTATGGCAGGTGAAGAATGGTGATGCAATTTTTTCGGGTCGCTTTTGACAACGGCAAAACAAATGTAATTAACGTGTCTGAGGATTCGCTAACATGCACGAACGATATTAGACCTTGGGAATTTAGTCGTGCTCGGCCTCGAGTCTCTGGAAACTCGAAACTTCCTTGGTACATATAATAATGCCTGCTGTCCGGCGTTGATTCACGATCACGTGAAGCTCGAGGTAGATTAAAGCTTTCCCATAAATTTTATAACGTGTGCTAGTACTGTTTATTACCTTTGACAGTTAAATCGAACGTAAAATCCGTAAAATCCTCCATGTCGGAAAAAATTTTCTTTCATTCTACAATATTCATAGTTTTCAAAATATTTACATTTTACTTTCTTCGGTAATAAAAATATTTGTGTAATTTTTTTATTTATTTTCTTTGGGAAAATGGGTATAATTATTGTGATAGTAATTAAGAAAAAAAATTTTCTTCCAACGGCCAGTCTATGGTATTACTGAATTTTTACACATTTCTGTTTAATAGTCGCGTTGTCATCTGCGACCAGCACGCAACCCTTCGCTTATTATGTTCCGTACTAGCTCGTGGATAAAATGAATTCAACCGTACAGACCAGTCGTCATTTACGTAAGTGTCACACCGTTACTCTTAAAATTATGCCAGAACACCGTTAATTCAAAACATCATGCTCTTGGAATTTCGTTTTTTTTTTTTTTTTGAGACAGCATTGTTTAAATATACAAATTTAATTTTTTCCCAATATTCGGATAATAATTGATTAAACATTATGGAAGATGAATTATACTCACTTATAATATGTTTCAGGACAATTTTTTTTTATAGATAATTAAACAGTTTCGGTTGATCGTCGTACAACTTCAACTGATTTTTCTTACACTCACGCTGTCGGCATCACCGCTTTAATTTTTTCACATAGAAAAAAATATAGATCAACATTTTCGCGTTGCCGGGGCTACGATAGAATCGAGTGAATCAATCGAGAATAACAACTCAAACACTTGGAAAGTGCTGAAACTTACATTTATCTTTCCCAATATTATTATTCTGCAATGTGCTTTGAAAAAGGAGACATCTCGAACATCAATATATATTTTTTTTCTTTTTTTCCGATGTCTCAATTTTTTATCATGGTTATTATTATTTATTATGTACCTCTCGTACATGTCTATATAAGGCCAAACTACAAACCGCAAATGTATTACACTCAGTAGGTATTGCAATTTCTATGAATTTCTGTACGTGAGAAAAATAAATTATAATTTTTTTTATATATGCAGAGTTAGGAATTCTCTGGCCTGATCGATAGAATAGAAAGTCGAGTTTCTCCCTCTACTTCCTACAGGTCTCACCGTTTGTGGCTGCATTAAATATCAGCAGTTGGCAACAATCGTACCATCAGCGCTCAAGCTAAACACTTGACGAGGAGTTACAATGCATCGACGATGCACCCAAAAATATTGACAAGTGCTTTGATGATGTGTCAATAAAATATGAGTTATCGGGGCGAATACGTAGTGTATGAAGTTTTAATATGAATTTTAAACGATCGACGGCGTCGCGGCCGTCATCCGAATGATAAAAAATAAGAGGCGCGTGTTTACTCGCGCCGTATCAGCTGTTTCCAGGCGCGTTTGACAGGTGGAACAAAAATGGCTGAAAATGGGTTTGGATCTGACGTCGGGTCCCAAGAAAATCTTGTCGCCGATCCAGTCAATTTCGACATTGAAGAGGTACGATTGGAAAAAAAAAACGACAATGATATTAACAAATTTTTTTGATTTCACATTGACGAAAGCCTAGTTAAAATTATCGACCATCTCCATACGATAATTACTATATTCTTAAGGTTATCATACTCCCACTTTTGCGATTAAAACAACTTAAAAAAAATTGACAACAATGTGAGAATTTTTTTACCCTTGTATTCATAACATTTCGATTATAAAAATGTATATATTAAAGTAAATTATTATAACATGTAGATAATACAGATTTTTTTTTAAACGAGTGAAATAAAAGCTATCCGACCGGAGAGCATTTTTATTTGACTTAGTCTTCTTTGAGACTCTGAAATGATTATATCATTTATCATTTATTTAATTGCAGGATGAAGAGTTTACTTGTATAATTAGAAAGAACAATCGGTTAACGTTTTACGCAGACATTACTGGTGTCACAGAAAATATTTAGTCTGCATCTCTATATTTCTTTCACTAGGCTTCCGTCACCTTTTTCAGTCAATTATAGTCTTTATTATTGTTGGTTGAACAAAATGGAAAGTTGAGTTCCTATCACCGATTGGGCATCGTAGTTTCTTGCCATTCAGTTTTACAGAGGATGCTACTCTTTGCGGTTCTGTGACCGCAGCATTCCGACACTCCTACAAATAGATCTTATCCTAGATAAACAGGACAATTCATGTTAGCGAAAACTACCTTCAGTCTCTGTTTTTTCATTGTGAATATTACAAATAATACATTCTCACGTCTATTATTACTATAAATATAATCAACAGAATTTTAAGCTTGTTTACCTTAATGTTCGTTAAATTCTGCACAGATATGTATTGGAATTGTACTGTACAATTTTTTACCTGTGATGAAAATTTTTGTAAATTTCCGGCAATTGTTTTTTTTTATTAAAAAGTATGTTCATGTTAAATCAATGTAAGATTTTAAGTTCCAATACTTTAAATTCACATTTTGCTTCACATTCCTGAAGGCCTATTGACCCAGATTCTTCAGCCCCTAATGATAATATTTGTATTTATCGTCAGTCTTTGTCTTTATATTTCCTTCGCTAGGTCAATAATAACACTTGTCTAGTAAAATTTCATTCTCGTCGAGTGAATACAGCATAGAATTTGATTTCCAGTAGCGGTCTTGATGTCTCTGCAAGTATTCCTCTAGCGTCCAGTTGGATTTCAAAGTTCATTGTACTTGTTTTTTCTTGGCTATCCAACTTTGCAGCACAGTTGTTTCTTGCCCTCGGAGTTACAGATGTTGATGTTGTTTACAATTCCTTAACAAGAGGGCTTTTGGAGACGGATCTTACGAGAAAGATCCTGGAGAAACACAGAATCGGTGACTAGTTGCAAATGTTGTACCGCATCATTGCGTTATTGTTTTGTTATTCAATAATCTACATTGTGTACATATATTTTTAAATCTATGCCAGAAGATGTTTCTATTACCGCTTGAATATTTTGACCAGGGTTATAAGCTATTTGCGTCTATCGAGTTTTATTAATCAATTCTTTGTTTGCATACTATCTAATACAGAGCTGGGCATTACTGGAAGTACTATTATTGCATTTGGTGTGAAATACAAGTTTTAGGCACGCTTTTCGTCCGTACAACACATCTTGTGAGAACAAATTTGTATGGTACTTGTGCTAGAAGCTTTTTCTTGATTCATATAATTATAAGACTCGCCTTACTTCGGGTGACTTTAATTAGAACTAGGTAATACTTGTTCAAATCTGACTCTAGAACATTTTATCGGCGCATTGTTCTCTTTTGTATGACCTTTTTTTTCAAGAGGCAGGAATGTTAAACATTATTTCCAATTAGACCTCAGTGAGAAAACTGAACGATGAAAATTGTTAACGGTATCAAAACGTATGCGTATTTATCGATTCCAATTTCTCAATTTTTTCTCTATTATCGAAGAATAGAATATTATTTTTATCTCCATTGTAGGATTTTCGACTTTTACAACCATAAGCAATTCCTCTCCTTACATACTAGCACTTAATGAAAAAAACAACACATAACATCTGTTTTGCCACAAACAATACCTTAACTCTACATCTTCGATTTTCTTGATGAGTACATTTTTGTTGTTTTTACAGCTCGACGATGCAGAGTACTCTATTCCAGCTGTGGACGAATTGCCGTCCTTGGAGAGCATCCTTACGGAGCCGGATTGCGCTTCACTATCCGGGACCGATGATGATTGTCTGGGGGCTGTATCCGTCGACAAGCTCGGTGGCAGTGAAACGGCGAGCGTCGGAAGCCTTCTTTCCCTAAATTCTTTGAGCAAAGGCTTCCGGGCCCCTCACCTTTCGCCGACCGGATCAATCCTCAGGCACGTTATTCTCAAAGGAATATCCTCGCAGATCGTCTCGGCCAGCGTAAGCTCTCGACGATATTTCTCAGATAAAATTCGACGGAATTTAAAAAAAGATCTTGTTTTCAGGAAAGAGTGAACGCGGGTCTGGCAAGCGCAGTGGCCGCGGGAGGAAACATGCTGGTCGTTGGTACGAGTCACGGCCTCGTCCTCGGCTTTGATTCCACGCAAACTTTGCGCTGGTGCGACCAAGAAGCCAGGCATCAGGGCTCCGTCTCGGCTCTGTGTTTCAATTACGACGGTAGCAGACTTCTCGCCGGATTCGCCAGAGGCCACATCCTCATGATAGACAGTTCTAACGGCAAAGTTTTGAGGACGCTTACCGAAGTTCATCCACTCGGTACCGCTGTAATTCACGTAAAGGTAAATCGTCGATTAAACTTAATTCACAAACTCTTCGGTTTATGAATTGTCACAGTTCAATCTTTTAAGAGGAATTAACACCACCAACAGTTTACAGATTCACCAACGTTGGCTCTGTGCAGCGACAGCGGCGGATCCGTTTTCGAATTAAGCTTCACCCGAGTAATGGGCGTTCGTGGTTGCGACAGCAAGTGTCTCTTCAGCGGTTCCCGCGGCGAAGTTTGCACAATGGAACCGCTTCTCCTCAATCATCTTCCCTCTCATCCGTTGAAGAATTACACCCTTATTGCACTGGCAACGCTCTCGAAAGTCATCGTCGTTTGCATAAGGCCGAGAATGCGCGTGGTTCTTACCCATCCGCTCGTTGGAACTTCCATAGCGCCTCCGCAAGTCTCATGGCAATTAGTCGTCATACAGGCGGCCGACGCTTCGAGAGTTGTCGACCCTGTACTGGCACTAGCTCGAGATATGACGGTACATTTTTATCAGGTAAGGTTCAACATCTTCGAGAGATTAAGTTTTATCGAAATAATCAAAATTACATTCTATTTATTAATTAAAAAAACAGGTATGCTCCGAGGCCGGTTCCCGGGTCAGACTGTCGCCTCTTCGCAGAGTTGTTCTCTCCTATACGATAAGCAACCTGAGATGGTTGAACGCTCGCTCGCTCGCTATACTCGATACCCAGGAGCGTTTACATCTTCTCGATGTGAGAACGCAGGATAATCTCGAGACTCTGGACATGAGTCGAGTCGGTATTTCTTACGCTTCGAGCCACTTTAAAGGCCTCTCTACAGGTGGCAATGTTTCCAAGGTACAAATTTTGCTGCTTTTTTCCCCCATTTCTTTAGAATACTTAACATAAAAAAATTTAAGGCCATGGCCCTGGCCGGTGAACGAGCTTGCTACAACACAGTCATCACGTTTGGAACACAGTTGCTGCTTCTTGGAACGAAAAGTTTACACGTCGTTTGTATCCGAACGTGGACGGAGAGATTACGGCATCTGACGATGCAGGTGAATATAATTAAATCCATACATTCTTGCGCTGTCTGCAGAATAATCCACGTTTCCTAATAACGTTTCCAATAATTCCTAAGAATTAATAATAATATGTATCCATCTAGAAAATCAATTCTATGTGTTTTATTTTTTTTGTTATTCAGCGGCGCTTTCCCGAGGCTCTGGCTCTGGGTTTGTCCTTTTATCAGGACAAAGGAAAAGCCGTTGTGGGGCTGCGGGGTTCGAAACAACGAAGAAAACAAATAGCTCGCGATAAAGTTTGCCAAGTGCTCGTTCAATACATGGAAGAGTTGAATCAATGCTCGATCGAGGACACCGCCGATTCGGAGATAGTATCGACCTGCGTCGATTACTGTATACAATTGGAAAACACGGAATTATTGTTCGGTAGATTGTGGGACCTTGTATCGGAATCAGAGGGTTTGAAAGCCGGATATCTTAGGGCATTGGAAGCGCCACTGCTGGACGGTAGTCTTCCACCGCGATTGCCGCCGCTGATAGCTCAACATCTAGTCGTCCTCTACGACCACGAGCAACGGTTAGACTCGCTACAAGCTATCGCTGTCCTGCTCGACGTCGACTGCTTGGATATTCATCAGGTGATAAAAAATACTGATGTCGGAATAATATAAATTTAGAATTTTTGGGACTACAATATCAAATAATTAAATCCCGTCCTGGAAAAATAATAAAATATTCTTCTTTTCAAAGGTCACGACAATCTGCAGACAGCGTTGTTTGTGGGAGGCCCTTATTCACCTTCAGACCGCAGCCCTTGGCGACTATACAGCTCCGATACACCAGTTAGTCCCTCTTCTACAAAATTTTCTCGCAAATTCCAGCTCTAAAGAAACTTTACCCCGCGACTGCATAAGACTCGGGAACGCTGTTCTCGTCTACGCAAGTTGTTGTTTGGCCGGACGAGGGTTTCCTCGAGGCGAATTGCCTGCGGGGCTACCGCAAAGAATCAAAGCCGAGGTACTGCGTGCACTTCTCTCCCAACATTCCAGCCTCGCTACCGATTCCGAGAGACAGTATCCCTATCTCAGAACACTGTTGCGATTTGACGCTGGAGGCTTTCTCGACGTTGTCGCCATAGCTTTTCAAGAGCCCGAGTTCAAATCTGAAATGGGCTTACGACAACGTCAGAGGCTAGTGGATATTTTGCTGGGAATCGTTATACCGACGACTCCTCTCAGTCCTGAAAATCCGGACTATTTGGCCAACGATCAAACGGCCACGGTACTTGTCTTCGTTGCCAACGAAATCGCCGAGGGTAACGTCAATCTCGAATCCAGCGTTTTGAATCGATTAGTCGAAGTACTGACGAGCGACGCTGAGAATTTTGGAAAAGGTATTATGACGACTACGACGACCACGACAAGGGATCGAAGAATCGAGAGAGAAAATGCACTCCTCCAGCTGCTCCATGCGAAAAAATTAACGGGAATTACCGATAACGCGTTGTTGAATCTTGCGCAAAGAGCTAATTTGTAAGTGTAATTTTTTTCATTCTTTATTGAAATTAGAGGTGTGAGAGACTTTAAATGTTTCAGCTTGCGAGTCTGCGAGCTTCTGTACGACGCTCGGGACGATTGGATATCCGTGTGTCGTTGCATGATCTCGGATTCCTTCAGACAGGATGAACTTTGGATGTGGCTAGGAAAATTGCCAACCTCATCGGTTCAGAGTGTAGTTTTAGCGCACTGCATGTCCCTCGCGAGGATTGACGCCTCGCGTTTAGCATCTCTGATCGCCGCCAAGATCCCGACGAAATTATCGAAAATTCTCGAGAAACTGAGCAATGACAATTCGAGCCTCGAATATACGGTTCTGGCGGCTCTGCACAACTTTACTCAGTACAAAGAAGAAGACGAGATAAAGTTCGAACTGAGCACCGAAAATTTAGAAAAGTATTTGTCACTGATGTGTAGGCACGCGTCCGAGAAGGTTGTCGGTCACATGAACTCTAATCACGGCTGCAGACTCGATGAAGCGCTCAGGATAGTTCGGGAAAATGGACATCGTGAGGCTGAAGCTGTGATGCTCGAAAAATTGGGCAACTATCAGGAAGCTTTCGACCTATTGCTCACAGGACTTAACGAACGGTTGCAAACGGTTGTCGATCAATTAACTTGATACGTAAAGATTGTTCCGGGATTTATGAAATGTTTTCTTTGTTAATCACAGTATCAGCGGGAAGATGTTGCGGATGACGAGGCGGTTAAAGCAACGACTCAGTTGTCCGATCTGTGTCGGAGATCTGCGGGAAATTTGGATTGGATGCCATTAGTCGAAGAAGTTCTGCAACCACAATCGGAAAACAACAATCAGCGAGGTACGATCCAGTATATTATATGTAAAAAAAACTTGACTTTGATCAATCGTTCTTACTCTGCAAAATATTGACAAACATTTAAACCATACTTCACACGTATTGCCAAAACTTAGTAAAAGCTTATTCATGTATTGACAATGAAGATTATCAACTGAAAAATTAATATTTGATAGGATAATTTTTAACGAACTGGCTGCAGTGCTTACAGAGAAAATGAGAAATACTGCCAATGATTTATTTCACCAAGATATATTTTATATGTCAGCTCAAAAAATATTATATAATGAAGTAGCAGTTGTGTATAAACGGCCCGATTAATTGCAAGAATTAATTAAGAAAAAAAATTTTCCAGTGGAAAGGTTACGAGGCAAACTGTTGAAAATCGTCCTGGAGACTCTCAGCGGTACGACAGCACTGTCAACAGTGTTGGAGCAGATACTGAAGCATCCTTTGGCAACCAGTGGCACGATAGGCGACATAAGACAACTGTTAACTGGAGTATTGACCCATTCACGCTACGAGCAAATTCTCGTTGAAACCACAGCGAGACTCGTCAGTCTCGAGCTTCATGAGACTCTGAAAAAGTCTTTGAGAGATGCGGGACGTGCTTGCGCCAGTAGATCCCAAATTTGTCCAGTTTGCCGACAAGTTCTAAGTCAATGCACCGATTACACGGTACTCTTCAACTGTGGCCACATATTTCACACACACTGCTTGGGTGACCCTAAAATGTGCTACAAGTGTCTCGACGACAAAGGATGGGCACCCGCTGCGACCAATTCATCCGAAATTCCGAGGCCTAAACCTCCCGTAAGTTCATCAATTTTTTCTTTTCCATTTTCATAATGTAAATACTTCAGTGTTTTTATTTCTTTTCTTTCTGCAGGAAAGAAGACAAATTTTGCCGCCTGAATTTATGCGTCGGAGAGACCTAACCCTCAGGCTCGGTGCGCCTACCGTTCTGCCGGATCTCGAGGGCATTTTTTAATCTAGTCTATAAAATTAATTGCGAAAACAAATGAAACGAAATGCAAGAAAAATGTAAATGAAGCAAAGGTGCTCGAAATTCGATCCTCGTTAGATCATCTCTTCCTAACCGATAGCATTTGTCAATACTCAGATTTAACTTTAGTACTTCGCATAGGCTATATTTGTATAATTGTAAATTATAAACGCGCGTGTTTTTCACACAGGGTACATGCTGACCCCCCCCCCCCCCCCCCATCGCGCAGGGCCGTCATACGAATGCTCAGCAAGTATGTAAAGTGTTAAAATATGTTTAACGAATGTAATCTTTGTTAAGAAAAGGTCAAAATAAATAAGTACGATTAGTACTTTGGTAAATGTCGTTCTGCGGTATGTCTCCACAAAGCGGTGACCAGAATAAGTATTTCGCGCTGGCAATCTGTAGTGATCGAAACGACGTACAGAAATGCCTATCATCTTTTTCCCGGTTGTGGCCATGAAACTACAATCTTCGCGTGTTTAACGTTAAAGGATAATATTCTTATACTTCACTTCCACATAGATCCTACATAGAAATATAGTTTCATCAAATATTACATAAAAATCCGTACATACACACCTATCTACGCTTATGTACATAGCTTAGTGAAAATATTTCTCTGAAAAGCTGTAGCCGTATTATTTCAGTGATTTTCAGCATTTATTGAAAATTTATCTACAGCAAAAGTTAAAAAATAGAAAAAAATTTGGAACACATAACTCTGTGCATTTTTTGCGCTAACCACAAATTCGGAATTTGAAATTTTGCGCATTAAACCCAATTCGACCAGCAGTTTTTCCTTACAGTTAAGAATGGCGTTGATGTTAAAAAAAAGTTGATAATGAACATTTTTATAACATTTCCTCACGAAAATTTGCAAAGCTTCCTCTATGCAGAAGCCACAAATATAGTCAATGCTTTTTTATAAATTAAGTTTTGCGAATAAAAGGACCTTACAAGGAAGTGTTGAAAAACTGACGACTTTCAATTTGTTTTAAAATCATGATTTAGTGAGTGGATACGAAAATATTAAGTTTATAAAAAAAAATCCTAAAAACTATTTTCCAGATCCTAATTAAAGACGTAACCGCGTGCCAAAATGTTAAATTTATAGAAAGATGCTCTAAAAATGATTACTAAATTGGAAAATGCGTTTTTAGAGAAATTAAAAACAAACGGGAAAGTGCTTTAAAAGATTTTTCCTAAGCGAAGAAATGACTCCCATGCGGTAGCATCGACTGCTTTCCCTAGCAGAATTGGTGCAATTACAGATTCGGAGTTGCATCATAATCATAGTCGTAATCGGGTCGACTATACACATCCATCTGCGAGTTGCAATGACTATAACGAGACTCCGAGTATTCTCAAGTGAGACTACTTGCTTTGTTCAAACTTTTAACCGTCAAGCAACTCTGCATTGATGGTCTCGGGCATGCAACTACAAATCAAAGAAATAAGACTATACAACGATGGTTGTAAGGGTACAGAAAATACGACGATAAAATAAATATTACACGCGACTCTACAGCAAGTAAAAATATTGAACATTGTGCATTAGTCTATTAAATTCGGTCGATGGTTGCCACAGTTCCAGTGGACGGTTTCGACTGTAAATGCAGCCGGTCGGGTCTGTGCCTAAATGCCGAATGCAGCGCCACCTGTCACTTCACCGGTTGATTTGTTCAAAATGGACCGCAATTATGAGGTCGCACACCTATAACTTTTCTGGTTTTTTCTTCTTATTAAATTTGCCGAACAGGGAATTTTGTCGGACATCACTAGACGATTTCTATAACAAATTCTTTAGTAAAGTATAACAAGCGATTGATAGCCGTGACGCGTGCTGGGGACCTGCTCTTAGACCGAGACATATTTTTTAAATATTCCAGAAGTATTGTCAAATTTTCAAATATTTCGTAATAGTTTTGGAATATTTTTCCGAAATATTGCAATGAAAAATTTCCGAAAATTTTTAAATATTCGTAATCTTACAAAATATTTTTTAATATATGAAAATCATATTTAAAAGTAATCTATGCAAACATCCCAAATAATGGTACATTTTTAAAATATTTTTAAAACGGTGGAAAGTTATTTTGAAAACAAATATAATAGCGGATACATATAACAGATACATACTGACCTATATATTCGGAAGAAACGAAAATTAAAAAATCCCATGGTTCGTAAATATATTTTAATGCAGTTCGAATCCTTAATACGTCGTAACACTACATATGTTATCGTCACTTTTGAAGAAGGTCAATATATGTTTGAAATAATGAACAAGATCCACAGCACTAAAATAATGGTCATCTTTATAAATCCCATAAATATTTTACTAACATTTATACATACATATATGTAGAATATATTTTTCAAATTTTCGCTAAATATTTCGGAAACATTTTAATGCCAGATTTATAAGCGGTCATCAATATTTTGGATTATTGGTGAGGTATTTGTAAAGTGTTGAAGTAGTTACATAAGGAGAGGATGGTAATTATGTTACATGATGTTACATGGGAGGGACGTGCGTTTTTCACCGAGTGTGAAGTGCTCGAGCAAAGCAAGGACAACTTCACACAAAGTGAAAACACACTTCCTCCCGAATTGCATGTACTAGTTTTTTTTACTGATTGTGCTCAAGACTGACTATATTTATATATGCCTGGAACAGCACAATGTTTAGCTGTAGATTGGCGTTTAGGGATCTACAATAGTAACTAGCAGGATATTTTCACAACTGCTTGTTTGTGATTTGTAAAAAATATTTTTTGGCCCACTAAAATTACTTTTGTGAAAAGTTTTTTAGATATCTCCGTACTACATTGGTACATACCTATATAGATTGTTCCATCGTTCCAACTTTTTTCTGAGGTGTCGCCGCCAGTCGGCAAACAGAAGAATTACTTCGCGGCTTACACTCTGTGATGATCAAAACATGATATACAGCATCTACTGATAGCACTTTTTCGTGGATAACTCGGTCAACCTATGATCTTCGTGTTTTGTGAATATTCTTTTCTCTTCGTTTCAATTAGATTCTTACATAAAATATCAGGCAGGAAAAAATGCATTAAATCTTTACTCGGATAATCACAAATACTTTCCGGATACATAACAACGCTGTTTTGTTAAATAGGTTGTTTGACATCGATATTTTACCTTAGGCTCTATCGTTTTGTTAATGTAATCTAACTACAGGTGGAAAGGAAGCGCTTCGAAGTATCTTCGATCCAGAAGCCCTCGGAATGTCCATTTTCCGTTTACTATTGGATGCTCGATTCAACGTTATAAAAACTGGTTTTCGGGGCGCGCTTGCGGCCAACACTCGACGAGGATTCGTCGGTTCATAGCCTAGTAGTTCGCCCGTTAACAGTTGAGAGACAAAGCGAAAAGCTTCGAGTTTTTCGGTTGACTCAATCGAATCGTTCGTCGAGGGTAATAAATTTGTGTTCGCGACAAAGTTGTCGATCGACGCCGACAGATCGAAGAGATACGGTGTCGTTTTGCATATAACCATGCACTGCTGGATCTATTATATTTTTTTTTTTGGTTTTAAAGAGGAACATTTTCTTTCAATATGTCTTCACCTTTATACGTTATGAATGATTCTTACCTTGTCGTCGCAGCGATTCATGGTCTCCAGAACTCGACATATTTCCTCGTAAATTTTGTACCCTCGCAAGACGTAATCCTGATCGTAAATTACCGAACCAATTTGTAGGGAAACTTTAATCGCTGCAGCCTCTTTCTTTTTTTTCTCTAAAAGGGTGGACAGTGGTGCCCCAGCCATTGTGCGACTCGCCACGTGAATTCCGGCATACTCTTTGACCACCTTGATAAAATTTATTTTAGTTTATTCAAGATCTATATATATATATATGTATATATAATCGGCGTTTCAATAAAGAATCGAAAATAATTATTTTCTGCAAATTTTACCTGTTTGTTCGTGCGAAGCCAGCTTAGAGTTATTTGCTCGACAAAATGTTTTATCGCTTCCCTGTCGCCGAAACGAAGTTCCGATAGTTTCATCAATGACTGAAGCTTGCTCGTTATAGAATTCGACAATTCGTTGAAATTGTGAAGCTTCGTTTGTAGCTCGGCGTCAATTTTAGCAATTTGAAGAGCCTCCAGTCGTAAAACTGCGATCTTTAATTGTGTTTGTTCCGATTAGTTCTTACCCAGTAATTTCTTCGATTAACCTACATTTTTCTCCAGTTTCTCGACGAGACTGCAACCGGAAGTCTCATCGCTTCTCAAGAAACAAATTTCAAAGGGTTCGCTCTCCGGATTGTCTATTCCTTCTATCGTATTATTATCCATAATCTTCACGTTGATTTCTCGTACGATCTTCTAACCTTTCAGAAGGAACTAATGTTCTCACAGCAAAATAACAAAACAATGTCATATATGGACCAGCGTTGTCATTTTTTTCTCTACTCTGCACCTTTAGCTACGATAAAACAAAAGGATGTGCATTTGCTAGGGAGGTTTAGAATTGGCAATAAAAAAATTAGTCCTTTCGTCTCTCGATTCGCTCGCCTCATGCTTGCCTCCCATTTATTACTTCAACAGCCAGCCATCAATTGATAGTCGTATAATATACATATAAACGGCATTTTCTCGTTTCATTTATTTAAGACAATTGTTGGTTGTTTTCTTTCAAACTTATATATTGTTACACAAATCAAGTGTTAAATTGCATGGATTTTTTTTTTTTTCCTCGAATTTTTCATTCACTTCCGTCAACATTAATTTTAACTCATCAAATTTTCGAGAGGTAATAATACGAAACTTCGGGTATCAATTGCCAGATTTTATTACAATCAATCCGTCTATTCACTTTTCTCCCCGAAATTTCGATTCAATTAATCGTACAATATAATATAATGTATATATATATATATATAACTTTTTGGCTAGTATTAATTCGTAGAATAGACAATAACGAGGTATCATTAGCCGCGCTTCGACAGGTGAGGGTGGTTTGGGTGCGTCAAATCACGACGAAATATATCGAGAACACGAAATTGTAAAATCAATCTCGCATTTCCGCAACTTTTAATCAATCCTTTTTTTATCGTTCTCGCTCTTGCCTTATTATTCAATCGGCCAAGATCCAAGTTGGCATTCATACCTGGAAGTGTATTTCAATGATTCGCAGCTTTTGTTTCATCAAACAACGGTTTTTGTTGTTTTTTTACCATTATCTTCATTTCGAGAATACAGCTTAAAAGCTAAGCCCTTATTATCTAATCATCTTCAAATCACCCTCAATCGATCAATATTTTTTTTTTCACTTCATACAAACGATGCATTTTTTTGGAATTATTTTTCTCATAGAATCATGTTTCGCGATTTTATGAAACATTAACGCACAAATCGTATTCTCTTATATTCTCCTCCGCTCATTATAAATTTAATTGCATATGCAATTTTATTTTTGTAAATGCGTTTTTGTCGTTTTTGTTTTGTTTTGTCTATACGCCGAAGATTATTCTCCTCGGCGATTTCTCCGAAGAGAATTCTTGTTTTTTCGAGATGAAGAAACGGAGGACGAGGGTGCGCGTGGATTTTAACGGAGGACGGATTTATGCTGGTGTCTGGCATTTCCGGCAAATAAAAAAAAGGACAAACAATCATTGCATATGAAAGAAAAAAATCAACGACACCAGGAACTTCATCGTTATTGAGTCTTTTATTCTACTCACCACCTTCATTTTTAAAGAATAGCAAATATCATCCGTAAAAACACCTCTTCCGTGAGACTGTCATTAACTATGTAAAAATGCTTGAAAACATGGTAAGACGTTTTTAGCCAACATGACTTCGACTCGTAAACAAAACGCCACCGTGTCTTCTTGAATTGTTATTAAAGGTAATCAATTATTAGCAACGGGTAATCACTCGGAACGGAACAATCATTAAATGAATTAATTGTTTCTTTATAATCAAATTCGAGGCTACTCGTCCCCCGGTTAGTTTAGAAAATTGTATTCCATGTCCTATTTTCATGTTTCAATATTCGGCAGCGTAATCATTTTTTCCATAACATTGTTTTGTTCACTTCTTATTTAATTCGTGTCCGAAACGTTGCCGACGAATCGTAAAAGAAATTTACAAAAGCGCAGACCGAAAACGGAAGTACAAGTGTTCAATGATGAAAATAGAACGCTGAAGACAAGAACTTCTCAGACACGACTGAATCGCTCGTCGAGTGCAAAAGCAGTAGGTTCGAACAGCAGCGGAAAAAACCGCATTTTATCAACTATCTCGTAATATTAATCTACCGCGAAGTGTCACCCTGAAAATTGAGCTTCATCGTGCTCGTTTCGAAGTTCAGCGCTGACGAATTGTGGTAAAAGTTCAAAATTCACTGGGATTGAAATCACGCGAATTTTCGCCTTTTTTTCTTTTATAAATGCTACTGGATGATTTTTTTAATCTGCGCTGCCAGTGGGAATCGCGCGAATGATTGTGGTGTCTGAAGTTTTGCAGATGTCCACTGTGATTACGATTGTTTCCAACGTTGTGACGGGGCCTGTTGCCTCGCTCATTAGAGGTGTTATAGTAATGCCTTCGTCGGGGATACGACGGCGGTCTGTTCCAAGTTTTGCCGTTCTGGTACTCCTGAAATGCATTGTAACCGGGATTCGAACGTCCCGACTCGCAGTCTCGATGATTCTTCAATTTCTTCGTTCTACCCCGATCCATCTCGTCCTCGTTGGAATCGTGGTGACGCTTGCGTTCCTCTCGTCTCTCGTTGTCAACCTCCCGTTCCAAATGAGCTCGACCGCCGTTCCAGTTTGAAACTGCGCGGAAAAAAATAAATAAATAATAAAACATTGAAATTCATGAAGTTCAGTAAGTCCGTTATAGGACAGAATTTATGACGTACGAGTAAAAGTTCGAGATGAGGATATCGAAGCTAATAATCGAAGAACTTGCAAGTTCTGTCATTTTCGACAAAGCTCGATGAATTTTCTTTATCCACGGCCGAAAGTACGTATTTGGTGCTTCGCTCACGTGGCCCAAAGTCTAACATTTATGCTTAGGTAGGGGCGCGCATGCGCCCTGTTCTAGTGAGCCGCATGAAACTAGTTATGCACTGAACTGATGTACGAGGCAGCGAAAAAAACAGAATTCACTACAGCCGACGAGTGTAGCTCGCTTCTGACGAATAACCTCAAAATTGTTTTTGTGAATTTTAAGTTTGCTGTTTACATTAATAATTATATAATTTTTAAAATTGTCATAAAGATGAACACGGTATCATCATGTAGTGATTCATCGGACGATGAAGGGATATTACGAAACTTTGATGCAGAAGCTAACCTCATTATACGGACAGATACATTACCCAAACAGAAGTTATTATTTGTTTTGTCCATTTAGATGCATTTAATGCCCGCCGCCCCGACCAGCCGGACTCGCTTCGCTCGTGCCGCAAATGTCGGGGCGGGCATCAAAACATACTCGAGTATTATTTGTAACGATTGGTGATTTGTCAGTTAACGCACTTTCTACCAATAAAGAAAAAAGTATACTCTACACGGGCAGGAATCTCAAACTTTCTGCCCTTGTAGAGTAATATACTATTTTTTTCAACTGGGCCGGAAGTACTCTTCGTTTACAGGAATTTCTTTTCGTTTTCGTCTACAGGAAAAATATTCTTCTCGTTTTCGTCTACAGGAAAAATATTCTTTTCGTTTTTTCTGTCTAACAATAGGATGTGTTCTGATAAGGATTCGATTGATCGGGGCTCTCGTGTTGCGTACAGTTGTCATGCAGCTGCCGACCTTCGCGAAGTTACGGTCACCGACACCGGGAATTTTCGCCCTCGCAAGTCTCGTCACTGTTTCCGAATTCAGCAAATCTAAACGTTTGCCGCAACAGGTTTGACAACGAGATTCCGTCAAACGCGTGCTCAATGAGGAATCCAATGTATCTTGAGATTTTTTAATTAGAGTTCCGCTCCTCCCGGAGTTATCGAAGGATTTGCTGGAAGGTTTTTGAAGGACGAATGGTTTCAGGATTTTTTTCGGTACTGACCCGACGACGTGCCGTAACCTCGATTCGACATCTTGCGCAGGTGCGAAACTGTCTCCGAGCGGTTTGTGCCGTTGAAATTTCGCGGCGCCGCTGCACTTGGGGCTGGAGTGTTTGCATTTTGATTAGACGATTTTCCTTCCCTGAAAAAAAGAACGTTAAACCATGAAAGAACATTTCAAGAAAATAAAAAAAGCAGATGAAAGTTATCATCTTCCGGTGAATAAAAGTACAAATAACAATAAAAATATGTTATGGAGGAGAAAATGGAAAGAGGTAAACAGTTTGCGACTGAAGCAAGCGATTCACGGTAAATATTGATACGTGTCAATACGTTTATGCAAAGTTGAGTAAACATACAAGATATCAAGCTGTTCATCCCGAAACCCAAAGTGCAAACTATTGGAGAATTTCGAAGGGTGAAATGCATTCAAAAATATATACAAAGGGATGTCTATGATTTTTGTCCATGCAAGCGTGAAAGAAAGAGAATTAAAGTAATGAGTCATAAAGAAAAATTGACCATTTATGAAAAAGTGTAGGAGTCGTTTAATCACATTAGTAACCCAGGAACTTAAAATGCGGGAGAAAGTTGAGAAACTTTAGTCTAAACTAATTTAAAAAATATATATATATGAAGTTAGGAGTGTACTTCGATAGCACAGAGATGGTTCAGATTGTGATGTCCGTAGCACCTTTGTAATTAGAATGCAATGAAACATATATGTTTGAAAGCGTGTCTCGAATCTCCATGCATCAACGATTTAACATACGAAACGCACTTGTTATCTGTTACGGACCATCCGTTGGCCGTTGCTCCGGAAGTCGGCGAAGGTGCATCCTTGGAGACTTGCCATCCATTCATGCTGCTAGTTGCCGCTTTCGTCAGAACTTTATCCTCCAATCCCGCTCCGGTTTTCAGTCTGATTGGATGCCCTTTTTCTTTTCCATTTGTTTCTTCAATTCTTGTATTATTTTCCGTTTTACCATTCTGATGCTTCGCCGGACTAGCGCTAACTCCGTTGCCCGCCGTCGAACCATTGAGTGTCTTCGCCGAAGGCTTCGAATTTCGAACTTCGTTCGTCAACAGCGAATTCCCGTTTTTCGTCGTTTTCAGAGTCGGCTCCTTCCCAATTGTCAGAATCTTCGGTGAATTGCTCGTCTCCTTGATCGCCGAAATTTTGATTAAACCATTAGAGGTGTTTTCCAAATTATGTTTTACACCGGAAGTATTAGGATTAATAGTTTGAATCTTCGGTTGTCCGGAAACCGAAGAATTCTCTTCCTCGTCGCTCGAGCCATCGTAGGGTACCAAGCTCGAGCCGCTGAGGACTTTGCCATTTTTTATGTGCGTCACAAGTCTCGGCTGTGTTTTCTCGACCATCTTAGCCGGTAGCTGAGGCCCAATGAAGTTTGTACTCTTGTTCTGCAGATTCGAGCTGCTATTTGAATTTTTAACCGTCCCGATCAGCGTCTCGGGTTCGCAATTAAACTTTTTCGTAACTCCGTTTGCTGGTTCGCTGCAGTAGGCTGGAATAGCCGACGTTGACGGTTTACTCGGCAACTTTACCATTATTCCGTTGGGAATAGTTTTTGTGACAGTCGAGCCGTTCACTTTCGTATTCTGCGATCCAAAGTTTTGACACGGCGTCGACGATTCCATCTCGAATATCATAATGTAGGCATTCGTGTTCAAAACATTGCCGATATTAATTGGACGCACGCAAGAATCGTCGAAGCTGTAGTATTGTCCGGTTGAAACTTGTGCGACAGCCGTGTAGTGTCCACAATTAACCGACGGTCCCATGTGCGTCACCATCGACATCAATTTGTAGTTCAAACGTCGCTCGGGTTCGCCCGGTTCGCGCCACAAGTGCGGGCCCATGTCTACCGTCTGCTTGAAGCCTATGTGACGCGAGATCTTGCCTCCCAAAACACTGAAGCGTTTCAGCTGTACGCACAGAACTTTCGGCGCTCGCTCGAGACTAAATTGTTTCGTCGCTGGTACACGGCGCTTGCATGCCTCGCACTTGTAGTCGTTGTTGTCCAATTGTTCGCGACTGAAGTACGACGTCAAGGCGTCATCTAGGGTGGAAGCTTTTCGTATGTCGACCAGTAAATCCTGTTAAATTGAACGGCATTTATTAAACTTCTGTTAAATAATTCTGAATCATCATTGACACGATGCGACGTCTTTCCGAACTCGAAATGATTTTTTTTTTTTACGTTTCCCATTCCCAATGTAAATGAGTGAACGAACGATTAAATCTTACCTGAAAGTGCTGAAATGTTGTCGACACGTGACGACACTGCAGACACTTGACTTCGGTACGAATGTATCCACCGAAGATCTGATTCACCGGTGTCGTCTCCTTCGAATAACTGTCGAGCTTCGTGGCTCTGTGACGAGCGAGATACGCTCGCTCCATTCCCTCCAACAGATATCTCAGGAACTCGTGGGCGTCTTCTTGCTGCCCAGGTACCATAGTCCTACAAATTACTGTAACAACATAATTTTTTGTCATTTATAGAAATAGGATATTAACGAAAAAAATGCTAAACATGAATAATGTTCAAGTACAAATAGGTCGTACGAAGTAGAGCTAGGATTATGTAAGTTTCAAAAGTTCGTATAATGTCAATAATTTAATGTATAATGAAACATAGTCTGATTTAATAGGATGTTATATCTCGATTGAAATGAAATATTTTGATATTTTTCCATGCGTTTCACTGTATTTCTGTTGGAAGTGATGGATGTATATAGTCAGACATTCTATGTTTAAATTTTGGTCAAGAAGAGATCCATTAATAAACAAATAGAAAAATGAACAAATAAATGAATGAATGATGAAATATTGGTAGCAAATCTGATCGATCGAGCAACTTACGCTTGAGCTTGTTGTAAATGTAGAATGGCTTTATAGCGCTGCCGGACTTTTCGTGACTGAACTGAAGAGTCTTGGCCATCGCGCACGTAAGGCACTCTCCTCCTCCATCTGTGGTAAAAAAAAGATAAAAATCTCAACTAATGTCGCGAAAACGTTTATCTTTATTCTGTAAATCAAGAATCGCTGATGTCGGAAATTTTTTTCCGGTTGATCTTACCGTTCTGTTCGCACTTGGAGGTGTGATGGGAGTCAGACAGAAGCCAATTGACAAGAGCAGGTACGTGAAACAGAGCCTGTAGTGTACTGTTTAGGTAACAAGTGTTACCAACATTGTACATTCCTGCGCCGACTGGACAGGTTCCCTTCCATCCGAGAGTTATCTTGTCTGCTTCATAGAGCGTATACTCGGGCTCTGGTAAACTAGGACCCATCTCTTTGGAGGAATTTTTCCTATTCGTCACGTTCTTAGCAGCTTCGGTCTGTTCTGTGCTGGTCGGTAAACTCAGAACTATGTACTTTGTTTTGAGCTGATCCAGCACCTTTTTACTGTATCCATCCGACTTCTCATAGAGTATCTCTGTTTGCAGAATTCTTGAGGCACTGCCCGCGAGTGACACAGAAATACTCGAGTCCGGTGCAGTTTTGCTGTGTCCCGACTCCAACAAGTGACGGAGCGCTGCCACGATGGGATCGCAGATGCTCACCGCAGGCATTACTGTACTGATCCTTGCGAGTTTTATTCCTACTTTAGCCTCCTGGAACTGACAGAACAAAAAGTAGGTCAACTGCACTTCATTTTAACGGACATTTAGTTGGTGAAAATCAAAAGCTGCTTAAAAGGTCAATGTGACCCGGGATATAGAACATGCATGCATGGCCATAACATTCTAGTTTGATCTCAGCTCGACTAATAAAGAAAACAAATATCTATATATGTAAAATATGATATTGAAAGTAAAGTACACAATGAAAAGGAAAATAATGTAATTCTTAAACTCTTTTCATTTTAAAGGGACCAAAAATTGTTATACGCATGTTGTACATTACTTAAATCATTCGTAGCCCATAGTGGAGAATCATCAACTTACTATGTAAATATTTCTCAACTGTGTTAGGAGCACTGTTGTTGTCCTTTTTTTGTTTTTACATTGCATTGAATTGATCAAACATACGGATTAACTTAGCGGCTGATCCAATTTTGTTAGTAGAGCTTGTTTTTCCGGTAATTCAAATCCCATTGTTATAGTTTCTGAAAAATTAGCATCCTTAAAAAAAATTCACCAGCAAATCTTGAACGCAAATTACTGTTTTTTTTATGCACCATCCAAGTGCAAAAGTTCATCTCCGCAACAATAAAAATTAAATCTACCATACGCTTAAATCCTGGAAAATCTTTAAGTCGGTTTAACCGAAAATCGGTTACGTCATGACGCGGGAATAAAATTGTTTGGATCAATGTTAAGTTCAAATTACATTCTGATCGCGATAATCGCGAGATAAGAATTTTATGTTTGTTAAAGCAAGGAAGCATGTGGGCCGAAACGCTGAACACGCGGCATCGAAGCAGACACACCGCGCCAACGCATTGTTTACGTCGTCCTATTTTCCGTCTCGGATTTATCGTGAAACAAAAATTTTTTCCACCGTTTTTTTCTACGAAATGTTCCCGAGATATCACGAGATTCCATCTAGGATGTTCTTCGAATTTTTCAACGTAACTAGGAATCGAAGGTGCTGATCGTATCTTCGAGAAAGAAAAGGGTAACGTCGCCGGATAGGGACTGGGCGCGTGTCTCACGTTTCCCCTCGTCTTAGCGGGAATAAATAGTTTGTGTCGTTTTCACCATAGTTATATTACAAGATAAAACTTACCGCTCTCGACACTTTGTTTTAACGTTAGCGACAACTTTACTGTGAAAATAATTTACGAAATTTTATTAACGCCTCGCGTAAAAAGAATCTTTCGTCAGGCGGATGACATATTTTCACGGGTTAATCGTTGTTCAATCAGTTTTGTACGCGGAAACGAGGAGGCCCCCTGCACCACCGCACTGCTACACCATGTCGGCGGCCATTTGCATTTATCCGGCGTTCGGTAGCAGCGCCACCGCTGCCGACCAGACGCAGTCAAATCAACCTCTCCTCATCATTCGTGTCACCGATGTGAAGTTGGTCGGTCGTCGACGTTTTTTCGATATTTTATTTTTGTAATTTTATCAAAATGTTCCGACGGTAAAACAGTCTTTTCTTTCTTCCTTTTTCTCTGTGAACATTGTCGGTAAATAGAACGAAAGAGCAACCTTACTCCCGGTTCAGATTTAATTGATCGTGCCTGCGAAATCAAGTAACCAATCCTGATGGTCTATTTTCATTATCTTTAGGACAAGACAATTTGACTCTCGAGAACATATTCATGTTAGTGTCGTACAGAGAGAATCTTCAATTGCAGGAAACTCTTTTATCCTTGGAGGAAACGAGCACCACTTTATAGAGGAATTTATGGACGAATAAACGGATGAAACAAATAGACGATAATCCTCATGTAAAACGTTACTTTATGGACATGTATAGATGTAACAGGAAGGAGCTTATAAACAGTTACCTATTTAGTATTCCCGTAATCGAACGCGACAAATGTTACGGGACAGGTTCTCTGTCGTTACATAATTGCACCGATATATTCCAAAAAATAAACGTCTGCGATAATCTGAAATTAAAAATGCACTGTGTGAAAATTTGTATTCAACCGGTCCCATGGTGTAATGGTTAGCACTCTGGACTTTGAATCCAGCGATCCGAGTTCAAATCTCGGTGGGACCTTCTGATCTTACTTTTTTCTTGCGACATTGTTTTTTTTTGCAACCGTAGACGTCTCCTCTATTTCTTAATGGTCTTCAATCCATCGAAACTCAACGAAAGAATGGAAAACCAACTGATATAACAAGTATTTTATCGGGTAGACCTACGTTGCACAGTGAACTCGTTTTTTTTGTGCTTGAGTCATATGACTGCAAGATATCTTACCTGACCGGTCGTGCGAACATTCGCTCCATTCGGTAATTTTTCAACTCACTCGAATTTCTCTCATTCGGTCCACGAGGCTGGGAAGACGCACGAGGGTATGTAAATGGCGAAAGTGTTTTTTCATATCTAGATCATGCGGAAAGAGTTTGGCGCGTGGGGATAAAGAAACTGCGCCGAATGGCGAAGTGGGGGAGAAGCGACAGTGGCGGCCGTCAGCGGTAACCGCCCGCAAGGCCGCCATATTGAAATTCGCCTCGCTCGGTTAATTTTTGCGCGAAGCCAACACCGCGACGGCGTGTAACAGTATTTTCACGTCTATCGCGCGTTCACTGAATCCTCCTAGTGTTGTCGTTAAAAAAACCATCGACAAGCCACCTCAAAAAATAACAATAAAATTCCACCGTCGAGTAAATTTTCTCGAAACCGGAAGCGACGCTAATCCAGCGTCCTGCCGGACAATACGGGTTAATTCGCGATGAAACAATTGCCGCTCAGACGAGCGCCGTGGTAAATAAAAAAAATTGTAAAAAAAAGAAACTTAATTGAATAAAAAATAAAGGCTGTTACATGCGAATAAAGTGCAAGTCTATCGAGTTACCGCGATTCAGCGAGATTCCGTCGATATAGAGTTTATAGTAGCTTGAAATTAATGAAGTAAAAATTAACTCGGAGATAAATGTTGCCGGTGCTGCTGCGGCAGCTCGGGTGGTGCCGAGCGTCGGAGTGTCTACCCAAAGTGTATACGTCGGTGGGACCGCACGAGTGCAGGCGGTGTGTCCCCACGTAGTTGGTCGCACATCGTGGTCGGCGGCGCCCGTGAGGGCACACGCGCGTCTTTCTCTCTCTCTCTCTCTCTCCTAATAATCGTAGTACCAACATATCACATCGAATTTTTTTTTTTATCACAATATCGCATCGATACCCGAACACAACTGGTGTCGTAACTAAAAGCTCACCTAGTCGAAGCATAATAGTCGGAAAAATTAGCTAAACCCTAAATCTTCGCTGTAATCAAAAGAAACAAATTCGAATAAGATCTCAATTAACGAAATTATTGTTCGTGTCGGTTTTTTGTTTTACTTTCTTTTTCTTTTCTTGTATTTCGCGTCGATAGTACGAGACACTGTGTTATGATAGTGCCTGTGCCGATCGTGTACACTTCAGTGGACGCGTATGTGGATACACACGACGACTACGAGAACGACTACTGGCCAAGTCATCACCGACGACGGCACCGTCGGATCATTGGCTTCTCCACAGAGCTTGAACTCTTCGAACAGCCATACGAAGGAATATAAACCTGATTCGATACGGAAGCGAAGAGAAAATTCGTGAGACGCTAACATTGTACGAGTTTCCCACTTGGTCATTAATTCTGCCCCCCCTCCCTCGCTTCATCCCCTCCTCCTCACCCGTTACCGCTCTACCAGCCAGTCGGATTTTTCGTCTTTGTGTAATCGAGAAATCGATTTGATGCTGTTACTGGCGGTGCTTTTGCACTTCGAATTTCAAAAAAATATAAACAGCTACCCTTGTACATTCCTCCACTCTTTCTCTATGCATAGATCTCGCCTCCCCCCCTTCAGCATGCCGTGCCGACTTTATCATCTGCATGCGTGAATACACACACAAATATTTATATTTTTCAAATGTAAATTTATATATATATATATATATATATATATATAACATTTATAATAATATTTATATTTATTTCAATATATAATAAATATATATATTATTTATTGAAAAACTTTCATATATTATATTTATATCTATCGACTCTTTTTTCTCAATTACTTTGATATATATACATACATGTGTGTATATGCTAAAGTAATTGAGAAAAACGTCTCGATAAATATGTTTTTTTTTTTTTGTTAAAACCAATATTTGTTTTTTGCGACAGTGAGAGAAAATTTGTAAGTCAGTCGAACGATCGTGACAAAAGTCGGAGCTGCGATAAGATTTTTTTTTGAATGCTATGGAAAACTCAATGGCGTCGACTTCGGGCATTATATCTTCAGCAGGAAGTTAGTCGGGTTGGCTGTGCTTACGTTATTTTTTTTTTCTAACGTACTCTCGACACCTGTTGATGCACGGTTTTTTCTTAATATATTTATTTTTCTGCGTGGAATAAAGTCCATTTGACGAAACGTGTCGTAATATCGTCGAGCAGTGTCGGTTCAGTCGTCCGGCGATTGGCCGTTACATCGGACCGAAACCGGAAGCCGGTTGACAAGAAACTTCAGTCACACCGGATACGAAAATAAATTGTTTTCTTGTTACGCCTTATTTTCTTGACATTAACAATATCCTGCTTGAATTTTACATCGACACATTAAATTCCACGTTCGAGAATGTTTTTGGATTTAAAAAATCGAAAACAACGCATGAAAAGAACATCGCTTCGTCAATCTCGAGCGATTTTCCATAATCCGCAACGGTTCGAAAAAGAGAAAAAAAAATGAAAATAAATCCAGAGTTATCTGACTAGGATCGTTGTAACTTTACGACGTATCCGGTTAATCGAAACTCGTGGATAATTATTCCACATTACATAAACGTTAATTCATCGTCAAAGTCCCGACATTTTTTTTTTTTTTTTGTTAATTACGTAACCTTTTTTTGTTTCTTCTCGAAGCAGAGGGAATAAAATTCTCGCAATTTATCGGGTAATAAAAAAAGACGTAAAAAATATATATATACGAAAGATGAAAATTGACGAAGGAGGAGAGGAAAAGAGAACAGATAAAAATTAACGTGGGCAGACACACACACACACACACACGGACACAAGGGTATACACGTACGCGTGCATACACGTAGTTTGGTAAAGCGATGGACGAGGAATGAAAGCGTGGTGTTCGGGAGAGTAGTCTCTTCTCTTCCTCGTGCCGTGCGTCTCGCGTCCCGCCGGCGAAAAATCGATTTCCCGTTGTGTACAAATGCGAACGCCGGGGACCGGTGGCCCGAGCGGGAGAGTTCGTCCCGAGAGCCAAGATATATATACATGTACAGAGAGAGCTTCTGCGGTGCGAGGTGGGAGACGAAATTCGCGAAAATCGTAGACCGTTGGCGAGAGTAAGGGAGGGGGGGGGGGGCTGTCGAGAGAAAGCGCGGGAGGATAAGGGGGAGGCGAAAAGCGAGCGGGTGAGCCGATATTGCTTTCCGTTGGTGGACGCCACCGCCCAATCACATTCGTGTCCTCGTCATTTTTCACACTGGCATACCTCTGCAGTTTCGTCATTAACCAAATTCTTTAGAGGCTAGAAAAATATCAAAGAAATAAATGTTCTCAGAGACACCGAATTTTCGGTGAGAACAACATTTTTCGTTGTGCTGAAAATCCGCTTTGTTGTTGAGTTTAGTGAGTCATCGATCGAAAACAAAGCCCATTCAAGGGGACGTGAAATAAATCACGACCTATTTGACAACAAAGTCTGTAACGATTTTTTTTGTTTTCTGTATTTTTGTAACCTCCATTACTGCACCGCGCAGGCATTATTTCTTTTATCGTTTTTTTTATTAAGGACATTTGTTGGCGCGTTCGATTTTATTTAATAACGATCATGTAGAAGGAAACATTGCGTGTGGCAGTCATTCTTGTATCTCCTCCCAAGATTTTAATGCTTTCTTATGTGTCTTGTAGTCTATAACATTGTACTTGGGATAGAATAAACAATTTTTTACAACAAAAAAGCAGCAGCCGTATCGAATATCGTTTTGAGACCGCAGACCGCCGAGCGAAAAGAAAATTGTATTTCGCCGGATCTGCCGAGCCCCTGGGGGACGACAATTCTCATTCTCCTCGGCAGACTGCGGTCTGAAAACTTCAGTACAGTTTTCATTACCGATGGCGGTCTTTCACATCACCCGAACACCGAGCTAACAGGTAGCTTCTCGCTGACGATAGTCATCTATCGGAACGTTGACCCACAAATTTGCTGCTTCAACATGCACAATCGTAAACATAAATAAATAATTAAGAAAATACCTAGCTCGCTGTGTCGATAGCTCGAGACGTACAAATTCGTACGATGCGAAATTAGTAGCGGTAGGAATCTCTGGCACATCGAAACTTGGTGTTCTTACCAATTTGGGCGTGTAGTCGATCGTCGCATGTTTCGTCGGGGACGAGAGCGTGAACCGACAGAGAGAGAGAGAGAGAGAGAGAGAGAGAGGTATCCGTGGCAAGAGAAAGAGACCGAAGCTTCAGTCGGAAGAATCGAAGGGGAAGGCGAGGGGAAAAGTAATTAATGTCCGACAGTGTGTCCCCACTCGTCCTGACTTCGTGTCTCCTTCGGTAGTATCCGCGTATCTCTTATTCCCTAAACTTTTCGACCTGATTCTGCCCGTTGGTTGAAACTTTGATGACAACAACATTTGATGATACATTTGAATCTTTCGAACAATTTCTCTCCTTGTCTCTTCTCTTTCAAACAGCCTAATAAAGAAATAAAAACAACCATTGTTATTATTATTATTCTTGTTATTTTAGTTGTTCTTATTATTGTGAGAAAGAGGTTTATTGTCCTGCGATGAAAAATGGTGGAGCCGTTTTAGTTTCAAAGGCTCACCGGCAGATGTAAGAAAGAAAATATCATGGAATGCGAATGTCGAGTGAAATATTGAAAGAAAAAAAATCACACATTTTCGTTTCTCGCTCCTACAATCGGATTCGGTAGAATTTGGCCTTTACCCCTCCGCGTGTCTACCCTTCGCGTTCTCCCGCTCGGCCGGTCAGCCGAAGGAGGGGCGAGGGGGTAGAGGGGGGTAGTAGAGCGCAACGCTTAGCTGCCATTGTAGAGTGGAGACGCCACTTCCGAAGCATCAAAATTAATTCACCGCTCGCTCTCGGTCACGCCGCTAGAACCTTATCGTCGAACATTTCGCGATCAATTATTCCTTCTTTTACAAAGGAGTCGACAAAAAAAAATACAATGCAAAGAAATTCACTTCGAACTTGACATTGACGAACTTGGGAATCGAGTTTGTGCGTTAAACCGCGTAAACAATATCTATTCGAAAAAAAAATTTGGGGAGAACAAAATTGTCTGCCCTGATCGATGTTTTAAAGAAAGATGCGGAACATTGGGCGCGTTACAGTACAGAATACGGACGTCGAAACTGTACGGTCTAGGTTAGAATTTATCTCTCTTTGAGAGTTTCTGTGTTACGAGTCCGGGAAAAAAAAGAAAAGTGAGTAAAATTTCGCGCATTTGTAACCTCATGAATCTTCCAGCCCACGGACAACATTCGACGATATGCGACATATACGTGTGCGAAAAACGTAATGAAAAAAATGCAACATTTTTTTATGTCGTTTCGGATATATTTAGGGGTTAATAGGAGCTAATTGACGAAATCGTCGTGATCGGCCATTTTTTTGCCAGCTTAAGGTGTTTGTTGCAAAGTGCGTTTACTGAAAAAATTTATGTTAACAAAAAAAAACTATGGAATTCAAAGCAAATTTGAAAAATCTGTTGATATTTGAAAACATAGCGATGATTGTACCAAGGTTTATTTTTATTATTTCTTTCGCAGGATCGTGGCACCGGTGAAAATGGATGCGATGGATCTGGACGGCGACGCCGTTGTGGATTTGTCCGTCAGGTAAGGGGAAAAGAACGTGTATTGATAGTCCGCTTATCGTGCTCGGCTTATGTAAAAACAAGTTTTTCTTTGCCTTATCACAGGCCGTTGTCTTTCTCAACGGGAGTACCATCCGTCCCTGATTCGTCTAAATTTGTGAACGAGCTGATAAAAAAAATACTGTAATTATGCGATTAGTACACATTGTGTTTAATATGAGAAAAATATAGCAGTAAGGGACTAGTCGTTTTCATCAAGACACTGACAGAGTGCCAAATGTTAAAAAAAAAAGATCTATATGGCTGGCATTGTTTGCTAAAATTGGTAAACAAATAATAGTGAAATGCAGTGTGAGAAATACATGCTCTGTTAGCTTAATAGAATTTGGACAGACCAGTCAATATTATATGCAATCGCAATGAATTTCTGGTTTTTTTGGAAAATGTTCATAGATAATCTACACGGTCTGCCACATATGAAAAAGAAATATCCATACGTGTGCCAAGAGCACCGTTTCTATAAATAACGTATAAGCCTATCAGAGCGAAACAAAAGACCGTTTTGATTGAGACACTGAGAGCTGCAAATTTGGTAAAAGAAATAAAAGAAGCAAATGAGATGGGGATCGGATAGTTTGTTAAAAATAATAAACAAATCATGACAACGTGTAGTGTCGAAAATACATGGTTTGTTAATTTAATGGTACATTGATGCACTAGCAAATAATATACACAGTGGGGATAAATCGGGCAGTGCATGCCACAGGTTTTGGTCTATTTGCAAGAGGATTGTTTCAAATATTCTTGCGAAAGACGCATACGAAATGTTATTGGGATCGACGAAAATTGTTAACTCACTGTAATACTATTGATTGTACGAATGAATTATTGCAGTAGCAGCACGAGACGCGACTCGTCATCGGTCCAGGCGACTCCACCCGCGGACATGGGTGCTCCACTTGATCTGGGCGTACATTTTTCATCTCCGGGCGTGGAAAACAACGTACCTGAAGCTAGAAACATTCAAAACACTTCTAGAGGTATCTTAGCGCCGAAAACCGGTGAGGATAGAAGACCGAGGCGTAACTTGCGTCCGAGAACGGAAAGAAGTTACGCGGAAACTCCGGACGAGCCAAGAATAAACGGTTATCTCAATGGCAATGCTTCCGACAGTGACGAGGGTTTGTATTATTCTTTGAGCTGTAAATTAAATTCATTCGATCCAGTAAACCTTTTACCGATCCAAGAGATTGTCGTTTTTAAAAAAATATATTCATCACCGGATTTTTTCTTTTTTCGTAGGAGAAATGCCCCCATTACTCCCGATAAAAGAACTGTCATCCGACGAGCTCGCAGAACGTGAGAGAACTCTGAGAAAATTGAGGGAAGAGCTGAGATCCGAAGAAATGAAATTGGTGCTGCTTAAGAAGCTCAGACAGTCGCAACAGCTCAAAGAAAACATCGCGGCTGTCGCGAAGGTTCCGGCCAAATTACCACCGCCAGTCACAGTTCAACAAACCTCCCACAGGTGCTGAAAACGTTCCGATAAGCTATTCGCCAGCGTTATTAATAAAATATCGTAATGTTATTGGGGTTATAAAAATTATCGATTATTTGATTCGGGTTTATTTAGTCACAGAACGGCAAAAGCGCCCCCGCCACTTTTACGAGGTCAACCAGCTCCGAGTAGAAGCAGCAGTAGTTCGCACGCTCCGCCGCCGGGCATGCTTCTTCCTCCAACGGCCGGTAGAAGTTCAACATCGAGCACGGGTATGCCACCGAACATGGTCATACCGCAGCCACCGCATCCTCGTAGCAGACCGATCGCCGGAACGACGAGCGTCAGCTATCACGCGCCTGCTGATCGAACGGAACGATCTACCAAAGATCCAACCCCCGTGCCGATTCACCAGGTAAAATTTGTCGATCGAAAATCAACCTACAATTCACACTTTACCCGTCAGACACTCAGAGGTGTCGTATAAGCTTGCCGACGATTAATTTTTAGCTTTTACCTTAATTCCACGTTGAATTTGTTCAAAAACTGGAAAAGCAGCTCGTTGTGCCGCCCCAGGATAATAAACCGACCCCGACTATGAATCCGACTCCCCCTGCAATACCGGAGCAGGTATCGCAGCAAAAAGTAGACAAATCCTCTTACGTATTTGTATGTTGAGAGAACGCAGCACGGAACAGTGTTTTAATTCTTTTCAATTTTGTGCCCACACGACGACACATGCCAAATAATGTTAATAGCAGATTTCGAAAGCATTTTTCGTGGCGTGTTCTCCCATCATTAAGTGATTATTATTTTTTTATATTTTCGATATTAAAAAAATATATATATAAATATATCCAGAATGTTGACGTCAAAAATATTTTTTTAATTTCGAGGAATCTCGACTCTCTTCGATTGTTCTAATTTGTGCAGACTTTATTCTACGACAAGCTAATAAAAGTTTCTTTTCGTAATTTTTCTCGCGTCTATAAGGAACGACCGAGGGAAGACGCTCAATCTCCGGCACAGCGTCAAGCGGCAGCGAAATTGGCATTACGCAAGCAGTTGGAGAAAACATTGCTGCAGATACCGCCGCCGAAGCCGCCACCGCCGGAAATGCATTTCGTTCCCAATCCATCGAACACGGAATTCATATATCTCGTTGGTCTCGAGCACGTCGTCGATTTTATTACGAAAGAACCGGCGATCCCACCGCCGCCCGAGCCCTTTGAGTGCACGCAGTGCAAGACGGATTTCACGCCAGTTTGGAAATGGGAGAAGCCGGTGAATAGCGGCAAAAAGGATGGCGGACCGAGGGGACAACACGCGACTTTCCAGAGGCCACCGGCCGGACGCGATCCGCGTGTGATTTGCGAACACTGCGTCACGACGAATGTGAAGAAAGCACTCAAAGCCGAACACACGAATCGGTAACACATGAGATTATGCATTTTTTTTATTCTTAAAAGAAAACAGTCGAAAATTGACAAAGCTCTTCATTGTTGCATTAACGGCATTTTCATATATCTACACAGGTTAAAGACTGCCTTCGTAAAAGCGCTTCAGCAAGAACAGGAGATGGAGCAGAGACTGGCTCAGGCTGCGTGCCCGAGTCCGGATCCTCCGCCACCGAAACCTGTGCCGAAAGCTGTGACTCCGACGAGAAGAGTCGCTACACCGCCTGCTCCACCACCGCCTCAACCTCAGGCACCACCACCCGCACCTACGCCTCCTACCCCGAAAATGCAGGAACATCCGCTCGTTAAATTAGCCGAAAGTGGAAAATTCTCGCCTCATCACGCCGCGGCAGCTGCTGCTATTCAGCAGCAGCTTTTGCGAGGTAAAAACACAGTACCTTTTAGATCAAATCAATTGAAACTTTACATCAACATTGTTGTTCATTTTATTTCTTTATTTTTAACAAATATATTTTGCTACGTATTTCGGATTGTCATATTCACATATGTTTTAATTTGTTTGTTTTTTTCATGAAGAACTAACAAAAAATCCGGTGCCAGGCTTGCCACCTCATCAGCCCCTACCGGCTCACATGATGGCACCGTTCAATCCGATCCTCTATCCCTATCAGCTGGCGATGGCGCAGGCCGCCAGTGGCAAGGGTCTTGTCGAGCTTCAACGTCAGGCGGCCGATCTTCAGCGTCAGTATCTTCTCGACATGATACCATCTCAGGCGTCTCAAGGCCAGGGTGGCCAAGCTCCCTCGCGTGCTCATCCGCATAATTGGAAAACGTAACCAGACGTCCCGCGATGTTGAGACAAATCCGGATAAGAAATTCAATCGGCAAAACGTCCCGGGAAGAACTAAACTTTTGGGCAACGTTCGAAAGATTCCTGAGCACATTTTGAAATAGAAGAAAAAAATTAAAAAAAGTAATAAACTGATGAAAAGACGAAACTATTTCCGCGAAGATTGAGCTCGTCGAGAGACGAAACGAAAATTAAAGCGATTGGAGGAAAAAAGGCAATCTTAATAAAGTGTCTGTGCGCATAATATCGAGAAGAAAACGTATTCGACCGTAGCGTCGAGTGTGTGGGTGCTTGGTGTCAAGAAAACAACATTTAAAAAAACGTAATTACTCGTGAAACAATTAATATCGAAACAATAGTAAAAAGATTCCTGAATACTCGTCCGAATTGTTGTCTCCCGGTTAACTCACGTGTCCTTATTTCTTTAAGTTTTTTTTTTCTACTTTACTAACTCGTTTCCGAGGCACCGAGCCGGCGATCTAGCCTTTAGATAGGGGATGATGAATTTTTTCACGATAAACTCTGAGCCCGTGTAAGAATGAGGGAGCGTGTGATAATTCTCTCTTTATTCTTCGGTGTCAACGTTCTTTCAAGAAAAGAAAACACACGCACACACACACACACACACTACTTTTTCGTCACTTCGTAGAATTTGCGCGATCGTTTCTCGAGGCTGCAGGAAAGACTTCGAGATGGGTTCTTTTTTCTTCGTTCTTAGAAACGCATATTAAGTTATCAAACGAAAAATTGTAATTATACATTAATTTCTCATCACATTTAGTTGATTGTTGATAATATTACAGAACTATGTGTGTTCGACCTTTATCGATTACATCGATCAATTCAATCCTATCGATCGCCGGCAACAATCGTATTTTTCCCTCTTCCTACCCACCCACCTCCTGAGAATTCACCGAGTAATAAAATAATGCTAATAATCTTGAATATCTCTCAGTATAATATGGTACAATTAAAATAATCTATAGCATAATCGAAACCCCATTTCTCATTGTCATCTTTATCTTTGTACATGTCGCAATAGAATTTGAACTCGAACGCAAGGAAATGAGAAAAGAAAAAAAAAAGAAATCTGATACACACAACACAGTCCCTCATACCCCTACAATTAATTACTCGTCATAAGTCGCGCTGCGATCGCATAATATATCGAAAAACAATGTAGAATTCCTCCTTACTCCATCTCCCTATTCCCAGTGCCGTGAGCCGATAAGTTGTAAATATTAACTAAAGGACGATCGTTTGGGCAATTTTTACGTCTTCTTTTCATGAAAAAAAAAAAAAAAAAAAAACACACAAAATGAAAGAAAAAATTGAGAATTGAGACTCGAGTTTTTTTGTCTAGATGTCTTGCACATATTTTGCTTAAATTGAAAAAAAAATTCATCTTTCTGCGAAATTTGAAGGGAAAAATTGTTATTTCTTTTCGGACGAATATATATATATATGTATATGTATACGTATATATATGTATTTGCAATGACGGGTTTTAGGGAAAAAAAAAGTTATGGAAATATATCCGTTTCCCCACCAGTCCGTGAAATACCCAGAACGTCCCTTGAGACCCCCTCGCCCACATCCTTCCAGATCGATAGAATTTAGCAGGTAATCACTGAATACTGAATGTTACGAAAGGTAATGAAATAAAGCTTGTCAATAATTGTATTAAAAAAAAACGTGTGATTTGTGATTTTAACGATATTTTTGAGTTTTCGAACGAGACGGTGAATAAAGTCGGCTGATCTTTTCTCGGAAAGCAGTCTGCAGTCAACGTCGACGAGATCGGTGAAACCAGTCGCGATTTCGAGATTGTCGGCAGCCCGATCTACCGCCTTTCTATGGAAATCGGTATTCCCAGAGTGAGTGTCGAAGTCGTATGTTGCGAAACGTTTGGACGATGTCCAGACGTTTCTACTCTAGGAGATTTCTTAATCCCTCGTACAGTTAAACATAAATTAGGAGATACTTCGAATAGACAAATTTAGCGATCGCCGTATCGTACCGGCAATCGGTATTTTTCGCGCGAACTTTATTCGGAAAAACGAACTCATACGCGCAATTAGAATCTATTTTTCATTTCTTTTTGGTACCGGCGAAATAATAACACTCAAAGCACCTCGATGCATTTTTCGAGATTTTATATGATAATATATCGTATAATAATTATAATATACTATAAATATTCAATACTGATAAACTCTGGGACTTCGAAGCTACGTCTAAAACGCATTTAAGAACATTATTGGTACGTCCTTATTAATGAGCCTTGTTAATCCACAATAATTATTTGATTATTGCTCAAAGTCTGCCTGAGGTTCCTGTAAGCTTATACCTCTTGTACAAAATTATTGTTTGTCAGGGAATCTCTTGTATTATCATTATCAAGATCTAATTCAACCGGTTTTACTAATCTCAAGCGACAATCGAAAATAATATGAAAAATTACAAATTTAGCGATCACGATATTATACTGAAACATTTGTCTCGCAGTCCAAAAAATTAATTTTTTTTGGTATCGTTAAAGGAACGAAACTCGAGAACAATTTTCTGAGAACATCATTGCGGTTGATTGAATATTGAGACTTGGAAACGTCTTTAAGCACATAATTAATATGTTACTAACGATGAGCCTTGGTTAATCGATTAATTAGACTTGAAATTCACCGAATGTTTCGTATTATCGTTATCACGAGTCAATTCAAACGGTTTCGCTATGATTATCGTCGTTCATCTGAGCGAGACATTTCTTGAAGTGCTTCGAGCAGAATGGATAGAGCGTTGGATGGTCGCAGTTTCTGCAGGCAGCTGCTAGATGAGAGCAGCATCGAAGACTCTCGCGACAGCAGGGAGCCCACATCTCCGGTCCTGCGGCTGCGCAGTTGTAGCAATAGCAGTCACCTGAAAATTCGATGTAGAAAAAAAAAACCAAATTACCAGATGTGATTCTAACATGTGTCTGATAAAAGAAAAATTTTCTTGGCCAAATAATATCAATTTCGGGCGACACAAATTCCAAATAGCAAATAGACTCTGTAAGAAGCATTGCATTGAAATTTTACGAAATTAAATTGTCGTTCGTTCACAGGATATCGACCTAAGTAGCGTTCACTCCGTTAGCCATGAAAACTGGTCCGAAATCGAGACATTATGAATACTATGTATATATATATATATATATATATATATATATATATATATATATATATATAATGTGTCGTATCGAGTGAGAGCGATACGAGTCGGTTATATCGATGTCACACAACGTGTCGCTTTCATCGATGCATCTAAACAGTGTGGATCGAATCTCGAATATACAGCGTGCGAATTATTCCTAGTAATACAAAAAAAATTTATTCCTCATTCTTTCTCTTATATCGACATTGTTCGAATTCTTTTCGAAACGCCATTTTTTTTTTTTAAGGGAAAGTAAAATTAGATGCTATGCGAATCCGTACAAATTGTATAGGAAATACGAGTGCGGATACTAATGAGATATATCGAGCAATGTACATTCCAATGGGACGTAAACGACATAACGAACTTATGTAGGAGTGGCTACTGTCAAGGCCGCTACGGATCGACCATTGTTGCATACGGAAAGTCACGCTATTTTTTTATTATTTATAATTGCCGGAAATGCGATCGAATTCTTTATCATCATTTCCTCAATTCAATCGCATTTATCACCCGGTCGGATTTAATGCAAAAGGCTTAAAGTCATTGCGAACAGAATAGTGACTTAAAAGTTCATATTATTATTTTTTTCACCGTGAGGACAATCGACCGATCGACGAGCTTCGGCCCTGCGGCAATCCAAGCCCTCTTCGCCTTTCGGACATAAAGATGCTTCTTCGATGGAATTTTCACCGAGGATCGTGTTTACCTAAAAACGAAAACAACGAAAATGCGGTTCACAAATCAAAGTTTCTCCGAGCTCGAGCAATTTTTTCTTTTTTTCTGCCCCATCATCTGTTATTATGTGATATGCATCAATTTTTTTCTCTCCTTGATACTATTATGCATCAAATGAAAGAATGGTTACCCTCTCGAAAGCTCCGGGTTTGGAAAACATCTTGACCAACTTAGCAAGAGCGCTTTCCGATTGGGCGTCATCTTCCTCTATGTTGGTAATGTTGTTTCGCTGACCGTTGCACCCATCGAGAGAAACGAGAGATGCGTACAAAAGTAGAACGACGGATGCGAATACCGAGCGCGAAACCATCGTGTTCACCGATCGTTCGGACGTTCTACCGCACACTACGATCTATTCGTATAATCGCGCTATGGAAACCCATTCCCGCCTCTCGGTATACTAAGTGAATGAGAGGAGGGGACAAACAAGAGATCCAAGAGATCAACTGGATGACTATCACTTGGCCGAATGGAAATCGCCTTTATGTTGTGCCAATTTTCGCTATTGTGCTGTTTCTTCGCTCGAGATGGCGCGAGGTGACGTTTCGTCCGGAGAACACTAGAGACTTCGGGTTGCAGGCAGGTGCCAGAACCAAATCAAGCTCCTTTATCGACAAAACACTGCATGACATTCCTTGGCGCCCTAACGTTTTCAAAGCATTGTCTTACAATAGATTTACTTTCCGGCGATCTTAATTTTTAGTCTAGATCGGGAATAATCCGTCGAAGAAACGTTTTAATACTTAATCCCGGTGACGTGCCCTAGCCGAATGTTATACAAATCGTTTGAAATCTGCCCCAGCCAATTGAATGAAAACACTTCACTTCACACCTGAACAGAATGAATTAAATTACCGAATCCTGGAAATACGCTCCATCGTAATCTCGTGAAGGGTTATGTTGGCAAAGGCCAGTGATTTGGATTCAGGAATTATGAAACTGGTGATTGAGCTAATTGCGGAGATAACCAATGGAACTCGGGGAGGCAAAAGAAATCATTGTCGAAGCTCTAAACTGAACGTCGATATATCGATACAGAGTTCTACTCAAGAGCTTTATACCTCACAGCTTAAAGTCAAAGAGGTTCTACTCTTTTCTAATCTTTCACGAATTTCTCACGCGTCCATTCTTCGACAATGACGCTTCCTCGATGTCTCAAATCCTTTAGATTTTTCATCTATTGACTTTCACATGACCGCCATGAAAATTATCATTGGACAATTCTATGAAATTAACCATAGAACTTTGATTTTTTAAATTTGCGACTTAAACTAGTAATGGGCGATGTTAAAAAAATGTGGATATTAAAATAATCGGTTATTAAAAATATCGATTACCTGATATCGGTAGAGTGGAATTGGATACCGACTGATATTTTCGTTAACCCTCGATATTGCTCATGTCTTATGTGCGTACTTTGGAGTTCGTTGCAATTCACACATAATATGGAAATATTTTTGATATATTAAATAAAATTTTTTGTCCCATCTTGAAATGTCCCGAATGGTTCGAAAAAATATTTTTCAAATTTACCTATGTTAGCACCAATCTGTAATAAATATTTTACAAACATTTAAAAATATTTATAAAATGGTGAAAAACGTGAAAACTTAAATGCCCAACTGTTAATATTCACTTTAGAAATATTGTTTCACTATTTCATCAATATTTTTAATGTATTGAACGATTAAGTGGCAATAGTAGATTTATTTTCACGTATAGCTTGATGGGTTTTTACATATTCTTACTTCCTATATAATAGTGACCTCTTAGTGATTCCCCGTTTTCTTTCATTCATTTTCCTTTTCACGCAGCTTCTTCGCCACGATCAGTTTCTTCATAAAAATGTACAATCGCAGCTGCCGCATTTCTCCAACGATGAAGCTTGATTTTAGTAAATTTTTTCTCTCGTTCTATCCGGCTCAATGTTTGCTGCTCAGTTGTAACAGTAGTATTTGCCGCTTCTTAACACTCTTCTTTCTTCCCTTCTGCTATTCTTCGTTCTTAATTATTCTCTTTTATCTGCAAGTTTTACCAAGGAAACTTTTTCTCCTTCCTCCGTAACTTGTGCCAATGAAACTGTTTTCTGTTGTTTAATCTTTTGCAAATTTCTGAAATATTAAAGGTCTTTATAAACATAAAAAATGTGTATGCTCCAAAGAGTTAAGACCTAACGAACGTACAGAAAACCTATGCAGTATTATCATACTTTATTTAAATCCGTACGTAGTTAATTAATTATATACAAAGTATAAGGGTAAGATAACGTTGGAACGTTCGTAACTATGTATTACGACCGTCTCAAACTTTCAAGTATCCTATCAATACAGTTATGCATAACGTATACATATTTATCGTCGCATGTTAGACGTGACAAATAAATATAAGTTAGTGGTAAATGATACGATTGTTCGAAAGTCACGCTTAGAAATTCGATTTACTTCCCGAAGGATTTCATCCGGTAATCACGTAGAAATCGTTTAACATGTCACAGCCAGTTTTTGAAGGTTTCGTTAACTATAATCGACAATGGTACATTTAACAGTCGTCTTCTTAATTCATGATTTCTTAAACATCATTGAATGCGATATTCTTAAGCTCCTTTGATGAGCTATACGTCGGCAATTTAAAGTTGCCCTCGTCTCAAGATCACCGGCAAGCGGTAAAGCAACGTTTGGAAAAAGGAATTTTTCTGAGTAGTGCGAAAATCACTTGTAACTGTCACCCAAAAGCTACGAATTGCTCTTAATCGAAAGTTATCTGTGTATATGAATTTTTTATACAATTTACCACGATAGTCTGTTGCTTCATAGACGCGTCGGGTCACGAGATTACTTACAATGGAAACATCGATATCCACATTCGATGAAGAAATTTGAATTATAAAAATAAAATAAAATACAACTTTCAAAATAATGGAAATGCTCTACAGAAGTATTCTGAGCAATTCTAGTATATTTCCGCCATGATAAGTACGATAAGCGATGACCATCCGGAGAATGGATGACTGCCCTTTCCCTCGCCGTGAACGTCTCCGTAATTTTCCCACACGTAACCGGTTCTTTTGTATTGGGCAATCATATTTTTGATCAAATTCTCTCTCAGATCGACGTATATGGTCTTGGCCCGTGACCGATGAGGGCCTTCAATCGACGAGTAATGATGCAGAGCTCTGAGGGTCAAATAATTCAAATTTATCCATATAGCACCTCGCCAGTACGGGGCGTCGTGTTCGGTGTTGAATTCCATGTAGAGCGGCGATGTTTTAGCCAGCGAACGTAGTCCGTACTTCGTCCACAGAAGTTCGGGATTCGTTATGTCCTGAAGAATTTTTTCGAGCTGAGGCGAGTCAGGTTTTACGACGTGAAGAATGAGGGGAAACAGCGATACGTATCCGAAGGCCGTATCGACGTATCTGAGGCTCGGATCTTCGAGAACGAATCTTATCAATTCGGACGAAGGTGCGTGAGATCGCGGAGGCGGTGCTGGTCGTCGAAGCTCGACTTTTTCCGTGTGCAATCCAAAATCTGAATAGCTCTGGGTGTTCGGCGACCAGTGGAGCTTATTCAGTAACTCATTGTCGTTGAGATAGGTCTGAGTGTTCCTGTACTTGTCCGTCGGTTGATGTAGCATTTCCGACAGACGCGCCATAACACCAGCGGCGAAACCGATCCAGCATCGTAAATCTACGTGTCTCTCGTCGATGTTCGGATGCGAGGCTCGTGGATAATCATCGAGACCGGACGTCAAGGTCTTCGGATTCAATTCTCGATTGGTCGTGCTGTCGCGTCCGCGCCATCGATAAGTGCCCGGCGAATCGCCTGTCTGCGTCGTGTTGAACCACTCGAACCAAGCCTGCAATCTCGGATAAAGCTTTTCTATTAGCTTGTAATGCTTGAGCAGAAGCTCGTCCTCGCGATGTTCGAGAATGAAGTTTAACGTGAGGAAGAATGTCGGTGGATTGGCGTTGGTGTTCACTTGAGTTATAAATTCTTCAGGAACTTTGGCAATCGCCTCTTGTCCCAATATCATTTCTCTCGGTATCCAGCCCTCGACGTTCATGAGATCGAACCAGTGACTGATTATATCCATCTCAATGTCGAGGTCCCAGGCTGAGAGTAGCAAGCCGTGAAAGCCCTCGTCCCAAAGGAAGCCTCTCGGAAAGAAACTCCTACTTGGTACCGCGCTGTAAAGAGGAGCTTTCCAATAAGGCACCGGAGTCTTCGTGTAGACGCTCTGAACTTGAGAATTACCGTAGAAATAACCGATCGAGCCGATCATATTCGAAAACGCCATTTTCGCGAAGTCAACCGATTCCGCATTGTATCCCTTCGACCTCAGACCGAACACCCTTTCAAATTTTTCGTCGAACTGTCGCTGATGTTCGGCGATCGCAAGATCGTAATTTTTTCCTACGAGCTTCTCCGTACGATCAACGTAACTGCCTGACTCGAAGCTCACTTCAAACTCAAAAGGAATCTTCGCTGTTAATTGGGTTACGACGAAATTCGGTTCCATCTTCTTGCCATCATCGGACAGAGGCAATTGCTCACCCGCTAAAATTATGTGCTTCTTCGTAGAACCTCGGTGCGACGCCAGTCGCAAATTGTGCAAGACTGTTTCTTTCAGCAGGTGCAAGCCTGGCGAGACAGTCGAGAGAAACGAATTTTCTTCAACAAAACCCTTTGTCGGATTTAGAGTTATCCTGAACGAACCAAGGCCCTTTGTGTATCCCTCCATTCCCGAGAGTTTGTTTTCGTCACCTAAAGTAGCTTTTATACGACCGTGGGATTTTTCCTCTATCGCTGTGTAGAACAACAGCGATATATCCTCGCCGTTTCTGTTAGGATTTTCTGACGTAACGCTTAGTCTCGCAGACCAATCTCCGCCGTTGCTGCCACCAAGCTGCTTTGAAAATGTCGTTCTCAGCACAACTCCGCCATCTATTATCTCCTGGACACCGAAGTTTCTTCCGTCATGCTCTAGCCAAGCATACTTGTCCAGTCTGTCACCCTGTTCGCACCAGTGACGAAAACCCTCGCCTCCTTGACGCAAGTAGTGGGGAAAGTACCACATGAGGCCAGTCACCAGCGAGTGAGGATCTCTCGTCTTGAGACCAAAGTACGCTCCAGGTCTGTAGGAGCCCCAGAAACGATCTGGCTCATTCAAGTCTGCCACTGTCACTAACTGTGTAAACATTTTTTTTTTATGACTTGTTAATCAACTTTTTGTTTTCTTAGTATCAATGAGAAAACTTTTATAAGTATCCAAATTTTTATAGTTTAGTATAGACATTTATAACAAACAAAGAAGGAAATTTTCTTTTTGTACTTGATAATGTACTGTGTAAAGGTATACCAAACCTTTTCTACATCATACGGCGTGTTGACTCTCGTCTCAAGATAGCCCTTGTAACTGAACCATGCCGCTACACCCAGCACAGCCGCTGTGAGGATGCTCTTCAGAACTGGAATTTTTATAGTCGTCTCTTCTATGGAATCTTCGTCCCTGACAATCTTTGATCTCAGCCTGGCGGGTCGTTCGTGAACCTTCGGCTTAGCCATAGCAGAGAAAATTCAGACAGCTATGCTACTTCTTCGTTTATCAGCATTCCTATACCAACTGCAGGGCTCGTCTGCGTGCAAGAATATTGTCGGCTTCACTCTCATGAAAAGACAATTTTTCCTGAGACAATTAATCCGAAAACACATTCGGATTATGCACCAATCGAAATACCACACGTATAAAATTAAAATACAAAAAAAGCTGTGTAATCACCGAATTAACAGCTGACAAGAAAACCCCTTACTCGTCTGTAATTTTTCTCCTTTTTTTGTTTCGACAAGTTACGAATACCGACAATGTCGTGAGGTTACAGTTTTAGTTATAGTTTTGTGAGGTTCGATATTTTGTTTTCGTCATTTTTGTTTGAATATTCTATTGCGCGAATAATATTGAAATGTAAACGTTATCAGACGCTGTTGGTTGTCGACAGTTGTCGCACATTGATTAGTGACGAAATCATTATTTTTCAATGTTCAACTCATTAACGATAACCGAGTGTGTCTATCACGAAAACCAAACCTTCTCCGAAAAGGGGTCGGCGATCTTCTTTTCAAAACGATTTGTGCGGGTCTTTACCACGACTATCGGGGAACCAGACTGGCCACATAAATTCCGCGCCGGCCAATGATTCACCTGTCGGCGATACGTGGCTGGTTGGCTCCACTTTGATAATGGATTTATTCTACCTTCTTGTTAAACGGTCGCCATATTGGATTGCGGCAGACAAACGATTCATTAGTCGCTTCCCAGATGGCAGTAGGGTGACGAAACTATCGAAATTGTTCTTATTGCGGGAAAGTCTTTGGATTATAAACTAGTAATTTTTTATACTACTCCGACAAAACTTTTTGTGGTGACTGTGGGTTTGCAGTACTAGCCAATGACGAGTGTTGCAGTTGTATGGGTTATGAAACTTTTTTTCGCACGATTATCGTACCAAATTTCATTTCATAATGTGTAAAAATGAGCCGTTGAAACACGTGAGGAGCGTGCTTCAACCAGCCTATCATATACATCGAGTCAAGTAAATCGTATTTAATAAATTAAATAAAGGATACCTTGTGTTACGCCAGTTTCTTGAGACTTGATCGATAACCCTGACTCGGGTAATACAAATACCATCACATGTATTAACGATTCCTTTCCTTACAGATATAACTATTTCTTTTACCAAATAGACGACTAAGAATCTAAAATTCAATTCGTTCCTTATCTATTTTCCAATCATTTTAGACTCGAAACTGCTAGACTCGTAGAACTAAATATTACATTAAATAATATGTAATATTATTTGTACGCGCGTTCAGAAACGTTCAGGATTGCTGGAGTAAATCTAGTTACTAAAAAGTCTTGCACAATTCACAAAGAATGAGAGGCTTCTAACGTTTGTTTCCAGGGCCATTGAAGATTTCTTTATGTTCGAGCGTGCAAAAAAATATTATTGATAGAACGAGCAGCGTCGTGTAAAGAGGAGAACGAGTGGCGCCGCGATCAACGACGTAATCACGTTGATGCCTGGTGGAGATTCATGCTCGGAGAATATATCAACAGTTTCAATTCCTACTGTACCTTTACTCGATAATAATGTTTTTTTTCAATACCGATCAACCTGTCGAATTTATTACGACTTAATTATAATTAACGCATGTGAAGAACACTTTAAAAATGACAGATTTTCAAGCTTTTTGTGATACTATTACTTACACTTTGTTCGGCACAAATAAATCAGGAACAATGGCTGAATGATTCACCGAGATTTTTTTGCCTCTTTTATTGTTGATGAAAAAAAAAAAAAATGAAAAAAAAAACATTTGCAATTCCGATTTCTCGACTTCATGCTCTCCAATATACGCTTCTCCGTCTCGTGGCCAAATGTAATGTCCAAAGGTCCGTCTGTAAGAAAGTATATCTCCAAGCTTCGCAGATCCGGTTCGACTATCAATTCTTTGAAAAGATCTATTGCGTCACATGACGCAAGGACGTCAGACGAGTGACCAATGTAATTTATAATTTGTACCAACGTCCGTTCGGAATAGATCCGATACGAAAGTAACTCAGATAAATGTATGGTCAGAAAAAAAAAACAATATTTCCTTGAGATGATGGAAAAAAATGTGTAAATTGGTCGATCGGTCGCTTTCGTAAAGTGCGCGCGTGCAAGGTTTATCCGAACGGCGAATCTCCGAGAGGTTATGAAAATGGTCGGTGGCCGGAGTGACGAAGGTGTGTCACGTTGACACTAACGCGGATGAAATTTGAAGTAATTGACCGGTGGCAAGGAAGGCATCGTCGACCAATGGAGATGCCAAGTTAGCCGGAAGAACGGGGAACGAACGGAAAGTGAAGGTTCTTGCGGTCGTCTGGTCACGGCGGCCATGGCTGCAATGGCGATGGGGAAACAGTCGCTCGCGAGCCGTTGCTGCGGTCGTTCGGCCGATTGCTCGGTTGTCCAAAAGAAAAAAGAAAGAAAAAAAAGATCTCTCTCGCTCTCTCTATATATATATATATACACATATATATATACAAACGTACACTCTGATCGAAAAATCGTTGGATTTAGTGCCAAATCGTGGGCAAAGTTTCGTTTATTTTTTTATTGTTAATTTTAATGTTCGCTCGTTCGTTCGACTCGTAGTGCTGAAATTCCACGATCTCGAACGAGCTCGGAGTTTATTCGCTAACGGAGACATGAACGCGCGAACGAACGGCGATCTTTTCCGAAGCTGAGGACCAGTGTTAACGTTTGTATTTACCCAACGGGTGATCTCCGTGTCTGTTCCCCGAGGAGATAATAAATATCATCCGAGCTACATTATCGACGTCTCGATGGGTTAAATAATGTGAGCCGAGTTATTTTTTTTTTTTTTTTTTCAACGCTCGACAATAAGTGATCGGTGAATTGGCACACTCCAGTACCGAGACAGTGAAAAAAATCGGTGGAAGCACGTGCTGTGCTCGCGGATTCGGGGTCACGTCGATCATGAGAACGTCGAATGATCCGGCTTTTTTTCTTCGTCAGGCGTGACCGAAGAAAACTTTCCAAATTTTTTTTTGTTGTTTTTTCTTCGAACGGCTGAACGTTAATGTTGCTTCAAAATAATTTGCCTCGACGAATGTAGATTAATTCGGATGAATTAATTGGTACACGGCCGGAAAGCCGTAGAAGCGAACCAACGAAAAATCTAATCCGAGTAAAATCGTTGAGCGTTGTTGTGACCGATTTTTTTTTTATTTCAAATAAAAATAAAAAATTCGATCGATGATCGATAAATGCGATCGACGAGCATCTCGTAGTATCATTATTTCGGCGAGGAGAGGAGCGCCCCGAGTTAATCGCGAGCAGGTGACGTCTCGGGAAGTGTGTCGTCGAGGCCAGTGCTGGCCAGTGTCAACGAGAGGATTCAAGTTTTTTTCTTCACTGGACAAAACATCGGCCGATGTAGCGCAATGTTTGTTCGGTGGAGCGTTCTGGCTGCGGCGACTTGCCTGCTAATTGGCGCCGGTATGATTTCTAAATTATTTTCCTCAACGTTATCCTTCGTTAAATATCTAAGCTAAGTAAATTTAAAAAAAAAAAATGCGATTTCCCCTCTTCTCTTTTTTTTTCTTACCCTTGTGTTAAATCATTAATATTATTTTTTTAGGTAACGACATATATGCTGGATAAAGTTGAGAATCTACGTATAAGATGGCCGAACAAATTCTGAATAGGTCATTCGTTTTGGGAAAGTGACAAAAGAAAAAGCGACTTTTCTGTATCTCTCGAGACTCACAATTTCGAATGCCGGAAAATAAATTTTGTACGTAACTTATCTTACGGCAACGACTATCGACGGTTTAGCGCCAGAACTCCACATAAGTTATGTGGTTTGATGATTTTAAACCATGGATATATAGGTTTTTGATGCTATTATTATTGCTATTATGATTATTGATATTTTGATTATTAACAGAAAATAAGTTTCAACTTTTCAGATTTGCTATTAATATATTGCTATCCATGTGAAAATGTATAAATCAAATTAATTCTCACCCATATTTCGTCTGAATTGCATGGGTGGTTCTACGCTACCCTATCGTATAGGATGTCCCGTCTGTGGATTTTTTCAAGTCCTCTCCGCCAGTTTGAGTTGATGTCGGTGAAAAATTTTTTCCGTATGTCTTTCTGCAATATCCAAAACTCTCTTCACCGCCGCCACCGTGTCAGAAATCGCGGATGGGAGATTCAGCTTTACCTTACGGCGGTGAAATCTCTTTTCACGAAGGTGACCCTTTCGGCCTTTATCATACGGGACGAGGTCAACTGCGTTATCGCGTTCGGCAAAACTGACCTCTTCGGCAAAAATATTCCAAGTTCCCTCTGGGCGACGACTCAAACCGAAATATTCTAAATAAACCTACAGAAGCGATGAAAGGGGGTTCAGTTTTTTAAGATTATTCAGGCCCAGATTATTCCGAGTCTTCTTTGCCAGTAGGGAATATAGGCCAATCCGATAAGCACATGAATCAATTATACATAGACTGGGACATATTCAACACCTTTATTCTGTTTCGATTCATTTTTCGACTTTGCTTATTTCAAACCTTTTGCACACTCTTCGTGTTACATTTATACATTACATTTATACATTTATACATTCAAACATTTATATACATATATATATATATATATATATAAATGTTTTTGGTGGCTCGCATGTTTCACGCGCTCACACGGAGAGTTTGCAAAAGGCTTAAAATAATCAAAGTTAAAAAATAAACCCAATATATATATATTCGGGCGTTTAAAAAAATAAATTTTCTTTCCTCGGATCCTAGCTCAAAACTTTTCTATAGATGCCAAAATAAGTCTCTGAAAATATGAGCCCTTAATTTAAAAATTAAAGTTGTCCGCATTGTACTTTTCGATTTCCTATAAGAATAACACAGCGAAGAAGTTTTTTTTACTACTGATTATTATCTCCAATGAATTGGGTCTCGTACCGTCATGCCAATCAAATATTTTTGTAGAGAATTGAACGCTCTACAAAAAAGGTCTAAACGCATTTTTCCATTAGTCAACTCAGTTAAAAGTTATTTAAAGTCAAAGTTAAAGTAATTCTAAATTTTGCCGTATTCTTTACAATTCCACTGAACTTTATAAGTGTAATGATATCAAAACAAACTGAAAGTTTATATCTGAGTTTTCAGAGTGTAAAAAGAATGAAACGAAAGTAGAACGTATCTATGCTTTTTGCGCATGGAATATAATAGTCCTCTATATTAATAATATCCTAAAACTTATACATATTCGAATCATCCACTTATGAATTATGACTTATGATAAATTAAGAATACATTACTTTGAATGAATCCAAGTTTTTATTATGTATTAAAATTAATAAAAATTCAATACTATTATTCGAATAAAAAAGTCAGGAAGCAATTGATTTTGAAGGAACAATGGACACACATTTTCAAAAACAAAATATCTCAAATATAAAATTTACTATCATCGATAAATCGTTTCAAGTATACCACTTATTTTTTTACCTAGTCAAAAATATTAAGTGCAAATCCTGAAAACTCTCATTTATATATTTTCAAGTGTTCTGAGAAATTTTATTCAAAATAATTAATATTTATACCAAATTATTTTAAAAAATGGCTAAATTTTGAATGACTTCAACTTTAACTTTAAATCATCTTTGACTGAGTTGACCGATTGACTAGTAGACTGAGTTGACTCGAAGTTTTGAGCTAGGATCCGAGGAAAAGAACATTTTTTATTTTTTTAAATGCCCTAATATATACATATAAATATATATACGCTCGGACATGAGAGCTTTCTAATAAACACCGCAACGACATGTTTCTCTGTAGCCGCAACAGCGACACCGTGCAACTCCCTCAGCGTCTACAAATTATGAAAGCTACTGCATTATTCAGGAGCTCACGTTCAGAACCCGATCATCCTCATTACCGCGCTACTCATCGTCGTGTCCGAGAATCGCATTTTACTCTGCGACACCTCTTCGTGCTTAAAGACAATGTCGAAAATTCCCTAAAACCTACGCGTCACGAAATGATTAACAAGTTGACGAGGGATTTTCGTCTCCTTGAATGTAGATACGCTGCATCATTCCGGAAATTATCGAGACTCAAGCGTCATTATTTGGGACCGTTTGGGTTACGAAAAATGTGAAAATTAAACTCTGATTTTGAGGTAGTTTGATGATTGGCGTTTGGCAATCACCAAGTTTGTGAGAACGTTTTTGTCCATTTTTCGATAAGATGAATTCTTAAAAAATCAAGTACAAGGAACGTGCTGCAACGGTTGTTTCTGAAAAATAATTATTCCAACTCGTTACGAACGAAATAAAGAGTAAAAATCATCACTTAACACCTTACTCAGGAACTTAAATGTTTTCCGTCACAAAAGTGATTCATTTATTTTTCTTAACATGTATGATTTTTTTTTGAGAATTTCTTGCAATCGTTCAAGATGTGAAAAGACGTGATTTTCTGGGATTACGAAAAATCATGGGAAAATTCGTCGTAAACGTATTCAGAGAAATAAATTATATTTATTAATTAAATTATAAAAGTCGCCAGGTAAATGGTCGAATATTAAATTGTATCTTTCATTTCGTAATAAAATCCTGGAATTATGTTATTACAAAAACAATCTTAGCAGCATATATTTGATGTTTTTACAATTTTCATCCCACCGAAAAGTGTTCGGAATTTTCCCTGAAACTCACGTTTGACGGTACCGCTTGTATTTTGCTGAGTACAAGCATCGTGTCATTGATACAAAAATATTTTCTTTTTCTCATCAATCGTACGACAGTTTTATCTTCAAAAAAAATATACGTGACGAATCGAACGCTGGAAAAAAATTAATTATCTCAATCTCTCCATCCGAATAAGAGAAAAGTAAAAATAGCATGAAAACACATATATTTAGTAAACTTTCATTTGAACGCTTAATTACTCGTCAAATGTGTCTGATGTTAAGAAATTCGAAGAAGAAACGAGAAAATACATTGATCGTTGAGCCGGTGGTACGGAAAACCTGGAGTGGAAATTATGGAAATAATTATGGACAAATTAGCAATTGACAATTGTTCATTAGAAAATGAAAATAAATTGCAGGAAACGCGAATACAGGGTGCGCCCAAATAATATATTTCCCAGTCGACGAATTAACGTTTGCACGTAAGTCATGCGAGCGCGATGCACGTTACGTCGCGAAGTAGTGTACCGGTCGTGTTATAATCGGGTCACCAGACACCGCACAAGAAACAACATAAATCTCTACCGGTCCCACAGCCCGAGGGACGGGCTTCCGCGAAAAATGAAACGCTCACCCATACAACGTCGTTGCTTCACGTAGAACGGACATTTACGGAATAATATGTAGTCGGATCATTTTCAATTATGCAACAAAAACACATTTGTTGCCCTCGTGCGAAAATTACCGACGATTTTCAACATATTCCATAGTGAAATAGGAGAGATACGGATAAAAGGAGTCGAAAGATGAAACCGGTCAAGTTCGGTGCTACGAACCGATAGCTTCTATAAGAAAAAATTAGCAATTATTTATAGAATTGAAAGGGTAAAAAAAAATTGTACATTTCCGGAAAAATTGCCGTTTCGTTAAAAAAAAAAAAGATCTTGATACGACTCTAAAAAGACTTGTTTAACGCAATAGAATTTTTTCACAGCAAGTAAATCGAATCCTCGTCATTATTGACTAATACAATCCTCATGATTCGTATAAGAGTGGGGCAAAATGGCACAGAAAAACAAAACGGTATAATGAGGCGAAATGCAATTTCGCAATGACTTTCGGATTTTTAGGACAAACCGGGTTCGAAAATTCGGATGTACCGGGCGAAAAAATGGATCACCCAAAAATTATTGTAGTATCGGTTTTGCTCCCACTGATACGACGTAATGATATATAATTCACGGTTTCGGTGATAGAAAATGAGATTACAAAAAGATATGTTACATTCTCGCTGCAACCCAAAACCGCATAGTGATCGCGCTTTGAGAACTTTCGTAGCGTCGAACGATGATTCGTATCGGATATTTGTGTAGGCAACGATAGTTCGACGGGTCTGGACAACGAGCACTGTGATTTATGTGTTGGCCGGTGGCTGGAACGCCTCTGGTCTTCCGGTATTCCATCAACACAGCCTCGATGATGAATCAATCGCATTCTTCGAAATACAAACGGTTGAATCTGGCAGGCGGAAGCCCCTAAAAAAAATTCGAAAAAAAAAAAAAAAAATTCTCCGACAACAAATATCAGAAAAACATGAGTGGGCAGTTGAAAGAACCGTCAGCTCGATAGAAAACCGACGTTGTCAACAACAACAAAAAATCGATTAGAGAAAAAAAAAACGAATAATTCTGGAAGAGAAAAAAAAACCCAAAAAAAAAGAAGAAACGGAAGCAAAAAAATCAACGTTACGGACCAATTTTGCCACACATCAGGTCGCAATAATTCCGCCAAGTGCGGAGACGCCTTGTTGAAAGAATGTATTATTTTTTAATCTGCACCAATCATGGAACATGCGACGGATATACATGAGACAATTTTTGTAGAAATACATACTCGCGCTACAAACATTTTCAGTTTTCAATATACTTTCCGCATATTACTTTTTGCCGTACGAGAGCCAACAATGCGGGTGAATTTATGACCCGGGGATTTTAATTTACTGATTTCCTTTCGGATTATTTTCCAGAATTTTAAGAATCGTCTTGAAGAAGAATAATAATATTTCGAAGAAAAAAAAGTCTATAATTCACGTTTATTCCGTGATCAATTGCGGGTTCGTATGAAATTGCCTAAGCATCGAATGCATTGAGGTTCATTTTATAATCGAAAACAAACAATTACCGCGTATCGTCGTAACGTCGTTGCCCGCAAGGCGTGTACATTGAGTTCGAACGAAACACGTACTCCAGTCGAAGCTCCAGTTCAAATATCATTGATTTTGTTGGAGCCAGCATGGTCGGCCAGTTTCGTTGAAAAATCGATGGATGAAAAAAAAAGTCTCCCTTCTCCGTTGAGAGAGTTTTTTTTAATTGTAAACAAACAGGTTCGAAAGGCATCCCGAAGAGTTAGAGAGTTTCGGGAAGGTGAACGCAAAGCTTACGAATACGTCGGGTCTTCCCGGTGTTGTTATTGTGTGTATATACGAAGACGGAGAGCGGGAGAGGCGATCGCATGAAAGTGAAGCGTTTGTGGTCTGCCGAGGAATATTTAAGAGAATCGCCGTTGGTCGAGGCGCGACGGCGACGACTTTGCACGCCGACCTCAACGAAGTGAAAGTTCTTCTCCTCGGGTTTGGCTGACTGTGCCTCGTGAAAAGATTTCAAAAAGGTATTTGTGTACGTGTATATATATATATATATATATATATATATATATATATATATGCATCTGTACAACGGAATCCGACTCTCCGGTCGTACCCATACGCGCGTGTAACCGAGTCGCCGGGACTTAAATTCAAAAACGCGTTTGCCAGCCAAGTCGGACGTTTCCACGAAATTGCTGTGGGTGTCTCGTGTCCTTGAGCAGGTACACGAGCGATTCTCTCGATCTTGCAGAAGTATTAATCGTAACGGAGAAATCCTCGAATATTTCTTTTCATTTTTATTCAAATTAACCCTTTAAACGATACCGTAGCATATTTGTCGTGCCGGCGAAACAGTTTCACTTGATATCTTCGATTCTTCTTTAAATAAGCGTGCTAAAATTTAACGGATATCGACGTACTTAGAAATACATTCTTCGATCGGAATATCATAAAAATATGTTTTTTTTTAATTTTGGGTGTCACAATTGAAAAACTTTTATTCCGATTTTCTACGACATCATATTTTTCAGGTTTGTTGAGGGAAAGATCTGATAAATATGAATATGTCGTTTATGAGATATTACCATAGCACGTGGTAGTAGATATCTGTTGTGGGATGTACCGTATTTGCAAGCATTTTTTAATAGATACATTGCATACTTACCGAGTTTTGTGTACCAGTGGTGAAATTCTAGCGAGCTCAACATTTATTTATGGGATTGGCTGTTGACTAGAAAACTTCGATTTAACTGGAACTTTGTCACTACTTCAGAATCGGGACTCGGATCATCACGTGACTGAAAACCGACACAAACGAGTCAAAGCTAATGGCCAATCACAACATAAGTAAATTTTGAATTCACGAACATTTTTTTACCACCTCACCAGAACTTGTGGAAAAATACTATCATGCAAAATTTGTTTGTGAGATTGGCCGTTGACTCGAAGCTTCGAATTAACTAGAATTTTGTCGCTAGTTTGGAATTGTTTCGGTCGTACTTACTGTGGAAACGCGTTAATCGTCGAATATCACGATTGTGACTAATTTAACAAAGTCAAAAGATAAATCTTATATGACAGGAGAGGAAGTGCATTTTCACCTCGTGTGAATTTTTGTTCCCACTGCTCTCGGACATCAAATTTCACACACGGTGAAAATACTCATTTTTCTCTCTTGTAGCATAAATACGCTATTTTCCCGAATTCTTTGCATGCAATGCGATCGGAAAATCGCATATTACTTACCAATAAACATGTTCCGGGAAAAAAATGATTATTGGCGAATGTGACGAGATTGCGACCCAAGAAACGTGATTATTTTAACGCAGTTAAGAAAATTCATCGCATGCTGTATCGGGTGATTTCTGCCTCACTTAGTGCAAGAAGTAGCAAACTTGAGGGTCTGCGAAAAGTGAGCACTTCCCTCCTTTGCAACACAATATACTATTTTATAAAGCTATGGAAAAATGATGGTCGTTTCCGTTTGTTTCGCTCAGATAAGTCTTCCAAGAACTCAATGGAGATTCGTTGGCTGAAGGTTAATTGTCGATTCGGGGTACCGACGGTGAGACCTGCTCGAAGTTGACGCCTGGTAAAGTCGAATGTGGGACCGAGACGAAATTTGGTGGAGTTGCAGGAAATTGTGAAAGACGAAAAAAACGGAGAAGAAATAATATTCAGTCGGTTTTGAGTCGGTTTTGAAGACTCTTCAACTCCGCAATATTCTAGACCAATCGGCAGCAAACACTTTTTTCTTACTCCATACATAGTAAAATAGATATGAAAATTTCTTGACCACAAAAATCAGAAATTCTTTTGGTGTTAATCTTATCAAAAAAACTGATTCATTCGACAAATGATTGTCAATTTTATAAATGATTTTTTTAAATAGAAATTAACAAAAGAATAATTCTAGACATTAGTGAACAAAAAAAAGGTTTTCTGAATGTACAAATATCTTCTTGTTACGTACTTTGGATTATTTGCTTAGCTCACTTATTGGATCCATTTGTCACAGGATCTAAAAAAAAATGTTCCGTTAATGTAACTTTTGATAGATCGTTTAGGTGTAGCGTCGTAAAAAGCTTAGCTTGCGGTATAAGATTTCTTCGATTCTGTAACGAGACAGGACTGTTAGGTTCCTGAGCAGAGGCAACACGCGGAGCGATGAATTGGCGAACGACGCGAACACCTTTTATCCGTCTTTTGAACCTCTCGCCGGTTGACACGTCGGAGAATTGCCGCAGTCGCGTTTGTGTTAGTAGAATAACTTATTCGGCGTTAGCAGGGAAGCTCACTGTTGTTGCGCGTGGATCGACGAAGCAAGGGATCTTTTAACCATTATACGTACCGTACGCATACTGTCACGTCTCGTCGCCGTGTAATCTCGTCGTTTACCTCATTTTTAGGCTCTTTCGTCTTGACTCCTTGCGCTACCTCAGCAACCTATTTACACAAACAGGTTGGCGGTCTACACTTTGGCGAAATAGGGATAAAAATATCAGAATAATTCGTTCGACGTCGGAAACCGCGATAAACTCACGGTCTTCAAGAGAATGGCGAAAATATAGACGGTAAAGCCCGTGGATCAGCGTCGTAAGATTAGTCCAAACCACGGACTCGTCTTTCGTTACAAGTAATTGTTCCGAGTGAGGCCTCGACAATTGGCGAACATTCATTTTTTTGACGATAGAAAAACTACATGATTCGGTTTATGGCAATGAAAACATTCGAGAAGATATTATTATCGTCTTCAGTAACTTTGGGTCTAATTTAAAAAGATTCGAGAATAATGTAATTTGTTTTGCTGGGGTTCAATATTTTGATCATCAAGAGGATTCTTGACACTGCTGGTCATGAATGCATGAATTTCCTTGCGTCTCGGCGAATGTCTCGAGGATGTCTCGATGGATATCTCGATGGATGTTTCGATGGGTGTCTCGAGGTATGTCTCGATGGATGTCTCGAAGGGTGTCTCAAAGGATGTCTCGAAGGATGCCTCAAAAAGTGTCTCAAATCGTGTCTCGAAGGATATTTCGAAGGATGTCTCGAGGGATGTCTCGAAGGATATCTCGAAGGATGTTTCGAAGGATGTTTCGATGGATGTTTCGATGGATGATTCGAAGGATGTTTCGAAGGATTTCTCGAAGGATATCTCGAAGGATGTCTCAAAGGATGGGTTGAACGAAGCTTCGAGGAATGTCTCGAAGGATGCCTCGAAGGATGTCTAGAAGGATGTCTCGACGGATCTCTTCTTTAGTACGTTCGACCCCGTGAAGACTTAAAGCCAAATATTAAGTAATATAAAAATTCATGAAGCCAGGCATTCGTGAATAGCAGTGTACATCTTCGATGTGAGGACGAGAAATCATACGGTATATTTCACATGTCGAGCATTCATTTGACTTTAAATTTAAAGTACGTGTGACACATCGATTTATCTTTTTTTTAATACTAAAAATTAATACAGCTGTAATAAATTTTTGTTGCAGCAATTAATTATTATTGCTACAATTAAAGGCTCAGCTCGGTTTGTATGCAAACTTGTTTCATCTTGTCCGTAGACTATTGTTGAATATGTCTCTTATTATGATTATGATCATTTTATATATATATATATATATATAAAAATATATATATATATATATTGTCGAGACTTGGTTCGAGGACGGTTACAGCGAGCGGAATACTTTTCCTTTCACGCATTGCGATGTATGAAGCTGGGAATTCCCGAATGCATATTAGGCCGTTCTGTCTCAACGCACCTGCTTCTTCCGGTTAACGCGTCCGCGTCAAATAATTTCTTCCTTGTGCAATGTCTCCAAACGAGATTTGCCGAAAGTCTCCGCAACTCCCCACTATTGCTCGAACGTTGTTGCGCCGCTCGGGTCTTCCGCTCTTTCGTTAACAAATTGTAATGCATTTTTTCGTGACGAAAAATAATGATAAAAATTCCGAAAACTGAATTTTTTTTTCTTTATCCACGACCGAAAGTACGTACTTTGTGTTTCGATCGTGATGCCCAAAGTCTAACATTTATGCTTAGGTAGGGTAACTAGTTTTGCACTGAACTGATGTACGAGGCAGCGAAAAAACAAGATTCAATACAGCCGACGAGTGTAGCTCGCTACTGACGAATAACCTCAAAATTGTTTTTGTGAATTTTAAGTTTGCTGTTTACATTGATAGTTATAATTTTAAAAATTGTCATAAAAATGAACATGGTATCGTCATCTAGTGATTCATCGGACGATGAAGAGATATTGCGAAACTTTGATGCAGAAGCTAACCTTATTATACGGACAGATACATTACCCAAAATATCTGCTGACAAATATTTGTCAAAGTATGAAGCCTACAAAAAATGGTTAGTAGATCACAAAAAATTCATTAGCTAGTTCAGATGAGAGTAACTTAATTGTTTTGTTTTGTCCATTTAGATGTATTTGATGCCCGCCCCCCGACCAGCCGCATTCGCTTCGCTCGTGCCGCAAATGTCGGGGCGAGCATCAAAACATACTAGAGTATTGATTTGTAACGATTGGTGATTTGTCAGTTAACGTACTTTCGGCCGAAAATAAAGAAAAAAACGTATACTTTATACGGGCAGAAAGTTTGAGAGCCCTGCACTGCGCCCCGTGATGCCCTCGGCTTCGCCTCAGGCATCATGGCGGGTAGTGCAGGAATCTCAAACTTTCTGCCCTTGTACAGTAATATACTATTTTCTTCAGTACTGAAAGAGGGTTTTTCGTCTCGCATTTTCGACAATGAAACCGCATAACAGACGGTAGAGCGTCGACCGCAAGAGAGATCTCGACCGACACCGCAATCGTCTTCTGTGAATATCTCGCAGAAGTGACGGTAATCCGGTCGGATCGTAGCCGGGCGCACAAGGCGGCGAGATCGCTTCTCGAGAGAAGCGTACTGGAGATGCTAAAAAAAAGGAATTGTTTCTCGCTTTCTCTTCGGGTTTCTCTCTTCGCCGCCGATGGCTTTCAAATGATCTCGCGAGTATCCCGAAGGCGGAACTCGCTTAATCGTTACCCACGCTTATCTTCGATTCGCGCTCTTACCAGCTCGGTCGGTAAAAAAAAAAGTCGATATGGCAGTGATTTTCCTTTTTTTATTCAGTTCGTCAGTCTGGAATTTCGGGTCGTTTGGAAAATTGCCAAAAGATCTTGTACCGGACGCACCTGTACTGTGCGAAATCAAGAGAGAAGTGGTACGCGAGATGGCGGTGTAAAAAAAAAAAATGAAAAAAAAAAGACAGGTAGATGTACAAACGGGCGGACGAAAACGGTATACGAGTCCTATCTGTACGAGCCCATTGTGGATTGCGTCAAGCCTCGCTACGCCAACTGTAAAGACCAACTGAATAATGGATATCATTGCGGTTGAAGAAATGAACGGTCGAGGTACCCCCATCGAGCGAAAGACTGTGAGAGCAGACGGCCGAGTGTCCTCGGATGTTTATGCATCGGCGTGGCACGTATTCGTGACGCGACGCATCGACGTTACACATGCCTTGGCATTCGTTGCACACACTAGGATCGAGCTATAATTCGACTTCAACGTATAAATGCCTCTGCACCCATATATATATGCCACGTGTGTAATGTCTCGAACGAGTATAACGAACCGACGTCTCGGCACAACGGCCTTCCGCGTATCTTGAATGAATTTAAAAAAATTATTTTTAATTGCAGACTCGCCGGAAGAATTTACTCGCGGTTTACAATAAATAGCGCTCTCATACATTCCGTTGAATGTGAAACGCGTACAATTAATTGATATCGAATATTTTTGGAATTACCGCGTTATATCGTATATTAATTGTACTATACTAATTGTATAATAGTTATTATGATTTTTTATTAACAGACGATTTTTCATCGAATTTCACACACGGTGAAAATACTCATTTTTCTCTCTTGCGGCATAAATACACTATTTTCCCGAATTCTTTGCATGCAATGCGACCGGAAAATCTCATATTACTTACCAATAAACATCATCAGCCTCTTCACACGGGCAGTGCTTTTGTAATGAAAATTCCCAAGGAGTTTTCTTACCAAAGGTTTCATTACTCCCTACGGAGAGTTAATGAGCTCGTTACTCCCCCTCAGACAATTTTTTTGCTGGTTTTTTTTTTGCGATTGCACAAACAAGTTTCATCCGTCATGGTGTCGTTGCTGAAGGTGGTTCTTTGAGAGGGGACGAGAGTAGACTCGGGGACTTCATTCGTCGCGTAATAATCTAATATGAATAAAAATTTAGTACGGCTTATCGAAAACTCACTTAGAATCCTTAGAATAGAAGACGTCAAAGATACTCGTTCAGAAAATTTGCCGAAAAATAAGTATACTTATAATAATACTTATAATAAGTAATACTTAGTTCAATTCGATAATCCATTTTTTGCATCTTCACTGGGTAGGGAAAAGTATTTATTTATTTTTTTTTAAAAACGCGACAAAGCAAAATTGCTTTTTTTTGTTGTTGAAAAAAGTGTTCATCAAAGCGATGTCAGTTTCGGGTCTCTGAAACCGGATATTGGTAACGGGGATTCCATTCGAGCTTCCTACGCCTATCGGATCCGCAGTATCAACAACTATCGCTACCGACAACTCTCATGGGCCACTGTATCGAGACGGAGAAGATTGAGGGATTGCGTATTTGACTTCCGACGTCAATCAATGAGCCGGAAAGAGCCACGGATGGTCTCCGGAACGTAGATATCTATAGTCTCGAAGCATTGGGCGCTGTATGCTCGGTTTGGTCGCACTTTCATCGTCCCACTTTCTCCTTGTCCCTCGTCGCTTCGGACACGGCGTGTTTATAGTCGCTGCGTAGCTCGATCCATACCCGTGCGATACTTCCAGGAACTTTCCGGGACGCTGCATTTCGGCTTGCCAACAAGCGCCTGAGATCTCGATGTCTTAACTTTTTTCTTTTTTTTTTTTTTTTTTTTTTTTTTTCACTGCTGGAAAACAACCGACTAGATGAGGTATAAAGAAAAGTGTGAGATGAGTCAAATGAAAAAAATCCGAAGCAAGGAAGCTCGGAGAGGGACTACAGGATTTCTCACTTCTGTATGCTCGAGTCGTGCCTAACATTGTATAACGGTATCGACGTCAACACCGCCGTGGGACTATAGTTAACCGTGTTATACTCTCGCGAATAACAATCCCCAGCGTAGTGGGATCATTGCTCGAGCTTTTTTTTTCACTTCGTTTCGTCTACTTTTTTTTGTTCTTTACAGCGACGGCTAAGCTATTATTGTATCGTCCTCTTCACGATTTCAATGCACCTCTCGCGTTTAATTCTCATTCATTCGCCGATAATTCATTATTGTCTTTTTTTTATAGAAGACGTTCTTTTCGCGGATAATTGAAATCAATTAAGATTGCAGCGTCATACAACTTAAAATAAACCGTCGGAAACACACCATCATTAATGAGTGTCCGCATTTATGCGGTCTATTCCTGAACCTCTTTTTTTCATAAAAGAATTGAAACAGCTGTCGAAAATTTGTTTCACTGATAAAGTCGTCGCGCAACTTCGTTCAGAATATTTATTTCGAAGATTTTATTTTTTGTGTTTGTACATTTATAAATTTACAAGCACGGTCTAAGTTTATCCACGAGTAAGACGTCGATCGACACGCTTTGGTATTTGGTTTAGCAACATTCGAATCGATCCAAAATTCAAATCAAATTTTTCGAGATTTAACATTTTTGGAAAAATACTGAAACGGTGTAACTCGAAAAATCCTCCAAATGTAAACCTCAAATTTGACCCACTCATTAATCAGCACATAGCAGTGTTTAATGGGAAACATGTTTTTTAATCGATAGAGGAATATTTTTTTCATCAAATTAAAAAAAAAAATTTACAAACAGTGACCATTAACTCGATCCACTTCCATGCCCGGAGATCTTGAGCTATCGAGCTGAAATTTATCGCGACTGTTTAACGCAGTGAAAGGAAAGCCGGAAACGAGTTTGATGGAAATTAGTGTAGCGTTCTGAAGTTAATAAGTACTCGAAATTTCATCGCTCAAATTGATTCATCATTCCTTTAACTCCTTGCGTCACAAAATCACTTTTTTTTCTAGGAGAAACCCAAAATTGGTCAATAAATTTCATAGAGAAAGTTATGCGCAGGACGATAAAAAAATATTGGGAGGAAAAAAATGATTGTGCTAATGATAAAAATACAGTAAAATAAAAAAAAAATCGAGAAAAATCTCCAAAGTGAAAATCAACGGAAATGAACAAGTAACGGGAAATAAGTCAGTGTAATTAATTAAAAACCGATATTTCAACCCGTTCCCTGTAAAGTTCTTTTGGATTCTTAATTAGTTTGGCTCAAAGTAAGAATGCTAGTTTGATTTTTAAGTTCGATCGGTGATATACAATTTTGTCAAAAGTACTGCATGAAATAAATTGAATAAAATTAATTTCGATGATCCCACGAAGCGTTACAGAACAACGGTTCATTACGATCGGTCAGCGAAGCCAGGGTCAGCAAGCGAAGCGCCCGAGGTTCACACTCTACTTGACGATATGAACTCGAAATGCCGAGAAGATGCGTATCAGGGTCGATCTCTCAAGCTGCCAACTCATTATCTACCTACATGTTTCTATAAAACTATCTCTACATGCAAAGAACAATCATACCTGTATCGTGAAGTTAGGATAAGCTCGTCGTATACTCTTTCGCTCTTTAATTTATATACATATATATATTAATATATCCGCAAATATTACTGCAAAGTCTGTGGATAATTGGATTTTTGCGGCAACGAATTTAAACGCAAACCATGAAACAGATAATTAAAAGGATACCGAAGCGTCTTACACGTGAATTGCATTCGAAATCGAAGAATATTATCATAACATTAATAAGATTACTCCGTACCGTGGAAGATAAATGATCGACCGATTGAAAGTACCCGACTCAAACAATATGCGAGGCACGGCCATGGGACGTACCAGTTGCCGAGGGTTTTTCCCATCGCGCCGGAATCCGCTCCATCCGCCGTATCGAGTCTACACTAGTATCGTAATGTGCAATTTCCTAACGCATGCACGTAAAATCCACTTTCCCGTTCTTGTAAAAAAAAAACCCAGAATCACACTTTTTGTACTCTGCACCGAAAAAATACTGTGCATGCGGACAAACGCAATGGGGGGTTTTTTTTTAATTTTCACATTAGTGCGGAAAAGAATTTTTCTATGCACATAAAAAAAAAAAAATGAATAGCGTAAATTTTATGAATCGGAATAATTGTACGGTTAGCATGGCCGTAAAAAACGCTGTCCTGACTCGTAAGAATATCAGCATTTTCACACTCTTCGAAAACTCGCTTTCCATGTTCTTGCCACACAAACTATTGAGATGCATTACGCACGATTTTTTATTTACCTTTCTATTTTGTTAATTATTACTTATTTATCATTGATTCAATCGGAGAAACAGTGCAGAAAAACCTTTAAAAAAAATTCACCGCAACTATTCCGGTTGAAAAATGAATTTGCCGGAAGTGACATTTTTCTCGTGTGAGCTCACTTTCAGTTGACAACCGAAATTGTGCAAGTGGCGTTACAATAAAATATTTTTAATTGTTCTGCGTAAGGTCATGCTTAAAAGTGCGATTACAAACTTTGGAGTTCAAAAATAAAAATTCAAAATATTTTCTATAATGTCATTTGGGTGACGTCCCGGATTTTTGTTTTTAATTCTTATTTGCCCGGTAGTGACTTGAGAGGATTATTCGATGCTCATCAGTGCTAGGAAATCCACCGGTTTTGCACTGGCGATCTACGCCGACGAAAGGATCGACAGAACACTTTGTCATGGGCCAATTCTGTGTAAACACCCACCTCCCATTTTTCCACTTATCGCACAATCCTATTTTGGATACTTTATGAATTATTATGTAATATGTGCTTTTTTATTTTACGAAATATTATTCAATATGTGCTTTCTTACTTTATGAACTATTATAAATATGTGTGTTTTAAAATATTTTTTTGGTGTAATTTAAAATGTTGTATTTTTCTTCTTCTTTCAGAGGGCCAATTCAGCGACAATACGCCGCCGGTAATGTGGCTGAACCGGAATTGGGTTCTTCCCGACACCGACCCGATCGGAAGTTTCGTCGAGAGGGTGACCGCCGAGGACAACGAACACGACAATCTTACCTATGGCCTCGAGCCCCTTGGCCACAATTACAATGGTGACGACAGTCCGCAGCCGCCTCTGCCATTTTTCATAGACAAGCACGGCATTATCACGGTCAATGACACCCTCAAGGGAAGAGTAAGCGCTAAAAGGCTACTAAAAAAATATTACATTTGTACATGGGTTTCTTCACAATATGCTTCTCACAGATCCCCATCTATTGGGAATTATTTTCCAGCTGTCGGCTTAGTCGTCGAAGAAGCGCTGTTTTTTAATGATGAGTTACTTTAATTGTGGGTTTTAGGACGAATTTATTTACAAATTTTGCGAAAGCAAACCTTCATAAACGAGGGAGTAAAAGCTTCATTAGTCTTCGATAACTGAGACGAATATATTGCTCCAAACTTGGATAAAGATACAAATCGCGGCAATTCTCTTGTAAAAAGATTCTCGATATGAACGGTGAAATTGAAAATTAATGCGTCTTAGACAATTATTGAATATAATTTTGACTATGTTTATCGAAACTGCGTGTACTAAAAAATTATCATATGATGTACCGTAATGAATATTATCGGCGGTATTTTTTGTGATCGTGCCGTTTTTTTTATCACGTTTAATTAGAATTATCCCGACGCGAGGAATTTCATGGGCAAGCTCGGATAAGTAATTCCTCTTCGATCAATATCGACTGTAACGAGTCAAACTTTTTATTTGCGTTGCACTTCGCTGTATTGGTTCGCGATGTTCAATGGCTCGGTCGTTAGTTTTTTTTCTATTTGATTTTTCTGTGTGAGCGATCAAAGGTATGGAAAGTATAGAAGGTACACGCTCGGTATAAATACGCTTGGTATAAATACATGCGTATTTATACTGAGGCGTGCATAACGATTCGATTCGCTTCTACGAATGTACCGTAACAACGTGTTGGCCTGAGCGTACACGTGTGTTTTACTGCCTATGAGAAGTTGCGAACTTTTTCTTGTCTCAAAGTTGGGATTCTTCCATACGCGAGTACGTTAAGGATAAGGATGCACCACTCCTTTTCCGCAATTCTCGTCAAAAAGTTTAATTCCATAAGAATTTCAGTATTTCGCTTTATGCCAAAAATCTGAAGAAAAAAAAATCAGATGCAGTGATGTCAAGAACTTTGATTTTGCATGATAAAATGCTAAAATATTTTTTTAATAACTTGTTGAAAAAGATGGTTTTGAAATACTAGGAAACCTTTGATCGTTAATTTTTAATTAATTCCTTGATTTTTGCTAACTCATAGAGGAAGCTTTGTTTTCAATATAATTTGTAATAAAAAATGTCGAGATTTTTTATAAAAACAGACTCATATTTGGAATGTCTTAGAAAGTCGAAAAATTATTTGGAAAACATTTCTGTATGTGCGAGTTTTCTCATGAAAGTATCGCTTTCTCAAAAAAGCTGCAACTTCAAAGTTAAAAGTTGATATTTTTATCACTCTCTTAAAATAGTTCTTTATTCACGGAGCTTTCTCTAAGAGTAAGCCAAAAATATAGTAAATGTTTTCTCATTGAAGGATCTTTGCGAATAAAGGGCTATTATGAGAAAGTTATATAAAAATGTCTCTTCGACATTATTTTTAAGCAAAATTAACATTCTTTGCTCTTTTTAATACAGTTAATTTTTCAAACATTTTGATAAAAATTAGAACATGTTCACTTTCTCACTGGATATCACTTTGGATCGGGAATGTACGTGTATATTATCATTTAACATTTCACGTCATACACAACCAAGCCTCGTTATGTAATGTGACGATAGGTTGGACACCTCGCATTTCGACGTGACGCAAAGGGTTGAGGCGATATAAAAATTATTTTTTTAACTATGTCAAATTTCCTCGAGAAGAAATTAAAATGATGTACAGTTTTTTTATACCGACTAAGTGGCCCATCGACTAAAACTCTTGTCCTGTTGTCCCTAAAAGTTTCCTTATTCAATATTCGTTATTTTCGAGATAGGAAAAGACACAATCCTATTACTTATAAGGGAGAGAAAGAATGAAATTGCTTCACCGACGGCGTGATTGCGAACTAATATTAATAATAATAATAATAATAATAACAATAATAATAATAATAATATGTGATTCCAAAACTACTGTTTTACACTGCAAAATCATTCTTGTTTCATGGTATCCAGGGCGGCCAGAACCTGTTTCTATACGTGACCGTTTCCGACGGTCAACTGACTGCTAAGACCGAGGTCTACGTCAACATAAAGAATACCTCCGCACCCGATGGGGGGCACACCAGGTATTGTATAAAGTTCTCACAGCTCGAACGGTCGAGATTAATGTACAATCCGTCATCGGTTTTATCTCAACAGTATTGGTTTTATATAGAATCGACATAGATAAATTGGTCAAATTAATACTAGAAGAACAGTTTGGTGAGCTTCTTCAAGCAGATTCCAAGATCTTCACGATTCCACTGGGCCTAAGTTTGGATAAATTTATTGTTTTGTTTTTCTTTAATTTTTTGTTCATTAAACATCTCAATGTGTACTACGCCAAGATTATTTCAAACGTTCGTTCGCAAAGAACTCAGTTAATCAATAATGATTAGTATTAATTTTTGTTGTGTGGGGTTCAACATCTAGGAACAAAAGGCAGTTTTGATATTGAGCTGAATTGTGTCGAATGAATTTTTAATCGTGTACTGTCTGCACTGTTGAGAAAAATCGATCATGTTTATAGTTACCTATCGAGACTGGATTAAATGAATGATGCAAGCGGTGAACGTATTTAAAATTACCGTTTTATCTTTAGATCCCCGTTCCCAAGTCAGCACGCTTCCGGTGGACGGATCCGTCCACCGCTTCTTGGACTACCGAGTCTATCAAATTATCCGAAACCGATAGCTTATCCGTTGCCGATGCAAAAGATTTCCTCGTCGCCCGTCGGCGGTGGCCAAAAGACGACAAGATTAGTAGAGGCAAGCTCGACACATACCATCGAACCGTCTAGTAGCCCTGCGACGACCAATGGGCCACCCGAAGAAACACCGGATGTCAACGAGATCGAAGATGCGGCTCGTACCGCGAAGATTGCACCGAGTCAGGCACCACCGAGTCAAGACATTGCTATGACCCTGGTACCAGTTGCGGCTGTGTGCGCGTTGCTTCTCGGTGTCGGATTAGGGATATGGTCCATCAGGCACAGATTATGCACCAGTCGAAAGTCCAAGGAGGACACGGTAAATGATGAAAAAGTAATTACTGAAGTAATGAAGATGAAGAAGCACTTAGAAAAATGAATAAAAATCAAAGAACAATTGAAAGAAAAAAATTATCATGCAAGAAAGGAAGTCTCGAGATATTTAAAATACGCTTGCAGAGTTTAATTTTCGGAAAAGTATTCGAATTCAAATTTCGGGTGATTTTAATATTCGAATCTTCGGTACGTTTATTGGTGATATATTTTATTTCATACTTTGAAGGCAGTCAATTAACTATTGTACATTTGGCGCGGTAGTTCCTACCTCGAACGTGACGGTTCGACGGTTCATAACTTGCCACTAAATTGTAATATTCTACTATTTCCAGCATTCTTATCATCTATCGACATGTACGGTCTTTTTAGATACCTGGTGTCTCATTTAAGGACAAAGTTTGTTTCTCTAAATACTGGCATGCTGCTAGTTTAGTGATCGTTATAGGCTTAACGCACTCTTAATTTTTAAAATATCATTTAAGAGTACCAATCATTATTTTAAACATGTTATGAGTCGTGACTTTATTAATTATGATTTCAAAAATATAATTCAATAATAACGACGACTGTTGATTATGTTTTCCGCAGAAGGAACAAGCTTCGGTAAGCGTATCGAATATATCGGATTCGCCGTCTCTGGTGATGAAGAGATGGAGAGGTCAGAAAGCTCCGAATAACAGGTACGAGCCTTGGGACAAAGATAATCAGTCTGGAATGCAAACTAAATCTCAGAGTGACAAGTGGGAGTTTCCGAGGCATAGACTGAAGGTCGGTATTAGTGTCGGTCAAGAAATAATTCGAGAAATTTAATTTTTTATTTATGAAAAATATAATTTTTCAAATGTTTCAATGCACAGGTGTTCAGTATTCTTGGGGAAGGTTGCTTTGGACAAGTTTGGAAGAGTGAGGCACTTGAAATCGACGGTAAAACAGGTCCGTCGATAGTCGCCGTAAAAACTTTGAAGGAGAATGCGACCGAACGGGAGAGACTCGATCTCGCTCAAGAGCTTAAAGTCATGAAGAGCCTGGAACCTCATCCGAACGTCGTCAGACTCCTCGGCTGTTGTACTGAGCGCGAGCCAATGTTCGTGATTCTCGAGTATGTAAGCGGCGGTAAACTTCAGAGCTTCCTCAGAGCTTCGCGGGAGGAAAGAAATCACGGGGGTCCCGGTTTGACCTCTCGCGATCTCACGAGTTTCGTCTATCAGGTATAAACCATGATTTTCAAGAAATATTTTCTTCTCCAAAGGTTGAAACTGTATCGCAACGATACCTTTTTGCGGCAAACGAATGAATGCAGTAAGAAATATTTGAAACTTTGCAAATACCGGTTTATTAAATTTACTTGTCGAAATAATTCGATTTTCATTAGTCATTCAATTATTTCAAAATATGACCGATCGATTTTTTTATTATCTCAATTTAGTGTTATTGAAATGATGTGTATTTCAGCATGCATATATTTTTGTCCAGTAAAATCGGAAAGTACAATAATAAACACAGATTCAACTTATTTGAGAAAATAATTACCACAGAATTAAAAAAAAAATGTTTAAATAAATATAAATGGATTTTTATTTACCACACTTGAAATAATCGGAAAATCGTGGTTATTGATATTTTTAAAACAGAGAAGTAAATTTCTCAAATTAAGAAAACATAAAAGAATACATTTCGGAAAACCTAACAAACCAATAAAAAAACTGACTGACAATAAACAAACGCTACGGTAACAAAAATCGAATTTTAATTATCAGAAAGCTTAAAAAACCAAACACGTTGCAACAGCGTGGAAACTTATTGGACAATAGCGAATTGTTGAAAGATTTTATACACCATACACAAAGTAACCGACATATAAGAATTTTGAAAGAAATTATTACAAAGAGGAAAATACGAGCGACCTTTCAATTAACAAGCTGATATCCGATAACGACCTCGCCCTCGTACATGTTTGTTGACAACGGTTGGAATGCTTTTTCAAGTACAGTGCACACATTCGAGGATTAACCCTACGGAGGGAATGTACATTTAGAGATTTGCTCGTTCGTAGAAATCTACATTTGGACATTTAGTTGGACTCGGAAAGCGCGCGTTCGAAAATTTGACAGGTCGGGAAATTCCCTTACGGAATCTTTGAACTTCTAACTTGGATTTTTTCGAAATTCGAATTTTGAGTATGCCGCCGTTTTCTGAACTAAATTTCGGGAATTCACACTCCTGAAATGTTTCCTAATCCTCAAATTTAATATCGAATTTGTACATTTATGGTAGCATCAAACCATCTTGTTTTTGAATAAAGTAATTGCAGTTAGATCGAAAATAAGCACGGAGTTAACGCAAGCTTTCAGAAACTCGGTCTTTTCGGGGAATTAAAATTTCGTATTGATTTTAATTCGTAGCCATAGCCATTATACTCGTATTTGTGTTAGTTCTTTAAATTTCTGTGCATTGTGAAATGTATAAAGTAGGACGTTTAGATTGGAAGGGTTGCACTATCGAACTTTCAATATTCGGGTATTAAATTCAGCCCGGATCATCGACCGCTGACTTTTTATATCATGGCATGTCCGTTTTCGTATTTTTATTTTTATACGAACTGTGAATGAGTGAATATTTTTCCCCTGTCTTTTTCTCTACCAGGTTGCCAAGGGAATGGAGTATCTCGCCTCGAAGGGAATAATTCACAGAGATCTGGCAGCCCGAAATATCCTCATCGACGATAATCGCGCATGCAAAGTAGCGGACTTTGGTTTTGCTCGTGATGTCGCAGCTAATCAAATTTACGAAAGGAAATCGGAGGGTCGCTTGCCTATACGATGGATGGCCCCTGAAAGTCTGTACGACAATATTTTTTCGGTCAAATCGGATATATGGAGCTTTGGCGTTCTAATTTGGGAGATCGTCACACTCGGATCAACACCATATCCGGGTCTCGCTGCCGCCGAGGTCAATACTTTATCCTTTTTCCAACAATGATAAGAGACTCTTTCATAATCTCTTTACGGTCTAAAATGGCCGTACAGTTGGAATATTTTTACTTTTTCCCGCGAGCCATCTTTTACGTTTATCTTCATATTTAATTGGTGCGATTAAACTTTCTGCGACTGCTGCTTCGTATCAATTTTTTCGGAACAATACAACCAAAATGGATTTAAGTAAAAATGGACCAACTATTCAGAAAACGTTGGCCTTCAACCACACATGCTGTGTGTAAAATTGCACCTTGATCGACATGAGCGTTCTCGAAATGCGGGGGTTTGAATTCTTACGCTCGTTTCACACATGCACTCATACCTACACCAGGGCAACTTTTTATCATGATTTCTTGTTGTTTTGAAAACGGAAACTCGAAAACACTTTTCTGCTATAACCAAACTGACTCTATGAGAAAGCAAAAAAAGAAACAAATGTGTTCACTCTTAAAAAATCTCTAATCTTGAAAGAACTTTTTTTTTCGCTACATGGTGATTTTTAGTATTGAAAATCCCTCTCATACATTTTAATTGAATATATTCGAACAATAGTGGTACTAAAATTGTTGTTGAATAGTTCATTTCGCAACAAACTCCATAGCTGCCAAGACGGTTTAACATACTTAATTGCAGAAATAGTAGTGAGCTGAAAACAAAATAACTGTATTTATTACAGAAATTTGACGAGGAAAAAAATTAATTGAGTTATTGTAAAAATCGTACTCATACACTACAGGTAATATATCTTAGAATGCGTTCTCCAAGTTTTAATTCAATCGGACTGCCTGTAGTTTTCGAGATCTATTTGCAACCAGGTAGAAAAATGTACCCTGCGAGATAAATGTAAAAGAATGTAAGGGTTCGGTTATTCGGACAACGTTGCGGTTTTTCATTGCCTTATTTTCAAACAGTGATTCCGGGCCAATACAATCTCCCTTCCGCATCTATGTTTTATGAGTTTGACGTGTCGCTTTAATCCGTTTCCAATCTTGGATCGCGACCAATTGCTCGCAGCAATTTGAACTTTTCATGTACATATGTCTATTACCGCGACGATTTTGACAGTTACAATACCGGCAACGGTTTTAATTGAATTCATATTTAATTTAACCATTCCCCATTTTAGACGACAAAATATATCGTTTCAATATCGTCAAAATGTTTAAATTATCATATGTGAAACTGGCAAATGAATCAGTGAATAAATTTATTTCCGCATAGTCCAAAATCGGTCAGCTGCACGAAGATTAAAAACGTTTACGGATCGGTTGGGTACTCTTGAAACAAAAAATAGATATCAATGTTTTTAATTGTTGTATCTCCGGGGACGCCTTAAATTATAAATAAAATTTCCAAGTTAATAATAAGGGAAAAAATCAATATTTCACAATCTCAGGATGATCGGACGCTCTATGTCTCTTGACACAACGTTTCATTAGGAAATTAAGATATTTTGGGTTGAGGATTTTTATTCATACCGATTTCTTAAATTTCTTTCAGGTAATGAGAAAAATCAAGGAAGGCTACCGACTCGACAGACCGGAGCATTGCAAACGCGAGCTGTACAATATAATGTACTACTGTTGGGACAAGGATCCCGCATGCAGGCCATCGTTCGGCGAGCTCGTCAGTCTCTCCGAGGGACTTCTTCTGGACGAGACGGATTACATAGAACTCGACAGGTTCCCCGATCACTCGTACTACAACGTGCTCAGTCTCAGTGGCGAGAAGCTATGATTATTTTTAAATGCTTTTCTACGAATAATATATGCACGTTGTATAAATAATTAATATTTGTATCAATAACAACATACAAAGAGTGTGACCTCGAACTGGGTATGTGCTGAAAGACTTCATTATTCTATTTAATTGGTGAGATTAATTTCACGATCGATCAACAAAGATATACCGACAATGCGTGCTAAGTGTGTAGATCGTTGCTGTGAATGCTATGAATGACTGAAATTTTATCAATTTTCTTCGACAAATCATTTAATCACAGATCTTTTTTTCTGCGTATTTGACGACGAAGGAAAGCGAAGTATCCCGTCTTCGAATTTTTTAAATAACAAATCAACATGTATATATGTGATTCAACTAAGTTATTTTGTATTCTTACTGTTCGAAGATATAATAAATAGCATTAATTTTTATATGCCAAAAGAGATGGTGATTTGATTTTTAGATTTTTTACTTCGAATGTTTCTCCTAACGTTTCCACGACGAAGTGAAAATCGTGAAAATCCAATTTAACCCGGTTATATCGAGCGAATATACAATTTTTACCAGCCACGTGGCGATTAAAGTAATTAATCTCAAAACGCATTCCAACGGAATCGCGAATAAACTGTGTCGTCGGTGACGTAATCGCCACTTTGTTTGGAAGAAATTCTATCGCTTCGTATGCTTGAAAAATTGAAATTGTTAACCGCAATAAACTCACATTTTTTAAGAACTTTCAACTCATCGACCGAGAGGAGGAAACAAGTTCGAATTGCATCGCTCTCTCCTATGTCGAAGGATAGAAAAGGAATTCGATTTTCATATTAATAACGCGTGTTCTGATCGAATCCACGAACGTGACGGATGCACGGGACTGTCAGCCAAATTTCGGATTGCAATTAATTTCGGTCTTGTCAAAAGCGCATCCCATACAACGCTGGATTAATCTCCCAATGTGTCGATATGTTAACCGCATTCACGAAATAGCGTGGGAAAATGGAAAGAAAACAAGGCTCGGTCTGCGATACTCTCTCGTCGATACGCCGCGTGTGTATAAACTCCGATACCACAGTTTTATTCAAATTTTATGTATGTATACTGGAACAATATATGTACACAGTATAGTCTATGGATGCACTGCTGAAACACGACGTGAAAGCGAGTACTCGTAGCATCGGCTAGAAGGCGGAATAAAAGAAGGATTTTAAATAGTTACGAATAGAATCGAATATAACACGCTGGTGATTGCGATAATGATAGTCCTGGTTACTGTGGGGGGGGGGGGGGGGGGGGCTCAATCACTTTCTCGGGTAAGGAAGAAGAGAACCTTGGTAAAAAAGCTAATATTACTCCGGGGGACTGAACAGATTGATAATTTATCGTTTCGTTGTGGAGGTAAAAAAATACACGAAATTAATATAAGTGATTTTAAAAAATAATCATTCCAACATATCTAGCGGGCTTGATATACTGTGCAACGGATAGAATACTAATTTTCGTAGACAGCAAACGTTAAACGCATTTCGTGCCGTCAGAAATGTTTATATTTATGCAGAAGTTTCATATTTATGATCCGTGAGAGACGAACCTTGAAATGAATTTCTATGGGCCGTGTTTTCAGTTAGATTTCCATGATTCTCCAGGTTTTCCACCCTGAGGCAGCTACGCTAGCTAAAATCGTCAAAAAAAGTGTGGAATAGAAATATTATAAAACTTACAAACTTTCTCGGTTACATTAATAAATTGCTATATAATATATCTATTTTCTTTTAGTAAGAGATTTAGCAATCATATCGACTTATAGTACATTTTTTCTTTTATCGATTTATACAACGATTAACGAACAAAATAAAAATGAAGATTATCAAGAAAAGATTCGAGAATTGCAAATTTATACGAGCATCGTGACGTGTGAAAATACGTTTGACGAAGAAAAAAAGATTTCTGTACTCGAGAGGTTTAACAACCGCATATTCCCCTTGTAAAATATAGGGCGCCTGAGCCTACGTGCATGTAATACACGAACGTGTTTCGGCGAATTTACATTCATTATAGGCGCATTGTCCGGAATACCTAATAAAAATCCGAAGCCATGTTCTATTTTACATTTGCAATATTCCACAGTGTACATTTCAATGCTCTACGAATTTTCCGTTCCGTACGCGACAAGCTTATAGTGCCATGTGCACTGTTGCGAAGCAACTTCATTCGAAACACATCGTAATCGCATCGTACTATGAAAAACAAGGAAATATATATACATATTTTTTTGGAAAATAGGAATAGGAAAAAAAAATTCACCACAGCCGTCACGCCGTCGTGTAAGAATTGAAGGGGAGAGTCGAACTTGAAATAATAAGGGGCCAAGTCCTTCAAGCTTAAGAGGACTTGGAATAATAAGGGCTCAAGTCTATCATGCTTGATGGAATTTTGGAATAAAAAGGTCTCAAGTCCACGCAGGGGCGCGAGTCCTTAAAACCCCCAGGATATACATATATAGAAATCTTACTGAAATATAAAAAGATTTCGTCGTCGTCACATCCGACGCTGTCGTGTCAAGGATCGTAGGAGGGAGGAAGGGAGACATTAATAATAGGGTCAGAAGAGTTTATTAATCGGACCGGAGGGACAGTAAGAGAGGTGGAAAATTTACTTATAATAATGCTGTATAATACCGTGACTTGAAGCAAGTAAGGGTTAACTTTATAAAGCTGTGCGAGCGCGCGAGCATTCCGCTCCACTCTTATATGTATGGTGCATTCCATATCAATTCAACAACCCTTACGCTGGTTGATTTTGTTTATTTCTAAATATGATATTGTTAGCGACCCATCGAGGGCTCGGAATTTTATTCAGATTTTTTCAAAAATTTTACCAAGCGGTACATTTTTTGACTGCTCAAAAATCGGAAAAAATTCACACCGATTTTGTAACTAAAAATATGGTTTTTAAGTCCCACTCAACAATAAGATTTCAATATTTTATATACTTTTTGCAGGATTATCGTTTTTACTTCCTCATAGAGAAAGCTTTTATGGTGAAACATAAAAAAAAAATATTTTTATGAAAACGTGTTCAGAGCGTTCCATTCATTTGTACCATTCACACATTTCCCGTCATAGTTCAATCAAACTCCATAGATATGTCTTCCAATTTTAAATTGCAAATTTTAAATGAAACTAAATATTTTTAGACAAATCGTTTTAAACGAATCCTTATAGACAAATTTTTTCAAACGAATGGTTTAACGCGAATTGCTTTAAACGAACTGCTTAACACGTATTTATCGAGACGAATTGTTTAACACGTATTATTTCAGACAAATTATTTTAGACCGAATGTTTCAGAGGAACCGTTTCAGACGGATTTTCCGCAGACCCTCCGTTACATCCATCCACGCTGCATCCACAAAGAACCGTGTGAGCGCGCGTCCCTGCATTAGAAGGGTCCGTGAGCGCGTCCGCTCTATCCACGTCCTTGTTGTAACATTAGAGAAAGCCGCACCTTGGGAATAAACGCACATATTGAGGAAGTTCCGACGTGAGAACGGGACGGATGCATAAAATATTACATCTGATACATAACTGACGAGCTCTGTTCGAGCATAAAGCATGCTAGCCGCTACGCAATACAATGAATCATGGACTACCATTTTTCTTTCTGTCTTTTTTACGCTTTCACCAATTCATGGTAATGAAAGCTGTAAAAATAAGCCGCTTTTATCGGAATATTTCGCATGTACAAAAATCACACCCACACCATTTATGGTAAAGATGAATGCGGCACTTTTTATTTTTTACATCTAGGGTGGGAAAAACCGTTGAAATATCGTATCGACCAAACGGTACTGTGCGTTTTCCATAGCTTCAATCGATTTGACACAAAAAAATTCATAATCATCGAGACACCAACAAGCCGTTTTTTTTTCATTTTTTTTTTTTCGTGGATGTTGCAAATTGAATTCCGAAAGGTTGTTGAAATTAACGATATTTTCCTGAAAATTTTTACGCCTTTTTAAAAATTATCGAACGTAATCAATCGTGAATGTATAATTGACCTGGATTTGCGGCTTATTCCATTAAAAACATTAAGCGCTATTGAGGCAATTACGATTGTATTTCTCTGGCGCAAATAAAGTTTTGTTCTGTTTTTCTCCCCTTGATAAATCGATGTTTACGAAGCGCAACAGAGGAGTTTTGCCTCAGCCATCGAAGCTCGTGGGACGGTAATGTTGAACATTTCTTGCTCTTAGGAACAATAACAATACCATTGGGTTTTCCATACATTGACATCCAACATTATTGATCCTGTCAACTGGAAACCATGTCAATTGGTTTTAGCGTCAAAAATCCATCTTATATTATGGCACAACAAGATTTTTAAAAAACACATACACGCACATTATTTACAAATGCGTTAGTTAAGTTTTTTGTCAACAGTGTAAATTCAAATTTTCCACTTTTAATGAGACCGAGCAAAATTCCGAGAGAAAGTGGATGGGTTATTTGGTCAAATCGGTCAACAATGTTTAATTGACCACTTTGTTTCGATAGTATCGATTAGTCGGACCAAATTTCAACGAGTTTTTGATTGTTCATACCTATGCACAGACTGGAATTGCATTAACGGTGAACATCGGTGCAATTATAATTCGTACGTGATTGGTTTTGAAGAATAAGCCGAGAACAGAATAATTCTGTATTAAAATACTAATTACGCCCAACGATTACGTTATTGTAGTGACTCCGACGCAACATTTATTTCTACAGCCGTTGAAATTCTTCACCACGCCTCTTATCTCTACGGTAGTTTAGCAATTACCATTTTTTCGTTTTATTTTTTATATTCTAAATTTTTTTTTTTCACATTTGCTAATAAATTGACTGAGTACAATTTCTCCCATGAATCGTAAGAAAATTAAAGCTCCCGCATTGAATGACAAAAAAGTAACAACAAAAAAATGATATTACCATTCGTATACACGTTTTCTCGGCCACGTCGTTGAGCTCTTCTTTACAAATTTATTTATAGCTTCTTCACATATTGTCGATAATTCTAAAGAAAAATTGACAGCAACATCGAAGGTGTCTCATCGCAACAGAGAAATATCATTTTCATTCTTCACTATAAATGATCTTTGCAATACGAACAAAAATATAATACATACTACATTGACTAATAAAACAAGATACGTTTCAGTCGTTCGATTTTTTGAGCTGTCTTCTAATTCTTAGATAAATTTGATGAAAATAGATCTCCTAAGTGGATGAATTAAAAAATGTTAAAAATGGCCAATCGGAGAGGGTAAAAACAAATTCGTTGAATTTACGGAGCTTTACACGACAGTATCTTTCGTTAAAATTCCACCTACTTCCACCATATGTGGATAAGTTGCATCTCTAGTTCACCCATGGAGATTAAAACAAAACGAAAGACAGATATGTGATGTCAATGTGATGTCAACGGTCAACATTGAAAATACTTTTTTACGACACTTACCTCCATGGAAATTTTAGCGATTGTGCCAACGAGTCTCATATAATATGCATTTTTCTCAAGTGCACCGCCAGTCTCAAAAATATTTTTTTCAATCCCTGCAGATACAATAACTAGATATAGATATAGCGTAGATCGGTTGCACAACGTTACAAATTATTCGTAATAATGCGAGGAACGGTATTATTGTATGATGAATATTGACAAAGTCATCGGGATTGCAAATTAATAATATTTTTTCACCTGTCTCTTCGCGATAATACGATCGGAAGATATACAATAGTTAATTGAAATTATCATTCGATGAGGATGCAATAATATTTTCCCTCTAGTGTTTCCCATAATATACGTGTTCGTTATGTGAGAAGCATGACGAGCGGATTTTCCGATGAAGCTTTGGAGTCTGAAACGGTTTGATTTATCTTTTGTAAAATGCCATGCCAGAGTTATAATAAGAAATACGATCGTGGCAATAACGCATTGCTCTCGTTATATTACACTGTAAGAAAATAAACTAACTCACCAAACGACGTATTTTGATTCACAAGTTTTATTGTACAAATATAACGTGTGACAATGCTACATTTCTCGTGGTGCAAGAAAAATGACCGCGCAACGCGTGTGGAACTATGATCTATAAGCACCATTAAAATCCATTTGCTCAATTCCGTAAAGGTAATTAATAACTCCACCGGCGATGGTGAAAAATTTTCTTTGACGCCTTGTTACAAAAAAAAAAAAACAAAAATTAAGAGGACATAGAAAAAAATGATATTCCTTGGAGATTGAAAATGGTTTACGCTCTTTCAAGTATTCCGACAGTAGGGCGACAGGACTCATTTCCCATAAATTATTCTTCAATCAGATGGGCTTTTAAAGTTAAAAGCTTTTTTGTACGGAATGTTCAGTACATACATCGAAAGAATATTCAAGGATTTTTTGTAACTCATGCGTGAAAAGTGCTTTATGTAGGTGCCAGGCGCAACATAACGTGAGTTTTTTCAAGAAGGCCTTACATAAATACTGAAAGCGTTACGTAAATACTGGAAGCGTATCGTAATGAGTATTTATGACACTGTTCGAGTATTTATGTAATGTCTAATCGTATCACTTGTCATCCAACGTAAAAAGTCCGCTTTTATGCATTTTTTATTGCAAAGTACTATTTTGTCTAATTTAGGGGAGATAATCAAAAGTTCGCTGAAGATTTAGGACCATTTTAATCTTATAAGGTATGTTTCTCACACCTGCAGTTAGGTCAAAAGTGAAAAAAAATGGCCTGGTCCGATTAGCATGTAAATCAATAATATATGGACCGAGCTATATCCACCACTTTTCAAATAGCTTATTATTGATCGATGGTCGGTATATGTGCGAATATCTGTCCTCGCTTCGGTCAGGCGTCGAATTTCACATTTGGTGAAAAAATGCATTTTCATTCCTCGTAGTATAATATATTACTTTCGCACCCACGTCGTGACTTGTTGTGTTTTTTAACTTCACAATTCACGGTATGCAGGTTTTTACGACGATTTACCATATTGTTTTTTCTTTGGGTTTTTCTCAACTTCTTATATTGCAGGTGTGAAGCGTGGGTCATATAAAAATAAATGTGGTCTTAAACTTTTGGTCACGGAACGTTGCGTATTCAAACCAGAGGGTGAAAAATCAAATACATCTAAATGGACAAAACAAAACAATTAAGTTACTCTCATCTGAACTAGATAATGAATTTTTGTGATCTACTAGCCATTTTTTGTAGGCTTCATAGACTGACGAATATTTGTCAGCAGATATTTTGAGTAATGTATCTGTCCGTATAATGAGGTTAGCTTCTGCATCAAAGTTTCGTAATATCTCTTCATCGTCCGATGAATCACTATATGACGATACCATGTTCATTTTTATGACAATTTTTAAAATTATAACTATCAATGTAAACAGCAAACTTAAAATTCACAGAAACAATTTTGAGGTTATTCGTCAGTAGCGAGCTACACTCGTCGGCTGTAGTGAATTTTGTTTTTTCGCTGCCTCGTACATCAGTTCAGTGCATAACTAGTTTCTTGCAGCTCAGTAGAACAGGGCGCATGCGCGCCCATACCTAAGCATAAATGTTAAACTTTGAGCATCGCGATCGAAGCACAAACTACGTACTTTCGGCCGTGGATAAAGAAAAATAATTTAATAAAATGTTAAAAACGTAATGGGATTGACATAACTTTTTCCAGACGTTACAATATTTCAACCGAGCACAACGAGACGTCCGTTATTCTTTTCGTGATTGTTCAATCAACGAGCTCTTAAAGTTGAATACATTATTGTATGAAAAGGGCAATACCTGCAGAGAATATACAAGGCTTTTTTGCGTCCTCCACTTCGAATCACGTTTCTGTTGAGGTTGTCTTAAGAATTGCAGAGCAAAGCAATTTATTCAAGTACACGAAAAAATTCGGATTATATTCGTAACTCGGGCAGGTTTTGCCGTTTGCAGAAATGAGGAATGTAGAAAAAAAGAAGAAAAAAAAACGGAAAAAATAAAAAATTATTAAATTTTCGTTCCTCCTTCTGTGTCACACGGACTAAATGGTTCAATGGAACGGGGATGGTCCGGAGAAGGAAAAAGGTCGACGGAGCGATGGTTTAAGCCGATTAAAATACATAATAAAAGGGAGTTTAATTGAACTTTCCTGGGAAGCAGAACCGGAAGCTTTCCGGTCGTTCAGCGACCCGGTGGGTAAAGAATTTTGCATAAAGAGATTTGCTGCAGTGGACAGCGGTGCATTAAGGACGAATTGGCGGTCGCGGTTGCGGCTTACAAATATGATAAGTAGACTTGCCCGCTTTTCCACGGTTCCACGGACGTCGGTTGAGCCCCCTTCTCTTATAGTGAAGTCCCTCTCAGTAATTTTACTTTTCATTACGTTGACACCACGCCTTGTTCAGACAATGTGAAAACAACTTTTCATCCACCGAATCAGATTTATGATTCGGTGGATGAAGCTTCGATTAATAAAGCATAAATTGTACGAAGAAATACCAGTTAGCCAACGTTAAGTTCATGGAGTTGTGTCCATCACGATTATCTGTTTTTTACCATTTCACCCGGATCGCAGATAAATAAACAAGATTCATATCTTCGTTCAATCTACATTTAAATTTTATGGAATTTGCCGATATTTAAAAAAATAATTTATACTTCCTTATGGAGGAAACTATGGTTACTTAAGAAAAAAGTTAGATTTTAATATCGCGGTGCGTGAAGTAGTCTAATACATAGAGAAATACGCCTGCGTATGTGACGGATTCGCCTCTTTTCAAAACAACATACTTCGGAAACGTTTTGAAACAAAGGTTTGGAATTTTATGTGCTGCGCATTGATAAAGGGACATATGGATCAGCTGACGTAACAGCATGGAATTTAGCATCGAGCGCGAAGCGCCAGATCGCTAGTCAATGAATAACGCGTAACGAGAAACAGACTATTTTTTAATCCTGAATGTGAAAAAATTGAAGTTTTCATCAAAGTTGAAAGTTGAAATTTGACAATCTCTCATAATGTCCTTGTATTTGCCCAGCATTCTTTTACCATAACAAAGCTTCCTCTATAAAAAAGCAAAAAACGTCGCATCTGGAGTGGTGAATAAGGGTCCATTTTGCCCCGTCCCCACCTGCGAATGAACGAAATATAACACTCTCTTAATTACATATTTTACGCACATAGTTTATTATACTATTTTCAAAACAATTCCAACAGGACGATAAATAACCGTTTAAATAAAAAAATACTTGGTCAGTTTTCCTTCCCTACTTGTATCGAGCGATGTTTAACTTCTCGTGCTGCGAGAGTTCTGCGGCAGTGGGGTATGAGGGGAATTTTTCGATAAACATGAAGAGGAGTACACATAGGGTTAAGCTCAAAGGTTCGTACATGATTTACCTGCAACCGACGTTGACCATGTGAAAGAGGAAAAAAACTATCCACTCTGAGGAATTCTCGGATGGTCGTTCGCAATACCGGCCTCTCATACAAAAATGTCTGAGGTCACGGTGTACATATACGGGGATGGATAAGACTGGTAACTTGCGGTTACAAAGTCGGACGGAAATGAAATCCAAACTCCTGACCCAAAAGCTCGATCCGGTGTACATACCTATGTATATATATATGTTCGAATGCAATATTAAATTTCTAGTTCCTTTATCAAGTATAGTCGACCTGACGTTCCGAAGCGGGAAAGCTCAAGCTGGGTATGGGAAATAATAAATGGAATTTGTCCGAGACAGCAGACGCGAGAGTCCACGCCGGATCTTGCATATGCCCTAACGATTCAACGTCGAGAGATTGAAAGAAATAACGTTGGCTCGTCAAGCTCAACGACGGAACGAACGAGTTTGTTATTCTGCCATAAATCATAATTCGAATCTACGAGAGATAGCGGCTTCCATTGTCGAGCATTTCTCGCTCGTGCGCCATTAAGGAGCTGACGGTCATAGATTTTTTATGGCTTTCTATAGGACACGCTTTTAATAGGAGGCGATATCGTCGATGAGCGGGACGCGGTGATCCGCTTGCGAATCGCGCGTAGCCGGCAATACTCCGTGGACGATATAACGATGGCGAGGCAACACCTGCCCGTAAAAAAAGGACTCTTTCATGCGCAATTATCAGAGGAAAAAAAAGATTTTATAGTGTGCGAGGAAGTATGGAATTGTCAGAGAAATTGCTGGGGAAACGGACATTGAGTATGTTATGGACAACTATTGTGAAAGAATCAAGCACGAATCCTTCATCTTATATGCTCGACCCGAAATTCTCTCGACCATTAAGGGTATTCGCAAAAAGTTCTTTCTATCTAGATTACTGTACTGCGATGCAAAGTACTCTTGAGAGTCAACCTCGAAGTTAAGATGCGCCACCCGGTGCAAGATGCGCCAAGATGGTGGCCACCCGGAATCAGCTTGAGAGAGTCCTCCTCCTGCCGACGGGTTCATCATTATTGGTTCGGGTCACATATGCGGTCTCCTTTCATTGCATTATCCAGCAACACGGAACGAAATGCCGAATGGTCTTGTGAAAGAACACCCATAGCATCCTCCAGAACGACCTCCGCAAAGACTCTGAACCGGGCTTTCCTCATGGACGTTCGAGATGTGTCTGGCATTGCTAGCCACTCCGCCCAGGAACCCTGCTTGCTCTGTCCGCAGAGATCAACGACGCGTGCCTCACATATTCATATGGTAGACCGGGCCATGAACTTGGTGTGCAGTAGGTAATAAGATTCGTCTACACCACCCACTTTGCGATAAAGAGGTTCTGAGTTGACGCATTTGTCAATGCTTTTCAGGATTAGAGAACTCATCCACAGTGTACGATCCTTATTGCCACCCCATTTATTTACGCGTCGGTATGTTATAGTCATTTGAAATCCAAGAATAAGGCACGAAACCTTCGTCTTATGCTCGACCCGAAGGTCTCTCACCCATTAAGAGCATACGCAATCGAACGATCACCTCTTCTTTCCATGTAGACTTGTGTGGTGCGGCCCAATGTACTCCGAGTCTACCTCAAAATTCAGATGCACCGTGTGAAATACCTCCAAATATCACCGTCACAATGACGGGCAAGAACCTTACCCCAAGCTACCGTAACTGACTCGTGAGAGTGTGTCGAGTGACAGTGGTCACCTGGAATCGCCCTGAGCGAAAGTTCTCCCCCTCTCGACGATTCATCATCAATGGCTCGGGTTACATATACGAGCTTCTCTCATTGCATTAACCAGCGACGGACGCACCCCTTGTCGACGCGCAACCATACGCCGATTCCTCTCGGGGAAGAACATCCACGGCATCCTCCAGGATGACATTCGCCAAGACTCTGAACCGGACATTCCTTATGGACGTTCGAGATGCGCCTGGCATGGCTAGCCACACCGCTGAGGACTCTGGTTCATCAGAGATCAACGACGCATAGGTCACATCTAGTGTGGTACACCGGGCCACCGATTTAGTGTGCAGTAGCGATGTATTTCGCGTACACCCCCCGTTAAGCGAGAAAGAAGTTTTATCTGCACACCGCGATAATGTTCTGTCTACGCTCTCCAGGGCTCGAGAACTCATCCACAGCATGTGATTCTCATTGCCCCCCATTTATCGACGCGTCAGTATGTTATGAACAATCGCGCAAAACAATAGCACGTAGTCGATGGAGCGTCGATTATGTAAAGATATAATGCGTCAGCAATGGAATGGACAAGTTGCGGCACTGGACGAGTTTTACGACGCTTGCAATTGTTGAACACCCTGAATTATACCGCAACGCTCTGTTGTAATACAGGAAAAAAAGCCCTTAAACATCTGCCTCTGTGTCATGAATGTTATGAGAGGAAAATTGATGCAGTGGGTTTTGAAATATTCTATAGGAACTTTGTAACAAAGAAAAAAATGTTTATTCGAGACTTTGCGCCAGAGGGAAGAGTTTCACTTCGTCCGGAACCCGGGTCCGCAACGTTCGCCGCAATGAATACTCTTCGACGTATTTTCACGAGCTAAACTGGCAAACTTTGAAACCGTTCGATAGAAATTTCTTTAAGTTTTCATGAGGCCCCATAGGGCGATTCACGCTTAATTAATGAGTTGATCAGCGGCAAAACTTTCCGGTTATGCACGCAAATTTTTTCAAAGTGCATTTACTGGCCGTTGACCAGAATCTTAAATACGGATAAAATTTGTCTTAGATTTGATTTGAATTTGATGGTTTCAGAGACTGACAGTTTGCTGCAGAAAATACTTTCAAGAGTATACGTTCCCAACAATTTTCGGACTTTGGTTCTATGACTTATTCAATTCCAGTGATTTTAAAAACAGCTGCAACTGTTTTTTCTTACTTGGTTTACCTGTATTAGCGAAGAAAGTAGATGTTTTCAGTTCTGACGAAGGATTGGCAATATGCTACATATACGTGTAAAATCATCCAATTATAAACATTTCGGTGTGCAGTCCAATTTACTTAAAATCGACGTTTGAATTTGCAAAATGTCTTTGAAAAATTGGACGCTATTTTTGTTGTCAAAGTATCATTCAAGACGAATCCATTACATTACGAAGAGGCGAAAGTCGAGAAGTTAATACAAGAAAATCAAGAACCGTAAGCCTAGGAGCCACGTGTGCTTGATAGCTGCCAGGACCAGGAGAGCGAGAAAGAAGGAAATTACACGGAGAGAAGAATATGGGGATAATCTCTCGATTTAACATAACGATCGAATAATATTCCGGTTTTCTGGCGCCTCACGCTATAGCTATGGTTTTAGACTGTGTGAGGTGTGCTGGATGAATGATTTTAGTAATCCAGTGGACATATGTTAAGAACTACTTTAGCCGGTGTCACGAAAACGACTGGGACAATTAGGGATCGCACAGAAGATTATTAGTTTCTTTTACTGTTTGAAATTTGTGGTAGAACCCGGTTGGTGATAGTTTGACACTTCTCATAGATGTAGCAGCGTTTTTGGTATATATTAAAATATACATGGTCGAGCGCTTACATGGTCGAGCCTGTGCATTTAGTAATCTCAGCTATGCGTTGGACACTTCCAGTAACAACGGAAATTATAGAAAAACGCTTTAGCGAGATTCCCTACACTGTTGCGGGCGCTCGTGCTACTCATTTCTTCAATATTTCGCTCATTTCCCATCAAAGGTATCCCAGAAATTCGGAGTGAGGTGTCAAAAAATTATTATCGAAATTACTATATTTCGACATTTATTTAAATGAAGTTGCGTCCACGTTATCGTACCGCATCGCGATTATTCGGGAACTATTTTGTAACGCAAAATAAGACTCGGTCGAACTGACGCAATTGTGGTTATTTTTATGTAAAGCGCTGATGTATAGAAAAATGAATATTTCGTATACAAAACAGTCCTTGTAAATTGTTATTTCCTCGAAAACATTCATTTTCGTGGCACCCAAGTATCATTGGTAAATGGTAATTGGTTTCACGATACGGACGACGTTTTTAGCTATATAGATCGGTCTTATATCAATATACATAAAAAATACCACGGAAGCTGCGCTATTTAATGAGTATAGCGTGTTTGCAGTTTCATTCGGGTAAGAGAATGCAAGACGGTATTACGATAAAACCTAAACGGACGCGTGAATATATAAATAGCCGTGGGATGAAGAAAGAACCATTGGGGGGAAGGAAAAAAAAGATAAACGAAATATGATGGATTTTAGAAATAGTGAAAATCCGAGGGAACGTTTCAACACATAACGGAGATATTCAAGCCATGATGAAAGATTGAGGCAGATGCAATTGGATGTTTTTGTGAACTGAGAAGGGGAGAAGTTGTGTGTGCAGGGAAAAAAAAAGAGATGCAGAAGAAGAGAGGTAGAAGACGACGGTTGACAAAGAAGACGCCAGAGTATACATGGAAATAAATATCAAACTACTTCTTTCGTTCTTTCTTTTTATGGGGATCTTCGGATGGCGGTGATTTTTGTAGGTATTTTTTCAAGATATTCAAAAATTTCCTACAGAGAAACGTAGGAGACCACGGAAACGAAATCAATAGCTTCACGTCAATGTCGTGAAGTTATTGATTCTGAATTCGGCCGATGTTCCCAGTCACTGTCATGGGACATACAGAATCCGGCAAAGCAGTAATTCGATACGTGACGTTGTAGTTTTAATGTATGCATTGTTGTCTCTCACGCGAGTACGCCGCCTGGGCTGATGTTACCTCAATAATGTGGTTATTGGTCGCCATATAACCGACGTCTATGTTATGTGAAAGCCGCCTGTTATGATAAAGCGAAATCGACACGCGCTTAGATACGAAATATCGAATCGTCAACGTCCCGGAGCTGATTAGCGAATTACCCGGAGGCTCGATGGGTCGCTGGCGAAATTACGTTAATACCGCAGGAGCATCGGTGTAATTAAAGGGCTCAAAAGGAAAACGTTTTGTATCCAACCGACCCGTGACCTGCACTACTTGGATTTGAGTGAATAATTTCTTTGCTGTCTCAACGGGTAGATGAATCATTCGGCTAGTTATTTTCGCGAATTTCTGATCGTCGTCGGCTATAACGTTGCATGTAAAGCGGGTACACTCTGTGCGAACTGCGGGTCCCGGAGGTACCTCGATTAGGTTGAAACCAGCCGATCACGAGGTTGGTTCGTAAAAACTTCGACAAGCCCGGTAGGAATACATTTGAGACTGCGAACTACAGTCAAACCCCCTCAAAGTCATCTTTCAATTGTTGCTCCAAACCGCAGTCAAGACCATGTGAAATCGAATTGGTTCGGAAAAAATGTAAAACATTATTCTTGTGTTATTTAAGGATTTTCAACGATGTAGCCTAAACGCAAATCCCTGATATTTTCATCTCAAAGTCAATGGGGAGCTATCACTTTGATTTCCCTTAAAAGATTTTAGCATTCCTGCAAAATCTATTTGCCGACTTGGCTCAAATACGTCAGAGGGGGAGGGGGGATTATACTGGGCTTGCCGAAGGTTCGCCGTGATGCAATGTGACATTCCTTCCTCCCCGCCTAACCCGAGTCAACTCGGTACCAAGAACTTTAATTAATTATTGCATGGGGGCTAACAATTTCCGATTAATTGCAAATTCTTACACGACACCAATACCAAATATGGTACACGTAAAAATTTGCTTACATGACTGACCGAGATCGGCAATAACTTTAAAAAATTAATTCGTTTTTAAATTGTCACAGACCGCAGTACAGTACGCGACCGCTTTTCTCCCGACTACCTAATTCCAAGCGATCGCGTGATCCCGAATCGGTCCCTTCTCAAAGTCCGTTACTTGCTTGGTGGGGATAGAAACTACTCATTCCATTTCGCAACCTGCAAATGGAATCGTCGCTGCTCTTGGAAGGGGACGCTGGGCGGGTACTTGGGCAGGTAGTGGGGTATCCAAATTACGCGGTCGTGACTAAGCGGATCAGCTTCCGCGGGTCGTAGAAACGCGGTCGTGTACTATATGTCGGATGCTTTTAATCCTAGATCACACATATTTGCATTGCCGTCTTCATACGTAGTAACACGTCGTCACAAATAAACATTATTAAATTTCTTTCTAGTCGCGTATTCGTGAAGCGAATAGTGTGAATACAGCTAAGTTCCGAAAATATTCGGTTGGATCTTTGAGGCTCTGGGTGACGAGGCGATCTGTTTCCGAATGAGAAGCCAAATATTTTCGTGGATGAATTTTCCTTGATAAACTTCCAATCGGGTGGGCTTTATTCCGGTCCCCTTCGAAATGAGACAGGAATCAAAGAGCGGAATGATAATACACGAACCCGCTCGGAAACTATGGAGAGATTATCCTGTAGGGCGACAACACTAGTGCGACAACACTAGTGTATGCGGAGAGTAATGTGCATCGTCGGTTCACTGCAGTGCCCGGTGCGCCCTTGTGGGGATCTCGCTCGCCGAATGGTTCTAGCCCTTGATGACCAGCGAGCAAATAGTGGTTCCACCGTTCGATCGCACGTTGCGGTCGCGTATGCAAATTCGAAACGGGTATACCCGGCGTCATGAGCATCGTTGACCATTTGTGGAAGCTCCGTCGCTCATCGACGAGCCGCCGTCGGTTTCGAAGCCAATTTTAAACAGGGAAAATACAGTCGAGTGTATTTTGGTGGGTTAGCGTGAATTCGAAAGCCCCACTCTTAAATCCTGCCGAATGAAGTTGTTCCGTCATGTTTTGCGAGAATTGCCTTCGAACGCGTCCATCAGGACGCGTAGGATGTACCACATGCGACGGTACCAAAATGGCCGTACATGGTAAATCAGCGTTGCATACCCGCGGCTTAGTTTTTCAGGCGTACACTAACGAACGAAATTTCAATTTTATGTTTTATCGGCTTCCCGATGTTACACAATCCAAATGGCCACGTTTTATGTATATGAATTGCGTATACGCGATAACGTACCGGGCGCGAAGTTTCAACGTTGCACGTAGCATTATATCCATGGGTATGGTATCGAGAAAATCACGGCCATAGCGGAATCAACGGATTCTATAGCGTCAGTGGACATTTCTCAAATACATGCGACGTTGCAATTATTTGTTTTTAAATTTTGCGTCGCAACTGCTCCTGCAATATCGATGGTTTTTGGGGCAACAACGCAACCCAGTCGCGACGTATCAGGAGCATCGACCGCAGCGGAGATTTAAAAAAAATCGTTGATGCATCACCGATCTACGATATTCTCCAATGTAAATTCGTACTCGTGTACGAAGATGAGCAAACATTTTTCTCGTATCAGCCTTCACTCTCATTAATGGAATCAGCCTTCGATTCTCGAAAAACTGTGTAATCCTCGCCAGGCAATTTATATCCGTTTTATATTTAACCAGTGGACTAGTGTGGAAGTTTTGTGAAGGTAAAAAAAAAACTGAAAAAAGCGAGGGTAATTTATAAACCGCGGCAAGGATAACCCATGAAAAAAGTCTGTAAAATAGAATTTTACCGAATATTTGGTTTTTTCTTGAATAAAAAAAAAACCGCATATTGAACTAGACCGATAACGAATTCGTTTGTGCGACGCGATTATAAATATTCTAAAGCTTATCAGTGCGGCTTCAACGTTGGTGGACATGTCGTTGCGTCAACTATTGTTGTACCGTCGTGATTGCGTTTCCAGCAAACTTCGCAGTATTTTTAGTATTATTTATTTCGATAGATCGCGCACGAAACGAGAAGGTTTGAAGGGCAGAAAAAAAACCCGGTCGAGAGGAAGATTGTGCACGAGGTCGCGTGCGACGGACAGACGCGAGAGAAGAGACTCGTTAGTTCGATTGTGGTAACATCGATTTTGGAGCGGCGACGCATCGGTCCCGAGAGTCATTGGAATGAATTGTACCGTAGGAGTTTGCCACGAGCATATGTAATGGGCGAGCGAAGGGTAGCGAAGGGTAGCGAAGGGTAGCGAAGGTGGGTGGGTGCGAGAATTTCGATAGTCGTGCCCGACCCCGATTACCCCCGCGCACGCTCGAGGGGTGCCGATTTTATACGCCGCTTGCTCCCACGTGTGTTCGTCGGCTCGGCTGCTCTCCACCGCACGGACCGTGTCATCCCTATCGTGCACACATTATGTCACGCTAATCCCACGGATTTATATATCAAGTATGACAATAATGCCTCGGGGAGAGGAACGCCGGAACGAGCAGAATTTGACACACTCGATCAAAATTACACATACGTATTATCAACATTTTGCCCACCTCAACGAATATTCGCAATAGGTATCTCATAAAATGTGAATTTAACGACATTTCGTTGCAATCAGTTAAACTATCGGTCGGACCAAGCTGTTATGTAGTGTCCGAATCCGAAGTGAGAGAACTCTCGAAACGCGTACGATATCATCGGAATGGTATTTGAAAAATATATTTTGCATCGGTAATATATCTGTCACATATAAAATATATGTTTTTGCCGAACCATCTTCAAACTTTGGATATTGTTCTTCAATTCTGAATTATACAGTCTACAATTTTCGAGCCATCGACATTTTTCACCACCTTATGAAATTACGGTTTTTCCTGCATACATTTTCATTGAACCGTGGAAAAATAAATAAAGCTCTGGAAACATGAGTGAACTTTATCTCTTGTGCTTAAACATTAATGAGGTTTCAAATTTTCTTTGAATTGGGTTGCATGAGGGTAATGTAATGTGTGCAATTATTTATTTTCACATATATGCGTTTCCCTTTTGGTTCCCGTTTGCCATCTCCTCTCCCCTGGATTGGATCCGCAGCCGACTTGCCTTCGTCTTGTGTTGCATACGCACAAGAGCGTAGGGAAACTGCGGAAAACCTCACCATACACAGATAATTTTTTTCCCCAAAGATTTTTGTTCCTACAGGTTAATCATCGATATGCGAAAAAATAGTTCCTGTTTCACGATTGGATGCATCCGCCATCGCGCGGCTAAACAGCCACCCATCCAATTACTAACCTCCCATGATACTACTTGTCTTTACCGTCGATGTATTAACGACGATAATTTCTGTATATTTCAGAATGTATTTTTAAAGTAATAGGAGAGAGCGGGGTAAAATTGTACAATTTTACAATAATGGTTGAATCCTCGACTTTGTGCCAATGATACATTCGGATTTGCAAGCCCGTTTTGCCTCATCTACCGTCACCGTCGTCATCCAAAAGTTATTGGAAACTGCGTTTTGCATCATCATCCCAATATTCCGGCACTTATTCCAACATTATATGTCGAAAATATGTTATATTTTAAATATGTCTGATATATTTTCGACGCGACGTATATTTATTTCTATAAGGTATGCGCATTTTCCATTATAGATAGATAATCTTTCTGGATTCAGAGATGCTGACATTTGCTCAGATGACATTTGTATTGCCGGGTCGTCAAAAATACATTCTATCTACGCGAATAGGTAGTGATTTACGATTTACAAAGAAAAAATGCATAACTTTTTATGCACTCGGCATTCGTGAATTTGGAATTTAAAAAAAAAACAAGATATTCACGAAGATTCCTCACCGGATCTACTTTTTCGTACCAAACATTTACGTAAAATAACTGTCGATTATTGTTTGGGTTCTTGCATAGAGAATAATGTGGCTCCGAGTTGTTAGGTTTTCACGATTTCATTCGGATGCAAATAATACGGTTATTAATTTTTTTTTTCCGAATCACTAATTTTTGCAATATTTTTGCGTTACAGATTCACCATTAAAATTGTAGTTATTCGCCCATTACGGCTCACTTTCGATATATTTTTTTCAGTGATCACGAAAATATGCCATTTATTTTACTCCGAGCAAGTGATCTTATACAGAATCTCGAGTCAGCAGAAAAATAGTAACTTTTCATAGAATTAAACATTTTATAAAGTTAGAGCGATTCGATTGGTTCTCGATCGAAAGAACTTTGCCGCAAATGTATTCAAGCATTCAGGTTTGCCACCTTTACCACCATAAAAATTTCACCTGCACAGCTTAAACTGTTCTCCACTTATGAGAGTTTCATTTTTTTCACTTTTAATATGCTTAATATGCTAAATATGCTTTGTCAAATGTTTTGGAAAATTCGAAATACGCTTAATAAAATATGCATTTTTTTAAGCCAATATAACATTTTCTCCGTGAAGAAGTAACACCTATTAAGAAAAAAAAAAATTGCTCAGTGTACGAACATAATATTACGTGTGTGTTCCGTTTATAGGAAATAACGGGGAAATTTCCAGAATTATCGACGGAAGACTTCGAGACTTCGGATTTCGAGAGGAGAAAAAAAAGGTGACTATCGAATTTGTCGTATGATTCACGAATGAGATTCCCCGACCGTCTCCACCTGATCGTCGTTGCGGTTTATGACGTAGCGCGTCGAGTCGAGCCGTGTGCTACATTCCCCGGATACGATATGTGAATGCGGTGAGGCCGCGTTGCGAGAAATTCCGGAAATCAATGAGACTCTCGGATTTACTGCGTGACACATACCGCGAGTCGGGATTGCGTTATAAATATTTCACATCCGCCGAAATCGCTTAATTTAAATAATTGCAATTAATCGTCGTCTAGTCTAGACGACGAATCGTCTAGAAATAAACCAGATCACAGTATATCATTCGACACAATGAAATAATAATTTACCTTTATAATAAAAAAAAAATCTGTATAAATCAAGTTAGCAAAAAATGCAATCTCTGAAAATGTAGCCGTTACGAAGAAAAAAAAATCAGCAGAATGAGCCTCGCCACTAGCTACCACTAATTTTCATAATTATTATAATTAACCATCGTACAAAAAAATATCATTGTACCGTTCGCTCTCAATGCATCACAAAAGGGTATTCGATAGTGGAAAATTGATGCTTTTTGGAAAAAGGACCTGCAAGTCGATCTCTATTATTAGACTATCGCGGTGTAAAATTGAATGGTGAACCAGCTTCAGTTTCTGGCGAACAATCCATGGAAAACGATCACTTTCCGAATCGACCAATTTAGCTTCTATGCACATAATGATTTTTTCATCAAAATGATTCCCCGCGAAAGAGGGGCAATGCGAAATCGCGTCGCATTATCTCGGTTAATCTCCCGCGAGGAAAGTCTGCAGCGGGTGGCGAACGAAGTGCACGAGTTGCATCCAATCACTAAAATACTGTAGTGACTAAATATGTATAGGTACACACACGGGCCGGGATGCTTGACATTCACGAGGCGTTCCGGCTCGATCGGTAATCCACCTGCTGCTTCACCCTCTGCTCAGCAGCAGCAGCAGCATGCACGAAAGCACCTGCTCCATGCTGTCGCTGGTCCTGCTCGCTTTTCTAGGCTCCCAACTGGCATTGGCAGAGTAGGCAGAGTTGTCGGTCGGGCGTACACTCTTAGCCGAGAGTGTGCAATGCTCCACGCGCGGCTTTGATAAAACCCCACCCGCTACCTCTCGAGCCGCAACAGGTATTCTCTCTCCATCTACTCTGTACCGCTGCTGCATAGAGTAAGTAAATTATGAACATTCGAAAGGAAACAAGTTTTTTTTTTCCTGCTGAAGAAGCAATATGTATCAGCAATACGCCGATATGCTTTTAATGCGTTAGTTGTGTGTGCGTTTGAAAATTAAAAAACGACTGAGGGAAATAACTTTTCAGCTGTTGATGATTTAGCAAGGAATTATTGTACACAATATTGTGTGCTGAATTTAATGCACTGACGTGTGTTTTCGGGGGTGTCAGAAATTCAATGCTCTCTGGGTAGCAATTGCTGTTTTATGTGACTTATTTTTTTATGCGTTCCATATCAATTCAACAAGGCTGGATTCCTCACCATCTCAAATACTGTTGATTATTTTTTAACATATTAGCCCGAAAGAATAAAAATTGTTCAAATTTTTTGTATTTTTTTAAATTTTATTTCTTTGATTTTCAAAATACTTTTTTTTTTCTGTAGTAAAAATGATGAAATTCTCAAATTCTCTAAAATATTGATGGGATTGTAATGAACTTGGGACAAAATTCCTCAGATTGGAGCACACTTTCATCTACACACCATCATTATTTATCCAATTTAGCCAGGATTTTTCAATTTTATTACAAAATGTTAAAAATGATTTTTCGTAACCTTGGACCCGATATTACTTTTCAAACAAATTGTCAAAAATAGTACAGGGAAATTCGAATATTTTAATTATTGGCAGCAAGCATGATAATTTCATTTGTTAATTTAGTTGCTCAACATTGTTTCGATTATGTCCATAATTGACATTTTTTTTTCACCACGTGTGACTAAATCCGTTCCGGATTCTCGATGTGAATATCACGACAGCAAGAAATAAATTGGTCACATGTACCAAGTGACGAAAAATGATAAATTAATCCGTAAATAACTCTCGGAACCATCGCACTCTCAGCCCGAAACGAATGTTCAGTTGAGAGATTTTACGAGCGCGAGAGAGAGAAGCCCCTCGAGCTCGGACGTCATTTAACTGGCTCGATTTGAGCCACTCGTCAACTCAATTAAAGCGACCAAGCAAGAACGCTGATTGAAATAAGCAGATAGAGATGGCAGAGCCGAAAGAAGATTTCGGTCATCTTCAACATTGCCGGGTCCTCGGGCGTTGGGACGACGTTCATTGTGCACTTCAAATAGCAGTCACCCCGGGTCAAATTCAAATCTTTGCGCTTTGCCTCGATTCTCGTCCATCCGTGGTGCACGAGTTGCACGTAGAAATAAATTAAGTGAAATAGTGAGGATAGAGAATTTTTTTCGTGGCTCCCGTTTATCGCCACGGTAAAACTTATCTTAGAGACTAGCTTCTGCCTCCTCTCAAGCGCCGTTTATCGTATCTATAAGTCGTACCAGCCCGGTACACCCTTTCGACGGTAAACCATTAAAAACGATATGAACGGCTTACTTCTTCAATGATATACCTTGAACTAATGGCAAGCGGTATGTCTAACATTAATCTCGTCCACATGTGTCTTCTAGAAACGATATTCAACAAAAATCATAATTTTTCTTTCAACCTGAGAAAGACTAGTGCATATTGCAATAAAAGATTTTTATTTCGGCTCTTTTTATCTTCCACTTTTTATAGACATTCAATGGTTACGAATTTTTTTACGTTTACTTTTTAACGCATGTAAACTCTACATTATAAGTCTTTATAATTCGTCAGAAGACTTTTCACTTATAATTGTATCGATATATTTTGATATTAAGGATTGTGTGTATGTGTTTTTTTTAATTATATATTTAATCCTGCATCGTATCTTCCACATGAGCAGATTATATTTTTTAGCGTTAACTTTATATGGTGGAAAGAATTTTTTTCCCGTTCTACTCGCGTTGTCACACATGTCCTCCGAATTTAAAATTCATAGAATCTCTTCTGCGGCGGATCTAGGTACATCGCTTGAAAGCGGTACGTGAAAAGGTCTCACGTGCGAAACATAACTTGAAAACGCGGGAGCAATGTAACACCGAAACGATCGAGTGCGAGGGAAATTGGTTCGGGATACCCAAGCCCAATGTACCCTCTATTTTATCAGAATGGTTTTTCCCTTCCCCATTCAATTCGATATAACGGTTGTAATCATAGCAAGGCTGCAGTAGCGGAGGTTATGTTTCAGAATCGTGATCGAAATCGTCAATTACGCTCTCGGAATCTTCTACAGATTATCGATATTGATATTCGATTGTATACTTTCAGAAATATTTGGGCGAGAAACGCGCTATTATACATTTTCAAACAGTCGACAATGTAAAATAAAAATTTGCCATTGTTATTCTGAAGAAAAGCAAAAATATACGTATAATATTTGAGGTTAGGTTACTGTTAGTACGCTGCGAAGAAATTGTCGAGCGCTAGGGCGAAAGCCCGTTAAGTAAGACCACTCGATTAACGACTGCGCGCATGCAGCGATGACAAAGGAATTTCATCTCGATTGCCAACCTCGGGGCATAGGACAGTCGAAGAGAATGATTGAACAAGTATCTGCCAAGCGAACTTGTCTCGTCGGCAGCGATAATTCTTCCCCCGGGAACGATACGCGATAAAGCCTCGTCGATCGGATCCCAGCTTCGTGAATAAAAGCAATTACATTTTTCTCTATTTACTCAATCATTTTAAGCTTCTCGATTATTTCAAGATTGTCTCGTCGATTCTCACTGAATTTCGCGTTATTGGTCATTTCAACGACGGGTAAAAATTGTTGAAATATTTTTTTCGTCACGGAAAGTTTGTCAGGCTTACCTTTATGTCAGAATAGGAGATACACAATATCCTCAAAATTGAAGATTAAATCCAATTTTCGGCTACGGAGTTTTTCTGTTATCTGTAAGCATGTATTTACAATACGAACCGTTGAATTTGTCGAAGTTGGACAGTGGAAGTATCGAATGAAAAATAATCATTTCAAAATATTTCATGAACACTAAACTACTTGCTCGCGGATGAAAATCCTGTTACTGTGTACAAACACATATGTATCAATATTCTTACCGCTTTAAAGATGAAATGTTCTGGGAAAAAATATGTATTTATTGCTGCGTGCCTCAAGTTTCGCATAAAAGTTAAAGGAATTTGTATCGGTTGCAAATGAAGAGGCGGAGTCAGACGTGTCAACGCCATAGAGTTTTAGTTACGAGATCGAGATATATTTTCGAGCTCTCAGCACGACGCGAAACGATCCATGTGTTACTTACGTTACTCAGAAGATCGCGGGTCCGTTGTCGGGTAGTTACGTTCCTGAACGATCAACAAGTAGTTCCAGCGGCACGAAGGTGGGGTGAGTTTGGATATGTTTGTTCGCCGTGGATAGTACACCGTGGTGCGAGAGTAACAGAGACAAACCGTGGGCTGGTGGGGTCGCAATGCTCGAGAAGCGAAGCGAGTTGGAGGTGGTCGGAGGGGGAGGATTACGGACTGCTGCTGCCGCCGCCGCCGTCGTCGCTGCCAGGCAGGGCAAACCAAAGGCATCGCGTTCACGGAGTTCAGTTGGGTAAGCGCGTTTGTTCGGCGTCGATCTTTGCATCGTGACGCGGCTTCTCTTCTCGACGAGAGGAGAATAGCACGACAACAAGATCGACGGAAAATAATCACAAGAGGTCCGACGCGACTGAATACAGGACTAGATGGAAAATTTTAATCGGTTTACTAGTCGTCCCGACAATTGTGTTAGAAACGGTGATATATAAAAAAAAAAAAACAAGACATCTAAAATATAAATAAATGGAATTCAACAAAAAATCTATAATAAACATATTTGTAATATCGTGAATCGGAGTACATATACATAGATACATATATATATATTAATCAGGTCGAACTGGTGAGGTGAAATAATAAAAGTGTCCCGTGCGGGATGTCGCTTACGACTGCAACTAGTGGTGGATAAACGGGTGAAGCCGGTGTATCGGGCTCGCTACATTACTTGTTTTACCTGTTATTATTATTATCGTGATATCCTTATACCGAAGAAACAGAACGTACTAGCGAGCATCGACGGAAAAGTGTGTGTATTCGTGTGTGCGTGTGTGCGTGCGTGTACATAGTAAAGAAGTTGGATACATACCTGTAAGAGAGAATTGCATTAGTGAGAAATAAACGGGGCTCTACGGTAGTGCGCGTGTGAGGACGAGAGAAGAAAGAAGACGACGCCGTCGTCGTTTTCGTGAACTCTCGCGAAACCGAGCGCCGTTTGTCGCTCGAGCGGGAGAAAGAAGAGGATAATAATGGAAGAGCGACGGTCCCACGGAAACACGGGGTGCCGGTGGGCCTGGGCGAGGCCTCAGACACGGATCTCATTGTTGCTCCTGCTTTACGGAACTCTCGGTGAGTCGGGACTATTCATACGCTACTTTTACTACAAGCCTCGAGGCTTACGAGCAACAGCTTTTTCTTAGGTGTGCGCGTCCTTTGGCTTCTCTCTCTGTTCATGTATAAATATGAATGTGTGTGTGCTGTGTGTGAGTGTGCGTGTGTATGGCTGTATGCTGTTGCGTTTGAATTCAACGTCCGTGTGTCCAAGCGCACACGGCATAATGGCGCCCGCGCATGCGCGGAGGTGCGCTGGGCCCAGCGGCAGCAGCGGTCCCCCGCGCCACTCGTGCCCGAGAGTCGGGGAGTTCGGTGGACGCGACGTCGGCCAGCTTCGATTGGCCGTGGAAACGCTCAACGCCGAGTCCGCGTCGGGTCGAGGGAGCGAGACAGGAGTGAATAAGGGGAAAGGTGGAGATAAAGGAGGACGGGAATAAGAGGGTGCGCGCGCAGTCGTCGCTTACCGGTCTTGGGACTCTCGAGTCCTTTGAGCCGCGAGACTCGTACAGACGACGGTGAAGAGACTGTAGACCTTCGCGTATCGGCCATGCGCCAACGCGACGGCTGCGAAGCTGGTCGGATAGTTGTGCGTTAATTCATGGGAACTTTTTAGTTATTTTTATTCTTCCTTCATAGCGCCACGAGCTGGAGATGTGCGGAAAACATGAAGACGTAGGAGAGGGAATAACAAAACCCAATTGTACATGCTACTGCAAACATGAAAATTGATATTCATGCTTTGACGACTGAATTTTAAATTAGGGTACTTTGACTTTCTTCATACACGAAGGCTGTGTTACATTTTACTTTATTTTATAACATCTCTCCGTGTGACGGCAATTAGTATTATTAAAAGAATATACTTCCGGTGTGCCGGTTTCTAAAGCGGTACGGCTTTGCGTTCGATGCATGAAAGTTTATTCAACGTAACGACATTCACACCGGTTGAATTCGCCAGGCGAAGGTGAAGTCCGCCTAAAGCAAGGAAAAAGGGGATTTTTGGCCTTAGTCGTCAAAGTAGGATCGGCTTTATGTCGGATTTACTACGAACGAGTACTGAGGCGAATTCGTCTACGTTCGTTTCCGAAGTACGCTTTCATTCACGTTTATACGCCGACAATCACTGACTTTGTTTATACCGGCAAATGTGCGGCAGATTCGCTGCAATTAAAAATCTAACTCGAGAATTCTTCATATGCAAGCGTATTCATACTCTTAGAACATTTGTATATACATATATATATATAATACAGTCAACAGGAAGTATTTGAGATCCATTAAAATCGTATCGAGCCCTTAACGCTTTTTTTCTTTTGCATCGATTGCATCGGATATTGGAAGGTAATTTTCACTCGATTAGTGCGATGACTATGAAATTTACCAAAATTAAAATATAAGAAAAGGACATGATATTTTACAGATAAAAATGTAATCGTTGCTTACGGCATATTAGTATGCTGCCAATAATAATTTCCAATTATACCCAAACGTGCAAATGTGAACTCTACAGCTGTTAAAAAAAGGCATTCACGAACGAATTAAATTTCAATTTTGATCGCCAAGTTTCTTCCGAGCTGATGTATCTTCCATGTATTTCGTTAACGAGGATACTTCCGCAAAAATCTTTCGTCTGAATCATCGTCGGTTGGCCGATCTGTGATTAATCTGACCTCGAGAGGTGAGCGATCAGTTACCGTCCCGCGCATGCGCCTCTCTCGTCTCACGTCTCCGAGTTATTTCCGACGGTCTGCGAAAGGTGAGATTTTTTTTCAATTTGTTTTTTTTTTTTTTTTCCATTGCCGCTAAAGTATTTTTACACTGTACATAGAATCATATTCATACAGCGAGAACTGTGTCGCTCGCATTCGAAATAAGCACGTAGCGCACGTCGTAAGGCCACGTTAAGGCGTAACGAAAAGTGCCTTCTGCCGACGTGACGTCGCTTAAGTTTATCGGATTCCACGCGGCGCTAGAGGTACGTAACGAGGCGGAGGAGGGAAACACCAAGCTCGACTCATGCTTGGCACGCCGCTACGATTTCCCATTCACGTTTCTACCCCCACGCGTCGTTTGTCGGAAAAACGCGTCGTAGTTTATCCGTTCCCCTTTCCACGTCGTGTGGCCGAAGCGTGAGAGCCAGTGTGAAAGTATCCGGCGTTCTATACATACGTATGGATTACCATGGCTCATGTATTACAGTAAAATTCCACGAAGCATACAGACTGGTAGTCACAGCTGACGAGGCTCGTTGCAGCTTCGCACAGGTGAACGAGCCTCACCGTGACCAATCACGAGAGAGTAGCGTGGGTTGATATAAAAACTGGGGGAGGATTGAACACCCTGATCAGTTGCGGTTTAGAGCGAACGTCGAGGCGTAAAATATAACAAAAATTCAAGTTTCGTTTCACGTTACGAAATCTTTGGGCCGATTTACAAAGGTGGAGGGAGACTCAAAACGGTAATACGGATAAAGATAGAAATTTTTTTTTTTATATTGTGTTGCGTACAGTAGAACGTCGATTTCTTTGAAGTAATTGGGATTGTCGTTCGGATTAGAGAAAATTCAGATGACTGAACAGGAGTTGTTCGTCAAGAGATTTACGTGACTGATAAAAATTGTTCTTTATTGTTTTTCAATATTCAGTATTGTTGCGAGAGTTGGTGATTTCCCCCTGTTTCACCGTTCTCGAGACTAGGAATAATTATCGACATTCTGCGCCATTAAAAATTTAACGATAACCGCTTGTTTGAGAAAATTAATTTATCAGAAATCGGCTGATCGATTTTCCCCATTCCACAACTTCAATTTACGTTACGACGCGTAAAAAAAAGTCAGATTATAAAATAGTCTAACGTAACAAAATTTGCCGCGTATAATCGTGTTGAAAGCGTGAAGATAGTAGGAGAGATTAACAAGGCGTTTCGTGTCCCAAAAGAAAATGCTGCCTCGCATATAATAATCGTAACGATAGTCGATCGGTTTTTCGATAAAATTCATTTACGAGAAATCCACGGATCCATTGCCGGATCTCATTTCCCAAATTTATCGAGTGATTTTCGCGCGCATTTTCTTTTTTACCTCGGCGCGTGTGTACACAATATCAAAGTGTCTCGTCCGCTGTGATATTCCCCTCTTCTCATCGCATCACTTCTTCATATTGGACTTCTTTTTATCTTCCCATTTCCGTGAGCGCGTTCTCATCAGCGCGGCTACAATGCCCGTCCAAGTGCGGATTTCCGTCCGCACAATTTCGAAAAGTTATCGTGTCACTGTGTATGACGATAAATGAAAATTGTCTGAAAATAGTTGTGGCACCAGACCGAGCGAGAACAGCGCAAATCCAAAGAGGGTTAAGGAAGGAAATCCGAGGTCTCGGCTTGCGGGGACAAAGGAACGGCGCGCGTCGCTTTGCCGCGCTGCTGCGACCATAGCTGGGGTCGCCGGCCGTTTTGTTGTAGGTGCAGACAGAGGCTACACAGCTCTCGTAGAGCAGTCGCACAGAGGATCGCGCGCTGCACAGTACAAAGAGGGATTTCTACGACCCCTCTCGCTGCGAAGCCCGCGTGTAAACGAATCGCGCTGGGCCTTCCACAAGAGGGCGCCCCTTCCCCATCCGTTCTTATTCCCGCCACTCCACAATCATCGAGAGGCCCGATGCGACGAACGTGTTTTCTCTGCCGAGAACCGATCGCGAGTAAACACTCCTCGATATCGCCGCGCCTCACCGACTTCGTTATCGGCACGTAATCTTCCGGCGGTCATAAAAAAAAAGTAATAACGTAGTCGTCGATCGATACAATTGACTCATACCGCTGTGTCAACGTGGCCATTTTCGTATCCAAGCTATTTCGGAACCCGCTAACAAATAGTTCGCTGCAGGTTTTTTTTTCTCATAGATTCGATTTGAATAATATTGAATAATGCTTTTTTTTTTAAGCGCTTTTTGACAAACACAACTTTCCGCACTTGAAGAATCAGTAACTGGTTGAAATATCGGGGCTGGATGCCGCGAATTTTTGAGAGTGCTATTACAGTTGCATTGGTGATTAAATAAAGAAAAAATGATAGTGAAAAAAAATCCGATAGCTCAGTAGTATAGAGACAAAAGCATAAAAGCATTTCGTTATTTCACAGGTATTTTTCGGTATCATTCCCGTGTCGACAACAAGCTACGAATTTTTTAGTGCCAGATAAGAGAGGCGAAGGAATCACTCGCCTCGTTCGTCGCTCTTTCGGTTGAAATCGCATAGTGGAATACATTTTTTTCCGAGTCTTATCGATGCCTCGCTCACTGAGTGTGACTTACCGGCTGACTAAGTCGAGCGAGCAAAAGTCACGTTTGTGCGAGTGTATGCATGTATGTGTCAGGAGCGTTCAGCTATACGAGATAAGCGTGGCGAACCTCGGGGAACGGTTTGAACACTTTTTTTTTTCGCATAGCAAACACTCGCTCACTACGTTACTTTTTTTTCGTACACTTTGACCGTTTTTATACGTATCGAATCGACAATGTCCGATCGGTAGATGCGTCGTTGGACCCTCCCTCTTTTATCTACTGAGTCAATACTTTATGCACGAAGGAATGTACATTCGTCTATGCATGAAGTGAGCAACAATGGAAGAATGAAAAGCGTAAAGACAGATGGTTGGGTTCCGAAGGTTCGATGAAGCGCAAGAGCCGGACGTCGATCTGTTTGTACGTTCATGCGCGCAAGAGCCAGAACTATCTCCCTGTACAACATGCAAAAGCCTGCACGTATCAAGAATCGGGAGGGGTCAGTCTTACCATGTTGAGAGGCAGATCCCTTTATGCGGAGGTTCCCTCATTTCCCCTTTACTGTAAAGAACAAACGGTCAGCTTCACGATACACCGACCGTCTTGTCGTTCGGCAAAGTTGATCTTTCCTCGGCTAAAATAAAACATTCTGGTCCCCAGAAAAATTAATTCTACTATTTGCAACATTAAACAAGGTACTGAACAGCCATTGTATTCGGAAAGAATGGAGGAGGTTCTGAAGCCAGACGAATTTGATTGTTAAGGCCAGACTGCGTCGCAGAGCGTGAAACTTGAAATAAGAATTGAAAATGATATTATTTCTCTTAACATTCACCAATTAGTGAACTTTAGCCTTTTTGATTGCGAGCCGTAAAGAAAGTGGCGATGAGGGATTAAAAGAAAATAGAAGAGAAGACAAATCATGAACGCAGATCGTTATCGACAATTGAAATTTTTATCGAATTCGCGAATCACTCAAAATAAAAAGAGCATTATTTTTCGTATTTTTCAGTGTGTTTGTGGGTTTTTCTCCTTTTTTCGTCGAGCAATACACGACATAGGTATTCGCGAGTCTGAATAATTTAACGGTTATAAATCCTTGTGAAAAATCTAGAATAACAGAAACGCGCGGTAGGCTGGGCGCATTTTTCTTAACTGTTACCGATTTACGATCTCGCCCGTCGACTCGGTCGAGGACTCGGAGTCGGCTGGCGTACGGCCGAGAGGGGAATCTTCGCGAGCGTGACGCTCACGCGATTGCTCTCGGAGTGTATTACAGTATATAATGGAGAGAACGTACAACGTACAAGGAGGTTGGGAACGAGAATGGCGAGCGGGCACCGGATGACCGCGACGCGAACCAAGAGAAGACGACTGGTTTCTCTCGTCTTAGCGAAGGTCGCCAACCAGCGTTGTGTTTATCGAGCACGCTAACCCCTTCGTTTGAGTGCGGAACGGGCATCGACGATAAATCTAAAAAAATGAATAAAATTTCCCATCGACAGAAAATAAGCAGGCCACGATCCATTTTTCGGTCAATTGGAAATGGAAATCTATTACCATCCATTTTCCTCGCGCAACTTAATACTCCTACTTTCGCTGCACTTCACAATCATAAAAAGTTGGACTTCACCTATATACATTAAAAAAAAAAAAATTTCATTCTATAAAATAATACCATCGATGAGATGAGGAGGAAAATTAATTTGAACGTGGAAATTACTCGACACGTTTTCTAAAGACGATAAAAAGAAAAGTCACCCGGCCTCTGTTGGTTTAGTTCCTGTTATCAGTAGTACGTTGAAAATAATTCTCCGACGTCGAGACTAGGGAGAGAGAGAGAGAGAGAGAGAGAGAGAGAGAGAGAGAGAGAGAGAGAGAGAGAGAGAGAGAGAGAGAGAGAGAGAGAGAGAGAGAGAGAGAGAGAGAGAGAGAGAGAGAGAGAGAGAGAGAGAGAGAGAGAGAGAGAGAGAGAGAGAGAGAGAGAGAGAGAGAGAGAGAGAGAGAGAGAGAGAGAGAGAGAGAGAGAGAGAGAGAGAGAGAGAGAGAGAGAGAGAGAGAGAGAGAGAGAGAGAGAGAGAGAGAGAGAGAGAGAGAGAGAGAGAGAGAGATCGTCGGAGTCGTCCCAGAGAATATTCCTTATCGCTCATTCCCTTCACTTACCTTCGTCCGTGGAGGCGGCTGCTTGATAAGTTGGAGCTAAGAACCTCAAGGAAAGAGCCACGTGATGCTCTCTCGAGGAACTTCTGAGCCGAGCATAGTACATAATGTGGATATACGTACATGTATACATATATATTGTATCGCACGACGGAAATTATAAGGGCGTATTTTCCATGTGTAACCATGTACCATTCGTCCCTCGAGGTTTAATGACGCCTATATATATATATATATGTATGTACCTGTATATGTACCTATACTGGCACGAGAGTGCGAAGTGCACAGGCCTGCTGGCAATCTGCTAGCAAGAACCAAGAAGGATCCTCACGAGTGATTCATCCTTTGGACTGGCGCTGCTGCTGCTGCTTCTGCAGTTGGACGGTACGACGACAACGTGGGGAAGACGCGCGGCGACTTCCCGTACGTGGCACGACCGAGGATATCAGCTCAGTGGCGTAGCGATCGGTGGTATCGCAGGTATACAATACGGGCGTTTGGCTGCGGCTGGAATACCTGGAAAACAAAGAGCGACGACGAAACTTTGGCATTAGAGAAAAGGGAAAAAACAATAGAGTAATTGGAATTAGGGAGCGTATAGCTGGGCAGGCAGCAACGCCGTTCTCTGGCTTTGCCAGAGAGACGGAGATGGCGATGCAACGGGAATGTCTCTGCCCGCCGGACGGTACTTCACGAGTGCGAACCGCCCAGAGCAATTATCGCGACTCTGGAGTCACACAGTTTTAATTCGGTAATTCCCGTTAATTCGATTAAACGTTCGAGGTAGAAAAGCTTGCTGCAGGGAAAGATAAAATTTTACTGGCACCGGTTCGCTTCGAGTTCCGACGATCGTCCGGCGCCGTGACGGTCTTATATTTTTTTTGTTGTATTTTCTTCTTTTTTTTTGGTTTGAATTAGCGAATCGCATTAGGGTAGTTTCGAGATAGCGCGATCAGTGGGAAATTGAATCGGAAAACTCTCGACGCACCCCGTGTGGGACAGCGGAGAACTAATCGCGGCTTTCGGTACTTACCAGCGCTCGAGTGTGCCAGTTTGTAAACTCGCGTCGTCGTTAATTTGCGTCTAGCTTCGTCGTCATTCCGTCGAGACTAATGATCCTTGACCGCGGCGAACAAAAGGTTTTACTAAATAGAATTGTCAATCACGGGCGCTATTTGGTAAATTGTTTCGTCAAGAGGTCCAGTGAGGTTTGCACCACCGAAAATTCAGGCGTTTTAGATTATTTATGAGGATGCTGTAACCGAGTGAAAACAGCTGTCTTTGTGTTGGATATGTATGGCAACATTGCTAAGAAATTATGTTTTAAAAAGGTGATATTTTTAATAACATTGTTGCTTTTACCTGAACATTTAGTGACCATAAAAGAATGGTTATTCTTAATGTCCTGCTTTATAAGAAGAAAAAAATTACATCCATTCTCACGTTTCATTTGTAAAGTGCGATGAGTTCTATTTTCGGTGAAAAATGCATGTCTATATATTCAGCGGGTGTTGAAATATCGTGTTCTGGCCACTGAAAAATTTTGTTTTACGGAAATCACGAGCTCGGACCTCGAGTCACGTTTTCGTCTCTCCCATTCGTAATTTCGCGACTGTAATACTAAGTTCAACCGGAAAAAAAATCAAGGGATATATATAGGCAGACAATTTTTTTTCTCCATATTTCAACGTTTCCCCGTCCGCTCAAAGGTAAACTATCAAGATTTCAATACGATGCTTCCATTATTTTATTGAAAAAAAAATTCCACTGAGCCTTATTTGTATTTACGCGAGATTTACATTTTTCATCACTGCGAATGAATTTTTTCTCTAATAATGGTAACTGCCGTGTGTTTAATTAACACCGAGCGATGCAATCTCTAGCGCAATAACGTGGTGAAAAAAAAAATTGGAACGAATAAAAAGTAAAATACGCTCTAGAGTGCATTTCACTTTTTTTTTTCTCTAGAGACGCGGTAGCGACGCCGAGTAATTAAAAGCAGCGATTTTTTTAAAACGTTACTGTATATTCATACTCCACTGTGCCGCGAGTGAATCTTTATTTTCAATGTTCTGGAAAACTAAGCTTCGGATCGACCATTCAATGAAATTTAATTTTATTGTACATTAAAATTTACTGAAAATCGTCGGAGAATTTAATTTCCGGCAATGCCGTTGTTAATGACACGATATGTTATATTACAAATTACACGATAGATATTCGAGACACTCCGTGCTTCTCCTCTCCGGTTGACGAGATTTCAGATTGAATGGTGTTTGTGTCGGTGACGAAGAAAAAAAGTGGGTCGAAAAACGATTTTTCTCGTGCCCCGAGGAGCTCTCGGCAGTTCATCTCTCAAATGCGAGGGATTCGAGGAACGAAACGAAAGTGGCGCCTTTAATACTCGCTTAGCTGCGAAAAGCTGAACAGGATAGATTTAAAAGTACGGTATATGCCGGTGAAAACGTACATCCAACACTGGCGGAAACCGCGATAACACCTCGCATGGGCCCCGAGCCACTTGGTCACAGTGACGAAAAATGCCGATCCCTGTCCCTGCTCGGGGGACCCTGCGTCACGTGGTATTTCCGTTCGACTGACTTCGAATAGAGTCGACGCTCGCCCGACGATAAGCGTTCGAAGCCGCGGGCTTTACCGTCGGATAAAAACGCAAAACTACCCCCCTTTCCTATACCGCACTATTATTTTTTTTTTCATTCAGCTTTCCTATCTCTGTCGTCCGTGCGAACGAGCGAATACCTTCGGTCAGACCCAAAGACACATTTTTTTTTTTCCACGTACACTCGCTTCGCTAAGTTTTAAGGAGATTCTTTGAGTCTTTGCAGCTTCAGCAATAAACACGGTGTCGGAGGCAAAGATTGCTTTTACATGGATCGCGCGCGTGGAAATTTCAAATATGGTTACCGATCTCCGCGAGACACTCTGTTTACAAACATACATTAGTTTCTATCAGGCAGCAGCGTCTCCTCGGCGCGACAGCGGTTTTCACGTCTCCCGTAGGGAATCTCGCCAAGAGACTACACGCCGGGTATTCGAGATACCAAGTTTATGTATAATTCACCTCGTACACTCCCGCTTCGGACCAGCTTTTTTCGAGCGATAGGAAAATAACAGTTCTCGATGTACCGCGAGTGCGAACCAACTTTTTCGTTTCCGCTTCCCCTCGCGGTAACCCAAATTTTTATCGTGATCACGTACCCTGCGCTATTCACTAAATCGGCGATAAAGGAAACAAGTCCGAAAGCGTTATTCCGATCTCGAGTTCGAGAGTTATTTTATTTATTTATTTTCATACGCAAAAAGAAAGTATTTACCGCTTTATTTTACACATCGTTTCTGTATCGATTATTTTTCTTTTTTCTTCGAGTGCATCGAAATTCCGGAACATGATAAACTTAATAATTAATTGATTTAAAAAAATTTGGTGCAAGTGAGTTCGAGCGTATAATTTTACATGCATGAGTTTGACTTGTGCATCTTTATTTAAAGTAATTTCGGGCTTTTATTTCGTCGATCGGTTTTATATCAGAAAATTAGTCGACGTTAAAGTTCATTATTATCTTTCTTTCGGTCGAGTTTTTGAACGTAGTCGAGTATAGAATGTCAGTCTATTTACAGATTTTCCACCTTGTTTGGTTATAGATCTTCCACAGCTGTATTCGGATAACGCGGTTTCATCTATTTTCGATATCGAATAATAATCGGAAAAACGGAACTATTGCCGCTGCTATATTCAGGTGCGAAAGCTCTGGCGTTTAACTCCGAATCATTATTTCGTTTAAAATAATGAACCACCGTGAAACACGACCATCAAATATTGGTCTGCTGTACAGTCGGACCGTGTACGAACGTTTTGAGGCCAAATTATACGTATAAGTATTCGAGTTTATTAATGTACGAGCTACATATTCATTGCAGCTAATGCGTAATCGGGATATCCACGAGAGTGTGGGACTTTATGTACTCGTTTCGCTGTACGGACAATGTACGCTATGGAAATTTTATTATTGAACGTTATATTGACTCCAATTGCCGAAAAAAACGGCTTCCTGTTTAAACAATACACCGATTATCCAACGGGTATCGAATTATTTCGCCTAATTGTAACGATTTATCGAATGGTCTCTGAAGTTGCAATATCGGGGACAATGGTTTTTTTTTGTATTTTTCATTTGGACTTTGTCATTCGGATTGTATTTCCGTTGCAATATATGTAAATTATTAATTTTTTTTATTGGCACTTCAAATTCACATTTTAAAGCGATGACTTGCAGTTTTTTGGAGGATAAAATTATCTACAATATAAATATAAATTTAAAATACCTATAAATATATTAAGCTGACGGAAACGATATTTCTCACTTCCTTTTTCCATTTACAATAAATTTAGCGACATTTCGTAGGTAATTTCAACCTTCGATTCTTCTCAAAACTTTCAACCGATTGCAAAGTTCGGAAAAAAAAAACAGGAAAATAATGGTGCATCTTTCAAAAATGAGAAAAAAAGTTCAGAAACTTTTCAATAATCTCAATTTTGAACTTTCGTTAAAGTAAGAATAATCTTGCGAGGTGAAATGCGTTCGAGCAGCAATCGGCGAGACAGTGCACCCACTCTTCAATTCGATTGGTCTTTCGTCAAAGAGAAGATGTTCTTTATTACTTCCCTTCTATGCCTGCAACGTACTCCGGCACTTTACTTTCAAAACCCGATTGCGTATGACGACGTCCCGAGTATTCTCGAATTCGAGTAAGTTTGTTTTATTTTCCTTCGCTCTTCGCCTCTCACACTTGCTCGGTTCTGGTTCGGAATCGCGCGTGTGTGTAACGCGCATGCGCGTAGTACACGTAAACGAGTTCGCAGTTCGAAGTGCGCATGCGCGAGCGCGCACTCTATACGTAGGTATCGCGAACGAGAGTCGAGTCAGGTCGCAGCAAGGTTGCGGACGGCGAGTCGGGAAAAAGGCCGTCGTCCCGCGGGAAGGGGAACGGCAGAGAAGGACCACAGTCACAAAGAGGCTTTGTTCGACAGCAGTTCGAACGTCGCCGTGGCACGCTCGATCGGCGAACCGTCAGCTCTCTCTTTCCTTACATCGTTTCTCTCTTTCCCTTTCCAGACAACAACCAGAGAGCTTTGGTGTGCTACTCGAGATCTCGAAACTCTACTCGACCCTCTCGGTCCTTTCGAGTAGGTACACGTCTCTCCTAAGGTTATAAGTCGAGCTTCTCGACGATCATGGGTCTCGGTCACGTTCTCCGATTCGTCACTCCTTAAGGGGAAAAAAAACCCGCCGCGGAGACGTCGCTTGGCTAGAAAAAAATTATATATGTACATATTACAATATACATCGAGGGTAATTTATTGGGAACATTTTTTTGTTTCATGGATCAACCATTCGTTTATGTATTCTTTTCTTTTACAAGTGGTTAGGTTAGATATCGAATTTCGAATTGAATGAAGTATGATGGATGCGAAAACTCATGGTTGTTATGCTCTTTAACATTTTATTTAGGTGTAATTCATTTTTTCGAACAAAAAAAAACGCATTAAGAAAATTCGTTTCAGAGAATATATGTTAAATTGGAAAGCGCCTTGCAAATTTGATAATTTTGGGATTTTATTTCCCCCTAACGATGCCTAAAAAGTTTCATGAAAATTGAATATACTGCTTAGAAAAAAATTATATATGTACATGTTACCATATACATCGAGGCTAATTTATTAGGAACATTTTTTTTTTTTCATGGATCAACCATTCGTTTATGTATTCTTTTCTTTTTCAAGCCGTTAGGTTAGATATCGAATTTCCAATTGAATGAAGTATGATGGATGCGAAAACTCATAGTTGTTATGCTCTTTAACATTTTATTTAGGTGCAATTCATTTTTTCTAACAAAAAAAAACGCATTAAGAAAATTCGTTTCAGAGAATATATGTTAAATTGGAAAGCGCCTTGCAAATTTGATAATTTTGGGATTTTATTTTCCACTAGCGACGCCTAAAAAGTTTCACGAAAATCGAATATACTGCATATCGCATACATTAACCGGATACCACGGGGTGTGAATAATTGAAGAAGGGTCAAAGTAGTAACGCGACCGAGGGGTTGGTTGAGCGATACAATCTGTATAGCCTTCTCAATCTTGTCATACTCGAGTGTCTCGTGCACACGAAGCCGTCGCACGGGATACAAGCATGTTACAAGTATGTCCGCATCAGTCAGCTTCCATTCTCGCGGCTGTTGCCTGAGCTGACTTCGCTGTCAAGAGAAAAAAAAAGAAAAAAAAAAAAAAATAGACTAAGTACCTTACATGCCGGAGCGTAAGACGAGGCAGAGAGTCTCGAGTGTGAGGGTATAATGTAGTGGATGGAGTTAAAAAGCTCCGCCGATATCCGTATTAGAGTTCTTGCTTTGGACGTGTCACAGGAAGAGGTCGCGGAGTCACGTGACTTCGAGATGGTAAAAATGCAAGCGTGCAAGATGAGGCAGAGAGAATATATCGTATATCAGTTTGCGTCCAAGAACGGTCGAGCGTAGCGCACGGAAGCTCGAAGGTACTCTTTAAAATTACCTGTAGAGAAGCTTTTAACGAGCTTGGGCTAACTTTAAAGTGGCGGACTTGGTCGCATATACATATACGTATAGTAGAAGACGTAAGAAGGAACAGTAGGGGAAGCCGAAAGTCACCGGAGCTTGGTACACCAGGCGGTCCAGGTTGTTTACGCTATATATCGCCTTACAGCAGCGAGAGGTCAAGATAAGAGACACAGGGAGAAGGAATAGGCTAAGAGAATGTGGAAGAAACTTACTCGACGGAGTCCACGTTCGCATTTGTTGTGGAACGATTTAGCAATAGATTGTGGAGAGTCGAAAACACTGCGATTTTGATTAACGATGAACTTGTAGGTATTCTAGCTATGTCTTAATTGTTTTACACTTTTTCGATTGGAAACATTTTCTTAGCCATGGTTCGTCGAATAAGTATTAACAATTATTTGTTCGAAAGTTATGAAGTTTAAACAAATATAGTGAGCATTCAATTGCGTTTCTTCGTCGGGAATTTAATAGTACTGAATTTAATCCATCGATATATGTATGTAGCTCATATGTACGGTTTAATAAGTGATGTCTATTCAGTTAGTAGAATATAATAAGCGTGTAAAATAAATTGTGTAGATCTATCGAGAAAACGAATAGCAACGCCTGAAGCTTTTCAGTCAATCACGAAAATTCATCGCTGCGTTTGTTTTCCTAATTCGTTGTCCGTACTTCGTCAGATACAGTGGAATATTGTGGAAACACACCCGGAGAAAACGAAATTTGTTTCCTTCAGGCATCAATATGTTTCTACTCAGTTGCTACTCAGCTTGAAAAAATTAGTGTCTCTGGTCAATTACATTCGATCCTGGGATAACTGTATATTTTTTTTGTTGCCTGTTGGTGCAATCCATAGTCACAAAAAATCATCGTTATTTTTAATATTTTTCGACAAATTTCCTAGTCAAGTATGCATGAAATTTTTGTTGCGCGATTGTTTCCATTTCGTGTTTGCGTGTTTTTCTTTTAGTCCGAAAAAAAAGTGAGACTAGAACAAAGGTTTCCGAGGAACACGTGAGATCTGAAAAATGCATACATGCAACACTGAAGCGTTATAAAAAATGGCGTTTGAATTTTCTCGACCAAGAGACGATGTGATTTCGGCATGGATTCGAGTGCTCGATTCGAGCCTCCGAGACTCGTTTCTCTCTTCGGCCCTGCGTGTGTTTCCCGAGCCCGAAGTAGCGTAACTGGTATACAAGAGAGACTCGCGAGTTGACGATTTCTGAGCGACGTTGCCAACTCGAAGTCCCCGAGATGTTTCGTTAAAGTCTCGTATACAAACTCCCCGATATCTTTTTCATTCTCGTGTTTCATCGCTGCAATGATATTAACGAAAGAATGCGTGCATTTCCCACAATAATCTTCTCCCGGTCGCCTTTTCTTTACTACTTCAGTATATATATATATATATATATATGGCGACATCTTGCACGTGACTTTAGAGAGACCTGTTTTGCTCGAATATATTTTCGTTCATTTCGAGATAATTCACGTAGTCATATGAAAATGTGAGTGAATTAAAAACTTTTTTTTCCCGAAAGCTGTTGGTTTGATCGGATCCAGTTGTTATTTATTTATGAGTTATACGTGCATTACGAGGCTACCGTAACAATTTCAATTAATTTTCGGGATAAAAGCTCGCTGTTGAATGTAAAACTTCTCGGTCGATAACAAAACTTGATAGGGTAAACCAGGTCCGGTAATTCACTGTTCTCGTCGTTCTTTCCAAGAGATGAACTCGTGAGATTTTTCCTCAGCGCACTGGTCGCAAATTATGATCGGCCACAGGCGATGTTTGCCATTTTCGCTTGCAAACAAGTTTTTCGCGGACAGTGGTGGATAAACGGGATTCGTCCACGTCGTGCGAATTTCGGGAAGAAGCACGCTCGCTCGATAACGAAATATCTGAGAAAAGCTCAGTGCACATTTCGTCTCATTCTCAACCGTCTCTGCTCGCTGATCGGTATTCCTTGCAGTGGTTGTTACCGATCGAGGACGACGAGAAACATTATCACTCCGCCGAAACCATAACAACAATCGCGGTCGATCTCCAACCGACGAATCCAACCGTGCGCAACGTTCGTTCCACCGTGAAACGAATTCGTATTCGTTTCTGGCAATGGATCGGTCCGCGCGGCCGTTCGAGCGGGCGAAGGTCAACGGGGGGTGTGAAATAGGACTGGGCTTTATTGCCATTTCGGTTTGACGAACGTTGTTATCGTTCGTCGAACGAGAGTCCACCTGTCCCCCCGTACCAAGCCCGATCGGCTGTTCTCTAGCACTCTCGAGATTTCGACGAAACTGTTTTTCATCCCTCTGTACGATTACGACTTGTATGTGTGACAACGTGATGTGTACGTATTGGAGGGTAGGGAAGAGGAGGTGGAAGGGGGGGGGGGCGAGGGATAAAAAATCGTTACGAAATCTCACTGTTTCTCTGTCTTTCAAAGAGCCTACCGCTTCGTTCTCTCATTCATCTCTCCATTGGCTTTTCCATAGCTCTTTGCTCAAATCTCGTTGACACGATTCTGCTATTTTTGTTCATTTCACACATCGAGAGCTGCGAGAGAGAGAGAGAGAGAGACGGAGGAAACCCTCGATGCACAATTTCCAGCGGAGCCACAGATTTTTTTTTTTTCGTCCGCTCTTCATCGCCGGATTTCTGCATTCGTCAGCTCGAAACATCGAACGATTAGTCATTCGGCGAATGTGACGGGTTCGCGGCTACCTCGATCACTGTGCGGCTTATACGCACATTGGCTCGAATTCCCCACCTATCGCTACACTCGGCACTTTGACATTTCGGATGAAATCTTGTACATCGATTTTCTGGATATTACGACTAGAGGTCGTTTTCAATGTTTATCGACTACGAGAAGTTTCCTTCTATTTATTGATTTATGTTCATTTTATTTTTTTAACGTTATCGTCATTTTTGGTCACCCGGTGGTAACGTTTAGTAGACAATTATTTTTGAAAAAAATTGTTTTTTTTTCACTCTGTGTGAATATAGATTTCAAATACTCGGGGGTAAAATTAGGAGCGTATCTGTTACGTGCGAGAAAGGCGTATTTACATGTTTGTATTTACAACTTTATTATCCTTTACTGCTTGCAACTCAACTGGATAACAATTCTACCAGAATAAAAATAAAATCCTACCGGAATACAGTAGCCTTCGATTCAGGATCTAATTAAATTTCGGTAGAGTTTTACTGTGGTACATATTTTTATTCTGGTAGAGATGTGTTTTGGTAGAATTATTATATGCTTGAGTTGTTCGAGCCGATTTTTTTCGATAGTTTCGAGTAGACATGTAATTTTCCTGCGAGGAACAATGAACAAAACCTGGCGATAAAAAGTTATTTAAAAATGAATGCATACATCTATTTTTTAACAGAAATGTCTGGCTGTGTCCCGATTTAATTTTTAACGCATTTTGCCAAACATTGCTGACCGCTAAAAACATTTAATATTTTTTGTTTCATTTCCAACGCACCAAACAATCAATAAGTGACACTGGAAGGATCGTATATTTATTTATTTTTTTAAAATAGAATGTCATTGAACCACGATAGAAAGTGTAGTAATTCTTTTTGACGAGAGACGCGTTGTCGAGAGTTTCTTCTTTATAATTACTTGTTAAAAATACATAAATACCGACACATCGGGGTAAATTTTGTGAGATGGGAAACTCTTAAGAATAAAGTTCATCCAGATAAGCGAGTTGGTGGAACAAACGATTCGCCGCGTAAAATCACGACCGTGAAAAACCTGTGGAACTCAGTCAAACACTGACGAAGAATCTCGGTGAGCCGGACGACGGTACTATTGGTATTCCGGTCCATCTTCTCTCTCACTCTCTCTTCGTACTTTTATATTTGGTCCACTTTGCCTACAAGTTTTTGCTACTGTGTATACAGCCCGAGTTTGCTAGAAAGTGCAACGAGAGTGGATGCGGCCAAGCAATAGAGTGGAGAACGATTGCGGCATGCAATGGCGAGGAGAGTTTTCCGAGAATCTTGTTTACATCGACAATAGGAAACTTGCTCGTTTCTTCCGGTGTACGACAGAACTCAAAACACCCCGGAGCATTTCATGGCGGTGAATAACTTTTGAGATTAGTACGAAAAACGTTTTTAAGTTCGGGAACTGGACCGACAGAAGTTTGTAATGAAAAATCATTCACTGTCTCAAAAATCAGCCATTCTGTAGCTCGTTGGATTTTTTTTATATTTCTTTATCGGTCTTGGGAAAAAAAAAAATTGTACGTTATCGAGAGATCATCTTGTTTTCTCGGGAGGATTTGGATGCGCCATCAAGGTAGTATCAACGTAAGATTCAGAGAGAATCGAGTGAGAATTGCGGATTGTGAGGAAATATTGACTTTGCATAATAATAATTACAAAATATTAACGAATGAAAGAGGTGGAACGAGTTATCCGGAAACAGCTTTTTTTTTTTGTTATAAGAATTATTTTGTAACTACTCTGAATACGTATGCATTTTTTTTTAGAATTTTGTGTATGTTTGAAAATTACGTTTTTGTGACGGTTCAAGCTGCAACGAAATTTAGTATCGCAATTTGTAAATATGGGACAAAATTCCGAAAAATATAATACGTATTCAGAAAAATTAGCGAATCATTTTCAGTTTGAAGAGAATTATTTCTTCGGGTGTTGAAAAATGTTCTTCATTCATTTATTGATAAAAATTTCAAACTATTATTATGCAAAATCAATCTTGTCGAAATCTTCCATGTTTGCATTTTTTTTTAATTTTTGTCTCATCGAGAAGTCATTGCAATTTTCTTCCACTTCTCTTTAAATCATTCATGGTGTCAGTCTGTGCCCTCAAACTACCTTGAGAACGTGTGAAGTCACTAATGAACGTAGTCCACGGAATCTTGTGTGTAAGGTCAATCGAAAAGTCTCATCGAAAGAGAAGTCTCATCACGTCAGCGTTCTATGAAACTCATCGTTTGACCGTGCCGTGCCAGAGTCCGTGAAAAAAGTTGATTGCCTGGGTTGGATGGCGGGAAAGAGGTTTCCACGCAGTTTTAAGGATATCCTTAACGAAAGTCGTTTCTATTTGATTTTGATCAAAGTTGCATGGGCTACAGAAAGAAGCGTGCTTTATCTTATGCGATTTTTCACGATTTTTTGACGGTACAGTTTTTATGCAACGTGATTTCAAAGTTACGTGTTTTAACATGGAAAGGATCGGATGTAACTTCCGGGAAGATATAATGTAGCACTTCTCTCTACCAATCTCTGTCCAACTGACATAGAAAACTAACATACGTTACAAGGGACAGTGTTCGAATTTGAAAAAGGTTTTACGGTCTCGTTTTCACCTGCCGTTAAAAAACACGAGGCGTGAAATTGTTTCCAGTGCACTTGCTTTGCATTACCTTTCCGACAACCTCGCGTTCACCCGAACTCACTTTGCGTTTCTCATAAGAATATCTTTAAGACGATGAGAAGCGGACCCGACCGGCAACGAAAACCTAATTTCGGTTTTTCTTAAGACGAGGTAAACTCAGTCGCTAATAATAACTGCAATGAATTGAATTCGGAGACGGGAGGACATTTTGCAAAAAAGCAAAGTATTAGTTGGTGTAGAATTTAATACTACGTTCCAATGGTACTTTTTACTTTCGTGTGAAATAACAACCATTTTTACATGGCATTTATTCGAAAAATGCAACTATCCGTCTTGCTCTCATATGTCACGTGTTACCTGTTTCACTTCGCCTTGAAACTACGTTGGACATTCTGCCGCCAATCCCATAAATGGTCGAAACTCTTTTCTGGCCAGTCGCTTCAAAATTGGCACATTTTCAGAAAGTTAAAAACAATGTAAAAAAATCCTGAAGATACCGTCTGCTCATCTGTTGGAAACTTTGGTTTAAATCACAATTATGAAGAGTTTTGAAAAAGATTATCTGCAGATTTTTTTACCGACCGGGTCTGCTTCGTATCTCCTCGAACACCCTCAAACCGGGTGGACCACAGATTGGATCAGGATAGACGGGTGTGGCGGTGATTTCGCCTCGTATTAAGTAACATCTGTTAGTAAGTAAATCCAGCCAGTTCTCATCCTGTTCTAATACGCCAAGTCGAGATGAAGCCAAAGTGAAGAAGTTTCGATGAAGGAGCGTGCCGTGGAATATTGCTACTTCTGTGATTTAACTCGCTCGCTCCTGCGCTGTATCCTATGTGCAACCACCATAACACCTATAACTGGTCCATCCAACTCGCTAGATTCCTGGGTTTCTCGAACTTTCGAGATAGAAACTCTCAATCCGGACCTAAGTGGTTGCAGACGAGCGGACAGAAGGGCAGAACCAGGCAGGTTAGCGATGGTGCTTGCACGAATATTTAGAATTACGTTCGAGAGGCTGCAAGCTCGTCGAGATTAGACGAAAGGCGTTTCAAACTTTGGAAGGAAATAAGTGCGACAGACAGGACAGTCGGCGGACAGTTGTATTGGTCTGACGCCGTAACGTAATTGGTCTTTTCTCGTTATAGTCAGCTACTAGTTTCACAACTGTGCATACAGTAGAGCGTTCATTAACAGGAATACTCGGAAGCTCCAAAACCCCGGATAGTTCAAACTACGGTGTAGACACTCTGTAAGGTAATTCCAATTAAAAGTCATGATATTTTTTTTCAACAAAGTTTTGCTCCAATTCAATATCGACGTTATAATGCCAAAAGGTCATGTAAACTATGCTCATGTACAGAAGATATGGCGTTATGGCCGATATAACTGTTCAAGTTCTAAGACTCGGTCCTGTTGACAGACCGAGGTAATTTTTTAAACAAACTTTGGTGCATTACCTAATCACATGTATTCTCAAAGTTTTTCGAAAATTACAGAATGAAAATGTAAGTTTGTGTTTCCTTTAAGCTTTTCCATCAACGTGCCAAATATAGTCACAATATGTGTGTTATTATCCGCAGCTTCATTTTCTCCATACACAGTCTTGATTACAAGTCAACATCATTAAAATCAGTTACTTCGACTTTCGGGGTTTTACTTTTCGCGTTTGCGGATGTTAGATATTTTTCATGTTAATAGATAAATAGAGCCTCGGTTCGCGCACAGATAATGGCGATTATTCTTAATCGAGCTTCTACCGAACTAATTTCCCTCTGTGTGTTTAAGTGTTGATGAGAGTCTTGCCTCAAATTGGTTGTCGAGACACGAGACAAAATGTGAGAAAAATTCTACATCCGCCATTGAGCGATTAGGCATTTAACAAGAAGCTTCTGTTAATTTTCCCGTTTTGTTTAGCAAGACAACAGAAACTCGATCAATATCCCTCGCGATAAAAAATCAACACTGTTTCACGTCAATGTCGGACTAAACCTCATTGTTGAGTCTTCATCAATGAAAAAAAATCATACTCGGACAATAGTCAATAAAAATGTTCCCCCATTTTTATATCAACACATCTCATGCAATTTTCACCGAGACGTATAATAATATTTCTCATTTTACCGGTGCATAAAATCAAACTTCCGTGATCCAAAAAGAAGTCATCCACTCCACAATTTTCATGTCCGAAAAGTGACCACTTGTTACTTATCCGATTACGCGTTTGACCGTATCTGTCGACGAGCACCGCTTGACCCGCGGTATTTCATACTTATTACTGGATGACAGTCGCTCTCTCCATTTTTATTGCCGCCCTCATCGATTCCGAGTTCGATTTCACAATCGACCCAGGATTTCGTTGAAACAGCCCAGCATCGAGTCTGAATCTCAACGCTCCGTCCCGCATGATGGCGTTCCAACTGCCTGCAGAAAATGTGTCTTGGTTCTCGAGTGCAACGCGAATATGAGCTCAGAGTTCGAGTTCTACGATCGTCTCTCATGTCACCGCCTGTCCCGTTTTTATACGTCTTCATAGCCTAGGTAGTCCAAGCCAGCGACGTTGCCAGCGACGACAGAGAGAAGGCCCGCATAGTACTCGACCTTTCCGCTGGTTCTCTTCATCCCCGTTGGTTCCGACATTCTACACGGGAGATTCTATCCACACACATTCGTGGTCCCCACCTTCAGCGCAGTATTTTTCCCTTTACTCCAGCCGCACCGTATCTCTTTGACTCTCCGGTCCTTTTCGTCTTTATCTTTTCCCTCGCGCCCGCACACGTTCCTACCTCGCGACTCGGGACCATCGCGATCGGTGAACCACGAATAGCAACGAGTCATCTTCTCGCAGATATCGCAACCAGAACGACACTGCGCACCGATTCCTCCGATTACCCATTCTTTCGTTTCTCCGCCTACGCTCCCGATGTTCAACGTTTTACACGAAATATGTGTAATTTCCTACTACGACGGACCCGTAGGTCCTTTGTCGTTTGGATTACGCGCGTCTCTCGCGCGTTACCATTGTATGGCGTTTAGATACGAATGCGCTGAACCACGTTCCGAGCCGTGAGATTCTTCAAAGGCGATTGTGTCCGACTGAGTTTTCCTCTCTCCTTGGCGAAACAATGAAGTCCCGAGCGGTAATGGCCGCTTACCTCAATCAAAAAAAACTATCCCTCGAACTTTGTTGACGGACGTTCGAAGAACTTTGATTTTCATCTAATAATTCGATTGTTTAATCTGTCGGAGAATTTTTTTTTCTTTTTTTTACGATCCATCGAATCTCTGCACTCTTTGTAATTTGCGAAGCCCTCGCCAGCTCTCGTTCAATCAGGGCCGAACGAGGTGATAAAGGAGCTTCACGATTAGGGAGTCGCGTGGGGTAGTAACGCGACTCCTCTGCCTTCGTTCCCATTCGATTTTACGGTACGCAGTATGCACGTATCGGGCAGCAGCGGTGAGACCGAATATGCCTGACGACTGATGGACTGACAATGCAGAACAAGAGAACCACAGCTACAAAGGTTCCGCTGTGGCTTGTCATTAGTTCAACGTCGACCGTTGCTGGCCAACCTTTGGGACAGGACTTCGTGGACGGAGATTGTTCTCGGACTACGGGAATTATGCCGACTCTTTTAACATCCGAGCCTCGCGGCGTCGAGACTCGTCATAAACGGGATTAAAGTTTTTGAAAAAAAAAAAAAAAGAAAAAAATCAAATAAATAAAAACACAAGTTTACCGTAGGGTGGAAAAATGTTCCGGCTGGGCGACTCGTCGAAATAAATTAATGTTGTTCGAGCATGAGCTTTATTATTTAATGAGCGCTAGTTTATTCTATGTCACAGGTTGTCTAGAGAATAATTTCTGAGAAAGTCAATAAATTAACTCGTTGGAAAAGGATTGCGATCTAGTATTCCCTCGATTTTATTTTGATATTCCCGTTTGATTCGTGTAGGATTTAATAATAGTAATGTGGTACGAGGATTTCGTGGATTAATAGGAAACACGAGAATATTTATTGCTTGCAGAATGTTTCAGTAAGAATCCTCAAATAGACGGGTGCTATTGGATTTCCATCCGCCGTCTGATTTTATGACAATATGGCAATAGTATGATTTCGGGTTCAGTGAATTATTAACTATGGCAAGGTATCAAATTTGCACAAGAACAATTATTTCGCAAATCCATTTTTGTTCGGGAAATGTCAGTGGGATCCTTCCAGCGTACATACCTAATTCGTAGTTATTTTCATGTCTACAATGTTTCTTCTGTAAGAGTAGCGTGAGCCAAAATCCGTTCGATCCCGATATTTAAGGTTCCCGCAGAGTTTTTCAAGGTACTGTCACACTTATGTTAAATGATGCATAATCATAGTATATTTTTTTTGGAACTTCACTTAGCAATGGTCCAACATCTTCACAATACAAGCTTTATTCGATTAGCCAATCGATCCCGCCTAAACCCAGTTGGGTTTTATTCCGACTGTGAATTCCAGCGCCGTTACCAACCAGACTCTCCGGCTTGGCCCGGTCTCGTCCCAGTCCTTGGACCTTAACAGCCGCCCAGAGTCAGCCCACCTATGTTTCTACAGAGTTCCGAAAAAATTCCACATCGAAGTTTATACGACCACTTGAAAACTCCCCTCGAGCATTACTCACTGAGCGCGCCGGTCACAAAAGAAGCGCGGATTTGACCGGCGGTTCACCCGGAATCTTCGCCTCCCGCGTTTATACAACTACGGGGACATCAAAGTTCTCTTTTTCACTGTCGCTCTTCCCGATACGCCCGCCGATGTTGTTCGCGAAAGTGGGTTATGGGGATTATTTTTCTTCCTTTCCATTCGTTCCTGCGGGTACAACTCTATACCGTGGAGTTTACCGGCATCGAGGTACGTTCCTACACGCGATTCAGCGCCCGGATCATGATACCAATTTCCAATGGGTCGACGTGTCGGGAATTCCAGGTCCGACGATCGATCCGTCCTATCGCCTTCGCATTTCGCAGACTTTCTCGCATCGAGATCAACGTACACTCTCTCCGATACCGTACCGTAAAACTATAGTAACTTGGCATCGCGCGAATTCTCCACCACTGGAAGTTTCATTACCCTTGGTCATTTTTTTTTTCGCTCGTTCGCTGCTTTCTTTCGCGGTTCACTGCTCGTCTTCCTATTCGTTTAGCTCAATCCATTCGTTTCTTTGTCGCCCGGATTGGATCGTCGAACTTGGTACCGATTCGACCTTACTTTTTTCTCACATCTTTCCCTCGTCCCGCTCTTGCGATCCCGTCGGCACGTCGGTATATCGGAGCTTTTTCACACCTCCGCCAACTCCCCCTCGCACGGTCCTCGCATACCGAGAAATAATACAGACTGTGCCAATGTCACATCTTTGACAACATCCTTCCTCAAAAATCGCCCGTGAGATATTTGCACAAATGCTCGGAGAAGCCTGTTACAGCTGCCGTGCCGCTTTGCCCGAGAGACATTCGCCATTCTTTGCCTTTCCGTTCTTTTATTTCAATTTTAGCGAGCATTCCGTGTCACGGAGCTTTTCTCGCCCCGGGACCGAGAGAACGGACACGAATATTTATCCCGTCGGACGTCGGGATAAAGGTTGTCTCGCTTCTTCTCGCTCTCTTGCACGCAGAATTCAATGTTAGATGGAGCTTTTCTGGAGACTCCGATAGGACTGTAAAATCGGGGGTAAACATAAAGAAAATCTACGTTTGATAAGCGATTTAATAAATTTAACGAGAGAATACCCTGAATTGCTTACTTTTTTTTGTTATAAAGGCTCACGTCGTTGTTGCGACACATTTGGGGTATTTTTTTTTTTTTTACAGAATGGCGTTCGGCTTTGTATATTTCATTATTTCGCCTTTCATTATTGGACTACCGTGGTACTCCAATTTACAATTTTTATTCGCCCAGCCAAAGTGTTCCTAATTTTTTCTGGCTTTCCGCTTCTTAAGACTGTTTCGGCCAAAACGCGTTTTCTCATGCATCGTTATGAAACTTCGCTACTTTGCAGACACCCAATAATAGGCAATTTTTTTAGATGTTTTACCCACGCACTTTTTTTTTTTTTACTAATACCTTCAAATACGCATCGAAAAACTAAGTCCGTAAGCGTTCTACGCCAAAATTAAATCGCCAGTTACTCTTAGAACAAAAAAAAAAAAAGAAAATATTTTCATAGGTTTCGACAACACAGTATAATTTACCGAATTTCTTTTGACAAAATAATCTTCGTCTCGATGGGTGGAATTACTTAAATTTTTTGAATTTTGCTCAGCAGTGAACTTACAGTCTTCGTGTAGAAACCTTTCTCTCCGATCCCGTCCAGCGCTTGTATTCTCTTGTGTTATTATATTCCGATAGGAGGACTCATAAAGCTCCGAGAGAAGTATAACCAATTCTTTGAAGAGATTTCGTCCCGCAAAGCTGCTTCCCATCCCCTACTTATATAAACGCCGTTCGCCGACCCACGAGCGCGCTTTAACCGCTTTCATCCAAAGCAAGCGATTTTCCCGGCTTCTCGGCTTTCCTCATCCTACAACGAAGAAGCCAACGGAAGGACGCGTCTTTCGCGGTGAAATCTTGCGAAACATAGAGCCGTATTGTATGAGTCGTATTGTCTCTCGTTGTCCTGCGTGTTCGACCTTTTCCATTTTCTTGCTCTCGGATTTCCGCCTCTATAACTCTCATCTCTTTCGTTTCTCTATTTTCATGTATCGCCTTTATCCGGAAAGTTAGACCTTTCGTCTTCTTCCCCGGTTTCTTCCCGCGGTGTGTGCGAATTTACGAAACTCCCGCGTCTCTCCACAGGAACCCTCGTACTCCATTTCCTCCGTCTAAGGTTGCGTTTTGCCACTGCTCCGTTTCTCTCTCAGGTACTCTCATTTCCCTCGCTGTCCGGAGTCCGCCGTGTTTAATCGCCCCTGCGTATACATCGTTGCCGGCTGGCCTTTTTAACCGACGTCTCTCCTGTCTACTTGTCGTCGTTAGTCTCAACCTTTTGGGACCTTTTTTTTTTTTTTACGTTGCACGGGTATGCCGAGAGCTGCGCGTGCACGACGAGCGAGCATCTTTCCCAACTCCGAATGTTCCACGGCGCTACGTGATGACACGTACCGCGTGTTTAGAACACGAACGTGGACGGCAACCGCGAACGAAGGATTCGCGAGGAATTAAATATATTTTCCGCGAGGTGTTTCGTTAGAGCTCGGACGAGGTACGAGGCGAGACAAAGACGCTTCGTCTCTGCAATTTTTCGGCGCCCACGTACAACCCGCTGACTCTTGGTACGTTATAATTTAACAGGAAACATCTTTTATTCTCAACGGAAGCGCATCTCGGAGAAGCAATTTTTTTTCCATTTTTTTTAACAGAGAATGTTATTAGGATTGCCGATGCATAGATTAAGGATTGAAGAGTTTGCGGGTCGTTTACGAGCGTCGAGTCGTTTTGTTGAGAGGATTGAGAACGGCGGGAGATGGATGTAATTTTGTGTTTTTTTTTTTAAACTGTAACCCATCGGTTATCGATTATTGTCACCGAACGATTCACGTTAAATTTTGTGAGGTTCGTTGAAGGTTTGAAACTTGTATTAGTTTAATACTTTTGGTGTAATTAAAAATTTTAACTTCACATTTGACGAGAGCTGCAGAAGATACTCCAAAATACTTCAAATATAAAATACATTTGCAATCTCTTTGTTTAAATATTTTCAAAATGCTCCATAAAAATCAATATAACTGCACTGTTAGATGAATAGATGGATGGGTAAACCAGTGAGTCGATGGGTTTATCGTTGATCGTTCCACCCATCTCTCTGTGGATTCAGCCATTCATCCATCCATCTGTTCATACTTGGCTTGACCGGCCTGAACGTCCATATGAAATAAACACAAAATTCTTTTGTATTTTGTACCTCAGTACTCAAAATACGCATTCAAAATACCTAATGTACATTAAGTGTTTAAAATACCGCTCAGCCTTGCATTCAACGCAGAACAATTGTTTGTTTAAATTATTCATTCACAAATAAAATCGGTAGTATATTTGTGAAGAGAGGGAAAATATATATTAAATATCGTTCGGGATTGAAACCGGACGAAAAAAATTTATCGGGAATTGTTATAGTGAATATTGCTAAAATGAGAATTTTTGCGTATTTTTGAACAGCGATATTTTGGTTTTGATGTTATATCACCGAAAAGTCGAGGAGTCCATCTTGTTTTACGGGACAAAAGGTACAACATGATGAATACGAAGAAGCGGTCGAAGAATCATCATTTAAATTTCTCGACTGTCAATTGGAAATTTTTATAAAAATTCCGCAGTGCAAAACTCCATTCATTGTTTCTCGCCAAGCATAAATCAGCATCAAATTCCACCAAAATTCAAGCGCGACGCTGGCATATTTCTCAATTTTATTTTTACGCTGAGTCTGAATCGGACAGCGGTTTCGCCTGAAAGTCACGCATGACGGTAACGTTGAAAAAAAATTGATTTTTGAAATGTTCATATCGCTCCCTCATAATATTCCCTTAATTCGCAAAGCTCGCTGCACAACGAAATAGCAATTGCAAAAAATGGTTTTTCTTAGAAGAAGCTCTGCGCATAAAGGGACATTAGGGAATATTTAAAACCACAAGTTTTATGGGGCAAAGATTTAAATTTTTTATTTTTATTAGTGAGCGATATGAAAATTTAAATTCTCGGTTTTTTAAATACTAAAAAGTATCGACTGATAGATTCGAATAAATATAAATTCTTACAACTATTTTTGCTTTCACGAGTCACAATAATCCAAATAATATCCACTACGATCAATGTCGGAAACTATGGTTTAATTTGAAAAATGATTTTTCAATTCGACACAAAAGTATATACCAATGCATGTTTACGAAACATTCGACCGGTCTATCGCGTCACATGACTATCCGTTTACTCGAATCGTACTCCAATTTTAATAAATTCGACGCGTCACGAATCATCGCCGCTCACAGTTATTTTCCAGCGTTTCATCAATTTATCGTGCATCCATTTCTACCGCGGAATTTTACCAATAAAAATAATTTAATAAAGGTCGCGCGTAGTCGTCAGGGAAAACTCGCCCGAGCTTATGCGTGTACAAACTCTCTCGCAAAACGGATGGAAATGCTTAAAAAAAAAAAAAAAACCACAACGAGGTAAACGCGTCCAGATTCCCGAGTACAATTCACACCGATTAGAGTGGACGCGTGTCACGCGTATATATAAATATATATATATATTCTCAATAGGATAAAATCGGAGTCGGTTCGTCTACGCGCGTAAAGTTAAAAAAAGTATATATGTATAGAGAATGTTAAACCATCAAAACGGCGTGCGAGCGTATGGATGAACACATTTATAATGGATTCCCGGTGAGATTTTAAGTGCGGAAAATCCGACATCCAATTAAAAAAATATGCTCTCAGCGATCCTCTCTTTAAGCCCACGCTCGCTATTAATTTTGTATATGGATATGTGTGTGTACACCGTTGAAATTCGAGACGTCAGCGTAAAAACTGCGGCACAGCTAAATTAATCGGCGTCGATTCTGAGGTAAATGGTATTTAGCTATATGCAAATTCCGTTTGAATCGTCCGTCAAAATTGACATCAGCACTCCATCGGTGCGAATGTTTTGATCTCCGGTCCGAGCGGCTCGAACCGCATTTTTTCTCGCTGATTCTAAATTTTAAACCCTCTTCGCGTTTTTGTTTGTCTAGGAATGTTTAAACGGTACGCTGCACAGAGAAAACCGAATGCGTACGGGCGAATCGATAAATTGAATTTGAGTTACCGAGACGATTATTTTACCGTGAACGGGGAGCGTTAAACTGCCTCATGTGTATTATCCGATAGTATGACACGTGCGCACGATTAATGGCAATAGTGCTATGCGAAAGCGTTAATTCGATTCCGGAACTCTCCGCTCTCTCGTCGCTTCCCTCTCGTCTCGCCGGACTTTTTAATCCACGGCGCGAGACAGTCCTCGAACGCTTTTGCCGAGTCTTTAACGCAATGAAACCAATTCCTCGCGTCGATTAATGTATGCATCAGCAGCTGGCAACTCGCACATACAATTATCGAATAAAGCTCTCGTATCAATGCTAAACACTATTTTCGTCACGCACCGTACACCTCTAAAATTTTTATATTTTTTTCGATCAAAGGAAGAAGAAATAAATAAATCAGCTCCTCGACTCCCATTTACGGGACGTTAAAAAATGTTTATTAAAATTGTCTAGCAGTCTCGAAATATTCGTTAAAAAAATCGATATATTTCGTTGAAATCTCGTAAACTTCGACATGCAATCGTTGTAATAGTCGTTGTAATAGAGTGCAAATATTTTAATTTTCCTCTCTGCAATATTATCTCGCTAGTTATTATTTTTCGTGATCCGTGCGAAAACACGAAAAATAAAACGTTGCGACCGCGAATGTGGTTCAACAGTCGAGTTCCTCCGGATATCAACGTTTGATACCGTTGCCTCGAATTCCTATTTGGCCTCGTGGAAAAATCGTGGGAGGATTTACAATGCACCGGAGTTGGTTGGCGCTGTAATTTTGACGCTCAGGGGAGAGAGAAATAATGTGCCGGTTTTTTTTCGGTTCATTGAGAATCGATTGACAGTCGATGGTTGCACATTGGTGAGGGCGCGGCCGTACGTTGTTAGCTGTACGTATCAGTTTGGTCGCGCTTGCATGTTTAATAGCCTTTCGATGCAGTACACTCTGAGAACTCCAGCTGGCTGGAAAGCCCTGCCCGGTCACCGCCTCAGCCGTTACATTCAGACGAGTGCAGAACTGAAAGGCAAGCCGGCTTGCGGAGTTGCCTCGACCATCGCAGGTATACAAAACAGTGTCTGGTGTGTGCCTCGTATAAAAGTTACAAACTTCCCGGCAATGCTATCCGTACAGGGTGTATAGAAAGTAATAACGTATGCAGTTCTATAGGAATATATAGAAGTGCATACGTATAGCGAGCTGATTAAATTTCCTTTGATAAACGATGAACTCCTTGCAATTCGGCTTTACCTCTCGTCCGTTCGAGCTGGCAAATTTCAAAGCTGCATAAGCTCCGAACACACGCATCGACTATCGTCGAATAACAATTTTCTACTTCGATGAACGGATACTTTTCTCGAAGCGGGACAGATGAGCGATGCTGACTGCTTGCTTCGAGAACCGAGGGAATCCTTTGGGTTGAGGAATTTACGACGAAGTAAACAATCCACCTAGGGAAAGAGTTTCGAAAATACTCACGAAATATAATCTAAAGTTTCCTGTACGTAAAATCTATTGATATAATCGTCGATGATACGTCGATGTTGTTCCACGTTTGTAGAATATTTCCGGACCGCGGCACGAAGCTTGACGGAGAGCGAAGATTCTTACTTTTTATTGGGACAGACGATTGGGATTCTCTTTATATTCGATGAATTATCTAGTTTTACCTGAAGATAAGAATTTTTTAATCGCTCACGAAAATAAAATCCAACCAGGTACTGGGCGTGATTCATATTAAAATTTGCACAGAACGAATATTGGTAACATTTGTGTCTACGTGTGAAAAAAAACCATGTGTGACAATCGCGTAGCGTTCGTTGATTCTTGGAGTGGGAACTGCGGCTGCGAGGTCAGGCGGGGCTGAGTGGAGAGTCACTTATCGAGCAGTAACGCATCTCGTGACGCAACGTTTACTTCGTGGAAGCATCGTCTGACTCAGGTAACCAGGATCGCAGCGTGCGGGGTGCGGTGGAGGAGGTCGCGACGAGGTGGGGATTGAACCAGGAGAAAATGACTCGATGCGGAGTGGGAAGAATCGAGGGAACGGTGTGGAGGCAAGAATGAGTGTGAAAGATGGAGGAAACGCTTAGTCGATGACGTCATGCATTCCTGAATCGACCGTCAGCTCGTGGGTGGGGAAGACTATTAGATGGGTTGTGAGTCGTACAGTCACCGCGACTTTGTATGAGTTCTTTCTGTAAAACGAGAACTCCGAGTGGTAACTCCAAAGCCGCCGGATCGGGTGGTTTGAAGACGCTCCGTGAAAACAAATAGACAGGTGCAGTAGGGAATCGTAGACCTGACACCTATTCACCGAGAAACTATAAGCGTTCCTGATGCGACCTTAAAAACTGCAGCTTAATTAAATCACTCCGCGGCGATTTTGAAGTAAATAGTATTTAGTTATACAGACGTGCGGTCACCGTGACTTCGTTACAGTTTTTTTTCTGTAAAACGAGAACTCCGAGTGGTAACTCCAAAGCCGCCGGATCGGGTGGTTTGGAGACGCTCCGTGAAAACAAATAGACCGGTGCAGTCGAGAATTGTAGACCTGTTACCTATTCACCGAGAAACTATAACACTCATAGACGATCCATCGTCGCGGCAATGTGGGTCAATGCATCGATAGTTGCCATACGTACGGGCACGATATTGCATCGGAAAGTTGCTCGGGTCGTTCACGTATTAAAACTGCATGTATGGATGAGATTTATAGTCGGGGCTCGCGTGGACAGGCACAGCACTCCATGGTGAATAGGTTCAAGTTTCCAATAGCTCCATTGCATTTCTGTGTGTACGTCGTAGGGACGTTGTATTTTCATTGTCCTAAACTTTGATACGTCTCGGTCGCTATTTGCGTAACTTTGCTCTTCCTCATGAAGAAAGCTTTTATCTCAGGATTTTTTAATCTACTTATCCAATCAGTTAAAAATTTAACTCCTTCTCCGGGATCCTGTGAAACTTTAATCTTATATGTTATCATTTGTGGGTCAAATGTTGCTTTAATTTCACTCAGTTATTGAAACGACGGTAATATTTTAATAGCTTGGCACATTTTCCATTATATCGGTTTGAAACTTAAGTACACGAGGCCAAGTAGGACGCTTTGGGTTTGATTTTGGCGAAAATCCGTAAGGGGTCAAAATTGTTCGATATTAAAAACAAAATTGCAGTTGTTAATTAAACGAATTATCTATCGATCTCGAAAGGTGCAATATTGAACGACAAGTTAACAAAACACCGACAATGAAACCTTTAAAAGTCCACGTCGAAGATCCGGTACATTTTTTATTTTTCGAGAAATTTCGCAATTTTCTTCTTATTTTTAAGATCTATTTACAAAGCTTCATCTACATGGAGAAAAAAAATGACGGAACATGTTTTCACAACGGGCGGAACTTTGTAAATCAAGTTGAACACGAGTAAGCAATGTGGAAATAAAAGATTTTCAGTGTTTAAAATCCCTTCGATAGTTACTCGAAAATCGAAAATATTTCACGACTCTCGTGACGTTAACTAAATACTTCTTTAGTCGGAAAATTATAGTCAGTCTCGAGGAACAGGCTCGGCGTGCGTGGCAGAGGCGAACGAAGTCAAGGAATCTGGATGTATTATTTATGGGATCATAGTGGCTACGTGGGAAGCGAATATCGTCGACGTTACGGTCACTGGACGTGACGCGAGACTGGACGATTCGAATCCTACTCCTCCCATCCGGATGCGAAACGGCGGGATAGCGTCTAAACTATAGTGTATATACACATGTATATATAAACCATTCTCTGTTATATTTTATTATTTATTGTAACGCCGAGATATTTTATATCGGTATCGTTTACGACGCCAGCCGAAATGTACCGCATAAAAATGCATGTAAGCCCACGACTCAATAAAACCAAAATTATCTATTCTGTTCGCCCGCCCGTTTATATAAATTCATTATTTTGTACATCTGTGTACATAAAAACATTTTTTCAAGGGTTCGATGATCCGTTAAAGCACGATGAAAACTCTTCTGGTACCAAATCGTCCAATCAGTTTTTTTTCAAAATGGTTGAAATTTTGTTTAACAGATATAGTAGTTTGCGATAAAATTTCGATAAAGAAAACTTTATTCGCAAGAAGTGAAGTGAGTCACTCGAGTCGCACGAGTACGAGTACGAACACGAGCCGAAAGTGTGTGCTCTCTGTGATACGAGTGCGGTGAGTCCGACTCACGTCACAGTTCACATATGATGTTCGTTGCACCGCATTGTTATCGCATCATATTTTTTTTATAACGAATACAGATGAAGTGATACTCTGTGCGAGTTGATTTTGGCGATTTACAGCTAATGTGCGTGAAGTACGAAAAGCGTGGAAAAAGTACGATGAGCGTGCGTGAAGTGACATCGACCCAATGTGCGCATGCGCCAGGTATTTATGACAAACTTTGCCGTAGAGTACCTCCTGAACCTCTCTCCTCAGGCACGGAATGCAACACTTTTTGTGCATTTAATACATTTAAAATAAACTAATGTGGTTTTCCGCAAGCCATTCCAAGGAGACTCGATTTTACTCAGACGGGTCAAGTATCCGAGGGAGATCGAGACATGGACGCGAGTTGCAAAAATTCCACAAATAGCAAAATATTCGTTTGACAATGAAAGCTTGAAAAAAAGTTAAAAGTTGAAAGTAAACATTTTTATATCACTTTCACATACTGGCCCTTTATTCGCAAAGTTCCTTCATGAGAAAGTATTTACTGTGCTTTTGGCTTCCTCATCGAGGAAGCTGTGCGAATAAAGGGCCATTTGAGAAAGTGATATGAAAATTCAAACTTCGAACTTTAATGAGAAAGCGTTATAAACGTGTCAAATTTCAACTTTTTTTCAACATCGAAGATGTATTTAATTTTCGGGCAACACTGCTGGATGGCTTAGGTTTAACCCGAAAAAGTGGACCGAGCTTACATTTTTAGTCAAAACGAATCTGAGATCCTGTGAAAAATACATAGAATTAAATGTACCAAAATTTTGTTAGATCTTTTAATTTTCACTCTAAAAGTTTGAATGATACCGTTTTATCGAATTATTTTAGTTCCGTCATATCCATCATCTTGTCTATTTCTTACTGTAGAACACTATAGGTACCTGGATATTTTTGTGATGTCATCAGGAAGCAAATAAAGCACTGTTCGAAAATATGCAAAATTACTCATTTTTCAATTTTGGCTGTAGAAATGATGCATAAACTTTTTTCGTTAATCGTCACGGTAGAACCCTATTTTATGTATTTTTTTATGCTGACGATAAATCTAATAGTTATTTTATTCATAAATAAATATTTAATCAATAAAATCGTGTCTGAAGTAAGCTACTTATTTTTCATGAATTTCATAAAATTGAAGAAGACATTAAATTCAAACTATTCGATCGATTCTCTTGATATTTTAATGGGATCTTCTCGCGATCATATTCCATCCGTCTCATTTTTGGAGGAATTTTGACGAAAAGTTGACTATCGATCATATACATGACGTGTACGAAATTTTGATTTGATCGGGTAAGGTCTTTTCGAGTTATTGCGATTACATTAAAATCTCTAAAAAAAAAAAAAAAAAAAAATCACCTTTACAAAGCAAGAAGAGTGAACAAAAGCACACATTTTTTCAAACGAACTTTGAAACACCCGATACGCACGCAGAGTCATGGTCGATTGATTGCAGTTTCCTCGTAAATCTCTGCGAAGGAATTTTATTCCAAGGCTGCGCCATAGCGCGTTGCATTTACTGCCGCACGCGCAAGCAGGATCGAGAGTAGTTTCTCGAAGCGGTGGATTGCACAGAGCAGCAAAGTTTTATCCTGACATTCTTAATCGCCCTTCTCCACTGGATCCACACTGTTTCCCTTGAACTGTGCCCAAGCTAAATGTATTCTCCGTTTGTCATTGCACAGTTCATCGGCAATATCTCCCAGTTAATTTTTTACCCCAGCAAAATCGCTACGAGTACTCGGATTAATTTCCTACTCAAACATGATCGTAACATTTTCGTTTGTCGACGGTTGTGTGCGTGGATTGTATAAAGAAAGGCATGGCTAGAGAATTTCAGGACAAAGCGGCTGTCTCCGAAAGACACGCGCGCCCCCACGATATATACACGTGCATGTACCGTATACGTGTGTGCCATTATCTCTCCCGAGCTGAATATCACGAGAAGTACACTCGCCCGGCTATAGGAAGAATGGGGCGAGGAGGGTGAGCTACCGTACTTAATTGCCCGTTTCTCGGCTATAATGTGAGAATGAAGAGGCACCGCCGCAAGGGTCACCGCATTCGTGAGAATCGCAAGGCCTGTCGTGAATGCGTGCCACTGCCACTGACGTTGCTGTACAGACGGATACGTGTATACGCGATGTGGTGTAACACAGTGGATACATTCACCAACCTCGAGACTAGGGGGGGCTATCACGGCCGGAAGTTTAGTCGATGGAACGTTCACCGGTATGCTACACCGTTGTGTTGGTTACGCTCCTCCTAAACGGATCGGAGAGGATGTACGTTTCCATCGTCGGCTGCCCGATTTCCTTCGGTGCATCTCCGATAGGTCCATCCGATAGGTGAGACAAATATCGATTTGGTCAGCCGAGCTAAATCGTCATATTCGACAACGGTCGTTTTGGAATTTATTGCCGAACCAACGATTTCAAACTTTTTATTTTAGTTATTTCTCGACTTTGTGATACATTGCGTTTTTCGAGTCCACGATTCGTATCTTTCTAAAAGATCAATTACTTTTCTCAAATGTTTGACACCCTTTTGTATCAACATTTGTGATAAATGTTTGGAGAGAGAGAGAGAGAAATTAAGTTTTTATCAATAAAGAAACGGATAGAAATACATACTCCTGTAATTTAATTATTGAGAAATGGCTGATAATAGCAGAGTCATAGATACGTTCATACATTTATTTGAAAATTAGCTTACTCTATTTGCATTTTGGACTTTACAGTTTTATTATATAAGAATTAATGTCTAAATTCGCTACTGCAAAATCTTAAAAAGTAAAATTACTCTATTTTTATTTTTACTCAAAAAAGCACCGGTCTTAGCGCGTCTATTTGTTATCACTTTGCTCGTCTTCAGTTCGTCGTAACTGTCGAAACATATACAAATTTTGTTGCTACAGTAACAGAGAATGTTTTTCCGTCGCAGAAAATCGCTCTAAGCAAAAAATGTTGTTATGGTTAAGAAGTGGTTTTTTTTCTTAAATCCACCATTAACAACCTAAATGCGTAGCAAAAATCTTGTACTGAAAGACGTGCAAAAAATCTTATAAAATAATCCGAGGCGGGACATTTGTGTTAAAAATTCTTCGAATACATTTATTCCAGGGCTTTGGAAAATGTGATTCCGGCGGTTGTCGTCAAATGGTGTTGTCGTCGAAGCGTGAGATCGTACCTCGTGGAGTACAAGATACAAGGCGAAGCTATTCAGTGGGCTATATTCACAATTTTTACCCTGTCGATTAAAAATTGACAAACCGGATTGGTTTATAGAATGTGGATGCGTCGACCTGAATCCACGCTACTCGTATGTATCATGTCCTACACGAACACATCGTAATCCAAATCAGGCCTCATCGTGATTAGTGCAACGAAGTAACTCGGCCACAGTAGGTCGCTGCGATTCGTACATGGAAGAACGTCGCAACCAATTTTCCCTTGGCGTAATTACGGCAGCGTCAAATTGATTTCACCGGGCCGATATAAATTCTACCTTTGATTAAATTATCTTATTATTCCTACTCCCGTCCATCTCAAGTACGCTCCGGATCGATCACACTGTAGAACAGTATTTCAGATTGGACCGAATTTTCAATCGACCCTGAGTCAATAGTTACTCCGAAAGTATTTAATCATTCTATTAGGTTGTCAATCATCTCCCTTCCGCTTTTTTGCTCGTTGTTCAATGCATTGCATTGAATGAAGAGCAAAAAAGCGAAAGGGAGATATTTGACAAAGTAATATTTGCCTCGTGTAAAATGACACATTTAAATTTTTCACGTACATTGTGAATTATAGAAAATTCTAATTATACCACGTAATGTGTGATACAGGATTCGCAAAATATTGTGGACCGAAAAAATCGTATCTCGTTACTCGATTATTACCGATCTCTAATCTTTTGCCAGTTCTTTCGTTATTTCTTCTATATCGAGCAATGAATAATTTAAATCGCACTTTCTCTTTGAGGAGGTGGAGGACTACATCGGATTGGACCATTATCCGCAACGTGTAAAGACTCATAGCAGAGCGGAAGAGAAAATGAGACCTTCGGATCGTCGATAAGATGAAATTTCCCGCCATCCTATCGTCGAATCCATGAATCTCCTTCGACGATATCGCCCTTTAAGAATAACAGCGTCGATCGGAAACGTGTTAGCGAAAATGCTCCATAACCGTTTTTCCAAGCGCCGTTCCGCGGAGCTAAATCGGGTTCGGTGACCCGGCCCAAATGTCCTGAGGGCTTCAAAAATATTTCTGGAGAAAAAACATACACGCACCCGTGTGATTGTTATTCATAGTGTTTACCGGGAAAATCCAAAGAAAAATAAATTCGATCTTCCCTCAGTCATGAATCGAAAATTATTGACATTCTTTCCGGCTATTTTGCTACATCGTCGCGTTATTTTGCGCCGTGGTGTAGCAAAATAGTCGGAAAGAATGTCAATAGTCGGGAAGAATGTCAAAGTAAAAAGTCATTTAACAAAGTTAAATCAAAATTTCATTGAAACAAAATTTCATCAAAATTTAGAAAAAATTAATTTTCCTCTTTCTCGACGTCTTCGGATTGGAATTAGTCGACGTCTATTGGAGCTCGCGCTAGCTTTCGCAATTTTATTCGCAAAAATTATTTTTTTAATTAGTATTATTCACGGATGGTTTCAATATACCCGACATACTTGCCGCGGCCTCGCCGTCTGAACTGCCGGTGCAAACGGGAAAAAAACGTGCCATCGCACGCTTCGGGATTATAAATAGAACGGCAATGTGCCTGATCGAAATTGTTCGCTTGTGAACGAATTAATTTAATAGGAACACACATCGCGTGCATGTCGAAGACTCGGAGTACGGAAGAGACCTTCAAAGAACGTTCAACGAAAGTTCAAAGAATGAATGTCGGTGGTGGTAAAGGACGTGCCCACTTGGGAAAAAATTCATGCCTCACTCTCTCGCAAAACTCTATCATCGAAACGAGTGTCTTTACTCATGGGCAAACGAGTGTTCCGCGTGGTGGATCTTCACCGGGCGCAACGAGAGATTCGCCTTTTGCTTTTTCTCGAGTACTCAAAATTGCTGCGAGGCTCCTCAAAGGTTTCGTGTACGTATGCACTGATACACCTACTTTATATGTACGCTCATATATTTACTAACCGTATAGAGTCTGTATAGACGGTGATGTAAAATGTAGATACGGAGTAGTTGGTAAATGCCGACCTTGCAAAAATTGGCTCACACGACCCAGATCGCACTCGCGAACCCACACAGTCAATCCTTAAGGTGAAGCGAAGCTCAGTGAGGCAGAAAAAAATATTGAATTAATTTTTACTTATTTTTCGCGAGTGTTGACTCGCACTATCACATTGACGTGCGCGTTGCTGGGAGAATTACATTTTATAAGTACGGGGCCGATTACAATTATTGCAACTGCAATAATGACTGCGGAGTTTAAGGAGGGACTTCTGTTACTTTCTGAAACGCAAAGTGCTGGGACGGTCACTATGCTTGCACGCAGACTGAACTCATCGTAGCCAACCCTAAATCGTTAAAAATTTGATGCGCGTCTTTATCTTTCTCTTACGCGTAGTATCGAAGTTGTTTTTTGTTTAATTTTTTTAATTCAATTACACGTAAACGGTAATGTAAATGACAGTGGCCTTTCGTATGTGTATTACTTGTAGTATGAATTAGTTACATAATTTTTTGTAATCAGCTGAGACAATTAAAAAAATACTATTATGCTACACTCAACGAATTGTACGCGGCTCATAAGACCGCGTGTTAAAATTCCCAATATTTCGCGTTTTTTTTTTTTTACCAATGGTACAGAGGATTTTCTTAAAATTCTGCACACAGGTTTCTAAAGTATTTCCGACCATATTGTAAAAATGTCAACGCGTTATCGCTATTTTTATATAACAGAAGACCCTTCCTAAGTCCGCCACGATTTCATAAGGAATAATCTCTGCAACGATAGAATCACATTTTGATCGACTTGACAATCCGAACCGAACATAAGTCCTACCTTCAGCAACCTAGGAGCTTCGGTCCAACGAACCAAACCTGAGCGCAAATTGTCCAATTGCCGGTGCGTCAATAATTTGACTTTCTTCGGTAAAGTGTAAATTCGTTAGGGAAAAAAAAAGTGAATTATGGTTTGCTTCACCGACCGAATTTTCTTCGGAAGGAAGAGCTAACGTAGCTTTAACAGCACCTTCTCAAAACGGATTCGATGTAATGTAGTTTGCACGGAGAACGTAGTAGTGGCATGAACATAAATATACCATGGAGCTCGAAGGATCGCGCTTTTACAACCGCTCTCAGATTTCTCCATTGGATCAAATATTCATCTGAGCCAGTATTCGTGTTGCGAGTTGCACAGACTTTTCGCCAAAACTCTCGGTCGTGCTTACATCAAGCTCGCCAAACGAATCCAAGTCCGCCGTAATAAATTGTCGAGATAAAGTGCCAAAGGACGAAAAAATAATAATAATTAAACCAAAAAAATGTGTCCTCGACGACCAAGCACTTTGCGCTTTCGCACTTATGATCTCAGTTGCGGAAGGCAACGAGACTTGAGATGAAGACCGTAAGGGGACGGTGGGAGGATGGCGAGCAAACGGGGCATGGGGGGGTTGTCGGTGCTGTTTCCGCGCTCTTTCGCGATGACTTACAGCCGGCCGAGACCTGTGACAAGCTTAAAGGATGTGGGAGTGCTGAAAGTTGATACGCTGCGGAGCTCGCGGACTTGCAGCACACCGCGCCCTACCCAGCGTTTGTCCGACAGGACTTGTACACACACACACACGCGCGCGCGCACAAAAGCATACGCATATATATATACGAGTAACATAATTCTGCTACAGTTGAAGTAAACCGAGAGCTCGGTGAAAATGACCGTTCTGGTGCAACAACTGGTTGAGAATTTTCCTCGGTCCAACGACGGCGACCGGTCATTTTCACCGTGTGAAGTCGGGTTGTTAAACATATACACAAGAGGGTTGCGCGGTATGAGAGAAGACAGAGTGGTCGAGTTCCTCGTTTCTCTCGCTTGCCAGGAGTGCAGGAGTGAGGGAGTCGGGGGTGAGTCACCGGTGCGAGCGGTAATGAGCTAAAGTAATGGAGATTGGTGCTCCGTACCAGCCTCGCTGGAGGGATGGCTATAGCCGTTGCACGGAGAGTTCCAGCCCCCTTTACCGTCTCTTCCACCGACGGCAGAGAGCAAGTATATCGTGTGTGTTTGGCCCTTTGGCAAGATATTCGCGACATAAGACACGCGCCCCGTATATCCGCGATGTTGAGCTAACGGTGAAGGGCACAGTCGTTGGCCGCCCGAGCGAAGATTCGTCGGGCTTCCGTGTAACATTTTCTGCACAAAATTAACTCCGGCTAATTGTACCAAACCTATTAAACAAACACTGTTTCGTTCCAATGAAATTATGTTTATTCGTAGGTTATCAGTTTCATCGAATTAAATTTTTTTTTGCCGTTCTTCCCTTGCTCCGAAAGAATTTTACCGGATTACTTTCCGGTGTAAAAAAATTGTTGATACAAGAAATATATACCAAGATCGATGCATTGATTATTAAATCAATATATTTATTAATTAATTAAATATATGACATACAATTTTGTCTACGCATATGAGTGAGATATCCGTTAGCATTGTAAAAATAATGTCTGTTTCTTTCTTAATGCGCCAATCATTGTATCCTTCGGCCGGTACATAAACGAGAGAGCTTTTCCACTGTGAAAGATTGCGAAAGAAAGGATAGCCACTCGGTTCCGCCTCGTCTATCAGTGGCTAAGTTAACTACTAACTCATTAACGTAAGTGGTATTATCGCCCGGAATTCTCGCAAGGCGGGGAAAGATGCGATGAAGCTGGATATGGGTAGGCGCACGTATACAAATACACACATCAGCGCAGACAGGAATCATTGGACGGATCGAAAAAGCAGTCACTTATGTTGGCAGCTGTAAATTGTGAGTTAACTCGATTATCCCTGAGGGAAAATCAGTCCTATTCGGAGCTGCAATCTGGTTGGTCCGTGTTGGCTCACAGCCCGATAAGAAAGTTCGACAGAGGTACGAGGGACAAGGGAAGAGATTAGTTTCTTCTTACAGTATCGCAGGAAGGCAAACTCGATACCCTCGGGCGAGAAGGAGATAAGAAGGTGTGAGATCGAGATAAGAAAAAAAAATGAGCACGCCTCGACTGAAGGTTCAAGCAAGCAGCTTCCTCGAAGCCTGTCATCCTCCGCTCGCATGACCGAGAATTTCATTTTTTAATCCTTAATATTTTCTCACTGCCGAACAAACACAACTGTCGGTATAAATTCAGCTCGTTAAAAGGGAGCGTGCGACGATTGTGGGAGACTAAAAAATTTTCAATTGGATATTGAAGACATGCCGTTTCTTCGAACGAACCCGATATCGAGGGCAGTTAGCGGCCCAATCATCATTCTTCGCCTAGCCCTCGATCTCCCTCCTCCTCCTTCCCCACCTCCCCGCTCCGGAAGGACCCGTGGAAATGCTCTCGAGAAAATTCTTTGACTTCTAATTGAATTTCTGTAATCCGATTTCTGGAAAGTCTCTCGCTCGGAAGCTGCCTATATTCGCGGATACCGAATCTGTGCCCGTCTCACTGGACCCATTCGTTCACGACTAAATGTGCCTCCGTCTCTCGACTGCGCCCATCACTTTTTTTCATTTTTTTTTTGTTTTTTTCCTCCAACACCCTGGCGTCTCCTCGTACTCCGGATCCCCTCGAATCCGATGACGCCTCGGCTCGGCAAGCACGCCAGACTCTTCGATTTTTTCTCCTCCTTTTCATCGGTGTTTTTTTCTTATTTACTTTTTTTTTATTGTGGATTTTATTCTTTTTCTGGTTGTTTTTATCGCACTGCAGTTTCTGCAGCTGCATTCACGCTTCGTATACTTCGCCTGGATTTCTCGTCTCTTCACCCGCCCTTCAAGAAAGAAGCCGTGGCGCTTCCTCGTCCGCTGCTCTCTTTCTCACGTTCGCCTCTTCTATCATGAAACGATTGTATTTATGTTCCCTTCTGATATTATAGCGATAACGAGATATAATGAGCTCGCACAATTAGCCCGTACGCCCGCGTTCTTTTTGCACGCAACAACTACGCCACTTAGAAATTGTAAAATAATGAAAAATATGTCGGAGAATTTATGTTGACGGTCGCGCAAATATTTTCAATCTCTCGGTTCCTTTAGTCTCCGACGAATATCGTATCTCAACAGAATTGTTCTCTGCCGATGAATTTATTTAATGTTCATCCACACATTGCGGGAAGCCTGTATTGGTTTCGGTAATGACGAAAACCATGGAGAATCGAAAATTCATTTATTTACTCTTCAGTTTCGATACAAAAAATTCAATTACTAGAAAAAATGTTAAACACATATATAAAGTTATTTATTTATTTCACGTTTAGAATATTTATAATGTGTATGAAAAAAAGGAAAATTAACGTACGTTTCGTCAGTGGCGAGGTTGTTCCGATTCACGGTGGACGTAAACACAAGTTATGTATAGATACATGCCGAAACTGAATATTCGTGTTCGGGACGGCAGACGTTATCTATATATAGTGCGTGTGCAGAGTTCAGTAACAACAGTAGATCGATGTTAATCCTGTGCGAGGACCCAATGCACGGTACGATTACCGCGCCACTTCCGATTACGTTACTCCTCGTAGCTCTGAACCGCTGCCCGATGTGGGTCACGAAATTTAACTCGAATCTAATTAGGTCTCGGTAGACCGAAGTCTCCGTATGTACATATGCGGATTTTCGATCGCCCTGCACGAGCATCCCGCTCGGTACTACGAAGAGACCTCCCACTCGACCCTCTCACGTTTCTCGATAATCTCTCCATGTTTCGGCAGTTTCGACGCAAAAAAAAAGATTACGCCCCACCGCGCGTACGAATTTTACCGTTTCAACGAATATTTTAAAAGTCCGTTACCGCGAGTGCCCATGCGTTTCGCGCAAAACCGGAATTACCCTTCCGTTCTTGCTTAATGTACTAATTGAACTTTTGGCGGGGCGCGATGTGTTTACCGTAAAGCTGCCACTTGGCGAAAGACAATTAATCAAGGAATATTAAAGCGCATACGGCTCCGCAGAATTTCTCTATTTGTACGCCCCAGTTTTCGACTTTCGCGAAATGTTATTAAATTATGTTAAATACTTCGGATAAATAAGACGCGCATGAATTGACGATTAAAAGAGATATGTGACGGAAATCAAATTTCATGCTTCGTTTTTCACACGATAAAAGCTCTCAATCATTATCGTATAAACATCATTATCGTTAGGCTTAATAAAAAAAAAACTATTTAGTATTTTCAGACGAAATATTATCATTGAATATCACATTCGGTGGTTTCTTTAATCTTCTGATATTGAATTGCAATGCCACATCTGCATGGTCATTAATCATAACGACCTTTCGACAAAAGTGGAGAACAGCGATGAGCATGAGGTTTTACTTTCTTCGAGACGTCATTAAATTGTATTAAATAAGTGAGCGATATACATGTAGATACGTGTATGGTAAATATGTAATTTCATACTTTATTTCCCTTCTGATAAAAGCTCTCGTATTATCAACCATTATTTTGCCTCGTCCGGCATGGAAATTATTATTGTCGTTGATAAAAAAAAATAAATAAAAATGTCCTCGAGAAATTCGAGATAACATTTTGAAGTATCTTATTCCCGTTATTTTTTTGTTGTAATGATATTGAATGGTGGAAAAGTATATCAGTCGGGTAATGGAAGATTGTTAGACGGAAAGGGAGTCGATGAGAGAAGACTTTCGAGCGGGGGATGCGCGAGAAATTCGTGAATGAAGATTAAATAAACTCGTCCTTGGATCTTTGCATCTCCGGGTGATGAACCGTCTATTCCCCACTGACACGAAGGGGTTGCCCAGCCTGGAGGAATCCCGGGGGCCTTCGCGTCTTTCCGTCGCGTCGGAAATTTCAAACAATACCTTCGCCCTGCGAGGAGAGCCGGGTCGGTTCGGCCTGGGGGGTAACAAAGGGCATATCAGTGTGGCTGAGTGACGGACGACAAACGGGCCGAGCTCTGGCGAACAGACGGAAGTGCTCATTTAAATATTTACCCGACTCCAGCTATTATCTTAACCCGCGGGTTGTCCGCGAGGCTTTGAGGGAACTACGGTGTGGCGCCTCTTTGGAATTTCACTGCGACCGAAAGGAATGATTGATTATCGGTGTGTGTGCACAATTTCGCCAAAAAAAAGTAACAACAGGTGATTGAGAGCGAGTCCGATTGACTGTGTCGCAAAAGAATTATGAAAATAAAATGTTCTCACCAAAACTAATCAATCAAAAAACGACTTTTTCTCCGTTCATAAAATTTCATAATAAAAATCGAATTGAGCTCTCGTTCGTTACAGTCCAGATCCCGACGTGGTTCTGTATGCAATACCGGGTCGTCGTAACAATTGTTTTAGATTCAATTTATTTTGGCCTTCGTCATTTCATCGTTAATCGGAATCGTTTATTAACAATATAAGTTTTTCTTTTATATGCGACATTGTGCGAGACCGAAAATGATGGTTCACACCAATCACATTTTTTTTTTTTTGGCAATCTAAAGGAATAGTGAAGCACACGGTATGACGGAAAAACTGCGGTTTCTACTCATTGATTGAAAATTTCATAGAATTTCCTCGACTTAAAATTGACCGAGGTATAAAAAAAAGAACCTGATGTGAAGAAAACTATAACTCATTTGTTAAGAAACGTTTGCGATTTACAATTAAACGGCTTTGATTTCCGCAAAATACCTTGTATAACAGTGATTGGGAAGTCAACATCTATTGAATAAAACAGTTTTTCCAGCAACCTCGAATTGCATACGGAACTACGTTCGCCGTCGGGACTATCGACACTCTGTGTGAAGGATCTAGTAAAAATTACAAATGATCTAAGAAAAATTACAAATGATCTAAGAAAAAATACAATAGCTGATAAGTAGTATAGAATCAGCACGCCACCTATGATAAAAAATCTTTGATATGGTACAAATTCAAATAATTTAAAAAAATTTGACCATGATATCTAAGAAAAAATCTTATGAATCCGATAAGTCTTACCATAGGTGACGTCCCACTCCTGAGTTCCATGGTAATATCTATTCGGTGATACAGTCATTTTTGCTAGATTCGTTTTCCCAATGTACCCGATGAAAAATTTGTAACTTTGCCGTAGAGCATTGAAATCAAATTATATCGTAACTTGAACAATCATAAATTTTTTTATTCATTTAATTTTAATAAATAAATTATTTTTACCGTTTCTGAGAAAAATATTAATAAATTCTATAATAAACAATGAATTCATGTATATATTTATACACGTTGATCTGCGGCCGGTCTATCGTTGGTAAATGCTGCACGTCTCCAGTCAGACTGAGTACTGTAGGCCAGTGTCTTCTTAATTGTAAATTCGAGAGGGTGTCTCGAGCAATATGTTTCCTCGTCGTTTAACAGAGCGCGGCCACCGGCGTAGACTACGACGTCGACGAAGTAGTAACGACCACAACGAGGTCCAACGTCGATTATCGAGAAAGAGAGCGAGGGACACGAGCATCAAACTCGGGTTCCATCCGTCGCTCGACGTATCCGTTTATCGACGGTACGTTCTCCTTCACGATCGTTATCTCGTTACACGGAAGCCATACCGTTAACACACATACACGCACACACACACATGCACCCAGCGATAATCGAGTTGCATTTATGATCGCGGGAACTTTGGTGGCTGGAAGATTGTTTGTTAAACATGAGGTCTTTCGATTACGATATAGTTATGGTAATATGTGCAACAATCGCCCCGAGTATCTCGTCAAATTTTACTGCTGTGACGAAGTTCCAGACATACCATCGGTAATTATTTTCATTGTGTAAAAAAACTCCAACGACCTGAAAAAGTGTGCAGGCTGTTTTTTGCTAATAAAAAAAAAATTTTAATTGAAAAAAAATTAATGATTGAAATGATTCTTCGAAAAAATGTATTACCGAAACTTTTGAGCAGACTCACGACATCGATAAGTCATCGAAAGAATGTGTTTTCGCGCGGGTAACCAAGATAGTTGTTTCTTTCATTTTTATTTATTATTTTTTTATTTTCGTAAAAAATAATATAAGGACGATTATTTTTCTTTGAACACCGCGTTTGGTTGAGCATTAAAGTTTTGTTAAAGATAGTATCGATGCAAAGGAATGCGTGGGCTGTGAATGGTCGCGAATGAGCCAGTGGTGAAGGAGGAAGCCTTAGCAGCACGATCGACACGACTGCAACTCACGGTCGCATTGGAGAAAAAACCCGAGGGTTGCTCTATTTCATCGCTCTTCACCTCAGTGTGCAGATCCTATTCCTCCATTATTCTTTGTACAAAAAGTCCGGCAAAGTCGATAATTCGTGGTTTAATAATTGCCCACGGACGAAAAACAGAATCCATTATCGATATAGAAGAAATATTGATGAAGAACTTCGCGACAGGCTCCGCCGATTGAGAATTCCAAGTTGCAATTAGGGGACGATATTACGCCAATTTTGTTTTTAGTCTTTCGTGATACGAGTGCTTCATTCAAAAGATCAGAAGAAAAAGAAGTGATAACATTATAAGCATCGTTGTCTTTTTTTTTAACATGATGAAAAAAAAAGTTTGCGTATTAAACGAACTCTTTTTATTCAGAAATCTTGGAATTTTTTTGGTCATTTTGCAATTATTTTTGGCAAAATGTACGCTTCAATAATCGGATATAAATTTGTGAAGTAACATGAGAAACATTCGTCTACCCTTGTGGATGAGAACTCCTTGTTGAGTGTAACAACCTTTCGGCGCTTTACATTGCTCGTCAATAATGCCTGGTTTCCCTGCAGGAAAACTGGATATCGAGACAGTTATCTATGGATAACTTCTTTCGTATTTCAACGGAATATAATATATCAAAAAAGTGTTACAACGGAATGAAATATAGAAAAAAAGTGTTGCAACGGAATTAAATATAGAAAAAAAAGTGTTGTAACGGAATTAAAGATGTTTTCCATTAAGACATCAAGTAAGATAGCGATCCGAATGGAAAAACGAGTACGGAGATAGTAGATGTTACGACACGGTTCGTTCCATTTTTCGTTCGTTATCGAAATCACCGAGCTCTCTTTCATGTCATCGTTATACGTTACATTCGAACTTAGTCGGGGATGAATTTCTCGGATAGATTCCCCTCCAGACCGACACTACGAGTTCGCCATTAACTCATCGTCGCTGTCGTAGAGCAAGTTCTTAATCGTAGTCACGCATCGCAAACCGGAGAGTCCTGCAAGGTGAAAATGAACATGTTATGCAGTTAAGAAATGAGTTTCCAGGGCATTCATTCGAGACGGCATCGTTCACGGAAGGTCGTTCACAGATTCGACCGATTAAAATACCAGCTGTATCCACGGTTACTTTACCTCTCGAAACAGAATTCTTATTTATTTAAATACAGGCGCGAAAGTAACGGTATAAAAAAATTCGGACTTCGAGGTAATTATTCGATATTTTAATATTTTTGAAGAAAAAAAAGGATTATTTCAACAATATTGAGCGGTACCGAGTCTTCCTCCAGGGCTCGGCTACATTGCTGAATGCTTTGGCTAAATTAAGTGGGTAATTAACAAGTGCAGAGACTGTTAAGCTAGCTGGGAATATACCCGGTAGGTCAGTCGAAAATTTATAACGGGCGGTGTAATTATAAGTTGAGCGCCACCGAAACCGCGCGGAAGTACAGTGACCGACTGAATTTTCCCTCAGGTATTGCCGCATAGCGAGTATACTTTTACCCAAGTCTCGGTGATCGGTTCTCGGCGGGACCGCAAGCGGTTTTCTCTGGGGCACAGAAATATAATAAAAGTGGGTTAAGCAAACCCGACTAGGCGCAGACACGACTCTGACATCGGACCAGCGATTTCAGCTTTTATACCTCGTCGCTTGTGAACACACTCAATTCACGGAACGGCAGAAATTGCATTCATTTTGTTTGTAACAAAAATTTTGTCGTTTTGCGTCGTTTTGCGTAAGCTTTATTCTCATGAAATAACATTTTCCGAGATTTTTAGATTAGAGTACTTAAAATAAAATAAAGCGTCCGACTGCTCGACTGATTCTCGGCCTTCAAAATTGCTGTAACTCGCGAACGGTTTGAGCCAGCTAGTTCAAATTTGATACACATATGTATCCGTCATGCTTCTTCGTCAAGTATAAATTTCAGCAAAATTCATATCCGATTGAAAATTGTTCAAGATTCTGAATAATTTTGTTAAATTTCGTGGGTCTTTTAATTTTTGTAAATTTAGAGTTATATCGTTAAATGTGCGCACAAATATAATCGATCAATAGCATTGAATTTAGCTAAAAGCTACTTAAGCCGTTAGATTCTATGACATTTAACATTGTTTTTTTAATTTTTAATTCCCCCCCCCCCCCCCCCCCCCCCCCGATACGACTTTGTGCATCAAACATCTGCGAGTAAAATTCCTTCGAAACAACGAGTTACGAAAATTTGAGTTGATGCATGTGCCAATAAATTTTCCGATAAAATTCAACAACTTAAATATTATATTATGAACGAAGATTCCAAGAGGAGTCAAAATCAGTAACTAAAGCTCTCGTAGTGAAACAGAGTGAAGACATAGGAAGCCATTTGCGTACTACTTTGCCGCGTTCTTTTATACTTGCACCGGTTATCGACACCTCAATTCTATAAGAGCGAACATGCTGTGTGCATAGTCTGTGTGCTCCACTGAGGTTGTAACATCCATATTACATGCAGCAAAATTCGGCACGAAGACGCGTGCACACATTGTAAATTTACGTACCTGCTTCATGTACTTTGAACGCTTTGAATAATTGGTGGATAAAATTCAAGTACCACGAAGGCATATAATATTCGCGAGCGAGATATCGCATCACCTGGACGAGTAACTGTGAGGGATGCTGAGGCTCCGTCTCGCACTGTGTAATATGTATGCTCTACTTCATCTCGGAAACTATAATATACAGAAACCTGCGTGGGGTTGTTGAGGGCCCATGTATAAGACAAGGCGGCTTATTACCAAGGGGATTTAATCGCGAGGCGTGCATCTAGCGAAGTGTCTTTGCCACATAATCAGCTCCGCGGAAGCTCATGAACCGTATATCGCTGAAATGTGTTTCGTTTATGCGTCATCCTATAAACCAACAAGACAATCCGTTTCCCATTGGTTCGAACAGACATTATCTTAAACTGTGGTTTTTACGAATATGTTTTGTTTATAATTTATGATTTTTATTATGATTGCAATTATGTCTCGAATCTTTAGGGTAATCAATGACCCGCCATAAAACATTAATATTTACTTGTTCTTCTTTACATATCTCAATGACCATTCAATAATTTCGGTGTTTTTCTCTTTTCTGTTGCAGGTGAGTACCAGAAAAATGTTGACGTTGGGAATTCTTGACTAAATTTCTACCAACAACGGTTGTGAGTCCGAATTAAGCTATTTCGCATATCGATATTTTATTCTGACAATATAAGTGAACTTCGTTCTTGAAGGAATTCAGGTGTACGAAATAGGTATTTACAGACTTGTGTTGTGAATTTAATAATATCTTGGGAAATTGACTGAACTGTGTATTGAAAAATATATGTGTATTCATTAGATTGAAATACATGAGGACTATTTCGATCGCCGATGAATCTTCGTATTAAAATTAATATACAGTTTAGTTAATTAAATAAGTCCTAAAGGAAATTAATAAACTTTATTCCACTAAAACATGTGATTCAAGATAATGAAAGGTCAGTTACGGACATTCAATCCGCACCGGTGCATACAAATCTTAGATTTATTGAAAATTCACAAATATTCCACAGGCATTGCTTCAATCATCGAAAAATAACGATTTCGGTAATTTATTCCAAAACCTGTTGCTTTATATTCAGAATTATTATTCAAACGGTAACATAGTTTAAAATACAGTTGACACAGGTGAGCACATATAGTGTTCAGGTTAAAGTTTAGTATACTATTTTTTCATTAAAAGACATCATTAATTCGGGTATTTTTTGGTGTATTATGGGGAATTTTTCAAAGTATCTTTTTGGATGTACACTTGTCGTTCCATTTTCACGGTACACCATCGCGGGTTTTTACGGAGCGCCATCCCAATTCCCCCTTAGCACTCTTTACCCGCACTCGGCGAAACTACCTAAGTTCCAGTGCGTCCGTAGTCGGCTTAGTCATAGTGTACCGCATTTGCTGGAGACACGCGAAAACTACGGAAAACTCGTGCTGGTAGAGACGGCTATTTTCCGTTGATCCTCCGGCCTCGGAAGAAAGGTCTTGCTGAACGGTCGATGCGCCCCGGCCAGCGCTCGGCCAAGAGTCACCCATCCGAGTACTGACCACCAACGAATTAACTTGACTTGGGGGACGACCGGAGCCGCTGTCAGTTAATATTTTTGTATATATCGCTGATGAAACTTAGTAAATATTTCTTATTGACATTATTACATAATTTTAAGGCTTTACGATCTCGCTGACGATTGCGACTATTCGAATGATCGGAAAAAGAATACACAGGTATATTTGTAATCAGATTTTAATTTCTGAACTTGTGTCTTTTTTCATTTGGCAGAATGGTAGCATAATTTCGAATAGTTGAACGTTTTTGATTTTGGAAAACTTTGAATTTCCACACAAAAAGTGTCTTTCAAATAGAAATTTTGACCGTAGTCTGGACAATAGCGAAATGTGCTCTTAACAGGTCCTTCAAATTTAAAGTTAGTTCATTGATTGATTTTCGATGCATGGAGAACATTTTTTGGTAATAGTTTCTGTGAAAATATAGAAGCGACTTGAAACTGCACAGTGAACTGAAAATATTCGGAGAACGTTAGTAATCTCCCTACACTGTCCAGTGAAGCAAAATTATACGTATGTACAATATAGCATGGGAATTGTCTCCATATTGTGCTCCATATTGTCCCTGCAGATTCTACGGAAATGTCCATATCGTATAGTCGAATTCACTACACCACGATATATGTACTCAAGCGGTACATTCCCTTTAGGATGTATTTCAACACTACCAGATTCCTGTATTCATTGTACCCTGAAAAATGCCATACTCTTTGAAATGAAGCAGCGTGCGAGTAATTTCTTTATTGATATTGATGTAGGGCCGATTCATTGATGAAAATATAGTTGAACGCTATATTTATTAATATTTATATATAATCACTAAATATTAATAAAATTAGCAATAGAATTAATACTTGCATTTTGATAATTTCATAAATGAACCGAGAAAAGGATCTAGCAAATAATACGCGCCTGACGAAACATTACGGTAGCGCATAGAAGTAGGAAACTGAGGGACGACCTATAGAAAGAAGTAACGAGTTTATAAGAATTTTTTGCAGATATTATGGCGGAAATTCTTGAGAAATCCGCGACTACGCCATAGATGGCGCCCTAGTTCCTTATTACTATGTCGTATGGTAATTTTTCATAGATGATCTGTAGCTTTAATTACATTTCTGTACGAACTATATAATTTGTATATCAATCCTGTTTGCGCCTTAAATAACGGATAGAAATATTACGCACCGCGCTATGAACAACCGGTGTGTATCCGTAAACATCGAGCGATCAGTAACGATACAACTGAAAACAACAACGCTTACTCCAACCGGCAAAATCTTGCAAGTGCGAAAGTGGAGAACAACATGGATAGTCAGCGTGGTACAAGGGTGGATATCTTTAAAACACCTAGCTTCAACCTCCTATTCAGTTTTTTTTTTTTTTTTTTTGTAAAATCATAAGTAAGATTTCCCGTGCAACGTAAAAGTAGCTCTTCCGACCGGAATAATCATACGAGTGCGAAAGTCGAGAACAGCGTGGATTATCAGCACAGTACAATCGTCGATAGCCTCGATACATCTGGCCTTGATCTACTATTTACTTGTTTTTTTTTTTGATAAAAAAAAATATAGGCAAGATGTGTGTGGGACGTAAAAGCAGCTTCTCCGACCGGAAGAATCTTGCGAGTGCGAAGACGGAGAAAAGCGGGCGCTCATTCCGTGAGTTCTCGACACGCATCCGTCGAGCGGGAGTTGGCTTTCGGTTGTTTCGCGTTGCAAGAATTGATGTCCCTTGCTGTTTCCCGGACGAGCCCTCGGACCCTCGGGGCAATTATTCTCCAAGGTCTGTAATAATACAGCGTGAGAGCATCGAGACGTTTGAAGGACGTGCCGAAGCAATGGTCGGGGGGGGGGGAGAAGTGCAGCACAACAAGGGAAATACAACATATACAGTTAAGGCGACGAGCGCCGCGGGGTTTTTATCAGGCCCTAAATCCCCGAGCTGAGCACGCGGGGAATGCACGTCGAATCATCAGTACGGAAACTGCATGCTGGCTTTCGACCTCTAGAGAGCAACCCCACGACTCTGCCGCAGTTCACACAAAGCAACATCGTAGCGAGCACAAACGTCCTCTGCTTGGTCTGTATTATATACTATATATCTTAGCGGCTTGAAAACTCCAGCTATATGACCTACGATCCCGACGAGTAACCTCCAAGTCGTTACCAACGCCCGTTAAAATCCTGCGTGAGACGTGTATTTTATTTATAGCGTTCTCGAATTTCGAACTCGAGTGTCGCGACGATACGGATTCGCTTATATATATGTATATATGTATATTGCGATTCGTAGCGACAATCGATAGCAGGATCGGAAAATTGCTCCGAAATATCAAAATTGTAAAATGAAAGTGTCGGTGCTTAGGAATTCAGATCGGTCAATAAATTCACGGACACCTTGTCAAGGGTAGAACTTTTCATTTTTGAGTACACTAATTAATTGTTGAAACGTCGAGTAATTTTTCTATTCGCAATATCTCTGGGCGACGTTAATCCACGTACAACGAGAAAGGAACAAATTTAGTATTTCGCGAAAATATCAAATTATGTAATAAAATAATAGATTTTCCGAATTTAGAACTCGGAACGTATTCCAAGCATACACTGTTAAAGATTTCTGTTTGAAAATTCATTAATACGTATATGAAGTTTTATGCATATGCCATATACGAAATATAATTGACAAGTATGTAAGAATATTGAGTTACCGGTATATTAAAAACAATATTATTTGCATAATATTTTCTAATAATACGTAATTTTTATATACGGGTGTCTTAATTTTCAATGCCCATTACTGGCAATTTTAATGTACAGGTATCGTATTTAAGGACATATTTAAAAAAAATTAAATACATTGATAATGAATTTTAGTTTTGTATGCCGAGGTTCTATGTTCCATATAACTTTGTATATTAAACGTGTTGTGAATTTTATAGCGTTCTTAACAGTGTACAAACAAGCCCGTATACTCTGCACCAAAAATATACGAGAACGCTTTAAAAATGTTACAATCAGACCAGGCAGTGCATCGGTTAATTCGGCTATCATGATTACGTTCGACCGAAACAGACCAATCATGGATCCACTAACTAAAAACTTTCACTTCAAGAAAGCCAATATTGAAGAGCTAAATAGAGTCCCGATTTTTTTCTTGGATAAACACGATATTCTTTACAAGAACGAGGGAGTAATGGAAACTTTCATCTGCATTCTTACCAGAAACAGTCCACGGACACTCGCCGAAACTGGGAAAAGATTTCTACACCTAAAAATAAAAAAGAAATAAAATAAATAACACAAAAACAAGATTCCTCCTCAAGTTCAAATCCAGTTGATCGCTCTCTTGGATTTTATTCCCACCGACAGTCGGCGTACGGGGAAGCTTTCTGTTCTCCTTCCTGGTTTCATCGACATCTCTATTTTTCTTCGGTTGAAAAACTTTTACGTCAAGTTTCTCGCTCTATCACCGACTTTATATTTTATATATCATAGCTTCTCGAGCAAGAGAGCTCGAGGATACTCACGGTTGAGACTTTCGATAATACTTTGGACAGCCACTATAGTTTATTAGAGTCCGTGAGGTACGACGTACCACAATAGTGATACGACCAATAATCCACCGCAGCTTATCTTCTCGCCGAGGTGAATCTTTCACGTCTTGACACTAGTGACGAAATTTTATATTATTTTTTTTCCATAAAATAATCCCACATAAGAAACGACGAAAATGTTCCTCGATAATTCACACCTGCATCTATCCGAACAATCATTTCAGAAATTGATGAAAAAGTGAGTAAAAATACCGGGAACAGAAAGTTCTATCTCTAACAGCTTCGCTCTCCTCGGCATATCAAATTATTTCTGGCCCGTCCGCAAAAGGTAAAACCAAATGAGTTTCGGGAATCAAAAACTGGGGCATTTGCTTTACGCACACTTGGTGTACACACGTCTAAACACATAGGTGAGTGCTCAGCCTGCGTCACTCGCAGAACACTGCTATCGGAATTACTCTATCCAAGTGCACAATTTCTCTCGCGACTTCGGTAGGCAATTTATTTCTGATTGCAAAAGTCCCCCGCATCAGCCCCAAATTACGCCGTAGTCTGGAAAATCCAAAAAAAAAAAAATCGTGATTTCATTATCGCCCGCCTACCGGTGTAAAAGCACCGGAAATTGTCGGAAGTCAGGCGGGAAGAATTGCCATCTGGGCTTTGCGGAGCTGCAGTCTTCGCGACGCTGATGCCGTAGCCATCGTCACCCCCTCTGGTGATCGTTATTGGCAATACACGGAGAGTTCGAAGCTTAACCCCTCTGCCGACACAAAGGTAGAGAATGTGAGAAAGCCACGAAAGCGCCATGAGGAATATAAACAGCGTTTCAATGCACACGCCTCGGCCATTAACAGCCCGCCGTGATGTCACGACCTCAGATGTCGCTAGCATGGTCGTTTCACGAACGACTGCGACACTGTCTGCAGACGTGTGTGTGTGTGTATGTGTGTGTGTTGGGGTGAACGAGAGAAGAACCAAAATTCACGCTACCTTCGGTACTCCCGCGTAGAGCGTCGCAGCCGCAACTGTGTGTACGAGTGGTAAATCCCAAACTCCGCAAACTGTTTGGAATGGACTGTAAAATGATAGCGTTGAATCTGAGCTGCAACTGAGAGAGAAAGGTACCGGGTGAAAACGAACCGATCGCGGGAAACGCGAGAGAGCGGACGAGGACGCGAGTTCGCGACATCCGGTTAACCAACGACCCGGAAAATCTAATCACCCCGGATAAGTTTACCTTCCAACTTTCGGCCGTGTAGCATCGGCTGTGGCGAGCCACAGCCAAAAATCAGTTTTCTTTCTCTTCTTCGATGCACCCCTTTCTTTAGTTTCTGGCTCCTAGGCACGTGTGCGGAGGACTGTGGGAGGTGTACGTGTTTAGAAACCATTATACGAGGACGGGCTTTTCACGCGCCGTTTTATCGTATTGCAGCGCGTACGCTTACCGTCGAGGCGTGCCAGGGATAAATACGAATTATACTTACCATTTTCGATATCACTGCGACATTGATTCTGCTCGTTGGTATCCTCGATTATTTCCGCAATGATGGTGCGGGAATGAGATCTCGATGGTTTTTATTGGGGAATGCTTGGCGATAAAATTTTTTTTTGTTTCATATTTAAAAAATGTTTTTATTTCGGACTGTTGAACTAATCGCGATGTGGCTTTATCTTCGGGCAACTCACCACTTATTGAACGGTAACGGGCATCAAAATTTTTGACTGAACACTCAAAAGCTTCAAGACATTCGTAAAGCTCCAATCCTTACCGTCTTCAACCTCGCAATTGTAATTGTAATATTTCTAATCGACGCTTTACGGATCGCAACTCGTTCAGGGATTTTCGCGTATTCCTCAATTTATCTGGTTGTGTCGTTGGCTACACTCGAGGTGAATTAAAAATTCATGTCATACGTATTACACGCGTTCTTGGATTCCATAATTCACACGTTTCTGTCACTGGTTCTATTCACGATAAATTTCGAATAAAAATAGAAATCTCCCTCTGTGACGTTTCTTCCGCTGTGAGAATCTCAGTTTTCAACTGGGTGTGACTTCATACGGTAAAACGTGACTTCCGGTTTCGAAATCTTGCGTTTCAACCGGAAGTGACGTCACGCTGGAAATTTTATTATTTCCGATTGCACGATTGAGGTTTTTATCTGCAAATGACGTCACGTCATAAATACGTCACTTTCTCGTATAACGCTTCTTTCAGTCGTGGACAGAGACTTTGAAACGGAAAGTGACGTTGAAAAGTTGAACTTACGGTTGAAAAGTTCGTTTCTGAAACTGGAAGTACCGCTTTGCCGATTCCCAAGCAAACGAGATTATTCCAGTTTGTCAAGAATCGTAAATGGTAAACAGAATCTTCGACATGGTCAAGAACTGTCGTTGTGACGTTAATAAGCGACTTTGACACTTTACTTTGTCGACTTTTTTTGTTGTTTAAGGCTTTTACAGTGCACAGTAGCGTTTCGCTATGATTTCTTTGAAGCGACGAATCTTTCAATCCATGAAATATCCTCATAAGTTTGGGATTACTCCAAAGTATTCACTCTTGAAGGATTTTTTCGTACTTTCTGCAAACATTTTTGTTTGTTTGTTAATAAGGCAGTATCTTGTAACCTTGCATTTTTGTGTAAAAAATAACGTTCTGGGCAAAGTTACGTGAAAAAAAGAATTACGACTTTGCAGCTGTTTTCACAATGAAATCAGGTGAAGCATAAAAAAAGGGAAGTTAATTCACAAATTAAAAAGTATTTAGTCTATCTATAATTTGCATGCATAACACAAATTTGTATGACAGAAAAAACATTGAATGTACATTGTGTTAAAAACGGTAAATCCCTTGGCTTCGAGAGCAATAAATCATGATTAAAAATACACTAAATTATAGAATGTAAATTCAAATTTAATAGCTCAAAATCGTCTAAGAGGTTGACGTAGGTTACCCAGCGAATTGAAAAGAGGTTGCAATTAATCGATAAAAAAAACCGCGCTCGTCACAATCCACTCAAACGAATAAGTAATGAAAAATCGAACCGCGAAAAATTGGACTCAATTACCGGGGCAAAGATTTTCGGAGCTATATATTTCGGATATCGACGTGCGGGCGACCCCGCAAGAAAAATAGCCCGCAAATTCGTCCACAACGTTTCTGCACGGTCGTCAGAGTGTATTGTAATTCGACCGGTTTGGAGTTTCTCATGTATTATTCGTTTGTCCAGGTGGGTCTCCCGCGTATAATCGCGGAAGTGTACAACAGTTCCGACGGGGTGTACACAGAATCATATGTGACTAAAAGAGATAAGCGGCTGTGCACGGAATGGCACCGAGGCGGGAGTAAACGGTAGAGTTTGATCTCCCTCCTGATATGCGATACGTATTATCCGCATGATGTGTTCGACAGTGCCCTCGGCGGTGCACGCGTCGGGAGTCTACCAGTGCGGCCCAATGGAACAAAGTGGATTCCCAATCTATGACTCATCCACGAAGCTGGTGTAGGAAACGCTCCACGACCAGCGCATAGACCGACCACTCCCCCACTGTTGTGTGAAGCAGATCGACTTTTTATCGTGTCTCCCGGGGAATCGGTATGGAGAACTGTTATCGTGCTGTTCGGCTTCACGATGAGACATCCCGCGAATGTACGAAACCTGGTCTACGACAGACACACAACGCGTAAATAGCGAATTGTTGTTCGTTCAGGGGGTCGGAAGAGTCTTTATTGACTGGACCACAAATGGCGGAAGGGGGCGAAAAGAATAGGGTTTGGTCTCTGGTGAAGAAGGGACGAGGAACGAGGAGGGAGGTGAAGACCGCGGTGGATATCGGGAGTGGATGGATGCAGACACGCACGCTGCCGAAGCAAACGACGTGGGGGAAAGAAGTACACCGAGATCGTGTCGAAAATGAGAGTGGACGTAGGGCGATTTCAGTGGGCTTTTGTTGTGCATCGCGCCCTCACGCGTGCAGTATGCAACTCGTAGGGAGTATGACTACAAAGAGACGGAGTTGGGAAAGCCTCCCAAGTTAGGGCAACCTATCGATCTATATTGGTAGCTTGTTTATTGCATGGACAGCTATTTCTTTGCTTCATATTCTTCTTTCCTTCCATCTTCACTATCTTTGTTCTGGCTTCACCCTCCTAGACAAGCTGCCACTTCGATCCGGCAGACTTCCGCTCGGTGAAGCGAGTATATAGCAAACAAACCATTAGATATAACCGTCGGAAATACGGCAATGCCCCGCAGGATGAGGTTATATGTGAACGGACGAGACGAGGAGTGAGGGTTCGATGTATGTGATATGCTTGAAGAAGGCAGCCATCAGCGTTACATCCCTGTCGTTTCACGTCACGTGGACCTTCCGAGCAAACGAACGTCGTCAATTATCCTCGCTCTCGTTTCTTACCTTGTCTATCACTGAGTCGGGAAGACTTTTATCGAGCTACCCGACAATATAATATATCCTGCGCGTTTTCAGGAGCCTCCGACATGGAACGCTTGAAAGTTGGGGGAAGCGGATGAAACCAGGTAGCTGGAAAATAAAGACCTTCGTAGACATTTTTGAGCGTCGGATCATGGTTCTGTCAGGATTTGTCAAGCCTTTTCCAGACATTGTTCAAGACTTGCGTAGTGCTCCAAAAATGTTACCAGGAAGGCCGTTTGGGTTGCCTCGGAGATATGGATTTTCTGTATTTTAACAAGAATATTAATTTGCAATAATTGTTCTGAGAATCGGAGACAAATTACCGTTTGGGACAACCGGGGTACCTACTAAACGTCCCCCTCAACGGGAATTGCAAAAAAATGCATTATTAAGTGTCATTAGGTGTACAACTTTGCTTCAAAAGATAAACGGTTTTTTCTTTTCCAGTCTTTTTTTACTTTGAATCATAAATGTATAATCAGTCCTTGCAATTAAGCCTCGAATTTAGAGAAAAAAAAACGGCGGAAGCAAAGGTGTACACCTAATATTATACATATATATAGTCACAAGACTGAATGGTAGATGGAAAAATGAAACTGTCGTCGAGTACAATGCGCCGATGTAACGATATTCAGGTGAATCATCGGGAGTCGCTCACTCTTCGTCGTCATAGAAACTCACCGAAGGCGTCGCGCTTCTTTCATAGACGATCGCGAAGAAAGGAGTGTCAATTATCAGGAGACCCTTCTCTCCCGTAACTGAAAAGAGGTCGGTGGTTTATTCGCCGCGTCATCGACTTACTTCAAAAAGTCGTATGGCTCGTAGATCAGAAATTCGTCCGAGACGTAATGGAGCCAAAACTGTCGTGGCTCATGTTTATATCAATCGACTGTCCTCGGCGATTATAACTCACCGACGAGACACGTGCTTCATTTTCGTGCTTCATTTTCTACTTATTTCGGGGATCGACACCACCTTCGCCAAATCTTACCCAGACAAACTATTTCCGGACTTTTCAGATAACGGAAATAATACCGTTGCACTTGTGGATACCAAGCGATTCAGAATAAATTTGTAGTCCGCGGCGTAGCCGGAACATCATCGATATTCTTACTCAATAGTTTTATTGCTATCTAAACGAACAATGAATAGTAGGGTTTAACGTCACGGTTCAGGTTGCGAAATAAACTTTTTCTCAACTTCTGGAAAAAACTTGATCAAAAATTGGGAAAACGTTGAGAGCAAAAAAGTTCGCTTTTCAGGCTCGTTTCAACATTCATAGATTATTCCCAGTGGTAAATGTATTAATTGACATTTACACTTGCATAAATATCGATGCGACATTTTTCGACAGTACATAAATATTATCACAAAGTACAGCAACCAGCAGTTTGGCCAACCCGAGACTTTCTTTGGTATTGGATCGTCCACAACGACGATATCCAATCTTACATGTAAACAAAGTTACAAGTAAAATTATTATCTTAGGAAAAACACAGATTCATACGCAAACCCACATTCCAAAAACCCAAAATTTATATAACACATCACATAGATATAAACGATCATGTATTTTCAAAGGTTCTTGAAAGATCAAATTTTGCCGTCCACGATTGCTTTATCAGTAGTTGACCTATAGCGTTGTTCCCCCGGGCTACGCTGCAAGATGTAAATCTTACGCTGCAAGACGTAATCTTAGCAAGAGTTAACCCTCTACAAGTCACACCTCTATCCCCACTCCCAGGCGTAACCGTAACAACGCGCGGCCTTTCCACGGCGTCCGTTAGTCCCGTTTCGGTATGCTTCCTGGCGATGGGACTTAAGGGTTAACTACCTAACTGTAGAAAAACATAAATTTTAAAGTTGATCACATAAATAACTATATTCTGTATAAAACATAACGAATTATAATATGCTATAATAAATTCTCAAACGCTTCGGTGGTTAAAAAAAGCCATAAAAAATTAAGTATTTAGGACGAGCCCAACGCCTCACACAGCGGACCCGATACTCGTTTGAACGACCCTGTACAGTTTCGCAAATGCGTCCGTCGTTCATATTGGCCTGGCAGCAAAAAGTGGCACGAAAAGGCGGTCATTGAGGATGCGACGAGTTCCACGTCAACTTCTCGCACGACCGGAGTCGCGTTCGTGGCACGCGTCCTATCCACGTATACGTACGTGCCGGAGTTACGGCCAACATGCATCAAATCCATCAGCAACTGGATCAGAGAATTCGGTCGAGGAGCTCGAATATCGATAGTAAACCGCTACCCCTTCTTCGGTGCAGTCCGAGTAACGAAAAGTCGCGTCAACGAGTAAAAACAATCGTAGAGTAAAAAGGACGAAAATGGGTCACTGGTCATGCCATTTAGCTACTAAGTGCAAAATAGGTTAAATCCGATGCGAAAATCAGCAAATATCATCGCGCCACACAACAAACCATTAATCATTAGAATCAACTTTACACCCGCCACTTATTCGTTAGCTTATTCTCTCGGGAGCGAGAAACTTTGATCCGCAGTTGGAGTTTCAATTGCAAATTAGAATTCCGCCAGGAGTATATCATTGGCGCTGCTTCACCCGACTTTGGTTTTGCATAGTAACTGCCCTCTTTGTTCTCGAGTCACAGATACCCTTCCAGCTGTGTGGATGCGCCCAATGACGATAGTTACATCTATCTACATGTGACACACACATACGTCTATCATACATAGATATACATATGTAACTTATGTACGTTCTCTATGAGACTGGTCCGCGGCTGTGAGATTGAGTGTTCGCAACTTCCCATCCGGCTGTCGAGGGTACGAGGGTTCCCGATAATAATTTACGTAACAAGGAGGATCACACCGCAGGGGCATTAGAAGCAGTTCCGTTTCGGTACGTAGTGGCCCTCGCGATCAATTGTACGATTGGTATTCTCCCTCGTGAATGCCCTCCACATTCACGAATATTCCCCGCGCGTGGATCCGGCAATCTACGTTACTCCGAAGCCATATTACACAAGAGAGGTATCAGTGACGCATTGAGCCGAAGCAATGGGGCCAGGTCGTGCGGTCGTCGAGCTGCGCCCGGTGCACGGATCTCGGCATCGCGGCGACGGGGGCGCGTCGCGAATCCGCGCTGCTGACCACCCGTCGTCCGACGTTCGACCACCGACGGCACGCATGTATCTTCGCTCATGATTTATTAGACGTACTCCCGGCGTTCCGTCAATTCGAATTTCTGCCGCGGTGTTGTTCCTCGCGTCGAGCGTCGCGAGTCCCGTCTCGTCGGCAACGTGGAACCGTCATTTCCCCGGGGTTGGGATTTCACGTGGCTCGCCGTTTCGCTTGTCCGACGCTCAATGCGTCGGCTCTTTGTCTCCGGGATGCGTCGATCTCGAAGCGAAAAAATTCAAAACAGCGCGTATCAAAGTAGAATGAATTGGTATGATTTCTCCTCCGCCGAAATTCATTTGGCTTGGACGAATGTTATATTTGCCATTCAAGCTCTCGTATTATTCGATGTACTTACATTATTCGATCGTTCTATCTCGAGATTAAAGTGAAATTAATCAGCGATTCATCGTTTAATAATAAACTCCGGTGATGATCGCGGGTGACTCCTTCCATCACCCAATTACGTCATTGCCATTTTTGTTTTTATTTTTCTTTAATGAAAAAAATATAGCGCTTTAGGTTATCCGCGATAAATTAGTATCAACAACCACGGATGCAATGTTCCTTAATTGCCATAATAATCTCTCTGTATATCTTCCTCCCGAGAAACGCATCTAACGTCACAGGAGAAAAATCTATTCCAGACCTCGAATCGTCCCTGATTTATTTGTATTTTTCATTTTTTTTTCCTTCGCCGTTGTATTTCAACGATGTTTCGCTATAACGGAGGAACGAAAGTATGAGATACTCCGCTGTTTACTTCCAATATATTTTTCCTCTCTCAGATGAGTTGAAGTGTTTGTCCGGGCCGATATAGTTTTACCGCTAGACCGAGAAGCGACTATATATACAACCTGAATTGATATTGGATCCAACTGGGGCGATAATGCCTGCGGGTTATAATGGACTCCGGTTATACTACATGGGAATGCTTGTACCGAGATTGAGTGAGATAACGGGGCGGTCGAGGGTGAGGGGGAGGAAGCGGAAGATGGTAAAGACGTCGGCATCCGACGACGAGTTGTGTGTAGCGCACTCGAGCCGAAGTAAGATGAGGGACACTCGGAAGCGTGGGTGAGAAAGAGCGAGGATAAATTTAATGTGTACCCTTCTGCTCCTCGAACTTTCTACTCTGCCAGATTGAAACTGTTTTTCACGAGCACATCCGCGTATAGAAAAAGCTCGAGTTGATATAGGTCCCGGGCGCCGCGCCGACGGGCTCGAATCATCGCTAAAGTGGCGCCCCGCGCGTTGGAACGAATTTTATCCGTACTCCTTCGGGTAATCCATTCAGCGCTTCTCTTATCGCTCGTGCATTAATCACTCGCCACTAACTATCGTTGTGTATTAGCGATATCGATTATATGACGTCCCATTACGGTTTCGCTTGTCTACGGTCCATTGTGTTCGTCAAACGCACGTAAAGGTCCTAAGCATGAATCGTTCGGATTCGAGCGACCAAATTTCATCGTGATTTATTTTCGATTCAAATGTCCTTATCGTAATGGTAATTGATAGGGCGGGAATAAATCGTCCGTGAAACGTTAAGATAGTCCCGGCGAATAGTGTTAGGTTCGTATATAAGAGTGATAAGTTACAGAGAAATACGAGGTCCAAACACTTTTAGATGGTATAAAAATTTGAAAACAAATTGAACATATTGAAGGTTGTGAAAAGATTAATTTTACACGATAGTAAGTTGTTCAAAAAATGTCACGGAAACCTAATTTTTGTTTTTTTTATGAAAATGATTCGTTCATCTTTCTCAATACGCATGAATTATTTCAGATTTTCAAATTCACTTTCTATTTTTGTGACTTCCCATAAGAAAAATGAAAATTTAATGTGAATTAAATTTTTTTTTAAACATTCGTAAGCATTTAGAATAGTGAGCGAATCATTTTCAAACAATTTTTATTTATTTTTCATCAGTTTTTTAACATTCCGTAATTATTATGCAAAATTAATGTTTTCAACACCTTTGATACGTTTGATCTTTATCAGATTTTGAAACTATCCAGAACCGTCTGCGATTCTCGCTCTTGTCTCGGAAATACGCAATGTGAATATTATTCGTAAGAATTACCTTGAAGCAATAAGGTATCAACCCTCTGCCATCAAAACCGAAACCATTTTGTAGTAAGACAGTACAAGCGCGTTCTTTGTAATTAGAAACGATATTGAATTTGTTTATGTCCTAGGAATAATGAATCCCTACAACGCACAGAGGGCGAATATGGCTAAAAAAAACACGCACAGGAATGAGTGACTTTTATCGACATCGTTCAATGTCTTCAACAAGAGAACCTCTTTAAAAAATATTATTATTCCAGAAGGGAGGAAAGTGTGTGTTTTTTTCTAACCGACGACGAATTTTAATAAGAAATTTACAGGTGATTAAAATACACTTCCTTCAACGTGACATACACTATTTTTTAGCCCGACTGTGCTAAAAAAGTGGCCACATTTCTATGTCTGCAATGGGGACGGAAAGTGACCCGTTGCGATACTTTTCGGCTTGTTGGTCGAGAATCGACCACCTTCAACCCCCAATTGCAGACATGGAATATAGGCTTGTTAGCGTAGTTGGGAAAAAATTAGTTGATTTGTTTGTTCGCACATTCCAACTATTACAGTTTTCGACTATTACAGCCGTGGCCGTCCGATAAGCAGCACGCTAATAAAGTCACACGTTAATAAGTTTTAAAAAAAACCCTGGGGTCGGACGCGAAGCGCTCCACAGCTATTACGGCAAAAGTTTGCATCGTTGAATGGACAATGGCAGATCGGTAGAGATAGAAATACATCGTCCTATTGTACGAATACGCTTTTATCATGTTTATTTTAATTTTCACCACCGTCGGTCCATCTCCCCGATTGCCGTGGCGTTCGAGACGAATAGACTCAATGGCGGAGTAGACTTGAAAATGTGTTTGGCCCGACTTGGTGGGATGTAAAGAGATGTGTGGAGTTAAAATAAACGATAACGTTCTAATAAAATGGCTTCAGTCGGAAGAGGTCCGTGTAGCACAGTTTTATAATGCAATCGATATACATAGAATGGGCGCCTAAAATTAAGCTCGACATTGCATACATTTTCGATTCGATACTGTCTAGAAACGCATTGTCCCGACTCAACAAGGATATCGCGACTGTCGAATACTTTGATACAAGTTTTTAGAAGATGGCTCACAGAAAGTTAAAAATTGGTCATGCAATTTTTTCTTGTCAGGAAAAGACACAGAATTTTTTTCCACTATGTTCATTCACAATAAATGTTCGAAAATTGTGAGGTGCAATTTTATAAATATTCTTGAGGAATATATATTTTGAGAGAACTCGCAATAAGTCTAGGACAATCTCGGTCGCGGTCGCGATTCCGGATGCGCTTCCACCGCACGGTCGATGATGACGAAGCCCCCCCAAGTCACATTAGCTCGTCTTTCTATAGCTCCCTTGTCTCGATCGGGAACTTTCCCGAGCCTCTCGTGCGACTATCGCTGAGTTCGTACATTGGCTAGTTTCAACAATATTATGCCGAGAATTCCCGACTCTCGTTGCGTCGCTTTCAGAAAGCCGATTTTCGAAATTTGATTGAATTCGCGAATCAAGAAGTAAGCGAAGTACACGAAATTCACACGAGGTGAAAAGACTCTTACTCCTGAGTAACGTACGCTATATTTTGTCCAATTATGCTAAGAAGCAGGCATATTTCTAAACCTGCAATGGGGATGAAAATTGGCCGAGATTTGACGAATAGGAGGAAAAGTGAATTTTCCTCCCCCTTGTCAAGAATCCATTCGGCGCTTCCTCTAAATCGGCCACTTTTCATCTTCCTTGTACGCATGAAACAAGGCCTTTTTACTGTAGTGGTGTAAAAAATTATGGCCGAGTGCTAACTGGAGCTCTTCATACAGAGACCAAGATAACACGAACGATTACATTGAGTGTCGGATCGTGGAATTTGACGACTTTGAGGAACAACTTTAATGAAACATCAGACCTGTGGATGTCCCATAGGTGGCCGTTTTGATGGATAGTTGCGAGGGGACCGAACATAATATTCCACTACTAGCGGCTCTTTGCATTACATTTATGCGTTAGCGAGCTCAGCGGTGGAGAGCAGAGAACACGGGGGAATCGTAGTGGAACGCACGACTCTCGCAGGGAATTGGAGCAGCGAGCGAGAGACCGGAGGCCCGCAGAGGTACCGCAGAGAGAGACTTCATCGAGCCACTAATCTCCGGTATGACAGCCGTCCGTTATCGTTATCGTGAGGGTATCATCGCGAACTCGCCGCCGGCGCTTCGCTTCTATCTCTTTTCCGCGGGTACGAGGGCGTATAAAAGAGTAATACGAGTACAACCGGGCGTTATTGCAATATTTATCGGAACATAAAAATGTCCAGTGATATTACGCCCGAGTAATTACCAGGTGAGAATCGAGATGTCCGAATGGTGAGAACCGTGGAATATTAATAGGTCCTTATGGTCATCGGTACTTTATGATACAAGTATGTATCATAAAATACGTGAAAGTATGATAAAAGAAGCTCGCGAGTTTTGTTTCACTATGGGTAAGCTAGAGGCGGTACGAACTGGAGCCGAATGCGATCAACTTACAGCCTTTGATCAGTATCCACTTTTTTACATAGTATTTTTTATTTAATCGTAAAGCAAAGTACAAATTTTGGCACAGGTGCACAAAAACTCCTCTTTCTTTTTGTGATTGTGGCAAATTCGAAATTCGTATGGGAATTCTTCACGAGTGCGATATTCACACGAGTCAGAATGTCGTTTTCTACACTAGTGTCATTCGCATAATTATTCATTGAAAAATCACGCCAACCGGTCTCGTGAATTGCTCATAAAAAAAATACTATATTGCGTTCGTACGCATGCGCAGTATTTTTTTCTACACGCGATGGGAATAAGTGCCTCTTTTGCGTATACTTCATATGAACGTAAAGCGGCATTTTACGTGCATGGGTCAAGAATTTTCAAATTTCCCGATACATAATTCCAATGTTACAGAACCGTTCGAGAAAGTAATCGCGTGTTTTGGGCATGGGCAATATTTAATTTTTTTTCGCGAGTCTCACCGAAAAGCGCCCGTTTGCAGCGCTTAACAGGCACCAAAACTGGGTCAGCTGATTCCACAGATCATTCATGTCCGTCTCAAAAATTGGTTCGCGATATAACGATCCAGTCGTATAGATAAAACGGTTCCAAGAATAAAAACTATCTCCGTTGGTGAATGGCATTTCAATTCTTGAATCTCCTTCGCCAGCATTTCTCGGATCGCAATATGCGGAAGCTAAAATATCAACCCTTCTGTCTCTGCGTGCCCACAACATCGCAATATTGCTGTTCGAAACATTGTTTCATTTCTTCAGCCAGAGGAGAGAACTATAAGCAACATCCCGCGAGTTATGCAGCGATAACGAGAGGAGAGAATTAAAAAAATGATAGATAAACCAACCCCTTTCCAGCAACACGGCAACACGCGATTCCGATCGCTCGAATGCAAAGCCGGTTTCCGACTTCGTTCATTTTTACTCCATTTTTTTGTTCCTCGTCTCTCCCTCTCTTTCTCATTCATATTCCGGTACGTTTCTTGTCTGCAATTTCTCTTCCCGATTTCGTGATCGCGCGATTCACTTCCCTCTCGGTGGGGCTTCCGTCGAGAATTGAGAGGAGTGTGAGTCGCTCCGACTCCACACAACCGCACGCCTTCGTCGCTTCTGCGAGAAACGACTTGGCCTTAGAGCTACCGCACAAATCCGCAGTTGCCTTGGGGGATGCACACGCGAACCCGGCGAATTTTGTAAGCCGAGCATGTAACTATATCGGCCCTCAGCTGGTCTATCGCCTATACAGTGCTCCAACTACTTTATACCGGATCGTGCAGGGCGCGTCGATCGAAATGAAATTTATGTTGCAATATTGACCGCGCTACGATGACCGACCTCGCCAGGGCTAGCCCGGTGTCCATATCCACATTGCCCTGTCGCTGGAGTTTTCACCTACCTGTACGATATTTTTTCGCGCCGTCCTAAAGGCCGCACAACTTATATTTATCGAATGATATTTAACGGAGCTACGGCTGCTCCGCCCGTGAGCGCCGATACTCGAGATACTCCAGAAATAAACGTTCGATGAACTAATAACTTTATCAGTCTTATTTTTTCCTTCCATACCTTCCGAGAGGTAATTCGTTTCATCATTGATTTTCATTTTTTTCTCTTTATCATCCAGGAATAGATCACGTATGGGTCTATAACTGTGTCCTCGGACCTCGCGTTGTTCCAGAGACACGTATCAGCTATGTGTTGGTCCGTGTGCCAGTTCGTAGTGAAAAGTCATGTATTGATTGTATTTGAGTTATGTAGGTTTATATATATGCTATATACAAAAGTGAATTTACTGCGAGCTTCTGTGTTTTATATAATTTTTATGATATTTGATGTGAGTAAAGTCGCACCCGGTCTACTCACACCAGATTTTCAAAATTTCGTTATAAGAAAATTTCAGATAATAAATTTCATTATAAGACCTCAATGTACTGTAGACGATGCTATTAAATTGTATATCAGGCAGTTATGTTCGTTCACGTACATATGTTCAGACAGTTTGTATTCAAATCATGTAGAAATAGTTAAAGACTTGGGTTCATGGCCCATATATTTTTTATCAACTTACACTATGTAATGCTGTGTACGAGACGTTGTTCCATCTGGAATATTGTGGAATAGAAACCGATCTATAAAGTACGATGAAAATATTGCGGTAAACGCAATCAGCAATCGTCATTAAAGTGTCTACTGATTAATGTTACCTGTTCTGTTATGATTGACAATAACGTATTTCGAATATCGGGCGGATATTTCTATATCCGTTTCTGCAAACGGCCTTTGCCAATATATATAGCGATTTACATGTTGGACACATTAATCGCATAACCATATCGTGGCCACGTTTTTATTTGATTTTCGTCCGCGATAGCAATAAACTTTCGACGGATTTAATCATTTGGACGAATATCGAAGATCGAATTTCGCAAGCGCGCGACCGATAAAGGCAATAAAAATTCCGTTGACAAATCAATTTTGCCACGTTTTGTTTCACACCCGGCCGGATACAAAATTTGTCGAAAAGCTTGTTCGACGTTACTGTTAAAAATCCTTCCTTTCCTTCGTCTCCAACGAGCAACGTTTTTTTTCTTCAAACTCTCCAAAATTGTGCCGCTAAAAAAATGTATGTCAACTCGAAAAGTGAGCGTACAATGTTTGGTGTGAAAAAATCAATTAAAATTTCTCACTCGTACATATCTTTGGGCGGAAGGAGCACGCGAGCGTATAATCGTGTGCAGGTGGGCGCATAAGTGGAATAACTTCGCTCGTCGGGTTTACCTGCGTTTGGTGTTCGGGAAATGGTTATCGTTCTGTACAGAGTTATACGTTAAATTGTGTATGAAATACACAATGATCCTTAAACTCATTCGTGACTGAATTAGCAGTAGATAGTTGGCGGGAGGCACGCACGTTGTTATCATCGACGAAAGCTGGCCGCGTACAATCGACAGAGTTGTGTAACACCGTCGTATACGATTCACACGGCGTATTATACGAGAATAATAGGTGTGCGCCGATGCACAGCCGCCCGGAACGTACCGTAAAACTGTGCAAGTTTAGCGATCGGCATGATACACATTAATGTGAAGTACGCTCGTAATAATTCATGCGTCCGATGCACGCTATTAAGAGAGAGATGGGAAGGCTTGCGGTAGAAGTATAGAAATACCGTGGCAAATGAGTGAGAGTTTATCGGCACCGCAGTCTAGGTGTGCTAAAACTGTAAAAAAATAAAAAAATTAAAAAAAATTTAACTAGTTACACGGACAGATGGCGTTGAAAAATAAATGAAAAAAAAAAGGGATGCATACGTTCCGTGAGTATAAAATATGATCACGAGAGTTTCAAAGTCCCATCAGGATAATACAAATAGTGTGTCATCGGTGAGTATTTTTACGATAGCGGCGCGTGCTTCTCGCAGCACCGGATCGTTACACACATATGGCATTAATTTAACGTTGACGAGAAGAACGAAGCTCGTAAGCGACACGGGCTCGACGATCTTGTTCCCTCACGTGGCCTCTGCCTGCACACATTGATGAGCCATCGTGCACATGTGAATTCGTATGGGATTGTGCCGGCACGCTTAAGTTCGTCGACACATGTGTCACACACGCTGGGTCTCATAATAAACCGAAGAAATATGCGAGAACGATGAACGTGCGTGTGTTCGATATATCGCGCATGAGTATGAACGAACAACGTATGCGACAATAGTTCCCTCACTGTTTCGCCGCTGTTCCTCCCCTAGGGACACGCAGCGTACGAACGTACGCTGCGTGCTACGGCTTAGCGCGTGACTCGCTTATTGGCTTATTTATGTATATTATACAGTAAAGCACCGCATAAGTTATACTTCCTAATCCCGGCAAAATTACCATGATATTTTGTTACTTTGCAGGCGAAATGGAACACCGGAACGAATATCTGTTCTCCATCTCAGACGAGACTTTGTTTTACGTACCGCGAAAAAATAAGTGAAAATCCTCTCTTTTTTTTTTTCCCCCTCTAATAAATCTGATGAGATTGGTCAAAATAACCCGCCTGATCAATTCCTGAATCAATCGTATTTAGATGAAAATTTTTCGCAAACGAAACATGGGTAAATTCACCCGCTCGATGTAATTCACGAAAGTCTTTATCCACCGAGCCAGCATAAAACGTAGAAAAGAAAGCCACTAAAATTTTGATGTACTCATCCAGTACGAAATGAAAAAAAAAGGACCAAAAGAAAAAACACCATGTGCAAAATCGAATTATACGGAGCTTTAAATCACGGTGGGGTGAGAATTCGACTCGGCGTGGCCGGCGGGATGCAGACGGTCGACGCCGGGTCGCCGGCGCGACAGAAAGCACCCGGACAGTCCCTCGTAAGCCTTGTCATAGACGAGAGACGTAGTGCCATGCACCGCATGCACGTCTATGCCGAGCTCTCCCCAAAAACCTACACCGTAACGGAAGTGAGTTTCTGCGGGATGTTGCAGCCTGTTTTACGATATTAAATCACGCCGGGTGGACCGGTAGTTCGTTCCATCCACCGTACATATTTCTCCCCTCGTCCCCGGTCGTCTCTGCACCCTTTTCCATCCTCTCCGATTTTACAATGTTTGCCCCTTCTCATTCTGCCGCACGAGACTCTTCCACCCGTTGACCACCCTTCTTTCCGAGCTCGGGACCATTCGTGTACAGTGGAATCACCACGAACAACCCCTCCACCCCTTTCCTCGGTGCCTTCCAGTCGTTCAAATTGATTCCATTTGCATGCCACGCTCATTGTATCCTCCCTCGGTACACACATGCACGAGCGGCGGAAGAGACCTCGGCATTCGGCTTCTCGCACGTGCCAAGCCACGAGAGAGAACAGGCCGCAGTCTCTCGCACCCCTCCACCGAACACTTATTGCCTCCGCTGTATGCCTTGTACAAGTGTACGGATCGCACATCCGTGTACAACGAATAGGCAAACCGGGGGCGGGGGGTGAGAAGTAGAGAGAGTGGGATATCTCGCTCAGTGGACCAGACAAGCGTACAGGCTGCAATTCATTATACACCTCCTGCTGGAGGAAAGGGTTCACTCTGTGTATATCGCGGTGTATGCCGTTCGTGACCCACGCGGTCCACACTCGTCCCGGTGCTTGCTGCCGCTGCAGCTTTCCATCACAGAAATTATGCCTCAGCTTGCGCATGCACATGAAGCCAACTTTGTGGCGAATATGGAATACATGGTGAATTGTATGTGTTAGATACGTGCGAGTGTATATATGTATATGTTTATATATGGCGAGAGAATCCGGTGCAGGTCGTCCATCGGTGAACCAATTCCTTCGGTCAACTCAGTAATTTATTACAGGCAGTAACGCGTGTTCCGTAGAAATCAACGCTTCTATCCCAGAGACAAGAAAGTATTTTGTTTCATTGACGATACTGTAGTTTGTGATTTTTTGTTAACTTCTTATTTAACGTCGCGTCACCTGCTATTGTTGTTTGCGACAGAATTTAAAATTCTTCCTTAAGTGGGAATTATGGCACTTTGAGAATTGGTCGATTCAAGTGAACGTTAAGTGAACTTTTGGATGTCGGTAACGGTTCGTGTTGTTAGTTCGTTTCACGGCGCCGGAGCTATATCTCGTTGATTACTGGCTGTAAATATTGGACGTTTTCTGACATGTAATATAGGCCTTCGAACTTTGTGACTTTTGTATTTGGTCGAAAGATCGAATTTTAAGTGTTCGTCGTTAATTTGTCGTTTGTGTGGTAGGGGGATTAATAATTCAGGATTACAGATGTCTGTGCCCTGGTAGAATTTTGGAGCGTTGCACGAATCCAAGTCAGACCCCGATGTTAAACTCCAAAACTTCTACTACGCAGTAGAAAAAAGTTTGCTCTTTCTACAATTGTTTTCTTGCCAATTTTACAAAAAAAATCAAGAGACATTTTTTTGCCAAACGGGCATCTTTTTTTAAGTTAACAAGAAGGTATTCGTTGATAAGAAAAGGTGCCACCCATTCGACGGAGTAGCAGTATGTTTTTCTTCGTCCGCACATTGTTAAATATCGCTACCTTTTTTATTGTGAAAATTCCGTCTCGATAGTTGCGCAACTTCCGTCGAAACAATGATTTTACAGGTCGTTCGTGGACCGAGATCGATGTGAGAGGATGGCAATTAAAGGGTTCATTGCGTCGGTGTAGCGATAAAGCTGACTGTTAAAGAGCTGATGGACTCCAGAATAGTGACCGCGTCCAGAACAGTCAAGGAGTCTTCCAGGCCGACCGACCCTTCGATAGCCGGTGTAATTTGGCCGAGATAAAAATAATTTTTTCTCAATGGGAAAGGGGCTACGTGGGCCGGAGAGAACATTCTTCCGATTTGGACGGTTACCCGAAGTCAATGAACTTGATGACAATGGAGCCGTTCAAAGTTCTGGTTGACTTCCGTGTCGTCGTTCTGCAGCAAGACGCGGAAACGGCGTAGCCTCAATCTATGCCGTCGTGTAGCTTCGTTCGGGTCGAAGCTATAAGAGTGCCTAAGTCCATTTGGATCAGAGCTCCGGTAGTCGTTACCGGGCTAATCCGTTTGCCAGAGCACTCTTTACCGCGACTATATCCTCAACTTCGTAGGGGATCATCGGACCGACGGTTGAAAGGGGGTTGCCGCTACGACTCGATCGTGCCGTTGCCGCTGGTTCTTCTTCTTCTTCTCCTTCGCCTCCTCCGCAGGGACTTTGTTGTACAGGCCGCAGCAGGAGCAGCGCTATGTGCGATGTTCCATGTACCACTCGGTTCGTTCCTCCGCGAGTTTGTCGGCATAACTCCAGGGATTAGTTATTCGGCTTATCGACGCCCGCCACTTTTGCCAACCCGAACACCAACCCCGCCTGTATCGTTCCATCGAGCGCTTTTGTCTGCTCCAAAGCGAGTCACAGGATTTCGCTGTTGCCCCGTTCCTCTCGTCCTCTCAAACTCCGCCCTCGCCGATCTTCGTAACGCTCGAACACGGCAACAACCGGCCAACTATGAATAAATTTCACCATAGGCAATACACGAAACGAGTGTTTCTACAAATTGAAGTAGGTCGAGCTCGACTCCTTCCCGACTTATGCATAATAATCAACGGTCTTCTGTGACCACGTCGCTAACTGCGCTATAGTACACTTTCGGAACACTCCGCGTACTCGTGCATATATTTGACTCTATCTGAATATAGGATTTTTCATTACCTACCTCGTGACGCGACTGACGAACTGTCTGACTCGCTAATCGGCGACCCTGTTTCCTCGATTTGCCGAAGCAATCTTTATCCGTAGGTCTTTTTATTTTATTTTCTGTTTTTATTTGTTTTTTTTTTATCATCGAGTCTCTTTTGAGTAATTCGAAAGAACCAGTCGAGATTCAATATGGGAACTGAAAATAATCGATCGACTTCGTTTTCCATTAAAGAAGAGATTGATTTGTAGGAATAGCACGTAGGACCGGTACTGGCCAACGCCGTGCCAATACCGGTTCCGTGTGACTCTTGCAACAGGGTCGTTTTTAACCAAACGTCAAAAACTATGCTCGAAACGAGGGACAGTCCTGAAGCATGTCGATCTATTCGTATCAACATTCCTCTCCGAAATGTTTTATTTGTGACCAGCAAAAAAAATCCCTCAACGAACGACGTTTCATAAATTTTCGAACTACCGACATGGAAATATCTGCGCGAACGGGAAAAATGAAAATGTTCAACCATTGATATTTTCGTTGACTCCCACAGGAAATTTCGTTAATAGATCCAATGTGGTACGGCAATCCACGTGCATATGCTGTGTAACAGTGCCGTACGTTACACATTTCGATTTGACGTGTGCCGGAGATTTGCTTTGCAGTTCGATTTTCACGATATAATTCTCCCTCGAAACTCGGAGAGAAACTGCCGGCTGTCGATGGTGCAACGGAGTATGCACGGTGGATTCACTACAGATTACTACAGCGGAGCGCTACCCACACGAGTACGGTTGTTCGGTAGGAGCGTATCGGAGTTTCGCGGCGGGTTCGACCGTTTATGACCGGGTCCGCGGTGAAATACACGAACCTCTCACTCCCCCTTTCTCCACGTGTAGAAATTATAATCCGACATCGGGCAGGCGCCAGCGAACGGAGGAACCGTAGCTCATTCAACATCTCCCCTTCCGGTCGACGCTTACCCGAGGATGAGAGACCGGGAAAAGAAAAAAAAATTGAGTACAGAGGGTTACAGCCCGGTCGACTGCGTGTATTGTGTTGCAGACGTATACCGAGTGGGGAATTCAATTGAATGAGACTAATTCCCGGTTACGCTCGATCGCATATGGATGCCGAAGAGGGAGCGAGAAGTTGGCACTAGTATTAGTCCATCATGTTCCGGTCCCCCTATCCATCCGTGCACACATGAGATCTAAGCACGCCTTATTCCGTCTTTCCCGCGCCCTTCTGTTGTTTAATTTTCGGTCCGGGCACACAAGAATTCACGTATGATACCGTGTACGCAGGAGAGGCAGAGAGGGGCAAAACGGAACACCGTTGCAAATCGAAGTTTCACCAATTTTTCTCGAGACTTAAAAAAAAAATGTCATCCGGAATGGACAACGCGTTTTAGTTTTGCTACTTCTTTCCCGCAGATGCGCAGGAATAAGTGTCGAATGTCTGAATACCCGATGTGTCGATTTTCAGCTCCGAAGTCGATTCAGCACTCAACTCAGATTCTTTGCCTTGCGAACCCCTTTGTACACGATCCACCCCTCTATGTCATTTCCGGATTGATACATCCACATCGCGCATTCATAGTGTACGTGAGCAATTTGTTACGCGACGACGGCTTTAACGCGTTTACAAATAATTTCGTTAGCCGACATAATCGCGAGGGAAAAATAGACGATTCGAAATTGTCGAGTACGCCGCGTCTCCGTACGAACGCGAATGATTTCACTACCAAATCGACAGGGAGAATATGTATGTAAAGTCGATTCAACAAACGCACTCCTTCGCAGCTGGTACGAGGAACGAACAATTTCCGGATTGAATTCCTTCGATCATTCGAATGAATAAAAATACCGCTGAACTGATGGAATATTCAACTACACAGCACAAAAAACTTTTCCACTTGTAACAAACCTTTTTTTAATCTATAAATATTTGTGATTATTTTCGTGTCGAATTACCGTAAGATCAAAAATTCATAACGCCACCGCATCAAAATTGAAATTTTTCGTAAAGCTTTCTCTATGACAAGACATTTACTATATTTTTGGATTCCTGATCGACGGAGCTTCATTGATAGAGACACATTATGAGAATATGTTACGAAAATGTCAGCTTTCAAATTTGATGAGGAAACGTTATGAATTTTTAATTTTTATGAGGAAGCGCTATGAAATTTTTTATTTTCAACTTTATTTAAAATCAACGTCGAATCTAAAAAATTTCTTACGCTTTAGCGCTATGAATTTTTCACGACCGTTTCCCACGCACGTACGCACGTCTGGAAGTTTTTTTTTTCAAAGGGATTTTTCAATGTTCCGGTACATCCAGAACACGTTTTTATGAAAATCGCGAACATTTTTTTTACCAAAATGAAACTTTCTCTATGAGGGAGCAAAATGCAAAATGTACAAATATTTTTTGCAATACCCGACGTTAGAAAAAAAGGTCCGAATTAACGAAATTTTTGAATAACGAACGTCGGTATTTTTTTTCCCGTGCACGTTCTGCTTTAATGATACACTCGATGGTGCGATCATAGAAAATGGGAAAAAACAACGAGTAGTTCTTTGTCGTTCAAAACTGCCGTGTCCTCATTTTCGCCCGCAGATTCGTCGAGATAAATCGGCTTTTTTCCCGTGTTCAGAGACAGTGGTTCACAGTGGGCTGCCAATATATTTGACGAAAATGCCGTCGGGCTATTTTCATCGGCCGTTCCACGCTTATTCTGTCGCTTATAGATGTTACATAACATTATAACGACCTCCTCCCGCCAATATCCATGAAATTGCGAGCTCTCAAGGGTAGAACAAGCAAGGCAAAATTAATGTTTTCTCTTCCAGACGGGATTTCTTGAGGTCCTAAAAAAAATAGCAATATCATGATGAGATTGGTACACATGACCGGTACTGGCCGACGTTGGGCGAACGCTCGCCGACGCTGGGCCGACACTGGGCCTAGGCCGTGTCAGTGCTGGGCCTGTGCTGGGCGAATTCTCTGATCCCTCGACTCTGAAAAGCATGATAATATTTGCGTTATTCTTACATATATATATGACTCTTCGGAATATTCTTAACCCCCGGTATCTCGTTAATGTAACTTTATTCGATCGCTATGCGAATTGTATATTTTCCGAAAGGTCGTATTACCGACGTTTTATTTACCCTAAATCTTTATCTCTCTTTGGCCCCCGCCTCTTATCGCAATCTTGCCGCAGATTCATCCAATCTTTATTCTCATCCCCTCGAGGGTTAATCTATCGATTTCACAGCGGGAGGGCGTACGTCGGTAACGCTCGAGCGGGTAGCAAACTCGTCGTTTTGGTCTCCCGGTCGTCCACGTCGTCGTCCTCGTAACGTTAGTCTTTCTTTTGTCGCCGTCGCCGCGGAGATGGGACCGAACATGTAATCGGGGAAAACGGCTGAGACGATCGACTGGGGTCTCATTAACGCGAATATAAATACGTGCGTGTCGACAAAGCGTATTCGGGAACTTTCGCCGCAGCTACCAACTACACAGCTTGAACTGCTTCTGCTTACTCCGGCTCTCGATGGCTTCGGATGGTTATACATATGCGGGACACACAATGCGCGTACGCTTCATCCGAAAAGAACTTCACTCCGCGGCCGGTGTAAGGGGCAATAAAATACCCCCGTCTACGATACGCATTATCCACGGTCCTCCCCAGTATTCCAGCCGATTCTGCTGATGCGCCCCTTGCATATTGGAAATTCAAAGCTTTTGTGCTCGAAGGGCGCTTTGATTCAGAAAAACGAGACAAAATGTGCTTAATTTATTCTCTCGGTAAACACGAAATTTGATCGAAAATCATTCGCGATAATTTGTTAGTTACCGTGTTCTTATCTTTTAAAATACAAAAACCGGTATGAATATAGACTTTCAGGAGGAATCACTCTTTCTTTTCACCTACAAAGAAGTTTGTACATGGTAACTCTTGAAGTTTTTTTTGTTGGTTGTGGGGATGGTCTGTACGAACAGGGTATCGTTACGAACAACAGAGTGTGGAGGATATTTCGTAACATTCTTTTTATTATTAAGAAAAAAGTAAAAACACTGTTGCTTGGTGTCTATGGACGTTACTCGCTCCCTTAAACCTACGTATATTGCAGCAAAACAAGCCGATTATAAACATTGCTTCTATACTATCAGAAACAATCTTCTATATTGTAGAGTAAACGTATATTTGATTAAATAAAATGGAACTTCGGGTAACGTTTGTGCCATCGAGAGTAAAAATTTGTATCGTCGAGGTTCCTTCGAATGCGAAGTTGCCTCGTAGTTTTAGTTTAAATTTTGGAGACGAGGAACGATTAAGGATGAAATGATATGAACCTTGGTAGGGTATAAATGAATTGAGAGAAACACTCGCGTCTCGAGCCAATATCTTTCGTTTATTGGCTCGTGTGGGAAAAGCCTTGCCGGCATAAAAACCCACGTTGATGTTGTGTACATTTGTTGCGTGTATATGATTGTGAGGCCCCTGAGTCTTCTCGTTTCGTGTTTGATGATCCCTTCACCGAGGTGGTGCGTATAAGGGCCAGGGGTGAAGAATTGGGGACCTGCCTGTCCTTGCGTTTTACCGCTTGTCATAGGCGAGAGCCCGAGCGTATTTTCCTCGATCGGAAGTATCGGCTCCAAAGTGAGCGCTTGTATCGGCTCCAGCCGAGCTCTTGTGTCGGCTCTAGAGAGCGCTTATGTCGTCTCCAGGTGAGCGCTTGTGTCGGCTCTAGAGAGCGCTTGGCTCGGCTCCAGGTGAGCGCTTGGCTCGGCTCTAGGTGAGCGCTTGTGTCGAGAGCTCCGGGTTCTCGTATATGTTGGCTCTGATGAGCGCTTGTGAGTGTCTGTGTGTGTCTGTGTGAGGACTTGGGGTCCTGGCGTCTTACGCGAGCTATTCGATCGTCACTCGACGGACGACCGCACTGCACGAAATTCTTTCGAAAAAATGTTACAGCTCGCTGCCCCCCTCGGTGGTGAGAGACGAAGTCTCTGTTGACGCGAGCGGACCCGAGCGCTAAAGCGCCGACCACTCTCGGGCAGTGAACAAAATTCTTTAAATTAAAAAATCGTGCCCTATAAATTTTGCGTACATTCAAGTAACACTGCATAACGCTAGCCGTTTAGAAGCTGAATGCGTTAATGAGCGTAGATGAAGTTTTATGCGTGAACGGACATTAACAAAGCGGTAATAGTGTAGCTCAGTAGTGAGAGCCATCGACCGGTAAAAGGAAAGTCGCGAGTTTCCTGGCCCGGTGTGAACCGCATTTTTTCGGATTGTCTAAATTATTTTCAGTACAGGGTTAAACGCTACGCATAAGAAATTTTATTTATCGTACTTGGGTTACCGAAGTTAATAAATTTAGTTCGTCATTCAATTCGTCGATTTATTCATGTAATTTATTTAGTTATTACATTTTTATTATTTTTATGTTAAAGTACTTTGGAAATTATTCCGATTCAATAACTGTTGAATTGATAATCGGATTTCTGGAAATCCGCACGTTTCACTGAGCAATCATCGCCGATGTGTACGGTTTCCGTTCTGACGCATTCGCTTCCGTTCGATGTACGTTAAATAAACGAAACAAGAAAGTTTCGATACTTTGTTGTCATTCTCAGGGTGAAAGCATACATTGATCTTTATTGTCAAGGTGTTGATCGTCCGTTCGCTGTCGGAACGGAAATAAAGAGAACATTCAGAGGTATAAATAAAAACATCCGAAGGGCCGAAAAAATGAGGGAATTTCTGGAGACCTCACTCGCGAGTTCACATGAGATAATGCGAATGTAATCTAGGGGAATTGCCGTTATCAACGTGGTGCCAATTGCCGTGTTGTACTTATTCCGTACACCCGACAACCGTCGACGATCAAATTTACACCAATAAAATATCATTTTTTGTCGTAATAATGTGAATAAAAAACATAACTCGAAAACGCGTGGCGAATTGAACGAAACTGAAATTTCGATCGATCACTCCTGTTAATCATCGTAATTTACAAAGCGTAGCTTTTGCAAGAAAGTAGCTCAGTGATATTTTGACCGCCTCATCGAAGAAGTTTTATCAACAAGGAAATAAAGAACGTATTGTATTTAATCGCCATTAAATTTCTGAGGTTTCTATCTGAACGGATAGCCAAGTTTAATCTACGAAAATTACTGAGTAATTTTTCTAGATAATAAAATAAAAATTTCAACATTTGGGTCCACTCTTGCAAAATTCAGTGTCGAATGTCGTCAGGGATAATTTACCTCGCGAACAAAATGTATGATGTTTAAATTCTTTATATTTTTTTTGTCACATACGCCAAAAAATATCTACCAACGTTATTTTTCAACGTATTGGAACATTACCAAGTGTTACATAAAAATCTAGCAATTAAAGAAAAATAATACAACCTATAAAACCCCAAAAAGAAATCTGTTATTCCAATGGTAAAAAAGATACTGAAAAACTCATCGAAACTGTCGCTCCATCCTGGTGGGCGTAAATAATGCTGCGTACAGTTAATTGCAATGCAGAATTTTTTTTTTCATTCGCCCGCTAACGCTAATTGCTTCGACTCCGAACGCCGTGAGTTCTCCATAGATAACTAATCTTGGCACGGTAGAAAAGTATTCTTCAAAACCATGAGCGTACTTTACCGCTCCGAGTCTTTTCCTTTGACAATTAAGAGTCGCTCAGGTCGTTAGAGCCACACGAAGAAACGACGAAGAATATAGAAAAGAAAGAACTAACAAACGAGCCGGTCGCGAGTGTGGAAGTTAAAAGGTTTTTTCTTCCATAGATTAGTCGAGGGACTCGGATGTGGCGCGGCGTGTGTGCGCGCGGACGTACGCGTGGCAGTCTCGTGCACATTCGGCATAGTCTGCATGCGTAATAAAAACCGTACTTACATACGTGCGGTCGTTCCGTATTTCTGACAAGCGCTTAACGACCGTGTACTGACCCGCAAAATTATGCGCACGAGAATGCTAATGCCACGGTGGCTCGCATCCCCCTGGCAGTCTTTCGGTTCTCTTATTTTTCCTGCATCTCGGTCGCATCGTACCTACGCTGACATTATGTACAACAACACCGTGTTACCCTACAATCGCGTTCCGACACGGGGCGGAGGAACTTCCAGCCTCGCACGAGAGCGTGTTAACGTGATATATTTTTACATTTTCAAATACACCGGTGTCGAGCCACGAGGAACGTCAGAACTATCTACTTAGATAGTAGCGTTCGTGTCGTGACGGAGTGAGCCAGAGCGAAATAGAGCGGAGAATGAAAAAGAACCCCCCAAAAAAAAAAAAAAGTCAGCACAAGCGTGCTAAGGGTGGCGAGGAGGCGAAGTAGAACATGGTTTTAGTTAGAGAAAGAAGATGAGAATGTAAAAGCCTGGGAGGGGTTAAAAGGGGATCGGGAAAAGATAGAGACACGCGAGAGGAAGAATGGCACCAGGAAGCGAAAGAGGCTTAACCAAACTGTGGAGGAGTAAAAAAAGGGGTACCGAGAACGAAGGAATAAAGGGCGGGGATGATGCAGAGAGTGGCAAAGGCGGGGAAGAGGTAAATTCATCGGTGTTGGAGTGAGAGAACGCGAGGAACGAAGTCAGTACCGTCATACTTTGGCGTGTGGAGCAAAGAGCAGCAGTCGGGAAGAGACACGCGAGCGATGCAACTCGGGATGGGCACGTGTGTGGGTAAATGTAGAAATAGAAAATGTGAGGGTTCCTTTGAGAGAACCCTGATAAAACTCGACACGAAATGGCTAGCTGGCCAGTCGGGACGGACACCTGAGGTGCCTGCACACTTTGTGGAGGAGGTTGATGTGCATGCTCGGATGAAACGGAATGAGAGAACTCGCAAAGGTGTGCCGACCCTTGTGGTTGGTAACGCAGGTTGCGTTTGTGTTTCGCCGTAATATACTCGGAGCATTCGACCGCAAACGATTTTCACCGACTAACAAATAAATGCTTGAGCTTCTTTAAATATCGAGTGACCAGCGAGCAACGTGTGACCATAGCAATGAGTACGAACATGTATTTGATTATTGCACGCGATATCAATTTTTTTATGTCACGATCAATGTAGGTTACTAATTGCAAAAATTCAAATAAAATTTTCGGCTATTTACGATAAAGAAATAAACACAAGGTCGATGGATTGAGCATGGTTTTAAGCTGGAAAATTGTCACTCTAAGATTTTTTTTTTTTTGGGTTTTAATCGTGAATTTTGAATCGGCGACATGATACGATAGCGCTGCCACGAGCGACATGCAATATTTTGTTTTTGCAATATTCATGTCGGCGAAATTTCGCGTACCTGCGCTAAGAATTTCGCGGATAAATTTTTTTATCTATGCATATATAAAAAATAATCCATCGATATAATATGCCGGTATAATTAATAAATCTAAAACAATCGGATCACGATACTATCCAGTAGGAAGAAAATTCTAGCAAAAATTATGGAATCTACGAACCATGTCTGCGATATAGAAAATTGCCGTAATTATTAACAGAACCTCTTAACATTAATACAAACGTTTGTCAGAATAACGTTGCATTTTTCATACTAGTGAAAGCTGTATTTTTCACCGTATTTATAATAAATTCTATGACTTCCTCGGCTGAGTGAAGGGTCCGATGACTGTGACATTTAAAGGGGTAAAATTGTATTCTAGAGTGGACTTGCTTAATATTTTAATGGGACTTCATCAGTAGAGCTGGTCTCACTGTGTTCCGATAGGGCAACATTTTAAATTCAGGACTGTTTATCGGCTGTGGTAAGACATTAGATGAAAACGATGGCCCACGAGCCAAAAGAACTACCTCGGTAAGGATCAATGGTCTGCAAATGTATATGAAATATTTCTCTCGACAATGTTGTATGGGCGAAAATGCGCTCCGTTTTAATATCAAACAGTTCCCAACAAATTTTATCGGGTCATGTCTTACACATGTCATATAATACTTATAGTACTATTCTTTGATACTTCAATAAGTCATACATAAAAATCTTTATAATCCAATTCTCATTTTACTTGCTGCTCGCGGAATTAATATAACTCCATTTTTTTTTCGTAACACGCCTTGCAACAATTTCATATAGTTTTCATTGTAATTGGGGGAGTCCTATTTACCAATTGTACCCTGCAGAGTCTAGAATTAAAGATATATAAAACTCGTGCACATACACTGGAAATATAATATCAATGGTGGTGGGTAATAGGAATTAATTGGCGGGTTTCCAATATTGGCATTTTTATTCGCGAAGTTCATAAATATATAAAATTAATAAAATATTTTCATCGTTGAAAGGTGAACGACTTGAATTAAATTCAAATTCGATGAGTAAAAGTAAAATTAAACGATTACGGATAATCACGGAATAATAATGAAAAATTCGATTATCGGCTGGGACGTACCTCTATAAAATCTTCAATGGACTGGCCGAACGTTCTCTCCCGAGTAACTAAATTTTACGCGATAAACTGAGACAAAAAACAAAATATTATACTTGCAAAATCCTGTCAAAATCGAGGGAATAGAAACTCGCGAATATCGTTCACACTTTCAATAAATATAAAACTACATAAATAATATATATTATATATATTCATATAATGTATATTTATTAATATATCTATTATTTAATAAATGTGTATTTATCATTATATATCTATTATTTATATATGTATAAATAATATTTATTATCGATCTTTCACTCAACAAATACATTTTCACTCCCTCTTTTTCTTATAAATTTCGATAAATATCTACCGAAGATTTGTCTTGTCGGGCCTATATTATTTATACAGTAGCAGAGTAGAAATCTCGTTTTGTTCCACTCGACTTTGTCGGAAGTAAGCTTCCTCGTTTCGAATTTTCTTACTTGCTCAGAGTCGAAGAAAGGCAAGGAGCGGGTGCTAAGTAAAGTAGTTGGAGTAACAGACTCTGCAAGAACAGCCGAGTCGTCCTGGACGAGGTTCCACTCCCTACTTTTTCTCGAACGATTTGTGGATCGTACATGCAATGTTTCCGTCGAGCACGTCGTCCCCAAAGCGAAAGAGGCCGAGATTTTGAAATATCAACGAAGTATTCCTCCTTTTTGTTAGGACACACGCGCGTCTATAATCCATTTGCACACTCGTCGACAAGTATCGGCATTTGCGCTCTTATCGCTTACCCTTCCCGGAGACCGCAGAAATTTAACTTATCTTCCTGCATCTTAGAAACTCCACCCGCAATTTTTCGAATTTCATGCAGGATTAAGTGCGTAAGATTTCATGTTAAAGGTTTCCAATTGTCGTTCAAATCTGGTATGGAACTGTACGAATTATAAGTTGGATGAAAATAAAAATCTACATTTTTTGCGCCGCAAGAGACTGTTTTTATTTATTAATTTTTTTCAGTGTACAAAAAATGTTCATAATCCCACCTCTCGAAACAGTTCGGAGTTTCTATTCTCAAAACTCAACACCTCTTCATGACAAGTATATTGCGCTTCTTTCTCGTAGAAATATCAATTCTCATTCCCTCAGTGATCCACAAGTCAGAAGCTAGCTGGAACACATCCATTAATAGCACAGCATGGATATGACAAAAAAAAATACTTTGACGCGTAAGAGAAATTCTATTGTACTTTACCCGGGATTCGTCGGTGCTGAACGCGCTACGCCGGACGGAATCAAGGCAGTAGAAAATTACATCGAAGCGCGAAGGTATATAAAAAGCTCCGGCGGTGAGAAAGAAAAATTAAAACTCGCACACCCGAGCGGCAGCGAGCGCTTCCAGCCAGCATTTGAGCCGCTGACCGGACAAGGTGTGGCCTCTAATTATTCGCGAACTCCCTTGAGCCGGTCGGTTGCCCTGTCATTCGGTCTCTGCCCTTTTGTAACAGTGGCCATATAGAAGCACCTTTGACCTCATCGCTGCACACGGTACATCATCGGCACTGTGTTTCTCACTTTGCGGACTCGCTTCCTTGTTCGCACCTGACCGTCCGACTCGGGTTTCTGTCTTTCGACTGTTCGTGCAACGCGAAATGTAATACGATATGCCGCCGATCGCGTAATGACCGAGCGTGTGCATACGCGGAGTTTGTGCCGTTATCTCGGCGAGAAAAACTGAATAAGCCGGATAGCAAAAGCGCTAATCGAACTCCTTTCCGATCCCGTTTCCGCTCACGCCTCTCGCCATCCACGAATCGGAGGCTTCCCAGGCCGATGAACTCTGTTTTCCAAAAGGAATGCTCGATGAAAAAGATCTCTGATATTTTACCTGTCAACTCCCCCGTTGATTCTATGACGCTATTTTTCCATCCATTGTTACATCGCCTTTCAGTCTCCCAACTGTTATCTCTCCGGTCCGGCTTATCCGACGGTCCGTTCTGCAACGTGATGTTTTATCTTTGCACAACGTTTTTTTTTGTTCTTTTTGTGTGTGTGTGTGTGTGTTTTTTTTAATTTTTATTGTACGAAACACAACACACAACGGCTCACGCTACACCCTGTTACGCGTTATCCTCGTCATCTCTTTTGCGCCTGTTCGCGCGTACGTATTATTTTTTTACGCTCCTTTCACTGGCCTCAAAGCGTTAAGGAATCATTTTTGTTTTATGACGAGCTTGGAATATTTAATGCGTGGGAGATTATCCGACGCAAGTTGGAAAGAGTTTAGCGCTGAGTGCTTTTTGTCTCGGGCGAAATTTTCCGTTCCAAGATTTTTCTTGGAACGATATCACCGATGCATCATTCGTCCTGATACAGAACAAAAACCCTAAAGCAAATTTTACGGCGTCTCATTCGACATGCGCTGGCCTCAGTTGAAATAACGTAATACTGGGCCGATACTGGCCGACGTTGTGTCAACACTGGCCTAAACGGTAACGATTCTGGCCCGGTGTTTTACTCCCAGTGAGGAGTACACGTTTTGTACAGTTAAATCTGATCTTGGCCAGAACTATGTCAAGCGTTTTCGGGATCGTGTGCCTGATATGATACTCTAAAATTTTTAAAAGGGCTGACGAGGTCCCGAATGGGAACTACAAGACCATGAAAAAACTCCGCGTTATATTCTGACATTGACGCGAGGGAAATAGCCCGAAAAGATGCGCGAGTAAAGTCGCGCAGGATAATAGGTGGATCACCTTTCTTCATTTTGCATCCCTTCCACCTTACCCGTTTTTCCTGCAGACAACCTGTACAAATTATTGGGTGCTCCTGAAAACAGTTTGATCTTCCAAATAAATATTTGTCTAATTCGAATGATTATCGATTTAATTCGGCTAAATGCAAATTTATTTCGAACGTATATGCGAAGGGCCCTTAAAATAGGTCTTTTCCCCGTCTTTATTTCATGACTCTAAGCCGACGTTTGTCTTTTTTTCTCTCTTCGACTCTACGCGTACACAGCTACGCACCCACATAAACCTTTCATGAGATGAAACCGGGTGATATTGTTTTAATTTTTTATTTTTCACTTGATGGATTCAGCTAAAAATCGTGACCGAGGCTTTTGCCACTGTAGCAGACTTAATCTCTCGTATCCGCTGCAAAGTTCATTGATTATTCCTGCTCTATGATCCCGCCTAGTAGGATGCGCCGTAATCTATGTTGGTATCAAAGGCTTAGAGGAAAATCGACGAGATGGCGATCAGTTATCGCGAGGACGAGCCTTCCATTCAACCCCAACGCGAACCAACAACCCCTTTGGCCTATCGGACATGGACATTCCTTCTTGCACTACCTTACGCAATATTGGGATTGATCTCCGTTGCCCGTGAGTCTAACGTATGGGAGTTTGAGCGTTCACATTTTTCCTAATTATTTTCATTTATCTTCTACCGTCGTGAACTTCCAAGATCGAGCCCGATGCAGTTAATACCGTGTCTTTCGGCATTCGATACTTCACAGTGGGTATGCATCGAGTTGATTATTCCCACAGTGCATAAAAGACGTGTTGCATCGTACACCGGTTGAGATGGTCTTCAACCGAGACGAAGAGAAACTGACTATCCACATCATTGTGAATATCGCTTTCATTTCACCGCCCAAGGGGTTCTTCGTTCGCGATGAAGAGACGCGCTTATGCACGATCCGCACCGGAAACTATACCGGTGAATCAGAGGAACCTCCCTCCACTTCCTCTAAACCGCTTATCGTTCTCGCTAATCCGTATCGAAATCCCTTAAGGTAAATCGCGAGACGTCATACCAAAGTTACTCGGTTGCAGAAACACACCTTACTCGATAATCTCGAATGCATACCGGAAGACAGGAAGATCGATGAAATCTCCGCGTTTGTGGGTTACGTCCGGATGTTTAATACTGCTGCCATGTAAACAGGGTAATTTTAGGTACAATAAATAATAACAGCGTTATTAACAGTGATTTTTTTTTTGATATAGCACTAGGAGCGGAATTGAAAAAAAAAAAAAACAGAAGAAACAGGCGGAGTTTCAGTCTTGGATGAAAAGTAAATGTATACCTGTTTCACAAGATTACGCGTTGCGATTCGCGAATTTTTCGCGAATTCAATTTAATTGCCGGTATTTTGGAGACAGCACTAGTACATTATTTGTCGAAAATAATTGGAATTGTCACCGGATACATCACCGCTTGTTATAGCAAGATTTATAATTTACCGATAAATTCATAATCTGATCACTAACTCGTGCAAAGAAATGCAAAAATACTTTTCACATTCATAATGTTTGTTTTGCGATTGGTGCCCCATGCGATTCCGCCGAGAGAACAGGGCAATAGACAGACACACAGAGCTGCCTCTTCTTACTGCCCATTCTCGCTTACCCCGATTTGAGAAGAGCTCAGTTTTCCCCATCATCAGATCCCGGTTTTTTGACCCACCAATGCGTCCCAATTCTCTTGCCCTATCGATATATCTTATAATTTGCACTGTTTTGCCCCACCGCCCCATTTTGCTCCGCCTAATATTTCTTCTGCTATATTCGAATATGCATGACCGCTGACAATCCTCTAACTGGATGTACGCTCGTGCTCACTCAGCGATCGAGTTTAATTCAGGCTCGAAGCAAATGAGTGCTCGTTCTCTGGCTTGAGCACACTCGTGCCATGGATGCGCTACTCGAGCGTTCTCGATTTAACTCATACACGGCCTTATTATAAATGTATTTTGAGTTTAAACTATTTTGTATTTTAAATAGAGATTATATCTTGTATTTTGTGTATTTTGCCGAGCGCTAATCGTATAGAGTCCTACACTTCGATGTTTGAATTTTTCATGAATGTACATGAATGTTTTTGATTATACGAACATACCTAATTTTTAATATGTTGCCCAACTGTTTTAGGTTTTTTAATATATATATATGCGATCTTTAATGATGGAAGAACAAAATTGCAAAATGGTAACCATTGGGAGAAATTGATTTTTACCATTTTTTTGACGTTATGAATATTATTTTATTAATATTTACAAAAATATGAAAACATCGATTAAAAAATCTATTGATGTATATTGGTAAACATTTTCGCAAGCAACCATTGAACCATCTTTGAGATATCAAGGATATTGACTTTGAAAAACACGCTTCGAACAAGACTAAACGAGACGTTTAGTCTTGTTCGAGACCAGTGTGCCAGCACCGTGGTTCAATCGCTTCGCGTCGCCGCTGGAGCCCTTCGTAACTTTCCACATAAGCGATTTTGACTTTTGTAATTTGTTGAATGTCAACATGAAAATGTAACAGAATATTTTCGACACCACAGACTACTTGAAAAAAGTTGTGAAAAAAGCATTCCGAAAAATGGATATGACGTGAACATTAAATTAAATTCCATTGAATTAGTGTCGATTTCCTGCAAATTGGTAATTCTTGGAAAAAAATTGATATTTCCAATTAATGAAAAATTTTATGCGCGGTAGTCGTCGACTACTTTTCTACCAAACCCTGACGCAACGTGAGAAAGATACGGGAGAACTTTGTTTACAAGTACTGAGACAATAACGAATAAATCTCACATCATTTTCTGTGTCCAACCTTTCGTCAATTGTGACGTCAAGTGTTCACATTTCGAGAATAAACCGAGCCAACTTAATATCGTAAATGATCTTACACGCGAATAATAATATCGTGATGAAAGTTTAGTCGCATCGTATGTGTACATAGCCACGTATATACATACATATATGTATATCGTAACAAATTTGTTCGAACTATATAACGGGATGTAAACTATGAAACCGACAGTACGATAACTCGCGACCGTGCTATTTTGGCGTTTCAATACGGGGCTACATGAAGATGTTCGTGCTCGATTTATATAGTCGAGCCATCGATCGCAGATGCCACGCAAGATTCCCCTATATACATATACCATATGTCTGTGTACATTCGAGAGCTCTCTCATCAATCGATGCAACCTGCGAACCCTCTTCGTTTGCACCAGCCGTAGGAACAAATAAAAAACTAGAAAAACCCCGAGTTAGCTTAGTTATTTCGATCTACCGATGCGATGAAATACGAATCGTGACACATGCATTATATTTATATCCAGCCATTATTATTATTATTATCATCATTATTATTGTATTCTTATATATTGCAACTATGAAAATTATGATGCATTATGATTGTGAGTGAATCTCTCGTCGCAATCTCTGGGTGGGGGCGACAAGTGCCGTCGCTCTTTGAGATTGGCACAGCGAGATACATATCGCCGAGTGGAAATGTGACGATTGTCGGACTCATTGTTTCGTTGCCGGGAGAGAGCCGCTCGTTCACCCTCGTATAACTCTCCTCGGCTATCTTCGCGTGGAAATTAACAATTCCCATTAGCAGCCCTCAACGAATATCGCTTTTATTGCCGTCGACGTCGTAGTTTACGAGCTTACTACGTGGCTCGACGAAACAGCGCGGGAGATTTACCAACCATCTCATTCTCTCGTCCCCGTATGGACTATGCGTAGTATGGACTATGTGACGATAAACAGTTGATGAAAAAAAAAAACTTTCGACGTTTGGGTGTGACAATTTTTTTTTCGAAAAACTATAAAAAGCACGAGGGATAAATTTTTTTGTTTTGTTTCTTTCATTTTTCGAAAAATTCGTGTTTTCCTTATTATTTTTGACGACTTAATATTCATTCGCTATTTGGTAAGAGCATGGCGACACAGCGGTCTATGCAGAGTAACCAGTTTGTACGAATATTGCACGATCGATTCTAATATACATCTCGAGCGGGTCGTAAAGTTAAGGCGCCTCTCATGATACTGCGAGACGATGTCTTCCCACGGCGGCATTTTTATATCATGAGAAATACGATAACCGGCGAGGATCGCTGAAGTCGAAATAATGAATAAACATGTGTGTAGCGTAAAAGTACAGGAATATGGCCCAGCCCGATTACCACGCAAATGGTTGATGTATGAAACGGGCCATATTCACAACTTTCATCCGATTTCCGGGTAATCGATCTCTATCCGTGATAACTCTATGTGCATATATTTATATATCGATGTTTATGAATAAATATGATATATTATGTACACATCGTTAGAAAGGACATAAAGCTACATGAATTGTTGGCCGGAGAAATTCTTCCGAGATCTTTCGGCGGCAAGAATTGTTCACGATAAGCAAAGTTATCAAACACGTACGAGAGAAAGTGTCACGGAGTATGACGCGAGACGATCGTTATCGAAAGTTTAATACCAACGCCGATGCGTGAAACTCGAAGAATTCGAGGTGGATTGGAAAAGGCGATAAAGCGTTTAAAAAAAAAAAAAAAAAAGAAAAAAAATCTGCATTTCATGCGTTAACGGCGCCTGAAGTAGATGTGCTAGAATCCAGTACTGGTAACAACGAATGCTCCTTATCGTTTTCCGATGATCAATCTCCTCATTTACATAAACGATCGGAGAAGTTATTTTATCTGTTGGCCAAGTTCGAAGGAAGCGCGGAGTTAAGCTCGACGGATATACCCGAGCTATGCAGCGTCGTCGTAACTGGGAAGAGAACAGAATGATGCGGGGTGATTGTTGATGGACTTGCCGTTAATTTCCTTGGAGCGGTAATTTCTAATCTTTCGGCACGTCCGAGGGGAGCGCATCGGGCGGGAAGATTGAGGATTCGGTGAAAGTTGAAAGGGAGAATAAAGTGATGCGTCAGTGAGTCAGAAATAAAAGGGAGGAAAAAGCACAAAAGCAATGATGATGACCTACGAAGGGTAAGAAGAAGCGTGCACACTTGCGACTCTGCACACGATCTATATATATATATATATATATAGTACGCTGAACTAGACCGAGGTGCACACACATGCCACAGTAAAACTGGCTCGTTAGTTCGACCCTATAAAGACATTATATTTATAGACGAGTGGTCGGTCGTTCAGTAGACGTGAGGGAAGAGCCTTTTACCCACTATCGGGTGTTCCTCCTTTTTCTTTCACTTTTTTTCACCCTCGCTGCGCGTTCCCGGCGTGTTGTCGTCCCTCAGGAAGCGTGTCGAGAGACGCGAACGTCCCTAATTAGATTTCTCACGGAGTTCACCTCGAAACTGTAAAGGTCTCTCCGCTATTGGCTCGTCGATCCGTACCCCGGAAAATAAATTGACTTCGAAAAAGTTTGCCGAATGAGAGATTCGTGTATAAGTGGCTTACAACGACTCATCGGCGCTCGTCAACGACACGGACAAATTGTAACTTTCGAAGCAATTTATTTTTCACACCGAAAGTCAGCGATATCTCAAATTCTTTCGTACGGAAACACCAATTCACGTAAACGAATTCACTTTAATGCGAAAATTTGAATAAAATATTGAGAGTTCTCACTGCCAGGATGGGAAATTAAAGTATGTATATATCAAATGAAAAATAAAATATATTTTTAATTATATGTACGTATCGGTAATTTTAATGTTGGTGTCGAGTCGGGCTGCCTTCTCGTCTTCAGCTCGTCACGAGACCCGGAAATATCGTATTTAACACATAAAATTTATGGGCGAAGCTTCTTACGCTTTGCATACCGACGGTTGGTTTTGGGTTCCACGGGAAACTTAGCGGAATTACGCTAGGCGACCAGTATGACGAGAATTATCGGCTCTTCGTTACTCTCGGCAGAGTGGCGTATGATATTTTTTTATCGTACTCAGAGCATCATTGGCTCGTTGATATTGTTCGACGGAAGATCAAGAATAAACGTTGTGATTGACCGTAGCGGCGTACATAGGAATTCCAGACTCAAACGGAAAATTTTCACGAATAATCAGAGCCGCATGAGGAAGTAGATTCTGACTTGTAACGGAGGAACTCTGTTTTACCTTTACTCGTTTATTTTTTTGCCTTGTTACAATTTATTATTTTTTATTTTATTCGTTTTTTGTGTGACAGTAAGGTAATCGATCTAAGGCTGACAGATTTAACACAATTTTCCCATGGAAAGCGGGTCGACTTCTTTTTACGATTACTTTTTCGTTTTGCTACATTTGAATTTGCTATTCGATGCATATTGGAACAATAATCGTATTGTGTTCCGGAAATTTCAAGGATTCATCTGCTATTGGATAATATGGATCTATCGAACGTTTCAATCAGAATTCGTTAATGAATATCCGATATTAGTCTACTGGCGGTGGTTTTACTCTATAACGGTTTGCGAACACTTTCAATTCGGAACCGGTACTTTGTTAACTGTGTTAGCCCAGATTATATAGAGAAATATTGAAATTCCTCAATATCTTGCAGATTCGGTATCGAGCTCCAAATAATAGTGAAAAATTTTTGTCCAAATACATATCTTTTAAGTTTTATTCACGTATCTAATTTTCCTCCCGGCCGAATTATGTGAGCTCAAACTCGTCCTGTCTTGATATTTAAGGTAGCCTTGCGAACACACTTGATCGACGTGAATTCAGAGAGAATCGAGAGAGGAATTGCGAACACTTCTCCATCAGTCAAAAATCCGAATAAAAACAAGCTAATGGAAAGATTTGAAAGGATTGATTATGCGTAATAGCGATTCCACAATGTTGGTAAAAAAATTAACGAAGAAGCAGTTCACCAACAAATCACCCGACACCTAACTTTTTCATAAAGAAAATTGTTTTTTAATTTTTCTTTAACACGTATGAATTTTTAAAGAACGTTGTGTAAATTTAAGAAATTCCGTTTCTAAGTATTAAAAAAACGTCATTGTCGAAAATTACAGAAAATTCTGAAAAAATGTATACATATAAAAAACGGTAAATAAGTTGTTTTTATTTGAAAAGAAAACTGAAATTTCCCGGTGAATTATTTCATAAATTTTCTTCAATTAACTTGTTCATAAAATTCTGGAATTATTATTGGATTCATTTTTCAATCTAATTTTCATCCCATGCAGAGGTGTTCGCAATTCTCCCTGAAGTCACGTGGGTTCACGCTGTTCGCTAGTACTACCTCAGCAGTTCCCAAAGAAACCATCAGTCAGTGTCATGCTTAATAATGTTAAAATTCTTCGATACTTAAATATCGATATTTCAAGGCTTCCATATCTAATACGACTCTCATTCGATTAGCTAACGAGCAAGTATTACCCTAGATTTTCGCGGTTTATAACCAACAACTATTGGAAAACGTATTTGTCCATAGTACAAATGTTCCAATAAAACGAACTAATACGATACGTACGATGAATTAATGTATCGTAATGTATGCCGTTTAGTTCATCACGGGGTAGACTCATCAACAAGATGAGTTTCTATAATTGATATTGCCGCAAATTGATCCTATATCGCTGCCCCGGCTTTTACGAGCTCACGAGATACTACAGTGAAATATATTCTGCTCGCGAATCGCCGGGAGTACCTGTATCATCTCTGGTGTAACCTGTATAATTGGGTCAGTGTGTATATATAGATAAACGACCAATGAGCGTTAAAGTTTAGCTCTCTATCGTGACGTACAGGCAGTTTTCGCTCTCGCCAGGTGTTTTATGTACACACATACATTTTGTCTATATACGCCGAATAAGTATCGCTCTCTGCCCTATACCCATCGTTAGATGCAATAAAATTCTACTCTATTGCTTTTCACGTTTATTATACGGTTATTCGGTTTCATCCCCAGGACTCGCGCCTGGCAGTTTCCCCCTTTTAATCTACGCCGTACGATTCCTTGCATCCTTTGGCAAGAAAGTGCTCGAGGGTCGCCCTCCACGCCCTCAAACCACTGGCCGACTTTGCTCTCGGGGTTTATAGTCGAATGTCGAACTTGCGAATGGGAAACTCTACCGATGGGATTCTCAGCTATATACCCTCTATTCGTACTGTGCCACCCCCAACTCGAACGTTTTATAACACCCTCGCTTCGACTATAACGATTCGATGCTCGTTTCATATATATTTGAAACGGGGTAGGAAGGAGAAGGAAACGGTAAAAAAAAAACCAACGAAATCTGCGACACATACAATTACTGTTAGTGCCCGAATGTTACCGTTCGTTCGTACCGAAATGACAGTGGGAAAAAACTTTTCACCCAAACGTGGAAAAACATACGCTTCAGAAATGGATCAATAAAAATAAATAAGTCCTTTCGCTTCGTAAAAGGTGATGATACTGCAGAAGCGAGTGTTTTTGATAAAAATTCAAAGTGAGACAAAATGGAAGAAAAATTCTCTTCAAGTTTTTTTTTTCTAGAATCTGTTAAACCATTATTCGATTTTAGATTCAAGCATTTGTGCGATGTAGATAAATTGTACTAGCGAGATCCCACACATTATCATTCGAAGCTGTACAATTTTCGATGTATCTCTTATAAAGAATCCGAGGAACTGTTTTCGCGGCCAATCTATCGTAGAATGAGATTTAATATGAGATTTAAGATGAGATTTAACGAAACATAATCCGAACGTATTGAGATGATACCATTTGGCTTCCGACCTATTCATGCCACAAACGAAACATCGAATTTTTGGTGAGAAAGCGAGACGTTTGGAATGGAGCGAATAGAACTTCTCTCATACGAGCTTCCTGGAGCAGCCGTCTGCATGTGGTCCGTCCCTAGGCTGCATCTTCCTGAAACCTCTTTAATGGCCGTTTCTATAGGGCGAATGACATGACCGGAAATGGACGCGATCGTCGAGAATACTTCGATGAATCGACTTTGCTTCTGAATTAACGATGGAGCGCAAGCGAGACCCGCAAGGGCTCCGTGATTGCTTTCGTGCAACGTTTGCCTTGTTCGCACGATGAAACTGCATCGGGAAGTCCGACAGCGATATTATACTTACACACATGCAACTCATCGTTCTCTCTTGTTCGTGTCGGAGCTCTTCCCCTGCCTTCGAAGGAGCTCTCATAGTCGGGTGCAGCTTGCCCCACTATTCTGATAACCCACTTTCTTCGTCCGTGCTAATCGTTGGTAAAGCTATTAATTTTGTTCGATATGGGAGTCGCTACTGGTAGTGTTAAACGCGCTCGCTGGTAACACGTTGCGTGTTAAAACTCCGGGCTACCGAGAGTGTAACACGCCGAGTCTCTTGACTCGGTAACTATCGCGTCATAATATACACCTTTGGTATTCGTAATTGTGGGTGATGAAAAAAAAGAAAAAAAAAAAGCCACGGCGTAACACACAATCACCGACTCTTTCAGCGTTTTTCAGTTCCACATTCCCTTCCGCTCAAGATAACTTGTACTATAGCTATATAGATAGATAAATAGACTCGAAAGTTTTGATCCAAATGACGTCGTAGTGCATCAATTACCAAACAATTTATATGCACAAAGACTGCTGAATGGGAGAAGAAAAATTCTCCTCGAAACTCATTCCGCGCTACGACAATTGAATTTTGACTTCACGGCTGTTTCGTCACTCATTGAACATTTTAATTTCCTTATGTTTGTTGGTATTTTTACAAGGTGTTTGGGTTATTTTGTGAACGATTAAGACACATCGCCTCCGACGGGGAGCGACCCTCTCTTCGTGGCAATGATAACCCACGAAGTTGTGAGCGCCGCGGCTTCGGTGATGAAAATAAATTCGACAACGGCAAACACGAATCACACATCCATTCAATTTCATTTGGTGTAATCCGTGTCACGATTAATTCTCAGTTACGTTCACGTTGAATTTGCTGCAGTTGAGAGTAAGAAAGAAAAAGTACAACGCGGTCAGAAGCCCAGGAAATAAAATCCCATGAAGCAGGGAACGTGTTCTAGTTTCGTACCAGTTATTGATGGTAGTTCAATAGTCGATACGTCCCGTTGATGTCCAAAGTTTAAATGTCATGTATTCGCAGTGTCTATGTAAGTATCTGACAATCTATCTATTGAACTGTATCTATGTTATCGTCTGTTTCTTGATTATCTAATTGTACACTAAAAAAAAACCCGACCACTCGTGTTTTTGTAACCTGGAAAGATGTACAGATTGGCGGATCACGCGTGTGAATACCAGAGACGGAAAAATCCTACGTGAATAATTCAACGTCGAAACGTGAAAAACATTTTATGCCGAAGATTTGTCGGTGTACCTTCAGTGGTTTGGAATTTAAAAAAACTCGTCAGTATTGTCCGTGCAAACTGCAAGGCTATTTATGACATTGCTGACACACGTTATACAATTCCCGCTGTTCTAAACCAATTCTACAACTCATAACTTCAACTTTATCGGTTGGACTTATCAGCAAAATATCGGATGTAACGGATTTTTCGCGAAAACTAAATAAAAAACAGAAAGAAAAAATTGAAGAACGAATATCCTGCGTTCATACAAAAATGTTATACAAAGAGTGTAAAATCATTAATTTTCAAAAGATGCTCACTTTGAATTAAAAACGTATACCTGCATAGTCGGAAATTTTACATGTAACACGCTATTTTCTTGAAGTAATACACAAAAGTCTCTCCGGTTAGAATTAATGCTCTCATTCGAATCTCCGGACAATGTCAGGTATTCCAAAGTTGTCACAGACGGATAATTGAATCAATATCGCGTATTAGCGAGAGAGCTCCATGGCTCCTTCTTCCAGTTTGGATATATTTACCGTCGTTGAGCACCGCGGAGCGTCGCCACTCTATAAAATCCCTGCTCGAATCGCCTTCCTCGATGTCGACTTCTTCGGGTGGCCACACGAAGCACACCAACACGATCCGTGCAGGGAATTCTTGAGTGCTTGACTGCCTTCCGCGTGCGGCAGTGCAATTAATGCCTACTCGGCTGAGACTTTCAAAGCTCTCGATCCTCATAATTGATCGCTTTTTTCTTCCCTCCATCGAACTCGCGTCTAGCTACAATGGCCGCGCCTAGTCTGTCTCGCTCTCTCATCTCTTTTTCTACCACCCTCGATTTCACTATGGCGCTCAACCCTGAAAAATAAAAAACAACCATGTCGATGATAACTCGTGGAAGTTTGCGTGCCGTGACTTCCCGTACCAGCACCGCTCGACTGTAAGACACGTGGATAGGTTCGCAAAGTACCTACGTATATATGTGTGCATATATATATATATATATTTATTGCCTTCCGGGCGATTTACTCCTATCCTTTTTCGTAACGCAACCATCACACGGTTTTTTTTTTTGTATTAGTCGCGCTCTGCAACTCGGATTCTAATGCAATTCACTTTTACGGTAACGTTATTTTACACACAAAGCTTCAGCGAATGAAATAAAAAATCGTCGCCAATTCATGTTTTTTTTTTGTTTGGAAAATGATGAATTTTTTTGAGAAACAAATAAGAGAAGAGAATATTGAAGAGAAATGGTTTGTTTGGGGTAAAATCTGGGTGCCACAATCGGATTATTTGCGACAAGTGGATTCTCGTCTGCCACAAATAAAATCCTCCAGGGTTCTGAACGCGTCTAATATAGAAGCGTTTGATAACTCGTTGTCGATAAAGTCAATATCAGATCTCCGAGTCATTAAGTCGAAGCGTCGGATTGGAAAGATATGTGTGAGGAATTTCGGGTAACAGAAAAGGTTTCATCATCGTTATGATTTCGCAGTGAGTGACGTTTCGTTGGTATCGGAAGAGATGAAATCCGAACTAATTTCTCGATCCCAATGTCGGACTACCTCGGTTCATCATCTGCCAATAGTTCTCCGTCCGCGTTTTTAATCTGCCCGGGGACGGCTTTCGGATAAAGAAGCCGAAACTATGCTGGGAGCGTAGCCTGGTGTGTGCTATTTAAGGCGCGCACCCGATGCGAACGCAATATGTGCCATGCCCGATGGCTTCGGGCTTTGATAGCCCTTGCCCTTCGATAAATTCTGGTTTGATTACCGGATGTTAAGTTTGCCAGAGTAGAATATTCAACATTGAGGCGCAGACGCTGAGAGCACTTTACTCCCAAAGCGTATCTGAGCCGGCAGTTGTACTCGAAGAAAGCAAACTTCCCAAAGACCGAACACGTCCCAGCGGCCGGACAAAGTGTGCTTTGATTACAATCTTTCATGCATGTCCGCGAACCGCGATTGACCCCTCAGTTGTGCGGTCACTTTTGCCCTACAATATTGAGATCTCAGCTGTTGCATTAACGTTTGGGAAAGCTGAATGATATTTATGTTCATCGGACTTGGACGTTTCCCGGACAAAACAATAAGAAACCAACTAAAGTACGAGCTCGTTCGCTCGATAGATTAATCCATCAAGGAGAGGTGGAGGCTTCACGTGGACATTTTAATTTTCTTTTTGTGACAAACAAAAAAAGTCCAAAATGTTCGATAGTTCGTAATGACGTTCTGACCATAAAAAAATAATTAAATACGGAAATGTAAGATTCTTGGATCAGGTCAACTTTTTTCGATATCATATTTCAATATCGTCTACGTTCAAAAGCAGAGGCTGAAGGAACTTATTATGTTTTAGAATGTTTTAACGCCGGAATTTTTCAACATCACAAGATCGTCTCCAATCTTCGTTTTGGAGTATCAACAAAAATCGGCAATTCTCCAGGTATTTTTTAATTACCGGAGAAGGAAGACTAATTAAATAATTTTGTTTTCTCTTAAATCTATGAGACTCCTAAATTGATATCGAGGGATGATTGACAAGCATAATGGCAATATCCACGTCGCAAACGGCAACGCTCTCATTAACGGGCATATTGCCGGAGCGATTGTTTGACATTCGTCCTGGACGGAGCTCCTCAAAGCCTTCGGTATGGATAGAGGAGATAGGGGCAAAACGGCGCAGTGGGTCGAAACGAGACAGCGAGGGCAAAACTCAATCTCACAATAACTTTTGGACGTCTCATTTAGTCCCAACGGTGCATCCGAATTTTGAAAATCGCGCTTTCCCGCATTATCCTGTTTTACCCCTGGGTCTTTCTCCCCCTCGCTTCGCCTATGCTCGAAGGCTCAAAATCGAGGAACTTCTGAGGTTCCGTCTCAATTATTCAATTATACCGTAGCGAACCCGAATCCACGAGGGGAACTCGATGTACATGGAGTTCTCGAAGTGATTATCCAGTCAGAAGTGTGCACCCAACAGTGAAAGGGCGCGGTCTTACCATCGCGGTACTTTGAGGATATTTTATTAACCCTGAGCGTACCACCGACACTCAGTCTGAGTTACACCAAGATGTATTTGCTCCCTCCGTCTCACCTTGTGGATCGAGGTTACACATGTCGAATCCGGTATGTTATTGCCTCGAATAAGGGTGACGTCGGACGGCGGGTCGCAAATTAAACCCTTTGTCGAGATGGTTGCGCCTCCTGCCCGCTCTATATACCTAACGATGGCGCATTCATAGGAGCCGCGAGCTTGGTTTCTAACGTTCGTGACGTTTGATACCGCATACACGGATCTGCACCTACGTACCTCCGACTCTCCCGCACCTTGCAGGTGTATTACAGATATACGACTGCCGGTCCCTCAGTCGATGCCCCACTCGCGACTCTCCGGTTATCCGTTGTTCCATTCCACACGTGGTCGTCGGGTTTGGAACGGTGCGTGCGTCGAATAAACTATTATGCATACCGCCCGGTAACTCGCTGCTTGGATTTCTCTACCCTCGCACGTTCTCGTCCGCACGGCCCACACACACACACACACGCACACACACCTTCGATAAATGCAACGTACGCGCCAAGAGGCAATCCACCCGAATCCCCTCTCAGCCTGTCGGATGTCGTGCACAGCCGAGAAGGCACGATAACGATAACCCGCTAACGTCACGCGATAACGTCGTTCCTGTCTCTGTCCCTCACTCACGCTCTTTATCCTTCTTTCATACTCCCATGGCCTTTCGTCAGGTCTCGCGAACCCGCGTCTTCGATACACCTGTACAGTGTGCAGTGCTGCATACCGGTAAAAAAAAAATCAATCAAATAAAAATTTTAAAAAGGTACAGACCAGACTCAATTCGGACGAAAGAATAAACTCGAGCATTTGTAATGCAGATGGACTGTGATTGGTTGTTGCTATTGAATTTTTTTAATACATAGATTTTATTCTTTTATGACGGCTGATATTGGTTAGATCGACGATTAGATGGATTATTTGTTTAGTTACCTGTTATCTTATACTAACTGAGTATTCTTTTATTTCATTTTTGTTTTAAGAAATAATTTTTTTATTTCCTTTTATTTTGATTGAACTTTTATTACCGTTAGTAGGTTTCATTTAACGTCTGTTAATTGTCAATCCGAGTTTCAAATAATTTTCGAATTTTCGAACGTAATTATGATTGTACTGCACGAAGCGACATTGACGTAATAATTTCGGCGATAAATAAGGTAATGAATCATTTTACATTTTATACAATTTACTAATTAAATGGACGGCACAATGATCGTTATCAACTCGATTGTTATAATATTAGCTTCGATATGAAATTTCATTAGGCATTAACTGCCTCGCGTGTCGCAGATAATGATCGGTGTAGAAAAAATATATATACATATTATATATATAGGCGTCTAGGTTTCAAGGAAAAAAAATTACACTACAATATAATTTTCAATGAAATATTAATTGGAGAAATATGTGCGAAAAAAATACGCGATGCTGTGCCCACAAAAGTAATGAAAGATTAACAAGACGAGAAACATTTACATATACATATTTAAAACAGACTTTAATTTTTAAAATGTATTGTTTTCAGTGCACATTAAATTAATAAATAATACATAAAAGCGCCAACGGACATGGAAATACAATGAATATAAATGAACTTATCACAATAATATCGTTTTGCCAATTATTTTTAATAAAAAATGAGGTATAATTATCAGGTCAAACCCATAATATAAAAATGTAATGCATCTTTGTACAGTCGATCCGATTTTTTATTCAATGCGATTCTATATTTCTGGACAGCTTTGGTAATGCCTGCTGACAAGTATGCATCGCGTATAGTTTTCTCCGTTCCACATAAACAAATCTATTAATTACATGCCCGACAACGTATATTTTAGCAACACGTGCCGTTTTTATGAAAGTTTTCAGGCGTGGATAGCAAAGAAATCGACATAAAACAGATCGATCAAATGAGAAATAAATAACGGAATGGACGGTCGGAATACGCGAATCCAGTCTATATCGGTTTCCAGTTTCACGTACAATAAATGTCTCCCATTAAAAAATATATATTTTCATGTCATATCGAAATTGTATTCGTAAGACGACGGGCTCGCAAGGTGTTCCTCGCTTGGGAGAACGAAACAGACACCGCAGGTGCTGCACAGAGCGGTACGAGAGACTTCCCACACGCATAAAATATGTTGGAGAATCCGTCGGAGCACGTGTTGTTATCGGATTCGATGACGCTACCGGATCATAATAACATCGTCGAGTCTGCCGGGTGAGTAACGTTGAGGGATTTCGCGAGAACCGCGCACATTCTCACCGGCCCTGCACGCAGCGGAGCGAATCAAGGCATGGGAAAGATTCCCGCGCGGGAAGACTGACGGGACGAGCCTCAGATTCATGTTACACCCTCGAATTTCTCTCGTTTCGGGAGGCTGGCCTCGTCCGCTCGTTCCCTCGTAAAGCTTTAACGACTCCGGGGGTGGTTTTAGAGTGATCCGCGAGAGACGAAGAGAGCGGAACGTACACAACCGCGGTGAGAGTAGTAAGCTTCGCACCGCTACCACTGCCACTGGTTTTCTGGTGCACCGCATGTGTCCCGGGTTTATCGCGTTACCGCGACAAAACAACTAAATGAGCAGCAGCGTTTCTTTTTGGGTCATCGTGAACGGTACAAATACCTCCTCCTCTTTTTTCCCGTCTCGATTCAAATCGCAAGAACATCGGATAAATTTTGGATCTTCGAAGAATTTTGTTATTGCACTTAGAAAAATTCAGTCGAATAACGTATCGTTGATGACTCTAAAATATTTTGATAAAATGATTAGTCATTTTTTGGAAGTATCTTTAGTCGAACCAACAAAATAATTGCATGAACGTCCCTTTCACCAATTTTGGATTTATTGCTCTGTGTTTTTTCTCACTGTACAGCGGTACGAGAATAAAGTTTAAAGCTTTACGTTAACAATTTCAATCTTTCAAAGGAGATACTAAAAACATTTGTCCCAATTAATCTTCAATTAATCTTCAATAAATGTGGTTTGTGATTACATTTTTGATCGCACTTTTTTCGGATTATTTATCGCGCTGATCTAAAATCGACACTGTAACTCCGTATTTGATTCGCGCCACTCCATACTCTCTTTTCTATGAAACGCGTTTGGAAAAAAAAATGTCACACATCATTTAAAGGCTATGCGTCTGATGCACCTTCTTCCCGTGGATCGCATATATTTGCGATATTTCACTTCCAGCTTAATACGCGACACGTTGCCACAAGGAAAACAAAACTTAATAAAGCCTTACTCGGCGCTTATTTGTTTGACGTAAAAACACGATAAAGTAATGATTTGCATACAAATTATTCGTATCCGGAATTTAGATCAGGTACGTTGGCACTTCCGGGGACGATCACGACAATCGTCTTACACTCGATAACTTCTCTGGTTATGACGAAAGTTTGCGGCTGTAGTGTACCTGATGAAATGGAAGCTCCAGGAGCAACCGACCAGCGTACCCAATTAGGGTCCATCGAGCCCCTAATTGGTAATACTCCGGTCGACGTCGAACACGCTACAAAGATCTTGCTCAACATCCATTTTCTCCCAAGTTATTTATACTTCAACCAAATGTCGATTCTTCGGTCCGTTGAAACTTCTGATGGAATTTTAAAAAATTCACATAATTTTCAATGATAAATATTCGGTAGAAAATTAAAGTCGAAAATACGAAACGATATTCTAAAATAAATCTTGTATGAAAAGTTGCTAGTATGCAAACTCATAAACTCGTATATTATGCTACAGCGCAAAAATCGAAGAGTATTTTCATATACTTTCAGGCCATTATAGGCGCTCCTGAAAGCAAAAGAGTTAAAGAGATGTCGAAAAAAAAATGATTTCGGGCACGTTACAGATTAAGAACCATTGTGCCGAAAGTTTTATTTTTTATCTAATTTTTTCTCATTGTTATTGAAATTAACAGGAATTACCAATAACAGTAGAGTTAACACCCAGCTAAATAACAATCTCTGTTATGCACCCAGGTGAATAATTATCAGAGGTCAGTAATTGTCATTAAATATAATGATCTAAATCACGTTGGGAATCATTATTTTATGCTCTTCGCAGATTAACAACTTCTGGATCGAAGAGTTTTTAAAATTTTAGATTCCCTTATTCTTGTTCACGTTGACAATTCATCGATTCGTTTTCAGTGGTTTCGCTGTGTGTCACAAATTTTGGGTTACCGAGCATAATTACAGTCTCCGCCGTGTACACAGACTGTGTCGGTTCGTAACAGTCGCTCTCAGACTCAGAGTTCTGCTCGGTGCATACTATAGTTCGGCGATATATTGCCCGGGCAGACGGAAGTAGCTTGGCTAAATACGGGTTTGAACTATCGGCTGGATGGTTTTAATTGAGTTAGAACCAGTCGGTTCTCCGTATCCTATGTTGGAGTGGAACCGCTATCTCCTTCCCCCATTCTTCCGAAATAACATATTTTGCCGAAGTACCTTCCACTGACAATCTCGGCGTAGTATGAAAAATATGACCATTCCGGTAACGCTTATAGATTTTATCATAGGCGAGATCTCATTACTTATTTGCCAAACATTGTCAGAAATATAGAACAAGGATAAGACGATAATTGACGTTTATTCTGTCGGGCAATAGTATTGGTATACCTTGAAAATAGTACGAAAAATATTTTCAAAAAGGAAGAAATAATTTATGTATTTAATAATAATCAAAACAGTGATTATTAATAATAAAGAATAATTGCGACACTGATTCATCGTAATTACATCAATTCAGTCATAATCTTCAGTACGAAAACGAGACGGTTTCCGAAGGACATATTTACGTAATATATAAGATTCTGCTACGGACTTTGTATGGATATAGAACTGTGTTCAGAATCCGTCTCCCAAATGTAGCGAGAATTTTCAACGATTTGATATACTTTTGATTCATTAATTTCACCGTTTATCTTCATTATTAATTATTTCATTCGTCATATCATGACAATGTCAATTATTGTGCATGCACGAATTATTTCTTTCTTTTTGAGATATTTTTTTTACTATTTTTGTGAGTTATTTAATTAATAACGACTAATTTGCAGTCGGGAGGTTTATTATTTTTTACATTTTTCAATTTTATACTTCTTCAATTCTACCGTTTATACAATTTCATTATATGATTTACTAAAAGCCACATTTAAATAAAAAGTGGAACGCACATAAAAAAACGTAAAAAAATTGTATCACCGAAAAATGACACGTGAGAAAAAGTAACGGAGATCAACAAAAAATATTAAATTGTTTAGGATAGCAGCGACACATACAAAATCTTATCGGAGAAACACATCATTATAAAAAAAAAAATTTATCTACGATATATACGACCGTTTTCTATTTTGTCATATTTTTTTAATATTCAAGATAAATTACCGGAAAGGTTTGGGGCGAATGAAATTAAAAAACCACCATGCGATTAGCTGTATCGTGTAATCCTTGAATTCGCAAATTGGTTTATCAAGAAAAACCTTTGAACCCCTCTACATTATACTGTATACCGTGTAGGTATGTATATAGTTCGACTCGCGTGTTTCGACTCTCCATGTACTTTCGTCATGTGTGCATGTGTATAAGCTTATATACCGTAGTAGTGGTACTTTATTCTCGCTGCGCTGTATGCATGAAGGAGGAATGCACGCACGTTCCGTATGCGCATTTCCACTTGTGCCTGTTGTACACACGCTACCAGAATATTTATGTAATCATTGTCACTGCGACCGTCACAGATACAAGGACGATGCACTCTCCTTTGGACGAAGTAGCGTCCGCACGTGAGACAAACGTGCGGTTCTCGTACCATTGCCCGAGTGGCGATTTCCATTGCGACCGCAAATTCGCATACGCATAATACTAACCTCTTTCTCGTTTTACTCAGTTAATAATGTATATAAAAAAAAAATTAGTGACAGTTTCACTATACGGAGAGATTCTTTTTATGAAGATGGCTCTTTTTTACCTTTATTTTAAAGTAAATAGGTCAGGTTCATACTGTTCAGACTGTTTCACATGTGCGGTCGTTCGGCTATTATTAAACCCAACTAATATAGTGTTCCCTAACAAATGGCCACTTACATATTCATTAGAATACAATTACTAGACCTGTCATCATTAAACGATTGAAGAGTGTTCAAAATTTTCAGTTAACGATTCATGCACACATTTGGGATGCGGCTTATTCATGCAGTCTTTTTTCGTTGCTAATGGACTATTTTGATTAATGGACCGGTTTTGTGAACTTGATGAAACGGTCTGCGGAATTTAACGTTTCAAGAGAAATTAGATTTATTAGAATTTATCGTTGTCTGGAGTGACACCCAATAATCTCCCCATCGTCATCTGTTTTTGCAGTGCAGTGAAATGCAAATTTTCGATTTATGAAATTTACATAATAAATGACACAATATAAAAAAACCGCTTACTCCAGAAGCCTTGCGATTATGAGCTGATTATAAAATAAATGATCTATTTTACGTTGTACGAAGGTCCATTATTGTAGATTTTAATCTCACCGAGATATTCGAGTTTGGGTTTAAATGGGTCGGTCGAAGGAGACTGTTTTTAGTTTAAATGTCCAAATTGACTTTCTAATTCAATTAAAATTTTTATTTTAAACTGACAGACTGAAAAATGGCCCATTCGTCACACAATGGAACCACCCGAGAAATCCGCTGTATACATGCACAAATAACTTTCTGCTAAAAATTACTATAGTACAGGTATGATACACACCTCGCTGGATGCCACAATATATTTTTTACGAATTCGATCTTATTGCTAAAAAAAAAATTGTCGTAATCAAAAACCATAAAGTGTCATTTTTAGTACGTTTGTTATAGTCTTTTTTTTTACGGCGAGTAGAAACGATGTGTCCCTTGGAGTGGCACTGCCATCACGTGTGTCTCGGCGACACTGAAAAAATATAGTTCCTTTTTATAATTAAAATAATTAAAGAGTTTGAAGAAATATGTATCTCGCGTTTTCTTTATCGCTTGCTCCCTTAGTTTGCCGGGTTTGAAGAAAAGCCGGACGATAGAACTCTCGCGGGGCGGCCACTACACAGCATTAATATTTATGGGCCCATTATCACCCTCTCTGTACTAATAACTTTAGTGACGCTTTAGGTTCTCTCGAATATATATATAGTCGACGCAGGCATGTGGAGCAAAAGGGGAGTGCGTGCTCGTCCTATACGTCGTTGAAAATGACACGGGTTTGCATCTACCTCTGCCGTGTGTAGTCTAATAAAGGCGGTCGCGTGTATCCCCCGTAAGTACAATTATGGCGATACTACCGATATGGATGATCTCGCACGCGGTGGCCCGACACACCTCGGCCAAGAGGGTGGGAAAAGCTACGTTGAGAGAAATTATCCTGTTATGAAATGTTGCTCTCCCACTCGTTTGCATTGTCTCTCCTTCAGTGGTGAACAGTTGGTTCGGTGCCTCGCTAACCAGCTTGACCGACTGCAAAATTTCGTATTATATTGTGCTCGTGAAAATTATTTTCATTTCACGTTTGCACTGCATTGTGGGCTAATGTAATTTTCACGGATGACCACTCGTCACTCATCCCCGTTTCTCTGTCTCCACGCGAGGTTCATTCCCAACGAAAAATAAAAAAAAAAGATATTTCTGCCTTTGCCCATCGGCTGAGAACAAAGTTCGATTCTGTGATTCGAAATACGTTTTTTCCACCTACAGCGCCTTCCACATTTTTACAAACGACTCGTATCGTCTAGCAATCTTTCGGTTCAATTTACATTTGTTTTAAATACAGCGAGAACTTAATTACTATCCCTATATTTGAGCATACATTACCCACATGTCTCGTGCATAGTGCGTTATATTGATACTAATGTTACGCACGATTCCGTGATTTCATTTCGCTGCATAATTTGCCTACTGGATTCAATTGGGTGAACAACGCTAATTCTCCAAACAGGGCCCCTTTAATCATTCATCCACTGATTTTATTTATTATTTTTAAGATTTTACGGGTATTTGTACTAAAATGAGGTTCGAGTTGCCATTGTATACACTAAAGGATTCGACGATAATGATCTGTCTTTTGAACCCCGTTCGGTGTGTCGTTCCGTACAATTAAGGGTGTCGTGTAACCTTTTGTGCCGAGTTTCGTTTGATATAACCGATGTGCCAACCCCATTGGACTGTACGGTGGGTCTATAGGTTGGCTAGTTATTCAAAACCCCCGACTCAAAGGCCTTTCCCTGAGGTATAATAAATAATGACAGTTTAACAGCGAAAGAGGGAGGGAAGGATATGATATAATAACATTAAAATGTGCACAAAGACTGAAGACGAGGGCATTTTCCATGGAATTGACAAAGGGACTTATTACGGCATGCGAATATTCTCGGGTGACTGGGAACCACCGATACTCAAGCTCCCCGGACCCTCTATTATCGATATTGTATTGCAGTACATTATAACAAACTAGAAGATCGTCTGGAATCCTCTCTTCCATTTCCCGAGTCACAATAATAATTTTTTTTTTTTTTTTACAACGCATTGATAAAAAATTAATCAATTCATTGGAATTATGCGATATGCACAATTAAACGAAAATCTCATCGGAAACTTCCGTGTGTAGTTATGTCAGAGACCAAAAGAAAAAAAGAAACATTCGCAAAGGTCCTTGTGTTAAGAACATAATTTCGAATAAAATCCCATTTGACTGTACCTAATTAAAAGTTGCTCTTAACGTTCTCTCGTTTCTTGCTGTCGCTGTCACTCTGTACCCTACACTACTCATTTTCGGAGCGTCGCAATTTTGATTCTTTGACGGGGAAAAAACTCATCTACGTTACAAAGCGAAAAGTTAAAAAATGAAAAGAATCATTGGGGTGAAGCCGCGGTGGCGGCGTAATCAACGTGAAACGCGCGCGATAGCACTGTACTGGTTGAAACGGTGAAAAAGATGTATTATAAATGCATATATATACATATTTATTTATTTATAAAAAACTTATATATGTTTGTATAATTTTTTTTTCGTTTAATTCAAAATTTGTGGCAATCTCCGAGATTCGTTCCGGTTCTTCGATATGTTTACGCGCTGATGTATACCAATAGTACAGAGTGTTGTATATAATATCGTAGATTTTTTATTCCGATGTTAAAAAGTTATCCTCGTTTTGTGTTTTGTCCCGGAAAATTCCCGTTCCACCTCGATCCGCGAAGTACTATGGAATTATCACTATACATACTACGGGGGCAAAATCTGATATGCAGTAAAATCCAATCAGAGTGATCAAGTCGATAACTTTGATACGGGCGATACTTTCGACACTAATAACTTTGATGCAGCCGGGTCGTGTGGTTTAACGGAGCCTGTTGCTTGACATCCAATACATGCGCCCGGCTCTCTTTGACCAATGCGCCTCTTGTTACCATCACCATGGCATCACCATGTTATACATTAATAAATGCAATTATACGAACTGTTAATGAACCGCCAAGTCGATTTTCAAAAGCTTCTCATGAACGGCGCACGTAACAAGCTAAAAGCCGTCGATACGCAGCGTCGATGATACCGGTGCATTCATCGCAGAGGCTAATCCACGAACTCTCACGGTTCAGCGTTTTCATACATCATTTTTTCAACCATTTCTTCCCTTTCCCTTCCGCATAGACCAACCTGTTTGTGTAAATAAAATTCTTTAATCCATTTTTAATGTCGGAGTACTTCATTCTGTAAAGCACGGTGGTAATAGAAAAAATATGCCTATCTAAGGAATCTAGAAATAATCGGAAATAAAAATAATTGAATCTGTGAGCCAAGCAACGGTACAATAGAAAAAAAACCTTCGAAAAGCCGTCTCAAAACAGTCTTAGAAAAAATTAAGATATTAGTTATATTTATAAATCGGGCGACAGTCCGATCCAACCGCCGCCTTTTTTTATTTTAAAAAGTATTTTTGATAAACATATTTTCTGGCCGAGAATACAAATTTTTGAGTATTTCACTTTTTTACTTGTTTGAAAAAAAAAAAAAAACAAAAAAAACGTCGGTTGTTGAAAATTGTTTATAGAAGACAACAAGAAAAAAAATAAGAGATCTTGGGAAAATAGCCGATGCACCGGAAACATTTTTTAGTCAGTATTGACCAAGTCAGTTTATATTTATATATGTTAATCAAATTCTTGAGAACATTAAAAAAAATAGCACCGCCGATGTCCAGCTGTTGGGTATGAAACTGAGCGGTCACCCATCCGAGTACTGACTCTGACGGGTCGATGCATAAATATCTGAGGATTCATCGAACAGTTGCGATTTTCGTGTGGGCGGGTTGAATAGCTTGGTTTCAAATTATACAGTTAAAGTATCGTTGAAATTTTTACCTGATTCTTCGTTTCTATGACATTTATTATCTCACACCCGTAATTGAGATTCGCTTCATTCTATCTCGGGAACGACCGAACGGTTTTGAACGGTTGGACAGGCATTTCATTGTAAAAATTTGAGGACCATATCGATCTGGTGCGCTGTTCGTAAGATAACTGAGTGCATATAATCACTTCCGGCATATTAAAGTCTACATATATACATATATACTTGATAGCGTATTGCGTATACACGATTTAGAAAAGGAACTACAAATATTCGGGGTTGCTGAAAATTATCGACCGGGAAAATATATATTGGAGGCACCAGAGTCTCGAAACTATCGTTTATTCATTGCTGGAATGAACAAGTCGGCTCTAAAATTTATAAGCTCGAGCCGTTTCGCTGGAAGCTTATAATAGTAACAGTCATAATTAATAAATTTCTCCGTGGACTTCGTAACCATGTCTATTTAGGGAGTAATGTAAAGTACCTACTAAGTAGATCCTTCTCTGTTGCATAATAATACCAGTTTTACCCAAGAAATTTATCGAGTCTTCAACGGCAAGTAAATCGAATTCATAAGATGATATTAGCGGAAAATTCATTTTTCGCGTAACTCACAGGTTGGATATATAGATAGTATTTATAAATTAAATACTTAAGTTGGAACGTAAAAATGTTAAACCTGTACATCGCTATCTCTGGAATTTATTATCGATCAATGTATATTTATATGAGTATATGTGATTTAATATCCGTTCCTTCACTTCCAACATCCTGAAAATATTTTTTAATAAATACCAATTTTTTTTTTTAATTATTCACGTTCATTCATTTTAAGCTCAGGTGTATCGGATGGCTCCGACCCTTAACCTCCCCGATAGAAGTGATCCAAATGGCACAGTTGCAATTTTTTAAACCAGTGCTTTTTTAGTACATATTTTTGTGTAAAGAACCCCAATAACAAAGTCGTCTATTGTAACAGAGTCATCAGAGATATTTTCACCATGACTACATTTTAATAATATTTTAACATTTATGTTGAAATTCTGAATACAACTATGCTCGACTCAGAGGGGATATTTTTACCACATTTCCACTTACACCTTGGAAGGGTTCGTTGAAAACGTCGACACCGTGAGAATTTTTAGGAAAACGATGAGTACCGATTAATGAGCAGGTAAACTTTACGCTAGTGCACACGTACAAATGATGTGTTCGATTGAATCGAATTCACGCGAATTAAACATGATATAGTAATTTGTGCGGCGAAACGGGCGATTGTTGTCCCATTTCATCGACTGGAATTGTATATTCGATTTAATTTTGAAACAATCAATTATGATAAAATAAGAAATTTTTAGCAGTGTATGCAGAGTCAATAATTGTGGAGATTCTCAAATTTTAACAACACGAATATGCCTCGTATAGAATTTATATACGAAACTGACGATCGTAAAGCTCTTAGAGCTAGCACGTCGTTAACATCGTACACCCTGTCTCCATGCCTAGTATAATAATCATTATCACTATCATCCCTTTCCTCCGTGTGAAAGGGAGTCGTTGTACTATGTTCGACATCGAAACATAGTGGTCTAAGCTCGACATTTCGAGCCCGATATTAATGAGCGAAATCGGAGAGTACATGTAATCCGCAAGAGCTCTAGCGTTCGAACGGCAGTGAGAACGTTCACCGTCACATAAATCATCGACGATTGCAAAGTTGCCAGCAACCCCGCGTAATACGAGCCTTTCCTGAGGCAGAGTTGAAGAAGTTTCTTAAAAACTCATGAAAGCGTCTAGTTATTTACTTGATTATTTATTATTTTATGTTTCCTTGAAGCTGGTTTTGTAAACAATTAAAAATAAAAAAAATTCGAGATTCTAACAGTATATCGGTTTGAATAGAAGGACGGTTCGTCTCATTAAATTACAACAAAAACGACTCATCAAACTGGTGATCTAATCAAATAATTTCTCATATAGGAAGCGTAATTGCATATTTAATGTCGTCAAAGGTAAACAAAAAAAATTCACTGAGGTACCTTTCTGTTATTCGTCGTTTTGTGACTATGTACAATGCTTTTTTCTCCTCCGATTACGAATAAGCATCTTAGTTTATTGATGTCGAAACTCGTGTCAAATGTAACATACAAATTATAGAAAAATTCTATAAATTTTAAGCTGTTACTCTCGGTTATTACACTCCGAGTTTACTTGAATAAGATCGTTTTTATTGCTTCCTCATAAAATTAAGAATCCTATAGAATCTAAATGCTTGGATAGACTAAAAACTTCATAACTTGAGGAATTTCAGAAATATCGATCTCATATTGAGTATACAGAATGTTTTGAAAAATGATTACATAACATTTCTAGTGCTCTAACTATGAAATTTCAATAACCTTTTAAAAATCAAAAACAGTTTCCTTTAGGAGGAACCGAAAATCTTAACTTTCGAATTCTTTGTAGATACTGACCGCATAAAAATATCCTGATTAACATGCATTATTAATGGTTATTAAAATTTACATATTTTATTGAAAACCATTAAAGTATTTATTAAGGTAGTGCTATCATGGATAAAATCCATGCATCTATCGCGTCCTACATTTGCATTTCACCCACGTATATTGCGGTAGAGTAAAGCTACGTGCTATATCGAATATAACATAGAGCGTTGAATGTAGCCCGCAAGGTGTTCGGAGATCGATCGAGGACGCGCACATTCGTACCATACGAGAGGTTCAACATGACAACGTCGATATTGTCCTGATGACGATCGTGTAGCAAGAATATAAGGGGGTGTTGAGACGCGGAAAAGGGGTGCACGTCGGTTATTATGCGCGACACCGCATCGGCGTTGAACCTTCACTCTTCGTATGCGAATTCTCCCCGTATATTCTTCGGTACAAACACACGCGCGCACGCACACATGTGCACACGCGTACCGATTACGTAGGTACACACGATGAAATTATCTTTTTATTTATCTCTTTCCTTTATGTCGCTTCGAGACCAATGCGCTTGTCATCCTGCCCGATTGATCGCACTTTGTCCGCCACGGCGCAACTATAATGGCGTTCCATATTTCCAGTATTCTTTTTCACGATGCACGAAAAAATGTACAAATGAGAGTAGAAAAAAATGAATCGAATCGGGAAGAGAATGAAAATAACATCGGTTTATTTTGGTGATAAAACGTTCGTTAATGTGAACAAATGTTTCGCATATACATATGAGAATCCCATGCAGAACATCGGAAATGAAATCGACGATTTTTATTGGCGCTAATTAGATCGATGAGTTCGACGGGCGAAACGGCGATTAATGCTCGATCGGTCGTTACTGTCAGCAAAATTCGCGCGTCCGGTAGCAGAGAAGAGCGGTAAATAAAACGGGGTGATTTCTGTGGCCGTTTCTCTCGTATGCAACACACACGAGCGTACGGTCGTTTTTCGCAGCGCGCATGCTTTAGTTCCGGAGCTAATCACTCCGTATATGTACGTTGCGACATTGCTGACAGCGCAACATGCTGACGATCGGGACGTCGAAGAAACCGGGAAAAAATGTTGAATTAAAACAGGAAAACATGCTCACGGTAGATCCTCGTTCCTGCATTTTCCATAATTTTAATGTTTTCATTATTTGTCGATAGATATTTATATATGTATCCTTTGTATCATTATATTTGTATCCACACTAATTTTATTTCACATCATAATGTCGTAAAATAATTTTTTTCAACCCCACGATTTCAAACGCTTTGCTGCGTTCCGAACGCATCTCGTTTAGGAACATTTTTGATCTTTGTCATTGTGCGTCTAAGAATGAGGTATAACAAATTTTCGTACACTTGTCTCGACTCTTCGCGAATGAGGTACGTTAACAGGACCAAACTGCTCGGGTCTTTGAAGTTCCTTTTTTACTTACTTTTACCAAGCGCAGCTTCTATCATGTTCTCCGGGTCCTCGTACAATTTTCATTTAAAAAATTCTCCAAATTATGCGAATCTATTCTATTAATCGTTTAAAAGAATTCTTCACTCTATCGTCCTGCAAGACGTTTTTGTGCTTTGAAAATGAGCCTGGATGATGAGTACTTGCGAATATTGGCACTCCACATTGGTCCCAAAGTCGGTAAAGATGCTCGGCCGTAAATTGGCTGTTATTCACAATAGTTGATCAAGCATTGGCTTCTAATCGTCAACCCAATCACTGGGTAGCAAATATTAGGCCGAACAATTTAATCGACTATTAATCGACAAACTAATATTCCGTGAACCAATTATTTGGCCGAACTTTGGCCGAGCCTTGAGGGTCCGACAATCGCCCTCCCAACAGTAGAGCCGCCATCGGCTTCGTCTGTTCCATCTGCTGGACTTACAGGGAACGGCGACTTTTCACAAGCGCCAATAATCGTTGGAAAAAATGATTTAACATATTTTAGCATACTTAAACTTCAGAACTAGATCTATGTTTGCGATAGTACATTTGAGAGCTGAGGTATGAGAAATCGGGTTAGATGTTCGCGGTGGAATAGCGAAAAATCAGGGTGTGCGATTCCCACACCCATGTACAATTCTAAGTGATGTCACATAGTCTACACTGTTAACGAGACCGTCGATTTGCAATGCGCAATGGAGAGTCCAGAATTGTTATTCATTTATAAGTTCAATGCCCCAGATAGGATCGGTCTGGCCGTCGCTTCATACCTCAGCACTGGCACGAGACCGCGTCAGACCTGGAAGTCTGATCAGTCCCGTTTCAGTGTTGGTACGTAACGGCTAGTCGGACAAAACGCTACCTATGCAAGGATACAATTTCTAACCCATTCCTGGCCATCGTATCAAAAATTGATTATTGATTTTGCCAACATGATATATCTATATATATACATATATCTATTTATTGATGTCTACACAGACATTGATTGGAGCCCCTATCTTCCCCATCAGTAATGTTGGTAACTTAATTATTTTCCATGACAAGTAATTAAATATATAAAGACTCTTCTATTTTGTTAATCTTCCGATGTTATTTATTTTTTTATTTTATTTATTTTTTCAGCCAGCGGAACGCGGTTGAGGCATTACAGGCACTTGGACGCGAGATCTCAATTTCTAACCGAAGCGGAATTAGTGGTGAGTGGCTTTCCATTACTTTTTATCTGAGGGTTGACGGCTCCTGATTCGATTTACGGTCTCGGCATGTTTCTTATTGCCCGCGAGGAATCGCCAACGTTTCTACGATACAAACGACTGCCTTTTCTTTGTAGAATAATCGTAGAGAAACTGATAAATTTACGAAAATTCCAGATCACTCTTTACTCCATAAAATTAGTTTCGAAACAAAAGCAGTTGTTTTAATCCCGAATATGCGCGATTACTAGTGCGACGATTCTTATTTTGAAAATTGATCTATAGTTTTGGAAACTTTGTTGCATAGACTTTTTCTGAAATTTCAAACACAATTTCCGTGGCAATTTTACAGTGTAATTTGTATTTTTAATAGAAATTTTATAAAAGTCCATGCAAAAGATTTTTCATTTTAATGTCAATTAATGTTCCTATAGTTATCAATCTCCAATTAATCCAAGTAATATGAGGAAATTTCACGTCCGTTAAATTTACAAGTTCATTTCACAATTCAGAAACGCGCGCACGAAGAAAGTTACCATAATTTTTTCAGTTATTTTTACGGTTGCCGAAGCTGACGGAGCAGTGGTCTGTATAGTCGTTTTATTCCAAAGTTAGCCGTGACGAGATGCACTTTGGCTTTTCGACTGGAATTTGCCGCGCAATTCGTAACACCCGCTACTTGCGGGTAATGGAATTGTCTGGGATTTCGAAAGCATTCGGTAAAATATTTATACGACCCAGGTGTAATGTTGGTTTTCGTGGCTGTGGCGACGTTTCGGCCGGAAACCAGAGATAAGAGAACCGTCGCTATACGTATAGGAAGGGGCTTTTGCACATTGTGTATATCTATATTCGGACATGAAGGGTGCGCTTCGAATTCCGACGTGGGAGACCGTGTCTTTAAACGCCAATGAATAATTTCCCATCGCGTCAACTCCACTCTCATACCTCTTCGCTCTCCCCGAATTAAACCCTATACGTGGTTCAACCCCTTACGTGTTGCAACTCAAGTTTCATCGACTCGAGTCAAATTCCGCGGAGACACAGGCCAGAGCGGGTCCAATCGGTTGAGATGAGTGTCATTTTTTCTTTATGTCCGTTTTATCACCGGTGGTTCATTTTGCCCCTCTTGGCCCTGTTTCTCGAAAAAGCCTTCCTGAATAATTTTCTAACCACTCCGTCGCTCCAAGATATACAGCACTTTCCGAGAGTACTCGCAGTAATCATTGAGTTCTACTGAACGTACGTGTGTGTGTGTGTGTGTGTGTGTGTGCATCGTTACATTCGAAATGTAGGCTTATGCATACTTAATAAAATTTGATTGCTCATGCACGATTGAAAATTTATCTCAGCTCATGCACGATTGAAAATTTACCACGTACGCGAGGTAATGACCTAAATGTCTATTTTGATATTTTTCTTCAGTCGCATGTCAATTGCGGCATAACTGTTGCACCCTGTGGACGAGTTTTTAACTCTTCCGGTATAAAACGAAGATGAACTCCTCGGTAAAAAAAAAATCATTCTCCCTCGACTGTATAAGATTAATTAATTCCGAAAAGGTTATCTTATTGACATTAACGAAATATTTGGGTAGCATTTAGGACCGAATGCAAATGAATTTCCAACCTAGACGAAATAACCTATGCAATTAATTTCCAAATGCGTTTGCATTGAAGAGCCGTGATGTCCGCTTACCCATAATTCCGGTATCAAATTCCCTACGACCTCAGATATTTAAAACGGAACGTAGGGCAAACTTTTTTTACATTAATTAATTAATTTTGTCAGCGAATCATTTAAGATGTTGTGTCCAAGACGCAGTGTAAGACGACGCAGTGTAAGACGACGCAGATGAATACTGTACAAAGCGTCGAATGTTTCCACAATAGCCCGATCTTAATAAGTCGTATCAGAAAAAATGAATTCACCAATGATCAAGACTTAATTGTCAATAAAAATTTGAGCAGAATCGTCGACTACTTACATTCAGTAAATAAATCCATAAATGACAGATCTAGCATGAATTCTTGTTGGGAAAAGGGTTATTATCCCGTTTTTGTTCAGATTTATTTATACTCCGCGATCAGATGCATACAGGAACGATGACCGTAATATGATCTGAAAATTTGGAAGATAAAAGTCGTATTCTAGAATATTCAGCTGATCGAATGTTTCTGTAAGAGTTCTGTAATTAATATCACCTATTAATCCGCTAGCGATTGTCTCACTGTACAATGTGAGACGGATCAAAATGTGAGACTGGTCAAAATTACCGCCCATCTAAAAAAAATTACCATGACACATAGTATAATAGCGTCAGCGCCCCAACCATGGCAGGAAGTCTCAGATTGTCCAAGAATTTTTACCATAATATCTCAAAAAAATTCTTCGGAATCCGGCACTTCCTACTACAGGTGGCGACTCACGGTTCTATTACCGTGTACTGCGGTAACCGACAGCGGAGGATGAGCGGTTGGTGTGCGGTTTCGGTGGTCCCCAGAGTCAAGATGAATCGTTCGCCGTCAGTACTTGGATAGGTAATCGCCTAGCCGTCCACCAAGTGGCACATTGGAACCGTCGAGCGAGACGTCGAATTTTGAATTACACGAAGTATCGAATACGAACATTAAGACTCATTGAATTGAAATGATCGGCTGTATCGACGCGGGTTTTATGCAATTTCCCGGGTTCCCCATGCAAATGCGATGCAGTATGGGGAATTAACCAGCAGTTGCAGTCGAAAAATAGGTATAAATTCTGCCAATTCCCAGACCTTAATAAGTACCGATTTACTGATAATTTTGTGATTAAATCTTTACCCCGGTTAATTAGCGATGAAGCTTAGAGAGAATTGAATACAGGTCGTGAATATGAACAATATAATGTATCTGACCAGGCGGCTGTAGATTTTCACGTTCCGGATGTTTATCGCGCTTATAACTCGTTGTCGTTTGTTTTGCGCCGTTCGGGCGTACAAAACGCGCTCGAATGGAAACAAAACAACTCACCTGCACGCTATTTTGACTTCGGGAATAATAAATAATATTAATGTATAACGCGCGGATGCAATCGTGTGAAACGTAAGCCGGATTGTTAATGCGTGCGTGCTATTGCGGATAATCGTGTGCGGGAGAAAAATGTTGATATGAAATTGGATAATAAGCGCGTTACGCTTGAATACTGTTTCGTCGATAGAACGTTGAATTCGTCACTCCAGTAATTCACTCGAATTATTTTCTTACTCCTGAAATTCAACCGATGAGAAAAAAAAAACAAAATTTTAATATTTGTTGCCTTTTTTTTCCAGACACAGACCCAACACGATGACAATCACAATCACAAACCAGTTTTCTCAAATTGTTCGCGTTATGCGCCAGAGGTTAACGAGGAGGAGCCCGCGGGTACAAAGGTCATACAGGTGCGCGCAGAGGATCGCGATTTACCCGAGGAAGGAGGTAAGCTATTGAATACCTTGCGTCTCGCACAATATTTGGAAATCTATCGGATATAATAAATTTTTTACGAGAATTTTTTTCCGCTTAATAAATTATTTTATTCTATCGAGAAATTATACTATTCACATATTATTATTATTATACTTATTATTATTGTTATTAATATACAAAAATTTACGATAGAGCTGAGTAAACACGGGAAAGCAGTTTGTACATTTGTCGAACCTTTCTCCTAAAGGTGTGACATTTTTTCATCTTTAATTTTTTTTTTATGAACGAACGCTATTTTTTAAATGTTGAACGCTTCGTCAAATTTTGGTGACGGCTATGTTTCTGCGGAGGCCCCATATTTACGCTGGGCGTTTAACGTGTTGAGAAAAAAAATGATGAATTTTAAGGAAAATCTCGTGGGTGAAATAAGTCAAATATACAAACTTGTCTACCCCATCGTCTCAATAAATGCTTAATAAAAAATATATTCATCGATATTAACATTGATGATTGATGTAATCAATCATCAATGTTATTTGTAATCTTTCAAGCTACTAATCTTTCTAACTTTCAAGGTGTAATGAATCATCATGTTTATTTGTAATCTTTCAAGGTACAATAACGTACAGTTTCGTGACCGCACCTGGGGAAAAGCTTAAATTCGAGATCAACAACAAAACCGGATTGATCAGAACAACCCAAATTTTGGACAGGGATGAGCCAGCCCGCGAAAAAGAGGCATATCTCACTGTCTTGGCTACAGACAACGGTAGACCACAGCTGGATGACGTCTGTACGTTCAAAGTTACGATCAAAGACGTAAATGACAATGCTCCGGTATTCGACAAAGTGGTAAGTCCAATGCTACCATAACTTTATAGTTGCAATTTCAAATCCCAGACTAACATCGAGATGTTTTTGTTCAAAGAAGTTTATATATTTTTGAAAACTTGTCTTCAAAGGGTTAGTTTCTCATTAACGCCAAAAAAATAATCATTTATGTTCCATATACATATACTAAATAAAACGATATGCGTCCAAACGCACAGTGCGACTAACACGATACTATGGTTCGATTTTTCTTTCTTTTTCCTCAAATTAGGTCTTCCGTGGACACTCGTGGAAGGTTGGTCTCGATTTTATCGAGTGTGAAAGAATTTTTAACGTGTTTTTATCGATGTTTTCATTTTCTTTTTCGTTCTACCCTTGTTTCTTCGATTTACAAAAAAAGAAAACCACTCGACGTAAATCCATCACATTTTCTCGCAATACTTCGAATGTGGTCACTGCAATACTCGGACGCTTTTTTTTTTACTGTGCGATTCGCTTATCGTCACGTTTCGTTAACTACCGATGCGTAGTTTTCGCCATGAAAGCCCATGTGTTTCACAAACCATTGAAATCTTGACGTGCGCGGATGGCCTGTTCTCGGCTGCTCGGCAAGTGCATTCATCCGAGTGTCGGATGATAGAATCCGATCGCAACCGCTGCGAACAGCATCGGCATTCAATTCAGGCATAATGGCAGCCTTGTGCATATTTACGCCAGCGACAAAATTATTCATCGTCAAATCGATTTCCGATGCTCTTTCGGATACTTCAAAAAAATATACACAGATATATACTTGCAAAGATATACGATGAAATAATATTCGACACTTATTCGTGCTTCAGAAACCCTTCGATTATACTTTTTGTTTGTTTTGAGTGTGCCAATAAAAATCTAAACAATCGATACGCTTAGAAGGAAATCTAATTTGACCTACTACAACTTGGGAGAAATTTTTTAAAAATGGGGACGGATATGACAAACGGTTATTCGAAGCTTTTTACCATAGCGATATTATGATTGATCGTCCACGCGCATGAATTGTCTCACGGGAATGATGCACTTCGCGCACGATTGTGGCACCACCGATCTTGCTGCATGCCGACTGCGAATACTCTGCATAGAATATCTACGAAACGAGTTCTTTGTAATTTAATATTAAAAAAAAATCTCCGATGATATTTGATCAATTTTTTGTTGTTGATAGGCTTACACGGAATCTGTGCCACAAGATTTGCCACCGACTCGGGAAGTCATGAGAGTCTCGGCCACTGACATCGACGATGGAAACAATTCCGTCGTCGTTTACAGCCTCTTTCCAAAGAGGCCCGACGACGGTGCATACTTTCGCATCGACAACAGTACCGGAGTGATTTTTCTCGAGAAAGCCATCGACGTGAGTAGAATGGAATGCTTCATGATAAATAATACTACATCTTCATTAACAAACAATAAGACAAAAAACGAAAAAAAGAATTAAAAAAAATATATCCGTCAAACTAGAGATACCACTTGGGATAGTTGTTGGTAATATTTTTTTCTCATTGTATGGTTACTCGGAGATTGAAATCGCTATTTTTTTTATTGGTGATTAATTATTGGTATCTCGATTATGAATCCGCAGCGAAGTCCGGACTACAAATTCAGCATGACGGCAAAGGCTGAGGATCTCGGTCGGCCAAATTCAACGGCGAGCGTTATAGATTTGGACATAAGAGTGGTCGAGTCGCACAAGAAGGCCCCAGCTTTTCTGCCCCGACCGCTCGAGCCGATAAAACTTCAAGAGAACTTCAGCGACTTCGACGCGAGCATTGTTAGACTCGAGGCTGTCTCAAATATCGACGACAGTCAGACAGGCTTGATATTCGAACTGGTTCCCGGACGTACCGAGCAAACGAATAAGGGAAATACGTTTAGGTAAAAGTCATTGGAAATATTTCGAAAACTACGTTCAACTATTATTTAATTTACTATAAATAATGTATTCACGCAGTATTCTATATTTATTGTTATTTTTATTGAAGATTGGAGTCGAACAAGACCCTTGCTGATATAAAGCTAGCGCAGCATCTCGACTATGAGAGCAACACCGAGTATACTCTGATCGTTCGTGTGCAAAACAAGTATCAACTTGCGGCCGAAACTGTTGTCAACATAAAAGTTTTGGATGTCAACGATAATATACCGGTTTTTCGGGAAATGGAGAAAGGCAGCGTGCTCGAGAACGAGGCGCCCGGCGTTCCGGTGATGCAAGTACGGGCTATCGATGCAGATGGAACGTCGGCTCACAATCAGGTACATCAGTCGATTGAAATTTTATTTTCGGTAGTTTGTAATTTCTATTTTAACTATCGAATTAGGCAAGGCGACGATTCGTCGATGCTATAAAACCGTTTAATAAAATAAAATAACAAACGAATTTCTCCCCACAGGTGACGTACGAGTTAGACAACTTCAAGACTCTATTCGCGATCGACAAGAACACGGGAAACATAACGACCCTGACGACGTTCGATCGCGAGGCCGAGGACACTTACAACATAAAAGTCATAGCTGTCGACAATTCGCCGAGCGCGCTTTTCAAAACGGGCGAGCACAACAAGGGTCAGCAAGTTTTTCGCATCGAGATAGCCGATAAGAACGACAACGCTCCGCACTTCACCCAAGCTGTTTATACAGCTAACTCGATTCTCGAAAATGCCAACATAAACGCTCCAGTCACGGAAGTGAAGGCTCTCGATTCGGACACCGCGAGTCCGGTGACTTACAGCATAGTAGCCGGAAATACTAACGAGAGTTTTTACATCGAGGGTACGACGGGAAAAATCCGCGTTAACAAGGATCTCGATTATGAGCAGATAACCGAGTACAATCTTACGGTAAAGGCCTTCGACGGTTTATACAACGACACGGCGCAGGTAAAAATATTCATCGAGAACGTCAATGACAATCCGCCGGTTTTCGAGGATTTTGAGAGAAATCCGACGATCGATGAGGAGACTCTTGTCGACGGTTGTATAACAACCATAGTGGCTTACGATCCGGACATAAAAGATCGAAGCGCCGATCAACGCATAGCTTACTTTATCGTCAAAGATGATCAGCAGCCTTTGATCGGTATCGACAAGACTGGTTGCATGACCTTGAAGAAACCATTGGATCACGATCCACCGAACGGTTATCCAATGTGGACGATTCTCGTTATGGCCCGTGACGACAACGGTTCGCCGACGGCTCTGCGAGAGCTCGTTATGGTTAATATAACGTTGAACGATATAAACGATAACGCGCCGTTTTTGGATATGCAGCAACCTGTCGTGTGGAACGAGAACAGACCGCCCGGTAACGTGACCAAGCTGAAAGCCCGTGATTACGATTCCGACAAGAACGGGCCACCTTTTCACTTCAGCATCGATGTAACGGCCGACGACGAGATACAGTCGAAATTTTACATTCACGACGAGGACCTTCACGCTCGCAATACGTTCGATCGTGAGATGCGGAGCAGTTACGAGATTCCGATAGCGATAAGCGATAGCGGTACACCGTCAATGACGGGAACATCGACTTTGACGGTTATAATCGGCGACGAGAACGACAATCCGATGAAGGAAGGCTCGAGTTCAATATTTGTTTACAATTACCGTGGCGAAGCGCCAGACACAGAGATCGGTAGGGTATACGTCAACGATCCGGACGACTGGGACTTGCCCGACAAACATTTTGCTTGGGCCTCGACCCACGAAGGCTTTCAACTCGATCCTAGCACCGGGATGATAATACTCTTATCTGGCACATCGAACGATACTTTTCTATTGAAATTTATCGTCACCGAGGCAAGTGCAATCGTACCGAGGCACACCGTTAATGCGTACGTGAACGTCACCGTAAAGGAAATACCTGAAAAAGCCGTCGTCAAATCGGGATCCATACGGTTTTTAGGAATAAACGCTGAACAATTTATCGAACCGGACGACGCGGGAGTAAGCAAGAAAGAAATCTTACAGGAAAGATTGGCGGCAATGTTAAACACGACTGTTGAGAACGTCGATGTGTTCACGGTTCTGCATTCACCGCATCACAACAATATGAGCCTCTTGGACGTAAGATTTTCGGCGCACGGTAGTCCGTATTACGCTCCGGAAAAGTTAAATACCATTGCCGCCCAAAATTCAAAAGAAATCGAGCGAGAGATGAACGCTGATATTTTTCTGATTAACATTGACGAGTGCCTATTCGAGAAAGTTCACTGCAATAGTTCCTGTAGGAGCATCCTAAATGCTAGCAATGTGCCGTATCCGGTTTACACGAATACGAGCTCGTTCGTTGGAGTCCGAGCTATCGTGGATCCACAGTGCACTTGTGACGTTCCTGACACTATCGTTTGCCTGAATGGGGGAACGCCTCTCGCCGATAGATGTGAGTGCCCACCGGGACTCGAAGGTCCGAGATGCGAACTACTCGGTATAGGATTTCACGGAGATGGTTGGGCGATCATGCCGCCACCTGGACAAGCCTGCGATGATTCACACTTGGGTAAACTTTTCTTTTCATAGTTTCATACTTTCAGTGCTTATGTATACTATTAAAAATTATGTAACCAAACGTTAAGTCAATCTTTCACGTACTGGCGTCTCCCTCTGCGAGAACCTACCATATGCCAAGTCGCAACTATTGACCGATTTAAATAAGACTATGTTAAAACAAATCAGTACATGTGCGTAGACGTATCTCAAAGTGTTGCTTTTCTGATAACGCAGAAAAAAATTTGTTAAGAACGGTTTTTGTGTTTTAAAGAAGGCACGGTTGTTTGTGTCTGGAAAAAAATCTCCCGTACCTATGTTGATTGTAGCTATCATCTATTCAAAAATGTATGTGAGAATATATTATGAAATTCCATTGAAGACAAACATCCCTCTTAAATATCTTTTTAATTCTTTTTTTTTGTATCTTTAATTCTATATTATTATGCTAACAGGTCTCCAGCTAACACCTCAGGTCGATAGCGGTCTCGTATTCTATTTCGGGCCGATGAACTACAATCCAAAGCTGGGAATTCAAGATTTCATGTCGCTGGAAATACAGCATGGTTATCCAGTATTGTATGTGGATTATGGCACAGGAACTGTCAAGTTAGAGCACAATCAGATCAAATTGACGGACGGCAAGAGTCACCGAATAGATGTTTATTGGACCAAAACTGTAATTAAATTATGATATGATCATATTATTTTTACTATTACCACTGTAAATAATGTTATGCTTATTAACCGGTCGATGCTTCGTTACAGACTATAGAAATGAAAGTTGACAATTGTGGTATATCAGCCTGCATGAGCTTAACAGCACCTCAAGGAAACAACGAATTTTTGAACGTTAACAGTCCGCTCCAGGTCGGTGGAGCATTGACGAACTTGGCGGAGCTTTCAACGAATTTCGGATGGAATCACAAGCCAACGGACAAGGGATTCGTTGGATGCATCCGCAACTTGACGCTCAATGGAAATGTGTGTATTATTTGTAAAGATGAAAACAAAAAAAACTATGCACGATAATGTCGCTAACGAATTATCTTTACCGTAGACATACAATTTGGGAAGGCCAGCCCTCTCGAGAAACGCTGATCCTGGTTGCGATCACGGAATGGCGAAAGCCGTATCGTTCAGTATCGACTCGAATTTCCTTGTAGCGATTCTCGTCTGCATCGCTGTCCTCCTAATACTACTGCTCGCTGTAGTGGTTCACCGGAGAAAACGCGATGATCTCTACAAGGACATGGACGACATAAGGGAAAATATAATAAACTACGAGGACGAGGGTGGCGGCGAGGTCGACACCGGATACGACTTGAATGTTTTGAGGAGAATATACGATGCTCCGCCGCTCGACTCGAAACTCGCACCGGCGGGTTTGCAGACCAGAGGTCGGTATAGTTAGCTGACTAGATAATTGATTACTCCATTCATCGTTTGTTTTGTGTTTTTGCAAAAATGAATTTTTCTTCATTTTTTTTTATTCAGGACCCGACGAGGTGCCCGACATATGCGGTTTTCTCGACAGCAAGAAAGAAACGTGCGACAAGGATCCGGACACAAATCCGTTCGACGATGTTAGGCACTACGCCTACGAGGGCGAAGGAAATTCTGACGGTTCTCTATCGTCTCTCGCTTCCTGTAAGTGGATTCATCCGTATTTATATGAAAGTTACACGCATGCCTTAATCGGATGATAATTATCAACCTTGCGGAATTTTATTGAAGGGGCGAGATTTATAACTCCTAGACGCACTTTGTGTTTGCAGGCACTGACGACGGCGATCTCAAATTTAATTATTTGTCGAACTTTGGCCCAAGGTTCAGAAAGTTAGCGGACATGTATGGCGAAGAGCCGAGCGACGAGGAGAGCGACGGCGTTGGCGAACGAGAGAGCGAAAGTTGGTGTTGAGTGGCTCTAACCCCGTCGTCAATGTTTAACCAATTATTTTCCAATTCCCACCCACCTCCGACTCCACTATTTCGTACTTCTTAGATATGTTTCTTTATTAAATGCGAGGAAAGACGAATATCGTTTTCCTAAGGGCGAAAAGAAAAACAAAATCAGTACTTAAAAGAAAAACGAATAAGAGTCTCTCGGCGCTTGGCGATAAGACTTGAGGAATATTCTACTGGATATATCGTATCGACGTCGAAGTTCCTTACGTGACGCCAGAGATTTAGCGCAAGAGCGAAAGTGACGTGGGTTTTGACTCAGAAGACAAAATCATAAATACCTATTATGACGAATTACATGGAATAATATGAGAATTACGAAAAGCTTTTTTAAAAACGCAGTGACTAACCGTTACGAAAAAGGGAAAAGGTAAAACAAAAATTTATTCGTTTTTCAAAACAGGTCGGAACTGACGGAACGAATAAACACAAAATGCTATTAACTATTTTGTTAATATTTTTTTAACATCACATATGATAGCCTCGAAATAAAAATCGACTGACCTTAGAACTCGCCAGCTGGAGGAAATCGTGTAACTACCTACGAGGCGCTGTTTTACCGCGTGCCACATGCTCACGTCATACTCCGTATCAAGGTAACGAAGTTCACCAGTTTTGCGTATATCTTTGGCATCACGCCCTCGCAACCTTACGTCGATCTACGGGCGCGTGACTGATAATTGTAATTTCTTATTTTCTTCATTGTTGGTACATTAGCGGTTAGTATAACTGCAACAACGGTAAAGTAACTCGTCAACTCCATGTATAATCGAGGGAGGCGCTTAAAAATGATTTTAAAAAATATACGCCTGGCCTGCGAGGCATCTGTCTGGCAATTATTCGAGTTACACGGTTCCCGGGCTATTTTTTATACATAAATATATGGATATATTATACATATATAAATATACATAGAACAAATACAAAATCGTAAATTCAACACCGAGAAATAAGCGACCGAAAATACAGATGCAGACATACACACCCACACATATATATATAAATATATATACAAATATATATAATAGAATATTGATAATAAGAAAACTCATGGATGACAGAGTATGTATGAAAAAAGAAGCGAGCCGCGAATGAACGATAACGATATAAATATAAATATATATATATATATCGATCTACAGAATTTAGCATCTTAATAAGGCGTATTTAATTTATATCGTGTTTAAATAATTGAATGTGAATGAATGCGTTAGTGCGATCAGTGAATGTGAGCGATCAGATTATGCGTTTGCACCAGCGAGTTATAGCCAGAGCGAGAAAAACAAATATTAACAAAATTAAATACACGCATACGTAGATGACATTAGCGCTTTATAGCGCGTGTCAAAGGGCTCATTAAAAATCAATACGTATTCAAATACATTTAAAAAATACATACGAAGCGAAGTTAGCTCACACGTAAGAGTGTGAGATGAATTGTATTGTTCATTAAATTATAATAGCGAGCGCATGTCTCTCGTTTGGCATTCGACGATTTCCCTGCATACTTTTATCATTAAGTTTGTTATCGCTTTATCATTCTGATGTCAAGTAGGCTTATAGGAAACGTTTTGCAGCTCTGTAGCTTCGAATCAACGGTGCAAACTAAATTATATTTATGCAAATTACGTTCTTTGAGACTATATACGCTCATCAGCTGACTTTTCTTCAAATCATTTTTCGAAATATTTTCTGTGTTTCGAATTGGAGTCGAGATTTGTAAAAACTAATTAGATTAAACTTCGTAAAGCTAATAGACACTGGAAAATACTTATACTTCGGAGACCTGTACAACTGTTAAAAATAATTGAGCCGTTACATTTTTTTTCCATTCTTCACATAACCGATGAATATTGTAATCAGCGCTTCGAAACTTCATTGCTCTACAAAGCGATCATACAAGCATTGAAAGACATTTTTTTTCTGTGCTTTGCAAACGGACGGCTGATAACGTTATATATAAAAATAAGTAACAAAAAAGGGAGGCCGGGTGCCATATAGCACAGTTCCACGTGAATTTCTTCGGTCAACTATATTGCGGTTTATAATAGTTGTATAACTCGGTATCAGTAACCAGCGAGTCGAAATACTTGGCATGCAACTGTCGGATAAGTAAACGGATTGGCTCTACCCGAGAGTTAACAAGCGATCAAATAAGGATTTGACGATGTACAAGCTTATTGACCGTACTATTCGGACCTGGGCCTAGATTCTACTGTATATCCTACTGTTGCATCCGAGTCTAATGTTAAACAAACATCCGTTGATTGCCCAGCACATTTTCACGATACGACGTTTATCGTCGTTTTACATAATGGCAGTTGGAACTATTCGTATATTCGTTCATGAAACAAAAAAACTCCATACCCCATTCATTTACCAGAATCGTATTATTATTCTTCATTTTTATATCATATCATTCCATCCCTTAAGTAGAAAGATAAGACGTTTCATAGATATTATATGCAAAATAAATATACCCGTAATTTCTTTACTTTGTAAGCTTTTTGTACAATGAGGCAAGTGACGTTATGTGTAAATATGTATTGCCTGTGAGTGGTCTCGTTGAAACGAATCCGTTCCGTACAATCGTGAAAAAACGCAAAACTTCATAATCGCCCGTGAATACTTCGCCGGGTTACCAGATTCAGGCAGTCGAAATGTTCAATGGCCAATGTCGGATTCATCTCAACGACGCGCAAAGTTAATACATAATAAGCGATTTAGAATTTTAAGCAAAAAATATATTCGGCGAATGAGTGTGATCTCAAAATTTACAATCCGGATTCGCGCGAAATAATTAAATGAAAGGAAAACAGCGACAACAACAAAAATAAGATATGTATAACAAAGAATGTAAAAAAAGAAAGAAAATCGCGAGCATTGTAACCGCTTGCTGTTGAACAACGACCTTATTGTTTTTCACCGCGGTATCAATGATTTTTGGATATATAACGCCTGAACCCGTGAGGCAAGTTTGAACGAAACTGTAATGTTTCGTAAAAATCAGTGTTGTAGGGAATTTATAACGGAGTTGGGTAAGAATCAAAATGTGCGGTCAATTATAGGACATTTTTGCTGCAATGTTTATTTGCGACTGGAGTTATTCGTGAGAAATTAGTTTAATGAAAAGTTCCAAGACCGAGTTTGATTTATTCGACACCTCTCGTCGGATTTTTAGTTTAAAAAAGAGTCGTCAAGTGCAGATAAATCTTCGTTTAATTTGCAATATATGAATTTACGAATAATTCGAGTCGGATCGTTTAATCGTTCGTACACTTATTTACCTTGATTGATCGACATTAAAAAGAAAGATCCAACTCTGTTATACACAATTTATTTATCAGTTACCCCAAGTAGGCTGCACGTTTATGTGCATCCCGGGGGAACTTACTACGATTGATGTCATTTACGCAACAGATTATAATCAGGATACCGTTTGATGTGATCGTCAAGACACGATGGAGTCGTCGTGATTTCAGTTGAAGTGAAAAAATCTTTTATAGCGCCGTATCAGTAGAATATAGTAGACAAAAACTATCGACTTATCGGATCGATGTTTTTATATACGGCGAATCATTGTTCTTCATTTCCCATCAGTCAGACGAATAATCGTACGGAACCTCACTATAAATTGTTCGTAAACTAAATGGACATATCTTCATTCCGTCTAATAAGGTTCACAGGACACTGCCCTATACAGGTTAAATATAACTATGCGATTTGAACGCGAGAAAAAAAATCGCACACCGAATCATTGTATTTGTACGCCTAAGCATCCTTGCTGATCTCGTTACATTTTTTCAGTTTAGTTTTTTTTTTTATAAGTATTTGTTATTCGATAACCGAGGGTGGTCTCGGTCGAATTAAGCGAGATCGGCACGCGGCAGGCAGTTCGGAAAACTTTGCATTTGTATTTATGAATGACGAAAGAAGAAAAAAATAAAGCAAGCGCATTCAGTATCAGAAGGTATGTTACGGAGTGAATGCGATGCAAAACATCGAACATGTGATAATCGATGACATTGCTCGAGTATACTTTTATGATTTATTCCCGATTTGTCACCCATCTACCCCAATTAAGATATCTGTAACTACCCTTTTTTTAGTAATAAAAATACAACTCAAACACATTGATTATGGGTCTCTTTTATTATTGCAGTTGATGTTACGTTATGATATTCTTCCTAATCTTTCTGTATTGTGTGATAAGAAAATATAGTGCATTTTTCGTATTTTTAGAAAATGGAATATTAGACGCTAATCGGTTTTTTGATGCAATAAGAGATATCAGCATTACCAATCTTATTCTTTTCTTTTACATGCAATTTTATATCATATACTTATAATGCAACTGTTGATTTTTTATCTCACTCCGATAGTCAAGAATTTATAATTTTTAAAAGAAGCGTCTATATTAAGGTGATACATCGGGAGATGTATTGACAACGCGAAAATGTATAAAGAAAGACATCATTGATTGGAGACACGTGTTACAAGGCTTCGTGTCCTGCTGTGTGAGGAAAACCGACAAATTAGGAAGAAGCCCCTTTACGTCGAACGACACCTACGCATAGTTAATTGTGATAAGTGGCTTTGAAAAGATTGCGACATTTTTTGTCGAATCAATCGAGCCCTCATGACGAATGTTTAAGGTCGCTAGTATAAAGCATCCCCAGTCAATCACTTTATTCTCAAACGCAAGCGACCTTTCGTTCCTAGTGCGACGAGTCTTTTCCCTCCATCGAGAAGTAACGGTCATCTATACAAGTACCAAATACCTCAAAATGTGAGTTATCTTTCGTAATGAAGTTACACATGTGATGTAAATATAACATGACATGCGTGATGTCATGTAAATCGACCCTTAGTTTAAATTTCGTATATTATCTCCTCGTAGAGAAAGCTACGTTTTTTGTAATTAAAAAGAACTAGATTTTAGCGTCGGGTTACATAGAATTTCCGAAACTTCGAGAAATGCGATTTCTAGCCTCTTTCGGATGTTGCGTGTGGCAGAATTGGTTTACTTAATTGTTTGTAAATAGGAAACAGTTTCAGATAATGTGCTCAAAATTTGTATATTCGTAACGCGGATACGACTGTTCCCTGAGCGAAATTTCAATGAACATTGGAGACTGTTTGGAAATTTCACGCGATCTTCAAATAAAAAAAAAGTTTGTGGTAGCGCTAAATTTTTTAAAAGTAAGCGAATACCTTTTTTATTCAATTTGGCCGAAATCTATTCAGTCAGATAGATTTAATGATATTGTGAATTTCATTTCGCAACAAAAATGGCATATTCGTGTAACCATGGAGGTATCGAGGTCATATTTGCAAGGAGAATGCATCGAGACTGCAAAAAATTTCATATTGTATTTGAAAAAACAATTGATTGTGTAAAATATATGAAATTTCTTAATTTTTCATAAAATGTTTATTTTACGTCTGACACGACTTTCTAAATTAAATATCACATATGCGTAAAATGCGCTACAAATATGTAATCGCCGATAAAACATAAATTAAACATAGCCTCAAACAACGAATTGCGCAATTTTTAGTTAGGAATTTGCCGGGATCAATTTTCGTAATTTCCATATTAAAATTAATATCAATATATAATATATTTGGTCGCTTTAAATGATCGTTGAAAGATTGATCATAACGCGTTGTGAGACTCGTAGCTCCACAATAAAAAAGTGTTTGCGATCACGGTTGCCTAATTCAACAGGAGATGCAAATTAATGTTATTATTTTCATTTAAAAATGTGACGTTCCTTGACCGAAGTTTCGTTATTAGGCATTGCAAAAAATCTTCATCCTACGGTGCTGTGGTTCTTCTCCTCTGCTATTTACTGATATTGTCCGCCGAGGCGCAGTTGAATTTCTCAACTGGTTGGGGCAAAAGGAACAAAAATTTACAATCCGTTAGTGGCGACACTTCGTGCACCTCGGACGGAAGACCATCGCTGGAACGTCTTCTCAATCTATACAATTTAATCCAGGTATTTAGATCATTAAGAATCAACACGTATCTCGAAAAAACATCACTAACGATGTAACGGGAACGATCTGTGATAAAGAAAAAATTGCACCAAAAAACAAAGTCATCTCTAAAATAAATTTGGTTAATCTTTTTTTCCTTTATACGACACAATCCCTTTTCCGCACAGATCAACCACGTGCCCGACGCAACTCTTTCCTATGCCATTTCTTTTGCCGTGACTTTGCCTAATGCCGCTTTGTCCTACCGGCGCTGTTCTGAACTTCCTCAGGGCCGTCATTGGCTATATGCGGCGTATTGTCTAGTGACCTACTCCGAACAGCTGATCAACAGTGATGAACTCACTATATAGTAATTCCCAATTCATTTGGATTTCTGTAACTCTCCCTTTCGTCGGTCTCCATGAGAGCTCCGCGAAAGTGAAAAGTGAAACTGCTGTGACGACGACTGAGTTATTTGATTATCGCTTCAGGAGGAGGTGAAGGTCACGTGACGGCGCCATGAAAGCCAGAGATAACTGTGTCGACGCTCGCAGTGGAGTGAGAGAGACACCACGGGAAAGTGTTTCACGTGGTGTTAAAATGAAGTGAAAGTCACGTGACGGAACGAGGACAGTGAGAGAGATAGCGACATTGGTCTTGCGGCGGAGCGAGAGGAGGGAGCGATAGAGAATGTTCACCATAAAATGAAGAGAAACACGTTTTCTACCGCGCCTTCTCGTTCCACGGCGAAATCAATGGCGCTGTCTCACACTCCTGGCTCGGTCACGTGACTTTTACTTCACCTTAAGAGCGTTTGACACAGTATGGAGTCTGAGAGAGACACATAGTGAGAACGTGTTGCACATCTTCTTAAGGTAGTACTTTGTCGTACAATCCCGCGAAACGTGAGTTTCAGAAAAATTTTTGGATTCTTATTCATGGAATGAAAATCGGTAAAATACTCGGTGTATATAAGGTGCTGCAAAGACTGTTTTTTGTTCTTAATAATAATTCCAATTTGTCAGTAACCAGGCGAAAATAGAAATGATTGTTCAATAAATTATCCAGCAATTTAACTATTCAACTTCGTGAAAACAATTCGTTTAGTTAGAGTAGTAAATACGTATGAATTTTTTCAGAATCTTTGGAAACTCCTTCCATTCACAACTTGAACGTTTGAATAATTACAAAAAATGCATACGTGTTCGGAAAAATATACAAATTCTATTTGTGAACAAAAACAGTTAAGTTGTCTGGTAAATCGTTGAATAAGAGTAATTATTTTTAATTATTTGATCATGAAAAATTGGAAATATTATTTGAAAAAAAACAATATTTGCAGCAGCTTCCACAAACTTCATTTTTTTCACATTTTCGTCCCATCGACAAGTGTTTGAATTTTTTTTTTAACTCGCGTTTTGCGTAACTGTACCACAAGTTCTACTGTATAAAACGAAAGGTGTTCTTCTTTGGTTATCAATCACGCTATAGTCACTGAGAGTACAATTTTTTTAAAAATACATCAAGTACCTTCTGTTCGTGTATTCCAGATTGAAGCGCAGTGGATTCTGGACTGTCGAAAATCATCCGAATGATTTATGCCGATCCATCCGACCCTCGCATCGCTGATCATTACGTTGTACCCGTGCAATCGTATGTCGAAAAATGTATTGCCAACTAAAATTCTGATGTAGATATATATGAATACTGATTGTTGTTCATTGTAAAAATACATACTTATACATATAAAATTGTAATCTTTGACATCACTAGATACGTCTAAAGCCTTCCCACCTTACCGTCCCGTGCTCGTAGTCGGTATCAAATACTGTAAACAATTTTTTTCATGGTCGCTAGCACCTACGGTCGAATGGAAAGTATCATCGAAAGCGGGCATGTCATGCGGCTTTAATAACACTTTTCCACACCTTAAATAACATCGTACGTACAAGTTTATAACCGTTCTTATTACCGACTGTGGTATTTTACCTGCTTTTAAGCATTGCTGATAAGTGCACGCATTTTCATAAGTTAGTTCTTCACGAGTAAAGGTATGACACAAGACCTCCAAAGAGCCGACCTACCATGTCAGAGTTACTGGAAGTAAATGATGTCTATCGTCGCATTTATCGAGACTCCGGAAAAAATTGTAATAATTGAAGATATAAAATGTGTGTAAACGGGATATATTCTTTGTAAATACCTGACAATTGGAGTTTAATTGGGAGCTATCTTCCGATCAGCGGTGGAAGGGTTAAATTCTTCACAGCCTCTTCAGTACTTTTTTAACAAATGAGAGTCCAAGAAAATGCGTCCGCTCATTCTTACCAACGGGAGGACATGATGCTTATAGCTCGATTCAAACAGGTTGCGCCACCTGTGTGTAAAATCATCGCCCCACTCACCATGAGTCTCGCCACTAGCGATCCATGTCCGAAAAGTGAGAAACCGAGGCCGCGGCAGTAAGGAAAATGGCGTTGCTCATGTCGGTCGTGTCCGTTGCGTTTTCGCTGCTTCTAACGCCGTTTCTAATGTTCTTACTCTCAATAATATTTCTCGCATCAATCGGCAAGTCACTCGGTATAAGAAAGTTCTACATAAAACTTCTCCTCGCACTCTTCGAGGTAGGTAGAAAGTGTTACATATCTAATATTCAATGCCAAATAATCAATCTCAAAAATTATTGTCGTCACTCGCCCATCGTATATCGTATACCTTCCTCTCCTTCGATTTTACTCAGCCGCTTCAATTACAATGTACTTCTATTTATATCTTCGCACTCGTTCTCACGGAATAACAAACTACATCTTCGAAATTCGAGTCACGCCGATTAACACGCTAAAGTGGCTTTTTTTGTTCGAAAATCTAAATAATATTTATTCAATTCCGCAACGTCGATGCTAACAGTCAGACCCTCAACAGTAATCCTTTAGAACGTAGTCATCCACACGCTTCTTGTCAATTTGCATAGGTGTTTGAGGTAACCGGTGCAACACTCTATTCACGATTCCACTGGAAAATTTATTAGGACGTTTAATTAATCGCTTCACCCACGTTGCTTCCATTACTGGGAAATCGGCGTTTTCACTTGCCTTCCCAACAAGTGACACATGCACGTGTGTCCCCTCTTGCGCCTATCGCCGATTACACAAATTCGATCATTCGAAGCCCCCATTAACTCCGAACAGACTTTACTAAAAAAAAAAAAAATTGTCACTGACGGTGTGAGAGCGTGATTTAATCTCAAGACTGGAATATTAAGACCAAACGAATTGTTATTTTTCTCTGGGTCTGCGAATATGACAAGGTTCAGGTACGGGGCATCTATTCATTTTGGATATTGCAAGGACGGTGAACAGCTGCGTTTTATCCCACGCCAACTTCGAACTGGGTTGTTTAGTACCAATAAATATCGTTTATTCAACCCAATAAAAATAGTACAACAGTGTTAAATCGTACTTTATATAGCTTTGAATAAGATAAAAAAGACTCTAGAAGAATGGTTTTTTTAGCGAATAAACCCACAGAAAAATAGTTGTAAGTACAGAGTTGCATGCAAACATGCTTAATACGAATGCACGAATTGTATTAACGTCGTACATTGAACTCTCATTTATAGGGTTTCGTATCAAACAAGACTATACAGCGTAAAGAATTTTTCAATGTAATTTCCACATGGCTTTCGTTTTTTTTATTTTATTTTTTCCAATAATTGTCCACATAACTTCATGCTAGCTTTATTAGAAAATTTGTTGATAGATTTTTGGATTTCTCATATAGGAAATCGTGGGCCAAATTTGAAAGAAATGTAGGAGCTACGTGCAGATTTAAAGGTTTTTGTAGTACAATAAATGTCTACATTGGATAACATTAAAACGGTCAGAGTTACTACAATGTTATTGGCGAAAATTGCTAACCGAAATTTTTATGATACGTTGTTTTAGGGCGTGTCATGTATTTTTTGACACTAATGAATTTCCAAATCACTTAATTGCTAAAAATGACTTTTGATGTGTAGATTCGGGTCACCTGCAGCAAACAAATTTTCAGTAACATTTAAAAACTTGCTTTCCAAATTTTTACGGTTAGATCCATTTTTATCGAATTTAATACTAAATATTGTAAAGTTCAATTCGGTGTCCAGAAATTCCATAAAATTTTATCCCTTTCATAAATTTCGTCCAAATTTAAAATCATAGTGTAAAATGTGTATGCATTTTCAGGTTTATAGTTCGAAATGTACGCGAATTAGAGATACCACATAAACATTACAAAAAATTCGATGTCGCGTAAAATCTCGAACCGCGGTTTATCCGCGTCCGGACGTCAGCTTAAAATCTAATTTTTCAAAAGTTTTGATTTTTTTGAGTACTCTGACATTGAAATCGATTTTTTTTACAAAAACGACTTGCTCTATCACGAAGCAAAGATTTTCTTGCTCTGAAATAAAATAAAATACAATAGATTTTTCAAACATAAATATGATACACCTTCGGAATTAGATTAATTAGATATTCACACAGTATCGCGTGTAATTGTGAGTGCCAAAGGACAAATTATTAATAAAATTTATCTCGACAAATTTCTCAATTAAATGTAACGTAACTTTCTCTATATATCTCTCATAGCGCCGACGTAGAAGCGAAAGGGTTGAGTGTCTATACCGTAGATTGTGGAAATTGAACATCCTCCGATTCAACCTACCGTTATCATTATCATGAAAAAAATAAAGTGGCGTTTCTGCTCCGTCTTGCTATCGATATGTCACGCGATATGCGAATTATGCCGCAAATTTTATTTCGAGATGATTTATATATTACTCACTTGACATACTTTCGTTCCAATTTCATTATATACGGAGTCGCAGTGAGAACATTTTTACCACCACGTTACATTCGCACAAATGCATACATATAATTATTATCGAGGGTTGTTTTTTTCTTTTTTCAACATTTTTTTTATCTCAAATAACAAACACTAACGTTATGTTAGCGTCCTTGACTTGTTCTCTCGCTATGTACCGGAAGATGAAACACTCTCGTTAAGCAAATTGCATCTTACAATCATCGTTACGTTATTTTATATCAAGGTTTATGTTTTTCATGACGGTTGCAAAGAAAATATCTCTTTTTTATTCCAATACGTGCAGAGTCCAATGTCTTGGGCGATGGCAAAAACAAGTTATCTTGCGCTTTCTTGAGTGCTTGCACGATTTTCTTGCATCATATGTTAAAATTTCACACATTCTTCTTTCAGTAGTAATGAGGCAAAATATTAACGGAACATTTTCGCTTTACTATTTCATACGATGTATGTAGAGGGATGTAGTAGTGCAAAAAAAAAATGGGTGATAAATTATGGTCTAGAAACATGGTTTTCATGAATGCAAGAACTGCATTTGTGAAATTCTGTGTGTCTGATCCATCCCAAAAACAATAAATTCGTAATGACATTTCTTATCGCAGTGGAACTTGCTCTGTATTTTCTAGAAAGAAAACACAGTTTCAATGTTTGCATCAAATTAATTTCTCCATTCTTTTTGGTGTTCTATCTTAAGTGTAAACAATTACCCCAAAAAAATTAAATAAAAACTGTCAAAAAAGGTTAAAAAAATCGTAGAACAATGTGATGAATCGGTCTCGCTCCGTTCCCTTTCTACAGGAAACGCTGCAGTGACTGTAATAACCTGAATTGCAATTTGAAAATTTGAGAGAATGTTTATTACAGTGTATACTATGCGATAATGGAACAAAAAAATCGATTTTCCGAAAATTTTACACTGAGACGATCCCTTAATAAAAACCATATACTGGAGTGTCAATTGCTTCCCTGACGAACTCTATTTTTTACATGTGCCGGAACATGCGAGACTTGTTATCGGATACAACCTCATATTTTATATGCTACAGAGAAAACGTAGGTGAATCACACACATGTGTCTTTTGCTTTTGACACATACAGACCTCCATTCAGCGAGGATACGATGAATAGATATTTGATCAGAGACACCAGAAATCACTCAGTTCAACGTTTCGCGCGATCAAAATAATTAGGAAAATTATATTCAAGCATTATTTTTTTATTAAAAGATTTTTTCGAGTATAGAACAACAGAATGGTTAGCACGTCGAATGGATCCGATACACGGTGACAACGTTCGTGTATCTTCCGTCGATCGGTAAATCGCGTAATTATCGATCACTTATCTAAAGTCCATCGGGTCCAAAGTATAAATTCATTGACGATTAAGAAAAGCCGAAAAAAAAGTTTTGTTGCGATCGCTTGTCTATCTACAAAATTTTTCGTACAGTACATTATGAAGAGCGCAAAAAAATCATTAACAAAATGATCGCCGTCATTGATTCCATACCAAACCATGAAATGAACCTCGGACACTTTTGTGGGATTATAAAAATTCAAAAGAAAAAAACACCCCGATGAAACGTAAGCACTCGTTGAAAATCGGATGTAAAAGTTCGACCTTGTTCCGTTCCGAAGTTCACCAGTCGTTCAACCGAGTGTACGAATGTTGATCATCATCTGGGACCAAAGGTTACCGCTGTGGCAACGACCGGACCATCGATCAATGTGCCGTAAACATGATTCATTCTTTGCAAACCGCATCGCTATATTATACCAGATACAAAAGCGTGCCCTGGCTTGTGTGATCGTCCGTAACGACATTGCGACGGCACGGTGTTTTGATACCGAAAGCAACATGCAGATTTCCAGCGCGTCGTCGGCTTCACACCGAGGATGCGAAATTACACGGTCAGCTGAGACTGTTTAAGGATATTCACATGAAACTGTCGTGCCGTCACAATATCGTTACATGCAGATACACATGTTTAAATTTCTGCGAGCGTTCCTGTGCTAGTACCGAGTAAATACCCTGCCGTCAGTTTTCGAGAGTCTAAAGAATCATGAAAGATCTCATCATGTAATTGAACTATAGCAAAAAAAGGGAATTCATGTTTCTACGAAAAATTTTCCATTAAATTTTAACATATATAAAGGCATACAGGCGACCGGGATACGCAGCTCGCACAACTTACGGCATTGAGCCATCGATATGGTCATTGAAAACAAAAATGTATATGTGTAAAATTCGTGGTATTTGAAAATTGTCAATTTAGCTTTTAGTTACAATTTTTTCGCATGCAATTGATTTTGGTCTGAGATTTTCGGACAATTATTTTGGCATCGGACAATATCACGATTACAACTTGCGGGTATAATTAGAATTTTTGAATGAAAAAAAGATAGCCAATTAGTTTGTAGATAATTGAGAATCTTTAACTTGTTATTGAAGAAAAGCACTGTCGTATGCGCACGCTCTCGAGATGACGAAAATATACATCTGGGATTATTGTGAAATTGTGAAATGCGCGTCGTTGTGAAAATTCATTTGACGATTCGCAAATACCTTGCGACACTTGCGAAGGTCACTCGATTAACGATATCGGTATTGCGAGTTGGGTAAATTATATAAATACTCCTTTGCCTCCGATGACGAATCGAATAAATCACTTGTACTTTAGCTGGGGCGAAGGATGACTACAGACTTTAGTTACGTGCGACAAAATCACGTACTTTTGGACTGTGACGTTGACGATCTGGCGTCATAAACTGCCCCCCCCCCCCCCCCCCCCGACAACTCATTCTCTCACAAATTCTCAACTCACAGGCATTAATTGCATTACCGTTGCCGCAGACTGAAGCTTCCCCACCTTCGTCAAAGTTTTATAATAGCATCTCGCCGTCCCTCCGTGGTATTGAATTTCTCTCGAGCCTCTTTAGCGCCAAAAGTCATTGCGTTTTGATAAAACTTTATCATCGCGATGTCAAAAAGTCGAAATAAAAAAAAACGAAAAAACCGTGTTTTTTTTCTTAACAAAACTGATACATTTTTGTGTTCGAAAAACATTGGAAAGGACGGATTTTTTTTCTCTCCCATAATGATTATGAAGATTGCAACGGTTGCTTCAACAACACTGAAACGAAATATGAATCATCGGTTCAGAAGTTTTTCTGTGATAAAAGTGTGGTTCTCTCTTCTCTATCACCGACACAGACACAGAATCCGTGCGAAAACTCGATAGGCGTTGAATATCGAGGAAACACCTCGAAGGTCTTTACGTGACTTTATTATTGTGACAACCCATCTGTTGTGATAGCGCGCTGTCCGTTCCCTATCTGGGTAGAGTCTAAAACATCGTTAAAGATCTCATCATACAATTGGACAATTGCAAAGAATGCTAATACAGGTTCCTGTAAAAAAAAATTTCTAGTTCGACCGACCATGCTGGAGCTTGTGATAATTTTTTTTTTCGACAGAGTTGTAGCATTCTCAACAGCGACAGTAATCTTACTTTTTCCGATCGAAACACTCTACCGGAGCGCTTGATAAAGTTGTCGTTAAACAATGTAAAACAGTAATTAAATGGAAAAAAAAATGATTTAAAACTAAAATTATCAGTCAATAACACAACAATAAAGCCCACATATTTCAACCCAAAATATACAAAGTTCATATTCAAATGGATAAAAATAAAATTAGTCAATCTTAATCCTCATAGTAGAGAGGAATCTTCGGAAAGTCGTTCACGTTCCTGTATCGATCGCAATGCCCTCACCGTCGAATGCTGACAAAGCCATCAGCGCGACATTCGGATTATCCGAAATTCCTTCTCGTCGACAATTTGTCCTCGGTGATTACAAATAAAAATATACGTCGCGTATTATAACATCGCAATTCTTCAAACTGGTCACGTGTACGCCTCTCGTATCTTACACGTGTTTACATTTTTTTTCGAACCACTATATCTCTACAAATATGAGTTGGTACTCGCATGTTACAGATGAATCACGCAATATTCCATCGGTCGAAACGCGTGCTGACCACAGTGGGGCAGTCAAAGTAATATACGCGAAGAGGGGGGCGGGTATCGCGGCGCTATAAAATATTTTGCTTCTACTTCCCACTATATTTTTTCCTGACAAGTTATGTTAACATTCCGACAAGAGAGGACGATTATCGCGTATTCAATTGAAATGTTTCATCACACTCGTTGTACCGGGGCATTGTTGAATCGCAAGAGTTCAACAAAGAGCATTGGTCGCGTGTCAAACTATCGCATTATTATTACACAACTTCTCACACACTTTGCTCTCTGTATCGCGCGATGTGTCGCGTCCCTTTCGAAACGATCTATTGTGCTCTTCGATAATTTATTGACCCTCGCGGAGCAACAATATGCGTCGGCTCGATCGGTCGTTAATCCGAGAGAAAAATATAAGCGACGATATATGATTGATTTTTATTTTGTGGCTGAAACAGTTGCACAAGCGATGTACATAATTTTGTATATCTCCAGCATTATTTTTTTCAATAAAGCTGGCGAGAAGATATTTAGTAGAAAAATTATGCCTAATTTTTAAGTAGTTTTCACATCTTGTGTGTATGTGTGAGTGTGTGTGTGTTTTTTTTTTTTAATTTTTGCATACCTATTGGCACCACTTTTGAATTCCAATTAAATTTGTATGTTTTGGACACTAGAAGTGTTGACTCGTCTGTGAGGATTCGACATGCTTAAGGCTTCATATTATGTATAGCTTTTGTACAGAAGACCCACTCGCGACAATTTGCAGCAAGTTGCTTTTCACCGCGTTCGCACTATTAATGTACCAGACAGTGCATCGTCATCGTTGTTTGCGCAACTCGCTTATCTCTCTGGCGTTTGAACGACAAAGTTTGTGTTTTTTTTTAAATCATGCAGGTAATAGACTGTCCCAAGATAATTATAGCAGCGGATGGGGACCGGTACGAAATGAACGATCCAACGTTTGTGCTATTCGGAGCACCGCCGTTAACACCGGAACGAGACATATTCATCGCTTCCCAACGATTTCGAATTTTTCTCCCTCAATCGCAGATTAAAAAAAATAAATTCTATATGGAGCATCGAGACGCGCTGATTAAAAGCAATATCAATTTTTAACAAATGAAGAAGTTCAAAGTACAAGTAGGCTCTTCGATCGATTCAACCTACCAAAAACCTACCAAATCACGGCAATTTCCGCAGACTTTGCCAATATTCTCGGCATAATCTACAAATCTTTCGTTCAATTTCAATTACTATTATAGAAGAGAATGACACCCTGTCTATTTATAGCAAGGATTGAAAAGTTCGAGCGGTGAAAGTTTTTGACCCTGTTTTTTACAGTTAGTCGGGTCGAAGCTAAGATTGTACCTTGGGACCGATATACTATCACTGGGATTCGTGCCAATGACATAAAATTGCCGCTAAAATCTCGTCAGTTTGAATATTGCTGGATTACATGCAATGTCGAGTAATAGATTAATCGTGAAGAACATTGAGCGATAGATTTGTCGATGAAAATGTCGAAGCGGAAGGGAGGAGGGCGCTCCGATAACATTCGATCAAATTCTATCAGCGTTTCAACATGACTTTATCATTAATTAATTTAAAAAAAATGTCTTTATTTGTGTCCTTTTTTCAATATTCTTCACAAGTTGGATACTGTTACAAGATTTTATTATCATTACTTGAAGTTTTTTGTTTTTATTTAAATGAGTTACTTGACGTAAGCGATTTGTTTAAGTGAACAGCCATCGTTCAAGGGACTAACGTAACAAGATTTCGCCCAAAATACGGGTCGATTTTTAACACAAACAGAAATGTAAACACAGGTAGTAAATGGATAAGGTCTGGTTTTTTTAACACAGTGTAAGTTGTTACCACATTGATCACGTTATTGCATAAAAATCTGAAGCAAAAAACCAGAATTGTACTTTTAAAAAATCAATAAAACTATCCGATCACCAGGTATTTTTAAAATTGGGGAATCTCGTGACCCGGTGAAAAAAAAATTTGCTTTTTGAGAAAAACCTACCTATTATCAACTTACTAACAATCATTCGGGCATTGGATAGTAAATATTTTAATCAAGTATCTTCCCTCATCTTAACTTAATCGGACAAATAGATTCAGCGATTCAAACGTTGCTAAACCAACGCTAAATCTCGTTTTTACATTATTAATAAGTCCGTTGTTAATTTATATTTTTTAATAAAAACTAAAAATGCCATATTTCATCGCACCCGTAAACCGATCTTGTCTTTCTTATACCTGTGTGAATAAAATTTTTGAAAAATCAATCTGTTTCTTTTACCAAATACTCACGTTACATTTATTAATGTTTGCAGTATGGAAGACAGAATATCGAGTACGTGAGGAAAAGAAATGGTACTTGGGAAGAGGAGGAGAATGAGAGCGAGGACGAGGGCGGTGGATTACACGGCGTAACGGAAAACCGCGAGAAAACCAACAATATCCATGAGATGAACAAAATACAGAACGGAGGTCTCGGAAATACGGTTATAGCTAGATCAAAAGACCTCATACTGGTGCCAGGACCGGACACTCAGATCAATAAAAATCACGTTGAGCATTCGAAATCCGGAGGAGATTTGGTGGATGTAGGTAACGAAAGAGAGGTAAATTTTGAAGCGTGTCAAGATAAGAGTAAACAATTTACATATGCGCGCAGACGGAAGCTTAGAAATTTGTGTCAATTGTAGTGCACAGTATCTTGTTTGAATAAAAATGTGTACACTTTTGCAGATAACCGAAGCATGCATTTTCAACAGCTTTTAACATATTTGTATTTTTATGACGAAACCTTCCAGTTTTTTGAACGTTCCATATCTCGAAAGCAACCTCGAAAAATTGAAAAAAAACCTTAATGTACCTTTTGGAATCTCAAAACCTGATTTTGGGCAATGTTTCTAGAACGTTTTTTTCCTTTTTATGGGTAGATTGGAATGGAATTCCTTGTATAAAGTTTGTCGAATTGGTATCGAAGCGAAAATTATTAATGTTTACCGTGAAAAAGAAAAAGTTGAAAATTCTATCCAAAGAAACAAACATTTCTACTGAAGCATTAATTTTCCGTATGCAAAGACCATGAAAATATGGACCAATGCGTGAGCGATTACCGTGAATTTTTATCGCGGGCGATCTAAAAATTATTTCCAGTAACGTGTTAATTACCAGATGGAACATACCCTCACTTGTTTCAGCATAGTCCGGTTGAGACCGAGTCCGCTGTAACGCTGAAAGGCGAATTCGATACGGCAGTATGTCTGGACTATATAAGAGCTGGAGTCGAGGCAATAATAGAGGACGAGGTCACGTCGAGATTCGAAGCTGAAGAGCTGAAAGTGAGTTTTTTTATTAAATTAAAATCGTCTGAAGGCGAGTTGAGACAACACTATTTTCACAATTCTATGTGAAAATGTTTTATTTATATATGTATATTTTCGTTTACCAGAACTGGAATCTCTTGACGAGGACAAATAGGCGATATGAATTCATTTCGTGGAAACTCACTGTGATATGGATGTTCGGATTCTGCATGCGATACTTCTTTCTTTTGCCGCTCCGAGTTTTCATTTGCTTCGTCGGGGTAAGCGGATCATTTACAAATACTACTAATTCAGAAACGTTATTCTTCTGTATCGAATTTTGATGTATCACACAAAGTTGGTTGAACAGTCTCGAAAAATGGTGCACTGTACAAATCCTTCATGCACAAATATTCACCATTGTGTCTTAGTGGTTTTACGAGTTTTTCACCAACTTGTAAAGATATGTTACTAACATGGTACGATAAAAATTGGTTTCTTCCCAACGATCTTCTTGAAACAATGCCAATTTCTTTCCGTCGTTTTTGTAGAGTCAAATAGTTGATACAATTTCGATCCATTATTTTTCACATTTAAAAAATGGACGATATGAATCACTGCCATTCAATGGTTTGGGTAAAATCTTTATAAAAAAGATTCGTGTACAATTCATCATGCACTAACTTGAAAGCATATTTAGGTATTGTATCTCGTTGTCGCGACGTTCTTCATCGGTTTCTTGCCGGACGGCAGTATCAAAATTTGGGCATACGACTACGCATTCAAGACCTCTTTCAGGATAATGTCGAGATCTTTGTCTAGCGTTATTACAATTCACAATCCAGAGAACAAGCCAAAGACCGGAGGTATGTGCGTGGCTAATCACACATCGACGATTGACGTATGCATCCTGTCGACGCAGACTACGTTCTCTTTGGTAATATCTCATTGGTATAGAAAAATATAAATAAGACCATATGAATTGACTGCTAGGTGTAGCGGCTGTTTACCGGGATCTATAGGATCATCATCGCCGCATAGGAATTTATATCGCATTCATGTTTAAGATCAGTGTTCTCATTCATTACGTTCTTTTCCATCGTAATTAATAACAGGAAGGTAAAACAGATTTCGAGGGCAAAACGGACCTATGCTTCTTATCTCAGATAAGACTCGTTTATTTCCTCTCTGCAAAAATACATTGAAATAGTCCGTTTTGTTCTGGACTTTCTTTTTACACGGTTCTTTCCGATCATTATTGAATTACCATTAGGGCCATTCATCGACATAAATTCTCGCTTGAAATGTTATTGTTTCTATGTATCGTCCACAATGTTCTTCCAGGTGAATGTTTATTGCCTCATTAAATGTTCGCTCAAAGTTACTCTTCCTATTTTCGACTTCTTCTTGTTTATTCGTTGTAAAATTACACATTTAAAAATAATCTGCCGCAAATAACTCGACTCGATTAATAATTTCCCGTATTCCAGAGTTCGTCTATGTCCCTTTTGTATTTTTAAATAGAAAATGAAACAAAAAGAATTAACCGCAAAAAGTGAGAAAGGCTCTGAGCACGAACGTTACATTATGTTGTAGCGATGTCCTCGGATGTCAAAGAGTACAATAAACGGTGAATCAATGGTACTCAGGTTTGGAGATTGTTAATTTTCAGGTGATGTGGCTGACGATGTGTACAGCTATAGTCGGCTATGTTACGGAGGGTAGTTTCAAACGGTGGCTGAACTACAATGTGTCTATAATGTGTTTCGCGGTATTGTCCAGCGCTCTTTCCTCGGTTATTACCTACCACAACCCTGAAAATCGACCGATGAGAGGCATTTGCGTCGCTAATCACACTTCGCCCATTGACGTACTTGTCCTCATGTGCGATAATTGCTACTCCTTGGTATGTCCATTTGCATATATATTGTTGCATTCAATTATATTGCCCATTAATATATCAGATATCGTGTACAAAATATGTTTCAAAAAATCTTTACACGAAGATTCCATATAACCGTACTTGTCGAAGGTATCGTTCAAGTCTCACTGTCCACGAAGGTTTCATCTAATTTTGAACAAACGGTGCACCTTTAATACAATAAATTGTCAGTGCTTGTGTTATCTTGTCTCTACTATCGTTTTTACGTCTCAGGAAACCTAGCAAATTCGATTTAAGCGCAAAAAAAAGAAACCAGCTTGGAAAGGGAATAAAAATGTTGCGCATTTTAAGTCGCTTCAATTGCATATGATAAGGTGAAAGAAAATATTAATTTCCTTTCGGCATTATCAATTTTAAATGAATACTCACGCACGGTGGACTTTCATTTTGCTTTATAGGAGGGCGTTGTTAATAGAAAAAAAATACTTGAGGTATAAAAAAAATGTTTACCTGTTGACTTGTGCGTTTCGTTGGATGCATTATTTTATAATAAATATATCGATGATCTAATGCTTCTGTGGCGTTAGTTCATTGATGTAGCCAATGAGTGCTCGATTGACATTGAAATTACTCATTTACATCTGATTTACTAGATCGGCCAGAGGCATGGCGGTTTCTTGGGTATTCTCCAAAGGGCTTTGGCTCGCGCGTCTCCTCATATATGGTTCGAGCGTTCGGAAGTTAAAGATAGGGAGGCGGTGACGAAAAGGTAAAAAAAAAAAACCACAGCGATCAATAACACTATGCTGCTTCGTTCGAGTCTGTGAAATCTATAAAGCTGAAAATATTTCATTCTGTCTCCAGGTTAAAGAAACATATTTCGGATCCGACGAATCCACCGATTCTCATTTTTCCAGAAGGAACATGTATTAATAATACGTCGGTAATGCAGTTTAAAAAGGGTAGTTTCGAAGTTGGCGGAATCATTTATCCTGTAGCTATAAAGGTACCTTATGCATCACACCTTCGTATATAAGGCGTCTCAATCAAAACAACCACGAAATTCACAGCAAACTTAAAGATATCGCATTGGAAGAAAAATAATTATTCCGATTTTTTTGCTGAATGAGTATTTTCTGATAGAGTAAAAAATTGAACACATAGAGCATTATAAAGCGTATACATTCTTTTGTGTTTTGGAATTTAAAAAAAATATCCCCAGTTCAAGATATACAGTTACAAAAAAAATCATTGCCGAAACGAGAAAATTACAAAGCCTGAAAAAATTCACAGTGAGTACGTTTGAGTGCAATTTAGTCCATTAATGAGCAAGATCCGAAAAAGTTAAGAAAAAGTGACCGAATTGGTGGAGAGAGCTTTATATAAGAGCGGCATATTTGAAGAAAATATAATGATAATAACAACAAGACTATTAACTATTTGATTATTTTACAGTATGATCCACGTTTCGGTGATGCATTCTGGAACAGCAGTAGATACACGATGATTCAGTATCTATACATGATGATGTCGAGTTGGGCGATTGTCTGTGACGTTTGGTATCTTCCACCGATGTACAGAGAGCAGGACGAGAGTGCTATTGATTTTGCAAACAGAGTGAAGTCTGTAATAGCGAGACAAGGTGGTCTCGTCGATCTTCAGTGGTGAGTTAATGTCGAATTTTTTATTTTGCCCTCCTTGTTCGTCATCAATATTTTCCACTGTCAATATGACCGATTGAAATTTGAAGTTCAAAATTTTTAATTGTATCAACAGCGATACTTTACTCTACTTCACCCGCTTATAATTCGAGAAGTTGTCGATTAATTTGCTCTTAGAAATCATTAGAAGCTTGAATGTGCTTTTTTTTGGGTTTTTGTGCTGCAGTTGGTGACGTAGAAGGTCCAGGTAGAACTTTTTTCCAGTCATTGAAATCAAATAGAATTCTAATTTTATTATACTTCAGGGATGGTCAACTAAAGAGAATGAAACCGAAGAAGGAATGGAGGGAAAAGCAGCAAGAAGAATTCAGCAAACGACTCAAAGTCGAGTAGAATACGCGCTCTTGCGGCTTCTAGTCTATCAACATCATCAGCTCGTGTTGCGTAGTCGTTATCCGCCGTAATCGAGTTGCATTTCCGATTTGCCATTTCCAATAACTCGCGAGTCTCAATAACCATTCGAAGACGCCATGTTTTCGCGATTCATCCTCATTTTCATGTCCAAGCAATATTACAGCGCAGACGAGGCCATCTCGGTCGTTATCCCATCGTCATCCATTGTATTCTCATCTAAAGCAACGAATCAGTTTTTCTTCACATAGACGATGCTCTCTGCTCCATCACGCCAAAGGAGATTCATTCGAATACATTGTAGGCCTATAGTCTCTGATGAGGAGTCAATGTATTTTTTTTAAACCAGGTTGCCAACTTATTCACTTGACTATTAGATTGTATTTTTATTAGACACTCGCTCGCCGACAAATCCCCGATATTTTTCAACCATGTAAAAGCACAAACTTGGAAGAAAGTTAAAAAAAGAAAAACAAAAAATTGAAACGTCGAGAATTTAACAGAATTTAATATCTGTACAGATAGATAAGTCTGTTGGTAGAATACTAAAATTAGTGCCGAAGCGGTTCAGCTATGATTTTTCGCATGGATGATTCTATTTTTCCCCCAAGGTCCTTATTTATGTTCATGTTGAGAGCTGAAACTCGATTAACAATCGAGATTCCCTACAATTGTATAATAGCATTAATAGTTATTAAAATGTCATTCTAGTTTCATAATTTATGAAAGCCGTGGATGTTGTAGGATAATATGTGAATATTAGCTAAAATACGATAATTGATAATTTTATTCCATGCTACTCGAATCGTCATTGATTATTTTTCACTGTTTATTTGCGTAAACGATTTGTATGTGGCGTTAAAACGTCGTATGCTAATGGATGACTAGTAAAAGTGAAAAGGAAAACAGACGATAGGAATAGCTGATGAATGGTTGTGCTATAATTTAATCGTTTATAATATATATATTCTTCTCGGGCTTTTAGGCGTTAGGTTTCGTTATCGCAATGCCAAAAATTATACCTAGTATATTTTACTACTTTTATATTTAAAAAAAAAACAAAAATAAAAAAACAACGAGACATCATTGCAAAATTGTCAATCTCGGGTCTTAACTTTTCACCAGATTTATCGTAGATTTTTTCCATTGATGTTTACGTCAGAAAATGTACTAAGGAATTGTTATCGATGGTCTTTATATACATGATAAACTACAGAAGGAGAACATATATTATCAGACTCACCAATATACAGTCACTGAATTTTCTAATTAACCAAAAAATAAATTAACGTGTACATTTCGATAATACAAATTTATGGTAATCATGCGAATTATATATGGTGTATAGGGTGAGGATACATTTAGCTGGCTTAAACTTCATTAGTAATGTTAAGATTATCGTACTATCGCAAACAGTCGTTTAACAGTCGATATCTGACTAATTGTGAAAACGCATAGAAAAAGAAAAACCGAAGAGATTTTTAACCATCGAGTGTGCGGTGCCCCCGATCCCGTCTACTTGTTTTCTTATCGAGGTGGGCAGGGCTATATACATATATTTTTGTAAAGTTCTACTATTTAAAGCAAAAAAAGTAGTTAATCGTAAGAATGGAGATAAAAGTGTCATGTACCTGCGTCGCTAAGATAGAATTCAATTAACCAGGGAAAAACAAAACGAAAATGTTTCCCACTTTGTATTTACTCATCATTGGGAAATCAATCCTTTCGACGTAAAAGCACTTTCATTTTAAGCGAATGGATATTCCTGTATGTATGAGAATGTATAAAAAAAAACTAGTCATTCGTGCTTCTGCCGTGAAAGGTGTAATGTGACGTTAAATATCAGATTCCTATGCTTATCGAGACTCGAAGGTTCCGGCTGCGTGGCGTTGTACTTGACATTTTTACAGATTTTTTTATAACTAACGTTCAATTAATGGTGAAGCTAGATTTATAAACGATTGATGTATCACTTTGGAAAACGGGCAGTCTATTATTATTCCAATTAGATTACGATCTATCAACGTTTAATTTCGACATCGTGTCCTTAGTCGTATTTTTAACTTTATTTCACATATATCGAAACCTAACAGCATTATTCACCGGTATCCCCGAGAGATTACGAATTGCTTTGAATGAATCTGCGATAAAAAAAAATAATCAAATAAAGAATGTAATTGTTGAAGCAATACTATAATCTTTCTTATATACTAATATATACTAAGATATACTAATATCTTTCTTTAACGATCTTCTATAGTATTTAGATCGTACACCAGTGATAAAACCAGACTCCAGCTTGTCATGTACAATTATTTTTATTCAAGTTTATTAACTATAACCCATAACAATGCTGTAAGAATTCTAATTTTTTCAAGCCGGTATTTTTTCTGCTTTCTGCATCTGTAAAGCTTCCTCTTCCTTTTGCTTCTGGTACAAATCAAGTACCTTTTCTGTTGCAGTCTTCTGCTGTCTAGGTGCAGCACCAAGCTTCTCCTGTGTACACAACACACAAACATATGTAGGCAAAATTTCTCTTCACGGTAGTAAAGCAAGGTACTCACATTGGGAAACTCTGCAAGATTGGTAGATGGATCTTTGAAGGTAAATGGTGTCCATGGTCCCTGAATAGATGGAAAGTCTGTATGCCACATTTTTCGGATTCTCAGAGCTGAACCATCGTCGTCTTGAGTTCTCATCAATTCCAACCATTTGGCTATATCTTCTCTTATAAAATTGTTTACAGTCAGCCAGTGATACTCGCCGTTGACTTGAGAGGACATGATAAAATTATCAGGATCAACATTTTGTATATTCCAATTTTTACATTTTTGTATCTATATAATTTTCTTCATATTTCCATGCCTGAGATATACTCATAACAGTTTTTACCTTAGTTACCCCCCTACCTTATTTCTACTCCACCTCTATTTATTCCAAAGCATTTTCTTAACTTCACAACCATTCCAAGATAAACATAATATTCTATATACTTGAGGATTATTCAATGATAAATATTGAAATGTTTGAATAACTCACGATACTCGGCCTTAATAACAGGTGCTCTGTGTCTCCGTGGTTTAACATATACTACTACTCCAGGATTGTCGTTGGCGAAATTGACCAGATCATTTTCCACAAAGTCTCTGAAAAGTGATTCATATGATAATAATGTTAGCAAAAAGGTTTTTTACAATTTATATTTTTGTCAATTTTTAATTATAAATTTTTATGACTGATAATGCACCGTAAAAAAAACTTTCCTTACAAATAATATTAAAAATATATGTTGGCAACAATGAAAAAACAAATTTCAAAGGTCAAATTTCTTACAGATTTTGATACAGTGAAGAAGTTATATCTTTTGATTTCGAACGAGAATGCAGGACTGAAGGGTTAACCAAATAAATAACAACGAAGAAAGTAACAAATGCGAGTGTCACGTCTTGATAACTGTGGCCAAAGTCGCATTAGTCGATGAGGTTAAAGATTATATTATACAAATGTATTTTTGACTACAATAATGAAATCCTTATTGAGTATTCGCAATCTAGTTTGGGTTATGATTTCGTGTTCTGTTCTCGAAATTCACCTCATTCCTCTGCTCGATCCATGGCTTTTACAAAACTTTAATGTTACTCGTTGTAACTGACCCACGTATCGTCCTACACCGTTGTTCAAAGCTGCACGAGCGAAGCCCGATTTTATATACAAACTGTGATTCGACATTTTACAAAAATAATTGTTTTACAGATCGAGACCAACACGAGAGTTGCGGCCTCCGAATCTCCGGCGTAAAAACTGACTCGCGTGCTTGAACACTGGCTCCGCGCACGACGATCGCGCATCATAACTTCGATAGTCGTCCGGTAGAGCCCGCCAGAGCTGAATTGGTGTAAGATCAAGGGTATACTGAAGTAGAAAACCACCCGCGGACAACTACAACAATATTTAATCTTCATTAAACTTTATACAAAAAGACTGCCATACGCGAATGCTAAACAAGATAGAACATAGACTGAATAATATCACGAAGGCGCACGCCACAGCTATGGCGGTAAAACGCGCCGGAAAGACTTGTCCAAGACGGACTCCTCGGCGGAGCTCAACGCGGCCTTCTTTATCGATCGCCGAAGCCTGTGTCCCCACATTACCAGTATATTTCGGTAGTGCACGCCGTACGGTTGATTTTCGAAGAGTCCTTTGTAAATTTAGCGTTCTGAATTTACAGATTCATGATAATAGCGATAACAATGTGTTACCAGTGGAAGAACCGGTAAAACAACTACCGGCGTTCACGTATTTACGAATCTAATTTTAAACTTACAAGACTTCTACGTTTTTGCACATCGCTCAAGCAATTTCTTAGATCTGCAATGACAGACAATAAACATTGAACGCGACTGTTAAACAATACTTGGTCCTGTATTGATAGGTTATAGCGATTGGTCATTGTCCATCAAAGAAGAATTGGACACGGTTAAACATCATCAATTGTGTTTCTGTTAGCAGGCGGCCGGTTGTCAGATAAGAAGTCCTCTTTGGAAGGCTCAGTGAGGAGCTTCGCCGACCAAACCTCCAGACCTCCAGACGTACACATTGAGCTTCGCGTTCCGCAAAGGCACGTCGTTCTTCGCATTCCGCTCGTGTTGTGCAGATGTACCTGCATGTAACAAATGGCAAAAAAGCTTCCTTTTCAACAGGCACGACCGTCCGTTTTTGCTCTTCATTATAATTCCCTTCTATATAGGTACGTATAGTATGGCTGTTTGATGTTAATCTTACAATAAAAATCAATCAATGGTGATTTGGCTTAGACCTCTGTTTTAATATTTGGACTGGCCTCTACGAGTGTGATTTACAAATACATTCTATAAATTTGGTTTCTTATTAGGATCAAAAACTGTCAAATAAATTTTAAGGACTGAGATCAAATTTGGTAAAACGAGTCTGTGGAACTTTTTATATATAACTCTAGTGATGTAGATTGCGAAATACATCATATAGATAATTATATCAGTTACTGTGAGCTAATCGGTTCCCTATATATACCATATGCACCTTGTAAAAATATATATTCCAGTCCAGGGGATACCATGCTTTACGACCATCCAGGTGGAAAACAAATTTCCAAGGCTGTGTGGAATTTTAACTGAATGTAGTTGTTTATTCATATCTCTTTGAAATGCCCACTGTACTATTTAACACAACAACCTTTTTGTAACCGCAAGACAATTAACATCTGAGATTTGCACAATCCTTGTCCTAATGGATAATTAAGCCCATAAATCAAAGAGCCATTGGGCACATTTTCAAACCAAATACTCAATGCTTAATCAAATTTGGCTTGGAAGCCTTAGTAAAATCTGATATGTTGGCAGGAGTAGTATTCAACAGGGTGGAATTTCTTTCACGAGAACAACCATGTAGTTTTCTACTTTTATTTTTATACCATGATATCATGCAGTGCAATCCTAAATTAAAATCTCCAGTACAATCATCTCCAATTTCTTTTCAGTTCTCGCTCTCGAGGGCTGGGGGTGGGGCAGCTTTGTAATTCTCAACTCGATTATCGGTCAAGGACGAGGATCAAGCAATCGCCCTTAAACACTGTAGTGATATCCACTGAGGTTAGGTAAATTAAATTCAATTTAAATGATTACATTTTCTAAATTAGTCAATTATTTTCTCTGATATTAAATTCCTTTGATATTCCTTTCCAAGCTGCGCAAAGTCGCGCCGAGTGGTTGAACCTACCAGTATCAGCGATTTATTTTGTTTTTAGAGAAAGAAAGCGTCATAGAGAAAGCTTTGTCATATTGAAAATTATCGAGGATTTAATTGAACGTTTTTCCATAATTGCGAAAAATCACAATAAAAACAGACCGGATGCGTGCACATGCGAGCGTGTGCGTGCATATGAATCGGATGTGAAAAATGTTGACTTCTATAACTCGAGAATACCTTGACTGATCAAGCTGCAATTTGGCACACATCATGTGTGATCAATAGATAACTTTCAGTTACAATTTTCGTCGACAATATTTCGTTCGTTTTTTTTGCTAACCATTTTTCATAGCTAAATTATTTATGCTCTCTTACAAGCTAAATTATTGTTCTCTAAGATAAATCATTCACTAGACTCTGCAAGTAGATAAAGTCGCGAAGATGAACGAGATGGGATCCATATCCACTCTTGATTTCGTCCGTGCGATGGTGGAAATCGAATCGTAAATGGGGATGTTAATCAAACAATATAAATTTCGATTAACTAGGGAGAACGACACTTCTGGAAGAAACTGTTTGTGATGACGAACCTTTTTTCATAGTTCGTTAACTGAACATACCACTGATATTAGAAATACGCTAGGATTGTTCGATATCAGAATATGCCCGCTGGAAACGCCATCGTTCAGTGCCCTGTTGTCGGTACTGTCACGACAATTGCACTAGACAAGCTCATTGCTACTCACGATAATGGTCTCTTTTCAATATTTATCAGCTATTCAAATTGTATGCCTGTTAACTACGCCGATGTCAAATCCAGGTAGCCTACCGCTTGCGGAGAAAATTTGCAGCGTATTGTTTGACTATCGCCACGGTGTTCACTGCCCTTTTCGATTGTTGAATGACATTGATGCTTATCACTCTTGACTTTCTTAGAACTTATGCGAGTATTACAGTTGCCCGATCATGAATTTTTGTCGTATTCGTTTTCTTTACCCTGTTCTACATAACACTTATCCGTATATATATGTCTTTGATGTGGTCTGGCAAAAATCTTTCAGAACCGAATTTTTAGTTAATCAATATTTATTGCCAATTGGGCGGTCAATTTTATTCAGATATACCTTGGATGTAATTTATCGATAAGGATTATACTCATGATTAGTATAAACATATATATATATATAGTATATATATATATATATACGTAAGTGCATTACACTTTACATTTGGTTTTCGTAAAGTCAAAGCTTAGGTTGTTGATACGCTCCTTCGTCGGTGTTACTCTGGCGATTTCGTACAGTAGAAGATTTGAAGCTTTATGATAGGTTTTGTGTGTATGTCTTATTTTAGTGAGTTTTCTTATAGCTACTGGGTTTGCGGTGAGGATGTTTCTTTCTCCGCTGGGCTGTTGCAGTTGAAATAGGGGTGTATCCGTATACGAGGAGGGTTGGCATATAGCTTTGTCCTTTTTTGTTGCTTATTATATAATGATCCGTTTGGTACCGAATGTAATTTTGCGGAAGTGTCCCGTCCGACCACTCGTTTCCTTTTTGGTAATTGCTGTGTGTTCTTAAGTTCGGTTTATTATCGAGTGTGATGCCTGCGTATTTGGCGGATATACTCGGTCTTATATAGCTATTATACATTGTTAGATATGTAGAGTCAACCACAATTGAGCATACTGAGCGGTTGTTATCCAAGATGAGTAACCATAGAAATGACTTCCAAAATAACCGTAGAAAAGAGTACAGTGCTGGGGTCGACGGTTATAGGTGACGGTGGAATATCTTATTTATCAAATTTCTACGGTGGTTAGTATGAACCTAAAAAAGTTTTGGTATTATTGAAAAAAAATTATTGCGAATTGTCGTCGTGAATTATGTGCATTTACTGTATAATTTCATTGCAGAAAGAAAGAAGTCTAAGTACATAAAGTTGGGCTCGAATCTGGGACCTTTCGCATACTAACCTGGAACGTCAACGCTACCCTACCGCCTATCATTTGAATTTTTTTAATTTGTTTCAACATTTGAACCAACTGAAAGTTTTCGTATTGAAATTATTACTGAATAGAAGAAAGGTAGAATATGAATCCTATGTAAAGTTCGTTTTTACATGTAATTTTCATAAATAAATGCTAAAAAAAGCAACTGTACATAGAATTCATCTCTAATACCTTTTCTTTTCAGAAATACTTTTAGTAACTAAAATGCATTCACTTGAGGTAAAAAACCTCCGTTACCTCGAAGTCCCGCCAGGAATAAAAATAATTCAAGTGATAAGCGGTAGCGTACCGTTAAGGCTCCGAGGTAGCATGCGAAAGATCGCGAGTACGAGATCAACTTTAAGTCGTTAGGTTTATTTCTTTCTATGTATTGCATACTATTGTATTGTATCCTCCATTGGTATAATCCGAGATGCAATTCGAACCCATTTTGTCCGATATTACCAAACCCTTTATTTGGTACGGACCAACTATCGTGAAAATAAATATGTGTGATTGTTGGGTTATTCCGGCATCGCCTATAACTATTGGACCTGTTTTCTGCGGTTACTTTGAAAGTTATTCTTACGATCACCTACTGTGACCATAACTACAGGCAATCTTAGTTGCGGTTCCTGTTACGGTTTTTTTTGTTTATACACGTATGGTTGTAATGTAAAACAAAAGGTTATCGAAGGTGCCAGGGTAGTAGTTAACGATTAGATACTCATAGTAATTTCGCTGACTGAATTAGATATTCCTGGTTGTGCGGACCGCGTGGCAGAAAACTTCGACCTATCGGCGATTGTAAAGCCCGACTTACATTCTGGCGGTGACGTAGTCCCTTATTATCGTTGTTAGCGAAATTAATCACCGACAACTAGGACTTTTTATTTCGACAAATGCCGAAGAATCTTATTTGTTTTTCATTCGAACAACTCGTCTTACTTGGAACAATAAAACGGAAAAATTCCCTTTCTTTGTTAGTTCTTTGGGTACGAGCGTCGTCGTGTCCGAAGGAACGGTATTATGTACGATTCAAAATTGTCACATAAAAATTCTTAGGCTACAGACTTGTCCCGTGCGACGGAACTATAGTAGTTGTGCGTTGTTCACTATTTGTGATGTATAGTGGTATGAGATGATATAAATTAAGTAACGTTGCCGAGAAAGTTTTTTTATTTCGTTCTGAAACATGTCTCCAACTGTGCTAGTCACAGGTAGCCACGAATTGTAAAACGCAGGGACGTGCGTTAGAGACTTATATGACATGTTTATGTAACCAGTGACAAAATCAGATAAGCTAAGCATTACACGGAAACAATACGCGAATTTGCCGCTCGAGAACAGAAATTTCCGTTTTAAGTGTTAAAAAGCAGACTTTTGTCAGAGTTTGTGAAGTTAAACGAGCGTGAACCGAAAGCAAGTGTTACCTATGGTACCAGCTGATGATGACTGTTTTGTATTCCCCAACTGCCATCGGGAGTCCACTATTTCGTAAATATTATATAATAAACTACGTTTTGTAACAATGCACAAGTACTTGCCTTTTTATACCGGTGAGTGATAAAAAAACCGCTATACTAAAATGCACGAAATGTGTAGACAATTAACTAGCGTGATCTGCACATGTGCGGCATTCCTCTCGCCCTCCTGACTAAAAAATACGAGTGTTGCCGGGCGATACAGGCAGGTAAAGGGAGACCTTTTGTGCGTGTGTTACAAAACTACAATAAATGAATCGAATTTTTACGATAAAGTTTAAGACTGCAAGATTTAGAAGTTTGCAAATACGTCATAGTTTTGATTATTACATCCGTGTTAATTCAATAAGTGGTACGCTGCTTGACAGTAAACCTACATTCAAAGTAGATGAATCGAAGTTAGAGCGACCTCCAGTACAATGATAGTACTTATGAAACAATCAATCGCGCTATTCAACTCCAACAGCTCTTCTCGTCATATTAACGCGAATGCCGCCGGCTGGTCTGAGAATTATATCAGCGTACTTCTTCATTGTTGAATGGTTGTCAATGCTTTTAACACTGAAATTTCTCAATATTTGTGCCAGCAAAATTTTAGCCTCGAGTATCGCGAACTTTTTACCTATGCAATTTCTCGGACCAGCACTGAACGGTACGTAGGCATATGGATGCAGTGTTTTGACATTTTCCGGCAGAAATCGATCGGGATCGAAGCGAAGAGGATTCGGCCATATAGCGGGATCTCGGTGTAGTCGATAGATGTGAATACTCAAAAGTGCACCGGCAGGAACAATGTAGTCGCCTGAAAACCAACAAGGTGGTATTGCGAAAGAGCAATCGAGTATGTGACATTAAAGTCTCATTCGTAATGAAAATTCTGCGCAGAAGATAATTTTACCTATTTGCATATCCTCTACCATTTTCCTGCTTATGGAGGTTACACTTGGATAGAGCCTGAGGACTTCCTTGATGACTCTCTCGAGATATGTGAGATTTGGTAATTTCTTCAAAGTCGTAGAATCATCCGAATCGCCGAGAACATCGTCGAGTTCCTCGTGTACTTTTCTTTGCACGTCCAATTCGTTACCGAGACAGAAGAGCGCCCAGCCAAACAGAGCAGCAGTCGTGTCGTGTCCCTGAAAATAGATCGTTGACATGTATGATCGACGTATCGAACGCTGGTCTATGCGAGGTTCCGATTACGACTTCCGAAGGGAACGATTTAGAGCTCACAGCAAACATAAATGTATTAATCTGATCTCTGATTTCTTCCATCGTCAGAGGGTTGTTTTCTTTTTCATTCGCCTCCAGCAGCAGATCTAAGAAAGCTTTCCTTTTGCCTTTACCTGGTAACGTATAGACCACGTCAAGTTCAGGCTGTCTCCTGAGCCTTAATATTCGTACCCATTGCCGTTTCTAGACATGCAATATAGATGAATAATAAACGAGAATGCAAAAGTACAGTCTTATCCCTGTGAGATTCGTGGAAATTACCGCATATGATATCGAGCGTGCATTTTGCACCCAACTCAAATATATCGAACGGTTTGTCGCCGTGAATGTTTATCTCATGATCTATGCAACTTTTAAGTATCGCTGCTTTGTCAATCATCACTTCAGCAAAATTGTCCAATATACTAAAATGGAAAGCCGGTGTAAGTCACTTCCGATGGTGAGACCATTCAGCGCCTAAAATTAAATGTATCTAAACGATTCTAAGTCACTGGTTTGATCTCATTTTACAAATTGTTATCAGTGGACGGTAGAAGCTATTGCAAGGAACAGACGTACCGGTCGATGTTATCAGACCTCGGCCTAACCATGGTTGAAAATATTCGTAGACCATAGACTTCGTAATTTGCGTGTTGCTGCGCAATATTATCTGAACAATTGAATATAACAATTACAAAAGTGTCGGGCATTAAAGAAAAAACGGCAGTGTCGACGAAATGAAATTTCATTCCATTATATCTGGGTTGACATCGCATCATTGAAGCTTCACCTCGATGTGCTCTGGCTTATGGATGTGAGCGTTAGCGTCCGTCCCTATCCAAGTTCGAAAAAATCCATCTTTGTACTGATCGGCCATACCTAGAAACCACTCAAGACGATCTGTTGGAAAATTTGCAGTTACAGTACCGTCGGACGATAAACAAATTCCAAACAGACTTGTGAATGATAGGTACTCGCCTTTCTTCGGTTTTTTTATGATCTCATATATGATGTCCAAAAAGGGTATCACATAGACGGGTCCGGGTATTTGATTTACACGCTTACGAAATAAGTAGAATTGATAAAGTCTACCACCAAGAATGCAGAGAATCATTGTGGCTACACACGCGACGATCAGCGAAATGGAAACCATATCTTCTATTTTTTTCTGATGCGTAAAGTTGAATGATCGAATTGTAAACGGAGCTCACACTGAAGAAAAAAACGAAAGATTTCGATTGTATATGGTGAAAAATGCTTGGAAAAGGAATGTTTGTGAGAACATAACACTTCAGATCGTTTGCAACCTCAACATACCACTGATATTAGAGATACACTATGATTTTTTCTATCACTTGGTGTCTCAATACGTAACGATGATTTCATTTGACTGTCTAGTCGCATATAATGCTATCATGTAGATACTACAATCATCGACTAGTCAGTACTCCCTTTTCAATATTTCAATATATGAATATTTACCAACGATGTAAATTAAATATTGGTTAACTACGGCGATAACGAATCGAGTTGAAATTCTGTCTGAGCGGAAATTTTTCAGCATTTAGTCCGACCGATGCCGGTTGACTGTAGATTGTTGTCCAATAAAATTGATTGCTCCTCATAGTTCATTTTTGCGGAACCTGTGCAACTGTTACTCCGAACATCATCAACTTTTCTCGTGTCCAGTTTTTCGACACTCTGCTACATAATACGTATTCACAGAAATATCTTCGCCTTTGATGTTATCAGCGAAAATCAGTCGAGGTTACAGTTTCGAGACATCTACTACAGAGGACGACTTCGGCATAGTTAATAAATATTTATTGCCAATCGTGGTGGCAAACCGTGCTACGAGCCTAGCAGTTTCAGTAACCGTAAGAATAACCGAAGGAACAACTGTTATTTCAGGTCACACTGCTCATCGTTAAAGTCATCGCAAAAAACAACTACAGGTGTGAGAGCTCGCACCGTCCATCACTGGCAAGCTCTTCACTACCCCGGGTTATACTATGATGATTGCAGAAGAGTTGAGTCGAGGCGGCGGAGCGAAACAAATAACCAGTAAGTCAAAATCGAGCGCTTAAACCGACGTCATTTTTAAGACTTGGTGCCAATATCTCAGTTCGTCTCTCTGTTGAGATAGATGAATATTCGCTGCAGAGGTGGTGAGTAGGGTTTCTCGGAATTAGGTGGTCTAATTGAATCGGAACTAGTATCATTCAAAAGCCTTCAAATAGCGGTTAAATAATCCGTCGTTTAAACTCGTATAGCTGTTACTGTTACCCTTCTTTGGGCTGTGATCATCCCAGCTTTATTTGGAGTCAGAAAGTCCACACGTTTTTATCCGTAGAGGTGCAGCGGAATATTTTTTTCAGCTTCCATATTAGCATTCGATTCGCCGCTGATTATGCAATAGGTTTTATGTCAAAATTCCAATGTGGTCGTTGAAAGTTATTTAACATGCTCACTTCAGTCTCATCTCACAAACAAATTCTAAGGTATTCAACGCGTGTACCAACAAAATTCGACAAATTCTGTGGGTGCGTATGAGCGGCGCATATGGCGTATTTTAAAAGGTGATCGCAGACAATTAAGGTCAGTTCATTTAACAGGAGGTACATTTTTGCGTGAAACGATTTTGATTGTAGGTGTCGCCGTTCGCCAAGTTCAATTTGGGATCGAAATCTGTCTTTTAAAAAGGTGGGATGGATATTTTTTGAATTTCTTCTCCTTTAAACACCAAAATGTTTTATCAAAAATAAATATTCTTAAATAAATGATACATTCATTTTTTCAGCGAACTTTTTCTTTTATTTTCTGAATCGTTAACATGTTAGTTTTTACATTTCATCGTACGGATGTTGTACGATTTTTCTTACACTATATAGAAAAGTTAAATTACCAACATTATACGTGCGCGCTAACGAGATACTAATTCCTCTCTCTTAGAGTTTTGAAAGAATTTCAAGTTTTCTTTGACGCATCAGCACATTAGGCTTATGGTTAAAAGTTGAACGACCGGATCTTAAAGCCATAACCCACTAGACTACAAGACTACAAAATTATGTATCGTCCATATCGTACAAGAGTATGTATCTACCGGCTCGATCTGAAAAATTTATATTGCGTATATGACGTGCATGCACGTTAGTCGTAATATTATAGGAGGCGACGCGATGTCGCGCGTCTGTAAACTGGCTTGTTATTTATAACGAGCAAATATATAGTGGCGTGTAACTACTTAAGGACCCTAGAAATTGACGCAATAGTTCGAAAAGTATAAAATTCTCTGAATCGGTAACTGTTCCGTCGCACGCGACATGTCGGTAGCCTAAGAATTTTCATCTGAACAATTTGAATCGTACATAATATTGTTCGTTCAGACACGACGACGCTTGTACCCAAAGAACTAATAAAAAAAGGGAATTTCCGAATTAGGAATAAGTCCGAGGGACGCGTCGTACGGGTCGTGTTGTATTATTAGAACTGCTACATTTGGTGAGCAGATGCAACGAATTTTAGGCTTTTTATAGTTGAGCGCTATTGTTAAAAAATCTAAGATCGTGTAAAGAAGGATATACGTGCAGAACAATGCCGGCTATCCTCGAAGACCTCACTATCGTTCGTCCCAATAAAGGGATTAACCATGCGCTCACTCGACGCTTGAGTCAGGCGCGGCAACCTTTATGGTGTCTAGCGCGTCACGGGATTTTGCTTGTGGTCGAGGGGGCTTCCAACAGACGTGTTCGCGCTACGGCCCTTCCTATGAATCCTCACTGTCGGGATTGGTGAAAGGAAAAACCCTCCCACTAAAGGAACGTTTAGTTTTTGAGGACACTTGACCATCTTTTTCGAATCGATAGTCTAAATTTTAAACTCGACCAAGACGCATCGAGTACTTCCGGGCAACCGTAAGATCGTCTTATGCTTCAATCTAATCCTGGGCCCTCGAGACGACTCTCAAGCTCGTGATCATAGAAGCAATTGGAACTATTACTTCAGTTATTAGTGTTAGTTGTTCAAATGAAAAAATAAATAAGATTTTTCAGCATTTGGTATTTACACCCACACAAAAAATCCAATTTGTCGGTGATTAATTTCCCAAACAATGATACCAAGAAACTGCGTCACCGTCGGAGTGTAGGTCGGGCCTTACAACCCCGATAGGTCGAAATTTTCTACCGCGCGGTCCCGACTTATCGCAGAGTAACGGTTTGTCGAATAGCGGATTCGGAAACTCAGTGTTGGAAAAATCGAATACTCTGTACAGTATACTCACTGAAAAATGTTTACTCCACTCGGCCTCTTGGTCATATTAACGTAAATGCCATCAACGGGTCTAAGAATGACATCACTGAACTTCTTTATCGTCGAATGTTTTTCAACGCTTTTTACACTGAAATTTCTCAAAACCTGTGCCAATATAATTTTAGCCTCGAGCATAGCATACTTTTGCCCTATGCAATTTCTTGGACCGGCACTGAATGGTACGAAGGCATATGGGTGTCGTGTTTTAACGTTCTCGGGTAGAAATCGATCGGGATCGAAGCGTAGAGGATTCGGCCATATCGCGGGATCTCTATGCAGTTGATAAATTTGAACATCTAAAGTTGTACCCTTGGGAACAGTGTAGTCATCTAAAAAGCACCACAGCGAAAAGAAGTTGATTATCTCTGGAGAAGATTCCTGCTGTATTAAACTACTTTGAACAAGACAATTTACCAATTTCTATATCTTCTAGCAGGTATCTGCCGATTTCGGTTGCACTTGGATAAAGTCTCAGTACTTCTTTGATAACCCTCTCGAGATATTTGAGAGTTGGTAATCTCTTTAAGGTCGCAACATGATCCGCATCCCCGAGAATATCGTCAAGTTCTTCGTGAACTTTTTTCTGAACGTCTAGTTCATTGCCAAGGCAGAAAAGTGTCCAGCTGACCAGTGCACCGGTCGTGTCGTGGCCCTGAAAATAAATCCGTAAGATGTATCATCGACGTTATCGAAGGATTGTCTATGCGAGGCTTTGACAGAGAGTTCCCGGGGCAAGCTCACCGCAAACATGAATGTGTTGGTTTGGTCCCTGATTTCATCAATCGTCAGAGGATTGTCCGTTTTCTCGTTCGCCTCTAGCAGCAGATCCAAAAAAGCTCTCCTTTGGCGTTTTCCTGATAACGTTCAACCCCCGTCAAACTTGGACGTTGTCCATCAATCTTTTATCATTTACATGAAAATCAAAAACTCACCCAGTACTTCGTTTTCTCCAGATTCATCGCTTACAGTGACCCTCGATTTTCGTTCATCTTGCTTTCTTTTGATTACCTACAAATAATCTACGATATTGTCTGCAGACTACATATTCTGACACTTTCAGATTGACAATATATACAAAGTCAAAGTGCTCTATTGTATGACTTACACGCGTGCAAAGATCATGAGCTATTCCGACCGCTTCCTTAAAGGATTTACCAGGAGCAGTCCTGTAGAATATGCAGTCTACCAGTAACCAGGGTCGGAAGTATCGATCTATGGCACCTGCAGTGATGCTGAATACAAATCCACAATAATAATAACATAAAAATGATACAATTCTTTAGCAGTCTGTGTCTTCTTTCGTCTTGGCACTTACGTCTCAACGGCTTTAATGTACTCATTTCCGATGGCCTCCTCAGCATGAATATTCGTGCCCATTGCCGTTTCTAAATGCGCAAGGTGGATTAATATTAATCGCACATGACATATATTACACTGTGTTATAGTACTCAGCGTGACGCAAGAGAATTACCACATATAATATCCAGCGAGCATCTCAAACACAATCGAAATATATCAAATGGCTTGTCACCGTGAATTTTCATCTCACGCTCGATGCAACTGTTGAGTGTCGTCGTTTTGTCGATCATCACTTCGGCGAATTCTTCCAGGATGCTAAAATGAAAGGCCGGTGTGATCAACTTCCGGTCGTGAAACCATTGACCTCCTGAAATTTTTGTTTTAAATTGAACATTTTTATAAATAATTTTATGGAACCTTAAGAAATCAAGCTGAGGACCACACATACCAGTAGACGTCAACAGACCACGTCCCAGCCACGGCACTAAAGTATCGTATGCCGAAGACTTCGTAATTTGCGTGTTACTGCGCAGGATCACCTGAATGATTAAATATGGTCATTATGAGAGTATCAGGCGTTAAAAAACCGACGAGTGTAGATAGCTATCGAATTTCGTGATATTAGAATATCCGTGGGTTATATTGAATTATCGATGTTCTACCTCGATGTGCTTTGGACTATGAATGTGTACTGTTGGCGTGGTACCAATCCAAGTTCGCATAAATCCATCTTTGTACTGATCAGCTATATCCTTTAACCAATCGAGACGATCTGCGGAAAAAGTGCAGATATATTTTATCAGTATAGTCTAAATGGTTGTTTATCTGATCGATCGATATTGTAGGCGACAGTCACTTGCCTTCCTTCCGTAACGACATTAACTGCGCCACTAAGCCAAAAAATGGTATTTTGTATTTGGGCCCAGGTATTTTATTGACTCGCTGATGGAACAAGTAGAATTGGTATAGTCTGCCACCAGCAGTGTACGCTATTAGGGCGATTAGAGCCGTGATGATCAACACGGTGGGATCCATCACCGCATCTACTTCTCGTTACGCAACACTGAACGGATACGTTGTGAGCTGAGCCCACTTCGATTGTATAACCAAGAACTTCCGTTATCCGCTTTGCAAACAGCGTTCAAAATTCGCGTTAAAATATAAAAATAGCATCAATATCGGAAACCCTATCGTTGTTTCAATATTTGCTCGACTATGTACACTGATATTTCAGAACTGCGCGACAGTATTACCAAGGCGATTCCTCTAGAACAACTAATCGCAGATGATCAGCGTATATCAGTCGCAGCAATCGTCGACTAGCAGCAACTGATGCTTCAATTATGCTCAAGGATCGTCGGGTCTACCCACTTATACTAAAACATAGCTCGAACTAGTCTGTTGTGTCACTATGTGTGAGACCGGTTTTTCCAGTCCTCCTGTATCATTATTAGTAATGCCACGAGAAATCTGAATATTGGGACAAGGCGGGAATAAAAAATCATGACAGGAGAACGATACTTCACCTACTGTTTGAGTCGATACAAGACAAAGAATGAGAAGTTAACATATTAATATTATCATGTCGTCCAAAAAGAGTATTTATCTCATTAACTAGATATTAATTTTATATATAACATGGAAATATTTTGGTTTGGAAAAAAATGAAGTTTAAATCAATTTGTGACTCATAGTTTGTTATATTTATTATTATACAGGAGTGAAACAAGAGAACGAGCGTAATAAACATTTCATAAGAAGGCCGCCTAAATTGAACTCACTAAAAATGGATGCCGATATCTCTATTGTTAATTGACCGATTCGCTGTAAAATCTAATACTATTATTTACAGGGTTACATAAACAATACAGCAATGCACTGAAATTGGATCCCTGCCATGCAAAATACCGAAACTATTGCGATGTGGTTGATTTCTTAGAGATCAAAGTTGGTATGCTTGAATTCGTGCACTTGATTTTATCCGTATTATGCTAGTTTAGTGCTAGGTGGAAGTCAACATCCTTTTCGTAAATATCGAATTGCTGGCTCAATGGTCTAAAATTAATAACGGCTCATCGCGGCTTCGTGTTATAATTCTTGAGTTTCTTTTTTTTTCTAAGTGTCATTTCGCAAAATTCAACGCAGGATTTCCTATTCTGAAAATGGTCGATTTTTAAATATCTAAAAATCTTGTGTGGAAATGAATAACCGAAAGCGAATGGCGTTCGCGAAGATTCGGTATCTCGAAAGACACTGTTCACTTTGAAAGTGGAAAATGAAAAAAGGGTATCTTCATACCTTTGTTGGGACGAAAATGTTTTCTCGTAAAAAAATTGTTTTTAATCTTTTCGTTCAAGAAATCTGTTCAGGAATATGCCAGGTGAACACAATGGCGGAGATTTTAATTCGATATCTCGAAATTTTGTTTCAAAGCATTTACTTATATTTTCGGCGTCTTCATAAAAGAAGTTTTGCAAATAAATAAACATTCTCATTCTAATTCAAGGAAACTCTTATAAAAATGTCAACTTTCAACTTTTTTGCATGGAGCTATAGGAAAATAAAATCATTTAATTGAATGAAGTGACTCCATAGTAAAAAAAAAGCGTGTCGTAATATTTACATGTCACGATATTTTGACGGCACGGCGGTTTCATACCAGACGTCTAGTTGCAACTTTCTGTGAAGTTCCATGGCGAGCTATAACTATGCAAGTCGATTTTTGGTATCAAAACGCTGCGCCGTCAAAATTTCGTCACATACAGACATAAAGGCTTCTTTTATACCGGCACGCCGTGCTTTCCCGCGTTAGTATTCAGCGATTCCTGTGCCGATTTCTTCCCACCCGGTCTCATAGGTGCACACGAATAAATATTTGTTTTGCACAAAAAAAAAAACGTTCCATTCGAATAAACAGAATTTAGGTGCATTGATTTATTTGAATGTTATAAACTATTTCCCTGGCTTTGGTTTGTTGACTTATCGTCGACTGAGCGGTAGGTTTGGGACAGGCTCCACGAGATATCCAAATTTCAAGTCCAGCTATAAATCCGAGGAGCCGTCAATACGAACTTGCCATACGATGAGATTTTTTATTTCTCTTTTCTTGCCGTCTCCGGGTGTTTAATAAGGCATCGTGGCAACACTAGTATCATATGGTACAATTTAAGAACCGTCGACGATGAATGGAGTAGATGCGAAAAATGTCTCGCCTCGCCAGTCTCACAACGGGCAAGAGCTCGTCATGATACCGGTATTTTGCAGTGTATTATCGAGGCCCAACCAGCTTCTTTTTTCGGTGTGATGCCCCGACGATGATGAGAATTAAGAGGGTGAGTATGACGGAAGTGTCACGGGAGTGCACGAGAGCGTGTAGGAGCAGGACCGTCACGTCGTGTTCATCTCGCTACTGTCAGGTGTTACGCGTGAATATTCCTGGGAGAAGCAATGGGTAAATGATCGAGAAGGCGCAAAAAATTTGTTTTTTTTTTCTTGACTCCATTTCTGTCTTGACGCTTTACTGTTGTGAACACTTTAGGCGAGAGATAATGCGCTCAAGGGACCCCTTGATCCCGGCCAGCTGGAAACTCTCCCGAACATTCAAGATGAGTTATTACGGCTACGACAGGTCATGCTCGTAACATCGCACCTCGCATGCTCGCTTCATCCGAGGCCAAATTAAGTGAGAGTAGAAAGTGATAAATTCCGTCGGAGTGAAATACTTATTTTGTCGTTTCTTTATAACTCGGTCAGTTATTTGATAAACCGTGAAAATCGATATTTTTACATTGCTAATTCATGCAAAATCCTTTTTTTTCACAAAGCTTATATAACTGGGCATCTTATGCAATTATTTGACTGTCATAATTCATTATGAGATTTGTCAGTAAAAGAAAATAATTGTTACTATTTTCAAAGCGATTTTCTTTACGTGTATACAAAAAATGAGAAATCTGTAAATTTCTTATTTTTTAATTGATCCACTTACAGGATTTGGTCGAATAGAGGGGGAAAAAGCCGGAAGTTGTAACTATTCGTAATATTAACTGCATAAATTGTGCTGTCTATGGTCTTGTCCGAACTACAATTTACAATATTTTTTCTCATTGATTATGAATCCGCTAATTTTACAGTAGTCTTTTAAGGTAATTGGGGAATTCTCGAGTAATTTACTGGATATTGCACGGATGCTGTTCGTTCATAAAGTTTCATAAAGCGATGTTTTTTTTTTCACTTTTATAAAGTGATCACGAATGCATTCATGAAGACCTTTCATAAAGTGATATTTCAGTTATGCTTATAGCCGAACACGTCATCAGGAAACATGTGCCAAAAATTAGGTATTTAATTATTATCCGATTTGTAAAAACTCGAGATCCTATAAAATTTAAACGCTTTGATCGATTCGCGGCCATTACGATAGAGATCATCGATTGATAATCCATCCGGTGTATCGATAGATAATCATTCCATTTATGAACAAAATTTGCAAGTTCATGAACAATTTTTCGTTGAAAAATTTATATGATAAAACCCGAAAAGTCGTTTATATTGTGTGAATTGTGGCAAGCAAAAACGCTTTAATTATGTTAAATTTCAGCCGGATTGATAAAGCACACACACGCACACATCCAGACAATTTTCTCAACGCGATTTTCCGACGATTTGGAACATTCTGATTTTTTAAAATTGATATCTCAGATTTTTTTTGCCTTATAAATAATTCATTTACGAGGAAGGAAAAATCGGTATGTAAATATTAGATTATTTCATAGTTCCTAATTTTGAATCCTAGCACTGATCGACTTTATTTCAGTACGCAAATAAAACTAGAGGTCGTCAATTTGGATAATAGGTAGCTTTTATTTCGTGAGAACTAAATTTATATTTGTTCTGGATAATCACGATTTTCTGCATATGTTGTGTCATTGCTGCTGCACTCGGTTATATCAATTATAACTTTTACTTCTGTGTTACAAGTATCCGCACACCGGGTTTTCTCGATATTCCAGTGGATGTAGACAAAATACTGAAGTAACCGGCGCCAGCACTAATCATTGGGAGTGATGGTGTACACAGAGACGAGATTCACGAAGGAATAACTGCACTGTAAATACGATTGGCTGGGAGCGATGGTGTACACAGAGACGAGATTCACGAAGGTATAACTGCACTGTAAATACGATTGGCTAACTGGCTGGACGTCGGCTAGTCAGTGTGTCTGACACCTCTTAATCACTTCGGATTCTTTGACTGCCCCATCGTTCTACTATTACGTCCTTTGAAGACGCGATGCATGTTGAAAAAGCATTTCTGCAGCATACATAACGTGTCTATATTCTGTACGGGAAAAAATTGTTCCCAAAAAAAATGAATAGAAAGTTACAGAAGAGAAGAAATTATGCGTACCCAAAGGAATCACATCAATCAGCCTAGCTCGGGTGTTGTCGTTTGTAGCACTTCAATGGTATCGAGTGGTGCTAGCAGTTCTTATGTATGAGAAGTAGTTCTATGATACGAATACAACGACAATGATTTAACTAGAGAAATCCACGCCGTTTATACAATCATGAAACATAAAGATTTAATTATAAAGCAAATAACGCCAAAGTGGATTGCACAGGAAATACGCCGTACCTGCGCGCCCACGTATATTGAGCTAAAGGCAATCAGTCCAGCTAAGTGATAAACGTATGTTGGAGGTGCAAATTAGGGTGGTGTAGCGTTAAAATTTTTTAATAAACTTGAGCTTTCCAGTGCAGTTATCAGTTGCAAATGAAAAACGTCAACGGGTCATCAGCCAATAGCAGCAATATCGATAACTGGAGGCACTGATTTTGTGGACTGCCGATACGTGTTTGAAGTGAACCTTTTGAAACGCGATAAGATGAAATATTCAAGATCGGGTATGTCGAGTTTCCTCCTGGTGATAAGACAAAACATTCCCGTCGAGAGAAGGTTTGATTTTCACTTCCATCATACAATTATCCATGATTTTGCACGCGTAATGCTTCGAAAATGTAAAATTCTTACCTTTCTCAATGCACGTTATTCAGGAGGATGCGAAGAAAATTTGTTCATATTTGACACCAAATATAATAGATTATTAGATGTGATTCATATATAATTAGATACGATAACGTATGAATTTACATTAGTGAAATTTGTCTGGATTTGATCTCGCGCAAGTTGATGGGTTCATAAATGATCAGGAACGAATTTATATCCGAACAGATCTGACCATTTGGTAGCAGAGCTCACCATGCATGAAACACGACCTCATATATCGTCCATGCACTTATATATGTTCATATCCGATCGTGTATGATCAGATATGATCATTTTTCTCAGGCTGTGAAACTTTGAAGGTGCAACTTTTATGAGAAAATTCCATGAAATTTTTTTATTTCATTTTTTTAATGCCTTGCACCGTCATTCGAAAAGGTGTATAATACAGCAGCCATCGGAAAATGAATTTCGTTGATTCTATTAATTGTCTTTCTCAGTGTATATACTCAACCCCCGGGTAAGAAATTTGTCGACGGAGTGAAGAATGAATTCGTCGACACGAGCGCAACAGCGTTCGGACACAGGTACTGCGCGAAATGTGTTTTGGACTGAATCAGGAACTGTGTTCAAGCTCGATTGCAATGGAGCACTTCGCGTTTGATCGTTGATTGCGGTGGCGGTAATAGTAAGTAGTAGGAGTATCGACGGTGGAGGAAGACGCAGTACGTGCTCCCTTCACTAACCTGCTCTCAGTTCGGATTGACTCGCTACCCCGTTTTTCCATAATATTTATAGCGTGGTATATCGTGCTCGTGCCACGATCAGTCTGGTAAGAAGTTCGTTGTGTTACGACTAGCTTTTGAACTGCAAAGGTCGATAAGGAGTTTCCCGGTTTTAGCAAAAATTAGACGCAAATACCGAGATATAATTCGGATGTGGAAACTCTACGAGATCAAACATCTCATGTTATTTATACACAATGTAACTTTTCGCATTGATATACGACATTCGTCGCGATAACAGGTTAGATAAGTTTCAACTGCGCGGTAATATCGAGACTGACGAGATCGGAAAAAAAAATTTGTTTAGAAAGACACGATGACTTAAGCGTTCACTGTTAATGTTTACACTGTTAAAATAAACGCAGAAATTTTTGTGCTTGCTAGAATTTATGCTACCTGTGTACGCGAACGGTATTTTTTCCGTTGACGTAACCTGCTATCTCCGCCGTGACTCAAACACTCTATCTAATAAAACGCACGGCTTTTATTGTACTTCTAATACGCGTCGATAGGGCGTCGGTTGTATCATCGGATTCCTTGAAACTAGAAATATTCCAACAGATTGGCTTAATGCTAAATGACCAATTGATCACCAACAGATCTGGTAGCCGCTTGACGACAAGTACTTTCAAAAAACATCACCAGACTCTACCAAGTATCCATAGTCCAATATGCCGGAAGTTATTCTTTGCACGCAATTATCTCAGGAACAAAGCACAGAATCGAAACAACAGTTTTACCATAACATGCCTTCGCAAGCTTTCCAACGCGCCTAGTTACGATCAAGACCGTTTAGTGAATGCTGAGATACAATGATCATGATCAGGATTGGTCTGAAATTTTTCGATTGTCCGTGAGTTAACGTGATTATTATCGGTTCTTTTGATTTTAGCAACGCAGCATAGCGTCGAAATTTCGAGGACACTTTTATCATATATTTTGCACTCAACCTTTCAATGCGTTTTATGACGATCTTGATCACCCAGCGGTTTCAAAGATATATTGAAGTGAACCCGAACTACGGGTGTGAGGTGATCAATATCTTCGAATCGGAGGATCAGATCAAAATTTTATCGATACTTTTATAAATTAATTCGGGCCAAGCTTTCTAACGCGCCCATGCTCGATCATAACTCTTCGGTGGATGCTGAGGTAATTGAGCATCGACCCGTCAGGGTCAGTACTGGGATGGGTGACCGATAGTTACATACTCAACAGCCAGCCATCGTCGGTGCTGTTTTTTTTTTTTTTTAAGTGTTCTCAAGAAACTGGTACGTAAGGATTCCATTCATATATATAAATCTAAACTGACTTAGTCACCCTTGACTTAAGCATTTTTTTAGTGTATCGATTATTTTTCCAAGATCTCTTATTCATTTTATGATCGTCTACTGGTAATCCTAAATCGGTATCTTCACTCCATCTCGGTTAAGGAGAACTAGCATCCTCTCTTCACACGTTTTTTGGAGGCGACGCTTTATCGAGGATTTGGCCCCTCCTCTCTCTCACACACACACCCACACACTCGACACTGTTGACGCGTGTTCCGTGACGTTTCACTTACGATTCATGAATACATAGACATACATAGTCTATCAAAACATTCCTGTCAGGATAGTAATTGGATGTTGAAAGATAAGTAATAAATTAACATTCGGAAGAAATGAATGTTTGAAGTATGGACAATAAATCTCCGAAATTATAGTTGTGTTTAAATAGGTGTTTCTCAGAATAGATTATGGAATAAATCGATTGATAAATGGTTTTTATTAATTGAAACAAATTTCATAATCAATTTTAGGATTATAGAAATTTGAACGAAAATTTTACGAGCTATCGTTTCGAACTTACCAATTGTTGACACAAATTTTACTTGAATACTTAATTAATTATTTCCTTAAATTTTCCATAATAATTGTTTTACATTTTTATTTTTTTCTGTAATTTTCTGTATTTCCAGCTCCTTATTTATATTTTTACCCTGACTATTCGATTCAACAATTATTTCACATACTTGACTTTAGTTTACTCCGTGAGTTTACAGGGAATAATTTTCCTAAAAAAATGCCGGCAATCTCTATGGTTCCTTTTCATCACATCATCTTCCATTTATATTTCGCTTCATTTTTTTCATTACGATCCTCCTGGACTATGTCGATAATCTATTATTCATCGATATTCACAGTCCAGAAGGTGCTGCACTCATCGTGCGCGACGGCCGTTCTGGGCATCGCGCCCATCGTGACACTCTCGGACAAGGACACCCCATGTTCGACAACGGCGAGGAGTGTTTTGCTGATATCCTTATCGAAATCCTTGCCCCTCAGGTTATCGAGCCTCGCACAGAAGGTTTCCGCTGTACTTCTGCACCTCTGACGGTTAATTGTTATTTAAAACGAATATTGGTTTCACCGTTTTTAAGAATGTCAAAAATGAAATTGTTAATGAATCGGTCATCAGACCAAAAATTCTTTACACATTTTGGGAAAATTTGAAGGACGTCACACTAATATGAACGATGCTCTTGTTTTTTGTCCCTGCTCGTTGATAATGATCAATCAAACTAGATGACTCGAATGCCAAAAAAAGGAACAAACCAAACCAAAAATACTATTTTGTCGAAAAAATAAAAATGCTACGCCAAGTACGTAAAATTTGTATTCTCATCCAGAAAACATGTAAAAAAAACCTTTTAACAAGAATAATATATGCCTATCGATAGAATCTAAAAAAAAACACAAAAATTTATATACATATATCATGTGAGAGAAGTAATAGTATAAAAAAAATTCTTAAAAAAATATGTTTGTCATCAATGCAATGTTTTCAAAATTCAAACAATATGTTTGTCAAAAAATCATTGAAACACTGTCTCAGAATAATCTAAAAAAATATAAGATGGAAACTTTTTTTTTTTAATTTAAGATACTAAACATATTCATATATGAGCGATGACATGGCGTGCGAAAAGGTGAAAAAATGGCGTGTCATATCTCTCGAACAGTCGTAAAAATAGATTTAAAAAATTGACTTCCTTGACACGTTTCTTTTCGTAAACATATTTTGTGTACTGTTTAAGCGATCTTTGTTGTTTATGAAGTACAAAGCTGCGCCGAGGACTTTCTCTCCTTCGATTATTTCAATAAACTACGTACGACACACTATTTTCTATATTCACAAAGTTGAGTTGTTAGTCGTAAAGCGTTTACGATATTTTTGGCTTCCTCATAGAGGAACCTGAGCGATTAAGAGCCATTATGAGGAAGTAATATAAAATTTCTTATTTTAGTGTTCATGAGGTAGCGTTATGAAAGTGTCATTTTTTTAAATTTCTTTCAACATCATACATGCATTTAACCGTCGGGAAAAACTGGTGGACGACTTACATTTCACCCGAAAAAATACACTAACATTAAGTTTTTGGTAGAAACAGATGTAGGGCTTGTGCTCGCCGCGAAAAATACACTTGCGTCTTATGACTTATGTCTTCCAGATGTTTTTTTTTATGTTCAATTGTTACCGGGAAGACCAAGTGACATCACTCTATACAATTATTTTAACACTGTCATCGGTAAATAACGAAAGCGCTGTCTTAAAATATGCAAAACACTAATTTTTTCATTTTGACTGTAAAAATGACGGATAAACTTTTTTGTTAATCGTCATTCTAGAACTATATTCTATGTATTTTCCATGCTGATCATGAATCTGATAGTTATTTCATTTGTACATAAATAATAAATGAAGGAAATTGTGTCTAAAGTAGGATACTAATTTTTCATGAAGTTTGTAAAATTCAAAATGACAAAATTAGAATGAATCGATTTTTTTAAAGTTTTAATGAGATCTTCGAATAACCGTATTCCATCTGTGTAAGCGTTTATAGCTAGGCAGGAAAAAACTGTGAGCGCTGGAGTGCGCAGAAATATTTTCGAAGAAATTAGAAATGGCGTACAGAAAAAACAACTGATCATTTTTAGATAAAATCGTAACCAAACTTTGAGGAATGCCATAAAAATTGCGTTTAATCAAAATTGTGATTACACTTGATGTGTGAAAGGTTTCAGCTCGATCAGTTGAGGCGTTCTTGAGTTATAGCGGTTCGAGTTTGTCGTGTCCGATTCACACACGCACGCACGCGTACATCCGGACATTTTTTCCAAATGTAATTTTTTTGTACCATTCTGACCACCTCTACGTTAAAATCGTTGAAAAATTTTTTTTACCATAACAAATCCTCCTCTATAAGGAAACAAATTTAAAAAAAAAAAGTGTTTACGAAGAAGCAAGACATACAAATTTACTTATCTGAAACAGGAATTACGGTTATTGGCGTGTACGTGTTAGTCGATGTATTTACAAGAATTAATATCAAATATTGTATATCTCGTCCACACGTACAACTGGCAAACATAACTTTTATCTACACAGTAAAAAATGGTATAAATACGCGTAGCAGTAACCTCAGTTTCTATTTACTAATCTCAGTTGCTAGTGTCCGACCGCCAGTTTTTTCTGCATTACTTGTACATAACTTGGTAAAAAAAATTAAAAATTAGTTTTTCCAACGATCTTGCACAGGGAACCAATTTTATTATCAGGTTCGTATCTTGCCGATGGCATGTAATTACTGTATTAATGAAAAAATCGATATTTTCCGATAGTTAAATTGTTCTAACATTGCTCTTTCACTGTTGTTACATTCTTGTTCCATTGCTACTAGATAACTGTGTGTATTGGGTGACCTTGGATGATCAAAATTAAATCCGCAAATGAAACTAAATGTTAATCTGTTTGCATAATAATTTATTTTCAATCGGAAGCCGCTGGGAGTTGTAAAAAAAATTTATTACAGTTTTTGACGTCGACGAAGCCCGTGCCGTTACTCGCTCGTAATTCAATAAAATGAGACGGTCGGCGATAAGCAATGGTGTCTCACTACTCGCCGCTTTTGTAATTCTGTCAAAGGTATAACATTTTCAACACAGGTACACTTGTCGAGACTCTCGTTATTAGACTTTCGTAATTTATTGCAGTTAATCAATGCGGCGAATGAGATTAATGAAGATGGTGAAAAAAATATTACCGATGGGAGCGTATCATTTTCTGACAAGAGGGTAGTGTATGATTTATAATAAATGTAGAAAAGTACGTTTTTTTAAAATTATCTGCAAGATTCCCGAGGATACTTTTACCGCTCCGAGGGTACAGTAATAAAATATTGTTTATCCGATATTCTAATTATCGTTTTCATTTTTTTATTTCTTGCAGCCACTCTATGCAAAGGATGGATTTTTGATAGGAGAGGAAACTCCCGTTTGGTTCGCCAAGATTAATCGTGTCGGAAAGATTAAATATAGAAGAGTAAATGAATTTTTTTATCTCGATGCGCTGGTTTTAGGCGAATATTCAAATGTGCATTGTTCTTATTCTTCCAGGTTTCGAGTAACACAGAACCTATCGTAAAGCGGGCAGTGAACTATTGGAATTCGATAAAAGACGGAGACGGTTTTCCAAACCCGCAAAAACTAAGCTCCGATTTCAGTGAAACCTTCGTAAGTATGAAAAATATTTGTTCAAAAAAATATGTAAACTCTGTCGTCATGCTCGGTTACTAATTATTCCGAACGGAGACACACGGCAATCATGGGAAAATAATATAGCCACAAAATAAGATCCAATGAGATACAAATGCAAAACATAATGCAAAGATCACACATTTCATAATAACACATAATGCATTTGAGAAATTGTTATTTTAGCGTAATGTTATCCAAACGTGCGTTATTTTTATAATATGCGTTAATGTTATGTAATAAGTCTGGGTTAATATTTTTAATTTACTTTTACGGATATCAATTTTGCAATATTTCTTTTGATATCGCAACGTAAACATGTATTCGATATTCACGATGTTCATTACAATGTAATAGGGTAATAGAGGAGAAGTGCATTCGCCGTTCAATACCGCAAACACACTTTATACCAGCCATTTTCCCTCTCGACCGGTAGAAAAACGAAGCATCATCGAAAATGAAGTTCTTTATCCTTCCATTCTCGTTGTCATGGACTACCATGATGTGTTTGAGAATATTTATTATGCGAAATCGGATAAGTGAGTATGATAAAAAAAATTCTCATTACAGTCGATGTTTTCATAATGGATAAACCTTTTTATGTAAATTCCTCTGCTCGACTAAAATTTGCAGATAAAAACAAATGCACCTTTTTCCCTAGAGGTAGGTAACCGATAACGGAACGAATTTAAGAATCAACATCGAAAATAGACAATGGTGCCTGAGTGGTTATTTCAATTTTCCTCACATTAACTTGATTAGCCTCTCGATTTGATTAACTCTTCGCGGTAAATTTTTACTTTCGTCGAGATCGGAACGGGTGAGTAGATGGTTATTTTTCGGCACATGCATGTTGTCGAAGAATCAGAAAATGTTTGAGAATCAACCTCGAAAACTGACCGTGATGTGTGAATTTATATAGATTTTTCTCTTTGACACTCCCCCCTTCCGTGGAATTCAAATTAATTTCTACACATTGCGTTACTTCACTCGAGAAGCGTCGAACATCTTTGAATACTCGAATATTTTTTTAGTGATACAGACCTGGCTCCGTTCGTCGATACCCTTGTACTTTACGCTCTGGCTTTTTGGAGCACCGTCGACAGTTCCTTGAGAAATATTCAGAACCCAAGGGTATCCCTTCGAATCGCCGGTATCGTTATTACTAAAGTAAGTGCATTGTACTTCGCCACAGGCTGTTATACCGTAAGAACCTTCTACATTTTTAAATTTTTTGCCGTTCCCAGAAAGAATCGTCTTCTCCGTACCTGGCATCGAATGGCGGTAGTAATTTATTTACCTTGACGTTGCCATCAATGTTGGCCTATTGGAAATCGCTGTCATCGAAACAGTTCCCGAGTGGTTCCTACGACATCGTAGCTCACATGACAGAGTAATAAACAATTGCCATCTATCTTTAATGAGATTGAAGAATATCATTTTGTTAACATCTTATGACAAATCTTAGATATTTCTTTGCTTCCTCATAGAGGAAGCAAAAAAATGTGTTATGTCACGATTTGTTATGGTGCAGAAATTTTTTTCAAGATCTCACTGAAAACGTGCGTGCGTGCGTGTGTTAATCGGATACGAAACATTCAAACCGCTTTAACTCGAGAATGCCTTGACCGATTAAGTTGAAATTTGGGACGCATAATGTGTGATCAATCGCCAAAGTTTGTTCGAAATTTCGTCAACATAAATTCATTTGTGTTTTTTGTACGCTATTTTTTATTTCTTCGAAAATATTTGTGCGCGGCATAGTTCTCGTAATTTCTTAGTTATCGGGCTGAAAACGCGTATACAGATGGTATGTGATCACCCAAGGATCTGATTAAAATTTCAAGAGGATCGATCGAATGTTTTAATTTTATTTCCTTTTGAATTTTACGAATTTCATGAAAAATTAGTACTTATAGACACAAAATATTCATTTATGATTGAAATAAGTATCAGATTCGTAATCGGAGTGAAAAAATTCATGGAATGTAGTCCGGAAGTGACGACGAAGGAAAATGTCGGTCATGTCGCCCCCTTGTCAAAATTGATAGTCGAAATTTTCATAACACTTTCTCATAATGAAACTTGTCAAATAAAGGGACATTATGAGAAAGTGTTATAAAAATTTCAACTTTTAACTGTAATGAAGAAGCTACATGAAAATTTCGTTTTTCAATATTTTTTTGTACATCAACGTTGACTGAAACTATTTCTGTATTTTGATTGACTTACGATAGCGAAGATACTTTTAATAGCGTTTTATTATTCACAGTAAATTGATAGTCGAAATTTTCATAACACTTTCTCATAATGAAACTTGTCAAATAAAGGGACATTATGAGAAAGTGTTATAAAAATTTCAACTTTTAACTGTAATGAAGAAGCTACATGAAAATTTCGTTTTTCAATTTTTTTTTGTACATCAACGTTGACTGAAACTATTTCTGTATTTTGATTGACTTACGATAGCGAAGATACTTTTAATAGCGTTTTATTATTCACAGTAAATACCCGTCCCTAGAGTTATACGATGATTGGGCGACGAACATTCGCAGAGGAGGAATAATTCGCGGTAATAATTCCAGCGTTACCTACCTTAAGCTATGATTTGTATTTATATAATATTATTAGTAACATTATTATTGCTACATATAATACAATGTCTTTTATTGTTTAATATTAATAATATTATATATTAATTTTGAATAATTTACTTTTGTAGAAAGAACTTATGAATGTTTTCTTTTGTAGCTGGGGCTACTGAGGGACCTCCTTGCAAATTGCCGGATCACATAGGCGGTCTTATATTTCATGACAATTTCAACTTTAACGGATTGCACAATGCTATAGCGGCAATGAGCAAAGTGTTCGTACAAATAAATCGTGTAACTAAAATGTATCGTACGTATGTTTCGATCTTAATTTTTAACAATATTTCAGGCTTGGAGGGAGTGACAAGTCCCCGAAAGTGTTGGGCTGGCCTCGTAGAATATGGAGCAAAGAGATTGTGGATCCCATCTCAAATGCTCTAAAAAAGTGAGGATTCTTCTTTGTATTCACTTTCTCAACCTAGTTGAATTATGTAATTAGAGAAAGCATTACAATCGGAAAAAAATTCATTCTTCGAGTTACGCTTTTAATTTCTTCTCAGTGCGTCGTGTATGTCGGCACCCAAAGAATACTTTCCACCTGGAACCCCGATAGCATCGATTTTGGCGGGAGAGCTCCGGCCGACTGAAAAACAATGCGAGTTAGGCGGGTATGAGACGGACGGGAGTTCCTGCTGGGAGGCAACCGACGTGAGTCGTTGACACATTTTCAATAGTTTTTCATTGAAATAGCTTCCACTTTGAATAGATTCTTCTGATACGGAAACTACCGCTTTGTAGAAAACCAATAACAAAAAATAATACAACTACCGATAGTAGAATATGCTTTTCTATTATCCGTAGAAAAGGTCCAGTAGTTAATTTCGAACGAAAGTCCTCCTATGGTAGAACAGTGATCTGTCTATATAATGGCGTAAATGGTTTAGAGTCTTACTTCGTTTCTGTCGATTTTTAAACACCTCTTCCTTTTCAGCTTCACGTACGTTCAAATTGCCTCTTCTTGGCCTGCCCCATTAGTCGCAATTCGGGTTTAACTTGCCAGCGAGTGAGTATGACGCTAGATGGCAGTTATTGCAATGCCGAGAACACTAAGGTAAGTCAGATTCCTATGTTCTGCAAATCGCTTTCGACAATAACGTTAAGTTCTCCGACTTAACTTCTGCTACTGAAATCTTGGCGTCACCAGTTTTATTATAAACGACAATTATGCGATTTTGTCACAGATATGCCTCGACGGAGAGTGCGTCGACAAGCTATGAGCGACGCTACATTTATATTCTTCAGCATCGAAATAAAATAATATTATCATTTTGTCGTGCATTATTTTGACCTATGTTATTTTTTTCCGGAGTCCTTTTAACGTACATTATTTTTACCTCCGCCTTTCTTGAGAAGTATCTGTATAGAGAGAGTATCGTTATCCCAAAAAAGTTCGTCTGCTAGTTTATCGTCTAGAAACATGTTTTGCATGTTCTAGAATGCAACAAATGGATTTCCCTATTGGCGTCAATTTACAGGTCTACATAAGGACAGTCCCGTCTGAATACATAATAACTGCTTGAAGAGATTTTAGATCGCATTGAAACTCGGTGCGTGTCTTCGGAATTATCAAATTAGTTTTGGCACTGAGTTTAGAAATTTTTCATTTATCGCCTTTGGTGTTTTCCCTGAAAATGTGAGAAAAAATAAAAATCAGTAAAAATTTATTACCTGATGATCCTCATGAACTTTTACCGATTTTGTTTTCTCAAAGTGTAGCAAAATACCATAAATTATTTAGTGAGCATCGCTAAGGATTGTCAAACGTTTGTTTGAACAGTAGCGTCGAGAGGGAGAAAGAGATAGAGAGTGAGAAATTTCTGTTTCATTCTGTCACTGTAGGCCCTATACCGACTCAGTTTCTGAAAGGTTACGTTCAAAACAGGCCCAAATCGTACAGACTTCGAGAAGCCCGAAATTTGGACGCAGTTAGAAGCAAAGAACGTTGCTGATTTATTTGTGAAAAAAAAGATTGCTGTGCGAGCAATTAAAAAAAAACATTGCTCAAAAACTAAATCCGAGACAAGTAGTTTCGTTGCCATATGATGATATTTCACTTCATACGCCTTTCGCATCTCCTACGACACAACGAAAAGTTGATCCTCATCGCCAACTTTTGTCCTCCTGTATAGTACTTCCTCGTGCAGTTTGAGATATTGAACTTACATAGTTTTTCTCGTCGGTCGCTGTTTTTCCTTCGCCACATATTGCTCCGTCGTGAGCACAACAAGTCCAGCTGACTTTCGCTGTTTTCGTTCATCGTGTCCGTTTTCACTCCCCACATTCAACTTAGAGCGTCCGCGTGTGTAATTTGCTTCACACTCCTCCACCGCATAGTCACGTCAAAGTCCAGAATTAGTTTAGCTCATCTTACGATTTATGGGTTTCTTATTTCACTGGTGTTTAAATAGACCAGCATATGCACTTCAGTATCATCTGTGTATAAAAAAATCTTTCACTTCAGATCATGCCGCTATTATGTCTTGTGTCATTCCATGAACCGATGTGAAGGATTCGCAAATACTATAATAATGAAAAAAAAAAACAACAACAACAACCAGTAGCCCGTCTCATCTATTTCAATTGGTTCCTGTTGATAAAAAAAACTCGTCACAAATAATCTAGCATACACTGAGAAGAATGTTGAGTCGATTCAAATAAATTTATTTAGTTGACTAAAGATTTCGTGAGTTGACTAAAGTTTATTTAAATCCTATACGAGTAGGATAACATACAGATTTCATTGTAACGTTCAAATTTCTTCTGAAATGACTTAGTGTTATTTTGGTCATAGTGTTTCTTATTTTCGCAAAACAATAAATTATTGCAGTCATATTACGTACGTATTTGCTTCAAACAAAATTTGCGTCAATCAACCATACTTCTTTATATCAGTATACGAATAACTCGACGTGGCAAATCAAAGTTTTACTGTATGCACTTTATTTTCTATCTGAATTGAGCAATGCAAATCTAGTGCACCACTTACCATTCACTTTGAAAATATTGCCGAGAGTTGAAATTATGTGTGCCTCTATTTCAGTATCATTCCTAGTTCCGCGTGTACTTATTTTTCGCAATCGATCTTGTATCGATCACCTATATTTTGGAGGCAGCTATTATGCGCTCGAAGGGGATTAATACAATATGTCGGCATTTATCCTTATCAGCAATAATTCAACGCATTCATCAAACATTGGCGACGGTGGGAGAAACCCGTAGATTATATCGGGACACGGGAAAAAAGAAAAGCCGGGAGGCTGAGACGGCGTCAGTCGAGGGCAGAGGCCCTCCGGTTACGATCTAGACTATGAATCTGAAGCGCAGAATCGTTGCTGCATGTCGGAAATATTTGCCGGGCAAGGCGTAGTGCCGGTCGCCCGCTGACGACGATGTCGCAACCTAAACTGAACTATCTAATCGAAGCTTAAAATATGATATCACGGTCCACGTCTAAATATGTGTAGTATGACGCCAGGGTACCTACCATGCGAACGACATGAATCTACCTATGTTGCATATATCGGGCAGTAGTCTATGACGGGCCCAGTGCTTCGAGCTAGATAATTAAATATCATGGTGAACGATTACGCGCGCGACTGTCTGGGGAACAAGCGGCGCCGATAGAAATTGCTCGGATACACTGAATCGGCATGCGGCGCCAGAGTATCTGTTACCACCTTAGTGCGTGTACGCCGAATTGGACAAGAGGATCTAACGCGAATCTAACGCGACCACGAAGAGAGTTGCAGAGGTTTCCAGTGGAGATCATCGGTTCGGTCTGGGAACTGATTCGTATATGCGTCCACCGAGATACCGGATCCACGAACCGGACAGTGACGACATTGAAGTCCAACGAACGAGGAACAATTGTAATTAATGAACCCACTAGCAAATTACTGACTCTGCTTACTTGACATGTCAAGTGTCACTGAACAATGCTATATATATATACAAATGGTACATAATTTAATCAATGGATTTTCGAAGGGTACGTGGACTGACTTGTTTTCGGAGTTCGCGATCGTGCGATCGACTCTCCTGATGGTTGTCAAGAGGACCAGGGAGTCCAGCTCCTCCGATGATATTCGACTCAGTGAGTTTAATTGAAGAGTCGCGGATGACCCTAAATCTGGCAACGTGGTATTCCGGAATGAAAGCAACGAGGTTCTTGGTGAGGAGAATCGGGCGTTTCTCAAACACGTTCGCAACGGCCGTGGCGTTGCATTCAACGGAGACTTCATTGATGTCGACATGCAGGACATTGAAGATGCGACCTTCTGAAAGGTTTGGTGAAAGAGCATCCCCCTCCGTATATATGACTCATGACTGCGATGAGGACAGAAAATTTCGTCTTGATTTCAGCAGGGACGTTGTGGGCAATGTTGAAATCATTTTCGTTGACACCGACGTCCATGCTGGCGTTCATGTAGATGGTGTTAGTAACAAGTCTCAGAGTTGCTATCGCTGATTTCACCAGGACAATGTAGGGCCCAGAATTGGTAACAAGGGCAACAGTACGAAAAGGCTTCTTGGTGTCTTCAAGAACAGAGTTACAAAGGGTCGGAGGAGATTGGTTAGACGAGGAGGCAATGTGGATGTTGGGTAAGATACGGTTGATAATCAAGGTGTCGTTTCGATCAGTATAAGGAGGTGAGCAGAGCGAGGACTTGATGCGACACAGGAAGGACATTATCCGCCGCGGAGGAGTTATCAGGGTTGCCGAGTGAGGGAGCTCTGCTTTTTGCACATGGTTTCCTGGCCCGAAGAATACTCTTTCCGATTGAACGTTGTCGGGAAAGCAATCTACAGAAGAGGAGGATATAATAGTTAACTTTTTATGAAAAGTTGTCGGTGCAATGCGTGAGAGAAGGTTAAGTAACCGGCCATGGGCACGAGATATAGTAGTTGAATATAAGAGTAATTATAAATCATGGCCACTACGTTTCCGATGTAGTTTTTTTTTATTTACCATAATTTTTACGAACAACAAGAGCTCCTCACTTGCAGCTCTTACGGATTAGCTTTTGTTTCTAAATTTGCGTTAATAAAATTCAATCCCAATGAAAATGCTTAGTTTTGTTACTTACAGTAAAGTAAACAAAAAGTAACAAAAAGTAAAAAGAATAGTATGCAGGTTTTAAAGAAGTTCGTCTAACACTGAACTATGCAAATCTGAATAAGGTACAGAAAGTAATGTATGAAGCTCCTTCCGGCAGAGTTCATTATCGTGGAAGCACGAATTTATGGCAAACGTCGAAATTTTTTGTCAAGTGCTTGAACTAAACGCAACACTGCCGCGTGCAGAAGATAATGAATCTTCAGTTTAGCCACTAACACCAACCCATTCAGTGAGGTTCCACCCCTTAATATTACATAATGTCCACATAAAAGTTTTACCTCTCATTGCACGTTCCACTGTTAATCTCTCTTTACGACGTTCCGATTATATGTAAAATGGATTGGTGGTGAGGTAAAGCGGGAGGAATGAAGGGTTGCGTTCGTAGTGTTTATGACTGGCACGCAGAAATCCTGTCGGTAAGGAACGTTCGTTGCCCTTTGCTCGGAACGAATACAGAAGAAGTACGATAAATTAAGTAAATCCGATGACGATGACCTGCCCACTCAAGCCGAGGAAAACGTTCGGTTTAATGTACCAGCTTACGTACGTGTGACATAGTAGTATAAACAACAAAAAAACCACAATGTCAGTAAAGATGTGTATTTTTAAGGCCTACACGGAAAGAAAGTCTGATAAGATGAAACAAAATTTTTAAATTATCCCATCTAAGAATACGTTTGATTAATCAAAACATGTAATTATATGAAAAAAAAATTTATTCGAAACAATCATGCAGGTACACAAGGGAAAAAAAAGTTCGACCCGACTCAATCTGGTCTGCCCTTGGCTTTCAATATTGTTATTTGGCTTATTTGGTACTGATTAATTTCACACATGGTGACATCATGTTCTATTCAATTATTCAGTTATTCAATTGTTATCAGTACATCGCCACTTATCAATTACAGCATTTTAATAAATAAAAATAATATATATCTAAGCGGGACTCGAACCAAAAATCTAACAAATCCTGATCTAGTACCTTCCCACCACGATTGCAGCGGTGGTAAGAAAGTATTGATGATCTTGCTCGGTAGTTTCGTCGCGATGGTATATCAAATCTTCATACTGTCTAACAGTTCACGCAGAATCATCTGGGAAAAATTTTGCAACTGTTGAAGTTCGATACCCCGATAATCGTTATGTGCGAGGCACTATATTAGGTATAGAACAGTTCGCACATCGTCACAAAGCAGCGATACTTATATATTTCCCGCTCAATTCTGTGATTTCGCAAATTTCGAGTTTTCTCTATGGTCGTATCCTTATTAAATCGCATATACCACGAGAATATAAAGCGTGCTTCTGGATTGAGCGTCAGGCGCGTAAAGTTCTGGCGGAAATTGAGTCCAAGACTGACAATTTTTTCCCCAACTAGCCGCAGCTGTGTATACCGGAAGGGCTGCGTGAAATGCAGCAATTGAAAAATTTAAGATACGAGAACTAAAAAAATAATTTATTTAAAATCACCTGGTAACACCAAGAACGGAAAACCAGGGGAACTCGGAGTAAAACCTCCGTTCCGTAAATAATCTGTAGAACCATGGCATAGTTTGCCGATGGTTCACGCGTACAATTTATCTCCTTCCAAACAATCATTGTCAAGCTGCAATTTCCCAATCGCTATTTTACAATTTTCCTTTTGGTGACACTCATTGTCGCATTATCCCTTATTTTATTTCCAATTGTACTGCGTATGAACCTCGATTTTTTCATTCGACTCCGTTTAACCATCTTAAAAAATTGTATTCCCAAGATATATAACAGGTAACGCAGAACAAGCTTATCTTTCGTTGTAACCCAAGGATCTGCAAGTTACTTTCCCCTTTCGCTTTTTCCGCTCGGTTCAAGACTTCTTTACCATGCCCAGGCATTCATCAACCAGTTTGCATTTGTCGCATCGCGCTTCACTGGTGCATACAGCCTGAGTGATACCGCACACTTTCGGCTTGTATTATATTATACCATCATATACCATTACATATGGAGGTCGAAGACCTTCCAGCTGAGAGATCAGAGTATGATCGATCGGAGTGAGATTCGATATTCGACCCAACGCAAACGAGCATGCGGAAACACCGATTAAGATGTCGAGGAACGAAAGGATCGCTTAGTATTCGAAACTCTTTCTCGATTTCTGGCTGACAAGAATATTATAGAGGCGTCTGTCGTTACACACTTCATCGACGTGAACAGGGCAAACATGTACCGCATCCCAATTTTATCGCTGCATATATCCTCGTTAAATGCCGATACATTTATTCTCGTAATTCTTGTATGTAATGCCACACCGGTGATTCTTATTTCAGTGATGTATTCGATCACTGCGCTGTTGGAGGAACGCCAGCAACGTCCGCCAAGCGACTTGGCGTCAGCATTTTTCATTATTCTCGCATAATATCCTCGAGACGATTGAAAGTACTATGCCGTATATATAAGGCCAAGGCAAGCAATCCGTAAAAGGCTTCAGGGCATACGAAACATCTATAACTCATCCACGTATTATTGTGAGTCGTTGAGGACCGCAACGTCCGCGTGCCCGATCTGACTTTCTGTGTACTGCATGTTGTCTCGCATTATTATGTGTAGGTACGTGCATTATGCATTTTATTTACGCAGGGTTCGAATCTGTCTATCATATTTTCTCGAGATGCTCAAGGGGATGTGTGACAATTGCTAACGATTCAAATTTCAAGAAGGCAATAGGGTAAAATCGATAAATATTTGGGGTCACGTGGTCACACGGACCAGTAGGCGTTAACACAAATGCTAATTCAGACAAATCAGAAACTTTTTTCACTCATTTTTATCGATAGTAGATGTATACATTAATGAGATTTGTCGCGAATCAAAGTGTTACATGGGTGATTTCTCATTGCCTCCTACATGTGTGCCCTATCTTCCTCTAACGCGCGCTGATTAAATAAATGTACCTTATGCCCCTTCATGACTCCTTATATCTTCAAACTTGATATGCACCATTGGGATTCCGCGTCGTTGAACGATTTTCAATAGTAGGAATACGTCTATTTATCCAAATTTATCAGATCTTCATTTTTACTGATTGTCGATGAGAAATTGATTTCTAAATGACCGTCGTCTTTAGGAATGAGCCTGATCTTCGCACTCGCACCGGTTGCGGCATATATGATATAGTGTCGCAATAACTCATCATCACTTATCACCCGATTTTGACAACCGATTCCTGACTCCATAATCTGAATCTAATTTACCGTGGAATTGTATGACTTTCTCGAAAAACGATTTATCATCTTCAGTCGTCACAAATTATTGATCGGCCAGGCTTGAAAGTACAATTTCCCCTTGCCATGAATATACCTACAAGTGGACACCTTTTTGACTTATCTATACAAGTTATAAAAAAAAAACAGGAACAATCACACAGTCACATAATTTTTCCAGTAGAAGAGAGGATTCATAACGTTTGAAGTGTGATACAACGCCCTCACCACGACGAGAAGAGAAATTTTTTTGAAAGTGAGATCTTATCTTGCGAGTTAAGGGTGTAGGTGGCAGACAATTCTCGCTCTGCTCTCACTCTTCCTCCGTTGCACCGAGTGCATTAATACCCAGACCGATCGTATCACGACTTCGGACTTTGCTCGGACAGTAGAATCTTCGAAGCGCTTGCCTTAACGGTCCTTTCTCTCGATTTTCTCTCAGTCATTTTAACTCATTCTCCCGTTTATCCAAGATAAGAATGTTCCGCCAATTTTTCAAACAAGCGATTGAGTATTTACATCAAAGAGAGATCAGAGACAATGATAATCAAGAGTGACGGAGGAGGTATCAAGAAGCATACAAGAATTCACGAAATGTTATATTATTGATTTAATCCAGTTAAAGTTGACTATATCTCCATTAACCGATGTATGGGTAGGTCTGCATCGAATTGGATAATGAAAATCTCGGAATCTGGTAAAATATATTTAATCTTGATGATAGAAACCGTAAATCATAGCGATGTCTTTTTGTCTGCTTGACATTTTCAAATCAAATTTGATGACAAGAAAAATCATCGATGTGACAGTTAATAGTTTATCAAAGTGAACTGTTGGTCGCGTAATCGTTACCATTGAATCTGAATGATATTGAATATAGTTGCCATTCGGAAATTGAATGGCTACGGAGGTTTCTTCGGAATAAAATGTTCAATCCGATTTCGGTTTCAGCAACGAAAAAAATACCAAATGCCAACTACAAGCGGATACGGGACGTGTCCACTTTGTAGAGTACTTATCCCACAATTTCTCGACAGGCACTGTCTTTCTCTCGTGGCCGTGTTGCGACGATACCGATCCTGAAATGTGTATCAAACGACGGCCCTTCTGATACGCAAATCGAATGAAGATTCATGGAACCCTTTTCTTTTTACTTCGATTGGTGTACTTATGTGGTCTCGCAAGTTCATTCTGGCCTTTTTTGAGCCTCAAGAAAGACGATACTGATGTTTCCTCGCCCAATAACAATAATTCCATTCCACTCGTTTGCCGCTGCTCGCTGCACGTACGTGACGGTATGTAGACCAATAACATAAAGCGAGCTCGACACCCTGTAGTATAGTGTACTACGTGCATATCTCGCCCAGCATGTGTAGCTATTCACATACCTCGCTTCAAATCCGTTTCGCAAACTCGAATTCGATCTGGATTTCAATTCTGCAGAAGAAAATATCAATAGCTGGAAAGATAAAGTTGGTCCGGAAATCTTATTTCTTGCTCGTGATTCTCCAAAGCGTTTTTGAAAATGTTTAAAAAGTTTCCGGTTTTAAGTAAATTTTAGGATGAGAATCGCCTTTGTACAGACGTGCTAGTCTTCAAGGTATCACGTTGCATTGGATATTCTCAAATCATTTCTAATTATCAATAATCTTTATGATTGTGCAAATGAACTATACACTGATTAAGAGAATGATGAAAGGCGGAAAAAGTGTTCATTAATAAAGGTTCTCGAGATATCGTTATTTTTTGACGTATCGTGCTTGCAATTTGTAAACACTAATTAAGCATATACTGTTTAATTGTTGACCGGATTCTGCCAGTAATCAATGCAATGAATGTTAATATTATTTTTACGTCCCGTTTTGCTTCAAAAGATCGCTTCAAGGCGACCAGTTTTTTCAACGCGGGGTTAGTACGCTGTCCGAAAGGTGGGACTAAGTAGTGGCCAGCGATAATGAACACTTTGAATCATAAGTGTACAACCAGTTTTTTACAATAAAGCCTCGAATTTCGGAACGAAACGGCGGAAGCAAAGTTATACACCTAATACAATATGTATGTTAGTCACGTGATGTATCGTGTCAGTTTAATTTAATAAACATCCCAGTAGACATTGAGTTGTATTAAATACCGAGGCCTAGCAAACATTATGTGGTGATAATCAAACTATTTTTCTGGCAGGTATTCTCAGGGGATCTTGACTGCGGATGAAGGAAAATGCTGGTCAGGCCGGAATGGCTACAATAAGGGTTTTACAACATGGCATTTGTATGAGCGCACTGACATTTTATTTTCATGGTTCAGTACTTTTTACAACTCCGTTACTGTAGAAGTTAATACGGATCGTAATAGCGTTCGTAGTTGTGGCTACCAGGATGCTGTAATCGAACGCTTGAAGTTGAAAAAACTAGAGATAAGCTTGATATTTCCGTCTATATGTTCCGTCCGGATCATATTTGTTGACGAGCATAGTATACTTTTCTGATTCAAATTCCCTGAAATGACAAACGCTCGACATCAATGTTAAGGCTTTATTAATTATCCGCCGGAATAATATATTCCAAATCTTAATAAAATTAATCGAAATATAATTTACCTCAGATAACGAATCACTTTCGACGCGAACTGTTTTTCCTTTGGAGTACAATGGGCACATTCTGTCGCTACAGATTCGATTATAAATCCTAAAAAAATGAGAGGTTTCTCAGGGATTTATTATATAGCAACGTTATGTAAGCGGCACATCTAGAATATTACTTCGTGAAAGGTGACACAATCGTGAAATACTGCAAGTATTATTCACTTTACTCTATACAAAAATGCTTTTTCGAAGGCAATGTAAATATCACAATTCAAAATAATGGAACGTTGCTTGCTTTTAAAATTTCGTCCAAACGTGCATTGAAAGACTATAAATTATATAAAGCAAAAAAATCGACACCAATTTAACGTTGCAAAGGCGGATTGTCAAAATAATTTTTCAAAAAAAGATGTCACTCTTTACCAACGAACTTTTAAAATACGTAAGATCGATAAATTTATACATGACTCAGAGGCAATGCAATTAACGATAACGGAGTCAACTTCTACAAAACAATTATGGGGAATAGTAACAATAATAAAGAAAAATAAGTAGAATAAAAAACAGCGTTATTCGTAAGAAAGGCAAATTCTGAACATTCATTTAAGTTCATCAAAGTTAAATATCTTGAATATTATAAGATCAAAAATGTTTTGCGACACACGGATTTGAAGACAATCGAACGAGCTATACGATGCTAGTATTTGTATGCCTGTCCATTCTATATAAAAATGAACAACCCATGTAAAATAGTGACATTGATTTCTTAGGTTTTAATTAATTGGAAAACGAAAAGACCCATTGCGGGACCTAAAAAAATCACACAGCTTTCCCTTTGTAAAAATGTCAATAGTATACTATAAATTACAATTTGAAGGAGCGCGGCATTAAAAAATAAAATGTGCCGGTCTAATGAATATGAAAAAATGTGAATGCGAGAATTTTGAAGCCCATGAATATTTCGGTCAATGAAATGGATTAAATCCTCACCTTTTACATCCTCCATGTATAGTAAACACCTTCCTGTATCCATGAGACAATTAAAGAGATGCTGCGTGAGTCTTTTGCTCTCAAGCAATTCAATCGTATCCGCGCTGTCCCAGATAGTGTCGTTTGTCTCTAGGCTCGAAGATGCATTGCCGTAGGTCCCTTTTGGCATGCTGATTAGAAGCAGTCCTGTGATGCACAAGACCGACAGCTTTGCGATTGAACTGCTTCGAGAATCCATTTCGTAGACAAGTTATTCACACGGAACGTACGACTTAGGTTTTATACCAGTCTCGAATCAACAGTTTAACTCCTTCCACATTATTCCGAAGCCTCACGATAATCCGAGTGCCCTAAATCGACAATTACTGCTGTCCCAGTGATCTGGAATATTTACATAGTTGTGCAAATAAAATGACAGTCGTAACTGGCTGATTAACGTTTATTGTGCAATCTGGCTGGTTGATCTGAAATAGCTGAAAACATTAAATGGTAATTACTCGTGACTAATTGGAGACATTCGACGAAAGGTTTTTTATTTAACGCCACTATCTATTCATCATTGACAAATAAAATCTTAGGTATCGGGACCGGCTCGACTTGTACGGTTTGACAAAGTTGAGGAATACCATTCGCGCATAGGGCGATAACACGACGTGTGTAGCGACAGGAACTAGCGAATACAATGACTGTTGAGTCCTTCAAATAAATAATCGAGATTTTTATATACATATGTCTATCGACACAGTGTTCTGTATCGCCACAATCCCCAGTTAGGGAATTATAACGATACAGGCCATTGTAACATTTTTACTTCTGCGTAGAAGAATTCATATTTAATTTTTAAAAGTTGACAATTGAAAGTTGAATCTTTTGTAACACTTTGACATTATGTCCTTTTCTCGTAAAGTTTCTTCTATGCGGAATCATTAATTATATTTTTGGATTCCTCGTGGAGGTATATTGAGAAAAAAACGTCAAATTTTAATTTAGCATTTTTAATTTTCAAATTATTTGCAGAAACGTTATAAGAATCTCAGTTTTGAACTTTTTTCAACACCAGTGTCATATTTAACTTTTAAGTAAACTACTGACCGACTCAGGTTCAGCGTGAAAAAAATACAGTTATGTGTTCCAAATTTTTTTTTCTTGAGCTTTCCATTTTCATTCGTGAAGTCCTAATAACACTGTCTTATCTCATTTTTTTCACTCCGTCGTATACATAATCTTATATATTTATGGCTATAGACCACAATACACTCCTAGAGTTTCCAGCGATGTCACCAGGCAGCGAAGAAATCGCTGTTTAAAATTACGCAATAAATCGCCTATTTTCTAAGTTTTGGATGTATAAACTTTTTCGTTAATCGTCAATCTGGCATTGCACATCAAGTATTTTTGACACTGATCACGAAACCGACCTTCATTTTATGCATAAATACATATTTAGTGTAGAAAATTGCTTTTATAATAAATCACTAATATTCCATAAAATGAAAAAAAGATTAAAATTGACATAAAATCCAAATAGTTTGATTGATTAACGTGAAATTTTTATTAAAATACTATAATTCATTACAGTTCATTTCATTCTTTTTCTTAGCATCATTTATAGTCTTTCAACGCACATTTGCACAAAATTCAAAAACCATACAACGTTCCATTATTTTTAATATCGATATTTCCTCTGCTTTCGAGAAAGCACCTTCTGATAAAGTAAAGTGAATAATTGTGCAGTATTTCACACATGTGTCATCTTTCACGCAGTAATAGTCTACATGTGTGGTTTACATAACGTTCCTCTGTAATAAAAACCTGAAAACCTCCCATTTTTTATGTATGTTGAAAGGCAAAGGTTTAAATTATAGTGTTAACCATTTCACCATCTTTGCCGTTGTACTATTTTTAAAAATGCGGACGGTGTTATAAATTGTATATATAGATTTTCTAATCCGATAAATACCGAAAGAATTTGACTCTGAGATAGTGCTCTACTGGAGCGCGACGAGCGATTTTTAGATCTTTGGGATTCGTTGCCTCGTTGTAAATCAGTACGTAGGTAGTATGTACGTAAGGCTGCACACATTCGATTGAATGGTACGAATTTAGAGCTCGGATATCCAGTCGACACTTACCAGACCGTTCGCTGCGTCGTAGACCCGTTGTTTTCGCAGGAACGAGCGGGACTAATCGACGCCGAACGGTCGAATGCACTGCTATAAAATGCGGAACGAAAGGGAACGATGTGGAGAGCGGCTGAAAGTGCGAAGAATTCAGCCGAGAGTTTACCGTTAATTGAAAAAGAATATCGCTATATAGATACGTATACGGCCCCGTTATTGTATCTGAATATCAAAGCAACCTACAAAAAGCTGTCGTTACGATGAAAATGCACTTTTACATTAATGATTGATGGCCAAGAACAGACGGGCGGGCAGCATCTTAAACGATGCCGGCTTCCGCGCACATTCTCGTTTTTGCTTGGAGATAACGAAGTCCGAAACACCAATTTCGGCTGTTGGAATCATATCCATGACCCAATTCCGTAACGACGTATCAACTGTGCTTAAGACTATATTTATTGAAGTAATCCGAATTTCATAATTGACAGAATTACAATTCCGCTTCCATAGAAATAATACGATTCTAAAAAGGTTTAGCGGTAACCATTGGGCGTTACGTTCAAAGAACGTTATGTGTGTATGCGTGCAAAGATTAGGACCACGACTGGTTACTACTGGATTTTTTCACGGATTCGTTAAGCTCAAAACTCTCCGCGTTTAATGTAAGTGTGCATCTATTTGTTGGGGTGAAACTCTTGGAAATCGAATCGTCATCTGCTAGGTGGACGCCATCATTATCGGAGCACTTATCGTCCGTCAGGACTGCAGGTTTCTGGTCGATTGTGACGGTTCACTATCGCTTTGCCGACATCATTTCCTCGAGATTCTCGCTACGCACAGTTGGAGAATCGCCTTCTTTTAAGTGGAATCCGCTCCAACACTATCACCAAGACGGGGTAGTTTTTTATGGCGTGCCGAAATTGCCCAATTTAACCGAGTACAATAAGGTTCTTCCAATCTCTTTCTACAGACTCTTGGTTTTCTATGTGAAAGGAGAGTCATTTATTAATTCAATAGTTTGAGTGTTTGGCAACATGCAATTGTCTTCCTTAACAGTGTTTTCGGGTTTTCCAGATCATGTATCGTGTTGATGACATCTTAATAACGTAATTTCTCTCGTTGTGATGTGTTTGGGGTGACGTGGCCATGGTTTGAAAAAAAAAATTGGAGGTCTATCATTCAAATACCTTTGAAATTTTTGCTCTTGCCAATTTTAGAAACATCCAAGGCACTTTTTACATTTACTGAGAACATTTTAAAAATAGGTTTACCAATGTAAGAATATTTTCTTAAAGCTCCAAATGTAGTGAGCTATGTTAATTTACTAGCAAAGTCATTATCTAGTATTATACCAGGGTACTATAAATATAGCTTGAGAAATTTCTGATCACGGCGAAATAAGGAGTCACCATTTGTACTGACGTTAGTCTTTCTCGAATCCTTTTCACTATATTACTCTTTTCTTAGCCGTTGACCGGCTAAGAAAAAAGAAAGCTTACTGCCCGTTCGCGTTACGGCGGGCCCTGATACTTTAAGACAACGAGGTGAGGTGTTGAACTCTTCGCATTAAGTCCACTTGAACAACAAGTCTTACTGTATATCGGCGTGGCCTTCCGTGTTCACGCAATCTGAACTTCACTGTCTTTTTTTTTTAACGTTGCATCAACGGCTATGGTTGTTAGCGACGAGACCTACAATTTTTCCTTTAGTAGGAACCGTACGACTTTAGGCCGATGTTATTTAAAATTGAACCGATGTTATTATCCCAAAGTTAATTGGCAGTCGGGTTTACAGTGGCGACCTGACTCAGGTCGACTTTCCAACTCAGGCGTTCATAGTTGTTCGAACGTCAGCTCAGCTTGATACTACTTTTAGGTATTGTTGGTGAAAACAAAACTCATTTCGTACATGTGCAGCTGATAGTGAAAAATAAATCACGGGCGCTTAGTCTTTTCTTTCTGAAGCGTCATCTCCATGTCACAGCGTTAAGATAAAAGTGCCAGCTCTATCCTGATTAATATCGTTCGAAGGGGCATGAAGTGAATGGGCAGACGGAATAAGACGAAAAGAAAGCGTTCAAGACGCGGTACGGAAGACTTCTGTAAACTCGATCCTGATTAATACTGTTTACAGGCCCGCGAGGTACTGAGCACTATTAATCAGGATCGTGTGACGAGGAGACTTCTGCTCTGCCGACGCGCGCCAAGCCACTTTTGATCCTGCCATGCTTGTTGCATTCATTCACGCGCGCTTACACCGCAACCTTAATGTATGTCCGAGCGAAGAATCCTCATACTAGTTGTGAGATGCATAGGAATTAATACAACATGCGTATTACACGAGTCTCCTGCGTATAACCGCTCAGTGTACGGGCTGAGCATGTTAGTGGATATCGGAGTCGAGTCTCTCCCGGCCTCTTCGTAGGATGCTACTGCTCCACCGTTTCACCTCGACCTGCAGGTGCCGACGCGGGCGTTCCGGTAGACACGTGGGTGTAATCGGGATCATGAAATGATAAACGAGTAACATAGCACAGTGTAATAAAACCAATGCGGTGCAAAGACAGAAAACGAGGATGAAGCCCCGTTGTTCGCAGCTTCGTCTCATTTTCTCGATGTTGAACAGCATTACGTTGCGACTTTTCTAGTGTTGCAAAGTAAATGCAACACTAGAAACTTTTTTTTTTTTTGACGTGGCTGCCTTTAGGTTGCTATTAACATCGTCCAATCGATATTTTGACACACGCATGTATCTTAAGTTATGCTTAAGCTTGAGTCGTCAAGTTACCCGAGTAGAAATTTAACCAGGGTAAAATCCGACTCAGATTAGCCTTGCCTGTTCGCCTGATCTGTCCCACATTCGGTGTTAAATTAGTCCCGAATCTAGCGTGTAACGCGATTTCACATCCGCGCCTGATGCAACGATGCATTTGGGCCGGATCAGGCGAACAGGCAAGCCTGATCTGGACTGGATGCCACCCTGAGTGCCGCATAAATAAGGCTTTCGGTCCGGGTCCGGAGATTTTTTGTGTGAATTTACAACATGCTCACAAATTCTGAGAATTCTGATAGAGTAAAAATTCTAACAAAATGAAAGAACAAGATTATTATACCTCATAATACGACCCTGATCTCCCCGACAACCAGCTGACCTGATTCGGTGCATCTTTTTCATTCCTGAGCCGGCCCGGATGAGCGTAATAAGGTAGCGGCCTGATCAGGCATGTCTTATCCTTACAATATTAACTGATAATGTAACCTATATATTAGGTTATCTGGATCGGAAAAGCGATGGGGTTGTTTGATCGGATCTTGGTGGTATCCGACTGGGCTGACTCGGCGAGCCTTACTATTACCTGGCCTATATTCAGTCTGTGTAATGCGAAAAAGACGTTATCGTGACGTGCCATACGATAACTCATTATTGCCCGGATTCTAGTTGCGTCAACGGTCCTGATTATACGACCTTTAGTAACCTTTGATATGCCCCGGATCCGGCTGATATCCGACTAGCTTGATCAGCTCTGATGTGGCATCAGGCAGCCTGTCTAAATTTCTACTCCGGTAGTATATTAACGGCGGTGGAAGCTCGACCATTGTTTTTATATACCCTATGAATTAATTATATTATTATTCAATATTTATGGATTTGTAATCAGGTCAGTCAGTGAATTTCGTTGAAAAATCACAAGACTTAACATTACCTCAAATTTTTCCCATTAACCTATTATTTTCTCTACTGCCTTTATGATATTATGTGATGTTAATACTGAAAGAACCTGATAATTTGATCAAACCTTATAATTTTTTAAAAGAAAAACGTCTCTCTGTCCTCTTGAATAGTTTTGCCATGTTCTTGTTTTTCTTGCAACGTTCAAATCCCTCGCTTTCGAAGTCGTCGAAGTCGAAGTCGAAAAGATCGATGACCCAAATAGCGGTCACTCAGAGCTCAGGTAGATATTATCTGAATGCAAGTGAGCCACTGTTAAGTTTTATATCTGCGCAACGACTGTTGCAAACTGAGCAGGAAACTGCGGAACGCTCTTATGGCATTGTTACTTGCCGTGAAGAGTCCTTACTGTTTGGACATGGCGGTTGCATGAGCATTAAACGCTTTCGCAATATCATCGTGAGAGTACTCAGCGAGCGGCGTGAATAAAAGGTTGATTCACACATTGCAAGGACCTAGCTCCTTCTAACCACTGTGTATAAGACTCATGCAAAGTCAAAAGTCGAATATTGCAATAGCATAGCCACGTTTTACACACTCGCATGGCGGATGCGGAACGGGAGTTTATTATTGCATACGCATTATACCTATCCTGCTTCATTTGTTTCATGCACGAGAAAACTTGTATCACACCCTTCATCGATCATAAGATGTACAGAATGGGATATATTGTATGCAATATAAAAAAGGATCATTGAATGGAGATGACGAACTGACTGAATGAGGGGAACAAGAAATGTGTTAACGAACTCGATATGATTTATTCAAGCTTCTCGCATTTACTTCCACTTCCTGTACATTGTATATACGGAGAAAAGTTTTGGTCACTACAGCACACTCTGCTGTAGCATATAATGAAAGTCCGCATAGTGACGGCAAAAGTATTTTTCGTGGTAACAAAAAATATTTCTTGTCGCCTTATGTGCGAGGATAGCGAATGTCATTTGCGGCAACGTAGCTGCTTCTCTTTAATAATTTCGTATTGCTTGTATTCTTTTATTTCTAATTGAAAAACTTTTTTGATATTAAATGGTGAAGTAACCCAGATGAAAAAGAAATAGAACGCAGTGACTGAAGAATAGACGTTGATGAATTTTATGATACTTTTAAAAAAATTTTAAAGGTATCATAAAAATTTAGAAAACGATTTAGAAACACGTAACTATTTAGTTGCATTGGCTAAACCTAAGTCAGCCAGCAGTTTGAACCGAAAATTAAATCCATATTTGATGTTGAAAAAAGTTGAAATTTGAAACTTTTCGCTTCTAGATAAAAGCTGAAAATTGACGTTTTCATATTACTTCCTCATAATGGCCCACTGTTCGGAATACTTCCTCTATGAGGAAGTAAAAAAATATAGTAAATGCTTTCTCGTAGAAGAAGCTTTGCGAATCAAGAGTCATTATGAGAAAGTTATAAAAAAATTCCAACTTTCAACTTTTACTAGGAAACGATATGAAAAGAAAAATGTTCAGCTTTCATAAGAAAGCGTGATAAAACGGTCAATGCTTAACTTTTTGTAGTTTTGGCCGCACTCCCGACCACTGCATGAATAAATAGTTTGCTCGTTATTAATCACGTTCGTTTATTTTTCGAACCAGTTCGACGCTGGATCGATTTTACCTAATTAAACGTGCGAATTATGAAAAAAAGGGTATTTAATAGCCCTACTCTCCTCCATAAAAAACCATCAACTTACAATATTGTCCGCTGTATATGCATAGTTGCACGCAAACTCCTATTTCGCAATTTGATTATAACGCGTAAAGAGAACGATTAATCGTATCATCGGGTGTCGCAAAGAATGCGATTCAATATAAACGATATTATAGGAGTTCCTTGCCATGGATATTGGTTGTCTAAATATATCGATTAAAAGGCACACGCCCCTTAGTTGCGAAGGTTTGTGAGAACTTTAATGATCAAAAGTGTCGATAGCGAAATCAGACACGGCTCTGGTTATCTCATAGTAAGAATACTCTCTGAGAAAGTGGGATCTCTCACCCCTCCGCTTCAATATTTTCTGCATCCTCAAGCAACATCGATTCATCGAGGATTGTAACAGTAGTTTTATCATTGATATCTGTCATGTTGTTCAACCATTGATATTTCAGTACGACGGTGACAGTGGGTTACGCGTTAATAAAATTCAAATAAAAAGTCACCGTTTTTTTAATGCCAATATTAATAATCGAATTAAAAACAGAATAACAAGGTCCCACCGAGATGTGATCTCGAATCGCTGGATTCAGAGTCCATAGTGCTAACTATTACACCATGGGACCTTGAGAAAAGTTCATCTACATTTAAATATGCTCGGGGATTTGCCATTCTAACACTCATCGTCAGTTGAAACTAATATTTCGCGACGAGCTCGTACCTATACGCTACCGCAACAACTGCAAACTGAATGCATCTGGATCAAACTAGAGTTCCAACTCTCTTGGGAAAAAAAAAAGAAATCAACATTTCTTCACTCTATGTCCTTGACATTTATCAGAACTCTGTCCGATTAGGCCAATCACCTTTCGCCAGTATCTGATAAAATACTTTGGGTTACGTAAATTGTTTCTAAGCTATTTCTTCATTCTCCATTGGCTTAAGTGAAATAATAAAAAATAGAAGATTTCTTCCCGTCCGTACTGTGAATTTTCGAATTTTTAATTCTTGACGTATGTCTCTTTGGTATTTCGTAATTTTTGTTGGTTGCCGGAGCGTTGTTTGTATGAAATCGAAATGGTGGCATTTTTATATTCATAATTATAAAAATCGGAGAGTTGAATGTGTAGTTTTTGACCAATTTTTCTGTATTTCCAGTTGTCTCGAATTTAATTAATTAATTTAGAGACTGTATTGTAACTTTGAGCTTTCTACGCCTAGCAGTTTTTTACTTTTGGAAGTCGACGGTTAGGCTTATTTTTATTACGATCTTTCAAAGCTTCGCCCGCGGCATTTTTATTTATTACACACCTGTCTTTCTATCATAGATAACAATATTTTGCGATAATACGTTTCTACCATAATGCCAACAACTTACGACTTCTTATCGCATTTCGTCGTGGCAAGAAATTCCCATGAATTCAGTAGAGTGAAATTAAATCCGATTTATATATACAGTCAGTCATTTTGCTCGTTACTAAGTGTGCGTATCAGACTTGTATCGTTTAGAGGCCTTTAACTCGGAAACGGATCAAGGATTAACACGATAAACATTTGAAATTTGTCACACTAATAGACTAATCACATCTGATCAGGGGAATGCAATTTTTTTAGAGATTAAGGTAAAAATGGAAATTTCCTGGGATTTAAAATTTTCTGAAAAATCTCTGTAGTATCTTTAACTTGCGTAAATTCTGAACTATTGTCGAAAACCCCACACGAATATAATATTGTTAGAAAAAATGTTTGGCATTGAATATGCGTAAAATCTATCGAAACAGTCAAGCGGTAAGAAGTTTTGATTAAAAAAATGACTCCAAATTGTCTTATTATGATCTTCACATTGGTTATTATAGACTTAGAATTGTCTTATTATGGTCGCCTTGAGTTTATGCGTCAAATGGTGTCTTAGAGGAAAAATAATGTGGAAATTCGTCATCAGGGGGAAAAATACATGACGCATGACCTCAAAATGATAAAGTATGCAAATTTTAGTTGCTAATTTCGCAACACACAACATTTTGCGGAAATGTTTAGCCTTTTTAGTTTTTGTGAGACAAGGGAAATTCTTTATCTTTTTAAATAGTTGCAAAGAAATTTGCACATGGCTTCCCCATCTATGACAATTGTACGCACAGCTTTTTGATTATTTTCACACTCTGAATTTGAACCAGCCATCCGTTGCACTAAAATCAAATACGACGGTCTGTTTGTGTGTATGTGTACGTGAGTTCCTGAGATTTCCAATACGTCAACATCCAAGACTATAATATTCAAGATATCATATCCAAAAAGTAACATCCAAGACATCCAAGAAATCAATGACCAAGATATCTAATTTTTCTACATCTCTGCCCGGATATCCCTAAACATTTTTTTTTACGATGATGGTTTTCTCTCAAAGAACTTGTTCAGAATTATTCTGTTTATAAAATCGGTTGGTCGCACACTAAACTGCTATCTTCTTCACCATCACTTAAAATGAATCGCAGCCTGAGCCAATTTTTATAGAAGTAACGTTTATTGTGAATTGTTACAACCATATTGTTCGGAGTGTCTTGACAAACGCTCTTCTACGTTGCTTTTCAAACAAACACTTGACAATGCTTAGCAACGCTCACTGAATAATGTATGAGTCCTCGATATGATAATGTCACACTATGAGGATGCAAAATCAGTAAAAATTTATCAGGACCATCAGGTCATAAATTTTCACTAATTTTACTTTATTTTTCACATTATTACAGAAGGCACTAAAATTCGATAGATAGAACCTTTCTAAATTCAATACCAAAAAAAAATATAATTAAGAACGGACCAAATTGAATATAGATCTGTAAACTTAAAACAATAGGAAAATTTGTTACATTTGTTACATTTTAGAGTATGCAAAACATGTTTCTACACTAAAGCGTGGCAATCGAATTCTTTTGGAATTGCGATACTTTCTCTTCCTAGATACTTTCTGTAGGGTGCAAAAGTAAAAATTATGCACGTCAAAAGGACTCCTTAAAAAAATAATATACGACGAAATAACACACGATAATATCAAAATATTATTTTATTTGCAACTTAAGAATATATATACAGCGTCGCTTATATCTTGTCGACACACTCTCCGTCCAGACATATCTGCAACAATATAGCACAATTGTTGTTTATAATAAAACTGGTCAAAAACGACAATATTTCAGTAACGTTTTCGAACTCGAGTCGGAGAACATAACATTATTCTTGTTAAAGGTTCACATAATGTAGAGATCAACCTTACCTTAGTGTTTTCGTCATTGCAAAAACTGCCATCTAGAATCAATCCCACCCGCAAGCAGGTGGAGCCCGAGGAGCGTCGATTGAGGCAAGCTAAGAAGCGGCAGTCTGAACGTGCGTTGAGCTGAAAAGGAGAGAATGGCTAATAATAGACAGAAACGGAATAATCCTTTAAACGATTTACACCATTAAATAGACAGATCACTGCTCTACCATAGAAGGATTTTCGTCCAATCATGAGTATTGGATCTTTCTTAGGGATAGTAGAAAAGCATATTCTACTGTTGGTAGATCTATTATGATTATCGGTTTTTACTAAGCGGTAGTCTTGTACTCGAAAAATCTATTAAAAATGGCTATTTAAATAAAAAATGGCCAATGACTATTTGAATGAAAAAAACTATTCAAAATATATCAATGACTTACGTCCGATGTCTCCCAGCAGGTACTCCCATCCGTCTCGTACTCGGCTGATTCGCATTGTTTTCCAGTTGGCCGAAGCTCTCCCGCCAATATCGGTGCCACTGGGGTTCCAGGTGGATAGTATTCTTTAGGTGCAGTCATACACGAGGCACTGTAAAAGAATCGAGAGCGTATTTGTGCACAAGACTACACTCAACCCAACGAAGAGACAGAAATGGAAAAATGCCTTTTTTGTCTTTACGAGTGCGCAAAACATGTTCGAAGATCGTAATTTGACAAACGGATTCGTTTGGGATTCCGAAACTTTCTCCGATTATATACTCCACATGGGATGAAAAACTGAACAAAAAGAATAATCCTTACCTTTTAAGAGCGTTTGAGATGGGATCCACAACGTCTTTGGTCCATATTCTACGAGGCCAACCGTACACCTTTGGTGACTCCATACGCCCTCCAAGCCTGATGTATTGTTAAAAATTAAAATAAAAAAAAACACGATACATGTTAATTACACGTGAGATTTGTACAAACACTTTGCTCATTGCCGCGATGGCGTCGTGCAATCCGACAAAGTTGAAATCGTCGTAAAATATAAGACTGCCTATGTGATCCGGCAATTTGCAGGGAGGTCCCGTAATAGCTGCAGCTGCAAAAGAAAACATTCGTAAGTTTGTTTTATAGGAGTAAATTATTAAAAATAAATATAAAATATTATTAATATTATCAATATTAAACAATATATTACATTATATGCAGCACGTTCAGTCTAATATATATATATATATATATATATCTAATATAATAATTATATGATCAGTAATGTTATTAGACACTATACATACAAATCATGGTTACATGCAGATAACACTAAAATTATTACCGAGTTTTGGTTGTCTTCCGCGAATGTTCTTCTCCCAATCAGTGAATAACGATGACGGGTATTTACTGTGAATCATAAAACACCATAAAATGTTTCCCCGACATCGTCAGTCAATCAAATCATAGAAATAGTTTCAGTCAACGTTGTATTGAAAAAAATTATCTAAGATTTGTCTCAACATATTAACAATATTATGTTCTTCAATGTCGATAGATATAGATAGCAATCGTTTATTACTCTGTCATGTGGGCTACGATATCGTATGAGCCAATCGGGAACTGTTTACTCTTCTTCGACAGCGATTTCCAATAGGCCGACATTGCTGGCAACGTCAAGGAAAATAAATCCGCACCGTCATTTGCTGCCAGGTACGGAGAGGAGGCTTCTCTCTGGGAACGTTAGAAAATTTGAACATGTAGAAGATTCGCAGATTCGCCTGTGGCAGAATACAACGTACTCACTTTAGTAATAATGATACCAGCGATGCGAAGCGATACCCTTGGGTTTTGAATATTTCTCAAGGAACTGTCGACGGTGCCCCAAAAAGCTAGAGCGTAAAGTACAAGGGACTCGACGAACGACATCAGTTCTCTATTCCTGAAAAAATATTCAAGTTTTCAAAGATGTTCGACGCTTGTCGACTGAACTAACGCAATGTGTATGAATTAATTCGACTTCTGCCGAAGAAGGGGAGTGTCAATGGAAAAAATCTATATAAATTCACACAACACGGTCAGTTTTTGTGGTTGATTCTCAAAGGTTTTTTATTTTTTCGGCAACATGCCTATGCCGAAAAATGAGCATCTACTCACCCGTTCCGACTTCGGGCGAAAGTAAAAATTTACCGCGAAGAGTTAATCGAATCAAGAGGCTATTTGAGTTGAAGTGAGAAAAATTGAAATAACCACTCAGGCACCATTGTCTATTTCCGACGTTGATTCTCAAATTTGTTCCGATATCGATGACCCACCTCTAGGGAAAATGGCGCATCTACTGATATTTGCCAATTTCGGTCGAGCAGAGGAATTTACATAGGAGGATTGAGCCATTATGAAATCATCGACTACAATGACGATTCTTTCGACGATACTTACTTGTCCTCTTTCGCATAAAGATATTTCTCAAACACATCATGGTAGTCCATAACAACTAGAATGGAAGGATAAAGAACTTCATTTTCAATGGCACTTCGCTTCTCAACCAGTCGAGAATGAGAATCGATGTTTCTGGTTTCCCTCGGCACATACAATTCTTCCAGACTACTCTGTTACATTAAAATGAACATTGTGAATATCGCATACATGTTTGCGTTACGGTATAAAAAAAATAATAATTGCAAAATCAATATCTATGAAAGTCCATTGAAAATATTAACGCAGACACGTTACATAGCATTGACGCATATTATAAACTTTGCGCAAATATAACAATTTCTCCAATGCATTATGTACTATTATGACATGTGTGATTTTTGTATCGTGCTATTCCTTCGTATCTTTTTTTGTTGCTATATTATTTTGCCATGATAACCGTGTGTGCGCGTTCTAACCAATTACAACCGAAGCTTGACGATACAGTTTATACGTTTTTTAAGATAAATTTTTTGTATACTTACAAAATTTCTACTGTAATCAACGCTTCGTGTTTTTCTGACTGGAAAACCGTCTCCGTCTTTTATCGAATTCCAATAATTCACTGCTCGTTTCACGATAGGCCCTGTGTCACTCGGAACCTGCCAGAATAACAACAATGTACATTTCAATATTCGCCTAATATTCAGCGCATCGACATAAAAAAGTTCGTGTTACCCTGTTGTATTTTATCTTTCCTTCATGATTAACCTTGGCGAACCAAACGGGAGTCTCCTCTCCTGCCAAAAAGCCATCCTTCGCATAGAGTGACTGCGTTAATTGAAAAAAAATGAAAACAATAATTAGAATGTCGTATAACCAATATTTTATTTTTGTTCCCTCGGAAAGGTAGAAGTGTCGTTGGGAATCTTAAAGACAATTTGAAAAATGTATTGTTCTATATTTTTGTAAGTCACACGTTACCCTCTTGGCAGAAACTAATGCAGGTCCATCGGGAAGATTTTTTTCTCTATTTCTATCAGTTTCCTGGATTAATCCCGCATCGATTAACTGCAATAAGTTATGAAAGTCTGTATTACCAGTATCCGGATAAGTGGACGTCCTAAAAAAAATATTTATACCTTAGCCAGAATGACGAAGTAGGCGAGCAGTGGGACACCATTTCTGATCGGCGACAGTCTCATTTTACTGAATTACGAACGAATTACGACGCGGGCTCTGTCGACATAAAAAACTGTAAAAAAATTTTTTCACAATTACCAACGGCTTTCGTTTGAAAGCCAATTATTTTATAAACGGATTGAAATTCAGTTTCGTTTGCCGATTTAATTTTGATCATCCGAAGTCACCCAGTAAACATTGTAATGCAGCAACAATGTAACGAGAATGTAACAACAATGGTGGAACGATGTTAGAACAATGTAACAACAATTTAACGGCAATCTAAAAGTAAAGGAACAGCATTGTGATTTGTAATATTAACACAATGTTGCATGTAAATTAAATTATCACCTTCGATCCAAAAATATAACTTTTATGTTATTGTGTTATTTCGTTGTGATATAACAAGTAGCATGCAATTTGTTATTTAGAAAATATATGATCGCCAAAACGATCCTTGAATTAGCACCTTTGCTAATGACAAACGAATTTATTATTTAATATTTATGTTTTCCCAAATTCATTAATTGCGTGCAATCGGTAAGATACGAACCTCGAAATAAAACTGGTGCCCTGTGCAAGATTGTTGGGAAAATTAATTTTGACTTTTGTTTCCGTCTAAGTTATGGTTACGGAATAGAGAAAGACATTGGGAGTCTGACACTAGCAAGTAGAATTAGTGGATGAAGTCTGAAGTTATCACGGATGGTGCTCGTATTTATACTACCTTCTACAGTATAGATAAAAGTTTCCGGTAACACGTGTGGATGAGATAGAGTAGATTTGAAATTAATATTTCGTATGATTTTTACACAATGAGATAAGCTGTACACGTTATACACGCGAATTACGATTTTGTCTGTTTCGAGTAAGGAAACGAATGTTTAGCTTCTTTGTGAACATTTTTTCCCCCAGATTTTTGCTTCTTCATAGATGAAATTTTGATATGCTAACACATTTATTTCTTCGAGATTTTGATGAAAAAGTGTTCAGAATGTTCCGAAACATCGAAAAATCACGTTTGGAAAATATATACGGTTATATGCGTGTGTGCGTGCGTGCGTGCGTGTCGGTTAAATTTTTGAATCGTTTAAATTTTATATCTTTTTGAATTACATGATAACTTAGTACCTGACCTGAGACTAATTTCCTTCATTAAATACTCATTCATGAATGAAATAAGTGTAAGATTTATTATCAGCATGAAAAAACTACATGGCATATAGTTCTAGAGTGACGATTAACGAAAAAAGTATATGTTATTTTTACCTTCGAAATTGGAAAATGCGTAATTTTGCATGTTTTTAAAATACGCTTTCTTTGTTTCACAATGACATTGCAAAAATGTCTCAGGTGTCTCTGGTGAGAATTACACAAGATAATCAATATGACGGAGTTAAAATAATTTAAAAAAGTGGCGAATTTAAACTTCCGGAGTAAAAATTAAAAGTTGAAAAAAAACTGGAAACAGATAATTCTCTGTATTTTTTGCAGCGAGCACAGATCCTACATCCGTTTTGACCAAAAGCATAAGGTTATTGTATTCATTCGGGCTAAACTTAAGTCATCCACCAGTTTTTTCCGAAAATTAAATCCACCTTTGACGCTGTGAAAAAGTGGAAAATTGACACTTTCATAACGCTTCTTTTAAAAGCTGAAAATTGAAATTTTTATACCGCTTTCTTATAAAAGTTTAAAGCTGATAGTTGCAGTTTTTGTCTATGAAGCTTTGTCCATGAGGAACCTAAAAACATAGTAATCCCTTACTCATAAATAGAGTTTTGCAGATAAAGGTCTATTATAAGAATATGGTATACAAAATTTCAACTTTCAACTTTTAATTTTTGTGAGGAAGCGATATAAAGATTTCGGTTTTCAGCTTTTTAATTTAATCATCAACTCATATTATATTTATTGGTTACACATTGTATCTTTATTCACAATAGCTTATGTCAACTTGTAAAAGCTAAACGGAATGTGAACATTATTCATACATTACTTTATTCCGTTCACACGTGTGACCAGCAGCTATAACTTTTATTTGTATTCACTCTAGTGTAACGAAGATATTTACTTTTTATTGTACGAAATACATGTCATGAAAATGATATATATACGAATGTCGGTGAGCATAAATAGACGCAGCTGGTCTAACCGCGCTGTCACGCTACGATATTCGAAGTTATTTAACCCTTTATCAGTCACGATTCTATCACTGTCGTCGATGCGACCGTAACAATGTGTATCCCCCCCTCCTCTACGGCCATTATTCCTGTTTCAATGAGGTTTCGGGTGCTATGACTTACAAAGGGTGAAACTAACCAAGAAAGTAAAATTTAACTAAAGTTCTTCATTCTAGGATTTGTTATAATCTACTGTTAATGATTCATAATATATGCAAGCTAACCCAATTTAAGGCACGAAGCGCCCGATCGTTACTATTATAATTATTTTGTACACTCAGAAAAACATTTAGTACCACAAAGGAAATTTGTGTGAATGAATTAAAAAGTCTTGCGGTTGCAAGGGGCGAACAAAATACAGTGGAACCTCAATTCATCGAACAACCATTATCCATGTTATACGACGAGGCATTCTTTTTTCCTTGCTGGGAACTACTTAAAAAAAAAAATAGACAGAAATATTTTCATTGTACATTAATTAATTAATTAATTAAACCGTTCCGTCGAACTGGCGTCGCGGCTCGGTCGAAATCCATCGTCGTATCCATAACGTAAAACATATGAAAAACTAGCATTAACAATTGTTCCTACACTTACTAAAGAGGTGAGATTCTTGTATGAAAACTAAAACATTATCTGTATGAACCATCTTGCTCTAAAAGTGATCCATTGAAAATTGGCAATAATTTGCCTGAAACCCTAATTAGTTTTTTTTTCTCATGTTTCGTATCAAGCTGAAAATCCTGTCGCTGAATTCAATAATTTGTATTAGTTAAAATACCGACACCAAATACATTAAGGCGGTTGTATGTCGCGCCGACGCCTGGTTACGCGCTTACTCTATCTCCCGTAACGCTGAGATCTCTGGTCTGCCCTAGTAGCGGGCGTCTCTACTACGGCTTCCCACGTGAGACCGTAACTACTCTTTTCTCGAGTAGCTGCGACTTCGTGAGAGCCGAACGTTATTCATAATATATGTATATATATTAGGGCGTTTAAAAAAAAAATTATTTTTTTTTCTCGGAACCAATCTCGAAAGTTTCGTTTAGATGCCAAAATAGGCCTCTGAAAATATAAGGCCTTAATATTAATATTAAGAATGTGCGCATCGCACTTTTCGATTTCCCATAAGAATAACACAGGAAATTTTTTTTTTTTGTTCCGATTTTTGTAACTACTGAACCATAAATTGCGCTGCAATTTCCATCAACTATTTTTGCAGAGAATTGAACGCTCTAAAAAAAGTTCTGACATCATTTTTCAATTAATCGATTCATTCAAAAGTTATTCAAGGTCAGAGTTAAATTCATTATCAATTTAGCCGTTTTCTTTATAATCCTCCGAATTTGATTAGCTTCAAGGTTTTAAAATGAATTGAAAGTTTATTACTAAGGTCTTTGAGTTAAAAAAAAAACTATAATTTTTGTAATTAAAGATTGCTGTAATTTTATTGAAAAACTGTTTTTAAATGTATTGCACATGAAAAAAAGTTAAATTTTATTAATGACCTGAAGAGTTATTCGTGTTTCTGCGCGAAAGTATCATAAAAATGTCCCGCAGATTTCCAATTTCGTAGATTCGATGTACTGTAAAAATTGCTCTACGCGATATCTCATGTTGCCTAATGCTTTGGCAGCTTTCGTCGTAACAGAGTGAATGTTTCGCACGATGGAGATCACATTGTGGAGTACGAGTAATTGAAATCTCGAGTCAGCAATCACGGTCGAATTAATTCTTACGGCATTATGCCGATCCAATATGTCTTGGGAAATTGAGAGCACAAAGCGATTTAAAATTTGTTCATTAGGCTGACGTTCGCCAGTTGCGGTATACCGACCTTCTCTGTTTTCGCTGCATCGTAATTAGACACGTGATTCTATCAGGTCCGTGCAGACACCCGGAGAAATAACTTGTCCGTACGTACACACACTACGTTCAGCCATATATCATTGCTAGTATCGCACGGCTGTAGGCGAGCATTGATATTCGTACATCATGTGGATGGAGGGATAATTGAGAGCACAGTGCATATGCACCGTGCGGAAGTAGAAGCGCCGAGTTCGACCGGCCATAACTGGCTCAATGATGGCAATTAGCCGTTGCTCAATCCTTTGCACATGCCAATGATCGAATGTTCGGGTTGCACACCGAATACGAAGGGGACGATTAATGCATTGGCAGCGTCGTCCGACCTATGCATACACGGAATTGACTTGAATGAGCTAGAACGAGCTAGAAGAGCAAAGGTTCGAGAGTGAGAGCTTCTCACGAACCGGAGTGCCGTAGAGCATTCTACGCTGTCGCCGAGGAATCGATTATCGATGGCTGCACATAATCATTTTTTAGCATGGCGATGCGCCGTCGGCGGCCTCGAGAGAATGTTCATTGATCACTCATTATCCCGTTTCTCATGCTGCTTTATCGCTATTCGACTCGTGATTATTTCGTGATATTAAGAAGGATCGAGCAGTGCAGTTTAGTTACTCGTTTCAGACCATTTTCCTGGATTGTAGTATAATGGCGTTGCTGGGTAAATCAAGTGAGGTTACGGGGTTTACCTGACCAAAAAATGCAGTCTCTCTACATTTTGGCGATATACATATATATATATATATATGAATATTACTGAGTACAAAAAAACCTTCAAAATTCTATGACCGGAATTTTTAACACAACAACGTGCAATAAAAATTTAAGCCCAAAGGGTGAGGAAATTGACACAAAAGTCCATCTCTTGATGGACTAATTTATTTTTCTCACTACCTCGGTCGAAAGTACGTATTTCGATCCCCGGTTTCAGGGCAAAAAATTAAATTTTCTGCCCTGAACTCAGGGATCAAAATACGTACTTTCAACCGAGGTAGTAAGAAAATATTGTTTCCGATCCGGGGATTAGTAAATAATAAAAACCAATTGTCAATGAGAACAAAAAATATTTAAGTTAATATAGCTTCGAAAAATACAATAAAATCCATCAATCAAAAAGAATTTCCGGTAAAATTTTACAACGGGTTTCTACGTTTGGTTTTTTATCTTATTTTCAGGCGCGACTGTACTCCTTCAAATGCGCGACGAGTACGTTGACGTGTCGATATTCTAGGCGGAAAATTTTCCACGATAATTTTGGCGTCGCGACACTCTCGCAAGTCAGCCTCAGCTCCCTATCAGAGCCTACGGTTTCCGCTACACGTGCGAGTAATTTGACTCGCACGCTACTAAATACTACTAATGTTCTCGGTCACACAGCGATAAGATTAATTAGCAAGACTGAATTTCGTCGCGGAACGAACGATCGATCCAGAACGCAACGCGAGTCCAACCAATACTGGGCCGCGCATCTTCTCGCGGAAGGATTAAGGACAATCGCCCGGGACGCTACCAGACACAACTTCCGAGCCACGTGGAAGCTCGTAATTTGTCAGAGCGAAAAGAATGATTGTTCACTGCTCGACAGTGGTCAGCACTTCAGCGCTCGGACCTGCTCGTGTCAACCCAGACCTCACCTCTCGCGACCGAGAGGGGCAGCGAGCTGTAACATTTTTTCCAAAAATGTAGTGGAGCGTGATCGTCCGTCGAGTGACGATCGAATAGTTCGCGTAAAACGCCAGGACCCCGAGTCCTCACACTCGCATATACACACTCCCTCACAAGCGCTCACCACAGTGAACCCATACGAGAACCCTGAGCTCTCGTACACAAGCGCTCACCTGGAGCCGATACAAGCGCTCACTAGAGCCGACGTAAGCGCTCACCTGGACTCGACACAAGCGCTCCGTGAAGCCAATACTTCCGATGGAGGAAATTACGGTCGGGCTCTGGTCCATGACAAGCGGTGGAACGCAAGGACGAGCAGGTCCCCAATTCTCCACTCTGGGCCGTTATATCTATCACCTCGGTGAAGGGATCATCAAACACGAAACGAGAAGACTCAGGGGCTTCACAATCATTCGCGCAACAAATGTGCACAACATCAACGTCGGTTTTTATGCCGGCACAGCTTTTCCCATATGAGCCAATAAACGAAACATACTTATTGGCTCAAATGCGAGTGTTTTCTTAATTTATTCATCCCCTAACAAAGTCCATATCATTTCATCCTTAACCATTCCTCGTCGCAAAAAATTAAACCTAAAACTATGAGGCAACTTCGCATTGAAGAAACCTCGACGATACAATGCTTTTGCCGTGACTCCAAAAATAATCACGAGGTGAAACGTTGCTGCACGAGTTTATCCGTCCCGAAATGTTAAGGCGAACCAACTTGTCTTTCTTGAGCCCTTCCAGTATTTTTTCCTCACGGTTACCCGCGACCATCCGTGATTGGTCTCGCAGTCTCGCTCTCCCTTCTCTTTGTTCATTTTTTTTAGTGCCTCGGCATCCGGAGACGCTTTATCATTATCGCGAACTATTACACGCGCAAAATCGATATTCGAACCACAGTGCGAACCTTTCCTTTATTATTCTCCCAAACAAGCTCATATATCCGACTTTATTAAAAGCAGGAAGAAAGTAGAGCCGAGAAATATTCGGTGACACTTCGACAGGAACCCATGGATTCCGAAATAGCTGGCCCATACGGACCCATGGATGATCCAACTTTATTACACTTAAACAAAAGACTTGCTGATTTAAAGTGAGTAATAAATTCCTTCAATGTTATCAATTATTGATTTCAGTTATATTATATTAGGAGAGGAAACTACGTTTTCCTTTCCCTTTTACTCCAAAAAACGATGTGACTAAAGCATTGAGAAGTTCGTTCACTAAATCACATACATAAGTTGGAAGCAATATATATTAGCTTACAATAAACAAAATACGTCTTAAGTCACCTAACACCACGTTGTCTATAGTGTTTCTTATTTTGGAAACACTTAATTATGTATTCACCCGAGCCATTTAGTAACTCGAACCGAAATTAGTTTCAATCCATCACAATTTTTTTTTCCAACGCAACATCACAAAGTTGGGTGTAAAAATTACGAGACGAATAGAAACGTGAAATGGAAAAAAGTGGGAATTATTACATTCATTTATAATAATCATAATTTAATCCAATCACGAATAATAATAATAATTCGTGTAAGGGACTGTTTTCCCTTTCTGTCGATGTTTCTCCGACGTCTTCCGGTTACCCGCAGGTTCTCATTGACGCCGACCTCGTTGCTCCGTTACCGCAACATCGTCTGACAATTACAAGCGTGCGTCTCCGCTGGATTCTGAATCCTGTCGACGCGCCGGATCGATTATCTGGCCGATCGAGTCTCGAGCCACCGATGGTCTTCTTCTCTTCCCGGCTTGTAATTTACTTCGAATCAAGCAACGGGTGTTCGCCGACCTTCCGACGCTGTCTTCGGTATCGCCCACGCGCGGCGTTCCACGCCGGAAGGTCCGCAGATCGTTCGTGGCTTCGATAATATTTTTATTCCGTGTTAGTGCGTTAATCATCTTTCTATGCATCGAACGTCTTCCCAACGTATATAATGTTGGTCGACATGGGTTGCGTGCGTTCAGTAGTGAACCATCGCTCCAGCAAAATCTGCTCACGAATAGAAGCAAAAAACCGAATCGAATTATGTCAAGGTACATAGAGCGTTCTTGCAGCTCTTTGTGGTTATGTATCGAACAGAGACGGTAAGGCTCCCGTGGTATATGGAAGTTCCGGGACTCGCTTTGTCCCCGAGGACGATGCGCTCAGCTGCGGTCGACGCCGCGGAGGCGGCACATTCTCCTCTCGTGACCTCAGCGTCAGGTTTTAATTATCACACGTATACTGTGCGCTGTTGCATATAGTATAGATGTGTGCAGTCGGGTGCCACCGAGTACAGCGATAGTTCCGACAACGTCGACGAGGACTTGCCTGGATGCACGCGTCCACTTCCTTCTTTTTCTTTCTTTAACTAGCTGCGAGTAAAGAAGATTGGACATTGGTGATGGTTCGACATTGGCCATTGCCTTTGTTACACTTCACTTACAAATAGTATCGAAATGGAATTTACCTTACAAGGAACGTTAGTTTGGTGTCCATCCTGTGATTTTTATGAAACTCATGAGTGGAACTATATTTCTAAACGGTGAAATCGCTCTTCAAAGTTAAGCATGTCGAAGCGTAATTATGTAGTCTCGCGCGAAAAGCTTCAGCCGATTTCAATGAAATATAAACAAAAATACTTTTTATTGAAGTCAACGAAAATTCTACGTGAAGTTGAAGAATAAAAATCATTCGAAGGTTCGAACGAATTTTTGATTTTTCAAATCTTCCCCACTACCCAAGAAATGAACTAACCAAATTGAACAGATGTTTCATTTGCACAGGCAAGGTAAAATAATGTTGACACAGTTTTATATATTTAAAGGGAACACAGTGTCTAGGAAGCTAATGAGAGTTAACTTGATTCTAGATTTTTCGTATGTACATTTGTGCAAACATTCTCGTTCCGCGTTATTTACATGATAAACAGATACTTCCGTTCGCTCTTTATGCTGTTTTTATGCTTATCAATGACTTATCACCATATGATATTGACTTTCCGATTAGATTTTATTTCATCGATGATGAAACATTTCTTCCGACTGTAGATCAGTAAAGATTATTACGGAGTTGAAATCATTGACGAACTAACGCTAATTTCTAAATAATCCTATCGAGCTTGCTTGCAGAGACCACATGTTTGATATTTCTTCTCTATGTCCTCAGTTAATTACCGCTGTTCCCAAATATAGCTATAGATATACTTCATACAACCTCTTAATGAAGGCGATATTCTGCATTATCCGGTATTTCAACAAGTTATTTATTCAGTCAATAACGTTAGACTCGTGACTAGGCTTTTCCAAGTAATAGCCCGTTACGTTTCGGTTCGCCTCGAATAAAAAGCTATCATAGCATATTCACCCAAGCAGTCAGACAGGCTCACGGTGAAAAGAAGATTCACGGTGTTATTTAAAAAAATAAATGTATCGAACTTAACTCAATAAATTCATTAAATAAAAGCCTCTATCTCCATCTAACCGCATACTTTTTCTGGGGGTTTCACTCTCACGCACACCGACTCACGCGGCCAACGGAGCCCTTCTCCCGTTCCCTTTCCGCGATTGTGGACTAAACATCTTCAACTGGTAGTGCTGGCAAATCTAGCTTTGTGAATCCTGAGACATAAAATGTTCTTATAGTATAATTGCAGTTCCTCTTGTAATAGCTAAGTTTGCAAAAATCTTGCTGAGTAAATGAATGCAAAATTTAAAAAAAAATCGGCATTACAAAGACTTGCGACATTCAATCACATTGTAGGCAAAATCCCATTTAACATGACGTCCAGAGTTCTCCTCCTTGTATATAGAATAATTTCCAGCTTTTGATTTTTTTCTTATAGAGAGTTACCGAGTGGAAATTTAATCAAGTTGCCGGATGTCTTATCAGGGCTCAGGTATTATTGAGGCATGACTGATTAAAGTAGCTGGATATCAGTCGGATTCGGGATGTATCAAATATCGCTAAGGATCGTCTTATCAGGACTGTTTGACGTAACTAACACGATGGCAATAACGAATTATATTAAGGCATGCCGCGATAACGCCTCGGTCGCATTATACAGACTGGTCAGGGTCTTAGGTCAGGTAATAGAAGGCCGGCCAGGTCAAGCCAGTCGGACGACACCAAGATCCGGGCCGGATCAGAAAACTTTGTTACTTCCCCGATCCAAAGCCTGGTGTATAAATAATATGATCTGTGAATGTGTTAAGGATAGGGCATGCCTGATTAGGTCGGTACCGTGTTACGCTCATCCGGGCGAACTCAGGAATGAATGAGTTGAACCAGATGAGGCTAGCCAGAGGAGATCGGAGCCACATCTAGAGATGTAATGATCGTTTTTTTTTCATTTTACTGGAAATCTCATTTTATTCGAATTTTGAGAATCTGTTAGGAAATTGGAAATTCACAGAAAAAGACTCTGAATCAGGGCCGATAGGCTGATTTTTCCGGCACTATATCAGAGTAACATCCGTTTCAGATAAGGCTTGCCTGTTCGTGAAACGGTCCAAGACAGGCAAGACCGGATTTCACTCTGAATAAATTTTTTACTCGGGTATTATCCTTCTCAGTGGAATTTTCGGGCATCAGCTCAATAACGGTGATAAGTTGAGTACAAATTTCAACGTCTTCAATAACATTCTATAATGCCTGCTGCCCCTCCTCCCCGTAATTGTAAGTTAAAGCTCCTTGAGAAAATGTTTTCTTTTCCTTCCCTCTACCTGGTTCTACTTTGCAAAGGAGCGACGGTGTATCAGTTAATTCCAAGATTGGTCGGACTCAGCGGATGGTCTCAATTTGTAACTGTACATAGTACACTCGATCATTGATCCTGTGACGAGATGAAGGAGACCGACAATAGCTGTAGGAATTGTGTACCGAATTAATTAACAAAATTGCATGCTGTTTACTTGAAATCGCTGGCTTCTTATAACTCACGTCAAGCAACCATTCCATAAAGTTTCTCTCTGTGCCTTTTGATCTGGTTCCATACACAGCTTTGCCGCCATCAAATAAAATTGAATGACTGCCAGTAATTTCAGCCCTGAAGCACTAATGAGTCTCAAGTAAAATGGTATAGCCGGATCATCATTTTCAAGTACTTGACGTGACAGCCTTGATCATTATGAATTCTTGAATAAATTCCTTTTTCTTATTGTTTATTCCTTCGTATCTTAGGCGTATCCCTCTACCAGTAGCATAGAATAATGTACTTGATGTCAGGTCACTCCCGTTTCACTTGATTATTCTGTCGAAATATCTTCTATCATTACCGCGACGGTATTGCGAATAGCAGTTACCATAAGGAAGCCGGTACTGTAATTTTTATTTGTACGTACATGAGTGGATCGTATCATTTCGAAGTGGAGAAACTCGTTAACAGTTTCATGAGACAGTAGAAGGCATTCATTCGTCTCGCCGGTAAAGCAAGGCTACGATTCGAGGAACAACAATTCGGACAAATATTTGATCTGACTTGATGTTGAAAGAGAAATTAATTTATCATTACATCCCACGTGAAACTCTCTTGTGAAACTCGATGGAGAGAAAATCATTTTGCTCACTGTGAGAAAACGCTTATACTTTCAACGTCATCCGAATGGGAATCCAAGTCTCGCTTGCACGTCCTCGAGATTCTTCCTGAAGTGCTCCAAAAACAGCACAGAGTCCCTGGGACTCAGGAGCATTCCATACACTTTGCTTAATTATGCATCAAGCCAACTCTGTAAACGTTAATTGTCGCGACGGGAGTCGTTAATACTCGACTGATTAACGATTCGAAGCAACCGGAGACACATCGCTGGGAGCTCTCAGACTTGCGGCTTTAATCAAATTCGGGGCAGGGTGGACCGGATTTCTCCGTCAAGATTATTCGCTTGATATTTCGCTTCATTTCAGAGTGTAGGTAGTCCGGTTCTCCCCTTCTATCCGCTTACTGTTCTGAAATCGAGAATGTCGCATTCCAACTCACGTTCAATTATATTCACGATGTGTGCATGCCACAACACTACCACGAAATAATTGTGTAAAGTACTTAATTTAAAGAATTTGTGGACAAAGCATTTTCTGTATTATACGCTTCCTCATCAAAGAAGATTGGCGAAAAAAGAAACCTTATGAAAAAGCCATATGGAAATTTGAATTTGCAACTTTAATGACAAAATCATGCAAATTTCAATTTTCTGCCTTGTTTTTCAACTACATTGTCGTCTTTGAGATTTAGGTAGAACTACTGGTAGATTTATGTTTAATATGGAAAATACATCAACGTCGCGCCTCACTGTATCGGGTTCGAGAACTTCCTTCGATTAACGGGAGTATAAATTGGAAAAAAAAGTTTTTTTAGCATAAAGTCAACGATCGAATCTTTTTCGTTTTATGACCACACCTAAAGTATTTTTCCGCGCTGGCTGCGAATTTCGAACTTATGTTAATCCTAAAGCGATATTCGATGCAGAAACTTTCGTTAGACGTACAGTAATAATTTTCCGAAAAATGGTAACATTTCAAATTACCATAAAATGTAAATGGTTTGTTCAATTTCCAGCAAATTTGATACCGAACATTGTACAATGTCATTCCATTCTTGTGGCCAATTAAAACTCGATACCTTCGTGTTTTATCGAATAAGACCGTTTTTAATCATTTAAAAAAAAAATCAGAATTCCCTAAAGTTTGAATTCTTCGATCGTTTCCGGCTATATACAATACGAAAGATCTTCAACCGCTCAAAATTTACGCAAATTACAGTTACCACGACCTTTCATCAAAAGTTTTAAAATTACGTACAATTACGAAACGGGCCTCAATTTTTACAAAAATTACACCGAGGAAAGAGACGTGATGACTGTACTTATATACGAAATTTCAACTAGCTATCTCGATCTTTTTACGAGATATAGTCATTTTAAACGAAACAAGTTGGACACGTACTTACGTCCGCGCGCCAGCTAAAAATCACATTCCTCGATGTTCAAAACTCTTTTAAATACCCTGACAATAAAATCTCAAAAAAAAAAAATTGTTTTCAATAAAATCAAGCTCCTTCTTTGAAGGATCAAAAAGAGCAATTTTGTAATAGGTTTTTCGGAGACCAAGGTCTTCCCTACTCACTAGCTGTCGTCATTGTGGTTGAATTTGCTTATTAGGCTTCAAAAGATCGTGAAAGTTTATCACTGATGAATTTCATTCGAAGGTAAATAGCTACTGACGAATGAGGAGCATAGGAACTTTTAGCCCTAGGATGCAAGTGCGAGAGGATTCGAACCTGAATCATCCACTGCAGGAGGTCGATTGGGTGTTTTGGAAGCACATTAATTAACGTTTGGCTATGCATCGTATCGATAGGCCACGCCGCCCAGGGCGGCGTGCCAGAGAACCTTGCATAAGAGTCGCTCACACAGCCAACTGGGTGGGCTTTAATGGAGCACATGTCTCACCGTTCCCTGCATCGCCTGGACAACGTTAGAACTGAAATTTTGCCGATGTCAAAAATGACTTCAAGAAGTTTCTAGAAGAATACTTCCATGATTTTAGGAGAGTTGGACCGAAAGTATGTCGCTCAAAGACAATAGCAAGAGACACGATTGGACATCTTGAATCAGGAAAAAATATTTTTTTAGAAAGCTATTCGTAGGAAATAAATTTTTTTTAATTTCGTCGGCCTCAGAAATATGATTAGAATTTATACGTGAAGATTTGGTTTGTAGTAAGAAATTCTGCGCACGATGCTAGTGAACGATAAAAAAAAAAGTGCGACGCGTAAAGAATCCAAATTTCCGGATGTCATTTTCACAAATTATAAAGAGACTGAAGGATATTTACGGCTCACGTATATTATCTCACTCCATATTTAAATATGTGGCTGAGATAATAAAAGAAGAGGAACGTGAATTTAACCGCATCCATAGATGCGATTGATATGGAAGATAGTGGATTCAGATACGACAATCGAGACTTTCATTACGTCCCTCATATATTACTATTATCGTTACTATCATTACTATCATACTAGTGTACAGGATACTCGATATCGTTATTAATGATCGTACACTTTTTGAAGAAATTTAACGATAATCGAAGGGTGGGTTTGGGGTCTGGAGTGGCGCCTTGGGTTATTATACACCTACCTATCTTTGAGCGTTTATAGCATATCTGTATATAGACACTCTAATACATTTGGCGCGTTCACGCACGCCTTGCACGGCACGTAATCGATCGTATCGAATCGAAGTCTCGACGCGGCTCGCGAGACCCCCGTCTCTACTCTACTATAGTAGGTGTATTACCTTGTGGCGTCGATCATCGAGAGGCGTGTACCCTCCTCGAGAGCTCAGATAGCAATATTTCTCAGTCACGCCTGCACTTTTTTCTCACTTCGCGTCTGCCTCCTCGCCAGTTGTCTCATTGTCGAATAGACGCCAAGATCTCGATACTCGATAAAATTCCCGTGCACATTTCTCGCAATTTATTCATTGTTCAATCGAAATCATGCTCCGGGCTAGTTGAATATTACTATTACTGGCATTGGGCAGTCTTCCTCGGACAAAAAAGGAATCCGGATGTTCGTGCTGAGTAAAATTGATCAACTGTTATTTTTGTTTATAAAAGCAAGTCATCTTTATAATTCATAAACAAATACGCTATACAGACAATTGATGGTTCAACCATCAGGTAATTCCGACCAACCGCCACAATGTGCTGTTCGCGGAACTAGCCACGTCATCGTGCGTATCGCGGAAACTAGCCAAGAAACTAGAAACTCCATTCTCGTTGGAAAATGTAACTGGCAAATCTGGACGTTTTTTCAGGAATCGAGCTAGAAAATTTGGGATTCAGGTGAGAAACTGTTTGGATAAACTATGTATGATCTTTGGTGGGTTCTCCTATATTTCCAACTGGAATAGTTTTCAGTAGATCTCTATGGTATCAGAGAAAATTATTCTCAAACCTACAAAGAAGACTGTGTGTTCTTACTTTTTTATTCTACACAAAGAATATAAGGTAAAACATCAGTCGTAATGAAAAAATAATGATTCTCATATTGTGGTCTAGTAACGTCGTTTATTTTCTTTCACGTTGTCAGATATCCAACAACAAAAAAGACACAGATCATGATTTTTTACACCTGCTTGTAAAATTTTGTCATGAAATTTTCTGTTGATTCAGAGAACACTAGTAAAAAACCACGTGAAGTCACGGGATCGCCATGTAGCTTCCGCCGTTCGTCCTTTTGCAACAAGCGGGAGTTTCGATACGAGTTGTATGTTCATGTGAATTAGCAGCATTATGCATAACTTACAATATGCCTCGAGTCACGATACGAAAATCTGGTATCGTATTGTCATAATGACATTTTAGCTCAAAATATTACTCACTAATCAGGCACAATTTCAAATAGGAATAGGTTAGTCAGTTAGGCCTTAGATATGGTTATAGGCCATATGACTAAGATGAAGGACATTATTCGGGTCATTGACGATAATCCGTAAGTCAACATAGTAAAAAAAAAATAATACTTATTTTGGTTCATTGAGAAAGTAAACATTTTCATAACGCTTACACAATACCCCTTTATTCGCAAAGCTTTTTCTATGACGAATCATTTATTTTGTATGTTTGGCTTTTTCATAGAGGAAGCTTTGCGAGTAAAGAGACATTATGAGTAAGTGCTGTAAAAATGTGAACTTTCAATTTTCCACATCCACATTTTATTAGAGGCAATATAAAAATTTCAATTATAACCTTTTTCAAACATCAATGTTGTATTTGACTTTCAGCCATAGCTGCTGGCTAACCTACGTTTAGCGCAAAAAAACAACCACCTTGCGTTTTTAATCAAGATTCATGCCAGACGTGCGACCGACAAAAAAAATACATAAAATTATGAGTAGCAAATTTGTTTCTTGGTCACAAATTCTTCTTAAAGAGCCTAAATAACATAGCTTTATTTAATATACTTGGAGCTCCGTTATATCTATCATCGTTTGTATTTCTTTCCGTAGAACACGATAGGCTCCTGATGGTTTTTGAAAACTTACCAAAAAATTATCAATTCCAGCAAACATAGAGGTACCGAGCTCAAATTTGATACGGGAATAAAACATTGTACCAAGTTTGGCATTAAATTTGGCAAAAATGGATCTAACCGTTTGAATTTTATGAAATTAAATTTTTTTTTTCATTAAAAAAATTTTTTTTCACGTCAGATCGAAATTAATGCATGAAATTGTGCCTTAGAAGATAAATAATCAGTTTCATCGTCAATCTGGCAACGTATACAAGATACGACTTCGAAACGACAAGTAACGCAAATTTTTGTTAGCGTTGTTTTTTTCATTTATTTGTTTTATTGTTTTGTCATAAAATTTCTCAAAAACTTCAAATAGATTTGTGCAGATTTTCATGATCTACAAAATTTCGATGTCCTTTCAATGTTGAATTTTATTTTGATGGTATAAGGCCGAATTCCAATTGATTCCAACAATCCAGGTTGTACCGTAGAATTTTTTTTTAATTTTCGGTACAAAATGAAATAATGCATTAAGCTTTCGACAATGTTTCACAATTTTTTTATACGTTACAACGATGAAGTAAGGTAGTTACGACAAAGAGATAATTCGCCAGATGCTTAATTTTCCCTTCTTCATCTCACGACACTACTTCACTCAAAAACAAATGGGAGAAAAACTTTCGCTTTGCACTCTTACCATCGGCAACCCAGGATGTAAATTTTTTCAATGGGCTTCGAAATTGCCAACGGCAACAGGAAATGAAAATTTGAACCATTATAATTTTTTTCTAATGGTTGATAGATTATATTTTTTTTACAACTCTACTTAATACTCTCACATAGATCTTGATTTATTATAGAGACTCCGTGAAAGGTAAGGAGCGTCTGTTATGAAGAAATAAAGATAGCTTGAAGATCTTGGGAGGCGGATATGAGAGAGGCGACGGAGCAGGAGCAAAAGAATCTTAGAGCTCCTGCAGAAGCGCCAGCAGGTCGGTGAGATCGTTTGCTGGTCGTGTGCTTCGTTATCAGGCATCGGTCTGAGTGCACCGGCCTCATCACCGCAAGCGGTGCGACCCGCGTATGTACCTTAAGCTTCTCTATAGTAATACATGCCAACATGACGAGCGTAATTTTTTGTGGATTCTTACGCGTTGTTACATATATTAAAGATTGAAGTACATGTGTCCGCAATAGGAAAAAGATCTATTAAAGACAAAGTAAAACTAAAACAGACTCAGTCGGTAATACAATCTCTAATCCAATTTTGCACGAAATGATTGATCTGTAGAAAAATGAGGAAGAAGACTCTGAGAACAAATTCTGAGTTGAAACTAAAGAATTATTCTGTCGTCCCTTTATGAGGAAGCAAAAAGGAAAAATAAACAGCACTGTCATCCCGTAATGCGGTACTGAGTTTCGCGCCTCGACACAGCTTTAGCGATTACCGAATGCCCATTCGAACGGCGCAATGCTCCTGCCACGTCGACGCTCTTCTGCCTCTTCTTCTTGTATTACTGCTGATTACGTAGGCTCTCAGTAACAACGTCGTCAGTGAAATTATTCGACTATGCTGACTCCCAAAACCGTAACATTTCTTTGCTTGTGTATTTTTTATTTTTTTATTTCACATGTCTGGTATTGAAACGGGATTGTCGAATAGATAAAGGTAGACGTAATTAAAAGGATAATGAGAATACGAACAAACCATAGTTCAGCAAGCCTGTTTACAAATACTGGTAACAATATTTTGTGGAGTTGAATATACAATTTCCAAAGTTTTTGCTTCCTCGTGGAACACTTGGTTCTAAATTTGACCACGATCTATTCAACGGGGCAGATTTTGGAGTGGCGAGTGTTTTGAAAAGTTGAATTTCAAATGCTATAGTTCGAGTGAAAGTGAGGTATCGATTAGAAAATGAAAGAGTGAATAGTTTACTAGACAACAATACTTTGAATGATATTTGAAAAAAATTTATCTTACCGACTGAATTCCTAATATTTTGTAATTTCAAACGCGTTGCAGATTCATCATAAACAAGGGACAAAGTGATTCGAACATAATCTGCCAACAAGTAATGATGAAAAATTTTCTTAGTAGATTTTTCAAATGCAATTTAAGATTGCAACCATATCTATTTTTGTGCGAAAGACAGAATCCGGTAATTGACTTTATTTATGAAGGAAACAATGTAAAAACCGGTGAAAAATATGAATAAATATGCACATAACTTTGGATCTTTAAAGAACACATGAAATATTTTTTCTATGAGTTCATTAGGCAGAATGCAATATGTTAATTATCCAATTAACGTCATTAGAGTTTTTTGGGCTGTCTCAATGCGGCTTTCTTCTTTCTTTGTTCAGCTGGCAGTCACAGGTGTGTTAGGAATGCAAACATCACGAATAAGTACTGTTTGAGCATGGGCGCATCGGCTAATTAAAATAAGCGATGCGACGAGCGTTCGGAGTCTCGCGCGATGTGAATGTGTGTGTATACCTATATTTCAGAGTAAAAGAAAGATATCCATCGCTGCCCTCCCTCTGGCGTCGATTGGCGAGCCGATACGATCGGCGTCGCATGAAGAACAAAAACCCTAGAATGTCCGAGCAGAAGCGATACTGCTTTCAACTATGGTACCAATATATACTTGAGTATTATATTTATCTACAGGGTAACGCCGCGATGTGCCACGAGTCATCGAAGTCGGCACGCTTGGACAGACAAAAAAAAATTATCAACGAGACCTATCCATGTGCCATGCGTACGGTAGCTCGCTTGTCACACTGTCACTCTCCACCGAGCCAATTAATTTATATTAATTAGATTCAGCAGGCTAGACGGCTCGAAAGAAACTCCGCTAGTTCGCGAGTAGAAATCCGTAGCTGGCTGTTTCATTTATCGTCGATACCTGAAGGGGGTGAACTGCAACGAAACGAATTGATCAGTGTACCGGAAACGTCGAAATAAAAATTTCACAACGAAACTCTTGACTGCGCGAATAGATTTTTTTGAGGCTGTAATGTTTTTGCCTTTCGCTCGAGATAAACGCTATAAATAAAACGTAATATTTATGTAACTAAAGTTCGCAGTGTTGTAGCAGTGACGTTTCCTGCCTGGTGTTAACCTGCGGCCGTTTGTCATATGAGATCTTCGCTCCTATAATTTGCAACAAGTGTCAACTTTGAATATTGGCAACGACAAGGAATGTTCAGCCACCCTCGTAGAAGTATTCGCTGAAATTTGCCGATTGGAATGTGTGTGAGCATTTCTGCTATCAAGCAGAATTGTTATGAATTTACCAATTGTGCGTTCAGTCGAAAATGTGCTTGAAATTTGAAAACCTGCTCATGCCGTAGCTTTCCTACAGCATTTTTTGTAGCATTCACATTGCAGCAAATTTATTTAAAAATATTGCATAATCGTATACAATCGTATTTTGCGCTGGTTTCATTTATTATATTATTAAACCAACGATCGTTTTTTCCGGAATTAAAAAAATACATGAGTGACGTACGTTTTTCAGGGGTCGAATTGAAGCATCGACAGTGTAAATGAATAATATATTGTGACTCATACTGACGTTGCGTTAATTTTCGTTCGCTGAAACGATCGTCGAAAATTCCTCAACGTTTAGCGTTACGTTACCTGTGCACAACTTTGCGGCCGTTGACTCCTTTCGGATAAACTATACATATATGGACCATATACACCGCATTTTTTTTTTTAAATTCGCTCAACTCTCTTTTCGTCGCGACAAAACAAATTATTTCATAATGTAATGAGATTGGCGCCTATTATCCTCACATGTATCGGTTCATGCACGAGCAGCCCCAAAGACACTTACTATTCATTCCCGTCTCACTATCTTTCTTTCATCCGACACTCCGAAGCTGGAGGGCCGCGACCGAGCCATATATTCGACGATTAGTGTTCGGTCTGTTCAACCCTTCTCGTTTCTCGGGTGTTACGACCTTACGCGTGGGCGTTCGAGCGAATTGAACATCTTACCGACCAGGAAACTTGGATCTGTATGTGTGCGGCTGGGTCTTTCTGCTCGTTAAAGTGTATTGCTCAGAGATTTCGTTTTTTCTTGATGGAGGGTTATACAAACGCGCACGCATACTATGTCAGATTAAAATTACACCTTGACATTGGGTGTAGCATTAAATTCTGCAAAGGCGTCTTTTGTATAGAATCAGAACGATAGGGTGGCTACGACTGTGTAACATAGCGCGCAATATGTAATACTTCCTAGGGGGCCACCGGTATTAGTGATGACGATCATGATATCCTGTCTTTGTATCCGGACAATACGAAAATATTAAACCGCTCGAAACGGTAAGCTCAATCCTCGTACACAATAAGGCACTGATTTCGAGGTCCTTTCCAGTTAATAGCTATGAGGTATTGAACTGACAACCTCAACTGGGAACGTCGTTGGTTTGAGATTTGCACCATTTTCGGGCAGGGATTATCGATATTTTTGACGAGCCAATAATTTTGACGTAACTCTGAGACGAAAGACTGACATAAACTTGTTCCTGACGCATTTTACCCGAGGAGAAATTCAGTCAGGTTGACTGGGGTCTCATAAGGTTGGGCTCAGGTATTACTAAAGCCTGGCTGATCAAGTTAGTCGGATATCAGCCGGCGTATCAAATATCACTACGGATAGTCTGATCAGGACTGTCTGACGTGACTAGGATCAGGGCAACAATGAATTATCATAAGGCACGCCGCGATAAAGTCTCGGTCGCTTTATACAGACTGGGTCCAGGTCAGGTAAGAGTATGGCTTGCTAGGTCAGGCGAGTCGGACACCAGCAAGATTCAGGCTGAACCAGAAAACCCTATCGCTTTTTCGATCTAGATAGCCTGATGTATAAATAACATTATCTGTCGATATGTTAAGAATAGGGCGTGCCTGATCAAGTCCGTTCCATACTACGCTTATCCAGGGTAGGGGCTTATCACGCAGGAATAAGGCGAACAAGATCAGGCTAGTTGACTGTCGGGGAGATCCGGGCAAGATTGAGAGATATCATAATCTGTTTGTTTAATTTTATTGAAATTTTGACTTTGTTAGAATTTCTAGGATGTGTTAGAAAGCTGTAAAATCACAGTAAACACTCCAGATAGGGCCGTAAGGCTGATTTATCCGGCACATTACCAGGGCGACATCCGGTCCAGATCAGGCTTGCTGTTTGCCTGATCCGATCCAAATTCGGCTTTACATCAGGCTCGAATAAAAACCGCGTTACATGCTACATCCTGGCCTGATTTAACGCCGGATGTAGGCCGGATCAGGCGAAAAGTCAAGCCTGACCTAGGCCGAATTTCACCCTGAATAAATTTGTACTTCAGACGGTGCGGACGGTTGCTTTCAGGAAGAGAAGAACAATTAAAAAATGGACGAAAAACGGACACGTTCGTTGAGGAAAGAAACGGACCACAAAAGCAGTAAAACCGATCGTGCTTTGGATTGGTCCTTTTTCGGTTGTAAAAAACGAGGAAGGACCGAACCTTTTATTATGAAAACGTTTGGCTAACTTTCCACATTTTTCTTCGTTCTGCTTGTTATTCAGTTTTCAACGAAAGGACAGAAACAAATAAAATCTCGCTCATTCCGGTTGGAGGAACCGGAAATCCACCAAATAAAATTTTTCTAAATGGAATATTCGCTTCGTTTTCAGTTTCTGCAAGCAAAAAAAAATCAAACGCCAACAAAAAATATACAGACCGTTCTGTTTTCTTACGGTCCGGTTCGTTGCAGTCCAACAACTTGCGGGGGAACAGCATACCACATGAGCTCAGGAAAGCGTAATCAAGGTATAAACAGGTCAGTGCGATCATCATAATTAACCTTTTCACTTTAACGTAGTAGAAAAAAGGATGGCCGAACGTATATGCAGTTGGGTTTGTTGGGTCATCCGAACTATGTTCACTAATACTACATGGCAATGTACAGTACCCATGGGTACACATCTTGGTGCATACCAAGCTCGGTGGTGGATAATTAATTGTAACGTACGCGCGGTATTCTGCGCATGCAGGAAACTATACAAGTTCGAAACGGTGGCGTCGCGTTGGAACATATGCTGAACCTTACACATTCCGCCACCTCTTCCAGAAGCCACGAGGGTTCAAAGGGTTATCCTGAAAATAATGAGACTTATATTTTCTAGAGTCGTAGCTGAACGTTGTCGTACGGCGTCCTGGCTTCTTCTTGACTAAAAGTTATTACATTTTTATTAACAAGTTATTGATCTAGTAGAGTCTTCATGACGTGCAGGCATATTCACTGAAATCCAGTAGCGTCGTGGGATTCCGCCGTCTTCCGGGAGTTCGAGAATTATTCGCATTCTATCTTTAAATCACCTTATAATATAATATGAGTTTATATAATTGTTGATTATTCCAGGTAGTATTTGTCTGAAGCTAGTTCAAAACTTTCAACGAAAATTCTAAGGTCTGCATGTTACGGCATAAGCAGAGCTATGTGGAGCAATCGCTGTGAAGTCCGACCCTTGTATATTTCTCTCATGATTTTGACACTTTGAAATTTGTGCAAACCGTATTACGTGTTTAAAAGCAGAGTCACACGCAACACGTACTTACTTTCTCGAGGACCTCATTAAGGTCGTCGTGTTGTAATCAACTATTAACGGACAGATAGGCAAATAAGCGAACAAACATGGCTTCAACGAAGCGGGTCCATTGTTCTCAGAACACATTCTGGATTTTATCAAAATTTATTTATCAGTTATAATGCCTAATTAATTGAGCCTTTCATTGCGAAAGATATCTGCAGGATACACGTGATTAATTGCAAGGAGGATAATGTCTGTCGTATAATTGTTGAAATAAGTCAATAAGAAACTTGAATAGAATCAATGATTGCTAGCTACATTAGAGAAACATGATTTTTTTAGCTATTCGCAAACAAAAAAGCTTCTATGACACCCCGTAAAGACTAATGGAGGATACCATTAGCTCTTGCTTCAGCGTGTACGACTCAAGGCAGTAGAAAGTGCTACGAAGAAACAAGATCCATGTTTCACTCGATGCATTTTTTTTTAAAGAGATAGTTTGTTTTCATCCGATTCAAGTGCATTTATGAGATAATAACGGTACGGTTAACAGTTATTCCACAACTGTACTAATTTAATTAAGGCTAATGTGTTAAGGCTATGTGGGTGTGAGTCCATCTGCGAAACAAACGAACTTCCTCTCAAGTGTTTTAGAATAACAATTTTTGCATAATAACAATTGTTGAATTTTTTTCAACCATTTTTGGAATTTTCTATATAGATATATATTTTTTGTACTGATGTTGAATGATCAGGGAAAGGTGAATTGAAAGGAAAGGTGAATTTATTCGAAATTTAATATTAAATAAATACCTTTTATAAGCATCAGCGTGGAAAGTCTACTAAAAAAAAGATTGTGTTGTCGGACGTATCATACAGATTTATAAGACTACAACCATATGGATTCACAGACATAAATGGGACCATGGTTTTCTTACATTTCTAGACATACAAAACATTTTTCTGACCATCATCTCTGAAGATTTTTTTTCACAATACTTTCACTTCTTACATATTTAATATCTGACCTGGAAGTAGGAGGAGAACGTCTACAAGGGTACATTGATTCGTATTGTTGCAATCACGAAGATCCGTGTGTGACTGAGCGAGTGTCCGCAAGAGTGCGTGAGAGAGTCGAGGAGTCGGGGCTAGACCCGAACGCGCAGTCCAGCGAGAAGAGTCTAGAGAGAGAGTCGATGCCGAGAGTGAAAAGTTTTGTTCAATGTTCTTTTGTTAAATTACATCCAATAAAGTTTATTAAATTATTTTGCACCACCTTAGAACAAGTGCTATTCCCTATAGCATTATTACAGTGAACAAACTGAATCATTTGTATGCATATCATTGGTTTCAGTTCTTATGTCTGTACCATTGTAAAAACATAGCATGGGCGTAATTCTATTTTGTAAATAAATCAATTAGGCGTAAATAAATCGGGGCATCTTCAATGAAAGTCTTTGAATCAAACAGTCAGTTTCGGCAGATACTTCCTTGTGGCATAATTTAATTTCTAAACATACACATTTGGAAAAAAGTATACGTAGCATATTGTAGCATATATAAGACACATCTATGATGTGTAAGAAGTACGTAACAAAAATTTTGTTCTTTGGATATCTTTTAACATATACCTTTAAATATATAGATAAATAAGAGTAAGTATATATATGTAACATATTTACATGTAACTACATAATATCAAATTACAAGACTACAAGAACCCTCACGCGGAGAACAAAAAGTTGTTGGTACAAGATTTCTGATACCGTAAAAAATTTAGTTGGAATCAAGATAAAAAAATCAGCCTGAACCATATAAAAAAAACTTTGTCTTTGAGTGATTTGTTGTCGCAATGAAAGAGTATTTGCTACTGTAAAAATGAATCAGTAATGTGATCGAGTGGCGCTTGTGCGTGGTACCATCAACTACGATGGGCTCGAGACGTTCGTTGCGTTAAATAAAACGAAAAGACGCAAGATAACAGCTGCTTTATATCCGAGTGAAAAATTTGAAAAATCATGGAATTGCGAACTCTTGAATTTTATTGCATATGGATATATAAACAGCAAAAGGTTACGCATTCGTATACAAGAGTTCAATAAATTAACGTACGACAAATTCAAAGAATGTGTAATTACAAATACAGACGTCACTTTCAACATAATAAAATGATAAGATAGAGACGCGCTGAATTAATGTTCAAACAAACGACTGTCTATATTTATAACTATTTATAACCAGTGATTATACAACCATCAAATTACATTACACGTCTTTAGTTCTCCTGAGAGACTGAATCGTCAAACGAAAAAGTTTTTTCGTGATATCGAAATTTTGTCGAATTCGATAAATCGTCAATAACTGAAGCAGTAGCGGAGCGTCATTAACAAAATTTTGGTGATAATTACTAGAGTTGTAAATTAACCAGCATATCCGTTTTTCAGCGATACTCGTGTAGAATCTCGTGTAGATACCGCTGTCGCCTATTCTCACGAGAGTGTAAAATACTCGGAAGAGATATTTTATAGGTTGTTCGAATCGTGTAAATGTCGTTGAAGATGTAACACGGGTACAGAGGTGAGCACGCTGAGTACTTATACATGTTTCCGTGTACCATTTACTTAGCGATAAATAGATATACCGCAGTTTAACCGGCCTTAAACGCAAAAGAATTCAGTCTCGCACAACCCACCTATCGCATCGAAGCGACCACCCTACCTAGTAACCTAAACCTTACCTCCGGCTTTTGAGTAACCCTATATTGCTGGTGGATCTCCTGTTAGACGCGCTATGCGCAAACGCTGCAGTTTTTACTTGCACATTGGGGTCGCGCATTGGGATCCAAATGAAATCATTTCATACCTCCACGGTCGGCTGCGATGATCTCCTATGGTAAGCGCTTAATGGTTTACTATGAAGGTAATAAATTAAGCCAATTTACGAGTCTGCGAAGATGCCTTGTCGACTTTTTCGATTTCCATGAGATTGCGCTCAATGATCAAAACGTTGAATTTTTTAAAGTCGCCTTAAACGCTCAAAGTGTTTTAAAACAATTTTCAATATCTTCATTTCTTTATTTGACTTCGCATTTTTCCAACCATCTTTAAATAAAATCAAAGAATATACATTTTGGAAAAAAAGTAAAAACTGGTAGTTAAAATTTGTTTCGCGAATTAAAAAAACGAGTACTTATTGAAACAAACTATAAAAAAATAGAAAACAAGGTGGATTAAAAAAATGTATGTTTATACGTCCTTCTGACATAACGCCATATATTGCTAGATTTCTAGAGCAAAACTTACATCGCTCTTTAATCTACACAGTTTAACACAGCTCGATCAGAAGTGATGTTTTAGAGGTATTCAATTATTACATTATCTTTTTAAGTTGTTAGTAAACGGTGATAAATAATACCATAATCCGATGATGAACCGACAACGATATTGGTTCTCTTCCACTTCATTAAAATATTATTTCTGTGAATAAACCATTGCTAATTTTAGCTCCAAAGTTGATGCGAAGTAAAGTAAGCAGCCGCAGGTCACAGGATGTTTCTCACTTTCATTTCTCTTGAACGAAGAGTAGGACAAAGGATGAAAAGTCACTCGCCCACTAAAGAGAGGCGTTGGCCTATTCGGCTATTGCGGCTAGGGTGTGTGTGTATGCGAACCCAGAATTTCACTCAGTTGAATAAATATGTAAATAGCGGATACAAACGTAGACAAAGAACATGATCGTCCTGCGGAGGACAGGGTCCGGTTGGAGTGCACAGTGCACTTTGCGCTCTTATGCCAGCGGCCTCGATCTCGAAAAAAAAAATATCGAAGGAGGAATGCACAAAGACGATGCTTCTCGTGACTTTGCGCCGTGTTGGGTCAACCCAGTGAACGTGGACGAGGACGAGAATGAGCTAAGGTTTCGAGCTCTATGTCCACTAATATTGAATCTGTGGATGTATTGATGCCGATGGTAGCGCGGCTCGTATGCAACCGTTCGCTATATTTTCATATACAATTCTCTGTATATGATTTTTGTTAATGTATCGTTTCGGGTAGACGTTCTAGAGGTTTCAACCTTAACTCCACCCCCGCTCCACCATTCAAACCGTGTACCTATTTTAGGGGTGTACTTATCTAACACTTTTACAGCCACACTTCGCTCACTCCGTGAGTTCGCAGCGATCTGCTTTCCCGTAATCTTACCGCATTCGTCGAGCACACAGGGAAAGGGCGGTAAGATTTGTCAGTAGAGCTAGCGACATTCTACCAATTTTTCTGGTATTCGCACTTATGTAACTCAAGTGTAGGCATCCAAGACCTCCTGAGGACCCGGAAAAGCTAGTGACCGACACAGTTTACCGGAATTCAAGGCTGGTAACTTTATATTCCAGTCATTCGTAATGAATAAAATTGTATGGATTATACGGTGGGCTTGCTGCGTTATGTATACGCATCAGTCTTTGAGATGCGCTTGTTTCTGTTGTTTCAATTTTTTCAGCAGTTATTCTTTACAATTCACAAAAATTTGGTGTCCGTATTTTATTATTGCCCGACACGTACTCCGGAAGGTTCAAAATTCAAACAGCCAAAATCGGGAAGGTTCAAAGTCCAAGCAGTCCGAATCCGGAAGGTGAAAAATTTGAAAACGAACTCGCCTTCGAATATGGTCGTTAACGGCGGCAGAAAAAGCGTTTTTAAGTTTGATGTGCAAATTCTGGAATTTCCCTCGTCGGGAAGAGCTGTATTTCGCGATTTGCTCTTTCGGAGCAATCTGGATTCGGACATTTAGTCACTTAGAAAACGCGCTCCCAAGAATTAGATGAGTTTGGAGAAATTGACTTACTCTCTGATGACGTCCATTCGACCCCATGGTCAGTTGGTCGCTCCCAATACCCGTATGTACGATTCTGTTGCTTATCAGCCAATAAATAAAGTTGTTCCCGATATTTAAAGTTGAACTTGTGATTTTTGTTTCGTGTTAATTTTTTTGGCGAAGGATTCCCCAACCCCTTTAACGAAACCTGAATCCTGAACAGCTGTGCATTTCCGTAAGCGCTGCTTTCGCGAGATTTTTTGAGATTTTTTAATTCATTTTATTGTATGGTCTTGTCGATCCTTGAGGATGTAGACTCGTCCGATCGACCTCCAACTTAGTCCGGTTTATCCATTTCCGGCGGAATCAAAATGAACTGGCCCTAAGCGGGACGCCGATTCACTCGCGGAGATGGCGGCAGAAGGTGAGGGTTTTTTTTGAGTTCTCGATTTCGCATTTTTTTTTGTTTATTGCTACCGCGTCGCCTTCCACACGCGAAAAATACGTTACACTACATTCCATTCCTCTAACATAAAACCTGCTGTAACCCGAAGTTCCCGAAGAAATTTCGAGTCTTGTCATGTTGGATATGGGCTCACACCCAGATTTTTTTTTCCTTCGTGCTCTCTCAATGAGTACACCTTTAATTAAAATTTGAATTAAAAAATTCTGAAAAATAGGATGAGAAACTTTCAAGCGTTCGTTTAACTACGACATCCGAAGTGTTTAAAGAATAAACTGAATTAACCGCTAATGTCGAAGACTAGTGAAAGACGAATCTCAACGCTCACTGCATCTTACGGTCTATCGGATCCTTTCCACGCACTCAATCACTATCGAGCTCGGTGATCTATCATTTTTTTTTAATGGTGAATAAGAAGGGATCGATAGATCAATCGAACGGTAACTGAAAACAACTCTACCGGAGCAGTGCTGACTCGTGGACTTTAAGACCCTGCATCGAGCATCGGCGTGCATCGATATCACCGTTACATCACTTCCATCGTTAGGACGCCGAGTACGTACGCATAATACAATACTCGTACCGAGAGGCGATCGCATACGAGTCGACAATGCGCTGGGACGTTTCAACGTTGCCTATATCACGCGTACCTTACGTCGAACTCGAACACGGGTGATCTACGTGCAGTATTGCAGTGCGTGCGATACCGATATTCAGTAGGGTCGATGGGAATGCGATAACATTCCGAACATGAGTCACGAGAGCGTGAAATTGAATTACGACAGAACAACTCGGTTCCAAGCTCAGTCGTAAGATGCAATCACATTCGCAGTTTCATACGAACCTTCATCATTTCGTAAGGGTAAGTCAGGCGATATTGAACACGGAAGGCAAAATGAACTTGATTCGATAAATAATTAAATTGTGAAGAGATCAATATTGAAGATCCATCTTCATGCGTTGCTATTTCTTAAACCCTTTATTTTAGTCGTTTTTCAATTTAGTTTAACGTAAGTTAGTCGATAATTTTTCGGCTTAAAATTATGCCAATTTTCGTTATAATTGCAGTGAAGTACCTTTTCCGCCTTATTAATAAATTCAGACGCGATAAAGCATAGAGGTGTAATGGGGTTTAGACGATACACGAAAGAAGTCATTGTATGCGTGCCACGACGATCTGCAAGTTCCTGTTATTCGCTTACTCATGGAGATAGTGGTTAAAATTTTCTTAACAATTCGGAATACGTGTCGGAATACTTGCGATGGTTTTAAAAGTCGAGAAACAATGTTTGAATTTGTTAGTTACGCGGAATTTGTATTATCGTTCCGTTTCTTTTAATTAAGACAATTAAGCACTGTTGTAAAATAAAATTTCGAAAATAAAGAGTATTCCAATGAATCATCGTTCGGTGCAACAATTATTAAACTTAGCCATATGCAAGCTTCAAACATACGCATTTTGAATAACTTACTTCTCATTAATCTAATATTCGCAATTTTGGTTGTTCTGCCTTTGGTTAATGGAAACTTAGATTCTTATCGAAAATATTTAGCAAAAAAAGGAGGTCTGTAAAAATTTTTTTTCAACACAGTAATGACCATGAAAATATCTGCATCTGCAAAAAATCACTTCGGCAACGTGTAGCGCCTAAATTATCCGTTTTATACAAAAGGGTGTAAGGACTTTTTTGTTTTTTTTTTGGTTCATTACTGACGCATCGTTACTGACGAGATAAACGAAGAGGAAAAATCCCTAGAACTAAAAGTTCTACAGATTTTTTTCTTCGATTATTATTTAACCGTGGTAACGTGCCCAAATATTTAATTCGTAAAAAGTAACTCAAAAACCGAAAAATAAGAAATCCGAGAAAATGCGTTAGTAAAGAACCAAAAAACAAACAAAAAAGTCTTGACACTTTTTCGTCTTAAACCGATAATTTAGGCGGTACACGTTGCCAAAGTGAATTTCTGCAGATGCAGATACTTTCATGGGCATCACACAGTACATCTTTATTACATGGTCTAAACTTTATGATCACAATATTAGAATCCATGATAAAAAAATTACAGAAAATTTCATAGAAAAGTGTAATTCATTGTTTTATAATACCCCCGATTATTGCTCCAAAAGTAGAAAATTCCATAAGAGACGTATTCCGTCAATATTACGCAAACGACAGGGTACGTCGAGCACGTGCATTCGCTGGAGTGAATGTACGGATAGAAGCTGCGTTGGCGGGGATAGAACTTTGCTGGATTGGTAATAATTCAGAGAGGGATAAATCGCGTTTCTCCCCTCGCGCACTCCCGGTTCCCGATATCTGCATACGCATGCAAGTAGCATCGACCACATCATCAGAGGTATCGGTGAAAGTGCGGGATCAAAGTTGCGAATGAGACGCTCGTCTCTCGTTGTCGAGTTCCCCGCGTTGACTTGCTCACCGTTCGGTCTCGAACCCCCTCATCGATATGCTCGATCGACCTCGGAAACGCAAAACCCGAAGGCTTTCTCGATATAATACGAAATTATATAACTCCCATGCGACGACAGCGTTGGCGTTTTTCTATCATGCCAGGTCGGACTGCGTGTTTCAATTCTAACAGGGGAAACAGAATTAAAATACGCCTGACGGCGTTCATGCGAAATTGCAGAATGTACAATCGGTTATGGATAGAATGAGCGGGGGAGAAGCGAGTCAACGTGAAAACGAGAAATAGATTAGAAAACGAGCCTCACCGAGAACCGATGCTGAAAGCAGCACACCGACAGGTCTTTGGCTCGGTGCAACAGCAGCTTCAAGTGAAAGAAGTTTACGTCGTGAGTCAACGCTTTTATTCTTCCTCTTGTTCTTCTATATTGCCTACCAACTTCGATTATCGTTACGGAGGCTTCACGTTACATTTCAAAAAAGACTATGGTATTTACAACGAAATCGTATTGTACATTGTTTCATAGTAGAGGAAACCATATTCTTGTCGCAGCTTAGCGTTAGCATTGTTGGAAGAACTATATTTACGAAAATAAATTAAGCATATAAATTCTACAGTATTCATGTCATTAGGCCACATGGAAGTCTACTACAATTATTTTTAAAACTTCAACAAAAAATGTATCATATATATAACGCATATATAATATATTTTATCATAACATATGATATATTTCATATATAATATACATATCGTATATAGAACACTTTCACACAGTAAATAATAAGGTGTAACTTAACGCACGATACTTAATTGCATTTGATTCATTACAATTTAGATTCCTGCTGTTAACTTTTTCTTGACGAAGCGCACTACAGGTATACGAGACGTATTGTTTGTGTGTCAATGCGTTATTACTTCGAATTGCGAACAAGGTATGTTGAACATAATTGTTGCGTAATGTACATTGTATTAGCCAGTATGATTGCATTGTGTCCTTTTTGCGTGTGTCGATATGTCACAGATTTTCATAATTAAAAACTGCTATAACTTCAAAACAGTTTGAGATAGTGAGCTGAAATTAAGAATATTTCTAGAGTAGTCATAATCGGTTTGCTGCTATATCTACGGAAATCGAGGTCCGATTGGAAATTATACGCGATCTCAACATTTTTCACAAATATTGCACGAGTTGTTTATATAAAAAATTTCATTTATTCATTAATATTGTTAATAATACAAATTTTTCTTTAAAATCCGACACCAATTTCTGCACTAAATATCACTCTGGATATTTAAAGGTTTAAGATTATCGTTTCAAAAATTTGTAACATGATTCCTAGTAGAATTTAAAAATAAACTCGGACATTTGTATTCAGCAGTGAAAAATACATTGGATCCGTTAGTCACAATTTTCATCACGGTTTAACGGTACAAAATCCGCAAAGCTTCCATTAGGAAGCTAAAACGATTGAACAAATTTTTTCACAGAATTTATTCCCGAAGCGATGATAAATGAGTGGAGGCCCAGTGCAAATGACTTCGCTCCCTTTTTTATATGGCATTGATTCCTTCGCTAAATAGACTATTTTATCGACGCGACGAAATTATAAGAACTATAATTCTCGCAATATGATCCACGACACGATGAAAATGAATAATTAATCATTATAAGGGTTTTATTTTCAAAAATAAATGATCGTATCATTGGTTGGATGAAAATACTCCATTTTAATATTTCTATTTGACACGCGGAAATAAACACCTGAGCGAAAGGGTTAAGTTTGTAGTGGCACATGTCTGCAAATCGAGAAATGGGGTTGGGTAGAGGGGGTCTCGCAACTTGGCAATAATGCAGCGTCGAGGGCAGTAGTGTCGAGCGGGGGAAAGAATATCATCTCGTCGTTCGTGTTAGCCGCTTTAGCGGCGACGTGCCGCGGAATTACTTTCACGGTGCGATACCCCGCTGTTATAATATTCTGCCTTCGGGATCGTGAGGCACGGATGAAATGCTGTGGCAGCGCGAGCCGCGAATAGGCGCGGCCGGAAACGTCCGTTTCGTCGAGTTAATCCGCGTCCGTAACCTACAGCTCTCGGTGAACAGCTACAGAGCTCGGTGCGTTAGAGGCTTATGAGAATTCAATTCACCTCATTCAGCCTAATCGCTTCGACCTGCAGACTCGGATCGAGATGAGTGAAGGAACAGGCGAGCCGGTCTACTATCTTTCACAGGCTTAAAAAAAAAACTAAAGTTTCGATCAAATTAGCAACGCTATTGCCTTAAAACTTACTCTATGCCTTGTTGTACGCGAAAACTCTCGTTTGTGTATAATATCAAACTTAGATTGAAATCACTTTCCCCCTTCTCGTATAAATGCCTATGTAATTTCTCCATTCCGCAATAATATATAGTCTAGTCGCCGCCGGCGGCACGACAAGAGTCGAGGGTTTAGCTTCACCATACGGAGAGGTCCCTTTTTATGAAACCCTTTTCCCCTTTATCGTAGAGGAAAAATCAGTTCCATGATACGCAGACTTTCTTTTGTTTCGTGAAGTTTTTTCCCACCCCGAGGGTAAGATATTCCAAGTTCCCTTATAGAGGGAGAGTCCATGCTAAGTTAACGTGCATAAATGGTGTAGGTAGAATAACAGATTTTACAATAGGTTTGGCTAAGAATACATTATAAAAAAATAAATTGAATGTACCAAAGAGGAATGATTATTCCATGTTCTGTGGGGCGTGGTTACGTGTTTTGGTTATTTTCTAATTCCATAGGACTTGTAAGTATTCGTAAGAGACTGTAACGAAATGGTGTTTCTTCCACTCTATCTGCATTTCTTGCTCCCATCCCTTTAAAGGAGACCTTTCGGGCTTAAGGAATATTTGGATTGCGGGACCACCGAAGGGTGCAGTTCAAATATTTCAGCTCGAGGTGGGCTACACCGAACGGAGAGGTTCTCCCGTAACGTTGCTCCCGTAAGCGGCTAATTTTTTTTTGAATGGAGGAAAAAGTTTGACTCCTCAGTGCGACGAGACGTTCTTATATTTATTTATTGTTACGTGTTCCACCGAATATCTTTTTGGGTTTTTAAGCACCAATTCTTCTTTTGGCTCTCTTCACGTGCACTCACCTAGGCGACCTAATTTCCAGTGCGCTCGTTGTCGATTTACCTAAACTGAATTATATTTACCGGGGACATTGGCAAGGAATGAAAAACTTGCGCTGGTACAGACAGCTATAATCTTCGGATCTTTCGCACTTTAGTAAAATACGGAAATACCAAAGTTTCAGAAGAAAGCACAACGGTTGATGTACAAGCCGGCTCATGTCTGAGCGATCGCCCATCCAAGTTCGAACCGCAAACGTACAAACGGGCCTATACTCTCATATATTTTAGTTGTGTATAGATGTTACATTTTGTAATTCTACACGGAAATGGGCTACATTTAAACGAACAATATTAATCGACGATAATTTTTTTAATTATTCGTGATTCTCATTTATTAACAATTATTTGTTATTCCATTTTTTTCGTTGCCATAAATGCGTGTATAAATACTGGAGTTTAAAGGAGATGAAAAAAACTTAACGTCTTTGAAATGTGAGCATCAAGGGCAACATGGATCTCGACGTAGATCCATGTTGAAGATGAAACAAGTTTTTCTGTGACCTAGAGTCTCTTCGAATAGTTACGGCATTTGGCATCAATAAGAAGCTGCTTTTTTTGTATTCTTGGGCATGCAAAACATATCCCGAAGACCATAATCTGACAGAGTTGTAGACCATAAGCGGAGCAACGTCACTAAACCTCTGCGTTCACTAGCGAGACTTTGGATCCAGAAATCAAAACCGATACATTTTTTCATAGTCTATCGGTCATCACAGCAAGGGACAGGAAGGTATCACAAGAAACCACCCGTAGAAAATTCTACAGTTGCCGATCGGGAACCAAACCCTGGTCTACTTCCTCAGTATTAGGGTTTAATTCCTCAGCCCTGAATTCCAGATTTTTATTCTTCAAAATTTACATCGAAATTGTTATTCGTGTCGAACGAGTGTCGACGGTTAATTCGAGATCTCAACGCCCTTATCTATCCATGTATTTCAAGAAAGTTCAATCGGTACTTTCGAATCATTCATCGTACACAGGTCGAGCACAAGCTGCTCAAAGTGGATTGTCCATTATATCCATTACACGTTCGGTAGCTGCACGCGCCGCGACCGTACTACGTTGTCCGCACGTTACACGAGATACAATCGCCGAGAAGAGTTGACTCTTCGTCGGCCACCATGGACAAGAGCATGGTGCATACATATATCGATAGGTGCCGTGCGTGCGTACAACTAACTACGGGTAACATATCACCAACGTGAGTGGTAATGCTGCGTCGCTATCCGTTCCATCGTTCTTCCTCGTCTTCCACAAATAAATTGACCGGGTACACGCATAATCCAACATGGGACTTAGCCCAGTGCATCTATCCTGCGAATTAATCTGATGCCCATTGGGACCCACGCAAGCCGGAGTCCACGGTATATCGTAGACACGCTGAAGCTATCTCTCAATTCCATCCATCGAACCGATATTAGATGCAACGCTTTGGCCTTAGAAACACCGGCAAGTATGGTTCTCCCGTGACACACACATGCTTCGTATAAGCATAGCACATGTGCCCTTCTGGTGTTGAATCACCTATGCGCAAGTATCAATTTACCTGTGCAAATTGTAAACTTAGAACGTAGTCACTATATCGGATACAGCAGGGATACTTCTGATGTTGTTGAATATAATTAAGTGATCGCCCAATGCGATCTCTTCGTAAATTTACGTGAGTCCATGCGAAGGGAAATGGATTTGTTCTGACAACGTTCGTTTTCCTGAATCGTTGAAAATTCCGGGTTTAAACTTTAGAGCGTTCGACAAACGGTATATTAATGACAATGGGTGTCTCGAAAGCATGTCATGTGCCTTGAGTTCTCGTTGTACGGAAATCGATTGTTAGTATGGGCAAAAAATTATCGAAAAAATCAGCCGCAGCGCAAGCAAAGAAAGGCGATTGGTACGAACCAATCGCCTTTCCGTGTTATCGATCCGTGTTATTGCTAACGATAATGAAAGCACATTTTTTTCACGCGATGAGTAAGTTCCATAACGGGAAAGTAATAAATTAATTTACGTAATAAGGCGTTATTTAAGAGTTTGTTTGCCCAAGAGTTTCTAAGATTTCACGCAAAATAACCGTAATTCAAGCAAATTACTTCTCGTAGTAAGGCCAAAGCAACTTGCGTACAACTTCCTGACAATATGCTCCTAAGAATTTTCGGCATTGCGAAACGGTTATGCAAAAACATAAGTAGTGTATTCTTTCATGGGATTATGCCATGCGGTGACGTACACATGTATTATACTGTTCATAAATGAAAAACAGGAGGGGTGTGCATGCGCACGTATTAAAAAAAAAGTTCATGTTTACTTTGCATGAATGATTTATAAAAATTGTCTTTTCGACGGAAGATTCGACGGAGAACACTTGATACTCGAATATCCTTATGTATTCTAGCTTTATACTTGATAGTATATCGTATATTAAATTAATTATATCGTAAGACTAGAGTTCAAGCGACTACTTATAGCGACTTCATGCCCTAACTTTTCAAATAGTTTTGCGATATCGCTAGTGGACTCAGGCAATTTAGAATACCAAAACTAATATAATGTGTAGCTTTTCTCCGAGAGGTTTAAATTTAGTTCACTGGTAACTGCTCGAATTTTAGTTTGCAACAGTTGGCTTCTTTGCTCTTCGATGCAGACGTACATTGTCCGGCAGACACGTGAGAACAACGGCGACAACAGTTAGCTGGTAGGTGTGGAGAGAGCATGTCAGATGGTGGGAGTTCAAGTAATCTCGCGCTGGACTCGACTTTGACAACATTACGTCACGAGAGTAATTCTTGCCTTTAGCAGAGGCGTAGATCTTACGAATGGGTGTTCGAACGCACATTTTATATCTCAAGTGTGCTTTGAATTCACTTGGAGGTCGGATGTCTACAGATACACGACTCTCGCGAAAGCAGTGGTATGTTTGCATTTTTTTGGGGTTTTCGGGAATAGTTAGAAAGGGAAAACTAAAAGATAGCGTTATATTGAACTACTCATGATTTTGTGGTAATTTAGCTATTTCCAGTGAAGAAATGTGCATGATATTAGACACGCTGACCACTTTTGTTGAGCCATTTTTAGACACTCAAAAATTCTAGTGCGATGTTATGTTAAAATTAGATTAGTTTATTTTTCTTTTTATAAAATGAATTTTTCTGTCGTAAATAAATAAATACGTAGATATATAAAATTAATTGTAATAAGATATAATTTTGAGGCGAAAATACGCCTTTCGCGGCGGCTGTTTTTATCTTTGGTGGAATCTTTAACGTGTTTCATCGAACGCTGCTAAGGTTTAATCGAGGCCTTATCAGGTATCAATATGGTGCTTGAAAATACCTCTACAGGTCATTGACCGCATACGGAAATTAATTGCAAGACGGTCTTTCTGCGCCCTCTTGCGTCATATGGATTTTTTAGGGTGTACTTGTAACCCGAATTCGAATGATCTACGCAGTTGCTGAAGGCAGGAACCTCGTCGGTGTCCGACTCTTGTTGAAGCTGAGTCCATCCCGAGATTACGTAAACCCCCACCATACGACATGATGCTTCCACATCTACCAGCCAACTGCTGCGTACTTGCAGCAATCAGTCATCGCGATTCTCACGATTCCATCGGGCGCTGCAGATCTGCACGGAGGAGTGGGAAAGTCACCGATTTTATTGAAATGCGAGTTGCTCCCAATAGAGTGAAAGGAGACCTCAATGAACAGTGTTGAATCGTGCGAATTTTTGTGAAACACGGTGTCCCATTTTTTAGGCGACACCGAAAAACAATTTATAGTCGAGATCACGACGCGACCGGAGACTCATCATGGATATGCTGTATCTAGTGCTATGGAGTCTGTTTCTCGGTTTCCTCGGTGTCTTGGTGAACGTTTACCGCCAACTGACATTCTGGCGAGGAACGGGAGTTCCTTATATCCCGAGCATGCCGATAATCGGGTTTGGTTGGCCGGCGATCCTTCGTCTAAAATCGTTTCCCGACTTTCTGCTCGACATCTACAATTTCCGTCCCGAAGCGAAATACGTCGGCGGAGTAGAATTCAATATGCCCGTCATAGTAATCAGAGACCCGGAGATAATCAGAGACATCGGCGTCAAGAGTTTCGATTACTTTCCTAATCATCGCAGCTTCATTCCGGAGGACTTCGATCCTTTACTTTCAAGAAACATCTTCTCACTGAAGGACGATCGTTGGCGCGAGATGCGATCGACACTGAGCCCGTCCTTCACCGCCAACAAAATGAAGTACATGTTCCAGTTGGTCTCCAAATGCTCGATGGACTTCGTGAAACATCTCCGCGATCATCCGGAAGTCATACGAGAGCTCGACATGAAGGACGCTTATACAAGATATACAAACGACGTCATAGCGACTTCGGCATTTGGAATAAGCGTCAATTCGATGAAAGATCCAAAAAACGATTTTTACGAGAATGGCAAGAAAGCCGTTCTCTTCGACGGTTATTCGAAGCTCGTCAAATTCATTGCCGCAAGTATGTGGCCGAAATTCATGCGAATGCTGGGTTTTAGTTTTCTTTCGGCAGAGCCCGACAGGTTCTTCAAGAGGCTCGTCAGCGACACCGTAAAGGCGCGCGAGGAAAGAGGAATCGTTAGACCCGACATGATCGATCTTCTCATGCGTGCAAGAGACAACGACAAGGGCGTAAAAATGACCAACGACGACATCATCGCTCAAGCTTTCATATTTTTTCTCGCCGGTTTCGAAACTTCCTCGCGTCTCATGTGCTTTGTTTCGCATGTGCTCTCCCATCATCCGGAGATTCAGGAGAGGCTCCGTCAGGAGGTCGATGACGTTTTGGGCGATTCCGGTAGTAACGTCACCTACGAGACACTTAGAAAAATGAGATACATGGATATGGTAATTTCGGAAACTATGAGACTTTACCCGCCCATGCCCTTTACCGATCGAGTTTGCAGCAAGGCTTATACACTGCCCCCCTCCGTCGATGGCAGCAAGGGATTCACCATCCAGCCGGACATGTCCATCTCAATTCCTCTCTTCGGATTGCAGCGCGATCCAAACTACTTTCCGGAACCCGAACAATTCGACCCCGAACGTTTCAACGAGGCGAACAAGAACGATATTAATCCTTACACCTACTTGCCCTTCGGTATTGGACCGAGAAAATGCATCGGGGAACGATTTGCTCTCATGGAAGCCAAAATTCTCATTGCTCATCTCCTCATGAACTTCAAAATGATAGCGTCGAAGAAAACAACGAAGAAAATCATATTCTCGAAAAAATCTTTCAATATGGCACCCAAAAATGGATTTTGGATGACACTGGAGCCAAGGGAGTGAACTACGATTTTTTTTTTGTTCTGAGAAAAGTATTTTTGTATTGTCCTCGATGGAAAAGAACCACTCCATGAGTATTCCTCGGTGTTGACCGCACATGACGACCGCATCTCGATCTCTTCGCCGTACTCCACAACTCTCATTTCGTGATGTTTTATTTTTTATCTATCGGAGCTTGCGAGTCCCACACGCTGCAGTTATCGTGGCAGTTTGGAATAATATATCATATTTATCTCGTTTCGCAAGAAGATTAAAAAAGATTTGTCGGCGAAAATATATTCCACGTATATTTTTCATGTGTAAAGCATCAGCTCCAGCTCTGGTATTTATAATCTTTTAAATTTGTGATTGTTATTCTTGTTTTTCTTGTCATCATATTTTTGAATCGTATGTTTCAACGATAAGATTGAGACAAAGAATATGAAGAATAATTGTTTTTATGTGTATTATGTGATGAAAACCAAATGTTGTCTTCATTGTATCTTCAGATGCACACTTTCCAATAATAAACGAGACAACAATATTAATATCAATACCAAAGCCAACAAATTTTTTTTTTTTTTTATTGTGCCTGACAGTTTTTTTTGTTGACCTCCCATCAACTATACTGCATATACAGCATCGAGATTTATACTCGATGATAAATCGACATCTTAGCTTTCTTTAGACCGTTATAAACCCGTAACAAATTTAAAAATTGTATTTGTGACGTGACTCTTGATACCAGAAATCGTAGATTGAACGATTTTACTTATCTTTCGCTTCCTGCCATTATCATTGAGAATAAAAATTAATATCAAGATAAAGCGACTGTTGACTATAAAAAAACGATACCGTGAGTTAGCGTTAAGACGAACGCGTAGATAAACAAGCTGGTTGTAGCAAAATTTCAACTACAGATTCAACATTTTATTAGTTACGTGAGCACAGAATTCATTGAACAATGATTGTCAATTGGAACGGCCGATTTATTAAGATAATAACAGCAGCAAAAGAGCTATATGATAAATATGAAAAGAATAATAACAACAAACAACACAACTTGATCGATTAGCCCCCCTTACCGGTCGGCCCTTGTACTGTCAAATCTTTGTTTCTTTTTTGTTCACTCCTATCAATGTCTGACAGTGGGGTCGAGATGCACGAAAACGTCTGACGCTCTATCAATTTCCAGATGCCGTCGAGAAGTGAACCCTTCCTCGTCCACCAGTTCCCCACAAGCCACAAGTTGCCAAAGTGAATTTTTAAAGGTGCATTTCTATTTTCATTTTGAATGTATTTTCAGTCGATTCCAAAATGGATTTCCAAAAGGATCTATTCGGAGTTAAGCATTGATCTGATAAAGCGTAGATGCAGGAAAATGCTAATCAGGGCATATCATTTACGCCTATGTCGAGAATAAAGTTCGACCGCCACGCATGATCCATCGTTGTATCACTGAGAAATTTAGTGTTTTGCAGCATGGTCGATTAACGAAAAAGTAAGAAAATTTCGTGACATAAAAGATACGACACTGCATAACATCTTCTTTTAAAAAATAAAAATCAGTTTTTACCACAAATTAAGGCTCGTTGCCGTGGGTTTTATTCTCATCGAGATATTGAGATTTGAATGAGTTTAATAAAGGTAATTGTTCGGTGCTCAAATGTCTGAAATATGGACATTGTGAATCTCTTGCTTTTTCCACCGTTCAATTCCAATCGATTTTTTCTTATGTATGTTTCCTGATATGTCCAAAGAGTTCGACCAACAGCACCGTGAATCCTCTTTACATGGCTGAGCATTTAATGGATTTATCTAACCTCACAAGAGTTTCCCTAACGCTCTAAAACTTCTACCACCGAGGTAATTCCCATTGATTCAAAGGGTTGGGAAGCAAATTGATAGAACACGAACCGCTGGAAGCCACCGAAACATCAACCAACCGACCCACCAGATATTAAACAGTCCCAATGATATCTCGGCGGAAATTGCCAGAGGGAAACGGCAATGGCTCCGCTGAACGTATTAGTCAGCGCGCGAATGGAAACGCAGACGAAGCAAGCGTTTAGACGGAGATTGAGTCTTTCGTTTATAATATTTATCACAGAAACTAAATATCCCCGAAATTTTGTCACAATCTGCATGAAAGTGTGTTCTTCACTCTGCTAGGTTTAAAAAAAATTAATTTGTTTCTCAAATACAATATTAAATAAACTAATCTAACAAAACTCATCGGAGGAAAGGGCTAAGTTCTGTAGTTATCAAATTAGTTACTGGACTTCGTAATGTGTGCAGGGTGCCTTAAATAGCTGTGTACTTGCATTAGTAAAGAACTACATGGTCACAAAATTTGCCAAAATTGGAAACGAGCCTGGGTGTTTTTGGCTACTAAGTAGCTAATTCTATATGATATATGAATTCCATATGATTGACGGTTGTACCCTTATCAGAATAACTTCTGTGCTGTCATTTTTCCACCTTCCCACCACGGTAACCCAAAATAGACAACCCTTTTCTATTTTTCTTCGCACATCGTACTGTACGTGTGATGCATCTTGTAATGAAATGTATGCGATCGGAGGGGGATTCTCGTATAATACTCGTATAATACTATGCCTCGCAGATGAGATGAGCATATAAATACACAAGAAGCCTCAATTATAACGGCTCACACGAAAATGCAGTTTAAATTGTATGCTTCTCGGCACTTCGAGTGTACGCCCGCGCGAGATCGTTGTGAATTTTCTGCTGTGTGGTTCCAAACCGCTTCGAAGATCCGAATGACGGCTTTGCCTTCGTTTTTTCTGATACGCTCTTCACTGAACCATCCAATCAAACATTCGCGATGCACCGAAGTATTTTTGGGTACGAAGTTCTTCTCGCCGACAAGACCACGTGGTGAGCCCGTTATATTGGAGATAATCGCACACGTAGTCGGAGATAAATGAAGAAATAAAACGTGCCGAAGAATAAAAACTCACGTGCGTGACTGTAAATAAGAAGAATCAGCTCGCGACCTTCATTTTTCGGAGCAGGGCCAAGACCAAACCCAACAATTCGGCGAGGACGTTATTTCGAGATCATTGGCCTGTTTTGTCAATGCACAGTGGATTTTCTGAAAATGACTATCATAAAAATATTTGAGTGATTTTCAAATGTGATCGTTAGGAGTTTACAAGTTTATAAATTTACAAGTCTATAAGTTTATAACTTTATGAGTTTCAGTGAAGTGAGTTGAATTACGGACCAATGAATTATCGAAACACTTTACGCTGGAAAAACGTTGCAGGAAGACCGAGCAGGAAAGTTGTTTGTAGATGCTGAAATTAATGGGCGAAAGTTAATTAATTCACTTTTGGAACCCTGTTTAGCTTGTGCGCAACACCAAATTGTTAAATACCGAACACTTTGCTTCGTGATTAAAGTACCGGCTTCGAAAAGAATGTATCGGGGGGTCTCGGGTTCGAATGCCGGTGCCATAGTCTTACTAACAGAAAAATAAATATACATATTTAATTCCCTTTTTAAGCCGTATTTTATATGTGCGATCCAGCCAGTACACTGTGCCATGTCAATTTTTCGTCAACTCCATTTTTTCGTAAAGTTACTGTATCACATTTGCACGAATTCGCAGAGGAGCTGCGGAAACCCTGTGCCGATACAGCCGGTTTCTTCAACGGAGTCAGAATTCGACGTCCCGCTCAACGGTTCGGAATCGCCACCTGACACACAACCGGCTGTCATCCATCTGAGGCAGAAAATTATTATGACGCGACGTAGCTCCTGGCATTTATCGAGCGATAGCCGATAGATGTGTCAATAGACGTCCAATCTTTACAGCCAGCAATCGACACGACGTAGCTCCTTCACCGTGAAGCAAATCTAGGAGGCTTACTGTTGGGAGTTACTCGATATAAATGAAGGTTAATTGTACTTTACGGATGCATTTAACAACCGACATCCAAAAAGTACATCCAACGTTCCCTCATAATGAATAACCGTCGACGTGGCACGATTCCCGCTGAAGGAAAAAACAGAAAATCCGTCGCCAATAACCACAGCAGTTGGGATGACTTCAAATAATAACAAATGTAAAAAAATGACTAAGGCAGTGTTCAGAAATCGGTTGGTATATTCAGTGAGATGTCAGCGACTGAACGACCATTGTTTTACTTGCACATTTTTCAAGATATTAGAACAAAATGATGAACGAATTTATTGAAGGTCAGTAACTTATCATCTTCTTGACCTACATTCAAGAGCATGAGATTATGTTCATACGTATCCGATACATATTCATGTTTGCCTATCGCTATAAGTGTAGATTAATAGCGAATAGTTTTCTCTTACCGATCTCAAGTCGGGAAGAATGGAGTACGTTTCAAATGGCAGATCGATTTCAAATCAACGTGATTAAAATGGGTCTCAGAAATGAATACCGATTTATTTTTCAATATTGGACATTTCTATCAGTCTCGAATGGCCAACAATATTTTTTAAAATGTAGACTAGTGTACGAAATAGAGCGCACTGAATCCAAAGTTTGCAGCACCTCGTTTTAGTGCCATAAGCATCTCTTTCGACGATCTATTGTTCGTTTCTGGTCGCGCGAGAGTGGGGACGAGGCGAGTGGCTCATAAGTCATTAAACGTCAGGATGTTGATTATGATCTCCATTGTAGGGACTGCGGCGCGTCGTGAGGAGCATTGTTCTAGCCGGCTCTTTTCGCCGTGCTGGCATCCCAGTCTTAGCTCACTAGACTCGAGAATAGACGCGCCGAGATGCAGCCACCTGTAGCGTTTACCCTGCTCGCCCACAGTTTCTAAAATCGTGCACGGCGATATTAGAAAGCACTTCATACGCCAACCGGCACATTTCTCTTATTATTTCGATTTTTTTTTGCGAAAGGGGAAACTAATAAAGAAATGTAAGGAATCATTAACAACATAGACCTTCTGCATTCTCACGATCGAGAATGGTTTACTGGTTTACGAGAATGGTTTTAACATCACGTAACGAATCCGCCTTAATTTCCGTGCTCACACTTTTGCCGTTCATCATGTTCAGCCACGAGCATCGCGTGAATGTCATTACTTCACTTCCTATTCGACATTCAATGGACTGTACATTTTTCATGAACGTGAAAAAATATCTTATAAGTGTGTATTGCTCTCGGTCAACGAGGTTAAGATTACTATACATAAGAAGACGAGAAGTAGATAATGGTTTTTGACATTGCATCGCTGAATAACGATATTAGTATTTCTTGCCGCGGAAATTTGAACCATGGTCACGCATGTTGTAGAATAATATCGTACTCACTCAAATATTTTCCGCTTCCTAAATGTTGGTACAAATGTTGGAACAAATGTGGATACAAATATACTTAAAATGACGACCATGAAAATATCTGCGTCTGCGAAAATTCACTTTGGCAACTTATAGCGCCTTAATTATCGGTTTAAGAGAAACAAGTGTAAGGACTTTTTTGTTCGTTTTTTGGTTCTTTACCAGCGCATTTTCTCGAATTTGTTGTTATCAATTTTTGAGCTAGTTTTTACGAATCCAATATTTTGTCACGCTATCACCGATTAAATAATAAACGAAGAAAAAAAATCTTTTGAACTTTTTTTTTCTACTTTCAATTCTACACCATTTAATTAAAAAAAAAAATATTACAAATTTTTTGGGCTATTTTTCATAAATTTAATAAACATTAAATTCATGAAAACTAGCCCAAAATATTTTTAAGAAATTTGGGTTGGTTTTCATCAATTTAATAAATATTGAAATCATGAAAACTAGCCCAAAATATATTTTTTTAAATTTGGGTTGGTTTTCATGAATTTTTTATATTTATTAAATTCATGAAAACCAACCCAAAACATTTTTTAACTAACATTTACTAACTTTTTACTAACATGTTTGTGTCTCTATAATCATTCATCTCCATAGTTGACGTTACAGATTGTTTTCCGAATTTTACCGAAGACAGTGTTCGACCTGACCTTAAGTCAATTTTTGTTAAATCGTTTTCTATAATACTTGACCTGTCGTTGCATGTTCGTCAACAAAATGTAAATCAGCGCTGAATCTTCGATAAATAATTTATTACCCATCATTTTAAGATGACCATGAAAATAAAAAAATAAAATAAAAATATAATAAACGAAGAAAAAAAATCTTTCGAACTTTTTTTTTCTACTTTTGTCCGACTTATTGTCGAGCCGTTGTTATCAGGCTCTAAAAAATGTGCCGACTTTACTGTTTCTCGACAATACAGCGAAAGTTTCTCGAGATCTTGCTGCCATACTACGCAAGCAAGTTATTATAATTCTGTCACTGGTTTACTAGTTGTTAAACAGTTTTTAGATTAATTAAGAATGATAGAAAATTGTATTATGCATCGATGAAGCACTCACCGTTATCCAAAAATTTTGTTTTCAAGTAGCTTCCTATGTAGGCTTTGCCAATGGACTGGATGCGGCTAACGGTCAGGGTAGTGGTGATTGTCGAATCACCAAGGCTCGGCCAATATTTGGCCAACTATTCGCTCACAAATGGTTGGTTTGAAAAATTGCCAATGCTCAGCCGCATTTGACTCACTAATCGTTGTTTAGTCGATTTGAGGCCAGTGTATCCGATTTTCGGCCAACGCTCAACCGAATACCGATTCTCCAACCTTTGGTCTGTTGAAGCATGATCGCTCAAACCGTTGGTCTGCTGATATCAGGCTAATGTTTCACCCAGTATCGAGTCACCAATTTTTGGTTCAATGTAACATCAACATTGAACCATCAATCATCGTCTTTCGCCGCCAGATGTCGTTAACCCAAGTTGTTTCCACAAACAAAAGTTAATCCAAGTTGTTCCCACAACTAAAAAACAAAACAAACGTGTACCCAAGCGTCGATACAGCAACATACGAAATTATACCTTCTTTAACTATTGCAGTTCGGCTTCCATTTCTGGAAAAAAAAAGATATTACCTTTTTTCTCTAATTCACTAATCCGAGTTGGGCACAAAAAAAATCTCGCCTTTCCCCGTTACGGCCGATGTAGACGGCAGGTCATTTTCACATAATATTTGAAAATGTAGTAAATTTTCTTTTACTGAAAATATTTAGGCTGAGCATGTACACAATTCTATAGATTGTAAGTTCAAAGTCGTGATTTATGTTTATGTTTCCTTTGGAACCTCTATTATTCCTATTGTGAAAAAAGTTGTTTACGGTTGTCGTTCATTTGCCATAAGATATAATTGAGGCTCATAATCTGCTTGAATACTCAGCGAACCAATAAAGAGTCTATTGCACGTACATTGTCTTATGATCTTTCTAGGAACACAACGGCAGTCACGGAATCCGGAATAAACACCAGTTTATCATTATTCCCTAATAATAAAAAAAATCGAAACTCAAATGCTGGACCATGCGTGTACTTTCAAGCTTGCCCTAAGAGTTGTTTTTTCTGTTAAGCAGGCTAACACTATGAAAGGAAAAGAATCTTAAAATAATCCGTTTTTGAAGAAAAGCTCTTTATTCGGCATTTGTCGTCACTGGAATTAATAACGGTTATTGATTTGGTCATCATCCGGTAACAGTTAGGCGCCTCATTTCAAAGATAGGCCAAAGTTCAACATAGTCCCAAAAAAAATTTTAATCCATTTTTCGTTTTACGAAAACGTTTCAACGAAAATTAGACTCAACGTTTGTACTCTACTTCCGTTACACTGATATATGCCTGGCCTTTCCTCAACTAATTCTTGAATTCTGTATATGGGGAGTCAAATTCGTGACCCGGACAGAAGTTGGTGTGGGTGAGATTGATTTTCCAAAACAACGAGAAACGCATTCCGAAATGCTGAGAGCTTGAAAATTATTTCTGAAGATTAATTGTCAAATGAGCCATAAAATCGGCGCGTTATCGTTTATTGTAGCAAACTCTTCGTCATCTTCGATCATAAATATCGAGTGTACTCCGTTATCTTTATTCTATTCATTCTATGCAGTACAGTGTATCCATGAGATTCTCGTCGATTGGATCCTCCTGTCGAGGTCGACGCGACGATTCGACTTCCGCGTCGGTATAGTACGTATTTTAGGTACGTAGTAAATACGTATAGAGAAAAGTCGATGCCGGATAGTAGATAGAATATCCACCTTCCAGCCGTTCGAGTATGTCATGTGGTCTATGTTGTCACGCCGAGAGGAGAACGGGACCGCGTGTGAAGAGGACGCGACATGGAGGATCTTAAGGAGAAGAAGGAAACGGCGATACTGGGGAATCGTGCGATGACTTTTCCCGCAAAGACGGTTTCGCGTTCGAGCTATAAAATCAAAAGAAACTACTGGCTAGAACCTATTTCATGATTCCACTCTCTACAGTCCTGCTGACATTGTTTCTTTGGGAGCCGCCCTTCGGGAAGTCGACAGAATTGATTTACAGCCGCTTTCTGTAACTTTCGGGCCTGTCGAGATGGTCTACGCCGAGAAACTCCACCGCTCCTGTACTCACTTTACGACTTGCGAGTTCTCTATACGACGGAAAGATAGCGTGAGAGAATCACGAACCGTGTTAGCGTTTATTCACTCTACTACTACAATATTGGTGGTACAGGCGGTCGAATATGAAAGTCGGTGAGATGGACATTCGAAATCTGCACTAGAAAAAAATTTTGAGATCAACGAAACGGAGTTTAGCTAAACGACCTGGTTAGGTTAAATAGGGCGAGATGAATCAGGAAGTTCAAACCTGAGTTGAGAGAACTGCTGGGTCTTTGTTTCGATCAAGTCGTAATCTTCGTTCACACGTATTACGAGTGCGTAAAATTGAATCCATAGAAGAATTCGAAAAGGTGTAGTAAAAAGCGATCATATAAACGGTAACTGATCGGCGCTCACCGTACGGTAAATTCTATGAAAAATGTGGGTGTAGACATATTAAGTCATCCCAACTGACCCAGACTTCACGAACTCTCGTTGACACGTGTGCTCCTCACAGAGCGTTTTTCGGTCGAGAGGAATAAAAAAAAACAGTAATTCATTATTATAGCCCGACTACAAGAGGTTCTGTCGCTAGCCTAATTGAGTGCAATCGATGTTATCGCAATTATAATTGACACGTCTGACAAAAAGCGTGATTGCATCATGGAACAAGATGTGTTTTCTGATAATTGAAAGTTTTACTGGTAAATTTGATGATACATTACTGAAAGAGGTTTGCAGATCTAGTTCGGTTCGCAGTCGCCAAAGTACGAACCGGAAGCATTGTGTTCCCGTGAAGGCAAGCGATTATCGCGAAATAACCGGTACCCTTACCGGTTGTCCTCGTGCCGTCGGAAGTCGATAGTTCTTGAGCCGGGAATGCATTTCGATTCAGAGTTTATTGGTTACTGTTGCCTTGGTGTTCAGCAAACACAGGGTTACCGGTAACTACGGAACGAGGCGGCAGACATTCGAGAGACATTTTAGCAAATCGCTTCGCTATCTCATCACGACCTCTCCTCCATTTCTAGCAAGTCCTGCTTGCCCTAAGTTCTCCGTTCGCGTCTTCTACACCGTTTTCGGTCTCCGCTTTCTGTATATACAACACGGAATTCGCTACTATATTCATATCCTTATCTCCGGTTCTGATTTCTTATCGACTAAAACTTGTATACAACCGATTGAAGTTTCGTGAATTCGATTGCTTCGCAAAAATCATAAACAGAAATTAAAATATGCAAAAGGAAATGGCGTCGAACTGTAATTATTATGTTGCAGGTTTCGTTTGCTGAAGTTAAAAAAGGTCGCTTTGACAATCGTGCAGCATCGAATTACAAAGTAATCTTTGAGAGCAATGGAAAAAGTAACAAGAATGTTTAAAAAAAAACAATGACTAGTTGATATGCACATGCGCTGTATTTTTCTCGCGTACCTCACTAAAAAGTATCATTTTCGGTACGCATTACACGTTCGGAGCGCTTATCCGTGGCCAAATGAACAATTTATCCTCGCGGCATCCACCGCTTTAGAAATCATCGACGCAAGGCAAACCAGTCCAATCGCATTTGGCGATTTTTCTACATACAACATTAGTGCATGTTCATTATACAGTCTTCCCTCAATCGGTATCTCGAGAAGTAATCGTAATGTGCTTATTCTCCCTTGGGATGAGAATAATCGAATTCGCTTGGAGTGCAATCGTCGCTTAATTAAACTCTCTAGTTCACGAGCTCAGAGCATTGGGCGTGTTGTGCGCAAGGCCCTCGAGTGTTGCGTGTCGATAATATCGGGCGGACAGAAGGCAAGGGAATCACAAAAAGAAGCAGCGAGAGACCTTTAAATTGGATGATCCACGATTACGCGGTAGCGGAACTCTCCGATCGATCAACTCGACGGTACCGCTAATGCAAATCAGGAACCACACTATGGTCATGCAAAGCGGTATTCCAAAGGTTGCCGTACGCTCCGATTCGGTATGCAAACTCAGAAATTACGTTTTCCAAGTGTAATTTATCATTCGCTAGGAGCAATGCTGACATTTTTTCTCAAATTCTTAAGCAGACCTGCGACAACATCCATATTTTGGTCGATGGACAATTTTTACAATCCATGGTTTGTCATTACTTTATTGAAGTAATAGCGCAGCAACGCTCGACCAAAAATTACACAGGAAGGGAAAGAAAAAAATCAAGAAGAATCAAGCCAGGCTTGAAATTAAATACTTGAGGCAACCTAGCGTGAACAGTCAAAAGATCGAAGATACTCTGACGAATGGAGGCTGCCGTGCATGTTTTTTCGCAAAGGTTAACCAACCGGCTACGAAGTCTTGCAAAGTGATTAAAAAATCCCCCTGCCTGCAATCTTCGCTATAAGAAAGCATGTTTTCACATATGCCACCATACTTTTGTCCTTACTTTAGTTATTATTTCCAGAGATCTATCCAGAGTAAACACTTCTTGTGGCTTCCACCCGAACTTCTCCAACGCGCCAAAAATGCTCGGCAGAAAAGGAGAATAGAAAAAATATACGATACTTGTTCTCGATAAAATTTCTACGCGAGAAAGTATCTCTGTCGCTATGAATAATTCGTCCTAGGAGTTGATTGATTTTGACACTGATGACGATCAATCGGCAGATTTAACGGAAAAAGTTAATCGCCGATTAGTCCTAATGTTTTAGCCGTTAAATCACACATATTCCTAACCGATGGTTATTTTTGAAATATTCAGAACATATTCACGTCAAACATATTTGACGTTATTTGTATCGCATGCAGAAAATTGGATCGAGTGAAAGTTAGCGCCTCCTAGCGGCAGCGTAGATTTACGACCAGTATTTTCACTCGAACTGAGGTGACTGGAATTTGGCCTCGGCTCTAAAACCACATGAAAAAAAGAAAAGTGTTAGAGGCCTGCTCGCGACAAGCCCAGTCTCGGATGCTTCCGACAAGCGACTCAAGGAAATCGCTCCAAAATTACCTATCAGTTCGGGACTCGTCCGGCCTGGAAATCGACGATGTTGCCGAGTTGGCAACGTGCATTTGCTACAGGGTCATCCGGTTGGAAGAAGTTTTTTATATAACCGACAGTTCCTGGCTCACCGAATATACGTCGACGCAGCCTATGGGAATAACAGTCGGACGGAAGCGCTAGTGAGAAACCCGAGGCATCAAAAAATTCCTACCCTGCGCTATGCGGTCTCGAATGGCTGCTAAACCACGAACCGACTTGCGGTCGATTCTTACATAGTAACGAGCGTCGTGAAAGACGATCACACTCGGTACAAGTTCGCGATCCACAAGTCCTCGAGAAAGCGCTCAATACCTCGTCCCAAGCCACCCATTCCGGGCAAGTACCGAGGATGCATTCTCAGCCCTAGCGAACTGTCGGATCGCAAACGGACACGTCCCGTTGGGAACGAAACAGACCGTAAAAAACGACAAAACGGACTGTACTTTTTTGTTGGTACTTGGTCTTTTTTCGGTTGCGAAAACTGAAAACGGACCGAACATTTTATTTCGAACGATTTGCTTTGGTCCATTTTTAGGCGAAATAGAACGACTGCATCGAGGGAAGAAGACCGGCTTGACTTCCGCTTTGATTCGACCGGTTTCCGGAGCGCGAGTCACCGATGTCGGTCCGGGTCGTAACGTCACACGAACAACGCTGCGCACCAAAGAAGCTCCGGGGCATCGTCATTGTGCCAGCGAACTTGCAGCCGAGGAGAGTTTACCGACATCTTCTATTTTTTATATTTTCTTATATTATAACTCGATCCCACGTTGGAATTACCGTCATGCTGTTCTGTCAAAATGAGTTTTGCTGATAATGATTTTATTCCCGGAGCATGAAAAAATATCGCAACAAAACTTTTTTGTTATTGCGACGATTAGTTTTTTGCTAGGAGAAAAAACGCCGTCGACTGTAATTAAACGGTTAAATCATGTCTTGTAATGCAATAGTCATGGATACATACATACATTTATTTCAAAATTTGTATGGCGCATTTCTGTTGGATCATTTCATCATAATGAATACAATGTCCGTTTTGAAATCGCGCATTCTTGAAATTTTCTACAGAATAAGTCGGGTTGATATAACTATAGTTCATGAAACAACAAAAATTAGAGGTTTAACGTTTCAAAAAAATTTTACATTTTGTTGTTCCCATCTCAAGAAACATTAAACTCGAGTAATTAACTCAGAACTTTTAATATTTTCGAAACGTAATTGAACTGGAGCTTCGTAAATAAATACTTGTGATTGGCCGTCTGACCGGGAAACTAGAGGTGAGACGGCCACAGTAGTAACGGTCGTAGGAGTATAAACATCAGACTGCGATTTCCATGTACCTTTAGTCGCAAGACTAAATGTGAGACAATGTGATTGGCTGGAACAAATGTGATTGGCTCGGTGTATGAGGACAAACAATAAAAATAGACATAAAAAAAGTGAGGACTAGTCATTACGCATTAACCGGGCCGGTCTATTGTAGAGCAATAGTTTTGAGAATGGAAGTACAATACAGATAAATAAAACATGAATATATCTAATGGAAATACTTTGCACTAATAATTAACCAATAGGGTTCCGTTTTTAAAAGGATCCATTGACAAAAGCATCTCCCCGACGTTTCAAGATTATTCTAAAATTTGCTCTGTGTCTTCTTAACAGTTAAGTCTTCGCGTTGACCGCTGAAGCGTGTGAGTTAATTAATCAAGTTATCAATTACGGTACTACCAACCGTAGCCGTATAGAATGTAAAATGTATGCCCATCGTGGTCGGCCGCTTATCTCTTCGAAAACTTGATTATCCTGGAGTAGGTAATGGGATATTGTCCAGCCGGGCTTGGCTGTTTTTTCCGCACTTCGGTTGCTATCGAATTGTCCTCCAGTATGTTACGAGACTCCGGCAAGAGGTGGGTATATAATCACAGGTGGTCCCGAGCTCTGTGGGCGACAAAGGATCTTGGGGTCCTTCTCAGTTCCTGTACATATCCTATATTATCTTGTTGAGAAGAGTATCCGGGCCACAGGCGAGCCAACCATACAAAGGAAGGAAAAGTTAATCTCGACACATTCCTGAGGTTCTGCGCTCGGTGAGACTAGGGTTGTGTCGCGCACTCTTGAAATCCGCCGTGGGGTCACGACCGTGTAGTTCGTGTAGTCAGTCGCGAGATATCACCGAGATTTAAGTAATTCTGCACACGCTACGAGACGGGAATTTGTTGGTAATACAGATCAAGGGTCGCAATTGGAATGACGTGTCAGCAAAGTGCGCAATTTTCTCGCGAGAACAAGACGGTTCGTGAAACCACATTTGTATCACGGTTGTACCGGCGACTTTACGACTCGTTGCTTTCTTTCAACATGCGCTCGCATTTGCCAAATTGTTCGCTGTTGCAATAAACCCGTATTGTTATTGTCCGACTCGTATTATTACTCGATCCTGCTATCCTGCTTCGAAACTCCTGATAACAACAGAGTTCACTCGCTAAGTAAAGTGGAGAGCCGCTCCAAAAACCTCAAAGTTAAAATTTGGAAATGGATGAAGCTTAACAAACAAAAGGAAGTAAATAAAAAATAAAGTTGAGAAAGTATTGTGCATGCGAAATGTATGCGAATTATATAATTTAATATTCATTATGATATTATATTATATTATACAAACTGTTATGTAAACGGAGTGCGCAAAAATCGCGGTCCTAGTGGACAAGGTCTTCAGAAATGCCAAGTCCATGCAGCAGCTTTTCTTGAATGCAAGCTTTATAGTCTGACTTCGTCTTTCTTATCCAGGGACTTTGATTAGTTGGCCTGTGTCAAAGTTTGTCATATCCGGTCTACCTTGACTTGCGTCGATGTCCAAGGCACACAATAATCCGACACAGACATATTGTCTTGGAAAAACATGTAAAAGCGCAAAAAAAAATTGTGGTGTAAAAATGGTAAATTGCAAGAGAACATTTTTTTCGACCATAGCTCGATTGATCGTGGTCTAGGCCGGCTTATCCTACAACGTCTTATAAGATAAATTCGATAGGCATGTGTTGAAGAATTTAAAACTAAAATTTTCCAAAATTAAAATTAAAATTTTCTGCTTATCCTTCGTGATTGAACTAAGATAACAAAATGTGCCTGAAATATAAGTTACGAGTCAATGATGACCGATATTTAATCATACGAATAAATTTTTCGTAAATCAATGACATGCAATGAAAATAGTTTATTCTTTACGCATAACTGGAAGAAAAAGCCCAAACTTGTGTTAGCGACCACTAAATATTCAGCTTCAGGTCTTGGTCTCTACAGCAATTTAATAAGTATAAATGTCAACTTTTCCATTCACGGCCAAACGAATTTTTTTTTTACTCGCTTCATACAACGCAGACTGTTCCGGTGGTGCGACTACGTCCGCCGCCAACAAAGTGATTGTAAAAGTTTCATGTACACGGCACAGATGCATGCACGGACTTTCAACCCGGAACGTAATAAAAATTCTTGAAACCTCGGTTTTTTTTTAAACCCTCGCATACCACTCTGTCTATCTATTACCTCCTTTCTCCCTCATTCCATCCGAATTAACACGCGACAACGGAGAGGTTCGCTCTTCATCGAGTTACGATTTTTACATTAAATAAAAAAAAAAAAAAAAATTGCGCAACTGTTATCGCAACCGAGCGGCTTTCGATTTTGTGGCAAGTCTTGTAAGGCAAAGTGTTCTTAAACGTGCGAGTGAGAAAGGATCCTGCGATCCTCTTAATTCCAGTCAGGTGGCGTACGGTTTACCGAACATACCAGGTGATAAATTTCGCGAGACTTAATCGAATCTGCAGCTATGTGCATGTATGTTCTTCATGCTGAGCCATGCGAGGCCTCTCTGTATCCGATGAGAAACGAATTCCGGTTTCCGTCGTTGGAAATGCGTAGCCTCTCACGAGAACGGTCAAGCGCCGAAGGTGGACTTATAGGTACGAAGAGCAGCGAGATATAAGCTCGTCTTGTCTTGTAGGACTCGTCCCGAAAAAAATCGGCGCAGAGAAAAGAAGATAAGAAAAAAAAACGTAAAGACGTATCATGGACTCTGCCGCGTCGTCGAAATCCTTGCTCGTAATTTCGATACTTTTTTTTCGTACGCCGTCGAACATCATTCCATGCTCGATCTCTCCTTGTCCTCTCTTTTATATAGCTTTTTTTTTTTCTCTTTTTTCTCACACTTCGCTTTCATTTGGGGATTAAGGACAGACTGCGGTGAGATTTTTTAAAACATCACGTCAACTTTTTTTCTTAGTACAAGGAACAAAACTTGCACCGCGTTTTTAAATCGATCCACCCCAATAGGTTATCGATCATGGTTTCGTTACTTTTTTATTACACTTTAATTATTAAGGTAAATGTGTGACACGGTGAAGACACGGGATCGTAACACACAATATCGATTACTTGATCGAAATACTTTATGATAAAATCAAAACTTAATAAAACTATTAAAAAAAGTAATGTAATTTTAGCAAAGATCTTGTAAATACGAGACGAAATTCTCGTCGGGATCTTGTTGGGAACACTTGGTAAAAATGTGTACTCTTTTTTACTAGTATGACGAAAATGATCTCGCCGATCAGAGAAAAAAAATTATCTACTTCACACCTTCATCAATTATTAACACTTCTGCATGCAAAAAATATATATGAGAGCCGAAAGAGAACTGGCAGTGCATAAAATGATAATAAAAATATATATTGTAGGTTAAAAATTAAAAAATCGAAATTATCGTGTTAATTTTTGGCTGTAATCTGTACATCTCGATTGTACACGCGCTCTTATTTTCCTCTATATTTCGATTGTTCACATTACCAACAGAAATTATCTTACGAATTGATATCGACCGCGTTAACGTGTAAAATCGAGATGCAAACGATTGGAAACGAGGAAAACCAAACGTGGCGAATCGGTATATGACGGACAGAAAGTTTGCACAACCTACACTTGGAGGAAACCACTTGTGGAGAATCGGAATGTATCGAATGAAAATGTTTCGGAAAGAAAATGTGTACAATCGGGATGTTTAACAAATCGCAACCGCACTCGCGCGATTCACTTATGATTCTTACAACTCAAGTTGATCCACGCCAGAACAAATGTGATAAAAAGAATCCCTAAAGTGCGGAGTTTTCATCACGCTCAACGATCCCCGGTAACAGGTATGCGTGACGTTGACTTTAGACCCAGTGACTATTTAATTAGCAGAACCACGTTTCTCGAAGGAAATTTGTCTCTAGACAGCAGCGATCAGGGATAGATACGTTTTTAGGGCTCCACGATCTGTATCGACGTAAGCTTGTTGATTTCCCATAGTTATGACTCGACACCTTTATAAAGGCAGTAACGATAGCATTTGAGAATGTGATTTCGCGAATGTGTTTCGTCGAGGAGTGGATCAACTACGCGGTTCATACGGAGGTTAACGCATAACGTGAGAGAACGAGCGTTGCCCTACCTCGAATGTAATACGGCGATGCGGAAGGAGAGGCTGTGCGAAGGTGACAAAATAAAAATTACTCCGTCACAATTTATAATGGCTTTACACGTGCGTAAGCAGTGGTGGATTTACAGTAACAGCAGTCGCGAGTGATTCTCAGTGCGGCAAACTTTCGAGGACTGCAAAATTTGGAAAGTAAAAAAAGTGTTTTAGTGTTATCAAGTTCCTGATAGAAATTTTTTATTTTTTTAATTAATCATTTATTATTCAATAAATAACTCAAGTAATTCAGCTCATACATTATTTGTCAAATCAAAATTTGGTAAATCATAATATTTACACCTCAATCTCACGAAAATTTCGAAATGTCATCATATAGACCCCTTTGTTATTGTATCCTTTATTCGTAAAGCTTCCCAATGAGGAAACCGAAAATATAGTGAATAATCCGGCGTAGAAAGTTCGCAAATAAAGGGCATAACGAAAAAGTGTTATAAAAATGAGAACTTTCAACTTTCAACTTTTTTCATGAAAACTAGGCTCTACGTTACTTTGAAATACCAAAAAATACCTAATCGTGTGCTACATACATTGATGTAACTGACAAAGTAGTAGTGTCCGTCATTGGTGCCTGGTTTCTCTGCTATTTATACCTCGCTCGATGTCTTAACAGGATCGGAGATATCAAGCATGACGTACATTTTGTAGAATCATAATCATTGATGAAAGATCAATTGAAAGAAAATGAAATGAATGATTTTTCGACTTGGCGAGAAATGAAATTATTCCATGACGACAATGTTTTATGTTATTGAGAAAACATTATAAATACTATCAATAGCTTGTAGGAAAGTTCGTCAAAGATACATAATCATGAGAGCTGCGAATATTTTTCAACTGTCGTTTTTTTTTATACAGACACTGACCCGTGTGATTAATGGTCAGAGATACATCGTTAAGACTTCGAGATTTTTGATAGATTCAATTAAAGTGAAATTTTTCACGCTTATATACGCATTATACTGTGACTGGGACATACGAATTTCGGTGGCTTCGATCGTCGGCCAATGTCTATCTCTTCGACATTCACTAAGATATGTAGTATATCTTATATAGTACTCTGACCCGGAGCCTCAGCTTTAAAACGACTCAAGTGACTGAGGAATGGCACACAGTGAGAATTTGCATATTGCACAAATTGTATCTGCACAGAAACATATACGGTACACGTTACACTGATATATCTATGTTTATCAGGTGTATTAAACACTGTATATTTATTACATATGCAAACGTGACTGCGCACAGTCGGCGGTCGGAAAGGTGCTACCGAATGAAACTTCTCTCGTCGTGTATGGCACAAGAAGTGTCCTCGGCCCGGCAATTCTGAAGATTCAACATACACTATTGTAGTCATGTATAAATAAACCTCTTACAGGCGTATATTAATGATTGTTGTCTGGTATCGTAGAGCCTGTTTTTTAGAGCTCGCCACTGAGGCCGAAGGCCATTGTATGCGTGTTATTGTCCCTTTCGTGTTCCGTACTCTCTTCAGACCCGGATCCCCCCCCCCGGTATTCTTAATGTGACCAGACTAACGATTGTCGTTGTGGGCTAAATAATCTAGGAGATCGCCTAGCCACGCAAAAGTACGGTTGAGACATCATAGTCCGAAATCATGATGCTTTCATCACGATAGCTCACATACTGGCTAGTGACAACCATCGCGAAGCGTCAATCCAGATACATAAATTTGGTACCCTCACTTAGAGAAATTATTTCTGTGTAACAAATGAATGATTTTCTTCGTATGTTGCCTAGTAGCATTTTACGTGTATTAAATATTATTTTTTATTTCATCACATATGTAATATGTACTAAGTGTCTTTATTCTAATATGCTCTTGTAGTTGGAGAGAATATATTATCCATTAATTGTGAATGAATTGTTGCCATTTTTCTTTAACTTCTCCATAAACCTTTTCTTTGCTTTGGGCAAAAATCGAGTACTCAATGCATTATAGAAATATATATATACGCAGTATAAAGCTTCAGTTGGATGTTAAACGGTTGCTCACAGCGGTTCTACAACTTCTATATACTTCACCGATTGAAAATTGTCTAATTTAACAATATAATCAAATTTCTCATCAAGTTTTTGTATGTTCTTTCTAAGAACAAGCCTCGTCTGATTATATTTTTTTTCTAGTCACTTTATGATATAACCAATGTATCACTTTGAGTGTACGATTCGGTTTTGCAAATTCTGCGAGTGAACGTGTAAGACTATATGAAGAGCTGGTAAATTCCTGTATAAATATTGTCAATAAATGAAGCTTTTGAATAATTATCTACCTCAAAAACGATTAGTTTTTTTTTAATACAGCGTAATCTTTCTTCTTCGAAATTAGCCCTTAGCGAATTCAACATTTATTTCGCAACGATAGAATCTCTTTTTGAAAAAGAATGTGAATGGGTTAAGTATATGGAAATAGTAAAAGTCTCGTTCAGCTACTTCAAAAAATTGACCTAAACGGAAACTAACGTTTAGAGTGCTACGGGCGAAAATATACAAAAGTTAATTTCCGTCACACTTTTATTTTTGTATTGACGTTTTGTCGCGATATCTCCAAAAAGGATTCTATATAGACCTTATAATTGGCCAAGCAGTGTTCAAATAGGAAAAGGATTCGTTCAGAGCAACTAAAGAGTTTCAGGGTATCTCAAAAGAGTCGTGAACTATTAATGTAGTATCCAAGAATGTGCTTGAAACAAAGCCGTATAAAAGTTCGGAGCACTGCAATAAAACACACACGTATTTGAGCGCAAGATGAATAAGAAATAAGAAGAACCAGAGAAGAAGGAAGAGGACATCGAAGAAGGAAAAAGAGATTCGAGGAGCATTGACAGGCAAACGGTGTTTTGCTCCATTCTAATGTCGCATTGGTTATCGTGTATGCGGTTCACGAATAAATTCACGAAGCTGGACTCCATGCCGACTGGTGCACCACTTCAGCACTTGGATCCGCGGAAAGTAAGCCGATCTTATCGTATGTTCGTTACTCGTGGCTGTGCTGTAGGCAAACTACATACCCGACACAAAACACAGCAAACTGTGCAGTGTAGCTAACTCGTGCCTATAAATCGAACGGAACTTTATAATTCAAGTATATATATATATATATATTCGCCAGTATTTTCACTGTGCGCAAGTACAGGAGAACCGAGGTACCTGGCAAATGAATGTGCAATTATTATTAGTATGTCATATACATATAATAATTGGCGAATTTTGTGTATCGCAAACGATTTTGCTGGCATCCACAAACACAGTATGCAATATACTAAACCACTGTTTTATGAGACTACGACAAAGAGTAGTTGAAAGTTCTTGATGAAATCGGGACAAGACAAAATGAGAATATAATCGGGAATCTCAATCGCGAAGCGAACGCGATCGTTTTATAAATACTAATATATGCATGTGGGTGGGCGAGGGTTAGTGGTTAATTTTAAAGAAAACAGCCCCATCCAACTACATGTCGAGAAAGGAAAAAAAAAATAGCGAAAGATATCTTAAGAAGGATGGATAACTCGAGAACCGAATCCAGGACGTTTTATGATGTTACTTTAAAGTAATCGCTTTTATCGCGTGTCGGAGCTCGCAGGCTTTGCACCCAGCGCATTTGTAGGTGCTGCAACTGCATCGTCGGTGCAGCGCCTCTCACACAATCCACATCGAAGCCATGAGTGCACGCAACATTAGCCCAGTAGATCACGCGGGGGGCTGCCAGCGAAAAAAACTCTCGGAGCAAGATTGGACGGCGGTTTGTGCCGCGTTCCACCATTGCAGCTCATCCACAAATAAAGTATAAGAACGAAAAAATGCAGTTTAACTGGGACCTTGCTGCGCTTGGGCGCAAGACGATTATTCTTCGTTCACTCGTCCTCTCCACCTCACCCTCCCTGCCGCCGTCGCTGCCAAGATATTCTTTTCGCCACATATTAGACCGCCAGTGGATTCACGAAAGTGAGGTACGATTACTGCCACCACGTACCAAATTCTTGCTCTTGGTATGCTATAACTCCTGTATGTACATGTATACCAGTGAGAATGAGCTGAAGCTAAATCTCGTCGACACTTGGATAGGGGTTCCTGTCAGGTAAATATGTGCCCTGAATTCTACTGCATATGAGGACAACTTTTTTTTTAAAAGTAGTCGGTACTGGCCATGCGCATGGATGAGCAATTTTCAGCTCTTCGATACATGAAGACATATGCGCTGCGATAAAATGTCGCTTTTGTACCATCTCTCCGATTTTCTTAATCGCGTTGAAATGTAGTGAATTATTAGTTTTCATAAATAGGAAAAAAAATGCCGTGGAAGTTAGCACCGTTGCTGAAACGATCTCATTGGCGCCTGTTTTTCAATCACTCGTCTTTCAATCAATATATATAAATGTTGTCTTTAAGTCTATCTTTCAGTTAATGTTGACAGGGCCCAGATTTCGTACAACCAAACTATCTTTTAATGGCAATAAAATCATAATGTTTTGTTCTCCGTCTGTTAACGAGTATCGGGGAAAATATAATTTTTTAATCGTTACATATCGGATAGAATTAGTAAAATGTCATCGAAGTAGTATGACATCATGAACAGAAGATTACTCAAGTTTGACTGGCCAGGGATTTTTTTTCTGAACCCACGGGGAGTCCTTGGATATTCCGTTCTAAATACTTCAAAAATATGTACACAGTTCCATAAGAATTTTTTCAATGCGGTTGAATCTCCAGATAAGTTTTCGTACCCTGAAAACTAAAACGTCGGGTATGAAAAATTGTCCGGACTTTCAATATCGTTCAAGAAAATTGTATGGACCTGTATACATATTTTTTCAATACGAAGAAAGCGTCCAACCTTCTTGACTATCACGATAGGTGAGCTGTATAGAGATGTGCATGGCTGGATTATGTCGTTGGCAAGCATTCGCTCGATTTACTCGCCGATGATTTGCGATTTTTTCACCGAATATTCGTAGTTCGGGAGTCGGAATGGTCGTTCGGAAGTTAGTTTCACCTCATGCTTGGTGCTCTGGGTTTGCAGCAGTCTTCCGGCTTGCTTCAATATGCGGGCGTAATTCTGGAAAAAATCTTGGAACGCATCAATCCACTCAGGAGGGATGCCATGCTTTCGATCCTAATGGTGTGCCTGGTTTCCGTGGATACAGTGATGTCTACCAATCAGATGGAAAAACATTCCGTTTGCCCCAGGTAGAAGGTTTCATACCTCAGGTCGGTAACTGTATGCAGTTCGACTAACCAAGGATACCCGAGAATGACTGGCTATCTTACGTTCGGGCTCACCCACGTGTATAGGTTTAGCACGTATGGTTAAATGACGATTTGGTCTTCGGCTTTTCTGACGAGTCTCATTTGTGTGTTCTCGCCTCCCAGGTTCGTGTGTCGCGTGTGAGGACGGGCAAACCTCCTTCAATCTCCGAATCGTATCCAATTTGTCCTGACTTATTCATTTTGCCTGTATCGCAAAAGAATTGGCGATTTTATTATTTAACAATGCTTAATTAATTATAGGGCTGGAGGTTAACAGAGGCTCCAGTGGACGATGTATTCGTCGTTACAACAATGGTATCATATCGACGACCTTTACGCGAACGGGAATGTAGTATTGCGGAGACACATTCCGTCCAGACACATCTGTAATTATGCATTACGTTAGTTGATCAGCGACTACCACTATAATAGCAATAGTACAATTAGTGGACAGAAAGAACAACGATCAGTAAGATTGTGACTTACTTTCCCCTTTCCGCACGTGGTACCATCTAACATAGGGCCAGAGTCGTTGCAATCGGAGAACCAGTTATCGTTTGTACAATACAATTGGTGGCACGTCGAGTCTTTCTAAAAATAAATGGCAAGTTAATTGCAATGCGAATTAGATCTACCTCGTCTATGTCGTAGCTCCTCCTTCCGATATTTCAAAATTGTTACTAATTCCCTAACACGACAAAAAAAATCCATGTAAACTGTATTTGATGTTCGCGTTTACTGTTCACTTGTGACAAATTATCGGAGCCGATACAAAGCGCACGAATGTAGGGGAGAGTAAGAAGTGAAGTCACGTATAGGGCGAGCGTAAACTTCTTTTTTAAGGAACTGTATTCCATTTTCTTAATAGTTCAATATTATCGGCTTACACGATTTGTAGCACATCCGCAGCATGTTAATAATTCCACATTGAATCCAAGAAATCGCCAAGTTCCATCAGTAAAAAAGGTAAGTAAGGAGCAAAAAGCCTACGAAATATCGCCTCAAGTTTCAAGTTAAAAATAAATAGAATTGGCCGAATGCCAACAATTCAACACGAAAAATTTAATAATTTATCAAAAAGAAAGTGTGGCTAATGCAGGTCAAATGAATTAATTTATATTATTTAATAATTTAAGCCGACTAACCCAACAAACACTCCCTGTTTCCCAACCGCGTCTCCGACATAACTCCAATGCGCGCATGAATAGCCCAGGAAGGATTATCCCGATCGGTTTACCAGGTGGATGATATTCTTTTGGTTTGTCCATGCACCGTCGTCCGATCCTGTAATGATACAAAATATTACACCTTTAAATGTGACGGACAGGTTCATTCGAAAATTACGTTGATAAAAAATTACGAGTCTTGTTTAAGGAGTTGACAATATTATTTAAATTATAGTATAATATTAATATACTGAATGTTGAGCTTACTGACGAAGCCTAGTTGCAATGTGTTTCAAACTGCAATTGGACCATATTCTTCCGTAGTTGTTGACGGTTGGAGCATGTACATAGCCTGTTACCTCGGGACAGTCGCTAGAATCTCCGTCGTGTCCGGCCTCCCCTAATCTGTTAAATGTGTCGCACAGATTCTTGAACTCGTCACACAAATATTCAGAATCATCATCCATTTCAGATTTTTAAGCCACTCGCAAATGTCACCTCTATTTTCTGGAGTGTTATTAATTTTAATGCGCTACAAAAGACGATGCAATTAACGGTCCACGTGTACACGTCAATTTAATAACGGGATGCGCATGCCGAGAATATCAATACACTACGCTTTGTCAGGACTGCGTAACATAACAAATGAAATTAAAGCACCCGTTGCTGGAATTTTTTTACCAATACGATGTATTCTCGTGCTAGAAACAATTGTTGGAATATTGCTGGTAATGAAAAGGCGGAACTTGATGGCGAGCAATCGCCCTTCTTTCCCTGTGCCCACCAATTCAATTCGGTGGGCAATTTAACTTACAGTCACGTGATTGCTTTATGAAATGTGTCGATAAAGAATGATGAAGAGTTTAGTTAAAAGCATGCCAGCAAAATACTATCAACATTGACGATATCTTATCACGAACAATTACTTACAGATGACCCATTTCGTGGACCGCCGTCTGTATTCCGGTAAATCTACCATCGTCGGATATTACGATGCCGGCTATAAACGTACCCGATGAAACACAAGGTGGCCCAGACATAGCTATACCTGAGTAATCATAAATCGGTTTGTAAATTGCTCGATTATACTGTCCGACTTACATATCCGAGCCTCCTAAAAACTTACCAGCAGTCGTGTATAGCAGTCCAGGAGACAGAGTTGCACTGCACGTATATAAAATTTAATTTTCATTAGATGCGTTCTAACAAATGGACTCTTGAAACGCAAAATTACTACACATGAATATAATCAAGTGCTAAGAAGTGAAAGTAGTTAATAAAATTTGTCGAGATCTGATTCTAGTTTTATTACTCTGTCATAGCGACAACAGCGTTGTAGAAATTGGATGAAGCAAAATCCTTGTTCTTGGCTTGTAATTTTCTCCAATACTTCAGCATTGCTGGTAATGATTTGTCCACAGAAAGCCCGAAAAAATCTGAACTTTGGCGTAAATAAGGAGTGGCCTCCCTATTCTGTAAGGAATAAACATGAATAGTACAGTAGTCACGGAATCAGTCATCGAATGGATGTCTTCATCAACTTTTTTATCGGATGATGAATTTCCTCTGATAATTTGGAGTATGCTTACATGACCGATGACAATTCCAGTAACACGAAGACGCACTTTTGGATTTTGAAGATGTCGCAGTTGAAAATCGACTCCGTTCCAAAATGACAAAGCGTAAAGTATTTTCTTCATAATTAACTTTTGTTGATCTCTGCGCACGATGTGTGGCGTGAGGAAATAAAACAATTGTTATTACCGGAAAGTTTATATGATTAAAATATCAAACTTACATCTCGCTCGTCGGCCAGGTGATTTCATAATCCATCGTAACCAAAATAGAAAGGTAAAGAACTTCTGAATCACGATCAGATCGTTCGGTAGTGTCTTCCGTTACAATTTTTGGAACAAACTCTTCACTATCATACATTGGTAATAGTGGGTTAGATAAGAAATCGGCTTGGGATATTTCCTGGATATATAAATTATATTATCTTTATCATTTGATTTTACGCAAGCGTTGTGTTTCCAATTATAATTGTAATAACACAGTAAACTCACAATCTCATCTAATTTTCCAGCTTTCCAATAGTCCACTGCATCTTTTACGATCTATGAGCAGTAAATAAAACAATTAAAGGAAGTGGTAATGCCTCAACGCGAACCATTTTTCAAAAAACATTCAAGCAAGATCCTACAAAAAGGTTATATTTCGATAGGCTGAAGATGGAATATTTGAATCGTTGATATTTGAAAACAAAGCATCATTTAGAATTTTTAAAGACACTTGAATCAATTCAGCACTGGATGTTTGTCAGTTTTTCATTTATTCGGCGCATTTTTGCGAACCGGTGATATCGTACGAAATATACTTGTTTCGAATTTTTACACAACATATATGATATTTTTATGGCAGTTCGTAATACATATTTGACAAGTGGGATTCCGCATGTGGCCATATTTATAAAGAATTTTTCTTTCCATAGAGAAAGCTAAGTTTTCGTAAAAATGGATGAAACTGTCTAAAACGTTTATAAATGCAACTTTCCAGCGCATGTGAGTGTACGGTTTTTATGGAGATTGAGGCCCCATTCAAGATTTCACGCGATGTTCAATTCATGTTTTAACTAACCTGTGGCTTCTTTACGTTGTGTATATTTTGGGCTAACATACTAAAACTGCATAGACATACAATATTTTCATTCAGAACCTTTGGTCTTGAATTTGCTTGTAATTTATCCAAGTAGTCAGATGTTATGATATTTTGAATTTTTTTCTAATAAGTAAAAATTAAATGACTAATAACAACGGATTTTTACCCTTTCAATTTTATATAATTTTGAAACTTTTGAATTTTTCAAATATTATTATATTTTACGTCTAACACAACTTTCCGAATCAAAGATATCGCTAAAAGAACCGGCACTCTCAGATAAATTTCTTTTAACGTGCCGGTAATTCCTATTTGCAAAGTTACCGTAATCGCTTATAGCCATCTGTATGTAGAGAAGTGCAATGATTATATGTATAATGCCGTGAAGTCACATAAGTGTAATTGATTATAATCACGAATAATACGTCTATGCTATGCATACATACTCCTTTTCTAAGCTTTCTGTAAGAAACTGGTTCATCATCATTCGAGCGGTAAGCAATCCACACAGGAGTGTCTTCTCCAGCCAAAAATCCTTTCGACGAAGTGAAGTATGCTCCGATTTGCTCAGCTGCTTTTACTTCGCTCATATCAAACGCTATTGAAAAATTTGAAACATTCGTAAACTGAGGCCATGGCAAACGATCAATCAACTTTACTTTTGAGATGTATTCGGTGAAATCTCAATTGTTTGTAATAATTACCTATAACATTTTCTTGGCGATTCCTTTGATTTTTATCAATTAGCATCCGGGCCATTCCAGTGCGAATCTGCGATTAATTAATTTTCAATATTCTTATTCCAAGATTCAACATTATTGTATCTTACCGTGAGTTGGGCTGTGTACAAAATAACGGCCGCTATCATGGGAAAGCGAATCACCAGTGGCCTCATATTGCCTATCATTGTGATGATTCTCAACAGCTGAAATTAATCAATGATAAAATATCGAGTAACGAAAACGTTTATATAAAGAGATGATAAATTTCAAGCAATGAACAAAAGTTTATACATCATAAGATCACTTGTAATAGTCATTTCGGAGCGTTATATCAAGGTCTGGGATAGTCTCGAAAAAGTCTTAGCAATCTGATTGAACCCAATATGAAAAAAATCAATCGGAATAAACTATGTTTTTCGTCGCAGAAATTACTTTTTCACATGCTCAACTCCCATGCATAGAATGTTCCCTGGGAATCTTCCCATTCAGATATAAATAATTGTTAATTTTGTTGTATCATTACCATTTAGAGGTGTCCGAATAATTCAAATTCGATTCGATTCGAACGATATTCGCACACCCCTATTACCATTATAAGGGTTTTAATTTTTCACTCAGTTTATCCCGTTTTCTAAAATAAATACTTTCATGTTTCTTAAATTCGTAAAATTTACTTTTCTGTTCTTTCGATATATTTTTAAAACTGTATATAAATAATGGTAATCAGGATTTTGGGATTATTTCAAGGAGTGTGAAAAAAAATCATGAATGAGGCCCGACTGAATAGTTAGCATTCGGAACCTCTATTCTGCCTCGTTATGTAAACTGGTTATTGATTTTATCACGTGTGTCAATACTTCAATTTTTATTTATTTTTTATCCCAAAAGACATTTTCACAAAAAATTATGGCATGGACAATATTTTAGTCTCCCCGACGTCCGCATCACTGGCCTACAAAGACCTACGTTGAGTAGAATCTCGATTATCCGGACATCGATTTTCCGAATTTCGATTGTCCGAATGTTAACTCTAAACATTGTACATAGAGAATATTTGTTCGGAAATTTCATGAATAAAAAATTCATTCTAATTGATTAATCATTTGAACACAGCATTCAACTACGAAATTGTTTGTAATTGGGAAGTAAATAAACAATCGAATTCGGAAACAATGCCGATGGAACCTTGCGGCTTGCCATTTATCATTAATAGGAGAAAAAACTTATCCATTCCACACGTCCATCCAATCAATTTCCATAGATCTCATGGAGAATAAATAGGATACTGTGAGATGTACGGGGTAACGTTCTAAAATATCTAACAAAATACTCGAGTCTATAGTTGTGATGTTTCAGCCCTTTAAGGGAAAACCACATCAGACTGTGTACTCAAGTATTCACCAGAGTTGCAGATAAACATGCAATTAAAGATAAGCAATAAATAACTTACAATTAATGTTGCAGGATCTCTCACACTCAGCAATCCGAGTTATTTATAGAAAATTGTTACGTATCTTGTATTGAACTTCTTTCGATGGTTTCAGCACTATAAATGGAGATCGTGTATAAATACTTTGACTATATTAAGAAACGCTACATGCTCAACCAGTAACTCTACGGTTAAAACGATAATTGAACAGCTGCTCTCAGACACCAGCGATCTGTATTGAAATAATTCGTTATGTAAGCGTCGCAAATATCACATTTTTTTCGTCGATGAGCTTGCTACAGAAAGCATATGGGCGTTTTGGAAGCAATTCAGCAAATCTGACGAGCCTATAGTATTTCTTCGAAAGATAAAAACAATTTTCAAATACGTAAGGCATTTGGGCTCCTGTTTGAACAAATACATAATCTACGCTGTACTATTGATCTGGGCGAAATTGTACGAAAAAGTAATCGAGAGTTTCCATGTTCGACAACACCAAATAAACTTCTGCAGTCGTATATTCCTTGTAAGAGAATATTTCTTCAGATTGAGTTATTTGTCAACTACTCATCACCTACTTTAGCACCAGAGGTTGTATATAAAACAGCATTAGATTCAGATTCTTCCGATGTCAAATCTGGACACCATTAAATCTATAAAGATGCTCATGTCGAGAACGCGAGTTCTTTTACCCACACATTCTATGAAGAGGGAAACAAAACTTTTTCTTAGAAAAAGCAACAAATCGTTTCCAAATTTGAGCATGAAGTTTTTATTTTCGTCGCAGACGTTTTTAATAGAGGTGCAAATAAACGTGTAGATTTCACGGCACGAGGAAGTGTGCTGACTCATTTTTGCTTTAACACAAACTGTAGGGAAACAAAATTCAATTTTCAAGGCATTCACTGAGCATTGTACATGTTGCATTATTCCATCCCGTGATTTTTTTCCCTCACATTCATTATAGAAATTAAAAAAATCGTATATATTTGTCCCATGGCTATTAAGAGCCTCTTCGTAGTTTCACGAGAAGATAAAATTTGGTTGTTTGGAAATGCGAAAATTTACGAATGTTGACAAGATTAGATTAAAAGATCTCCTTATTTTTCTAGCCAGCCGGTGCTTCAGGTTAAAAAAAATACAGAGTGTATAGCTGGAATGGCATTTTGTAATAGATAATAGATAGAATAGAGTTTATCTAGCTGTGGACTTGTGATCTATTCGTGATATTTATACAACATTTTATTATGATAAGTAACGAAAAAGGAACGTGAGCTTCCAAACTATTCAACGTTGAACTGCATAAGCTCAATGTTAGAAGTACGTTTAAGATATTACATAAAAAGATAAACAATTCGCAATGGTTTTTTTCCGAAATTATATATTACACTCATAGAAATGTAGTATACGTATATGTTTCTGAATATATATCATATATCTAAGATACAAAACATTTTGCCGCATTATAAACCTACAAGGAACCTACATAACATAGATATACTCAAATTTTTTTTCACGGTGGCTAGTCCAGAGTGAAAAATGGTTCGATAATATTTGATAAAAATCGTTAGATAGTCATTACATCATTAATTGTACCATTTTCAGAATAGCACTGTTAACTGTGCAAAATAAAAAAGCATAAAAAGAACTGACTTTCAATTTCTGATTATTGTTCTTCGGAAACAGCTCCGCACAACAGACTGCTCTAAAACTTGGTATAGATGTTTCAGGATGCTCAACAATACTTATGAGACGAAATTTAGCGAGAAAATCATTTGTGAACCAAAAATTAAGCGACTTGCATAAGTCCGCTGACTTCTAGTCTCGTTATTATATGTATCTAAAAAGTTTTCTGCACCATCGACCCTCATAAACCTCGGCATACCCGTCGAGAATGTTCAAAAATAATTATCGAACCAAATATAGCGAGTAAGTGTTTAATAAAATGTAATTCAGTAAAAAAAATGGATAAACTGAAAATCCAGTAGAAACGAATTCCATCGTTACATTTGTACAAAGAAACAACTATTTATATGGAGCCAGCTGTAAATTGTCTAGGATACTTCATAATTATTTTGAGCACGCACAGGGCTTGTAACTATATTCATTACAATTAATTTTTTCATACGAAGTCAACTTGCAGATTATCTGCATTGAATAAACGTTTGAAAGTTGAGGTCATTTCGTTGCTGCAACGTTGCGAATTTTAGTTACATAAAAATTCAGTATCATTTACAGTCAGACTAGGCTCCGGGCCAATTCTCACCAACGATCGATCGTTGACTTCATAGATCCGAGCCGAAAATGATTGCTCGGAGGAGTGTATCAGCGAATGGAAAACGGCCCGAGAGTCGAGCCAGAACCAATAATTTGTCAAAACAAACAAGATATATTTTTGGACTCTCCAGCGAAATTATAGACACTTGGGCTATATCAAGATTGAGTCCTCACTGCAGTCGTCGCTTAGTGACCTTGCGGGAAATTCGATCAGGATCGCCAGTTTGCAATTATTATATAGTGGATGGCGTAAAAGCTGCGTTATTGTCACTCTCAGTCCAGTATGGCTTGATATTAAGTAAGAGTTTGTAGAATTGAAAAGGAAGGCTATCGTTTAATCCAGTTATTTGAATCATCAATAAAAAAACGAAATTTATAGACTAAACGGCAAAATCATTGTTGGTCTCACACAAACGGTCGCTTATCCAGCCTCGTTAACACAATTGTCTCTTATCTTGCCGATACATCCGTCACCGCCAGCGCGTCGTCGCGTAACTACATAATTAGTTGGCACAGGTTGCGCTGGATTCCCTGTTCTTTCCATATTGAAATTATCAAAAGTCCACTTTTTTCTGATTGCTAGACTACAGCTGAATACATTAATTTTAAAGGCGGTTACGCATTACTTCTGACACTCAAGAAACTTGTATTATGGTTGTTTCACACGGTGAATCCAAAATAGAAGTAGTCTAATGCTTCCTTACATTCTGGGACGAGCACCTTTCGTATTTAGATCATAATTTCAAACCTCAATATTATCGAAGTACAATAAATTATGTGTTACGTCTTGACATACATCATGTGGATGAGAAATGAAACAATAAAAGTAACAAGTTGCTTGGTTAATCTCAATCAAAAATTTATAAAAAATTTCGTTCATCGCAATTACTTGTTCATCACAGATTTAGCACGAATCAATGTATTTAAATTCAATCGCGTAAATCTGCCAGAGCCAATTAAAATACATGGAACGATTTTACAAAATAATGTAACATTCACATCGCAAATAGATAACTTTTTACAAAACTTTTCTACCTTTAACGAAGTATCATGAATTTATATTTTTTTTTTGAGCGAAATTATGTTTCACGAATAGTTAGCATAGCGGCTTAAAGCAAATATCATATCGAGATAGGGGAGCTTCGCGATGTTTTCATAAAATAGGAAATGATGTAATTTTTACACCTGGGTTTCGTGAGATGCCATCTGTTATGATAAAGGGAGCAACGTACTTACCTGCGTCATTTGAACGTCAATGCCGGGTCCCCAATAATATATTGAGACGCGAAACTGAAACGAAGTCGATGATATATTTTATCTCTGCATACCGTAATAATTACGTAAATACCGTAAATGCCGAATAAGTTGATGTATTCTTGATATTTTGTAATATTATCGAATATCGAATAGAATGGACCTTTCGCATAGTTTACATGTGAGACTTTCGGAGCCCGCGGTCATCAAAGGTTTATCGAATCTATTAGAAACTGTAATGTTGCGACTCAATGCTTCGTAAGGACCGTAGGAGGATGTTAACACCATGGATAAAAGGTCATTGGTTGCCGAATAAGTTTTTATCTTGGCTAATGAACGTATTGTTACGTCTCGATGAGCAATTCTTACTCCATCTCGGTCAAGGAGAATTCGCACCCTCCATTTTACACGTTATTCGGAAGTGACGCTTTATCGAGGTTTCAGCCCTGTTTTGAACCTAACCTTTCGGAAAATGATTCGGGATAGCGCCTTGAACGTGTATGTTTATGTTTGGATGTGCGAATATATAGCCGTTTAAAATTCATTATCAGATTTACGCATTCATATATAAGTTGACCATCGAAATATTTCTATTCATCAACATCACAGATAAATGTCAATTAGTTAACTGTGAATGAAATAACATTCAAGGAAAAGAAATGAATATTGATATTATTGACGATACACTTACGGAACTAGAGTTTTATCTAAATAGGTTTACCTTGTAATGGATGATGCAACGAATCATTTGATCGATGATGTTAATCGATTGAAATAAAACGTCCTTCCCAAAATTATCAAAGAATATTCGAGGTGGAATCGACGACAATGATCGTCCCTCAACTTAGGAGTCCTTCTCAGATAGGAAATTCTTCAGTCGGAATCGAATGAAGACGGTTGATTCTCAGGAATAATGTGGATTGATGATTTTAACTTTGGATGAAGTTTGAAGAAAAACTCTCAATTTCAATGAAATAATCTCCACACATGTGAATTGGTTTATTGAACGAAATGAATTTTGGTTCCTGATCGTTAGAAATTTTATATTTCGATTGTTACAAAACTGTTGTCTGTCACGGAATTAATTTTGAATGTTTAATTTACTATCAACTCTCTCTCTCTGCTCAAGTGGCTTCGCTTGACTACTTCAGACTACTCTTGATTGACTTTCTTACTTGACTGCTTTTCATTCACCTCTCTGTCTCTACTCCCGTGTCCGCGCTAAAAGGTACCTTCTTGTACCAGACACCCCCGCGTCACCTTTATCATATCGCTCGACGCCTCCCCTCTTTTGTCACATGATCCCTTTCTTCGATGAATCAATTAGATTTTCTGTGTTTCTCAACTTTACAGTATTCTTAACATTTTGACTTGTAGATTGTTAAATTTTCTCTTGAATTTGGTGAAATTTGCAATTTGAACCAAAGCTGTATGAATTTTTGTTCCGAAGTTAACAATTATTGACATAAATTTTCATCTTAATACTTGATTAAATACTTTCCTGAATTATTATTTATAATTGGTTCACATCTTTCTTTTTCCTGTAATTTTCTGTATAATCTATTTATTAATAAACTTATCCTGACGATCCGATTCTATTATATTTGACATATTTGATTTTACTTTATTTCTTGAATTTACTGATAATTTCCCTAAAAATTCCGCCATCCTCGTGGTCAACCTTATCAAACCATCTTGCATTCATTTTTCGTTTCTCTGTTTTATCTGTGATTTTTCTGGACTGCATCGATGATCTATTATTCATCGGTACTTGCAGTCCAGGAGATGCTGCTCTCATTATGCCCGACGGTCATTCTGAGTATCATGCCCATCGTGACACACATCGAACAGCAGACCCCATGGTCTACAACTGCAAGGAGCATTTTTATCCTTATATCTTCGGATCAGGTTACCGTGTCTCGCACGCTTGATTTCCGCTGTACAATCGTCTATGTATTTCTTCGGACTAAATTATTATTTTATTAAATGCTTCCTCCATGATTCGTTTTTGAGGTTTTTAATGAATTTCCAAGATGAAAATGTTGGATAATCGGTCATCTGACCGAAAATTCCTGAAATGTTCGGGGAAAATTCGGAGGACGTAAAAGTATTTAATGACGCCGCGCGCATCGGTCGCGCACGATGGGATTTGTAAATGGGAAGGAGAAGAAAGGAAAAAAAAGACTCGCACATAAACGCATCCATCCATCCAGGCATTTTTGTTGACGGAATTTTTCGACCACTCGGAATATCAAAATCTCTGATTCATTATGATATTCTCCATGAAAGCAGAACTTCCGCTACGTCGATGCAAGGAATGACGAAAAGTGATAAGCATATTTTACAGGAACATTGAAACATTGCATGTTAAGGGCGAGGGGCAAAATATTTAGAGTTAAACAGCAGAGTTTCCGATTACTGAAATAAATGATCCGAAGTAAGTGACGGTGCAAAACTGTTCTTCTGTTGAAAAATGCAGGTTTGATGATTCGATATCTAGATGTGTTCATAATATAGAAAAGTTCTTGAATATTTGTGTTATTAGATTTTGTTGGAATATGGCAAAAATAATCTTTTTATAATAAAAGAATATTAGTCATTTTAGTCAAGAATATTAGTAAAAGAATATTGAAGAGTGTGTGCGTATATATGAAGTGAAAATAAATAACGCGTGTGTCCTATCGATAACTATCGAGGCGACGCAGTTTACATTATTAAAAAAAAATATACATAAGAGTATATATAAGAAGTCGTTTTGAGTCTGTTACGTTCTCGAAGCATACGTGTCTCTTCTCTCCTGCAGTCGCACTCTCAGTCCCAGTTCTTCGACGACTCGAGTAAGAAGTCAGAATAATATAAGATATTGCTCAATATTAATAAGACGCTATATTTTATTCATTAAACCGATCCCATAATCCAATAGATTGGCAAATATTTTCTCCGAGCAAGACTTTTGACGTTTTGGAACATTGCTAACATGTTCCTCTGAAATGGAGCTTCCTCTACTGAGAGAAAAAAAATATCAAGACGCAGTAACGTAGCTGTCGTTATTTTTTTAATGAAATTTCCAACGTGTCCCTCGTGTGCACAAATACACCATGCTGTTGTTTCTTCGATCGCATTTCGTAGTCCGATAAAGCATCGTAAATTCTCAAATGAATTAGTGAGATCGTTGTACGGCAATATACGGCAAGACGGGCAATTAAGGAGATCCCACGCACCAAAAAATTTCACTGGTACGCCCACTGACTTCCACATGGCTGGGCTCACACTATAAAGGAGAGGTTTGACTTCGATAGTTCTGCGTTCCGGGTTTCTCTAAACGGCTTTTCGACCGAAATAAATGTTGCCTTTGTCCGCAGGTCGCGGGTGCGAATTATGTTACTCGCGTATGCTGCGTTTCGCTTTGATAAATACCGACTCTTTGCAGACACGATATTCATTCGAGTAAATAAAACAATGACGAGGCGGTGGAATGTGTCTCTCTCCTCTCGTGTACTTCATCCGACATATTGTCCACTTTGTCGTATCCTTTCACGTGCGATTTCTTCGGTCGAGAGCAAAACTTCGTAGCTGTTCCACGAGACGACGTCGTTCGACGACGATGACAAATGTATTATTGCAACAGTGCTGTCATGGATCTAGAATCTGCGTATACTTACAACTCGTATTTCACAAAACACACGGATGGACTTAAAGCTGAGAAGTTGCATGGCATGGAGGAAGTTGACGGTGGCGGAGCGAACTAAAAAGTGTCGAACGGTTTTTTCATATTAAAGTCACATTTTGTGTTTGGTCGTTTTATATATTTCTGCCAACTAAAATTGATGACTTGAACGCTTTAAATTGCTTTTCTCTATGAGCAGCCTTCGACCTAAGAAATTATCCGGAGACGTAAAAAAAAATACAGTCTTATTCTGTACAACATTGATTCTAGTTTTCATGAGGTGGAGTATTATTTCGTCAAAGGTGTTGAAGAATTATGTTAAGTATCATGAAACTTTATATTTTTAACTTGTTATCTGAGTTTCATAGTCACCCAAGTTTTATGCATTGTTTTGTGTCCTTTGGTAAGGTTGTTCAAGTGGGTATTTGCTTCCTAGGCCATATTTTACTCTTTGTACCTTTGTTTATCTTTTATTTTTTTGCATATTGACGTGTATACATACTGTGTACGGTCTTTTCAATGGAGAAAAGAAGACGAGAGACTGCCATTTTGACTGTCTTCGGGACGTCAATAGAAATAATTTCCGTCTGCTATATGTTTCTTCAGGGCCACATCAAGGATGAGTCAAGCAGTCCACTTAGGCCTGCCGGATTACTATACAATGTAGCCAAGTTCTGGTAGTAACAATTCGCTACAAGCGTTATCACATTTGCCAGATTTCCACCTGGAATGGGCCGTTACTATTTACGGTACAGTCTCGGTTCATGTATAAGGAAGGAAAAGATCAGTCTTTATAATTCTAATACGGTATTTTTCAAACATATATGATACAAATGTTTTATACGATGATAAATGATAAGATACAATCATAATATGTATAATAGACAAATAAATTATCTATAATGAAATATAAGTAGATATACGATACGAATAATTAAAATTTTTATTTTTTAAATTCTGTTTCTAACTTTCCTTTAAATGACTACATCTATTAGACGAATGGCTTATGGGAAACGAGTTTTGAAGAATTCTACTCCGAAAGTCACTGAATCTTACATCATACAATTCCTCGTCAGTTGACATCGATAAAGGAAAATGATCAAATCAAAAGGTCGTATCAGAAGGTATATCGTAGTCAGGAAAAGAAAAATGGTAATGGTAATGGTAATGGTAGTAGAAATGGAATTCATCAGCCCTGCTTCCCAAAATGTTGTAAAATAACAATAAATAGCAGAAGTAAAGCAGCGATATAACGATTCCATGCTATACCATTGAATACAATCCAATTTATTTCTCTGATGCGTTGTATGCAAGCTCTAAAATTGTTGTTGCAAGTCGCCGTTTACCCGACTTGGTCTCATCTTGATCAATCGCGGTACGAATAAAAGGGCAATAATGGTAACGAGATAAATTATCGAACGTTTGATATAATCATTATGATTTGGTCACAACTTCCAACGCGGGATTATGACGCGTGAACTTTTTAGGGGGAAGAAAAAACTTCATTGTGGCAGTTGAAATCATATGTATATATAATTATTTCGCAGGCTAGGCTGTAAATAAGCACATTCGACGAGGGTTGAAAGAAACTCTCTGAAAGCCTGTGTAGAATAAACATCACACAATTGTCTTTATACATGAAAATTGATTGAATAGTGCTCATGTTCAGTGTCCTTTTGTGAAGCCAAAAAGGTTGTGAAACGTCGTTACAGACTCATGCACAAAATGGCAATAAAATAATTCCTTGTGAGACATCGACCAGAGATCAGCTAGGCGTGTCGCCCGTCAGTGGGTCAACCTGGCCAGCTGAACTTATCGCAATAATGCTCTCGCATTGCGCATTTCTAGGTCATTCGCACCATGTAGTACTGTACCGTCTGTACAGATTCGTATACTTTGAGAAGGTATAAACTTACGTATACGAGACTTGTACAAGTTCTACGAGAACGTTGGCATTCCTTTTTATGTTAGTTTCGCGGGTGAATATCGTTCATGCCTTGACATACTACAGGAACCATATCACTAGCATGTCTCACGGTGTAGTTCTTGAACCAATGTTAATGTTGAAATCCTTTAAAGTTGATTTGTTCCGAAGTTAACACGTCTCAATTTTTTTTATTCATGCGGATCAAACATTCCGCAAAGGTGAACAGCGTTCTTTACGGGGAGAATTCGAAAATTGGCGTCATAAATTGATTTTTCTCGATAGGCGAAATTTCGAAGAAACGTTGAAACATCAGTATGATGATGATTGTCATTCCGAAGACTAAAGGCTTTAAACATAAATTGCAGGTAGTTTCGGATGTCATTCCTGATGTCCAGTTTGTCGGATCAGTAACTTTGGTTGTATGAATAATGACACTTGACAATCGATACCGACGAGTCGGTATGAGTTCAATGACCTTAAAACAGTCATATGAACCTGACCAGAATCCTTATGGAATTCCCGAATTTACTTACAGAGAAGTTAGGCAGCCATTTCCGTTCGAGGCTACCCTAAACGTTATAAGCAGTGTGGTTGTCAATGCAAACTCCAAGAAGGGTATTCAAATTTGTTTGAACTTCTCGAAGGCAGCTGTCGTCGACTTTAAACTCATTTGACTAAACGACTTCATTGGCAATTTTAGCCAAGTCACCGTTTTAGCCAAATTCTTCTCCGTATTCGTTATAAAAGTGTTGAAATTCCAATTAATCCAGTATTATACTCCTTGCAACTTTGTTTAATCTTATGTTTGCTTCCAATAAAAAAATTGTTGCTACATCTTTAGTTTCTCAATGAATATTCGCGAAATCCAAAAAAAAAAAAACGAGGGTCATAAGTTGGCTCGTGTAAGCTTGCTACCACCTACGCTCACTCCCGGCGGCACGATAAGCTTATTTTTTTTATTTTTCTTTTTTCTTGACTGACCATCATGTTTTCGGTAGTTTTTTCCGGGAACCTTTTCGGGAACGCTTTCTGCCTTCCCACAGTACCATGGTCGATAACTGCTGGATGGACCATTCTCAACTACTTTTCCATTAGATGATCCCTCTTATCGTTCTTAATGTAGAGTCGCCCTGGTATCTACAGTATAAGGATTATATTCCTACTTAGTAATAACGTCGGCCTTTTAAACTCGATGTTCGGCGTCACACACTGCTCATGCAAATTAGATTGGCCGCCACGTTCTTTGCTTTGTTTTTCGTGTGCATTGGTAACGGGAGAGCATCAAGGCTTCGATCGGGTTGATCTACTCAGGTCGGTTAATAGCAAAAAAATTGGAAGCTGCAATCCCGAGAAGAAGTAGAGGGAAACGAAAGAACCGGGTTAAGTGCAAGCTAGTTTCACAGATCTTGGGACAAAATCCATTGATCTATTTATTTGTCTCCTTCACGGTCCGGCCGAATATATTCACAAGCTCGCCTCGGCAAGTGATCGTAATTCTAAACAAATGATAGCGATAATATGGTTTGTTATTAAAATATTTAATAGTTTCTGTAATTTATAATATAAAATGGATTGATTAAATTATAGGGATTCAATCATCGTAATCTTGCTTTAAAAAATTATTATAAGTACAGATTCATATTCACAAATAACAATAACAATATATAAATAACAATATATGGAAAATAACAATATATTTAATATCATAATTAACAAAATAGATTTACTCCGATAATTTTCGAGGAGTCGAATGAGTGCAATGACGTCGAGAAATTTTGTCGGATTTAGTTTCCTGTCACATCTGTGAGAAATGTGTTTGAAACGTTTTTAATGGGGCGTTTTTATAGTATGATAAATTTATCGACCATACAATTTTTTATGAATATATTTGGAGACTTCCAGAAATATGGTCGTATATTACAGATTTTTTTTATATGTTATATATAATACACACGTTTTCCCTGGAGGGGTAGTACAGTATACGAATTGTATACTTTCTCCATAATTCGTTCGAGACACTCGACACTAGCGGGGAAGTAATTTATAAAGAAAGGTAAACGAGCTGTTTACAAGTAGACCAGACAGTATATACATATTATATATATATATATACATATATGTCAAACGCTCACCTGTATCGTGTAAATGTGTATATACTACACATAAGTGGAAGAGGAAGAGTTTTGAAGATATTCCTCTCCATGCTTTCTTCCTCTTTCAGTCGCGTTCTTCCTGTATCTGTCTTGTCCATAGTCTTACTTTGGCAACATTGTTATCGCGAACCGTTACGAACCGTCACGATCTACTCGAGACAAGATCTCTACTCTCTATCTAGCCGTCTGGAGCAGAAGAGTTTCATCCCCGCACCCTTCCCACCTCTTCCTATCTTTCATTATTCGAACAGATCTCGAATACTATCTCCGAGCTCTTACACTTCCCTCCCTACCTCAGCGATCATGACGAGATCACTCTATCGGAATTTACCCTCGGTCTCTGCATTAATGCGATTTCTATCAACAATGCGAGGGACCTAATCATTTTCTTAATCAACAAGATGCTGGAATGAACGACAATCTAATATACAACTCTTTAAAAAATGTCCTGGAAAGTGATAAGAATATACGTTTCTGAAATCATATATTATACGTATATGTTGCTTTCTCTATGAGAAACCCTATAAGTATCATATTATACTTATATAAGTATTAGATAAGCATTTATATAAGTATTGTATTTCGCTACTATATAATGCTTCCTCATGGAAGAAGCTTTATTTTCGCAAGCAAATTTTTTTTCGAGATTTTGATTTCAATTTTAATTTTAGAGTATTTAAAATAATCTAAAATGTCCAAAAGTGTAATTTCCAGCTGGCTTTGGAATGTGTATGTATGAGCGTATTTAAAGATACCATCGATTAAAACGGCTTGAGGAAGTGAGTTGAAATTTGATGCACTAGTAGAGCGGTCACGTCGGTTCGTTCGGTTCTATTTTCATGAAGATCAAGCCCTTTCGAAGATTTAAGGCGATTATGAATTACAAAAAGAAATTGTGATGATTCTAACTTGCTTAAATTTGTAATTATCATCCAAAAACTTCATGCAAATATGCTATTCTGACCAAAGACCTTTGATATAAAATTTGGTCAAAATCTATCGAAGTAGTAAGATTTTAGAGGATTTTGTAGGAGGATTTTTAACGAGCTAAAAATTTTACACGGTAGTGGATTAACCCTACATAATGTTTCGCAGTAAATTAGGCGAAAGTGAACCGAATAATTGAAATTTCATAAGATTGTGAAATGTTATTCTTCGTCCGACGACAGTGTCTGCATCAGCTTTCGCTCGAAGTAAAGTAGGTTTGAGATTCGTATTCAATGAAAAAAGAATCAATTTGTCATGGCCCAAGCCGCCAAATATTGAATCATTAAGATAAATCTTTGTCTAAGATTTCCTATACCTGTATTTTCATCAAGAGAAGTAGATGCACAGATGTAACCAAGTAAAGCGCATTGGCGTATTTTTTCGCACACCACCTGTTGGTTGTTATCAGTCTAATGGTCACTAAATCTAACCTACACGCAACCTAACGTGCTACCAACCTAACTCAGACCCAACCTAATGTATATTTAAACTGACATACATACAATCTAACTTAAAACCAGCTGAATTAAGACTCGGCTTAACTTACACCCGGTCTAACTTGTATCCGAACCAATTTAAATCCGACATTACCGAACCTTGATAGATCAAACCTAACTCAAATTTATTCTAATTTAGACCCGACTTAATTTATATCCTATCTAATTCAAACTCAACTCCAGACGGGATAAAGAAATTTTATCCAGAATAGTTTGTTTGTGACAAAATTATTCGTGAGTTTTCAAACAATCAAACCCACAGCTTTCCAAAGTGTAGATAAGCCATTACTTACATCACACCATAGTAAGAATTGTTTTATGCTCCTTTTGTAGGGTTAAAGATAGCCTAAAAATACAATTCTCTAATACATCTACTTTATTTTATCGATGACTCAATAGTGGTAGACTTATTTTACTTACTGAACAAGACTCCAAAAATTTCAACAGTTTTGGCAAATGTATAATATTGAAAAAAAAAAGAATAGGTTTCTCAGTAAAAGTTGAGTGTTAAATCTGCTAAAAACAAGGTGATCCAGTATGTCAGCTGGTAGCGCAAGGTTTATTATGAACAGTATGCACTGACATGAGCTAAACATCTGTACTGTATAAAGTCAGTACGATTGTATTCAATGGTGAAGCGGTATAACAAAGTAATAAATAGCACGTGTGCGAGGTGAGTCTGCACCAGAACTTTTCATGCCTACCTGGCGCGGCTGAACCACCTAACCCTGTCCAAAGACAATACATCTCTATTTTATTCTTACTCCAATACCGCTCTGGCTGCATTGCGGCTACGTCGTGCCTTAATGGATAGAGAGGTACTTCGCACATAACCCGGGCTTTATTCTATCCTCATTTTACTCCTTATTCTCTTTTTTTTTGTAGACTACATCGCAGTGTACCGTAACAATGTAATCGTGATAGGAACGGGTGCAAGATACCCGACAAAGCCATATAGTCACGCTGCACTTTTGCAGCTCGAGAGAGTGCACTCGGACGTTTGTTGAGCGCTTCTTTTTACATATTTTTTTTTATAATAGAAAACAATATGCGGAAATGCTTTGCGCGCTTTGGTCAGGATTTATACATGGCTAACAGTAGCGCCGCCCAGATCGAGCAACTCCCCTGAGGCTAATATTTTTAAACAATAAGATTGAGATTTCCTCAGGGGGTTGTTACAACGCAAATAGAGACGGTGATAGCTTCATAGGAAGGATTGTTTAACCACAACTTTCCAATGTTCACAAGACACGGTCGGATATTGCTACGGAGTGAGAGGTGAGCGAATGCGTCTCCGCCGTCTACGAAGTCGTATAGATATTAATATTTTTTGAGATCCGTCGATAATGCGAATATTGTTCTCTGACTGTTTGATTTTTTTTTTCGAGCAATTCGAAGTCCGTACCGAAGAGAGTGCGCTTGGACAATTTTACCGGAGGACAATGGTGTATCGTGGAACAGGTCCGTTCGCACTTGCTGGCAAAGGTGAAAGGGCAAAAGTGGAACGCCGTGCGATGCGTCAGGCCCTGCGGGGTGACACGGAAAAAGAGAACAATGCAAGCCCGCAGCTAGTGCGGGTCGCTTTCAATTTCAATTCTAGACGTCTTATAGTGGAAAAACTTTTGTGATCTCCGGGTAACAATGAATGTATTTAACAAGGTTGGTCATTACAGCTCTAAAAATAATTGTTTGTTGATTGGGAAACATTGACTCAGATAAAATGTTGCCACTATACTCTCATGAAAAAATAAATATGCAAGGTATCTTCAAAATTCAATGATTTCATTTGCTATCGCATAGGGTATTTTAAATTAGCTTCAAAATGTAAATGATGGTAAATTTAATTTCGGTGAATTAAAAACCTACTAAGGTCGGATTTTGAGACATTTTTTTGAACCGACGATCGCTCTTGAGATTAAACTTAAGATCGAAATTCATCTCGAATTTATTGGGTAATTATCTTTGATCTTGAATTGAAACCTAAGTTTGATCTTAAATTCGGAATGAATTTTGATCTTAAGTTTGAAACTTAAGTTTGACCTGAAGTTGCGGCCTACCTTTGATGTCAAGATCAATCTCAAGTTCACCCTAATGTCTCAAAATTGCACCCTAAGTCATAATTCCCGTTAAAGAGCATCTAGTGCTGGGTAGCTATAACATAAAAATCCTCTCTGAGAAACGGTTCATCGTCGGAAACAAAATAATAAATAAAATATGCAAGATTCAGTTTGAACGTTCGCCATGATATCCCTCAAAGGCCAACACTTCCTGGTTGTCTAAATTAGACGATTGTACTCCAGACACACAGGAAAGGTATCTATAAAATATTGATATTAATTAAAAGGCCTCTTCTTTTGAACGAAGTTTATACCCGTTGCCTCCAACGTCGTGTTGCGAAGAGACATGATGGATGCACAGAGCGAACGGAAACGAGGTGAAAGCACAATCTCCGCGAAGCTGTGTACGTCGTGCATTTACCACGAGCGAGGCTACTTGGCGACTATATGTAGTACTTTAGAGACTCTACACGGGGAAGACGTTACGTTCTTTCACGGGATTAACGCTAACGCGAACGAACGTGGCGCTGCGCGAGAACAAACAATGCGAGCCAATTACTGCGTGCAATATGACGTTGTTCCGGCGGTGAACATCGGGCAGCAGCGGACCTCGTTGTGTCGTGCCGCAATGCAGTTTCCCTCCTAGTTACACGTTACCCTACAATGTTTCTCATGCAGTCCCGATATACCTATATAAGATGCCTCGGGGCCGTCGTCTCGAAGGTATTATCCTGCATCCGGTAAGTGCCCGTAGTATTGCCGTATTAAGGTACGTAGTATGCCTGGTCTTACTCAACGCATACGACGATACGGAACCGACTAGTGTGCACGGGCACTTTGTGCGACCCGCCCCGATTACCGCCAGCATCGCGGAAGAAGTTAGTGTCATATGCTTGCATGAAACGACTTGATCTTACGGGGTAGGAAATTATGAACTGTATTATACACGTAGTTTCACGAATGAAGAAACTGTTTTCGATACACCGTGTGAGGAAGAACGAGGTAATACTTTTCGAAACATCCCCCAATAAACGAAACGTCTTGTCGAGTGAAATGAGTATCGTACGATAATTTTTTTCGTATTAAATTTTCCACACACTTTGAACGATCCTACAAAGAGCAAAAGGGATTAGTGTCGCAAGTAATATGAAGTTTTGATTGTCGTAATACGATATAATATATTTCGTGTACATGATAGTTAAGGATCTACTAATCACTCGAACAAGACTAATGGACGTGCGCGTACAATTGCAGGGTAATTGGAACGGGCCGAGGTTTGGGTCAAACTTGTTGGCGATAGTGCCAATGTTGGCATCAAAACTTGGTTCAATTATCGAGCAAACCTTGGATGATAAGTGCATTTCAATGTTGGCGTCGAACATTGTCCCCAAGATCGTTAGCGGTAACAGGCCGATGATCGGCACCTGATGTGAGCCCACCATTGGGCCCTTGCATAGTCCATTAATACTCGGTCAATCACCGGCTCAGCGTGGATAAACCAACGATTGGCGAATAAATATAGAGCCGAAACTTGGCTTACGAGAGATAAACCAATCATTAGAGAACCAATGCTTGGTCGACCTTTCGCCAAAAATCAGCAAATCAATAGTTGGAACGTCGAAGCTCGGCCGAAGTTTGGTCTGAGATCGGCAAAACAACGATCCGTTTAGTCGGGACTCGGCCAAGAATGAGCCTTAAATTGGCGAACCAACCGTTAGTGTATTAATGCTTAGCCGAACATAGAGCGGAAATCTTCAACCCAATGATCGGAGACGCAATTTTCGGGTCAACATTGGGATTCGACAATCGCCAAGCGAGCACTGGCCCGACCAACGGCCGCGTCCGGTCCATTGGCAAAACCTCCATTGGTAGACACTGGCGCGGACAATCCCGCGCGCGTGCTTTACTGATAAGCATAAAATCAATATACCTCGCAACACAGAGTTAATGGTTCTGTTGTGTTTGAATCGTGCTGTATAGACAGGCGTATCATGCTCGACACTCTCGCTTGGTTCGTTACGACACATCACAAGCAGCGAACCCGTTTGCCAGAGCGAAATATTAATACACTACTGCTTCCGGCGTCTCGGAAATGGTCGTGGATACGTAAGATATTCAGAATTTGCTGTTCATCCAGAGGCAAGATACTCATAGATGGACCGCAGTAGATACACACCAAAGGGACAATGAATATCCTAGATAGGTATAGCAAGCACTCTACTCGGATTCGTGGGACTTTGTAATAGCGTAGCATCTTCGATTGCGTCAATGGGACACCCAAGAACTCACAAGAATATCCACACAACGTAATACTAAAGATTCAAATGTATCTCGCGGAAAAAGGAGCTGGGAGAACTCGAATAGATACAATAAGGTACTAAGTCCTCGAGTTCATTTTTGCCCCACGCAGAAGAGGTGAATGCGGTGGAATAGATACGCATAGATTGGTACGTTGCCGGATAGTAAAGGGTTTTAGATTATGCTCGCCGGATCTTCGATAGCGCAAATAGTAAGTACTCAATATACGAGCAAACTCACATGAAAGTTTAAGCTTAGCGCTAGGAATCAGCTATTGTTTTTTTTATACTCGCCACCGATATTAAATTTTTCAACTTGTCGGACATTCCCACACCTTGAAATTAATAAACTGCGACAATATTCATTGAGCTATCCAGAAGCTGAGATTGTAATTTTGAAAAGTTATGTATTGTGAATAAAATACTTGATTACTTGTGGACCATGAATCATGATTAAACAAGGTTTTATGTTTGGGCATATCCGCTAAAATGATGTCTGAATAATTGACGGGTTTTTTCTTCAAAGTTGCCTATTTATTACAAGTAAAAATGAAGTTTACTTTTTGTGAAATGGGTTTGTTACTTTGCTTCGTCGAACATGTCAATAATTCCCAAGCTACATGGGTCGATATTTTCTGAGCGATTACTGCCTCCTTTTATTTTACTTAATCAATACCTTTGAAACATAAAATAGTTATTTGCAACCGCCGATCTTGTTTAGTCTTATGAATTTCCGTTCGGCAAATAAAATTGTCTTTACGAATGTTGACTAAAAGCAAATATATCTGTTAGTCAGCTCAAGCCAATGATCCATTATATATAAGTAATAAGGAACACACCATCAGTACCTCTTAGTTTAGTCAACTACCTGACTATGAAGAAACAAGTCAAACTCAACTTAAAGACACTGTTGATGGTGGAATCTCTATAGAAGTATTCTGATCAGGATCACGTCATTTACACCTAGCCAAGTTCCACCAAGAGACGATGCTGGTGTCGCCATCTCTATTGTGGTTTCCTGGCCAGAAACTAACTAGTACATGCATTGCTCATATTATTTCGAAAGACTCGATTATAAATTTTCTGGCCAGGACCACCTCAGCGTACCTTCAGAAGGAAAGTTGTGAGCAATCGCCTCACGAGCAAGTTGTATTAACTAGGTATTGTCAAGTCCTTGTCCATTTGTCCTTTGAATAATATGCTAGCCATTCACCAGATTGAATCTCTCGAAGGAAACACTTGAAGGGTCCTACACCTACTTGCAATATTGCATAAGTTCGTGCTACGAAAATCTTACCACTTACACCCGATATTGAAGCGGCAGACTATAAAAAAAATAGACTATTCTTATTCGTGTGTCGTTGTACAGTCTGTTGGGTTTTGGGTCGATGACTCCAATTGTCCAGTCGTTGCGAGGAAAGGTTTTCAGCTTGATCCGGGAAACCTTTTCAGCTTGATCCAACTTACTATGCTCAGTCTTTTAAATAGAAAACAATTTCTCAAAAAAGATTTTTCCTAATACAAAAAGAATTCATGGATAAAGTCAAAACTCATAATTCACCACTATATTTTACGTGTAGAAAACACACCGTAGCAAATTTCATTGCAGTATAAAGGGTCGTAAAAAATGTTGTATTCAAGACTTTATAAAACATGTTCCAAGATCGGAATCTGACAGTAGTTTTTATGAAAAATCTTTTCCTCACATATTTTATTTGCGTTGTGAAAGTGAAAGCCCACGCATTCAGTGCGATTATTTACTATCCGTGCATTCGGAAGTCACACTAGGTATTCGCAGACGATTACCAGATATTGCATTACTGATTGGAATCTTCTCGAGCGACTGGAAGATCATTGGAAAAAACTATTATCAAGATTATATAAAATGTTTGGCAACAGAAACGAAAGATACACTTGAAACAAGGGAGGGAGGACTTTGCCAATCGACGAAACCATCCCAAAGTGCAATGTTGGCAGTGTTTGCTAATCCGTAAGCGAGTCGTTCATCGAGATAGCACAAGATACGTCTCGCGTGTTATTTATCATTGGGAGACTCTTTGGGGTTGCGAGAACATTATTGCACTGTGTAAACTCTGGTTATCACAGTATTAGATATATTCACGCTGAAGCAGGAAGGATCCGGTGGGAAGAGGTGGCAATACACACGTGAATGGTGCGTATAATATAAACCTCGACTGAACGATCCGAACGACACAACGCGCATGAATCCGGAAATTCCGGTTTTGTTCCGATCGTAAGTGTGTTGAAAGTCCAGGAGGATCAAGGGCTATCTTTTCTAGTCTATTAAGGATCCCCCGACTTATAGTCTACCTCAATGTAAAAGCTATGACTGATAAACATCTGAGAGTAAAGATAGTCCTTACGATACGACCAAGTAAATCGTGTACCAAAATTTCAAAAATTGTTGGCACACGTTTTAGATTGAAAACTAGCATGAACTGGGATGAGTCGCAGTTGAGTTCCTATTTGATGTAAAGAAAATTTATAGGAATGTATTTGCAGAAAAAAAGTTAGGCTGTCGTAAATATGGCAGAACCTTGGCCATTCGAACCCTCAGATTTCAGAACCACGACTTCGTTTATCCCAATGAATGATTATCAGAACGTTAGCGCTAAAGATCAACGTTGCTTCAGGCGGCTCGTATTCAAGCAAGACGACGTCGCAATTTTCCACACAACGAGCATGCGTCATGTCTTGCATCTTTTCTTATGAATCGAGACATGCTCTGATTGCATATTGAGCTTCAATGATGATTTTTTTTTTCCTTTGTTTTTACCACAGTCAGCCGCATGGGAAAATATTTGTAAAGGTAATAATTGCTATGCTCCTTTAACGCATCCAATAATGAATCAATGACTTGTCATGATACAGATTTGGCGCCCTTATAAAGTTCAGTGTGTACATGTACAAGGTATAAAGTTGCTTCGCACTAGAAAATTAAAAACCAAGTACTTTAAATTTGGATACTCTACAAGAAAAATGATCGACAGAATCTGTTCGAAAACAGAGGTGCAAAGTGATTTTCGGTACTCAATCACACGGATACATTCGAAGATTTGGCGATACTTGAAAAGATTTTTTAGCACACGCACACGACACATGCATACACATTTCGTCTAAACATAATTTTACGGTATTTTTTAACATATTTCACGCATTATCATAAAATACGTGAAATATTTTCCCACCAAAACAAAACTACCCCTTCAAGAAAGCAAAATAAAAATTGAAAAAAAAAACAAGTCCGCTTTTGGAATAAAAGTAAGCTGCGTTCATTACTTCGAGAGAAAGAACGCGTCAAGTAATTTATTTTATTCGTTTCTTTTCTTTTCGAAGTATTTCAAGGGTGGGGCTTAACTGTGTTGAAACTAAACCTCAGCACATCTTGAGGTTTAAGCTAGTTTTTTATATTGACTATCCGGCGGTTTAAAAAAATTCACCTAGTGCCGAACGACATGAGTAACTTCGAGACTTCTCGATGGTGCATCGACAGTTGATCAATAGGATAAAACGAATCAAACACAATTTGTTGTTCATATTTAATTCATTCGCTCCAATGCTGATTGTATATGAAAATTAAAATGAAGCAGCGCAATTGCACTATGTTCACTGCCCGGCAGTGGTCGGCACTTCAGCGCTCGGGCCCGCTCACGTCAACAGAGAACTCGTCACTCACGACCGAGACGGGCAGCGAGCTGTAGTATTTTTTCGAAAGAATACAGTGCAGTGCGGTCGTCCGACGAGTGACGATCGAATAGCTCGCGCAAGACGCCAGGACGTCGAGTCCTCACACACACACACACACACACACCCACACACACATACACACACATACACACACTCACAAGCGCTCATCAGAGCCAACATATACGAGACCCTTAGCTCTCGACACAAGCGCTCACCTGGAGCGGATACAAGCGCTCGCTAAAGCCGATACAAGCGCTCACTGGAGCCGATACAAGCGCTCACTGGATCCGACACAAGCGCTCACCTTGTAGCCGATACGCCCTTATACCCATCACCTCGGTGGAGGAATCATCAAACCCGAAACGAGAAGACTCAGGGGCCTCACAATCATACACGCAACAAATGTACACAACATCAACATGGGTTTTTATGCCGGTAAGGCTTTCCCCACACGAGCCAATAAACGAAACATACTTAATGGCCGAAAACGCGAGTGTTATTCTTAACTCATTTATATCCTACCAAGGTCCATATAATTTCATCCTTAATCGTTCCTCATCTCAAATATTTAAACTAGAACTACGAGACAACTTTGCATTTGTAGGAACGTCGATGTTACACACTACGTATTACACAGGTGATTGTTTCTTTTTGAATATACATTCCACGGTAAAGCACTGACAGACCCCATCCAAACATTTCTGCAAAAAGATTATAAATTAACTCATGGAAACAATACGACTGGATGAAGATAAATAAGGTAAGTATGCATACACTGTCAGCGGCGCATCTGGTACCGTCGATAGCAGGAGCCGCATGTTCGCACCACCATCCACCATAGAATAGATTCCACCACGTGTTGTAGCATCGCAAGCTTGAGCATATTCCCGGGTCCGTCTGTAATTGAGATAATTCGCAGCAATAACAACGGCAAAACTCCACAAAATCGACAAATTTTACTATTTTCTTGGTTAAACTCACCTTGCATGCCCAACTATACCCTTGAGCCTGGCATTGTTTGTGAGTATCCGCGATGTCTCCTGGCAATATCGTTTGTACAGGCGGGCCAGGGGTTTCACGCGGATTTGGTAAGTTGTTCGGCTCATCAACGCAGTTTACTTCACGGCGTCTGAAACGTGACGAAAGGAACTATTCACAATCGTGTCAATGACGCCTTTCTATCGATGAATCAACGACGGATTACCATATTTTACCTCAAGAATCTTGAAAATCTGCTCAAGCTACAGCGCGACCATTTAAGATTTGTTGGCGCAGAAAACCTAGTAGCTTCCATTATATATCCATGCTGTTCGTTGCACTTGTCTTCCGGATCATCATCAGACCTGATCTGTCCATCATGGTGTACACCCAATCTGGGCAATTGATTTTCATTATTCGGAAAGTGTGCATAAACGTCAATGTTGTACTTACATATGACCCAATTCGTGTGCAGCCGTTAAAACACCGACGAATGCACCTTTGTCGTGAACTACTGCGTATGGTTCCATCATAAAGACGTTCGAGGAACACAGAGTTGCGAAACTCGCTATTCCTGCGTGAGGTAAAAAATTCTAGTTAAATTGAAAATCGAGATATTGTAAACTCTTAACTACGATCGTTACCCAATAGCCTCTTGCTGAAAATTCTCCGGGGGGCGGTCACTAAATCATTACTGTAATAAGAAAATGTATGTATATATTGGGAAAGAGTTTCTCATGCAAAGCTGCTTCTACAGTGTCATTCGTCGATACACGAGACCTGTCGAGCTGAGAAGCGGTAAGAGGGAATCGATCTGCGGATCGACTATAAGCACTGTATGTTGTATGATGTAATAAAGATTATTGTTAATTACTCGGTCAAGGTTACGACTAAGTCATAAGTTACACCCCGAAAGGCTAGGGGCTTCTTCATGGTGGACCAATAATTCATCATGTCTGAATATTTATGGGAGAATATGATTTCATTCTCGCTCCTGTATTTGTTTAGATGAGGAGTTGCTTTCCTATCCTATGTACGATTAAACGAACATTCGTTAAAATCAAATGTATGCTTTTCTGGTGTGTGTCACGAGTATGCTTTACTCACGAGTCCGATTACTATCCCAGCGATGTGGATTCGCACTTTAGGATTATCGACAGCCCTGAATCGCAAATCCACGGCATTCCAAAAAGCCAGTTGATAGATGATCTCATCGTAAAGGACCCAATCATTTATCCTGCAGAGATCGATAGGATTAAATTTTTGTGTCGTGTAGACAGCGATTTAGTGTGAAATAAAAAAGAGCACAGCGTTTTAGCTAAGAAATACGAGTTACATTCCTTTCGTTATTCGGCAGACAATATGGCGATTTATATTTTACACGGTAATGTGGTTAATGTCAACAAAACTCATTTCGTTCGTTCAGCTAAACCATTTATCTCCGTGTAACCGTAAATCTATTTATATTTTCACTTCCACAGGTAAGTTCGACTCACGGCATCTGTGCTTGATAATAGTCCGTAGTAACCAAGATTGATACGTAAACAGTATCCTGTGTTGAACGTGTTGATTTTGAGTGAGTCGCGTTGCTTGATATTTCAGTATCGAAAATTTCTCGTCCTGAATCTGGAAAAGAGACAACATTATAGTTGGCTTTTGATAGATTCTCTTATTTCGTTGCAAATGATTTTTCGTACTTGGTAGAGTTTCGGTTTCATTAATCGGTGAAGATGATTTTATAATGACATGCTGGTGGGTCTCCACTAGAGTCCGGCTCTGTTTGGGAGATTCGGTTTCACGCCTGGATTTCAATGTTTTCCGGAACCGTTCTGGCAAAGACCGGATGATCATTCCATGTACCGTGCCTTCCTAAAAGTTTTCCCGATGATTGTTAGAAAATTTATTATCATAAACTTCAGAATTATCATTATTATTAGTTTGTTGATCTATTAGTTCTGTCAATTGTCTGCCGTGGCAACACATTTTCGATGGCTACACCGTAGCAAGCTTACAAAAGATGCAGTTCTGTTCTCATCGATTGGCGAGATCGCAACGATGGAGGAAGAGTTCACACCGTACCGAAAAAATGTGTCTACTAATCCTATTATCTGTAAAATAAGAAAAATTGAATAACCGTAATTTATACACGATTAATACTGCGTAATACTGTTGCATGTAGAAATTTACATCTTCACGCAATCGTTGGTGTACAATCGTTCCGTTGGAATGCATATACGCGATCCACACCGGTGTGTTCGTTGAGGCCAAGGCATCATTTGATGGTTCCAAAAAGTCATGAATCTGCTCGCCGAAAGCCGTGAATTCCAATTGTAAATTTGAGCTCCCTTGTTTGTAGAGATTATGCCTTACTGTTACAACATCGTATTCCGGTACTAAAAAACTCAATTGATTAAAACGTATCGATTTACCCACGAAAGTAATAGTATATTAGGCCATAAGGGAGCAAAGTTCTTTTTGCCTGCTATTATGAATTTTTTTTCTGCGATTGTAAAGTGAGAGGAGAATTTCACGCGTAAGAAAAAAAATGTTCAACGGTCAATAATAAGCTACATTCCGCTTGGTTATTTTATCGAATTTGGTTGAAAAGTGTCTGCTGCAATATCCACAAGTAATTGAATATAAAAGTCCATGATGATTATCGAGTTCTTACTGTCATCTCGAGTGGTATGAAAGAAATTGGCAATCTCTTCATCGGTCATCTCCTCATCAATCTTTAAACAGACATACATGATTTTATTATTTTATAACAACCCATAGGACATCTAGGTACCGTGGGAAATGATTTTATTGTTTTACCTTTGTACATTGCATGATCGAAGCGTTGAGCAAAGTGACTAGAGCGAAGATTACACACGGGATCATGATTTAACGGCGATCGATAACGATGATTAATAACAACGACCTATTATCACTACTGCTGCTAATTTTCTTTATCAATTCAAAAATCTTTAACTGTTCGACTATACAGAAGTTACACCGCTTAATAGTGCATATTCTTGCGACTTCTGTTGAATGAATGATGGGCGAAATTTATAGGCGTTCCATGCGATATCTTATCGCATCCGTCCGAAAAAATGTTAGGCAAGTGACTTGGAAAAAATGAATTCCGTACTGACTAATAATTTAATTATTCATAGTAGATAAGCTTGGTTGGAGGAAGATAAGAAATTAAATGAGGCAGAAATTTCGCTGTATTTGCGTTTTCTGTTTCAAAGATTAGCAAACAATACAATACCCGTGCTCATAAATATCTGAGACTCTGTGGCGCTTGATTTGTGACATTTCCGGATAAAATAAAAATTAATCATGCTTTTTCGAACTTCCTAAATTTGTTTGCCAGCGTTATTTGTTCACTCGCTCATAGAAAACTGAATTTATAACGGTAAGCGTTATCAATTTACAACCATCCTGCCGAGACTTCGGAGGATTAATCGTGCCCGATTTTACTTATCCAATTTTGAATCATGAAACAATCTGGTGATCGCTGGAAATCAAACAGGAGTTTGCCAGTTCTTAAGTATCCGACCAACCAGTCCCCCAACGTCATCAATATTTCTCTATCATTCGAGTTGTTTACACTATTAAAATAAATTGTAAATTTAGTTTACTTAAACTTAACAATGACTAAGTTGAATATATTAGTCGAACATTATGTACTCTTCCGTAGAATAAAAATCTCAGACATAGAAATTAGAAATCATTTACCTAAAATTTATCAAATCTTTCATGAACTCTTCAAGTATCGAGAACTTTTTGATGATCGAGAATGACCACGCCGTCTATCGAGCGCAACATTGCGGATGTTCGTAATGAATTTTGTTTTGCGTTTTCAAAAAAAGAATACGTCAAGGTACGTCCGTGAACTTTTGGAGGTTTTTCTTGAACAAATTAATTTGTTATTCAAATTCTTTAATGGTTGAGTTGTGGCAAATTGTACGTCCTTGTTGAACACGAATTCTGTACGTGGAGGGTTAATACAAACTTTGTCTGCAAAATTGCAATGCACTGGCGAGAGTAACCAGGGTATCGAATGAACAACAAGATTTTCTTGACATAGTGATTCTTCTCTCCGTTGCGTAAGCATAGTAAACCCAGTTTTACAGGGTAAAACCAAGGAATAGAATCCTGAACCCCTGTCGGTCTGAGTTGGTATAATTGTAAGGCATCCTCTATTGAACATTTTGGCCACAGTACACATTTACTCAGTGTAATAAATATGTTGTACATTTTTTATCGCCATAACTTGAACAACTTTTGACTTACTAATATTACCCAAAAATAATGTCTAAAAAAAATAGAAAAAAAAGCAAAGTCAAAAAATCTACACCTTCCCTAAAAACTATGAAAGTTTTATACCAAATAAAAATAAATGGGTTTTATTTCAAGACTTATTATTATATTATAAAACATATCATCCACCACAATATTCCGCGTGTAGAAGACCAACCATAGCAAATTTCATTGCAGTATAAAGGCTCTTTAAACAGTTTTTGTATTGAAGACTTTGTAAAACATGTTCCAAGATCAGAATCTAGCAGAAATTTTTACGACAAATCTTTTCCCCACATATCTTATTTGCGTAGTGAAAGAGAAAACCCACGCATTCAGTGCGATTATTTACTATCCGTGTATTCGGAAGTCTTATCAGGTATTCGCAGACGATTACTAGATATTGCATTACTGATTTGAATCTTCTCGAGCGACTATGAAAACATTGGAAAAAATTATTGCCAAGATTGTATAAAATGTTTCGCTACAGAAACGTAAGATCCACTTGGAACAGGCGAACGAAGACTTTGACAATCGACGAAACCATCCCAAAGTGCAATATTGGCAGTGTTTGCTAATCCGTAAGCGAGTCGTTCAGCGAGATAGCACAAAATACGTCTCGTGTGTTATTTATCACTGGGAGACCCTTTGGGGTTGAAAGAACATTATTGCACCGTGTATATTCTGATTATCACAGTATTAGATATATTCCTGCTGAACTAGGAAGGATCCGGTGGGAAGAGGTGGCAATGCACGCGTGAATGGTGCGTATAATATGAACCCCGACTGAGTGATCCGAACGACGAAACGCGCATGAATCAGGAAATTCCGGTTTTGTTCCAGTCGTAAGTGTGTTGAAAGTTCAGGAGGATCAATGGCTATCTTTTCTAGTCTATTAAGGATCCCCCGACTTATAGTCTACCTCAATGTAAAAGCTATGACTGATAAACATCTGGGAGTAAAGATAGTCCTTACGGTACGACCAAGTAAATCGTGTACCAAAATTTCAAAAATTGTTGGTACACATTTTAGATTGGAAACTAGCATGAACTGAGATGAGTCGCAGTTGAGTTCCTATTTGATGTAAAGAAAATTTATAGGAATGTATTTGCAGAAAAAAAGTTAGGCTGTCGTAAATATGGCAGAACCTTGGTCATCCGAACCCTCAGATTTCAGAACCATGACTCCGTTTATCCCAATAAATGATTGTCAGAACGTTAGCGCTAAAGATCAACGTTGCTTCAGGCGGCTCGTATTCAAGCAAGACAACGTCGCAATTTTCCACACAACGAGCATGCGTCATGTCTTGCATCTTTTCTTATGAATCGATACATGCTCTGATTGCGTATTGAGCTTCAATAATGATTTTTTTTTAAACCTTATCAGCCGTATGGGATAATATTAGTAGAGGTAATAATGGCTATGCTCCTTTACAGCATGCAATAATGAATCAGTGACTCGTCATAACACAAATTGGGCCCCCTTATAAAGTTCAGTGAATACAACCCGTATGTTTTAATTCACTTCTGAAATTAATATTCTCAAGGTATAAAAAAAACCGTGCACTAAAAAGCTAAAAACCAAATACTTAAAATTTGGATGCTCTACGAGAAAAATTATCGATAGAATCTGTTCAAAAACAAAAGTGTAAAATGATTTTCGATACTCAATCTCGCGGATACATCCGAAGATCGTAAAATAAAATTTAAGAAAGAAGCAAGTTGGCTGTGGAAATAAAAGTAAGCTACCCTCATTACGTCGAGAGAAAGAATGCGTCAAGTACTTTTTATTAAATTGTTCCTCTTCTCTCTTGAGGTTTAAGCTAGTTTTTTGTATTGACTGTCCAGCGGCTGTTTAAAAAAATTCACCTAGTGCCGAACGATATGTGTAACTTCGAGTCTTCTCGATGGTGCATCTACAGCAGGATAAAACGAATCACACACAATTTGTTTTTTATATTTGATTTATTCGCTCAAATGCTGATTGTATTTGAAAATCCAAATATAAAAACCCGCGATCGCACTACGTATTACACAGGTGATTGTTTCTTTTTGAATATACATTCCACGGTAAAGCACTGACAGACCCCATCCAAACATTTCTGCAAAAAGATTATAAACTAACTCATGGAAAGAATACGACTGGATGAAGATAAATAAGGTAAGTATGCATACACTGTCAGCGGCGCATCTGGTACCGTCGATAGCAGGAGCCGCATATTCGCACCACCATCCACCATAGATTAGATTCCACCACGTGTTGTAGCATCGCAAGCTTGAGCATATTTCCGGAGTCGTCTGTGATTTAGATAATTCACAGCAATAAAAACCGTAAAACTCCATAAAATCGACAGATTTTATATTATTTTTTCGGTTAAGCTCACCTGGCATGCCCAACTATACCCTCGGGCTTGGCATTGTTTGTGAGTATCCACGATGTCTCCTGGCAATAATCTTCGTACAGGCGGGCCGAGGGCTTGACGCGGGTTTGGTAGTTTGTTCGGCTCGTCAACGCAGTTTACTTCACGCCGTCTGAAACGCGACAAAAGGAACTATTCACAATCGTGTCAATGACGCCTTTCTGCCGATGAATCAACGACTGGTTACCATATTTTACCTTAAGAAATTTGTAAATCTTTTCAAGCTACAGCGCGACCATCTAAGATTTTCTGGTGCAGGTAACCTACCAGATTCCATTAAATGGTGATTCTGTTCGTTGCACCTGTCTGCCGGATTATCTCCAGAGTCAATCTCCCCATCATGGCTTAGACCCAATCTGGGGAATTGATTTTCATTAATCAGAAAGTGCGCATATACATCAATACTATACTTACATGTGGCCCAATTCATGTGCAGCCGTAAAAAGACCGTCGAATCCACCTGCGTCGTGAACTAGTGCGTATGGTTCAATCATAAAGGAATTCGAAGAACACAGAGACGCGAAAGTCGCCGTTCCTGCGTGAGGAAAAAAATTCTAGTTAAACTGAAAATCGAGAAATTTTAAACGTTCAACTACGATCGTTACCCAATATTCTTTCGTTGAAAAAGCTTCCGGTAAACCTCTTTAAATCATTACTGTAATAAGAAAATGTATATATATATTGGGGAAAAGTTTGTCATACATGGCTATTTCTACAGTGTCATTTGTCGATACACTAGACCTGGTGAGTAGAGAAGGAGTGAGAGAAAATCGATCTGGGGATCGACTATGGCCACTGTATGTTGTAATAAAGATTATTGTTAATTACTCGGTTAAGGTTACGACTGCGTCATAAGTTAGGCCCCGAAATGCTGAGGGCTTCGTCATGCTGGACCAATAATTCATCACGTCGTAATACCTTGGGGGTATTATGATCTCATTTCCACTCCTGTATTTGTTTAGGTAAGGGATTGCTTTCCTATCCTATGTACGATTAAACGAATATTCATTTTAATTAAATGTGTGCTTTTCTGGTGTGTGTCACGAGTATGCTTTACTCACGAGTCCGATTACTATCCCAGCGATGTGGATTCGCACTTTAGGATTATCGACAGCCCTGAATCGCAAATCCACGGCATTCCAAAAAGCCAATTGATAGATGATCTCATTGTAAAAGGCCAAATCATTTATCCTGCAGAGATCGATAGGATTTGATTCTTATGTCGTCAAGACAGTGATGCTGTGTCAATCTATGTCGATTTATATCTCATACGGTGATGTCGTTAATGTCAACAAAACTCATTTCGTTTGATCAGCTAAACCGTAAATCCACCTATATTTCTACTCCCACAGGTGGGTTTGACTTACAGCATCTGGCTTTGATAATAGTCCGTTATAATCAATATTGATACGTAAACGGTATCCTGTGTCGAACGTGTTGATTTCGAATGAGTCGCGTTGCTTGGTATTCCAGTGTTGGAAATTTGTCGTCCTGAATCTGGAAAAGAGACAACATTGCAGTTGCCTTTTGATAGATTCATTTATTTCTTTGCAAATGATTTTTCGTACTTGGTAGAGTTTCGGTTCCATTAATCGGTGAAGATGATTTTATAATGACATGCTCATGGGTCTCCAATAGAGTCTGTCTGTTTATGGGAGATTCAGTTTCACGCCTGGATTTCAATGTTTTCCGGAACCGTTGCGGCAAAGGCCGGATGGTCATTCCATGTACCGTACCTTCCTAAAAGTTTCTCTGATGATTGATCTTATAGTTCTACCAATTGTGTGTCTCGTAAATACATTTTCGATGGCTACACCGTAGCAAGCTTACAAAAGATGCAGTTCCGCTCTCATCGACTGGGGAGATCGCAACGATAGAGGAAACGTCTACACCGTACCGAAAAAATGTGTCTACTAATCCTATTATCTGTAAAATAATAAAAATTGAATGACCATAATTTATACACGATTAACACTGCGAAATACTGTTGCATATAGAAATTTACATCTTCACGCAATCGTTGGTGTACAATCGTTCTGTCGGAATACATATACGCGACCCACACCGGTGTGTTCGTTGAGGCCAAGGCACCATTTGATGGTTCCAAAAAGTCATGAATCTGCTTGCCGAAAGCAGTGAATTCCAATTGTAAATTTGAGCTCTCTCGTTTGTAGAGATTATGCCTTACTGTTACAACATCGTATTCCGGCACTAAAAAACGCAATTGATTAAAACGTATCGATTTATCCACGTAGGTACTAGTATATTATGCCATAAGGGAGTAAAGTGCTTTTTTCCTGCTATTGTGAAATTTTTTTCTTGCGAATGTGAAGTGAGGGGGAAAATTCACACGCAGGGAAAATGCACTTGCTCGCTTAGGGCCTACAATCGTTTTTTCCGACTTTGTTGAAATAACCAAATTCCTTGCGTTGCAATATTCGTTAATGACCATCACTCCCCGGAGTCATTGAGCTTTCAGAAGAAGTTATTCAGATTTCAGAAGCATTGACAGAGCTTTCAGTAAAAGAAATTTAGCTGTCAGAGGGATCGATTGAGCTTTCGAAAGAATGAAATTATACTACGGTAATGATTGTCGGTCAATAATTAGCTACTTTCCGCTTGGTTATTTTATCGAAGTTGGGTGAAAAGTGTCTGCTGCAATATCTATAAAGAAAAATTGAATATAGAAGTCCATGATGACTATCGAGTTCTTACGGTTATCTCGAGTGGTATGAAAGAAATTGGCAATCTCTTCATCGGTCATCTCCTCATCGATCTTTAAACAGACATACATGATTTTATTATTTTATAACAACCCATAGGACAACTACGTACCGTGGGAAATGATTTTATTGTTTTACCTTTGTACATTGCATGATCGATGCGTTGAGCAAAGTGACTAGGGCGAAGATTACACACGGAATCATGATTTAATGGCGATCGATAACGATGATTAATAACAACGACCTATTACCACTACTGCTGCTGATTTTCTTTATTAATTCGAAAATCTTTAACTTTTTGACTGTACAGAAGTTACACCGCTTGTTAGTGCGTATTCTTGCGATTTCTGTCGCCTTAATGATGGGGAAAAATTTTATAAGCGTTCCATGCGATATCTTATCGCTCCCCTCCGAAAAACCGTCAGGGATTTGACTTTGAAAAATTAAATTTCGTACTAAATAATAATTAAATTATTCATAGTATATATGCTTGGTTGGAGGAAAATAAAGAATTTAACGAACCAGAAGTTTCGCTGTATTTGATTTTCCTGTTTTAAAGGTTAGCAAACAATACAATATCGATGACATTTCCGGATAAAATAAAAATTAACTACGCTTTTTCGTACTTTGTCAATTCGTTTGCCAGCGTTATTTATTCACTCGCGAGTATAGAACTGAATTTATAATGACACGCGTTATCGATTTCAACGACCATGCTGAGACTTTTGAGGATTGATCGTGCCCGATTCCAAAACAGCTTGTCCAAACTTGAATCATAGAATAATCTGGTAATCGCTGGAAATCGAACAGGAGTTTGCCGGTTCTTAAGTATCCGGCCAACCAGTCCCCAAACGTCATCAATATTTCTCGATCATTCGAGTTCTTTACACTATTAAAATAAATTGTCGATTTATTTCACTTGAACTTAATAATGACTTAGTTGAATACATTATTCAAACATTATGTACTTTTCGATAGAATAAAAATTCCAGACATCAAAATTACAAATCCTGTACCTAAAATTCATAAAACCTTTCATGAACTCTTCGAGTATCGAGGACTTTTTGCTGATCGTGAATGAGCACGCCGTCTATCGAGGGCAACATTGCGAATGTTCGTAATAAATTTTCATTTTGCGTTTTCAAGAAAAGAATACGTCAAGCTACGCCCGTGAAGTTTCGGAGGTTTTTCTTGAGCAAATTAATTTGTTATTCAAATTCTTTAATGGTTGAGTTTTGGCAAATTGTACGTCCTTGTTGAACACGGGTTCTGTACGTGGAGGATTAATACAAACTTTCACTGCAAAAATGCAATGCACTGGCGAGAGTAACCAGGGTATCGAATGAACAACAAGCTTGTCTTGACACCGTGATTCTTCTCTTCGGTGCGTGAGCATCGTGAACCCAGTTTTACGGAGTAAAACAAGAGAACAGAATCCTAAACGCCCGTCCGTCTAAGTTAGTATAATTGTGATGCATCCTCCATTGAACAATTTGATCATAGTATACGTTTACTTAGTGTAATAAATATGTAGTACATTTTTTATCGCCATAACTTGAAGAATATTTCTTTTACTCATATGTTACTGAAAAATAATGTCCAAAAAATTGAAAAAAAAAAACCGTCAAAAAGTCTAAATCTTCCCTAAAAATTAACAAAGTTTTATCGCAATTAAAAATAAATGGGTTTTATTTCAAACTTCCTCATGGATCTTCCTTATATGCATCGTCAATGTTAAATGACTACAAACCATGAAAATGGCGAACATTCAAGTCTTTTTTCACTCCAAGCAGACGTTCTTTTCGACATCAAAACATTGCCACGATTGAATTTTTACAAAAAAAAATCAGACAATATTTCCTGCCGAGACAGTGCTAGCAAGCATGATTGCCACATGATCTCGAAAATAAGTGATAGGCGAGAGCGAGGCAACACGCTATAATGAGCCAGAAGCCAATTTTTCAATATAATTTTGAATGTTACTGATGATAACGATGTGTCGGGCAAAACGATTTTGAAAGCTCGGACACGTCGTTGGCACAAAATGGAGCACTCAAAAATTATTGCACGATCGAGTTTTCCCCTCACTGTCCCGTTTTGCCACGCCGTGCCGTTTTGCCCCGGTCCCTCGCATGATCCCAATCAACTAATGAAGCACGCTCTAATTAAATCGACGCGCGCTCATTGCTCTTTTTCCATTCTTTTTTCCTTCTCATCGGGACGGACACGGAGACTCACGAAGTGCACAACTGATCCGAATTCTTCGCTGTCTCTCCATCGAGCATTACCAACCGGGCTGACACACTCTCGTTGGACGACGAGAGGTACATCGAATATGAGAACCGCATAAAAAGTTCTCGGAAGAAATACCGTCCAGTCGCCTGCGCTTGGTGTCCCTTCGCGGAGAGAGAGCTTTCGACGTTCGGTCGAGTCTTTGATCGGCGCCGCGTCGACTGGCAAACGCACGAGAGAACGAGCAACGACAGGAGTATCAAACGAGACGGAGTACAAGATGAAGAAGTAAAAGGTAAAGGGGTACAGAGAAAACAGATATTCCAGGGATTTTTTCGTTAGCCAAGCTTAGCGAAGCGTGGAAGAAATTCTTAATGCGAATGAAGTCAGGTGGATGTCGGCCGAGAGGGTGGTTGGATCAAATGGAAGATCAAATAAAATAAATAGCTCGGGTAACAGCGACTCTCGTGAGTGGACACGGCAAACTCTTCCGAACAATAATTCGAATGGCAAAGGCCTCGCGCGGATTATCGTACACCTGGATCTCGGGCCTGTACCACGTAACCACCGTACGTCGTCCACGTGGACGCGTCTCTCGGATTCTCCGCACGCTCGTGTTCATCCGTCGCTCTCGCTGGACATTTACGATATTCTCTCTCGCGTATACACTCCGGTTGATTTATCGCGTTCCCCCTGGATTCATGGGTGCATCGCTCGCTAAAGTGTGAGTCCGTGTACTGTCGCATATACCACGATAAACCGGCGTAATATCGCCGGTGCATATAATACCCATAACATTAACCGTTCCGCGAAGAAGAATATCATCGACTCGTCACTGGGAAATTGACCGGACTTAAAGTCGAATGAAATATGGGTGGAAAACTTGGATTTACGAAACGTCGCGATACGAACACAAAGTTACTGTTTTCGAGGCGATATCTATGTCAGTAGAACCTGATTTAGTGAAAATAAATGGTTTAACTATCGTGGCAAAAAAGGCCGATGAAAGGCGATGAGGTATTTGGTTTATAGTGATTTTTTTTTTTAACGAAGACGTCGTATTTCTTCCAGACACGCGGCTGGTTATGTCAGAGGCCATAACTGGTCACGTTTGTCTGGCACTTCTATGTCTGCCTAAAATCAACGACATCGCCGGCGAGGTTAATGTTTTATTTTATATTTACCAGTAGGATTTTGAATGGTGAACGCGGCAGAGTAGGCCCGAGATTGATTTCCGTCGACGTCAAGAATCTTCCGTGGTGTTTTTATCTGCGGGAAAATGATTTAGAACCCATTATAACACTGGGTTCGGAGAAAAGGACCAGCGTCTTGGGATGAAAAACCGAAAGACTGGGAAAATTCTGGGGGTTCGATTCCCCAAAATGAAGTCTCGTAGGTGGAAGAAAAACGGCCGAGGACGTAGCTGCAGACATTTTTATTTAACCCGGTGTTGGCTCGTCCCCCGGTGAAATAGTTTAATGCGGATGCAACTTATAGACGTCTTTCCACTAGGCCACTGCGAAACCTCCAGTTATGAGAAGAGCGGACGTTCAAATGATGGAGACCACTCCCTATGCGAAAATAACCACGGAGATCAGCGCCAAAAATGTTACCAAAACGAACCCTGTTATAATAATAAATTGCACTTTGTGCAATAGAAAGTCACAACAACCACAAGGGTTGGAGAACACACAAAAGACTACAGGATTATACAACAAAGTGAAGAGTGTTAGAGACGTCAAAAATATAATCCAATTATGGAACCAACTCGAGACTAGAAATAAAAATCATAACAGCGGATAAGTTCCGACGATTTGAATTAATTAAAGACTGGACCGAGAACGAAAGTAGATCATGAGATGGGACGTACGAATTACGATCATATTCGTATATCCGGAACTACTGACACATAATCGAGTGCAAGTATGCTCCGGATCCAAGAATCGAACCGGCGACAACGGATAACGAAGGAGGAGGAAAAAGCGAAACAGCCTGCAATCACTCTTCGGGATTCGGTGTGGTCACCGAATACGAGCCGATCGTTTTGACTCGGGCGTTTGCGAACTCGATGTGGACTGTGGGATTTCGGGTTGTTACAGCTTAACTGTATTTTAGAATCGCTGAGATGCATAGAATATCACCAGAATAATACAGACAAATCTTACATAAGACATAAAATATACATATAACTTGAGGTATTCAGAGGGGTGTCCTGAATTTTTGCGAATTGGGACAAAGAAACAAACAATTTAAAAAATATATATATATACAAGGGTTTTGAGGATGTTCCTTAAAGACTACCTTGACCAAACGCTGCTATTTATCTGGATTTCCAAACGAGGGGATATAAAGACAGTATATAAGGAACGTGCTTTTTTTATACAGTCAGTGATTTCGGTAACACCGTTTTGCTGTCACCGAAAACTGAAAAGTGATCACTTAACCGGAAATAATGTTTTTGTAACTAGAAACCCTATATAAATAGTCAAAATTTCCAATATCTAAATATAGAAACCCAATATTTCGAAGTTTCGACTCTTTATTAATTCCATATTCTACTCTGCAACTTTGTTCAATCTAGACATTTTTTTCGGTACACACCTATTGTGACAATTTTTGTGCTTGGCATTTTTCCGTACTACTTTAAAGACTCTTGGAAAATTGTCGTTTCTGTCCTGAAATTAAGACTGATTCCAATTCTGATCTTTCAAAATTTTCATCGCCACCCGATTACGCTAAAGACTGTCGAATGGGAAAACACATCTAACGGCAATCATCTACAATAAAGATGGTATTCGACAATTGGCACCATAGCAAAATAGACAATGTTTGCGGCTCGATTGTTCTCGGTCATAAACCAAAAATTATTGTGTACTTTTCTAGGAAAAAAGATTGCTCCTTGTAGGGACAACCGGATTTCAAGAAAAAATTGTGCACGAGAATGGAGAAAGAGAACAATATGAAGAAATATGCACGAGAATTACTTCGCACGTTATTTTTTTGCGAAAAAGTCAAAACGCAGCCTGAAACGAAAATTAACAAGAAAATTTCTGTCCGATAATTAAAGTGAGTAGTTGCGTTGCATTCAGTTGTTCATGGGACAACCGAAGAGCAACCGCAAAAATGGATGTTGCGTCCGATTACTTTTATAGTTTCGTTCGAAATTGTCAATTTATTTTCGATTACTCCAAAAAGTGTCTCCTTGTAGGAAAAGTAACCGATCGTTGATTAATTGCTCCAAATTATTGTTGAATTGACTAGGGCCATAAACGAAATTTTCCGCATGTACACAGAATGCTCAGCCAGAGTAATGCGCATATATGAAATTTCAACTCTCACCTCGAGGCCACCGACACGCTTGGTTCCTGGCGAGTGCAAACTCCCCTCGCTCGAAGGTGGAGAGGTGCAAGGTGCAGCGCGCTGACCTACGCTAACCTTGGCTAAGTCACGATTCTTCGTTGTGCACCACAACCACCACTGAAAACTTGGCCTTTCTGGTTGGTAGTATTATATCACACTCGAAGAATCCCGCTGAACCTTAGCAAGTTCGCCATTACCTTAAAAAATATCAAAATTCTTCACCCAAGTGTACGCGCCAGAAATATGTTAATTGTCTCCGCTAAAGGCGTTCAGATCGAACCAACACGGTCCGGAACAACCGGACACCGCCACTTCCGGTCCCGGACTCCGAAACGAAATAAGGAGTTTAATGTCGGATCAAACTGCGATGAAGCTGCAAAATAACCTACGCTGCGAAATTGCTTTTACTACGATGAAAGAATTTCGCAGTATCGTGCTTAACACGAAAACCCACATGGGCCATTTTGCCCGCTGCATTACTACCAGAATGTCTATTTCTCTCGGCGATTTCCTGGTGAACATTTCGGAACGTTTTATTAGTACCTAGTAATCATATCAATGCGAAAATGATTTTTAAAAATTATGATCATCTCGATTTTTAAACGTATTTTCTTTTATTCTTTTTTTCTATCATTAAATTTTTTATTAATAAGCGACGACTTGTTACATTTTCAGAATTACTATTTTGATTCGCTAGGACAGAGTCTTTTCTCTTCTGCGGAGGAACGTAAATGTCGTGGATTTTTTAAAACACTATCCATATCGTGCGAAATAAAGCTAAGTACAAGTCGTTCGCCACCAAACAGTGATTGTTCGCTCTGTACTAAGTTGATTATCCGGCCAACAGTTGAAACCGTTTAGAAGTATAGTAAGAGTCGATGACTCGCTGCGTCTTACAGGACCAGTTACCCAGTGCTTCGATAGAATCACTTGAAGGACCGCATGTCAGACATCGTCGACGTTGCAGTAGAAGAATAAGTAAGAAGCGGATCAAATAGAAATGCCAAAATTTCACCGGAGGCCATGTCGTTCATTCCCAACAAAGCTTTATAATATCTGCACAATACGCGCTTTCGCTCATACTCTTCGGTGCCTTATATCTTTCTGTCGGTTTCATTGCATCATTCGAACCGTGTTCCAGATAAATCTCCAGAGACATTAAGCAAAAAAAAATTAAATTTTCAGAAAGTATCGCTTTATCTCTTTCTCCACGCTATACGGCAACTATATTAGTACATTGTATAATAATACGTAGCTTGCAAAATCATCATTTTCATTAGTAATTCATTGAATTTATTCGTGAATTTTCGGCATCTCACAAGTATTTCCTTTGTGACGGTGCTATATATATAGTTATCGGACCACGGTAAAAAATCCCAAGTTTTAAATCAGGTCCTGATGAAGCCCGGAAAAAGCCTAACACTTTTACGAGATCGTCGCAAATGCTAAAATTTTTAGCAGGGTTCTCAAGCAGCGTATAATTCTATCGATATCAGATTACAAATAACTACAGAATATCAAGAAAACATGTTTCTAGACCGTAATTTGACAGTACAATATTTTTTGGATTACAAAACTTTCTGTCCTTACGTACTTCATAGAAGGCGAAAACGCAATGGAGGTAAAATTATTGAAGGCGACGCTTTGAACAGCACATAAAATGTATGAAAAATGTAAGCATATTTCTTCCTGACTACGTTGAGGAGGTCACATTTCATGTCTGCAACGAGGATGAAATGTGGCCGATTTTTGACGAGCAGGAGGAAAGATAATTCTGTGGGAGGAAAGGTGATTCAGCTGAAGAAAAAGTAAACTCTTATAATAGAAGAGTTTTGGAGCCCTGTGTGATAACTAATAGTTAATATTAACTTCCGGTCGCACGAGTCTAACACAAAGCTGATAAAAATAACCAACATTTGTCTCTGAAAATTCCATCGCATGGTTTGATCCCACTTTTTCAAAATGCAAAGGTGGGATCGAACTTCAGTGCGCTTCTATGCTTCGGAGTAATACTTTGAAGAATAGTGTAATAAGATTTATAGCAGCTTGCTTGATTGAAAACGGAAATATCAACATATATTTGTAGGGGGTTTAATTAAGTGCGGTCTTCCCTTAGCACGCCTCTGCTATTGTTATAAAGTCAGTTGTCCCAAAAATAAAGCCAAGATGGCGGTCAATTGAGGTCAAAGTATGATTTTTATTCTGTCCGCGCATGCCCAATACGTTAAAAATGGAAGTGTCGTGTAGTAATCGTCTGCCATAAAATATTATTAACAAATGAGACTGCAACAATATTCGCAAGAAATAATGAAAAATGTGAATAAGCAGAATACTTTTGAAAAGAAACATACCAACAATGATAGCAGACACTTAATTAGAATAATATATTAATTTCGATATTGAACAGTCTTGTTCGTTTTTTAAACCTACATTCAAACTTAAAATTTAATAGTTACTATGAATTTTTTTTATTTCTTATTTATGGAATAATTATGTGATCGGAGATCCGATGGTAATCGTTGAGTGGAGAAACGAATGTGCGTCGACAAAACGGCCCTTATCTAGCCAGCCACATTGACTTCAATGTAGCACACTTTAGTCCGGCGAATGTCCAAAATCGTTTGTAAAATCGTGCTCCAGAGTCGATCGTAGTTAATATAGGTGCGATGCGAAGCAATTCACTTCCAGGAGGGAAAATGAGGAAGAGGATCGCTGTTCGGCCACGGAAGACATTGCGCCTGGTCAGAATAGCAATTTTGTAAATTTTCGGGGCCATAAATTACCAAGGCTTTATCCGAGAGCATGAACCTTCTGTCTTCGGATAACCTGGCTGCACTTCGTATAAGGTAGAGTGGGGCGAGATGCGAAACGCTAGTGAATAGCAGCAAGGGTTTGCCACTCGGTTGCTTTGCTGTTGGCGAAACATCGAGAGGTGCCGGTTGGTAATACGACACCTGAACCTGTCCACGAGGAATTCTATGGGGCTGCGCAGCGCACGTCCGAAGCTGCGCTTCGAGCACCGAGCGTGCACTCGTGCGACTCGTTATTTTTTCTAAATCTTACCTTCCAACCTTTTTTTTCTTTTCCCTCAGATCGATGTTCACCAACATCTAGAACTCTTGCCTCCAATTTTTACGAGCATTGCCCTCCGTCTAATTCTTCTTGTCGTCCGTAGATTGTTAGTCCTGTTCCAACTGCATTGGTCATGCGTTAACACACAAGGGTAAGCGTTCACCAAGACCCTTATTTATATTATTTATATGTTAGAATGGTGGAAAACAATTTTTTTTCACGACCGAAAAATAATTTTTTCCTGAACTTTAATTGAAATCGACACTCATTATGAAACGGCATTAATTCCTTCGCAATTTACCACATAGTATACGTAATCGTCATTCCTATTTGAGAAATCAAATGAAATAATTCTAAAAAAAAAATTAAACAGGATCTCTTTGGAATATTGAGTAAACAAAAATTCGTACACATTTAACATAGAATTTTATTCTTCAATTGAGGATAACAAGTGACTAGCACTTAAAAAATACAATCCATCGTCGTCGGAATTCGTACAAGTATTTTGAACGTGAGACGTTCCAATCGTTACATGGCAATTTACCTATTTCTTCCTTAAGCTCGCACACACACTCACACACCAACTCACACGCAGACACGTGTTCACACACGCCATTTTGGAATGTATAATTAATTATTGTATTAAATAAGACATAGAGCTGCAATTTCATTTTGCTCTCTCTCTCTCTCTCTCTCTCTCGTCACGTTAACGTATTCAATTATCAGTCGTGACGAGAGTATCGTCTATATTTTATCCTCCCATTACGATCACGAGAGCTAACCGATATATTATATGTACACACCTACTTAATCCTATTTCACTTAAGGAGGCTGTAAAAACAGAGCGTAGAAAAACAAAGCGGGTCTGCTCAGCTTTGATCCCTTATTCGGGTGTTCTTTGATCGGACGATTTTTCGTTTAAAATTCTTTCATACTAGTGATAGCGATCATTATATCGATTGCATAAATTTCGCACGATTACCTCATCCTTATTCGATTAGCCGTTAATTTATTTAAATATTTTTAATGCAGCAACAATTTTGAAATGTCACACAAAAAATACGAATAATAATAATAATAATCGAATTTGTATAACGTCGTTTTTATGGAAGATATTAAACTATTTCTCTATTTTTCATATTGACGCCTCGAGAAACTGACAATAGTAACTCTACCATTATATCGCGTCTTTAGGAACATTATTATTTACGAAGGTACTACGTGGCTTTTCTTCAGATTTCGACGGAACCCTCGAAGGGATTTTTTTATTTATTCAGAGTAGACGTACAGTGTCCTAGCATTAGTCGATTAGTTCTCGCATTGAAGAACTGTTGAAATTTTTACATCACCTGATTATTTTCATACAAAAATTTAAGAAGCAACAACGAATCTGAACTGTTTAAAAACAGTTGAATTTTTGTTCTCTTTCCAACTGTTAATAACTCGAATTACGTTACGGTAAATTTGATTCCTTTTTTCAGTTTTTTTTTATTGACTGGAAAACTGATGACAAACGCATAAACAACAAATGCTGGATAATTAACAAAAATATTTTGTCCACAATTGTACACAATAATATTTATTTCAATCGATACATTTTTTGTGCCAATTTTACAATTTCATACACTCGCATGGAATTGTAAAATTGGCATGAAAAAAATTTTCAGAATTAATGGTCAAATGATTGTGAATGTTTGTGCACAAGAAATCTTTGATGAGAACGCTAACCTTTTTTCGTGCACTGCGCTATCAGAAAATTTATTGAAATTAATGTAACATCAGAAAATTAATGGAAACTAATCGTTACGCCGAGTCGAGCCACTTGAACTTTCCTCCTCTATCTCTCTATACCTCTTGCATTTTTTGCATTATAAAAAAACATACATATTACATTTATGTAGTTAAAAAATGAACGCGGAGAACGATTCATAGTTTTCCGGGTAGGAACTCTGGGCCCGCGTGAAAAAAAGGAGCACACGCACACACTTTCACTCACGGTGCAGCTTGCGAGGGCGCGATATTGCCCACATGGCGAATGATTAAGTGGGAATTTTGTTCATCCCCGAAGATCAGACATCGTCCTTCTATTCAGTAGATTTTCAAACGAACCTCACCATTCAATATCGATGTACCCGATATGCATATTTTCAAAGTCTCGTTTCAATAATTAAATCAACAAGAGTTATGTTCGAATTCCATTTTTTTTTTTTTTTGGTGCAGCGATAATTCTGCTGATGAATCCAAGATTATGTCCCATACAAACTCATTAGTGCCGTTAGTGCTAATGTTGTAAAAATTGCAATGCATTTGCAAATTGGTTCGTAAAAGTTACTGGAGGTTTAGTCATCTGGAATTTCCCGCTAACAAAATCCAAAATCGGTGGTCCACTGCCGAAATTTTCGCTGGCTCATTATTGAGCTTTTCGATAACTCTGATCGTGTTAGCCCTATTTAGTTAAAACGAACCAATGACTGGAATTGGATTGGCACCATTCTATCGAAATTTGAAGCAAATATAACAAAATATGCATTCATGACTCTACATACGCATTTGTGTAAAATCGTGGAAACCCAACATCGGCGATAATTTTCCGTACATTCATGCAATAGTCGATTAAATAAAACGAATAAACTGGTTGTAATAATTATTCGTGGGCGTTTCACAGGAGAAACGAGTATGAGGTGCTCTGGAATTTATGTCAAGTCTTACTTGACTCGAACAATTTAGTAGTGAAATTTCGACATCAATACAAATTAATTTCGCGTTCATGGAGACCTAAAAAGGTTGGACGACCGTGGGTATTGCAATGACGATTTTAGATCGAATTATCTGGATTTTATCGCAAGTGTCGAGAATTTTATCGCAAGTGTCGCAACCGATGTTGCACGTGCGCACGTGCGTGGGGTTCGAAGGGGAAACGAGCGGACTTGAGTAAAACAGCGGGTTTGTCGTAAATTCGTGTTCAGGTCCTGGTAGTACCGTGCCGCATCGAAGTACGCGCCCCCGCCCTCGCAATGCAATCACACTTTCGCTCGCTTTATACACATCCATTGGACACTCTCAAACACGACCGCCCCGAGTACACACGGAACTGCGTCGCTTCTTTTTTCCTGTATATACATATTACATATCCGGCACTCATAGGTGGGTGCATCAATTACAATATAACGTGCGCGACCTCCGGCCTCCTTCGGAATCGAGACAATCCCGTAATGGCCCATTGCTGCCGCCGGGGAATTAAGTGAAAGACTTCTTTTACATTTAATTACAAATTTTCCAATTTAACTTCGAGCAGCCTCGAAAAAATCACACTTGATGTGCGTCGAAGAAATATTTGAGTGTAAAAAAAATATTCGAAAAATGTATATTTCCGGCATATTTTTAAATAAATTCCCGAAGATAGATGTCGTCAAATACGTAGCTGCTGGCATAATAAACATCTCGATCATAGAAAACCGACGAATTTAATATATTTCTTAAATACGTCTTGTTCCTGTGCGAATTGCGTCTTTCACTTTCTTGCCTTAACATTTTTTTTTTGTTAACTTTCCCGCGACGTAACTGTTACTTTCGGACGTGACGAATTTTTTTTTTTTTCCTCACAATGCAGAGACGCGTGTCTCGAGATTCTATCGAATATTTACGAAAATGCCGTCGACGTATTTTCCTTTCTGTTCTCGACGTCCGAAAGAACAAACAGCGAACGATTTTTGAACTCTCGAATTTTTTTTTTTTTTTTTTTTTTTTTTTTTTTCAACGATTAATGTAGACCGTGCTGCTCAGCACAACGACGTCTTTTCTCCTACCGGGTTCGTCACGTCCGCCGAAGAGGAGGGCGCACAGGAGATGTCATATACTCAACGAGGGCCGCTTTTTTCTATCCTTTGTCGTGTTCTTGCCGAATATCGTGCCGAGCACTCGTGAGACCGAATGAACACCGAGCTTTCTCCGGATCGGCAGAGCTCGCAGGAGTTGAACGGATCTCGCTTCCCTCAGGAGAGCCTGAAAGGCGAGGGCGGCTCCCGCAGGACTCTCCGCCGCGCTTACCTCGTAAAACTGACATCCGTGGGCGAGCGACAACTGCTGACCCTCGTCCACGCATACTTCTCTGCAATCAGAAAAGAAAAAAAACACACGATTCAGTCCACCGTAATTTTACACCCGGATAATTAACGGAACAGCACAGATCAACGATTAATTTTATTGACGATGACTCGAGTGTCTCGAGAGCCATTTTTTCTCGACCCGTTCCATCCTTCCATTTATTCCATGTAATTTTCTACTTTTATAGGGGAGGGTGGGTCACGACGGGCTCCTTGAGCGGGTTATTATTTTTTGAGACCTTCGATCTGTAGGTTACTTCAATTTCATCCTCCCTCAAGAAAATTCATCGTGATTTCACCAAAAAGTCAAAGAAAATTTTTCTTTTATTCTATGATTCAGTCAAAGTTGAATTATTATAAATTTCCAAAAGAATTAATTTTTTTTTATTTGATGTTAATGTTGAGGTGTTAAATTGTTTAAAGTACTAATTACACGATGAATTTTTGAAAATGCGCTTTTGATTTTTGTAATTTTATCTCATTCAATTTTTCGTTGAATTTTACAGTTTTATTAAAATTTTCAGTAATGGTCGAGAACATTTTTTTTCAGGTGGTCCATTATGCCCCAGATATTGGAGAGCAGCAAAAAATATCTTTGAAAAATCAGTGAAATCTTGATTTAAGCGAAAAAAAATGTTTGCCAAATTTTTGTGGCGGGCCGTCGTGCCGTCGTTAGTTTCAATCAACTAACTTAAATTATTATTTTTTAATTAACTAATAAAGTTAACGTTTATACGATGCAGTATTCAACCGACTACCCTCTGTACACGTAAAAAGTTAAAAGTTGACATTTTTATAACACTTTCTCATTATTTTTCCGTTATAAATAGTTATTCATTATGAACGTATACGTCTAAAGAAAGGCATTCGTAAAGCATTCATCGAAAGAAAGCTATAAGAGTGCTGAGGACAGAAATAGTGAAATACTAAAAAGTCGTATAGTCAAAATAGCGACGTACAAAATGAACCAAGATTTATGTTTCACTGAATGCATATTAATTACACTCGATAGATTTTTTAATTTTACTCGAACAGTTACATAAGATAACGAAGATACTGTTGTAGTGTGATACTTCTTTTCTATGACTACCTGGGTGCAAGTCTGGTTGCGGATCAAAGGAACTTTTATGAGCATTTTTTTTCACGTGTAAAGTAACCTTTAAAAAAGAATGGATGCATTCGTGTAGAAAGTATATACCAAAACTATTTTTAGTATGTAGAACAAGAAACGAGTTTCGCTGCGATTGGAAGTTTCTTCGAGAAATTATTGAGTTTTTGAACGGTATCTTACTATGAGAAATGGAAAAATATTTCTAGACCGCAATCTGATTACATTTTTTCAAAATCACTATACTTGCTCTCGTTACATTCGTCTTGTGGGACATGAAGGACGAAGACGGTTTCCATCAGTTTGAGTGCGTTTGGATTTTTCCCAGGCAGTATTTCGACATTGGTCACTCAATTAACGTACCTAAGTTTTATTCATTTGAAATTTATCTCCACGGCAAATCTGCTCACCATTACGAATTTCGAGAATCTCAAATTTATATATAATTTCAATCTATATTTTACTCATTAAATGTGAAAAGTGTCCAGAAAAGGATTTTAGGACGAACGAGTATTTCAATCAATGACCGTTTCTTAAGGCAGTTATCCGATTGGAAGGATTTGTCCGCCATGAAAATTTCGAATTAACTCATGGGTCTTTAACATTTCAAACAATGAATCTTCACAATATCGGACATTTTACATTTGGTCATCCAAAATGTTGAACCCAATCACAAATTGTTCAGCAAAGCTTGCTACTTCATAACATCCCAATATGAAAAACTGACCTGGTTGATTAATTTCCAAAATTTTTGAGCCATCACAATACGATGAAAAATTACAGGTAAAAATATCGTTTGTGGTTTGCGAACTGACTTGCAGAAAGGTTAAAAACCTCACGATATGCGACGATACCTGAATGTCCCAGAGAACTCTACAAGCACCGCAGTTTCTAGCAGACCGATCGTGTGAGGTAGAGCTGTCTGGGGAAAAACGATGCCTCGATGCCATCCACAGCCATTCGCGACTCATGATTAGTTCCCAATAACGATAAATCAGTCGTACATTCGGTTAGTATCGAATTCGCAAAAACCTATCCAGAGATCTTCCGAAAATTACGCTTCCCTCTTCGAGTTGCCATCGCCTCGGTACTCTTCATGGTAACACATGCGTGGTGTGCGTCGAAACTTCGACCAGACCGATCCAGTGACGTAGAGCTGTCCGAGGAAAAACAATGTCTCGCTGCTATCCACAGCCATTCGCGACTCATGATTACTTCCCAATAACGATAAATCAGTCGTACATTCGGTTAGTATCGAATTCGCAAAAACCTATCCAGAGATCTTCCGAAAATTACGCTTCCCTCTTCGAGTTGCCATCGCCTCGGTACTCTTCATGGTAACATATGCGTGGTGTGGATCGAATCTACGAGCAGACCCGTGATTGCCACTGACGCTGCCTCTGCAGCGTTAAGTATTGCCCGAGTTAGGTCGTATTTTAAGTCGTCGATGTCGAGGGTGGTTGAGCGAGGTGTGCGGAGAAGACAGCATTAGGTAAGACGGAACAGGGTACCGAGGGTTAAGAGTCAGCCTCCAGCTAGCCCACTGAGGCTGCCCCCGCCTTCCCCTTGATATTTATAGACGCAATTAAATTCGCGGAACACGTGATATTCGCGAAGCACTCGAGCCTAAGCGCGTGGGAGGTCGGAGGACCTCTTCGTTGGTTGTGAGCGAGCTTATGCTCGCTCGTTCGTTCGTTTGCTTACCACGATAGCCGAGGGAATATCGCATCACGACCCGGCGTGTTTCGAGCTGGCGCACCGTGCAACATATCGTGCACCTCATGTGTATATGTATGCGCATCGGTGAAACAGGGGAAAGGATTACTCGACGCACCACTGGGAGATGTACAGCATCCGTTAATCAGTCTCCCTTTATTTTATACTCGCGATCCTGTGCTTTACGACCATTGGCATTAGACTCTTCAGGATCGAAGTACGATGAGTCCGAGTACTCCGGCCCTTCCTGAGCGTTTAGCCCACGTGTCCGATGTCCCAACGATTATCCTTTCGGTCGTGAGATGAGCAATCGGATTGTCGATCCGATCCGATGTTTTCTGTGCTTGGGATCGTGTCGTGCTCTTCGAGGTGGAGCTTGTGTGAGAATGGATCAACGGAAATCACGTGAACAAGAATTCGAAGAGAAAAGCTTTTAGTGAAAAATGAACTCTTCCGAGTAAACCGAACATCGAATGGAACCATGACATTTCTACGGCAAGATACTTAAAGTTCTTTGAGTGAAACGATTCATCATTCTGTTACAATCGATGCGCGGATCACATTAAAGAAATTTCTCTCATGCGGATAATCACATTGTGAGTGGTTTACGATGGGTTTTGTTATTACTTGATTGAATGTCCTCCACATTTCACGCATCACCTTGTCGATTGTTTTCTAACCGTAAATATCTTTGGGGCAAAAACCCTGTATTATTCTATTATTTTCATGAATACATTTATTTTTATGACGAGTTGGTGATGTTAGCGCAATAATTCACCTCTAATTTTCTTTTAATTTAATTATCTCGTAATCGATCATGCCTTTCATACAAAAACTCGTATTATTTTATTAGTAACAATAACCCGTTTATTCTTCAACTTGCCAAGGGTTCGCAACACACGGATAACAAGTCATAATAAATGCGAGGCTATAGTGACATAGTGACTCTCATTACCCGCCATCCTCAAATATCGATTATTAATACTTGACAAAAATTTCACTATTTATTCAAACGTTTTTAATGAACATAATGACATTTACGAAGACGCAAACAGTTGTTGAAAGGTCAGAAAAGTACGGTTTCATTAATTTTTTCCTGTAGTCTACACAAGTATGCAGTATTTCAGGCTCATTTGAAAATCCTAATAAAGTCTCTGCGCTTTCCGTTCAGAATTGGAAACGGGTGAAAATGTGAAAAGACGTCGAGAGACGCATTTCAATTTATTGATTTAATTTTAATTAAATATTTATAAACTCATTAATGTTCTGTTTCCGAGGTGGATAGACACGACGAACATTCTACATGTAACGGAGCCTCTACACCTTATTCTAGTGAGGGTTAAATATAATACGAGCTTTCACTTAGCATCTTAGTCCTCTTATACGACAGGACCACGTAAGACTACTCGGGTTGATCATCAACACGTAAGGCTAAGTAGATACCCACGCCGATAAAATTGTAATATACAGCTCGGTGGAAGTAGAAAGCGAATCTACGTATATACTATTGTTGCCACTTGAGCTCTGGATTAATAACGGAATTATTTAAAATCTCTTACAGGAAGTGAATCGATACCTTTCAGAGACCGTTTATGCAAGACTTTTTAATAATCAAATTTTTTTTAATTGCGTCTGGGAAAACCCACTTTCTTCGGAGATTTTATTCCGGAGAACATGTCTGCTCCTTAAGAAAAGCGTTCTACCATGCTAGCTTAAAAACTACCGTTGTTTGCAATCAATAAATAGGGTAAAATTCGACTAGTGGACCAGGCAGATTCCATTACAATAAAAGAAATTAGTACTTGAAAATGCATGTTAGAAAGATCTGAAATGGAAATATTACTAGCTTGTTATTTCATGGTGTTGCGCGGTTATCACCGTTACTATTTATTTTTTTCGCTTATCTGGTAAGATGGAATATGCACGGTAGAAATCAACTGGGATAATGGGCCTTACCTGAGAATCTCTTGGCAAGGGTTTGGTCACTGAGAGTTGAATTTACGATTCCTCTAAACCCAACATTTTGATGGAATTGAAGTCAATTTCATTATTGCGACGAGGTAAATTCATGGTCCAGATTTAAAAAACTGCCAAAGAAATTTTTTCAAATGCAATTCTACTTTCTTACATTCCATTGGATATTAGAACAACTACGGCAAGACCTATCGAGGTGAAATATTATCGTTTCAACCCGATATTAAATAATAAGCATTGAAAGTCGAATGAAAATAACAATTGATTCTCTCTAGCAGTCCGCAAGCAAATTTTACTTTAGCCATCGATATTCTTCAGTGCTCATTACCGATATGCGGTTGATCTATAAATATTGAGGAAGCTCGTGTGATATTATTAAATCTCGTCAGGGGTAAGGTTTTATGCTCGAAATTCCTCACCGTTACTACACCAAATAAGTGACCGAAGCTTTAAATTTTCATTTCAACACGCACCGGCAGAACTTGGTATGACGGTTCGTAATGGTCGTTTTTACACCGAAATCCGGAAAAGAACCGGAGTCATAAATTGAATCACACGGGTTGACGACGTCAACCGTTCTCGTCTGATGGAAATATCACAGTCCTGATGTGCGGCAGAATTAATGAGTAAAGTCCATTTTCACAGCAAACTGATGTTTCTTTTTTGTTCTTATCCGGCTATTATTTTTCTGAGTAATTTTGCAAAGGAGTATTTTTTGGAACTGTTTTTCACATATTATTGCTACTTAAGGATGCAAATGGAATTATATCACCCGCATTGCGGTTGTCAATCTTAATAATTCAGGGAGGATGCAACGCACACAGGTCAAGAACCTCAGTCACTGCTCAATATCAAGGCAAAATATCACTCTTTAAATGTCCCATTTTAGGTGTCGTACTCGGCACTACGTCAAAATCTCAACAAGTACATCGAAACTGTCCCCTATCAGCTCCTGATACATCGGTTTAAAAATACCACAACGTGTTCAATGAAAATTGTAAAGTAACAAACAAGTTGACGTATGACCGCTTTTAGAAAAACAAAACTGAAAAAAAAAAAAAACGGATACGTCCGTTGGGGAAGGAAACGGACCACAAAAACGGTAATATCGAACGTATAAGAATCGGTCCTTTTTCGATTGCTGAAACCGAGAAAAGACCGAACGTTTTTTATAAAAATGTTTGACCGAACGTTCACATTTTTCATCGTTTCGTTTTGAATTAATTTTTCGATAAAAGGACAGTATAAAAATAAAATCGGTTCGCGAAGACCGAAACGGAACCGAAGATTTTGTTTGGAAAAATTAGTACCGAAAAAAAAAAAGCAAACTCCAACAAAAAAGTACAGTCCGTTTCCAGGGACACGTCGCCCCACGAGAAGTTTCCTTTTTCAGTCGGTTTGCGGTCCGACAACTTGGCAGGGAATTCACATCGCAACGAGCTTGCACACTACTCGTGAAACACGCTTCCCCATGCACTTGTAATTAGCTACTCCAAAGACAATCGGACGGGTACAAATAAGGTGAAGATACGGTAGATCGAGATGCTTCGACTTATTCGTTAATTCGTCCGGCTCGGTGTATCTCGTGTATTTTATAATGTAAATGGTGGGATCCAGTTCGGGAGCGCTGGTCGAGCGGTACCAGCTTACATTCCACCGTCTATCTCCGTCCGTCCGATCGGGAGGAGCGAGTAGCGTTAGTCGTTGCGACTCGACTCGTATGTTATACTACTTTTATGTATAATGCCAACTACCTATAGCCCTATCATCGTATACGCATCGTACCGCGGGTTGCGGATGCCGCATGCCAGCCACCGGTAGTCCCTCTCGTCGCCTTAATGGAGTTCATAAAGATTAGAAGCCAGCCACACGGCGAAACCACTCTGCGGAGCTCGCGCTCGCCCTTGCTGGAACGAGTTATATCGCGGTGTCCCGTCCCTCTTTACCGTCTCTATCTCGCGTTTACCCCGTACGCAATGCACTTCACGCACACCGAGACTCGATTTATCCAGTCGATGAGCGCGAGCTCATAAATGCATTCCCTATACGAGACACACGCGCGGCGCAAACTCCCGACCGTTCCACACGCAGCGCACGTTATATCCGGCGTAAATCGCACATTAATAAACTTATCGCCGGTCGGCGATCTTGAAATTTCAACGCGGTCAAACGGCGGGCGCCAACAACCCTGGAGAACGAACGAGAACGAGTCACAGCGGCATCTCGCGAAACCGAAGTTTTATCGACCGGAAACTGGTTGCGACGGTGTACAACGATCCGCCTCGACGTCGAAGCTCCCCCCTTTCGGTGCCCCCCCCCTCGTTTTCCCCGGGCTTGCAGTCTTTTGTCACCGCAGCCTTTGTTCTCTTTGTTCGTCAATTGCGAACTCTATTTGAGACCCGAAGTTCCGCAATTTTCGACTGTTTTTGATAATGTTCTGCAACGATTTTTTCGCAGGTTTCGACTTTCGATAATCCGCGGTTAGTTTAGAGATGTGCGAGTTCTTCGGCACTTTGTAGGGAAAATAAATCGCATTGGCGAGCGACTTTACGAATGGAACAACGCAGCTATTTCCTTTTTTTTCTTGCTTCTTTGAGTCGGGAATTATGTTTATTTTCTTTACGTTTTATTTTGCGTCTGGCAATTAATTAAACTTTGGTACTTTCGATGGGAGATTTTGTTTTTCAACATTAAGATTTTTGTACTTTCTCGCTTTAAGAGATTTATGGTAATTAGAAATTTCATGTCATGTTTGTGTGCATATTTTATATCGTTACCCAATCTTATTGAATTCGCCCGAAATCTACGCGAGCTAGATGAGGTGAAATCTTGAGTTGATGGAAAAATTGTGAAAAATCGAATACACATGAAGATATTTAGCTCAAGTTTGGATTGTGAATGGTTTTAATATGCAATATACTAGACATTTTACACTTCCCTTACATGTTCCTAGGGTAGATCTTCCAGTGTAATTTCATAAGATTCTCAACGTTAATGAATTATATTATATTTAATCCCTCGAATACCACGGTTGAATAAAAATTATTTGCAGATCTCTCATCAGTAGGAAAAATATATGAAAAATCTGGTCGAAAATTACGAGTCCCAAAAATTTCACGAATTTCGACTCATACCAAACGGCGAAGGAATGATGCAATATATTTAAAAAAATCCAAAACCCTATTACGAGCATGGCTCCGTCTACGAGATGTCCACAATCGGTAAACGAACTTTCTCCTAGAATGCTCTACGCCAAACGGTAGAGAACGAGGGAGCAATGTGCAAATTACTGTGCACTTTTTTCTTATATACTCCTAAAATGTTGGTTGCAAGTAGACGAGTTTTAGGATAAATTTTGGAAAAATTTTCGCAGAACAGAATGCCAAGTTGTCGAAAAAAAAGTGTCACAATGGAGCCGGATGTCCTCCTTATCTGTGTGACGGATTCCTCGGACCGGAGAAGCAAGATCGCGAAAAAAGAAATCGAGTAAATCGCATTATAATCCGAGAGGAGTGAGAGTCGTCGCGGTTCGACTTTAACATCTTGCTCGCGATCTCGAAAGGGAAAGGGAAGTCCCATACACGCACGTTCTCTCGTTCTTGCTCCAACCACCGTTTCATTCTCGGTGCCGAACGGTCAAGTTCGGCAAAGCCCACGTGAATATTGTCGAGCTCTTCTTCCAACCTCGATCCTACATATTTTATCGCAGTACGGTTCAACATATCTAACTCTCATGGACGAACGAGGCTAAGTTCTCGCGGGCGAACGACACTCACACATGTTTATCCGAGGCAATAGCAAAGATTCGCGTACATGCTTTGAGTAAGATGTCGCGCGAGCTGCCGGCCTAACTACATTTCTAAAGCGATTTTGCCACCGTATAACTCAAGAAAAATAAAGCTTGTACTGTGTCAGTGAGAGACTCCGATCTCTGTCGCGACAGGCCCATTATGGGAATGCTGGATTCATTTTGATTTCTTTTTTTGCGCTTCCTGAAGAAAAGTTTCGTGAAAAAAAAAATTGAGATCTTAATGAAAGGTGTTGAAATTGTGTCGAGAAAAATCATTCTTTAAATGTCTGAATAAGCATATCCACATATATAAATCAAAACTCACAGTTTGAGGACAGTTTAAAAGATCAAGGTGAAATTCCTAAGGCAGATTTAGAGCCGAATCGTCAATGTTGGGTCACATTTACAGCAAAATGCTTGTATAAGTTTGAGGCATTTTTGAAGCTTGCTTAAAAATTCTATGTTCTCTTACAATTCTATGACTATCAGTCGAGGAAGTTGTACACGAAGGAATTATTATTCACCGTTGATATCTATTTATTTCGGCCAGGATCAATCAAAACCTTTAAATTTTATAACATTTTCACTTTTTTAAATTCAATACCAACAAAAATTAACAAGTATTTCAATTTTTACTCGAATTTCCACATCATATACAGAGTTATGTGCCAAAAAATTCCTCTTTTCGTGCCTGTAAATTGTGGCAAAATTGTCGCTTTCTAGCGGTGTATACGGAATAAATGCTGATACTACTTTACATGCTACTTTTCTTTTACATTCGTTTAATTAAACGTTCGTACACGTCTTTGAGACCAACAAAATGTAGCGTTGAGTAACGTAATGAAGATTCGTCAATGCAACCAAAAAAAAACATTCGAAAGGTGCGCGGTTAATCCGCGTCCCGGATGATGCGGGTCCGGTTAATCGGGGTTCTACTGTATCACAAGAGAGCTTATTCCGTGTCCGGCCAAGTGTCACGATTCCGCGCTAACACCCGTATATAACAAATCATCGGAGCAAGAAGAGGTGAGAAAATAAAATAAAAATACGAAGCGATAAAAAGAGGTCGAGAAAGCGGTAGCTCTTGGACGAAAATCGTATAAGCTTGGATTGTCACGTAGAGCACGAGGTACGCGGGAGTCCCACGTGCCTTCTTGGACATCGAGCTGTCGTCGCCTCGCGCGTTTCATGTGTCCGCGTGTCGGGCTTCTGAAACTCTCCCGATCGCCCGGCTTCGTTCTTTTTACGCTCTTAGCCGACGGACATTCATGCACTCAGTCGAGGCTTGCCAGTTCTTATCGGTGAAATTAACTGCAGACAAACCGTTTTATCACCGGAGAAAGATAGACGCGGCTCCGGACTCGAGAGGGCCTGTGTGATTAATCGCTCCGATGACCGTCAGTCCTTGCTGTTTAAAACACCACCGGACGCGACATGTGTAAATAATGCGAACACGTCTAAAACGGAATTCATATATCTCTGTCGGGAATCGAACTTATTCCTTTTTTTGTCATCGGCGAAGAAATTTCATTTTCTTTGTACCTCGGTGGAAAGTACACACATTTTGCACCTATTTCGAGGCAGAAAGTTAAAGATTCGTGCATTAGTGAAGCTGCATATTTGCCCCCGATAACAGCGGAAGCAAAAAATTCTTTCATTACCCCGACTGACATTAGTCATTTGTTGTATACTAACTATGATTTGTTTACGCTGGTTATTTACCATTTATGGTACTGAGATACAGTTTGACAGTGACGTGTCTAAAATAGATCAACTTTATTTAATTAAAGAATCATTAAAAAAAAATGATCTCAACTAACGAATCTGCAGACGACGAGGAGATTGACGATAGACGACAGGAGATGCCTGCCTCCTCGACCAGCAGCACTCGATTCGCTCGTGCCGCAAATGTCGGGGTCAGGCATCAATTTTCTTTCGACCCAGTGCATTAAATATTTTATGTACTTTCGACCGGCTGTAAAGAAAAATAATATACACCACAAGGACAGAAGTTTGAGAGCTCTGAACTGCGCGCCATGATGCAATGCAGAAATCTCAAACTTTCTGCACTGATATTCGAATATTAACGTTTTATTCGAGCGCTCTAGCTCGAGCAGGCCGGAACGATTTTCTCGACGCCAAATTCGGATAGTTTGGAGTGATTATGACAATACGGCTGAAAAAAATTTGGAATAAAATAGAATAAGCAAGAACGAAAAGTGCGTTTCGTTTATTCGTTGCTACGAATGCGGATGTTTTGTTTTTTTATTTTTTAAGTCCAATGAAAAGGGCAGAAATTGTGGTTGATAAGTGAAAAGCGAATATTCCGTGAAATCGGCAGTTAGAAGGTAGGTTTTTGATGAAACCAGCATTTTTAACGTCATTTTTTATTCAATGATGTTAACGTCCATATTCGCTACTTTTTCAATTTTTTTTTTTTTTTTTTTCATAAATGGAACCAATTTTCGGATTTTTACGAAAGTTTAAATCATTTTGATTAAATTCGAACACACTTGAGTAAAAAATTCTGTGTAGTCACCGAGAAAGATTATCCAACACCATGGAAACGTTTTGAATTACTCGCTTTAATTGAGAAGTATTTGACATTCCGATTTAACAAAAACGTTTCGAAATAACTGCATTCAAAATTTGGCATTTAAGCTGCGCCACATTCGTTCGGTTAATCAACGATGCCTTCCACAATTTTTGCAATTTCAACATATTTTCTTCGTACTGTCGAATGTTCAGAAAATCAAAGTCACAAATTGATTTTTCGAAAAAAAAAAACTTCACTTCGAAAAAAACCTGACATGCCAAGACCGTTGCATTAAGGACCTGAAGATTCACAACGGCTGTATTTTGCATCTTATAAACTTTGCTCAGAGACGTTTACTTGGAGAATAAAATTCTACAAGCGACCAATTTTTTTTTCTCCCGAAAGTAATCCATTAACATAGACTCGCGAAAGATGAAATCTGATGTCATGCAGATCTTCATGGTCGTCTTAAATTAAAATCGACGGCTCGACTGATAAAAGGTCTTTCTATGAATCACTTACAATTTCCACAATGTAACGAGTTTAAAGATAAAATTCCTACTCGAAATTCAATAACACTTCGACATTTTACAATAAATTAAATATAAGAATGCAGGATTAAAAATTGAAATTGGATGCCCGACCTCAGCATATTTATTTTCTGCGTTTTCATGACTTTCAACAGCCACAACCACACGCTGTTTAAAAATGATTAATTCAGTGGTGAAATCAATAGCATTTTAATGCGCAATCTCTATGAGGCGTAGAAGAAAAAATTTCGATATGTGTATCAGATTTACATTTGTGACAATTACGGAAGAAAAACGCGAAATTGTTCAGGATCGCGTGAACCCGGTTTCTAGGTGAATGTGCGGCAAGGAGACCGATATCTGTTTGCTCATACGAGTATAAACCACTGCCGGGTGTGTCACTTTGGCGCGAGAAGCGGCTCGCCGAGGCCGATCGGTTATTTTGCGGTGGAGCGTCGTGGCGCCTCGTCCCCACTCTGTCGTTTCTCAGTCTCGAGAATCTGATCTCCATCAATATTTGCACATTGCGTGCACGCGAGGATGAAGCGAACAACGTCGACGAAAGACACCGCCGCTTTTCGAAATCGTCCAGGAAACGCAATGCAAAGATCCTATTACACAGCCCGCTTATTCTCCCGCTGGACGACTGGCGCAAGGTGGAAAGTGAACCGAGAGTGTCCATTCCTCGGTCCAAGAAAAGGTAGGCCAAGCTGATTTCCCACGTGCTCGAGCTACGCAGCCGAGAATTCATCGAATATAGGCTTCACATTAGATTGCAATAAAATGCCATATCAGCAACGAGCGTTGCAACCAAATTTATATACAGGTTGAGTCTGTTCTGACTACGCGATTCTGCTAAATTACAACCAAGTATGATTGATTATGACCATTTTACTAGTCGGAATTCGCTTAGGATTTCTCTCTTGGTGATACACTCTTTTTTTCCTATTTTACTCGATACTGGTTTTTATTTTATAACCGATTATTTCTCGACGCCGCTGATTGAATACAATAATGGAGGCATCGTTGTATGGGTAACAGGCTTTTTAACTGGCTACTTCGGTGCAGGTTTTTCTGCAGACCAAGCGAATTTTCAGCAAGTTTTTTTTTTAACAAATTCCCATAATTTTTGAAATTTTTTTTTATTGCATCTAAGATGGAGTACCATGAAAGAGTAATTAATTCGTTCGAATTTCGGTATCGAAAGTAAATTTTCAAATAAACATATAGTAAGTTTCTGTGCGTACCAGAGTTTCATCGAAAAGTACGATTCACACACACTGGACAGGCAGAAAGAAATAAGGAAATTATTTTTATTATGGGACGTGTGAATCATATTTTTTAACCATAATTCGAGAGTCTAATTTTGATGTAAATTCCATTGAGCCGTGGTTGAAGTGAAAACAACTGTTACCCAAATAAACAATTTGAATGCCCCCGACTGTAATCGGATGAATTTTGGCGTGACAATATTTTCTTTACAGACTCCTTACATAAATATCCGATAATAGAAATAATCTCCCGTATATACCTACAGTACAGGATTTTTCAAACTATCGTAAAAAATGTGTGACATACAAATTCACCATAGGTATAAGTAGATTGTAATGTGGAACAACATGGATAATCTCCCTACGAAGAGTTGACTGAGATCGGCTTCACAAAAATTACTCGACCTAAAAACCACAATCAAAACGAAGTTACGAAAATTTACTATAAGTCGTCGTTTCTCTGCAAAGGTATCGTACAATATATTGTTGTACCATTCTAACGTACATAGTGAGAACCCGAAAGCGAACCTTACCAAACCCCATCGCAAATTTACCCCCCGCCACTCCATTAACTTATATCTAATGCTTTTAATTTATAAAAAAAAATCTTCCCCTGCACGAATGCATAGGCTTGTTGGTTTTATCTGCAATTTAAATTTTGTATACTGACATAAAGAATAATACTGCTATATAGAGTAGTTCCCACGATAGACGTCTATACAGACATTTTTAAAAAATAACAATTGGTTAAACTGTAATTGTGGTTGCAACGATGTTTTTTCTCATTACCGTAAGGTAGAAAGTAACCGTCCATGCTTTCGCTATCTAATTTTTTTTCAATGTATGTAAAATAATCCTTATTATTACAGACTCTTTACGACTGTCAATGGCGGGATATAAAGTCCAGATGAGAAAACTTCACCGCATTATCGATCTACCCCCATTAGCTCATATAATATTGTGGTTGCAACAATAATTTTTTGTAATTGTCGTATGGTAATTTTTTATCAATGTAGATAAAAGAATCTTTATTATTACGGATTCTACACGATTGCCAGCTGTGGGGTATAAAGTACAGGTGAGAAAATTTGTGGCCCCCGAAAGACTTTATTAGAAACGTAGACTCACCGAGAGTGATCGAGATCCCTTTTGTTGCCGAGCAAGAGAGCCGTGAAGTACGACGGCAAACGAAGATCGGCAAGCTGCTTGAGCAATCCCCTCGCCTCCTGGAAACTTCGTTTACACGTAACGCTGTACACTATCACGAATGCCTCGCCCCATCTGATGTGTGAGTACAAACAACCGTTCTCCTGAAACAAGCATTAAAAGAAACCGATGTCACGATTAATACATCAACGGACATTTTCAAGGTGCGCATCAATCGCATCGTCGTTGCGTTCATTTGATCGGCGGGAAACATTCATTTTTCCAACGCCACCGACATTATTTCGTTTTTGATCCGAGACAGAGAATCGCGGGGAGAAGAGACGAGCAAGAGAGACGAAGAAGTTCGCAACCGTGGGCGTCGAAAATCTCGCAAACGCCTCGTGTTCAACACCACGTGTGCCCTCCATCCGAGTCGATTAAGGTCGTCTCGCGTATGGTTTAAGTTGTCCCGAATTCGAGTTCACAGGTCTCTCCGTGCCGCGTGAGCAACGTTGGAAATAAACTCCAGGGAGAAAAGTTTCAAGCCCCCCCGACCGATCGCGAGCCGATCGTTACTCACGTTGAGTTCCGTCGAATTAACATCGCGTGTAACGTGGCGATAAATGAAGCGGCAACAAAACACGAAGGGTGGATCGGCCGGATGAGGATTCTCTAACTTTATACAGAGCGGCGTAACGCTCGAGGCTGTGTAAAGATTCTTTCAGACCCGTAATAACAGAGGATATCATTTCAACGACGGAGATTCACTCAGTTGGATTCTGCTTCGAGGTACGAGTTTTCAGCATACTCCGCGAGTAAACAAGGAAAATCATCGAGTTACAGGTGTTTACTTAGTCGCCAGAAGGAAAAAAAGGACCACGTAGTGAAATCTCTCCGGTAGTCTCGTAGCTTACTACCATGGAGTTTGGTCTTCTGCGACGGAACGAGCCGTACAATAGCAAAGCTCGAAACGTCCGCGGCTGCGGATATTCTCATTTTTCAACCATAAATCTGTTTGAACACGGTAAACAAAGGAGCAGCATTGAAGCCCACTCGATCCCACCGCCTTGGATTAGCTATCGATACTGATTGTTTCTTGGTATCGCAGTAGCTCGAAATTATTAAAACTCAAAACGTCTCCAATAGAATTTTTCAATAAGCGACTGATTTCATTTTTTTTTGTACTCAATAGACAATGATATTCCACCAGAAAATTTACCTCGAATGGCCTAGACTTGAAACGTGCGTAATTGCATGACAGTTGATATTTTCAATTCATTTATGTGGATCACTAAATCTCGACGGCGAGAATTGCACTCCTTTGCCTGCGATACGATGAGCTATCCAGGTGCGTACGGCGCAGAGTGTACTTTCGTTCGACGATGTCAAGCTGCTGCGAGAGAGATTCAACGACGAATCTTTCCAACCAATAAGTTCAGTTACATTGAACGATTATTTTTCGTTATTTTTATTTTTTTATCAACCCCTGAGCCGATCACGTTAATTGTTTATGACCAAATATTGATTATTGTTACAAAATATTCCAGCGATGACGAGTTGACTGTGTGCTTATCTTCATGTGAACGTTCGACGCATAACCGAGTAATTACAATTGTCAAAGAAAAAGGAAACTCAGTGTTTACATCCATTTGAGTGTTTTTGACCACAACTTCCAACGATGATTTAATCATTTTCCTGTTTAACGACTAATTTATACTCAATATTATAACGGGCAACAAGACTTTCATTTTCAAGCAACAAATTCAACAGCCGGTTTGTCGTTTGTAGTGAGTTGATTGGTGATTATATGAAAAATCGTATTTAGCAAAATTTTAATTCCCAAACCATTTAATGAAAAATAGTGAATATAAGTAGTAAAAATAGCATATCTTTTCCGTCCGAAATAAATATCTTATATATCTTATATATTGACGGATATCTTCAATCCCATTACGATATCGATATTCACTATTCGACGGATATACTTTAAATTATACAGGCTTATATTAACAGCATAAACGATTCGGCGCGCACTGGAATTTCGGTAAAAATCTTCCGAAAAATAAAGAAAATCGAATGTTATAAACTCCCGCAAAAACTGTCCGCCGAAATGACAGCCCCATTGTTTCTGTACAACATAAAAAATTCTATATCTCGCATACGTCAGAGTGCACGCCGATTCTTTGAAGTTCTTTGAATATTCCAAAATCGTCAGAAAATCGCTAACGTAAAAGATAATCATGTATAGTGACTCTATAGTGAACTAGTGATGTATAGTTTATTTAGCCTTCCGACTTGCGACGGGTGATCAGATCCGGTGACAACGACATGAATGGAAGGAACAATGCAGAGCCATCTATCCATCGATCATTACACGACCTTCGTAGCCTTTCACATCCCATAGAATTTAATTTTCTTCGTTCCTTGTAAATTTTCTAGCAAAATTCGACTGCACACCGAATCGTTTAAGTCAATATCATCATCCTGCATGATTTGAGGAACATTAACAATGCCAAGTTCGAAACGAAAATTTTCTAGTTCCATCGGTGAAGCATGAAAGCGGTTTGAAAAAAAAATCAGGTCCGGCATCGCTTTAAGAGCCAAATTTTCTTAATGCACAAAAAGCGTCCAAGAACAACCCTCTTCTATAACTACGATTAAGCAGAATGTATTTTTTGAAACCACAATTAACCCCTTCACTGTCAGAGAAATGTATTTCCGTATAGACTACGGCGCCCACAGAATCTCCTGACAGCGAAGGGGTTAATTCAATTCCCCTCGTACGGAACAAGTCGCCAACATTCCGAGCCAATAAATGCGGAAAAATAATTAAATCGCCATGTCCAGTTAATCCGCATGACGCAGGCGAGACGCAAAAGCAAATAAATTTCTATAATTTATGGTGGTGGTGAAGTGACGCGGTATAAATATCCTTCTCCGGTAGTCCGTATACCTATTACATATATCTTTGTAATTACGATCATTCATAACTTTTCGGCTAGATCGCTTATCTGCGAGCAACGATATATAGGCATGTAAACGATCCCGAGCGACGATGTGTTGAGCCGGTTGTTGCCGATCCTCCCGTTACACGGACGAGAGGACGATGATGATGACATGTACCTGCAAACGTGCTCTCGAGAATTCTTCGGCGTTACGTGTATGCATACGTACTGCACGTACCGCTGACGCCGGGAACCTCTGTAATTGCTCATAAATATTTATTGATCGATCGGTATCGGGACAATTGGACTCGATATGCAGGCTATTCCCAACTGTGTATGCGACGTGTATGAGCGGTATACATTGAACGAGCGAGAGGTGGGGAAGATATAGTTGGAAATATTGTGTGCACCGACGTGGCTCCGCTGGTGCAACTAGAGGCGCCCACTGTTGTGCAACGGAAAGATTGCTGGGAGCGCGGCCGGGTGTCGAGTGCATGTGTGTACAGTGACAAACGTACGTCTGCGCATGCGGCACAAGACTCCGCGAGAGATTCGAATAGAGATAGAGATGTTGGGCTGGGGATAGATTAAGGTGAGAGGGAAAAGGAGGCAGCCGCAAGATTGCGAAAGCCACCGGGGCGAAGCGCGTTCCGAGAACGCATTTTACCTCGCGAGTTGTCCCGAAATTAACTTCCCTCAGCAATTTCAACTAAGCGTTTTCAATTACTCAGGCCACTCGGCGTTGATCCTCGTCGCGTTTGTGTCGTTCATAAACACTCATAGACGGAGACTAAGTAACGAGATAGCGTCGCACGTAATAATAATCGATGCGGCTCGAATCAGACTTCTTGACATAATGTCATTGGCCATTCTCACGGAGAAATTTGTGCGATATTCGATTTAGTAATGAGTCTACAATCATCAAAGATTACTTGTTACTTGATTGTTCGCAGTAGTTGGGATTATGACTTTTTTTTTTTTTAAATAAGAGCTTACCTCGGACTCATTTTATTTATCGTAGGTTTAGTTGTGTCGATTTTACCACCGAGACGGACGATCCTGCTTGGTTTCGAAAAGCGACTTTACGATTTGGATTAGTCCGTTATGTCTATCTCGATCATTCGAGTGTCATGTCTTTTTTGAGAGTGGATGCGACTTCCTTAACACTCGAAGATTTCGTTTGGAAACCAATAGAAAATGTTCGACCTCGTTCGGAAAAATAAAACGTCACCTTGTGGCAAAATGTTTCGAACAAGATTATTCATATCTTTAGTCATTTCATTTCAAGCATTATTCGTTCATATTTTATTATAAGCCGGGTCACGGTGTGAGTCGAACGTTGGTGAGGTCGACCATGGCGGTTAATTGACTCGATAGTAATTTTCAGCAGAAAGTCTCGCTCCGATAACTCATGAATTAGCCCTAGGTGAATTGGCATTTGGTAAAACGTCCATTTGGTGAATTAAACTGAGGAAACTTTCAACTCGATGAGTAAAAATCATATTTGTTAATTTGAACGAGACATCTCGTTGTTGATAGTTGGTATAGTTGGTGCATCGCGAGTTGTCGGCTTTGTCATTTGACCCGATTATGAATCTGAGCTGGTAAGGTGAATGAATGCAAGTTATCACGATGTTTCATTTAGTGAAAATCCTCAACGCTCCGAAAAATCATCTTTACGAATTCTTTGGTTCGATTACTATTTAACTAATATTATTGTTAACTAAATTAAAAAAAGGTACGCTTTTTGTAAGAGAATTTAGAATCACGGCATGGAAAATGGCTTCAAGTTCGAACTAAGACACATTAATTTTCTTCTTCATATTTAGTGTTTAAAAAATCGTGGGATGAGTTGGATGTTCAAGTTTATCCAATGAATTACTTTTTACCAGGGAATCTATTTTAATGCCTAGAAATATTCATGGTTATGCAAATGTCGATTGCTACTGATGGTTACATCAGGTGGCAACTAACGAGTCGAACTCTGTATCGGAGCAGCCAGTAATAGGAATAACGACGATTATTCCCATTTTTCTTCATACCTTTTGAATAATAGTAAATAATTGGTTACATTTCGGAGGTTTCAGTTAGCCAATTAACTTGGTGATGACAACCACTTCTTAGGTTTCGATTTGTTTAGGGAACAATTGTGAGGGGCTTCTGGACCTTTCTGTCTTAGTGGTCGAAATAGGTAATTTCTTAGTTTTAACTGTTCGTCCTTACTATACAATGTCTGTGCTTGAAATTTCGTAGGACAATGTTAATAACATAAGAATTTCGATTAAAATCTTTCGAGAAATGAAGAAAATCGAACATTACAAATTGTTGTGAAAACCAACATGGCTGCTGGAATGTCCAGGGCATCGTTTCTGTACGATATAAAAAATTCTAGCTCTCGCTTACGACAAGAGAAAATGAATGCCGATTTTTTGGAGTTCTCGGAAGATTCTAAAACCGTCGGAAGGTTACTCACACAAAATTTAATCACACATAGTGTAAACATAGTGTAATCTCGACACACTTTCGCGCCTTTTTCTCAAGCTATAATATTAAGTTTTCACGATTCCTTGCGAGTTTTCAATCAAAATTCGACTGCACACCAAAACCTTTGTTTCAACATAATTATCCTGCATGATATGACGCATATGTGCAGCATATTAGTAATGCTAAATCGTATCTGAACATTTTTCTAATGGCGTCGATAAAACAGGTAGAGCAGATTAAAGAATTTAAAAAATAGCTCCAACACCCCCTTAAACAGTCGCTAATAGTAAAATTTACTTTATATGATAAGTTAGCCCGTGGTCATGAATCTTGTCGGTAAATTTTTCTGATCGGTCTCATTTTCTCCGTGGCCAATAATTGTCTATTCGGCGAATCAGACAAAAAAGCTTTCAGCCTGCAGAGAGTTATTTCATGGTGAGTTGAAAAATCGTAAAATTGCTGGGCATGTCAGCTTTTTGATATAACGACCCCAATTGTCAATCAGAAAAAGGAGCCTCGTTATTAATTGTTGCTGCAATAGTTGTTTGTGAATCGACTCTTGCTGAGTCGCCTCACAATGATTGACTATCTCGATAAGTTGACCCAACGCTCAATCAGAATAACCCAACTCTTAATCGCTGGTAGGTTTGGCTGAGGAAAATTGTATTATCTAAACGGTCCTCTAAGTTCATCTTCGTAAAACAGATCTAGGAGAGTTAAATATGGGCCAGTCGTTTCATGGAGATTTTAACAGTTACATGCTTATCCTAGGTAGTCGACAATCTTGCAAATTTCTTCCTGTAGAAACTCTACGACGAGTCTACCAACTCATCTCATTCAATCTCTTCACACATCAGTAAAATAAAACTCGCTTGTAATTCGTTATCGGTAATCCGTTTCCCCGTCTCTATCATAATCATATCGTCCCAGCCCGGAGATAAACTCGTCCGACGATTCAATTCTGCAAGAATGAAGACACAGTCGGGATTTATTTTCAAGCAGTGACCCACACACAATGGGCCGAGGGTCACGGAACGAAGTCACGAACGAAGAGCCCAGAGTCGTAAAGATCCGGCGACATTTTTTTTCTCCCTTTTTATTTCCACCTTTTCAATTTTTTTTTTTTTTTTTTTTAGAACACGTGACCCGCACACCTAACTGTTAATCGAACGAGACTCTCTCGATAGGTCTGCCTTTGGTTTCGTTTTCTCCTTGGGTCCATATAGCTATGTAGTGCGTCGTATCGAGCGTGGCGGCAACATTGTCCGATTGAGAATCGATTCGTGTGGGCGCGGAGCACACGGTATCACCGAAGGCTCTTTGCCACCCACGCGCGTGCCCGGTCTCGAGACTGGCGATGCTCACCTCTCTCGTTCTTCCCTGATAGCCAACGATCCGCGCGCCAAGCTCTGCCGCGTCTCGATCGAGGAGGAAGCAGAAGAAGAACATGGCGGAGGAAAAGAAGAGGAGGAGGGAAGCATGCCGCACTTTCCGAGAGATAACGATCCCGTGATTTTACTTAATATTCCAGGATATAATGAAGGTTACAGGCTAGCGCATCTCGATTTGTCGATATCAATTGGAACAGGAGAGGGGGTGTCCGCAATTACCGTAACTATTATGATCGGGCTATACGGCGATATTATCCACGAGTTATGTGGATCGATCGAAATAACATTTCCTCTATATCGTATCACGTTAATTCCCCCTCCACGTTTCCTTCGAGATTCAATATCCAGTGACTAATCAGTCGGGTGAAAAAAAAAAATATAACTCGGCTGAACGTTATAATAACGCTTGGATACTGGATCGAATTACATTTACTGGCGATCCTGCTTGGAGTGGCACAGTGAAATATCACGTACTGCAAGATGCGCTGTCGCTTCCGACCACCTTTTTTGCGTGCTTTTGCTGGTAATTCATGTTTTTAGCATCGGGACATGTTTCCGTAGCGGTGTGGTACATTTTTGATGTATGACACGGAGACGTCCAAATTACCCCTAAATCAACTTTTACGACACAAAAAATAGGAATGCTGAAGAAAGCGTGCAAAGGCCCCGCAGTTGGTTATTAAATGGATAGTTAATTTTTAATTCCACCTTGACGACTTACGTGGACAATCAAGATGTGAAAAAATATCAGACAGAGACCCAAAATAACAACCGACAAAACAGGAAAAGTGTAGGACATTTTTTTAGACAATACTGCGTGTTAAGTGTTTTTTCGGAGACTTTTCAATGAACACATTGAAATCTTCCTTTTCAATGTATTTACTGAATTAATAATGAACACGATAATTCAATTAATTATTAAAAATGTATAAACTTAATCCTCTATTAAAAGAATATTTTAGAAGATCTTCTTGCTGCTTAAACAGTTCAAAGAATATACTCTAAAAATAAAAACATGTCCGCTGCTCAACCATCATAAAAAAAATGTAATTCAAGACATTTTTCTCCGTCACGGACTATGCTTCTTCTACCAATTTATTTTCTCGTTCACTAATTTATTAATTTTTTTTGTTTCCAACAATTTTATCGATACCTTTGAGGTCCACTCGACTTTCTCGACTGACCGTCTAGATGAAGAAACCAGTGGGTTCAAGTACATATCCAGAAGCTCGCTTAAGCCAGTCTCCCCATCACACGTTGGCCAGGTTATCCGCGATAGTACTTCGGTCATCTCAGTCGTCCGCGATTCTCTCGTCGCGACGCGCGATGATACACCGTGCTTATGCAACGCGCTCGTAGCACGTTGTCGTTGTAGCTCACGTGCGCCGGTTTGCGCGCAGAGGGGGCGCGCAGACCGGAGTGGCTCGCAATAATACAAGAGACATAGCGGGCCTCGTTCCTTCGCTATCTCGTCGTAAGGAGGGCGTTCACGAGGTCCGACACCGCGGGAAGTCCGCGTTATTGCAGTAAAACACTTCCTACCGAGTTCGCCTTTTCCCTCACATATATCTATATTTGAACACATACCGCATGACTGAAATCATAAGGGTGTATATTCTCAGCGTAAAGATATAAGATACGGCCTTAAAGTTTCAAGCATGCGATATGTATTTATATGTACGTTCGCATAACGAAGCGGCGAAGTTAAAACTAAGCGAAGAATACAGACTTTCGTTATCTATTCTACAATGTATACGAGATAACATATAATTTTTTTCACTGGCCCGCCATTGATTCCTGCTTTTTTCGAAATACCTTACGCGATTCCTCAACGGCATCGACGTTATTAAGCATACACATCGTACTGGATGTCACGATAAAAGTGACGCTGAATGTCCCGTTGGATGTCCCAGTGAATATCTCACTGGACGCTCCGCTGAATATTTTGCTTGATATCATTGATTCCGTTCGGACATGAAGCGATATATTTCAAAGAACCAGACATTGGTGGTGAACACTTTACATATATATATATACATATATATATATATATATATACACGAGTGTGTCCGTATATATAAATAGACATATATTAATATAAATATACATCGTGGAAGAAGAAACTCACGGTTTCGTGGCACAAGAACGGTGCTTTAAGGGCGTTACCCACGTAACCTCACCTATAAATAGAAGCTCTACTGCTCGTGCAATGCAAGGCGTATACACACTCTCGTGTGGGGTCTCTCCGACAGAATACCTGTACACACACGGTTACACTATACCTTCGTGGACTCGGTTGCCGGAGTACGAAAGTTTTCCGCAAGTATATATGGTACTATGGATACACTATAGATGGAAGGATGTATAATATAGTGGAGTATATAGGTGGATATAGTGGCGAGTCTGGGGGGGCGCGACCGAACGATCAGCGGGCGTCGCGTTCGACGACCGGTTAACTCGATCGTGGGACTTCTCTCGGGTTTATCTCGTCGCTTATCCGATAGCCAGGGATAGGCTCGAGTGGTAGGCATAAACGCGTAGCTAGATTCTCCGGGCCTGCGGTGAGACGCCAGTGCGGAAACACTTTATGCAGGTTTTACAAAGACATATCCGACGATCTTTGGGGGGGGTTAAGGGTGCGATGAAAATTGAGGAGATACTCGGATAATTCGAAGAGGACCGGTCAGATTTGGATGTTTCTAAATCAAGAACTGCGATGCATCGCTTTTTCGTGATCGGCAAATTCTTTCATATGTATTATCGTATTTGTAAGTAAGGAAAAAAAAAAACTATTTGAAGTTATCGCGTTGAATTATTGGTTCGATAATCCCAACAGTTAAAGACGGTTTTTTGCATCCTCACGGAGGGAGCCTCTGATGTGAGAAAAATGACAATAAAACCGTGTGGAAATTTCAATTTGCAGGTTTCGTTAAAATAAAAGATATTCGGGATATTTGTTTTATCGACATTATTACAGTGGTAACGTCCCCGTAACACGCCGAATAAATAGTTTCACAACTCCGTCATACGTAGTGTTTTGTGTATATTTTTACGATAGAATTAGATGGACTCCCAAGTGCCTGCTTTTTTTCGTGATTCCACGGAGAGGCCATTACACGACTGTTTACAAATACCAAAAAACGCTAAATGTATCAATATTGGCTGTAAAAGTATTTATAATACTACAACTGAAGTATAATTACATATTGATCACGAGTCTGCTACTCACTTTTCCCTGAACTCAAAATTTGAAATGGAAACTCTCTTCTGAAGTTGTGTAATAATTTCTTTTAAAGTTACATCACAGAAAGTAAAGGAATATGCGGTCTCTTCTTATCGTACACAATATCGATAATTAGGGTAAAAGTGGGGAACATTAGGCGTTTTATATTCCATTGATTTGTGTGTTAATCGGAGTAGTCCATATTCACCACATTTGCCCTAGTCGATAATTGTCCAAATTTTCAGAATCATGTGCACTGATATCTTCAAATGTACACAAACGAATGTGCCTAAAGATTTTTTTACGATATTGCAAAATAAGTGATAAATGTTAATTTCTCCGTTAAGTTTTGAGTTACATCTCGATAGTTTAAGCGTTCACGCGTTCGCGATTTTTTGGATAATGTTACGTGGTCACAAAAATATCGATAGTTTCTTTTTTCATATAAAGAACCAAACATTCTCTATGAGGAAGCAAAACATGCGAGCTACTTTTCATGTCATACTCTATGTCCTATCTCGAACATTTTTAGTTTAATGTCTGCGAATTTTAAAGCTGTATAAAAATGCAAGGAAAAATCGTACAATGTGGATATTTCGTCCCTCGTTTATCTGAAAAATATTCAGGAATGCAATGGCGAAATGAAATTACCAGCATTAAATAACAAGACAATTACATGGGAGCAACCAAGCAAAATTGGGACTACATAAAAACAAAAAAAATTAATTCCTCAAGTTAAATTTGTTAGCGGGCTGTCCAAGAGGACAATTATTACATCAATTCTACTTACAAATCTCACAATTCCATTCGAGATTAAAAGAATAACATGTCCCGTGTACAGACTTGCCGTCGTCATTTCAGTATGACATGGAATTATAAAAATTAAAAATATAATTGAAATAAAAATACGTTCCTTTGGCAATACGCGAGGAATTTTGGTTGTAAAATGATCCTGTCATCGTATCTAAAGTGGCACTTCTACGATCACTATGTACTCTTTTAGTAAACCATTATTATTTTTCGGTGGCCCAGGTAGAATTAGTTATTTCACGTATGAAAATATTATTGTCATAGAGTCCAACATTTATCGTGGGAACTATTGTAAAATTAAACTCTTCTCGTGATTTTTTATTATTAGAAATAAAGGGAAAAATAGCAGTACAGTATACAATCCCATACGGCCTCGGAGTTGTCGCTCTTCGTAAAGTATCACTAATTCACTGAGTTATATAGAATTGTGAGATTTTAAAGTAGAATTAAAATTAAAACAAATTTCTTTTACATTCGCGAGCGATTTTTTTTTACTCTAAGCAGCGTTACCACCGCTTGAATAAAAAAACGTTACTTCTCCCTGCGCGACATTTTTTCAATGCATCCAAGATACTCAGATTGTCAAGTTTACTCGTCCATCGTCAGAAGCACGAGACATTTCTCTAGTCACCGGAAGGGAAGAAAAAAGGAAAAACGTTCACGAATGTTAGACCAATCCGTTCAAGAGGCGGCGGTGCGCTTCGCAGTTGCGCACAACGTTCAATTAATTTTTTTTTCATATCTTGCCGTTCGCTCGACTCGTCTTGATGCCGCCGCCCTAATTACTGATCGGTCATGGGGACTCCCGTTGTCCCACCGAGAGATGATTTTTTCTTTCCACTTGATTAAAAATTACATTTCGCCTCTATGCGAAATACCAGCAACCGCGAGCCAACATTAATTTTTTTATTATTTTGGATTACAGGAATAAAACATAATTTCCACCAAGCGGCGGAAAAAAGTGTAATTTTTTTTCGGTTTCTCATGAAGGAAGCTATAGTTCTTTTTTGTTTCGAGATTTTAGTAAACAAGTACTTAAAATGGTCAGAAAAGTCGACGAATGGGATTTCTACCTGACGTTTATATGAGTGTGCGTGACACTTGTGTGCCTGTGACAGAGGTGAGTCGTTTGAAACACCTGTAACTCAGAAACGGTTGAAGGTAGCCAATTAAAATTTATTACACTAGTAGTCATCACGTATTGTAATTCAGTGACATTTTTATGAAGATGGAAGCCAGGTTGAAAATTTAACGGTATTTAAGATATTTCGAAAGAGTCTGCTGTATCTTTAACTTGCGTAAAGTTTGAGCCGATGTTTGAAAACTGCAGGCGACTATGATATTTCAGACATTTTGTATCGAACTTAGCGAAAATGTATTCGAGCCGTCATATTTCGTGAGATTTTAACATTTTCAGTACTCATATAATTCAATCATCAAATAATGCCTCATGAAGTAGATTAATAGATTCTCACAAAAAATACCAACCATTCTACTGTATCGTATAATCCATTCCACTTCTCAAACTTTAGCACAACACTTCCACGTTTACTCGACTTAGAACATTTGTATAACAATTGAACCAGTCGGAACCGATTCTACTTTGAATATAGAAAAATAAATCTTACGAAAAGTTTGAAATAATTAATTTAAATAAAAACGTGAATTTTCAAATAATAATAATAATAATAATAATAATAATAATAATAATAATAAACGCCGAGAGACGTCTCCGGTCGTATCCCACAAGGACTCGGTAGGTGCACTTGGTATTTTAATTATTATGGTTCAACGGATCTTTGCCTACGGATCGAGCGTATGAATCTGAGCATGCGAACAGCTCAAGAAATGCGTAACGATTTAACCGGCGTTTGGACATTAAATTTTATGTGACTGAGGACGACAACCGAGAACGACGGAATCGCCGAGAGAGTACATCACCGTATATCCGGTTCTGACAAAAGCTCTCGCTCTCACCGTCTCTCATTCTCGAGCAGCAGTAACAGCAGCATCAAAAGGAGTCGAGCGGAATACGCCTGCTCGGTACGCGTGGGCATCACGTTTGTTATTAGCGCGATGGCATGTTGGGTCTCTCGCGACTCTCTTGTAATTATACATTACACGATTTTTACCGGACGTATCGTAATTCCGCGCGGTGTTGGGTGCCTTCTCGGTCCACGCGGGTCGGCCTACGGCGGGCAATGGAAGAGGAGACGAGGAAGATGATGGCAAGAAGACGAAGCTCGGAAGACCTTAATTGCTGGATGGTCACGAGGTCAGCAGGTCTGTCGTTGGTACTTTATTAAATTTTAACAGCCCGATTTTCCGAGGGTGGTTCTTCTTTCTTATCCTCCATCGTCGTTCGTTCCACGTCCACCTTCCTCGTCTTTCTATAAAACTCCTTCCAAAAAAACTTGTGGAGGCGAGTGCACATTACTTTGGAAATTAACAACCTCTTCGACGTCTATTGATTCACCGAGCAAAATCAATGGTAGTTTCAACGGGAATTGTGTGTTTTTTTTTTCTAGATTATGTTGATTCTTTTTCATTGCATATAAACAGTTCCCGAAATTCTGTCTATTGTTGGCACGTTTCCATCTCCATCAGTCAAAACTGCACAAAAGAGACGGCTATAACAACTCTACAGATGACAACTAGAATACATTTCTTCTGTATTAAAAATCTACTGTATCAGAATTGTACTAAAATGTCTACACGCAAGTAAAACAACTATGCGAAAATGGAAATCACACTCTACCGAAATATAAAGCTATCGACCAGATTTTCAAGGCCATTCAAGGCCCAAGACCAAGAATCGCAGTTTGTGAATATCAAATGATGGAAAAGCCAACTATTCTAGCGAGACCCTGGTCACAAACTGGCAAAGAATTAAAAACTGGGCTTTCTAATTAAATGCAGTAGAATTTATTGGTATTCTGATAGTCTTATTTTGTTCCTGGTGAATTTTTTTACTTTCTGTTAGAGTTCTGATACGCTAGAGTTGTAATATTGTAGAAATTTTTTCTAACAGAGTTGCTAGTGATAAAACGGTCAATGTGCCCTACCGGAGATTTGAATTTCCAAATCAATTGACTCGTTTAGGTAATCAAAAGTTCTGATAAATTGTAGCATCATTTTTTTCTTAAACATTTTTTATATACTTAGATGGGGAAATCTTATACGATTTATGCTGCTCCAAAAATCAAACGCTTATTTCCTTTTTTATTATAATAATTTATTATCATTATTTTTAGGAATTTTCATTGATAAAGTCCTCCGTCTCATTAGAAATAAATGAATAGCACGAATTTTTTATTCCTTTTCCCGTTACGTTTGTCAATTTCTTTAAAACAATTGAGGCAATCGATTGTTAATAACAGTTGTGCTATGGTTAGTGAAGGCATCCCGGTCAGTCTCTCGAAGTGATAGACGTGAAAAAACTTTTTATCAAGTGCATATGGGGTGCAAACGACGGTTACATAATTATTATCAATAATGTTAGTATTTTTAAGATAGTAAAAAGTTGGCATATACAATCACCATCAGGACCACTATTTAGATATTGTCAGAGCTTTGTGAAAAACAATCTAAAATTGCTGAATTATCAATCAAGCAAATTTTCTTGGTCTCCTCAAAGTTTAAGAATCGGCATTAAAATTTCCTTTAAGGGGTCGTCAATAGTCTTGTTCCGGTTTCTTTTTTTCCGAATAAAGAACAAATGGAAAGCTGGTTGGGAGAAAAAAGGTACAGTATTATATGCGTGTCGAAGTGCCCTACCTAAGAAAATATTGTCGTGAAGGAGGAGACCGAACACGCAACGACCTTTGACGGGCACGATGCAAAAATCGAAATGAAGCAATAAGATATAATTTACGGACGAAAAGACACGGACAGTTATTTTTGGCTCACCGAAGAATTCTTCGAACAGTTCGGCCATCAACTCTGGACATGCAGGGAGAAAGAGCCTGGGGTCATGACAGGACCAGCCGACGTTTAAGAATGAAGGCGTAATTACTAATTAAGAGTCGGTTCACGTCAAAGTTCTCGAACGCCCGTTTCACGCACAATAATATACGGCACGCGGCATTCGCACTCTCAGAGTTCGGGCTTCTCTTACCGACGAATGATAATTGACTTTCGCCGTGTGCATGTCAATGTCGTTAACTCAAACTCTTTTAGAAACCAAGCATTTTTTTTATTTACTTTTTTACTGTTTTGAATGAGTTGTTGTGGCAAAACGACCTGGGAGATCCTCCGTCGTAAAATTCAAGTCTTTTGGTCCATCATAATGACCACCACGGTCATAAAATGATCTTGACATCATATCTAAATTGGTACTTTTCGGATCTTGAGGTACTCTTTTGGAAAAGTATTATTCTTTTTCAAAAAGCCAGGTGGAATCGGTTGTTACATGTTAAAAAATATTATTGTTGCAGTGTCCAATATTAAACATGGTAAAGATTGTGAAATTTAACTGTTCGTGATTTTTGATTATATGAAGAAAAGTAAATTACCGCAGCAGTGTACAATCATATTTGTCCTCTGAATTATCGCTACTCGTGAAGTATCACTAATTCACGAGTTTAATAATGTCGATAATTCTGCAACTTCAAGAGCTTTAGTGAAATTGGTTCAGTATTTAACAATGATTTTTGACTCTCCAAGAAAATGTAAGATTTTTGGTTACCCTCTCTATTGAAAAATTCGGCACTCCTATTTTTGAGAAAATATATATCTCATCAAACATGCTTCGTTAAGTTGTCTACCTTTCAGGATTTTTTAAAAGTATGTTGACACCTAAATAATCCTACCAAACAGTATCGATTTTCGCATTATTTTATTACTCTTTAATGTTTCATTAATCGCAAATAATATACGACTGCACTATTTATTGAGAATAATTCAAGCGTAAAATAAAGCCTGTAACGGTATTCGGTTACATGTATAAAAATATGTGAAAAAGTAAAAAGACAAAAAATAATTTGAGATTTCGGGCAACATATGGGAATGCGACTTTAATCTCAGACTTGTTTGTTGTGCTTATTTATAACAAGAATATTTCCTTCACCCTAGAGGTTACATATTATTTTTTCGACTTTCTAACTAATAACTGGAGTACATGTGTAATCCATGCGTTTCTTCTACGTACCAGGATCCCATGAGCAGTAAACGAGTTTTGCCCCACATGAATCCTTTCATTTTTCAGATGGTAGAAAATGGTATGCGCCATATTTGATTTTATTAAAGTTTAGGGGGAGAGAACAAGGCTCAAAGCTCAAAACTTAAGAAAAATTGGCAACGATCGCACGGATTGTGGAAAAAAAAATGGTTGTTTTTTCTTTTCAAATATCGTCCAATTGGAAAATTTCACACGCCATTTTACAGGATAGATCAAACTATAAGAGGAAAATACCCATATTATGTTCTGTTCTCTGACTGTCTTGCGCGACATTCAGAGAGCAATTGTGGCAATTGCCGGTCTCTGTACATTGTCAGATCAAGAAACTAAATTACCGTTGAGATCTCGAGTAGATAAAATCAATTTTTACGGTAGAAGTGGAATTTAAATGTCTTCTGAGATACTTTTGTACTACATATGTGAGTTATATGGGTAATTAATGAAATATACATTTTATTTCTCTATATTAGCCAACGGGTCTTACCCAAAAATGAAATGAAAAAATATACTATCTAATAAAAGTATTCTTATTAAAATTCATCTAACCAAAGTTAATTAATCTATTTAATCAACTGCCCTTTCAGTAATTATACGGCATAGAGACGAGTATGATATTATGAATGTTCGATATTTTTACGAAAATGCAATAGAGTCGAATCTAAAAAATTTTTATCGTTAATATGTTGATAATTAAATCAACCATCGAGTATAAGAACTTTACCCAGATGCAGCACATCAATAAATCGACCTATCCTTAATCGCAATAACTATCCAATGAAAAATAAATTAGCCGCAAGGCAACAACTATATGCAACAATATATTTTAATCTGCATTTAATATTCTGTGTTCAAGTAAGACCGCCAAAAAAAAGTAAGACAAACTAAAAAGTGAATGCAAGCGACAGACGATCGTTCCTTACGGACCTGCAGCTGCGTACCAGTATCGATGATGTATCGAATCGTCCCTCGAGGCGGAAGAGAACAATACGAGAATTGGGGAAGTGTGCCAAGCGGAGGCCCGCTATTCTCGATGCTCTTCATAATACTTTGCATTTACTGGCTCACCCAATCTCTGTTGGTCGCGAAGATGCATCTGCTCGGTGCGTGCCATATTGAAATTTGTTTTTTTTTTTATCATACATGTCGGTGTTCATCCGCTCTGGTAATATGTTCACATTGCCGCTGGATCGTGAAATATTACTCATGCAGCGCCGCGTGTATCAATTTATTCTTACATGGGCTGTGAACCTACATATACTGCATGAAGGTCACAAATTTATTAATATTAAAAAAACAGGCAGACAGTCGAGAACAGAAAGAGGACACAATATGTACGAAATGCGAGGTGACTCCAAATTGTGAGTTGCTGAGAAGGTGGATTAAATAATAATTAATAGTATTAATGATTACTGATAGATACTATTATTATTAGCCACGGAGAGTAAAGTAGTGAAATAATTCGTAGGTTTGCTATAGCAAAGAACAGAGTTTTCAGAAATTTGGGCTTTTTTTCCGTACATTGCCGTCGTTTATGATCATCCGCATGGAACTGGCGAGTAAACACCCAAGTGTCCCGCACTGGTTTAGACATTCTCATATGTGTCCTAGAGGTAAAAATCTGAGGAAGGATTTTTTTATTGATAGAGACTATTCACGGAATAAAAGAAGTCCCCGAAATTTGTCGAAGAATCGACTATGAATTTGTTGCATGTCTGCACGTTTAAAGAATGATCTTGTCTTACAACAGTGCACCAAACTTGAAGGGTAAAATACAAGTATTTTGCTGACGAAAGATCAGTCTGATTAAATAAAAAGTCAATTGTAATTTCATTTAACCTTAACATCACTGCATTTTTTAATCCGATTAAATTGTTCGTTCATGAAAAAGAATAATTATGAGGGTCATTTTGCGTCTCTTTTTCGCTTCCTAATAAAAAGCTTTTTTAGAAAACTTAAAATAATCGCAAACGTTGAAAATGCGATTTTTAGCGTGCACATGCATAGTGTGCATCAGACTTCGTTCCATAACATTTTGTGCACTAGTCGTGTCGCTTTCTTTAGTGCAATTTTTTCATGAAAATTGAGACCCGATTCAAAATTTAACGCGATTTGGATATTTTTTTAATGTCTGTAGTAGGTTTAATTTTACGTAAGATTTGGGTTGTCGTCCTGAAACTGCATAGAAATATAGCACTATAATCAAAAACCTTCGGTATTGCATTCGGCCTAAATCTATATAACCTCAGATCAGATTTTATGAATTTTGGATTGAAATTTTTTCTGAAATCATTAAAATCGATTGAATTCTAGTCAATATAGAATTATAGAATTTCAATTCGGCAATTCAATAAACTAACACTGTACGATTTAAATGTCTAGATTTTATGAGATTTTACTTATAATTCGATAGTTTTGCATAAATCGGGAAATTTGTATCGAAACGGTACACTCTTTTCCGCATCGAATATCACTGTAAATGGAAAATAAATTTTAAAAATCGTATGCAGCAGGGAAAAATATATAAGATGAAAGTGCGAATAGTGGTACAAGTACCTTCAAAAAGCAAAAATAAAATGCTGCAAAACAATTTACATACGACTTCCTAATGCTTTACTTCTTTCCACATAATTTTTTTTATGAAAAAATTTGTCGCCGAATTTTTATTACCTGATATCAGAATTGGCGTAATTTTTGTAAATGGGCGTATATGATAATTTTATCATTTTTTAAGAATGAAATTTTCCTTCCTTCCATGCGAAAATTAAATTGCAATAGCTTTCTCTACGATAGAACCCAAATTGATCAACAAAATTTCTCATGGAGGAAGCGCAAAACCGTAAATGACCAGGAAGTCATGTGCAAACTACTTCACACAATTTTTCCACTTATTACATAAGGTTTTAGTAAATTATTACATGCTCGCAACATTCTTGAATGTTGGACGGAGACACGCATTAGGATTAATTGTGAATATGTTTCGAAAAATGGGAAATTAATGGGACGGAAAAAATGTCCCACAAGACCTGGTGGGAGTTTTAGAGCGTTATAGCGGACCATTGTCGGAACAATTTTAGGGCTTTTTTCAACCTCGTCGAGGTTTGACGCAATACTCCAAAATTGCTTCTAAAGGAGTAGCCGGATCTCCTCTACATCGTGATGTCATGTCGATAACATTATGAGAATCTTATATCAATTACTTCCATTGTCCCAAGAGTCGCACATTGCCGAATACCGTTTTACTTGTGCCCCTAATGTCCGCACGTACGGATTATCAAGTAGAAACGGCTTGCATGGTACGGCGCTCCGGATACGTAGATAAGTTTCAGGACTACCGTTACGATTTATACAGCTCCGGCACGAGGAGACCTGTGCAACTATGAATTTAATGCATGTAACAATACAAGAATTTCTCGATGCATAATTCATTGATTTACATATAATGTAGAAGGCATTTTAGAGCAGCTCGAATAGTGAATGAGAATTGCTTTATTCGCCCGAGGTGAATTTCAACAACTATGTATAGATTTAAAAAAACTTACTATCATTTTACCTGTGATACTACGCATCTTTTCTTGTATCCTGATAGAATGTGATCACAAAAACAGCGGAAAAAATCCTCCGACTTCCGCTAGATAGAGTAATATTCATATTCCTGATTAAAATTCGAAAGGAATGTCAATAAGCGCCAAATCCCGTAATTAATTGACGAAACTAGGAATTAATCGATATTCGAATGTAAACAAAGCTTTCTCTATCGGAAAGCGGTAAATACTAATCCACCAAATATAAACATTCATTTGATCCATCAATATTTCTTGCGATCCACCCGGCGAATAAAAAATAAAAAAACTGCAGGAGCAATGCGGAAGACCAGACAAAAATGACACATCATAACAAACCGCGACAGTGAGGACAAAACTCAATCTTACAATTAATTCTAGTTACTCTATTTTGTACCAAAAACGCATCCCGATCCTCGAATCCGCCCCCCCCCCCTCCTCCCCTCTCACACCATCCAGAAGTCATTGGAAAAATGAGTTTTATCCCATTATCCCTTTAAACGAAACTGTGCCATTTCCCCCCGCTCCCTCCTAATCCACCACCCCCAACTCCTGCCGAACCGGTGAAACAACACGCGAGTTCTCGATGTACCAATGACTTTGTTTCGATCGACTATATCTATAGAAAAAATTATGCCTATAGTCGATCACATGAAATCGCGTCACATAAATTCAATGTTACCAATATATATATATATATATATATATACAGATATATACATTGCGCAGGTGAACGCACACGCAGCAATTAATTTGTTATACGCGTTACCGCGGTTTTATCCTGGCGAGTAGCAAGTAATTGATGGACAGGAAGGTATGTGAAAGAGGGGGTGGTACGTGCCGCAAAGTGGCTACGCTCGTTCAATTCGTAAGTGTGTATAATTGGACGCGTGCCACGTGTCCGAAGGGAGACGGCCGGTGAATGCAGGCCACAGAAGTGCAGAGAACGGGGTGACTCGCTCAGTGCGACGGTACGTAGCAGTCGATATAAGTAGTTTCAACCGTGGTAGTAAGTAGTAGCGGAGAGTCGCCGTCTCTTTGGCTCATTGGTGATTGACATCACGATCCCACGGCGCGTTTGTCCGGCACGCCGCACTCTGCGCGCTCGATACCGCGTTCACCGACTCTCCAGCACGTCCTCGTCCACTTGTCGACGGCCGTTCAAGACCGGCACCTCGTTCCTCTTCCGAGGTCGCCGTTTCCGTCGAACTCATTGCTCGGATCCGCACGGTTCCCGTTGCCGATTCCCATCGAATTTCATAAGCAATTTCTGGAATACTTCCCGGAAAGATGCTCAGCGCAATCAGAGAGGACTCGTGAGTTGGGAGCTCAAAAAAATCTGCGCCCGATTAATTCTCAAAAGTCTTAGGTCGAAGATTTGGAGGTGAAGGTAAATTCGCAGGACTCACAGGAGAAATTCTTTGTGCGACACGCGCACAAAAAGCATCTTTTTTCTTGTGGCAGAAGTGGCGTTGCACTTCCTCGTAGAGAGAGAGAGAGCTTGGTTTAGTGTGCAATGCAGTAAACACCTGGTTACTTTTTTGCACACCTTTTGATTACCGATAAATCGTGCGGAAAAGTAACCAGGTGTTTTCCGCAATATGAATACTTCAATGCGCCACTTTCGCCACAATTTACATACACGAAAAACGACATTTTTTTCCGTGCTTAATCGGAATATTCATTTAAAATAATCGTTCCAGTCACGATTCCCTTCGTTGTACAATTACTTCCGAATTACCTTCCCAATAGTAAATTCATCCTCATTAGAACGAATTGCAATGAAGGAATTTCATTGATAGGTCCAACATTAGTATTGCATCACGAATCCCTAAAATTAATCATTAGTCGAAACTAGCTGCGGATAACGCCAGTTAGGTTAGAAGCGATGAATATGATCCAGTCCATATTTCATCTCTTCACGTGCTAATCGGACTGGACCATATTCCATACTTTTATTCTATCCCCATTTTGATGGCAACTGGCTGACACCTCGGAAATGGCATTTTAGACACGCACACTCACAGGAATGAAACAGCAAAGTCAGCAATCAGGTGCCACGATAATATACTATTTACCACAATTCATATTCCTACTTCATTGCAATTCAATTTTTTCAAGACAAACCGAGATTGGAGTTCCCGCAGTTGTGAGCGAGAATCATCGATCTAGGTCGGATCGTTCGATTATAAATCCAGGAACTCTACCGTTGCCGGTGGTAGACGTGAACTTTACGTACAAAAGTTCTGTTACACAGTTATACCACAGTATCGGGATGCCAATCCTGAGTTCCACTCGAAGGAATCCCATAACGCACGTATTAGGCACTTGGGATCCCGGCTGACTTATCCCGCGCCCCCTTCGTCTGTCCCTCACGATCTTTTTTTTTTTACCTTATGTAGCGAACGCCACTCTCAGCGAAGTGGATTCCCGCGCGGAGAGCGCAGTCACTTTAATTGACAGGGCCCGGGGTACTTAGTGCTGGTCAATGGAGGTCTTTTGCGGCAGTCAGTAAGATAGATAAGTTACCGGTGCTATGAGTATAATACGTAAATACATTAGACTGGTCACCTATTCACTGGATACATTTCCGAGCATTATCGCCGAGTTCCCTCTGATAGTGGACTCGAATGCACAGGACTGTACATAACACAAGGTTTATGCGGGAGTTTGTAAAAGCTTTCTTACGCTTGAGCAGGTACAAATGTGATGCGGTGAATCAAAGAAATCAGAAATTTCTGCGACTTACGTCTGGCAGTTTCGGCACTTCGCGAGGGTATTTAGGACGATGTCAAGTGATCGTGTGGTGAAAGCTTCGTGAGATTCGGAGCTTTTCTATCATTGAGCATTTTCTTGAGAGACGAGTCGAGTCTGCATTTTTTTTAGATTTGCAGATGATTAGAATTTTTTTTCGTATTAGAAGTAATCGTGGAATTTCCTCCGATTCTGCAAGTTCAACAGACTTTAACTTACAGTAGAACATCGATTATTTGGATCAGCCATGAAACTGGACCTAGATCAGAGAAACGAGATTCAATTTTTTTTACCGTACTGTAACACTTATATAAATAAAACAGATAACTAAAATCATAGTACATACATATCATGTAACATTTTTAATATCGAAGTCTTATTTAAACGATTTTTCGAAATAAATTCGTTCATTTTTAATTGCCGAACGCTAGTTAGACGCTTTTGAAGACATTGTCAGATGTTCCGAGTTTCTTATTTAATTATATAAGGATTAATTATAATAAGGAAATTGGTTCCCCAGAGCTTCATTTATATGCGAGCCACGTTGACAAGCCACCTTGACCACTTTTCTTTTTATCTCGCCTCTTTACCAAAATCCACCTTAGATTTCGAGGTTTCGAGGTTTAAGTCGTTCAAAACAATTTAGAATAGAAATTAGTGCGATCTGATGCGCGCTGTCCGACTCTGGGTAATTGGAACTGCTCGGGAAAACGAGTGTGATAGTTGATTAATGTTGAAAGACGAAAAAGGCGCTTCAACACCTTTCAGCATGGGCTATTTTCGAGGTACTTCATAATCTTCGCCATTTGTCTACAATCTCAGATCGGTCACATAATTAGTCACATCGCAACATCAGTCAACGGGACTTTTTGTAAATCGTTGCAGATTTTAATTCGAATCATTTTGGGGATGCATTTTTTTAAACCCAAAATCCATGTCTATGAAGATGAGGTCAGCGAACGAAAGTGAGAACAATTAAATATTTACGGCAATGTGTCCGATATAATTAGTGTCGCACAGATCTTTTTCAAAATATAACAATGAAATAAGAGAAAATCTTATGTTGCAAAGAAAATCGAAACATTCGGGAATTTCAAAACATAATATTCTTCGCCACTAATCCTCAGTTCTACTATTAAATTCAAAGTCTACCCAGGGATGTGTGATATAATCGATAAAAAATTGTAATGCCGAATTTACAGTAGTGTCCATGCGTAAAAAGATTGTCATCGACGGTCATGCAATAATAATTAGTGAATCGATAACGAATTTCCTCGTAGTTTTTTTTATTATTAATTCCAATATGCGACTTTCCAAAAAAAATACATGCGCAAAAAGGATCGAATTTGAAACCTGAAAAACAATGCAAGGAGAACGCTGTTATTTCGTTACGTAGTGCATCGACTGTGCCAGAAAAGAGTGACCCAATTAAATACGGAACAACTCACACATGATCAGGCCTATTAAACTGCACGCGTCTGGCAACATATCCATGACACGTTAGCATCCGCGGAAGTACACGACGGATTTTCCTCACAAACTGTGTAGAAAAAAATCTAATAACTGTATTGTTCCTCCCCTAGAAAGTTGGTCCAACGCGACATTTAATCGAAATGACGAAAAGTCAGAATTTCCGTTGCTGTTGTTTTTCTGAAGGTGCCGTAATCGATCGGTGATGACGGAGCTGCTTCCAATAGTGAAACTCAAGAGAAAACATTCCTCGAATAAACGGCATATGCGTCGTGGTCTGATTATCGAGTTCAATACTATACAGCAATAGCACAGTGTAACACGTCAAAGCGATGAGAAGAAAACAAGCACACGCATAACATACGATTTCGTAAAGATTTACATTGGGGGGAATGAGATTATCATCGTGTAACAAAGTAATAGAGCTGAGACGTGCGTCATAAGAGGCGTAGCCACGTGTCAGTCGAGCGACCTCACGTGTCCGTCTATCTAGACTGCTTTTTGTGAAGACGAATCTCACATCCGAAGTCGAACCTCGACATATTGGTGTACCTATTTTTACTAACCAATCACGAGAGTCAGGGTTCACGAGGATTTGCGTGACATGCCGGTATAAAAAGAAACGTGCTGCTGACTGTTTTGAAATAAGACGCTGTGCACACGGTAAGCGTGCTGTGGCTATGAGTTGTGTTGAAACAATAAGGTTGCATCGTGTACTGCGCGTCGTTGATGCTCGCTTTTTCTCAGCATCTTGCTCAACGTCTTAACAAGATCCAATATGTCAAGTAAGATATCCAGTCTTCAAGGGAGCCTTGCTGGATACATTCAACCTTATTAGGTCGTCGTGCAAGAGATCGTGCAATAGAGAGGGAAAAGGTAGGCAACAGTGACAGGCAGTGTGCTTTAGAAAAATTAGAGTAGAGCTCGTTTTTTTTTAGTTGCTAAAAATGCGGGCTTACTATGACACGCGAACAGATTTTGAACAGGTTAGCGGTAAAAAATGGGCGAAAGAAATCCATCTTGACGTATTAATCTACAGACATTGAAACACTTGTTGCAGCTTGTGGCTAAAATCGTAAGTATTTGACTATTGATTCGTGCTTTTATGCTGTATTAATAAAGACTTTAGCAAGGATACTAATTTTGGGGCGATTTACATCTGAGAAATGTCACACTTTTCCAGGTGATTTACAAAAGCCTCGTAATGTGAAATGCCACCAGTAGAAACCTACAAAGCAGTCCGCCCTTCAAGATTTATTTGTACATTGGTAGAAATGTTGAAGTGACTTAACATTTGCGCAAAGACGTTCGGATGAATATCTTTTTTGTACACCTAAAAGATTAGTTAGTTCCATTACTGACTCAAGTTTTCAAATAATTTTACCAAAATATGTCTTGTTTAAATGAATATTTGAATATTTAAATTTTTATTTGAACTGAACGTCCTTGCCGGAATTCTTAGTTGATCGAACCGCATTTTTCACCTTTGCTTAAACCTATTCTATCCTCCGTCAAATGAAGACGCGCACGCTGAAAAGTCACATAACTTGAACTTTATCAAAGGTTATGAGTCAAAAAATATGTTTAAATGTGCATTTTCTTCTTAAAAAGCCATCGCATTTCTCCCAAGTCGTGTGTAGTACATTATTGTTTTACAATATCGGGTTATAATCTTGTAATTCTAGCCGTCTCCAATTGTATGCCAATACACCATGAATGGAACATCTTCAAGAGACCGAAAGAAATTGAAATCAGCTCCGAAACATCCTACACCATAATCACCAAGGAATTCACTAAATTACAACTGTACTCTCAATAATCATTTTTAAATATGAGAAAGCTGACTTGCATAGGACCGATCACGAACAAAGATCTTACATTTTTTTCGCATCTGAAATATCGTTTCGAAAATTAATGTCGTGTAATGGTTCAGTGTCGAAAAAACAACAACAACAACAAAAATAATGAATATTAAGCAGTAATTTCATGAATTTTATTCGGTCAATAAATGGGAGCTTCCGAAACTCTGCGACTTCGATGGTACATAGGTCCGTCGTTGTTCAGAATCCGTGACGAACGCATCTTGCACAACACGTGCACTATTCATTTCGAATGATAATCGAGTTTGAATGGGAATATGTTTGTGGGTCGAGAGTCTTTGGTAACTGACGCCAGTCTCCCTGTCTTCTTTATGATAGAAATTCCAATTTATAGACGTCGTCGCGCCGATCGACGAGGAATTGAAAAATAATCATACTATAAATCGTCGTTAACCTTTATGATACTCTACACCATCGTACGAATAATGTATTCTCGGTGTAATAATTTATTTTTTTCGTGTAATGCCTTGTCCCGAGACTATCGATACTTTCTTGTACACGAGAGCAACGATATTAGCAGTAGCAGTAGCAGCAGCGATAAATTGCGTAACGGCCATTGTATATCAAATGCGTGTCGAAGATCATTATCCAATCATTTTTTTCGAAATTTTCAACAATGGAGAAACCCAAGCGGGGACGAGAAAACGTGAGAAGAACGAAATTACGTTACGGATTGAAAACATCGTAGCGATATTCTGAGACGAAGTTTATAGATCAATTATTTTTAAAGAGCACGAAGAATTGTCTGTGTGGATTTATCACTGCGGATAAATGTCTTCACACTGTACACTTCAGAATGTAAAGATTTTCTTTTTTTCAATTATTGTCCAATTAATTTTACCAATTTGTAATAGTTTTTAGGCATTATTAATGGGCACAAGTCATGCAAAAATTGTACAAAAATTAAGGCCAAGTTAGGCGTTTAGTTTCATCCTTCTTGTTAATTTAATGCACTATATCAGTGACATTTTTTGTGTAGAGCAAAGTTGCGATATGCAACACAAAAATCGAAAAATAAACCGAAGCTCTCGGTTTCGTCATAAAAAAAGTTCTGTGAGTAAATGAAAAAATCATACAGATTTAATCAGAATCTTTTGGTAGATTGAATGAATTAATGAATTAATAATAAAATGAATTAATAATAAAATCAAATAATTTTGGGATTTTCATCGACCATTTGGAGTTGTACGTTTTTTTTATTTTCAACGAACTACCTCAAAAAGTACAAAATTAAAAATAAATCATAGGTGAGAAGAAAAACGTATGGAGCGTAAAGGTTAAAATATTCAGTACTTGAATTACTTGCTAGAGCGTCAATTTTTTGACTAGTACTGCAAGCATTGCCAGTTAGTATACTTTTCTTAGATATCCTCTGCACGCGTTATGAAAAAAGGAAAAAATGCTGGCATTTATCAAACGAAGCCATAAAGTCGAAATGAAGATTGATATCGATGCGTTGCAACGGTTTAGTTCTTAGTTGAAAACGCCCACAACGAGTCGCAAGAACTCGCTTGCGGTACACAGGAAGACCGGGGTCAGTTGATGGATTTCGTGAGAATCTGCTATCGATTTGTGACTTTCTCATTGCATCGCAAAGTATGTAAAGGGAGAAATTATTGTTAATAAAAAAAAAACGACTGTCACCTCGAGATCTTGATAATGATATTGAATGTCCTATAATACAATGGTTTTAGCAGCCTAGAAAAAAAGTAGTATTAAAATTTTTCATATGCAACACGGTAATTTGGAAATGTCTCGATTACCGTAAAAAAATCGACAAACTATTTTTCGACGTTAATATTATTATAAAATTGTCGGTCACATATCTTATCGAGCTGAGATAATCTAAATTATCTACCGGAGATAATTTGAGGCAATAGTTTCAAGAGGGAATTCTGTACGTACTTACGTACGTACAAATCGTTGGAAGATCTACAACGCTGCGCTTTCTATGCAGATTCTATAGCACTGATATTGCAGTGGATTGGTTCATCCGACTACACGAGACGTATGGTTCTTACTTATTGGATATACGCCCGCTTTTCTTGCAATAACGGTGCATGCCTTACTCGTCCACCACCTCTTTCCTTCCCGGGTGCTCGCACGTTAACCGTTCGGTTTGCATCTCACTCGCTGTCTTACCTGTAACGCGAGACCTCGTGCTTTACACGTACCGCGATACATACATATATGCAGAATATGAAACGCGCCGCTCGACAATTGTTTACGTGGACACGTCGACCCTTCATTACCGAACATTCATTACACTTTTAATGCATAAAGTATTTGTGCGTGTATGAGATTCGAAAGTTTCCATGTGGAAAAAATGTTGATTTCTTCGTATCATACTTTGACCAGACTTTCCGCAGAGTATTGTAAGAATATTGAGCAACAACACTCGAGCGCGTGTGAAGTATATTTCAAGAGTATTGAAAAAGAAAGTTATGGCAATGTCATTTTATTAAACTATGGCAATTGCAAATCATCCAGAAATCGTTGCTGGAAAACGTCTAAATGGTATATTTTTGAGCATATTTTTCTGATTTAAGTGTCGTCTTTTTTTTTTTATAAAATAAGATATTTCAGGAATAATCAATTTTTTTTTAACAGTATGTATGTACCAACTGATTTTTTTTATCTTAATAAAACAATATATACTGGCAAATAGATTTCTATATTTTTACTTACTCGATCTACTGATTGTGTGGTTTATCTTTATTTGTATATAAATTCAAGGAATGGACGGAAAAGCTTAAAGATTTATTTTCTGGGTAAACAGATTATTGCATGAATCAGAATTTAGTTGCCTGATCCCTCGGTAACCGACTGCAAAGTTCATTTCACCTGTACAGTAGAAGTAGTTCTTATCAACAGAAGTTTCAAAAAAACCTTCTCCTGTCAACCCTCGACGGTTGTTCGGTTGTGCGCATTTTGAGTCATTACGATGAGCGATTCTTACAAAACAATGTTATTAACATTGCGGTGTGTTAATCACAAAATGTGCGCACTTTTTGAAGTGCAATAAGTTTGCGATAACAAATTTTCGACATGGTGAAAAATTGGGTAGCCACATTCGTTATATACGTTTGATCTTCCTGGTCTATTTCATAGAGAATGTTGTAAGGGTGATCTTTGGGTAATGGAAGTCACATTTGTTACACTTAATTCGCAAATGTTATCGAAATATTTTTCGACTTAGCGTGTCATTAACACTGCAACGACAATATTATCTATAAACCGTGTGTCATGTTTCATCTACGCGAATGAATTTCCGGAGAAACTAATTCTCACGTGCTTTTCGTGTAAGAAACGTCGGAGCTACCGAAATTATTTATAGAATCTTTCACCTTGCGGCATGAAATGTATTGTATCGAATATAAAAAGTAAATGATGGATAAGATGATTGATTCATATATCAGACTTTATAATCTGCCTGCATTTTGGAGATTTATATTTATTAACCCTAAAAAATATCTATTAGACGTAGGGTAACGGAGGAAAGATTAACCAGTCCGATTAGCACGTAAATTAATGATATATGGACCAGGCTGTATTTACTACTTCTATCCTATGGTAGAAGAATAGTAGATCTATAGTAGATGTACTGTCCCATCAAAACTTGTCCTGTAAGACTTATAAAAAAATGATTTAGGTTCCGCAATGAGTAACGTACGAATTTAAACATTTTTATTCCACCAATTTATATCAGGCCCTGTTCGAGATTCTTCGGTTTTTCAAATGTTCAAAAAATCTCTCCCCTCTCTTTTAGCATGATATATCGTAACACAATTTTTTCATTGATGCTTCGATCACAAATTTCGTAAGCCCATTCGTAAGCCCACCCTAATAAGATTGCGAGCATCAACGGATATCTCGAATTTATTTCTGGTGATACGAAGCTACTTACTTTCAACTGCCGACTTCCCCGCTAGAGTGAAAAGACCGGAGTAACGCGTTTCACTAAGGTACCCCGATATGTTATTTTCATTGTCACGTGTGTGTTTACTCAAAGACCTTTAAATATTTTGCAGTAAATTTTAAAAAATTTCTCACTAATGGCTTATTTATTCAGAAAAGTTTGTTTTCCCTGGAATATTGAAACCGTCTTCACACCCAACTACCTCTGTACGCGGCTCAGTGGAAAATTTTCGCATCCCCTCGCCCATATCGTATCTCATCGCATACGTAGAGATCCCGAATAGAAATTTAATCAGGCTGCCTGATGTCTCATCAGGGCTAATTCAGGTATTGTTAAGGCATTACTGATCGAGTTAGCGGGATATCAGCCGGAATCGGAGCACATCAAATATCATTACGACTCGTCTTATCAGAACAGTTTGACGTAACTAGGATCACGACAACAATCAGTTATCGTAAGGCATTACGCGATAACGTCTCGGTCGTATTATACAGACTGGGTCTAGGTCAGGTGATAGTAAGGCTGGCCGGGTGAAACTAGTCGGACAATAACCAAATTCAGGCCGGACCAGAGAATCCTATCGCTTTTCCGATCCAGATAGCATGATGTATAAACAGCATTATCTGTAAATACGTTAAGAATAGGGCGTGCCTGATCAGGTCGGTTCCATATTACGCTCATCCAGGCCAGCTCAGGAATGACTAAGGTGACCCAGATCAGGCTAGCCGAATGTCGGGGAGATCCGGGCCAGATTAAGAGATGTAATAATATTTTTATTTCATTTCATAGAAAATTTTCAATTTATTTGAATTTTGAGAAGTTGTTAGAATGATGTGAATCAACAGAAAAATTTCCGGATCCAGGTCGAAAGGCTGATTTATCCGGCACTCTACCAGGGCGACATCCGTACGAGATCAGGCTTGCCTTTTCGCCTTATCCAGTAAAAGCAGAATGTAAAATCGACTTAGATGGAAGCCTCATGTGGGCCGGATTTTACCCTGGATAAATTTCTACTCGGGACTCTGCCGTCATCGATGTCACAATCTTTACCAGAACGAAAAATCCCTCGCTGGTCTCACTCGACCAATCGAAGTAGTCCCGAACAGTAGACAAATCGAAAAATAAATGGAAGGAACCCCACAGGCGTTATGCAAAAAGATCGGTAGCGCGAGGCGGAAGCGCAAGAGTGAGTCGCGAAGGCGCCACGAAGGCACGCGAGAAGGCTGAAGGGAGTCTCGTCGCCGTAGTCCTGGGTATAATCGGTGGCGCGAAGTAAAACCAGTTTGCTAAAAACAACCCGCCAATCCAGCTCGTGGTTCGCGCGGGCTACCGAATACACGCTCGCGTGCGCCCCGAAGATCCTCTCGATTCCGTTTTACCTTCCATCTCCCCGTTTCCTCCTCGACTCCCGTCTCGCTCTTGTTTCGTTACGTGGCTTGTCGGGCGCGATAATTCGTGTAGGGAGCGTGCTCGCGTATAGCCAAAGATATTACGAGCACGAAAGATTCTCGGTCGTGTATGCGACGGATCGTACGGTCTCGTCTGTTCTCTGCTTTTTTTTTCCACTCTCTTCCACTTCCTCTTCTGCTTCTTCTCGACGTATCTCGGGGCGATAGCGCTGCAGCGCTCAACGACGGCTCCGTTTGCCCCCTCAGCCGGAAAGATTCGTTGCTCCCGTTCGTCCCGTCCCGAACTCGTTATCGTTTTTTGACTCGCGCAATCTTCCGCTCATCCTTCTTCCTCGATGTCCTTCGCTCCGCCACGATTCTCGAAGCTGGAGCGAGAGAAGAATATCGAATGACAACCCGCTCCGATTTTACCCGGCACTTCTTCGCCGGTCAACCGGCGAGCTCTTCGAGAATCGCGTGTCGTTCCGACTTCGTCGTCGATGATTGCGATCGGAGAAGCGCGGAGAAGTTTCGCGATACGTACGTGTTATCAATCGAGGCATTATCGTGCTCTCTGCCTCGACTTACAGGGAACTTCGTTGCAGCGCTCGACAGTATTTCGCACGTACCTGGCACCGATTATGCGTTCACACGTTGAACACACTATTGCGCACTCTCGTCCGGTAGCTTCGACCATTCCATCGCCTCTCATAATTTTTGCTCGTGGTACGCACGCGTTACTTACAGCCTTCCCGTAGCGATCCCCCAATTTGTGGTGCGCATCTCGCGCGAGAACACTTTGCCACATCCGTGAACACACTGACCTGGTCTCTCGAATCTGTGCATACCTTCGGCGAATAATTGCGAGATTTATCGCAGATTTAGCACATGGAGAAAATGCAGGTATCTAATAATTCGGAGAAATGGGAACAGTGTGACTGACCGCATAGGTCGAGATGCAATCTGACGAGTATTCATGTTTAGGGGAGTCTAAATACCGACAGTCTCATCTAACTTCGAACCCACTTTTCTCGAAGATTGGTAACTAAAATTGTATAAGAATTTTAGAATCTTTACAGGATATTGACTCGGGAGATACATCGATTTTATATGTTCAATGAATGGAAAAATTACTGTGTGATTTGTCTTGAGAAATTGATGATGATAAAATGAGGGGAGTCTAAATACCGACAGTCTCACCTAACTTCGAACCCACTTTTCTCGAAGATTGGTAAATAAAATTGTATAAGAATTTTAGAATCTTTACAGGATTTTGGCTCGGAAGACACATCGTTTTTATATGTTCAATAAATGTGGAATTTTTTATGATAAATTAATGGTAATAAAATGTGGGAGCCTAAATACCGACAGTCTCAGATAACTTCGAACCCAACTTCTCGAACATTGGTAAATAAAATTGTATAAGAATTTTAGAATCTTCAAAGGATATTGGATCGGAAGACCCATCGATTTTATATGTTCAATAAATGGAAAAAATTACTGTGCAATTTGTAATGAGAAATTGATAATAATAAAATGAGGGACTCTAAATACCGACAGTGTCATCTAACTTCGAACCCAATCTTCTCGGAAGTTGGTAAATTGAATTATATAAGAATTTCAGAATCTCACAGGATTTCAGCTGAAAAGGCACATCAATTCTTAATGGTCAATAAATGGAAAAGAATGACTATGCAGTTTGTCCTCAAATTGATGATAATAAAATGAGGGGAGTCTAAATACCAACAGTCATCGTTTTTAGCCCTTGTCCTATAAGTAACTCAATACATAAATATATAATTCATAAAGTTCTGTAAAAACGTCACCAATAATTTATTACTTCCTCCCAAAGGAAGCCCTGCAAGAATAAAAATATTGAGAAATTAGTTGAAACATCTAAATAACAGCGGTAACCAGTGTCGATGCTTCGGCTACGAGTCACGGCCAACTATGAACGAGCTACCGCCATTGGTTCATTACTTTTCTAAATCCCAACCAACACCCGTATGAAATATGCCTGCACATTTATTTTGCCGGTGCAAAGAGTTTTACCCGGCGAAGGGGGGAGTAATTTTTTTAAATATACAGATTCATCTAGATTAAGAGAAGGCTCGCAAGTGGTATTATGTATTCGCCACTTGCGAGCTCCCTCGTCGGCAAGCACAAAAGTGTTCTCCGATCTTCCAATCTGGGTCGTGGGTGCCACTTAATATTTTTTTCTCGAACCGCCTATGAAACCCTTATTATTTCCATTATTGTTCTCTGCCTACGCGGAACAATGAGGACAGGTGCGAATGGCCCATTGTGCTCTAAATTACCTCTCGAGTCCCGAACAAAAGCTCGTCTTACGACTGGTTTCTTCGGCCGTCGTGAGAAAGTTGGGTAGTTCTCTTGAACCCAAAAAAAAAAAAATGAAACGACGAAAAAATAAAACAGTTATTAGTTTATTCCTCCTTAGGCCGGAAGATCCTGGAGCATCGGCTCTTCTATGTCCCGGCAGCGGATAAAGGGAGACTGGTTGCATCGAGAAGCGCGTACCGTAGATGTCTACTTGTCGATGCTGATCGTGTGCGGCCTCGCAGATGTAACAACGTAGAAGATCGACGCTGGTCTCGCTTACGTACGTTCATTATCATTGGGCACTCCTGCTCGTGATTGACAGGTTGAAACGGTAGTTTGATTCCCGGTCATCATTTACATACGCCGACGCCGCGGTATCCGCCCCTATCATCTTGGACATTCAACGAGAAGGAGATGAGTGACCCCGCGATGAGCGCACGACCGCCAATGAAACCCGACTTGACTCCGGATGCTAAAGAGGATCCCTCGTCATCTTTGTAGCAAGCTTCGTTGCGATGCTCGTTCGAATCAACCGGAGCGTGGATGCACATGCAGGTATCGAATCGTCAGGGTATTGGACAGGAATCGAATCGACAGGACCAATGAGCTCAGAAATTTTTGAGCGTTGCATCATGAGCCTCGTCGGAGCCAGAGTTAATTTTGTCGGGAGCTTGTCGGAGCCATGTGTATAATCCTTACCGGTTGAACGGTGAAATATCTGGGTGGAACCTGAATATTAAAAATATTCGTCTCCTATTAGGTAATTTTTTTTTGCTGATTTTTTCACATAGTTTCGGGGATATAAGCATGTACGAGCGGAGACATGTGATGAGTTGCATTATTCTGTCGAGTGATAATTGCATACACGAAGAATATACAGTTATAGACTATCTTTTCAGCAAGATTTTATGTTAGAAATATTTTCAGTTTCACAATTCATTCATGGAATCGATCATTTATAACAATCTTAAGGTGACGGTAGAGAATAAGATGTAGCAGATACGAGTTTAAAATAAGGCGCGCGTATTTGGACGCAAACGGTATTTTTTGACAAACCCCACGGAGCTGAAGGTCTCCCATGTGCATGTCGGAAGTTATTATCATAGAGGTGATCAAAGGTTTCTCAACTTTTTCGTCGCTTTCGGTGAATACGCTGCAAATTTGAAAACGTTCGGTTTACCGAACCCAAAATCATGTAAGTGTACAATTCTTGCTGCATTATTAATGAATGCCTGGTTTTCTAATTTTTTTTATCGTCGTAAATTTCCTGCTCTATGTCTTCACCGGGTCAAAGGTGCCAAGGAAGACATTCAGCGAGACATTCAGCTAGACATCTAGCTAGATGCAAGGAAATTCCGGCATTCGTGAACAATGGTGTACCCGCAGATTTATCTTGTACGTGGAAAAGCTGTTTTTTAGTTAATCATCTAATCAGCCAGTTAATCATCTAATCAGCCACACGTAAATAGTTCTCATAAAATTATGTGCTCACGTTATCGGTTTCAATATCCTATGTATTCACATAGCAAACGTACCGTGTCTTAAAAACGTCCAGGACGGCAAGAATCTCCAGGTCGTGCATAATTAAGTGTCGATTTTAATGTATGTATTTTCGAAAGGTATAATCAATAATAAATAATATAAAATAAAGTAACTGTTTTCATAAAGATTTTCAGACATTACCGAATGATGAGGTCCGGGCGACAACTACAATAGGAGCTTTCCTCTAAAATAGTGTTTTCCTAAACATGAAAAATATACTCGCTGGAAGAACTCAGTCTAAAATTCATTCTAATGTGTATATAAGTGGCAAGTTCCCATATTACATATCCGACGTGCATTAAATTTTCAATCTTCCTTCATGAAAGGCTGACATTCCCTATGATGCGCTTTTAAAGATATGCGAACAAACTCGTTAATCAAGGAACCATTTTCTGTAAGACCACATTAGCAATAAGGGATCAAAACACATAGTCGTAGACATACGAAACTGGTCGTCCATACAGATTTAACTTTTCCATGAAAAAAGAGCCTTCGAATCGCCATCTCTTCTCTGACGACGTACCAGGAAAGAGGGGCACTGACCGTGTTCATAATGCCACTCGCGGTCTGCGGATAACGAGGTAGATTCAAAACTGCACGTATCAGCTTCCGAGAAGGTGAAACGAGCATGGGGCTAACCAGAATAAATATAAGTAAGAACGAATGGAGAAAAAGAAGGAGGGATAGAAGAAGAAGAAAAAGGCGACGGAGAAGGGTAAGAGTGTCGAAGAAGAGGACATCCGGAGACGAAGGCTTCTCCCGAACATGTCCACCTGGGACAACAGCGACCATCGTGCATCTTACGTTGGTCGTCGCGTCTCGGTTTGGTTCCCGCGTCGTGAGACACAGACAAGCGATTCTTGGTCGTCTGCATCGTGCATCTCGGTCGAGGAAAATTGACGAGTGGCAGGCAATGTCGGAGTGAGGAAGCACGAGTGAGAATACTAGGGGCAGAAAAGTTTCCAACACCTCCGTTCCGCTGTTTGAAGTATCCCTCGCGCCGTGTACACCTTATTCTGTGTAAGAACGTCTAATGGCGTGAGGTGATGTTTACACACGAAGGCGTGAGTTAAAAAATGGTAATCTTTACAACCACGAGCCGACGAGCAGGTCCAATAAAAAGGTGTCGATGGGAAAGAAACTTCGCGAGGGGTTTTTAGGGTCGACGTCTTGGAGAAAATGAACAGAGGTGCACGTCTTAGCGACCGAGCGATTCTACGACTGTCGCTACGCTGGTGCAAGGAAAGAAGAAACGATTTACCCACGTGACTAGGTAAACGTTGTGAGTTCGTGAATACATACAGCAATGATAATCATTGTTATCGCTGTTTCTAGCAAAGTCCTTTTCCCCAAGAAGACCGGACTACTTTGACTGTTACCGTAGGACATTTTTATTCTGACACCAATACATTATGATTTGACTATCGCTGTTGATTCTGAAATAGATTATTGATTACTGAACAAATTTTTTATTTATTAACTGCGACCAAATTTATTAGTTCGTTCGTGAGACACCTTGCGGAGGAAAAGTTATTTGGACGTGCCAGAATAGGCCAGTTCGAATCCAATCCTCGATAAAGCAAACCACGTACCTGGGATTTTAATAAGGTATGAAACTAGTGCTATGTAAGGCGCGATGTAACATTTTTATTCTTACTTCCACAGGATGTGGAAGTCCCACAGTGAGATAGATAAATCGACCACAGGTGGGATTCACTACCAATGCATTCGTGCTGCACTTGCTAAACGAATTGCTTAGCTGTAAGTAAATTCAGTTTGAAGAATTATCAACAGTATGGGAAACTTTTTTACATGAATCGTAAATTCGAATACATGTGCAATGAAATACTTTTCATTTGTAATTAATATTTTTGTCAATTTCAGGAGGTAGATTTGCTATTTTTACTTTACGAAAAAGTATATTAATAATTAGTGTAAGAAAACGGTTCAGAAGAAGAAATTTTTTCTCCCGGGAATTAGCATACGCAAGAAAAGACAATTTTTCCCTCCTCACCTCTTCGTAGTCTTAAGACAGAATTCATTGCAGTTTTTGTTAACAATTGGGCTACCGCAGGGGGCAGGATGGTATATCACTGCATTTTAACTCCCGAACACTCTGAATAGAGTCGCTATCGATAATTTTTAATAGATCAGGCACTGATAAAGTGCCTGAATAGCATCACTGTCTGACATTGATTCCTGGATGTTCAGATTTTTATGTTTTACTGGAAATCTTGTTCCATGTCCTAACGGGATCGCAGATGTACAGCAAGACACCCACCAAGATTCAATGTCTTGTTTCATATTTTCGGTCCTGATACGGCATGTCAAGCAAGATATCCAGTAAAACAGGTATCAATGACGGATCCTGCATAAGTTCACTCAGAAAAATAGATTGTAACATTCGTGATATCTACGATAGTGCAGATACTCGTTGCAATCGCTGCTGCACGGATATTACTGTGCTCAACGAACAATTATATATGTGCACTATAATATTGGTTCCGTCGCTGTTCAGTTATTGTAGAGATGAATTGGTAATTTTTTTCATATAGAATATAATCACTAAAATCAAAAATATTTTCGAATCCTAAGATCGCATTGTAAACTTCCTCCAGGACATTATTACTAACTGAATACTAATAATTATATGCACAGATATTACCCAGAACAATAAAAAAACTGTGCAGTGATCTGAAGTGTTAAGATTATCTGATGGAATGTGTTGTTTCATTATTAATATCCTGATAGTATTTTTCATCTCAGTATCAATTGGAATATTAAGATGTATATTCAAAAAATGTATGTTACTATATAGTAGACAGATACTACCCAGTAGCGTACTTTATATGTCGTATAGCGATAGGATGAATTACTGTAAAGCTAGGTATCTGTTTACAATATCAATAATATATGGTCCAATTTCATCGAAAAATAATAATAATTTCAACTATCTTGTATTGAACCGTTGAACGTCTTCGTATGACATTGTCTAGAAATGATTTATTATACTCACTATAAACAACTTCCAAGTTATTTTGAAATTTCATGCCATCTGGTTGACGTTTAGTCTAAGTTCGTGAAAAAGTATAATAACTTGTATATCCAATTGACGATTGCATATATCAATAAGCGATTGTAACGTAGTAGTGAAATACTAGGTGGAGAGTTGCAGACCCACCAGGGTACGTCGAATGTTTAAAAGTAAAAATTATGTTACATTGATAATTAGCGATGTGCTGGTAACAATCGGACATATGAAACACGACGAAATCATGTATATAATTAATTGGTAACGATTAACGTAAATAACAGTCGAACGCAACTCCAAACTGAGTTGGGCTATATTTTTTAATTACATGTATTATTACTCCAAATTTTTGATAGCATAATTCAAGATTGTAAAAAGTGTTAGAATCTTCGATATTGAAAAATTATTTGTATGCAATGGTATACGAAAAATTTCAACAGTGCAATACGACGTTATAAACTTTGTCAGTATCTCAGATGCTAAACAAACATCAACCTCCAGTACAATACGAATTAACTAAAATGAGGAATATGAGATCGTTGAGATTATTATTATCTGTAGATGTTATTGAACAAATTATTATTAATAATATACTACACTAAACAGCCTACCTACTTTATGATAATCAGTACTATCCCTTCACGAAATATAAGATACGCTACTGGGTACGATTTATCTGCTTATGATCCTTAGTTGGGTTATAACTTATGGGTTATAAGTATATAAGTAACCCTGCCCAAGAGCTGCATCTGCGACGTAGAAGTCTCAAGGTGTTTGCTGCCAATGAGTCTCATTTCTCAACGGAGGGGCCTCAAGGTGGTTCCTGCCAATTAGTTTTAAATTTTATTCGATCTTTCATAAACATCATAGAGACCAGAGTTGGGCGAGGGACGAGAGGCCTGAGAACGTCGTTTCACATCGCACCGGTTTCACTCTCGCGAAGGTGTTCCGAGTGCGCGCATGGACGCGTGAAATAGCTAGATTGAAGTGTAGTCTCTTGGTGCTGGAGGGCGCGAAGCCTGTCGAGAAACGGCACGAAGAGACAAAGACGAGAAAACGAAAGGTGGAGATTACTTTTGACTGACATGAACAACACGCACTTGAGCCAAGAGTACCAACCAGTATAAATCGCGATGTATGAGTTCAAATATAAGCTAAGAATATACACGTATATATATATATATATTTTACCACTATCATTTTCCATGAATTGGTATAATTTCTTGTTCCTGTTCATTGCAGTAACTGTTGCAAGTTTTAAACCTTGCTTTTCGAACTCATGATTATGCATATTTGGATGTCGTACTGAGTCACAGTTTAGCACACTTTGCTTTGATTTTTGGGATTAGAAAACGCTTAGCTTGTCCATCTAATAACCATTATTATTCCATTTAATTTTCCCTCCATATTTTCAATCTAATTCCCGCGAAGATAGGAAGAAACACTGACAGGTATTCAGTACCGTGCAGCTACACAAAGGTACAGATTAACGATTTAGACAAGTTTCATCGGAAGCTATAGATTCATCATGATTCGGTCTCGAAAAAAGAGGAGGAAAAGACGTGTAGGCTTCTTAAGAACAAATCTAATTCTTCCTGACTTCGTGAGCGAAGAATAAAAATGTGTTGGCTGGACATTATTGCCTCCGTTGAAAATTCCTTTGATAATAAACGTCAAGTTGAGCTCGTTCCGCATCCAGCCAGATGCGAAACGAAGGGCTCTGAAGAATGCGATGTGTGATTTAGCGGAGAGATCTTCTCACACCTCATGAACCTCTACACTCGGGCTCTTCTTCTGTATCGTAATGTGGGTGGGTAGTAGTGAGTCGCTGTAACGAGAGAATCGTATAATATGCAACGACGAAGGACCAACAACCACGCTGTTGCGCATCGTCCCGTCAGCTCATTATTTCGCCACGGTCGACGTATGACGGACGTGTGCCGGGACCCTGCGGCTTCGGGCCATACGTCGAAGTATATACGTCACCCGAGGGACCCAGAAGAGCGGAGCTCGCGCGCGACTTCGGGCCCCACTAGAGTCGGCCCGTTGAGTGGATCAGTGCGCGTGATATATTTAGCCAGTACTGCAGCAGCCGAGCCAATCTCTCAACTATCTCGCTCAGAGTTCTTCCTTCTCGTATCCAAGAGCCTCCAGGCTGTGAGGTTGAGAAGCTGCTTCAGTATCCGATATTGGTCGATCAAGCCGAGGAGAGCCAATGTTTATAATTTATCGTTTCTAACGAATCATTCGTATGGAATTCCCAAAGCACGATAACAATTCTGATATTGGGATACTGGAATGATAACGGAGAAATCAAATATTGATGTTACTGCTGAAGTGAGAGATCTGGTTCGATTGGTCTGCTGTTTCGGTATTGACGATCCTAACATGCCGGGTGTCCCGATTGAAGATATTATCAGCCAGAGAGGAATCAGATATGGTTCGAATACATAAAGTTCATATGAATCGTACTGCAAGGCATTGTGCAGCAACACTGCAAGTATTCTGATTGCGATGATTGTAGCAGATCAACATGATTAAGTAGGGAATACATTCAGCAGCGTTCAAGTTTAAGAAATTGTGAATTTACTTTGTTTAAGCGGATGATGACCTATTTCCCATAAGTCGGAACAGGAATTCAATTTTCAATGTTTGCAGAACCTTTTCGAACGATCGTCAATATTTTCGAGAATATAAGTTATGCTCGGATATGCTTTGATTCCTGATACTATTATGGACAATATGGACAATGCTGATTTCAGATGAAGTAATTTGATATGAACTTCGCTTCAACGAAACCGCTTATGAGTATACAAAATGTCATCATACTGGTGCGCATGGTAACAGATGGGGTCCGTTGCTTCATGAAAGTCTAAAATGAACACATTCCGATTAGAATAATTTTCTTGATCATAAACTCCCGGCACTTGCCAGATGTCATCGAAATGTCACCATGTTTTTTCACATGGTGACAGATAGGGTTTGTTATTTCATTAAAATCTATAATGGATACATTCCGTTTAGAATCATTGTTTTGATCATAGACTCACAAATCTGATCAGATGGCACGCTAGTTTCTACATTCGTGCGCTATCGACGTGAAACGTCAATTTCGGAACTCAGTCATAAAGGTTTCTATCCTGTCTGTTAACTTGATGTAGCATGCGCACAAACTTTATATCCCTGTCGACTCAGTTATCAAGTTGTCGCTCGATGTGGTTTAGCGTTTTACCAACAACTGAGATTGTTGCAATTGGTTAAGAGTTCGAAGCCCGTTTTTTATTGCACCTTATAGACCGTTATTTATTGCACCTTTTAGATTCGTGAGATTTTTCTTTGCTCTTTTTTCTTCACACTGATGGGTTGGACATATTGTATCGAAAATCCGGAAGGGAAAACTTACCTCGCACCTAGAAGTATCCAGTATCTCGACCTCGGTCGTGACATTATCGATGGTGACACTGTGCCGGTATAGGAAATCTGCAAACAGATTGAACAGACGTTATTATTAAACACGTTCGCTATTGGCATACGTCCGATTATCAATAGTTTTCTTCATACATGTAATTTATGCCGTACTAGTAGCAGTTCTAATCAAGTTCTCCGTTGGTACAAGGAGTAATTTTTAGAACGGGACACGTTGGGAGTTAAATATTGTCTCATACTTCAATAGTAGATAGAGAAGGGCGCTTCAAAACGTTCATGGAGGATCTTCCAAGAATCCATTATAACTTTGCCAACAGGAATATTCTTAAAAGAAGATGGAGCGATGATTGCAGTCAAAAAAATTAAAACTATTGCTGAATTTATACCACCGGGAAGCGTTTTTCCTTTCACTTGCGGATTACATCAAAGTGACATCATACGAAGATTCCTTCAATGGGAGACATTTTTTGGGATTACCTTGAAGACAATATATGTACGTCATTTACATACGAAATAAAGTCGAATTAACGAAGAATCACCTTATGCAGGGAAAAAAGATTCGAGGCCAAATACGCACTCGTGTCGTAGCATTATCATTGTAATAACGGTGCGCTGAAGTGGCGTAACATTTATCGAAACAATGCAGCTTATCGCCCAAGTTGCTGCACGTCTTGCAGCGGTTCACGGGCGGCGCTGCTGGAGATTCACTGCGGACGCACTTATCGCAGCAGGAATTGAATTTTTAAGGTGGACGAAACGCCGGGCGATATGTTTTTATGGCTCGCTTCCTCGGACAAATTCTTTTTCGTGTTGCCCCGCCATATTTCCGGCCGTTGGTCTGACGTCAGCGACCTCTGAATTTGGGTCGCCACTATAAAATCCGCGTTCATTATTGTCCGAAGACAACTTCCTCTTCTTTGTATCCGACAATAACTAACCCCGGCTCGCACAGTGGGTGGCCAGAAACCTTAACAAATTTCATCTGCAGTTTCATTTTTCATACAGTCACATGTGGCCTCGCGATCCTTACAAAAATGGTTCCCCGCTGAGAGCGTCGCGTGCTTCAATAATGGAAATGTGAAATCCATGCGAACGAGGGTTTTAACGGAATGGACACTCAGAAAATGTGTCTAACATGTAAATTACCAGAAACTTGTAACTCACGGCATTCAAAGTAAGGCTGACTGGCCAAAGGAGGTACTTTGCATAATATATATTTTTATTAGGAACGATCCGGCACCTCGTGAGTGTCAACTTTGTGGGTACTCTTTGAAAATTATATCGCGGAATAAAAAATTAACGACCCAGAAAACACGGTCACAAAGCAGTTTTCACTGCCTACACGATTCAAATCTTTCTGTGCTACGTTCGATGGCATTATGATATAAATTTGGTTGTTCATAGATATTTTGAAAAACTGTACATTTGTGCCCCCCCCCCCTCTCAAATCCAGCTTCACATCCCCGTAAAAAATACTTGATCAGCTAACTTCATGTTCTAAAGAAAGGTCCCAAAGTTGTTAAAATCCGTTTGAACTCAAAACTGGAAGCGCGCGAGGAATTAAAGTTTCACAATGAAAGTGCTCATAAAACACCGATTAGGCTATTTTTAAGAACCACGTCTTTTGCTGTTCAATAAGCGAATTCTCCACTCAATTAATTCGTTACAAAATACCTTTTTTATGGCAATAACTTTTCGATAGCTAGAATTAGGATTGTCTGCTGCTGTTGTCAATTAACGGTGCGAGTGCTTTTGCTGAAAGCACTTGTGCTGCATCTTCGGCGACTGGAATTGTCTTTGTGATCCGTTGCTATTGATTGCATTTTCGTAATTTTTGTTCTTGCCTTGAGAAACCGAATGCAACGTGATTCCGCACGCTTCGAAGTTTCCGGGTGAAATACATTTCCTGGCGAGTGTAGGATCTGTTTAGAAAACACGGATAATAGGGTCCGCCAGACTCTCGACGGAATCACTTATAGAACGTGAAAGTATATATGAAACCAAAGTACATAACTAAAGTCACCGTGTGTGTTTCTGCCACTTATACATTACCAGCCATGCATAGTTTATTGCAATTCGTCTCGCTGTCGTTTCAACCGGTACAGCTGTGGTAACATGAGAGTGTGAAAGTATACTAAAAGTGTCAGGTACATCGTGAGGACAATAATAATTTCAATCGGACTCGCTATCATTGGAAACGGTGACGGTTTGCCTCCGCGAGTCGTCGTCGCATATTTGCAGCTGCAGCCGCTCTGTCATTAACGTACCCAACGGGCCCTCATTGTGCGCGGGCGGAGAACACCCGCGGACAAAATGCTGACACGGGACCAACGAGACTTTCGCCTCCCGATTTTCTCACACGGACCAAAACTATTTGCCAGTCACACGACCCGCAAAACTATTTGCCAGTCTTTTGGAAGGGCCGCGTCAAAAACGCAATCTGCATTCCTGCACATGGAAATCAGAAGAAAGAATACTCTTAGATAAGGATCAAGGAAAAAAAGTATCGGTCGTCTGAGAGGATTTACCATAGCATACATTAGTAGGTCACTACGGCGCCGTCTATGGCAAAAAAATTCTCGGATTGTCCAATAATTTTTACCACAACATTGACGAGAAATTCGTCCTAGCGATCCAAATTTTTGCAACATTTTCTTTCATATAAAAGAAGCTTGGTAACCGCAAGGTTATTAACAGCAATTTGGAATATGCGTAACTGTTTAGCTGATTCTAGGGTATCAATGAACGTTCACTTATCGATTTACCTTTGGAATTTACGGTATGCTACACGGCGTTGTGACCAACAATGGTGAAAATCCGATCGACGAAAAAATCATTAGAATACCACAATAAGATTGGTGGTGACATTTACGATTCAAAAGGTCATGATTCGTTATGCAACGCGATCAGTTGATGTAAATCGTCAGAGGAAAATGCTCGGTCGACACGCCTAACAGTTAGTTAGGACGGTTAGTTGGTATAGCTTATTTTCTGTTCATGTTGATCCAGCTAACTATCATGTTTCCCAACGAATGATTTTTTGTTTGTTTGTGAGATAATCGTTAGTGCCATAGAAATGGCACAGTTAAAAAACTTAATTCCCAACAACCGTTAAGGACAAAGCATCGTCGGGGTAAAGTTCGACTGGGATAGATACCTAGAATCAACAACATCTAGAACGGGTTCTGGAGGGTTTGTTCCAGGATCAAATAACTGGAGCCTGACGGGGCTCCTCCCGAAATTAATCAGAGCGGACTTAGAAGTATCAGAGTCTGGAACGGCACCTTGCGAAACTTCAACCTTGGCAGACAGAATAAGAGATGTCTAGAATCAAAAACACCGAGAACGGATTCTGGAGGGCTTTTCCCAGGATAAAATACCTCGAGCCTAACGGGGCTCCTCTCGAAATTGATCAGAGCAGACTTAGAAGTATCAGAGTCTGGAACGGCACCTTGCGAAAGTTTAACCCTGTCAGACAGAATAATTAGAACCTGTACGGGCTCCTCCGGAAATTATCAGTCAGAGCGGACTTGGAATAATCGGGGCCTGGAACTATTCTTGGAAAGAGACTAGCCAGGAGTACGAATGCTCAATATTCGGACGGGCTGCATTGTCGGCTTCTTTGGACTAATTGAGATAATATTTGGAAAATCATACATAGTTGTGTCTGATACATTAAATATTCGAAAGGTAATAACAAGGCACTTAAAAACTTGGTGTAAGCTGGGATAAAATTACCAAGATTTTGTTAGCGAATAGTCATCAAGGAAATAGATCCACGATGTGAAAAGGCTAATGTGACGTTGCTTTTCATTCCCACCTACCTAACAATGTTGAAGATATTAATGAATGCGATTTCAAGGCGTTACGATTTCAGGGAGAAGTCCGTATATTTCCTTCTTCCTGTTTTTTCAGCTGGTTAATTCCCACTTGCCCAAAACTGCGAAAAATGTTTTTCGGATCGAATTTCGAACAATCGACATAGTTGTGCCCGGTATTTCTTTCAGTAGGTTTACACAACGTGCATTAAATATTCGAAAGATAACGGAACGACGTAAAAATTTGGCATGAACTAGGTTAAGATCACCAAGGTTTTGTTATCGAATAATCATAAAGAAAATAGATCCACGATGTAAAAAAGCGCAATGTCACGCTAGTCTCTTTTACCAAAAAGCAACATATTTGCCATCTAATAAGTGACCAGTGGCCAATTATTTTACAAACATTACGCAGAATTCTATTATTATAATATTATAAGCTCAGCACGACACCGCTGCGAGTTTTGTTTTCTTTAACATTAAAATAAACAGTAATAAACGCGAAGAGAAGAACACGCGATTGCGTTAATCACCATAGTGTACGCAGCGACATAAAGTCTAAACTGCTGTGTAATTCACCGAAGGAGATCCGTACATTTTTTTATATAAACCATTTGAAGCTCCGGGGCAACTAAACGCGTTTAATGTCCCACTCCAAACGTCGAGGATCCAGTAACCGAGGATCCGGCTCCGAAGTTGTCTTATTTCACGTTTATTAATGTAATAACTCGTGCATACCATACTTTATTGCGTTCCGCACGAAGGAGTTACAAGCCGTAATGTTTAAGCGTGACAGAAGAAAACGAGAGATAGAAATCTTAGTCTGAAGATGTTTCGATAAAAGTTGTATTAGGTGGCTCGATAAAACTGCCACGATATGAGTGTAATAAGTACGGATAATGCAATTTTACATGAGCGATAACGATACGCTGCAATTCCGGAAGTGGAGGAACATGGAGACGGTAGTTTTCGACTACGGCAATGAAACACCTATGAGAGAACGTATCGAACCTAGACCGATCGAGACGTCTTGTTAAGCTCCTGCTCGACGGTATCGCATTCTCGCGATTTACCACAAGTTTATATTATGAGCGGCAGGATGTTTATTTTTTCACAAATTATGGGCGCAGAAAATGAAAGAAATCCGACCTAAAATGGAGCGCACGATTCCCTCTTGGTCCACTTTAAGAGATTCTGTCAGGGTTATGGAATTAGCGGTCTAACGACTTGGCACGGACAATACTGCAGTAGGACTACGAATTAGAGTCAACAAAACAGAGAAAACTCGAGACATTGAGAGCGATAGTGTGACATTTAAAAAAATCTGTTAACTTTAATCCCAACTTTAATCCCCAACCGAGTCTAGGAAAACTCGATTCCCAAGCGAAAAAGTCATCCTAGTTTCCGTATACTAAGCGGATTGTTCCTATCATCAATTTAGAAAAAGTGTAGTTTATTCAATTCTTATGAATGTCGTGTTTGCAAAAAATTTTCTTGTAATTTCCAATTTATTTCATAACAAATCGCTATCTATTGAGACAACCTGATAAGTTCAAAATTACTGTTTGAAACTTATCAATGTGACAATGTTTGCAGCATATTACTTAATCAAAACAACACAACATTATTTGTATCTGTTTTCCATTGAGAAGTATTACTAAGTATTTAAGATCCGTTTGCAGCTTTCTTTCCCTCGCGGTTATTTCTGCGATTCCCTCGTTACAGTAAGAATGCCCCAAAATTACGCCCATAATTATTGTTTTATTATTATTATTATTATTATTACCACGGAACAAAGTGGTAGAAACTAGTTGCCACCTACGCAGAGACAATACCGAGACGGAAAAACGTAGATGGTTGCCTAGCATTAAAGAGCAGAAAAACCGAAGTTGCAAGAAATGAAATAAATCGACCAGACGTACACAAACGGATTTTCCTACCAGAAGTAATCTGAACATAGTTCTCGGTTGGGAAAGACAAAGAGGAAAGGACAATACGCCATTCGGGAGCTCACATACCCACCAGTCCGGCTGATGGAATTCGTCAACTCGACTCCGCAATCCTTGTCAAAAAAAGTATTATCATTATTAGTATTATTATTATGTTGATATTTCTATAAAGCCGACGTAACGTCTTTTTAAAAAATCTTTTTTATGAGGTATGAAAAAATAGCACAAATGAAAGGTAGGCGAGTTTAAGCTTTTTTTTTTTAACGAATGACGTAGGAGAATTAGAAAATTATAGGAAATGGAACGAGGATTGCTGGAGAGCGTGAGGAAGGAAAGTTGGAATCACAGCGATCTTTGACCTACCCCTTACAAGGTCCTTTCCGAGCTATGTGCATACAATATAACCGTGGAGTAAATTTATTTTTTTGATCACGTTATGTACACAGAGTGTGCACGTAGCGCGTGTAATTTTATATTATTTAATGAACGTATCCGGGTTGTATAACGACAAGGAGGCTAGAGAAGAAACAGCATCGACTCACGTGAATCGCCGACGAAGCCTTCGCATAGAGTCGTCAACTCGAATGCTGCTGTTGCTGTTAATGTAAACTTTATTGCCCAGCATTTGCGATTGCTTGGAGTTCTTCAATGGGTTACAACGACCCAGTCGAAGCGCATGGCGGGGGTACACAGAGTTGCTATTCTATATAAGGATAGGGTTGCTTCCCGAGGCGACGATGCAGGGGCTAATTTGCACGTGGACATAAACAGTGTCCGAGAGCTACCAACGCGTAGATGGGAATTTATTTTTAAGCCGTAACCACTACTTATTACACCGTAGTTCAAAGCTACAAAGGACTCTGGACAGAGTGAAAATGTCATAATTTAAAATCCCGGCTTCTGACTTCAGCGTATAAATCCTGAAATTCTAACTATTAGCTATAGAAACTTCTGAGGCATATTTATTGAATTATCAATTACCAACAAATTTGCTTGGATCGAATGGTACTGAAATTCTTTTTGCATTAACCATTTTTTTTTTCAATTTCGAAGAAATTTGTTTTGTGAGTTTGCCTGAGTGGTTTATTTTTGAAAATGCCGGTAATTATAGCTTAACAATATTGGAGGCAAATTTTCGGAGATGAAGACTTCCAAAGTGGATACTGGAACTTCCTGTTTTACCTGCTAAGAAAGTTTATGTCCTAATTTCCACTATTCGTCATTACTATCTGTCTCGTGTGGTGCAAATTTTACAGGACTATAAAAATTACATATACCATTCAGCGTGCACGAGAATTTCGGTCGAAATCTTTGAAAAAATACATAAATAAAATACAATAATATGAATTATCATACAAATCAACATGGCTGCTGAAATATCATCGGCTGACGTTCTGCAGTGTGTAAAAAATTGTAGATCTGGTTAAAATGAAAAGAGCGTGCGAGCTGGTTCTTTAAAGTTCGCCGAATATGTCAAAGCCGCCGGAAAGTTGCTCTCACCAAATACAACACCGCATAGTGTAAACTGCGTTCACTTAGTCAATCGACTTGCGACCTGAGTCATGTAAGGTGAACGTCCCAGTGGTTAAACGAAGCGTATGTGCAAGCGAAATGGAAATACAATTTCGGACGTATTTGCGGCCACTTATCTTGTACCTTTGGACATGATACGAAGCAACCTGTGCGTCAATTGTGACATTATGTTCAGGGACGTTCCCAATTTATAATATTCAATTTTCTCAATTCGTATTCTTAATTAAAATTCTGCTGTACATGGAAACCTTAGTGTCAATATAATCCTGGACGATTTGACTTATATTTACAGCACATTAATTAATAGTCCAGTACCTGCTCTCTAATTTCTAAGCCATATGTTTTTTTTTCTTTTTCAATAATCGAAGCAACAGTCTTCGTTTCCTCGGCAGATTCCACTCTTCGGGAAAATAAAGTAATTATAGTGCATCGTCTTCTTAATCTTTTCTTTTCGTGATAATTCGTATACGGAGTCATTACAATAAAAATTCTTTCATCACCGGAAGAAAAGTAAAGGATAAAGCGAGTAACCGCAAATTACTCAATGCCATCATTTTTATGAGCCAACGACGCTCTCGTCATCTCTTCTCTCCCTTCCCTACATTACCAGTTTTCATTGATGTCGTCTGGCCTACCGAGCATTCGAAAACGCCCCATCGGCTCTCTTCGAGACCTCCGAAAATAAGAGCCGTAGATAACAGATCCATAATGTATGCACGCTAAGTATTATGGATAATGAACTGCAAACACAAAACGCAAGAAAATGAGGTTTTAAAGTGGGTTTACATATGACGGTTGAATTTACATTCTCCTGAAATTCGTCGCTCGTGCCTCGTATGATTTTTGAATTTAATGCACCGTTGGAACCAGCGATGAAGGACATTCGGTTCCAATGCTAATATTTTTCCACAAAATTACTTAGGAACATAAAGCAAGAGGTAAAGAATCAGAAACGAAAATAATTTAAATGAAGATGAGTTCTTCCACTGGTTCGTGAATAACCAGTGGAAGATAATAATTCCCACAATTTTTCTCCCGTTCCCTCAACGACTTCTAAAAATAACGTGAATCACTAAGTGGATAAGTCTTCTGTCGCTTCCTCTTTACTCCTCTCACGCTGTATCTTCCTCGGGGTGCGAACTCGTTTTTCGGGAGTAACCGAACGCCTTTTATCGCTTCCTTTTCACACTCATCGCGTACCCGATCCTTGCTTATATCCACTTGAATATATAAATACATGCATATGTATATATGTACATTCTGGGATGAATTAATGAAAGAGAATCACGCGAGACGGATCATTCACCGTCCTCGTGGAACGGACCTGCGAGTTACTCGAAATATTATTTACTGCGTTTGCATAACATCATCGTAAGATTATCTCGAAATTTTTGCTCGAACATAAAAAAAATGCGAGTCGCATTTTTTCCGTCTAACGTTACGCGAGGTTGTATAAATAACTTGGCAAAATATTAATTTTTGAGTCATTAATGAATTGACGATTAATTACATCGTTACAACGTAAGTGACAACCAAAATAATATCGATCAAAATAAGTCCCATTTTAATATCATCTGTGAATTGACGAATGTAACTCAATCAAGTAATGAAGTTTTAGGGTAATAATAAGAAAGAAGCTTGGCAAAATAGTGTTATTTAATTTGATCTATTTAATCGTTGAATCGTTCTAACAGAGAAGTGGGCTAAGGTGAAAGTTGGGAATATGGGCCAGTCCGATTAGCAGGTGGGCCCATGATATATGGACCGAACCATATTCATCACTTTTACCCTAGATATTTACCCTATTGTTGTAATAAAATATCTTTTTGATGAGTGAAGCTATAATCTAGAGTTGTCTGATGACGATCACAGAATGTTAACTAATGTTAACCAAAATGATAACGGTGGCTTACAAAAAAGGGCCCAGAAATAAAGAAAAGACTGATAACAAATTTTTGTTAAATCAACTAAGGTTTAGGTAGGGATATTTTACTGAATTTATTGTTCGTAGAGCTAAAAAAATCTGTTGATTCAACAACTTGTTGAGCGATTTTGCCAATATATATTTTCAATTATCAAAATTATCAAAAAATATTATATTTTATTATACATATGGACCGGACCATATTCATCACTTTTGCCCTGTATATTGTTACGATAAAATATCTTTTTCGTGACTAGAAAAAAAATCTTAGAGTTGTCTTATGACGATCACAGAATGTTAACGAATTTCGACCAAGACGAAAAGGGCGGCTTACGGAAACGCGCCCCGAAATTAAAAAAAAACACTGATAAAAAAATTCGATTAAAGGAACTATGATTCGGGTAGGGATGTCAGACTAAATATCGCGTTCGTGGAGCTAAAAATAATCTGTTGGTTCAAAGATTTGTTGAGCGATTTCAAAAAAATATTTTTGAGTCATTAAAATCTTGAATTCGATAATCTAAATATTAATTCGAACGTCCCTGCCCGATTCCTTCGATCGGCTAAACTGCACTATTCGTCGTCAGTGAACGATCTGAAAAATCGATGATTCTAGTTTCGAGACAGGATACGACTGATCGAGTCTCTCACCGTTCCAACGGATCATCTCCATTCCGATTAGTAAAGTTCCTCTCCTCTATCGCTATAATAGCAGGTAACGTCGGGAATACGAGACCATCCTCGAGAGCTCTCAGCGGGCTCAGCTTTCTAAATCATTGGCCCGGAATTATTCCACGCAATCAGCTGCGCTGTTGGCTGGCATGAACAAGAAATTTGCATTGTTAATCGTGATCGAAATAATGCGAGCCTCGTCCGTTCATCCCGGTCGATGCGCCTCGGCACACTCGTTGCACGTGGTGGATCGCTCGAGTGTGCCATCCTTGTTTGTTCCTGGCCTCAGATGAAAAGTGCTGATTCCAGGCGAGTTCTCTCATCGTTCAGTGCCGCGCACTCTGCACCGGGTAACAACGTAGCGTACAACCGAGAGTAACAAGACTTTGCTGAAAGAGACCTATCGCCCGGTTGAGAATGTTCCGTTGCCGATCACGCTCGTGTATCCCACTGGGTAATCACTCTCCCTATCGTAGGTCCAACACTCGCATCCGCATATACGTGAATTCGTCTCGTCTCTTTTCCCTTTGAAAAAGTTAGCGACCTCATCCGGACTGATCAGCGTTTATCGATACGCCGGGCCGCGCGAGCAGCGCTTTCCTGATCCGACCGAGCAGATCTCCTTCACGACTCATCGATATATCCATCGCACGCCGACTATGCATCGCCATTACAACTTCTTCGGGCTTGTAATCAAATATCGTTTTGCCTGGTACAACCTCGTGGGAATCTGTGCCTAGAGTGACAGCTGGACGATGCTCGGGTCAAGGAGTAAATCACCGATTAACGTCGATGCGCACTCCAGCTGAAGCCACTCAATTTCTTTTCCGTGTACTCCGACGAGACCTTAAAAACGAGACGAGCCAATCGGTCCACGGCATAAAGGACGTTCCATGCATCGAGTCGAGTAGGAAACTCGGTCACGGAACCCGAGAGTTCAACGACTAGAAGACCATTCGAATTGTTTTGACTGGGGTCTGATCAGGCGTTCGATTGGACCTGGTCGGGACTCGAAACGCTGAAGTTTCTACCAGGACTCTTTAGCGCTTCCAGCACGACTCGCCAGAGGTGCTAACATTTTTCACACAAGCAAATCAGTAGCGCACCTTTTACGATTTATGCGATAATTGAAACATATTTTTAAGGATCAAGGGATATTTGAATTTTAAACGCAAATGTAAATCTAGCACGTGATTTAAAGCTCCAGATTGCGGGCAGTTTGAATCGTCGGAAATTTTTTCAAAAACTCTTTACACTCAAGATTTAACAATTTTTGGGATACACGGCTACGAAGTTGTAGACGAATGGACTATCTTTGACCATTTATTGGCACTGAATAAGGGTGGAATCCGTCGAATCCTTCAAATTTTACGAAGTTTTTCGGTTTTTCTTCGGTGTTGCGAAAAATTGGTATTTTACTTGTGTAATGCGTTTCCGTGACAAATGTCGAACTGTCGAAGTGGAAGGAGATTATGTGGTGGATTCGTGAGTAGCGGCGGATTAGCAGCAGAGAGTAACATGGAAACTGAGATGTTCTTATCGCTCGACTATAAATTTCCTTTATTCGTGAAGTTCCTTCTATGAGAAAGCTCGGTGAATAAACGAACATTATAAGACAACGATATGCAAATTTCAATATTTAATTTTTTCAATGACAAAGTCGTATTTAATTTTTTCTTTTCAAAAATGGCAGATTGATTCAACTTTAGTGCTAAAAACGATACCAACGTCGCATTTCGCTTTGTCGAATCAGCACCCGGAGCAAAATAATACATGCAATTATGCATTGATAATTTGTTTTTTATTCGCCCTTTCGATTTTTACTTTAACCATCTAGATGAAACCTCTTTATCTAGCTTTTTTATCCCCATCGAATACATGAACCTTTTTATTTCTACCCGTAGAATATGAAAGGCTTTTAAAAGGTTTTCTCCCATTTTTGTAATATTGGTTTGAAAAATTTCCAAATTAGTTTTTATGCTTTAATCGTCGCTCAGGGACTATATTTAATATATTTTTTATACTAATCAAGAATCTACCAATTATTTTATTTATAGATGAATATTTCATCGGAAAATTACCTCTAAAATAAATTATCCTTTTTTATAAAATTAAATATCTTGAAAACGAAATGTTTTCACTGATCCTCACCAGATTGAATACGGATCATCGAGCAATCATACTCCAATGGTGTATAACTTTTTACTCCGGTATTGAAAAAAGTGTCAACAGCCTGAGCGCGTAGAGCCATTTCTTACAGGCCTTAAAAATCGCGAACGGAAAAAAAAACCTGAAATTTTCTTATTGCGATTTCAAAGAAATATTGATTATCAATCATACATTCTTTATATGGAATTTTAATTTGATCGGTCAAGGCGTTCTCAAGTTTTAACGGTTTGAAATAGCGGTTGGAAATATTTTCATAAAAATTTCGTATTTCTTTTTTCGACCAAACAAAGTTTCTTCTACGAGAAACACACAAAAGTGACAAATGAATATATTTCGAATGCAATTTCCGTGAATATTTTATTTTCTTGCCGGTATCGGCATTAAACGACATTGCGTCGTATTCGGTCGTTAGATAAAAAAAAGTTGCAAAGAAAATTTGCCGATATCTTCCTAATTTTTTACCGTTTCGCGAATTGCTTCCTTTGTTAGCACATTCGTTGTCTAATTTTGGCTTCCTCACCGTGGCAGCGATGCTTCCATTAAAACATTGAAAGATAAAAATTTATGGTAAAATTTGCGGTAACAATTGAGTAAAATTTAGATAACTTGTAATTCATCTTCCAAATTTGAGCTCAATTCTTTAATGTTTCCTTGCATCAGAGTATTTTTTTTACAAATCTTTCGAGGAACCCAAAATTTCATCAAATCTAACTGCTCGAATGGTTTGCAGTTAATTTTGGTACGCATATGATTAATCCCTTCTAACCCAACTCTAGGTTCACGAAATCCACAGATCCACGCAATATTTTTTAGTAATCTCTTGAAATTTCAAATCGGACATTGATGTTTCCAAAAATTGTTCAGTATAAGGCGACAGGTACCAATTTACCAAATTACTAGACTCGAACCATTCGCAACTTACAATAATTAAAAATACTTCATCGCAAAAACCTCGAAGAAAATTTCATTAAAAAACAGCTTCCTCGAATAAAAAAGCGAAGTTGAAAAAAAAGAGTAGACACCGAAAAAGGTGACTGAACCCAATTGCGTGGACGATCTTACATCACGACCGTTTGGCATGAAGGGTCGACAGTCTTATGATGGTGAACTTCGAACAGCCCTATACTGATCCTCAATCAATAAATATCGATGGCTTAATGCCATGAGGCCACATATATAGGCGTTGCGTACGCATATACCATCGATACGCGAATACGCACAAGCGCACCTGTTCCAGCTTAAAGAGGAAGACCGGAGAGCCGCAAAAAGAGCTCGGCCATCTCGGCAGGATATCGACGGGACTTTGCTGTATATCCACGGGCGTGTAGCAATTATTAGCTCCGCTGTATCCGGGCATGAGTTATGGGAGAGATCTGCATTCTAGCTGCCTCCTCTTCCTCTTCTTCCTGGGGCTCTATTTCATATCGAGTCTTTAAATCTCCGCCCTAACGTATATATCCGCGCTGCTATATCTCGACTCGGCTCCTCTCTCGGTAACCCTCCTGTCCGCTGGTCCGCTCGCGTTAGAAAGCGCTCGTGGACCACGGCTCTTCATCCCCCCGCATCCCGGCACAAGCGTCTTTCCACTTCCGGTATTCTCGTTCCACTCCTTCGAGTCAATTGAGAAATAACAAATCTCTTACAATTAATCATGTACACGGCTAGATATATATATATATACACATACACACATATATATATATATATATATATCTACACTCGTACCCTCATTTGGTTTATCTCTGGCGATCTTTCCAAGAAACCCAATCGAATTTATTCTCAGCATTGATCGAGTCATCGATTGCCGGTTTCCTCGGATGGAAAAGGAGAACGCGAGTCTTATTCCCGTGGTCGAAGAAGTGCCGGACAGAATTCAATTTTATTCGTTGTTTTCCGATAGCAGACCTCAAAGAGCCATTTGAAGCTACGTCGCCGAGACACGGGCCGGTCTCCCTGTTCGCGCATGCGCACGCGTATGCGCATAGACCGAGCGAAGACGACGGCGACGGAGGAAACGACAACGACGATCGAGGCCTTAAGTAAACTGGAACTACATGTACGGGGCTACGAACACCACTGCCGACTAGATAATTTATAGTATGTATATGGCAACCTGAACCGCCGGTCTTCCGAGAATTCGAAACCCCGCGCGCGCGCGACATGCGACCGGAATCATTAATTGATTTTTCCTTTTTTTTTTTGCTCTCATTTAATGATTTTCTGTTCTTGTTTTCATTTACCTTCGCGAAGTCTCAAATGTGCCGTTGCTCGCTGGGTTTGACAGTGGCAGACAGACTCAACTGGCAACCCCGTTCTAATCACTTATCTCGATCGAAGAATCGGTTGTTTGCTGATTACCGAAGAATTATATCGGGCCAAATGGGTCTCCGATTCACAAAGCGGGAAACACACTTGTAACGAGGGTAAACGTCGCGTCGGGTAAAAGTGGCACATGTGACTTGGTCCGTATATCATTGAATTACGTGCTAATTGACACGATTATTTTATCATTTTTTTCTGAAAATCGAAGGTATTATGATTAATGGGGTTTTTTTTCTGAATTTTTTATGACCGCTTTTTTTGGTTAAAAAATCTGAGGATGTGCAGATAACGTACTGACTGAAAAACTTCGGTACAGATGGCACGACCAGCAAAGTAACTTCGCTAGACTTATGTTGACGAGCTGGCCAAGAGACTTTATTATAAGACTTCGATAGAAAATTTTAATAAAAGACTATGATGGAAGACTACGATAGAAGTCTACGATAGAAGACTAGGATGGAAGACTATGATGGAAGTCTACGATAGAAGACTATGATGGAAGACTATGATAGAAGTGTACGATGGAAGACTACGATAGAAATCTTGGATGGAAGACTACGATAGAAGTCTACTATGGAAGTCTACGATGGAAGACTAAGATGGAAGACTACGATATAAGACTGCGATGGAAGACTACAATGGAAGTGTGTGATAGAAGACTACGATGGAAGTCTACGATGAAAGACTATGATGGGAGTCTACGATGGAAGTCTACATTGGAAGACTACGATGGAAGACTATGATGTAAGACTGCGATGGAAGACTACGATAGAAGTCCACGATAGAAGACTATGATGGAAGACTACAATGGAAGACTACGATAGAAGTCCACGATAGAAGACTATGATGGAAGACTACGATGGAAGTCTACGATGAAAGTCTATGATAGAAGACTACGATGGAAGACTAGCATAGAACTCTGCTATAGAAGACTTGGCTAGAAGGCTTCGCTAAAAGACTTCAATGAATCTCGCATCACGAGCTGGGTATGTCAGCATATGACGACTAAGTCATTATTTGGACTTCATTCAAGTTTGTCAGCCGTTGGATCCAAACGCAGTCTACAAACCGCAAGCTGTCGGCATCGAATCTCCGCCAACGTGAGAAGTTTGATGTTCTTTCAGGCTATCATTTGTACGAAATAATCGTGTAAGTCTTTCTGATGTCGCCACAATCATATGGAATAAACAACAAAGTTACGGCAAATAATTTTTTTTGTCACCATTTCGATCGCGAATGCAAATCCAGTTTGGCTGGACAGCCTTTGGCTAGCTGTACTCCGCTTGAAAACGGCAACACATGTCGAACTTTTTTATTTCCATCGAGTTTTCTATTTTTTAGACTATTTTTTAGTACAGTTGCATATTATTTTCAAAAGACTCTTAAAAAAATGTGATTAATATTTTTAAGCTTCATTTATGTCATTTTTTCGAGGTTGTAAAAATAGATTCTTACAGAATATTACAGAAGACTCCCATTTTCATTTAAGAAAATCTGATTCCATTAACTTCCATTCAATCCGCTTCGATTGGCCTCGGCCAAATTCAATACCAAGGATATTTAATAAAAAATATAAAATTTCTATGCAGCTTTAACATAATCACTCAAAATTTCCGTAAGCTAAGGCTACAAGAGTTTCACCAAAAAATTGCAAATTGTGTAAAATCTCTAATCGCACTTTAATCTCTGTAAAAATTGCACTCAAACAAAATGACGTAAACACTGTACCAGAAGATTAGATTTGAACCCACAGTCCGAAGCCGTTTCCAAATAAAAGCTATTTTAAGCTATGCACATTTGTCGCACACGAGCATTGGGATCCAACCTGAAAATCCCACATCGCGAAACCTCAAATGATTGCGAGCAACACTAAAATCTCAACTTTTTTTTTACACAACCCTAATTTTCTCTATGAGGAAGAAAAATTCAGTCGACGACTGACAACATTTCCAGGGCATCCGTTTTATTTCCTGACGGTTACAGCGATGTAAGTGCAGCGTTGTAAGCCGAATGCACCATTTCACAAAAGTTACAACGTAAAATACGGAAAGTGCGGAGAGGCGAGCGAGCGGAAGAATCTCGGCCACACGGGGAGAGTTTATGCACAAATAGCAGCAATGCACAGGCGGCAATAAAGCAATCAGCCAATCTTGTCCCCCCTCCCCTTCCCCATCTGCCGGCCCCACACGATACCTGTATAGTAGTACCAGGTAGACTGGAGCGGCTACGCCGGCTGTGGCTATATAAATATGCTGAGTTTGCTGTTGCTGCTCGTCTCGGTACGGCAAAAAACTAGACCGACAAGTCGGTCGTGTGCAGCGGCAAGTTATATTTTACCTGTTACCCTCCTGCTCCGATGCACATACGACGAGACCGGAGCAGCAGGATTGCAGTCAGACTCCCTTGTCGTTCGTTCGTTCGACTTACGACCGGCGGGTCAGCGAGCGAGGAAGGATAGCTCTGAGGAATTAACTGTGCCCAATCTGAGAGGCCGAGGGTAGAGACGGTAAAACTAAATTTTTACGATGCAATCTGTTCAAGGATTGCATGAGCGGCGAGCTCGGAACTTGGTGAAGCAAAACCCTTCCGAGGTTCAGCACGATTGCCGGAGCAGATACATACAAAAACCAAATTTTTCGAACAGCGCCGGGGTAAGGGCAACTGGAACAGTTACATCGGTATAAATGTCGAAGGTGCCAAATTGAAAGAAAAAAGTGTTACATTTTTTTTGACAATGCGCTGCTTATCAACGTCGAACTAGAATAGCAATTTTCAGTAGAAGAAAAAACGTAAGAATACGTTAATATGTATTTACTACCGTAATCTATATTATTTTTCTGAAAATTTATTGTTGTATTATCTTTTTTACTGTATGTGGAGAGTGTTTAATTTTAAAAACTTTGCGAAATCGCTTCTTCTTTAAAACGTGCAAAATCAATTTAATATTTTTTACTCCTCTATTAATCGGACTTTAGCAGACCGCTTGTCTTACGTGAAAAGAAAAAAAAAATTTTTCTCATTGATCCGAATAATAATAATGTTCATTGAATCTCGCGGAAACTCGCAAATGCTCACAGACACTCACAGATACTCAGAGATAATCACACATACTCACAGATTCTCGCGAAAACTCACGCATATTCACGCATACTTTTACACATACTCATGGTTACCCTCGCACTGTACTATACACGGTCCGTTTAAAAAAATACGCAGGTGACGGAGTTTGAAAAATTACGTTTCCATTGCGGGTCCATCCAATTTCTCTTCTTTCGTCGCTATTCCTAAACTTAAATTCGGGAAATCCCTGCCAACACTCTACAATTACGAATTACCATAACCCTCTAATACATAATAATAATCGCGGCATCGCGAGATGCGTTAACGCTGAAAAAATGTTTTAATCAAATAACAACAAGTAGGAATACAACGCAATTAAATTTATGTTACCTGGTAGATGGCCATCCTGTATCAATAAATATTTTTTGAGATCGACATCGTTATCTCCAGTAAAAAAAAAAAAAGCCCACGTCGCTCATCGGCGATAATAAATATGATAATATGAACGCGACGTAGTTGAATATGTGATATAGTGAGTAACGTTCACCAGCATTTTACTCACCACTTGTCGAGCTATATTCGCCGATATATCGCCTTGTCAGGTACCGCACTACCACGGCTGAAACATAAATAAAAAAACAACCAAAAATTAAATGACTTTCATGCGCTAATTGGCCGGTGCGTGTAATGTCAGTGAAACGCGAATTAAATTTCGGGACAGTGGAAGATTGATTTGCGTTGCGTTGTATTTTAACGACTCCGAGCTCTTTCACGTCCTCTTTTCACGAATACTCCCGCGATATCTCATTGAGCGATTTAATGAATAACTAAAGTATTATGAGAATTCGTACGAGCAAACGGCGGTGACGCCTCGACGAATCGTTGGCCCGATTGCGTGAAAATTTTTCGATTAGATCGGCCTGACAATATAGCGAATGCGATTTCGTGGCCGATGCACGACTTCGTCCGGAAATTGTTTACTGTATAGTAATCAATTAAAATCGGTCCTCCAAGAACGATATTTATCTATTCGGCAGTAATTATGTCGCGCGTACTTATCGGTTGGTTTGTGAAAACTCTAGTCAAACACTCGTCGGAAATCTAAAAAATATGAAACCACGTGAATTAGGGTGTACATTAAAGCGTGAAATTTCTTTTCCACGTTCTTGGGCATTCTCCCAGCGTTCTTGAATTATTTGCGGAAACGTTCAGGCAAAATAAACATCACATAACTTCAAATTCGGGTCGTTGGAATAAATATTTTTCGGCACAGCTAAAAGATTAACTTGACGATTTTTTGTTAATTATCATGAAAATATTCTTGAAGTATTAAAATATTTGAGGTACTAGATATTTATTTGAACGTCTCTGCCCGAATTTTTAGTCGATCCATATTGTATTATGCCACATGGGTGATAAGTGTGTCTTTTCAATGAGTGTGCAGTTTGAAATCTGGACAAAGTGAAGAGGCACTTTGCGGCATAGGATATTTTTTCCAAATTACACTAAAATTGAGTATATTTCGCCTGCAACGGCGCACCGATTGTCGCGTGTTTTTCCTTAGGAATGAAGTGTACTACTTTTCCTCTCGCGGTGGTACCCGAGTAGAAATTTAGTCAGGCTGCCTGATGTCTCATCAGGGCTAGCTCAAGTACGGTTGAGACGTGGCTGATCAAGCTGTATGAAGCGTATCAAATATCGCTACGAATCGTCTTATCAGGACTGGTTGACGTAACTAGGATTAGAGCAACGATGAGTTATCGTAAGGCATGCCGCGACAGAGTCTCGGTCGAATTATACAGACTAGGTCTAGGTCGGGTGATTGTTAGGCTGGCCGAGTCAAATTAGTCGGACGACAAGAAAATCCGTGCCAGATCAGAAAACCCTATTGCTTTTTCGATCAGGATAGCCTGATGTAGAAGTAACATTATCCGTGAATATGTTAAGAATAGGGCATGCCTGATCAGGTCGATACCGTGTTACGCTCTTCCGGGCCAGTTCAGGAATGAATAAGAGGAACCAGATCAGGCTAGCCGGATGTCGGAGCGATCCCGGGCACATCACTAGATATAATAATATTTTGATTTCATTTCATTGCAATTCCCACTTTATTCGAATTATCAGAATTCGTTAGAATGTAGATTCACAGAAAAAAAAACTCTGGATCCGGGCCAAAAGACTGATTTATCCGGCACTTCATCAGAATGACATTCGGTCTAGATCAGGCTTGCCTTATATCAGGCCGGGATGGCAAATCGCATCACATGCTAGATCCTAGCCTTTTTTAACGCGAGATGTGGGCCAGATCAGGCGAACGGACAGGCCTAATCTGGGTCGGATTTCACCGTCAATAAATTTCTACTCGGGTCCTTTTCTCTCGCTTGAATAGTTTTACTCCCGCTGGCCGAGAAACGGTCATTTTCCACCCATGTTGCAAACACAAAATATGGCCATTTTAGCATAGTCGGGAAAAAAGTTTCGTCTTTTTTTGTCAGTGCGCCAACACGAAAATGACATAGTTATTACGTTTCGTTACAACGCCAAGGTCCAATAGTAAGATCTCGCCGAGCGGAGATTGGCCAATAATTTTTTCAACGGTCCGCTCTCGTTATAACACTCTCAACCAGCGGTCGAACATGCTAATTACCGTCTTGATAAATCGGACAGCTGCAGACAGCTGCTGCTGCAACATCTGCGAAATCACGCCTGTTCGACCACAGCCTGACGAAAGTGCTGCCAAATAATCATCAAAATTCGACGGTAATTTTTTGGCCTGTACTTTTATTTAAAAAAAAAAAATCTCGACGATCCGCCTCCTGTCGGCGGAGTGCCAAATTGTTGGCTTGTCGTAGTTCCTATCCGGTCGCGTGAAGTCGAGGCCTCCGAACTGCTCGGAACTCGTTAGAACGCGAGATCCTACAAACCCGTTAAACTTAGCTTCGGAAATTCATGATTCGTCCAGTTCACCAAGGGTATCCGGGCAATTCAGTATAACTCGTAGAAAGACATAGAGACGAGCCGCCTGCCTTTTAGGGGGGGCATCATCAGGCACCGCAAATGCTCTCGGGCCATTACGAGCGAGGTCCTTCGCGAGACGACAGACCCTACAATTTTGTTCTCACCTTCGCTGATCCACACTCTCGCTTGCTCGCTCGCTGGGGGCCAAGGCTGCGCGAGGCAAAAGCGAGAATCTCTGCCCACTTTGCTCACGCGGAGCTAGCGAACCCCTCATCGATCCCGCGTAATTACATACTCGTAACGATCTAACACCTACGAAAACTCATGCGAATCGAACCGGCACTTTTTTCGCCGTTATCGAAACGCCATGCAGAGTTTTATCTTTAACTTTATTGTTTGTAGTATTTTCAAATTTAAACTGCCTGATCGTGAACAATAGAAGGTAGGTGGAAAATACAGCTTATGTTTGTTGCTAAGTCAAAGTCAGATATCAATAATATCTGAAAATTTCTAGGTCCGACGTCACTCAGGTCTCGTGCCGTGAATTTATGAGTAACGTTACCGGTCACATTACTTACAGTGAATTGCATAGACGATGTCTCCGTCAATATTTATTTCTAAAATTTAAGTTGATTTCAAAGCGCTATACAGAGTTTGATCTTTAACTTTATTGTTTGTAGTATTTTCAAATTTAAACTGCCTGATCGTGAACAATAGAAGGTAGGTGGAAAATACAGCTTATATTTGTTGCTAAGTCAAAGTCAGATATCAATAATATCTGCAAATTTCTAGGTCCGACGTCACTCAGGTCTCGTGCCGTGAATTTATGAGTAACGTTACCGGTCACATTACTTACAGTGAATTGCATAGACGATGTCTCCGTGAATATTTATTTCTAAAATTTAAGTTGATTTCAAAGCGCTATACAGAGTTTGATCTTTAACTTTATTGTTTGTAGTATTTTCAAATTTAAACTGCCTGATCGTGAACAATAGAAGGTAGGTGGAAAATACAGCTTATATTTGTTGCTAAGTCAAAGTCAGATATCAATAATATCTGCAAATTTCTAGGTCCGACGTCACTCAGGTCTCGTGCCGTGAATTTATGAGTAACGTTACCGGTCACATTACTTACAGTGAATTGCATAGATGATGTCTCCGTCAATATTTATTTCTAAAATTTAAGTTGATTTCAAAACGCTACACACAGTTTTATCTTTAAGTTTGTTGTTTGTAGTATTTTCAAATTTAAACTGCCTGATCGTGAACAATAGAAGGTAGGTGGAAAATACAGCTTATATTTGTTGCTAAGTCAAAGTCAGATATCAATAATATCTGCAAATTTCTAGGTCCGACGTCACTCAGGTCTCGTGCCGTGAATTTATGAGTAACGTTTCCGGTCACATTACTTACAGTGAATTGCATAGACGATGGCTCCGTCAATATTTATTTCTAAAATTTAAGTTGATTTCAAAACGCTACACAGAGTTTTATCTTTAAGTTTATTGTTTGTAGTATTTTTAAACTGCCTGATCGTGAGTGATAGAAAATAGGTGGAAAATACAGCTTCAATTTGTCAGTAAGTTAAAGTCAGATATTAAAAATATCTGCAAAGTTTTAGATCGAACGTCACACGAGTGTAGTGTCATGAATTCATTAGCAAAGTTACCAGTCACATTACCGACAGTAAATTGCATAAACGATGTCTCCGTCAACACAAATATTGGGTGAAATCTACTCGAAGTTGTAGATTTTTGTAAAAAAAAAAAAGAAAGATATTTCTTTGATTAAATAAAAGTGCATTGCAACTGGTTTCGATAATTCTCGGGTCCTAAAGATCTCACTCGGAATATGCGCCTGTGATACGGTGCCTGTAACAACTTTCCTTTTCGAATTTAAATAAACGTGGCCAGCACAAACTTCCTTCACGAGGACGCAAAAAGTCATTGGTTTTCTTCAGAACCATGATTTTCCATTCCACGCAAGTGCTCAACCCCGATAAAATCAAGTGCTGTACCAATAAAAAATTCCTTAAATTTCAATCGAGTTTCATCCGGGAATTACTCAAAAATAGGTAGACAAACAGTATTATTTTGTATTGTCGGAATTGTTATTATATTTAAGCCTATCGTAGAGACATACATACAGCATAAGTCACTTGAGCAAACCTACACTAAAAAATACTACAGAAAACTTAGATGTAAAAAAAACGTATTCATATTAAATAAAATAAGTAACAAAAATTCACAGCGAAACTTTTAACCTATATAAATTATAGATGAAATACAAAAAGAGCGAAGATAAAAACAAAATAAAGATGCAGAAATAATAAATAAGGCGTGGAAGGAGCTAACAGGATACAACCGAGGACCCCAGCAAGATGAGTTAAAGGACCTCATTCCGAGCCATGGAAAGGTCCTCAAAGCTGAAAAGAAAATATAGTGAAAACTGTCTTTTTAAGTAAAAATGTCCAACAAACCCGTCTTTGCACCATAACTGAAGTCCATAAAATCATATAAGAGAGCATGAATCAATACAGAAAGTAATCCCAATAATAACTGAACAAAAATCAAGATACAGAGCCACAAGATGACCGAAAAAACCGGTCAAACCGTCCACCGCATATTGGCACGAATCGAAAAAAAAATAGAAACATACCAAGAACGGAACCAAAAAACGCAATGAATTGAAGCAACAAATCGTGAATAAAGCGCCGCATTATGTAAAGAAAAAATGCAGCAACCCTAGCCGACTGCACGGAATCGCTGCATCACCAAAAGTCAACGGCCCTAAAAACACGCTGAGGGAAAGAGAGAGCGAGCTTAGCTAAAAAAAACGAGACAGTGCAGATTTCTAAAACGGAAGATAAGCCTCTCGATAAATAAAATAAACGTTTAACTTTCGACCGCTTGATCGATTTCACGGAATCATCATTTGTCGCGGATCAACGATTTCCAACACCTTCTCAAGTTTCGCTACGAAGCCTATCCACCTTGGCAGCTAATTTTCCTACTCGGTAGACACGTTGTGTACGGATACGGGATAGCTTGTAAACGTTGGCTCGTTGAAGAGTCGAACGGTTAAAGCCGTCGAGCAAATTCACCCGTTGGGCATAATCGCCGCGTCGCGAGAAAATGAAATTCAAGAAGCCACTGGGCTTCGTAGAATGTTGGTAGACGGACAAGTCGGTAGATGACTCTTGTCCTGTGCGAGAGAACTCGTATCTCGTGCGCTTGTATTATATACTATATTATAACCGCGTCACTTTTACGTCCCCGGGCACGAAAACTTTGCGCTTTCAATTATCCGCTCGTATTCGTGCCACTATCGCTCCGCTGTTGCTCCTACTGCTCCTGCTGGCGTTGCTCCTGCTGCTGGCAAAAACGATATTTTGCCGTATTCCAACTCTCGAGTTGCACGTGTGACGTGTAACGAGAAGGTATGGAAGCGGATCGCCCGAGCAAAGCGTCTCGCCATGCAAATCTCGGCCTCGGAGCTCAGCGACTGGCAGACAGAAAAGGCAAGCTCCTCTGTCTTTCTATAACGCAGGATATCCTGTGGATTCCGGTTTGAGTCTTTCGCACGCGAGAAGTGAGAAGGGCGCTAAATCACAAATCACTGAGCTAAACGAGAGTCGTATGCGAGCGTGTGTACCGAGGTATACCGTCGACTATCGCGGCTCTCCAAACCTCGAAAGCGGTTTAACGTACTCCAGCCTCGGAATCGCTTGATGTATCCTACCTGTGTAATTAATGCGAGAGCAGCATGGAGTAATAACTTATTTGGCAAGAGGAAATTATTGTTAGAGACCGCTGACATTACCGGCTGTCTATTTCTATGATGTGTTTCAATCGTTTGCTATGATAAGAAACGTCTCGTGTTTCCTCGTAGAAGTAGCTTTGTTCGCGGGGAACAATGATTTTTTCGCACATTTTTCATTCCGAGATGTTCGATGCTCCAAAACGGTCGAAAATCATATTTTTTTTAATTCACTTGTATAGATTGGTCGTCATTGTTGCCTGCTTTTTCGATCTTGGTAGGTATCTTGCTCAATGTTTTAACGCTTACTGATGAAACTCGGCGAGACAACCGGAAAGACGTTCAGCGAGACGTTTAACGAGACATTCAGGGAGACATTCAGCGAGACATTTAGAAGGGCTGCGGATGGCGAAGGGCTTAATTGAGTGTTGTGCTCTATTCAAAATGTGATCATTGGAGCAACGCAATTGGGACGTAGCGAAACCCACCGAACCGTTGAGTCAGCACTTTTAAGCATTTAGCAATTTAGGTAACGCTGAGGAATTAGAAAAAAAAAAAAAAAAAAAAAAACACGGCATCCGAAAGCTGTAGTTGTTTAAACATATATCTGATAAAATGTCTGTTACTGACCACATTAAGCCAAGATGCCCATTCTCTCATCCGTATAGAAGGGATGAAGTTAAGGCGTCACCAATCTGTACAGAACTCCATATTCTATATGGTTGATCATGGTTACGGTTACGTTTATGGTCATGTGAATAATGCATCGTAACATTCTTGCACAGGAACGCAAGTGTATGTTGACACAATTGGTAATAAACATTGTTAAACATTGACAAGCATTAATGAAAATGTACGAAAGTTCATACATATAGGTCCAATTAAACGTCCTTATAATAATTCGATTGGGTTGTTAATCCTTGTTGGATAAATTTCAGAAGCATTTTAATTCACTGTTCAAACGCAAGACCAAGAATAGCTCACTGAAACGCTGCACATATAACAGAATGCTAAATACTTATCAGTGCGAATAGACAGCGTTTAAATTACAAATATTTTTCTTTTTGAAACAATACCTGCCATCGCAATTATTTTTTATTTTATAAGATCGTGCTGGAAAAAAAAAAAACCTGTGCATCCATGTCCCAGATGCTTCTCCGAGTCTGTTCATTTTTCGTTCAGGTTGCTTTGAAATTTTAGATAGTTTGATGACGCAGTCAATCCGAATGAACCAAGTTAAAGGGCACTCGCACTTTAACCATTCTAATCGATTATTTTTATTGCTACATGGCTATAACACTATGAGGGCCTTCTTACGTTGACAAACAAAAAAACTCGATATTTGTGAAATTGAGGAAAACCTGTTAATTGAACTTGTCACACTTGTCGGAACTCCATGTTCCTGCACCAAACTTTTCTGAAATCAAGCCTGCCATTCAATAAATCGTCTTCGTCAACAGAAATACAAAGATACTTTGAAAATTAGATTTTTTTTTATTGATCAAATTGCATTAGAAGTTGGATCTTTGATGTTCAGCATTATTAGATTAACACAGAGTGGATAAAGACAATACCGTAATTGACGTAAAAAGTATCTGTCTGCATGATAAGACCCTAGTGCATCAAAAGTACCATGTTTTGAGACAGTCCATGCATTTGCATTCAATAATATACAGGATCACTGCATTGAAGTGAGCATGGTCAGATAAGACATGGACGTTTGTAACACCTTAAATGTATTTCATAACTTGTTTGGAAAAATTGGAATTACACGATGGAAAATGAAAGCCATTACGTAATTGTTCAACTCACGCCACAAAAGTTTTCGATCGACATGATGTATATTTTTCCGGCCGTAATGACGCAAGGCTCCATACTCGCACTTATAACAAAAACGATCAATTTTCTCGTGTGCAGGGTCATCATATACCATCTGCAGCCGTATCTGTATCATGTGACAAATTAATACACGCTTTTTTTATATATGCTGCAATATATAATTTCCGGTACGTACACAGAGTTCGGAAAAAAAGAACTCGAATCCATTATCCAATGACCGGGTAATGTAAGGATGAATAGATGAAACAGTAGGCCAATAGTGAACATCGCATATCTCACAGCTTCATCGGTTTCAGTACCTTTCGCGACCACCTGCACTACGATTATTTAAATTATAGGAAATAAAAGTTACACGAATCGGACGGTTACCTACCTGATAACCCGTAATACTGAGCTCTATCATATTGAATCCAACTAATAAAAGGAGACACCATTCGTTCGTGGACGCAATGTTCTTTACGTACCTTCGACAAGAGAACATCAATATAATTATATCGTCAATAGAACAATGAGAGACACTAATATTTATATGCAATCGAGTCACACAATCTTGTTTTATTCTGACACAGTAGTGCAGTTCCGTTACTTACCGTACGAGACGCTTGTGGTTTCTGATACAAGACACAACTTTATGATAATGAATATCTTCATGCAATTCTGACTTGATGTTTACATCAATATCTTCGTCTTCTTGAATAATATTCTCAAGATTATATCTGTAGAAAAATACCGCTAAGAGTGGATTATCGACTGATAAATTCTAGATTCCCTTTGCGTATCGATGAATCGTCTATATAAATATTCACATAGTTATTCTACTGCATTTCAGATCTTTCTACATTCATTTTGTCAATGGCTTGATTGTAAACGTAACACAATGTACCACGTATGAACGAAGATTCCTCAGATAAATAAATTTTATTCAATAATTTTTAATGAAGTTATTTAATAAATTACTTTATCAAATAAATTTTATTTAGGCGGAATATGCTCAACGCAAAAAGAAATGCTTAGAAGCAGATACCTAATGTGATGTATCTGCATCTTTGGTGAAATTGAGGAATCTGCCCTGCAAGGATACATCACATGGACGTATCAGTTAGTTCAGTGTTTGAATTGTCACACGGATACATAAAATTGAATTAACTGCGTTAAAGCGTAAACACTTGTATCTGAGAGATTTTACGATATACAATTAAGGTGAATTGATAAAAATTCTTGATGGCTATCCCTTACTCCACCATAAAACCAATGCCACGATTTTTCTCCCACTCCTGGCTCCGTTACATGACTATTATTTCACTTTAAATAAATCTTACTTTCTACGTGGTGCACTTTAAAATTTGTATAACTAAGTCATTGTCAAAACGGACGAACTTTACATGCAGCAAAATAATTTCCTACTGTCGTAGTAAATATTGGTAGAATCACCTGTATATCTCAAACATCGCACAAGTGTGTTGTGCGATAACGATATAAAATCCATCAATGGCCGGAAAGACTCCGAGAAATACAAAAGTGGAAGGCCAAATGTGAAGTTGAATCCACCACCAGTTCTCATCCTGATCAACACCGTAGTCTGTCGGAACAGCTTCAAATGTTTCTCGTGACACGTTCAACGGATTAATAATATCCAGTACTTTTGGCAACAATGCCAGGCACAGCCAGAAGACTATAATGAAGTATAACAATGCTGCAACGAAATAACTGGAAACTTTTCATCGGATCTTTTACTGCAATATAATAATTCAATATATTTCTTCTACTAACACAACCACATAATTGACCAAATTCTTCCTCTCGTTCCGTACTGCTTGAGAATATTCAGTTCCACCGGGTGTTGCGTGTTTCTCCAATTGATTTGCGTTTCATCAAGAAGATTTTTCAACTTCAAGGGAAAAGATAAAATTGAATTTCAATCGGTTCTATACAGCTTGTGACAATTCACGTTTGTCTCACCTTCTCCTGCTGAAGCATGAAATTTAATAGCTTGATAATGCAGGCAAGATTGGTCCCTAAAGGTGTAAAACACGCGGAAAAGCCAGATAATTCATTTCCCGAAATAAACATCCGCCGTATCTAAATGGAATGACTATATTCAGGCACGTATGATAAAAGAGGCATATGAAGGTATTTAAGAACGGTAGTTTAAAAAAAAAATCATTTTTGTCAAAATCATAATAAGGGCCTACCTGAGGAATTAGTACGCTACAGCTGAGTAACAGTGACAAAATAGACCTAATTTTTTTCTGGAAAGGTTCTTGATAGGGCCACTGGCCGTACATGCTCAGCATCCATTTGTTAACACAATAGTATTCAGTGTCATAAACGTCGATAGGCATTGAACAACTATTCTTTGGATTACTCGTCATTTCAACATCATTTTTCATGACTGTTATCGATATGTCTGCTATGTTACACCAAAATCCCGGGTCTGAGAAGTTTACTAGACGCTCCACTGTAACTGACTGACGGTCACGAGAACGGTGGTTCTGGACAATGGCCAATTACCAGGTTAAAACGTTTTCAAATTGGCGACACACGACGTCTCAATAATTTCCTTGCGGCGTGTAAGTACGGTATCGTTGCACGCACTGTTACGTGCAACTAAACACCCCGGGAATATAGTGTTGGACAATTTGCATTGTTGATGACCACAGCTGGTACTGACTAAGAATAGTCCATTGAGTGAAACAACCGCGGCGCCAACACAAGTCATATTATCATTGCATGAAACGGAAACTGGGGAAGAAATTAGAGGCGGTATATGCAGCAGACGGAAAACCTTAATGACTTAATGCTATAGGGCTATATAACTTGAGCTTAAACCTGTATACTTAAGAATTCTATACTATCTAACGATGACTCTATCGATATTAGTTATTTTTAGATGCCAACAAGGCTTTGTTTATTTTCTTGAAGTTCTGTCCAAGAGAGGAATCTTCATCATCCCAGCTTGGTCACGCAAGTAGTTAACGTAACTCATACACAGCCGTAGATGATAAATTATTGAATAATTCTATACGGCGATTCACGAAGCGACAATCGTAATAGTAAAAATATTAAACCGTGACGGTTGTTCGAATCACTGGAGAGGTATCGTTGGTAGTCTTAATAGATGAACCAACGCAACAGTAATGCGAAATGGTGTTCCTATCTGGAGGAGGTTGATTCGGAAAAAAATCATCGGTGCACATCGGGTGTAGGGCCAGAAATATTATCAAATAAAAAGGTGTTCAGAATATTTTTAAGTTATGTTGATCTTTAGCTTCGATTTAAATCGCCAATGTTTGCTATAGAAGTGGAACCAAACTTCTAGCGATATCATGAATTTTGGTATCTTGACCAATTGCGGTGTAAGGAAATTGTCGGTTGCGCGTGCCAGAACAGTTGAGCGGACGTCATTCCGCGGCGCGTTGACGACGTGCGTAACACGTCGCTGGCGTTTCTGTAATAAAACCATCTTGACGTGCGTGGCACGTCTTTCCACCGCGAGTGGTTGGAACGTATTGGGAAAAAAAGAAGCTTAAAAGCGGGATAGCGGAGAGCCGCGAGATGCATACGATTTGCCCGTATGCCGAAATGGTAAAGTTGAAGTGTGACAAAACACTACCTCAAGTCTTTGAAGCATTTGTTCCGCTTTACACATACACTTCCCGGTTGGTATCCACCATTTTTAATTTATTAACTTTGAGTTCAGATTCGAATTCAGAGATCCAAAATACGCCTGAGTATGAAGTTTCGAATATCTCGGTTGGTTATCAATATATTCAAAAAAATTCAAAGTGATGTTTCACCTGTTATACAACACGCTTTAAAGGCGTAGTTACCCAAACCATACGGAGAAGTCGTTCACTGTCTGGATAGTTGAGCGTACAGTCTAAACTGAACAATATAACAATAATAATAACGCAGAACACGGTGGATCTCCCAAAGAAATGTAAATAAACCGAGAAGAGTCCTCTTACCTTTTCCAATCGATTGACTTAGCAAAGTCATCGCTTGAAAGTTGGTAATCATCATTTTGAATTTCTGAACTTTGGGCTCAGATTCAAATCCGGTGATCCCAAATACTCCTAAGTATGAAGTTTCTAATACATCTGTTGGTAATTTTTACATTTTTAAGAACTCAAAGAGTCGTTTGACCTGTGACTTGCCTAGACGACGTAAGTAAGTCATTTACCACCTGGATGGTAGAGCGTACAGTTTCAACTGCATAAAATAATAATATAGAACATTCTACAGACCGGAAGATGTAATAAATCGAGAATGAAGAAGTGGAAGAATCAGCAAACCTTTACATTTATTTGTATTTTTATCACGACATTTGTACTCTCGATGGTAACGATTGAATACCATTAGTTACGTGTATACGTTCAGCGAGGCATTCAGCGAGACATCGAACGAGACTGATATATCTTACTTGAAATTTTCGATCCCATTAAACCGTCTAGAAAGAAGCAGTACTGCATCCGGAGAATATTAAGTCTTGCAGGAAATTCTCCGGGCGTCTTACGTGACATTCAACCTCCTTGAAGGAATACGTAAGATATCCAGAAAAACTACGATGGGATTGTTCTTCAATACACCCAGTGATATATTATTCGAGCAAGCGACACTTGAAAGATCCACACGTAAATTTTATTCAGTGGAAACCTGTCAAGGAGATTGCTCCGTATATGGAAAAATTGTTCTCAGTTTCGTTATTTCTCCCCGTTTTATCTATAAAACGAAGAGAAAGATTATTTTCTTAAATTTCATTTATCAATCCCATTAAGAAAAATACTTTTATTCTGTATTATTCAAATTTCCATTATTCTTGGCAAAATAAAACCAAATCATTTTCGATCGGTCCTTTATGTTATATATAGTTGACGTTGTGTCAGAACGGCACATAGGTATAGTTTACGTACACTCGATATACCATTTTTACTTCGGGTCATCGATACGTGAAGTTTGATGTTGGAATTTCACCTCGAGATCTTATGCTACAGAAATATATGTTATATACATAGATATAACGAGTATAAAGTACGTTATTGTAAGCGGTGGAAGAACGTCGTGAGCTCGCGGTTCCCATTGTACGAGTCAAGGCGCAGGGGACAAATTTATGAACCGTACTGGAGAACGATGCAATCCACGATGCAGTGTCTATGGAGAGCAAGACGCTACAATGCAATGCAGCGCATTGCTCCGCGGCTCTTGTAACCAATAAGTCTGCGTCGAGGATCGCACCGAGTAAGAAGAACGGGCATTAGCGTTCATTGGGGTAATGGGAGTCACGCTTGTCACGCCTCATTTACAAATGTTATCAAATCGTAATTTCTGCTTGTCGCTAAAATTGTAAAAAAAAAGCGATCCTTTATTATTGACAGACTTCGAAAAGGATTCCAATTCCAGGCTGATTTTTATTGAAGAAACTTCGACGAGTGATTTTCGAATGACTCATAACCCGAGGGGCCAATGACGACTCCCAAAATTGCCAGACTTTCAACTTCCGTTCATACTTTAGGAGTCAATATGTTAATTAATATTTTTCCGATGAGTATCAAATACTAATTGGCACTTCGAGGGAATCGCAATATAACATAAATGCCGCATGAATGTTCATGAATGTTTATGATGGCATTAGTGACAGGTCATGAATGTTTGGGAGTATCGCTGGACAGCATTTTGCCAGCAGACAACCAGTAAATTGGCACCGTATGTCCGAACAGAATGGCAGAAAAATGGACGCACGTGCTTCCACTTTTTAGCTATGTTTTTGCCAGCGTACAATGCGAAAATTCTGAGCAAGACAAAATTAATAAACAATCGATAAATTATGTATGATTGATATGGAGTTGGATATAATTGCAATCGACTGTATGGATACGACTATTTACTGAAGCATATAGAATAATTACATGCCGGGGTAGAACAACGAAAAACAATATTTTGTAATTAAACGAAAACATCATATGAAAAATTATGAGTTCATATTTATTTATTTATAATCTTACTGTTATCGCGTTTTGATTATGTTATTTATTGTATTTTAAAAAGGATGATGAGTAAATGTTACATTTTTCAAATCCCAGGAGCAAAAAGAGGTTAAAAAAACAATGGAATTTTACGGTTCTGCAAATTTAACTCGATCACCGTAATTGAATATTTACACAGTGATGTATGCCAGCGATGTAATTTTATGTACCATTTCACCCGTAAAATTTTCTCACGTTGTGTTCTTCGATCAGATTTTGTGTTTCATTGTTATCCATTTTTATTTTGCTATGTGTTGCTGAGCAACTTTCAGACGGTTTTGGAATATTCGGAGATCTCCAAAGAATCGCCATGCACGACTTTTAAAGTATTCAAAACCTAGATTATTGTCTATCCTACAAACTGGTACTTCCTTATTCTACAATTTGTAATGCTCGAATTTTTTTTATCAATCCAAGAATTTCGACCGAAATTCAATCGCACGCCAAATCCCATACGCTGTTGGTACAATGCCACAAAATCTTAAGCATATCCATCGCACGAAAAACGCAGAAACCATCTATTTCAGCCGACAAAACAGGAAGCTCCAGCCACGCAACAAGTCCCACCTCATCCAAACCGGTGTCGGTCGACAAAAGCTAATACAATGCATTTTCTCTCCCTCCCTCACCAATTCTCACTCACAAGAAAATTATCAAACAAAGCTGACATCAATGTAGCTGCAGAAAAAAATTTCACTTTAACCCTTAAAACCCGAGATTGTAAAAAAAAAATAAAAATCTTCCTTCACCGACCGATTTCGCACCGACTCAAGTGACCTCCATTACCCCACCCCATTCCACTCAAGCATCTAAAGCGGCGTCAAATTATGGTCCCAAAGTTCGAGAGAATTATTCTCCGAACGATTTTGACTCACGTCAACGATCTTCACACGAAGTGGCAAATCGACGATCGAAAAGTTCGTCCATCTGTGCAAATACCGGTGCAAACGAAAACCACAGAGGGCGATGGTCGGAGAGGGGGGGGGGGGGGATTATCGGGGGGGAAACTCGTTCCACCGGCGGGGGTTCAAGCTTCTCTAATACAGCAAGAAAGGCTTGCCAAGTGCGCGAGGCGAGAAATTTATGAACTGGCACGCGCTCGCTTCGTTGCTCGTACTCACTCGGTAATCGAATGGGGGAGGGAGGGGGGAGAGAATGCGCGACACGATACCGCACATATGCGACCCAACTTCGATCGAAACTCGCGCGGAGTGTGCTGCTGGCCCCGTATCTATCCGTATGACCGGGAGAGCTGCCGCTACGTCGATCCAAGATTAAAAGGATCGGCAGAGAAACCGAGTTAGAATCTTGCCCGAAGTGAAATTCGTATCTGGCGTATTATAAAGTACAGTATGTAGAGTTACCATTCGCTGAGTCGCCGCCGGATTTCAGTAACTTTTGTGATAATCCATTCGGAAATTTTTCAAACTGAGAAACTCAGATCGGTAATCGCGGTTGTACGATTTTTTGTATTATTTTCTATGATTTTTTTAAATAAAGTTTTGAAAGTGAAACTTTTTAATCGAAACTATGATGACATTGTCTTTTTGGTATTTGAAAAGTTTGATTAGAGAATTGATATTTTGAAAAGTTTCATGTTTAAGAGATTTTATGTTGATTTGTGTAATCGAAAATGTTGAGGGTTAAATAAAGCTGTGACTTTCGTTGCGAAATTAAATGTTCGCAAGGGTTTCGAAATATTGAAGCGAAAAGCGAAACTAAATCGCAACTTTCGCCGCATCGAAAGCGACAATGTATATTTATTTCAATAACCGTGCTTTACATAATATTTGTACTCGCAATAATCGAAGAGAATACCTCGGCCGATTTGGCACGGTGGAATTTCGAAACTAACACGTTTATTGCCATGTGCGATGCGCGCAAAGTCAATTATTGATCGATGATATTGCTCGAAATGATCTCATTCTTCAGGAATCCACGATGGATTAGTGTATTTGCCGAGCGGCGTGGAATTTCGAATAGCGTGAATAATTTGGGTGTCGACACTGCCGACCGTCGTAATCGACCGGGATAGCAATTTATCATTCATTGAGGATCGGGAATAATTGGAATGAGATGATACATCGATGTCGATAAATTGAGAGAAACCGAAATGCGACGTTGCCGCCGTGGCGCAACTCATATGTATATATATTATATATATATATTAGCGTCGAGACGGGAAATTCATCTTCCGGTGCTTCCACTTAAATATACGGCATGTTTGCACGACCGATGCAAACCCATTGCACGCGCGATTAAAAAACCACTTCCACGGTACGGCACGGTTAGCAAAAAAAAAAAATTGCCCTCGGTCCGTGTCTGATTTATGAGAATTTCTCACGATCGAATTCATGTTCCCAATTAATTATTTCAATGCTACGAAATATATATATATATATATATATGTGTGCGTTTTGTGCGTGCATGGCCACCCGAGAGTGGTGAACAAATTTATTGACCCGTCCGCACGTAACCGAACCCTCTGCACTATTGCCACAGTGCACGCGCGGTATGTGCCTGCACGCGTGAGTCACGTTTATCTAAACTTTGCAACTGAGAGAGAGAAGCGCATTAAGGTGACGCAAAATCCCTTCCACCCCGCCCAGCACGGCTTGACCGGTAACAGAAACTCTAATGTTACATGAAACGGATATTAATTCATCCCCATGTGAAGTTATGTTTTTGATCGTGCATGTTTACTAACGTTGAAAACATCCAGGGCCATTTACGTTTATTTTTTTTATTTTTTTTATTTGATGCAACAATTTTGTGGGATAAACGAGAAATTATTTTATAACTGCAAGATGAATTTTGACTCTGATCGAACCTACATTTTTGAAACAATAGAACCTTTCCATTTGTCTTCGGACGTTTTGGAATTGAATCGATGCAGAAAAAATATTTCTGAATACCGACGGATTTTAGTGATCTCTCAAGGTAATTCAACTCAGCTTGACTCTACGTTTCATAATAATTAAATTGATGCACATAGAACAAAATCACTATCCCTTTGTCCCGATATTTAAAGAATAATGATTATTATTATTACAATTCACAGAGTTTATAACTTATAATATATGCGTCTGATATTATTAATCGAACTATGCGATATGAACCATAATTACGACCTGTATAATATATATATATCTTCACATGAACATGAGTGCATCTAGCATGTTCCTGAATCGGTTTATCGTTTCCGAATAAGACAAAAAATAAATAAATCGAACAATACAAAATACCCATAAAAAAAAATTGGTCTTTGTTCCGACGTTTTGAAATCAAATCAATGCGAAAAACAGGTAATGACACAATACACACAACGCACAATCTTATCTCATGTTCTTATATTCTTAGCACATTCCTCTACGACGTAAAGAAAAAAAAAACCCGGAGCGTGCGCTTCGGTGTTTGTCGACGATTGCTTGAGGTCGAATAAGAGATAGCTAAGAAAAAGAATGGATAAATTCTCATGTACCTCGAATCAGCAGTCGTCGTTCGCACGATATGCCGAACGATTTGGATGACCAAGGCTTAATAAACGAGGCAGCGAAGCAAAGTGAACACACGGGGCAAGGCAAACTCATTCCTTAATATAATGACATTTTAAAAAGGTTAATTTTGAGCGCTGTTAAAACGAACCATTTTGTCCCACACAATTTGTCATCGGTTCAAAATACATTTTTTCATCTATAAAACAATGAAAACGCAGCTCCATAGGTAATGAATATGTAAAATTAAAAATGTATTAGTTTCCACTAGGGTCGCAGGAAAATCCATTTTGCCTGATTAAAAAGAAAAAAAATCCGAACATGCAAAAAATGTCCAGCAGAATATGTCCCAAGAAAAATTCGAAATACAATATCGAAATCGAACTTTCTGAAACGTATCTGGTATATTTGGCTCTATATTCATTTTACCCATTTGCGCGATTGTCGGAGATATATTTAGTCACGTGAAAAAAAAATTGAAATATTTTCGTCTGAATCGGTGAAAATTTCTAAGTTTCGTAACACGTTCCAGGTTATATTATTTACCGTTTTTCGCTTCGGTCCCTTCTGCCTGTTTTCGCGCGACGGAACGTTGACCTCCAACTAGCGTGGCTCGTCTACATGAGCTATTGTTTACACTGGAGCCGGCAAACCTGACGACAACATCGGCCAGAAGTGATTCTAACGAGAGAGCAGTGAAGTTTGTCGAGCCCGAGCCGAATGCGCGACGTCGACAATATCGTCCAATCGAAGATCGTCGAAGAAAACAAGAAGCGCGCAGAGCAGACGGAACGCCATAAAGAGTTCGTGGTATTGCGCACTCGTTCACTGTGAGTCTCCCCGACAAGCGATTATTATTTCTTTAATCATTATGATACATCGTACGAGAGTCGAATGCAGCGAAGAGAAGGAAGACCACCAGGCTTGACTCTTTGTCCTGTCGAGGACCAGTTCCTTATTGTCACGCCCGGATTGCGATATACCGCAGCCAATCGGCAGATAAGCTGGTTCGAACCAGGCCTTGCGCGGTCACAGATTGAAAATTATGCAACTCCTCTAAAATATAATATAATCACTCACGCAAGGCTATGAGTTACTATATATGTTGTTCCAGGTGACGAACTTGTTAGTTGAACACCGACTTTCGTTTGTAACGGCAGAAAAGTCAGTCTGTGACACGAGATGTGATTGGACGTATTAATACATTTTTTGTCAATAAATATCTCGTGCTTTAGATTTCAGAAGTGGGATGAAGAATCATTATTGGTTCCCATTCGGTATCGGTATCGTTACTTTAAGAATAAACTACGGAAATTTTGGAAATATATTTCCGTTATTCGCTCGAAGTACTCATCCGAAGTGAAATTGAAATCATGACGGATAACAAGTACGTCATACAAGTGTAGGGATAACCGAAGTGAGAATTTGAAAAGAGTGCTTCAAAAGTTGGGACGACCGGACCACGGTTTGAAAACTGAGCTGATTAAACGCTTGAACAATAATGATCTGAGGAGGCAATAAATGGAAGAAGCTATCAAGTTGTCGACCATTTCCGGGGCAATTCCTTGAATAAACGCTGATCGTGAAGAATCGTTTACCGAAAGCATCAGGCACATTCCGACACCATCATCAGTCACGAAGTAGTGAGATGTCGACTTTGATTTATGTTAAGAAATTCTTACGACCAAGCCATGGCAAAAAGGATACTTGAGACTTAGTAAGTTTGAAGACAGAGGCAAAAGAAAGTACGATCAAAACGCGGGGATATAAAACAAATAACCTGATGGAAAACAGGAAGAATCGACAAATTATAAAATAGATGACTATGTGATGGTCAAAAATGTCGATAGCACACTACGAGCTCCCAAAAAGTTAATTTCAGGGTACAAAGGTCCCTACCAAGTATTCAATGAGTTGACGAATGATCGTTACATATTATAGACGAACTATAAGAGTATGGGTTACTATATATTTTGTCCCCAGTGACGATCTTGTTTGTGAAACACCGACTTTTGTTTGTAGATAAAGAAAAGACAGTCTGTGGTACGAGCTGATTGAGATCAAACGTATTGATAATTTTTTTTTTCTTTTCAAATTAATATCTAGTGCTTTCACTCATAGCACTTTCAACGGCAAGTCCCGACTCAGGTTTCGGCTTCAAAATTATCGCTTCGTACGATCATATGGATAATAGATTGATTGTCCATTTTTTAATTTCAATTAATGGCAGCTGCGACCTTATTAAGAAGCGTATAACATTTTTTTTTTATACGTGACAGACTTTTCTCTTTTCTCCTGTATTGTGTAATGCCAATGGGCCGTCGACCTGAGTTCTTCAGCCGTAATCTCAATTATTTTTATACAACGTTGTGATTTGGAAATTGATCTCATATTTTCTCCGAGCTTAGGTTTCTTTGTGAGAAAATTTGAATTGATCCATTTTGTTTTTGCAGATGTGAGTGTGTTTTACGTATCGTTGACAACAAAAGAGGAACGAATAAGAAAAGCATTTTTTTAACAATTTTAAACATTGAATTTAAACAGCTATACCGATTTTTATGAAACACATTCTCATAAACTTTTACCTCTTTGCATGATACGCAACAAAATGCAGCTTGAACGTTCGAGATTCGTAAATGTAAGGGTCGTAACGGTTTTGCTGAATTTCACATAAAACATTATTCAGTTTCAGCCCAATCGCGTGCTAATCTGTAACTCAACATTTCAACGATTACGCTAGTCAGACATTTTGAATAAAATCGTGGCTTAAATAGAAAATTCAAAATGTCAAAAATTTTATTGTGCACTCGATCTTCGTTGAATTAAACACCGAAATTCGCTGATGGACATGCTATATCACTGTACGGATTTATTTTAATGAACCTACATTTTTACAAGTTACCACAGACGACATAAAAAATATAGATATCGCCATCTAAATATTTTAGAAATTCAAAGTAAATTGGAAATAAAGTCTAGAACATAATTTCTTATTGCCATGAAGTAGATTGTGAACATATATATTCAAATACCAATAAACTTGTTGGTTCATTAATTAGTAACTCGTATTGCCACTAATAGTTTCCATTTTAGCCAGGGGAAATTTAGTATTTCGGGAATCGAAGAATTTTTTTCACTATAGGAATCACTGTGTACTACTGAGTTACAAAGTTTTATCCAGTGAGCTCAAGTTGCTTATCACGCTTATCAGTTATAGAGGTTTAAACATTACGCATCCGTCGCTCATGAAGCATTAAACTCTCTTTACGACAGGTTCTTAAGAAATCATTTTTGTTCGATACTCTTAAAGCTTGAAGTGACACCGGAGATTCTTCAGTATAAATTTCATGATAGAGCTCATTATATTGTAGAAATTACTGTCGTGCTTAAGATTTCGTCAGGTATCGAGTTCTTCTTGAAAAATACATTATTTTTGTTCCACTTTTCTTAAAGTTCACAATATTAAAAAAATGCGCGAGCTTCACGTTAAAATAATGCAAAATGTGCAATATCTGGAACACGTTTTTCAAAATCGGTGCTTCAGATATTCCGACACCATTGCGTTCAAATTTTGACGGGACAGTTAGATGGTTTGTCTTTCTGACTAGGAATGTAATCCTCTTGCTGGGTTCTTTTCGCTTTCTCGTACAGAAACCCATTTTCGTTGAAAATGACGACATTTTAAAGTCAGAGTGCTTAATATAATTTCAAACGTCGAGACATGCGATGGTCGAAAATGCTTCGACTGATCAAGTTGTAATTTCATACACCGTATGTGTGGTTCATAGTCAATGTTTCTTCAAAAATTCATCCATAAAATGGACGTTATTTTTTTGGTACGCAATTTCTAATTTCTGCAAAAATGTAGGTTCGATTTCAGAATTTTTCAGCAATCTGTCTGGAAACTCACTCACAGATTAAATACAATTGCCCGATGACCCACATTAAATTTCAAAAGAATCGCTCGAAATGTGTAAATTTGATTTTTAAAGTGGTGTAAAAAATTATTTTTCCATATTCGACGCAAACTTTCGCATTAAATGTATATCTATAAACAAAATAAGTCATATATGCACGATCACCAAAAGTAAACGTTGAATATAATACCGGAACGACGAAGAACAAAAAAAATTCACCCAGAATTTTTATAGTCAATATTGCAAAAATGACTGATTTTGCGAATTTCAAAAGCCATATCTTCGCTTCCGGATAGCATCGCCGAAAACAACACATGTCTCTTACGTTCTACGATAAGATGAATATAAAACGATAAGAACGGAGTTGAAAAAACTCGATCAGGCGATATAAATTAAAAATTTTCAGTGAAAATGCAATGTAAAAAAATTAATTTTTACGGCATAATTCCATTTATGTTTTCGCGCCCACCACTTTTTTTAGGTCAAACGCGATTTGAGTGTTTACAAAAAAAAAGTTTATCTAACTTTTGATCTTTTCAGCAAACCGAAAGCCCTTGACATTGGAAATGTACATTTCGACTTTTGTGAAAAGTTGAAAATTGCAATTTTCACATTGGTTTAAATAGAATTTTTTGTCGTAGATAATACGATTGTCGGACAGTAATTGTGTCACGGTCAATAATTAGGCCGTTCACCTTAACGTTCGAACATTTCTCTTCGTCTCACGTCCAATAGGAGCTAATGGTGACGAGACTTTCGGCGCTCGGACAGCTCGGTAATGGCTTTTTTTTTGTCGTCTATAGCGGGTCGAGTTCGATTTGATCCAGAACGAAGGTGAACTGGGCGGAACCCAAAGAGGGATAATAACAGCGGGGTACGTTATTATCTCGTAAACGCCGATGTTAATCGAAGTACCCAGTGCCCCATATTGGAAAATGCTCGAGCGTCCATGCCGCCGTAGTTTAACTCCGATCCTAACAGTATTGCTAATACTGTATTGTAAATACTTCGTTGCAATCTCAATACGCTAATTAGTGAAATAATTGAGTACGACGATGGCCATGTCTTTCTCTGCGACCGGCGCCTTTTTTATTTTTTTTTTAATGGGCTTCAAGAACAGTGGATTCCGCCTCGAGGCTAGTCGATACAGCATTAGCCTCGTTTCGCGAAGATATATCTCGACTTGGGCAGCCTCTTTCGTTGATACCGTATGTTCACTGTCTCTGCAGATCCCGTACCCGTTGCTCGGAGAATCGCGAGTGAGCGTCGAACTGACGTTATCCGCTAAAATGTGTACACCAGGCATTTCGTGTCCAATCGACCCATATTAAAGTTCATTTTTTCTTTTAATTCTTTGTCAGAGCATAAATTTTAAACGATCAAAATTTTGATTGGTTTAAGTACTGAATTCGAGAGATAACAAAAGTTCGTATATGGAAAGGCCAATCTTACATGAATATTAAAAAAAAATTTAATTATGAAGTTCATGATGTCAAGATTAGTTTGTGTTGGAAATAATTATTAAATTGGACAACACTGCAATTAATCGTAACTAAAGATCAAATGTACAATTAAGGTGTAACATTGAACTGCAAGACTCAGATTTTGTTCGAATTATGTGAATGTCGATTATTTGATTTTCAACGTACTTTTTTATACGTTTCTCTCTTTATGTGTTCCGATAATTTAATCCTCGACGAGGAAGCACAATTGGAAATGCATAAAAATGAGTGATTTTGCATAATTTCAAATAGCGAATTCTTTGCTTTCCGATGACATTACGAAAATGTCGAGGTGCCTATTGTGTTCTACGTTATGAAATACATAAGATGATGGCTATGACGGAGTTAAAACGATAAGATGAAGCGGTGTCATTTGACCTTCTCAAGTAAAATTCAAAAGATCAAAAAAATCTTGGACAATCTAATTCTACCGATTTGTCGCTACACTTTCGTAACCCTTTCTCGAAAGCTGAAAGTTTAATTTTTCATATCGCTTTCTCATAGAAGTTGAAAGTTGAGAGTTTAAAGTTGAAATTTTTATAGCACTTCAAATCTCTTCAATAGCATCTCAAAATGGCCGTTCATGCGCACAGCTTCCTCTATAAGGAAGTTAAAAATATAGTAAATGCTTTCTCATGGAACGAGCTTTACGAATAAACGGCCATTATAAGAAAGTAATTTTCAAAGATTTACCTTTCAACTTTCAGCTTTCAGCTTTCAACTTATATGCGAAAGCAATATCAAAATTCATACTCAATAAAAAAATTAATAAATGAACAAATAAAATACAGTCAATAAATAAATTTATAAATATCAAAGAAACATTCAAAATGTATAAAAATTTAATAAATAAAAATTGATCAGTGTCAAAATTTATAAAAAATTTCGAATCATCATTTTTTGCCTAAAATAGGATTGAATAAATTTTTGAAATCGCAGTATTGCAACGAGGGTTCAATAACGAGGAAATACCACGCACCCCCGCGGCAGCAAAGCTAGAAAAATTAAATAAGATTCTGCGAGTGCGATAAATTGTCGATCGTTAAAGTCTCCAGCGGATTCGCTACCGCTCGCTGCGTCCTAACAGAATTGGTTTATGTGCGCGTCAAACGATCGTATAATTTCGGCAGTTAAAAGATTCCTGGAAATTTCGACTCGTCGCGAGAACGACGACCGATTCGTATACGCGACAGTGAAATGTTAATTCGCATTGCGAAAAGGCCGCAGTCGACAGACGCGGGAATCCGTGGCGCGGACAACGTTCAAGGCTTTTCTCTGCGCAGTCGATGCTATTTTCCCAGTTGAAAAAATATTTTTAAGCCCGCAGCCGCGGCATGCAAAACGTGGTTAGCTCAGCGTTCACCCGATCGGTACAATTCCGAATTTACACGCATCACCGCAACTAAAATTGTTTATTATTAAGCGGGCTAGAATCATGCATCGCATTGCCATATATGTGGGAAATCAGGGAAATATTAAAGAAAAAACGCGGAGAAATCTAGGAAAATCATAGGAAATTCGAAGAAAGGGGCAAACAAAGAGAAATCGTCGGGAGGTGAGAATTAGGAATTCATTGGATTTCTGAAACTCCGCTTCCTTTTATAACAAATAAATTGAAGAAAAAAAAAATGGTGAAATATCGAATAAATTTTCGTTCTGTCTTAAAAACGACTTCTTAGTATTGTGAAAAATGAAATGCAAAGAAACTTGAAAAAAAAACAATGGAAAATTGTCCTCTTAAGAAAACACCTCAAGCGAACACAATCGAACGTGCAAACACACTGAAAACAGGTGGCCACAGTATAATTATTGACTTTGTTAACAATGTCATGCCGTCTACGTCGTTTGATTTCTGACTGTTTATAACTTTCTTCACAATGTTATTCTCGTATTCCCAAATAGCAAATATTTTTTTACCACGAGTTGTATTTTCTCACTGTGACTTTCCCGCGAAAAATATTCGCCGTAAATGTACTTCAAACTTCAAGACTGCTTCCACTCCTCGAGAATTACCAGAAACTTAAAGAAAAAAGAAATTATTCCTTGAACTTCACTTTTTTATCTTCAAGATTTATTTTTAATTTCATTGATTTTTATTATCTGTCTTTCCGTTCAGCCGCTTCACCCTTCCCAGAACAATAAAAAATACGCGCTATATTTCCTGGTTCATCGCATCATTTCTTTGATTCCGTAACGTTTTCAGAGTACATTTTATCCGAAAAATTTATTTCCACCTTTGCGCGGATTTAACCATAAAATTAAACTATGTAATAGGTGACTATTGTCATGGCGTGATATACCGCTAAAAGTATACATACATTTTTTTCAGCCGGGAAAAAATGATCATATATGGACACATGTATTTTCATATTTATATTAGGTAGGACGTTGTATCTGACCATATCTAATATAACTAACATATCCAGTCATGCGATCATACCCAATCTGACCAGATGTAGAACGAAACTCGACTACGCATGAGCTAATATTTGTTCATATTTGATGATATCGATACGCGTTTTGCATATATGAATCATATCTGGTCATATCTGATCGCAATCATGTATGATCAATATCTTAACATATGTGCTATCTGGCATCAAATTTTACCAAATGTATTTTTGTTTTTATCGACACATTTCGATCCTTATAAATTATGCGCTCGGTGAAGCCAAGAAGTTAATAATTTTCAAGGATTACATTGTAGTGAATTTAAAGCTGCCTCGGGTTGCTACGTCAAATATAGGTAAAGTCGCAGTAACCGACAAATCGGCAAATTAACACTGCCTACCGATGAGTAATTGTCTCGCTATCTCAATACTTCTCGTGCTGCCATCGAGACCATTATCGACGCCGAAAATTTACATTTTAATATCAAGTACTCCATATCGTTTGTAGATCCATATCGACATTTAGTTACCTTTTTCAGGACCAATTATTATGATGGACGTCGTTTATTCCAAGTTTTTCTTCCAATTAATTCTTACCGACGAACCTTGCATACCGGCAAAGTCTCTTTTTTCGGCAAAGTCGTTAAAGTTAGCGAAAAGATACTTTCTATTTTTTATGACTTATTATGAGTGATTTTTTACTCGTGTGAACGACATGCGGTATATATTTTTGTTATCTACCATTTAAATGAGAACAAATCGATTATTTGACCGAAATATGCGTTGTTGCAGTAAGTGAGAACTAGTAATTATGCGTCAACCAACCAAACAAGCTATGAGACAGTACTTTTGCAAAGCGGAGGCTAATTCCGGTACAAATATAGGGAAAAAGTTGATTTAAAAAAAAAAACGCAATTTTTTACCATTTCTCTACCAGAATATCTCGTCAAATATGTTTTAGAAGATTTAATAATATTCGCCAAGATCTCTCCGCATATGGTCGGATATATACGATCAGATATGGTCATTTCTTTTATCTCATCAGATATAATCGATCAGACCTCACCTACATATATACGATCGGATACGATCATTTTGTCCCGGGTATGTCTACCACATGATCGGTAATGGGAACACACTTAAGAGTTCTTGGCCCATCCCAATAACGAGGAAAGACGGTGCGGGCGAGATCTTATATTTGACCGAAATGAATTTATGAAGCCTCGAGGCACGGTATTATCTGCGAGGATCGAGTGCGTCCATGTTGCACGTGGAGAACGCACTTCTCCTCGCGAGTTCCAATTGCACTTGCGCGGAAGAGGGACGGAGGAAACTCCTCAATAGGTCTTAACGCAGATTAATGGCCGCGAACGATAATCGCGTAGTTGCATTCGCATTGCGTGCACCCCGCGACACGAATTATAGTCCTTCGTGTTGCCTTCGATCTCTCTCGCCCATCCGAACGGCGCATTATATATTTATGTGTTTATTTATAGACTCGTCCCTTGGTTCGATCACGGCGGATCGAAGCTTAACCCCGTGACCAATCGATAGTTCACGTATATCGGTACCTCGTGCCCGTGGCGAAATCACCGCAGAATCGCCGCTAAAAAATAATGAAAAAGATTCTGCAAAGAAATTCTCAATTTCTTACGAATGTGAAACAGCGATTTTTCGGAAAATTTAAAATATTCAGAATCTCATAACAATTAAGATCTACAGATAGTTTTTTTCTTTATCAAGAGTACCGCTATATATTGTACTATGATAGGTCTTTTACTTTTTAAAATTTTTCTCGGTACCTCGATGTGGACACGAATTAAAGCGTTTTTAGTTATTTTCTCACGAAACTCAAAATTTCATTATATCTAGGTGCGTGGATTGTTTGTAGTAAAATTTAATACCAAAAATCATTTGTCGATGATTGATTATACTTGTGTACAGTTTTTATACTATTGTTGAAGTATTGTTGAAGAAAAGCACGCCATTACGTCGCCATTTTTTTCCAAGATTTCAAAGTCAAAAAATTTTAAATACATCAATATTAATGAGAATTGTGAAACGAAAATATCACCTTCAATGAATCATATACACGCATGTCCAGGCGTCAACTTAAAATTCGACTGTACTACTAAAATATGGATTTCCAAAATGGTTTTTACGAAACACACAGTTTCGACTGTGGGGAAAAGTAACGAGAAAGTAATGTGGAAATTTGAATTCGCAGGGTTTTCAAATCTCACCATATCATGTTAAATTTTTCCACAGAACCCAATAGGGATATAAGTTTTTCACAATTCCATCGGAAAGCAAAGATTCAGCTATTGGAGAAATACCAAAAAATCAACGATCCGTGCAATATCAATTTTCTCCCAAAACCCAATAAGGACATTGCAAGTCCATCGGGACGCAAAATTTCCGTAATTTAAAAAATGCCCGAAAACAATGATTTGTGCGATTTTGATTCTAAGAATGACCTATAAGATGATCAAAAACCATTCGCACCCTGTCCAATTGATTTTTCCTCATTGATCACAAATATACCGCTCGTTTTAGTCCTGGGGTCACCCACGTATGTGAAATCGGCTTCAGTCGATCCAACGAAGAAATCGATGATCCGTGAAGAAGACGTCATGACATCCGAGTAATTACTCGGATAACCCTGACTCCGTCTTGAATTTCTCGTGTACCCTGTGTACGTATGTACTCTTGGTAATCCGGTGTATCGATCGACAGAAAACAGTGAGACAGAAGAGGAAAAGAACGATTAGCATTACTGCGGAGGAGAGCATTGCGCTCGCGCGCGAGAACCTCCGGTTCGTCGGGGTTAATCAACCTGGAGAAAACGGTACAAGCGCGCCTTGAGCGTCGCCCGCTTTCCTTCTGCCCGATATTTTTTCGACTAATTAAGGCATTTAGAAAGGGCGCTTGCATAATGCAGAATCAGCGACACAGACAGTCGATAGCAAAGTCTTTTTTTTTTTAACCATTGGCAGATAAGTTATTATACAATCTTTCGCTAATAATAATTAATCATGCATCGACGAAACACGAGCATTTTTTCCCACATGATAAAAGATTGCAGTACGGTTGCATTTGAAATATCGATAAAAAATCAACTGCCAGAAGGTTGAAATTAGAGTCGCTTGCTCTGCGTAAGTCGGAAACGGTGACGTAAAGCTGGTCACGTAACGAAGGTCGCAAATTGTCGTTTGACAGTCGGAAGTTCCGCTCACAAAACTGTCAGTCAACGTGGTTCAGAAATGGCGACCACTCACCGACTTTTGGACACGAGTCGCAAAGTACTAGAGGCGAAAAAATGTCACCTACGACGAGTCGGAAACGAGTTGGTGGCGATGATTCAACATTCGTCCGAAATTACAGTGACAAAACTGGAATCTGCCGTAAGTCAGAAATCATGTTGACAAAACTGGAATCTGACGTAAGTCAGAAATTACGTTGACAAAACTGAAATCTGTCGTAAGTAGAAATGACGGTGACGAAGCTACAATTTGTCGTAAGTCAGAATGTACGGTAACAATTCTAGAATCTGCCATAAATTAGAAATTACGGTGAAGAAACTGGAATTTGCCGTAGATTAGAAATTACGGTGACAAAACTGGAATCTGCCGTAAGTCAGAAATGACGTTCACAAAACTGGAATCTGCCGTAAGTTACAAATGACATTTACAAAACTGAAACCTGCCATAAGTTAGAAATGACATTTATAAAACTGAAATCCGCCCTAAGACACAAATGACGGTCACAAAACGAGAGTTTGCCGTAAGTGTTAAATTGCAGTCGTTCAACATAATCGATCAAAACGCGAGCCTAAAGGTCGAGTTTCCTTCGCGGTTGGAAATACGGCCTCGTCAAAGGGTCAATGAGTCTCGGAAGAGGCGCAAAGTCGAAATTTGCATTGGTTGTTGTGTTTGGCGCGAGGACCCACTCAGAGAATAAGGAGCATGACTGAAGTGTATGCGTGGAACTAAAGTCGGTATCGGATGTCCAGATCTGGTTCGCGTCTCGCTCGTTCACCTGCGACAAGAGAGACTACGGTGCCAAGAGTACGGTATCCAAAGGTACCTGTTGCACCGCGGCAACAAAAGAAGCGCACCAGAAGGAACGTTGAATTTCGCCAGTCCCGCGTCTTGGTCCGGAGACTCGACGATTCTTGGCTTCGCGCGGCCAACATCCGATATCGGATAACGTCCCACGAAGGTCCTTATTATAGCGAGGAAACGAGGAACAGGCGGGGGTTAAGATACGCGAGCAAAAGGCGAACGACTTTTACGGATTCCACGTGCGCCCTTTTCTGCCTTTTTTTTTTATTTTTTTTTTTTGTATCGCAGCCTCAGCGGCGAACGGAAAGTCCGCACTGCCGGTGATATCGATTTAAAAGCGGTAAAGGTAAACCCCGTGAGAATGAATTACGTATGGTGTACACAGTGCGGCTGTACGCTACCGGCAGGTTGCAGTTTACAAGAAACGTAAGATCTCGAAAAGTCGCTTTATTTCTTTCTCTGAACTCCTCGAGAAATAACGAGGTGCATGTAGCCTCAACGCACTCGCGAGATACATTTGATAAAAGAAACAGCGAAAGAAGTCGGGAGGAGAGAAGAGAGGAAGATAAGACAAGCAACAGGTTTTTACGACGGACATCTCACGAGTCTTCGACCGGAAGGGGGTGAACAAAATGTTGTTAATTATACCCGTTGATTGCAATTACCGTACGCCAAAAAAAAAAGGTTTGGTAATGTCATCTCCGCGGCTGAGATCACGAAAAATTCGTTCGAATCAATCGGGCATATTTAAATTGGTTGCTCTGTTGTTGAAACGATAAGACTAGTAGGGTTGTATCACTTGCGTATAACGGTTATAATGATTACAACATCAGTGCAGAGTCAACTAAAACTGCATTAAATTGCCTACTTTTTTCGGGTCAATCGTATCTACTTTCATACGGAAGGTATTCTGAATTGAATGTATTTACGGGAAATGATTTTTTTAAATGTTATCCGGTGTGTTCGTATGTATGAGGTATTTCAGAACGTATTTATACGGTATTGAGGAATATTCTGCGAAAATTTCTTTAAAAAAAAACTTATCTTCATGTATTTTTTGATTATCTCAATTAAACTCATTTTTTTATTTGAAAACGAAAATTGCACTCGAAAGTTAACGTGAAGAAGCTCTTTTTAATATTTTTCAAGATTTTTTTCTAGATTCAAGCATGCAAATAAAAAAATTCCGAATTTCAAAATGCACTCCTACATTCCGAAATGTGCATGTACAAATGATGAAAAAATGCATGCGCGTGTCTTCGATGCTTCTTATAATGAAGGCTGAACTTGAGGTGTATTGAATTCGGGATTTTTACTGTCTGATTCCACATGTAATACCTCATATCCAAACATTCGTCATCTTGATAATAATTTCTTCTTGTTCGGCACAATGTAAATTTAGTAATTCACATATATTAAACCCGCAATAAATAACTGGCAAGTTGATTCAATATTTCAATGTCGAATCATCAAAAACAAGAGTCCCGAGTGTAAAAGTGCGCCTGCAACATCCCAACGCTAGTCAGCTTTGAACCAAGGTGTCTCGACATGAAAGAACTGGGCCGGGACCACCGAGGCCTACTAGCGCCGCTACTATCTCTAACTCTAACTTTAACTCTAACTTACCATCGCTCAGTATATCTATATAGGGTAAAAGTTGGGAACATAGCCCAATCCGATTAGCACGTGAATCAATGATACACGGACCGGACCACATTAACCACTTTTACCCTATATGAATTTAGCGTTAGTAACTTCGCTGGTGGGACTCGGTTGTCTTCGCCCTTTAAACGGTACAACTGAACACTGAGTACAGCATACTCGACTACTATCGTCAAGGTATATTACTCCAGGACAGATCTGAAGTTTGCCGTACTCGGTGTATAGTTGTGCTGATATTTATTTGCACCACTAGTGAGATATTGCGTGCCCACTTTCACGGTGTAGAAACACAGTGTTGTCGTGGTGTTAATGCCTTAGGTGTTCAATTGCTAATATCTTTAACCCTGACCTTAACTGTAACTTAGCATTGGTCAGCATATCTATATAGGGTAAAAGTTGGGAACATAGCTCAGTCAGATTAGCACGTGAATCAATGATACACGGACCGGACCACATTAACGACTTTTACCCTGTATGAATTCAGCGTTAGTAACTTCGCTGGTGGAACTCGGTTGTCTTCGCCCTTTAAACGGTACAACTGAACACTGAGTACAGCATACTTGACTACTATCGTCAAGGTATATTACTCCAGGACAGATCTGAAGTTTGCCGTACTCGGTGTATAGTTGTGCTGATATTTATTCGCACCACTGGTGAAATATTGCGTGCCCACTTTCACGGTGTAGAAACACAGTGTTATCGTGGTGTTGACGCCTTAGGTGCTCATTTGATTTCCCCCCTAAGGTAATTACGGTTATTGACCTATACTAATTTTTTATCAGATAAAAAAAAATAAAGGCAGGTTTTCATAATTCTACAAAGAGTGTCAAAATTGTGTTGGGTGTTTTTAAGAGTCACGACGAAAACAGTATTTCTTCGGCGGAAACCGATGTGGTGGGCGCAGCATGAGTCATGTCCTTAAGTTTTGAACACGCGCTTCCACGTCCCAAATATGATTAACAAAATATCAAATTTCGCTGCCGGTAACACAAAGTGTAATCAATTATAGCGACAACTCCGATCTGAAATTCTTACACGCACAACAATTGATTTCCGCTTGGAATGTTAATTTCTTAACCGAAAATGATGACCCATAAAAAAATGCTCATTTCCGAAATCGTCTCAAACGATTTTCAGGATTGTGTTAAATAAAAAGGACAAACATTGTTTCGAGATGTTGAAGCAACCTTACACTTTACCGCTATATCGGTCTTTATGATCCAGTTCATTAGATGAATAAATTTTAAAAAATTATTGAAACTCACCGGACTTGCCGACTCTGGGGCCGCCGAGGACGACCACCCTGATCCTGTTTACGTTTGTCATAATCCAAACGATGCGACGGCTGTGTCCCTTTTCCTTCAAGTATCGTTCCTATCACTGCACATTATCAAATACCACATAAACGAATAACGACCAGTTAATTAAAACCACAAAACCAACAAAAAAGAAACCCAAAGATTTTCAAGTAAACATTCGTCGCACCAGCCGCGCACAACGGTCGACAATCCGCGTTGAAAAAAATTCACTGACCCACTTAGTCGAAGCCGAACTCCCGAAACGAAAATCGTTTCCCGTTCGTCAAATGGAATATCTACACGGCCGATAAGGAAGCAGGGAACCACGCGGTTGCGGGGACGAAGCGAATAAAAATGACCGAGGTGTACCGTACGACGTTTGAGCACGCACTGTGCGAGCCGCGTACTTTCCTCGACGGTATTGCCCCGCCGACGTCCGCTCTACACCTGGATGTGCATCCCGCATGCGTGTGCGCGTGTTCTCTCCGCGCCAGCGGTGAAGTCACGAGTGCGAAACGCCGCTTTGTAATTATTTCGGTGCCCGCGCCGCTCGACGAACGGCGGTGGCGTTGGTGAAGGTGACGCTGGATTTCGTCACGTTAACGAAGAGATATTCGCGTTGAGGATGTACGCTGGTATCATCAGAATTTCGAGAGAGACACACACAGAGAAGAGACGGCTTGGTGAGGAAGAAAAAGGGTGTTCGGCTGGAAGTTTAAATTACAACTTCCTCAATCCTCCATCTGCCTGATCGTTGAAGCGAATCATTGTGACGATGAGTGTCATTGCGGAGTGTCCTTTCTTCCCAAGCTTCCTTCGTCGGTTGGGCCGTTTGTTCCCGCACCTCTCAAGGCGACTCTTGTATCGAGTAACAGTCGTCGACCGCGGTCGCTCTCTTAATGAAGGTGGAGATCCCACGAGCGAGGTTCACCAACTCCGAGCAAACAACATCGCAAGATGGAAACAAGAGGCCGCAATGAGTTTTGCGGTAGCGCGGTCAGCAAACTGCCACCCGGATCCACAAAAATGTTTATCCTCATGCGGAGGCCAAAGAGGAGGCAAAATTACAAGCTGAGGAGGAACTTCGAATGTCGCAGCGACGATGATTCCAACGTGGCTGAGATCCGACTGGCGAAAACGATGAGAAACCTCATCAATGTCAGTAGAACCGTCGGAAAGAATTTAGTCCAACGATTGAGGGGCTTTGATTCGTCTTGTGTGTCGCGCATGCAGTGCGACTGCTCTGATGCAAAACACCAATGTAGCAAAAGATTTCTTCTGTTCCACAGACACTGAAGGTCGATAGGGTACGCTGAATGAAATCCAAGGAAGATCCAACGTGGTCCCAGCAACGACAGCAGAAACCGACCACACGGAGTTCGTCAATGTCAGAGCTGATGGTATTCAGCTAGTTGACAATGTGGCAAAGGTGGAGTCCGAAGGAATCTTGCCGATGGGAAAGCAATAATATTTCCTGCTTTTTCCTGAGATTCTGTACAAAATCGTAGGTGAAGATTGTAGACTGAAATCTCGTAGTGATTGTTGGAACGCGGTTCGTCACGTTGTCAAGGAATCGAAGAACCGGGAGGCGCCTCTGTTCGAGGCGATGCTCGACGGGCAAGTGGTAGTGGTAACGGTAGCGATAGTCGTGGTCGTTTGCTTATGTACGGCGATACGACTCTTCGAGGACTACCACTACGTGCGAACTGGAAGAAGTCGAGAAGCTCCTTCGCCTTGACTGCAGTCTCGACGGACCGCTTTACTTTCTCTGGGTACGACGGACCTCCTCACGGACGTACGGCAAACGAACCTCCTGCTGGTGCTGATTCCGGTGTCCCGACATCACGGCTCTGACTTGGACGTCACGGGGCTTTTCCCGCGTCACGGATCGACAATCTTCGGACGCCTAATGATTTTTCATCCACGGGAATCAAATGAAGGTGTGAAGAACCGATGAAATCCACCTCGACGGTCCATGAAGCGATCGCTGACCGAGAACTAAAGGAAAAAAGAAGATTGTACGTATTAGAAGAGTCAAGAACAGCAAGGTTGATCATCATTAAAATGTACGTTTAGTTTGTGACGACCAATTGAGCGATAAGTAAATTAACAGTCTGTTACTCATGAATTAACATTAATTTCGTGTGGTATTAAAATTAGGTGAGGGTAACGTTCATTCCGAACATGTTTATGCTCTGAGCTGTAAAATGAAGAACTTATTAATGTAATGACCTGAAAAAAAAATGGTTTATTGAATTATTGATGCTTTGATGATGTTGTTGGAAAACAAATTCAAGGGCTGACAGGATATCGAGGGGCAAAATCAAGTCGGATAAACTGAGGTTGTGGAAAGGATTATATCTTTTTTAATTCACAAAAAAGGTTCCAAGCTTATTCCTCATCTTTTTGCACTTAGCTTTTTCAATAAGAAAATTCCTTGTGCTATTTTGGCTTCCGCGCGGAGGAAGTTGTGTCCATTATATAACATGTTAACAATAAAAATTTATCGAGAACATTCGTTAAGTGAAATTTTTGCAATTTTTCGGTTCGAAGACATTACAAATGGACCTTCTTTGCTGATTATACATATCCAATTAATTTGACTCGAAAATTGACTTTTGGGGGGAGTGATTGCAAATTCATGCAAATGAGTGATCGCAATTACTAAAAAAAATGGTATAAAACGTAAGCTAATGTTACGAAAGGTATAGACAGATTTATAATAATACAGGGAGAGTAAAAACGGAATTTTCAACCCTTTTACTTGAAGTATAATTTTTAGACATTTTTCTGAAAATTCACAAAATAAAATAGAAAAATAGAATGCATTTTTAGGAATAAAATGAATAAAAAAGTTCCTTCAATATAGACCGAAAAAGTGATATTATAAAAAATTATATGAAAATAATATCAGGGGCATTCCATGATATCTATATCAGCATTTGACGATGATGTCTCTGATCGACTCCGTCATTTTTTACGCGCATGCACGTGTCGAAAAAGACAAGTGCATTTTTTTTTTTTACATTTTCCAAAACACTTCAACTGCGATATCATTTATCGAAATTGAAAATTTTTCTAATTTCAATATTTTTTTACTCAGAAAATACAGAAAATGTTTATACATCATAGAAATCTATTCTGGCTGTACTCAAAAATGAAGCTGTCATAAGATTCACAGATAAACAAGAAGAAAAAATCTAAATATCCAACAAATTATTGCGATGCATTTTTTACCCTGGATCCCATAACCATATTCTGCTCCGCATGATGTCTCTAATATTATTGTAACATAGTAATTATTCAGCCATGTTGATAATATAACTTTTTCAGCAAAACAGTTGTCGATTCTTAGCCAAAGGGAGGAAAATTATTCTGAAATTAAATAAAAAGCATAACACCGAAACTTTTAATATAAAAAAAATGTAACGATCATTTTTGAATCTGAAGTTTATGTAAAAGTTCATTAGGATTATTTTCTTCGAAAGCCTACACTGTAATGGTATGAAGAAAAAAAATGTAATCAACAAGAATGGTGCTCAAAATAATCTATTAAAAAAAATTGCTCAATCACAGTTTCCGACATTTCCGTCATGAGCTATCCAAAACCGTTATTTTTCTGACGTTTCCTCGTCATTCCAGTTTTCTAATAGCGGACCTTTAAGATCATGCACAATTCCAATTGCAACGTAGAGGCTTCATATAATAAATAAAATCTCGAAAATTCTCTACTTGAAAATCGTTCTTCAAATCTTTCAAAAAAACTTCAAGCGCCACGTATCCAAAAATATGTCCGTTACATTGAAGATACACTTTCTCCAAAAATGTATATACTTCAACGACACCGTACGGCGCATTTAAAAAAAAGTATGTCTTTACCTACACATCAAAAACTAAGATCAATTTAATAATATGAAAAATCCAACTCTGATCTATTTAAAATATATCTTTACGTACATTCCAAGAAAAAAAAAAATGTCATCGAGATTAATTCGTATCGGTGCGACCATGGGAGTGTCGGATCTCGATCGATTCAACATTATTGTCTACGTCGTTTCTTATTCGTTTAGCGGTGTACACCGAGAGCTGACCAGACGTCTTTCGGCCACGACTATCCTCGCGAGTTATGCTGTGTGACCCGTCTTTACTTTTTCTCTCCTTCTCCCGCTTGCTTCCTCGTACAGGAGAGCGACATCGACGCGTCACTGGCTGCGTCTCGCGTTGTTTTTAGCCTCGGGTTGCTTTCACTCGTACTGTGCGCGGTCGGCTCGTAAGTGCGCGCGCGCGCAGGCGCCTCGTCGTTGCCTTTTTCTTTTTTTGTCTTCTTTTCTCCTCTCGTATTCGTCATATCGCGTGCGATATCTTTCCGATAACGAGAAATTATTCTTACCGGTGTGGAAAAAAAAAATAAAAATAAAATAAATAATCGGAAGAGAAGAAAAAAAAAAATGGAAAATCATTGACGATTTATCGATGAATATTGTAACGATATAGTTTAATCGTTAAGTATCAGCGGAGACGTTGACCCGAGGCCTCCTTTCTATCTTCTTTTCTTCATCGGGAGATTCCAATGCAAAGATTTTGTAACTCTCCACGGTCGTAAAGAACCGGCGATGGAACAAACATTGATACGTCGACGAGTCTTGTTTAGACTGGCGGCGTATCGCATGCTTTTCTTCGGTAAAATAAGATTCCTCGGCGATACAATTATTTTGCTGGGATCGTATAACAATCTCGCACACCGGCATGATATGACGTCACGACACCAATGGAATCAGTGCCACGCACCGTTGTTCCATTTATTCGCGTCTCTCAATCTCTTTGTTCTCGCGCGTTACGTTTCGCGAAGATCTCGAGCTGCAGTTTTTCTTTTGTTTTTTTTTTTTTTTTGTGGATTATTGTTGGATAACGAGAACAATTGTCCGTCGCGTGGAGAAAATCCCGACTGACGAAAATCCGTCTGAAGACCCAACGGGTTTCATAGAAACGGGATAAAAAAATGTGCAATTTATTTTGCATACAACATCGTCGTTTATTGTATTTATAAGCGTGGTGAAAATGTGTGTGTGTGTTTTTTTAATGAGAAAGTTCTTTGATGGATGTTTTTCACTTCCTCGTAGAGGGACGTCTACCATATAAATGAGTGAGCGTTTGCAAAACTCTTCGACCGCTCGCTTTGCACTAGTAGAATCTTTCTTTGTTACCATCTTAGAAAATTTGGACGGTTTGAAATTATTGCGAAATTCTCACAGATTTTTTTAAAGGAAATTTTGCGAAATTTGCGAAAGTGGATATTGGCGCGATGTAGAAAAATTTTATAAATAATTTTAAAAAATTGTGACGTAACCAAAATTTAAATGATGGTTTTTTCAGTTACACGTCCCAGTAGAAATGTGATGCGACAATTTATTACTCGCAAACGTTCGGACTCGACAAAATTAAGTTTATAAAATTGAGACGGTCAGAAATTACCGCGAAATATCCGCAGTTTTTTTTTAAAGCTAATTTCGCAAGATTTACAAACTGAGATATTTGCACAAAGCAGCAAGACGTTTTAAATCATTTTTAGAAACTTGCAACGTGACCAAAATTAAAAGTGTAATTTTTTCAGTTACACGTCCCAGTGGAAATGTGATGCGACAATTTATTACTCGCAAACGTTCGGACTCGACAAAATTAAGTTTATAAAGTTGAGACGGTCAAAAATTACCGCGAATTATCCGCAGTTTTTTTTTTAAAGCTAATTTCACAAGATTTACAAACTGAGATATTTGCACAAAGCAGCAAGATATTTAAAATAATTTTTAGAAACTTGCAACGTGACCAAAATTCAAAGTGTAATTTTTTCGGTCACACGTCCCAGCAGAAATGTGATGCGACAGTTTATTACTCTCAAACGTTCGGACTCGACAAAATTAAGTTTATAAAGTTGAGACGGTCAGAAATTACCGCGAATTATCCGCAGTTTTTTTTTTAAAGCTAATTTCCCAAAATTTACAAACTGAGATATTTGCACAAAGCAGCAAGATATTTAAAATAATTTTTAGAAACTTGCAACGTGACCAAAATTCAAAGTGTAATTTTTTCGGTTCACACGTCCCAGCGGAAATGTGATGCGACAGTTTATTACTCTCAAACGTTCGGACTCGACAAAATTAAGTTTATAAAGTTGAGACGGTCAGAAATTACCGCGAATTATCCGCAGTTTTTTTTTTAAAGCTAATTTCCCAAAATTTACAAACTGAGATATTTGCACAAAGCAGCAAGATATTTAAAATAATTTTTAGAAACTTGCAACGTGACCAAAATTCAAAGTGTAATTTTTTCGGTTCACACGTCCCAGCGGAAATGTGATGCGACAGTTTATTACTCTCAAACGTTCGGACTCGACAAAATTAAGTTTATAAAGTTGAGACGGTCAGAAATTACCGCGAATTATCCGCAGTTTTTTTTTTAAAGCTAATTTCCCAAAATTTACAAACTGAGATATTTGCATAAAGCAGCAAGATATTTAAAATAATTTTTAGAAACTTGCAACGTGACCAAAATTCAAAGTGTAATTTTTTAAATCACACGTCCCAGGAAATTACTGCAAAATGTCCCTAGTTCTTTGTAAGTAACTTTTGAAAAATGTTCAAACTGAGATATGTGCAGAAAGTAGCAAAAATTTTTAAATGATAAAAAAAAATTAGCAACCTAACAAAAATTCAAAGTATCATATTTTCAGTTCTGTCCAACACGTCTCATTTTCAGTTTGTCAGACAGTTCTCAGCGAAAATGTGGTGCGACAATTTATTACTAGCAAACGCTTTGATTTGTAATGTCAACTGAGGCAAACGATAAGTTGCGAGTTCCAGTTTGTTCTCGATCGAATTGATCTTATAACTATGTCAGACGGCTTTCCATCGCGATAAAATCCTTAATCCATAATGCTCCTCTCTGGTTTCCAGACCACAAGAAGATAATTTTAAAAAAATGTTTTATCACGACTCGTGTAAAAAATGTTCAGGCTGTTAATTTACAGACTTGAAAACATTAAAAACTTCAATATCTTAAAATCGTTAGAAATACATTTTCACCTTAAGAACCTATCATTTTTTTTTAAAGATTAAAAAATTTAACTCGTTAAATTCTCCAAGGAAAAATTGTCCTTTAAAAAAATATTAATGCAAAACGACGGAAGCAACTGAGATTAACCGAAAGAAAATTACTTTCTATATCACTGTTAATGATTTACAGGCTCGAAAACATTAAAAACTTCAATATCCTGAAATCGTTAGAAATGCATTTTCAGGTTACGAACCTATAATTTTTTTTTTTGAAGATTAAAAAATTTAACTCGTTCAATTCTCCAAGGAAAAATTGTCCTTTAAAAAAATGTTAATGCAAAACGACGGAAGCAACTGAGATTAACCGAAAGAAAATTACTTTCTATATCACTGCTTTTCACAAAGAAAAAAAAATAAATCCCACGCATGAATTCGATTGACGGAAAACGATTCATGAAAAAAAAAAAAGACAAACAAAAAACGAGATATTCGAAAATTACGTTTAGAAAATTCGTCTAATTCGGAGATTGAGCTAGGCTATTTGAGATTGCTATTTAACCTCAAAAATTCTTTAGATACGACATTGTACACTTATTCCAATAATCATCGTATGTGAATAAAAAAAAAAAAAAAAATCGCCGAGATTTTTATGACCCGTAAAATCAAAGAATGAATTTAATGGAGAAATAAAATGAAATAAAACGTTCCGATTAATATTCGTGTGGACTCGGAGATTTGTCCTCGCAACTATGTCAAGTCAGGTTCCTCGGTCAATGTAACTGGGTCGTCGACCGTGTAATTACCGATCGACTTTAATAATGACATATTTACCTCGAGCTCAGCGACGCCAAAAAATCTCGAAGCGAGTACGCGTATCCTGCTTCGTTTTCTTTTTTCCTCCTGTTCGAAGACACTTTAAGAAACGCCCCGTGAGTGTAAACGTTTTCGTAGCTCAGTGGCGTCACGCCACTTCCGTTCCGATTCCGTCGAGGCTTCGACACTGAAAATTAAACTTCGCGAATTTGTTTACACGCGCTGCCCACCGAGGTGTCCCGTCGACTGCGGAGCCCGCTTATATTCGCGGTAGCGATGCGCGCGCCCAACGGACGTTGCTAAATTCGTACGACCCACTCACTCTCGCTTTCTATATCACATCGAACGAAGCTCCTGAATGAAAAACGCCGAAGCGCCTCTCGTTTCGACGAGTCCAACGTTCCGTTTTTTTTCCCCGTCAGTCTTGCCACCGCAATTTTTGTCCCGTAAACAAACTTAACGAAAAAAAAAAAAAAAAAAAATCTCCACACGATCAAAATATTATCGACGGGACTGAGCGACGCAGTTGCCCGACTCGATATTCAGTCTTTGTTCTCACCGATCGAGACCTTCCAGTTTAGATTACCATGTTTTTTTTTTCTTCGATTTATTTCGTTAGAAATATAGCGGTTGTCTTTGTTTCAAACATTTCTTTGTGTTTATTTGTTTGTTCGGGTTGGTTTCTTTCTCTCGATGTACGCTGGCTCGATCACGTTCCGTGTGCGAGCGCGCGCACGCGCAGAACGGTAGTAATGGCTACGTGTGACGACTCGCGCCGAGCGTTCGCCGGCGAATGCTCGCACTCGTCCCGTCGCACCGTCTAATATGCACTACCGGCCGCGGCGCACGTTTTACTCGCAGCCAAGCATCGGCAGCAGCACCGCGCGCGATACGCTACAAGGTGACTGGTGTGTTAACGCAGGTAAGACGCCGCTCGCGACTCCTATGCACGCGTGAGTCGTGGAGTTCCAATCATCCCTCCTCGGCGTTCCGACGAGACTGTACCGCCACTCGGGTTTACGCTCTCTATAACATCGTAGGTACTCATTGCGGCTACCGGCGATATATACATCAGTGCGGATTTCGTACACGGGTAAACGCGCGCGCCTACCACCCGATTAAACGAGGCGAGAAACACGCCGCCCGACCGCTTCGCTTCTCGGAATCTCGTCCGCCCTTTTATTTTTCGCATTCAGAAATTCACGCTTTATTTTTATTTCTTTAATATATATATTTTTTTTGTCAAATCGACGAGTTGGAAATCTCAAGGAAATACGGGAAAATTGTTTTCGAATACATTTTTCTGAATTATATTTGGTGGAAAATTTAAACTTTTTTTTTTTTTATCAATGTGTACGACTCAGGATTTTAGAGAGTAGAAACGACATTTTTTTTAAATTAAATTCAATCGAATTGAATTTTTTTTCAAAACGAAATTTAAATAATAATCGTGGATTTTGTTAATTGAAAGGTGATTTTATGCTGTCCGATTTGATCGATGGTATTTCGGATTTTAATATTTCTTGGATAAGTTGATAGGTAGGTATTTTTAAAATGATCCGTAAATAAATTTTTTTTTTCTATATAATTGTGTTGGTTGAGAAATAAAATTTTATTTCTCAACATTAACATTTTTTTTGGTTTACCAAAAATCGAGTTCTGGTTAATAATAAAACAAACTTGATTCCCGAAATAAAAAAAGTTTTATGCAAATAGGATGTTTTTGATTTTCTTGATCCAGTTGATCCACTTTTAAGGAATTTTCTTCACCTTCCAAATAATATCTGTGACGATAACGTCTTTCACTATATTACTTTGGAATATTCTTACTGCAAAAAATTCTAGTCTTTGGTAGATGGATTCTTACTTTAAAAAATTGTGTACAAAAAATTATGTCCAAACCTAAATCTGTGAATGAAAAAAAAATCTACGAGCATTATGTTTTTTTCTACTTTTTCACCTGACGTAGCATTTCCAGCTCATTTTTGACAATTTTGCGACGTTGATTCACAGATAAAACATTCCCTATATATTTTTAATATTTTTAACCAACAGTGAGTATTTAGATATTTATTAATTATGCCCATAATATTTTTGGATATTCCATATGGACACCGATTGAGAGCATGTGATAGAGCTCAGTCGTCAACAAATCGTTTAAGCTATTTTCACCGCGATTATTAATATTTTAAACATAAGAAATTTTGATTTTTATGCAGGTACGAGAATAGCCTGGAAAAACTTAATTCGCTTATGCCAGAAGTATGGTCGTGGAGAAAATACAGAAACCGATTTGTTACCGACCGAGTTTTTCTCACACCCCTTTAAGGAATTTAACAACTCCGCCTCGCCTCGGTCGGTAACAAAATCAGTGATACATTTATCTAACATTTGACAGTAATTTTCGGTAGAAAAAAAATTCTCACACGAAGCGAACATAAATGGAGCTTCATTATGTAACAATTTGCTTTTTCACTTGAATGGTCAGCAATTAAGAGTTAATTGATTATAGTTTTTATTACAGACCGCAGTATTGTAAAATCATTCTGTTTTTGACTGAAAAGAATTAGTAGAAAAATGTGTTTTGTAAAACAGTGAAAAAAAAAAGATCATGTAATATCCGTTCTCTTGATAATAATATCTTCAAAATTAGGCACTGTTCGAATAAATATTTGTCCACAGTGCTGTAGCAACAACTGTTGAAATGTTACACAATATTTTTAAATTCTACGACAAGCATCCATGAAAATGTCTTGTCAAAAAAAGATAAGGCTATCGCATTATAATTCTACCGCCTTAGAAATGGCAACATTTTTTTCTTCTAAATATCGAATTTCTTCCACCGCCATTCGCTTTAAGTGACCCATTTCCGCGCCAAATTAGTACAATTAAAACATTTTGCGACAATTTTTTTAATTCAACATTTTCAGGATAGGGAATCCCCTATGTAATTTTGCGAAAGGCACTTTTCTTTTTGTCTTGGATATCGAGCTAATGGAACGCTGCAACGCGAGCAAACTTCCTCTTGCTCGCGGTACAACCCCTTCATAATTAAAAATCTTCATAAAAAAGTTCATAATAAAAAATCTGAATTATCGAAATCTATCACAAAATTTATTTTTTAATATCGTTACGTACAATTTTTATAACTGGTTGTTTCGGAGAGGTTCCCAATGTTATTTCCCGGGTAACGATGCATTTGCAAACAATTTAGATTTTTATTATTTAAATTTTAACGACTTTCAATTCTTCCTCCAATTTTCGGCTCAGCACTTCCGTGTTTAAGCGGATTGAAATTTTCGTTATTTAAAAATCCAACATTTCGTAAGATCTATTTCGATTATACTGGATATCGAGGATCCTCCATCGATATACTACACTCAGGTCTAAGTTTACAAAAGTTTGAAAATTCCCGCCATTTTTTCGAAAATTCAAAATCTCGAACGATTTTCCTTATACATAATTTTTCTTATTATTACCAATAAGCGTTTAATTAAAACGAATAAACATAAGTACATTTTTTTAAAAAGGCTTAGTAATTGGACGCTTATATCGAAATCGAAATGCCTTCCCCATCACGCGGATGACGCACGAAATTATCAAACGCTTCCGGCCAGTCTCATACCACGAGAAATCTTTGTTACCGACCGAGAGTGCATCAGTACGAGGTTGTTAAATTCACCGAGGCGTTCAAGAAAATCATAGCATCACATCTTATAATGTTAAAGAAAGTTCAAGAATGTTCGCATTTATGGTAACATTTTTTGTTTCAGTCAACAGTTTTCTTTGTCATTCGATAATTGCTCGAGATTCCCTTTCCAGCCTGGCCGTAACTACAAAGAAAAATAGAAGAATCGGTTACCATGGAGAAGCGTCTAATCAAGCGCTGCAGTCTGAGAGCAGCGAACGCCAGAATTGGAGCTGTACGTTAAGTTATATTAACTTCGGATTCACGGCGAAATTTTTGTCAGCATGGACAACGATGACGCGGATCTCGTGAAGGTTAATAAATTTGTAAAAAAAAAGCCACTGCTCGAACGGTACGACATACCGATCGAGCATTTATCGTACGAATACGTAAGCCGATGTACCGGAATTAAAGAGCTGGAGCGAATAGTTCTCATACTTCGGTGAGTACTCGGCAGCGTTATTGGAAAATTATAAGACCCGTCTGGACTTCGAATTTTACGAAAAAAAAAACACTTAATTAAAATGTTCAACTAGTTGTTCCATTAGTGGATTTATTTGTAAATTGTAGTGGCAATTTTCAATCGTTATAATTGTTATCTGTAAGTTTTTCGGAAATTTGGTTTTTAAGTTCGGTATTAGTTTATTTATTATTATTTGGAAATACTATAGTGTGGTAACTGTAAAATCGAGGCTAGCCGATTTATAACGACGGGAAATGAAGAATAAATTTCCAATAAAAAAATTAAATAACTATGATATGTTATCAAGAAAAACAGTGGCTTAGTTGCTTAAAATTATTATTACGATGGCAAAGAAAAAGTACTTTTTCAACACTGGGTCAAGATTAATAATGCTGTGTCCCGAATGAATAATAGATTAACAGTAAATTGAAAAATAAAAAACGCACTATTTATTTAATAATCTCCGAGATACTAACAAGTTTTTAAAAAAAGATATATGTTATAATAATTTAACGATTTTTTTTTTTCAATTGTAAACGATTATATTTGATCGATGTCTGTGTAATGATTTTTTCTGTTTGTTAGATCATTAAGTATAAAGGAAAATTTTGTTTGAACTAACTGATCTTTCAGCTGTAGCAACAACACATATATTCTGAACGTCCATGCCTGAATATTTGAATTATTTAACTGCAGTTTTAATCAGAATCGAAGGATATTAATAATGCAGTACTTAAATAAAAATCAAAGTACGCGATATTCATTCTCATTTTTATTCATATATATATAATTACACATGAATGGGTTTATTAACAGATAAAATTTTAAGATATTTATTTCAACAACACTAAAAATATATGAAAATATAAAAATTTTATCAGTGAACACTGAATGAAACTGCGATCAATGTGGAAAAAAAATAAAGTCAAAACATTATGGATCGATGCTTGAAAAGTTGTGAAAATATCATTATTATTTTATGCATAAATAAGTTATTGTTAAGCTCTGTTAAGTATCCATTGAGTTCCAACGGTAATTTTGTAGAAAAACTGAAGAAAAAACTTACTTCCATTTTAACGCTGGAGCATTCATCGGAACGTCGTGTCAATCTAATTTGTAATTTCTTCTTAACAGTTCAGGCGAGGAAGGAATTTATCCGGATCTGACGAAACACGCTGAGGAAAGATTAGCTATAATCAATCCACAAAGTGCTATATTGAGAGTAGCTCAACCTGTATTGACAAAAGACATGTTACCACCTGAGAAAAGGATGGTGTTGGAAAATGACATTAACCAATGGATGACTGAGATGAAATTGCGCGAGAAAGATTTGGAAGAGGGAAGAACAACGCTGATAAGCGAGCACAATGCTCAGCCCGACGTTAGACAGATAAAGCTCGATGAACCAAAGGTAAGATGACAAATTATTATTAGTATTATTATTGTTGTGGTTATTTTTCTAAAATAAAAGGCCGTGTTATTTTTTTATTGTTATTATTTTTAGAAAAAGCAGCAACCGTCGGATAATCGGAAGAAAAGTAAGCGAATAGGTGCATGCGACTATGCAGGATGGGATAAATACGATGCTGATACGGAAATAAATCGTATTGATCTTCAGATCGAAAAAAAGCAAGCCGAGGCGAAGAGGAATAAAAAAAAACTACGGGAGAAAGGGGAGAAATTGCGTCAGGAATCGAGAGAAGCTATTGTCAATAGACGTGAGTAATTGACTATTTTAGTACCCTAACTCTAGAAGAACCAATTTTGGGATTTCAAGGATCAGTGGAAAAATAGGAAAGGCGATAGGAACAAATAAAAAAATTAATAACACATTTACCGAACTTAGTTACGGTAGAAAATAGTCGAATATCTTTAGGAGATCATATTTTGCAGACTAATAAAATCCTATGATTGTTAAAACGAATAAATTCAGAAAATAAATTCAGCGCATTTAAAGTACATCCTCTTGACTTAAAATCATTTTGTCCATTGTAACGTATATAAATAGTCTTTTCACATGAGGATTGTTTTAAGCATAATGACCATTTGTTAAAGATCTTTAAGTACATTTCGAGAATCTATGTGAGTATCTCTGCATCTGCAAGCGTCTGCGAACATTCAGTACGAATATCCCAACGACATGAACTTTGATATAATATATAATATAAAACTGTTTTATTATTCATAATACAATAACTAAAATGAATATAATAAATTATGTAAATCATTTAACGAAGCTATTTCTTTCAGTTGCTCTGTCCGGAACTGAGTTGACTGTTGTGGCGGAACAGGAAAGGGAAAAGGGAAACGAGGCATTTAAGGCGTGTGATTATGAAGAAGCTCTGCAGTTTTACAACTCGAGCATTGCTATAGATGCGACAATAAATGCATACAACAATCGTGCGATCACTTGTATAAAGCTGCATCGTTACGATGACGCCATAAACGATTGTAACCGGGTTATCTCGGAGGATCGGATGAACATCAAAGCTCTTCTTCGTCGAGGATTGGCTCTGGAGCATCTGGAAAAGACAGCTCAAGTACGTAACACCCAACGGTAAATTAATCATTGTCCCGATTACAATTTGCATCTCTTCTCTTCTTGCAGGCTTTGAGCGATTACGAGGCAGTCCTGAAAATAGAGCCGACAAATAAAGTAGCCATCAAGGCACTCAATAAACTAAGAGCACCGTGTGACTCGAAGACAATTAGGTATACGAGACAGACTACTTCACAATATTTTTGTAATTACGCGAATTGAATTAAGTTTTATTATTTCAGAATGAAAATAGAGGAAGAAACGGCGGCGGATTCAGGAAAACCCAATTCTCATTTTCTTAAGGGCTCCACACCTGGCAACGAGGAAACGAAAGAAAAATGCTGCAAGACGCCCCAAAATTCCATGACGTTATCACAAACCAATACCGATTCGAGAAGTCCCAACGATTGTTTCAATCCCAACTTCGTCGAATCAACTTCTCGGACGACTTGTCGCCAAATTTGTTTCTGCAACAACGCACCAAGCTCCTCCCAGGATTCCTCGCCGCTGCCTCACCTGAGGGATACTTATTGTTCCCAAGCAATTCAGAAACCCATAATACTACCAAAGTACCAGAGCATCTTTACTGATACGAGCATTTCTACGAAGAAATCGTCTATAGTTATCGAGGAGATACCGAACAATGTGTACGAAGAACCCATGGAAACGTTGAAGTCTCGTGGGCCAAAGCACACATCAGTGAAACGAAAGGATCCTGAAACGATACAGGTGAACTTGGCTGCTGGAGATAACAAAGGTATTATGGAAAAATCTGGGACCGTTATTGAAGAAATATCGAAAACCAGACTTGCTGAAAAACCCAAGAAAACATTAAATTCAACGTCAACCGATGATAAGACGAAGAAACTTCCATCCAGCGACGTGCCGAACTTTGGTACTGGTGATAATGGAACAATCAGCTTCACAGCTGCTGGCATTACCATGAACGAACTATCAAAGAAAGAGGACAGTTCCAAATTGGAGTCGCTGAACGAAGCAGAATTTAATCGGATAAAGTCACCATATGAATTTCTCAGACTGTGGCACTCTCTCAAAAACGATCCTGAATTGATTTTGCACGGAAGACTTTTAAAAGCTTTGGTACCAGATGAGCTCGATACAGGTGACAATTTAGATTTTCGACCTTTATTAATTATTTTGTAACTAGTTGGATGGTATTTTAAATTTTGCATAAAATTAATAATTAGTTATAGGGAACAAATTGGATGGTGAAATGCTGAGTACTATCCTTAGGTGTCTCGAACGGCACTTTTTCACACCGGAGGATACGACACTATTGTGTCGCTTTCTACAGTCTCTCACGAAATTGAAACGATTTTCTATAGTCAGAATGTTCATCGATGACAATGACAGAAAAGGTACAGTTTTTGAAAACACACCTTTTACAAACTGCGATACCAAGGTTAGCGTTTTACACACAGTTTAGGAATTTCTTTACAAATTATATTTGTATTCAGAAATATTTATGCATGACACAGTCATTTTTGTTTTAGTACAGCACTGCAATCTGAAATTTGAAAAAGATGAAACATTTACTGTTGAAATAATAACGAGAGCTGCTGCATTCCTTTTTGTAACAATGCAAAAATGCGAGCTTGTTAAGAAAAAAGTTTCCATCATAGTCTACAAAAAACGAATCGACGAGTTATATTGAAATGTCGCTATATTTGCAATTGTCAAATTTTTTTTAATTCGCTGAGTATTCAATAGATTTGATACTAAACCAGGGAAATCATAAAAGTATAACTCCTACCTTCGTCAATCTGCAAAACTCAAGATTATTTGTTAAGTTGCCACATGACATTTGAGAAATGCTGAAACTTGCCAGCATCTTTTCAATCTCGTGAACCTGGTTATTATCGTGCAGCTCGTTTCTCTTTTTTTACCCCTTTACACTTTTGACGGAGTTTCTCTATCGTTGTAGTTATGCAATGAATTTTAAGGAAAGACTTTTTTTTGTGCCTAGTCAAAATTTCTCGGTACATGAATGATTGAAACCCTCAATTTTTATAGTTATACTGACACCACTATTGTATTATATTTCAGTGCTCCAAAAAATCTTTGTATCGCTGGAAGCCCAAGCGTCAGTAGACAACATTCAAGATTTGCGAAAGATGTACGGTATATCAATGTAGAGATGAAACGTCAATTATGGAATTCTTTTTGTGCATATACGATTCTGATCCATACGTCAGACCAATCCAGTCACATTGATGAAGACCTGATACGAACACGACTCAATCGAAGTAAGACTTACGAAAGAGCTCATCACTGACAAGACCACAGAAACCTGAAAAAAGTTATGCTATGTCAGAAGGCCGAAAAGGTATCGTGTATTTACCTAATAGTATTGACGGAGTGAAGTGAGTTTGACCTTTTTGCTAAATCAAACGTTTTTTGCGAATCTAAAAAATGATCACGAACCATTATTTATTTATTATGTAGGTCACACGGCATTACCTATTGTAGAATATTGTTGAAGCTAGTTGAGTCCGTGTCGTCTTCAACAAACCCGGTTGGTACATAAAACTGTAATTTACTCTTTTTATGAGTGTATTATAATGAAAAACGAACAATGTCATCGGAAGGTGACACGATGTCCGTCTTTTATGCGACTTTTCGTACGAACAGACGTGTCAATATTTTTATAAATAAAAAGTTTATTGCAGTTTCTGTTACCGATCGCGGTATTTTAAATGCATACGACACACTGACGGTATTATTCCAGGTGTAATAAATTGGGAATTTCTGATTTATGAAATTTTAAACCTGATATTCCAAATATATGCGTATATCTCTCATGTACGTACAATATGTTTCGAATAACCAATAACATATGAATAATGTATACGATAATTAATGCACATTCGCACGCAACACTGTTTGATCCTACACTTTAGCAACTAGCCCGACAATCCATGCACGTGCGCACGCACCCATGTAGTCGAACGCCATTTACAAATCAACTTTCTGAAAGTTTGAGATGATTTTAGGTACTCTAGCATTGAAGCTTCCATTTTATTTTTACGATAACAAAGCTTCCTTCACGAAGCAACAAAATCGAACGTCTTCACATAATTAATGTGCCTTGATATTCTCAAATTGTTGTCCTGTCAGCGAAGTACTGAAATTGTGAAAAAAGAAACTTCTCACAGCAGTTAGAGTCAATTTGCTTTTTACCTTAATTCTTTGTGGTCGAAGATATCTGCCAAAGAATTCCTTGATTGAATTTCAACACTATTCGCACATTTGCGGCGAGATGGGTTCTTGAATGGCTTCATCCCCTTCTTCTGATCTTTAAAAAATTTCCCGATTCACGCACATTTACTTTACAGAGTAATTTTACGCCTTTAATCACTATTCCATTGTATGAAATTGTTATTAATTTGGAGGTGCATCGATTGTAATGGCCAGATGTATATATTCGATATTGTGTTATCATTCGTTCCGCTTCATGCTAGACAATGTATCAATCTTAATTTGTTGCACTTTAAATACAATAAAAAATAATTACATAAATTCGCATTACTGTACCGAGAAACGAATTAAAAAATTATACATTTATATACTTCTATTGGTTTAGACGAAATTTTCGATGGTTTCAGTTTTCTCAGTACGTCAAATGCCAGAACCACAATTAATATTCATAGCAAGTCGTGGTTTTTCTCTTTTTTATTACGATATAAATGTTTATCAAATTTGCAACGTTTATGTGTCATGGCAAATATATATCGATCGATATTTTCCAAACGATATATCATTTTCCGAAATGCACCAATCAGTACTGCTGCTTCGATCTGTCAGACTTCATCATAGTTTGGACTTCAAACTGGTCATCAGTTTCTCCAACTTCATCGCTTTCTGCATACTTCCGGCGATCTTTAATTTACCAGTCATAAAGGCTGCCGTTGGCTTCACTTTACCTGGCATAAAAAAAACTAAATTTAATAACCCACTCAAGAAAGGGGATTAGGATTCAATTATAAATTCCATAATGAATGAATTATTACCAGAAAACATTTCAAAGAAATGAGTCGAATCCATGGTAAGAGTCGCGTCGGGTGGAATGCTCGATTCTCCTTTACCGGTAGTTCCACTTCCATTCTTCAAATCCAAAAACCAAGTGCCCGCTTCAGTACCTGCGATCAGAAGAATAAACAGACATTAGTTAAAAGGCCCAAGCTCATGTACGGAAAATGTAATACTCTATGCCATGTACATCAACTGCTGACTAAGAATTTCGTAATATACCATTTTTTCATATACCTGGTAACTTTATGAACGAAATGAAGTATTACTTTGAAATGCATCTATCGATTACTGAGAGGTACATATTTTTGGCCGATAAAAAAACTGAAGAGCTCATTCGATACCGACTTCGTGGAAAATTTGTTCAAGTGGAATTTGATTCATCACATTCACGTTAATTTCTTGTGAACGTCTAAGAGTATGTTGCAATTTTTTCGAAATTGATTCCTCTTCACGAATTCTCATATTTTATATTGTTCAAAAAACTATTTGTCGAAGAACCTGCATAGATAAATCCTCTTACTCGTTAAAAAAATAGTTAATCTTAATTGGAAAGCGAACAAAATATCCTGAAAAGCACACCAAAAAACCATCTCGACAAGATCCGTAACTTCAGAATAAAAGTTACTCATACTTTATCGTAATTATCTCTATTTACATGATGTATTAATTATAATATAATTCTGAATCATTCATGATTTTATAGCCCAAGTGTCTCATTGAATTATTACTACTTTATGTATTATGATGGTTATAAATGCGAAGGTGTGCTGTTAATCTGTGTATATATTTGAAACTGTAACTATACCTTTAACATTGAATTGATATATAGCTCCAGTTCGTTTAACAAGTTCCGGTGACAAATTCTTATTTATAGCGGTGAAAATGGTCGCCACTTTTCCATCTCCGAAGCTCACAGACTCGCCGCCGGATGTTTCCGTCGCGGAAGACAGGCTCTCCTGGACATTGTCTCCGATATTGGAATCCAAAAAAAAGTCAAGCATCAGATTGTCTTTGTTCTCTAAAACAAGGAAAATGTATGAAGATTTGACTGGCAGGAGGTTCTCACCAATATGCGTATGTCGAGTCATATACAATACGCATTGACACCACAGAGAGTTGATAAATAAAAAATTATTTTTCGTTCCGGCTATCGAATCCCCGGGTAAGGACGAATTTTTTTTGTAGCATGTTGCGGTCTCAAAAACGGCATTCGGAACAGATTTTTTCTTCACCACGGTACTACAGATAACAAATAGCCTTTCAAATCAAATAGTAAACTAAATTTTCGCAGACAATAAAGAGATGCATGAAGATATAATTTGCTTGTGTCCAACATATTGACAGTATTGTAGAAGATTAGAAAGGCCATTTGTTAACGAGTGAGACATTACAAATGCGACTAAGGATTTCGGCTATCCAAAAGTAGAACACGACGATGTTATTTAAGGATGCGACGCATTCAAGCAATTTCATGGCAATGCCACTCTACCTGGATTGCAGGCATATTGCGTGAGGTCTAGTATGCCTTCGTTTTTAAGAATTTCTTCATCTACCAAGAACTGTCCTGTGACAGATTTACTATCCTTGCAAATCAGCGCGTATACAGCATCTCCCATGATTTCGGGTTTCCTGCTGACGTTACTGCTTTCAGGACCGGTCAGCATCTCGATTGCAGCCGTGTGAATGGCTGAAACAATTTTATTTTGAAACTTAGTTACGTTCAATAGAAAAAAATACTTTGAAGGTTGCTTGTAGCTGACCCTCTAGCTATTTCAGAAAGGCAAGTGCAAGATAATTGTTTTCTTATGCCAGTTGTTTCTACCAGGTATGGAAACAAAATTCGGGATTCGGTGTGCAAGACTCGATCGAAGGTAGCAGAGAAGGAAAAAATTCTAGTTGAATGATACCACCTAAAAATATTAATTTGCTTCTTTTATGAAGCGACACGGTAACTTCTTCCAAGTATTTAAGAAAACGACTTTATTAAAGAGGTATCATCATTATTTGTGCTATTTCATTTATACGGTCACGATAAAATTGCAGATCAAACGTGGTTCGAACTTCATTGAATATCATTTTTGTTACTGGACGAGGATTTCTATATTTCAACCGTTTGTGAATAGCTGGTAAAAATGAAAAACAGTAAATTCCACAGATCAATAGAGTTTGTACGCCAATATATATTCTTTATCGTGCTTCACTTCAGAGCGTCCTGTTTAATTCGTATGAATATTTTCCCCTTTCATAGTACGTTCTCTTTTATAGAAGATTTGTTTTCATAAATAGATCAAGAAAATTGAAGTAGAGTTCCTCACTGACATGTCGATATATCTCATAATTCTTTAAGTTGTCTAATATTTCAAACAATGTCTTGGCTGCTTTCGTCTCAGACAATTAAATTAATTGATGAATACCCGGTGAAATTGTTAGAATGGAAAATACGGCCTAATTACCTTCATGAGAGTCTGTGAGGAACGTACCTGTACGCGGCCATACGGCATTTACTGCAACTCCATCTGCTTTGAATTCCTCTGCCATTCCAAGAACGCACATTGACATTCCGTACTTCGCCATTGTATATGCAACATGATTTTTAAACCAAATTGGATTCATATTTAAAGGCGGACTGATATTAACGATATGCGGATTCGAACTTTTCAATAAGTGAGGCAGACATATCTTGGACCTGAAAGTATTAACTGTAATTGAAAAAAGTTCGTACACGTTCAATGCCCGATATGTGATTGAATAGCTAATACAATATGTGTCCAATTAGCCGACCTGACCCGACATTACAAATTGTACGAGTCACACAACCTTACTACATTAACAATTACAGTGAAATTTTGTTTGTCCGGACTTCAATTAACCGAGCCTTCTTGTTATCTGGAGCAACTGATGTGAGCACTCCCTCATCTCCGTCCAAACCGACCTTGCTCGGTAACAATACTGTAATCAATTATTTTCACAGATGCTAACAATTTTCGGTTAAAAGCAAATTCTTAAGCGTATGAGAATTAAGCTTTTCCCAAGACTTCCATTCAAAACGTAAATCCTCGACGTAATGAAATATAATTAATTGTAGTTTTCATTGCCGACTGTGGAGAAGCGAATACATCAGAGGAAGCGACAATGTGCTTAGTAATTTTTGTATGGTGTATGTTTTTCGAATCATCAGAGACTTCACTTATTCAAGATATACTTTTCCCACGTAGGCTCGGATAAAACAAATTCTACTGCAAATTCAACGACCACACTAGACAAAGTACTTACACCAAGAATGTTCCCCTAGCGTTTATATTATTCATCAGATCATATCTTTTCATATCCGTCGACAGAGTGCCAGTTAAAGAAATGGCACTGGCGTTATTGATGAGGATATCAATGCCGCCGAATTGTTTGACTGCATTCTCTACAGCTGTACGCACATCCGCTTCATTCCGCACATCCACGACGCAAGGTAGTGCTTTACCACCGGCCTCCTCAACTACAACAAGAATATAACGTTCATCATGCAGTCGATAATTAAATAGATCGGTATGATTGAAGATCATATTTTCAAGCCCTGCACCTATCTCTGTTCTCAGCGTTCTGTCCTCTCAAAACGGGAGCAGGCTACGTGAGGGAAGAAAAAAAAACATGTTAAAATGTAGGAGCTAGAATTAAGGATAGAGGTAAAGAGGAATGCTGGAATGAGATAAAAATGTTAAGGCTGTAAAGTGGAAAAATAAGAAAAATGCTTAATGAGATGGAAATATAGAGAGAGAAGAAAAAGTAAAAAATCACTGTATGCCCCAGGAGAAACACTGGATAAATATACACACTAAGACTCAATGTCTGTTGAAAAATGTATTCACTCAAAAATTGATTGGTTTACACGGACCAAATTATCAGCACGTTTCAAGACAATCATAATCGAATGGTATTTCGAAATCAACTTACTTACCACAATAGCTGTATGTGAATCAATTAGATTTCCATTTTAGGTATTTGGATATTTTGGAACTATTTATTACATTGGGTACGCGCTAAAATTACTTACTCTCTTTTGCTGCAGTATATATAGTACCAGGCAATTTTGGATGCGCTTCTGCAGTTTTGGCAGCAATAACGATATTTGCACCATCTCTAGCAGCTTTCACTGCTATCGTTTTTCCAATGCCTCTTGATGCTCCAGTAATGAACAACGTTCGACCAGCGAGCTTTCTATAACAGATGTATCAAAATTCAAAATATTGGAGTAATACTCTTCGCAATATTTTTGTCAAAATATAATATTATATTGTAATAAATATGTGACTTCCTAGATTTCTACAACCCATTCGACTTCACACATCATCTCACCAACTTTTGCAAGACGGCTCAATAAAATCAGAGTTGAAAATGACTATTGCATTATTATGTAATCAGGCAGTTCTCATAAAAATAACAGTGGATATCTCTCAAATTCGCTTGACTGGCAAAAAGATATATGGCAAGCAACCCCAAAATAATTCATTATACCTGCGTTCGGTAATAAAAACTGAAATCCTATTATTTTTAAAGGTGCTGAGTTCGGGAGGAAATTACATTTATTACAAGGGTGATGGTCGCACAGAAATTCTACTTCACAATTTTTACTGCAGACCGGATATGACATAGATTGGCGAAAAGGTACAATTCCTCGGTCGATAACAAGAACTACAGTTAACTATTCTCATCATTGTCCCAAGAAATAAATGATTAAAGAGATTTCTGGGTTGTGAATTTACAGTTTCTCGCATGTTAAGAACATCTGTATATTACCACGGTCGGTAACGAAAACTATTACAAACTTTACTCGCTTTCTACGGATTGTAGCATGTACGATTAAAAGAAATCTAAACGAGAGCCGAGATGTTATTTTTATCCGATGAAACGTTTATTTTGAGATTATTTCCGCGAGCTCGTGAAAAAAATTGATTACAGTTTTTGATACCGACTGAGCCCGGGACAAACGCGAAGAGGTGCCTTTTACATGGTCTTAAACACTGTAGAGTGCGAGAAAGACAGCATCGGTGGCGCTCCCGGCGGAATTAGAGAGACACGATGAGAACATGTTTCCAATGCTCTTAATGGTCTGCTGAACCTTCCTGTTTTACCGACCGAAATACGTAATTTTTTAGTTTTTACTAATTCGTCTTCACTATGCGACCTGTATGCTTCAAATTTCATAGAACTGTATTAATAACATTAACGATTTAGCATGCACACGAATTTCGGTCGAAATCTTCCGAGAAATAAAAAAAATTCAATATTCTAAAACCGTCGGAAAGTTGCTGACATTGCGATCAGATTGTGATCAGGGTCGGTAACAACGGCAAGAATGTAGTGTACAATGCATAGCCATCTGTGCGTCAACCGTGACACTACGTTTATACCCTGTCACAAACTATAGCATACGTTTTTTTTAATTCCTTGTAAGTTTTCAATCAAAACTCGACTACACATCTAAGTTTTTATGTTAGTATCATAATCCTGGATAATTAACGCGTATGTGTAGCATATTAACGATGCGAAGTGGGAACTCAAAGACTGTCTAGTTCCATCGGTAAAACAGGTAAAGCAGGTTAAAAAAGGGAAAAACTGCTTTACATCCCTTAAAATGTGATACTCATTCTAAGTCAGTAAAAAAAACTACAACGGATACAATTGGACGACCAAGGACGTCTTAGAAAAAAAACAAATTGTCAGTGCAAACGAAATAGATACGGTCTTATTCTTCTGTAGCGTGTAGTTTCGGAATGGTATTGATTACAGATTTCGTTACCGACCATGGTATTTATTTTCAGGTTTCATTTATGGTAATTTATTACGAACAGAATTGTACTCGAAAATTAATGATATAGAATTGCCAACAAAACAATTTTTTGGGGACTTTTAAATGTTTTATCCTCGGAAATATTTTGTTCCGAGGGTGTCGGCTCGATCGTCAGATTAAAATTCTATAAATTTTCAAATTATTCAGCATTCTCTCTGACAGCATTTTAAAAATGGTATAAACAAATGACGTACTGTTAGCATTCAGACAGACGTACCTTTATTTATTTAAATACACATTCGAACTAGGATATTATAAAAAAACACAAACTTTTTTGTTTAGTATCACAAATGAATTGTCTAACGATGACCTACAAAATTCACCCTAAACCCCCAAAATATTTTACAGGACGCTTAGAGGTCGAGGAGAAAAAATTTCTGAAAAAAAGTGGAATTGTCACAATTTGCTGGTTGTAATAAATAAACTTAAATCTCATTGCAATGTAATTATAAGTTAAACCATACAAACTACCCTAATTTTCATAAACACTGCGCAAATGATATCAAAGATGCAATTTGTCTGCTATGGTTTTAGTATTTACCCAAGGCTTGAACGATCTGAGCTAAATTATATACATTAACAAATATGCTTAACCGGGTACGTTAAGCTTAAGTTTCTCGAATGCCTCATTCTTCTCATCAAGTTATACAAGTAATGACTGATAAAGTGGAGTAACAATCGAAAGTCTACTTTATGAAGAGACATCTAAATGTATTTATATCAAATGCTTCCATAACAAACAATGGTATTGCAGAATATCAATAGTAATAATTGAGTAAGCCTCCAGTTTGGGAAGTCTTGGGTATCTCTTCATTCCGTCAAATAATACGTTGATATAAATGAAAGGCTTTCAAATAAGAAACAAATAACTCGATAAGGTTAACCATTTGTACATTGACCATTCAATGAAGCATGACGAGTCATGTCGATGCAATGATGAAAAGTTTACTCACTAAAGAGATATAAAAAAATCATTCACTGGATATAAATTCTTCAAAATCACCATTGAATTGACTATTAATTAGGCCTTCAGGCTGCCATGTTTCCGTTGTCTCTCCACTCCGTCCACTAATCCATCAATATATATTCAAGGTCTAGAGACAAGAAACAAACGATATGTGAAGTTTCCATATGCAATCTCAACCATCCAGTTAAACTTGATGGGTAACAATCGTTCACCAGTGAGAAATCTTGGTAGAGATATAAGAATTCATTCCTGTCAAGTCCTAATTTCTCCATGGTCTGAAAATCTTGCTATATAATGTTAATTGTCCTCAACGGTTAAGCGACAGCTTATGGAGTCTTTGTTATGTTCTCCTTCCATCAGTGACCCGACGCATGTAAATGAATGATTGCACGACAAGATATTAATGATATCAATATTAACATCGAGAAGCTAAAGAAATTGTAACAGGTTTCAACATTGCAGCTTTACGATTTTTACCGTAACCATCCAATCAGTTTGTATGAAAACAAGTAGTCAAAAACAATTAATGAACCCAAACATTACGTTTCTGGGGACTTCAGAAACTCACTCGATGCGGCTCAGTCCCGAATACAATCCATTTCACAGAATCACAGAAAAAAGTGACCGCCTAAAAGTGGCGAAGCATTACAAAATTTTACGGGCAACTTACGTGCTACAAAATATTCACACTTGTAACATTTCAAAAGTATTTTCATTAATTCTAAATCTTTCGCGACTAAAGTAGGACCGGTTTGTTTACTCTCGATTTGTCCGATCCAAACAAGCTGAATAAATTGGCCTTGGTTTAGTCAACAAAACACATTGCACCATGGGCAGTATTCGTCGTTTTCAAATATATTTTTTATCAAGAAAACAGATGTCAGATCGCAACAACTCACCCTGTATTAATCATATTGTCACGTGCGAAGTTTATCGACGTTAACGCAACTGAAGATATAAACGTATAAAAATGAAATCGGACGTAGTTTCGCGAAAGCTTGCAGTGAACTTTGAATTGGATTGGCAAAACAGTTCAAAGTCCAACCTCTGATCCAGCGACATGGAGGGAGGTGACAGACAGACGAGGCTCGTGAACTCTTCCTCTTTTTAAAACAATTTTATCCACACCTTCACCGTTGCAATGACGGGAAGCCGGACTGGCCATAGGAATTTCGCGCCAGCCAATGATGAAGCTCGAGAACGCATGGATCTAAAAAGTGGAGGTAGCTGCAGTATCGGAATGACAATGGCGCTGCCGTCGGGATTAATCCATTAGCCTTTTCACGTCAGAGTCTCCAGTAATTAATTTCTAGACACTAATTTTATTATTCATTCGTCACTTTCTAGCAATCAACTAATGAGAGATATTTATGTATGCACATCGTCATTGACAAAAATTGTTGTATTATGTTAACCACATCATTGGGCGCACAGATCGTTCCCGTCCAATCGTTGCCAATCACGTTTGTACTCGATTGATATTAGCAACGATAACTTTTTACGGCTACATTTTATAATCGATTATTGTTTAACATAAAAAGGAAAATATATGCACGCCAATTTGTTTCTATTATTCCTATGTAGATGTACATCACTTGACTGTCAAAAAATCGTAATGTCCTGGGGAATGCCGATAGTTTCTCATCATCAAAGCTGCTCACATAGAAAGCAGCATTTTATAACCAATCGCACATCGATATTCTTAAAATTATTCCGTTTCAATGCTTGATATATAATTAAACGGTTTCAGTTAAGGCGGGGGACGGTGACATTGCGATACGTTATCTCAATGACAAAGCTATAACCCCCATAATAAAGGTTCGAACCAAAGGTCAATAAAGTACATTAACTTTTTTTATAGTATGAATAACATTTATTTAAGTATGTATAATAAAAATTGTTTATTAGACAATAAAACAAAATTGTTAATCAGAGATTTGTTATACAAACAAGCTATACGAAAGTCGAGATATGTGCGGTAAATATGACTGATAATATTACCTCAAAAATAGGGAACATGGCCGCTTCGAAAATTTACCACATCCATAATAGCCCTGTTCGTTTTCAAAGTATGTTGTAATAGAGCACTGTATTCTATGTAAAAGGTGTATGTATTTTTATTGGAATATAAATATACCTTCCATGTAAAATTGAGCGGTCTACTCCAGCTGTATTTTGAAAACGAACCAGCCTACCAATGCCATATGGTCTCATACCGAGTTTCCACCGCCAGTGAGATCGGACAGAAATGGACTGGACTAGTGGCAAAACTGTAGTTAATTCGAAACTTTCTAATGAGTCGTCAATTCCATAAGTGAATTCTGCGTCCACTAGAATTTTACCACTAGATCAGAGCAAATCTCCGCATACTCTTACTGACAATGGAAATTTGACAATAGTGATTTAAAATCTTAGCAAACATGGAGAATTAAAAAAAAATGTTGCGGTAATCTGACAGAAAAACGTTGTTACTGGCAACTTTGCAACGGTTAGGTGTATTTTACCACTTTTCAACCGCTAATGTCACATTTAAATGAGTATTTCTGTATACGTGTGAAAGGTCAATTTACCAAAAAGTGTTGTGACCGTGAATTTTGCATCTAAATAAAGACCTGTACCAATTTAAATTTAAATTTAAGATAAATTCTCGTAATTTTTTTAGACAAAAAATATATACATCTGCAGTAAATTTTAGAAAATATTAACATACCGATATTCCTATACCATTCCGCGCAAATTGCGGAGTCGTGCAAAACAGCCACGGAATCTCGCTACCAGCCAACGACATCAAAACATCAGCGTCGACCATTTCTGGAAGGTCTTGGTTCACGTAGTCCTCAAAATTGCAGGAAGGAAGGAAGTATCGCTATTTTTTATTGGTCATTGCCGCTCGGTGTACCCACTCATTGGTGATTTCCGTAATACTCCCAGTGTGATTGCTGTCACATCCGTGCACCGAGTGCACTCGTACACAGATACAGAAAAAGAAGATTACCCGAATCTGATAGTAACGAAGCTGTTTCAAAGCTGTGGTAGCGACGGTCATAGAATCGGGCACCTGCTACGCACGTTCATATCCGTGAGCAGAGGCCCGCAGTGCCGACTCATCGTCGCAAAATTTCATACCAAAACATTATTCTGCTTTGCCTTATATGTACAACTCCGCGACTCGCTGCATCTCTCAAGAAACAAGTACCGTCGAATTAAACCAAAATGATTATCACATTAAAAAATCTTCAACAGCAAACGTTCACCGTTGAAATTGATCCGTCAAAAACGGTAAGTACCGAAAATTCCAGAGTCATTCCAATTTTGGACTTCAATTTTTTTTCTTCGAGCGTCGATCTTTTCTGACTCGTACGTTTGATTTTAAGGTGAAAGAACTCAAAGAAAAAATCGAAGTACAGAAGGGTTTTTCGGCACCTCATCAAAAGTTGATATATGCCGGTAAGTGATCGTACCCGAACAATATAACCTCAAAAACCATCTATTGTAATCGAGATTTATCTTGAATACTACGTATACCATTGCCGCTGTTTCGATTGTTCACCAAAGGAAAACTATTTTAACAAAAAAATTGCGAATATATATGATTTTTGTTTTACAATAAAAGCATACACATTTTCGGTATCTAAAATTGACTACTTCATACATGCAATTGGTTAATTTTTTAATTTTTATCGTTTTGTACACACATATGTAAATGCATATGATTTGTAGGAAAAATTTTAAAAGACGATCAACCATTAACGGAGTACAACATTGATGAAAAGAAGTTTATTGTTGTTATGGTTACAAAGCCAAAATCGAACGCAGGCTCTGGCGCAACCGGGGAGCAAGCGGCGGATGGCGATAACAGTAAAGAACAAACGAGTCCAAGGTAAACTTCTCTATTACCTTTACAAAGTTAAGTTATGCGTAAATCTCTCAATGATTTTCCAAACCCGTTTCAGCTATTTATTTTAGACATACAATCAAATATGTCTGATCCTTAAAATTTGTACTTGTGTTTCTCTTCATTACCTTTTCCTCGATAAAAACAATATAGTCTCCACTATCAAACTCTCAGTTATCCAAATAGGCAAGAGTCAACATTTTGGAATATGGAACATACGATATTACAAAATTCCATTATTGCTCATATTAAAAAATTTGTTTACACTGATTACTAGCTATTTTGATGTTTCATGGAATAACTACTTTGAATAGGAGTTTCACTAAATAAAGATTTATCAAAACACTCCTTTATTTTGAGACTTATTTTCGGACAACATATACTTGAAATAAACGAAATATACATTGAAATTATATAGAAATCACGAGATTTTTAAATTTGAATATGAGAGATCACCTAAACATCATAATAAAACAACACCTAAGATTTGTTGGAAATACAAATTACAAATTTTTACAACTTATATATGCAGTATACTGATGGATGAAAGTAGTGAATGTCTAAATAATCGATTCATAATTTATAGATGGATTACCATTTTTACAGTTGAAACCATTATAACGCGCATATTGCGCACTCTATTCTATTTTTCCTTTGGTGTTCGTCATTTTGGACAAACTCAAATTTTAAAACATGATATATATTCACAACTGTGACATTTGAAGAGTCGAATGTATAATCTTCATGAATTTATTGACATTTTTATCTCCGCGGTTCTTATTCATGCATTTAGAGACGATTGTAAGATTTGCCTACTTCAATCTGTACGTACATTGATTTCCAATCTCAAGGGACATAAGCATGAACCAAATTTTATCGTTCAACATGTTGTTCCTTCGTTCATGTGAACCCTTAATTATTCGGACCCAGATGGTTAATAGGAACGTTCGTGCTACATTTACATTTTTACCTACTGTAGTATTAAAGAAAAACATGTGTGGCAAGTTATTGTGGGGTAAGTACGCGATAAATCGACCCATAGAAACTCAAGTTCCTTTCTTTCAAAATATTAACCATCTTTAGGAAATAGAAAATGGAATTACAAATAGTAAATGTGGCTCTGAATTCCGCATCAGCTGTGAACAAATAAAATTGATACAGAGAAATACAATTTTCCTTTGCATTGATTGTTTGCGACCGGAAAACGGCATTCATTATACTTTTTGTTACCAACTGAGCACGGGGCAAGTGAACCGTGACAGAGAACGGTGAAGAGAAACATGTTACTGCAGGGATCATCCATAAGCTTGGTGTGCAGTAAACAGGACATCGTCGCATTTATTGCCATCTGTCTTAGGATGACAAGGAATCTTTCTCATAATACCTGAATGATTGCAAGTTTAATGTTTTTTTTTTTGGTTTAGTAAAAAATATTGATATACAACATAATAATTGTTAATTTAAGTCAAGCCTTGCATTCGCTACATTGTTAGTCGGTCTTCATGGTGTCCGCAACTGTGATCACCTGGAATAAAAATATATATATTTGACAAGCTAATATATATGGAAAATTCCATACCATTGCAATCATGTTGTAACTCTTAATGATTCTTTAGATTGAGCTCGCTGTTTTTTATAATTGTGAACTAACTCTCAAAAGCACTCGGATTTTTATATAGTTTAAAAATTGTTCATAATCTTAATATGATTACTTAAATTACCTTATTGATTGCCGCAATTAAAAAATTTGAAACAATTCTGAAAATTTTGCCATATAAACAAAATGAAGATTTAAGTTTGAGCAGGCCAGGTTCTACCTTTTTTCAATAATTAAAAGAACTGAAAAAATTAAAACAGTCGATTATGGGTTATCGCTTGACCATTCCAATTGACGCATTTCTATTCTTTTTAACGTAGAAAATTAACACTCTAGAAAAGTCTTCGTACAATTAAAAGAAAATGTAGGTCTAGAAAAAGTGTTCCACTTTCGGTGGGAATCAATATGCTTGATAAACAGCTTTGCACCGTAATTCCCTATTTCTTATCCTTGATTTGTATTGCAGATCGGCTCCTGTATCAAGTCCTCCGGTGGAACAGAATCCTCCACGACAATCGCCCATCGTACCGGAGGAACTTGTAAGTCCTGCAACGGGTGGTGGAATCCAAGCTGAGAGTGCTTTACTTATGGGCGAAGAATATAATTCTATGGTTCGCAATATAATGGATATGGGGTGAGTGAGTGGCTGTTAAATGAAATTTACAACTCTTTATATTTTTTTTACTATATATATCATTTCTTTGATTCCCCGGCTGATTAGGTACGATCGTGAGCAGGTTGAACAGGCGTTGCGAGCGAGTTTTAACAACCCAGACAGAGCGGTTGAATACCTATTAACGGGTATACCGGCTCAATTGTTCGAGGATCCTCCTGAGGACCCACCAGAGGCACAAGAACAGGGCCAAGAGCAAGGTCAGGACCCTCTGGCCTTCCTGCGCACGCAGCCACAGTTTCAGCAAATGCGACAAGTTATACAGCAAAACCCACAACTGTTGAATGCTGTGCTCCAACAGATCGGACAGTCGAATCCTGCCTTATTGCAGCTAATCTCTCAGAACCAAGAAGCCTTTGTACGCATGCTCAACGAACCTGGTCTGTGTTACTTTACATATATCATTTTTACGTTAGGGGATAGCAGGACTGACGGAAAATCCGTGACTTCAGCGATAAAATTTACCGACAACTTTTTAGGGCCAATATTTGCGTGATGAGAATTCGACGAAGCTTCTTGCCACGTTACACAGATAATATTTTACCTCCCTTCTCAGAAGCATGACGATGCATGCGATATGCACAAAGCCTCAGTTATGATTTTCAAAGGAGTCAATCTAGTTGCGGGTTATTAATGTGGAATCGATGAGTTTTAGATAATAAAACGTTAGTTAAAATTTGCAGATACGATGTGAAGTAACGACTTAGGAATTACTTATTAATTATGGGCGTGGTGTCCAGCAGTCCTTGAAATCGTGGAATTGTGCTTGAATTTTTCCTGCCTGACAAAGAATCCTGGAATGTCTTTAAATTTCATTTAATGTCCTTAAATTTTTTAATTCACCGCTGATTTGAGCTTCTATCAAAATGCATCACTGGTTGAACAAACTGTAAGAAACATGATGCAATTTCGAAAAATTACAATACGTATATCGTAGTAACTGCTCGTAGCTGCTTCATAGCAAATCGCACAATACAGGTAGACCGTGCATTAAGCGACTGTGAAATTAGCTACGATACACGCAAACTATGACGGTATATCTCGTTAAAATTTCGAAATGGATGAGCATGCTGTTTCTGTCAAGTCTTTATCCCAAAAACTCGCAACTAATCGTAACAAAATATTTAAAAAAAGACATAGCGCGTGATTATGATGATTATTGGCAAGCATGTTGAAAAAATATGCATCTCAGTTTTGCTGAGATACATGTATACATTCGTATACAGTGCGTAGTGTTTTTAAAACCGATTACAAAGTAAACAAAAACGATTATCGGACATAATGTTATTTCGTACATCCCGCACAATATCTGTATTTTTATTTTTTATAAATGTCCGAACACAACCTGAGAGTCTCCGTATTCTTGAATGTTTTTGAAATCCATACGGACTTTTTACTGGACACCACGATCGTACTTTGACATGATTGCCGTACGTTTCATAGTCTATCCAGATGGCTAAACTTTGTGTCTGAACAAAAGTTATGCTAATGCATCCAATATTAGGTGTTGAAAAAAATTTCCCAGCACGTAACTTGCATAGCGAGTGTTGCTAATAAACTAGAAATTGTGTACACTGCTTTGACTGTGAAAAACTTCGCCGATTTTGGCTCCTTCCTAGGGGAAGGTGTTATAATATGAAAAATTACAAGATGAAATTAAAACAATAGAAAATCAACTTAAAAGATCACTACGCACATTTCACGCAATTCGGCGTCTTGCGGCCGTTGACGATCTGTTTTTCACCGTTGACTACAAATCAGCGACTAACTGTACTCCTAGCGCAATATTTAATTCAGAACCTGCTGGCAGACGTAAAAAAAATCTCTTAAAATGTGAACGGTCTCATTATTTATTGTTCACAAAACTCTCAACTTCATACACTCTGGCTCCTCGCATAGATTCGCGCCAAATTCAATACCAAAAGTCCTTGATGGATGTGTTAGATTTATGTGCACTTTCAAGAGTATGATTCTAAATTTCTGAAACTTACAAATTACAGGCAATGTTTTTCAAGAATTCAAAGATTCTCAAAATCTTAAATCCAACATCAACTTTTATGAATATTGTACCGATCAAAAGGATGTGACCACTTTACCTATGTTCTAAATTTCAAGTTTATAATGGTCCAAAATCAGTCGCACATGAATGCATGCAAATATTATTTATATATTCGAATGCCAGCTAAAAATGATATTTGTTGACGCTTTAAACTATTTTATAAATCAATTCTCTAAGATATTGTATTTAAAAAAAACAGCTTTCTCTGTGAGAAGGGACAGTCCAACAATAATCATACGGATTTAAGCATTGTTTCTCTGCTGTATATCGTTACCGAAAATTTGCTTGAAATTACTTTCAAACAAATTTCCTGGCAACTTTCCATACTCTTTGCCACAACTTTTCACTAATCACGCCAATATTATTCGTGTATTAATACAACATCTTTGCAAATGTTTATCAATGCAGCTGGAGCGACGGGAGGAACCGGTGTGCACATCCCGTTGCCATCGGCCACGTCGGCGACCGGAGCTCAAAGTGGAGTTACAGGAAGAACAAATGCAAGTGGCGGCGCCACCGGCATCCAAGTTTCACCCCAAGATCGGGAGGCTATCGAGAGGCTGAAGGCCCTTGGATTTCCGGAACATCTTGTTCTCCAGGCGTACTTTGCATGTGAAAAGAACGAAAATCTTGCGGCAAACTTTCTTTTGTCGCAAAATCTTGACGACTGAAGCTTCTATACGATTTTGTGTTTAAAACTTAGAGCTTCCGGACTAGTAGGGAGTGGAATCAGTACACCGATATATAATGTTACGACTTAAAGCTCGGCCTAGCCAAAAAAAAAATGGAGAAGCGATGGCGGCGAGCCTTCCCCGAATCGGTTTAACGATTGATCCGATCCCACCTGGAATACTCTCCACTTTCCCCGCCTCTTATTAGTTTCGAAAGCTGTACAAAAAAAAATTAAAGTCTTTCTTTTTTCTTTCTCTGTGTTGTATAATTAATGAATGTTTGCTTCGTTTATGCACAGTTTAATGTATCGATTCTTTAATTGAATCTGGACTCAAATGTTATTGGTAGCTACGAGCGCTACTTGCGGGACAACTTATAAAGTAACACAGTAAACAAAAAAACAGCAATTTTAAAACATCTCTTTGGAATTAATTATTCTGCACTGTAGCGTACTGCAATTAACCCATATCAAAGTCACGATTTCTGCATATTTCATTCGAAATTTGCCACGCCAGTTTTTTTTCTATCTACGTTCCCAAACATAATATACAGTGACTACTTCGATTTCGCAAGGCTTCAAGTCTAACTTACGGTATATAAATGTGTTATATAGACCGCTACTTTGACTCGTGTGCAAAGTTTATGCATGCAAAATGTTCGGTAACACGTGTATAGCTATTCAATAAAATGGTATTCTTTTCAAAGATCAAGTCCCAGGAACGATTGGTAATATTGTATCTAGTAGGTCTGAAAAGTGTCGATGATAATTTCAATTATTTACAATAATGTTTTTATAAGTGAATCGTTGCATTTAGACCGTGTAGCCTTTGCTGTAAGGCAAACTTTGACTTGTGCCTACCACATGGAATACCATGTGGTAGCCACAAGTCAAATGAGTACTAAGATTAAAATAATTGTGCAGACACGTTTCAAAGAAAATACACGTTTAAGCTAACGGAGATCCGATTTGAAAAACTGCTGTTATTTGTAAACAAAATTTAGATATAATTTGCACAGTGCTTCCGAAATTTATTCCATTATTTTTTCTATGACACAGTTTGCTATAATATAAAATTTAAATAGTCGAAAATGATGACAGAAGTTCTTGTCAAAATTCGTTGAGTTAAGTTTCCGTAACACGTACTTTCCAACAAATATTTAATGTAGTCTCCCCGCCGATTGTAAATCGGCAATTAATTTTATTCCTAGTACGATTTACGATGCAGAATCTTTTCAAAAAAACTTTTTCAAAAAAGCGACATATTTAATATGTGGCTTTTTTGATATATTTGTGCTCAGTGTAAAGATCGTAGCTCTAAATATACGCAAATTGAAGATTACCGCGAGAACTGTCTGTCAGGCGATTTCGTATTAGATATAAATTTTCATGGAAATTCGTTGGCTTTAATCATCAGAAATTTATAGCGATTTAGACCCCCTAAATCGACACATACGCACATATTGAAGAATCGAATTTTTAGACGTTTTAAACTATTCTAAATATTCCGCCGTTGAAGTTGCTAATTTTTTTTCCTATTTATTTGATGTATTTAAATGTGCCCTTGCGGAAGCTAAATAGCACTTGGAAATGAACATTATTAAAAGGACGAGACAGCGGTCTTTGGGTTGGGAGTGTGGTCCTCCAGTTTTTTCGGTAGTCCAGTGTATAGCAATTTTTATTGTCATTTTGCACTTTTTCAACATTCTAAAGACATTCACATAAAGGGCGCAAAAAATATTGAAAATTCATCATAGCAAAGCTTCCTCAGTGAGGAAGTGGAACATTTATAACAATACATTTATAGAGAATTAGCTCAGTTTGCGTGGATACATTCACAGACATATTGTAAAGTAGATTTTTGTGGAAATTTATATTTTAATATCGACCCTAAGAGAGTGATAGCTCGTTTTTCTGAGAAGATTTTTCACACATTAACCAGGGATTTGCCTCATTTTTCTTCTCAATACAATAAAATGTTTAGTTAATAGTGCAGTTTTTAAAAATTTTATTGCTGAGATTAAAAAAAAACGATGAATAACATCGTCGACGTTTACCAGTGTATTAAAAACGTGTTTATCTAATACAAAAAATGATCTCTCGTCAAGTTCGATTAAAATCCATAAATGTGACTTGAAAACAAAAAATGCGGAAAAATATGCACACGAATTTATTACCGTAAGCTGAGTAATTATTCTGTAAAAACATAGTTATATATTTTTTTTTCAATATAGTAGAACTTTGCTTTTTTGACCTTTGATTAACTGAGCCTCAGGCTCGGATAATACGGAAAGCGTGGATAAAACAGCAATGTGTTATTTAAGATTTCACATATCCGATTTACTTTCTCCTCACATTACCTTGGATAAACGGGGTTCTATCGTACTGTAAAATTGATTTGTTAAATCTTGATAGTCAATTAATTTCACCGCTATCAACGCCCGGTTAGTTCATTCTAAACAAAATGTTGAATGTTTAAACATTTTATTTAAATTTCAGGTGTTGATAATATTCGTTGTATCAATGGAAAGGATTTAATATAGAACTACTCACGACTGATTGGACACACCTATGTGGTATAACCGCTTTGTTTAATCAGTTGCTATTATGAAAAAAATAATAATTCTTCGAAATAATTGCATCAGAAGTGTACTCGAACCATCTGTTATTGATAACTTGCCAAAATATCTTCGCTTGTTATCGAATGTTATTTCACCGATGGAGAATTTCTCATCAATTTCTAACACCGGTAATGGAATACATAGTGTTTAGATGAGAGGCTTATTGCGAAGAATATTATATTTATATATGGGCATCAAAGACTTTTTACATAATCCGTAAGGGAAGTTACAGAATTTATAATGCTTACATATAATTGCGAGACCAGCACTTAAAGGAGTACCCGATTTAAGCATACACATCAATAAAACCGCGGTTTATATATACAATTAGTAAATTGCATTTCCAGATTATCGGCAGAAGGATAATTTTTTTTAACGTAAGTTTTCATATGGCATCTCTTCCAGCAGTCTCAGTGGTGGAGACGCGTAACCACGTATACTCATGCGCGTAGAGTAAGGAAAATCGGCGGTGATTTAATAAAGACCTGGGATGATTAAGAGTATGTAAAATCCCTCAATTGATGATTAAAGCTGTAATCATAATTCCAAACCATCAAAACCAAAATGATTTAATGAAGCTCTTATTGATGTCTGCTTTATGCAAAAATTCTCTTTGGTGCCTGACTACCAGCATCACTGAGAGAAAACATTTTTTATACCGACAAAAAGTTTTTATACTGACTGGGCTCTGCGAGAGTGGATAACTGAAGATGAAAGAATTTTTAAGCGCATGTGAAACACTATGGAGTGCGAAAAACCAGCGCCAGTGGCGCCCTCGGTGAAGCAAGAGAAACCCGCGATAACGTGGTTCACATGCCCTCGAGGCAAGGTGAAATGTGTACCACGTGACACTCGATTGAAAGATAGTTATATTTTTACGAATTAATTACATGCAGAATTTTTTCACATTTGGGGTGGAAGAAAAGTATCGGACACTGTATTGAATTCTACATCCGGTCATACATCAACGTTTCGCGTAATTCATACTATCACCAAATGCTATTTATAACAGTTCGTGTTACCGACTGAGTCTGCTTTGCCTCGTCCTAAGAGCATGTGAAACTTGTTTTTAGCGTCCCATTTTCGCTTCGCCGTAAGCACCAGTGATGGTATCTTTTTCGCAGTACATAGTGTTTTACATGTTCTTGAAACTATGTGAAACACTCTTCCCGTCAATCCGAGCTCAATCGGCAACTAAAGCTGTAATGAATACCATTTGGAAAACATAGATATTTTGAAAAAAAGCGAAGCATTAGGGGCTTTAGAATTGAATAGCGTATCCATTGATGCTGACTTTTATTCCTAATGTTAACCTCATTTAAATAACATTGACTGGAAAAATGAAACTATCTCGCATTGATATGTAATGAAATAGATGTTTCATTTAGCCTCAAGGGGAAGTGCAACCGCTCGGTAAAAAAAAATGCAATCCTCAATTCTTTGAGACGGTTTATTTGTAGAAAAAAATACAAGAACGAGCAACTGTGCGCGGTAATTCTCCAATTCAATATTGTCATAAATTTATCAAGAAATATTCGACTTGGGAGATTTTCTCCCTGCGAAATTGCAGCTATTTATTTCGTCTTCGTAGCGGTTAAATATCTTAAGACAGAATGACATATCGCATACACCAATACCAACTGAAATACTCTCTTTCGAAGATGCTGAAATTCGGCGAGTCGGAAGGATTTCAATGAGGGTCTGACAGATTGAATGGAGTTCTATTTTTATTTGACGCCGGAGTTTGAGTATCGGCGAAAAATATTGCATTACAGTCTTTATTACTGATCGCGCTCAGGGAAGGTCGAAAGAAAGATACTTCAGTTCGGCATTTCTTCTCTCAACGAGTATTTGTTCAACCATCCATCAATCATCCGCGCTTGATCGGATTCATCAAAGGCAGCAGTGTTTGTGAATAAATCAACAACTAATCGGATTCAGCTTTCCTTGAACACGGTTGGTAAACACGATTGTCCAAACTGTCCCATTGGCTGTCACGGTCGACGTGGCGACGCGTATCCCGCTCGATGTACAGGAAGCCACAACGGAAGAGCATCACCTCAATATTGTCCCACCTCGGAAAGATCGTCCACTGATTGGCGGTTCGAAGGAATGCGAGTTATCCTCTTACGTGCACGCTTTGCTCCACATAATGTAAAAAAAAAAGTAAAGTGGTCATTTTGCGTACAGATCTAGAAATGGTATAAATGTTACTGACCTACAAAAAGTACGAATGATATGCATTATGCGAATGTGACTTAGCAGGTACAAGCTGGCGATTATTGCAGGTCGTTGGAAATTATGGACGAGAGGACAGGTAGCTCTGTCAACGAGGCCTTGCCAAAAGTCTCCATCCGGTCGACTCCCGTGACTTTCGAGTTATTACGTATTCGGTTAGTTACCAGTCGTTAACGTCGCCCGATAGTGAAAACACACGGACAAGTCATGAGTGCCTTTGATTCTTGACAGCTGATACGATCAGTTTTCATGAGAACAAAGATTGATCGTCGGGTTCGATGGTCGATGGGTGCTGTCCAAAATAATAATCGTCGCTGGCCAGTACGGTGCATTTTTTAAAATTATTAATTAACTCGGGTTCGTCTCGAAAATTAGTTGCTCACGGTTACGAAGGTAAATACTAAAATTGTTCGATATACATTTAGGTTATATATGGAGTTCGCCTGCGAATCTCTCATGAAATTATAACCTCAGCGTTTAAGTTAATCACCCGATTGTGAAAACCTATTCGTACGAGGTATCGATGGCATAGAGATTTCTTTTTTTTCCTACACTTTTCATGACAGCTTACAAGTTTACTGTTTGTAGAGAAGTCTTTGAAAAAAGATCAATTAGTCGTGAAAGTTGAGAATTAATTGACATACGCATACGTCGTTCTATTTACCATAATCTGCCTGCGAATTAATTATATCGTCATCCGTTGAAAACTAATGTAGACGCAAAGATTATTGCGCAAGATAATTCCTGGCGTCGTTAAGGCGCAACGGCACGGGCGATTAGTTTCGCACAGCACATAACGAGATCGGCCCTGGTTCTTTCACGATTATCACAGATTTGCAAATGAAATTTCGTTGATTATATTATAAAAATTGATAATCATTCGCTCAAGCGTTTGGTTGTCAGGATGAAGCCAAGTCAATCGTTCATTGGCTCTGAATAAGAAAACAACTTTTTAATTGCCTACTTCCATGTAAAGTGGCATTCCAGTGGAAAGCTGTTCAGTGAAGGGGCAATAGAATAGTAAATTCCTCTGCTAAACCCACATACCATCCAGTAAAAATTCAATACTTAAGTCATTCGAATTTCAATCTTTTGTATATGATTGGTTATCAATGCACTACAGTTCTTGTAAATTCGATAAAAGAATTACCATTTTTCTAACATGTTACTGTAGAATGCTACATGAATAACGCTTTGTGCATGCTTACTTTAAATATGTTTATAACATAATTAGATAATTCGATAGAACACATATATCGTGTTTTTATTAATAGAAATATGAAACGTCTATTTTGGTTGAATTTTTTAGATAAGACCTAAATTATGGGATCGTTTGTACCCCTTTGTGACATCCAAGTATAGCGCATGGTAGTTACGCATCTACGCAATGTTTAACTTGTAGGAATTAGAAAGATCTGCTTGGAGTCATACAAAGCCTTTACATGATTAATATTTGGATTGGCGTAAATCTCGACCTTCAACTTCTATGAATTGTCGAATGTAGATAGATTGAAATTAAAAGTCTTTTATGCAATAAATAACAATCGCAACCATAAAGATGGCACAGTTAATTTATATTAAAAATAAATGTTGGATCAAAGAAAATCGCCGGCAGTGAAATACGCAACTACAAGAATACTTTAATTCTTTAAATGCAATGATTGCACATATTAAAATGGTTTTTAATTTGAAACGGTTTTTACTACCAATCAAGTAAGAGTCATATTAGAAACAAATATGAATATTAATTATAATCGGTTAATCTGACGCAATGTTCTACTCGATCAGTTTAATAAGCACATTAAGTTATTAAGCAACGGACCAGGCCACGTTCACTACTTTGTCCTAAAACCGCATTTCAGTATTTCAATCACTTAACAGACATTTTTGTTTGATTTTCAGTTCTTCGGTAACCGTCTTTGGAATTGAAAAATGGACAGTTCACAATATGAATTGGTTCGAAATTTGACACTCCTTTTTTTCTTCGAGCGACTGATGGATAAGGGTGGTCCACGAACCCTGCATGATCTTAGTTGCCAGTTCGGAGCAAAAGGATTTACAAAGGAAATGCGACAGATTGCGGGCGGTTCGCAGAGTGGATTGAAAAAATTTCTGTCCCAGTATCCAATGCTCTTTCTAATAAACGGTGATTATGTAACAGTCAATACATTTCAACCGGTAGTAGAGGAGGATGCCGGTGTGAAGATAAGCAATAAGCGTGACTATGCCCAAGAGGCTGTCGAGTATTTTACCAATAAATTGATGCAATACGGTGCTGGAACGGAGGTTCCCATTAAAAGTTTGTTGGGTCATCGATCCCAAGCTTCGCCAGAAGTGCGACACATATCTGGCCAGCATTACAAGGAGTTTAGAGATTTTCTCGCTAAACACGCCAACGATTTTGTCGTTACCGAGGACAATGTCATCCTGAAACGATTCGAAGGCATGGTGGCGGAACCTTTCCACGAATTGGAGCCCGAAATTCCAGTTGATCAACAAATGACCGAGAGGCTAATTGATTTCTTCACACAAACAGTCGAAAAGAAAGGTTCGATCCTAGTGGACCAACTTTTAGCCATGGCCTCCGATACTTTTCCCGAGAAATCGTGGATAACGATGTTCACGACACCACAGGATCTTTCGACATTCTTGAGAATGTTTCCAGACGCCTTCCACGTGCAAAAAAATATCGTGACGATAAATCGACGAAAGACTTTTGCTACAGGGGAGGGAGGACAGAATTTGAAAAACTCTTCGGAGCAGCCGAATACGAATAACCCGACGACACCGTCGACGACGTCGCAGCTCGTACCTGCGTCGCCGGAAAACTCGATATCGCAACACCCGTCGATCTCACCGACGCAACACAACGAATCGTTAAAAATCGAGCAACCACTAAGTGGATTCACATCACCGATAGAAAGCAATGATAGTTCACCGCCGTTAAGTTTGCAGCAGCAATCACTGAAGCAACGAATCAACACCCTTGTTTTGAAGACGCTAGCCGATAATATGGAAAAAGATCAGGGTCTCCAGACATCGCAGATAGGCGATACATGGAAGGCGAAAGTACGGCAGTACATCAAAACTGTTGTAAATCCAAAGGAATGTCAGCAAATTGTTGACGATATTATGGAATCTACACAAGACTTGACCGAAGATGGGCACGTTGTTGTCTCATTCGACTGTGAAGGTATAAATCTGGGAGCCAAAGGCCAGTTGACTCTCATACAAATCGGTACGATGCTTGGAAAGATATATGTTTTCGATTTGTTCACCTCTCCAAACCTCATTAAAGCTGGTAAACTCTGGAAACTCCTTTTGAGTCCGAACGTTGTGAAGGTAAGGATAAACTCACTTTTCGGTTGAGGGAAATGTTGGTGGCTCAAAAAATTTTTAGAAACTTTACAATTTTTTATCAACCTTGGCATAATATTATAACGACAATTTCCCCTATACGAGAAAGTTTGTTTTTCATTAAGAAAATAAATAAATGTTTTTTTCTACTAAAAACACGTTCGATTCTGATACCAATTGTACAGGAAATTTGGCATTGTGTGAAGATTATTGTTTTAAATCCTAAAATTATACCTGAGATTCTCACATAGTAAAAAAATAGCCAATACAAAATTAAATTCATAATCGGATTTCCTATCCTTGGTAAACTGAAAATGGACGTTATATAAATATATATATATAAATAAACTTTTACCTCAATGAATGACACAATCTTTTTTCGCATAATTTTGTGCATTTCTTAACAATCATCTTTTATTTTCCGTTCATAAGGCACATCATTGGTAACAATTCGACAATTACAATGGTGGTGATACTATCACTATGTCCATTGTATTTTCCTTATTAATGTTGCCATAATGACCACATGGAAAATTATTTTTCTGTAATTACAAAGAATCTAAAGTGACTACATTTTATTTGTGCGAGGAGCTTTGTAATTTCTTTTAATCTGTCGATAACGTTAATTCCAACGGTAGAGCTTGCAATAGTTGCATGGAAATGCCCTTTCATTGATATTTTGTCGTTTTGCTTAATTGCTCTTTCAATGGGTTAATCCCCTAGTTGAACAACAAGACGTCATTTTGGTTCGGCTTGGGGTTGTTTTCGTAAAAACGAGTGTAACGTTTCTCGTTAGTTTATCGGACAAGCCCATTATACGAATTTTTCGGTCGTGAATAAAAAATTTTTGGATAAGAATTTTGGAGCTTCTGAGAATTCCTGAACAATTTGATCAGAGTTGCATAGGTAAACAGATCAGCCATTCATGGAAGGCACAGTAACACTGTACAATGTTTATGGTGTATTTATATTAATTATTTGAGAGTAGGAAACGAGCTTAGAAGCTGCAGGAATTCGGTCAATGGCCTATTGGCCCACCATGTGGCATTTTTTTATGGAAATTCGATAAATATCTTTTACTACTATTGAAGTTAAAATAAAATCAAAATATGGATAGGCCCCTGTACCACTTATTACATGTGTACGAGAAAATAAAAATTACTAACAGCAGTAGAAAATCTTCTAATTTCAATAATTAGAAGATGTAACATTAGACTGTATTTTCAATCGACTTTCATCCGTTGACACTACCCTTTACACTTGTAATTGTATATTTTACCTACTTCAGCTACTTCACATATAACAACTTACGTACTTACATCGTGAATTCACTTGCTTCTGCTTTCAGGTCATACATGACTGTAGAAACGACAGTGTCAATCTTTTCAATCAATTCGGCATTACACTGTGCAACGTCTTCGATACACAGGTATGGAATAGTGATGTAATCTAATGAACATATGTTCCCAGGTGCTTCCCAGCATTGCTCCTAGTAGAGTAATATTTACCGATACTTTTAAATCAAAGGCTTGTACACAATAAATAAAAATATGAAATTTCAATATTTTTTTTAGCTTGAGATGATAAAATTTCAATATTTTTTTTCCTGACATTAATTTTTTAATTTCATTAAAAATTGAAGATCCCAAAAAATTTACACGTTTTTCATGTCAGGTCAGGTTAAACTTTAGACTCCGATGACTCTATAATTGCACGATCTGGAGCCTTAATTGCCATTTTTAACAAAAGTTATAAAATCGTGAAACAACTGCCAGCAGTTTGTCGGAAATTAGAAGAAAATAAAAATGATGAATCTTCCGCTACTCTGGTCGCGTGATAAATTTCACCTTAATAGATCAACGCACTTTTGTATTGCAAGGGTTCCTTTTTTACGAAACTAGCAAAACCGGATGCTTTGGAATTTTTCAAGCACTCTGATATTGATATCTCGAATAATAATGTTTTCCATGGAACTGAAGGTCCGTCTTTAAGCAAGCACAAATTGTATAATTGAAAAAATCATATTTCAATCGGACGCTTTGTATATAAAGGCATTCATTATATCAACCCGAAAAAGAAGCACAATTTTTGCAATCGCACTCTGCGGTACGACGCACCCGAGCCTAATTTCTTTTCCACATATCAAGGTTCAAATAAAACTGGGTGTGTGTTTTTTTTTGTTTGAAATAGAAAAAATTAGTTCTGAAGATTATAAAGCTTGAGGCGATCTTGAAACAACTGTCACAGTTTGTAATAAAAAACGCAATACATTTTTTTCCTGTGGTAAACTTTCCGAGGAAATCCAAATAAATGTTTACTCGACTACTAGAAAAAGAGGATTGTAATTGCGTATAGCCAGAAAAGTTGCATGTCATTGAAAAAACATTATTTCAATTTTCGTTTCCGACTGAGCTGGATTCACGAAGGCTTGAGGGTGATTTGTCTGACTAATCGTTTCTTCATAATTAATATTTAATTGAAGCATTTTTTTTCTGTTTCAAACAAATTAACCGAGTAAAAATAAATGATCACATCGTTTTGTCTCGTTGTAGTTTTAACGGACCCTCTTGATTTTTTTCGTCAGGCAGCCCATGCAGTTCTTCAGTTTCAAGAAACAGGAAAACCAGTTTACAAAGTAAAAAACGTCAATCTCAACTCGCTATGCGAGTTATACGGTGCGCCTAGCAATCCTGTTAGAGAACAGCTAAAAAATATTTACCGGCGAGATCAGAGGTATTGGGCCAGAAGACCTATAACACGTGAGATGCTAATTTATGCCATCGGGGACGTCATTGGACTTGTACCACAAGTCTACAGAGCAATGGCCAGGTATTTTATCCTATTGATCGCATGATACAAAGTATATTGATCCTGACTTAAATGCTAACTTTATTTCCGTGTCAGAAAATATATAGATAATCGAAGGGTCCAATAAATTCCATATAAAAGACGTCCTTGAATAAGGCCGGTGTCCCATCCATCCCTGCTAACTAACTGTCGTATTTTTTTTTTAAATTCAATCCAGCTAATAACTGTTTTTTCACATCTCTCGCTAATAGATGAAATCTCTCATACACTTTGTGTGTGATTTCAGACTCATCAAACCGGAAACGCAGAAACTTTTCGAGGAACTGTGCGAAGAGCAAGTGCAGATGCACATACATCCCGTGGAGGTCAAGGCCCGGAAAAAACAACGAAAAGTCGAAACTGAAGTCGCTGATTTGCGAAAGAGAATGGAAGAGACAACTGGAAAAAATATTGTACTGAGCAATCGTGAGATAAGACTTTTGCGCTACCTGGCTCTCACCGAAGACGAGAAAGAAAAGCTCAAAGGGAATTACAAAGTTGCCAAGAAACTTGAGAAACTGGAGAGTATGGGCCAAGATAAGGGCGATAGTAGCGACGAGGACGAGGAGGATGATCGAAACGAGGATACCGAGTACCCTAGCTTGGAAAGCTGTGCATCCGACAACTCGCAATCTGGTCAGTGTGCCTATAAAGTTCTAATTCTTACGGTGATCGAATTTCTTTATTCACATTTGAGACAGAAAAGCTTTGTTCACAGTCGATATGGTAAATTTACAGGATAATTACGCATTGCCAACTTCGGAACACGCTCATTTTTGTGTGTTTTTTCAGACAGATTTTCACAAATGTTATTGAGAAATAGCGGTCAGACCACTAGTTGAAAAAAGATTCCTCACCTAGGATTCAAATTTTTACGAGAAAACAAAACCCGTAAGAAAATATTTGGGATTTAAGAAGACAGAAAAGAACGTATAGTAAGCTCAAACGGTTGGAAATTGAAATTGTCATATCGGCTTATCGTGATGTTATTCATTAGCAACCTTCTTGTATAAGAAAGGATTGTCTGTATTTTCAGTTTTCTTAAACGGAAGCTACGCGAATGAACGACCATTACAATAAAACGATATGACGGTTTTGATTTTTCATTAGAAAGCGACTTGATAATTTCAATTCTTAACCATCATGAGATAGTGATATAAAAAGTTCATTTTCATCTTATTTCGACTTCAACGTCTTGTTAGACTTTTACGCGAAACGGACGAAAAACATTTAATTGGTTTGCGGGGGAGTCTTGAGTGGTTTTTCAATGCAGCAAACAGTTTTCGGCTAAAATGTTTGCATTTAGTTATCGAAGTTTTCAGTTTTCTTTGATCATTCCAGGTAGGTAGAATTTCTCGAATATTTATAGGTTTCCGTATTTTTTAATATGTAACCACTCCGATTAATAGATTTATTTAATAAAATAGCAAAAACCGAAATAAATTGTATCATACTATTATACTATTCGCACGACTTATTCTTTACTTTCTCATCACATATGAAGTATGTAAGGGAAACAAATTTTTTATTAAAAAAAGAAATGATGCTTAGATGCGCGTGTCTTAGAATGCAAAAAGAAGATTTTTATTTTTGTTTTCTAATGTTGCGAGTGAATGGAATCATCTCGATGTTCTAGCAGTGGCTAACGTGATAGAAACTTTTTTCTATGACGTTAGCCACCGAGTCGATTGTTACTTAATTTTCCAATAGCAAGTGCACAAGCTATGTAAAAAAACCTTTTTATGTTGTATTATCGACCCTTGTAGTCAACATTTTAAAGCTCATCTGTAAACGGTTTAGCTGAGAATACCTGAAGCTACACCCGCTTTGCTGGCAAAGTGTCAAGCGCATGGCCTCAATTCGGGGCAACAGTGTTAACAGAACCGAAGAAAAGCGGGTCATACCGGGTCGGTTGTTAAAATGTTGCCAAATAGTACCGACGTATGCTGACGGACATGTATTTACAATGGTTAATAGAAAAGCTTGACGAGCCGAGGAAATTCTGACTGATTCTTCAAATATGATCGCATTTGAATGTTAATTTACTGACGAAGGGGATAACCAATGTGGAAAAAAACTTGAATGTTTGGGAATGTCTGAAAATTTTTAACATGTTAAAAAATCGAAAAAATATCGGCGATTAAAATTTTGTCAATGAAGGTTCGTATGTTATAATTAAAAAAACAATAAACATACCAAAAAACGGCCGTAATGATGTTCACATTTCACAGTTCATATTTTACATTCCCCGTTTCACATTCTACACTTCATATTTCATGGTTTTTTTCTTATCGTTGGGGCATCTTGTCTTGAAAATATCAAGTCATTTTTTTTCATCAATTTTCCAAGTCATCCCGAGATGTTTGAACGTAATCATATCCAGTGACTAGAATCAAAATTATTAAAATGAGAAAATATCCGACAGAAAATAATCGTGCTATTATTTGTGATAACGCGATATCCGACATACTACGTAGGCATTTTTTTAATTCCAACCGCATGTCTTGTTCGGCCATAGTGACTCCGTTTAATCTTCAAAATTCAGAATATCGACTTCACCGTCAAAATCGGCGATGCCAGAGACTGATAGAATAAAAAATGTAGCGTGTAGAGTACTAATTTTGCTACGGTATTGTGACTACGACCAGGGAGATAAATGGGACTTCAAATTTGTTCATATTTGTATTATAAATAAAACATTCATGTAACATTTATATTATTTTTTTTTTGTATTGCAGGCGATGTAATTTTCTCGAAAATGGAAAATGGCCCGACACTCACAGAATCAATGCGGATGGTGGATGAAATCTTGTCCGACGGACAGATGGATGGATTGGAAAAGATCGAGAAATTGGAAGCGATTTTGTCCGCGGTAACTCATCCAGCGTCGGAGACCATCTCACCTGTCGGCAACGACAATTCCTTGGCGATATGTTCGTGCACGTGCCAAGGGAGCTTGAGCCGACGTGGAGAAAATGTTAGTGAACCCCCGGTCGATGTGGGAAGCCAGACGCTCAGTACCGGGGACATAGTAATTACGAGAATCTTTCTCACCGAGGAAGAAAAAGAACGCGAGCGTTTGTTGAGTTCACCAAGAAAATGAGCTTCCCCTTACATCGAATCAATCCAAATAGAATTGTTGCAGTTAATCAATTAATTTCGCGGTGTTAGTTGACGTCGCCCGAAGTTAGAACATATTATACCGAATACGTGCCTCAGATATTTTATTCATTGGCGTAGAAGACAAATGAATTGTCTAATTATGTTTTATCATTTTTTTAATACGCCATTCATCGCAGCCTGCTAGATATTTCGCATTCGTTTTGTCGGTTTTTTTATTTGTTTTCTTATCCTTCCGACAATGTGATAAGTGGAACTTGCGGAAAACACACAAATGTTTTTCCGCGAATCGCGTGCTGCCTTTACGATGATTGCCGAGCGTTCGTCAAATGTCGACGGTTTCTAGTGAGCATGTTTGGTAAACTGACACACCGTCGAAATATCCCGGCGACAATATCTCCCGTGACAAAGAAGAAAACGGTAAAAAATATTTTTTAATAAAAAACGTATCTTCATGCTAAAATAACGTACCACCAAGCGACAACGATTCACCGATAACACGATTTACTTGACATTTCGTCGAATACCGCAGATCGAATCATGTTCAACGAAAAAATAAAGAAAGAACGTTACATTACGGGAATGTTGTAAATATAATAGAAAGAAGATACGAAATTAATTATACATTCCCGACGATCGGGAGTCGTTCGGGCTGTACGTAGCAGAGAAATCGGGCTAAACTATAACCTTTCATAGATCGATAAAATTCCCACAACAAAAAACATAACTGATGAAATATTAACGTTCAATTTTGATTCTCTTCTATAATGTTCTTTTGAGCATGAAGATATACATTTTTTATTTATATGTATATATTTTTTTAAATAAATATTTTGTCGATGAATATTGTCGCCCCGTTATATTGTCGGTATCGCGACAAATTCTGAATTTGCAGACGTAGGTAAATTTCTTCTTCACTGTGCCTTCAGTGTCGAAATTTTAGTTCTCGCTACAATGTTTTAAAGTACACCTTGAAGGAAAGAAGTTAAAAAATAATAATAATCGGGCACCTGGAAAATAGGCAAGGATCGAGAAAGAGTTATGTCAAGATTATTCGGTATTTGCTATGAAAGGCTTCGGCAAGCTTATGTGATATCTCGGGAGGGAAGCGGCAGTAAAAATCCCGCCAATTTGATAAGCTCTTGAAGCAGCGAACGATTACGACAATCTTCAAGTGCCTAAATATCAACTTTCAGTTTCGTTGTAATCTCTTTACGTAAAATATAACTGCTGCTTCGGTCTGTTGGCACATAATACCCGTTTCTTCATTGCCAAATAGTATCGCAAGATAGTCCTTGTGGTACGGTTGCTTTAATCAAGTTTTATTATTTTCAAAAATGTTTTGGACACTTTCTAGAAGAGAGCCAGTGTAAAATAAGGTGGATATGGTTTAAAGAGCTTCTACTTGATGTCGCAGAAAATGTCTAACAATGAATCTACAGAAAAATAACGCGGTTGACTCCAACATATTCACGGGCATATCATTTAACATTTACTTAGACGTCTTACTTTATATGCATTCGATCTTGACAAGTAATTACACGTTCTGTCTTCCAAAAAGTGTTTAACGAACTAACCGTCGTGAAGTGAAGCTTATTTAACGAAGTTTTCACTTTTTTGAATGTCATTCGTTTGATGAATACATTTTTTTAATTAATTATATTTATTTGTCGTAAAAACTGATTTTTCTATTAAAGGATTTAATGTAACTTGATAGCAACGAATAACATAACAAAAGTTTATCAATAAATGCATCTAGTAACAGTTTAGAAACAAAATGAGATCCCACTCGTCAAGAATGAAACAAATTACTGATTCGACTTTTTAAAAGCTGCGTTAAAAAATGTTCTTAGTTTAGACGGTGGAGTTGGTTTTTCTTTTTTTGTGAGTGGTTTTGTGAACAGTTTTTGTTTCGCATACTGTCAAGTAGGAACCGTTTAATCTGGATGCATGTCCCACGAAAAGCTCGTCCGATGCGTCTACAAAGAATTTATAAAATCTTGGTACTCTATCGACTTGACTGGACCGCGAGGACTACCTTGAAGGTTGTGCTGCAAAATATTTTACTTCTTATCGATACCTTTAACAAGAATCTCACGAAACCCGATAGATCGTAAACCTCGAGGCTACCTAATACAGGGAACATCTCTGTCGTTCATAGGTCTTATTCCGGCAGAATAAATTCGATGCCTCCTGCTCCGTCATTGTGCGAACCTGTTCACCTACGTGCCTAGCATTTACTCCAAGGTGAAGTGAAACGACTCGGTCGGCAACTTAAATTGTAAAAATTGGAACCTTCGAAAAGAGTTAATTGGAAAATGTCAGGTATGTCTTTTCACTTCGCTTGAAACACGACTAATATTAGCTTTAGTTGGAGCGCGCGTCGTCAGCCATTAATACGAAAGGTTTCTAATGTGCCGAAAAACGACATGAAAATTAACATGTAAATAAACATTTGATAGCAAATGCGACCCGTCGATGACATAGACAGATAGACTTTTTTTTTAGTGAATATCTCGCGCATTGTTGTATGCGGAGTGATTATGCTTTAGCAACCGGAGAGATTGTCCGACGAGGAATTAACGATTTTTTTAGAGCATGAATATCGATAACCGGCATATGCTGCTATTATGTTTCTTCGCAGCAAAGTTGGGCATAAAACCGAGTAAAAAAAATATTGCTAGAACAAAATTGTATTCAGTTTGTAGGATATTCTGTACTGGTGTCACAGAGAGTAGCAAAATTATCCAAACAGTGCCGTGTGCCTTGAAGATGTTGACTCGAACTGCAGTTTGATATTGCGAGGCCTGGCTGCTAATAATTGTAACATTTTGTTGCAATCGAAATTTCGCACGGAAAATAATAGTTTCAGCGAAATGGAAATTACGATTTGTACAAACGACGAACGATTTAAACAACGCATAATACCGACGACGAACGACAGGAATAACGAATGACCGATGAATATTTATTTTTAGAACCGGATTGTGCGTTATTTTTGCTTCGTCACGAAGCAAACTTTTTATCGAAATGTAAAAAAAAATGCCCAACTCTACTTAGGAGCTTTTTGCAATTAATTATTTTCATTTAGGTCATATAATTTGCCATCCTTTTATCCCCACGAATAACGATTAACAACCCAAAATAAAAATGTATATGTTGTCCAAAAGCAATACTGTTCAAATTTTGTAGAATTTTTAATAAACAAAAGAATGGTTAATATCTGTTGTGATGTCTGACATTATGTGAAGGGGAGTGAATGAATAGTTCAGGCAATGTTTCAGCACAAAGCCTTTGAAGTACAGTATTATGCCACGGTCGGTAATAAGACTAATATTTTTTCAAACATACTGAAACTCGGGCTAGAAAAATTGCAGTTAGCAATCTTGCACTCATAGCCGTATCACTGTACCTTACACATCGAATGCTCATTTTATCAAGTACGATGATTGATTTTGGATTTCGCGATTTCGGACCAATAAAGCTCGCAACCAATTGTAGATAAGCATTCTTTAGTGTAGGTACTTCGTGACACAATAGTCAAATGGGCGCTACATCTTTGCAATTATTTATCCAAAATTTAAAGTATTTATTTACAGTGAAGGAGGTTGATTTGTATTATTGCATGTCTGTAACACAAATCAATCACGATGAACTTACAAGATTTACTGGTAAATGCAAATTTCTATGCGAATACTTTTTCGTTGGGTTTTTTCAAAATAAAATCCGTATTTTAAAGCCGATTCTAATGCACAGCGACTCATTTTGTATCTCAAACTTTTTTTACGAATTTAACATGTATATTCTTTGTAGTATTACCTATTTTGCAAAAGCAGACCCATTATTTAATTGGTCGATTTTTTCCCCGTGAACTGCTATGATTTTTAGACGGTCAAGACTTCAAAAAATCTGCCCGATGAATTCATAGAGCAACAATTTAACAATTCAATAAAAATAATGTACGTTGCATTAGAGTCGATTGAAATACAAGGATTTTGTTTGGAAAAAACCCAATGTATTGTGATGAAAAATTATATTTATCCGTTTATGTATTTGCAAAACCATTGCTATTGATACTTTTGCTGATTGAGGATCCATGCCATAATACAAACAGGCAGTAGGTAACTTAAGTACGCGCGGACGTCTCGGCAAATGCCGACGACGTAAAACGCTCTGAAATAAGAACGTTAAATTTTACACCATTTATTGGATAATCTAGTGTTCGGATAAACCAACTTATGCTTTGGCTAATCGAGGTTCTATTGCATCCACACCACCTGATATTACCTCAAAGTTTAATGGGATTCAGTCCAATGACATAATGCATTCATGCTTTACATTAATGATTTATTTCTCCCCTGAACAGCTCCATCTGACTAAGATTTAGGACAGTAGATGTCCCTTTGGTTTCAATTTGCTGTCTATTATTCTTTGCTTCTCTAGTACCTTTTCCTGCTGTAATTTTGCATGTCTTTCGACAGCATAATCAATTTCACCTGACAACTTCTTAATTTTTTCCTGAAACAAGATAACATGCACAGATTGAAAAATACCCTTCGTGCATCTAGAACGTGAGAACAAGAATAAAAACTTACAAGGTACTCTCTATTTTTAATGATGCGAGACATCTGTCTTACGCCGAATGGAGCAGGTCTACCGTCCTTGTAGGAGAAGTCCTGCATATTAGTTAGTGGACCAAACTTGTTTGTATTTTTAGGCAGACGATTTCTGCAATGTAAAAATATAAATGTCGCACAGCCACGACACAAAAAATTTTATAATACACATTGCCAATAAATCATACTCACGCTAGTCTCCATTTGTAGTCGAGAGAGGAATGAGTCGAGGGTTTCTGCATATTACGGGACAGCATTTGAAAACCTTAAAAACATATTTTTTTGTTAGTCTAATGTAATATTTTCTTCGCTTATCTTCGCAGAGACAACAAAAGTTTAAGAAAACTCACAGTTTTTCCGCGCCAACAGGCGAGACACAATTGGCGTCGATATCATGACTTTAAGTTTATGAAATCCTTCGAGTGACGATGATTGTTTCGTGTGTCATTTAAAAATACTTTATCATATAATTTTTTGTATCAACGCTTCGCAAGAAAATTTTTTATTTCGGCAATCAAACGTACCTAACCTCGAAACCTAGCCCGATAGCAAGTTCGAGACAAAAACTAGACATATGTGACCAACATGACGTGCATGAAACTCACCAAGGGTCTGAAGTCACGCTCGGTCATCGCACAGTTGCTTCGCTCGGTTTCCTCAAATTGAAAAATTGCGAACATCGCTACTTTCAAGACAATTTCCACGCTTACGGCTCGTACTTAGTTACGGAAAACAATGCCTCTATCTATTTACAAAATTACAGAACTTCTTCGGGCGTGAAATACTGAACGTGTACCGAACACTGACTTATCGTACGATAGGTCAAACTACAATTGTTGCGGAGATTGAGACTTCACGTAACTTACGTTCAAATACCATTTCCGTACGTTTGGAATCTTCTGAAACAAGCAATATGTGAGTAAACTGAAGTAAACATTTTAAAGCTCTAACACATCGATTATAGGAGCTATGTCTGTCGAAAATCCGTTCGCTCGATTTGTTCGAAAATCGGACGAATGAATTTTCGACAGTCGGTGTTTCGGTATATAAAGTGTCGGCATTATATATGGCAAGTGTGCGTAGTAATGTTTCGTGATCCTCAACATTTGCATGAACGATCAAGACGAGAAAAAATAAATAAAAACAATAACTAAATTCGACATTTGAATGTAGGCTCAAAATAGGAGCTTGCAACGAATAAACTTCTTTTCGTGTAATTATAAATATATTATGAGCATTTCATAGGCGCGGTAAGCCTGTTTGTTTTCAACAGCACTTTTCCTCTCCGCATTTCTGTTTGTTTGCTGCGAATATTGTCGCATTCTCATTCGTAAATAATATTTGATGGCATACGACAAAATTTCTGATCTCAGTTGTCGTAATAATTGCGACATCTTCTGCACTTGTTGCAAACATTTCGCTAATATTGCTGTTTTTCATGGCGTTTGTTTATCTAGGATATGTCTCAGGGAAAGGATAAAATATTTATGTTTCACGCGAACCTCCGACTTTCAAAGCATTGGGCATGTGCGGACGGAATAATAATCATAATTCAACCTGAATTCAGCAGCGTTTGGCCATATCTAATAAACGGTACAAAAAAGTGTTCAGATCTGCGATCTCAAACAGGTTCGATCCGTGGACAACGTCACGCGAATGAAATTCACCAACGATCCGAAGTAAACGCCGCATGACCGCCCAGCTGCTCCGCACTTCATGAAAGAAAAAAAATGATCTCTCACGATTCCTGGTGAGGGACGAAACGCACTGAAAGAGAGGTTCACGCGATAACCAACAAAACACCCTCGGCCGTTTTCCTCGTGGCAAATAGCTCGTTCGATGTAGACAAAAAAAACTAAAGAAAATTATTACTCAATCCGTGAGCCGCGCGTCGGTTAGATATATGTGAATCGGCTGGCGACGCAAGGATGGTCTCGGTGATGCAGCCCTTTATGGTAAGACTCGGAATCGGGCCTTGACCGTCGTTCGACTACAGACCGGCCCGCGGCACGCGACATTTGACATTTACCACGCAACGAATGTTACTCGCGATTTTGTCGTACTATTCGTCTGTATTATCAAATTTTTTCAATTCCCAGGACGTCGAGAGCTCCAGAAGCTATATCGATGAACTGTATTCGCCGGACTCGCAAAAATGTCTCGAAGCTATAATGTGAGTAACGAAAATGGGATCCAATCAGCGACGTAACACGAAACTGCGCAATCTTTGGGATTGAGTAATATCTTGGTACTTCTCTCGTGCAGATGTCTCAAGAACAGTGTTATCGGAAGTAATCGCCAGAAGGGATCGGTCATAGCACAAGGAGTCGTGCCGAGATTGCTGCAACTATTAGGCGATACGAGTGGCGTTGTTGATGACAGAGTTCGTCTGGAGTCGGCAGTGACCTTAGGCTCGCTTGCCAAGGGCACTGATCAGCATGTCCTGGCTCTAATAGACCTCGGCGTCGTTCCTCTAATTCTTCAGGTGCTCGTTTCCATTCAACCGGCGGAGAAACGTGACCGAGGAAAGATACCGGACCTTCTCATCGAGGCTTGTCTGAGGTGTCTGAGAACTATCTTTCAGCACTCCGTCGCTCCTGTACAGACTATCTATCAGGATCCAGTTTTGGTATCCCGATTACTGTCACTAGCTGGCTGCTCTATAACATGTCAAGTATGCGTGGCGACGATACTGACCACCGCGTGCAAGGTAAGAATTTCCTATCACCGGCAGCAGGTCCAGGGAAAGTAATATGAATTATCGACATTTTGGTGAATTTTAATTATTAGGGATGCCCGAGAAAAGCCCGAGAACTTTTGTAATCAGTTCGGGAAAACGAGATGATTTTGCTGATGAAAACGCCCAGATTTTCCTCCATGGTGAACCCAGATTCGGAGAATAATTTTTTATTTTGCTGGGTAATGAAAATGGAACTGGAATTTAACATTGTCTACATAAATTGGTAATTCTGGGAATTTGTAAAATTTTTAATTTTTCGTTTAGAGAGGAGGAAACATTATTTACTGTTACCCTTCAATGGATCGGTAATACTTCTTTCAATATTGGGGTTTCTTTATCAATTGGTGACGTTTATCGGCATTGTCAGTTCGAATTTGAGTCAGAGAAAAGAAATTGTAGTTTATTTGCGGGGAAACTCAGGAAAAGGTCAGGGAACTTTTTCCACTGTTTTTAGCGGCTGCCATATCTCAATCGTTCGTTACGGTTTAACGATTGACAACAGACGAGTCGATTCTTTGCCCGTACAGACGGCGGAGGAGCAGAATGCTCTGTCGAAGAGCGGAGCGGTCGAGACGCTAGCGACGCAATTGGAGTCAACACTGTCGGACGTTCAGCTGCCGGCTCTCGCTTGCCTTGCAAATATGTGCTATCAAAATCACGGAGTATCAGCCATGGTCGCCGCGGTTAGCACCGGAAAAGGTGCGCAGAGCAAACTCGTACCGGTGTTGCTTGGCCAACTTATGGGACGGGAGAAGAGTTCGTTGGTTCAGCTGGAAGCAGCGAGATGCGTGGCGTACATGCACAGAGCAGGTGCCCTACCGGCGATGGATCCCCGAGTCGTCTACCGCGCTCTACCTTGTCTCGTGAGACTCTGCCATCGAGATAGACCGTCCCGTGAACGCATCGCAGCCGCGGAGACACTCGCTTATCTCACCGAGGTCGACACGGATCTGCAGCGTCTGGCGTCGATAAGCAATCACCTTATACCGACACTGGCGGAACTATTGAAACCGCATCCACAGGTGATTGTTAATTTTTACTTCTAGAATTTCTTAGTAAGTATTAATTAATTATAAAACCTTATTAATAATTCAATCGTCATGAATAATTAATCACGATTAATTCGAATTCAATTTTTACTTGTCTGCAGTGGAACCTTGATTTTCGGAACCCTTCTATTATTCGAAGTCTCAATTATCGAAGCCACGACTTGGTTTAACCGAATCCTCGATTATCCGAACGTTGGCACGAAGTTTGCACTGTTGCTCACTACGCTGCGATAGTCGGACGCTTGAAAAATGCGTAGCCGTTTATCAATCGAAGACGGACGATTATTGAATGGAAATCAGTTAAATAAGAATTTAAATGTTTGCCAGGTGCTTAATTTCAAATTAATATCTATACTGGTTCTTTTAACTATTTAAGGACGAGTTGTGTGTAAAGGCGTCAGAGAAAAATTCCATTTCGATTATCCGAACAAGGCGTGGTTTCAATAGATACGGATAATCGAGGTTCTACGGTATCGCGAAAAATGTATACGCGTCTGTAAATAGTGCAACATCCAAATTATATTAAACGGACAACGCCTTTCAGGTTCAAGACGCTTCGTTGACGCAAGACATGCGGCAGGCAGCTTTTAGAGCATTCGCTTCACTCGGTGCTAATGATGAGGATATTAGGAAGAGGATAATCGAAACGGAGAATCTCATGGAACAAGTAGTCTCGGGACTTCAAGATCCCGGTGGGCCGAGGGTACGTTTAGCTGCGGTCAGATGTCTTCATTCGCTTTCGCGGAGTGTACAGCAATTACGAACTACTTTTCAAGATCATGCCGTGTGGAGACCATTGATGCAATTACTCCACGGGGCTGATAAGGGACTCGAAGGTAAGTCGTAGGTATCGAACGTAACTTGCAGTTACCTGTAATCTTACTTGAAAACATGTCAAATACCACAATCGATAATAAAAACTGTAATTAATTGTACCAACGGTCCTGAGCTTGGACGGTCAAAAGTAAATTATTACACGAACCTTCGTTGATATTTATATAAGAATTTGCTTACAACCATAAATGGTTAGTATCCGTGAACAAACATTGCCGTAGCCGACCGAGAATGGGTGAAACGGCGCCGAACAAGTTGCATATCACCTTCAGGCCATGTGAAAGATGTACCAGGTGACATATGAGTGCCAGAGAAATCGTTGCATTTTTTAAATTCAATGCCATATAATACCGGTTGGCTTTTTAATTAAGACGAAAGCGTAATCGAACATGGTATTAAATTGTACATCCGCTAATGCACTGCTTTGTACCGGAGAGTCTACGGTTTCTCAATCGCATTCATTACAGATTTTAGTTACCGACTGAGTTGATTCACATGTCCTTAAGAACATGTGAAACACTATGGAGTGCGAGTGAAATAGAATCGGTTGCGTTTACAGTAGAGCGAGAGAGACACACTCGGAAAGGTGTTTCAAATACTCTTAAGACGATGGAAAATCTTCTCCCTCGGACGATCCGCGGCCTCGACCGGTAATAACGATTAATTCATTCCAAGTGTGCCAAACTTTCCTAAGAAAGATAAAATTCTTAGAGTCAGCTCAACCGTTAGTTCGGCACCTTCATATTTACTACTTTGAAGCAGCTGATCATGTACTGTGCAGGTGTTAACAAAAACTTTAATGACGACCGATCCGCGGCCTCAAATGTCCCAAGAAAAAAATTGTTACAAAATTTCGTCTGTTTCATTCACTATATTTTTTGTTATCGACTGTGGTAATTCTCAAATAATCTCGATTAAATTTGATTGACGATTCGCAGGCAGGGGTGAGGGCGAGGAGGATCTTCTGACCGTAGCTTCGAGTACGTTGTGCAATCTCTTGCTCGAGTTTAGTCCGAGTAAGGAGCCGATTCTCGAATCTGGCGGCGTTGAGCTTCTCTGTTCGTTAACGAAACGGCCCGACCCGGCGTTGCGCTTGAACGGAATCTGGGCTCTGATGAACGTGGCCTTTCAAGCGGAGCAGCGGGTCAAATCGCAAATACTCTCTTGCCTCGGAACCGACCAGATATTTCGACTTCTGGCAGATCCAGAACTCGCCGTTCTGATGAAGACTCTCGGTTTGCTTCGGAATTTGCTGTCGACCAAAGCACACATCGACCGAATCATGGATGAACATGCGGCACACGTTATGCAGGCGGTAATACTCGTTCTCGAAGACCCGGAGCACCCGGCGGATGTCAAGGAGCAGGCACTTTGCATCCTCGCCAATGTTGCCGACGGTGATCGAGCAAGAGATCACATCATGGCCAATGAGGACGTACTTAAGAAACTCATGGATTACATGGTTAGATTTCCATTTTACAAAAATGTCCATGACATCAACCCAATTCCGGGGTTACTAAAAATATTTTCCTCTCATTAAGATGCACAGTAATGTGAAACTGAAGGTCGCGGCAATATTCTGCGTGTGTAACCTAGTCTGGCGAGAAGAACCTGGTGCTGCGCAACGTCAGGCACGTCTGCGCGAGTTGGGTCTTTACCAAATCTTGCAACAGTTACGTCACACAAAGGATTCTCAATTGTTCGATAAGTAAGTATTTAGATGGTCTTTATTCATTTTTTTCATATCGTGAGCAATGTTTTACCTGGTTTCTCTAATACTCCCATTGCATTCATTTTTTCAGAGTGAAAACCGCAATGGCACAGTTCTTCGACCCTTGAGCCAGCAGGTTGTTATCTCCGACAAATTGTTCGAGCGAGTTTCTTTTTTTAGCATTAACCCCCTCCGAAAAAGTTGAAAGTAAAGTTGCAAAGTAATGTTTGAGTACCCCCCCCCCCCCCCCCCCCGCCGATTGACGCGCCGGCGTGTTCTGTATTTGTGAATAATTGGTAGATAAAATTCCATCGTTGACGCGTCTCCCGCCTCGTTGCTCGCCGAGTCGTTTAACGCCCACCGGAGTGTCAGCAAAAGCTTGTGTGCCGAACCATGATCAAATCGTCGTGCACAATCCGCTGCTTGTCGCAATTCTCGTAGTCCAATTACCGAAGAGCCGCCGGTGGGCTGTCTCGTGCCCAACGGCCTGGCAAAAATTAACGGGCAAACGGATCCGTTAGATTTTTTATTTTTTATTTTTTTTTTAGCTACTCAGCACTTACCACACGTATCGCTAGTCCGAAGTATTTATTTTGTTACATAGATAAAATCAGTAGCGAATAAATGATTCGATCCGATAAATCGTTGGCAAACTATGTTACGGAAGGTCGAGACAAGACACAAAGGTATAAGATTTGATGTACCGTTGCACCATTTTTTGGATACCTTTTAATATAATCTTGTATAGTAAATTTTACGATTAGACATTTTACTGTGGCGACAACGCTCAATTTAAAACAAAACCAATTAGTACATAAATCAGTGAATCTTTAAAGTTTATGTGAAATATAAGATACGAAAGAGAAATGGATCAAACGTACTGTTCAAAGCATTTTTCTTTTTCTCTCGACACAATGACAAATTTGAGAAATTACATTTAATATAGTATCTGTTATATTTTTATTCACTTAAATCTCTAATCTTTGGTAGAAATTGTTCAACAATCATTGAACTTCGCGCGGACTAGATAGTATCGGTGAGATCTTCTTACAACTACGTATTTGGAATGCTTGCTTTCGGGACACGCCGAATTACTGACCCATGGGTTTCAGTGGTGTCACAGTGGTATCGTTAACCACCCGATTCGTGTCACCGTAAGATTCTGGAACATCGATGTTTAACCCCATCGTGGATACCGGTTAAAGATTCGTTTGATTTCATCGCGTTTGTCGCTCGTACAGAAAGTGCGTCCATCGCTAGGCGAAACGCCTCTACTATGCACGGGGCGGTTGTACGCTCTGCTAAAAAATGAATGCACTTCACTCGGTAGGAATTAGCTCTGCGGGGAATAGCCGGCTGCGGGCCAATCGGCTGGGTTGATTGTCGACTCGAGTTCGTCCGAGCGATAAAACGATAATTTCGAGCAGTACGCGAAAGAACCTCCGGACGACGATTGCGATAAAAACAGACTTGCCGGGCCTAATTAAAGAATCTTGCGGCATAAAGAATTGTGAAAACAATCGGTTTTTTCGATATCGCTCTCTATACTTACCAGGTATTTGGTGATCTACTAAGCTGGAGCATTACTACCATTAGACTTCGTGAGATTTTCGATCGAGTTATTAGCTAAAGGATCCAGTTCTGCAAATAGATCCAGCCAGGAGCTCTCTTTCGCTTTCCCAGGATGGCTCTTCTAGGGGGAGGAGAAAAGTCACTCACGGAAGTTATGAAATCTGTGATCAAGGCATGCTCTACCGACTCAGCCACTTTTTTCCCATCTCTCAGATCGGTACTATAATTTTGGTATCATTCGAAAGTAGTCTTCGAGAATTTATTCAGATTTTTCAATTCATCCATTTAACGAAATGGGTTTTCTTTCAAACTCATGTCTGTTCAATGGATATATTCTGTTGCTTCATAACTATGTAAAGAGCCACGTTCCCAATTTTTTCGTTTGTTTTGGGTTCTTCACACATTTGCTGAACGCCCTGATAAATTGGCAGTGACATCTAAGGCGTCCCATTGCAGCGAAAAATATAATTTTTTTCAATTCAGAAATCGGCGTCACATCAATATCCAAAACGTTGCATAAATACTCGAAGCGTGTCGTAACGAGTACTTTTAACACGCTTCAAGTATTTATGCTATGAGTCAACGCATTGTAAATACCGTGCGCATACGCCCACCGTCTGTTTTTCTTTCCTTGTCGCGCACAGCCTGCAACATTACTTGGCACCTTTCATGCATTTATCGGAAAAAATTGGTATACAATCCTTGTTAAGCTTGTACGTAAAAGCGGACTCCTAGTGGTGATTGTAAAGTGGCCGCACTCGTCTTCTCTCCGGCTACAATAGCACTCGGCTGTGCCCAGTACCGTTGTAACGCTCGATCCAACCAGTACAGCCACTTCTCAACCCTCGGCCAAAGTCCGCTTTTATGCATTAGTATCGCAAAGTACTATTACAATCGTTTCTGCGAAAACTAATTATTGCAATGCAAACAAAAATATTCGTATTGCAAGGATTATCGTGAAATCTGTACAAACAACACACTGCAACAAATAGTTAGTGAATAAAGGCAACTGTTCGTCGTATTATATTTTTGCCATATTCATCTGTTTCAAGATGTATGTGTTTGAAAACGTCGTATCTTCTAAATGGATGGATCAAAAAATCTGAAAACAAATCTCAAAGAGTGCTTTGCAGTGAGACTAAAATGGTGCCGATTATGGAGACGATCTGAGAAGGTAAAAAAAATGCCTGAGTTGACAGAGAATTACCTCTATACGACCATCTCATCCCTGATTATCTTACCTTTTCCATATTGGCTTGATGGAGCGGGCGCTCTTTTCCCGCGCCAAGTATCGCATCTCCAAGGCTTTGTTTCAAAATTCCTGGTGGCAAGAACGTGTCGCCCGCTATGGAGTCCCAGTCGGCATTGGCGCTCGGACCGCTGTTCAGAATATCTTCGAGTAACGCGACATTTTCAGAGGTCAAGTCTTGGAGGGACTGTTGGTTCTGTTCCTGAGAATTCTGGGTCGCCAGAGAAGTTGCCTTGTTGAAATCGAAAACCGCTCCGCCTCCAGTGAAGGAGTCCATCGCCAGATCCAACTCCGTCAGGCTCTTCTCCAATTCCATTTGACGCGCTCGAATCCCACTCGATCGGTCCTCGTTCGCCATAAGCATATCTCCGAAAATTTTTTCGAGATCTTTGTTGACGGCTGGCTCACCGGAGACTTCTTTTTTCTCCGAGTCTTTCGAATTAGAATTTTCCGACGTCGAAACGTTTTTCGACTCGACGCCAATGTTCACGAGTTCCTCGTCGAGACCCTCCCGTGGAACCGGAGGACTCACATGCGTCTGAGCCTCCTCGGCTTGCTCCACGTTGTCGTAATATTCACCCTCGAAAAATAAGAGTCTGAAACGAATAAAATTAATTAATCATCGTTTCGCACTGGCTCCTGTAACGGTCCGCGTGTCAGAGTTTCAACGGATATTGAAAATCTAAAAAATTCCGGAGATTTTTACTGATCTATATTCATGAAAGAAAAATAATTGAACTTATTTAATTAATTTAATTTTTGTTATAAAAATTTCTTTGTTTATCTTGTCTGTGTTATTTAATTGTTGTGTCTACGATAAGTTTCATAAAAATGATACTATACAAAAAGATATGTTTAATAAGAGCGATACGATAAGGAACGATACGTTCAATAAAAAAGTTTTCCTGCATTCTTACATGAGAAAATTTGAATTCAATGTACGAAACGTCTCGCTTTTCATGACTAAAGTACGGCGAAAATAGGGCTTTTTAGCAAGCCTAAAGTACTACGCATGCGCACAACGTACTAATTGCATTGGTTAAAACAGGAACTTTTTTTGTATTTTTGTTTCTTTTTGTCAGTAGTATAAGATACGTACAGAAGTCGCATAGGACATATGGTGAAACTGTATATCAACATAACTTCGAGCAGACATACTCTGTCGATATGTTCGTTTCAACGTCCGTAATCAAGAAATCAAAATCAAAAGCAACAAAAAAAAATACTGATTAAATACTCTAACGTTCACACGAACAAAAGAACCAACAGATTATGTCTGCAGAAAATTATATCAATCCAGAAAGCATCCGTGACCGTCTCCGACTTCTACGAATACATATACGAAAAAGCGGAAAACCGTCAGCAGTTGAAATGTGGAAATCGCCAATTACTCGCGCAGCCAATTTCACCATTGTGCAAACCTTCGTCTAAAGTCACCTTTTACGCAAAATGGAGCTTTTTCATAAGACATGTCGCTTATAGAGTCTCTTGCTAATAAAAATGAATATTTCATACTTAAAAAAACGAATGTAGGAATCGTTATCCCACTATAATATTTCTAAAACCTGTTCGAAAAACCTGCATGACTTAGAAATCATTTCGAAGTGAGCAGTGCGTAACAATCCTGGGTTTGTTTTCACTCACTTGTCTTTATCTTCCGTGCTGTCTTCGCCGCCGGTTTCTTTCGCAAGCCTGCTCGAGGTTTCCGCGAGCTCTCTCACTATCATGAAATCGTATCGCTGATAACCCTTAAAGCTGTTGGCTATTGTGGCATACGCCTGAGCGGACTTCTTTGTAAAGTTGAGCAGTGTACTCTGGTACAGGACGAGAGCGTGACTGAACATGTTACATCGTGCGGCTGCCAGCAAATCGACTTTCTGAAGGCAGTCGAGTGCTTGATTGTCGAACGATGTCTTGCCACTGTGAAAGAAGAATAATTTTCAATTAACGCGATTTCAGTTTTCACCGTTATTACAATCGTTTTATTCCGTACCGTTTCACACGAATCTGGACCTTTCTGAAGCGTTCGAGCTGCTTCGAGGTATCAGGATCCAGCTCTTGAGATATATTTTTCATCCATGACAAAGCAGCGCGGTACTCGGTTCGTGCTTTTTCCATTGATTGAACGTTTTGCAGCGTATCTTCAATGGCCCTCTGTCTGAAAGTCTCGACCTCCTGATAGAGCCTCACCAATGGGGCGCGCAGGGCAAGTCGCTGCTGACCTGAGTACGACAGGGATTTTCCCACAGCGGACATCATTTTTCCTGCTCTGGTTTTATCTTGTTTACCCGCCTCTTTCAGAAAGCGTCCCATGGCGTTTTCTTCTTGTGCCAAATCTGCATGGAAAAACATCAACATGTTATGCGACGGCTCGTGAAATTAGTTACTAGCATTAGCACGACGAGTTTTTAATCATGACCACAGAATAAAATTATCCGGACAGGAAAAGTCCGGGAAATGTTCCGAAAAATGTATGTCCTTTGATTCGTCTGCTTATCAACAGTTTCTTTCAGACCTACTTTTTCCGTGGGTCATCTTATCTAACAGGAAGCTCAGACCACACGCGACTTCCACGTTTATGCTGTCTATCGTGACTAGAATAAAAAAATCCTATGGATTTTTTTATTCAGCAATATGCAATGGAACGTGAATGACCCGCGAATGACTATTAAAATATCAGAAACGGTGTCAAATTAACGCTTATCTTTTAATTAATATTAATATTACATTAATATTAATAAATATGTGATTGTATTTAAAACGTCGTATCGTTGTTTTCTAATGAATTAATTTCCCCAGCAAATAATTAAGAAGTATAAAAGAGAATTTAATTCAACCCTGGACAAGTTTCTTGCAGGTGTTTGCCTTACGGAAATTTCTGTCAACCAATGTTTCATCTGTTTATCGTTGCTGGCCGTCGTTATGTATCCGAGACATCGACACAGCGGTGTTTCATGTTACCTTAAGAACATTATTTATCTAAACTCATTTCTCTATTGCAATGTACAGAGAAAACAAGGGTTATTGGGTTTTTTTGCTAATTTTAAGACATCTGTTCACATTTATGTGTTATGGCAAATGTGCAATGATATGCTATCAGAACCCCCCCCCCCAACATTCGCTATTATTTGCGAAGCATAAATTCGTTAAACTCACTGCACAATCGTTCTTGATATTTGTCAATAACTCGCTGCAAGTACGCGCAGGAGTCTTGGATGCTCCTAAAAAGCTCCAACTTAGCATCGAGCTCTGCATCAGACGCGATGATGCATTCATCCTCTTTCTTCCCGAGTTTCCGAGATAGAGCTTGCTTGGTCACCCAATAATGATGTTGCATTTTCGTTATAGCAGAGTCGGCTGGGAGATCGGATCGATGTACCCAGCGATCAAACGTAGTTCCCGATATTCCAGGTCTTTCTTGATCGCTAGAAAAAAAATATGGATGTTATCTAGCATGCATAAAATCAAATTGAAATTTAATTTGTGAATAGTTCTTCACTAACTGAATGGACGTTGCTCTTGATCTGTGTGCAATAAAATGTCATATAATATTTTGTCTAGTGACCGGACAAACCAGCAATGAATGATCTTCAGACATAAGACATTTGAATTGATATAACAGTTAACATAAAATTGGGCAAATTACAGAATGAATACTTAGAAGATCTTTTGTTAAAGAAAAACATTATGGATTATTCACATGAAGCTGAATTTATAAATTTGACTCCTAACAAAAACGACGTTGAAATTTGCCTGCGGATATAGTAGCTTGTTTGACATATTTTCATGTGAACGCATAACTATACGTTTCTTTTCTACCACTTCTATCAACTCAATGCACTCTGGTTTTGGTTTAGAAACATGTATAAATGATCTTCAACATCTTTCGACTCAATTAACTCAATGACATTGCAACGATAAAAAACTGTGATTAATTTTTTTTCCTCATCACATATGAACTATGTAAGGAGAGAAAGTATTGTAATGCAAAAATATTAAATTGTCAGATTACGATTTAGAAACATGTCTTGCATAAATAAATAAAAGGCATTTTTCTAATTTTAGGTGTCTGTAGGTCTGTAACTATATCCTATCCAAAAACACAATAACTCGTTAGACTTAGGTTTTAACAAAACTTGCTGTATATCCTATATGAAATGTAGTTTTGGTATTGAATTTTGTATTAACTTATTTATCCTTCCGTGGCTTTACCTTGAATACTGGAAAAAATTTTCTTGTCTTAATTTATTAGCACAAAAATAAAAATGTGCCCTGTAGGGTTTCTGGCATAGGAAACAACAAACATCTGCAAGCATATGCAATACGACGATCGCGCTTATGCACGAGAAATTCTTATTTCTTTATAAAATATTTAAAAATGGCAGTTCAGCTCCTTAGGAACAAAAGCGTATTAAAAAAATACATGAAATATTTCAATCGAAATTTTTTTGCACAAATCAGGCAAAGTCGCGGCAAGTGTGTTGGAATGCGTAAAAAAAAAAACAATATATTTTTTATTCACTGTATTCACAGGCTGGATCGAAGCTTCGCTAACACAATGCACAGACGATAAAGCAAACCTCCATAGCGTTCGTTAATATTTAAGATGGTGCGAAACGTCATGGAACATTGTGCCATACGAAATGCATCAACGGTGTAAATTAAATTTCTTGTTATTCTTAATTTCAAAAGAAAATAATTCTATGTAAAAGGTAAAATCTATCAACGATATAGCGCATTTTGCTACGACGAAGTCTTTACTTACTAGTCGTTCATAATGCTAGTCTTAGAAGAAAAACCTCAGTAGGCACTCAATACGGTACGATCTTTACAAATGGACAATATATTGTGAGTTTTCTTATCAACGTTTGACACTCCGTGACAGCCATGTCGCGCCGTATACGACCATGGTGTATTGAAAAACGGTTGAGATGTCCAACATCGACCTAACTAAACTGACGATAAGTTTGTCCACAAATGATTATTGATGAATCGGGAATAAAAAAACATCGAACGAATCGCGTTCAAGCAGTATATTTTCGATCGTAAGTAAAGATGTATTGCTGCGAATTAATTGACTGATCTTAATCGTTTGGATTTTTAACCAATTTTATTTTAACGCGTCGATATTTTATGCGAGCATTGTGTGAAGGTTAAATGACGGGTCACTTGACGAATCGATATGTCCGCACGTGCTACTCCATTTCACTCAGTTTGACTTGGTTTGACTCTGCACTGTAAATATTACATTGCCCAGATTTCAGTTGTGTTGAGTGAATGAAGTGTGGAAACAATATTGAAGGATCGAAATCAGAATAAATTAAGACTGAGAAGAAGAGCGACGTCTTGCTCACTCGGTGTTGTGCTGTACACGTGATAATTGCGGTGTCTTCGATCGCTAATAGGAAATTTTAACCTCGAAAACAGCGGAGAGGTGGAAGCTTGCGTATGTAAACTTAGTTAATGTCATAATTCATTTGCCGACAGATCCAATATTTTGTAACATTCCTATTTCGCATGGTTACGAGTGCATTTTTTATGGATTTTAATATCGCAATTGATAGTTTATATTCCATAATCAAAAATTCAAAACATTGATGGATTTACTCGCCCAGCTGATTCTTCTGCAATCAAACTACTTTGTCAATATCCCAAACTGTCGAAAAAAGCGAGACTGTTCAGTTAAATGTAATTATCGCAAATGTATAATTAAAGATACATTTTGTGAAAAATTAGTGTGAAGTAGAATTGTTCAAAAATTGGAAACCATTGAATTGGAAACACTTGAATGTAATTATCGCAATTGTATAATTAAAGTGAAGACTCTATGTAAAAATTAATGTAAATTGGATAAGTGGGATGATAGATCTGTTTTCACGAAAAATAAATTTTGCGCAATTTTAATTGGGTGTGTTTCAGAATTTTTCTGAATTCGCAGAAAAAATTTTTTACAAAAATGGTTAAATGTAGGTGCAAGGGTTCTTTTTTTTTACACCACTATTTCTCCACCCGTGATCATTGCAATTAACGAAGTTCTGTAAAAACTATCAAAACAGTATCGTGTGTTGTTGCGATATTCATTTGATGGCCTTTGAATTCTTTCCTGTTGTTCCAGTGTCGTATATCAAAGCCTCCGATTAAATATTAATTTCTAAAAGATGTCGCACAAACTCTACAGTGACTTTGGTGATCATCGATATGGTTAAATTTTGACACAAACTGACTATCGTTTTTAGGGTTGCTTCTTTGATTGCCTAGTATGCTAGTAAAATGTATTTAATTGAAAATTGCAAATCTATCCTATCATCTTATTGCCCGTTTGAACTGGTAGTAATAGTAGAAGGTATTTCTTCACCTCCCTTTACAATGTTATTTTTCTTGACGTTGCCAACTTGACGTTGCTTACCGTGGGTACAATGCCTTTTGTGGTAAGCAAGCCTCATGATTGCGATTAACAATACGCTTCCACGTGTCCTTGGGCATATCCTAATCGAACGAAAAATAATCCTCTCAAGGCATTCACCCTATCATTATAAAAATGTCATTTAATTTTTTAATTGTTTTTTAGGTATCGCCGAATAACCGGCGTAACTTAAAATGTTGGATTTCGAGCTGGAAGATTCTCTAACGACGTTGAACACAGCTCTGAACAAGTCTATGGTGCTAATGGACAGCCCTGTTGATAATGATAATAAAATAAGAGGTTCCAAAACGATAAAAATCAACACTAAAGCTCAACCGCCGAATCAGCCGGGTTCAACGCCTGATGTTGTCAAAAGTATTTTGAAAAAATCGAAAACTCGCGGTATTGCCAACCACGAAAATAGTTTTACCATTGAGATGAATAGCAACGTATCAACTACGCAAAACACGCCGTCGATTACAAATTGCAGGCCAAGGCCACACAATGTAAGATGTCGCTACTGTATATGAACTCACATAGGAGGTTACGAAAAAATATTGTCCTAATATCTGGAACTTATCATAGCTTCAAGATTTTCTTAAAGAAGATACTGTAATAATCGGTCCTACACACACGACGTTCAACTTGGACGAATTATCAGACAGTGAGGAATTATGGGTTATGGATGTACCAAAAACTGTAAGTATTGAAATACCTCTTTCCATTTGCAGTGATTCGCTTATAATATGCCAGATGATTAACTTTCAGTATCTTTAAATATCTATGAGTATGAGTATCTTTGAATACTTTAAGAATCTATGAGTCCTATGAATATCTTTGAAAATCTTTAAGAATCTATGAGTATCTTTAAATATCTTAGGTATCTTTAAGTATCTATGAGTATCTATGAGTTTCTTAAAATACGGCAGAGCTGTGCAAACTTGTGTCATGGCTATACTCTGACGGTCTGTAATTATTTATAAGTATATGGATCAATCTCTGGTCGTATCTGTAGGTATGTGTTTGAGTATTTGTGAGTATGTGTGTAAGACTGTGATATGACTGTGGGTACTCTTGTGAGTATCGGTGTAAGTGTCCTATCAACATGAACTTTAGTAACGAGGTCTAAGATAAGTAGACCGTACTATGCTGGCTGCCACTTGAATGATATTTTCACCTTTTTTCCAGGTTAACCCGAGGACGTTAAAAGGGCAGACATTGTTATTAGGTGAAAAGTCAAAATTAAAGGTCGGAGATGAACGTTATTGTGCTGTTAATCGTGGTAGTACAGGTTATCTGACCTGTGTCTTCAGTACTGGCCGGGACGCAAAGCCGTATAAAGCTGGTGAGTTACCTTCATTCAAAAATAACACGTGCAAGATTTTAAAAGCTTAATGGACGCAGTTGCCGCTATTCCACCACTTTTCTCTCTTAAATTCGACAATCGTAACCGTAGAACAATAGTATAGAATCGTATACGGTAAAGAAGAGATTGTAGACTATTGTTTCAACGGTATGTTAGTTAATATTGCAATTCAATTAATAACAACTGATTTTTTTACAGTGAATATCCAACCCACAGGATCTGTCACTGTTAGGCGGAAGCTTCCTGGAATTATGAGGCGAGCAACAGACGCCAATAACTCTGGTGCCGTGCCATTTCCACAAAATTTAAAAATTCGACATCCACTCTTCGGTCCTGCACTCGATAATAGAGGACCTACCTGGTAAAATTATGACACTAATCCAATGATAAATAAAAATGATATTTTTTTGGGGCCCAACGTCAAGTGTCCCTTCATTCGTATAAAAAATTTATACTTTGACAATAAATAATCGAACGAACCTGCTGTTTCCATCATTGTAATAATGTTCCGTGGCTATATATACAAAAGTATACAAATATACAATTATTTATATTATAACAACGAATCCGTTGTCGAATAAACTTCGATTAATTCACTGTGTCTAGTGGATGTTAAAGGTTCGGAGCAGCCCAGTTCAGTGATTTCATCGCAACTTCGAAGCCAAGAAAACATGCTGCATTCGCCGGAAAGGCACGCAGCATAACTGGCACGCATCCTTTGTAGAGAGCGCGCGGACCTTCTTCACGCATCAGACGCGCGAATACATCTTGGATACCGGTATACGTGCCCGCAGGTGCTGGAAAAAGCCAAAGTTAACTTCAGTCACAATGCAAAAATTCTGGCTACTATGACCTAATTTCTATGATTTACATAAATGGTAAAGTGTTGCTACTGTACACTTTTCAAAGCAATAAGGAGATATGAAAGCACGTTGTCGCGTTCCATCGTTAGCTACCTGTTTGGAGTCTACTTTTCAGAACATCGGGTGGCATTCCAACTACCCAATTAGCAATTCCTGCCGAGCCACCGGCCAGAATTGTAGATAATAATCCTAGTTTCTCCCCGTCTTTCGTCATCAGTCGTTGCAGACACTCGTATGTCATAAAGTACATACCACTGGCCGGCATATCTGCAGACATGAAGATATACAAAATACCGTCGGGGGATAGGATGTAATGTTAGGCACTCATTTGTTCAAAAGTTATCATGGTTGTTTTTCACAAGCGACGGCACAGACCCTTGCCAACCCGACTATTGCGGCAATCGCCATGTTATCACGGTGGTTTTGTGCAATGAAGTTGATGATGTATTTTGTCGAAAACATTACGCGAACTACCGCTTCAAGATATTCATTTTTAATTGTGATTTTATGAGATGTCTTCAATAAGTAAGCTGCCAAGTTTATTTTTGAAAACAATAATTAGAAAATAAGTTTTCATAAATGAACTGCCAACCGTGGCCATTAAAAGACGGTTCGATGGAAAACTTTTCGATGGAAAAATAAAGCAGAGTCAACAAAAAGTAATATAATAATAAAGTTTTGTTAGATTAGACGCTCACACCGATATTCACTAAAACTCATTGATACTCACACTGATGCTTACAGAAAATCACACGAATAGTCAAACAGCACTCACAAATATTCATAAGTGTCCTAAAGAGAAAAATCATAGTTCAGAAAGCTATAGAATCAAAAAATATTTTCTTACCTCTAAGCAGGGTCGCAAAAGTTCCTTTATAAATACTTCTTATTCCACCCTCTTTATACAATTGTTTGATGCAATCGATGGGGCCGTTGTACTTAGGTTTAACGTCAGCGTGTTGTATCTGCAGTAGGCACTTGATGCGTTCACCAGGTGACATTATCACAGCAGAGAGTGCTCCACTAAACGCCCCCGCATAAATCAATTGCAACGGGGTCAGTTGATCGTCGGGATGCTTTTGTTGTAACTTTTTGCCCAGTCCAAATCCGAAAAAGCTCATTGCGAAAATAGGCGCAACGCCACAAAGCGGAGCTCCCATACCTGCAAGCAGAAAAAAATATTGTGAATCGTCGTGAATTCTCCTCTCGTTTACAGAAAAGTGCAAAAGACGGCTCTGCAACAATTATACTGATTATCCAGTAGTTACCGTTAAGACGGTACTTGTAATGAGGAAGAAGCGAATACTCATCCCTGAGACGATCGTAGTCACTACTAACAGTGCAATAACAATTTTTATGAGCGCTTGTTTATCAAAAAAATATTACTATGGACAAGCTCGTACAGCACAACCCCGATCAACAGGGGTCGAATTATCAAAAGAGTGGATTAGTTGGAATCGAACTATCCGGGGAGTAAATTAATCGTCCCGAGTGTATTTTTTAATAACATTAGCAAATTTTTTATGCATGAATCAACATTATACTTTACTGTTCACAGAGAGATGTGCGAACACAAAATTTATTTGTACAAAACAAACAAAAGTGTGTACCTATTAAAGCAAGAAAAAATTACGAGCTTTGTATAATAATACGAATTTATAAATGGAATAACCGTACGACCAATGTGCCATATTTGAGGTGTTGGAGAAATCCTGTTCGTTAATGAAAAATGTATGTTTAAATTTACTCCAAATATTCTGAAAACATGGGACGAATGGTAATGCTCCTTGATGCATCGTAAGCAAAGGTTTTCGAACAATATGGATTTAAATCAAAATTCAATTGCAAACAATTAACATTTGGATTTTTCTAGGGTTTTTATGCAGCTCCATTCGGTTGAGGAAAAAGTGCTATTGCAGTACTAGAGCGATAAATGTTCCTCTGTCTAGTGTGAATTTGCAGCAAGAGCCGAAGGTAACGTTGAAATCACAAGAATAATTCGAGTACCAAATTTAATTTTTCAGCGTATGGAAATGGAGCTCCTGCCCTAGCATAATAATGCAATCTTTGTAGTGAGTGAAGTAAAATATTTTATTCCTTAGCCTTATAAAAACAAGTGTTAACTGAGAATTTAATTCGAATCAACCGTATTTGTAGTTATCTGAAAAGGGGATGATATTCATTGATCCAGAGCATTCCAGTTAATTGGAGTTTTACTGTACTTACTACTGACATGAAAGTAGTGACTACTGAGTGGCGAGTACTCACCACTGAGACGATCGTTGTCGCTGTTCTGTGTTCGTGTACTTTTTTTCTTGTTACAACCAAGTGATATTTCTTGTCAATACTAACATCTCTCAGTCAAAGTACCATCTACTGCTATTGCTGAGCATGCAATCGGGTCGGTATATCAAAGCGATCATATTTTTTGTGAACAGTGTCATAACTGGGGTGTTGGAATTCCGAACGTTGCTTTGAGTTCAGGCATAAATAGAAAGACTGGTAAAGACCGATACATGGTCGACCCTTCCACACATTTTGGGAGACAGCATCGAGAAGCTGAAAAATGCACGTGTAGAAGACTTAACTATCAGAAATGGTTTAGCTAGTTACCTATTACGTGCAGAATACGTGCTGAGCAAAGAAATAGTTTCCGACTAATGCAGTTGGAGTCTTTGCTTAGCAATGTCGCATGCTATGAAAAATAAGATATTCAACAACAAATATTCATATGACAAAAGAGGAAAAATACTCTTTCAAGAGTTTATGTTCATGCGGTTAAAAATTTAAATAAAATAAAAATTCTTTGTTAGATTTCATGCCAGTTGACAAACATAATTTACAAGCAACTCATAGAGGAACATGTCTGTAAAAATTCAACAGACGTAACCGGCCATTAATATTAAATAGGTGAAACCAAAAATGATAGATTCATAATGGTTTGTTGTTAAAAAGGGAAACGATAGTACTTTCGTTCTGTTCTATTTGTATTTTGGGATCAGATGTATATGTGAATAATAACCGTGACATAATCCAGTTATTTCAAGGATACAAATATTTTTCGAAAATATTCGTCAGTGTTTCAAAGAGAATTCTTGAATTAATATCAGTTATTAGTTTGCCGGTGGTGATCTCACTCTATACCAAGATAGTGACACTGTAAATTTCAGCCACTTAATTAGATGTTTCAATTCAATTCGTTAGATCGGTCTGCTCGCAAGCATAAAGATATATAACAAATTTGTTTTTATTTTTTTAGTTGATTTCTTAAAGGTTTTTATCATTCTGCACTATTTTAAAATGAATGGAAAAACTTTCGTAAAAATGAGCAGTAATTGTTGAAAATTCAGCACGATTCTATAGGTGGAGCCGTGCACGAAACCACACTTTATACACTGTATAGTAGTTGGTTTCAATAACTCAATCTTTACGTATTTAATTTTCTCTCAATATCAATGAAGAACTATGGAAGAGTACATATTTTTAAATGGTGAAAGCGGCTTCTTCGAACAACACCGATGGCTCACGTGCTTTAAAGTTTACTAGAATTTTTTTATATTTTTGAATATTACCAACCTTTGTACAAACCGCGAAAACCTTCTTTCGACACAGTCTTTTTCCCACAATCCCACGTACCCGTGTACAGAGGAATTCCATTTGCTCCAGATGGCACAGTTTGTAAACGAACCTATTTGAAATTTGTATAACATTTTTTCATTAGTTGTCTTATCGAAACTGTATTTAATACATTTCGTTCCGAATCTCTCAGTCTATTTAGCTCAGAGCTACACAGTTCATACGTAAAGTAAGGTCTGAACAGATGTACAGATATTTCATGAAATAATAAAACATAAAAATGGTTCTATCCATTATTTGCAAATTCTACAGAGATCGTGTATCGATTATTAATTTCTAATAGTATATGAACACTGCATATTATGAATGAAGGACAAAGATGAGGAAGTTATTGTGCCAAATTTCTATTCACAAAATGCCATCTTATTTATACACATGCATTTACTCGCTCGAAAGATAATCCTGGTAAACTTTTGAATCCGTTCAATTTGTAAATATTTTCACTTAAGTCCTCTGTGTGTGTGTGTGTAATCAGGACAGTCATTTGAGAATTCGTAACATTCGAAAAATTTAAAATCTCATGAAATTCATTTGGTTCCATTGATTTTCATGGAATTCGAGCCCAATCGTTAATAATATATGTTTTTTGGACAGAAAGAATTTAACATGGAACATTGAAGTCTTTAAGAACTCAATGCATGGTACATTGATATAATTTATGATGATTTAAACCAATTTTATGTTTTGTCATATCGGATTAAATTATAATCTTCCACAAACCTTTTTTTCGGTACATGGTAGCCATCATGAAATAGTAAATTTCGATGCAAGTGCAGAAAAACTTTTTCTAACAAGAGTGAGTTTCTAAGATGAGTCCAAGGCAAGTGTTGCAATCACACAAGTTCAGAGAAGTTTCGCGTACAAGTATCAGTCAAAATTTTGTTCACAAGGTGTGAAAATGCACCCGGTAAAGTGTGCGCAAAAACTGGTATTTTACCATCAACTGAAATTATGAAATTTGTGACTGGTGGATTATTCTGTCGTCGCCACTGACAAAACCAAAATTTTGAATAAATAATCATAAAGTGGCGGAGTGCGGTGTGATTCCAAGAAAATACTTCCAAACTCTCGTTAGTTTTTCCTCATTTTCGTTAAATTGTGTGTAGACCTTAAAATTGTATGCTCCAAATTTTGTTGACAATGTCTATGCCATTTTCAAGTTATACGGCTCAACCAGCCTATAAAAACAGACTTATGTTAAACAATAGTCAGTATTGAATTTTGCATGAACCTGTTCGTCCAACTAGATTGTATGAGGTTTTACTTTTCACTGAAACAAAAGACTTTTTTTTTGAACCCTACATCCAATAATACTTGATCTGTTAAGCCAAAATTCTTTTTAATTAACTTGGAAGAAATTATTACTGAAATTAAATTTGGTAAAAGTCAATAGACCGTTTGACTACACTGAAATATACAGATAAGTACATAGATAGATTTAAATGTGTAGATAATAAACAATGTGCAGATTGAGTCCTTATTATTGTTCTCCGATTGCAAAATTGCTTCTACAGTCAATCTAAGAATATCACAGTCAGCTGCTTTTTTATGTCATAATCTTTGACAAAAAACAAAAAAAGATGAGCAGGCAATAAGTAAATTTCTAATTTTTATGCTGTATCTTTTTTGTATTCCCAGATGTTTTAACATTTTTCGACATGCGTGCTTAAGAAAGCATTGCGAAATAATAATCCTCACAGTCGGAGGAAAAAATATTTCTTCCCAAATTGAAGACGGGTAGGATAGTGGACATTGGAACCTTGTGTATTGGACTTTGGACTTCACGGAACTGAAAAACAACTTCGTGTCACTAACCTAAAATAGTACGATATCGTGTATTACCGAAGTAGTCACCAAAAAAATTACTGTGCAACCTTGAAGGTGAATATAATTTGTGATACGAAAAAAATTTGCTTACAATCGCAATTCTTAAAAGTTGTACAATTTCAATGATTAACGTTCTTTGGGTTTTTAAAGACTTACTGATGTGAAACAAAAAAATAACGAAACAAATGCCGCTAGGCAAAATTGGTGAATACCCAATATCAAATAAAAACCAATAAATCTTACAACGTGTTGAAAACAACGTTTTACCTTTATAGTGTCCAGTGGATGGCCAGTCACGACAGTGCAAATTCCACCGAAACCGCCACTTAAAAAATATTTAATCGGGCTTACGTTCTCAGACATTATTGTAATTTGATTCCTTTTTCAAATAAATTTGTACGTAACAATTCGATAAACAATTATAGTATTCAATACTCTCAAAAACGGTAATATAAAAAATTAGGTTAGATCTACTCTCAACAATTGTTTACGAATATGAGGTTGACCGTCGGTTGCGCCGCCATGCGGATTATATTCTGGCCTATTCACATCAGACCAGAATAAAGCATATTTATCGTCTCTTCATGTACATTTTATCTGTGTATGAATAAACCGGGAAATTATGTTATCTAAATACCACTTTGATCGGCAAAGGTACTATCTGACGAACACACTGCGAAAACTATATTTACATTATTAATGGAAAGGTTTAGTTGGAACATTTTGATAGAATGATTTTGAAACATTTTCAATATCATTTCTATATGCTTCAGAAGAATTCTGTGAAATTTGAAATATTTAAAATATATCTGAACTGTTTTCAAAATATTTTTTGCTATATGCTATAAATCACAGTATAAAGCTCTATCGATTGCAATCAATCGTCATAGACAATATTGCCTGAAGACAATAATTTTTTATCGCAACAACCGAACTAATCAACATAATATAATTCTTTCGCAGTACAACGTGCACTTGACAACCCGTTACACGGATGTGCAGGTGACCATCCTCAAGAGTGTTTAGCATAATTACCTGATGATGATGTCTGCATTCGTGACACTCTGGTATCTCCAAACAACAACCACATGAATTTACCAAGTCAAAAGCTGTCGAGCTGGAGCTGATGTCTCATCGCAGGACCAATTGTCTCGAATCGATTCGTGAACAACAGCGTCAACTAGATTTTCCCTCACAGAAACAAGCGACGAGGAACTTTGATAGAATAGAAAAGGCCAATGTCGAAGACACACAAGGATTTACACTGCGAGAAATCTTCGCTGGATCGATCTGTAAAGCATGGATACGGACAAGACTGTTACGAATGGGTCAAAAAGGACAAAAGTTACAAACTCTAAAGGAACTGAGTTATTATGTATAGTTGATTACCAGGACCCAGTAAACATAGTAATCTAGCAGCAAGGTAGGAGCAACGTGACTAAAAATAACAGGTAATGGTGAGGATTTTACATGTAAATTACTCGGAAGTTGCTGTTTACGATTTACCAATGTAACAGTATTAGCTTATTGTTTGTTGTTTTTGGAAGTTTGTTTTTTTTTAGAAATCATTTTTCCAAAGTATGAAGACGAAAGCACTGTTCTACCATTGTAATTGGAGCTTCACTCGACAAACGCGAAGATGACAGCAAAGCAGGTGTGGTAATAAATAATCAAAAGAAAAAAATTGCTGTAATTGACTGGTTTATTGAGAAATTATACGAATATAAACGAAAGGGATTATTTTTTGAAGTGATTTAATAGTAATAATAATAATTCATCTATTTTCATAACAACTATTGTAAGTGAACAAATTAATATGGACTATGGCATTTTCTAACATATGTATTATGCGGTGATTAATGTTACATACACATTATTAATAAAATACGTATTAATAAATTTATTTGAAGAAAACAACATAAGTGTCACATTCCGAAATCAACCGGATAGTAAAAATTGCAATCGCCAACAGCACTGTGCGAACTCGCGAAAATTATGGACGCGACTCCGTCAAAGTTATTGCTTCACCCATTGCTTTTCGCATAAATGACTGTGCACTGTTAAGCGCAATGATGAATCTAAACTCTTGAGACATTACTCAGTGGAAGTGTCAATGAATTTTTCTATTGTGTGTGTTTTTTTTGCCGATTCCAAAATGATTCACATAAAAAATTACACGCTTCCGACATGCAAAAACAATTACATTTTTCAAATCATAGCCAATATAGTTAAGAATGCTCTATATGAAATGTCTAACCAAGTACCTCAGTGGTGAAAAAAACCGCATTATGTTGTCACAACATTGCTCATTGGAATTTGCGTACCCCTTCACTTAGAAATCGATGTCACCACGGTTTTATTTATAATAGTCGGCATCGATATTGAGATTTCGGCAAAGATATCATTTCCGTGACTTTCTTCTGCGAGCTGTATGATTTTATTTTACCGAGCCAGCGTTCTGATTTTTTTTAACAACTGTTTTTCACTATCAAATAGTTTCTATTCTTTTAATTTATTTTTTCATTTAGGTTTATCAACAGAACTATATCGAAGAGTTCGTTTCCGAAAACGGTATCATAATAAAAATGTCAACACATTGAATGTGCAATGCTGACAAAATAGATCGGCTTTTTTTATCACGTTAATGTACTTGGACGGGCAGCAAATTTTCACACTTTGTTTAGCACCAAATTGTACGTCACCTACGTATTTACTCAAAGATCTGTTGTACTATATTTAAAAAATGAAATAAAAAATTATCAAATAATCGTGCTCGATCGATGATCTCTATTGCATGGGACAGAGTTCAAAATAAAATTTTCACTACGAGCGAAACTACATTTCTTCAATACTGTTACACGAACGTTACGAGAGAGTTTTTTATAAACATTTTTTATAAATTTGCCTTCATAGAGTCAAAACAAAAAGTTCTTCTTAGAGAAAAACATTTCGACAATTTCATTGCATTGATAAGTTTGTATCCCGTAATTAATTGAAGCTTCGAACGAATACGAATATTACTTGTAGTTCACATAACGCAAAGAAAAATTTAATTTTATAAGCAAAAAAAAGGTTACCGAAAAAACGTTAAAGCAGACGAATCGGAAAAATAAAAAAAACACATACGCAAAAAACTGGACTTCCAAATAATTGCACTCATTTAATTAATACTATTGCACGATCGCTGTCTTATATAAAAATAGGTTGCAACTATACTAATAGGTTGCATTTTCTGTGTTCAAGCAGAGAAATTTATTGCTGCCCACGTAAGCGTGAAGCAGGTAACTTTCGTTGAATAATCGATCGTATCATCAGTCATCCAAGCGACCGGATATCCTTCAACATCCAAAAAGACGGCTCGATTATGGTGTATAAAAAAATTCCGAATGATTATTGGAAAAATCTCTAGAAATCCGTGTCAAAAAATTTGTCGCTAGAAATTTTTTCGCTGTAGCGTATTATAGAAATAGATGGCACGTGGAAGGTCTCGTTAACATGCGATTATCTCCACAACCTCGCAACCGTTCTAGGCGAATTTAATTTGGTCTCGAGATTGTGAGGCACATCCTGCTACAAAAATAGCCGAACCGTTATGGCCGGTTCAATGAAACCGTCGGTATCGGTTTTCAGGTATTTTCGCTTACCCTAGAGGCCCGTGTAGGCAAGGGTAGTCATATCTTATAAATCGTCGTACATCGTCACTCGCTTTTAGAGCGTTACAGAAGAAATTAAAATGATTAATGGTGTTAACCCTGTGTTACGGAAGGGGTGCATCGAGCGGCGCAATACTACACACGCCGTTCGAGACAACGCTATACATAATTGACAATCAATAATCTTGTTTGCGCATGTATGTATGTGTGTGTGTTTGTATGTATTTGTTTTACTTTCGGGCGAGCTTATTTATGTACAGTGAGTTGACCCTGGTAACCGATACAGAACGTCAGTTCTACGATGGAATCAATTCACCATCGATCAAAAAGGTTTTTTGAGGACATTGCAAAATCAATTGAATCTTCGCATTCATTAGCGGACGAAAATTTCAGTAAAACAAATATTTCAAACTCCGTGGTTTTTCCAAATAATTCAATTAATCGTGTTGATGGATGAAAAATGGAAACATCTATAACTAAAATGTTATAGCTCTTCGGAGAAACGTATAGTTTTTTTTGTTTAAATACTTCGTGATTAATAGTTCACTAAAAAAGTTCGATAATTCGAGGGATATCGAATTCGATCTAATCCCATTCCATTGCAGTCTGTTGCAATGGAATGGGACAAAATAATTACATACCACCTTTTTGCTCGAATTAAACAGCGGTTCGTTATTATAGGTAAAATATACGCGGGCGAACTAGAATCTAGTCCAATCAGCAACCCAAACTTAAACAGATATGCTATCACAGAATGGTTCTCAAATCATTTGCGGAACAGATAAAGTGGCACGTGACGAAATTTTTTAAAAGGAAAGACCCTACGAGTAATGTGTCCGGCGGGCAATGAATTTTATAAAACAAAACTGCCTTTATATAATCACGAATCATGCTGTTCTTCTAATTTTAAATTGCACTAAGTCTGTTAGAACTCATGGAAAATATTAAAAATGCATAATAATCCTGCGAATGATAGTGCATTATTAACTTGCATTCTCAACCTATACCGTTCGACTTATTGCAAGACGGATGGTAATTTTCAAATAAATCGCACAGCGATTAGTCGAATGGTTGCATTCGGTGTTTCATAACTAGAAAAATGTTTCCATTACGACCGTTTGGATCGTACACTTGTGCATTCTCCTTATTTTATGCAAGAGGTCCAATTGAAATAGCTTATAATTTTACGGTGTCTTTATATGATTCGTTTACTGCCAGATGCATTCCGCCTCGGCATTTTTCTTTTAAAAATCTCGATCACGTGATATTTTATCAAGTTTTAAAAACGATTCAAAAACCAAAGCGTGTTAAACATTTGCCCAGGGTTCAGTTTGTCATTGGATGAGATTTGATGCCAGCCGATACTTTTCTATAAAAGTTCGATAGTTTAGAATCAATTTTTGTCTTCTTTCAAGTTACAAATAACAATCAACATACAGTGAAAGAAAACTGTGATGATGGACAGACATTGATTAAACGCAAAAATCAGAATCTCAAGATTTCGCGAAAGATAACAACCCTGGCCGACCTTATTATGCTACGAGCGATGAGGATGATCTCTTCGATCTCCCTTCGAACAACGAACGTCCCGATGTGTTTCTCAAAGAAAATTGTGAACTACGATTTGATAATCCAAAAAAGTCAAAGATGGTCGTGTACGTTTGAGTGTGTATGCTTGGTGACCGAGTACATAAAATCGTTTGACCACTAGTGGCACTTGTTTCGCTCGCCGGAAGACTTCTTCTTCTAGTACTGATACCACGGTTGACGACGGACCCAGCGCAGTTTCATGCCCGAAGCCGTACGAATCTTGATGCTCGCACACTCGGCGGCTCGCACAGTTTCCTTGACGCTTTGCATAAGATTCTGAGCGTTTCCGACCAGCATGTCCGTAGCCTCTTGATCTTCCTCGGTACCTGAATACAACGCAAATTATTTTATCTTCATGTAAAACAGTAAGTCACAGCAAATAGTACAAGTCAAGCTACTGGATACCAGATAGACGATAACTTTACGGTGTGCACTCTTTACAAACGTAACTTCACAAACATCATCCGTGTTTATTGGGTGTTCATATATGATGTATGATGAAAATATTATTTATAAATAATATTGTCTCTGAAATTTTTTTTATCGAGATCATCGAGATTATTTACCCTGTCACACATGATAGATGATGGAACAAGATCCATAGGGAAATATTTACGACTGCTTCATCGATGTTGAAGTTATTTTAAACGTAATAATAAACTTGTAACAAACTCAAGTATTTCAGGGCTCTCTTGGTATAATGGCCCTTTTAACTGTAACAATAATTGACGTCAAGCCGGATTTCAGTGCGATTTTATTTTTCTTTGTTTAATCGTTAGAAATATATGGGCCGTTTTATAGAACGGCACTCTGTGAGCTTGAGATGTGTTTCATGAGGCAGTAGTAAATCTTTTCCATTAAGAAAACAATGAAATCAAATATCATTTAGGGCACGCAACACATTTGCGTTGAAAACGGATGACCAAAGACATGCAATAAAAAACACATCCGGTTCTCAGCCGAAGCTAGATAGCGCAAAATTTATTATGTGCATGTAAACCTCTGTTCGGCTAAACGATTTCTTGTACAAAATCGGCCAAGGTGAATTCGATTGAATCCCCGACACACAATGTGGCGAAATCGTCAATGATTGAGAGTCTATTCGTAAACCTTGTTCCTCAAATAATCAAATTTATTTGAGACTGTTTTTAAAAAAAAATGCCGTGTTCATTGAACTCGTTTTGACCGAAACATTATTAATCAAGTTAAGAAGAGAAGTAAATAATTTATGAGTAATCCATGCAACGAATGAAAGCCACACATCTACAGATTAATTCGGAGACAGAAAAAAGAAGATAGAATCCGGCCGGATAGACTTACAGCGTCCAATCAATTCATCTGTATGGCAAGACAGGCCGGGAAGGAAGCGAGACCAGGCATGCCGAATAAATCGTATCCAAATAGGAGACAAAAGTGTTTGTTAGTCCAACAAATAATAGAATCAATAATGAAAAAGAAACTTTCACTACCAAATTCACCACTGCACCTTGGATTTGTCGAACCAAAGTGCTTCAAAAACATGTAAAATACTGAGGTCGGTAATGAAAATGTAATTTTTTTTCTATCTACACGGACCAGGTCGATTTAATGAAAAGCTTTTACATGAATCTGAATAAACTTCACGTTAACGTAAAAATTTGCGTTTAATTAAAAATCACTAGTACTGGTAAAAAAAACTCATTTGCATTACCGACTGAGTCCGTTTCCCTTCACCTTAAGAGTATGTGCAAGACAGCGGTCGGTAATTAAAACTGGAATCAATTCTTCCCACGGACGCGTTTTTTTTTTAACGTACATAAAGAAACTGTGAGAAAAGTTGATTACCGTTTTGGTTACCGACTGAGCCCGGGATGGGCGAGGCGGGAGATGTTTCATGTGGTTTTAAGGGGATGCTGGACCTTTCGCCCGCCAAGTTCCGTTAGCAAAACCGGTAAACCAAGTTGAAGAAGGGGAAAAAGCTTCAGCATCCTCTTAAGGGGATGCTGGAGCCGTTTTTGTAACCTGTTTTCTTTTAGTCAAGTAATCCTGTGGGACAAGGTTTTTTCGACTTTTTCAAAGATAAAACAGTGTCCCAGAATGTTTCGATTTTAAAGTTTGGTTGTGTTCTCCCTCTCAATGAATGGAGTTTCATCCATAGCTCATGATATTAAAAAAAAATGATCTGACGTTATACAATTTTATTCCTGAAACTCTCTGGATTAAATTGGATCTATTGTTAATAGGAAATTATTTCGCGGTAAAATTGTAAATCCCAGCAAAAGGTAAGTTTTTCAGAGCTTTCTTTTTCATCCAGAGAACACGAACAAGGATTGACTACATTCATGCTTAATTTTGTACCAATTTATACAAATATTTTTTTTAATTAGAAAAAAAAACTGGAAAAGGCAAATCCTTGATTACAGGCTATGGCTTTTGCATGCAAAATATTTAATATCATGGTAAATTCTAGGTACGTTTATGTATCGTACTACGCGGGGTGCACCTCTATTCACGGTAATCACACACAAAGCAAAAGGGGTGGATAAGCGTGAAATGAATGAAATGCAAGCACGTTTTATTTACAGCTTTTTTACCATATAGTATCAACTCTTCCCAGGTGGGGAGCGTTTCTATTGCATGAAAAATACAAAATGGCAGTTCTTTAATATCACTGGTATGGTGGGTAATCTTAGCACAGCGTAAGGGGATTCCCGCGATGCTTTAGGGAATTTTGCCATACGAGTAGCTGACTATTGGAACATTTTACAATTTCTAGTGTTTTAAATTTTTACCGCTTCGATCGATTGCATGTCCTTCGAATGAATAAAATCGAGAATGCGAATATACTTCCGTCAGTATAATTTCGACTGATTCTTAAATTTTATAGCGATTATTGTATTTAAATATTTTTTCTCCTCATTGCGGAAGTACTGTACTGTACAAATAGAACCATGAGTTCTTCCAGTTCGAGGAATTTTTGTGAATACTGATAAAACTCAATGTGGTCAAAATTGATTAAACTTGCAGATTTTATGCAATATTGAACAATCTTTCCTTGTTGCCTAGAAAGAAAGGTTTTGGAACCATAAAAATACGTTCATGTATTAAGTTTTGTCGAGTATTAACAGGCCTTGAATTTCATAGAATTTTACTTTGACCTACGACGAGGATTCTGATTATCTAAGTATGTGATTTTTCTTAAATTTCCTCAAGCGAATCCGGCGTTTTCGTATATGAACGGATTATCCAAAAGTTTAATAAAAAAAAAGTTTTCCCAAAATAATCTTCGACTTGATTTCGTATGCCGTGAATAAAGTTCCGATAGTAATAATCTAATGAGAACCAACCGTTCAAATGAATAGTGAATTATATGTTTCTTTACTTTCACGCTCATTTTTGAAGACATCAGCTCCAAGAGTCATGAATAATTCCTTCCTTGCCCACTGCTAGAGCGAGCCCAAAAACAATAACTATGATACAATTCAAATCGATCTTTATAAGCAAGTTTTTCATGATAATCGTGGTAATATAGAAGCATTTAGTTAGTAACACTTTAGCGTTTCTCACGAGCGGTACTAATTGGTTCAAGGAATCGAAAGAACAAACCTTGTGCGCCGAGCATTGTTGCTTTAACCGTCGACAGGATCTTCAGCTGAGTTCCTATCGTCGGGATGCGTTCACACACTTGGAGCAGATTCTACAAAACAGAAATATAACCCCAGTCAGATTAATAATTTGTAGGACACAAGTAAATCGTACATACAACGCTAATTAATCATTATCGTTGTATTAACTGCCAAGATTGCACACAGGAGTAAGATTAATAATACTTGATTTTAATAAATACAATGTAATAATAATAATAATAATAGAAATGGTAATAATAATAATACTGATAATAACTATTTATTATCATTATTATTTTATTACTATACACGGACCGCAATCCTTTTGTTGATTTGTTACACGTACACATACCATCCAACCCGCGCGAGATATAAGTGATGGAGCGGAATATAGTATAGAATGAATAGTTTTATACCTTGTAAGTAATGTAGGAATAAGCATTGACTGAGATACACAATATTACATATATGACTGGAATAACTTGATATGACAAATGAAAAACGTGATTAACGAGATGAGTATTGACGTTATCGTCGAATAACTGATGTAAGATAATTTCAATCAATAAACTCCACCCCAAAAACAAATACGCCCGTTTGTGTGTGTGTGTGTTTTTTGTCTTTTTTTCTTAGTTTATTTTCATTTCGTATTGAGGTGCCTCTATAGAACCCTCTACTATAATCTGAATATTGTGATTATTAAGTCTCCAAGTGTCTCCAACCTAGGCCCTACTAACTATTTACTTATTGTACTATTCTGATTCTATTCTGCTTGTCCCGGTGCATTGGGCACAAGAATGCTGTGATTGCTCAAAATAAGAAATACACAGCTGCGTTAACCACCATCGTTGTGTTGAAAAAAAAATGACTTTATTCCGCCAGAAATACTTCACTTTCGATTCGCAAATCTATTACTTCGACCGGAAATTTCGCCAGCGAGAAAATACATTACGTCCGGTATGATGCCGCTGCATACCGAAAAATTGGATTTTCGAACCGGATGAGACATTTCTGGTGAATCTATGAAAATCTAAACTTCTGCTTCTTAACTTTCATTACCCGCAGGGCTAGAAACGCCCAAACTACGATAACCTGATAGTGATTTATATATCAGAGTACATATTAATAAATTCATTCTTATGATTATGCTTATTATTCTTATTAAAAATGTAAATTACCGTTCGTATACGTTTGTCGGTACATTCGCGAGCAAGTTCCTTAGCGAGACGCGTCACCTCTTGGGAAGCTTCGGCGATTGCTTTCGCACAAGCGATAAGATCACGCTTATTGCCACCCTCGCCTCTCACCAATCCTGAGAGACGAGCCATGAGAATTGCCATTTTCTTAGCGGCAGCAATAATCTCGTTGTCCTTGCTTGACCACTGCCGAACTTCTTGGTGAAGACCATGAGCGGCCATCTGCAGAGAGATTAAAGTCAATTATTCGGTTTAAGAAGAAAAAATGAATTTTAAAAATTATAAATAGTACAATTGCAAATGAATTGTAATATATGTTGAATTTAATATTTGAATTATAGGCTTCTAAAATATTAAACGTAGCATATTCGAATTGTGGGCGATTTAAAAACGATTCAACCGTATCGTATACACGTCGTACAAACGTCTCTCTCCTTACCGTCAGCGATCAAACGGAGCACATGTGCTGTTAGCTCCGAGGATAAACAACGTATCATTACAAATATCCGGTATACAACTGTTTATCCGGATGTACAAATATTCATAGTAATTTTTATAATCTCACTCTGCATTCGTAGTACCGGAAAGTGTAACTAAATGGCATTTATGAATTTTTTCATTTAAACAAAATGAGTATCGGTACGACTTGCCATTATGGGCTGATTGGGTTGCGGTGCGTGCATAAACATCTCGTCCTCGTCATCGGTTTCCGGTGGTGGAGGTCGCGGAGGTGGTACTTCGCCTCCCGGCAGTGGTGGTCGCGGTGGAGCCATTTCTGTATTGAAAGTAAAAACAAAAATTAGGAAAGCTATTGAACACCGCGTGCTATGCTACGCAATAGCATAAAACAACACGAAATCAAAATGCAGGACATTTTTCGCTATGCATATCATGTCGAATGTGGGGAACAAATTTTCATTCGCATAAGCAACTTTTTTTTTGGAATCGAGGCAAAATTGTTTATCGTGCGTTAAAAGGGGTACAGTGGATCGAATAGCTTACCATCGTCGTAAATGTTGTTATCGTAATATCCTGCCACGACAATCCATGCAGCGTTAGACAAAATTTTTAAATCATGAATAAGTATGGTCATTGTTGTTTTTGGTTTTTTCTTTTTGAAATAACACTTGATGGTTCGTTACGATACCAACCTATTTTTTCATACAATCGATTTTTTTTCGAGTATAAATAAATATGTGATGATAGCGCAGCGGTCCTTTAGTTTCACTTTAATTATAAAAAGGTTTTCAAAATTTTTTTAAGGATTCCATGATTCGTGAGTAAATACATGGTAGTGCAATGGCAGCCTTATGGTTTTTCGTCGTACCACGAAAACTCCTTCGGTTAGTGAAGAAATAATCCCTCAGTTTTGCAAGCAAAACCGTCGCATGTCTTTCGAAAAATCATCCAAATTTTATACATGCATTGTATAATGTTTATTAATTGATAGGTGTTCATTCGTGGATATGCTAAAGCGATGTGGTAAAAAGGATGCAGTCGGTAACGAAAACTGCAATTCGTTATTTTCAAGGAAACTTAATTATTTTAAGCGTAATCCAATAATTCGAGTTTGTTCAATTGGTAGATTGCGGTTTTTCAGAGCGACTTTAGCCATTCTTGCCATTTTCCTATAGTAACATTTTTGATAATTTCACGCAATTTTTAGAAGTAACGCTTTTTTTAAGTAGATCTGGTCATTTTGCTAAACTTCCATTGGTAATAATTTACGATTCCGCCATAATCTTGAAGACCCTACGAAAAAGTTGTAAACACTTTTTGTTATCGACCGGTTATGTTCCACATTGTCTTAAATCGCTTCGTATTTCACCCAGCGACTATTCGAAATTTTCTATAGCACGACTGGCAGATCCGTTTCTCGAGGTGCGACGAGACGCGGGGTGATTTCCAAGCGAATGGGACATCGGGCTATGGTTAATGTCTCGATGCAATGATCATGCAGCATAACATATTTGTAGCTATTTTGAATCGCTCAATATAGCATGACTTGCTAAACTTGCATTGTAAGTGAAAATAACATTGTAAGTGAAAAACAATCAAAATTATTGATGTTTATGGAATATGAAATGTCGGATGAAAAAAATGAACGTACATAGAATAGAAAATAAATATTGAAATAATTATTTCTACTTCGTTTTTTTTATGTACGATAACTAGTATACGAGTCGTGAACCAAGTTCGGAAGAAACCGACAGAAGATTATTCATTTTGAAGTCCTTTGTTTTATAAAAATATATGCTTGTGAAGCAATGAAGATAATCGCATTGACAATGTGACATTGGCATTTTTACGAAAGTTGACAAAGAAATATATTCATCGCCCAATCGTGTGATTTTTAGACGCTTTTTTCGATTTTACTAGAAACGGTCCCTAAACACGAGCACATAAATAATCACACAGAGGAGACAAGCGTTGCTTCCCGAGCTCAGCGAAAGCGCGGGGTCTGGTGTACCGAGTTTTACGAAAACTCAGTGGAATTACCTCCGGCTCGAGCCGTTCTCTCTACATCGGTGTCCGACGCGGCGAGCTCCTGGTATAGGAGTTCCGGATTATCTCCTATCGAGAAATTAAAATCATTGACGAAATTGATTTCGATTAAAAAAATAATATGAATAAAAAAAAAAGAAAAAAAATAGCCACGTTTCAAGCACCCGAAATATTAATCCCTTTCTGCGTTTTTGTAAAACACCATCTGCATTATAAACAAGGTTTTATTTAGAACTTCGATGTAAACGTAACAAATGTATCTCTTCTTTTGGATAACTCAGGAGAATTTTAGTTCGACAGCGTCCAGTCCGTCAGAGTATCATGAAGAAAAAATTAATGTAACATTCTTTTTTCGTGGGCCTTGCGGAATTAGTGTAATGGATACATTGTATGAATATGAAAAATTTCGTTTTCTGTCGGAATAATGATTTTTCTCAGCCGCTCAAGACTTTACAGTCGAACATGTTTGAATAATTAATTTTTTAAATTTATACATCTGTACAAGAAAATGATGCAATGGTTTTCGAAACTCTATTTTCAGATACACTACGATCGTACATATTTTCCAGAATTTAAATAGCGAATTCAGCAACTCAGGGAAACTAGGCATTGAACGGTTGATCCGAAGATTAATATTGAAAAGTGCTTGCGCACTATACTTTATTCGAAAACCGTTATATATTCCCCAATCATTATATATCTATAACTTTTTTTTAATAATTCTTTCGAAATTTGATTTTACGATTTTTCTAATTTTTTTGGGAATTATATTTTATAAGTTTTATACCTTTCACGAAATTTTACTCAACTATTTTTTTATTCTTTGCGTAATATTGTATCGTGTATTTTTTATATTATGCAAAAAAAGCATTTGACAGAAGAAAGACGTTACAATTGACGTGTGTCCATATACACTATAAGCTTTAACAGAAAAGGGTTAATATCCCACAATTTGTTATTCATCTCCATAATCGAACTGTAAAAAAAGCTCGTGTGATTTTTTCGTATTTATGTGTTAAAGCAACGAACACAACGAGTATCTCAGTTGATTGCATCGAAGAAATATTTTCGTTATAGCGTTTATGTCTCTTTTTAATCATTTTTTCAAACTCGTTGCTCTCTCGCTTTTAATTGTCTTTCTGTACCTCCTCGCGCCCACTTCGGCAAAGGACTGACGGATCGTTGCTGAGGTTTACTAATTCCCAAAGTTGGACTGGTAGCGCCCAAATTCGAGGGTGACGGCTGATTCCTCAAAGGTTCACCGACTGACAAAGGTCAGAAAATTATATGTATTCATATGTATATATAAAAATTACATCCCGGCGAAGGAAAACATTTTCCTTCGGAAAGTGGACGCACTTTTCTAACGTGAATCGAAATACGACATGTAAATAATTTTCTTTTTAGTATAAAAAAATTAGGTGCAAATCGCAATACGACGATGAGAAATGGTGATATTTTTTCGTCACAAGAGATAATGAGTTTTGAACAAAGAACAGAAATAGGAGAAATTCTATATTCTGTGTAAAATCTACGGGGAGTCATTCGTTTAGAAAATTCTACGATCGTCATTATTAAGCTGAGCTCGCCTGAACTTAGTTGCAGAGTGTGTAACGAAGCGTAAATCGTAGTATTCGTGTGAACGAAGGTACCTTTGTCAGCGAAGTACGTATGCCGGGGACTCGGCACCCGTTTCTCTGCAATGAGACACACAGACGATTTTCACTTCACCGATCGTTATCTTACTACTGTTTGTAAAACGTCGGTTTCGTCAATAATCGATGGCATTGTCACCCGAATTGTTTCCGTTCCTGCGACTTTAACCGTCTCGTTCACGAATATTCGATAGGTTTTTTTAAAACCTGATACGAGTATTCGCTCGTGGAATAAAAAAAATCCCAATATCTGTCAGAAAGAGTTTGAGAGAAAAGAATGGAACAACAAAGAGGCAAGTTCTGACATGGAGTAGACTATAGAATGGATGTTCAAAGATTAAGTGGGATCAAAAACGTTCGTAGGAAATTTTGATGTAATTTCGTTGCATAGAATTTCGTTGTATGAAATCGTCGAAAGTTGGATTCTTACCGTCGTTGATGCGCAGTTGAGAAAGATCAGGAGAGCTTCGCTGATCCGGATGTACAACGAGGGCTTTACGAACTTGTCCAACACTGCCGAGAAGCTGAAAAAGATCATCATATTATAGACGGTGATAATAGCAGACATACTGACAACCACTGCCATTACCACTACGAGGTTTATGACATAATAGATATCTTACAACTTGAGAAAGTCGAAAGTCGACGATAAAAAAGGATATAGAAACTAATAAAAAATATAGAGTGAAGAAAAGCGAGTTAACTTACGGCGCGATTACTATCTCGCCAGCGAGATATTGATGGTCCGTCGGTGATGTTCATGGCAACGGCCTTAGCGTCTTGGACCATTGGCGCAACGTCTGTAAGTGTAAAGAGAAAACAAAGTGAGATTCATCAGATTTTTTTATTCATTACAAGTAAAAAAACCGCGAATTTGAATTGCACATTGCTTCTTGATGTTTTTTTTTCTTCGTTTAAGAAGTAGCCTTCAGGGAGACATTTGCTAATCAATTTTAACTTCTTCATAGCGCAAGTTATGTAAATGAGGTAAGAAAGAATTAGAAAGCAGTGTCTGCGTATTAAATTTGCTACATTGTTTCCTTTCGTAAATTTAGAACTAAATTCTTAAGAGTGCACGAATGTAAAATATCTCTTCAGAACTTTTGGTATCGAATTTGGCGGAAAAATCTATTCGAACAGTTTGCTTCTAACAAATTCTGAACATTATTTCAATGGATGAAAACGTTCTAATTCTGGTAAAGTGACAAAGAATGTTTGATACCAAATGTGGAATAGTACATTATTCTACAAGGGACAACAGTGTATATTTTCACAGAGTGTTAAAGAGAAATTCACACGACGTGAAAAGTTTCTTGAAGAGCGAGAAAAACACAATTTAGTGGGAGGAAAAGTGATTTAGCAGAGGGAAAATTTTATTTTTCCTCCCGGTAAATTACTTTTCTCCCATTCATCACGAATCGGTCACTTTTTATCCCCCATTGTAATCATGAAATAGGGCTCTTTTAGTGCAGTCAGGAAGAAAAACTTTAATCCCGTCTTAGCTCAATAATCTTACTGTGTTGCAGTAGATCGGCGGCTTGATTGACCCGCTGAATGAAAGCGGGATCCTCGCTGTTGTCGCTTTCTTGTTTAGCAACGAGAATAACTCGATTGGCAAGTCTTGCAATGGCCGCGGTATTGTCGACCATCTTCTGAGGATGCGTCTTGGCGATTGCTTCTTCGCAAAGAAACGAGTGCTTCTGCATTTGTTCCTCGGACGTTCGGACAAAGTCCGCACTGTCCGTTGCCTCGTCGCAAAGAGCTCTCGCCCGTTGCATAGTTTCGGCATATTGCTGTCGAAGATTTTCAAAGTGCACGTCCGCAGCCTTGCTCTCGGGATACGACATACGAATCCGACCGGCGTTCACCAGCTGAGGAGTCAGCGACTCGACCTGAGAGGCGCTTGTCAAGAGAGCCTCCGCCAGTTTCTTGTTTCCACCGCTACCTGCAATTTCATGTCAGCATAGATCTATTTTTGTCCTTAATTCGCTGATCCGACATATCTATAATATGGCCGTGTAAATAATGTATCAGCATACATTAGAACTCTGATAAACCATAATTGGATTATCCGAGGAACGGATCAACCGTGCGTCCATCGATTGCCTTGTTCTTTAACGTTAGCAAAATTTTAAAGAGTAATTTTTATGGAAAGCAAGAAAAATTAACGGGTCTTTTTCGACGATTATGATGCAAAAAAAATTACGGCACAGTTGTAAAAAATTATACTTTTTTCACCAAAATAAAGAATTAGAACTTGAGGAGATGTGATAAAGATTCAGTCGGCAACGAATGGGTTTCCCTATTTTCTTCATAACTCTTAATATTTTGGACAGAAGAAGACTATGGTTTTTGCAGGCTATATATACATGTATGAAAACCGAATTTTCTTTTATCCAAAATATTAATAGTCGGGGTGAGAATAGGACAAATAATTTGTTTCCAACTAAATATATAGCACTTTCCATAAATTATTCTGTAAGAGTTTATATGTACTAATCTGAAATTGAATTTGTTAAAATAAACAAAAATATCATGGAAATTTGATTTAGATTAAAGGACGTTAAAATTACCCAGGGATTCTTCGGTCCCAAGCACCTTGGTTAATCGAATGAAACGGTACTATTAAATGATCCAGACTATTCTCATAAAAATAATTGACACGCGTATAAGGTTTTCATTATTAAGGCACAAATATATTAATCCCAAAGAGACACAATTAAGTTCTTCATCGTCCAAACGCTTTCAAATGGCCGGAACTTGCCCTAAGTTTGAATCTAATAAAAAAAAACATACTTGTCCACTTTAGCCTGTTTAGTTGACTGCACACGGTCAATGTTTACTATCATGCGTTTCAAGAATTTTTACATTCTCGATTAGTAAACCGAAAAACTTAGCACATGGAAAATCCATGGAAGACAAAGGTCTCTTCATCTCGTCGAGAATAGAATTCGTATAGGCTTTCTCCAGGATTAATATTTTTGTACCATTTTTTTACACTTTTATTATGAATATTGTGTCTCACCGCCAGCCGCTACCATTCTCGCAGTCTTGGCAGCGCGGTTCGAGAAAGTCTGAAGCGCGTGAGTCTTGTCATTGAAGTTCTGTTCCCGTCCGGGAGTTCCCTCTGGCGCGAGAACGGCGTCGGTGAATTGCTTGAGGGGGGTCGAGATGTCGATGAAATCCTCAACAACACGGGATATGACTGCTTGTTGTATACGATTCTTGAGTTCGTAGAGCTTCTGTGATAGCTGACGAGCGATCTCTTGGGCTCGCGGAGTGTTGCCCTGACCGTTGGCGCACAGATCGCCTAATTGACGCGACAGATTGTCGACCTCATCGCAAAGCTGCAGTATCTCGGCTTTGTGAATACCTGGCAAACCTTCTGCTACCTGTATCGAGAATAATTAAATTTCATTAATATCATAGTTTGCCATTACGTAACCTTCATGACAAATTCAATTTATTGATTATCCATAAATTCATTCGTTTACAATTAATTGTCAATGCATTCATTCAACATGAATGGTGTAATATCGTTTAGAAATAGTTATCCACTCGTGTATGGTGTTCTTTCAGGAAACGAAACGCATGCCGTGTTTTTTTGCGACAAAAATCCTACCGTTTATAAGGAAATTCTTTGTGCCGCAAAAAAATGGCTTGTCGAGACTGATCATGCAAAATGATTTAGAATTTTCCGACCACAAGTTCTCACTAAAGAAGGGACGGCTTCAGCAGGATTAAGATCTTAAGGCCGACGTGACTGAAGCTTGAAGTGACTTAAACATTACAAAAAATAATCTCTACAATATTCTGTTACGATCGAAATATCAGTTTTTCGGACCCATATCTGAAAAACCAAAAGGTTAAAGTAATTGTTCATTTTTCAAAAGTGCAATAGAGTAAAAAGCAATCATTTATAAGCCCTTAGTGCTTTTACAGTAAGGTATGAGGTTCATAGTTATTACATTTATACTGAACATACACAGGTCAGAAGCGGATAATTCAAGTCACAACAAATGGTAGACATCGAAATTAATTTTGATTAAGTATTGATTTTGTTGTAATCGAAATTTAACAATATTTTGGTATGCATTTTGTTCGAGTCCTCGGCAATACTATAGTCTACGAAAAATAACGTATTTGTAATTCTTTGGCTCCAAATGAATAATTTTTTTAGAGTACTTTTGTTATAAGTATCATGGGAGCTAGGTGTTTTACACTCAGTGTGACCCCTGGGAAATAACTACATTCCCGAATTACATATACTCAATTAAATCAATTTAACGACGGAAGCATGTACTATTTAACAGATAATTAATTGGGTCGAAGCCCTCGAAGCTCGACGAAACAATATTACAGCTCCAGCTGAAATTGGAAACGTATTGTTACACAATTCGAATATCAATTTTTTGTAAATTGATTTTAATAGCCGCTTGGCCGTAATTTAGTTACAGACGATATGGGGTTGGTGTATTTTAAAGGCACTGTAATACTTTGCAGTACAAAAAAGCAGAACAATTTGTCACCTGCAATTTGACACATAGTGTTTAATTACGTGCAACTTACATACGCAACTGCATGCTGCTGGTTCTATATATCCGTAGGCAGCAGTTGATGTGAAAAGCGTTTGCGTGAATCGATCGAAAATAAATTGGCAAATTTTTATTCGTAAAAATTGGTTGGGTTAGTTATGAACTGTAACGAAGATATGAAGTGGTTTTGATATCTCATACCTTCTTTCCTTCGTGAATAATCATGGCTATGGCTCGTTGGCCGAGGCCGCGATCATCGTGTTGCGGATTCAATAGCCATTTGTTAGCCTGTTCCAATCTTCCGGCTACGGTGTGAGCCGTCTGTGCAGTACCGGACTTATCGGCAGCCACGAGTGCCGAAGCGATCGTCGATCGAAGCTCGTTAAGCTTGTCCTTTACACCACGAGCCAGGGCTTCCGCCTGAGGAGTACTTCCTGCAAAATTCGAACAATGAGCTGAACAAATTTTAATATTAAGGATACTTCGCGTACAGATTCTCGACTGAACATTTCATCAGGTAAAAATTTCAGGATATATATATCTTGAAAAATGAAAGTAATCGACACCTTATTTTAATCTAAAATACATTAGTTAATTTCTGATAATGTTAATAATTTTTCAGCATTTCCTAATCATTGCAGAATGTTTAAAATCGTTTTTATTTGATTATAAAAATTCTACTACGAGTAATGATTTTTACATGCATTCGTAGCAAGAGTCAAGATTACACGTGAGAAATTACTCAATCATCAAACGAGCACATTTACAAAAAAAGCCTTCAAAAAATTAGTAGAGAGAATTTTTGCCATGAAAACATTCTGCAAAAAAATAGTATTCAGAAAATTCAATGAAGTCGTTAACCGATTTTCTCAAGTTAGTATCGCGTGGCCTAAAGGTTGATAATTCGAAATTACCATTGAAAAATAACGGTCAGAAGTTAAAATATAATAACGATCGAGTTGACAATACAAAAACAAAATTGTCTTCGAATCTGTCATGGGAATAGTGGGTTAGTGTGAAAATAAATTTGTACAAACCTTTCTCGTTCTGGCGAAGTTCGCACAGGGCGTCAGTCATTGTAGCAATCTGAGAAGCAAGTTTGGCAAGCGGTTCCGCCTGTGCCGGCGCTAAATAACGATCCGATAGCCGCTCGGCTTGTTCGATTATCTGTCGTAGACTCTTCTCGCCGACGCCACCTCTCAGCGCCCGACCGTCATCCAGCCAGTCGTGAGCTGCCCTTATTCGTGATTCTATGGCGCTTTGAGCCTTCTTTAACACCTGATTCACATAAATATAATGTAAGATAAATACAAAAAAGAAATACAAGTAAATAAAATTAGAATGTATCAAAAATGTAAGGAACTAGTCTCAATAAATTTTACATCTATGTCTTCAAGGATTTAAGTCTTTTTCAAAATATTTTACTATTAGTTATATTTCCTTGCAGTTACAGCCCGCTAAATAATATTATAGTTTAACATTTTTTTTAAGGTGCGTTTTTTTTTTACTTATGTTCATTTTTTTTGTATTCTAACGAAAAATTGTGTGCATCGTAGTATTAATGAACATCAGTATACGTACCGTCAACTGGTCCGCGTCCCACTCCTCCTCATCGTACGTTGTCAATTGAAGGACACGAATAATTTCATTCAACTCATCGGATATACGACCAGACAGGTAATTACGATTTTCCGCCGCTTCATCGGCACCCTTACCTCCTTGCGAAATAATGTGAATGAAGATTTTCATCGAACATATTAGAATCGGCGCCAGAGTTTTCACCTATAAGGAAAATATTCTTAAAATTATTCCTGCAATACTTTTTCTATTTTATTATCTTTATACTTTTCTGTCTTTACTATTCAACAAAGTCGGTAGTCAGTATTTTCTATTCAGCCGTCACGAAATAAATAAGAAGACAGGGAATTTAGTTTTCAAAAATACAAATAAGAATTTATCAAAAAATTGTGAAACTTATTTAAATTCACCAACACTCGCAATTCGTGGTGTTTCTCGACGACAGAGCATTTTTCGATTTTTCTATCGGCTAACGTTTTACCGAACCAATTTTGCACGGTCGATTTCTGCTGATCCGATTAGATGTAAACACGTGCAGCTTCAGATATAAAAACGTATTTGTTTGCAGGAACTATTTATAGAAGAGGCCGATTTCGTTAATGTTACCAATTTTGCTGCTTTATAGGAAAAGTTAATGCTAAAGAAGCTATGTTTTCACTGTTTCATTGAGATTTTTGTGCCAAAGTAATTAAAAAATAACCGCCTTCAGTTATCTGTATATCAAACGGAAATTCCTTTGTCTAAAATTTCCGAGATTTTTAATTCTTCAAAAAATAACGTGGTGGCTTTGATTTTCGTAAATTTCAAGGTACGCATAATTTTTTAAATTATGGACAAGCTACTTAAATTTTTCGAAATTCTCGACTTCTTGTTTTTCAATTAATTAAAATACTCTGATTCGAATAAACACTGAGTTCTCGAGTTTAAATGTAGAAACTGAATGTACTAATATAGTGCAATGTTTGGAATCAAGTTTCTCGAAAATAGATCTAATAGATTAAATTTAATCGAAAATGGTTTTTTTTTAAATATACATATGTATGTACTGTACGCCCGACTTAAAGTGACTTCATTGAATGTAGCACTGGCTTAAAAAAAGATTGATGATTGGTGGTCTGCAACGAAACGCAAAAATTCGCCCTGACCGATTTTGTACCTCAAATAGCGCGGTTAATATTGGCCTTTTCAATTTTATATTGCTCTTCCTCTACAAGGTATGCACGAATTACTTTAAACCTTTTTATATTCATTTTCCGAACAGATTTTCTTCCATACACTGATTATCGTTCTTGAATACCATACATACTTCTACATGCTTCTACATACTTTCATATGCGTTGTTTTAATTTGTACCTGATCGAGACAGCGAACGAGAATTTCACGATGGACCTGATGCGTTAATTCTTTTTCACGCGCGCTCACTTCCCGGGATACTTTGCTGAGACAAGGACTGAGGTTCTTGAGGAAGTGCATTAGGTCCTCCATCGTTTCTATGACCTCCGTCACCGCGAGATAGTCGAGGACTCGTTTGCATTCACGGATAATCTTCCGCACCTCGCTCTCGTCGAAGCAGAGCAACAGAGAACTCGTGCCCTGAAGAATACCTCGGGAACCTTCGATAAGTTTTTTTCTACGAATAAAATAAAATATATTAATACGTCAAATATCCGTAACTCTTCAACGAACAAATATTTCCGTCGTCGTGGCTCATGTCGAAAAAATCTGTAGACCTTAAATATGTAAATTGAAATTGAATGGGACGACGTTGAATTTATTATCACTACCTGGCCGGTCCGGAGTAAGGATCCTGTTTGAGCAGAGCCGAAGCTTCCTCGAGGAGCCTGGAGGCTCCCTCGACTCGTTGAAGTGCTGCCGGCATATCCTGCTTGAGAAGCGCATCGTCCGAAGAGTTGATAGTTTCCTTTCCCACCTGTAATTCGAAAAACGACGTTTTACTTTTGGAAAAAGAAGCATTTTTTCAACGAACCGTAGTCCAGATTAAACAAAAATATTGTAACGAAGAAAACAGTGTGTTTCCTCATTTTTTTTTACCAGCTCTGTTTGACTTGCTCGCAGAGGAAGGTTTGTCACGACAAAAATAGGACGCAATGAGCAAATACTTGATTTCATTTTCATTTTATAGTTAGAAATTATTTTTTCGTTAACGCATTTGTACGTTAACACCTGTTGCTTTTCAACAAAATAAAAATAAAAATCACGGTAAAAGGGAATTTGTTCACGTTAATTTTTTGCGTATACTTCTTTTCCGTATAACTATGTATGTCTTTCTTAAGATTAATGTTTCATTCGAATGGAACATTTTAATGAAGCATTAAATAAAATGTTTCATCGAAATGAAGGTTCCTCGAAATCACTGAATTTCTAGAAATCGATGTTAGCTATTTCAAAAATAAAATATTTCGGAATATCCGAATCTAAAGTGATAATTGGTGATTTAAGAAATTGGTGATTTACATTGAGCCAGCATGCACTTCGAAAGCACAACGTACAAGGAAAAACTCTGCAAAATCCCTAGACGCTTAGACAAATTGAGTTTTCAAAAATGATTGCTAATAATTAAAAAATGTCGTTAATAGTGAAAATCGACTGTTGAAAAATAGCTGAATATTTCATTCGCAAAGGTGTGCTTGGGTAATAAAAGTTCAATTAAAAAAACCGAGGGTTTGTCATTTTTTATACAAAATTGGAAAATCCTGCAATAATTAGAAGATTTAAAATGTCTCTGTCGAGGAACGAATGACACACATTGTTTACCTAATTCGATTCAACCACTGAAACAAGAGTACGCTCTTTTTATTGTTGAAGAGAATTAGGTAAATGAAATGTTTCGCTTTTTCGTCCATTGAGTATTTTATACCTTTTGATCATTGTAAGAATTATACGACTCGCTTGAACAGAAACGCCTAACCCTTGGTTTTTTATTTAACTTTTATTACAAGACTATTTTTTTATTTAACTTCCATGACAATAAACATATCTTTCCAAACGAAATGTTCGTATAAATACTTTTCCGCGCCCGGAATTTTATAACTATTAGTAATAATTGTTGTAAACTTTATTTTGTTAACTACCCGTAACATTCTCCAAAAATAGTTTGGATTTATACAGGCTTTGCGGTTTTTTTTTACACGTTCTTCTTTATAAGTGTGGAATTGCTACAAGAAAATCTTGAATTTTTCATTCTGACTTAACATTAAGATGTTGAAAATTTTTTATTTATTAAATAGCCGGTAGCGATCTCTAAAAATGCATTCATTTCCAGAATGCATCGCACTTCAAAAATCCAAAAATATAAAATTTAAGGACCACGCTACTATACATCTTCTTCACTAGTAACCCAGTAGAGTGGGTGAGGTTTTTAAACTTGAAGTCTAAGCAATGGTTTTGAATTTTGTTTATGCTTCCGATTTTTAAATGTTCAACTTGATGTTCAATATTTTTTAGCAATATAAATACGAAAATAATGCAACTTTTAGGATAATACTCTGTCAATTTTGCAACCATTTTTGAGGATCCAAAAATGTCACTTCAGAATACTCACTTTAACGAGATTGGTGACTGCCATACTGACCGCCTGGACCGGTCGGCCAAGGTCCGGCATTGCGTTACCATCTTCAGCCTCTTCATGTAGAATTACGAGTCTCGACACCTGAAAACAGAAATTCACCTTCATGTAGTACATTATTGGTGTATGCTAATTAATGAGCTAAGTTTAATCCTCTTCGATATTTTTATATATAATATAAAAATACTATTTTATAGAAAAGTAGATTTTTTTTTCCAAATTAATTACAAAGGTTAAGGCAAGGAGAAATATTGTAGTCAGTAACTAAAATTGTAAAAAAAATTTTTTAATCGTGAGAATTTTTCCAACAAATATTAACACAATTTAAGAACGATAATTAAAAAATTGTGACGTTTCTTCGCCTTCTCGTATTGGTGTTTTTCACCTGAAGGCGATATAAAAATGACTTAGTCGGTAACAAAAAGTGTTACCTATTTTCTGGTCAATGATACGAATTGTCGCATAGACATTGGCACTAATTTAGAAAGTTGTTCAAAAATTGGAGCTAAGCAAATAATTTCGATGACCCTGTGTAACCAAATATATTATGCGATTTAATGAGTGAAACGTTGTAATACACTTAGTATTCCTGCTATAATAGATGGGAGTGAAAGTTTATTCAACACAAACGACACGGATAATAATAATACATTTTTGCAAAAATTATTTTTTTATTATGGTGATTTACAGATTACCCATTACCGGATTATTCATTTAAAACATTAACAACCGCAAAGGCTAATATTTAGAGCAAAATAATTATTTTAATCAAACCAAATATTATTCTTTCTCACCACAACGCACAGGTAAGTTCGACATTTGATAATTACACACCCTCATTGGTTAGTCAATTTACGAGTGCGTAGTGGAGAAAAAGTATAAAATCAAGGTTGGTCAAAAAATGATTCTCGAGAGACTAACAACCGATGGTACCAAAGGAACCATTATTGTTTGTAATGTTCAGGATAGCTTTTAAATTAGTTAGTATTATTATAGTAAAAAACAAATCTTTCCATCAAGAAATATTTTTGTGTTCCGAATATCAACTGTTAAATGGATTTGTTTTTGATAATTTCTGTCGACAACTCTGCTATTTTTATATATTTACAATATTTGCAATTTTTATACTAATGTGTGCACAATCTACTTTCCTTTTAGTCAGTACTAAAATCATCCCATTTATTCGGATGCCTATCGGCTAACTGGAGTACGAACACCAATCCGTTAAAAACGCCGCTGTATACATATAACAGTGGAAAATTGAACAATGCGGAGGTGCGGAGAAATGGTGGTTCAACGTTTATGAATGTGCCAGAACGCGAGCGTACGATTGATCTTCGTTCATTTGATGTCCGCTCACCAACTTTTGCTTCACTGTTTCGAACATTGAGTAGACAAGCGAAGTCTACACAGGCATTTACGAAATATAATTTTTAATGGAGGACATATTTCATGTACGACAATAAATTAAAGTGTCTTGGTTCATTCAGTAGTTTTTTACCGGACAGAATCCAAAAAACTTATGATTACCAGGAGCGATGTGAACATGTGCTGCAACTAAGAGGAAAAGAAATCTTTGTTCGAAACAGATATCCACTCTACAAAAAAAAATTTGGCCCAACTCAATCCGTAGTAGATTCCCGATAATTTCGTTTATATTACTGGTTAGTAATTAATTTGGCGAAGAAAATATGTTCTGAAGCTAAATGATAAAAATCTTTGTTAGAAACAGATATCTGCTCACAGAAAAAAAAAAGGTGGCCCAAGTCAATCTGTAGTAGAGTCCCAGTAATCTTATGTATATGACTTGTTAGTAATTAATTTAGCAAAGTGAATGTGTGCTATAACTAAATTAAAAAAAAAACCTTCATTAAGGACAGATACGTTCTCATAGAAACAGAAGTTCGACCCAACTCACTTTATAGTTGAGTCTCGGTAATCTTTTTATATATTTCTCGATGATCTTACACAATTGAATTTGGTACCCGAATAACTTGGCAGAGAGATATATTTCATAATTACTGTAATTGTTAAATTGCAAATAACAGAACACCCCCGCAAAGTTCGTCCCGACACATGATTCGCGTATAGCAGTTTCTTCATCAGTCGTCGACAAGGCGAGTGGATAAGCAGCGAGACGAGGCGATTCCGTATTTGGTGCGAATCACGAGCAGGTGCCCTGAGGCGCAAAACCATTTTCATAAATCGGATGTGGTGGGTATCGTCCGCGCACTATAGTCGCCGAGCTTGGGAGCGTGGGCGACTGAGTGCTCGTTCGCACGCGCTACACCATTTCTACCTGTCTCGCCAACCTCACCACGCCACACCCGTAAATGTACAGTAAAACCTCTTTTTCCAAATACAGTACACAGCCGCATTTCTTCCAACCGGGTAATTTCGAATGATTGCGTAGATCTGATTCAGCCCCTTCTCGAGGTCCAATACTCGCTTGGTAGGGAATCAAGGGACTCCTTCCCTTTCTCAATCTGCGAATGGCATCGTACTTGGGTAGGTAGTGCCGTATCCAACTTACGTGTTCGTGACTGATTGAATTGGTTCCCAAAGATGGAAAGAAACCAGTTGTGTACTAAAGAGTACATGACCATGTTTTTCCCAACCACATAATTTCCAACGGTCGCGTCGGTTCTATTGGAAAGGTACGATGACCGGGTAGGTGTGTAGGTAGTAAGGTATCCAACTGAGGTGGTCGTGACTAATCGGATTGACTCTCAAAGATGGAAAAAAAGCAGTTGTGTACTTAAGAGCAAAAAACTTAAAGACCACGTTTCTCCCAACCGCATAATTTCGAACAACCGCGTAAGTCTGATTCGACCCCTTCTCAAGATTCGTTACCTACTTGGTGGGGAATCAAATGACCCCTTCCCTTTTGCAACCATGCGAATGGAATCGTCGGTGCTATTGGGAAGGGATGATGGGCGGGTACTTGGGTAGGTAGTGGGGTATCCAACTTACAGGGTCGTGAGTAATCGAATTGGCTCCCAGAGATGGAAAGAAAGCAGTTGTGTACTGTACCCAGGTAAAGCATGATTTCGTATGGTTTTGGAATCGATGTTAAATTCATCATTCTGGCGTGTGCAAAACACCCTCGATTATTGACTTAAAGTGTATGACGTCTATTTTGAAATTTACACTATCCGTGACGTTTGTCCGTTCATAAATAGGGTACTGCTCTTTTTTTACTTTATCATAAATAGAGCTTTGTTTTCCATAATAAAAGAAAACTTGTTGTGGTTTTTGTGCCACGGTGTTCAAAATGTTCCGAATCATCGAAAAATCACATAAAACAAAAAATCCGCATATATATGTGTGTGTATAAAAATGTATGAATCTGAGTTGAAAAATTCGAACCGCTGTAACTTGAAAATGTCTCGCTAGATCAAGTCGACATTGAACATATAGTATGTGAAGACAATGGTTAATAGTCAATGTTATGGGCTATGATATGGTATGACAATTTACCGACGGAATGCTAGTTTTAAAGAAAAACGCAAGAGTCCATACTAAAATGTATTTAACTTCGTTTGCTGTCACAAGTATCCGCATTTACGTTATGGACATATTAAGAGCTAAATGCGGATACATATATAATATATACATATATAAAGCTGAATTAATTTGATAAATATCAAAATAAAAATAAATATCACGAATAATTTATCACAGTTTATAAAATAGACGGGAACAGGAAAATTAATTTTCCCGATGACTCACTACTTAAATTTTTAAATGTTTCTCTTGGCTATCATCACAAAAGCATTGAGAGACCGTCGCGCGTGCTCAAGTACAGAATATATCCGGTCCTTGTATGAAGTAAACCCGCTATCGCCGAGTTCGATGCACTGTTGGGTGAAACTCCTTATGAAACAATATTTTCTGTGCATTACGTAATAGTCGATTTAGGACATGTAAATGTAAGAGTGCCAACAAAGTCGAACCAATTACACCATTAAAAATTTTACGGAGGATCAAGCGTTGCAATGTCTTCAAGGAAAATATGCTTTTTTCTTCCCATCTTATTTTTCGAAAATTAAAAAACGAAAATTAAAATGAAGAGAAAAAACTAAAAAAAACCATACATACTCGGAAAAATTCAGGCACCGCATACTTTGATGAACAATTTTTTTTCAAGAATGTTTTTGTAACATTTTGAAATCATTATATAATAAGTATGCATTAAATATAACATCGGAAATCGTTTGCAATTCTTGCTCGAATTTCTTAACGTTTAGCGAATTGAACACCACTTGCTGACGCGAGCTTAAAGAGAAACTCCAAATTTTATGAACAAATTTGCAGCCATTCTTTATAATGCAATTTTTACAGAAATATCATTTTTCGCCCCTGTTCTCATATTTTTTTTAGCTATCTGACTGGGAACGTTTGCACGAATATGATTGTCACATTATTGCCTATTTTATGTAGTTGAAAAATGTTATATCCTGAAAAATCTGTACGTTACTTAACATGCAAGTTTGTTTTATTGAATTATGAATTATTGAATGTAACGTTTTTAAATATTCATCTATGGGTAACATTTTTTCGCGCTGCAAATGAATCAAACAATCTGTATCAGTTAAAGTTAAGCACAACCTTCAAATTCCTCCAACAATTGATTTATCTTAATTGTTTTCATATATAATGCTTCTTAATCTTTTATAACATACAAATATAAAAAATAAAAAGGTGAAAGTAAAATTTTCCATATCAGTCACTCATAATTTTCTTTCATTCACAAAGATTACTCTATGAGCAACCTAACAATACAAGAGACACTTCTTTACACAACTATTGCGAATAGAAAAAAAATTATTAGGAGCCGCTATGAAACATTTCAATTTTCATTTTTTTTATTACGCCTAGCTGTTCAAAAACACTATTCTTATGTCAGCAGAAAGAACTCTACATGGTGATAATTACTGCTATAGAATGGGACGAGTTTAAGTAGGCTTTTTTGTGTAATTTTTTCTCTCCTATAATCTACTTATAACAGGAAGTAGTTGCCAAACGTAGTAACGAAGTCGCGTAAGGGCAAGAACGCTAAAACCGCATTTTTAATAATCAGGTTCCCGGGTCCCGCCATTTCCTGTCGGCTTTAAGCCACGCACGGCCTATTCCTGTTGTAAGCGCAAGAGGAGCAACTCTGCCTATGCTGCAACACGATCACCGTGTTTGCGGAGGCCTTTTATTTTGATCCACATTATTTTTAGAAATCGTCATAATCTTACTCTTACTCAACTGGCATCGTCCCCTGGGCGTGGCCGCTCAAACGCGTTAACTTCTCATCATGGGCAAGGAACGCCAGAAACCCAGTTCGTTAATTAAAGGATCGCGAAGAAAAGCAACGGAAAAAATTCCTTCACAAAATCGTCGAAATTACGAGAATAAAAATGTAAACATTTAAAACATGAATCATAATTATATCCATGCGGCCTCTTCTTTTTTACAATTATAAAAGCTAGTCCATAAAATGATTAAATTAACAATTTTTGTTTTCTTCAATATATAAAAACGCTCCTACAATTAATAATCGATAAATATTTATCTGAAAAATAATGCTGGGTGACTGTAATAGCTTGGCAAGTATGAGACGAGATGATAATTAAACTTCTTTTTTTTATTAGTGATTTGTTAATCCGAGAGGGTTTCTCGCCTTTTTTTTGGCATACTTTTTTAAGACTCCGGTTACTTTTCCGCCACACTGCATGTATAAAAAAGATAAACGCTTATACTTAAGCGAAATGAATACCACTCGCTGGAACTTAAGCCGTTAGACTAGAATAGCGTTTTTGTTTTTTTTTTCCTTCTCGATATCAAGCTTACTGAACGAAAAATGTTTTTCTCCTCGTTGACACGGGACGAAACAGTGCTTCCATGATACATCTCTTCAGAGAAAACGATTTTCGATTTCGTTGCACGATAAGGTCCTGATACAACTTAGTTAAACCCTTCCCTGGGAATAAACTTTAACCCAAAATACCCCTTATCCTGATATTAATACCCCTTCACGGCAATTCCAGAGAATGAAGTACGGATGGACAACTGAACTCGTGTAGAATTAGGCCCCTTGTTGCTTGTGATATTACTTGAAAAACTCATTGAATTTAATCTTGAACTCAGCGTTACGTTAACTTTTTTCCATACTTTAAATCTTTCTATGAGCATGAAGGAATATTGAGAAGCTTCTCAACTTCTTTCGACATCATTTTTATTTAACGGATAAAATAGTATTTAAAAACGGCAGGACAATTAACAAGCTATTTTTTTATTCTTATGGAATTTTATAGTTTTCTATTAACGGTGGTTGCATGTTAACGATAACGCAGCATATGTGCATAATAGCGTCAGCATAATCGAGTAATTCTAAATCAAAGTGCTGTAAGATGCCGTATATTTTGATGCGTTTAATAGCTCTCGCAACATGACTTCTCACCGACGGTGTCTTGTTTTCTTCGTTATTATCACCTGCCGTAAGCTTCAAGTTACGCTCAAACGGTGGAATGACCAGAGTGGCGTTACGCTTCGACAATCCCTTCTTGATTTTTGAGAATCCCTTGTTAGCAATTATTGCGTCGCCGTTCCCGATAAACCCCAAAAAGTCGCAATCATCAGTTATAAAACTATCGGCGAAGCGTCCTCCGTATCTTTCGGAGACTTTACATACAAAGCCATCGGGTCTAAGTGCTACGAGGAACTTCACGGAGTAGCAATTTTTACTGCTTGAATACATGATTTGTCGTTGTTCAGCGGTTGGCGGAGCGTCCATAAAAATTTCTATGCAGTCTATGATGCACCGAGACGTCGGATGTCCGGCGAACGACTGTGGCAGATTTGTTCGTACGGTTTCTCTGGGCGGCCAGGAGATCCACGTTTTTGTTTTTTCCCCGAGAATTTCCAGAATATCAAAGAAAATCCGAGACGCCGTGTTCTTTTGTACACCGAAAATGCAGCCCAGGGCATCAAACGGTACTCCAGATTTAATTTTCATTAAAAAAAGGAGCAACCTACGTTCTATGAGTTCTATGAGATTCAAAACAACTGAGAATATCTGACAGGTGACACCAGCCAGCTGGTGCATCGTACGATCGCTCGAAATACTTTTGAAGCCAGAAAAACTTAGGTCTATAGCTGTATTTGTTCCGCACCCTTGGTGGACTAGTTGGATTCTTCTTTTGATGCCTACGCGATGCTGGGTCCAAACTTTGCAAGATATATGAGTCTGTGTCAAAGCTTCATTGACTCCTGACCAGCAACCTAATACATTTGGCTGCTGTCGTCTTTCTTCGGGACTCTCTGTCGAGTTGGTTTGACAAGAGACTGATCTGATGTTTATGAGTCGTTCAGCGTCCATAGGAGTGACTAAATTTGGGCAATTAATCAATGAAAACCTAATCCTCAAGGCTGTGAGATTGCAATGATATTTTAGTGCAACGTACTTTCCACAAATTCATGTTCGTTATGTCCTACCAACAAAATTTTTGAAATTTTTGCCTCGGGGTCTGACAATTGAGCACATGTTGCTTCGTTATGAAAATTGTCAATAGGACTGAGTTTAGGGAATATCGAAGGGACATATGCTTCATCTCTCTGGATGTCAGATCTTTTGCCTCCTTTGAAGTGCACGCTACATAGACGTGTATAGCTGGTCGGAGTCCACAAAGTATTCGAAACTTTGCTGTGGGAAACAAGTCGAAGCGATATTATTAACATTGACAGAAAATAACTTCTAACACTCATTAAATTCATTTATGTGTACAATTGATAATAAACAAAAAGTATCTTCATTAATACTTGTATTTACTAACGTTTTTCTGATAGCTTCAATCCATTGTTGTTTACGTTCTACCTCATATTTTCGACCAGGAAGCGTGTAAAAATGTAATTCAGGATTTCTATCCTCACTGTCACGGCACCCACATATAGAACAAACTCTTCTGGCACGAGTGAACATGTTCGATTTGTCACCTACTTGTTTCTTGCAAAAATTCAGTCACTTTCTGTGCACTGTCCGCCATATTTTCACCGAAGTAAACAAGTGATAGCTTAGTCGCGCCAAATCTCGCCACAAGGGCAGCGCCACTTGCGTTACGAATAAAGCGTATAGCTGCAGATGGAACGGTAAAAGTAACCGGCATTTTTAGATTTGCAGTTCGATTCAATAAAGTTCAATGCCTCCTCTACTTGAATTTTATTTTAGTGAAAAAAAAGTGCAAACATATATATATATATATACATACATACAAATATATGTATTCAAACCAACTCAATGTTCGAGATATTGCGAGTCACAATTAGAAAATAATAGAATATTTATTCACATTAAATAAAATGTGGTACGGATACAGAAGACATTCCGATTCGAAGGTCACAGCATAGGTGTCCATCTTTTACTGCCTCTGACGCTGCATACTCGCGCTATTACGAAACTTTTATGAGCGTGGGCATCTTAAAGTAAATACATCCAAGCGTGTTTTTTTTTTACTATCACTCTCCGAATCTTTGAACTCAGATCGGTAGTAATCTCACAACGTTGCCTAAAATACCCGAACGACGCATATAAAAAAATAATGCCCCTTCATTTGATTCGTCTGAGTTGTATCCGTTAGGGTATCGCTTGTTGGCATTGAACTTTACTATGTTCCCCAAAACAAATGAAACGTCGACGTTTACTTCCGACTATGCTGCATCGATAATCAATGAACAGCCGAGATAGAAAGTATAGACAAAAAAAATTCCAATGGAAATATTATCGTCAAGTACTTGGAAAATCTCGTATTACAATAATCAGTACATATAACGATCGTAAGTAGGTTTCCAATGGAGTTCACCGCCTGAATAAACGTGCATTTAATATTTCATGAATTATATTCCCGATACCCATCGGACAAAATAATCGAACACAGTAAAGAGACAATGTATATGTAACAGAGTTTAATTGCCAACAGTATTATCTCTAGCAATTATACAATCTTATTTTTGATAGAAGTTCGCATTTCTTGTAACAACTTCATTATATTCTAATTAATAAGCGATATCAGTGAAGAGATCTTACTGACACTGTACTTAACTCACGGGCATAACGATTGAAAAAAAAATCGGTCAAATTCAGTATTTTTGTCGAGTTACATAACAGTGTTCTACGATGCAAGTGCGATTAAAGAGGATCGGAAGAAGTTTTATCACACGTGTATCATAATAAACTTCATTTCACGAAATGTGAAAATGGAAGTTATGCGAAACGTAAATAAACCCTCTGCTTTTGTACTAAGTCCTATGAAAAAGTGTTGCAAAATTATGTTTGTTGTTTCATTGTAAGTTTTTTTTTTCAATTTTATATTTTTGTCTCATTGGTTAAGTTTTATTCTGAGGATGATTAACGCATAATAAGTACTTCTGATTTTATTTCCAAACAAAAGTCCACTGGTACAAGTAACAGTGCAATAGATTAATTTTTCCACTTAAGTTTCAAATTGCTCTTTTTTACCCGATAAGAAAAAATGTATCTTCGACAAATAAAAATAGATGTGTTACGCGTTTGCGAAAGACGTGTTCGACGACGAATTGCAAAAATATAGTATCCTTAAAATAGGATGAAATGTGCGTTAAAATGATTATAATTTCGTTAGTAAAATTATCGTAAGTTTATCATAAACTCGTCATAAAATCGTCGCACTTACAGCAAGCCTATCGGAAAATATTTCCCCTCAACGATCTAAAAATAAAAATTAGTAGAGAGTAAAATAAAAATCCCAATAATTTTCGGCATTAACCGCTCGGCTTCACATTGATGTTGAACATTTTTTTTTGGTATAAAATCGGGCTATTTTTTTTTGTTACTGCTTCTACTGCACCACAGGTAAAATGATTTTTTTTTTCCAATACCCTGATGAATATATCCGACCGCGTGCCTCTCGCTCGTTCTCGTCGCGTCGCTTCCATCTCTTTCTCAATGAATGATGTCATCCCTCTAAATATATAGATACACGACCTCCCGTGCATTGTTCCGAACTGCACGAAAATGGTCGTAACGCCGTTGTTCTCCATCGCTCGCTAACACGCTACAATCGTCTGTACCATTGATTATCGTTACTACCGCGCATCGTATCTGACATTGTCAAAGTGACATAACGAGTGTCAAGGATCTTCCATAAATAATTGTTCCACGAGTCGAGACACCGAATGAGCGTCGAGTCAGCATGAAAACATGCTCTAACACAGCCCACAATTTCAAGGGACGGATGAGGTTTCCGTTGCAGTTATTTTTTTTTTTCAATAAGTATGAAGTATCGGAATCGATTGATCATTAAAACCTTGGTAGATCGTTACTTCAGAACGGAAAGAGCAAGGAACTCTTGACGGTTATTTCTTCAATGACAATGACATCGACAATGATAACGATGACAGCGGTAACGACAGTGACAGCGATGATGACAGTGACAATTCTAATAACAATGACAGCGATGATGACAGTGACAATTCTAATGACAATGACAGCGAAAATACCGATGAGACCGGTAATGACAATGATAGTGATAATGACAGTGACAGCGGCAATGACAATGACAGCGAAAATACCGATGAGACCGGTAGTGACAATGATAGCGATAATGACAGTGACAGCGGCAATGACAATAACAGCGAAAATACCGAGGAGACCGGTAATGACAATGATAGCGATAATGACAGTGACAGCGGGAATGACAATGACAGCGGCCATGACAATGACAATTCTAATGACAATGACAGCGTGAATGACAATGAGAATTCTAAAGACAATGACAGCGTTCATTGCGGTGACAGCGATAATGACAATGAAAACGATAATGACAGTGACAATTCTAATGACAATGACAGCGATAATGACAGTGACAGTGATAACGATAGTGACAGCGCTCATTGCAGTGACACCGACAGTGACAATGACAGCGATAATGACATTGACAGTTCTAATGACAATGACAGCTATACCGACAATGACAGCGCTAATGACAATGACAGCGACAACGAAAATGACTGCGGTAATCATAGTGACAGCGATAATTGCAATGACAGCGATAATGACAGTGACAATTCTAACCGCAATGACAGTGTAATGACAATTACAGCGCTAATGACAATGATAGCGACAACGAAAATGACAGCGGTAATCATAGTGACAGCGATAATTGCAATGACAGCGATAATGACAGAGACAATTCTTACGTCAATGACAGCGATAATGACAGTGACCGTAAAAACGATAATGACAGCGTTCATTGCAGGGACTGCGATAATGACAATGACAGCGGCAATGACAATGACAGCTATAATGACAGTGACACTGCTAATGACAGTGACACTTCTAATGACAGTGACACTTCTAATGACAGTGACACTTCTAATGACAGTGACACTTCTAATGACAGTGACACTTCTAATGACAGTGACACTTCTAATGACAGTGACACTTCTAATGACAGTGACACTTCTAATGACAGTGACACTTCTAATGACACTGACACTTCTAATGACAATGACAGCGATAACAATACTGACAGCGGGATTGACAATGACCGCGATAACAACAGTGACAGCGGGATTGACAATGACAATGGCAGGTGACAAAACAGATCACCGCGGGGGTGGCCCAAGGGTCAATACTTGGACCAGATTTTTGGAACGACGTCTACGACAGCCTGCTCAGAATGGAACTCCCGTTGGGCGCTTCTCTCGTCGCATACGCCGATGACGTGGCGGCGGTGATCGTGGAGCGGACTCCAGAGCTGGCTCAGTTTAAGCTGAACCAGACTATGAGACGGGTTGGACGCTGGATGACGGATCATGGACTGCAACTAGCGACAGAAAAAACAGAGCTGCTTTTTCTTACGAGGAAACGCATACAGACGAGACTACTTATGACGGTTGGGACGGAAAACATCGAGACCTCGGGAGAAGTCAAGTACCTGGGGATAACCCTAGATACAAAGATGACCTTCTGGCCACACATACAGAAAACGGCCCAAAAGGCGGCGGAAAGGATAAAATCCCTAAGCCGCCTGATGGCAAATACGAACGGACCGAGACCGGGAAAACGGAAGCTGCTGATGTCGACAGCTCACTCGATCCTCCTCTACGGGGCGGAGGTGTGGGCAGATTCCCTTAAGACAAAGAAGTACTGTCATGCGATGATGGCAGTACAGAGACAGAGCGCTCTTAGGATTGCCTGCTCCTACCGGACGGTCTCTGCGCAGGCTGTGCTGGTGGTAGCCGGCGTGATTCCCATAGATCTTCTGGCTTTCGAGCGCAAGAGGATCTATGGAAGAAGCGAAGATACGAGGCGACAGGACGCGGCAACGACGGAGAGAAACAGGATGATGGACACATGGCAACAACGCTGGACAGAGAACACAACGAGTAGATGGACAAGACGATTGATAAAAGACGTGAAACCGTGGACGAGCCGGGATTTCGGGGATGTGAACTTTTACATCACCCAATTCCTGACAGGACACGGATACTTCAGACAGTACCTTTACAGAATGGACAGAGTACAGACACCGGACTGCAAGTACTGCGGACACGAACACGACGACGCGGAACATACGTTCTTCGTTTGCGACCAATGGACGGCACTCAGACGGAGACTAGAGACGACCGTAGGAGTCATCACCCCCGATAATATCGTGGCGGCGATGCTCCACGGAAGAGACTGGTGGCAACTAGTCGCCACATACGCAGAGACGATTCTGCGACGGAAGAACGCGGACAGATGCTTGACGTAACGGACACAATGTAAAAAAGGCTGATATAAACACGAAATAACAAAACGACACACGGAACGGAACCCTCAGTCAGAAGTAAAACTAACGTAGTACCTGATTGGGGGAAGAGACGCGAAGGACAACGCGGACAGAAGTGGTTTCCCTCAACTGACCATGAATTTCCTTGTTTTATTCTTGGCCAGGGGAGGGGGGGTTTAGCTGGTAGCCAGCTTGCGGAAACAGGGTCGGGATAGGATTAGTACCCCTCGCTCGATCCGAGGAAGCGAGTTGGGAGTCCAGCACACAGATGTGGACGTTCCTCCTGGTGGTAAGGGTTTACCCTTAGCGCTGGACGTAGCGAAGACATCTACGGTCTATAAAAGATTTGCCCTCACTTTTTACCACGATAAATAAAAAAAAAAAAAAAAAAAAAAAAAAAAAAAAACGGCGACAATGACAATGGCAATGACGATAATGACGGGAATAATAATAATAATAATTGTTGTTGTTGTTCGTGGTGTTATTTTTATATTGCATTAACGTTACTATATGCAATAACGGTGGCTTATCGCTCCAAGAGCAGTTGGACCGTGTACGAGCAAAGATATTATGCTCTTTCCAAGTTCATTCATATATAATTGGTGGATCGTTAAAAAATGAGATCTCGAATAAGGACACATATAATTAAACAATAATTACATTTTATGAGAAGAACCGGGGAATTCATTGTTAAAGTTTCGACGGAATACTTGTACATTTACATTGACAAAAATATGATTTTTTTTTAATAGCTATTATGCACCCCATGTACTTTCTTGTACATTAGAAAAGGAGATACCGAGACGCCGATTATGGTGTTTGACTCACGAATTACTCGCCGACTCAAGTTTACACTCGTCTTATTCACACTCGCGGTCAGAGCAAAAAATAGCATTTACCGGTTTCTCGCAGTTTTAATGACTCGACGGATGTTCTTTGCGAAAAAAATGTTTCCCCGTTTTCTTTTTCAACTAATCGATCGAGAGAATAAAATGTCGAGGGTCGGAAAGAGAATTCGGAGATGCGTTAATGAATGGTTGGGTCGAATAAAATTCGTCGATTTTTTTGTCGAAAAGATTCGGAAATTTGAGAGTCGAAATTCCGTCCGCTTTGCCGAAATATCTTGGTCCGCAAATCGTTCGATAATGCCGTTAGTGAAACGCCTCTGCGACCGTAGAGAATTACGAAATAGCGTAAACAAACTTTGAGTCCTTGTGTCCGACGTTTATAAATAACGTTACGTTTATTTTTGACTGTCGGCGTTGAGAAACGTCCGTGAGTCAACTTTTTTCAATGCTTCGGCAATGCATAATAAACTGAGCTATTATTTTTGTTTCGTCTTTAAGAATTTTTCGGCTAACAAGAAATCGAACATCGACGTTAAAAAGTCTCATGTGAAAGCTAGCCAGAAATAATTTGAAAAACTCAGTGATCGTCGTTAAAATTAAGTTTTAATATGCCGCGCTATAAACTTAGGGAAATGATTTATTTGATTAAATCGTTACGCTAGGAATTGATTATAGAAATCTCCGCAATGTCCGACGAATCGGGTTATTTCACGCCAACTTTTCCAATGTTTCAAGTAAACGTAATAAACTGAAAAACGCCGCTTCAAACATTTTTCCGCAGACAAACATACAACGGAAAACGTGACAAAGTCCCGGAAGATATTGAAAAAAAAAAACTTTAAGATAAGAAAAAAATATTAATTTGCCACGCAAAAATCTTGGAAAAATTTGTCTACGGATCGATAGAGAGACGAATTCCGCTTTGTTTACGAATTTCGTCAAACTATATTCCAAAAGTGTTCTCCCATGCTCGGGAAGACTTCGGAATAAGTCAAACTTCCGAGGCCCGACGATTATAAATAACTCCCTAGTTCTCGCGTGTCGGAGAAACGAGTGCAACACATTTTTTTTGTCTCTCAAGTTGCGGTGTAAAGTCGCCAGTTACGAATAAGCACCACTTAGCGTTTATTTGAAGCGTTTCGCAGGCTGTTTTTTCTTCGGTACGCGAACAGTTAAAGCGAGCCGAAGACAGTGGTGGCGTTTGTCTTGGCGTTACCGTCGTACGACTTTTCTACGTACGACAAATCAACCAATCTCGAGGAGCGAGTTTCTCCGTATCGCATATAAGTAGTCACACAGTACGTACCTGCTGTGCAACTGGCTCAAGAATACTCTCTATAGTCTTTGTATGAAACACCGGCATGATTTTAACCTATCACCGTCCGTGATACTCGATATTTATTTCTCTTCGATAAACGCGAACCACCGGACGCGAACGCGAACTGAAAATTTAAAAAACTCGTCACAAAATTTGTACTGTCCGTTTGACCCCCACAAGTGCGACAGGAAGAGTAAACCCGAAAAAAAACACGTCGCGAGTGGACACTGATACAAGGCAGAAACGTCACTGCACGACAAAAGTCGGCAAACAACTGGCCCCGATTACGAACGTCAAGTGCGAAAGAGCGACGTTACGGCGGGTTTTCAAATGAACCGCGCCGTATAAGCAGACGGAGATGAAAAATAACCGTCATTTTTCGGGTTTCGGTTTCATTATTTGTTCATTAACAAATTTCTGCTCGACCAGAATTCGAATACAGAATGTGTTTCACAATAACTTAGATCTATCAATTTGAATAGAAAAACATTTTTAAAAAATACATTACAATGTTTTATTTTTTTTAAATAAAATATTACGTTTTGTGCCCCGTGCAAGAAACTTAAATTTTCAACTTTGTCGAATAGAATTTCGTACGATACACCCAAGATATAACTGCCTTTGACTTGTGTGATTGCAGGAATAGTCAAAAGAAATTTTGTTGCCCTTGCATTCTAAATTACTAAAAATTATTTAGATTATTCGAATTTATGTCTAGCTGGCATTACATTGAATCTTTCGATAAACTTTGTTGAGCTAACATTTATTTTCACAATTTCGTGAAGAGTAAAACTCACGGACCATCGACAGTCTTTATATTAAGATTATTGTAGAAACTGAATATTCGATTTTAGGCGACACCAAAAATTCCGTAGTTCAGTTTTTGCGAGTACGACTTTTCGTTTCTTGTAAATCCACCCATCGATCTCGGACAGTAAATAATATTCTAACCAAAAATTTTTCACATTTTTAACGGACATAAATGTCGTTGTAGATATATAAAAAAAATTATTATAAAAATTAATGATTCATTCAAGCTTGGCATTTTTTCTGGGATAATTCTTATTGTCCTAAGAAGACTCGATTTAATTTCATTTACGCGGGCTGACAACGGAATTCAACAATCAGTTTTTAAGGTTCAGAAAACGACAATTCGACGATTGTAGACTGTCACCTTTTGTTTTTGCGACAAAAAAAAAGAGTTTATCGCAAATCTGTGTAATTTATTGCGTCGATAAGAGATAACAGGGAGAAGTATGGCTTCGGGTCTCGAAAGTTACGTCAATCGTATCCTTTTTATTGTTAATTAAAAGTACTTCTGTAAGTTCGTCAACAATTTTTTGGTTATATTTACCTTAATATTTTCAATCGCAAGACACTGTTTCCATTATCACTTCCGATGGCAGAAATTTTATTGTAAGTTTAATTTTCCTACTATTCTTTTTTTTTGTTTTTTAGTGCTTTGATATGCCAATTTAGCAGGGAAATGTTTTTGTTTATCTAACTTCCAGGGCACTCTGAAGGGCTTTGATCAAACTATTAACTTGATACTCGACGAGTCCCATGAAAGAGTTTATAGTACAACACAGGGCGTTGAGCAGGTGGTTCTGGGCCTGCACATTATTCGAGGCGATAATGTGTAAGTATAACTTGGGTGGAACTTAATATTTTTCTTTCTATATATAGATGTTAATACCTTTAATACGGTTTGTGGTGCTTTGTCGCTCCTTATATTTTTCTTATATAAAAAAAATTGAAATCCATTCCAAATACTTTTGAATCATGTCGAATTAGAGTTATATAAAAAAATGCTTCAAAGTTTGCTCCCCGAGCAAACAACAACAATTTCAATGTATTCATTTTTCAACAGAGTTCCAAATTGTTTTACGAAAGTTTAATCCCGTAATAGTATACAAAACCGAAAAAGAAAAGAATTGAAAATCGTAGCTTTATTATGTCATGTGCGAAAAGAAATGGTATTGAGCTGGTATGGAACGCAGGCTTATTTTAAGCATAAAAATGAATATATAAATATTTCAAAATTATGTGATATTACAAATATTATATTATTATTGTGTTATAAAAATATGAAGGCATTGGCAGAAATATTTCGACAAAAAAAAAAAAGAGTATTCCTACTGGTTTGCTTTTATGCTTTCAGAGCGATAGTTGGTGAGCTTGACGACGAGCTGGATGCTCGACTGGATCTTCCCTCGATTAGAGCGGATCCTCTAACGTCTGTAGCCCATTAATGTGAAACCGACTTTATTGAACAATTTCTCACGATGTCCAACACCTCTGCCCCCACTGCCCCTCTTCTGCATTGTCGCACGAAGGCGTATCGTTGTTGATCAACGTGGATTTATACTTTTATTGTAACTAGTATTTCTATTTGAATTTGCTATAAAATTAGACGAAAGGTTTAAGGTGAAAAATTTGTCTCTTACTGTTCACACGTTAAAGAGAAATCGATAAATAACATTTCTTTCGATTTGTTTGTTTCTGAAAATTTCTATTCACTCGAGGATAAGTTTTTAACGCGTTGCAAAAGTAAATCCTCAACACAGTTTACGCAGTAACAGTAACAGTGGTGTAAATATAAAATAAAATGAACAAGAAAAAAATGGTCATACACGAGGAACCTATTGATTGGGAAAATAAAGGCGTGGAACAAAATATTTATAGTGTTTGATTAATTTTATGGTATGTGTAGAGACTATCTTCCAAATAATTATTAAATCACAAATAATTATTTTACCACGTAGCAATATCCTCTAATTTTTATTGAATAAAAAGTATCGAAGATAGCCAGCAGGAATCAACTTTTGATGAGTTTGTTCATGAAGAAACCTTTATTTCGATGAAAAAAAAAAAATGAAAAATGTAATGCCGGCAATTAGCAAAAAGAAAACATGTAAATATTTTCCCAAAAAAATAAAAATTATTCACGTTTGAAATTTGTATACTTTTAATATTTAGTGGATCCAGTGAAATCAAACCATTTTGAGAATCCATTGCAAAATAAATATTTTCCGAAAAAAATTAATTTTATTATTAAAAAGAAACTCAACGTACAACTAAACGATCTCACGAATTGCTAGGCTCGGAAATCAATACAAGTTACATTATACTAGTGGAAGCGTTTAAGACACAGCCGAACGGATTGATCCTAAGATATGAATGGAAATAAGGAAGTGTAGCTTCGACAGTATCATTAGATTCCTCCTTCAGTCTTTCATAAATTATTTTAAGGTCACTTCATTACCTGTGTATATATTTGATTTTATTCTTCAACGAAAAGTTTTATTCAATATTCCATACTATATATTCTGTATTGTGTACTTAGATTTTGTAGGTCTCCCGTATTTTCTATTCACAACTTTCAGTATCGTGTAAAGGAGTTTCTCCGTTTATAAAATTGAATTATTTTAAACGACGTACAGTAATCACATAAAAAATAATTTGTAAACAGTTATTAAAAATTATTTATGTAGCAATGTTTTAACAATTCCTTAGTTAGATATTCGTTCTCTTAGGAGTTCTTAACATTTAGTAATGGGATACGGAATAACGATATTCGCATTACAAATATTTCATTCAACAAAATTTTATTAATCATCTTTTTTGTTTCTCGTTAAACTATAAATATCGAAGTACAACAGCGTTTCGTAATATTTACAAATTGCGTTTTCCGGCGGAAGAAATTCACCTCCAAAACTCCCGTCACTTGTATTTACACTCAAATCGGGATTTTCATTGAATCATACTCATGAATTATTAATTATATCGTGTGTACATTCTAGGCGTAAAAAAATAAAGTACGGACAAATAGAAATAAATACTTTATTGAATGCGATTATTATCATTATTATTATAGACCACCGATAGCTTATACTAGTCTATCGCGTATACCAGAGTGTTACGGGGCTATTAGTTATTTACAGATCGCGATCCCACGATGGAAGAATTCTTTTTCAATGTCCTTAAAAGATATCCTGTCAGTAACGTACTATCGACATCGTTTCTATACACACAAATTACACTCGTGTAATAAATAAATCTTATCTTAATCGGGAGAGTATCGAATAATAAAAAAAAATATATCTTCGTATTTTTGTGATTGCTCAAAAACCATCGAATCAATATCGATGTCGAGCAATCTACGAATTACGTAAGTACATGAGCAGATGTGAACAGAAAAATAATGTACGAGGGCATAGAAATAACTGTTTTTTTATTTGATCAAACGGTGAATATTATACTAATTGTCTTGCTTTAAATCTCAAGTTATCGTATAAATCAAAGTATTAGTTTATTTATATCGAAGTATTACAGTAGTCGTTGGTTATTTACATAAGCTTCAAACCGCGGTGGAAGTTCAAATTACGGTTCTGCAACGTAATTTCCGTCGAAACGACCGGGACGCGTCCCGTACGTTAATCGCTGGTATCGTTATTATATACACTTGGGTTCTTTATTAAACTCGGATTTATTATGCTAACATTCGCTGGAAGCAAAGTCTGCTACTTCTTCATCGTACCTTAATTTTCCTTGAAGATGGAAAACAAAATTACATTAAATCCTCCGAATGCATTTCTTAACGTTAATGCATCATCTTCTTTTCGAACGATCTCACCAACGACTTTTACGCATCGATCGCGACTCACCATACTCTTCCGATCATCGGTTAACACGTTATCCACGGAAGGGATAATATTTCACCGATCACTACACTCGGTATGCTTCATTGTGTTCGTTATCCGGAAACGAAAATCCGTCTATATAAAAACAACATAAAAAGAAAACAAAAATCGACATTGTAATCTTCCGTCCCAAAAAATTCGACATAGGTCAATATTATGCAATTAAAAAAAAAAAATATTCCTTAAAAAAATCTTCTTTTCCGAAATATGATTTAAGACGGCGATCTGTTTCCTCTGTTATTCGGTCCGGTGTTGGTTCTGTTTCTGTTTCTCCTTCGCATCCGTCCGCCGCGACGCATCTGATTCTGATTCTGATTGCCGGTCGTCCACTCGGCGGGCGGAACGTGTCCGCCGAAGTTGCCGGGGTTTGGTCCATTCGGTCCGAAACCCATCATGCCCGGATCGGCCGGTCCGGGTCCGGGTCCGGGTCCGTAGTTGCCGAAGTTGCCCGGTCCAGGATATCCGGGTGGTCCGTCGTACCCCGCGGGTCCGACGTCTGGTCCGTAGCCCATTCCAGGAGCCGGTCCAAGCAGTCCGGGACCGCTGTTTCTCTGAGCGGCGTACCTTGGATCGTAACCCATTTGATTCGGCGCCATCGGTGGTCCATTTCCCATAGCTGATCCCATTCCCGGACCCATTCCCATCGGTGGCATATTTTGAGGTGCCATCGGACCGCCCATCATCGGTCCCATCGGTCCCATGTTGCCCATCATCGGATTTGGTCCCATCTGCTGCAACCCGCCCATGCCGGGCGGAATCCCCTGAACGCCCAGTCCTCCCATACCGCCCATACCGTCCTGCTGCTGAACGGACTGCCCCTGGGGCCCCATACCGGCCTGGCTCTGGCTCGGTATCATACCGACGGGCACTACTGGCGGTCCGTTCTGAGAGCTCTGGTTGGAAGTCTCGAGCGCCTTTCTTCGAGGATCCGAACGGACGTTCGAGTGCGGCGGTGATTTTGGCGGCTCGGGCTTGCCGATGGACTGAACAGCTGGAGGAGGCGACATCGGCGAGTCGGCGATGTCGACTTTCGGCAGGCGGAAAATCTTACGCAACCTCGGATCGTACTTGACCTGAGGATCGTTCTTCGTCAGTTTGAGGCCGGTGTAATCGGGACGGGGGATGTCGACGACGTAGACCTTGTAGGGGAAGGGCGGATGAGAGGAGACGCTCGCGTCGATCTCGGTGCAGGGGACGTGCGACGGTGCGGGTTTGAACGGTAGGCTGAGCATCTGTCGGAGATCGACATCGGAGCGTGATGACGAGTCCGCGAAGTTCGAACCGACAACCCGGAGATCCGTATCGCCGAAGTCCTGCTGCGGATAACGCTGACGGAGATCCATGTCCTTGCGACGGTGGTCCTGGTCGAGGCGAGCACGGAGATCCGTGTCCAAGCCAGTTTCTAAACCGGTGTCCATCGAAGTTATTCCCGAGGAATATATCGAGGTTTCCAGGCGGAGGGTTCGCGACTCCTTCTTCGAGTCCGAACGACTCGGGCTGCTGTCGGCCTTCTGTTCGTCGCGACGCTGACGAGGGTCCCTCGACATTCGAGGGTCGCGCGACATCGGCGCGGTGTTCGACGATCTCGGACTGGAGCTTCCGCTGTCGGGCTTGAGAGCGTTGCCGGCTCGGGAGCCGCTCTTCGAGGCCGTCGACTGATCGTCCGAGTGGCGGGGCGAATTGAACGGCGAGCTTCCCGATATCTCTCGGGGAAGCCCGCTCGCGTTCTTCGACTGATAATGATCGTCCGTGCGAGAGTCGACTGAAGACTGCGAGGCGTCCGCAACGGCACGGGCCGCGGCGGATTTCGCTCCCTGGGGCTTTATTGACGACAGGAGCTTAGTTACCTCGGCGCTTATATCGATTTTACTGAGGTTGCCGAGCTTGTCGACGAAGACCGCAGGCTGGGGAACACCTGGGAGCTCGGCCATCGCCGCAGGTTTCTCGTCTTCCGGCGTCTCCTGGCCACCGTCCTCGCCGCGATCGCTCTCGTCCCTCTGCGAGTCCTTTATCACGATCTGGAGGTTGCCAGCCTCGTCGTCGTCGTCATCATCGTCGTCGTCGTTCTCCGCGTCGTCCTCGTCCTCGGAGTACCAACTCTCGCGGTTCTTGGACTCGTCCTCCACCTCACCCTGGTCGTCGGCGATCGCGAGACTGTCCTTAGCCTCTCGCTGCTGCTGTTGTATTCGCATGAAGAGCTCCTGCGCTTTCTTCGGCATGTTCCGAGGTGGCAAATCCTGGTCGTCCGGGTTGCTCGGCTGAGCGGATGAAGACTCGTCGACTGGATGATTCGAAGATCTCGACGCGACTGGGTCGGTGACTGAAAAATCACAGAAAGAATATTTTTTAGAGTTTCGTTGCAATGATTCTTTTTTTTTCAACACATCATTCAGTTATCATTAACCGTGAATTCTTGCGTTAAGTGGATACCAATGTAAGTTCTCGGAAAATCTGCTTTTGGTTGTCAATTAGTGACAGCTTTTTAAAAGATCCATTACAAGTTTTATTACCGATCGCGACATTTTACATACTGTTAGTGAGTACAAACTCCAACGCTCCCTGAGCTAAAATATTAATCGTGAATTGGCAAATAATAATAAATATCAACATATTTTTTCGTTTTGTTATTCGATGACATAGAGCGCGCATTTAGAACTTTCGGTTCCAACGATTTTTCCCCTCGAAAGTTTAACATTTTTGTTGTATAAATAAAAAATTTCGAATTATGTTCATTCATATGTCTTATATATCTTACCTATGCATTTATATATATTCGTAAAATTATTGATCGTAATGGATCGTTGATGGATATCAACATTTTCGGCAGGTTTTTAAATTATTTACAACCAAACGAATATATGTTTACAACATTTTTAATTATTGCAAAAGGATATTCTTTTTTATTTTCTAGCGTTGAACTTAATCCAGAAACCACGAGGATGAAAGACTGTAAATAAATCTTGGGGCGATACGGTACAAAATTTTACTATCCGGATGGCATTCAATTGGAATTGAACATGAAATTTATCAATTTAAGATTACTTGATTCAAGACATCCGATGGATTACGAATTACTATTTTTACCCAATCGGGATTGTAAAATTTGCTCCATACAATATTGTTCTATCATGTCATTTATTTCCTTATGAATTTTTTTTACCAAGTTACTCAATGTTGAAGGGACAAGTGACACTAACTGTGGCCTATTTTCATTGTTAACAAGCAATCATTAATTTGAGCATTTCAATTTAATGTCCTGTACATTTTTGCTATCTAAACGATTTTAGTTTAAAATAGAATGAGGAATTAATTCGGACTTACCTTCTTCGATTCTGGTATTTTCGTTATGCGCTTTATCATTGTCCATCGTCGGTTCGTTAGCGATGCTTTTGCGTTTTTCTTCGTCCTTATCTTTGTCCTCCTCGTCAACCGGCATTTCGATGACGAGACTCGTCTCTTCGTCGCGGTCACTCTCATCATCGAATTTTGAGGTCGATAAATTAGCCGCTTCATCGGCTATAGTCGACTCAGACAACCCTCTATTCGCGTTTAAAATTTGTCTCAGATCCACATCCTTCGCTGTCATCGAATTGGCCATGTCCGTGGCCACTTTTGTTTGCTGGAAAAAAAAATCATTCGGCTCGATTAGAAGCTGCGAATATTTCATAGTGACGGAATTTCGAGCCAGACAATTTTTTTTCAAATTACGGAACAATAAAACGACCTGTAAATATTGATTCATTTTCATGGGACTCTCGGAGCACGAACCTTGAAATAGTTGAAGTTCATTATTGATCTCCCTTAATAATCGGCATAAATAATATCAATTACTAACTTTTTTCGTTCGGAACGGAAATCGAAACAAAATAATAAAAATTAAAAAATTACCATTTCCGAAAAAAAAAGAGAAAAAATCTTTACATTAGTAACAATCCATATCGGGATGGGCGTAACGATGTAAAAAACAAATCGCAAACGAATATAAAGATTGAGAGAGAAATATGATTACCTGGGCGAGAATCTCATCCTCTTCGATATCCTTCGTAAAGTCTTCCTTCACCTTTTCCTTCCCCTTATCTTTGATTTCCTTAATCGAGGGAGTTTCGGGTGGACTGCCGTGTATTTCGTTGTAGAATTCCATGTTCGCCAGACACTGTTGTATGAGTATGTGGTGTTGTAGCTGCTGCTGCACCTGCTGCTGAACAGCGAGGCCGAGTGCAACGTTCGGCAGATGAAGACCGAGCTGGCTCACCGACTGGAGCAACATTATTTGTTCGTAAGGCACCCTGTCCTCGTCCGAACCCCAGCGCGTCTTTTTTCCTGCTGGTTTTCGTTCTTTCCCACTCGAAGAGGCTGACCTCTTCTGCTGCAACGCGACAGTCATATTTCCATCGTTACCGATCGACGTCGCTGAACCACTGTTCCCACGGGATTCTGTAATAGGAATTATTACAATTATTGTCTACTATTTCAAGCGTTTTTCTTTTACAATGACTGTAATTACATTCATGTAATAAACAATGAGGACGGCATAAAATTGCAGGAAAGTACAAGATTTTGCAAATATTTCTGAAATTTTTCGATAGACCGATTTCACATCAATCTGTTTCAACGTTATAGTGGATTGATTTTTTTAAAATAATTTTTAGATGACGTTCTAAGATACCCAAATTGAACCAAATGAAAATGTCTGTCATTTTGTCCCGCGTTGTCGAAAGTGGTAAATTAAATATCTTATTATTCCAATTCTTTTGGATTTCAAGTTTGGATCTTATATATAATTATATAAATTTACCACTTAAACTCATTAAGTTAGATTGTTCAATAACCCGATACATACCGGGGGCGTCGTGATCGCCGGAATGTGTTGGGGGCGGAAGGGCGACATCGAAGAGACTCGGAATCTTGTCGTTTCCACCGTCGTGGCCTTGCGACATACTTCTCGCCGTATTGTTTATCATTAGAAGAGCACCTTCGCGACTCAGCCGTGGAAAGTCACCAAGAATCTCTTTTGGCGCTGTCTCCAAGTGCTTCAGAAGAATATTCGTTACCTAAAAAAAAAACGAGTCACATTTTGAGTAAACATTTTTAAACCAACCCTTTTCCCGTAAACCGTACGTGAGTTCTTTGTAAATCGATTGCTTCTCATTATGGATTAACGATATCATCTTATGTAAAATGCTACATCATAGTTTAATAATTCGAAAATTGCGAAAATAATCTATAGGTTGAAATTGCTGAAATTTTTTTCTTTTTTCAACCTTTTTTCACGAATTAAATATGTGAATACTAAAAAACAGCACGTTGCTATAAAACAATTAGCTTGCGTGTCGATTCGTATAGTCACTTTGTCGGCCATTTACCAATAAAAATCCCTACTATCTGTTTGTTCATTCTAAGCTATTCATAAATTGAGTCCTCTGCCGAATTGTTAAAATTATCATCGAATAAAAATCTCTATCTGTGCGAGTGCATCGGGTAAGAAACAAATAGTGGCTTTTTCATCGCGCTTGTAAATAAGACTGCAAGAAACAGCTGTGCGGATGCCAATCATTTTTTGTACAACCTTCGGGGCCGTGGTTGACTCAGAGACAAGCGCATGGGGCCTAAATACCGATAAAATGAACATTAATGCGCTTACTTGTTCATTGAGAGGTTCATGCGAAAATTTGCAGTTCTCAGCGTTGACGCATTTCAGACCAGTGTGAAAGAATTTGCATGGAAAATCGTGATGCATGTATAGACACTTATCACGCTTGGCGCAACAGTCCATCAGATAAAATTTGCAGAGTTCCATTTTGCGGGGTGGTAAGGCGTTGTGTGAGAATGGACAGTCGTCCCCGCGATGGCATTTTCCCTGCATGTAGTACAAACATATAGCGTCGGGATCCTGGCCGTGATCCTGATTCTGATTCCTTCTGCCGTTTCTGTCGTTTCGCTGCTGAGCCCGACCCTTGTTCTTTCCGCCACGGTCGTTTTTTCCAGTACGTCGACCTGCGTCGATAATTTTACATCATTATTTACGTATAAACCAATTTCACCAATTACAGTATATTAAACATGTACAATAGACCGGGCCTTAAATTTAATTCTATTGAATTTCCTCGCGGCCAGGATACGGCCAAACGAGGTTTAAAAAAAAATTTCTCTACAACATACGTATCCTTTCAAGAAGAATGTTCGATTGTTTCTCTACGACGGATTTTAACATTCTGCAACGTTATATAACTATTAACTATAATTGGCAAAAACTTGGCTTCTGAACCCCCAGTGGCTACCTCGAAGAAGGCTTTGATTGTATAGGAATTTCGCACAATTTCTTCTTATGCTTTGAAAATGTCAGGAGATTTCGAGGTCGTTTCAAAGTTTTTATTTTAACTTTAAATTTAGATTTTCCGACGTTTATAATTTTTTAAACAACCAGTAGCGACCTCTAAAAATTCATCAATTATAGGGTCCTTTCGCACCTCGCATTTCTATTCTAAAAAAAATAAAAACAAAAAAAATACATACCCGAGTTACGACCTTGTGTGCTGGCTCCAGTTCCCCGCTTATTATTCTCATTGTCTCTCTGCCTTCTATCGTTCGGCCTCTCATCGTCGTCCGATATATTGTCATAATTGTCGCGGTCCGTCGATCTTCTCGGCGGCGAACGCGTTGTATCGTGGCCTTCCCTACGCGATACCGGCGACGCGCCTCTGACGAACAGCATCTCATCGTCATCCTCGTGGCCGTTTTCCTCATCGCTCACCTTTCTCTTCTACAAAAATTATTCCGAACAATTAAATAATTAGTTAAATTTAATTTTTTTAAAATCATACAATGCAAATATTCAATATGTGATATTTGCAATTTAGACATTGCTTTGTCCTCATTTTGAAGGACTCGCGACGCTTTCCTCTACGATAAAGTGTATATCTCAGTTTTATATTCCTCGACAAATTGTTGAAATAGCAGCGTTTTTTCGGCAATGCAGAAATTGAAACTTTTGGGAATCGCGAGGAGGCAATGTGCAAATTTTTATTTACATCTATAATTTAAAATTTAATATTATTCAGTTGGTTATTGAACTGGGTCTAAAAGAAATGGCACATAGGAAGATAAAGAGTGTATTGGATGTTACATTGAAACGGTGAGACAATAATTTTTGTTCGGTGCTTTGCGAGAAACCTAATTATAATTTTGATATCTCCAGAAAGGGCATATCTTTGTATTTCAATAAAATATCGAGGCGTCTATCTAGGTACGTAAAAAAATGCCTATATGCACCGACTTGTAGAGTTGTAAAAAGAATTGCAATAAAGCAGTGATATTATAATTTGCTAATATTTAAAAAATGTAAAATCTTTGACTTTATATAAAATATATAGAAGATCACTGTTAGCACTGCTTCCAACCATTTTTTTTTTTCAATACAAAATTCTATACAATTAAAAGTCTACAGTAATTTGAACTCAAATTTTGTTTCTCGACTTGTGCTGAAACTATTAGCATGATTTCCAAATGCGTTCTGGAGATATCATTGTTCGATTTTTGCACTCGTAAAAAAAATTGCTGCTTCAGACAGTATTTAAAGGATAAAGCGTGTAAATTTCGAATGAAAATGTCATGACGACAAACGATTTTCGCTTACTCCATGGTGGAGTAAGACCGAAAAACGTCTTGATTTTCATTTATAATCTGCACCGAACACATTGATTAATTTTTTTCCTGTGTGCCGTGTCTCAATATACCTCTCAGTCTACACATAAATGATCTTTCATGTTATCATGAACCCAGGATTTAATTTTTTGAAAGTTTAATTACCCATTCATAAAGATACAAATAAACGGTTCACAACTAAAACAGGGTAATCACCGTGACAATTGGAAACAAATGTTCAATTCCCGCTGCGAGCCTAGGTGTTTTAATTGCGAAACTTCCATTTCTAACTGTAATCGGTAACAAACCTTCCAGGTCCGCGATAACAATACATGTTAATTCCCGCTTCAGCTCACAGAAATGACGCACTGTTTTAATGAAAGATCATCGATGTATGAAAACTGTTATCGAAAATCGCTTATCCAAAAATCGTCTCTTATCTGCAAAAATTCTATAAATTTTTATAGATTATATTATATAGTCATAAGAATTTTTTTTTCCACCTTTGCACGCGGTACCTTTTGTTCCTTAGAACGTTCCTCTTCCTTCTCCTCTCTGGCTCTTTTTCTGTTCTTGCTTCGATTGCTCTTGCTCTTCGATTTGTTGTTCTCCTGACCCTTTGGTCGAGCCTGCTCCTCGAGGACAGCCCTGATGGCTTTCTCCACATCGCCGGCCCAATCCTCCGATGGATTTTTGTACTTGTTAAATCTTTCTTGTTTGCCGCCGCTTCCGCCGCTGCTACCGCTCTGCTTCCTGTTCTTCCCGAACTTCGAGTCGAAGGACTTGTGCTTTGGGGACTCTGGCTTTGGGGCAGGCTTGGCCGGCTCCACGACGGGCTTTGGAGCTGGCGGTGGAGGCGTTGGCTCGTCGTCTTCATCCGAGGGTATTTCACCGTCCTCCAGGTCATCGTTCATAGCATCGCTGTGAAAAGAAGGAAAAAAATTATTTACCTTTGGAATTCAATTCTAAAAAACTTATCTACTTTCCATGAATTTTTTAACTTATAATTACTAAATAAATAATACAATAAAAACGATCGTTGCCTAAAAACAATTTAATTATCGAGTAATAAATAAATTGTTATTTAGTCACAAATATTTATTACTGAATCATTTATTGACTAATAATTAATATATTGTTTTGTCAGTCTTTGGTTCGTGTTCGTCAATAAGAGATTGTCATGATGATAATATTCAAAGAATGTGTTCTTTGAATAGGGTTTATTTTGTACAATCAGGTATCTTCTGAAATGACTGCACTGCAAAAAGTTTACGAGCACATAGAGCAGTCTATGCGTAAACACAGTATATTAAATTTTAGATACAAATGTGAGGGAAGACCAAATAAACGGTACTTAAGTACATTCGATTTAATATTGAGTATTCAATATGCGTAAAACAACTTGTGTATAGAAAAAAATGTAATATACTGGATTCCGCATCAACACATTCTTATGTATTGCAATACAAGTTCATATGAAACATTTTTCTTTCCTTTCAAGACTTATTTTTTTATTCTGATATTGATCATTGCCAAATTTTATTCCAATGATGATTGACAATGTTTTTTTAATAGAGTATACAAAATTTTAATCCATTTGCAGAACAGCATTGATAATTTTTTTTTGCTTCCCATTAAACGAAAGCAAGTTTGGTGTGTACCAAAATAAGGTAAACGAATGAGTAATAAAAGCAATACTAATACAAAGTTGAAAAATTGAATCGTATGCTTTAATAATTTTGTTTACCTTCAGATCGTTTACAGAAAACTAATGTATAAAACAAATTATAGGAACGAAGCAATAATCATGCAGCGAAGCAAACCAAAAAAGCATGGCATGCTTGGATTAATTTTGTTTAAAATTCAACAACGAAATGTGGAAAAAAAGTTTGTAAATAAAAATTTTACACGAGTCGCTGATTGTCTGACTTTCTGCAGTTTCAGTAGAGGAACATATTTTCCAGTGAAGATTGAGTTTTCTATATCGATACAAGAATTATTTGCATAACACAAAAAAAATCACGCACTTCAATAAATTTTCTTCAGCTTTGGATGGTTCACAGAAAAAGGTGCTTTTTTTAAATTAAAAAAAACGAATCGACACCAATTTGAGTACACCATGAAAAACTCGCATTGCCAAATGTAAAAAGAAAAGTTAAAATTTCATGAGACGCTGTTCAGCCAATCTTGTTGTGGAATTGAAAGAGAAACATTTTTTCGAAAACTGAATAACCTCTGATGCGAGTGTGAAAATTTATCAGAATTGTTTGTTAGAAAAGCACATTCGTGCGGGAAAATAAAATTGTTCCGATCCAGTGAATTCAACAGGCCATAAATGGTTATTAATCGTTAAACATTTAAACGAACGAGCCCACGTGCGAATGTCCAACAGCGTGAAACTTTTTTCCCCCATTACGTTCCTATCGTAATATATCTGATAGAAATATTGTCGACTCTGGTAAGAAAATTCTCGCGACGGAAACATCACCTTTGCAGCATGCAAGATATCATTTTTTTGTATATTATCGGTCAATAGAAATGTCTAATTTTTTTAACGGTGAAATCATTAAATTTCTATCGGTCTGTTTATCGTTTCTACACCGGAAACATCGATGCGTAGCGATCGCGTCGGCTTGTCGCTATGGCGACGATGTGTGACACGATTATCGCCGTAGATTGAAAGCGGGAATACGAAGTGTTTTTTTGTCTCGAGGTCGTACGTATGCATACTTGTTTTCCGAATATCATTAATTGTGTTCATCGCTCACACGTTTCGCACCAAATGTCCATAATATTCTCGCGTAAACGTGGGAACAAAAAAGTAACGAGCAAGCAAAAATTACTCCCGCACAAATAACGAAACCTTTTTTAAGATTTTTTTTTAATTGTTTTTTTTTTATCAAATAAAAATAATATTTGTTATCATTTATATTATTTTGCTACTTTTGATTTTCATCCGAATTTTCGTTTATCATTTTTGAATAAATATTTATTGAATTATTCTTGAGAAGCGGAAAAATGGAATTAAGCTTTTTTTTTTATCACGCAGGTCGTGCCAGGAAAACAATTGCAAAAGATCTTCGTATAGTTATTTGTATTTATCTCGAATGTATGGAGAAATATTTTAAAATTATTCAAAAGTTATGGATGTATATTTTACCGAACGAACCGTGAATTACTTTAGCATGAACTATGATTCGGTAATTGGTCATTGAAGAGATAATATTTTCCATAAAAAGCATGCTCAACATTATTTAATCTTTCACGTGCAATGTCGATGTATTTTCCAATATTTCCAAGACGATACGATATTTTGTTCTAAATTTTTTTTTTAAAGACGGATTTATTATATAATCCATCTTTTATTTTCAAATTAAAAAAATTAAATAAAAAATTAAGTAACATAAAATTTAAAAAATATTAATTCGTTCAACGCATCTGCAGAAAAATTGTTAACTCGTCACCATGAATTTATTTTTTTAAATATACTAATTACCAAATTCGACAAAAATTATGGTCACATTAAAAGTCTTTTTTTGATTTTTAGGAATAAACAAGGTAATTGTATCGATATCGTCTTTGTATTTTATTTGTTTTTTGGTCGCTCTTGATCGCATGCAAATAATCACTTCACGACATGAGAAATAAAATTAATCGGGCAGTCGAATAAATAATAAATTGAAAAATCATCTCGAGACATTTTACATCGAACGTCTTCGAAGATCCGTGATGAACTCATAGATATTGTGCGAACGATGTACACAAGTTTGCAGACCGAACTCTACAAGTGGTTGGGCGTGAGCGCTTTTGTCCGTTACGAACACATTTAAAGAACGCATCACCCGTGTTTGCCGTTCACCTACCAATCTACGTAAACTCGAAGAAGCTGAAATAATATAGTTTCAACTAATATTTTGTTTTTGTTTTTTTCAATTAAATTCATTGGATTTTTTAAAAATCATTATGATTTGTAAAAATTATTTTTACATCTAATTGCCGGTTCAACATTTTTTAATAAAATGATTTATTTTTTGTTGGACAGAAAAAAAAACACTGGAAATTAAATAAATGATATCAGTAAAATGTTGATCGCATAGCCATAGTTTGTTGAACGCAAAGGAAGACTTTACAAAAATAGCAAGTAGAACGGTAGATTCATCGACATTTTTTCAGGGGTATCTCGTTCGCACATCGGATCGCGAAAAATGTTCGTTGTCAAAATGGCAAAATAAGATACATTTTTACAAGTTATACTACCATGCTCCAATAAAGTCATTCAAAAATTGAAAAAAAAAAAACCTTTTTCTCGAATAAAAAATTAATGAAAATAATTTGCATTTGCAAAAGTAAAGAATAGAAACCATAAATTCAAAACAGTTTATGTGCCTTAAAATGGGTACGAAAAATCTCTAAAGATAAAAAGTAATTAACAACCAACCCCGTTTCTCAAAATGTTGCATTGCTGTTGACACGATTTTGAAAAATTGTTTCAGATTTTGTATGGTTATCAACGATCGCAAAACAATGTAAATAAAATAAAATTAATTAATGAAAATTTAGCTATTGAATTCCCTGAGTCGTTTTTTGATGCAAGATTGTTACGAAAGATAAGAATGATCAATTTTTGAGGCAAATGGTTCCATTATCCTGAAAATCCAATCACCTTACTGATGGTCAGAAAAACATCTGAATTTAAGCATTTACAGAAATCGAGTCCACTCATTAATTTTTTTCTTTCAGTCAGGAAATAAAAATTGTGTATAAAAAAAATTCAATGAATCAATTCTTTTTTTTTCACAGTAAAAAAAATCAAATACAATATCCCAGAAATAAAGTCGTTTATTCTGAAATCCAATCGCTTTACTGATGGTCAGGAAAAGATCTGAATTTAAGCATTTACAGAAATCGAGTCCTCTCATTAATTTTTTTTTTCAGTCAGGAAATAAAAATTGTGTATAAAAAAAATTCAACGAATCAATTCTTTTTTTTTCACCGTAAAAAAAATCAAATACAATATCCCAGAAATAAAGTCGTTTATTTTGAGATCCAATTACTTTACTGATGGTCAGGAAAAGATCTGAATTTAAGCATTTACAGAAATCGAGTCCACTCATTAATTTTTTTTTTCAGTCGGGAAATAAAAATTGTGTATAAAAAAAATGTAATGAATCAATCCTTTTTTTTTATCAGTAAAAAAAATCAAATACAATATCCCAGAAATAAAGTTATTTATTCTGAGATCCAATCGCATTACTGATGGTCAGAAAAACATCTGAATTTAAGCATTTACAGAAATCGAGTCCACTCATTAATTTTTTTCTTTCAGTCAGGAAATAAAAATTGTGTATAAAAAAAATTCAATGAATCAATTCTTTTTTTTTCACAGTAAAAAAAATCAAATACAATATCCCAGAAATAAAGTCGTTTATTCTGAAATCCAATCGCTTTACTGGTGGTCAGGAAAAGATCTGAATTTAAGCATTTACAGAAATCGAGTCCTCTCATTAATTTTTTTTTTCAGTCAGGAAATAAAAATTGTGTATAAAAAAAATTCAACGAATCAATTCTTTTTTTTTCACCGTAAAAAAAATCAAATACAATATCCCAGAAATAAAGTCGTTTATTTTGAGATCCAATTACTTTAGTGATGGTCAGGAAAAGATCTGAATTTAAGCATTTACAGAAATCGAGTCCACTCATTAATTTTTTTTTTCAGTCGGGAAATAAAAATTGTGTATAAAAAAAATGTAATGAATCAATCCTTTTTTTTTATCAGTAAAAAAAATCAAATACAATATCCCAGAAATAAAGTTATTTATTCTGAGATCCAATCGCATTACTGATGGTCAGAAAAACATCTGAATTTAAGCATTTACAGAAATCGAGTCCACTCATTAATTTTTTTCTTTCAGTCAGGAAATAAAAATTGTGGATAAAAAAAAATTCAATGAATCAATTCTTTTTTTTTTCACAGTAAAAAAAATTAAATACAATATCCCAGAAATAAAGTCGTTTATTCTGAAATTCAATCGCTTTACTGATGGTCAGGAAAAGATCTGAATTTAAGCATTTACAGAAATCGAGTCCACTCATTAATTTATTTTTTTTCAGTCAAGAAATAAAAATTTTGTATAAAAAAAATTCAATGAATCAATTATTTTTTTTTTCACAGTAAAAAAAATCAAATACAATATCCCAGAAATAAAGTCGTTTGTTTGATTTTTGAAGCTCAAAAAACGTGCCCCCTTCCACGAAACCCGAGTCAACAAGATTTTAGTCAACGATATCCTTGCGTTATGAGACACGTGAGTTAGAAGAAACTTTCGGATGTGCAAGCAATTCTTTGGTCCCTCAAAGGCGCTTAAACCACATGCCATAACAACCACGATACACCCAATGTACCTATCACTAAAGTAAGGAAAAAAAAGATATTAAAAGTGAAGAATATTATTATTCAGAAAAAAAAAAAAAGAAAAAAAAGAAATATTAATTAATTTCAACAGATTCTTTAAATACCAATTCCCACTCATCCAAACGCAACATGATATAGCACCTACGTTAATACACTATTAGACTTTGTCCCAAAAATATTTTCATTTTGTGTGAAATTAATTGTTTCTCTTTATTTTACTTTTACCCTTCGCCCCGTGATCTTTAAAAATACCCATACGCACATCTCTAACGAGAGTATAGATTGGAGTTACCTTACCGAATCAGAATCGGGGAATCATCATCATCATTATCATCATCATCATCATCATCATTATCATCATCATCATCATCATCATCATCATTAGCATGATCATTATCAACATACAAGGTCATTATCACCATCATCGGCATCATAATCATCATTGGAATCATCTGGATCATCATCGATGACAATCGTCGGCATAGAATATTGAATTTTTTAATTCACGTATTTTATTTTATTTTATTTTTATTTTTTTTCTATGGAGCATAAATTCGTTGCTTGTCGTTGCCCGTCTCTTTATTTTTTACTGGTCATTTGTGTCGTTGTCAAAAAAAAAAAAAGAAAAATAGGAATAAAAACCCAGAAAAATCGATTTTCAAATGAGTCTCTGTTGACTTCATGCAGTATGCAGTAATGGGAAACGCGGATGTATGGCTTTACACAGTGTAGGTCCGGAGGTATTTTCATAGTCTCGCCCTGTTCGCTGTGCAATCTTCACTCGTGATAAATTAATGAAAGTGAGTCACCGTTCTTCCCCACAGCGCGACCCGAGTTTGCGTAGTTCAATAAAGGGACCGGCAATGATCGATAAAGCTGTAAGAGTCCGTCGCGTGCCAATCGAGTCACGATGTGTACCCACGACCTTTGAATTGAAGATAACTCGAGCTCGACACGACGAATTTTTATTTATTTTTTTACTTCATTCCTCTTAGTCAAGTAATCGACGATCGAATGAAAAATGATTGGTAAATTTCTTTATCGTCTCAAAATTGTATCCCGATTGTTAGCAGTAGAATCATTATTACCGTTTCGTGTCCACTTTTTTTTTAGAATTTTTTTATTTATTTTAGCGTCTGTCTTTTCAACCCTCTGAAGCATATTTGTATCTACGGCTTTTTACCTATATATATATATATATATATAGTTCTACTGAAGTATCAACGATAAATTGAGACACTTTTTCTACTGATCGATTGACAACTCTGTCCGAGAGTTAATTTTTAAAAATATTCCCCTATTTTTCTCCCCTTTTTTCCCGATACTTCTTCAAAGGGTGAAGGATCTCCGATTGTCCAACGAGGTTAACTCTACACATCCCCGACAACGTGCACGCTCCCCATTTAATCTGTACGCCAGACGCGCCGAGGGTAAAATTTTCTTTGTACGCGTGTATTCTCGTCCGCTTCACTGTTGCGTGTGTTTTTATCGTGTCGCGGCTTTCTGCCAACAAGTGTTCGTCTCGATAGTAAATTTGGTCGGGCACGGTACATGTTATTATGTTGTGATACGCCCCCCCCCCCCTTCCAATCTTCATGTGCATCAATCTCGAAATAGCGGCATCGGTTCCAAACATTTTTTATAAATGGGTGATTAACTTACTACTGCTGGCTTGCTAAACGCTCGCCTTTGTGTATTATTCCCCACGTTTTGTTCATCGATTTATTGCGCTTGGCCAACGACGAAAATTACGCGACTCGACTGAACTCGTTTTAATCGATTGCATCGTGTTTTTTGTCACGGTTTATTTTCGTACGAAAATCATTCTTTCCAACTATCGATATAAAGCTTTTTTCGAATACTTTTTGCGGCAGCATTTTTTTTTTTTTAGAAATTGAATTCGCTGATTTACCATGAAATACCCTACGATTTTAATGCGGAAGATCAGAAAACCTAATTTCAACGGTTAGTCGAATGAAGAATTTCGTCGCGTATAACATTCATCGTCAAAAGAGATGCCAGCCAATTGGGCAAAAAAAAAGTAAAAGATTTGAACAATTACAATCGAAAAAAATAGATCTCGAATCTCCGACACGAAATATCGAATAGAGGATGGAAAAAAAAAAGTTATCCGAAAAAGAATGAAAAATGATCCGAATGTAAGAGGAAAGAGATCGTGTGCGTGGGGTGGGGGAAATTCCGAGGTCGCTCGAGCGGAGATGAGCGAGAATGCCCGATCGGTTCCCGAGCGAGCTCTTCCCGTCACCGACGCGCACACACAAAGGAAAAAAAAACAGAAGAATTTTGTATCGGTTGGTTTTTCGTGAAGCTGACACGTTACGGTCGACCGCTCCGGGTTAACGCAACGAGCGACTGCATTCCGTTTGTCAGCTTCAGCGAAAAGGCTAGTAACGTCGCACGATCATGAACAAAGCTTGGGGAGTAAACGAGGCCACGCGACGTTGCGCTGCCGCGTGTATGTACGAGAGAAGGCGAATGAACAATTACTCGAGCCCGGTTGCGTCCCGAAACGATGTGTCGAACCCGACGTAAATGCGCTCGCTAGTTACGGCTGGGCGACAACTTACGAGGCATCGAAAATGGCCGCCGTCGGCCCACGTGACGAGAGATTTTCTCATCTTCCGAACGAGCCACTTGCTACGACGAAATTATTCTTCTTTTTCTCTCTAATTTTTCTCGTCGGATCGCGAATTTATAAATCACTTCAATTTTCCTACTAGCCGATGTCTACGCGACGAAACGGATAATTCCAATAGCTTAAAGTTCGATGCATCGATGGCAAACGAGAGAAGCAAAATGGCCCAACGGGTAATTGCGTTTGCACGACAAATCGCGAATGGATGTTTCGAGACGTTTTAGACGATACGGGTTTTTTTTCTTTCGAACGAGAGAATAAACATTTGGACTCCGACGGCTGTTTCGATGAGACCGAGGGGCGCGGCTGCCCCGTCGCAAGAGTTTCGGGCAACGACGCGCGCGTCGACAAAATCGATGACACGACGAATTTTTACTCCATTTTTTTTTCCTGTCTACGTCTCTTTCGTCAATGAAAATTTTCGTCCGTCAGTCAGCGTTGTCCGTAGTTTTGTAAATAACGAAGAAAAAAAAAATTTAGGAAGGCAAACCTTTGGATCAGAGTCTCGGCCGCGGTAACACTCTCGAGTGCCATAACTCTTTTTCCCTTTGTCTCTGTTTGTGGTTTAATTCTCTGATTTTTTACTCTCTTTTAACGCTCAGTATCTTTAACACCTCCCCTTTTTTCTTCCCCTCGACCCCACGTATATCTCTCCTCTCTTTGTCTCTCTCTTTCCTTCCGTGGGCTTCCCGTATTTATTCTTTTCACGAATATATCGGCCGACGCAGTAGAGACCGATGCAGAATTGTTCGTTCTTTTTTTTTGTTTTTTCTGGTTCGTTTGATTTATATACGAAGACTTCGAAGATAATAATAACGACCCGACACTCGAGCGCCCTCGCTGTTGCCGCTTCTGCTGCTGCCGTTCTCGTAGCTGATCCTCCTGCTTCTGTTTCCCTCGTTACTCCTTGGCTCTCTGTCCCCGGTTCGCCCTTCACCGGAGGTCTATCATCGACGGCCCGATCTCAATGTCCCGTCGAGTGTGTGCGTGCGCGAGCGCTGCGGCGCTTCGGCTTCCTGAACGGGCTGTCGACATTTACATGCCAATATAGTCGCGCTTTCGTCCGGCTCTGTCTCGCGCTGTGATTCGTCTCCTCTTCCCCCTCCTCGTCTCTCGCCGAGCTATACCGAGAAATCCCGAGCTCTGCTTCGGCCGGATGTGCTCGGGCGCGTCGGGTCTTCCCCCTCCCTTTCCTCAACCAACTAGCCGCGAAGCGGATTCCCTGCCCCCGCTTACGTCTCACGGCTTTAAAACTTCGTTTTCTTTTCTCGCTACATAGAGATCGAGAAAAAGCCGTGACTTTTCAGGCCTCGAGAATACGCGACGTAATAGACGAGTCGTTACATCGACATACTTTATGTTCGATTTCTATGAAAATTTTTTTCCTCAATTTGCAAATACACGGATATATTCACTCTGCGACGACTATTATATACGACGACCATATATGTATATAAATTATGTTACTGTATATATATATACGTTTATGACGTGTAGTTCGGTTGTTTTTATTCGGGTGTTAGTTCCCGTTCTCACTTGGTACGCTGACAGTCGGGCGAAGCTTCTCGTGATCTATCGAAAATCTCCTTTCAACCGCTCCTCGCCGTTATTATCCCGTGAGGCCTCTCCGCTCTCGCTCTCTCCCTCCCTTCCCGTATCCTCGAGTACGATTCCTCAATACTCCCGTCTCTTACCCTCCGTCTGGCATGGGTATGGAAGAGAGCGCGTCTCACCGTTTCGGTCGATGCCGTTACAGTTGTCTGCTGCCCGTGCTCTCCTCTTGGAGAGTCTGCAACGTTGCCAGTGTCAGCGTCGCTGACGTGGCATAGACGCAAGATATTCGTTCGGACTTTCAACCTCGGCCGCTTCGGCTATCCTCGACTCCCGAACGTGTCCCCGGGGCTCGACAAATCGCCCGCCTTTCTTTGCCTGCTCTATACTGTATATATATGTTGTTATATATTATATATAGTCTTTGGGTGGGCCGGTTACTGCCAGGCTTGTCACTCTTCGTCTCCTCCTTGCGTGTGCGACAAAGTGCGCAACGGCGCAATCTCTAAACGCTCGCACTAGGGTTGCGATACGGGTCGATCACACGAGTTGAGAACAGTGTGAGATGGGTAAACATGTCTCTCGAATTGTTGTTTGTCTCTCGAAGTTGAGAACTGTACGGGCCGCCGATGTGTTTTGTATCTTATACGCGAATGAGCTCTCCGACGCGCGGTCCCCGTGCGTGTGCGAGATCCGTTTCGGTGTGTGCGGCACTGCGCATGCGCGTCCGCGCATTTGTGAATGGCGTCGCGGCGATTCTCTCCCTCTAGCCTCCCTGACTTTCTCACTCCGTGACCCCGTTTTCCTTGCGTGCTAGCACACCGATGAGGAGAGCTCAGGGATAATATTATCGATATCGATGCAGGGAGGCGGGTTCTTCAGCTCGATGGAAATCCTTAGGTCTCACCGGTTATATAGAGATATACACATTGCGCAATGTGTATATCGATGCTCTGCAGTCATATATATTTGTACTCGACCTCCGTGCTGTACCGAATCTTCATGTGAAGGCGTTGTTTTCGTCACGAACTCTGGGTAAATTCTTTCTTCGTCTTTTTAATCTTTTTTTTTCTTTTCCGTTTTTTTTTCCACCGATAGGGACTCGGAATTGCACGACTCTGGCGGTCGACGCGGTTTCACGTTTATTTCTCGTTTCTCTCGCGAAGCGCGAACAACCGAGGTCTCGCGGACCAAAAATCAAACTTTGAAGATTGATTATTTTTCTTTTTTTACTATTCCGTTTTTCTCGAAATTTGGCTAATCGTTCTCGGGACCGGTTGCCGTTTCTGTGGGGCGTGTCGAGTCGCAGAGACATTAAAAAACACGCGTCGGTTGCTTCGCAGTCATTTCGCGTCGGACCCACCGGAAATGTCGTGACAAAACCGAACGAAACCAGATCTCTCCGCTCTCCTCGTGCCTTTCTCAGCTGGCGAGCAGCTCGATCTATTTCGCGTCAGTTTGGCGACTCGTGGCGATTCCCGTTCGAGGAACCGAACTACGTCAAATCTTACGATTGTCCGGTGTCTCTACGGTAGCTATCGCCCTCGACGCATCGCGAACCCTCGTACAGACTTTTTTTTTCAATACCGTTATAATGACTACCATACTCTGGTCCCCTTTCTTCAATCTTGAGATCTCAAAATATCGATATAGATTTCTCGCTTACTCGATTGCTTTTTTTGTTTCTTTTCTTTGTTGCAAACGACAGTAGCAGCGTTAGATAAGTAATAACAGTGTAATGAATGTATCGCTGTAACGAGTGTGTTATTTACTGTCAATCTCTCTCTCTCTCTCTCTCCCTCTCTCTCTTTCTCTCTCGTTATTACAATCGGTGTATATATATGTGAAATCGATTAATGAGTAAAACTTCAAAGAGTAAACTAAACATGGCCACATCTGGAACTATTCTGAGAGCATGAGGAAGCGCGAGCCGAAGGAGAGCCGATGCAAAGCCACCGACGCCTGAGCTTCGCGTACCGACGTGGGACACACACTCGCTCGAGCGATTCCTCCAATCGGAGCAGCCGTACGGCTCACGTGACTGAGCCGTGGCCGACGTGCGCAAAGCAGCCTCGCGCATCCTCTTTCGCTCCGCGCACTTCGACGCAAATTCACGATCTCGTCGCACCACTACATTCGCGCGACCCTCTCTCGACTCGCCCCTTCCCTTTCCTCACACCTTGCCGATCGTAGAACAGCGGCCTGCGGAAAGTCAGAGCGAAAGCACACGAATTCCTCTCGGACAACGTTGCTTCCTCCTTGCTGTGCATTGTCGTGGGCTCGGAAAATATCGATGGTCGACCTCCCCCTTCCCGCCCCCTCGTTCGACGCCCTTGCCATTTCTGCGAACTCTTCCCACCCCTTCCCCTCCGGGCTAACGCGCCGCGGCAAAAATTGTACTAACCGTCGAGAAAACATCGGCCAAGAGAAAAAACGGGTCTTTCCGACTTCCCCGTCTCTCTTGCACTTATCGAAACGCTGTTCAAAGGTCAGAGACTCGTTCGGGGGTCGAAAACCGACTGTTTAACCTTTATGTTAGTAATATCGGGTACCCACAGCGGTGTGTATAGGTGAATGGCATAAAGAAAATTCAATATTTCATTTGAAGCTCTCGTCGTTTATAAACTTACAAGAAAGCTACTCGTGAGTTCATTTAATTGATTTATTATTATTTTTTTAAATAAACTTATACTCCAGCCATCGCCCCATTAGCAACCGGGTTCTCGGGGACCCACAGTGGAAAGCGTAGGAAATAAATTGAATATATCTTCCCCATAAATGCATAAAATTGAATTTTATTTTTAAAAATAAGGTAATGTTGGACTTTTTTTAAAAAATTAATGACATGGTACACATTGTACATGATTAACTGAGTGCTCGTCACATACAGGTTGGTCTTATTGACAAAGCATTGCGGACATGGCACGATCCTTTTACTTTTTTCCTTCCGGTTCTATCTTTTTGAGTTTCCGGACGAGGATTTACCACGACTGTTTCTGTCAGTGCACGGCCTAAAATACTTTCAATGGCAATCTTTGTTGAGAAGTGGCGCATTATATGTGTATTCGCCATGCGATTTTCAATCATCGACAATGAGCAGGAAAAAACTAATTATGCACTGAACTGATGTACGAGGCAGCGAAAAAACAAAATTCAGTACAGCCGACGAGTGTAACTCGCTACGAACGAAAAAACTCAAAATTGTTTTTGTGAATTTTAAGTTTCGTGTTCACACTAATAGTTATAATTTTAAAAACTGTCATAAAGATGAACATAGTCTCATCATCTAGTGATTCATCGGACGATGAAGAGATTCTTCGAAACTTTGATGCTGAAGCCAACCTTATTATACTGACACATACATTACCCAAAATATCTGCTGATAAATATTTGTCAAAGTATGAAGCCTACAAAAAATGGTTAGTAGATCACAAAAAATTCATTATCTAGTTCAGATGAGAGTAACTTAATTGTTTTGTTTTGTTATTTAGATGTATTTGATTCCCCCCCCCCCCCCCCCCCCGACCAGCCGCACTCGCTTCGCTCGTGCCGCAAATGTCGGGGCGGGCATCAAAACATACTAGAGTATTGATTTGTAACGATTGGCGATTTGTCAGTTAACGTACTTTCGGCCGAAAAAAAATAAAAAAAGTATACTCTACACGAGCAGAAAGTTTGAGAGCCCTGCACTGCTCGCTGTGCACGAATCTCAAACTTTCTGCCCTTGTAGAGTAATATACTATTTACTGGGACATCGTCCCCTGCTCGAGACTATTCTTCCTCCAACACGAAACAAAAGGCACACGGAAAATATAAACTGGAAATATCAGCGAGATTTCCATTAAAATTTACAGTTTTCTCACTAACAGTGCCTCCACTCGGCGAAACAGTTAAATTTGTATGCTTTCATGAGTATAGTTTACAGATATTATATGAAATAGTACGTGTCCACTGAACGAATTTTTACAATGTGAAAAAGTAAAAAGTGCACGCTGTAAAACATGTAATTTTTGTTGTGACCTGGTACCGTTTACAATATTTAACAGGAGAAAGTGCTCAACCTGAAACATACAATTTCTGTTAGAGCTATGCATTTTTTCAACTTGCGATTTTTGCGGTGTTTAGTTTTTGCCGTGCACATTGCAGTTTTTGCCGTTTGAAACAGTATTTTTTACAGTTAAAACAAAAAAAAAATTAATCCACCAATGCGACCAATTCACAGTTTTCTAACTGTACTTTACGTTTGAAGCTCTACAATTTTTTAATACCGAACATAAATATTTGCAGATCTTTTTTTTCCATGTGCTTTCGAAGATCATAACAATAATGTTAATCGCGCTGACTGCTGGTATTGATGTAGTCGACACCGGCGGTTTTCCTTTCACTCTGATTTCCTAACTAGCCCAATCGAATTAGTATTATAGATTCTCGGAAATTGGAAGCAGCAATTTTCCTTCGGAATTCGTTGAACGGTGTGGGGGGGTCAGTGGTAGTCTAAATTCAAAAAGTAGGCATACCAGAGTCGTTGTTGCATCCGCTTTCTTGATTTAAAGGGTTATTTTTTGTATCTTGAATAACTCATTAATATTCAATTTTACACGGAAAATAGTAATCGCAAAACTTGTTTAAAATTACATTTCGTACAATTTTGGTCCTCATCAGTTTTTTCGTAGAATCAATATTTTTCGACTTATACCTGAGAAGAGTCGGGGGTGAACCTAAGTGTTCTATTATCGCGTTTATTATTGATGTTGTAACATTATTCGATCTGTTTGTTATTTTGTTGCTGATTGTCCTTGTAAGTTTGGTGTGTTGAGAATTTTATTTGCTACAATAATGATTCCGATTTTTTCTAAAGTTTATATTTTTGGGATTCACGTTCACGGTAAAGGAAAAGAGGGGTGTAGATAATCAGTTTATCGAACAGTATAATTTTTACAATTGAAAAAAGGAAATTTTCTTTTTAGTACACTTTTCAAAATCTTTCAAAATTACAATTACGTCTGTTTGGAACGTTTGACCGATGGCTCGGCCAAGTTTTCGTCGTTCGATTCTTCCTCGTAATTGTCGACGAATTCGTCCGGAAGCTCAGGAGGGTCAGGGGTGACTTGGTCTGAGCGGTTTTCGTCACTTCTATGGTCATAACACCGCGGACGAACTGCCGATATAATAGCATGCGCGATGGAAGTACATTTCCTTTTCCAAGATTCCAGCTATCCTTCCTTGGATTTACAAATAATTTCGGAGAGTAGCACGGTCAGAGAAGTGCTAATGGAGTCGTACACGTTGTCAATGAAATTATCGGAGGGGGGATATGATTTTGTATCATGGAGTTTAGAGTCTATGTCCTCGACAATAACGGCAGCTACTTTGCGAATCACTCTCAACCTTTCTTCCTCCGAATAGGAATTCTTTGCGTCGTACCAGGCTTTCGAGAGTATTTTGTAGCCCGTATTGAGGCAACAAATTACACAAGGCGTTCGTTGTTTTCCAAAGATGAGAATTTCATGATAATAATCTTCCCGTAAGCGTCGCTTTATAGTTCTCGGATCCGGCACGATATCTCCTGTAAATGTCCGCCATAGCACTATTTACTTCGTTAGAGACTGAACTTTCAGCTCGACCTTTTGAAAACGCGCGGTTTCTTTTACGGACAGAAGAGGCGTGATATCGCGCGCCGAACAGCTACAAAGTCACTGCCATATTGAATGCGCGCAACTATTTTACTTACAACGACGTCGGTGCGTGAAGTACACCAATTCAAAATCGTATTTCTGATCGAATTTCACGTTACAGTGCGAACCGGTTTTCGCATTGTTACAGGCAACCTCATTTCTTCCGACAAACTCGGTATTCTTTCCGCAAACGTGAAGCAATGGCTTTTGAAGTCAAACGTCGGTGGTGCTTGCAACTCCACTGCTGAGGACGTAGACGGTGCAACAGAGTTAAGGCGGCGTTGAGTTCCTCCCATACATCTTGTATCAGCGTAACGCATCCGGGAAGCCAGAGTGTAGGGTAACACTGTCAACAGATTCAAGCATTTGCTGGCATTCATTATAACGTCTAACAATGCTTGCCGATAGAAGAGTCTTAATGCCGCGTTGTTTCACTCACCTCGTTCTCTTCGCTTGTAGATTCTCCGCTCAACAAAACAGTTCACCATGTTGATAGATCGCGTCCACTCACACCGAACGTATTCGCAATCTGAAACTCAGGCCCGCTCTTACGCCCTCTACGGAGCAGCTGCCGCGTTCTTTTGAGGTTTACTGCATATGTGGATGTGACTCTTTCGTATCCACGCAACGATTGAAGCAGTCAGATTGAATTTAGGTTAAATGTGCAAATATTCGTTGTGCCGTAATGACAATGTTTCGTCGAAACGTACACTTTAAACTTGTCAGACATTCAAGCAACGGAGAAACGCAATAGAGACTAATAACCTGCTTGACCTTGGATCACAACTAGAAAAAAAAACGGAAAGATCTCACGCTCAATAAGAACGTCATGTCTTATGTGTTATATCAATGGTATAGAATGAGGAAGAATTGTTCTCGACTACGTAAAATTAGAAAGGAACCTTTTTTTTTTATATCGACGATAAAATAAAGGTGACCGTGAAATAATTTGCACGACATCAACTTACGTTTTTATGAAAGTCTCCGTGGTCGCGCTGATTCATAAAGAAAAAGAATCGTTAACTCGGTTCGTTCCTTGGACGCACTGCAATATGAAAAAAGAAAAACAAGTACAATACCTTGATTAAATTTCGTCTCGTCCAGACATCTCCGGGGCGATTAGATGAGGAACCTTGACAGTAAAACATTTGCGTTTGACGATAACACAATTTTTTTTACGATAACACTTCTGCATTTGTATTTTTATATTATAAGTGTCGGCCAGTACTGTGCCGGTACTGCGGGAGGAATATAACCACCTGTTGACCCTTTACGGTCAACAGACGACTTAACTAGTTTACGCAAAGTAGACGCGGAGACCAGTATAATTAGTGTGCGTATCTTTGAGGCAATAAATTCTTATTGAGCGCAAAGGGTTAAAGTGGCACGTCAGTGAAGTGCATGGAAATCAATAATTTCACCGATGAATAATCTGCCCTAATTTTTTTTGTTGTGAGCGTGATAGAATACAGTAAGGAAACAGGACACAAATAAAATTATTGAGAAAACCTTTTTTTTATTATTTTTCTTTTATAAATGCCTGCCGAATTTCGTTTTCTTTGAAATAATGTATCGGCCTGATGTCAAGGCGTTTCAGTAGCAGCAGCCTGCGTACCAACATAATAGTGGTTAAAACGAGAAAATCCGTTGAAGGCAGCCCCTGCGACTAGTGTTGACTTCAGACAGGTTTATGGGAAATAAGGGGGAAATTCAAACACTCGTCTATGGTATAAAAATCTGAAAAAAAAAAATATATAAGATTTCAGAAAAGATTCATTAAACAAATCTTCCGTAAACCTAACATTTTTTTTTGTATGAAAATGATTCGTTTATTTTTCTTGTATAAAATAGACTTGAAAATGAATTTAAGGAATTGAAAAAATTCATAGACATTCAGAAAAGTGTGGGTTTCCTGGATATTTAATCTTGGTGACTTGAGCTTTTTTTTTCACGTACTGTAACCACCACATAAGAGTGCTATTATCTGTACGTCTGGATAGTTTAGTCAGCTAAGCCACATTGATCAGACTTTGATACCCTGTGTAGAATATTCGATCCCCAGCAAGAGAAAAAGTTACCAGCGTTTTTTCCGGGATTATCATGTGCCTGTCAGTACTGTAAATCGATATATACAAGAGTATAATACTATTTCCTAATTTTTGTATTATCATAAAATGGAATAGCTCAATATGCTGTTATTAAGACGTTATAAAGCCATCATACAATGTCGTTTCAGTCTGAAGAATACTGCTTATTTGACACAAGTACGTCGTAACGACGGGCACCCTTTACGATCATACGCCGTGCAGTAATTATGGTGGCATCGTGTCATCATCTGATGACAACGTCATTGACTGTGTGTGTCAATTATGCTCCTATAGTGATGTCAATGTGACTCCAATGCGACGGTACGAAGAGACAGCACGACGTGACATCAAAAATTAGCTTAAAGGTCAATAAGGCCCGTCTAGGGATAATATTGTTTGATAATTAAAAAAAAATTATAATCAGTCGTTGGGTTTGATGGAACGAAAAAAAACCAAAGGTAACAAATCTGGGATTTCATGTTTCCATATTTTGCATAGTGGGTCGATTGATAGGGCAAAGATTCTTTGCATTAAAGTAAGGGCAGTCAACACAATTAATTTGCTCTCCATTACATACAAAGCTAAGCATCGACTGATATAATTACATAATTGTCATTAACAGCAGGATGTGTGGACCGATAATGTACAGGCCGCCTCAACTAAAACTTCCTGGTAATAACAATTGTTTATAAATGGTAATTGCTGCTAGATGCTTCACTAACTGGATGGCCGAAGAGCTATCCACAAAAGAGCAAGTTGTGTAGAAAATCTGTAGCTTCGTTGAGTTCTAAACATTTATTTGGCATCTTTTAATTGATTAGAAATCAAATTGTGAGATAGTAAAAAAAGTTCATTCAAAAAGATACATATTTCACAGTGACGCATCTTTTCTAAAACATAAATGCATCTGTAAAAAAAAATGTAAGCAGGCATTTACCTTAAGTTAGCAGAGAGTTATTCCTCAAATGAATGATCAAAATAACTACCTTTTTAGAGAAACTTCATGCTTCAAAGAATTAATCGTAGGAGGTTGGAAAATGTTTGCTTTTTGTTACGATGATTCGATAGCTCATTCTATAATATCAAACTCTTTCATACATCTGTCGGTGTCCATTTATCAACGGTTATGGTAAAAACTGCCAAGTTTTCCGTGTTAATCGCGCAACGTATACCGTCGGCATTGTCGACCAGGCGCGAGTATTGTCAGAATCAAAATAATTAAAAAAACACTTCTACAACTGATCTGGCTTACACCAGAGGTAAGATAGTAGTCAGGTAAAAAAATTCTTGATCTGGTAGAGTGTAGTCACATTGCAAGGAAGGTCAGACATAGATGATTATCACAAAGATAGCTTCGTGCCCACAGCACAATGTGGGCAGGAAGCCTCTCGACGAACTGCCAAATCCGTCGCCCAACCAGAATCTGGATGATTGCATCATCGACGAGGATGCTCTGAAAATATTTGGCGATTTGGAAAAGATATTGGGCGATGATCCTTCCCAAAAAATGACAAAGGAGTTGAATGTGCGTCGGACACTCGTTACGAGGTGGAAAGATTGGATAGTCATGGGTTTTCCAACTAAGTACTTGACGAGCTTACAGAGAAATATCAGCGCACCAGTAACTGCAATTTGGAAGCACCGGCGCTCAATCTCGAAGTAACGCATTCCCTCAAAGAAACCGCACAAAAGAGGGACAAGCATTTTGTGCATATGCAGGATTTGGCAGGTACGGCTTTGTCTGCGGTTGGAATGGCCATAACATGCCTCCTACTCGAGGAAGCCATCGACAAGCTCAAGCTTCTTGAACGGTTGTCCGACGCCTCAAAATTTCTTATTGAAGTACATCACAAGGAGTCGAATGCGAGACTAGCTTACATACTACCGGGCATGGGTAAACAGATAAAAGCGGTCCTGGAAGAAACTAAGCCTGAGACACTCTTGTTCGGACATGGCCTGACCGAAAAATTGCAGGTAGCTATTACATTGGAAAAGTTGGGCAAAGTTTTGAAGGCGTCACTGGAACCACCAATGCCTAAGAAGCCAAATTCAAGACCATCCAGAAGTTCAAAATAAAAAAATCTGGTTCACAAGCAACTTGGCTCAGGGCATATGGACAATCGGTCCAGACCCGGCTCCAATCGGAATTTCCCCCTAGGCCCAGACAAGATCCTTATGACACGGGCCCACTGAGGCAACAGAATCAGGGTCAGCTGCAGAATCACTGACCGGAAGTTCATCATCGCAGACTGTAGAGTCTATCGAATTTGAAAATTTCCTTATTATCAAAAATGACAAAGACAATGTAACACTGCAATTGTCAGATAATTGGACTATGTTCACTTTAGACTGCGCTAATTTTACTCATTCTTCTCTGCTATCCAAGTGACTTGTGGGATTATTATTTTCTAAACTACTTCATACGTTTGATCAATACATTTTTTTTTATATATCTTCAAATATATACAGATTAGGAAGAGGTAAAATAAAATCGAGGTACGTTTTACCTTGTATACAAATGAATTTCATACTTTTAAACCATTTTTTTACAATACTGATAACACAACAGGCCTGCGTCGCTCATGCACCTTTCATTTTATTTCATGTCCCCTTGCTCGCAGTGGTTGTGCACTTCTATGTAAGGTGCGGTTTACTAATGAAAAGAATAATGCCAATTGTCAACGAGGAACTGATTTTGGAATTTGGAATACGATGTTGGAAGTTCGCACGTCGGATAAGATGAATGTGGTGAATATGGCCCAGTCCATTAATCATTGATTCACATGCTAATCAGACAGTCATATACCCCACATTTACTCAAAATGAAATTTTTTTTACAACCATTATTATACTCAACTTATACATGTAATACCATTATTTTTTAAATGACGCCACTTCATGTAAACATTAACGTTATTAATCAAAACTTATTTCTTCAATGTTATTATAATTTCGTTGATAAAAATAGCTTCATATCAACATAAACTATCAACTCTGGACTCAGAACTGTTGTACCTGCACCACGCAATATTGAGTAAACTTGTAAAAGCCTAAGCGTCCATTCAACAAAGTTGCTTATACGACTACTCCTTTACTACTTTTTTAAAAATACTTAATATTTTTTAAATTAAATTTTTACAATGTTGAACTTATGTAAACAAAAATCTTTGTTGTATTTTCGACACGTTCTGGACATGTACTTAAAAAAAAAAAATGTTTATATGTTGTGTCTACCTACCTGAAGTATATTTAATTGTTTCAGCACTCAGTTCTTCTAACGATAAAACAATTGTACAAACTTTGTCTCAATAAAACAATTGATAAGACAAAAAGGTTCGCATCGAACATTATTTGTATGTTCCTTTGACAAAAACGAAATAACAAAAAAATTTCCGACACATCAATCCGACGTTGGAAGGCTGTTGTATCGCCATCACACAGCAATAAAAAAAATTCCTAGAAAAGTGTTCTACGAAAGAAATCAACGACTCTCGCACGGTCAACCTGCCGAGTGCGTAATTCAATTCTCCCAGGCATTGCGTGATAATTAGCCCATTAATAATGCAAGCGAGTGAAACGATTGATCGCGGGCTTGCTCTCGATCGATAAAAATCATGGGCAGCGATAAAACGCGTCCTAAGTACCAATTACAATCTCGTGAATTTTCCCGCAATCGTTTTCAATGAAAATTTTCGTTTCAACTCTCGATGATTATCGTTTCTCGAGCTCGGGAATTCCGTCTCGGAGTCCAGAGAATGGAATGAACTCTGAGCATTCACGTGAAAGGTGAAGAAGTCAATCGTAGCCGGAGCATTATGCTCGCCTTTGTCCACTCTCCGTTCAATATACAAAAAAAATAATTTTACCGTTATTCGCACGAATTACACGCGTGAAATTTTGAGAGTAAACAGTTGATCAAAATGCTTGCGGACATACAGCGGGACGGTTTGGCTCTTTGGAAATTCGTTGCTAATATCTTCATTGTTTTGTTTCTTCTTCAGAGCGTCGCTTCGCTTGTCGAGTGAGTAGAAAAATATTGAATTCTTCCCAACATTATTATTTCTTCATGCCGGTAGTTTCTCAAGCATCGTGTAGATTAACTTTTCCTTGTCTTCTTTTTATTTTTTGATGTTTCGATGGACTGTTATATTTTGAAAAACTGAAGATCCGATGCCTCGGAGCGAGGAAGAAACACGACGTGCAGTTTGAGGCTCACCAGGCAAAAAGTCCTCATTCAAGAAGTCGAGGATCCCGCAGATTCTGGAAAAACACGACGAATTAGAAGACGATATGGGATTGACAATGGGAAAGGTTTCATGTCGCCAGACATAGTGGTCGAAGAATTCCGTATAAGGGCGAAGATAAATTTTCAGGTGATAAAACTCATTCTAAAAAATGTGATAATGTGTTGATTGAAAAAAAAATTATTGAGATGTGTGCACAAGCTTGGTGCTAAAAAAATGGAATGATATTGAATATTCTTTTAGCTAGCTTTTGAGTATTGACATGACAAGATCGGAGTTTTACACGTGGTTTACCCGTAGTCCCCAGTAGTTTATTTTATTTTTTTAAAAAGACTAACTTTTGAAAATGTTTAATTATTTAAAAAAATAAGACTATCGGATATTGAGATACTCTTCAGAAATTTGCAAAAAGTGCAGCTTATTGATAAACAGCTCGATTTTCCATCAAAACGAGAAAACATTAACTGTCCATTTTTTGTTTTCAGGCTACTGAAGTTATCTGAACTATATATTGCAGTTATTTGCTAAATTAACAATGTCTATTATACGTATAAATATTAGTAAAGAAAAAAGTGTAATTTATAAAGCGCATACGTAAAGGTGTGCAAATTCCCAAACGTAACCCGATAATCACTTTGACTTTTTTTTTGTAGAAAATTTATTTGGATTTCAGTGCCAAGTTTATGCATAAATGCTAAAAATGTATGTTACTTACTAATTATCGTGAAGATATAAAATAAAAAACAATGTTCCATGCAAATTGGGTGAGTAACTGTTTAGAATTTTAGTATCATTGTATTTTTTGTTATTAAGTGTATAACATTGTTTGAATGAAAATAAAAGAGCCTCGGGTCTAAAAAAAATATCAATGAACAGGCAAACTGATGCAGCATTTAAAAGTAAATGAGTAGATTTTAATAAAGAGTTCTTTACTAGTGACTCCACTTGACTAACTGTATCCAAAGGGTTTAGCGAATAGAATGTCTAAAATGAAGCTGAATTCAATCGAATATAAAAGCACCGCAAAATCGATAAACCAAATAAAAAACAAAAAGAAAAACATATACATATATATACCTGTATATAAATAGAACATATATAGAAGAAAAAAAAATCTGTCAGTTACCGAGAAACGACCATTCTAAAGTCCACGCGTCATAATCGCCTTTTAGTGGTATTCGAGTATTTGAATTTTGGAATCTGTTCGCAGGCTCGTCCGAGGACCCGCAGAGTTGCGCACACGGAAATTTCGAACCATACGAAAACACGTATAGTCTCTCCGAGCTTTCGAGACCAAGGAATAGTGCACAGTCACGCCAAATCTATGACTCTAAAAACATCTCCGCATTTCGCTGCCGAAAGGTCGATCGCGCCTTCGATCGATACGTTGATCGATATTGAAAAAAAAATCGTTTTATCGGAAAGTATTGACCAGTTACCAAAAAATATCATTTTTAACGGCACCGAAAAGACTGAATTTAGTCACGACGAAAAGTCGCCAATGTCGAATTGCCAAAAAAAATCTGACAGAGATCGTAAAGAAGTTGGAAAATTGACAAAGAAAGTAGATATAGAATTTTTTTCGAAAATGAAGAAAAAACTTCACCAATTTACGAACGATAAGAAATTTTCGCAAAATAGAGGTTTCGACGATGGACCACTTTTCGGGACGACAAATGCAGAAGTCGAAAGACCAAAATCGTCATCGGAATTTTTGGTTTTCAATAAAGAATCTGTGAATGATAATTCTCAGAAAATGGAAAAATCCGGCTCTCGTCTACGTTACAGAAAATCAACGAGTATTGTGAAAAATGACAGAGTTGATTTAGACAGTAAAAAAAAGAAGACGAGTTTCAATGCAACGGGAGAAGATTTTTTTGATGAAAATAAAAATCTTTTTACCCGCAAAATTAAAGATTTCTTAGCTTCCAGTAAAGACAACAACCTAGTCAACAAGATTCCAAAATGGTACAAAAATATTCGCAATCCAAAGAAGAAATCGACAGACGATAACACTAGCATGGAAAATGCGAAGATTTCGCCTTTTTTCGAAGAACACGAGATTCCCGAGTTAAGAAATAATAAACTCGACAGACATAGACGGTCGTCGGTTTCCAATATCCAGAAACATCTATCGCCCGACCATATAGAAGAGAATAAGCGAATCGACATTCATGAAAAATGTCACGGAAAACCGCCCAAAAATTATACAATCCCATTTGCATCAAGACTGAAAAAAAGGAACACAAATATCGATATTACAAGTGTCTCCAGTTTTACCGAGGAGAATAAAAAACTTGACCAAAAAAATGATCGCTTCGAAAATTTGACAGAACAATCGGTTTCCCAGAATCCAAACGAAAAATCTCACAACGCCTCCGACACGGGTAGTATATTACTGGTTCCGTTGCAGGAAAAAAAAATCTCGAAGATAACGAAAAATAGTACGATTGTTGCGAACAACAATAGCCAGAAGAAAACAGCAAAGCAATCCGCGAAGAACAAAAAGAAGAAATCTAGACCGGAAAATTCGCCAAAGAAATCGCCATCCAAAGCGTCGAAATCTTCGACGAGTAAAACTGTGAACTCGACGCGAACGCACACTAAAGTGGAAAAGCGATCGAACAATACTATGTGGAATTTCACCTTGCCTTCAGTTATCGGGAGATATTTTGCATTTATATCTTCCCTACTTGGTGTCAGTACGCCGGGAAATAAAAATCACGCGTTAGGAGAAGAAACGAACAAAACTATTGCTCCTAATGTGGACGATGAAAAGACCCATGCTAATGCTTCAGCAACACATATCTCGTCCGGTACGAGGGGTGAAAATTTTCAAAATATCACCCACGACACTAATCGATCGGTGCCGTTAAGCGAAGTAATGGGCAAAACGGTTTCTTCGAATCTCACCGATGAAAACTCATTCGGAAATAACCCGTTGACGGATCTTTTGACCGATGAGAAGGAAGGAATTTTTCAAAGTTCGACGAAAATTCCTCTTGAAAATTCGACAAAAATCGACCGTACGATTTTACACGACCAGAACATTCCTAATACTATTCGGAATCCTGATCACTTCTCCAAGAGTGAATCGACAGCATCGCCAAAAAATTCTCCCAAAGCGATGAACGAAAGTAACCTTCGAGAGCCTTTTGACATAGCTTCAAAAAATTTTGTGAAAAGCGTTGGGTCAATTAAGTTTGGAAATCCTAAAAAAATAAGTTCCACAAATACTTCAGAAATTGATAATTACTCCGATATCGACATTTCCGGAAAATCGGCAAAAATCGAGGATAAATCTAAAAAAGTCATGAATTTTCCTACACCAACGGTAAAAGAATCATCAAATTTGTTGATCGCTACGCTGGGTAAGAACAGCAAAAATGTTTTGAGCTCAGTTGAAAAAAACGTCGCAAACGCGTCGGATGTTCGTCCCGAAGATAACGAAGAAAAATCTACAAGAATTCAAGAATTTATCAAATATACAACAATTCCTGCCAGTAATTTAACGAAAGCTTTGCGCGAAGTGGCGAGCGAAAAGATCGCCGAATATCCCGAAAAAACAACATTAAATTTTACAATCATAGATCCAAACTGTACCGAGCCATTCGTGCGAAATTCCCTGACTAACAACACCCTCGACCGATCATCGAGTATCGTCGAAGTGATCGCCCGAGTTTCGACGTTTCCGACGATCAAGCGTTACTCTCGAAACGACAGCTCCATCGATAATACAATTTCGACGAAAAACGAGGATCCTCGTCTGCACAATAACAGTGCGAAAAATCGTCAGACGAAAAATTCGTTGGGTGACTACAATTCGCCGAATGGTGGCAGAAGAGGACGCGGCGGAGGGCTTTCTCGGGGAAGAATGCGCTCACGTTACAAAGGAAAAGATCAGTACTCGTCGATTCCGCGGATCGGTAAAAATTCTTGGAGAAGAAACAACTATTCTGCGACACCAAACTTGTCCACGTCACCACATTCCTCGAATCGTCCAGGAAATCTCGTCGGTTCGGTGCTTTCCAGAGAAAATCTGAAATCCCCTGTTAAGCCGCTTTTCGGGAGATTTTCCGATTTGTCAATATCGTCGTCGTCAAACGCCGATCACAATAAAATTAACGCTAGTGCGATAGAAGAAATGATTTTTCACGGAATATCCACCCTCTCGGTTCCTACGAGAATTGCAACAAACGGGATTTATCGTTCAACAGGCACGACGCCCTCGACAGTCGATGATTTATCGAAAGAAGCAAACAAGTCCGAAAACAAGTACTCAAAAAAAAAAGAGGAACCGTCCACCGTTTCCTCGACAAACGAATTTTCGATGATCGATACGATTCGAATTTATCCAACGTTTACACGCGCGGAGGAGGGACGAGAGAAGGATCGAATCGCTCAAAAGGAGATATTAATGAAGAAAAAACTATCGAACGTATCTTCGACTATTCCATACGATAAATCGATTTCCGGGGAGTCATCAATGTCCACGATTTTATTGAGGAACAATTTGATCGCTTCGAGTAATCGGACCGACGGCGATGCGGCGATGAACATTGAAGGAAGTTCCAATGAATTACAAACGGTACATTCGATAAAAGAAGATACCAAAGAATCGTCTGTTGGAGAGAAAATATTTGAAATTTCACCGACGACGAAGCCATCTCTCGTTACTTCAGAGACAAAACGACATCGGGACTCGAGAGTCGATATCGACGATAATACCGCGTCAAATAAATCGACGACGAATTCTTACGAAAAATTGAGTTTCGTGGATTCAACGAGCTTCAACGAAATTTCATCGGCAACAGAGAAGACAATCGCTTTTAGCGAATCACCGCCGATAACGGAAAACGAGATTCTACCTGGTGCGCGAAACACTCAGACCACCGTGGACGAACCCGTTAGACGAGACAACGTGCGAGATTTTGTTTCAGATTCGATGGAGAATCGAAACGTTGCAAGTTACACGACTGAAGAAAAATCGAAATTCCCTCCGGTTACGAGAAATGTAATGGAATTGAAATATTCGACGACTCCTCCTCACGAGAATAACGAACCGGACGATTCATCGGTAAAAACTCGAAAACTGACGGAAATCCTTTTGACAAAATTAACTGAAATTCCGCAAATTCGGGACAATAATTTTTCGACCGAACGAGATTTTCCGATCGAAAAAATGCTTTCGCCGAATGATTCGAGAATGACAATTTACGGCGGGTCGAATAGTCACGAAACGGTGGGTCTTCCGGAGAGTCCGGTGAGTTCTTCAATGCGTCTGAAAAATAAAACCGATGTTAATTATAATTCGATAACGAGTTATCCGGACTCTGCCGGAAGAGAATTTTTTGAAAAAGAAGAACATGTAATCGTACCTGGTGACGAATCCTCAACGTCGGTATCCTCGTCCAACGTCGTTCGGAAAGCTCGAGATTCACGGGCGATATCCGACTACGATGACCGTCGCGAGCTTGAGTTCGATTACGATATCGACGCTTCGGCGGAGATCGAACCAGCAACGGAGAGGACAATGATATCCAGAGAAGATAATGCGGAGGTACCGAAAGCTCAGGAACGAATTTTCCAGGAATTGCGTAGAATACTCTCGGGTTACGGAGCGCTGTTGGATTAAGAAAAATTATTCGCTGAAGCCATTATAATTATTGTCGAAAATATTTTTTCTCATTTATTACGGAGCGAAATTTGAATACCTCACTTTTTGTATTTCAATGTTTCTGGCAATTATATTTGGCAATCAATTGAACGGAAATCTAGCTTATCGAGCCTTCACTAGCGAGGCGCGTCGAGGCCCCGAAATCGTAAGCAGTTAATTTGAACAGTTAGTGATTAAAAAAAAAAAAAATTAAGTTGACGTATTAAAATATTCCTAATTTTTTAAAATATTATTTTATGTATATTTGGTTAGATCAAAAAGATTAGTTGAGATAATTTAAAAAAATCAATGAGGTACATAGAATTTAATTTCGTAATAAAATCGATAATACAACCCTAAAATCATTCATTACCGTCAATAAAAATAAGATATCAACATCAATCATTGAATTTAGGAAAAACAGATATTTAAGAATATTTTATAACTCGTTTGCATTAGTGAAACCCTGATTTGAGCTTCGTGTTACTGAAACAAGACTTCGTTAGTCGAATAAAATAATAAAGCCACTATTTAAAAAAACTATTAACCAGATTCATTGACTCTAATCAAGTTATTAATTAATTATTAATTATTGATTAGACAATCAATTACGATCTCGTTCACGGTGTTCGTGAAAGAGACAGCAGGCAAACCCGGGTGAAATACGCGAGACCGAATTTTCCAGGATCCAGAAAAATTAATTGAGCACTTTCACAAAAAATTTCAATACATTAAACTCGAAGAAATTGAATAAATATCGAATGATTTCTAACTTAAATAATTCATTTGAAATAGAACAATAAATAAATCGGTTTTAATTTTACTTAATTCAATTAATTATGTTTCATGTATGAAGAAACGAAGCAGTGATCCTGGAAAGTTGCGGAACGCGTTGATCCCGTACAGACACGAAGCGCACAGAAATATCCACGGACCGAGGGACTTGTCGACGAAAGGCGATGCTACAGGCTCGACGGACACACGTATCGAGGTACACAATCAGTTATTCTACTAAAAATATATTGCTTCATAAGAATGTTTTGTTGATTGGAAAGTAAATCAGAAAACAATATAAAGTATATTAACAATATGAAAATATCTACCGCTTAAAATTGTGAAATTTTCAAAATATATTTATGATTTTTCTTTCTCGTAGAATCTATATTTTGATTTTTTTTTATTAAGAGATTTCGATCACGAAGTGTTCCAAACAGATTAAAAATAAAGGCGCCTTGCAGCACATACGCACGTAATAAACTGGTGGTTTCTCTTTTATTTTTGATACGGTTTTCGTGCAACTTTAACCCGTTAGTAATTTTAGTCTTACAAAATTTACAAACACTTTATAGGATTGTTGGTTATTAAAGATTGTAAAAATTAATAAGACTTTTGAAATTTCTTGAAATTTCGGATGCTATAATCGAGAAGAAAATCGGTGGTATTTATCAAGTTCATCCGACAAATAACTCAAAATTACAGCTACAATGCAAAATCCTAGCTGGTATTTTTAATTATATTTCTTCAATAAAGAAGCTATATTTTTATTATGAAAATGTTCCAATTTTTTTAACGTAGCTTAGCAACACAAGAAACGATTTGTATTGAATTTAGTAAATTCTACTAATCCGAACAAAGAGAGCTGAAAAAAATCTCAGTCATTCAAAGTGCGCCCAAGATTATAAACGAATAAAAGTTACAGAACATACATAATTATCAGAATTCGAAATGGAAAATCTTGTGGAATTCAACGTTGCAGAACTCGAGAGGAATTCCAACTCCGAAAAGTTCAACCATGATCATCGGTCTGCCCCACTCCGCGGTGCACGAAGTTTTCTTTGAGAATGGCGAGGCGGGACTCGGTGGAGACTCAGAATCGACGGTGATTCCCACGAATCGCCGATTTCTCGACGACCAATCCGTCCGTGCGTCGACTGCGCGACTCGCCGATAATTTCGATGACCCTTATGGGTTTCCCGAGACACCCGGAAATTTGACGAATTTTCTCGACGAATCGAAACTTTTGGAGTTCGTCGAGAGCCTCGAGGATTTTCTCTTCGACGACAGCGTAACGGGAACTTCGGACCGCAAGCCGTTGTCCTCGAGCGATCAGGACCTCCTCGCTGAATCCACTAACAGCATCGCCGAGACCAGATCTGCAATATTCAAAACAAGAAAGTTTAGTGCACAAAATAACAAAATAAAAAATGGGAAAAACACAAAGAGAAGCGGAAATGAGCGATCGAAAAAAGTCAACTCGATAAGATTTGGAAAAAAAGAGCCGATCCGATCGACGACCAAGAAAAATTCCAATTTCTCGCCGATCGGACGGAAAAATCAGTCGAAAAGCGCGAAAAAGAAAATCGTCAAGGGAGCAGAAAAAAAAATGAATAGGGACAAGTTGAAGGACAAATTTCGTCAAGTGAAGATCTCGAAGACGCTGATGGACTTCAACAGTCGCCGAAAGGGTGTAAAAGAACAAAATTCGACTGACAAAGTTTCAGCGAAAAAACGTGCAAAATAAATACCGTCGGCAGGATAGTCTGATATCGAGAAGAACTTGAATAATTAAAAACTATTTTAACAATTGAAAAACAATGATTGAATATTTTTTCAGACAACAGTTTTCTTCCATTCGTAATTGCCTATTTACTCGAGTAACAAAAGATTAATAAAATAAGGGTTCGAATGTGATTTAGAATATTTAATTAACTAATGGAGGACGATAATGTACATGAATACTGTTTGAGGATTATATGCTTGGATACATTTTATGAAAATCGTATAAAAAACACTTTCGCCGAAGTGAAGTTTCCATTATTTACACGTGATTCCGCGAAGACAATGTTTGGTTTTAACTTTTGTGCGATTTCGGTTTTTCCCTACATTCTGAATCAAATTGAAAATTTCGCAAAGAGCATTTTTATAATGAGAATGAAGGCAAAAACCGAGTCAAATAATTCTTAAAAAATTCAGATCCGCTGGTCGTCAGAGGCCAAATTCGTTGCAGCGAATGAACGTGACATTTGTCGAATTAATTACAATTATTATTTAACTAACATGAAAATTGTTCATTTGATAGCCAAGAACGGGGATAAAAAATCATAGATATTAGAAGCACGTCTGGTCGAAAAGAATCTGATCACTCAGATTTTTTTAAAGAAAATTGCTTTTCAATTGTATTACTTGATACCACTAATACTAATTTACTTAGACGATGACGCGATATAAATAAAAGTAACACCTGTAGAGCAGAACGCCTACACGGAGAAAAACAGTTTGCATGTTGAATTCTAAGATATACCGAGAAAATTTCAAATAATCGCAAGTATGTTTCATTGTTTATGTGTGAGACAATCGTTTACTTGCGTATAATTGAATGTCATGGAGAAAGAAGAACATATTTAAATTCAATCAAATGCGATTTCGCTGCAGCGTACTGTAACACTCCCGTACTACTCGATATTTACTACATGAAGAATTTACCAGCAGACCTTGATTATTTTTGTTACACCGCACCTTATACGAATAAAAACGTGGACAGAACTAGATTTGCTATCTAATCGAGTTAGTTATTCGATATAAATCGATAACTCGTCGCTAAACCGCCGAAACGATGATAGAATATCGCTGGTAAAAGGAAATTGTCGATTGTTCAGGTTGGTTCGTTTTCCCACTCGAATCACGTGACGACCTCGGCGGAACGGTGATGGAAGACGAAGGAAATACCGCTGGACCAACACTGACGTAAAGGTATGTCCGGCAATGTTCGAGGAGTGTGGGCGTGCCGCCATTCAGATAAATCCGAATTACAGTCCGATTGTTCCGGCGGCCCTTTCACCTCAACTCCGTTCACGCACCGTTTGCACTTGAACCTGGAAAACAATAACATGTAAATAAAAATGTTGATTTCAAATCTCTCAAATTTGATTTTGTTGTTATTAAACTCTTTTTTGTTTCATTTACTTTCATGCTATTAATTATGTTATTAATCGGTGCTTGATGATTACTATTTTCAATCTATGACCCACTTTACCAAAGGATAGTCATTTCTACATTGCAAACCATTCATCCAAACATATTTCTCAGTGTCAATTTTCGACGTTTACGGGAGTTCTGAACATGTTTTCATTAAAATTTCGAAAAAAAAATGTTTGAATAAAAACCAAGCGTCTCTTGTAAGGGAGCATAAACAAGAGGAAATTTACGCACTTAGCGTGTGTGTCCGAAATCGTGTTTTCTTCGAGTTTGAAAAGATCCCGAAGATCTGTAAGCGTGAAATGCCGACAAACGTCGTCCTCCTGATCCACGACCGTCGAGCTCAATGCTTTCTTGTGCGCTTGCCGTTGGAAAATCTTTTCCTCTATTGTTCCGGTCTAAAAGCGAAAAATAGACACCATGATTTTAAATAAAAATCAGATTTTTTAAATTAGGTATTAAAAAAAATTGAATATAATGCAAAAAAAATACACGGTATAGAAGAAACAAATTAATAGAAAAGAATGTATAACTCAAGAAACTATATGCATATTGACCGCCTAAAATATTGAGATAATTCGAGGACGATGAAAAATTTGCAAGCCTTACACATAAGAAACGATAGACGAAGCAGGGTTTCTTTTGTCCGTCGCGCCAAACTCGCGCCATGGCCTGATCGTCGTTCGCCGGATTCCAGTCGGGATCAAACATGACCAACCGATTGGCACCGATCAGATTAAGACCACATCCACCGGCTTTCGAACTCAGCATAAATATGAAATCTCCACTACCAGGATCATTGAAATTGTCGACGACTTTTGCCCGTTTTTTAATCGTCATCGTACCATCCAGTCTTACATAACGGTAGGTGCGCTTTCGACACAGTTTCTCGAAGAGATCGAGGGTCTGAGTGTAATTCGAGACCAAGACTATTTTGTCGGTCGTTGTCGATTTTATTGACGCCAAAAGACAATCCAGCACCATCAGCTTGCCCGACAATTCCGGCAAAACTTCCCTGAAAAATTTAGTGTTGATTAAAGAAAAAAAATTAATTTCCGAGCAATTTCGAGTAATACGAAGTAATAAAAAATCCAGCCACAGAAAAATCTTTGACTGTGAAAATTAAATGTGATTTATCGCATACTTTGTACTGTAATGAGGTGGTAGCATACTGGCTGTACCCTCGAAGCCATCGGTATTGTTCAGGATCTTTTCGTAAACCAAGTCCGGATGATTGCACAATTTCTTGAGCAGAGTTATTGCCGAGAGTGCGGACAGACTCCCTTTCTTTTCTCCGCCCATGCCGTCAACTGTTCAGGAGAATGCACATTTTATTTAATATGTAATTAATCGATTGTTAAATAAATAAGATACGTGTTTTCTTGGACGGTGCAAAACATGCACTATTGCAAGCATTATTGTGATGATTTTTATCTTTTTTGTCATTTTTCATACATTTTCAAAATATATATGTAAATTCTCCTTCATTCAAAAAATGTTTTCGGAGCGGGTCGAAATGCTATACAAATGACGACAGAGTCAAAGAACTAACATACATTTTCGTGAATATTTTTTGCCAAAAAAAGAATAACAGCTTTAAGTAGCAGTTGTAAGTTAGCTCATTTCAACCCGTCTCGTGCAAAGCATCCTCTTTGCGATAGCAAAAAAATTGACCAATATTCTGCCGCACGGGAGAACATTTCCGCCAAACGAGTAATGACAAAGACACAATATGCAAATGAAATTCGCAAACATTTTCAGTAATTTCAATTTACTATGTAAAAAATCATTTTTGCCGCATTATTAGCAATAATGGAATATAAGTGCCGTATTGACTTTCACTGTACCTTGCATAGATCTTTTGATACTATCGCTCTGAATAAAATGCTTGTAAAGATCGTTTTGCAGTTTCCCCATTTTGATGCACACGACGAGTTCGTGTTTGATCGGCAAATACTTCGACAACAACGCACTCGTACGCCTGATCAAACATTTGTTTACTATCGTAACCAGTTCTTCGAGTCGCTCTTGCGCAAGTTTTCGCTCCGAATCCGTAGCCGCCGCGTCCTGTCCGCGGATGATAGGATTTTCGAATTTTCGCCGGAATTCCTAAAATCAAATGTGCATATTCTTATAGTAAAATTAGCTATGTTCATCACTTTATCACATATTGTCCATCACACGTACTACTTAATATCTATCTTTCGCGTATTCATTGTGTATTCATTACCAGACAAAATAAAGAAAAACTGCAGATAATCGTTTTTTAAATGCTCCGATGAATAGTGGCGTAAACGTATTACACAATGTCGCAATAACAGGTCGATACTCAGAACTCAATATTCACATTTATGAAACTATATTTTGGTGTTTTATTCCTGGTCTTGGAGTTATTGGATCATTTACCTATGACTTTGTGAAATTGCAGGAAAGATAGATTTTCAAGCAAACTCAAATTTAATCGAATGAACTTCCATAACTATAAAATTGCGAAAAGATATATTTGTTTTGTCGAATTCAACGATATTTAAGATCATTTATTAACAAACATAAGTTTATGTTATTACTTTTTGAAATTTTATCAATTTTTCATTCCAGGATACCCCTTAGGGATTTTTACCTCGACTCCTCCCTAGCCAAACCGTATATCTATTCTAACATCTTCCTACCCACACTTCGCTAATCTACTCTACTTCCGTATGTCAGCAGCGGATTTATGCTTCCCTAACAGTACAGAAAATGCATGTCGGTACAGCTGGATATATTCTGCTAATCTTTGTGGTTCTTGCACTTAAGTAATTCAAGTGCAGGTACAATAGCCTCAGTAGAATGAGTCTCCCGCTAAACGGTCAATGCGCCAGGTGGGGCGCGGCTAAGCGGTCATCCATCGAAGCACTGACCGCGACCGATAGTGCATGACTTATACGAACGCTAAAATTGAATAGTTTCCCAACATCCGGGAAGATTGGGGAAAAACAAAACCCAACTAATAATGAAATTTTTCGAGAGGATGCATTTTTCTGTACTTTTTTGACACTGTGTATGTGGAATGCAGCTCTTACTTGTGCAGTGCCAAGAAGCCCTTGGTTGACAAATTGGACCAGTGAAAAATATTCGAGCAGATCATTCTGAATCGGTGTACCGCTGAGCAACACTCGTCTCTTCGCTTTTAGTCCCATGAGCGACTGGTACGTCTGATTTTCAGAATTTTTCAATCGATGTCCCTCGTCGCACAGTACAAGACCGACCTCGTCGTTGTGCAAGACATGAGCGTGTAGACGAAACGTCTCGTAACTTATAATGAGAATAGGATTGGCGCATCGGCGCCCGTACGTCTTCATGAAACCAGTCAGCTTTGCGTCTATGTCGTGTTTACTGCCTCCGTCGATGGCCAGAGGATTGACGCGATTTCCCAGCCACTTGCCAATCTCGTTGTACCAATTCTTCACCAAAGAACTCGGCGCGACGATTATTGCTTTCTCGATTAACGGCTTTGCCTCTGGACCTTTCAAGAAACAAAAAAAAGGACAAAATTATATTTTCACAAATCGCGATATTTGGTGTTCGTATAGACATTGAATGGCAGTACTCGAGGCATCGGAGAAACTACAATAAATTCTTTCACATTTTTGTATGAAATGTTGTAACGTCGCATGTTTTTAGTCTACATTGATACAATGTCAGACAAGAAATAAAATAGAGAGTACAGAAAGTTGGATCCGAGAAAAAATGTTATTTCCGAAAAAATGATAAGACTGTTTTCCCGGTACCATTTTATCAATTTTTGCACAATTCTTTGATTTTATTTTCAGGATGAAGTTTCATAAAATGTTCACACAAATTTCGTTATTTTTGTGGTCTATTAGACTGCGGCAATTCGTATTTGACACAACGGATCATGATACCTCGCCAGTTACATACTTGTTGTTCATTTGTTCTTAATTGTCGACTCACCCTTCGAAGAATATTTTAATAGAAGAGATAACAAATTTTATTAATTTTTCAAACATAGCGTCCACCGATATGACTTACCTTGCTTTAGAAGAGTCCACATAAGAGTTATACACTGTAGAGTTTTTCCGAGACCCATTTCGTCGGCCATAATGCAGCCGTACGCCCCTTCAATCCTCTTTCCGGTAACACATTCGTACATGAACTTAACTCCTTCACGCTGATGGGGTCTTAAAACGTTGCAAAGCATCGGGTCAATAACGACGTGAACGAGAATCTTTGTTCTGTAATAAAAAAGACATCGTGGATCGATGGAGATGTTACCACCGAGATTTGTCATCGAATCGTTAAATGATGTCAATAGTTCATTAAAGGTACTGACTGGTCGGCTTTGAGTTTATCGTGTTCCGACATTTCCGGCGGAGTAAAAACGATCAACGCATTAGGCTCGTCGGGATCGAAGAGCGATCTACGTGGTCCTGCTAAACGAGAACCGAGACTGCGTCCAGAAAGCTGGTATCCCGGAATCGGGATCTTGAAGGGCTTGCTAAGAAGCTTTCGTACCCGTTCTTCCTACAAATAAAAAATGCTTGAGTTAAGTATTAATTTATTTCGAAGAGAAATTGTTTTCATAAAGATTGAACATTCATGTAATTAGTAAATAATCAAAATGAATTACTAATTTGGACATGAAAATGTTTAGAGATCTAATTCTTTCGATTGATTGATCGAATAATATGTCATTTGATCCGACATATATCAAATAACAGAATAAACAAATAAATCAACGAATTAATATTTAGTATACATTTTCCAATCTAAAATTAAACAAGTTTGTTGAATCAAGCAAATGTAAAGGGCAAAAATATCCGCGGCTTTCACAGACAAGTGCTAATGACAGATTGTCAAGAATGTTAATAAAAAAAGTATGTAAGGAGGAAAGATTCATGCAAGATAAAAGCTAGTGAATACTTTAAGACAATAAATAAAGAAATAAATGCAAGCAATTTTGTGCTGAATGGCTTCAAGGTATTTCAAATAAATAATTTTCACACGGTATCATAGAACATTGCAAAACACACTAAATATAAAATGTTTCATCCAATAAATACAAATTTAATTGAAGACCGGTACATATGATCAATAATTGTAAACATCAATCACCGACCAGCTAAATTCTGTATCTTTTTTTTGTCTCTTTCAAAATCCTTTTTCACAAGCATAACTCGAAAAAAACCCTCGAATAAATAATTAGAAATACATTTTTTATGTTTGAAAACTGTTATTTTATTGGTTCTCACGTGTTCAGAAATAACTTCCTGTGTCGCGTCGACTCCATTTCCGCTAAGTACCACCGATTTTCGTTGTGGTATGCTAACACTCCTTTCATTGCTTACTCTGGTTCTTTTTGTCTTTGGTTCTAAATCTTGGATCGGTTTGTGAACTGCCAAATCGTTGCAGATGTCTTTGAGCAGCGGACGCTTGCCCCTTTGACTAGGTGCCAACGATCGTTTCTACCAATTTGATAATGTCATGAATTAGTGGAGAAAAATTATTAAACGATTCATGAGAATAAAACGATTTTAAACATATAATTGACATTATGTATGCGAAGAGTTGTTGGTAAAAAAATATTCGTGTCGACGAACGAATCATAAAATTAAAAAAAAAAAGGAATTCACTGTCAATACACGAAATATGAATACGATGTCAGATGTAGAAACATTTAAACTGAGATAAATTGCGTATTCGTACAAATAATAAGAACGAAGCAGTATGACAATCATTGTCATATAACCTTAAAAACCTTATATGAACTTTATAAGTTTTCGTATATTTACCATTATTTTTAAATTTTTTACGTCGAAGGATGTTCATGCCAACTATGGATTAAACGACCAACAACAAACGCCTGAGAAATACAATGATCCGAGAGTCCTTCACGAATTTGAGACAAAATCGTACTGCTCGAGTACAAATTGTATACACATGTGTTTTGAATGATGAAAATTACCGGGAAAATAGGGCGCCCGATGCGCCATTCGAATGAGGAAGCTGGAAGTGGTTTAGGAATTATCGTCAGTGACCAAAGAAGAAATGATATTTTCTTGGTAGCAAATACTGTAGAACCTCGCTTATCCGATCTTCATCAATCGAACTTCCACCTTATTTATTCGAGGCACTCAATTCAACCAACCCCTGCACGGGGATGTGAATCGTAGTGGTTTCTATTACAGCACTCGATAATAGAAATTAGTAATTAACTTTCCTAAACTTGTTGTGTACAGTCAACTGCCAGAATCGATGAAGAACAGGCATGCAGTTTCTAATACCGACCGAGTCCAGGTTGGATTGTCATGAGAGTATTTCAGATAACATTAAGCTCGGATAATACGGAAAATTTGGATAAATCGTATTAAGCCTGAGAATTACATATCTTGCCGCTTTATCCGAGATTTTACTTATCCGACGAAGAATCTCTCCACACTGCTTTGGATGAACGTGGTTCTACTGTAATTGGTGAAGAGGTCCTCCAACAAATAACGCGTGTTAACACATTCTATGCAACAGGGTGGTATACATTACCGACCGATGTGTTTGAAGCAGTGACAATGAATTCATTTAAAAATAAAATAAATCCATTTATTTCGCGGTGGAGGTCATTATATAGAAGCAGATTTAAAAAGTAAAAGCTTTTCGTGTCTAAGTGAATAATGATTATTGTTATTTACCTAAAGATTTAGATACTTAGAAATTTCACAAGCGACGTATAATTTTTACAAAAAACATATAGTTATTTTTGTTACAATAGTACGTTTTTATCGAAGATTTGTGAAAAAGACGACGTTTTTTTTAATGATGAATTATTAAAGGTACTATTGCTTATCGAAGTCGACTAACTCAAAGAATTTGAAGATAAATCGTGTAAAATAATGAGTTTATAATTTTTTTATTTTGTATTTTTTATGCCTCTTTCATAGCAGAGTTTTCGTGAACGACGGTGTAAAAAAAGGAGAAAGCGACGCAACAACAACATTTGCTATACCTTTTCAGTTACGAACGTCTGATTAGATCATTTTCTTCCGTATCTTAGAAATAGTAGAGATGACGAATAGAACGTGATACAAAATCAATATTTGCGAGGATTCTTAGAGTCGATGGATCATGAACCAATAAAGTTGATATGAGTACGCCCACTAACGATCTGGTAAGAAAACACTGTTCATGAATATATATGTGGATGGTTTTGCAGCACATTTTCATCCAGTCGAATGCAAATCAATATACCACTCCGAGAAGAAAAAAAGAAAACTGTGGTACAATGTTCCCATGTGAAAATTTATTTTAAATGTTATTTTTATTCTTTCTATCATATACACTTTAACATTTAGAATTTCATTTCGGTTCATGCCACAATAATGCCCAAGCCAACAAATATGGGTCATCATATTTCGACAAATTATTACGGATGTATGAACATTTTTCACCTAACAATCCCCAATAGTTGTATGCCCCGAGGCCAGAAAAACCTCATTACAACTGATGAAAAAAAATTAGTAGCTCTTGCTACGAAAGAAAATTGTACTCTATTACTAAAGTCTTCCCCGTGTGAGTAAATGCACACGGACACGCCGCAGGTACAAAATTCTGACGCGTCTATACCAAGAACGTCAGTTCCTGGCTTTGAACGAAAAATTCATGTTAATTCAGCATGCTCAATGCCGTCTGTGCTTGTTTCGATGTTTGCTCGACTTCTCCGCGTCTCTGTCTCTGGTCCGACTTCTTGATCTGTAGCGGCTTCGTGACGACTTGTGACTGCCCGATCTCCGTCTTTGTGTCTTTTTGGGTTTGTGTGTATGTCCGTGGCTGTGGCTTCTCGATCGGCTGCGGCTCGTGTGTTTCTTCCGTTTAGCATGTTTTGTGCCTTCGCCCCTTGCTGGCGAAGCACTTGTTGACTTGGATCGTCTTGGTGACTTTGTTCTCTCTGGAACGGCGTGAGTGCCACTGCGACTGATAAATCCACCCCATGCATTGTGGTGCTTCGGTAGTGGCGGACTCGGCGTGTGTCCATCAATATCCCCTCCACGCGCCTTCGAACGCGCATCTTCGTATTGTCGTCTCAGCTCCTCAACCTTTTTCTCCAGTGCCTCGGGCCTTACCCTCGGACGGCAGTAGAGTCGCAGAATCCTGCGGCAGACATCACGTATCGCTGTTTCATTAACTTTGAAGAGAGAGAACCATGCCGGTGCAGTAGGGAGTGGCAACTGTAGTTGACGCGCACCAAGGTAAACACAGGCGCAAGCGACTGTCTCCGGATGATATCGGAGAAATACGTCAGAACGGAGTGAATCGTTCATGTAGTTCCAGCATTGTTGCATAAGAGCTCGATTCTTCTCGTAACCGAGAACCTGAAGGTACATAACTATTATTTTGTGAGGATGCTTTACATGTACGCAAAAGCCGAGTTCCTTAAGTACACGTCGCTCGGACTTGATTACTTGATTTTTTAGTCCCACGTAATTTTGATCGAGAACGACGGGCTGTATAGACTTTTGGCCGCAGACCTGTTTGACGTGATTGAAAACGTTTATGACGTCGCGTATGCGTCTGGGCGCCTCCTCTATTTTACTCGCGAGACAAACGCAGCCCATCGCCGTTGTCTCCATGTTGTGTCTGACGAGTGACTTGCTGTAGTAGAAGCGTTGGAATATCACCTGACCGGTGGCCATCGCAACCTGCGGCAATTTCAACAAAATTCCGGCCGTTTGAATGAGCTCGCATCCCAATATTCGCAGGTCCGTCTCGGTTTCGGCATCGAGACCGTCCAGAAAGGACGGCGTCGAATTTAGCTTCTCGTCGGGCAGGAGACAATTCTGCAAGGTCAGAACTATTTTACCGTAAGACTTGGCGTTGTTCAACTGCACCGATTTCGTTCCGGTGGAGACTGTAGAATTTTCTTGAGTCCCCATGGCATTTAATCGCGCGAATCTTGATCGCGTTTATTCAAAACGGCTTTTACGAACGGAACTCCTAATGATGGACGAGACACAACACGAAGAACAAACGTAACCTAAAAACTTTCGTACGGCACTCGATGGTAGAAATTTCATGGCTTACGATAGGCAACTCGTGTCGACCAATGGAAGTAGTTTGAGTGATGGTGAACCAATGACTTTCGAGCATTCGCTAACCGGGTAAATGTAGATAGTTATCTACCTTACCAACTAACAGCAATTGGTCCATCTATCACTACGTTACACATTGAATGTCGTTTACAAATGCGGTAACAACGATTCGTGCGAAACTTTTGTTCGATGTATCGTTAATGCGAGATCATTTATTTCGGGTCTTTGGTAATATTGAAGTGTTTATCATTTAGGGTTTTTTGTCGTGGAGGTGGAAATTATTCTTGAACCCGTGATCGATACAGGTGTCCTCAATTTCGAGTGAATGTCGGTTTTTGCCACTTTTCCAGTGCCGGTTTGACGGTTCGAGTCTTCCATCTTATAAAGCATTATTCATTCGGAGACTTTGTTTATCAGGGGTTTTCGATGTCCGGTGCAGTTTTTCTCATCTTTTAACCATCTTTTAGAGACGCTACGGCGTCTCTTGATAAAATGTTTTCGTGTTAACAGCCACGAGTTTTTGAACCACGTACGACAGCTATTTGTTTTTTTATTGGCGCGCCAAGTTTTGGTACGCCATGTCACTTATACCATCGCGCAATTTATAAATATGATTAGTACTTATCTTTATTTTTGACAATGATTGTTTGCATCTTATTTTTTTATAAGAAATCGTTCTGGACAGTTTTTTAAAGAATTTTTTTATGAACATATTTTTCAACTATTTGAAAAAAATTGTTTTGATGATAAACCCATTTTTCCGAGATTTTTTTTGCATAAGACCATTACGTAGCTCACATAATTTCATATGTTTCTAGATTTTGTTTTTTTATTAGATTTAATATTATTTTCACCACCAAACGATTCCTCATTAATTGAACCGTGCTTGAAGCAATTTAAAAAACAAAAAAATTGGTGTGCAACTTCTGGACTGGAACCAGCAATTTCTACAAACGAAGTTAGTAACGGTAAAGTCATAAAGTCATATGTATTGAGCTAAATTCACATGGGTTGGAGAGAGAGCTGCAAAAAATTGAAACTAATTATTATATAATCCATTTTTCCATAAACATACGCTCTGAACATAAACAAATTAATAATTCTTGCATTTAAATAATAACACATTTAAAAATGCGTGAATGAGAAGATAAAAATGAAGGTCTTACCAATTGCGAACTGCTGGAATCTTTCTGCATTTACAATGAAAACTATGTTCTATTGCAGTAAAATATAGGTATATGACTTTAGCTTTAATGATTTTGATAGTAGGATTTGGTGGTTTCCGCTCAGCTCTCCGCCAAAGGACAAGCCGATACTTGGCTTTGAAAAACTGGGAAGATTTCGAAATCTCGATCGATTCCGTAACGTCGTCTTTGACACGAATGGGGTTAATAATTTTTGTTCTGAGCTGTCGGTAATTACCCTCTGCTCGATCGAGCTACGTTATCGACCGAGGTGGTTTATTGATTATTGTGAAAAACCGGCATAGTTCACTCAGTGGTCTACAATTCCACAGTTACACCACTACAGTCCATGCTTCTGTACTCGGAAAACATTAAGGAATCTACTTCGGACAAGTTACGATAATCTTAGATCTATAGCTGTCTAACAGTGAAACGACGATAATAATGTATAATTATCGAATTCTACAATAGTTTGATAGAACTAAAAAAAAAATCGAACGCAAATGTCGTCGCTAAGAAAAAAAACTCAAATGTTTTAGAAAATCGAAAAAAACGGAGTTTCATCGATCTTCTCGTGTAAACACACCGAAGAAAGAAGGGCTAACCATAAAGATCGAACCAGAAGAGTCATGCGTGAAGATTCGACCGCAAGAAGTGGGCTTAAAAGGTGAACCAGAAGAAGCCTCATTGCTGGATTTTAGGACACAGACTTATTTCAGAGATCCGCCTATTAAGATCCATTCCGACGCTTTATTAGAAGTTTGGTACAAAGATGATTTGCTTGCCGGCGGTCCGGAGAGCTATGCTAATCTTCATTATATTCCATTGATACCATTTGTGTCGATAGACAAGTACGTACAATGCTCTGATGGATGGAATCTGTAATGAATAGTTGATTCAAATTACGTCATACTCTGTTTCATTGTGTATTGATTTATTGAGGTTGATTGAACTTTTTTTTCATATCTTAACATGAATACTTTGTATATTGAATCAACTTTTTTACATGAATCCAACATATTGATATTATTTACCTCGTTTTCGCATTAAAAATTCAACATGTCAGTTCGTATTTACAACTTCATAACCTATCATATGAATGTATTAGATAAATATATATACATTATTTACTCTTAGTTTTACCATGTTCGACTTGTACGAAAAAATCCTGAAGTAACTGGTTGCCAAACTATTGAATTTGATTTACATCGCCGAAGTGAATTACAAAGTTTCTCCAGGATTGAAGAGACTATGGATCGAAGCCAATGGTTCGAATCAGTAACTACCTGTAAGAATGACTCATGTTCGTTGTTAATCATTGATGTATGCACAGGGTTATTTTTTAATCATATTTTACTGCATCCTCAATATGCAGTTTCAGCATCAAAATTTTCTAATTCGTAATTACTGAAAACAACAAAAGGAAAAGCTGTAAAAGAATGGTACAAAAAGTCTCATAATTTTTTATATGAAAATGCATAAATGAGGACTGGTGTTCAATCGACACTGTGTGCTCTTAATGATTAACTCTCAAGATTGGCATACTGAAATTACTTATCAAATTAATTAACGCAAATTAAAATGTCAAGTATATGACATATATGGCTGACTTACTTGTTATTTGATGAATTGAAGACTTTCCTGAAGGACATTACAAGCTTTTTGACCATGTACTGGAATCTGTTTACCGAAGACTTGTTCAATTTGGGGAAGAAAGAAATTCTTCGCATATATCACAGTCAAATAATGGATCCAGAAAAGCTTGTCGAGTGAGTCATAAATGTTTCTCATGAAAAAAAGAAAACAAGTGAAACTTATTGAAGTTGCGAATTTGGAAATTAATTGTTATGAATATGTATTCATCATGATCGTTCATCTTCCGTGAAGAGTGGAAGAGCAAACATAAATGAGGAAACAATATGGATATATTTCTACAGCCTTTTTCGTGATAACATGATACGGATATTATTCTTTACAAAAGCACAATGTGCCGATGATGCATAATTTTATTTCTGAACACGTGCAATGGTACAAACTTTACATGCATTTGCCAATTGATACTGGCTTCTACATGAAGCACACTTTAAGGTTTCATTACGTTTATTTGCATTATAAGAAATTTGAACTTGGGCCTTTGGACTATTTTAAGTGCTCTAAAAATACAATCGCAATTTTGTAATGAAAACATAGCTTCGCCTATGATTGAGCAAAAATAATCAATTCTCACAAAACCCAAATTCCTTTTCGATATTTACCAAAGGTTATTAGCAAATATTTTTGTGGAAGTCGTTACTTTGAGAACTGTGCACTTTCTTGAATCACAAGATATGTATTAAATTTAAACTATACACAGAGAGTGATAGAGAGATATTTGAGCATAATCACGTACAAGAAATATTGTCCTTTTATAACTCCACTTTACAATATTTTCAATCATCTCGTATATAAGGACATTGAAATTTAGAACCCAATAAATTCGTGAAATCAAAGTTTCTGCGTGGAGAATTTTTGAAGAACACAATTTTATTTATAGAAATCTTATTAGAAAAAAAATTCATTACAACTATCCAATAGATCTTTAACTTCCGGTCGTTCCCGTCATGAAATTTAATTTCTTTTTTTTTTCTTCGAATCACGCCGCCAGGGCAGATATCATGAATAAACGTTTTTGAATTAATCTAATTCAAACTTCTAGTTCCCCGTAAATGTAATCATGCGGTGTGGTTGATAAATATTTCAGAGATGTGAGGCGATCGCTTACGATTCTGCATTACTGGTGCATCACCGAAAAGTATGCCGCCCTTTCCGACATCGAGTTCGATCAGTTTCAAGACTTCGTCAAACATTTAACCAACCACATGTACGTTCAGTGCTATGTACAGGGAGGCGTGAAAAGTACGACGTTATTGATGCTGCATTGGAATGCGTCAACATACTGAACTGTCGTCCACTATTACCGAATACTATGCCTCATCACGGCATGAATAAAATTCCACACGGACTGCATTGCGGCAGAGTGCGAAGTTTCAATTCCCAGCATTTGCAGTCGTATGTCATGAATTATTATCAATTCGAAGATCCATCGTTCAAATTGGTCTCGATGATACACTACCTGAGTGTAGGGGATCTTTCAATACTTTAACCCACTATTAATGAAACCTTTCCTGATTTATTAAATTATTAAAAATGTTGTTGGTTTATTTATTTTTAGATAATCATGGCGCATTTTCGTCCCAGAGATAACGAATGCGACCTATTACGAGGAAACTTCGAAATGTTTGGATATGCCATCACGGAAATAGTTCTCAAAGGCGATACTGTGGAGGACGTTGACTATCGAATCGAAAATCTGCGCAGTTTTTTCAATCGAGCATTCAAAAATATGACGAAAAAAAACTTACTTCGTATAAAGGCAAAACTGATAACAGTGAAAAAAGAAGAAGTCGAAGCGATCGAGCTGTTCGAGAATTGGAGATAATGAGTGAAATGACTCTCGAGGAACTGCGAATGTGGATGTTGAAATTCACTGTGGGTGAATACGATAGTCGTTTACAGGGACTGAGTATTCAGATTGTGGGATATGATGACCCTTCGGGGAACTCGGTTGATACTATGCAACCGCTGGATGATGAAAACGGTAAGAGACATTTGCAAATTGATTGCATGTGTAAAATATTTTATTCCGAAAAAGCGTGCTTTGGCCTTCATTAAGGAACCTTTGTTATGATAAAAAAAATTGAGATTTTAAGGAACGCATTTTCCTGTATAATATACATTTATAGATTAAAATAGGTGTTAGACTGGAGATCTGCATCAACAAATTCATTAAACATACTTACAGATTAACGACAGACGAAAAAAATTATCGGGCATTTATATAGCCAAAGTGGCGAAAATGGGTGATTTTTTTAAATAACGATTTCTTCGGTTCCTTCCCTTTTATATATCTAGAAAATAACACGATTATGGATATAATAGATTTAAAATAATTACATAGAACAATGTCTTTTCCACTTCTCGAGTAAAAAATAGAAATATCGAATAGAAAAAAAAATGGAATGCATAACTATGTATTTTTTGCCTCGAGAACATATTGACGGGACCTTTAAAAAAAAGTGCAATGTTGATCTATTTTGTTCGCGTAAAACCGTTATTGTGTCATTAATGTTAAAGAAGGTTGAAGATTGAAACTTTTATAACACTTTGTCATTATGTCCTTTAGTCACAAAGCTTCCTCCATGGAGAAGCTAAAAATATATCAAATGCTCTGTCGTAGAAGAAGCTTTGTAAAGGTAAGAAAAAATGAGAAAGTGTTATAACAATGTCAACATCCACCGTCGTGAAAATGTCAATATTTAACTTCTAAAGACTAATACGTTGCTTCACATTTTTCAGGAACATCAGGCGAATATCTACTGAAGTATTTGACCTGCTTGTCCAAGGATACAAAGAAAACTACGAGGTCAACTCGTGATTACTATATCACCGACATAGAGGCCTTCAGGCGCACTCTTAACATTTTGCCTCGGCGGAATTCCAGTCTGTAATGTTATTGGACGAAGGCTGATCAATGAACAAATTTCTTTGAATTCACTAATGGATCCATAATACAGACGTCTGCTTAGAGGAGAAAGTCAAGCGAAGCATTTAGCCTCGTTACAGTTTGAATATGACAATGCAATGTGCGTTTCTAAAGAATCGAAACAATTCTGTCCCAAACTAATGTTAGATCGGACAACACGTCCTGTATTATGTCAACGTGTACGGTTCACTTTAATATATGACAAGCTTGCATCAAAATATGCAAGCCAAACTTCCAATCGTTGATATAATCTTTGATATGAACTATCGTTACACTTTAAAGAGCATATAATTCTGAATACTCGAAAATTGCCGCTATTAAATTTAAATCTCGTTCGAATTCAATTTCCAACTAACGATGAGACATTTTCCATTACAATCTGTCTGTTGAACTTCTCTGTAGCGATCGCAGAAAGCTTAAGTATGATATAGCTGTCTTCAAAAACTGAAACCCAAAAGTCATTGTTAGAATCGATTAGATACTGATTTTGTCGACGGTGAGAACGTTTGTATGCTGTGAGAAAATGATCGTTTTTACCCGTATAAAAAATTCCATGGATAGATTCAACATTTTTCCGACTGTCAGACGGCAAGGTGAGTTACAACGCATTATCATAACTAGCAGAAGTTTTTGAGCTTTCATTGATAGACAGTACCAATAGCTATTTTGTCTACAAGAACGAAAGCATTGTATTACTGTATCAGCCCTACTGATCCGTCGATCGTTCTCTCACATATAAAAGCGAATTTTGATACTGTGTTCCGTCAAAAGATCGGCAAAGTAGCTCTCCACGTAGACCCACGCTATTAAACATATGACAACGACTACGAATCTTGGGGTATCCTGGTGTTCGTTTTTTCTCATCATAAGCTATTGATTCGGAATTTATATATTTTACCAATTCGAGACATCTTCCGTTGTAAATTATATAATATTTTTTACTTGAAGAACTACGAGGTTATAAATTGCAACTCTGTAAATCATGGTTACGAAATACAGCCACGAGCAAGTTGTTTCGATGAGTTTCGCGTATCTAAAAATAGTTGAATTATCAGTATTATTGAATAGTTATTTTCTTCAAACTCTCCAAATGATCTCACTTGATGGCTTCATTGTGTCTGGCAATACACCAAAATATTTGAGACTCAAGCGTCCGCTGCTCCAAAACATGCGCAGTATTTTTTGTTTCTTTCCATTTAACATTTGTACCGATTAGCTCCAATCTGTGCCTGAATAATTATTTAGTTCAAACATTAGTTCCTCCTCTTGTTTTGCATATTTATCCATCTCGAACTCACCCTAATGCTGCGAATATTCCACAGCAGTGTCGTATGTTAACAATTAACATGACATCGTTCGTTATATGTCAGGTTATCAGTGCAGATATGGATGCGTAAATGTGGATAATGAGACAAAAATAATATTTTTGTGTATCGATATGATAGTAGTAGACTGGAATTGGAAATACTCCGGGTTTGGAACCATTATACAAGACCACGTCGATAATTTTCGGTATGATCGGTTGGATCACGAAGATCAGGATCAGTCCGTGGAGCCCAACTATATGCAACATCGATTGATCTTTAGCATACAGTTGGGATCAATAATTCTGTTTCAAGGAGGGGCGTCAAAAACTCTTCCCAGCCAATATTAATGGGATGAAAATTTAAATTTAAATTTATAAGGTATCCGTTGAAAATGAAGTAACCTGTGTACGCGATCACATATTTTCTGCTTTCATCAGCGTATTCATGAAGAATATTAACTTCTCGATATTTGGCCCACACAAGCCAGTCGGCACGAATATGATTGAGCAGCTTTAACATCTAAATGCATGAAAATTGAATCAATATTGAATTAAATCCACAATTGGCGAGGATAATGCTCACCTTCTCCGAGTTACAAAAAAAAATGATCACTCTCAGAAAATAAAACACGCCGGTAACTACTACTGAACTGCAATCTAGGAGTATTGCCCGATTTTCGTGATACTTGATAGCTGCTGTTATCACAGCCACGTATAGTGTGCTACTGAGAAAAATAACAATGGCGAGAGAGCTACGACTGGTTTGGATGGATTGATCCGGAGATTGTCCGATGATTGACATTAAGAGGTTAACCGTTTTGTAATACCGGTGTTGAAAAAAGTCCATATTTGCTTGAACCATCTCCAACGAATACTTCTCAGCTACTGCGGCTGAACTGCACGAAACAGCTCGGCAAATTCGTTTCCACGCATATAAGTTTTATCTTCCTCTCTATTATTGATCCTCCATACAGTATTATTAAAGGTTGTCGGACGTCTAAATTGCTCGTCTACGTTAACGTGCGTTAACGTTGAGTGACACCTTCTCCACGCCGTTCGCCCTTCCTGCTTCGCGCACTCCGTCGCCTACTCAATTTATACCTTTACATATGTTGTAAAAATTGTGAAAACCCCGAGCGCCAGTAGACATTTTCTGGTACATCATTATTCTATTGCCGTCATCTTTGAGTGAGAACACGGGAGTGTAATTGACCTCAACATGTATTAGGTATGTATACTCTGTGAGTGAAATAGTTTGAAGTGTTATCCAGTGCAAAGAAGAATATTCTTCTTGCTCCGAATGGTCTGAAAGTGTTCAACAAGCGCTCTCTCTATCGTTCTATTACTATTCGTATAATGTTTAACTATTTATTTGAATAATTCTTCCGTGAATTGTTGGCAGTATGCTACCAAAAAAATTAACGAAAAAAACATTTTACATTAGATTAATAATACATATTAACCATCTTCGGATTTTCCCTTGAGCTGAGGTAAGTTGAATTGCCGTGTTCAACGTCTGGGCGTTATTCTCATAGACTTTAAATTGTTTTACTTTCAATTGAGTTAGCAAATGTGATATAGAAATAAAATTCACAACGGATTTGTTACGCAATAATTTTCTTTTTCTCCACGTGGATTCAAGCTCTGCACATGGGCAAATTTTTTAGTCAAGCAATTGTTTACTCCGTTTGACTGAATTTTGGTTCGTTGTGAAGATGTAATTTACTTTAATAAAAAGTTATATTGGAATGTAACAATGTTGCTCTTGTGTTATTTTATGCAGATAATGAAACGGTAGTACGTCGATGTAAAGTTATAGTAATATTTTTCTACATAACACGGATATATTATTGAAGCAGTTTCAACATGTTTGTTGGCCGCTTATAAATCTTGCATTCAGAAATGTTTGCAGGAATGTATTTGAAAATTTGTATGTCAGCAGCATGAAAAAATCTATTAAATATTTTACGAACCTACCGTCAGTGGTAGATGCGTGATTGGTGCGCGGATCCGGCATTTTTATTTAGCATTTATTTCATTATTATATGGTGACTACGCATGCGCGAGGTCCTTGTTCTCATTTTCTGCTGAAAGACGACTACGCGCATGCGCACCATCATGATAACGGCAAATCAAACAACCTCTATTGCGCGCGCGCGTACTTCCGTTTCCTCAGTAGCAAACGTGGGGGCTGACCATTTTTGGCGCCAAAACATATCGAACGAGTTGCGACGTGGATTTCTACTGTTCAGTCGTATCGAGATTTTTACCTTTTCTAGTTGCATAAAAAATTATGTTTAATCGGAATATCCGAAGTAAAGCAAAATCCGCGAAACCGTAGAGTCGTGATAAGTCTTAAAGATGGATAACCGGACGAACGGGACTGGTCCTGTTCACAGGCAAAATATCGACGATTGCACTGTAATCGAGAAGAAAGGAGCTGACAACAACTCTGTACACGCTGTTGAATATCTCGAAGTTCCGATCAAACAGCAAGGTGACAAGCGACAATACAGGTACGTACCGTCGTCAATCTTTGTATACACGTACGCCTTTAAATACGTCTCTATAACTTGTTTTGGGAAAAATCTTCGTGCGATTCAGACCCATACGGTTGTCGAATGGTCTCACGGCTCTGTTGATCAGCGATCCTGATGGAGCTTCGTTGGAGGTGGACGAGACGCAAGCAACCAATCGAACACGCAAAGGTGGTAAGTGATTTCGCCACTAAGAACTTTGACTGTTTATTCGCCATTACATCAGCAATTTTCACTATCAAGTGTATCATGCAAAGACTTTCACAAATGGTTACTCTGAAAAGACTAGGAAATAAGTATGTATTTGTTTCTTAGTTTGTGAGTATTAACCCTTTGCACTCGAGCGGCGCCGACACGGCGCCTGACCAATTTAACGTCCCAACTCGTGCGGCGCCGAGCCTCAAGTACAAAGGGTGAATACCTGGCTACAATCGTACTTCACGACGCAAGGTAATAAACTACTCATTCATCTTAACCCTTTGCACTCAAGGCTCAGTGCCGCTCGAGTTGACACTTTAAATTGGTAGGGCACCGTATCGGCGCCGCTTGAGTGCAAAGTTTAGGGTAACAAAAAGTCAGTTGTAAAGATCGACTGAATACTATAACTGCAAATAACACATTTATTTTGGTAATAGTAGAAGATATTCATTTCCAAAGTGACTTAATAAAATTATCTTGTTACTGTACTTTGATACGTAATAAAAATTTGTTATTCTACTTTACACTAATCGATTGCATAGCAAGTGCGCACAATCGGAATGATGAGGACAAAACTGATGATACTTCATGTAATTCAAAAAGAATGAGGATGGAAGAAATATTGGTAACGACAGAATAGCTAGTAATCATAGTGTTGTACAATTTCAGTCCAAAAAGCAGTACATCTGACATATCATTACCTCTTTAGGTTCAATGTGCATTGAACATCAAAGTTGGAAGTTCAAGTGATCCAACTGAAATTCCCGGCTTAGCGTGTTTCATGGAACATGTTGTTTTTGTGCAATTTGAAAAGTCTTCGCAGGTAGGATTCAACTAAATAATGCAAACCACCAGAATTTCCAGATGAGATTTAATATTTTTTCACTTTCTCCAGGACTTTAGTGAATTTGTAAATAATAGCGGTGGCTGGTGTTATGCATACACGAGCTGTAATAAAACTGCTTTCAACTTCGCGATTCCGGAAAAGTTCCTGCCCAGAGCACTCGATCATTTTGCTCGATTCTTTACAAACTCTTTGTGGATTAAAAAGAACGCCGTTGTTCGCACTCGACAATATTTACACGCGCGACAATTCATTCGCAACAACTTGACGGACAAAAGGCTGCATTCTGCAGTAGTCCACTTTAAGGAAGAACATTACAGAACACATAATGTCACCATAGCGATAGAGGTATATATTTTTCTTTAAAAAAATGTTTAGGTTGCTTCTGCACTTCCTTCTAATGGCTAAATCCTTATATGAGGGTGTATCAATATTTCTTTTTCGTACAACAAACTTGGTTAGCAATGAGGAAGAATCTACTGTAATATTGCACCAACATTAGTTTTTTTGCTTATCAATCGGCACTTAACAAGTAGTCAAGAAGCTGAAGATTATCGCGAATCATCTAAGTATTAAACGGAATTGTCCGAAAAATCCTGGGAATCAATTTTTAGATTATTGAATTTCAGGCTTTTTATTCCTCTTGCTTTTAAATCATATGAAAGACATAGGAACATACACGTTTACATAACTTTTTCTATGAGTCAGCTAAATATTATTTTTATTGTAATTGATACAATATGATTGTGCGAACTAATTATGAGGTTCTTTTTGATAGGCAAACTTGCCACTGGGAAACCTGGAGAAGTATATCACAGATTGTTTTCTGAGCATACCCACGGCAGCCTTGAACAAACATCGTTTTCGCGAGTTGAAAGGAGAAGATATCTTGGATATATCGAGACTGCAAAGGTTGTACCGAGTGGAATCGGGGGACGAAATTAGCACGGTTCGTTTTCTCCATCAAGATAAACAACATTTTTTTCGAGTTTCGTTTCATACAGTTCCTACCGACGATTTTCAGCTTGAATTCGTCTGGATGGTGCCATCGCTGTATCAGTTCTGCAGAAGTAAGCCGCTTGAGTACGTGTCGTGGACGATAGGTCGCAAGGGCAAAGGATCGTTGATCGGTTATTTACGAAGGGCTGGTTGGTGTCTGGATATATCCTGCAGTACAGCTATATCACATTTGAACTGTTGCCTGTTTACCGTAAAGTTGATACTGACGAACGATGGTTCCAAAGAGTATGAAGGAATCGGCCGAGCTGTTTATTCATACTTGAATCTGATGCGCAACGAAGGGCCAAAGAAACGAATTCACGACGATATTCGTAAGACCAATGAGGCAAAGTTCAGGTAATTTTTATTTGGAAAAAATGTTTTAATCCGCCAACGTTACAAACACCCTATCTCATGCTTGTAACGGTGGCGGAAAGTAGATGATTTTTGATGACCGAGAGGAAAGGTTGACTTTTTGAGGAAAGTTTGACAATATTGTTCTTCCCACGAGTAAAGACTCAGTAAATTTCCATCTCCGTTGCAGGCATGAAAAAATGGTCTCTTTTAACATAATCAGAACAAAATAGCGTACACCACGTGAGAGGAAGGATGTATTTACCCAGTGTAAATTTGTTTACACTATGTGAAAATACTGGCACAATATACTATTATTTCCGACAACGCTAGAATGACCATATTTCATGCCAGTTACCGATTCTTGATCAGCAGGAGGAAACGTAGCCGAATGGGAGGGAAAGTAGAATAAGCGAAAGCGCAAGTAGTTCAGTGCAGAGAAAAGTGGTACCTTACCTCCCTGGGTAAGAAAAGTATCTGTCAAATTGGAGTGACGTGACAGGCAGAAAATTATGCTTGTTTTACCATAGTCGGGGGGAAAAAATTATACGGAAGATGGGAGGATGTACATTTTCATCTCCCGTGAATTTCTGCCCCCCCTTCGCTAGAGCGCTACCTTTTACACTCGGCGAAAATACGCAATTTCCTCCCTTGTGGCATTATCTACGATCTTACGAATGATTTGATGATCACTTTTCCATTCAAACATCTGCGTAGATTCTTGGATGAGAAACAACGGGCCGATCTTGCTGATTTGTGCGAGAACATGCACTTCAATTCATCGGCCAATTACCTAACCGGAAACGATGTTTGCTGCGAGTGGGATCCGGTAATGATAACGGCTTGCATGAACGAGTTGTCTCCGGAGCACGTGAATATCGTCATATTTGACAAAGCCGAAGTTGATGAACCTTGCAAAATCGAGCCGCGATTCCAGGCTAAATACACGGAGACCGGGATAGCCAAGAGACTCATCAATGACTGGAAAAGAATTCAACCACTGCCGCAATTCAAACTCCCGAGGGCCAACATTTACATTGCCGACGATTTGACCTTGCTACCTACACTCCAGAACTCCGCTCCCTACCCCGTCAAGATACGCTCGTGTGCTCAAGCCGAGATTTGGTACAAACCCTACTCGGAATCGTCACTTCCGACTTGTGAGATGAACTTACATTACATCTCTCCACTCCCGCTGGCGTCGCCAGAGAAGTCAGTAAACTTACAGAAGTATTGTTTCAAACGTACGATTGCAATATATTAATGATATCCAATATTGCAGCGCCGCAATGCTCGACTTGCTGGTAACAACGTTGAAGCAACTCCTCCTCGAAGAATTGTATCCTGCAACCACCGCCGCATTGCACTACCATCTGCGAACGACCGAGATAGGTCTGCATGTGAAACTCCATGGTCTCAATCAGAAGATTCCAGTAAGAATCAATATATATAACTAGAGCTCCTGAACGGATCGACGAACCATTGTTCATCGATTGCTTTCGGCTTAGAACCAATACATAACAGGGTTTTGGTTCAGATTCGGTTTCAGTAGCGGAGCGCTCGATTTTACGTGGAAGACATACTCATTTGTTCTATAAATATGGACATACTTTTCAGGAAAATTAGAGAGCTCTGTTTAATTTTACTTTGAAACCTAACAGATCTAATTATTGCTTCTCCAGATATAAACAAAATCTATCCTAAGCGAGCCTTAACAAGTGATCATTGTTTTACGATTGCCAAATTAATCTCTTTTACTATCTGCAGTTCTCTCACCTCGCGGACCATCCTAATTCATTTTAAACCGCGCTCGGTTCGTACTTAAAACTGATTAATTTTCTTGCTGACTATTTTCGATATAAAAGGAAATTCTTACGTGAAATGAATGTGAATTCAACTTCACGAAAGAAATTTATTTTTATTGCAGATGATCAGCACCACAAAAAATACATTACAGATTTTATTAGCAATCGCGGTACTTCGTTTGCTCTTAACTTCGGGTTGGATTACCCCCGACAGCGAAGGCATTTCTCTCGATTGGAATGTAGCTGAACCCGCTACAGATACGATATCTATCGAACACAATCAGAAATCGGTCGAGCAACCGTTCACCCACGACCGTGAATATTAACTCACATTTACAAAAGTCGATTGAACGACTTATTCACGCTTCCTTTCCGCAGTTTCTCGGCGAGGTGCAACCAGTTAACTGCTATTAATATCTGATGGTTACTCGATCTGCTAGGGATATGCTTAGTCAAATAAGTCAGTGAACACTACATCGTTATTGTATTTAAAAAATTCTAGCTTCTGTCGCAAACTATAACAAAATGCATAGCGGACTGCTCAAATCTTGTGACAAAATACCTATTCGATGCATTGAAAATACGGCAACTCGATGCGTACTACAGAACATATGGGAAAAGTGGAAAACTGACAAGGTAGACAATATCCTACGGTCGGAATTGCGGCGGCAGGAACCCGTTTTTTCAGATTCATTAATTAACAGATTTAAACTAGACATTTGACTTTGTAAGTTTAAAGTGTATACGACACATACCCGACGAACAAAAACCGTAGGAAGTTGTTATAACGGGTTCGCGCTTTGAGACCGTTTTTGACCTTACAAGAAAATTGATAAAACAATGATAGTTCATATTTCAGGGAGTTGGAATTGTTAATAACGAGGCTGATCCACTGGTCGGTTGTTGACAAACACGCCGCTCTCAATGATGTAACATTCGACGAATTTCTACATTTTGTAAAACGTTACTGCGACCGAATTTACGTCCAATGCTTGGTAAAAGGAAACATGACCGAGGCTGAGGTTACCAACAATGTACAGAAATGTGTTGAAATATTAAATTGCGAGCCTCTATTACCGAATACTATGCCTCAGCTCAGAACCATCGAGATTCCTCGCGGCGTACATTGCTGCAGAGTGAAGAGTCTTCGATCGAACGAACCACCCGCGGTGAGGAATTGCTATATGTTTGACGATCGCTCGATCCAGAGGATCGCGATGATCGAAATGCTCCATGTAAGTTGTATCTTTTAGAAAAAATTATCATTGTCCCTTTCAGAAACCCCATTGACCGTTGTCGGATTAACCGAAAAGGGCATTAACCGTGCATCTACCCGGCGTTTTTGAAATATATATTAAAGAATCTTAAAAATCTGTAACACGAAATGCAATAACACAAAACAATCTAAAGTGACTAATATTATTACAAAAAGCCAATGTAATTAACTCAATGGAAAAAAAGTTTGGTAGACTGATAGACACTCGTAATTGATTAATCAATAAATGCTAAGGTACCTTATCTGACGCACTGGCGAAATCAGAATATTTTTCTTCGACATATTTAATTTAATCTAAACATACATTTGAAAAATGTATTAAATAGTCATACTTGATAATGTGACCTGTAACAAGCATATTTTCAAATTGGACTTTGTTGTAAACGTTGTTAATTTGAAAAAACGTTTTGTTGTTGTAAAGTAAAAGAAAACATTTTGTTGTAAACGTTACAAATCTGGTTCTATCGAATAGTTCGCAACATTCAGACACAGAGAATTTTGACGAAAATGAAGAAAAAATACACTGTCAACCGAATAGAGGTTAAGAACTTGAAGAGCCAACTGTAAATTTATATGTAGTCAATTGAAATTGCACTTTAAAGGATTTTTTTTTATTCGTATAATTCGCATTGTCCGTGGTTTTGGTTATCAGCCGGTTTCTCGGTTCCAAGTACATTGGTAAATCACGTTTCTACCGTAATTAACATTGCACAAACTATAAAGTAATTACTTCTTCCTTTTACTTATCGACAGGCGATGATGGGTGAATCGTTCGATGAGCTCAGAAATCAAATATCTATGGACTGGATAGATATTGGCCTCCTTAAAAACAATAGCAGCGTCATCGGCTACTCAATCCTCAAGAATATGAGTCGTTCCAAGACGTTCGAAGAAATCGATGAGGCGATCGAGGATTGTCGTGCAGCTTTCGGCGCCGCAGTGGATGGCTTATCGGATCGAGATTTAACGATGATCAAAGAAGCCCTGACGAAAGAGAAAATTGACGACGATTGGAACGAGATCACGTCAAGAGAGTACGCTTTCGATAGACGGGTTCAACAAACCGATACGATATATAAAATGACCATCGAAGAAATAAAACGCGGGCTCGTTGATCTGACTGCAAATGGATTCATTCGTCGAAAACTGAGTATTCAAGTGGTTCCGAATGGAATCTACAAACAGGATTTGATTGTCACTTCGAAACCAGAGAATCATGAGAACGTTCAGCAAATTCACACGGATAATGGTAAATAATCGAAGAATAAAATGCTCGTTTGGTTCCGTTAGTATTCACGACGTTTTTATTTTGCAGGTAACAGTAATACACGATACCAAGGAAACCTCCATGATGAGTTCGAGTATTTGACCAATCTTCCGGACGAACCAAAGAGGAATGATGATTATTATATCGTGGATGTAGAAGAGTACAAACAACACAGCCTCTACGTTCTCGAAGGACCCAAATCAATCCTTCGGATTAACAACACTTAATTGGAAACGGTGTTGTATGTAGTCTGCATGTACAGCCTACTCGCAGCAGATATATACGTTTTCATTGTCATAGAATTCTAGTGTGATGTGTATACAAATGCGTTTCAAATGGTAGTTCTTGCGATAACGGAAGGTGGTAACTGCAAAAATCAGAATGATGAAAGGTTGGAAATCTGAAATACTTTAAATATTTATCGAGCGGGTGCTCGATGAGAAATGATCACCTATGTTACACCTTAAGAATATTTTTAAGAGACTGACATCCGTCCAGTGCATGCAGTTTTACAGCAGGCACGCAGGATACAGTTTTATTCCAATAGTCGTTATGTCATTTAAAGAGTATTTTGTCTATGATATATTCTTACTGGCAGAATATGTACGAGTATTTCAGAAATACTCGTTTTAAATCGTTACTTTTTTCGTTGGAACTCGTTTGTTTACAGAGTTTCCCTTGTACGTTCGATATGTATTCTATGATTATCATTAAAGTCCACGGATAATCTATATAACACCTCGCTTTTTTTTTACATTCTCATGGTACGTTCTAAAAAAGTTTTTTTCCGGCTAGAGATGTAACAGATTGATCTTTAGAAACGTACGTGTGTGTATGTGTGTGTAATAATTTAAATTCGTGCAGAATTCGAACGTCGCAAATTTTACTCCCACGAAGCAATTCAATATTGAGAAGCAATTGAACTGAGTAAAACTAATTCGTGACAAGAAGACCTAGATTACCTCGTGAAACAAAACTTACGATGCACAGTTTGACGTGAAAAACTAACTACAATAAAGTAGCAGTGCTTAATCTTATTCGGGATATTTTCCTAGAATTTTACTGTGGTTTCGACTATTCGTATATATTTTTTTATACCTTAGAGATGAATGGTATTCCGATTTTTTCCAATAGTAACTAGAACACGAGCTTAAGTCTGCTCCACCGTTGACTTGGGACCTTAATCTCACTTTTGCAAAATAAGGCCGCATTCATTTGAACTGAGAATTTCTTATTTGACTGTGAATACATACACACTTAAGAAAGGGTTAAGAACTGACTCTGAATCTAGTAGTTACTCAATTACTCAAATCCCCTCCGACCAGCCGCACTCGCTTCGCTCGTGCCGCAAATGTCGGGGCGGGCATCAAAACATACTAGAGTATTGATTTGCTTCCCTCGGCTTCACCTCGGGCATCATAGCGCGTAGCGCAGAAATCTCAAACTTTATGCCCTTGTATAGTAATATATTATTTTTTTTTTTCAAGTAATAACAAACGGGTTTAATCATCTAGTCTTATTGCGCGACTCTGATTTAAAAGACGTAATTATAATTTAGTAGTTCCTATAATTTCATTTAAAGTTGACATATCGAGAAAGCATTTACTCGATGAACATCAGCGGTCCTCGTGTTAACTGCTGGTATCAAACAAGGATAACACGCTCACACCAACGCATCCACTCTCGTGAGAGTGAGGTAAACAGACCACTGGAGTATAGGGAACCGAAGCGCTCACTACAGTATTAGGACAAGGAGAGCATCATTACCCCAACGCATCTGCACTCTTGAGCAAGATAGTCCATTGGATGAAGTCAGCGCTTCCGCTAAGTCATCGCCGGATCGTAACGATGTATAGTGCTGGGCGTGAGGGGAACATACAATACACATTTTTAAGCTGCGGTAGAGACTTCTTATCATTAGCGTGACAGCTAATCCGATGACCTCAACTTTCGTTGTTTTAAACGGATCTATAGGCCATACGCTTCTATGGAGATTCCATATTCTTTGCTGAAAACCGAAGCAGACGACGGAACAAAATAAGACATGTATTACCAACAGAATCCCTTAAGATTAAATGTATTCCATCACAGAGAATTAAAAATGCAAAACTATACCTTAAGATCATCCTTGCGTTTCACAGAAATGAGAAAGAATTGTAAACACTTCTCGCTGGTATAAGAATCTGAGAAAAATCAAGCATATTAAATGTGATAAAAAGATTAATTTTTAACTGCTGGCTGCGACAGAAACATGGGGAGTCATGCGTTTTACTGAGGCCACCCGATTCTGCGGTTTTCGTTGTAATGGCCCCATGTTTCTTCACAGAATTTGTCACGCTAATTCTGTGTATGTCGAGTGTGTTCGTAGCACAGGAATAATAAAATAAATAAGAAATAGCATAGATTTATAACTTCGAAATAACGTACGGTGCATTAAATTTAATCAACGTGTAGCGACTTCGAATTTGCTATCGAGCTGTGCCTACGATCATTTGTTATGCATGTTTAAAAGTGAATAATGCTTCGTTCTCAAAGTTATCATTAGTCTTTCTTTATTTATCTATAATCTTACTGTTACCACGTTTCGGTTATGTTATTTATTATGCTTGAAAAAGGATGGACAAATGAAAGATTATCAAAATTGATAAACTCACAATTGTAAAAAGAGTTTGATACATAAATTAAATTATACAGTTTTACAGTTCTAACTCAGTCAGAGATACAATTTTTTTAAATTCTGTGTCTCTCAGATATAATTTTCTCTTTACCGTTTGTGACGTACATTTTGGTTCGCCGGTATTAATAATCAGACTTATGTGGAAATCGGTGGAACAAGCCGACTCCGCCAAGACAACGAAAGAAGGACAAGAAAAGATCAGAATAGTAACGAGCTAACGCCAATACACTAGCGAGAGCGAAGGGTTCTAGAAATGAGTGGCTGCTCAAGATGCGGTTTGTAGTCGACGTATGGCGACCCTTTGCCAATAAAGCCAACATGAATTCCAAAAGCGAGATCTTAAACCTAAAATAAAAAGAAAAATATAAAAAGCCCCGGTATGTCAATTAATTGTCACCCTGAAAAATATTTATGAAAACGTTTTTTTTACGGATTCATGAAAAGTAACTTCAGTAACGACGAGATAATTTATGTTTTTAACAAAACTTCATATAATATATATAACAAAGACTAATTCATTTTATGATTATGCCCTGTTATTAATTATTATTATTATACTTTACTAACAATATTACATATTAGTTACATATTTAAATTAATTCATTGTTATTGAAGTTACTTTTTATTATTGATATTTCAAAACTTTTTTTACGCATACATCTTTAGTACTATTCGTTAATTTACAGTCGGGAGTCGAAGAAAAAATCTTTTTTTTTTGTGATCAAGTATAAATTTTTTCATACTTCTAAATTTACTTTTAATATTGTAACTTTTCACACGTTTCTTCCATATAATGAAAAGCATCGTCACATGACGTGGACTCACCTCGATTCGCAGTACCCCCAGCACTTCCGGTGTGACCATCCTTTTTCTCACGGGAACGGTCGAGCCACCGCAATCGCCACATATGTAGACATCGGTAGTGTTATCTTGCATAGCAACACTATATTCGCTAGCAATAATAGCCGAGGAAGCCGATTCCGTCAGGATTGTTCATCAGTTTATCTCGACGTCCCAAAGCTGTTAGACGTTCGTTTCTACTCCTACATGCAAACATTTTTTCCAATTGATTGCGTTGAAATAACAAATTGATTTTATTCGTCTACTTTGTTAAATGACGCTAATAAGATCCTCGGGACGGTCTTTGCAGAAAGGGTTCACACCGAGTATTAAAAGTAAATAAAATAAAATGATAATCCGGTCTTATTATTAAAATAACGGATTTTATTCTCTAAATGAGTGGAGGATCTTCGAGCCAAGCTGGGGAAAAATTGGAACGTGCCACGTTACACCTTATCGGAGTTATCGGTGTGAAGAGCGTAGACGGGGTGGAGGAGGAGACGCAAGTAATAGTTGAAAACTTAACTAATGTGCTGCAACAGTAGAAACAAATGCAAGCAGAAAAAAAATAAATAGATTGAAGAAGTTATTGTTAAGATTGAATAGAATAATGAGATTAATAATAATAATATAAGATAAATGAAAATAGTAAACTAATTAGAAACAATCTGATACACTCTAATAAAAATGTCTGAGTACTTTTGAGAGTTAATTCAATCAATTCTAAAATCACGGGCCAAACCAGAGATATGAAGGATCAGACCCGGATTTGGTATGGGATACATGACATTTAATTACACTCGTATATTCATGGAAGGTTTCATTTTTTTCAGGGATTGATTAACAAATCAGTTTCAAGTCGCTCCATCAATATACCGATATGGAGGACTTCAGCAGTTCAAGTACATCCAGTGACGTCTCGGACTTCGATAATGGATTCGATGAAGAGATGAGTGACGAAGCAGTGCCATCAACCAGTAGCGGACCGACAACAATCACATCGGATTTGGCAAGTAAGCAACGGATTTCGCGATTGCTGGATGAAGGAATATCTGAAGCCTGTCTAAATTCATACAGCCTTTATTGCCTCGACGAGAGTCTGATTCCTAAGTCCATAAAAGATAAGTATAACACGGAAAGGCGGGTAGATTTGGAAGATATCCGCTTTTGGATGAAACCCGATTTAAGCTCGTCCGATTCGAGGCTTGAGAGTTTAGGAAATTCAGAAGAATCTTATTACGTCGTACGGTATAAATCTCAAAGCCCCATCAGCGCATCCCAAAAGTTTATATCGCAACTTTTTGGCGATAATGTTCAAGAAAAGCAAAACCAAAATGTATCGGCAATGATTATAATTCCAATACCAGGCACTAGCCGTGCACTTGCTTACAGTATCGGCAGAGGGCTGACAAGTATCATGAACAAACATGCAATCGTGAAGCAATGGGGCTTAGAATTGGTAGCAAGCAAGGATATAACGAGTCAATCGATAAAGGAATTGGCTGTATTTAGTCAACGCGAATTGAACGAAAAAAAAAAAATAACGAAAACTTCATCACCGAGAAATATAGGAGTCTTTTCACCCGAGGCTGGTGTCGAACTTTTCTATAAACTGCGTCTTAAACGTGATGGTAGCAAAGGGCTCGTCGAAGGGTCCACGAAATTTCAATTTTCCATGAAAAAAAAAAAAGGATGTAATGAGAGAAGCAGTCGACCAGACATCAAATCAGACATACAGACGTTGGTTGCCATAAGCCGAGAGCTCTATGAAATTTACACGAAAAACAATATTCATCCTGAATATAAAGACTACATATCTAAGGAAGTTGACGGAGAACGAGCTGAAGAGCTTGACAATGAGCTTGTGAAAATATTAACTCGCAGTGAGTCGTATGACAACTATTTGTTCAACCTTAATCCCCATGCACTTCCACCGCAGCACAAAAAAAGCTTGGATTCTTTGGATGGCCATATGATCCGATGTGAATTTTTGAAAACTCTACACAACAATATGAACGGACGTGAAGTAGACCTTGAGTTCCTTATCAGTTTTAAGTATGGCGATAAAATTGATATCAAGGAGGAACCTGTTTGCGCCCTTCTGATTGTAAATGCATTTTTGCACGGGGAGAATGTATATAACTATACTTCCGGGAAATGGTTTCAAGTTCCACCCTTCCGATTTCCCTATATCAGGAGAGAGATAGCGCTCAACGAAATTAGTCAAGAGAAACTTGGTCTCATTTGTTACACAGAAAAACACGCTGAAAACATTAGACTAACGAAAAAAAATGTACCCGCGTTGCGCAAAGCCAAAGAATTCTCTTACAACGCAGACGCTGCGGAAACGATGAGCAATACACGTGCATGGGATATTAAAGGAATTCTTTGTGATCACATAACTGTTAAATTTACCTCGACTTCCGCATTTACTTTTGAATTTGCCGATATATTTACAAGGAATGGCAGGTCATCCAAGCTAGGAGAATCAAATTGCATTATCCACGTAAAACGCCGAGGTGCGAACGATTTTGAAAATCACTGTATGCAACTTTTGCGAACTAATGAGTTTTTGTGTTATGTGATAGGAAAAAAAAAATATTCCAAGTTGCTGTTGCAAGGCTGTGTGAACACTTTGTACGCAAACCACCAACAATCGATAATAGAAACGTGGATTACAAACGACGTTAAAAACCTGACGTACGATTACACGCCAATCACGTCCTCAGAAAATGAAGAGAATTGGATTAACGTAGTTTTGCGGTGCGTCATAAATCATTGTGATGACAGAAACACGACCTTTAAAAGGGTCATGCGAGACAATGCACAGCAATTTTTATCGAAATACCGAAACCTGTCGGGGGAAGCCATACAGTACTTTGTCGTTTCTTTGAACGCACTTTTTTATTGTGACAGTAAAAGTGTAGACTTGACTCTGGATAACGCAAGGAATTTTTGTGACTTGGTCCAATGTTTCTATAAAGTATCTACAGAATTATTTGGTAAGGGAATCTTACGTAACACAGAGCGTAAAAAGAAATTGTATCTTATCTTAGCAATCATTGATGATAAAAAGAAGGCAATGAAGAAGAATTCTGAAAATAAATACGTAGATAATTTAACGGACCAGCAACTCCTGACCTTGGAGATTATCAAACGAAAGATTGAGTCAGAGTTCCAGTTCAAATGGACTGTGATAGAAAAAGAAGGCATCAATCCAGATAAGACTAGTAGTAGAAAGCGCAAAGAAGGTGAGCGTAGCTCAGTGGATTGATGCGCGCTTCACACGTAGTAGGCCCGGATTTGTTTCTGGGAAAGTAACAAGAATTTTCTATGGTGTTTTTATCTGCGACAAAGTGGTTTAAAACCAACTATAATAGTAGGTCCAGAGGAAAGGTCCAGCTTCTTGGTATGGGAAACCGAAAGACTGGATAAATTTTTGTGACTTCGAATGCTTCGTCGAAAAAAATTGTATCTAATTGAGTTTTACCGTGAAAATCTGTAGTGAAGTAACTGTACTAGAGAATATGTTGTAGAGACTTCGACAGTTGAACCAATTGTTTGAGAAAATTATTTCCCCGTAATAAAAGCAACTGTTGTGAACCTCAACCGTGTGTACCTTCGGTTTATTTTTTCAAATCATATTATATATTTTAATGTTTGCATTCTAGCATAGTACTTCAGGATTGGGACGTAATACGTTATGGGTATATATGTAAGAGCAGGACGAAACGAGTGTTATACTGATGTATACGAATGATGATCATGTTTACGACAATAAAATATTAAGTTGGTTCCTTAAATCGGAAATGCTATCAGTAGTTGCTGTCTAACACCAGAAAAAAATTACCTCAATAAGTGCGTTAATTCTGCAATGAATGTCAACATTTCATTCGATTTCATTTAGCTATCTTTGAGAAAAATTGATTACAATGAAGTGAGGAAACGATTGAAAAAACTTCGGAGACGGTTGATGAGAGGACGAATTACAGATTAAAGACGATAACGCCGCCTGACAAGATGATCCAGGGTGACGTACTCGTCTTGTATCTGTAAAAAAACACCTCACCTTATCACCGGATACATCACTTAAAGTGTTGTGAAACTTCCGCCGGTGCACCCGGTACAGTTTTAGTTAATAACAAACATTTTTTACTTTTCATGAGTAATAAACTATGACAAGAAAAATTATATTACTGACGTCTAGGCAACTGACGGATGGGGAAAAGCATGGACGTATATTCAACTATGGAAAAATACATACCCTTTATTGCAGTAGCTTCCAATGCCAACTGTGTACGTTATCAATGTGGTAACTTGAGTGCATCGCATCCAAGGAGATACACTGAATTGTATCAATTTAAAATAATGCAAATCTTCAAACTAAAGACGTATTCGTCGGAGATATTGTGATAACCAAATCGTGCCAGTGATATCAGGTCAGAGTCCTCAGAAATTTGCGAGCATTAGGAAAATGACAAAATGTTCAATTCAAGTACGCAGAAATATTTGTACATTCCAAATGTAATTTACCTCACTTCACGTTTCCCATAACTTTTCGACTCCTGGAGTATTTCCTTCCTGTCACGATCACCCTTGAACGGTAACGCGTTCAGTCCTCTCTTGTACGCCCTGGTGTCGGCAATATAAACGCGTTTCGTCTCTTCATCTCCCGGCGAGTCGAATGTTTGATTTCATATCAAGCTGGAAAAAAAAAATTATACAGTACCTAAGATGGATATGATGAGATGCTGGACCTGTCTATTGTACCGACCAAAATATGTGATTTATAAGTGTTCACTATTCAGCATTACTATGCCACGGGTATGCTTCAAATTTTCCGGGTCTATATTAATAACACCAGTTTCCGTAGGATAAAACCCATTCTGAACCGATTCTTGAAAGTTCTCAGAATATTCCAAAACGGCTCTAAAGTTGCTAAACCAAAAAATGTGACTGCACGCATGGTGTAAACTGCTTTAACTTAGTCTATAGATTTGCGATCTATACTTCAATCGTAACACTACGCTGATACACTTACACTACGCTGATACACATACACAAACTATAATATTCGGTTTTCTTAATTCGTTGTATGTTTTCAATCAAAATTCGGATGCCCATCGAAGCGTTCATGTCAATATCATAATTCTGCACACATGTTTAGAATATCAACAATGCTCAGTCGGAACTGGAACATTGTCTAGTTCCGTTGATTAGCTCGAGCATCTTGTTAAGGTGATAGTGAAACTGTTTTTGTTTCTTTTTGTGACTCAACGTAAGGTGATGTGAAACGATCAAAGTCATTAGCAAAAACTGTTATGAATGAACAGAATTCAATACTGTGTCCGATGCAACTTTGCTGTTACCACAAATGTCCCTTGCCTAACAATCCCGCATCCAGTTGTCAACAAAAACTTTTCCTTAAATGCTTTTGAGATTGCAGAATACTAAGGAAAAAGATATTTGTTTTTTCTTGCGACTGCCGAACCAGGGAAACACAACTTTTGTTTCCCTCAGCAAGCTGCAATCTTGAAACGGTATGCAGTGCGTCGTGCCCAATTCGGGCATAGCAGATATGAAAAAGTGCTTTGTAATGCTAAAAACTGATTTGTTTAGGATGGATGGTATTTCTAGCATTCTGGATGAAATCCTTTTAATCGATATGGAATCAGCATCGTCAGTAGAAAAATGTATAATTTTTTATTATCGACAGGCGATAGTTCTACGTCGTCACAAATGACAGCACCAACTACTTACACTGATCATTTGTGTTCGACTCTCCATTCCCGTCAACGTCATATTCCCCAAGCATCGCGAAGTCCTGGACTGGTTTCTTCGATTTCAGTATGGTTTTTGTTGCTTGCAATAACTTGGAAGCTCAGCTTGCGTAGATGGAACCCATTCAGTGTGAGCTTGCTAAAAGAATCCTGCAAATCTTTTACATCGATACTTATTATGGCTTCCAATTCTCAAGCTCTTTGCTCAACAAAGTATCAGGCCATTATGATCTTCTTCCAATTTATCGATCCCTCATCGATAATCTCATTGTAAGCTCGTGATTTTATTCGCACAAAGGGTCTCCTCGCATCTACCAACTCGTTTATGCAACAGATGGTTCCGCAGTTCGTTCAATGATTTGCAACATTTATTGAGGCTCATTACGATTCTGGTTCTAACGAAGACGGTGTCATGTCCATGGTAGTTCATTTTCACGATCAAATGACCAAGATTGTTGATGTTGACTGTCTCCAAGTGAAAATTGCAAGGTTTCTCTGGATTGTCCAATTCAAGAAACAACTGAACTTTCATGATCAACTGTAGAAAAATCAATATAATAAAAAATTATTTTACTTTAATTTAAATAACTAAAATTATCAATTTTCTAGCAAAAAATAAGCCGATATCACGAACAACAAGGACGTCAATAAGAACGGATTGTCTGATCAACTTATCGATGACCTGATAGTAATTCTTCCCAGCCGTGACGCGCTAACTCGGATCGAAGATCTCCATTCTGCAGTATTGCAATCCACGAGGAAAGTAGTGTGCTTGCATTGAAATGTTTTGATGTTGTTGCATTATTCTTGTTGACGTTGTGCGTTTAGTCATTGTAGTCTTGGCAACAGGATTGTCCTTACAAGTCTTGTCAACAGGATTGTCCTCTACAAACGAGCTTAGAGCTCTCAACGAACCAACAGATTCTTTCTTTAGACATCGAGTCTTCGTTAAAAAAGATCGACACGAATTTTTTTTTTCTTCGATCCAGTTTAATGCAATTGTAATTTTTCACAATCAGATCATCATTATTGACTCATCGGTGCCTTCTGTTCTTGCGTAACAAGGTCCTTCTTTACTACTTGCTTCGCGCATTTCTAAAAATCTTTGCTGGACGCTCGTCGATCGCCCTTATTTCCGCGCTTTCGAAGAACTTATAGAGGGTTTTCCGATTAGACCACACTATGGCACAATGAAGCACAGTGCACTGCTCTGAATGTTCCAACTACAGCACTGCGCCGCACTTGTAGGATAGCAAAAAGCTGTGTCATGCGTGCTGTGCCGTCAGTCGTATCAACGCAGCACCAACAAAACCAGTGGTACCAAAATTTGAAATTAATTTTTAGCTCACAACTCAAGATCAAGCATCGATGGTGGTAAGTTACATTCAATTCATATTTATATAATTACATATTCATATATTTATAAAATGCTCAATTATAATTAATAGCATTTTTTTGGCACAAACACGAAAGGAATTGTTTAGAAATAGATAAACATTTTTTTTCTGAAGTGCGTCGAAAATTTTAATTTGTGGTTTTTCGCGTTAAGGTTACTCGAGCGGCCCGAGCAAAAACTTTTTGAGCAATTTCGAGACTCCGAGCGCAGCTTGTGGAGATTCCGAATATTATCGTGTTGCAACAAGTGCGTCTCACGGTGCGGCACTATGCTACACCGTGTCTTGTAATTGGAAAACACCCATAGCTCCCAATCTAGGGATTTTCGATACAGTAAGATAGTACGTTAACAGGTTGGACACCAGGGATTCCCCCGGATCCATCACTCAGCAACACATAATTTTTCCTCCAAAATACTAAGCGTAGTTTGCCTTAGATAGAACTACGCGTGTGTAGAATCGGTTTGTGGAGAAGCAGTGGTCTGCCTTATCACTTACCGAGTTTTCACCGTGGGTAATATCCAGCTGACATTCACTCTGTACCAGTGGGAAAATTCTAGTAGACGCAAATATTCACGTATGGGATTGGTCGCTCACTAGACAGATCCGAATCATCTAGTATTTCCCACTAGGTCAGACTCGTCTCATTCCTAGTTGAAAATCAGTAATTATACATGGCAGTGGTCCTAGTTCTAGCGTGAAAAACCTAATCGGAAAAAAGTAGGTACTCTTTTGGTGCTTTCCACCGTGAAAGCAATAACGTTATAAGGACAGATTGATATGATACGTACATTCTGTTGAATGATGCCAGCTCTGACATAAGAGGCGAATCAAATTCATTAGTCACTTTTTTCCTATACACATGACGCTTTCCAGCCGCCTGGAAAATTATTGCGTTAAAATGATGGATTGATTTGATTGGTCCCTGCTGTCAGATATTAGCATTATTGGACAGAATGGACGAATCAAATCAATCTGTCATTTTACATCCCGTCATTTTTCCACCTCGTTGGAAACCGCTAATAATGTTTACACTTAATGGGGAAAAAAAAAACAAAATAATAAAGTTCACGTCGGTCGCTTACCAAATTGTTATGCAATGAATATTATTTTTCATTCCGTCTGTGACGATGTACACAAAATTGTTGAAAATATACATGACAAAATCGGGGAAGAGTAATCCGTCGCAAAGTGTGGCCGAAAAAAAGGAGATCATTTTTCACCATAAAATTTAAATGTCATTACGTTAGATTATTAAATGTACGACGTGGCGAACAAAAATAGGTTCACATGTATTTGAAATTTAATTTTTGACGACTATTTTTCTTGGTATCGAAGCTCCTTACAGACACGATGACAGTCGCTGCGTAAAATCTGTCACGCGCTCCTCCGACCGAGTGCGAAAGTTTATGATTTTCCATATGTTTCGCCGATACCTGAAATATAATGAATTATCCTGATTAATTAACGATTATTGCATTTCGAATTCTTTGTCTTAAATTATAGAAGACGAGGGCAGAGCAATCGTGCTCCATAATTTACTCTTTTGCGATTAGGTTAGGTTAATAAATTAATGCAACGCGTCGAACGAAAGTATCACGAAAATAGATTTGGGATGGTATTTTCTTTTCGTTACTATTCTTTTTTCCATTTCCGAGCTTTGTATACAGTGACGACAATTGCGGATAAGTTATCACGCGTTTGACCGGGTATGAGAGATTAGGATTTTCCATATTCATTTTGTCGACCCTTGACAAAAGCTCAAGATCACATTGGGATAGGAGATTGTCAAACGATGAGTACTTGTTCTGTGGCACCCGCAAAAATGGTGCCCATGTGGCATCAGCAGGTCTTCGCGTTGGACGCCAAATACAACACACCCCGGATGTCAAATCAGTCGGCTCTAGGTATGTCGAGTAAGAACACACAAGTCGCATAAGTTACTGAAATATAAAAGATAACTATTAAAAATGGCAAAAAAAAATAGTACTTCAAAAACAATTTTATTCGGTGACTGCAACAAGTTGATTCCGGGGGTTCGAAGAATATATAAAAACTTGAGTGTATAGTAACACCTCGTAAAACAGTTTTCGATTAACCGGACATTTGCATTGTAGGAGGCACTTTGGTTCCAGAACTCTTTTAGAGAGTTCAATGCACATTTTTTTGTATTACCAACTGTTTGATTTTGTTGAAGAACTGGCAAAGACAACAGAGGCATGGAGTGATAATACTCTCTTCCTGTTTTAAGTTTTCCTGGCTCACTCGGTGTAACTCTATCACCGGCTGATGAAGCTTACTTTAAGATTATTACTGACTTGATATATATTCAATTTACGATTGACTTAATGTTGACTATTATTAACTAATTAAATATAAACTTTTATCAGAATTTATTACAATTCGTTTAGCACTTTTTGTTTATTCTGTTTTTTTTACATTTTCTTATGGTTCTTTTCACACTTAAGGTCAAATGGTAGAAATTATGGATGAGTGTTTGGGATACAACAAAAAACTATATTTTGTTTGCAGCATAAACGTAGCAAAATTGGCTGTGATCCGAACTCTCATCGACGAGTCATTCAGTTTTTCCACAGGGGAGACGAACAAATGTTTCATATTCTACAATACACATCTTTGCATATTGTAGTACATAGTAAACATGTTTTAGACCATAAACTGACACCTGTATTTTTTGTAGTTTCTTTGAATTACAAACCTTTCTCTTACATACTTTGCTGTGATGAGAAGGTGAAAGTGAATCAGTTTTTGTTACCGGCCGAATTCGGGCTGGACGAAAAGGAAGAAGCATGGCACTCTCGAGGCAAAAATCTGGCTGTGAAACAGATAATCTGATAAAACGTACACAAAACAATTACACCTGCGTATGGTGTCGTCGGCGATTGAGTATGTTTGTTGTATAGTCCAAGATTTGACTTTTCCAAGCTGTACTACCTACATATCATCTAGTATAAACGAATATTTACTGTATAAATTTGATTTTGCGTACATAGTTTAAATCGGGCTCTGTCTTCATGAAATTAAATATACTGGCTCCATTTGTCAGTGCAATACGGTCGAAAATTGGTAGTATTGGGCTTGATTGCCCCTGAATATAAAACAGATTTGTTAATTCTTACTATTTATATTTTATCTACTTTCAACTTCTCATCCACAACAAACGTTTGTAAAAAAATATACATATATTTGCGTAAACTAAAAAAGACTCAAGACAGTTCAAGTTGCGTGTCACCTTCAAACCGGACCTCTTCAAGTATATTCGTAGTATTAAATATCTTATATTGAAAAGAATTTGATCAACAATTTCTAATATTTTTAAGTTATTAAAAAAATGTATCCAAAAAATTTTTTTTTTGCTTCTGTCTATATTACGCGTACTCTCATTACGACAAAGTTGAAACTCATATAAGGGGTCAAAGAAACTGTAGAAAAAAAATTATATTGTTGATATTTATAATTATTCAGTAATAATGATATAAGATGATTATTAATAATAATAAATTATTAATAGTAATTTATTATTGTTTTTAGAAATATCAGACTTGTGTTGACGCTATTTATCCTGTAGTCGAATCTCTAACTTTTTTTTTTTTCATTTCAGGAATGCTGTACATTCGTCGGCGCAGCCAGCTTTTGCGCGAGAAGGACTCTCGTAACTCGGAGACCCGTTCACGTTACCTGAAGCTTCGCTCGGAGTTGCTTCGTCTACGTTACGGAAGCATCACAGATCAGACAAGCCTCGGATCGCGACTTTCCGTCAACGGACTCGGAGTAGAGGTTGCGGCTCGCCAGGAAAAATCTCAGTCAAGAACGACGGCGGAGAGTTTCGCATTCGCCGGTGTTCACCATGTGTTTGAGCATCACCGGGCACAGATATCGGCTCTGAAGTTCGCAAACAATGATAAATCTAAATTATGCTGCGCCTCGCTCGATGGAATGATTTCGATATGCGACACTACGAGCGATCCTCCTTCCGTCGTCGCCCTGTTGGAGGGTCACAAAAAAGGGGTAACGGCGATAGACTGGAGCATGTCGAACGATCTCGTAGTCTCGTCATCGCTGGACGCTACCCTGCGTCTCTGGAAAGTTCAAACGGACCTTTCACCGGTTTGTCTGAGAGTCGTTGGCAATCGTTTACGATGCGAAGTACTCTGCTGTGCCTTCGTTCCTGCGAATAACAATCTCGTCGTTACCGGAAACTCAAAAGGATTCTTGCATCTTCTCAATGTATCTACGGGGATGTATACACCCGGGGGAAGTTGTACGATGGGGGGAAAGGTCAGTTTTCTTCCGTTTCTTCCCCAATATAACTCTAGACTTCGAGATCGCAGTTTCAAGGCAACTTCGTTGTGTGAAATCTCAATTCTCTACATAACTCTCTACTCGCCATGTGCGTGACTGATAGTGAAAACGGATATTTGCTTTTGATGAGATTTCTTTCAAACGTACGAGCTGGTACCCCCGAAAGAAATATGATTGTAGTTTTCGATACTAATCGGGCATAGGGCGAGCGGAGAGGTGGTTCACGTAATCTCAATATTAATAAATATTGAAAATAAATATTGATCATAAATTTCAATGAATATTTATAATAAACATGATTTTTCTGTTTCACACAGATTTTAGCATTAACTTGCGAGGAAAGCGGCGGTTCGATGATGTGGGCTGGTAACGATAGGGGGAACATAGTTTCCTTTCGTTTGGATCCAGGTTCAGGAAGTTTGGTAAAGCTGAGCAGAATGAACGGTCCCGGTGGGCCGGTGACGAGTCTATCGTGGCGTTCATGGCTCTCGAAGGAGGCACCTTGGCCTACGTTGTTGGTCAACAGCGCTTGCAACGCCGTATCTCTGTACAGAGTTGCAAATCGTTTGGGCGGCTTATCGCTGTGGCGTCAATATCCTATAAAACACCGGTATTTTTTTCGCTCATTGATCATTTGTTCCCTAGTAATATTATTGGACGCATCTCTTGAAAAATAACTTTTTTTTTTTGGGTATTCGGCAGTCAATACCCCGTGCGCTCGACCTTTTGTCCGCAAATGGGTGCTTGCCTAATAGCGACCGGATCCGAGGACGGTGCGATTCATCTTCTGGACTCTGCCAGAGAAGGTAAAGCCGCAAGAGTTAACAGACTTCATGGACACTCCGCGCCGACCCTGGCACTGGCGTTCAATTACGACGAATCCTATTTGGCCACCGCGGATCATCAGGGATTGGTCATCATCTGGCGCAATCAGCAGAGAAATTCGTAACGATAAAAATTTAGATTTTCCAAGGTGATGCAGAACTCCTTGTTACGCGCTCAGGCGGTATCGGAAACTGTAATTTTTTTTTCACGATACTATTGAAACTCGACTATCCGATCGTCGATTAACCAAGCCTCATTATGCGAAGAACCCAATTTAGTCGAGTTCTCCGCGTTAACCAAAGTGTAGGCTTGAATAATACGGAAAACTCACATCAAGCGGATGAAGCAGCAGTACCCACACGCAGAGTAGTCCGTAAAAGCAACTTTGTGGTCAAGGGTTTATGGTTACATGAAGTTAATGTTAATTAACGATATTATAATTGTATTGAAAAATAACTGGATTAACTGATAGAATCAAAGTTTGTATAAAGAGATTTATAAAAAAAACTATATTATAGAGTAGTACAAGTTCGAATTGTGTTTCTTATCGGTGTTGTCTGAGATTCTGTTTTTCTCATATTAGCTCGAGTAAACGGGCTTCTACTGTAGTTGGATGAAATGAATTGTTACCCAAAGTTTCCGCAAAGTAGACATCTATCCACCTCCTGGAGGATTTGTTTTCGATCGTCCGTGTGAGAGTCGTGAAAATTACCTGGCAAATTTTTAGCAGTATTGATCAGAAGGATAGTCCATCAATAGTGCCACTTTCAATGGCACTGTCGCGCAAGTGTATAAAACTAAAACTAAAAATCATACAAGTGTATAAAAAATAATAAAAATATTCTTCGAATCAACTTCCATATAGAAAACTCTGATAACAGGTATGGAACAGTATTACAAAATAATATTCCTGTTATCACAATATAAGGGTAAAAACGTCAGCCGGTCATCGATATATGCTGCCGAATCAGAATCGTGAAAAACATACGTGTGATGTCTGAAACAGAGAGCATCGTTTTTAGAATTAATAGTTTGTTTGCCTCAACGGCGATTTTTTTTACTAGAAAAAAGATCATCTTTACACGTTTTTTAGAGCGTATTCTATTGAGTTTATTACTCTTAAATTATGCTTTTCAAATCGGCAGTACGAAATATTGTTCTTACTGACAACTGAAACGTGGTGGCCATTAAAAACAATGCACAATAATGCCCTAGATTGTACCGGACTTGCTCCAAACGCATGATCATTTTTCCTCTACCGAAATTCAAACTATCTTCGACCAACGAAACTCAAAATGAATCAGTATTTGAAAACATGTTTACAATTAAGTTAGTACTTAGAAGAAATAGCCTTTGTACATCTGTGCTGTACAATATTTTTCAACTCAAATGTGTTTCAAATTTCACAATCGCGTTTCAACGAATAAGAAAATTCCCACTGCAAAAAAAATGTCTTTCTTTATTTTCTTTTTTTCTCCATTACCGCGAATTTCATTTCACTAATTTGAAAAATTTATTGTTTTTGTTGTTCTCATCCCCTCAAAATTTTCTGATTCCCTTACGGTTCCAGGATTTTCACGTTTTCCTGACCACTAATCACCCCACTTGAGTGTTTTTTGTGCATAGAATGCTGAATAAATCTGCAACGAAATTCTGATTACCATAATATATCATTGGTCTTCCTTGTTGAACGATGGTGGTATGACAGTGTATCGGGACAAAGGCAACATCGTCCCAATATGAATGCCACACTCATTTGATTCTTTCTCGAATGTGTATATTATCTCGAAACAGTCGTCAAGAACAATTTCCAAGACCTGTCTCAAAAAGACCCTGCAGAAATCTATACAATATGACGGTTTCCAGTAGGACTGCAATGTAATGGTAATTTGTATTGATTGTAAGTATCGTAAAGAGAAATTACATCCAGAATGTAATGAGTAAAAATAATAAACAGAACATGTTTACTTTAGACATCTGGATAATTTGTTCCAGTTCGTAGATAATTTATCTATGGACAATTCCCTTGTCATTCCTAAAGTCGCATACACATTCTTTGGCACCGGTAATGCGGCCCGTGTAATGCCATGATTCAAATTCGTGTATATGTCGGTAGTGCTGGGATCATTGTAATACAATAATTTTGATAAATTAAGCAAATTGTTTCTTTGGCCGTCAACACTGAAATATCCAACGATCTCTGGTTTCGAGATCGAGGCAGCCGAGTAATTTGTCTGACAAGATCGTCCCCATAACCCATTCATTTTTTCAATAGGTCGTTCGTAAAAGATGGGCTCTCGTTGATTTATTAACAAAAGTAATACTTTACTTTGAGTATTAATCAAGATAAAACTCGTAGCACGACATAAAAGAGTATCGCTTCCTCGGCGTTAAAAAGTGATAGAGCACGAAACATCGGCGATTCTCCGTAGCGACATCTAAGAATATGGATCTTCATAGAAGCGTACAGTCTACATGCCCGTTTGAAGAAATTGAAGTGTGGTACTCGGAGGAGCCGTCACCCCACAATAAAATGTCTCGACCGCAGCTTACAAATGTGTATTGTATGTGCCCTTTACGCACAGCACTAACATCGTTACGAACCGGCGACAAATTGCCGGAAGCGCTGACTTCCCACAGTGGTCTATCTTGCACACTGTCAAGATAGTAGATGCGTCAGGGTGAACGCGTTATCCTTGCTTAAAAGCAGCAGTTAACACTAGGAGCGCTGATGCTCGTGTCTTTTAAATTCTGAACACGCAATAAGACTGGTGGATTAAACTCGTCTGTAATTACTTGAGAAAAAATAAATAAGAAAATTAAAAAGAAACACTTGAAATCGAACAGACAACACAGAGGTTAAGAGGGATACGCTAAGATATTCACCAAGCTTCCTGTTGGGTTTTCATGAATCTTCGTTGTATTTATGATACTGCAACGCCCGTTTGAAATTGCATGCATGCTCGCATAATTGTTGTGCTTCAATGACTACATCTACTTTTGTTGATATCTGTTAATCACCTTCCCATTTGTCGATGTGATAGAACATATGTGGAAAACCCGAACTCCATTAATTTGTATAATAATGAGTTATATGTACGCCCTTTTGACTCTATGCGGAAGACATAATAATTACGTGCTTATGTAATTTCGGAAATAGAAAATAAAATGTGTCACATGGTATCGAACTCACAAAAAATGTAATCGTAGATTAATACACTACTACCACCACCACCACCACACTATATTTGGCTCGTGACAAGCTTCGTTTTATTTACGCGGTGGCCCCGCTTGTTTAAGCTAAGATGTTTGCTATAATTTTCTTATTTCAATCGGTACGTGCACTTTCATTAGTTCATGTACCTTTCCAGATACATGATTAGGTAGGAAATCCATGTCTGGTGTTTCGCCTACGTCGAAGCGTTGTACCTGATTGCACGATGGTCTGAGGAGGCTTAAAAGCCCATGAACATGAAATAGAAGAATAGATCGATCTACCTAAGGTATAGAATCCAAAAGCATAAGTAAACAGTGCGGAATGAACTTTCGGGGTTAAACTCCGACTCAGCCCTTTTTCGATTACAGCCCTCGGCCCTGTATATAATTTGCCGCGAAAGCGACATTTCTGTTTTAGATATCGTGCACCCTTCCTTCCGTTATGGCGGTACAAATAATTTTTCGATCCCTCCATCGACAAAGTTCGAGTACCCGTGTGCCGTATAGTTAGTGCATATGGACTAAACTTTGCCTCCTTCCGAGGATAAGAGCAAGGACAGAAATAAATTTCACAACTTTCTAGTTTGTTTCCGAACCCCATCTGCATCGAATTCTTTATGCAAATTAAAGGTTGAGTGGTCGAGCTATCCCTCTGAGAACATATTGAACTTGGTGGGAACGCGATTTCGCTCTGGTGATTGCTTCCTTTATGTAGTAGGGACCAATATAATTTTATTATAGGTGTACGTCATTTGTTGACACGTGTCCCAAAAGACACCACTTTTCATAATAGACGAATATAATTGGTGTTTAAACGACTGTATTTTTATTTTCAAAGAGCTTCATTAATTATAAACGAATTTTGCGCAACTCGTACGATAATCGCAACACAATTTGTCGCGATGCACTTATCGTACGCTTTGTGCTAACGTGAGTTAAGGTTATTCGTGTATTACTTCAGAAAAACTCGTAATCGATTGTTTTCGAAGCTTCCAAAATGCTGACATCTCGAATATCCGAATGTTACGAAAACTAGACATTCGAACATGTGTCTCTTTAAAAAAAAATACAATGGGAGAAACTGAGGACGACATAGTTTGATTCCAGATAATACATGACGTGTGGTTGTGAAAACATTTCTTTGTTTGGGGCATTAAAACGCAAATAGTTCACTAACTGGATTGAGTTTTCAGTAAAGCGCAAAGTACATGGCCAAAACCAAAATTGTAAGAAAATGGGAATATTTTGTCATTCTCTACTAAAAGAAAGCTGTAGCGTAAAATGTGTAATATTTTCATGGTAATTTCAAGCGTCAAGCATGACTCGCAATACTGAGAAGTATGTACCGAGACCCTTGATGAGATTTTTGAAATGTTCAGTATTGATACGATAAATTTTGCCCGCAGTGATGTTAAAGCTCTTGTGACAGAGTGATATTATTAGCACATATCTGGCTAGAATCCGTTTGGAATCATACCAGCGCGAAGAATAAGCAGACACTTTGAGATCTTCCATCTCTGAGGACAAACGATCGCCTGCGTAGCTGTACAAAAACAACTGGATACCCATAACGTAAATAACAATGATTGTATTGACGCACATCACGATATCGCCTCGCTTTATACTTAAAATCATCTGGATTCCTGAAACAAAGAATGAAACCAATGTATATTTTGAAACAATCCACGAATTAGCTACTATTGCCAAAGTATTAAATTGCCAGCCACTTGCACTTACCCATTAAAGAATTGTATGCAAAAACATCTTTAGCAGCTTTAAGATTGTATGACATTACTCTAAGTTCTTTAAAAGGCCCTCATCCATATAACAATGCAGAGTATTTTTTAAATAATTGTATAGTCATTTTTTATCCTCCAAATTTTATTATTTCTGAATAAATTAAGATAATTTTTGCAATATTCTATAAAAATATTCCAATGATGCATGTCTAAAGAAATATTTCTCTAGCATCGATAAAAGTTTTGAGATATTTTGAATTTTATATTCCATTGAAACATTTATACTAATGTCCCTCGATAATGCGGGTGTGTTTCTGCAATTTAGATTGGAGATGTGATCTTTCATACTACGCTTATTCAAATATACAAAAAAACATTTTTAAAGCCTTTCAATGTATAATGAATAAGCTCCCGAAAAAAAAATTCCACAAATATTTGTTTAAGATGATAAAGAAGTTTTAATGTTAAAAAAATTGTTATTGAGATTTATCAAAAATATGTCCATGCTATGTTGGTAGCTACTGATTATTCCAAGTCCCTTTGAAATTCCCTCCGACGGGAGCGTTGTTTGAAGTCTTGCCAGGAATCTCCGGTCTACAAGACTTCTAAGTCCTCTTAGAAACCCGAAAGGACTTACCAAATTTCATTGAGTCTTCCTACGACCCACCTCTCATACCCTGATTATTGTATTTTTTAACGGAATCTTCACTAAAGATGTTTTTGCATAGAAAAAATGAAGTATAAATTACTACAGTGACTTTTTTTATTCCGCAGTGATCGTAATACCCATCAAGCACATTTCCAATGAGTTTGCTGATAGCTGAACCAGAATTATGAAGTTGAAACAGTCTTCGAGATTCTTCGCAAGATTACTGAGCCTGATGTTTCTCTCGATGAGTTGGAGAATTTTCTTCCGGCTGCTTGATTCATCGATGTCGATGTCAATGCTCCTAAGATCGTCATTGAGTACCCGAAACTGTCCGCACAAATGCAGCACAATACCGAAGAAGTATACGTCGTTCCCGATGTTTCCAGTGCAGGTAGATAATACCTGAAAGGCTTGAAGAGTGAAGACGAGGGCGTAAGTGAGATTGGACATGTTCCCGAAGACGGAGACAGTTCGAAGTGGAAGTCCCCGCATTGGAGTCTCGCTCCCATTGGTCCCGGTGAGGTTGACTGTAGGTGCGAGGAACGGCAATGCTCCGACGATTATAGGAATCGTGGTCACGTAAGCAGAGGTCATTTGACATATACCCACCCACCGTGCGATTTTTGCATGATCCATCATGATCTTCCGAACTCTCAGACTCTTAACGGCGTTCCAGTCCTCCACTGCAGTGGTAACGAGTTCAAGCATCTTCGAACGAAAACTGCGCAGCACGAGGACCTTGAGCAACGTCAAGAAGGCACACGACAGCATAGAGATTACCTCGACCAAATTATTTTTTGCGGTACCATCGATACTCGCCTCACCGACCAGGCTGATCATCATTGAGATCTGTGGGTAAATTTTATTCTCGAATTGTTTCCAAAATGACTTTGCTCCTGTCGTTTTCTAGGGTGTACCGGACAATGAATGAACAGCCGAAGAATAAATAATATATATTTTCGACAATTAATAAACTTATAATATTATGGTAATCATGGGAATGCATAACGCGCGTATTTGCTTCTGTAACGGATATTACTAGTACAATCATGACTAAAGATTCTGAGTATGAACTGTCACGTGATCGTTCGTTTAGGAGACTCAGTCGAGATTGGATTATATGACCGTCTTATATCGATAGTCGTACAAATCTCATTGTGAAATCTAACTAATATGGTGTGTCTTAACGAATAATCAAGCTACATGTTAGTTGAAATAGGTATGGCTGCTTTTTACGTTTACATGTATAAACGAATTTTACTTGTAATTCTTCTCAACAATTTGTCTCTTGACTGTTAAAGGGAAAATCAAATATAACGTTCAAAAACATTCCAGCTGAATGATCGTCTGCACGCGACAGTCTGCCCTACAATGTTTACCTTCGACACTAGTATAGGGTATTCATCGGACCCGGTGTACAAAAAGTTTACTCCGGTAGCCCTAGCAAATTGACGGACGGTTGCTTTTTCAGGACAGGACTAAAAAAAGTGGACCAAAAAAGGGACATGTCCATTGGAAAACGCAACGGACTATAAAAATGGTCAAACGGACGTTTCTAAATCGGTCCTTGTCTGTTGTGGAAACCGAGGTGGCCTCGAACGTTCTTTATAAAAAAAACTTGGGTAAGTTCTTACATATTTCTTTGTTTTGCTTTCAATTCAGTTTTTTATGAAAGGACAGAACAGAAAAATATAATATTTGTCTTCTTTTGATTGCGTGAATCAGAAGTGGATCAGAGGAAATTTTCCGAAATAAAGTCTTCGGTTTCCGCAATCGTAAAAAGACCAAATGCCAACAAAAAAATGTGGAAACCTTTTTGTCGTTTTTTAGGATCCGGTTCGTTCCCCACGGGACGTGTTCGCTTTTCGGTCCGACAACTTGCTAGGAAGAGCTAGGTCACAACACTATCAATTATTCGGAAGGACTCCAACACACGAGATTAATTAACCGTCTCGCTAACCGTTCACTCATTGGTCGGTTCACCCGTAGTTAATAGTGCTGTGTTAAAAATACAATTGTTTCTCCAACCTCGAGAAAAACAATGATCCCAACTCTAATGTTCGAAAAAACGTCGTGACATTTGGGTGGCCAAATGCCGAGAATTCCTGTAAATACTCTATACAATCCGAGTGCGTAAGTCGTGTCGGAGTTCCACGTCACAAGGTTCATCGTCGTTTCGCGAACCATTGTTAAGAGAGTTACTGTTCCCCTTCTTTGTCGCATATCAGACTGCAAGGCGTAGAGGTTCTTTACCGTCGCTATTTTAAGGCCATAGTTCTGACAATTATCTATAAGAACCGGTGGTACCGAGGCAGTTTGGCGATGCAGTTCTTTGTATGGTTTTTCAACTACCGGTTTAGAGTATCCATGCGAGCTAAGGGAAATGTTCAAACCATTCATCAAAGTTCATGCAACTCTCGAATTGTCCCTTGGTAATTTGTTTTGTTTCTCCAAGTTCTTTTTCCGGCTTCGTTATGAGAGGTAATCGATTGCACAAGAGAAAATATTACCGTCAGAAGGGGGGGGGTCTCTTGTGCGTCACAGTGCAGTTTTCTACGTCTGTCCGGTTGGGTTGATCGGGGGTTTCGTTCTAAAGACTACGAAATAGGATCGTCGAGTGACCTTCTGCTATTAATTACACGTTACATTTTTTTGTTGCGGATTAAAATATAAGCAGCAGGGAGTCTCTTTTCAAGATTTCGGAAAAGACAGAATTGGCAGAATAGTTAAGGAATGTAAGTAACATTATAATAGTAGTTGAATTTCTGTAGTACCTAACAAATGTGTTGGATAGATGGTTGAACGCGTATCAAATCGGATGGACTTTGTTTTTAGAGCTGATTCGTTAATTATGGAACCACAATTACTTTGCCTGTCGGTCACAGCTTAGTTTACATCTCATTGTTGGGAAATAAATTGAATTTTTCTATTTCTTCACAGATATCATTGATAGATGTTTTAACGAGTATCAAATTGAATGGGTGTTACGTTCTAACCGATGAGGTGTGAATTCGAGCGGCAACGAACATAAAAAGAGTAGTCTCTCTTTCGGGTCAAGGTGTTAGCCCTTTACTCCGGGACGTAGATCTCGCCGTACTGTCGTGGATTTCCAAAGTACGATGACGAACAGAGGTTGTCAGGCTCTGTAGAACGTCGTGAGAAATATATACAAGTCGCAGGGTGCATGCAGAAATAAAATGTACACCGAAATTTCTAAGTAATACTCACAATATGTATTTCTTCGTTAGAGTTCGGTTCGATGATACACAGATTTTACAACTAGAGTCGACTTGCTCTTTACTACTTTTATTCGGAGAGTCTCTGCCCCGCAGGGTCGGAGTTTCGTCGTGGCAGATCCTTGCGCGCTCTGTGCAGCGGAGATTGTTGTCGCAGGTTCGATTTCGGTGAAGTAACTAGAGCAGCCCGGAATTGTGGCCCTTTTATAGTAAAATTCGGGCTCTTCGCTGCGTAATTCGGTACAATTTGTGCTTATTTTTCCTATAGTGCGTGTCGATGCTAGCCCATATAAGGAAATAGATTTATGAAGTTTTGGTGACGTCCGAGTGCGTCTTCACATTTTTATGAGGTTCCTGCTTCCTATGCTACTGGGTAAAAGTGATGGACTTTGAGCCCATAAAAGTATAAAAAATGATGAAAATCGTTGCCTAGGCGCGTCAGTGCCGAGACCAGTAGGCCTAGCATAGGAGCGTCAGAGTTTTGCTGACCTAGCGTAGTTTCGGAGGTTCCAAGTTATTCCCTTGTTTGGCAACTCCATCGGAGACTTCTCCGATGCATTGGGTGCTGCTGGCACGCGACAACGCACGAAAATATTTTAGTCGAGAGTCGTGTCCCGTTACAAGGATCAAGGAGGGTAATCGGGGTCAGTGCAACGCGAAGACGTAACAATGGGATATTCTTTTTGTTTCTTTCAGGTCGGTCGAGATCCACCAACATAAGAAGTTCTAGCTCCAATCTCCCCGACACGAGGAAGCCGGAAAAACGACCGTCCGGGACCCAAAGGCGTTTATCAGACTTGACGCTTCGCAATAGTCATGTCTAGCCAATGCGAAAACCACCATACTGAAAGATCAAGTCATTAGTGTATGGTATTTCAGAATATGTGCTACGTAGACTCCAAGCGATATCCTAGAAGAAATTAACTTACAGTATGCAATTTCGGAAGCAATTAGTTGTTGACACAGCAAGAATACTGTAGAACACTCTCTACCTTTGCAACAACAACGATTTATTATATAAATCGAAAAGAAACAACGAAGGTATGTTTTCTTCCCTTTTATCGGACCCTCGACGCCGAGGGTCAACGCAAATGTCCGCAATAGTGTTTCACTCGTCGAACATTATTCTAAGCATGGTGAAATATGAGCCCACTGCTTTGAGGATATTTTTGAAGTTCTCTATGTTCATGCGGTAAACCTTGCCGGCGGTAAGGCGAAAAGTGTCGTTGCTTCTTGACATAATAAAAATCAGATCTTTTACCGTTTTCGGCGATTGGTCGTACCATCTACAGAAATAAACGGAATCCCGCAATTTTTCGATTCGTGCTTCCAAACAGTCACCCGCACAGCAGTACAAGAACAACTGAAGACTCAGAATGTATAACGCAATGAGCACACCCAACATTGCAACGCCGTTGCCAGTTTTGATACTTATTATCATTTGAATGCCTGAAACCAAAAGTTATTCTTTATAGCTTCAAGACGGGTCGTCAATCGTTGAGAAACTCTCTACATTTGAAGATACTTCAGTTAACTCTAAAAAGTAACACATTAGATTCCACCACGGATCGGTATACCTAGCAGACTCATGTGAAGCGAATTAGAAGTGAGTTGTGCGAGTATCAACGGACTGAATGTCTCCTCGAAGTTGTTCGAAAGCGTTATTAGGTGATTGTGTCTTTCGACCAGTCGGCAAAGTTCCTCACGTTGCTTTTGTGGTTCCAGATTTTGTCCGAGCGTCTCAATACTGGTTCCGAGTAGTTCGTACTGTCCGCAAACGTGCATGGCAAGGCAGAAGAAGTAGACATCGGTACCGACGTTACCAGCGCAAGTGACAATTAACTGAACGATTTGGAGAATGTAAACAAGCCCGTAGAGAAGGACGGGTAGGTCCGAAACGAAACAACTAGTTCCCATTGGAAGATTACGCTGTGCATCTGGGACGGCTAGGAGATTTTGCGGTGCGGAAACAGAAGAATTGAAATTACTATAGTTGCCGATCGTTGGTAGTGGCGCAAAAATCGGCAGTGATCCCAATATCAATGAGACAATCGTAGCGAAGGCGGAAGTCATCTGAAAAATGAAGACAAACCTGGCCCTGTACGCGTAACTTCTCATGATCATCCTGACCTTTGAATTTTTGACGTTCGACCAATCCTCCACTGCCGATCTTACGACAAGCTCAATTTGAGTCTGCTTCAGCCGCAACACTATCACCTTCATGAAGGCTATGGCACTGCAGGCTACCAGGGCCATGAAATTCACTACGTCGTCAACTGCTACGCAATCAGCTTGGAGTTCACGGATGAGGTTGATCGCCATTGACACCTGGAATTACAATAACTCAACGATAAAATAACGATCAAGATATCTGCGAATTGAGAGAAATCGGTTTGAGTGAGCACAAGGGAATTAACACAAAGTTAGAGAAAAAGAATTGAAAGTAAAGATTTTATTGAAGAACCTACACTACATCATCATTGTAACATACATCACACACGCATATCCGGAAGACAGGTAAAAATTACATTTCTAAACATTTCAGTTTGCGTTAAGTACCCTGAAACTAAAATCCGGATTTCTTGTTTAAGCCAAAACAATTTTCTGGTACTCTGAGTTTCTTACTCCTAAATGATACTTTTACCTTGTTGTCATAGTCAACTCATACTGAATGAACCAATTAATATTCAGTATTTGATTAGTATCTTTATAGTGAATACGTCGCTATGTGTAACAGATCTCATGTCGGTAAAAAATGATGAAACATTTTTTTAGCCACAGTTATTATTCCATAATAACTGTGATTTTTGTTCCAAAAGTAAGAATTCACATGGGAGAAGTCTTTGATTGAAATACCGATCATTCAGAACACCCAAGAATGAAGATATCAAAACATTAAAATTAACTAAGTGAAAATAATTTTTTAAAGATTATATTCAAAGTGAAGAAAAGAAAGATCATAGTGGTCATGTCTGAGTATTGCATTAATAGTTATTAACGATTCATGATGCACAAACTGTCGTTTAGACTAAATGTACAATGATGTATTATCTAAATACTACCGTTATCGTGTTCGTCACAAATTATTGACTCACTTCCAATATCAGGATTATTAAGACACGTATGTTTGAGAATAGATCCTGACATTTGAGAGGCCAAATTCCGAGGGCTTCAGTTAGCATCTTACAAAGCCCGAGGGCGTAGACGGTATCGTTGTTCCAGGTGATTTCTATTTCCGATGTTTGCCCTGCCATTATCAATGAACAAACTGAAAGGTCTTCGCCCTCGGGGAATCGAAAGCGCGTGCATACCTCGATAGCATGACGATCGCTTTTTTTAGTCATGAAACCATTAAAGTGCAGAAACAGCTATCTGCAGGAATGAAAACTATTGGAGCGAGAGGGGCGGCGATTCGGCTGAACATTTCTACTTCTGGAAAGAAATCGATTATTCACGACTGTACAAACGTCCACAGTTCTCGAACTTTACCGTTCGACGATTAGGGTCGATTGTAGGGAAGGGAACGAATTACCTTGAAATTGTCCAAGCGAGACTCAAATGAACTTTCAACGAATATTATGGGTTGGCTGCACAATGCAATATTTGGATTTTCTTGTCGCTTAGCAACACAACACTTTTCTGGAATTCAGTTCGTAAAGCAAGTAGGTTTTGGAATTAACTGCCTGAGCAGCATTATGCATTTTACCAAGAACAGGCTTATTGAGTTTGTCTGCCAGGTTTTATACCCAACGACCAAACCGGTGACTGCTTCGCTTAATAAAACCGTCCGGACGAGTAGATGTTTCAGATTATCGCGATCACGCTACGTTTCACGTCTGCATCGCAGTCATTCCATGTATACTAGTTTTGTTGAACATTTGAAGGGAGTAAGTTCTCAATTGTGATATCGACTTTTGGGGAAGTTTAATCATTCCAATGAACTTAAGAAGGGTCTTTTGTTATATAAAAATAGTGAAAACGCGTTGAAATTTTTACAGTATGTTTGTAAAGATATCAAACCCTCTGTGCAAATTTTGTCATTTATATTGTTGAAAAAATATTCTTGAATAATTGACGATTTTAACACACGATTATCGGCGGGGATGTATAATCGGTTTATTCTAATTCAATGACTATCAAAAAAATATTGCCAGCTTACAATGAATGATATCGACGCAACAATGAACAATATCGACGCAACAAGCTACTACAATTTGGATCACCGTTTACTTGTAATTATATAAAACTAGTTGGACGGGAGCATTTTCTGATATCGTACAGAAACGATATTGTTGATATTTTTACGGACATGTTACGTTTTGCGATAATTTGTAATGTTCGATTTTCTTTATCGGAATATTTTGGTTGAAATTCGACTACAAGCCAGATAGCATAATCGTCGCATAGTAACGACGAATAGTGAAAACTAAGAAATCAACCATTTTGCCTTTTAAGTCGACTCGTTGACGCAAGATTCCTAGACTGGTATACAATTCGGGAGGAATGGTGAGTAATTGTGAGTGCACAAAGTTCATTCCTTGGGTTTTATGTGTTATCGCCAATAAGTATCAAACTATTTCAATTTTTTTGCTCCAATATAAATTCAACTCCGAGGTTGTCAAACGGAAATTCAGCGCATATATCGTGTCTCTTGTACGAACATAATTTTGGGGTCATAGTATATTGTAAACATTGCGTTTGGTGAGGTACACCGTAATAGAGGTTTCATTTTTATCCATCTGTATGTTGATGAGCCAAGTAATACCTGCGACAATTTTTTGCATTTGATGGAACTTATAATTTATATTTTTTTTATTTTTCAGAAGATTTTTTCTAAGCTTTAGTTTAATAAAAATCACCACAAAACTTTTGAATTCTTCTTTCAAGCTGCTCGAATGTAAACAAAAACTTTAGTTTTTAATAATTATCAGCCACCAATTTCTCTTACAAAGGGCATTGAAGTTACGTATATTCAGCCCAATGGAAGCAGTTTTTCGCAGTGGTCATATTTGACAAAATGGTCAGTATCGTATTTTAACCATTGATGGCGGACCACACAGCATGCTTGATATACAATTTATTGTAATGAACATTTTTTGCCTGCAAAATGTGACTACGCTGGGTATGCATACAATTCGCTCATAGATATCACAGATCGTGGACAGCACAAGAATCCTATCATTGCTCGGATAGAATATTTCACATTCATAAAAATATTCAGTCTTTCGGTCGGAGAGGGTTTGTTGTCCATAAATACTGTGCAGCATGTACTTTAGGTCATCGGTTAAAATAATATAATCGGCATGTACGTTCGGTCGGTGATTACAATAATGTAAAAGTATCAGTACTATAATGACGAAATAAAATCAACAATTAGTATGTGGTCCTCGGTTATTGTGCGATCGTTAGTGTCTGACTCAGCGAAAGTTAAGGAATTCTGCAGTACACCTTAACAAAAAGGGGCTTTATTACAGCACATACTTGTGTACGTCGTGATATCGATATAAAGTGTAATAAATTCATCAATTATAATACTAATTAATTAATCACATATCTAATAACTGAACCATCATATAATCGTGTTATGTACCTTCCAGGAGGCCCTCTTCCCGAAAACATTCTCTATTCCATTTTTTCTAAGGAAAACGGCAGCGAAATGTGATTTTCTTCGCCAGGGGATAAATTTTGTACATTGATGAAGTCTTCGTATGGAGTTCTCTCGAATCTGTATATAGTTTTGTCATAGTCATCGACAACAATTTCTGATACTTTCATTAGAAATGCGTCACAGAAGTTTATACAAGACATCGGATTCCAGTGATTCTGAAATTATATAACTTCATGTTAGGTGTGATCTATGTATAAGATGAATGCTGAACTGGTATTTAAAAAACAGCGAAAGACACTTTAGACACTTGGACCATCTCATCAATGCTGTAGCTCCTCAATTCACGAACGATTCCAACGTCATCCCTGAAGCCAAATAGGAATTTTGTGGTGTTGATCAGAAAGCCATGGCACCATGCCCGCAGGAGTTTGTATTTTTGGAATGTTCGTTTGAATCTGTACGCATGGTGGTGAATCTGTACGCAAGTACTCTGGTGGTTATCACGTCAACAAATTCGAGGTCCTTCAACACTAGTGGTTCTGTTAGTCGCGTCTTGGATCGAGCACTCTTTATCGTGGAGGAGAACAGAATCGAGTTATCGCCAATGCAGCGTTGGAAGACACCAAGGAAACTTTGCGACTCAAGGACGGGTATAGATGTATTCGGAGGCGTGTCTGGTGAATCTAAAACCAATCACGCAACCAGTCTGTAAAATTATAGTTAACGCAGCAATCTCACAACAGAGGTATATATAGATCAATTTTGTAAGATATTCTTTTCAATAAATTTTGACCATCCTCTATACAGAAATTTGCTGCATTCAATGTGCATTCAACGTACATCAGTGGAAAAACTTCTAACTTTTCCTTTGTTAGCATAAGAAATTGTTAAGACAAAATTACAATTGTCATTACTGACGATTTCCTACCCTGATCTATGACATAATGATTTTATTACAGGCCTTGATTTGTACAAAAATATCAACAATATCTTACCCGATAGAGCGTACTGAGCAAACTTGTAACCCCACGATGCAAATCTTTGTTTATCATCCGTCGTTGGAACATATTTTTTGTGATCCGTGGCCAGGTATATGGTATCATTCCATTTTGCAGCTTTGATTTTCCATGGTTTGTTGGTGTCGAACGGTGTACACAAGAGTTTGGTTAACAAACCACGAGTGCACACGAACTTTAGTTGGATCCTCACAAATTAATAAAAACAGTTGTTCAATAATCGAGACATAACGATTTTGAGGAAATACAACTTGCCATTCGTATTTTCTCTAAGACAGTTGATATTTTGACAACAAACAAGTAAAGTTTGAAACTATTTATGCAATGGCTACAAAGACCCGAAATGGACTCTGTCAACAATGTATGTAATATGATAGAAAGCAAATGCTCTCAGTCATAATACAAAGTATATTGGAAAAAGTAGCAAATCTTATTTTTTACCGTTAGAGTCAAATAGAGGGAAATTAAATTCTCATTTTACACAGCCTTTGTTTTATACTTTTTTATAACTTACAATTTCTTTGTCTGCACGAGTTCTTCAATCACGTGACTATTCGAATTCATCCACCTGTACAAAAAACGTCTTTCACCGAACGGTGTTGGGTTGCGAATAGCGGAACTTATCCCATGATTCAAATCCAAGTGGACGGCACCTTCATCAGGGGGTTTGTAATACATCAACTTTGATGCATTAGGCAAATATGTCCGGTTCTCATCCACGCTAAAATATCCAATGAGCTCTGGCTCAGAGATAACAGTGGGTCGTCTAGAATTTGCCGACGACTCGATGCTGATCGCCATCTCGTCTCACAAAACGTTCTCTTCCACATTAGAAGAAAATTGCATTAAATTAATATCTAAGATAATGGAAGTATTCGTTAGGCAAATCATATATCTAGTCATTACCTACCGAATGATGAATACTCTTTGTAATGCGACTTTTCCTGTTTCACTAACCGACCTTTCCTGTTTCCCTAACAGCTACGATCAGCGAAGATAGACTCCATCTTCGTTGATATGGAACGGGGAAAAACCGCCTAGGGAATATTTCGAAATCGTTTTCTAGTAACAACAGTGAACGTGGTTCATTTGCATGCCGGTAAACGCAGAGCGAGGATCCGACCGACTTCGAAGTTCACGGTTCCACTATTGAAATCCGCCCTTATCCCAATCATTCATGGAGTTTTGGATGATAAGCCTGGAGTGATGGTGGCAACTTTTATTGTTTCACAGGGAAACAATGAATTTAATGAAAGGTAACTAACATAAAATGAAAAAGGTTGATGAAAAAACGCAAAATCGTACATTTGTTTCTCAAAGGTTTCCGACAATCTTATGCGGTATTTTTAATTTATCGCAACTTTTTTCTTGATATTTCGCTTATGACTAACAGTGCGTCGTTCAATGACTTCAGGTTACATTAAACGTTTACGTAAGTGATTTCTTAGTTTTCACTATTCGTCGTTACTATGCAACGGGTAAGCTTCAATTTTTACAGACTATAGTAATAATATGAACGATTTGGAGAGTAGTCGTAAATAGAGCATTACAAATTGTTACAAAAACTATGAAAAATAGGAAAATGAAAAATTCTAGATCTCGCATACGTCAAAAGAGTGTACATGCCGATGGTTCGATATTCTGCGAATATTCACGTGCAGTGGAAACTGCATTCGGTTAGACTATCGACCTGCGACGGTTAATCGGAACCGGTGACAGCGGCACAAATGCAGTATAGGGCAGAATGCAGACCCATCTGTGCGTCATCGTAACACTTCCGCAAACTATAAAATTCGATTCTCTTAATTCCTTGTAAGTTTTCGATTATAATTAAACTGCTCACCGAAGCGTTTATGTCAATTTCATAATCCTGTATGATTTTACGAATATTTCTAACATATTAATAATGCTAAGTCGCAGCTGAAAAATTGTAACGTTAAGCCGGGAAAACAACTAAACCAGAATAAACTCATGGTCCAGAAAATTGTTTCCGAAAATTTTCTACACAGATTTTGTACTTTTATCAGTCAGATGCTCATGGGTGTTCATGTTCCTGCTACATTCTCTACATCTACAGAAAGCGGCAAATAACCGAAATCATTACCCAATAAGTTACGAATAAATGAAAGACTGGGATAGAATTTTTTTACAGAATAATAATTAATGAATCGTGGACAGCTAATTCCAATGCTACATCTCTTCTACGGATAGTGCAGAATAACGTTTTTCCTTGTGACTAGCAATTAAAAATAGTGGTGTAGGAATATCTTATCTCGTTACGGTTTGTTAAATTCTAGAACAGTGACAGGAAATTCCTGAGAATTCAGCACATTGGTCGCCACGTTATTCGCCACTGATGCCGTGTCGCTTCCTTCGTTCCGTTTCCGCATGCCAGCTTCGACGACGAAGCAGGGAAGTTCCGTTTCCAGTACAGATCTTTTCATGCTTTGATTTTTACGAGAAACCACGCCTGATTCCGACGTTGCATCGTCCAGAGTATGGGCAGAATCGATTGCGGAATTTGTTCGTGAAGAATATTCGGAATCGAATGTTTCGCTATTATCACTTGTATTTGATTCGCCGGAGTTAAATCCAGTTCTGTCATTGATGCAGAGCGGAAGTTCAGCCGACCTTAATTCCCGATAAAAGTACGAAGCGTTTGCTCCAAGGTGCGGGGTACCAATGTCGATTGGCAATTCTTTGGAGGCCCCAAAATTTTCAAGACACGCTGGCAATTCCATGGAGGACATCTCTCTGTTATTCTCCAAGATCTTATGGTCGTTCATCTTCATATCCGTACAACCAGAATTCTGGTTAACGCGATCTTCGTTATCGGCCGACGAACCTTGGCTGCTTTTCATCGACGCCATTGGGTATAAAATCTTCAAATCCGGAAAAATTGCCTCGTGCAATTGGACGTTCTCCTTTGAGTGTCCTGCCTCCGAATCAAACTTGATTAAGTCCGACCGCGAATATCCTTTGTCACCTTCGATACGATTAATTTGCTCGGATTGACCGCTTGCGCTGAACTTCATCAAGTCCGAAATTTTTGCGTTGTTGAACGATTCTGTTGTGACGGTTATGTTTTCATTTGTCATTATTTTCTCGAAATCGACCGACGATTCTGCACTTCTGTAAACTCTTGCATGATCGAGAACCTGATTGGATCTTGATTCTGCATACTGCATTTCGAAAACGCCAACGTCATTATCGTTAACAGCCAAATTGTTGTCATTGGTGATGCGTTCGCTGTCGAATGTACATATGGGATAGGTAATTTGGCTCAATGGAATTTCCGATGTGGTGCGCTGGCAGAAATTCGAATTGTTCGAAACAGACTCGTCGTTTAGATCTCTTTGTTGAAGCAACTCCGCTATCGAGTCAATATCAACTGCGGCTGCTGGACCAAAAGTGGGCCTCTGTGGAGCTTCAACTACATAAAAAAAACTTATTAGTGGGGCAAGTGTAAACATTCTGAATGACCTATATTTGTATGGTCCTGAGTTCTGAATTTCAGAATCAATGAACATTTGTATGCGGAAGGGCGAATCTTCCAAGAACCTTCGTTGTTGTGAAAAAAAATACTGAATCTAATCATGCAACAGTAATTTCATATCAATGTTGAATACTAGATCGGACGAATTTTAAGGAAAAAGTCTACACTTTCAACTTTACCAAAGCCGACATAGGAAAATAATAAAAACTGCAAAAGACAAGATAAAACGAGATAAATTTCTCTGAACTTTGTTCAATTTTTGTCATTTTTTTGCCATTACGGTATTAACTGATTTCGCTCTTCGATTTAATGCGTATTTAAGTTTCACTCATTTTTCATTTGTATTCTTAACACTCCACACTTGGAACTATCACCCTTCTGCACTCGAATTTATCTTATGTTTATTTTAAATGCAGAAATGATTATTCTTAATATCTGAAAGTGAATTTTTCAATAAATGAATATTTAAATAAACTGTTGTTTGATGAAACAGTCATTAGACTTGACAATCTGCTCAGCGTAAATATCCTAAGTAACTTATTTACCATTACTGACATTTGTTCAATGATGAGATTTAAAAATATCTGTTATTTTAAGTTTGATCCCATACAAATTTTTCATTATACTTCTGTAGATTGTAGGACCTACTTTTCAATACATCTTGCGCTAGATAGTCTGCAGCCCGGAAAAGTTCAGCCTTCATCAGAAGATTAAGAAGAAGCCCGACACTAGGTCTTTTCCTTCCCATTGTTGCCCACTCTTCAAGAAATATTGTTGCTGCCAGTTTTCGCTCTTGACGAGCTGCTTGTTCTACGATTCTGCATTAAAAATTGATCACCAGTTTATTATACAGTTTGAGTACTAACAGATTAACAAGCTTTTTTTGAGTTTTTTAATCTGCAACGCTATCAGAGAGTTTACATTTTTTTCAATGTGTCCTGCCTGAAAAATATAATTATTTTTAATTATCCTATCTGAAAATGTTTTACGTGCTATTGATTATGCTTATTTATTTTTTATAACAGGAAAAAACCTTTTCTAGAGAAAACAAAATTATAATCTGGTAAATTTGGCATGGTATCACAAACTTTAAAAACCCGGGAAACTGATCAAAGTCAGGGTGTTGGTTTAGACTTGTAAAAGTTGGGGAAAAGTCATAGAATTTTTGTCAAACCATGGTAGGTCTTAAATTTGATAACATATAACATTTTAAATTTCATCAGAATCATTGATGATGTACAGCATATACATAAAATTCATGTTAAAGAGATGGTGCTGCTAACTTAATAAATAAATGAATAGATGAATAAATAAATAACTATACATTACTATGTCATGATACTATTTCTGTTGCGGACTTTCAATATTTCAAACTGACTTTGATATCATATTTTATATTCGACGTTACTTTCCATTGTCCTTTCGTACCCTGATCGATAGATTATAAAAAAATAAATTTTTTATTTCCAGAAAACCAGGATAAGTTAGGAAATTCCAGTTGGTCAATTTTGTAGTAACCATTGTACCGTAATAGCCTGAATAATATAGTAACATCGGAAGAGGTTTTCGATGTATAATTACCAGCTTACCCGATGTGTATAATATATCGCGGATAATTTGTATATTATACTAGTAACAATTTGATAGACCTGATTGATTTCTGTTTTTTGCAAAAGTTTCTTTCCGATGATAATAAATGCATAACTGAATTGATAAATGTACTTAATTACGCTCTACAATTAAATTCTCAATTTCTTACACTTGAGTTATGTTTTTTCGCTTTACACGCGACTACAAATACTCAACGCAACTACTTTCGTGAAATAAAACCGATTTTTCAACGAATTATCGTAAAGTTATGCTCAATATACTAACGCTATGTATTCGCCAGGAAATTTGGGAACATCGTCCGTTCCCTCTTTGGTAACCGAAGCCATGAGTTTCTTCCAATTGTCCGAAGGATTCAGTATCAATCCGAGGTTGTAGAGTTCTGCTGGACGTAGTTTTCGAAGCTCGGTGTTGACGTCGATAATCATGTTCATAACCACTGTGATATGAGGCCAATAACAAAAACTCAACGTTCACTCGCGCACAGTGCTTAACCTAAAAGTGAGGAAAACTTAAATTTAGTTTTCACAGCTGGTATGTTATTTTCAAGGCAGAATAACACGAGTACCGAAAATTAAAAAAAAACTCGAATCACCAGGTTTGTGTAGAAGTTTCGCGTTTTCATACAAAATGTGGGATTATATGAACACATTCACCGTTCACTTTCTCTGCGCGTAGTTCACTCCACGTACCGGAAGCCGAGTGCGGTGACAGCTTACAGGCAGTCCTGTGCCACTTGTATGCTGTCTCCATATAGTCAGTTGATCTGAGAATGCAACCAATATGGCGGTTGAGTCGGACTGAATCATGAGCTCATGAGTATTATATTGTATATTGTTATGATTATTATACTCAGTCTAGAAATTCACGAACATCGATATTCGGAGTTTTGTCTAATAATTGTATGCTATCCAATATTATAAAAAAATTAAAGCTGTCAAAGAGAAACAGACAAAGTTTTATACCGGATAATTGGTTGAAATGATATATTCATTCGGACCTTGAAGATTGTTGCTCCTTTCCTAAGCCCACCTTCAAACCGCAAATTAGATATTTACATTTATTTGTATTTATATTTTATGGAATAATGAATCGATAGATTACTAATTCGGTTGAAATCGTAGAGAATACAGTGCGCGTTGCGCATGCGTGTAGATAAAATGGCCTGAATTGTCCACCATGTCACAGAACCCACAGAACCAACGTTGTTACCGGAGCTTATCGCAATTCGCTCCGAGTGTGACTGCAGCGCCAGGCTAAATATGAACTACGGGAGGCTATCAGTGTATGTTTTTATATGTTTTCCAATAGTCAAGGAAAAAGTACATGAAAAGAACATTATAAACAATAATAAACAAGGCATAAAAAAAAATGTGAGACTTCAATAGCTATTGACATTTTATAATTAATATCAACGTACCAAAAATACAAGTAAGTATAATGATAAAATAAATTAAGTAATGCAGTTAACCACTTGACTTTCTTTATCAGCAAACGTTTTTTGATCAGTACCACATTCTTTGTGAAGAAATTTTTTATTACTAGCATGAATTTTTATCGGCCTAGTATCTTCAACTATTTCTGTCTGAGTTTCAGCATGACACAAATCATTTGTGACATAACGATTGCAAATAAACGTTTGAGAATTGACATCAGAGTTTGAATAAAAATCAACTTGACACTCTTGGTCAACTTTTGAAGACACAATCGGAGGGTTATCATATTCATTTATCACTTCCATCGGCTCTAATGCAGTGAGTTCAGAGCTTGATTTTGGAGCTGATTTTTTTATCTGCCGGTTTATTAAACGCTTGTATCTGAAATTATGAAATTATTATAATTATCTTATTAACATTGGTTTAGTTTTACCAAATAATTTTTACCTGTTTATGACCGAAGATTCATTAAGTTTTGAAGACTTGTAAATTGAAGGAAATATTGTTGGAATGTAGCTAGGACTCAGCTCCTCCTCTGATTTTTTACCCCCAATAAAATGGTCACTACAAATACAATCATATGGCTTGGGAACCCACGCGGATCCATCAACGCTATAAAAATATATTTTTTATTATTTTAGCACAGTATTAATAAAACTGTTTGCAACATCAAAATTTTTTCACTCTGTGATAACTTTTTTTTTTCTTTTAATCATTAAATTTCTATACTATAACAATTTAATCACTTGTAAATTTTATTATTACTTTTGTATTACAGAATTGCAAAAAAAAATTATTTACGTTTGCTAAACTTAACAATTTCACAAAAATTTATAACACTCCGAATTATTTTTTTTGATAACAATAAGGTTATGGTACTACTTACTTGAGCCTTTTAACCGCAGCTATCCACTGATTCCGTTGATTTATTTTCCATTTAGCGGTAGGAAATTTATAAAATTTGCAACGACTTTTTCTGCTTGTATTTTTACAATTCACTACACAACAACTTTCGTGTCTCATTTTTATTTAATTTATTTAAATTAAAACGAAAAAAAATATTTTTACGTGTTTTCGTTTACGATTTTGGTTATAGTAGCCTCCCGTAATGTTCAAAGTGACCACTGCGAACGCTTCAGTCGATTTAAATTCCCCTACCATAGCTTCCCTCGGAGCGACTTGCGAAGCTGCTGGACACCTTTCTGTTTTACCGGCCGACGGTGATTTTTTAGTCTTCAGTATTTGCTATTACTAATGCAACGTATGTATGACGACCTTACACCAGTCAGCAAGGAAATTTCGCAGCTTGTGCAGCCTCTCGATCTTGCGTTCAACATCGCACTCGTCTTTCGGCTTCCCAGAAAAAACGTTCTCCTGAACGAAACAATTAAGGGTCTCCTGAACACGTTCGTCCGGCTGATAAGCCAACTGCTTTTCGTTGAAGAAAACAAAGCAATCGCAAATCGATACGTAAGCTTCCTCGCGAAGTATCGTTGGGAGAGAAACGTCGGACTTGTTTTCGTTAACGCCAACGAAACAAATCATCGACTCCACGAACGAGTGGAGACGTTCGATCAGTCGACAAGTTTCTCTCTCAACCCGAGCGTCGGATATATCGGCCTCCAGCAGACTATTTTGACGTTCGCGATTCTTGTACAGGGAATCCCAGATCTCGTATGAATTCATATCGTGCAGGCTGTAGTAGACGGAGAGTTTTTTCAACCAATTAAAAACGTCAAATATCTCGTCCGCGTCCGGTGATTGGTTGTCTTCCATCACACTTGCATACTTGTCCGTAGCTTCCTTATATTTTTCGACGATCCGGTCGAGAAGTACAGCACGGGCAGCGGCGCACCGCTGCGATACTCCTTGCATATCTGCGCACAAAAATTCGAGGGTTTTAGCCGCAGTTGTCAGGACCTCGGAGTCGTGTGTCTTTTCGACGATAACGTGCATCGCTTCGAGCAGAGCGTCGAGATCGCTTTCCCAGCGCATAGTTGTGTAAATCTTGAGGTTGAAGTACTGGGGGATCGGCTCTATATTTCTTCAACAACTGAGGAAGTTTCGAAATGAAGTGCTCGGCCAATTTCTTCCGGTCTCCTTCCACCTGCTTTTGGCGCTTCGCCGTAACGATCTTTCTCGCTGGGCCGCGATCGACCGGGGATTCCCCGGTGTATCTGTGTATCTGTGCACAAAAATAGGTGTAAGCATGTACTCAAGCATTTCCTTTATCTCCTGTGAATTCTCCTCGAGTTCACATTTCTTCACAGTCAGATTTTCCAGTCTTGCAATTGCTCTGTGCACTCTACTCTAAGTTTGTACAGCCTCGTACTGACGTCTAGCCACTGTCAAGTTAGTTGAAACTTTCGAAGCTATGTTTATCGGTGCGGTAATGAGCTTTATCGCTGCGTGAGTCGCCATGTGCCTGGACGCTCGCACCTGTAAGTCCGACATTCCTGTCAGTACCGATATCACCCTATCCATGAGATATCTGTTTTCCGTAATTAACCCGAAACTTGCTCCACTGTTTGCCTGTGGCAATCAGTGGATAAACGGCGCTCTCCTCGTCAAACTCCTGCGTCATTGTACGAATTATCGCATCAAACTCCATTGTAGCTTGCATCTCAAAGGTCACTCGACCCTTGCATCCACTGCTGCTGAGGAAGAACTGTGTGAGCATCAGCACAGCATTGTCTCTATCGATCTTATATACTTCTATCCACTTGTTGATAACATCCGGCAGGGGAGTGGAATTTTCTGTCAAAGCATTGTACAAACCAGATTCGTCATGATAAATATCGTGTGTGGTAAAAGGGAGGCTTTGTCTACGGAGTCTCTTTCCTTTGCTTCCTACTACGTGATCTCTTCTGCGCGTGTTACGCCCTTGATTCGGCGTCATTGGTAAAGCGTGCACTTCTTCGCGACCTACAGCATAGACAGAGGCGCTTCGACACTGTGCACCCAAATTCCTTGTTATGTGCGATCCAGGTGTTTCGGGAGTCATCGGTTTGTTGCATAGTGTAGGAATTTCAGTATCCTCTGCGGTATCCAAAATTTGCTGCTGCACAGTTTCTGGAAGGTTGGACAGACTTGTCGAACAGCAATGTGACTGGGGAATATCAATCCGTTCGATTTCTGTCTGTGGAAAGTCGTTCGATGTGTCCGCTGCCATAGGCTCGTGATGCTTATGAGTGAAGATATTCGATGGGGAAGCGGATAACTGTGCCTCCGGAAGGACGAACTCGTTCATGCGTGTGCGCTTGCTACCTGGTCCATTCATCATTCTTGTAGTTTTGTTTCTTTCAATGTTTTGTGCGACGTACATCTGTGATCGACGACTGGTTTTCCTTACGTTCAACACGAAGTCTCAAAACTAAACACCGTATGTGTAGGAGAAGAGAAAATTGTATTAATTAGAAGCTGTTGCAACGGTTTTCGCATATTTATCGAAGGTCAGATAAATCAGCGATGAATAGCGGAAAATTCAGAATCATTATGCGTGTCTGTACGTACTTGTAGTGTCGCGATTTTCGGCGGGATGGAAGAATATATAACGTCGTACGATGGATGGGAATATGTGATTGGTGATTATATTTTTTGGGATGGAAAAAGGCGCTATGTTCGAACTGCATTCAATAGAACTAGAAATGCTTCCAGTTAGTGATCGGTGAGTCAGCGCCGCAAAAAAGCGGTAGAATACAAAGTGCTTACGATTTGCTGTTACAATTATGATGTGCGTGTGTGTGGTCGTTTTTGGTACGAATTAAACCGTGTCAATCCGTATAAAAACATGACTGCGCGCGCGCTCAGTCACGTCGTGATAAGGAAACAATCTAATTCGATCATTGCTATGACCTATAGTTGCTTTATTATGAAAAAACGAACAAATGTCTTTAAGATTGAGAAGGTAATCGAGAAAGTGAAATAACATTGTGTGAAAAAACATTGGATTAGGAATTGAGGCGTGTCACACATGAAAACTTGTTTTCGGTGATTTGGAATTTTTCTTCAAAAATGTCAAAACTCGTTTCTGTGTGACGGTGACCTCTATTTGCGTTCTGTTCAACCAATCTCTGCAATTGACCTATCGGGCCGGTAGATTTCCCGCTAAATTATACAGCATTTCCGTTCTCTGAAAGGCCCGGCAGCCAATCACATAAGTGTTATATTAATACTGCGCGGGAAAGTAATTTACTGGTGTGGTCACAAATGTATGATATATTTTCCGTTTCCATATCGGGTTGATAAACACGGAAATAATATAAGTAAACGTCGCGACCGCAGCTAATAATTAGTCTACTAACGCAAATATGCTCTGAAGCGACCATCATTAAAAAATCGTAATTTTCTTTATTAATTAATTTATTTCGTTGACGCCGACTATATGTTTTTATCGACGATACATTATCGTGGACCAAAGTCAACCCAGTACACCTTAAATTCGTCCTTTCGCAGTGACACGAAACTTTCGCAAAATATTTATTATCGCATCTTTCTTTTGTAGATATACATCGATGCGTCTGTTGAACGAGGGAAAATTACAATAAAGATGCCGAGATCAGTGAATAAACACAGTACAACGGACGAATCAGTTTCGCAGGAAAATGGATCATCGTCTCCCCAGACTGACGAAAGTTTCAGCAACAACGGACCGGATCTTTTGATATCCAACGTGATGGACAAAGTGTCCACGCAGATTCCCAGTGTGAAGAGACCTCTCATCAACGATGTGTCTCCGTCAGTACGATCGTCGCATGGCAGTCCGCAAGATTCTTCAGGAAGCCCGCAGCAGATTTCTCCGAATGGCGCTACGAGGGACAAAGTCACAAGCGCCGAAAGTCAATCGACACAGTTGATCGCAAGATCGAGCAGCAAACTGAGCATCAGTTCCGTCGAGGACGTTGACCAGAATGAGACAGAAATGCCTCGAGTCGCTCAGGGTCGAGGAAGAGGCAGGCGAGGAAGAGGAAGTGGACGAGGCAGAGAAAGAGGTCACAATGAGTTGCCAACAGATTCTACAAATCTGAACAACGAAGCTGGTCTATTGGATGACGTAATGAACAATTCTACTTCTGTGATGGAGATCGTCGATCGGTGGATTGCAATGTATACCGTCAAGAGAGACAAAGCAATCCGCACACTGACACAGTTCTTCATCAGCAGCTGTGGTTCCAGCGTCCGCATCACATCAGAGATGCAAGCGAGGCTTGATCCCAATGGGATCATTCGTCTGGCAAGCGAAAGTCGTAACAAGGAGAGTGGTGATTATCCTCTTATAGCGAACAAGCGTTGGAAGAAGTTTCGAAAAATTTATTCAGAATTTGTGTTGACACTGGTCCACCACTGTCGGAATTCAATAATCTACGATCAGTATTTCATGGACAAGATAATTGAGCTACTGACCTGTCTAGCTGACTCGCCAACACGCAGTTTCAGGCACACAGCGACTTTCGCCGTGATGAAGCTGATGACGGCGCTGGTCGACGTCACAGCTACAGTGTCGAAAAACTTGAGTGCGGCTCGTCGCCAGTACGAGGCTGAGCGAGGGAAGACCCCAGAAAATCGTTCGACCACTAGACTCGAGAATCTCTTGGAAAGACAGGCCGAGCTGGAGGAAAATATGCAGGAGTTGAAAGAAATGCTTGATTATATGTTCACTTCCGTATTTGTCGTGAGGTACATTGACGTCGTGACAGACATCCGTGCACTCTGCTTCGCTGAGATCGCTCTGTGGATAAAAAAATTACCCGAAGTCTTCCTTGACGATCGCTATCTGAAGTACATCGGTCAAAGTTTGTACGACGAGGCAGGCGAGGTCAGGTTGACGTGTCTCGCGTTACTTGAACCGCTGTGCGAGTCCAAGGAGTTCGTTGCAAAGCTCGAACTCTTCGTTGGAAAGTTCAAGGACCGAATCGTCGCTATGACCTTGGACCGAGATTTCGACGTGGCGGCCCAAGCGGTGAGGCTGGTCACGTGCATACTGAAGCATCATCGCGAAATTTTCACCGACAACGATTGTGAGAAAATATACGAGCTCGTTTTCTCGGCTGACCGAGAAGTGGCGCACGCGGCCGGAGAGTTCGTCAATAAGATACTCTTCACAGTCGACGAAAACGCCGCTGTCGTTAGAACGAAAGACAAGCCCAGATTGCCGAACGCTTCCGTTATCCGCGATCTCGTTACCTTCTTCATCGAAGCGGAGCTTCCCGATCACGCGGTTTTTCTCGTTGACTCGCTCATCGAGACGAACGCAATGATGAAGGACTGGGAGTGCATGACTGACCTTCTACTCGAGGATGCCGGGCGTGAAGAAGAAGCTCTCACCGTTCAGCAAGAAACTTGCCTCATAGAGATAATGGTTTGCTGCGTTAAGCAGGCGGCGACAGGAAAACCACCTCTGGGTCGCGAACCCGCAAGAAAAAACGTCTCCGCGAAGAGACAGAAACAGATAGAGGACGACAAGCGCGGATTGACCGTACACTTCATCCCCAAACTACCACTTCTCCTCGAGAAGTATAGAGCGGATCCGGAAAAGCTCGTCCACTTGCTCGCCTTGCCTCAGTATTTCGATCTCGAGATTTACGTGAAACCTCGGCAGGAATATAATTTGGAGGCTGCACTACGGAATATCTATGATATCGTTAAAATTTCAGACGACACTGATGTATTGGAAACATCGGCCAAGACACTGGAGTTCATGTCCGCCCAGATATTCGAACACTGCGATAATGCTCGTTCCGTCGTGCTCGATGACATCGTCGAGAGTTACAAAGATATCAACGAGCGGTACCTGGCTCTGGCGAACGAAACGGTGGAACCGGAAGATGACGACTCGATCGAGTTCGTCCACGCGTTGAGGAAAGTCGCCGTCTACTACAGCATGCACGACATGAATTCCTACGAGATTTGGGACTCTCTGTGGCAGAGCCTCGAGGACGTAAGATTTTCTCCGGGGAAATTGCCGGTCGAGGCGGCGATCTACTGCATAAAGGCGTGCTACTTCTCGATTCTCTGGAGCCAGAATCGTCTCATAAAGGCCGAGGTTTCGGGAACCCAGGCGATGAACGAGACTCGACTAGTGACCGAGCGTCTTCACTCGTTCATCGAGCTGATGACGTACTTTGTAGGCGGCGATGCAGACGTAACGTCTGTTCCGTCGCTGATGATTATTCGCGAGGAAGCTTACAATTCGATCTGCGACTTTCTCATCTTCTTCAACCACACGATGCTGAACCACGAGAATCCTGTGATCCACCAGTTGGCATACGAACCGGACGAGAATATGCGAATGATCTTAAATCGTTTCGTTCAAGAAAACGTTTTCTGCGAGGATCTCGACGACAATCTCGGCAAGGACTCGAGGATGGAACAGCTTCACAAGCAACGCAACTTTCTCGCCGGTTACTGCAAACTCATTATGTATAACACTATATCCGTCGCTTCGGCGATTGATATTTTCAAGAATTACATCAAATATTACGACAATTACGGGGATATTCTGAAAGCGACTATCAGCAAAGCTAGGGACAACAATAGAACGAACTGTGCAAGAACGATGTTGCGCAGCTTAACGGTCTTGTACGACGAGATGATTGAGTCGAGGAACGGGGCAGTACAAAACACCGTAGAATTCACAGGAATCAAGGTGCTCGCTAAAAAGTTCGCTCTCCTTTTCGGCTTCGACGTGGTCAAGAATAGCGAAGCTCTCCTGGCCCTGCATGGCGATGGTCTCGACTTCGCCGTCACACCGTTGGATGATGTCGAAGACGATCCCTCGAGACCACCGAAAAATTTACCCTTTCTCGAAATTCTTTTGGAATTTTCGAGCAAACTTTCTGTGGACGACAAGGCGGCAGTGTACATTTTTTAAATTAATTCCTTTCTGGATGGTGTAAGATGAAAATGTATGTGTGATTATTATAATTTATCTAATTTTACGCTTTTTCTTTTCGCAGACTGGATTTCGTCGAAGAGAAATTTGCGAGGCGACTCCCAGGAAACCGAGAATGGAAATCTCTTTATCTTTACGTGGACACCTTGAAACGTCGCGCGGCTGATCGGGACTTGGTTACGGGCAGACTTTTTCACGCACCTTCCAGGACTGGTGATTCTCCTGGTAAACACTACGCTTAAAAAAATCATTTTGTTAAAAAACTTAACGTCAAGATGATACAGCGCCTTTTTATTGTCCATTCAATCCAAAGCGAATAATTGTTCTATTCCAACTTTTTATTGAGCTTCCCCGATGTCAGCGAAATTTGGTTGAAAAATGTATTTGTATACTAAGGGCGGAGAAAGGGAATGCAGCATTTACGCTCGTCAGAACTCTATCTTCTAGTCCCATGGCACTTACATAAATTTTCCCAAATAAATTCACAGAAATCACGCATTCCGTTCCTGTGATGTGTGCGTACAACCGCACTTTTCGGCGCAAGTGCTGGAAAAAATACCACATTTTGTTTGTACGCATTAGCAGTATTTTTCTCGTACGCGATACGAAAAAGTACGTTTCTTCGACCACTTCACAGGAACGAAAAACGTGCATGCGTTAGGATAACAAGTTTTTGCGTGACGCGAATATTTATTTAACTTCATGGAAAATTGGCCTTAAATTTGAAATATTTTGAGTTTTTGTATAAACTAATTGCCCATTTTTGACCGCACACGATAATTCAATTGGTCTTATGAGACGCTGGACTTTTTTTCCCTTTTTTAACTTGGTTTATTTGTTTTGCCGACGAAACTACACAATTCTTGAGTTCCAACTTAACATTGTTAATTCGATTGAACACTAAAGCATCTGTGTCAAATCTTGCAGAATTATGATATTGACACAGATGCTTTGGTGTTCAGTCGAATTTTAATTTTTAAAACTTATAAGAAATTGAGAAATCCGAATATTATAGTTTGCGAAAGTAAATGAGCTTTGCGTCATGACTGACGCACAGGTCGCTCTACATTGTGCTTTACACTGTATTTATAAGGTTGTTATCGATTCTGATCATCCATCATAAAAACGACGAATAGTGAAAACTAATAAATCATCAATTGCAGTCGGAAAAACCGGTTAACCGTGGACCAATTGATATGGACTAATGTTATACTGCTTTTCGTGTGTAGGGGAAGACGACGTCGTTGAGGTTGACAAGGAATCTGTAAACCGACCCGTAGCGTAAGTTCGCTTGTCAATATTATATGATCGACGACAGGATAAAAGCTTTTGCGCTGCGTAGTGCAGATTCATTAAAATAATGAACAGTTGCTCTACTGATGATTTTTTTTTGTTTTCAGAGCATGATTCGATGGTTTATCACTGTCTATGCTGTAACATAACTATGATTGAGGAAACAACGTTTTCACGCTTGATTAAAACCGCTACAAGCGCTTCTGAATGTTTACCGTACTCTGAAATTTTCAGTTATCGCGAGAAATTAAATAATATTGACACTTTTGACAGTTTAAAGTTGTGGAGTCAAATTTACCAAGAATTTATCTTACCGTGAAAAAGAAGAAAAGAAATTCTTATTTTTCTGAAATTTCAATGAATTATTCTAATGCAGTATTTAACATGGCTGGTATTATTGATGAACGTAGGACGCAGAAATGTATAGATTACAGTTTTACGATATAACTTAGTCGAGGGCAAAAACTGTTACCGTTGGTTTGCCTGATAAGAAGCTGGAGCAGTGCTCTTCATCAGTAATTCTGTAGAGCAACGCCTCTGTCTATTACTCGTTAGCTCGACTCTTGTTGTAAAATATAAGTTCCTGATTTTATATTACCTGAACAACATATGATGACCAAATTACTACGTTGGTATTTAGATCGGAAATAGTTAGCAGGTGGAAAAATTTTTTATTAGTTTTCGGTATCACGTTATTTTACTTGGGTCTAGAGACGACACCCAGGCTTTTGTTATCTGACAAGCGAAGGTTGTATAAGAAGTGTATTTAATTTTTTTTTCTACTTCAGCAAGCCAAAACGGAAGACAGGGCCGAGAAAGTCCAAGTTAGTATAAATCCATCTGATATGAGTTCCTAAGAAATAAATTAATTCAATACTTGTCTGAGAGATACCATTACCTCTTCAGGCTCCCAGTTACCAAAGTCGCGAATCCACGGCGACCCGGAACATCTGCTCTTGCGAGCAGCTCTGATACAGTGACAGCATCTGCGTCCTGGATTGCCACGATAGAAGAGTCTTCTCAGGATGTTCACGGGGAAAACGAGATTGCACCCGAGTCCATGCAGATAGATCCACAAACGTAAGTTCCATGTTTCTTAAAAAACTAGAATCCATTTTTTACCAAATTTTTAACCATATCGACGATTATTAGGACGCATACTGGTTATCGAATATTCGAAGACTAATGAAGTAACCCAAAAACCGCTTGAAGTACTGAGTATTACCGTCGACCCAATCTGCGGTGAGTTTGTACATAGATTGTCATTTTTGTTAACTATGTTAAAAAATAATTCAGTGGAATTGTTTCTTTTTAAAGGCATCTAATTCCAAACCAAACGGGAGCCAGGCCGAGTGTCAGTTTAATCAAAGCATCATGTGACTGAGGCTTCGAAGAGAAATCACCTTCAATGATTTCTATTTATTCATCTCCCGAGTTCATAAGAGCAAGCACACATCTCAAACGCTTATCTAAGAGACAGTTGTATTAGATTGCATTTATATTTGGGGTCACTGACAATTTTTTCTTATTTTCTACTTTTTATAAAGTTCTCCGTGCACTTACGAAGTTATGCAACGGCATGTAAGTAGATGTCTAATGTCGTGGTTTTGATTGGTAGAATTTGTGAAATAATTGTCGGTTTTTGCTACAATAGTACCGTAGTGTTTTGGTTCAATCATTTATTGCTCCTAAAATATTACTTATTTACATTACCATTTGATTCTTCAAACTTTAACATTCACCCGTAATGCTTAAGCAATGACTCTGAATGTTTCTTTCCTGTTTAATACTTTTCTTCTGATGATACACAATCAGCTCTTAGGTCGTCATATTTCAGTAGTTCGCTGCTCTGAATAAAACTAATTAATCTTATGAAAATATAATATGAACACTTCGAATCAAAATTACTCTTGTCAGCAAAGAATTACTATTCAACAACGGTAGACTACATTATGCGTGTTTCGCGCGTTTCTGAGATTCGTTGGCGTGGTAGCGCTAACCGTGTATTCTTCAATTCGTCCATTTCTGTCGTTGATTACATTTTTAATTCACACTCGTTCGTTTGAAGTCATTTTTTCTGGAACAGTTACCCTTGCTGCGTTTTAAAATCATAAATTGTTACTTGAGCTGGAACTGTAATTCACGGTTCGTACGATAAGCATAACTACGTATCATTCTGGTTTGTAATATATTGCTTAATTGGGTACCTATGAGTTGTTAAAACACTAATAAACTCTATTCGTACTTTGAATTTATATTAATCGACTAGATCCTTCGAAATTTTGAATAACGTGAGACAATCACTAGAAACTTTAAATCGGAAGATCCGTGAAGATACAGAGATTTCTTAATGTTCTATAAAGTAGACGGAGAGGGAAAACACAAATTAACTTATTAGTTAAATCCTTTATTCTACAGAATAATTTTACAAAGAAAATGCAGCTATCGAGTGAAAAGTATGATCGCATTTGGTGAAACGTATTTTCTGTAACTCAAAAATAGTTCGCTGGAATGTTTCTTCAACATGTCAGTGTGTGATGTATGTTGAACGATGTGATGTAAAGATATGTTGAGAGAAAAACTACTTTTCTGAAATATTTAAGAAACCTTCCCTTAAAACCTTTCGGGTAGAATTTTTTTTAATATTATTTTCATATATTCCCGAAATATTTCGTACGATTGAAAGGACTGAAAATATTTATAAAATTCTTTCAAAACGTTTTGTGCTCTATGGATCGGAGGCCTTCCCTTATTCACCCAATTTTGAAGCTTTTGCAAAGCCTATAACGTAGACGCTCTCATTCGCTCGTTCCGTAATTTCTCTAGACGAAATCGATCTCATTGGTATCATTGATAACCATTTTTATTATTCGACACCTAACTCACTCGAAGAATGAAGTCAAACGTTGATGTCGAGGCAAGTGTCCAACTGCTCATTTTTTTTTCACGTTAGACTAGATCAGTCAAAAAATGGACAATTCAAGTAGACGAGAAAGCCAATGCAAATAAAAAGCCCTTCTTTATGCATCTGCTCTTATAAAATGTGTCCATTCATTGGTTTTGTCGAATCATTGGCTGGTTGACCCAACATTATTCCATCGCAATAGTATCCAAGAAGAAAGGTATTACACGTTTGATGAAAAAACCAAGTGGCTCCAGCACCCTAATTGATGATATCTTCATCAGGTAGATATTCATTGATTGGTGGAGCTCGTGGGAAGTTAGTTTGGTATTGAACCCAGGCGTTACGATTATTTTCCTGACCCTTGTAATGTTGCAGTTTCATTTCAATTGGACCAGTTATGGGCCATACATGGACAATCCTTCCGTTTTTCCATTCAGCACCAAACGCCGTTCTGGGCATGTTCAACTCTTCCGCACTAACAGTAATTTCGGCAAACACGTATTCATCGGCATCTCTAACACCTGCATGATACTGATTAAGCTTAGCCAGTGCCCTTTTAGCGGTGTCAGTCTGCATTGCGTAGTAGGTCACTAAAGCGGCTTCATCTTTCGATATGTAACCGCTCTTTCTGCCCTTTCTTTTGCCCTTGTCGCGTGAAGCTTCTTCTACGCAATACGTTTTAGGAGGAATATCCTGTGAGTCCATTCTGTGTGTGACTGCTGTCTTCAAGGTATTCGCATCTTTTCCCGTCAGTTTGCTAATAACTTTCCAAAAGTCCATGCCTCGCGCACCTTTCGGGAGACGAGGATCGTTCAGTCGATATACTTCTCTGCCACCAACCGATGAAAAATATTCTCCGGATGTGTCACCATAGGGCTTATGATACTCCAATTTAACAGGATTACCGACAATATTCCTACCGACGGTGTAAAGTAATTTTCCCTTGTCATTGTAAACTTCAATTCTCTTTTTCAGCTGGCTAGAAGTAGACTCCAACAGATACTGAGTCGAGCGTTTGTAAGGAATATGGTGACCCGGATGAGCTTTATTGCTGTTCCCAAAGCCTAACGTACCATCAGACTTCGTTAGGTAAGCTGCTGTCTCGTCTGGATTTTTGGCGTTAAAGATTGCACCACCGTGTGCCAAAGTCATTCTAGAGTACATTTCCAAATGAGCTATGTCCCTCATTTGCTGTGCAAATGTTTCAATGTTGGTCGCCATTATATTCAAGATTGAATCTTTCAGGTCGTTCGGATCATGTCCAGTCTGGTTCGCTAGAACATCGTACAGGCACATATTGCTTCCGGCGCTGCGGATGGTTGGTTCTTTACCTCCAGGCAATGTATAGTGGCCGATGACTTCGCAATCTTTGGACCGGTGATATTCTACCTTGGCCGGTATTCCATCCTTAGTGTCGCCAATGACGTACATCAGTTTTTCCTGCTCATTGTACACTTCGATTGGACGATTGGTCGCGTCGCTTGCAGATCCTAAATGGACGAGTCCTGAGGGGCCTCCTGCGCGTGTAGTCTTGATCAGGTGTGCTGCATTAGCCAGATCCTCTCGATTACTTCGCCTCGTGGCGTTAATGACGGTAATTCGTTGATCCGCGTCTCTGTATCCTTTATTCTGATGATAGAGAATGCGCGACAGATACGTTTGCGTTTCATGATCGACTGATTTATCGATATTCGAAGTTGGATTCTTTATATTGCTATTTCCGCATGCATGGGGTAGTGAAGCTGTTACTACTATTATTGTTGTTAATATTATTATCTTCCGTTTTATGATGTTCAACATATTGGTCGATGTATATTTAGAGAACTCTTTGGGCATGCGTCTTGGAACATTGAGATTCTAACGCCGAGGATTGAAGATGACCAGACCAGCACATCCAGCAACTCAATTCACCAAAAGTTAGCGGAAGAAGTAGTATACTGTTTTGGGGCAGAATTAAACATTATTAGTTTACTAGAGAAGCCAATCGCAAGCGGTAGAACACATCATAAACTGTATTGTGTCGGATGTGTGTTATTGAGCAAAGTTTTGAGCGCAGTAACCATAATTTAATAGTTTAGCCTGTTGGCATTAGTTAATTACTATACTGAGAGCTCTACACTTTTTTCTCACGATTCATGTATGACTATTAAATTTTTCAAACGGAATACAATCGATATCGTCTGCCTAAACGTCCTCGGAATTTACACGTTAATCTTTATCCAATAGTTTAGAAATGAAAAGATCTAAGTCAGCAGTGTTTTTTTATTGGAATTTTCATATCGCTTTCTGGTAATCTTCCAATATTCGTAAAGCTTCTTCTATGAGAAAACATTAAGGAGAATCTTTGAGAATAATATAACACCATGAGAAAAAAATATGAACATGTCGATTTTCAACACTTATGAGAAAGCGACATGAAAATTGCAATGTTTATCTTTTATGAGGAAGTGATATGACTTTTTTATTTTTGAATTCTGTTAAAATTAGAGTTGTGTTAGATTTTTATGGAAAACGCCGGGCGAATGCAAGCTTAGCTATTGAGTTTAAATGTTTTAATGAAATTAAGTAAATATTAAATGACATAAAATGTAAATGATCCGATCTTGTGTTCAATATGTCGTTTGTCTCCAAACGTATTAGCAACCATAGGTTGATACTCCATCTGTTTGCAACTTTTTACCTCCATAACTAAAAAAAATTGTGAAAAAAATAGCGCGCAAACACGCATACAAGAACGCGCACACGATTTTTTCCCAAAAATCCGTGTTCGAATAAACTTAGCATTTGAAGTCTATACTCGATGTATTTTTTGCAGCTCATCACAAATATTTCTCTTATTTAATTTCCATCTCAATATTTTATACGAAAATATTATTTTTGCTGTCTGCCATCTTCAAACATTGTAAAGCACTCGAGACCCACGAAACTCAAATATATTTTTATCGACCAGCCAAGAGCAAAGCTATACCAACACGATTTTACTGCACTTGTCAGAAAAAAAACACTTAGTATAGTTCACTATGGTTCATAAAATTTGCTGCGTATGTGACTGTATCTTCTAATGTTTACCATACATATAAAGTAGGCATGGTGTGTGTTTCTCGTCAAAAGCGTAACAAAGGTATAAAATAGTTACCAAAGTGTAGTACCTCAAAGTAATTCTGTACCGAGATTGGTTCGCTGCCCTTGGGAAATGTTTTGCAAAAACATAAAAGCGATTGAGAAGAGCGTTACTTTACAATTGCTAGTGAACAATATCAAACAAGTTGAGACACCGAAAGCCCCGAACCGACTAAAGCTTCTCTGCTGCGCTTCGTGAGGTTTTGACTGCTGTAGTCTGTTCCCTACAATTTCATCGGCGGTTTCAGTTTTCCCGGACTCATTTAATTATATTTTGCTTGAGTTTCATTTGCTGATAACGAGATGTGTGGCTGCTGTTGATCCACTGACTTCGCGCAAGATTAGATTACAACTTCACTGTCATAACAGCTCGACTTTCCTCAAGACTGGCGGAACAACAGCAGTGCATAATTCTCGGCAATCAGTGTGCCACATGTCGATCACCTGTCCCGACTTGGGAACGTTCATGAGCTAAAAACCACATTGCGATATGTGTCTTGTAACTTTGTGAACGATTCTGTGAACGATTCTGAACTGTTCCTTGTTTAGCTGTGAGCCAATTTGGGCCGGTTCCGGCAAGTCGTAGAAGAGCCGCTATCTTTGACTATTACTTTAGCTGTAAATCAGGATTCGTCGGTATATATGTATATATGACTTTAGCTTCGCTAACTTCGCTAGTATTTATAACTCTAATTTCGATTGTAAATTAGCATTGGTCAGTATATCTATATATATGACTTTAACTTCACTAACTTCGCTAGTATTTATAACTCTAATTTCGATTGTAAATTAGCATTGGTCAGTATATCTATATTTAAGACTTTAGCTTCGCTAACTTCGCTAGTATGAATAATTCTAATTTCGACTGTAAATCAGCATTAATCAGTATATCTGTATATATGACTTTGGGTTCACGAACTTCACCAGTAGGACTTGATTTGTTAGGATTGGGACCAGCAAGGAATCTTAAACCAGCGGGGTCATTACACAAATACGACAAAGTTCACTTCGTAAATAATGGAGAGCAAAGCGGACTCGCTCATCCTCTAGTTCAAAACTTTTTCTTTTCTGAGTTCGATCCCGCGAAACGGTTTTTTCTTTTTTTTCAGAATTACGTACACGTGTTATTTTTGTGTGCTTCGTATGTTTTGTGAGTAAAGTCGGAAGGGCATAAATGCAATTTAGTATTCCTTTAAGATTAATTTACAGTCTATAGAGAAATGGCTGATTTTGAAGAATTATCAAATTATCTTTATGGTCTTCCGATTCTAGACGCTGACTAAGCGGAGTACTTAATAATTAGTCCTGTAACTAAGGAAAAAACGACCGACTGGCGGAATGAAAGTAAAAAAAAACAGCAAGCTGGACTATCGCTTTTATCTTCACTGCAAATCTTGATTTGATGTGTGAAAGTGGTTTGTTGATTGAACAAAGGGTCGTGTTCGTTTGAGACAGCTTTCTTGCTAATAACATTTTTTTATTATCCTAATTCTCGATTCACTTTATTTAGTTAAAACACAACCGTCGATGCTACACTATCTATTTAATGAAGAGTGAGGTTTGTCGCATTCAAGTAGTGGCCCTGCTTGTTCAAGATTGCTTGCTGGCTAACATTTTTTTGCTTTTATTGGTACATGCACTTTTATTAATTAATACAAGTCTCTTAATGCCAGCTTTCAAAACGGCGTCGATGTTTTTGCTGGAATAATAAAAAACATTTTTACAGAATTACGGTCACGATTTTTGAGTTCCATAAACTTGGAAGTATCATTCAAATTAACAAGAAGTTAAAAGAAATAGAAAATACGAGAAAGCAGTTACATTCATGGCGCGTCAAGTCTCGCCCAGTCTTCTTCTTCGTTTCTTCTTTAAATTCCACTGAGCGTCCCCGTACGAAGAAAAGGGGGGCCTCGCCTGGCAACCAGAATAAACGTTTCGGTCAACGCGCTAAATTCAAGCGACTTTACAGAGGCTTCGTCACGGCACACCTGATTTGGTTTCATTCCATGAGCAGAATTGTGTAGAAATTCTTCATAGGATATTCTTCAGAATATATGATGCGATTTAAAACACTGTCATGAACGGCGTCGAATGCTTTTTCACGAAATATCCACCATTTTCAAATGCCATTCGTGGCAGTTTTTGATAACAACCGAGTTTGTTTCATGTTGCCTTAACGTCAAACATGTACAGTAAGCGATTATGTAAAGTAAGCGATATTTTTATTTCCTGATAGGATTAAACCTCATCCGTGCTAGAGTAATTATAGGTCATTGTCATGCATTACGCAAAAGGTACTACCGTATTATCTTTATTTAATCATTTATCATGTTTTTTTTTTAATGCTGATACATAATTATTGAACACGCACTCTCGTCAGATTTTTTCACATCTACAATCATCCGAAAGGATTTATTAAAATCACAAGGCTGAGTGTTTTATGTTCGGGTTAACGAGACCGCATCGACTAGCATTTTGGCGCGAAGCACACCGCAAAGTGATCTTCCGCTAGTAAGAGTTGATAGTGACGTTGTTTTAACAATAGAAATGTATAATAAAAATTTTAAGCTGCCCATCGGGAGCTTCGTGTCTCGTATCAGAGCTGAATAATACGATCTTATTATAATATTGCTGCTACTTATTCCCATCTATTTTTGCGTAATACTTTGGTAAATCTATTTCGATCGAAAGTTCGTCGATATCACGAATGATACTCTATACCTAGTCATTTTACAACTATAGACAGAAAAAAACGCTGTGTATTTTAACGTTTTTTTTCAGATTTGGATTTTGCGATTTTCATTTTGTCAATAACTAATGGTTTTAATGGCCAAAAAAGGAAACTAACACGACAAAAACTGAGGAATTTATGAATAAGAAATATTTGTAAAATGCTCTTACATTCTTCAATTGAAGCGCAACTCTTTGAAAGTTGTGGTCGATCGTTATATAAAAAAAGGTTAACAGATATCGATTTCTTTTTATACATCGTTATAAAGAATGTATTTATGGATAAAAATGAAATGAAAAATCAATTACGTATTGACTTAATTATTGATTAAAAACATCAATGTTTTTTAATTGTTTAAGTCTAATGTCAGAAAGCCCTAAAGATGATGATATACATAACTTGATACGCACTTTCGACCTTCAGTCACCGAAATTGTGTTGTAACAAAAATTATTGATGAATGATGTTTATATTCCTAGGAAGAGAATCTCATTATTCTCAATCATTAAAATTATTCAAACTTTTTATATAAAATCGTCGTATTGTGGACAAAAAGTCAGTAAATACGCGTGAGGGTCTTCTCTCTAAAACTCGAAAAATCGGTAAAAAAAAAAAGTTAAAGCACCACACTACGGTAAACGATCGAATTTTTTTTCTGTTTTTTTTTTTTACTTAATTTTTACGGGAAGATGCATCTTTCAAGAAAGCATACTCCAAGTTTTACATAGGTACTCATTGAATTGCCGGGGTGATAACATTTTATGTAAGACTGTTTCACATTTGTTATCTTGTATGGACCCTTGTTCTTTGCGAATGTTTTAGTGTGCTGATTGTATTGTACGATGTAGAACCACCCGTAGAATATAAACCCACCTGTGCAACAATGCACTTTTATCCATGCACCTTCGAAAACTATAATTAAGAAAACCGAATTGTTTGCTTAATTCCATCTAAGTTTTCAACGAAATTCGACAACACATCGACATTTGACTACACGTTTTGGAGGGTCTCGAATCGGAATCAGAGCGTTAAATGACAGCGCAGAAGTCTAAATACAAGTTTCAAGAAGTATACATTGGACATGCGAACCAATAAAGATATTCACATTGAAGCTTTGCTTCAAAAAATGTTAAAAATAGGCTCATTTTTCCGGCAGTTACCGTGCTGTGGTACTTTAAGTAAAGACTGAGGAGAGAGTATCCTGACATCTAAGTTGTTCCGACAATAAATTCGTCACTTGGTCAATCTTGCACACTGGGAAACAACAGCAATTTCGCGTCGAAAAAAATGTTCCAATCGTTACAAACCGATCGATAAATCCTTGATGAAAATGTACGTCGATTCATCGTCATCACCTCGTCTTTGTAATAACTCGAGATATCATATCGTCCACCTGACGATCTATTCTCAGTACCATGAATGTCGACGCCAAGACACTTCCCAGAGTCACGAGAAATGACAAGCCTTCAAAAATTAATTTTGGGGCAAAAATCTTCCAGACCATCAGATGACGGCAGTGAACGGTTGTCGAGAGCATACATCCAAAAATCTGTGAAACAGAACCAAAATAACTTGAAATCTTAAGCGTATTCGAATTTAATTTCGTAAAATTGAATTTTCCAAGCCTGCACTCGGTCAGTAACAGAATCCATATGATTGATACCTTTATTCTGTGGGTGGTAAAGATTTTCGCCTGAAGGCCTATTTTTCCGTAAAGCGGATATTGATTCAGGTTACTCTTAAAATGTTCTGTCTAACATGAACGACGAGCAAGATTGAATAAAATCGATTACAGTTTTTATGACCTACCGCTGCATTTAATATCCTTTCAACAGTCAAGAGAAAGCGGCATTTTATTTCCTATAAGTAATTGTTGAAACATGGCAGGGAAAAAATGTTTTTCAGAAAAACTATGAGGATCAAAGAAAATCCTACGAATGTATTATATCGAAAACATTTTTTTGCGAAGGAATTTTTCCACCGATTGCTAAGAACATGTCAAACACATTCTCCGTGTGTCTCACTCGCTTAGCTGAGAGCACCAGTGATGCTATATTTCTCGCACTCCATGCCGTTTTACATATTCTTAAGGGGGTGCTGGACCTTCTCGTTTAACCAGCCGAGATATAAGATTTCTTAGTTTTAACTATTCGTTGTTAATATGCGAAGCATAAGCTTTAAATTCAACAAGAGTGTATAAATCATACAAATGATTCAGCGTTTACTCAAATTTTGTTTAGTCTTCGACAAATAAAAAAAACAAACATTACAAATTAACGCAAAAGCCGACATGACCGCTGAAATGTTAACAGCATTGTTTCGGTCAAACGAGAGTGTATGACGATTATTTAAAGTTCTTAGAATATTCCAAAACCATCGAAAAGATGCTCACACAAAAGATAATCATGCATAATGCCAGGTTCGCTCGGTCTATCGACTTGTGGCTGGCGCTCAGGGCCGATGATAAAGGCATGAATGTGGTGCACCGCTGCATCAAATCGTGACCCTCCGTCATGCACTTTCACAAGGTATAATATTTGGTTTTCTTAATCCCTTGGATATTTCTCATCCGACTGCGCGCCGACATGTAATATAATCCTGCATTATTTGACGCATATGTGTGGCATATTAACAAACCTAAGTCGAAACAAAAAAATTGTCTACTTCCATCTGTAAAACAGATGAAGCAGATTTTAAGAGGCGAAAAATCAGATCCAGCATCTCCTTAATTTGTCAATTTAGTGGTATAACATTTTGGATCATATGTTCGAGTAATTTTATAACGTATCCACAATTCATTTACACAAATTAAAGAATTATTTTTCTTCTTACCCGTATACCGTGTAGTAGAATGTATTTTCCATAAAGCACAAAAAGAGCATTATGAAAAGCTGTATCACGTTCGAAAAGTACCAATTCGCCTTTTCTCATGTCGTCATCAACCCGAAATTTCAGCTTGGCCAACTCTGGCATCATCACATAAACGGTCAAAGGAACGACAACCAGAAGTGGCAGTGTCAACGCCATGACAAGATGACTACCAAAAGTGTTTATCCCTGTGAGATAAAAGAAATTAATTATCCATTAAAAGCCCCAAAGGTTTTTTTTTTTAATATGCACATCTCGGTCTCCGAAATCCTGTGAATTTCTTACAGGATTTCGGAGTAGAGGAATTTCTTTACCTCATGGATAAATGACAATTTATAAAGAAGGTTTTTCTTTGTGTCAAGCCGATATGAATAAATGAACACTTTGTTTTACATTACGGTTTTTTCACACCCGCCCTTTTCCCCAGTACGTGAAAATAACTAATTTTATGCAGAGTAGCGATTTTATGCAAGGTATGAAATAGGGGCAAGAGACGCATGTGTGTTTCAAGATTGAAAACTATTTAGTTTAATCTCACAGGGGTGCATAAAGAAAATTAATAACGTACTGATCTTACCTATGAGAATTGCTGATAGAGAGTTTCCGTAAAAATGACCACCAGTCCCGATGAAAGCGGCATCCCAGTGGATTGTTGGAAAAGTCGGCTGATGACCGGTTCCATAGAAGAAGTATTCGGCTATAAGGAACCAGCAAAGTATCGCCGGACTCGGTATTTGCAGCAATTCAACTGAAATGGAAAAAATATGTTCTTCAATTATTGATAATTTTTTCCCCATGGTGTGTAAATTTCCGTATTTTTTTGTTTTCTTTATGGAACACTATTATGCACACTCATCCTTTCATGCTTTTACCTAGGGCAAAGGCGGAAGTTTCGTGTTTCACGGCGATCACAGAACATTGTGGCGTTTTCATAAAATCCAATGTTCGTTGGATCAACGAAAATGTTTTTAACAAACTGCGTGCAGCAGTTTCTTTGAATAATTCGTGTCTTCTTTCAAGTTTTGTTACAATTCGATGCAGTTGTACAGAGATAAAAACTTTTTAAAAAAATCATGTTTATCCATATCGGACCAAGTAATTTTTAAATTTAATTCCAATTGAATTTATTTTATTAAATATAAATTATAACATGCTGGTGAAAACGCCGCGTTACAACACTGGACGCTTTTAATGTCCTTGTGCGTATCATACTAATGCGGCGGTAAACAAGTTGAGAATTGTAAAGAATAATAAATAAATAATAACAACAATAAACTTTAAAAAATACATTTGTTTAAATGTATTAATTTTCTGTTTACTATAGAAGGAAAAGAATAATTTTGATGGTTCTGATTCTTAGCGACGAGGCACACAAATATAGGGCGAAATTTAAGGGCAGTAAAAACCACGTTGTAATTCCCGAAATTTTATATAAAAAATGAAGATTCCACCGTAAATGAATTCCCACTCTAAGCCTTTTAGAATCGTGAATGACAAACACAGTATTTTAAATCAACACTTGTCGAATTGGCATTGATAAATGAGATCTCGGAAAATAATCCTTTCAAAACTGAGCGACTGCGCGATATTCATGGAATACGTTGAGATTTTATAACATAGAAAGTGGTAACGAAAAGTTGATAACTTTAATACCTTCATCATGGTTGATTCTTTCAGATTCTTGTCGTCTTTAGAGACATCAAAACATATAGCTCAGTCGGTAATAAATGCTACAATTTATTTCAAGATTACTAAACTCTTTTAAGGAAGATCAAATTATCCGCTCCTATTAAATGAAGACACGAATTTGCATTTCGTCCGAAATAAAAGTGCTGTGCAACACCTTCCCGCCCGTCTACCTCACGCCGACCGGGTGATAAAAACTGCGCTTCGTCCCATTTCAAGTCCACCGACCACCTAGGAAAAAGAAAATTGTCTTTCCCTGTGTCTGCCGTTTCTCTAAGGTAAAGAAAATTTTCTTCTTTCTCAGCCGACTGTGATCCCAAAACAGCATTCAGTACAGTTTTCTTTAACCGACTACAATATTCCACATCACCTCAAGTCTGTTTTACATCGCCTCAAATCTATAAAAAAAATTGAAGAAGCGTCTCTCGTTATTCGATCAAGCCATAAATGGATAACAAATAAATATTTGTCTCTACTGACCGACGTTGCTGGCATTGCGAAACCTCTCCAAGGCAACGATTCCAAGTGTCGCGGTGCAGGTAACAAACATCATAATTGTACCCAGCGCGAAAACATTTCCCAGTAGCAGAGACCAGAGAAGTATGACGAAGACGCTCAGTGAGATAAAAGCGGCACTGTAGACGGTGCCCAAGCCGTAAACAACGGGAATCTCCGGTTCTTCCTTCAGTTTCTTCGTGTAAAACAGTTCTTTGACCTTGTCGAACAATCTCGGAACGATATTTTCGCCTGGATAAACGTTGATCGACTCGTTTCTTCCCGGTCGCAGGTAAACGCCGAGTGGTTTCGAGTATAGAACGACGATTCCCAAGATCACGAAGCAATAAACGATTCCTGGTAGCGCGTTGATCTGCCACGACATCGCCAGCTTCACTTTTGCGTCTTTCGGTAATCTCTGAAGAACCCAGTAACATCCAATGCAAACAACAATAACGCCAGGACAATATCTCGCTATCGTTGTGCTAGGTGAGAATCCCGAGAGATTTCCACAGTTCCTGAGCCAAATTCTCACGACCGTAATGTAGAGGGCGAGAAGTATGAGACTTCCGGTGAGCAAAATTCTCTCGGCCCCTTGGATGCCCGAGACACCGCCTTTCCCCGAAAAATTCGTGCATGAGTCCTTGTCCTGTTCCTCGCGACATCGCCAAAAATAGCTCGATATCCTCACAGCCGCGCAACCGACGAATCCGACGAGAATCAGCAGAGCCCTGTATCTTCTTGTGTTGACAAGATGTTTTCCTGACTTTATTTTTCTCTCGTTACCATCCAACGAGACCCAATCCTCATCTCCGGCGTCGTATAACAACAATGCAACCATAGTTACGAGAAGAAAAGCCAAAACTTTGTCCTCTTCCACTACGTAGCTGTTCGAGAAAAGCCCACATATCGTCAGCAACAAAATTCCCCGAGGAAGGTAATCGATCTTCTTACTTCTTACTTCGTTGTACCACGTGGAAGAAATGGAATCCCAATTTTGTATGATCAAAATCACAAGAAGCGACATTGATACTACGCCTGTTGCAAAGAAGTTGCTGTTCTTATATTCTTCTATAATTCCCAGAGAGTAAAGGGCATAAACTGCTGCACTCGTTGCTATGTTGAAACTGACGACAAAGTACAGAAAACAAGATTCCATTATCTTGTTCATTCGACTCTCGGGCACTCCATTTATGAGCAGATATGTAAAGAAGAGGCTACAGAATACAAGGAGCAAGCCCTTCGACATCAGCCCTGCATCGAATTGGACCCAGATCTCCGCACACAAGTCTCTCACCACCTTCAAATAGGACCTCGAGTCCTCCAAAAACTTATCAAAACTCTTTTGGTCTTTGATAGCCTCCGCTTTGTCCCTTGCAATGTTGAACATTTCCTTAAGCTCTCTCAGCTTATCTTCGGAGAACAAGTAAGAGTCCCTCGAGTAAGCTTCGATATACTCTTTCGTCTGCACTATGTTTCGCCAGATGGAGTGCGCTGCAAACCATATGTGATCTTCGCTTTGGTTGTGACTTTTTGTACTTGGCAGACATTCTACGATCAATGTACCAATGTTTGAGAAAGGTACGGGAATCCCCAGTATCGTAGAGAGCGTGGGAACAAGATCGATCTGATTAACAGACTTCGATAGTCCAGGGACTCGTTCGGGAATGAGTGGTTGCTTAGAGTAGACGAACATGCCAGCTTCGACCTCGTCTTTGCTGTCTCCACCGTGATCGCCACTCTCCGTCATTCCATGATCTCCCACAACAAACAAAATTGTCTCTTCGTCTATGGCTTCGATAGTTTCTTCGATAATTCGATTCGTCTCTCCCAACTTTCTTGCCATTTCAGGATGAGCCTGGCCATGTTTGTGACCACAGTGGTCAACCCCCAGCGTGTGAGCCACTAGCAAAGACCAGTCTTTCTTCTGCAATTCAAAGGACATCCTATTGCGAACCTCCCGATCCACCGTGTCAAGATCCCACACATTGAACGAAGGTGAGGGAAATTGTCGGAGAAACTTGCCTGGGAAGAGGGACGTCCAGGTGTCATCACCCATGAATACTACGCCTCCTCTGACACGAGCCTGCTCAACGAGATTATCTTCGCTGATGCTCTCTGTGGCAAAGTTTGAGCCTACATCTATAAATGTCGGCAGCGTTCCTGTCGTGAGAGCCTTCAGTCTCTGCATAGTTGTTGTTGGAGGGTCGGCAATGAATCGGTAGAGTCGACTGTTGTTCGGATGCTTCCGCAGAGTGTCGTGAACGATTGGCATTTTATTGCGATGGTAAGTAGAAGCAGATGTCGCGTCCTCGTGCCATTTTAGAAATTCGTACTTGAGCGCATCAACGAGTAGCAAGACTGCACGGCCTCTAGGCTCGAGGCAGACGTTCGTAGACTCCCGGTCTTTTTGAAAAATTTTCCTGGCCTCGCAGCTCTCCTTGGACACGCAGGACACGCACTCGGAGCGCTCCGTTCTGGCGAGTCGATTAAGAAAAAAACCGTCTATAAAGACGAGCAGCCCGGAGCTTAAGAGATACGATATCCAGGCCAAAAAAATTAAATAACACCATAATTTACTCATTTTTGAATACTTTTCGAATATTTTTTCACCTGATAGTCCCCGTTTTGGTCAACTACTATTTGTTGATGATTCGATATCTTTTTTAGGTTATGTCCATAACCAGTGTAGCCACTGCATTGTAAAGATTTGCAACTCTCCGATAACTTGACGACGGTCACTTTATGTGAATTGGGAACATCGTTTTGATGTTTATGATTTGTTTTGTTTTTCTTTTCATACGATAAGTGTTTGCGAATCCCTAAAAGGCTGCACGAGTATTCGGCGAGATTAGCCGGGCAGAGTTACTTTGTAGCAAAGAATATGGATCTGCATAGAAGCGTACTTCTTATGGGCCGCTTGAAGCAAAACTTTCTGCGATGCTTACTGCCGCAGGGAGTCTCTGCTGTCGTTGGATCGAAAGGCTCCTCCTACTAGGCGGGATTCAGCGCGGTGTGGGCGCAACTTCTGTCTCCTATTTTCAGCACGAATTTCGTGTTGCGAAATCGTAGGTTCGATTCCCGATTTTTGTTTTTTTTTTTTCGCACAAAGTAAAAAAGTCAGGTATGTTAACTAATTAAAGTGCACGTACCGATTAATTATTACAGCGCCGTGTAATTATTATTTCATATTAATTTACAAACTTCATATAAAAAGACCACCGGCCAATCTCTCCACATTTTTTTTATCACATCGAAAAAAGCGGAAATAATTAACGGATAACAACAAAAAGTAAATGTAGTCATCCGAACATAACAACTATGCAAGTATGCATGCAAACAATCTTAAGCAGGCGTTGCCGAAAAATAAATACAATGAAGCTTGATTTTTATTCAAGACAGAGAGTGGTGGAGGCGATAGCCTGTTGGCTTCGGAAACTGTGTCGTCTCGGTTCGATCCCAGTTTCTTCTTTTTTTTTTTTTTTCTTTATTAATTAAGTGTAGACGAACTTTATTATCTAGTCTCTTTGCGTGACTAGAATTTGAGAAACGTAATAATAATTTAGTGGTTTTTTCAATTGAATTTAAAGCGGATATAGGATGTCTGCAAGGAGATTTTCAGTATGACATTCCTGAGTGTAAGATAAGTGTACATTCCTGTACACTTTCTGCCTGTATATGATATACTATGAGCTAGGAGATAATTTGATACGTGTATATATTTTTGGCTTCATATTATCTACCCATATACCCTCGCAGTATTTCATATATTGCAGTTTGCACTCACTCGAAAATGAAATTGCGCATTCTCAATTTCTTTTGGACAACTAAATATACACAGTGACGACCTGCGAAGTCTAGTTAATCACACAAACATGCCCACTCTTAGCTAATCTTAGTTTACGAGTTAGAGAATAATATTAGTATTATTAGTTGGATTACCAACGTGCAAATGGAGGTGTCCACATTTTTGGAAAAAAAACTAGAAAAGTGTAAACTATGATTACTCGATGGAAACCACGGGAAGGTGGTGGGTCTCTTCCATCGGGAATTGGGAAGGATACAGAATAAGGTGTGAGGATGGGAACTTAAAATAATTAATATAAATAAATATATTAATAAAATAAATAATATAATTTGGAACTTAAAAACTATTAATAAACATACGAGTAAAGCTACAGAATATTATACCCGACGCGGTTATTTCCTAACATATAAGCTAATGAAATAATTTATTTGGTCTTTACGAATACAAAATATTTTTTTGACTGAGTGAGAACGTGGCAAAGTTTAACTATACAAATTACTAATTAATCCTTTGATCACCAGGCGTGACGTTCGAGTCTGAAGTTACCTAAGGATCTACAATTATATATTAATATGCCAAACGATCAAAGGACTAATTATTCCATACCGATCTACTGATGGCTTATTTTCTTTAACTTCGCGTTAGGCTTCGCGCCTGCACAATAAACGGTGCGTTTTTTATTGGCTTTCAGAGATGTACTGGTACTTCTGCCACGGTCTCTCAAATCACGCGATAACCACTTCACCTTATTATAAACGTGAACGCGAACGAAAAGGCGCACTATATAATTGCGGTGTTCACGACAGGGTCCTTCGATACACCAAAAGTCGGCATGCTTCTCCGACAAAGTGTTGTTGATACAGCTTTCGAGATATTTATGTAAGTTAACTGTATGTGGCTCGGCTGAAAAAACTTCTGCAAAAACGTCATACATAGTGATGTTAACTCTACTAAATTCCTCCGTGGGGATCTTCAAGTTTCCAAGCTCGAAGTTTTCTTCACATTTATAAGCTTTGAAAAAGATCAAAAGCTCGTTTGTATTTTCGTAATTATGATTATTTTTTGATAACGTAGCGGAGCAGTTTAAGCAATTAAATTTCTTCAAACATTTAAAAATCAGATATCCTGCTACGTATGTCTTGGCACAGTTTTCAAGATTGCAACTGTCCAACGATGGATTCGATTCTATGACGTATTCGTTCTCGATCTGTTTATCGGCAACACATTCGCCATTAAAGCAGCCGACGAATGGTTGATTAATCTCCGACCTACTGTTCGTCCGCTCAATAGAATTTTTCATATTTCGATCGTCGATTGCAAAATGGTCGACGATTTTGTGAGCCGTACATTGATCGCTTTCGCCTGGCGAAGAAATACTTCCATCCACGCAACGATCAGGGGCTCGCTCGATCTCGACAATCGAATCGTGATTGACGAGTGCGTCAATTTCTTTCCGAAAATCAGTTTTCGCATCGAAAGCGAGGCCCTCATTGTTGTTATCGGTATTCAACATTGGAAGTAGCGCCATTGCGTCGTCCGACTCACAATTCGATGATGAGGAAGGTTTCATCAAGTTTGCAGTCATAGCGTACTGCAGGTTGCGACGGAAAGTCATTGCTGATGGGCAGGCATTGTACCCACCGCGACCCCGCAGAATCGAAAACAGATTCTCGATAGGATCTTGATTTACTCTCGAAGTTATGAAGTAAATCGTTCCTGTCTTTCGCAAATCATCCCACAGTTGAAGAACGCTTCTGATTGTCATCATGAAACCCGAAATGCAAGGGAGAGTGGATTCTGATCCGCTTACGGTCCATTTTTCCATCCACGTCAAACTCAACTGCAGGTATTCTTCCACCTGAGGTTGGGAAGAGCAAAGAGCTCGTTTCAATGGGTTTGGATCCGTAGATCGGCGACTGTTCAAACAATCAAAGAGATCGTTCAATCTTTTGCAGAAGTTTGCAGTCGCCGAACAATGAGGATGCTGTATTTCGCCAGTCAGGTGAGCCGCACTCAACGCGGCAGAGACAGATGCGCTAAAAACCTGAGTCGCAAGGCTAACCGACATTTTATCGAAGGTGTTTGGATTAATATGTTTATCGGTTAGTTTTGGAGCAGCTTTGCAAGCGCGATCTCTCTCCAAGTCCCTGAGTTGCGAAATAGGGCCCCACGAAATCTCATCTTCGTCGATTACGAATACTTTTTTCATCACCAAATTATTCCGCACGCTTTTTATCAGGTGGGGAACGTCGAACATGAAAAATATTTTCCGCGAGTCTCGGATGAAGAAAGGTTTTTCTACGGTAACACCCAGAGAAGTTATTGCCGTTCGGTTGGTAGCACCTTGGTCGCAGACTGTAGCTTTTATAACGAGCCCGATAGAATGAACTTTGTCTATGACATTCAAAATTATCGTTGTTAATTCTTCGTTGTGTACGCTCGAATGTGAGAGGAAGTAAGCTATCGGCTGCTTCCACGAGTATTTCAGCCCTCTCACCATAAATGTAAGAGCGTGAGAAGCTAGCTTGTTCGTCCGACCAAGCTCTCCGAGATCTTCAAATCCTTCCACCTGATCGGCCTTAGGATCGTACTCGAGCAGTTTTTTCAGGCTTACTTCGTCCCACATCAGAACGCACTCGCGTTCAATATCAGTCATAGTTTCGACTTTTGTTGCTAACCTGTCGAATATACCTTGGCTTATGCCAGTTGTCAAATTCAATTCATTGATCCACCGCCTGATGAGGGAAACGCAAGGCAAAGCAAACTTCATTTTATCTCTGAAATGATTATACGCTTTAGGCGATATGTAGAACAAAGCCAAAGCAAATTGCTTTTCGGCCTCGGACCAAGATCTTTGCTTACGGTGACGAAGCTGCATTTCAATAAAAGCTTGTTGTTGATAATTTAGAGACTTGACGGATTTCGAATAATTCACGAGATCATTAGTCTTGCGGGCAGCAGCCTCCAATCGACGAATTTTCTGCTTGTTAATTTTTATCTCGTTGCGGAGAGATTTCAGTAATCGAAATTGGCGAGCCCCAATGGCTGTGACGGTTGAAAAACCTTTCTTTTGTGAAGTTCGACGAATTGAATTCACAGGAGCGATTACAGAACCGGAACGATTATCAACAGGCAGAGGGCAAAGAGCATTACCTGCCTGTGGCAGTTGAAGCTCAATTCCGACAGCGGTTGTTCTCGTTTCGTCCCGATTTAGAGAACTAATCGAATTGACTTGTCGGTTGTCAATGGTACCGATCGCTGACTCGACGACGACCGGTGCACATGCTTTCGACGAACAAGCTGTGTCAGCATCAATCTGCGATCCCGAGTCTTTACTTAATTTAAGGTGGTGCAGTTCGTTGCTGATCGTATCCCTTGGAACCGCGTGATTTTTAATTCTTCGCTTACCTTGTCGCCCGTAACTCTGAAAATCATGCGGGGAAAAATGGCGGCTGCAAACTCTGTGACTCGCAAGCTGTTCTGGTGTCAAATCATCTAATTTCTTATTTCTACACCGTGCAATCCATCTATTTCGCCTGAAAAAGGATGCAAAAAAAAGCCAATAATCTACTGAGTCCGAGCATGGAAATCATTTCTTGTGCCATACCGAATCTATCACTCAATGAGGTGATTTTAATATTTTACGGGAATGCGTGGGGGACTCAGCGGTTCAAGAATTCGCATAATAATAACATAGAAAAAAATGCATGCACAATCAAAACCCGTGAAACAAACATGGAATTAATGCAGAAAAAAATTAACATTTTCGCAGTTTTAGAAGCGTTTGTCCGTTTAAAAGAAAAAGAGTAAGCCTGGGAAATAGAGTTCGATTGGAATAGCCAAAATAATTACCATCTATTCGTTTACAATTTTTCAAATGAATTTTTAACAATTTTTTCCTCTCCATTTTAGATTTTTTGTAATTTTTTTACCTTCTAGTTCTCAATTTAGTATTTTTCGCATTTTTTTCCTCCAATTTTATTACAATTTTTAGTTATTAACTTTGAAGTGGATTATTAAGGGGGTATTCTAGTCTAGACCCACGAATTTTAGGTCTGTTTTAAAGTCCTGTAAAAAAAAAGTAATCAATATTTTTACCATCCAATTTTTTATGAGATATTTATTAATGTTCTAAGAATACTTATTAATGTTAAGAATATTTATTAATGTTCTAAGAATATAAAAAAAAATTTTTAAAAAGATGTTAATTTGAAAAATTAGCAGCTGATGAAGTGGGGAGTCTCAAAAAATTGGCGCGTTAAAAAAACATTTTTTGACAAAATGGTGAGTGTTTAAAAAAAAAAAAAAAAAATTAAACACACGCCTTTTCGTTGAAAATTTTTTTTTTTACTTGTCACTAGTTCATACCCTTGAAATATCATTCTAGATTAATAATCTTTTTTTTTTCATTTGAGATTGCTAGGAGGGTTGGAATCGTGGGTATGGCCACGCGCCGATTTTTGGAGACTCCCCACTTCATCAGCTGCTAATTTTTCGAATTTTAATTTTTTTTTTTTTTTTTGTATTGTTAGAACTTTAATAAATATCTCATAGAAAATTGGATGGTAAAAATATTGATTACCTTTTTTTTACAGGACTTTAAAAAAGACCTACAATTCGTGTGTCTAGACTAGAATACCCCCTTAATGGATTTTTTTCTTGATTTTTAAATAATTTTTCCTAAAGTATTTACGATGTTGTTGTTTTTTTTTTAATGTATAAGCGGATTTTTTGAGGATTTTTGTTCTCTATTCTTTAGGCTTTTTAACCTATTTTGTAACAAATTATTAATGATTTTTTAAACTGTTTTTAAAACCATTTATTAAGAAAAAGACGATGTTGTAACGAAAAAGAACAGAATGACTCCTGTTTGTTTCACGTAGCAAAATTGTGATAATTGTAAATTAAACTTGTAGACAAAAATTCGGCCGGGAGAAATGTAAATCAGAAAAACAAGAGATCGTAGATAACAAACGTAAACTTACGTGACTGCGTCGATTGGGAAGCGATGAAAAGTGATATTCGGGTCTCTACTTTTCACGCTTCCACATGCACTGTAGACACACGCGTTATTTGCTGGCATTGTCAATTATAAATTATTTAACTTCCGTATACCTTACAAATTAACGCACAAAATAATCCACCGTACAATGTAAAGAAACAACGTGGATGCAGAACATGCAAGAAAAAGCGTTAGGATGCGAGGATTATTATTACTGCGGCCGCGGGTATTTTTTAGTTAATAATATTAGTTAGTTAATGTTTAGGATTAAAGGATAGCACACATCGATGGGTTTATTTTTACGTCAAATAGCCGGCCCTTTAAACAGCACGTGTCAAGACAGCACTCACTCGATGAGCATCAGCGGCCCAAGTGTCGCTGCTGTTGTAAGACAAGGAGAGCATCATTACCCCAGTGCATCTACGCTCGTGAGAGTGAGCGAAACAGACCACTGGGTAGTCGGCTAGAGACGGTAGTGTTTACTATCGTTGTAAGACGAGGAGAGCATCGTTACCCCACCGCATCTACGCTCGTGAGAGTGAGCGAAACAGACCACTGGGTAGTCGGCTAGAGACGGTAGTGTTTACTATCGTTGTAAGACGAGGAGAGCATCGTTACCCCACCGCATCTACGCTCGTGAGAGTGAGCGAAACAGATCACTTGGAAATCGGCGAGAGACGATAGTGTTTACTATGGTTGTAAGACGAAGAAAGCATTAGTACCCCAACGCATCTACGCTCGTGAGAGTAAGCGGAACAGACCACTGGGGAGTCGACTAGAGACGGTAGTGTTTACTATGGTTGTAAGACGAAGAGAGCATCATTACCCCAACGCATCTACGCACATGAGAGTGAGCAAGACGAACCACTGGGCGGAGTTAGCGCTCCCACCAAGTCGTCGCCGGATCGTAATGATGTGTAGTGCCGTACGTGAGGAGCACGTACGATACACATTTGCAAGCTACGGTAGCGACATCTTACCAGTGGGGTGATAGCTCGTCCGAGTACCCCAACTTTTCTTGCTTCAATCAGGCCTTAAGAAGTACGCTTCTATGCAGATCCATTTTCTTTGTTTGTAGGTTGCCGAAATTTCCTTAATAGTGGCGCCACGATTCAGATGTGAATAAAACCGTACATAGAAATTATCGACGGTCGGACGAAAATAGTTTGGATGGTTGACGATAGAGGGATTAGTATGTTTGAAAAACGTGGAAGTTACGTGACCGTGATTGCGATTGACTTTTGTGTTTGCAGCACTCTCCCTGCAACAAGAAGCAAAAATTACCCTTTCTCTTGACTGATGAAGAGAGAAGTAGCATTCGAACAGAAAATTTTTCATCGCTCCTTCACTCCTGCACTCTGCGGTACCAGCAGCAGCAATCACCCATCCCTTACATGGAGACTCAGAGAAATCTGCCGTACCGATCACGGACGATGATTGATCGATCAAACAGAGCAACGGCCAAGATCCTCGCCACGAGGGACGAAGACTCCCAACTCCTACTAACGAAATTGAGGGGTCTTTCCATCCTAAGTTCCGTTGCTTAGGGTGAAGAACACTGCGTAGGATTCCGTCATATCTATTATTTTGGGTATTTCTTGTTGTAGAACATGATAGGGACCTAGGATTTTTTGCAATACCATCGAGAAGCAAAGGAACCGCTTTTTAAAAATATGCCACATCATTTATTTCTTAATTATGGCTATCCAAATTCTTGATAAACTTTTTTCGTTAATCGTCGCTCCTGTACTCACGCATACACATACAAATCCACATTTTTCAAATGGGATTCTTCGACATTTTTGAACTTTTTCAAGACATTTTCATAAAAAACTTCTGAATTTGTTTGTTTTTCAACATACCAAAGCTTCCTCTATTAAGGAGCTATGAATAAATGAGAATCTTGTATGGGATAGTCATTTCTTTTAAAAAATTAACAATTTATGAGATTTTTTCAAGTCCTCTATAGGAGACGAAAGAGACGATATGTTGAATTTCACAAATGGAGGCTGAAAAAAATCCACTGGTTCAGTCAATTGTCGAAGAAGCAAGCACAATTCCCTCAGATCTAGCTAGAAACGCTTCAATATTGATAGATTAGTGTTATATTCAACCGTCAGTTCCTGACTCCAGAACATATTTTTAGAATGTCCTCGTTTCGATAAATCAAGGCTTATTAGTTGATTGTAAATTCGTTACGGTCTTCTTCCATACAATGTTGATTTATTTTGTTCACTAATTATGGTGTTATTCTGGCAAAGCCGTTGAAAATTTACTGAAAAACAATAATTGAAGTTTTTATATAACAAGTCATACGAGAATTTAATTGCATTTCAAAGTATTTTCATTTCATTTTCTTGCCATTTTATTTTTATAAAGTTGTATGTGCCTCATAGTTTCATGTTTCCAACCTATCATCTCAATCCTATAATTACTCTAATTTTAAACACTGTATTGTATATCTTTACTAAATTAGATCGATAATCATCGTCTAAAATTTTATAGTAATTATCAACGTCACTGTCAGTGGCACCCGATTGGTCTAAGTAAAAATCAGGTGCGAGAGAAATGTTTGTATGAGACTCTATTCCTCTTAAGGTATTTACCTTTGTGTTTTTTTCTATTCCAGACTGAAAATCAATCGTCGTACTGTTCCCATTCGTCTCCTGACGATTCAGTGACTACAAGCTCCTCATTCGTACTCGCATAATCGGAAAACTGCATAGTCGTTGACGCCTCAAAGTCTTCAATTGCACTGCGGTCACCGTCGCCCATTATTTGGCTACTATCATCCTTGTTATATCTAAGATGTCTGTCGTAATGCTGTGGATTATTCATGTAGTCCGCCCTGTTGCCTTTATTGAGCCTTTGCTTGTTGAGCACAGTTTCGAAGTCAAACTTCGGTATTCTGTAAAAAGACAACGGCACATTAAAATGTCGAATTTTGATCAGGTATATGAACTAATCGATAAAGCGACTTCCTTATATGTTTATCGTACGTATGGTAATTTTTTTTATTCGTTTATATTCATCCGAAATATTTGTACCCGGAGATCTAAGATATATAAAAAACATACAAGTGATATCCGCAAACTAGCTTAAAAGCTGCAGTGGACAAAAATTAATGTATATAAAATAGTCTCTACTTATTCAACTAATAATTGATAATGTAATTAAAATGAACTGAAAACCCGATGGGGCTTACGTCTGTCCTTGGAAAACTTTTTCCTGAAGGAGCACAATATCATGCCTCATATCGGCCAGCAAGAGGAGTAAAAAATCAAAACTACCAGCAGCTCCTTTCGCACCCCTGGATCCTCGATCGCCAGTTTCCCCTTTCGGCCCGGTGGTACCCGGTGGTCCCGGTGGACCCTAATGATTTTATGAAACTTGACGACACTGCGAAAAGTACGATCCAGATTTGTGAAATTCACAATTTCCTCTTACGACAGCTCCGCGTTCGCATTTGCAATAACCAGCTTCTGTCTGAACGAAGCTATCGAGAACTGAGTAGGTTTTATCCCTCCTTCTATCACCGTGGCTGAAATAAGCCTCCGACGCCGTGCTCAAGTCGTCTCCTGGAAAACCTCTGGGACCTCGGGGACCTGGTGGTCCCGGCAATCCCGCGGGACCTGGAGTTCCGGCGGTGTAACTCGACAGTCTTATTGCTGTTCCAAGTGTTGACACTTTTTCGTGAAGTTTCCTTACCTGTAACACCATTAAAAAAAAAAGGTATCAATATTTGCCTTAAAAAATTAGCAAATTATTTAATCATATAAGACTTATTATGAAAAATACTTCTGCACATAAAGTGTACCGTTTACATCTAGTTACAGCTAACTCCACAATCTTGACCGACTGCGACAACTTGGCCATCCTGGGTCATTGTTAGTACTCAATATAAGTTAGACAATATGACAGGTTTGTACTGTTATGCGGAAATGTACACTCTACACAACCTTGTCATGAAGTCGGAGCAGAGTACCGCAACTGGCGTAGCATCTAGTGGCTGCAGCAACATGCTCGTTTTCAGTGACTTGGCCTGGAACTTCACTAGCATTGGAGTTCGTAGCAGTATTGTTTAGTGGCTTGTCTGCAACCGCTTGTTGTTGAACAACTGGTTCGATTTTTTTTTCGCAGGTCTTGTTGTCGGCACGAATGGAGAAACCCTCATTGCAGCCACATGAAAACGAACCGGGTGGTGAATTGTGGCAGATTTGCTCGCAGTCAGCTGTTCTCTCTTCGCACTCGTTCACTTCAACACATACCGGCTGGTCTCCATGCTTTTGACGCTCGGTGCTGAATCTGAACTCACAAAAAATCACATTGTAAGGAACTGATAATTTATTCCATGTTCGAAGAGAAAGGCAGCTGTATTAACACATGTCTAATATGTATAAAAAAAAGTACTCGGTACAAGAGTGTGTTACCATTAAAATTGAATGTGGAAATATCTTCATTGGCTCCAGTTCAAAGTCAGCCTAAGAGCCTCCCACCCGGAAACTGAACAATCTAAATCCCCTTGTTGAGAGTTTCTCTAAGAACCGGCCTGGGCGTTGTTTGGTCTGAGTTTCCGGATAACGCACTCCGAGGTTCTAATTATACTGAGTTTCCTATAAAGCCACCTCTGAGAACTGATTATTCCTAGCTCGATGGTTATGATCTTCTCAAAAGCGTTCTCATGCACTAATTATTCCAATTTTCCAAAGAGTCCCCATATCCTGATCGTACTAAGCAATCCTAACAGTCATCCACAGGGCTTAACTATTCTATTAAGTCCTCTATTAATATAACTATTAAGTCCTTTAATAATATAACTATTAAGTCCTCCTCCACAAGCAAAGGTCGTGAAGTAATCCACATTCGAACGCCAACTATTCTAAGTTCTCTTAACAATATGTTTTTCTTCTAAACAATTTTATAAGGTGAAAAACTTATTCTGAGGCTCCGTGTTTTAGTAAAATACCTACCAGCTACCACAATGTGTTTTATGTTTCTAAAACCCTTTTGGAGGAAAGCACCTTTGCCATATTCTAAGGTTATTTTGATGTTGATCTTGCCGAATCCAAACTACTTCCCTAGCGCTAGATTATTTCAAGCTTCCCGTTTACAGTTTTCCCAGAAACGTTGCCGGTGTTGCTTACTCTAAAATTTCCAACAATCCACGCCATAGCCCTGACTGTTCTAAATCCTCCTCACAAAACATTTTCTATTACTGCCTATTGTAAGTTCTTCCTAAGTGAAACTCTTGACTGAGGAGACTTTGGCTGACAGGTTTGGACTTTTATTTGTACGTTCTTTACTTAGAAAAGCCGCTAAATATGTCCCAACTTAAAAGAAATGAAAATATCATCGCAAAAAAACAAAAAATGGAGACGTATGAGCGGAAAGGATTTGTAGGGTGAAGAAAACATGAATACCTGTAGCCATCCCGGCAAGTGCAAATAACTCGCTGAAGAAGGACCGTGCAACGCTGCTCGCAGAGCCCAAGTGTGCACGGATCAACGGATTCCGAGAGACATTTCCCAGCGATGAAATTGAAACCGGGACAGCAATGCGATCTTGTACAATCGACCCACTCACTGTTTTTGCTCCTGCACTTGTATCTCGTGCGAATCACGTTGGTCGACGGACAGACGAGGCTTTCAGACGAGCCCGCAGCCTCAGCAGCTTCACCAACGACTTTCTCGTCAATTTCGTCCAGATAGTAACCATTTTCGATAAAATCATTTCGTTGCTCATGGGTACCGAGGATTTCTAAAAACCTAGACAAAAGACTGAACACCGAATCATTAACAACTTATTTTCTTTCCAATTCGATCAATAAAAATCGATTTCTAGACATCCCTCATGTCCGCAAATCAGATTACAAGAAAGAATCGATAAAATTATTGACTAATCTTCCTTAATTAATGGATAGTGAAAGTGACATATTCTTTATACACTTGTATTAAACTGTTATCATATCGTTTAATGATACAAATAATTTTCTGTACGGCGATTTTCGCTTCATCGAGGAATTAAAAAATGACATGTTTTATTTTGAAATAAATACCGTGTGTTGCGTTTACGTCATTATGGTACAAAAAAAAAACACTTACATTGTTAAAAAAACGAGAATCCTGTGACGTCGTTTATTTCGATGGTATCGCAACTTTCCACTTAAAATTGCTTTCATTGTCGTGTACGATACTTATAAATAAATAGAACTGGTCGCGGTAATTGAACCGCCGTGCGAAATGAGATGCGAGCGTCCGAAGAGCATCGCGATAGATGCATCACTGACGAATACAGTACTGCATACATATTTTCAACCGCTTCCTGCCATTGGATCGCTGCTCTGTGAATACGTGAACTTAAAATATACTCTCGGTTTCGACAGTTACAACGCACCATTTATATTATTTGTCGTGTACAAATTATTTCGAGTGTTCGCTTAGGATGCAGTGGGAGTTTCGTGGGAATGGGCATTGTGAGCGAGATTAATTCGATTAATGTGTATTAATGTGTAAGAATAATTCAAACAATTGAAAAATTGGGTCAATCCGAATAACTCGAATAAAAATTAATTTCGTAGAAACTTTGATTACTTGTTCTAGAAATTATTTGAGTAATCCGAATTGTTCGAAGTTTTAGGTTTCAATGTTAAAGTCGAATCTACTAGTTCGAATTTTTTCATATTCGTACATACCTATATATAGCTGACTGATTTCCAATAAAAAAAATAAAGCTTTTTCAATTCCAATAAAAAATTTTTGTAACTAAAATATTGCAGTTTCCGCGTAATATTTGTTCGAAAGTAAAGCATGAGGCGTGAAGCGCGATAGAAAGTTCTTACTGATATTCATACACTAATTAGGTGCATATGGTCGAAGCTTCCGTCACATCTGCAACTGCTGCTCCAAGTGACAAGTTCGTGTGCGTGTCAATGACTGCAACACATCGCATCGTTCACCACCCGGCAAGAAGTATGGTGCAGAGAAAAAAAAGCACAAGTCTTCGTAAAATGGATATATACCTAAAATTTACATTTTTTTATATGATGTATCGTATATACTTAAAATAATGACACGGTACACGCTCTTTTTATAACAAAAAAAAAGAAGACAAAAAAAGGAAAAGAATTTTTCAATGTAAATCCCCTAACAAAGGCGCATGCCTGCGCGGCGCGCGCGTACGTGGGCACGCATGCGCGTCGTCGTTCTTTGTCGGCGTATGAAATGTCCGACATATATTGTGTATTAATTTGTAAGGGTAAGGCTAATCTCATAGGATTTGTCTCTATAGGTAATGACTTCTTTTTCGATCAGTAACTGTGACAATTCTGACAGTTTTTTTTAAAGACCTTTGAGGGAATGGCCGTGTGACTATTTGAGAGAACCACTCTAGGATTACGACGAAGAGGACAAAGTTACAAGGATTACCGGGACAATCCCATAACGGGCTTGCTTTTATCGTGCCAGGAAAGGTTAGAATCACTGTCATATACTATATCTGCTCCCATATGTATATTCGCGATATATGGGCGTTAACAACGTATGGGAGTGCATTTCGTAAGATCCAAATTTCATACGGAACCCGGAAATGGAAAACAAAGGATCTGGGGCCAGCAATATATTTCGCGATCGTTGCGCTTGTGACTGTTAGCCGCAGTTTCCAGGGTTCCCGTTCTATCATCGCAAATATAGGTATCGCTATTACCGATCGCCTCAGAATAATTCCAGAATAATGACCATGAAACTATCTCCATCTGCAAAGATTCACTTTGGCAACTTGCAGCGCCTAAATTATCGGTTAGAGAGAAAACAGTGTAAGGACTCTATTGTTTGTTTTTTTTAGTTTTTTCCAACATATTTTCTCGATTTCTTTTTTCCATTATCCGGCTGGATTTTAAGAATCTAATATTTTGGCAACCTGCCACGCATTGAATAATGAACGAAAAAAATCCTTTGGACTTTTTTTTCCTACTTTGAATTCTACGGAAATGTGTGGCTGTAGTTCCGATACTTAAATAATAATAATAATAATAATAATGGGTTCAATAATAAGCAAACAAAGGAATTCTTAAGACTTTTCTTGTCGACTCCCGTTCTTCTTTTTCTTATCAATGAAACAGGATCCGCAGCAGTGAAAACCGTCTGACCACAGGGACAAACCGGCACCGGCTCATACGTACATTATAGCGGTCAGTTACCGATTCGCTTGCGCGAACATTCCGCTACATGGCCATCTCGCGGTCAACCGCTAGACTAGCGACCAGGTCTTGATTCGCTGTGGCGAACGTTCCGCCACCTCGCCAGTTCGCGTCCAAACGCGAGACTATCTACGAGCAAGAGCGTCGCGTTACACAGTACAGCAATTTTTCGCTTTTAAATATTCTCCGCCGTTATCTCGATAATGAATATAATCCCATCCGACATTCCAGCCTCGTCAATTCATTGAACAACAACGATAATCCAAAAACTGACTCACAAATAATAACATAAAACACAGACAACAACCTCCACCAATCAAAGTCTCATTATTACACCAGTCGCACGAAATCATCCAATGAGAACGCAATTTACCGCTATAATTTGTCCAGTCCCGCCGAGAGGGACTAAACGTTGCATGCAATCCGTCGCTGACAAAAGCGCGAGAAGGAATCTCGGATGGAGCCTGAACGCGAGTGCGAGAGAATAACCTGCATGGACCGACATTCGCGGCGGTGCGAGACGAAAAATTCTTTGAGTCATCGGCAGAGACTATTTTACACGAGCTCTATGGAGTAACCGAGCGAGTCCGGTGTTTGTCGCGCGATAATCGAGGCTGCGAGGTGGGGAAGCGCGCGCGCACGAAAAGGAGCGGTCGCCGTGTGAGGGGGGGGGGGCGGCTCGGTCGGCGGTGACCAAGAGAGCGGAAAATAAAAGTACGAGGAAAGGAGAGAGATGTAGCACGGAGAGCGAGGAATAAAGAGAACGTAACCAAAAGAGAGATTGACTCGTATCGTGTGTACCAGCGGGGCGGGGGGCGGGGATGATACAGGAAAACACAGTGCTATCTCTTTGATCAACAGTATTTTCGTTGAAACTACGTTGCAACTACGAGAAGCAAGTTTTGAACGAAATAAAAAATAAAGAGGTCGCGAGTGACTTTTCGTTTTTTTTTTGTTCGCGAAAAATATCGCTCGGCCAGGGTTTCTCTCCGCGGTTATCCGCCCTGCTCTGCTTCCCTGGCGATAGAAATTTCGTAGGTGTGTGAGCGCTCGCGCATGCGCGCGCGTGTTCATGCGTGTGTGTGTGCGATAGAATCGTGATTAACGCACACGCCACACGCCTATATCCGCAATACGAAGTATTTTTGTTTTTGGTTTCTCTTTGTTTTAGACTGCACATCGACGGAAATTATTTGAGAGTCTCTGGAGAATGAAGAAATAGATGAATCATTGGGATATCGAAGAGATCGTATCTCGAGGCGCAATGTCACGAGTCTCTTGTTCGAGTGCGCGAACCCACCTGTCTCCCATCGTTGCGCTTGGTTTTTACGGTTTTATAAATAACGATACGAGGGAGAAGCTTTGAAAGGAACTGGATGAGTTTCCTCGGACGATTCGGACATCGTCGATCGGAACTGCGTCTGCGTCTGCGGGGAGTCTCATGCAAGCTGGAATGCACCAGGTTTGTCATCGCACCAAGAGACTCGATTAGGTGGAAATGCCACGGCACGAAGGACGCAGGCAACTCTGATACGATGACGTAGTGTCGGAGGAAAGGAGGATAACAATAGAGAGCGATGCGGTATTTACACTGGATATGCTGGTACCTGTGGGAAGGCCTGCCGACGCTGCTCGCCTTTCCCATTGATTCGACCAAACCCTCAGGTAATCGAAATGGAAACCCTACGTCGCACACTGTGTTCCTTCGACTTGCAAGTACAAATTGCATGTCGATATGCATGTGCGATTCTTATTCACTTACAGCAGCTCGTAGATCATAGCTATTTACACAATTACAAAAGGACAATTTGCTGAGGATCAAAGAGGAAAAAACGATAATTTTGTTCTCAATTTATTTTACACTGTTTGAATTTTCTTTAGATAAATGTGGGATACTTATTTTTGTATGTTTTAAGATTCTATCATTTTGTTGCAGACGTTTGACTTTCTTGCAGCACGAGATTCTTGGCAAATTCTGATTGTAGTCTAAGTTAGATGAATACAGGCAATTAAAATTCTTATAAACGTAAATTTTAAATGATGAAATATTGAAATCACACTCTTACAATACTATATCATTTGTGATATAATAATAACTTTAAATAATGTAACAATATACTAAATATCGATGCGAACTTACAGTCCATAATATTTGTCAGTAGTCGCAGCAATTTTATGTAATTTTACTAAGACAAACGTAAGAAACAAATTTTCTTATAAAAAAAAGGTCTGAAAAGATAATTGAGGTAATTTCAACATTTTTATGCACTCGGATTGGTAACTTTGTATTCTAGATGTTTATTTTAGGCAAAACTCCGCAGGATGGTCAGGTTCAGGCACTTTGTTTTTATCTGAATAATCGCTATGATGGTCAGTAACGTCCTTCGAATAAAAAAAACAAACGAATTTTTATCTGAAAAAAACTAAATAAAAACCGTAATTTTATTTATAAAAAGCCAAAGCATTGGTGCATCAAATTCTTCGGCATTTCTGCTGTGTCTTTATTTTTGTTGTTCATTTGGATTTCTGCCAATTTTTTCGGCATCCTCACGATAAAAATATCCCGGCAAACTTCATGATCGTATTCCCTTGACTGGAAAGTTTACAACAATTTTTCAAACTTATATTTGGTAGAAAAATGCCTGCCTATAAGAATTTGTTGAAACGAAATTTTTTTCAATTGATTTTCTACCTTCACCTTCAATTATAAAAACGACAACAATTATATCATTATCAAACTGTTGTTATATAATAATAATTGATATCAACTATGCTTCAGTAAGATAAATAAGAAAAGCACATTAAAGTCCCGCACCATTTTTCCCATATCTGGCTTAGATTAAAAAAAAATTGAAACAGTCGAGAAAAAGTTCAAAATCTTAACCACCATACGTGAACAGAATTATGAAATATAGCGCCCTTTAAACAGGGTCACTTATGTCAGCTCATAATCTCAAGTCTTATTCAAATATTCAACTACTGAGTAATCTTAACAGTAAAACTTTCAATAATAACGTACACGTATTTATTTTTGGTACCTTCAAAAATAAAAATTATACCAAGCGACGTTAATTTCCCCGCCAGTCTTCTGCTCAGCCGGTAACAAAAATTGTAAACAAATTTTCTTTTCGAGGGTGTCAAACTTCTGTGAAAAACCAATTCCTTACTACCTGTTCGACCTTTTGATAAAGAATCGAATAATTTTCATTTAGCTGAAGATGTAAACGAATCGTGAAAAAGAAAATATTGAATTTTCTGTTACCGACAGAGTTCGCTTCACCGCACTTTATCAACATGCCGATTTGCATTTTATTCTAATTATTAGGCATGAGAAGTTAATTTCCTTTTCGGCGAAATATAAATAATGCCGTAGAAAATAGAGAAATTAATTTGTATCACCGAAAATAATTTTCCTTGGAAGTGAAACTTTATTGTTTTTAATTCTGACTAAATTTTAACTTGCCTCTGTTTTATTCAGTTACCGGCGATCCGTGGTTCCCGCACTGGGAGGACCACTGGCCTCGGTACGTGATCGGAACTTTCGGTTTCGTCGTGGTCGCCTTCACACTCGCGGGATGTCTCTGCTGCAGGAGGCAACGTTGTCCGAAAGGCTTCCAGGTAAATTAAATTAACGAATCAGTCATCTCGTTTCAGCTTCGTGGGTCAATTTTGTGCTTTTAGACGACACTCTAGGCGGTTTCGTTCAACAGTCAAAATGACCGGAATAATCGTCAATTTTTCAAGTACGAGACTCGAAAAAAAGACCGAGATAAATCTTCCACGTCGCTGTCTGGAATTCCGAAGTCTACTCCATTTTGTGCCGTGGAGAGCGCATGAAATACCACGGTCGGTAATAAAAGCTGTGATTAACATCTTCAATATGCGCAGGAAAATAAAGAGTTTCATCAGAAGCTTATATCGTGCCAGTTTTTGGTGAGACTTTTTATTTGAACGTATATTCCGGCACGTCTAAAAGTAATTATTACATATTTTGTTACCGACCGAGTCATAATGGATTATTTCTTACAAATGTACAAATTCCGTTAAGTCTCAAACCTCGCGTGCAATTTGATGAAGATAATATTTTCAAATCGATCGCGCAAGGCGTAATTAAATAATTTCTTTGAAAAGTTTTTTGCCCATAAAGAAACATTGCAGGGGAAAACAAAAATTAAAACGCAGCTCTCTCCGCGAAGAATTAAAACACGAGTGAAGAGTTCATCGACGATAATTCGTGGTCATTTTGACGCAGAGCGACAAAAAGACGTAAAAAAAAAATTCTAAACGCATTCATCTTTGCGATTCTGCAGTCGCAAAAAAAAACCATCCATCTGGCCTATTACAAACTCCATACGATATTTGTCTTTCTTTCTTTCTAATTGTAGGACGATGCGGGAAATGGCAAGGTAATCATTGGAAGAGCATACTAATATTCGTTGAAAACAAAAATGTACAACAATTATAAAATAGTATCTTAGATAGAAAAATATTACCCGAAGAATGCACCGTAGTTTCAGCGTAGTTGTCGCTAGTTTACGTTAAATCTATCTCCATTCTCCAATTTGTTCCCAGAACACGTTTATTTTTAACAAATTTTTTCCACAACTGTTAAAGGAATTTAAGGATGGAAGTACAGCAGGAACGGAAACCACGATCGAGCGTCATCCCTCGGCGAGTCTGGAGCTCGAAGTGCCGCGGCTTGGTTCGTCCTCGTTGACGAGCAGCAAAGTTCAATTCGACGGACCGCCGATCGACCGTCCAGGCGGGGTTTCAGTCGTAAAGCCGAAGCCACCGTCGCCCTCGCTGTTCTCCGACGAGCAGGAAATCGAGAACAATTTTTCGCGTGAGCAGCCGTGCCGCGAGTGGTTCGAGCCGGGAAATTGCCACGTACCGCGGGAGAGACTGAAGTACCTGCGTGAAATCGGTCGAGGCTGGTTTGGCAAGGTCGTCGAGGGAACGACAGAAAGTCCGGACGGTTCGACGAGGAGCCGTGGCGTGGTCGTGCGAATACTAACGGAGGAAGCGACGGCGAGAGAGAAGGCCTGGTTCCTCGGCGAGGCGACGCCCTATTTGAAGCTTCAGCATCCGAACATACCGATGCTCCTCGGTTCGTGCCTCGAGGCAGATCCGTACTTGTTGCTCTTCGAGTCCTGTCCCGCGGGTGACCTCAAGGGTTTCCTGCGTTCGAATCGCGACAAGGGGACGTTCGAGGCTCTGCGAAGCCAGAACGTCCCGACGCGAATGGCGTTCGACATCGCCAACGCTCTGGAGCACATGCACGAGAATGGCTTCGCTCACACGGATCTCTCGGCGAGAAACTGCCTGGTCGCGCCCGATCTTTCCGCAAAATTGGGCGACTATGGCACCGGGGTTGAAAAGTATCCGGGCGATTATTACGTCGTCGGCGATCGGGCCCTGCCGATCCGCTGGTCGGCTCCGGAGAGCCTCGCGTGCACGGCGACGACGATAGAGACGCGTGCGATAACGCCCCGAGCAAATCTCTGGAGCTACGGCGTTCTACTGTGGGAAATAGCGACCTGGGGCGAACGTCCCTACGACGATCTCGGTGACGAACAAGTCATAGAAATGATATTCTCCCTGAAAACGGGCTTCTCGTCGCACGGTGCCAGCACCGAGATGCTGAAGAAACTCCGCGACGAACGGCTCGACGTACCCTGCAATTTTCGCGAAGCCATCGAGGCGTCGTGGAAGTTCTTTCCCGACGACAGGTCCAGTCTCGCAGATACGAGACAAATTATTTGTGGCAAGAGGATCGTGGATTTCGAGAAGAGATGGGAAAATTTGAGACCCAACGGAGCGAGTCTCGAGCAGCGTGACAAAAGCGCCAGTCTTCAGGACCTGAGGGTTGGAAACGAGTCGGAGGGAAGACAGCCGAGTGATCTACGGGCGCAGTTCAGACTCGGTCCCGAGGAGCCGGTTGTAAATCTACCGCGCGCCCAGCAAACCGCTCAGGAGTCCGGATCGGAGACCGAGGAGGAGAGCTGGCGAGGACGCGTCGAGCGCGGCGCTTACACCGAGAAGGTCAAGCAAAAATCCAAGTCCGTTGCGGACCTAATGGTCCTTGTGCACATAGACTCGGACTCCGACGCGGAGATTTCGCTGGGACCTCAGAACGTCGAGAAGTCTGCAAAGAAACGCTTGCCGGCTTCTGGGAGCGACGGGGATCTGAAGAGCGCAGTTCTCGCCGACGAGTTCGACGAGGCTCTGAGAAAACTCCGCGAACCATCGGTCTGCAACGTGGGAAGCGTGAGGACAGCAAGTAATCCGCTCGATTGCTCGGAGAACACCGAGAGTATCGAAAAACCGAAACTTCTCACCCTCACGCAACAGGGACAAACTCCGATACTGAGATTGTCCTTCGGAAATCCTGTAAGCCTCGGAAACTCGGCAAGTCCCGAGCAGATCGGAGATCGAAACGACGAGCCCCTGAAAAATATGAAAAATTCAAGAACCAATTTCTTCGATCGCGATGCAGTGGATAAAATTTCGACTGGTCAGGAAGAAAAATCGAGTTTTGAGGGTATAGTTGAGCCAGCAACGACCGTTCAAGCTCCGCCTCCGAGGAGGGAGGACGAACGAGCGAACTATGAAAGGAAATTCGTCTCGAAGTCTGAGAGTCCGCGCGCCGAAGGCCACTTGCTACGTCTCGTCTCCAAGGGCGACCCGGATCTTCCCCTGCTGCGGTACATGCCCGAGCGAGCCTCGACACCCGAGAACGCTTCCGTCCCAGAACAGACAACCGCCTTCGATGCCTTCCTCGTATCGCAGCCCGAGGACTCCGGCCTCGCCTGCTTCTCGAGCGACTTATCAACCTCCCGAGTCGACGAGAGCTCCATCGACGTCGAGCTGTGGAACAACGCTCTGGCCTTTGAGCTCGAGAAGAAAAATCCCTCCTACGACACCGACACGACGCTCTTCGAGAACTTTAGAAACTCGACGATTCTCGACGAGGCTGCCGGAGGGAAAGTCTACCTTACCGACCGAGATAACGACGAAAGAATCGAGAGATCGGCATCGGTGCCGAACACGCCGAGCAGGCGAGACAATTTCACGAGCCAGTCGTCCTCGGCGCCCGACACTCCGAGGAATTATCATCGATCCAAGATCGACGAGGACCTCGTGAACGAATCGTCCTCCGCCGTCGTGTACTCGGTCGGTATTCTCGACGAGGATTCCTCGACCTGCGAGGAGCTCGAGGCCTCGGAGAGGATTTTACGAGGCTCCGCACCGGACACGCCGCAGTCGCGTGGCAATTACTCGGTCGGTAACGGCGACGAGGATTCCTCGACCGGTGAGGAGCTCGGGATGATAAAAAGATCGTCGCACGACGATGAGGAAGATCGGAAACATCTGTCGACACCCGACGACGAGAGAAGCTCCGATTCGGGATTCAGGGACAAGGAATCTTGCGAGGAGGAGGAGAGTCCCGTTCCGGGAACCACGGCTTCAAGCATTATAATTTCCGGTGCAATTTCCTCGTCCGGATTCGCCGCCAACTCGTCGCCTCTTTCGGCTTCCGCCGAGGAGGAGCAGATGAGAATTTTGTTCGAGCTGGATACAATCCTCGACGCCGAGTATTACGGAAGTTTTCACGACTCGGAGAACATCGACGGGGAAGTTCTCTCGCCGAGCGATGTTCGAGTACGTTTGGCTGAGGGCGAGGAGATCGGCGCGAAGAATCGATCGATATCGGAATCGCTCGGATCGACGGAATCAACGGATATCGTCGAAACTGTCAGAGCGAACTCTTGCGAACCGGATTTTTTGGACAGAACCTCGAGAGAAATCGGCCACGAGAACTCGGGAAAAATCGACGATTCGCGGGTCATCGAGGGAAAGGAAGCTGAAAAAATTTCGTGGGAAATTTGCGACGCGACCGAGACGGACTCGATGAGCGAGTGCTCGCTTCGGACCGATCAGAATCAGAGCATCGATTCTTCGCCATTGGGTCCAGATTCGAGCGAGCGACGCGATTCGTCGGAGGATTCGGGAAAAAATAGCGATAAGGATTCGTCGATTAAGCTTCGGGGAGAGAATGTCGATTCGACGGGTTGGCGAGAAAAAATCGGCGGCGTAAACGAGAGCGCGGATATTGAAATTCGATACGCCGATCGATCGAGTCCTTCCGAGTATCTTGGGAAACGGAGGGAATCGGTGACGATCGACGAGTGTGAGGATTGGGAGAAAAATCACAATGCCGATTCGTCGATCAAGCTTCATGAATCCGATTTGGATTCAGCATATACAGGGGAAAAAATCGGCGGAGGAAAGGACAGAGCGGACGTTGAACTTACCGATCCATCTAGGTCTCTGAAAAATCTAAAAAAATCCGAGGAATCACCGAGGAGCCGAGAGAGCGACGATTCAGAGAAAAATAGCAGGTCTGATTCGTCGATCGAGCTTCGTGGCTTCAACGTGGATTCGTCCGATACGCAGAAAAAAATCAACCTCGATCAATCGAGCCATCCTGAAAGGCCAGAAAAATCTGGGGAATCCCCGAAGATCCGCGAGAGTGATAGTTCGTCGGATTTGAAGCCCAATACCGATCTCACCATGGATTTATGCCAGAGGGACGCTTTGGAAATTTGCGGAGCTTCAAAGATCTTGCTTACCGACTCGACGAATCAATCGCTACAGCGAACCGACGTTAAATCTGAGGAGACACAGAAATCCACCGGATTGGAGGATTTAACTGGCTGTGTGAGGTCGATTGATCGATCATCCGAAAATCTACAAAAACCCAGCTCATCGGAAAATCCAATTACCGATCTCTCGATGATCGATCGATTAGCTGAAGATCTTGAAAAACGAGTTGGATCGGAACATTCAATTACCGATCTCTCGACGATCCATCGATCAGCCGAAAATCTCGAAAAATCCGGTCAATCGGAAAATCCAACTACCGATTTCTCAATGATCCATCGATCGGTCGAAAATCTCGAAAAATCCGGTCAATCGGAAAATCGAACTACCGATTTCGCAACGATCTATAGATCAGGCGAAAATCTCGAAAAACTCGGTGAATCGGAAAATTCAACTACCGATCTCTCGACGATTCATCGATCAGCCGAAAATCTCGAAAAATCCGGCCAATCGGAAAGTCCAACTACCGATCTCTCAACGATCCATCGATCAGCCGAAAATCTCGAAAAACTCGGTGAATCGGAAAATTCAACTACCGATCTCTCAACGATCCATCGATCAGCCGCAGATCTCGAAAAATCCGGCCAATCAGAAAATCCGTCTACCGATCTCTCGACGATCCATCGATCAGCCGAAAACCTCGAAAAACTCGGCGAATCGGAAAATCCGACTACCGATCTCTCAACAATCCATCGATCAGCCGAAAACCTCGAAAAACTCGGCGAATCGGAAAATTCATCAACCGATCTCTCGACGATCCATCGATCAGCCGAAAACCTCGAAAAACTCGGCGAATCGGAAAATTCAACTACCGATTTTTCGACGATCGATCGAGCGTCCGAAAATTTGAACAAACCCACCGAGTCCTCGGATGTATGCGAGGGATCGGACCTCGATCTGGAGAATTCCACGAGCGACTCTCCGCTGAAGAGCGGAAGTCATCGGGTCTGCGATCTCTCGATGGAGGCGCGCGAGATCGACAGCGTTCGTTCGGACGGCGAGCAGTGGTCCTCGCGCGAGAACGTTGACGAGAACGATGACGAGGAGGACAGCTCGACGATGTCGCTGCGCAGCGACAATTCGTACGTGTCCTTCGGCCTGGACGAGGAATTCGTTGCGGCGATACGGAACGAGCTACGGGAAAAATTGCCGAGAGCCCAAATGCCGGTGGTCGAGGCGTTGGATCCACGTGACGAGAAGGAGCCATCGATAAACGAGGACGCCGAGACGAAGAGGTGGGAGGACGAGGAGGCCGAGGATAATTCGGAGCCCGGAAGCGGCGGCGTCGATATATCGATAAGATACAACATCTACGGAACACCTCTGAGTCCGATACTCGAGGAACGCGAGAGCGCCGGGACTTCGGAGTCTCTGGTCTCGAAGGGGGATTCTCGGGACGCCTCCATAGCTTCCAGGGTTTCGGCGCTCTCCGAGGACCTCCTCGTAGTCGACACGCTGACGAACAGGGCGATGATGCTCGACGGCACCGCATCCGCTAACGGTGAATCATCCAATTTGCACCAGGACGATGACAGAGACACCTCCCATGGGGATTTCTCAGACGAAGAAAATCTCGAATATCCTCAGAGCAATCTTAACAGGTTTGTCACGACGTTAAGGTTTTTTTTTCCGGATACCGATTTTTCGAGAGTCTCTCCGCAGACTTGAATTCGATGGATGTTTTTATTGGTCTATCTATTAATTTACGGCTCGGTCCTCCTGGATGAGATGATTCATCGATAACGACACTGCTTTTTTGTGTAATGCATCGCTGCTGATAATAGTTGAATGATGGTTTCATCAAGTATGAGAATTTTGCAATAGCAAACAACAATTTATATCACTTGGTGCAAAAATTGCAGTTTCACGAAGTCTACAGATAAAATGTTTCCTCAATTCTATGATAATGTGTTATTTTCCTATATTTTTTAACGCTCTAGTTACTTTTCATAAGCTTTTGCGATGCTGTGGGAATAAAAAGGAAAAGTTTTTGCGCATTTTAATTATAAAAAGCAGTATACGATAATTGTACGAAAAATGGGATTTCCGATGGCGGTTCGAATGCGAGAAACAAATTACGGCCATGACATATATTTATATTTATATTTGTATCCTAAAATCTTAAGAAATCTGTTAGTTAAACATCTTTGCTAAGATCATCGCAATTTGAACTCGTTTCTGCAACTATTACTTTTAAATTTATTTGATTCAATATGACTGATAATATTGATCGTTGACGTTGGCGTTACAATTGTAACTGAAACATCCTACGATGAACAGGAATATGGACCACAAGAGAATCCCGATGGCAAGCGGAGGTGCACCTCTACCGAGTCCTGAGGAGGAGACCAAATGGCAACAGCAGTTTCCGCTTCCTCTACAGATGCAGGACGACCTCATGAGCACGAGTTTCGGCACCGACAGGGACTGGGATAGTCAGGACGAGGACGAAGAGGACGAGGACGGCGAGGATGGCGAGGAAGATGAGGAAGAAAACAGTTCGAGTTCCGGCGAATTTGTCTGGAAGGTAATTTCAGCAATGATCAAATTATCCAACAAGTACTGAAGTACGCAAAATGATTTTCCATAATTCACAATCAAAATTAATGAATAACTAGTTAATCTTTAATAGTTCATGATCTGTATATTTTTTTGCATAATCATTTTCTCATCCAAAAATTTAATCACGGATATTTTGAATAATTTCTTTAGAGTTGAGTCATCAACGCGAAAAATGTATGATTGCTATTAAAAAACGATAAGTATTTTCGTTTAACGCTCAGGAAGAAAAAAAATTCGATAAATGTGGATTTTCTTTTTACAGCGTTACGACGAGTCTCACGGAGATTTGGAAAACGTTGCAACTCGAAGTCCGCCCAACAAGCCGAAATGTCAAGAGCCGGAGGGCGATTTGGACGAGGAGGACGACGGAGACGAGGATGATGAGGAGGAAGAGGAAGAATTTACTCCGTCGGCCTGGGACGCTACTCTCGCGCCCCATAGGTCGGCCTTAAGGTCACCTGAAAAAACTCCAAAGTCTGGGGTGAGTGGTCTTCCTCACTCTGTCGTCTTCTACTTGCCCTTTATCGATCCATCCGATAATTTATTCACAAACAATTCATTATTTCGATCTTTTTGCATTGTATGAATTTATTTTATTTCAACGTTACCATTTATAATATTCAATACCGTATTGAAATGCTTTCTAATCATTACTGTGCTGCCAGGATGAATTGGTAGGTGTGTCAAACTTTTATCTACGACGATAAAAAAAATTAACAAAAATAAACGAGACGAGTTCAGATTTTCGTTGGGGAACCTTGTGGTAGGACCAGTATAGAAAAAAAAATTCGCTAATGTAATTGATGAACTGCTTGTACTCACGAATATTACTTGCGCACTCAATGCTATCCTACACATGTATACCACGGGTCTTCTCAATTTTGTACTCTATTGACCAGATAAAAGCAAGCATACGATTTTTTTTTCTGACTTTCATGAATGATGGACTTGTATTTGATCGAAACAAGTTGATTTTTACAGGATCAAAAGAAGAGCGTTTGGTTCAAAAAGCAGCGGTATCATTGCGTGTACGAGTATCCGAAGGAAACTCCGATGGCCGAGGGTCAGAGTCAAGCCGCAACGACATGGGAACCCACCTCATACGCTGGTAAATAAAAATAATAGGAAAGAAATGAAAAAAAAAACGCGTCATTTTAATATTAATAATTTCATTTATCTTTTGCCATCAGACTGGGAAGAAATGGACGAGCCTCGACTGGATGTCTACCCAATGGACTACGACGAGACCAACCGAGCCGGTACATTGACGATACACTTTAAGAATAAAAAATTCTCTCCACGTTAAAGAATTTTATTTTTAATAGATCATTGAATCTATATTATTAAATGAGTGACAAGTTCATTCCAATCGAACAAAAGAATGTACTCAAAGTTAACTATCAGCCGTGCATTTGCACATTATAACGCTTTGCTGAATAATCCTTCGTTTTTTTCCAACGAGTCTCTTTTTCGACGGTTTCCTCTCGATACCAAGCTGTTAAGTATTATTCAGATAAAAAATTAATTCCCTCTGAAACACCATACTTAATGGTTCTTTAGTACAAACATGATTATCATATTGGTATATTTTTACACGAATTTGAAGTGTCTGATTTTTATGCGGCAGAAATTTCGATATTTATGAAAAAACAAATCGGTTGTATTCGTTGGCAAAACCTGATGACCCACGATAAAACGTAAATTCTTAAACTAAGCAAATATCTATTCAGCTTCGTGTAACGATTTTAATTTTATCGAACATTCAAGTTTTGCTACCAATCGCTATATTGCAAATTCTCAAAAATAATTGACCATTAAACGATCTTGTTTTCATTTTATATTTCAGGAGACGAGGAGTTCTACGTGAGTAGTTCGAATCGTCCGTTTCAGTTTCAAAGCGGCGAGGGTAAGTACGTCAGCCAGTTCTTTCCTGGAGCGAGCTCGACGTTGTTACAGCAGCAACAGCAGCAGACAGGACCGCAATCCCGGGAAGGTGAGGACGGCCAGGAGTCTCAGGATGAGGTGGATCGTGCCGAGGTTCAATTGCCATCGCCAGCGCAGACGAACGGCAACTTCCGTGGCGTAGAATCGGTCGACAGTCAACACCAAATCCAACAGAGCCAGCTCGGCGAGCTGCGACACACGCGGGATCGTCTGAAGTTGAATCTACTGTCGACAGGCGCTGCTGCGAAAGCAGAAGAGGATATCGGCAATGAAAATCGAGGCCAGGAAGTCGAGGGAATCGAAATTCCCGAGAAGGGAATTTCGCTCATCCCGAAAAATGAAATCGAAGCATCGGCTGACAAAAAATCGTCAAAAATCCCGGAGGAATTAACGGAGTGCAACAAACCATCGGAATTAAAAATTCCCGGAACTGAAATCGTCGAAGATCGCACGACAAAAGTGGCGAAAACGTCAGAAAATACGAGCGAGAAGAATGGATCGCTGGTCTCTGAGAAAACCATAGAAGTCGTCGAAGACTCTTCGAGAAAAAATGAAAAATTGCCGGGAAGATTGAAAGATGAAAGTGTAGAGAGGCGGATAATGGAGGAATCTTCGAAATCCGCGACAGAATCGGACGAGGGTGGAAAGTCGATCGTTGCCGCGATCGGAGACAAAAGTACATCGAACGAAAAGGATTTACGCCCCATGTTCGACGGTGCATCGTCGAGGCCAAAAATTCAGGATAATTTGGCTATGAGAGAGGCATCGAAAGAATTTATTCCGAAGGCGGACGGAATGCGGGTGACGCTCCCAAGCGATTATTCGGCTGTGATTCAGGGTAAAGACGAGACGGACGGTGCGGTTGAAATTTCCTCGAGCAACGATAATTCGCGAACTATCGGGGACCAAAAAGACTCGTCGAACTCGAGGATTGTCGAGTCGACGAGCGGCACCGTCTTCGTTGGACAAATTGTAGATATAACGAAATTAGAAACCGAAGAGAGTCCCGCGAGAGCTCGACGGCATCGCGTCGAGGGTAATAGTGTTATTGTCGAAAAGTCTGAGAGCACGGAAGTCTCGAGCGTCCCAGACGCGAGCGCAGTTCCGTCGACGATTTACTCGCCGGACGTCAAAACCCGCGAGGATTTCGTTCAGTCGTCGCAATCGTAGCCGTCCAGCGACGAGGCACAACTTATACACCGACCGCTGAAAAAAAATTATTACATAAAACTATCGTTATTAAAAGCAAAGGGATGAAAAAAAAAATTAACAAAAAAAAAACAGGAAAAATGAATGAACAAAAACAAAGAATCTGAAAAAAAAATTAGTCTCGATAGGGAAAAAAAGATATGAGCGCGGGTTATTTTCGTAGCAGACCCGATTGGCCGAAGTCCGTCCTAATAGATCTCGTCGCGGAGATAGCCGATGGACACTTCTCGGCGAGATAGTGTACGTTTAACAGCAATTTCTAATTACATTGTAAATAGTCGAAAAAGGGGTAGGGGACGTTAAAAGAAGTCGAAAAAAATATGAATTTGGGCAAGGCGAAAATTGCGTTAAAAACCTAGCGACGGATCACGCAAAAGCCCTCGGAGGTAAAAGAATCTTTGAAATGGAAAAATCGTTTTTTTTATCGAGACAAAAAAAACGATTTTTTTCAAACGCGATGAAAACGCGTGTAAATATTTATCGATCTAGAAGAATGGAAAGAGGAGGGAATACACGGTGCGGCATTGCACCGGTGCGAAAGAGTTAACGTAACAAGTGGTCGTGCCTATACGTTATTATTGAATTTATTATTATTATTAAATTAATATTATTGGTAGTCTTATTAATTCTTATTAGAATTATTATTACGTTTTTAAAAACGAGAAATCATCGTCGTCGGCTTCTCGATCATCGTTATCTTTTTTACTCTATAAATCACAATTTCTGTCTATAACTTTCGATCTTTCGCGTCATCTTCACTGATTAAAAAAAGAAACGATAGAAAAGGAATCTCATTCAGACATAAAATATTCATGATACTAATATTGTTACTTGACAGTAGCAAAAAAAAAGCTCTCTATACAACTTATTATTATTCTTCAAAGTATTATAGTGAAAAACGAAGAAAAAAAAACGCGAACGAACGGGAACGAGAGAAATTTTTTATTTTTTTTTGAGGGTGTCCCGAAGTTTTTTTTTTGCGCAAAAAATGACGACCAGACATTACGCGACGGATCTCGTCATGGTCGTGGGACAGAGAGCCTGTGATAACGGTTGGGCGAGATAACATTTTTTCGTTCGTTTGTCGAACCGCAATTACCGAAGTCATCGATTTGATATTAAGATCTGTGACGAAAATGAGCAAAAAAAAAAAACAATGATATATTGAAAAGCGAAGACTGTAGTTTATGTCTATCTAACGATTTCGTAACTAAATTAGTAATATAAATTGAAAGAAAAAAAAAAAAGTACCGAAACGCTAAGCAATGCGTAGAGAGCAGAAATCGTTAAAGATAATTCATCCTCTAGAAAGAAAATATGGCCGCGTCGCACGTTTCATTCGTATCAGAACAATCAACACCGCTGTCTCTTCCTCCGTGAAAGGGGGAGGAGGTATGAATATTTAATATTGTACAACCAATAAACCGTCAATTAATCGGTCCGAACTCCGAAAGCGAACAAAAATTATACATAAATTCGTTGATAGTTATGAGAGTAACGTTGAACATTCTAAAGAATTGATTTCTTACCGTGCAAATAAACGCATCTTGCAGCTTTTTATTCACACGGAACAGAACATGCGCACTCCCTTTTCCGCTATCTTCAATGGAGTATCATCGACATCGTCGTACGCTCACCGGTCGCTACACAGTTTGTAGGATGTTACATCTGAATAGAGGACGATTAATATATTGCTACATTCTACGGGCTTTTCATTCAACCCTTCTGCTTTGTCCCATCTCGATATTTATTTCAACCTAACCTATTCGCTTAGGACGAAATCGTCGAGACGGTCATCGCGCATTTTAACCTTCCGTTTGAATTCGTAGATCGTCAATGATTTCGCATTCCAATGAAAATTATGCGATGTCCAAATGACCAGATACCGAAAAATGTTTAATTTACGTTTTAAATACGTATATTTTGGGAAGCCGCGAATACCCACATTGCGGCCATCATTAGCAACGTTGGGTGTAACCGGTGTAACGGAAGATATGAAGGAATGGAGGGAAAGTGAAACAGCTGTGTGGAAGAGATAGTTTCAATTTTCAAATTAACATTATTCAATGGTACTACGAAATTACCGCGAGCATTCAGTGCATCTAGTTATTAACTTTTTCCTCTGAAAAATTAGAAACTTTCAGGAAAGTTGTTGTACAGTTTTCATTACCGGCCGCGACATTTAACTTCCCCTCGAGACTAAGCCCGAGAATTCAACAACGGTTCAGTCGGTATCAAAAGCCGCAATAAACTTCTTCATGTACACCGGCCTGTAGAAAAAAAACTCAAATGCTGTCATGCCATCTGCTTTCGACGAAACTTCATTTTCCTGCCAACAGCCACGAAACGATATCGTTTACAGCTTTCATTACCGACCGCGGCATATTTCACACGGTCTTGCAGAAAAAAAAGAATACAGCGGGAATACAGAAAAATTTCAAATACAAATAAGGCACGATAAGAACTGGGGAAAAAGGAGGATACGCATAATTGGCGACCGCTGAGCCGGCAACAACCTCACGACCGATGGGAATCGGTAATGAGTCACATGTACAAATTTCGTATTATCAATTATCGTGTAGCTTCGTACAACGAGCGAGCAGCGAATACACGCGCTCGACGATTAACCTGTGTGGGTCAAGCGCGCGCGCGCGTGTGTGTGCTGCGTCAAAAGAGACGAGACGGGTTGATGTCGTGGCGGCCGGCCGTACGATGCGTCGATGGATCGCTATGGTCCGAGCCGAAAACATCGGGCCTCGAGCAGTGCTTCGGCCATACGCCGATGTTACAGCCGAAGCCACGTCATATTTGTGTGCGCTGTGCTGTGCTTGCCGCCGCTGTGCCACTGCTACGGCTGATATACCGAAAAGGTGATCGGTGCGGTGGGCGCGTTTAACATTCGTTTAATAATATTTTTTAACAATAATCGTTCGATTAACGAACCAACCGGATTATCACCCTGTTAGATCTCAGCGCCGAAGCTTCGACGACCACCGGACATGAATATATTTCGTCTACTCGGCGATATCTCGCATTTACTTGCGATATTCGTTCTTCTCGTGAAAATATGGAAGACGAGAAGCTGTGCCGGTAGGTTGAAACTTTTTTTTTTATTCGTAATAATTGCAGAAGAATTTACGACAAATCGCTATGTTTCGACGCTCCGAAACTTAAGATTCGGGAAGCTTCGTGAATTTTTTTCTTCACCTTTTTCTCTCGACGCGCGACGTGAATTACCTTTTTATTTTTTTTTTGTGATCTGCATTTCGATTATTTGATCGTAATTCCTATCGGGTCCGAGTGCCATTCTGTTTAATTGTGTTTATAGGACGATTGACATTCAACATTGGATTTATTGAATTGTTGAGATTTTTGGGTTTTTCTTATGTTTCGTGTTCAACGCGCGGAGGATAAAACTTTGGACTTCTTGACAGGTATCAGCGGCAAGTCGCAGATCCTCTTCGCCATAGTCTACACTACAAGATACCTGGATCTACTGACCACTTATATATCGGCTTACAACTTTTTCATGAAAGTTGTTTTCCTCGCGGCATCTTACGCGACGATATTCCTTATGTATGCCAAGTTCAAGGCAACTTACGATCATAATCACGACACGTTCAGGTGAGACCAGTGAGAGATTTGCTTACATTAATTTGTGGTGTGTCTGAAACAATCTCGGCTGAGATGATAAAATCAATGTATTTATTTATCAATCTATGTATTCACTTGTTTATTAATTCAGAGGGCAAACGTCGCAAATAAATCTACAAAGTCTGATTAATTCTTGGAAGTACTGTTACTGCATCTGTATGGTGTAACAATTTTGTGGTCAAAAAGCTGTAGAATATTCAAAATTGAACATTTTCGGTCTATAATCGAGCATGTTTCTGCTATTCAAATTTTATCCATAAAGAAGCGAGCAAGTGCATTTGGAGGATAATTGAAAAAAACGTGAATGAATGCATAAAGTAATGGAATTATGAGAATCGTGAGGAAACAAACTTGTTTAGTTGAAAATGCTGCAATGTGCAAGACTGTGATACCAATTTTTCCTACACTATTATTGATTTGAAGGGAATTTCATACCAAAGATATTTTTGGTGTTGAAAGATAGGCATTCAATTTCACCAGCGTATTAAATTATACACTTATTATAGAATATTATTGAATTTCAGTAAAATGCTGTAAAGTGACAGAAAGCAGTGTTCTTCCAGTTGACAAATCTTCGAGTTCTTTTCAATTTTTTCATTGAATTCAGTTCGATCTCGATGAATTTCCGTTAGTATCGAGAACTCACAAGTCATTACCACCCTGGAATAGTTTTGCAAACATCATCAGAGATCATTCTTCAGATTAAAAAATTCTAACAATCACAAGAAATCAATTTTTTACATCTACGCGAACCTTTTGAATTAATTGAAATTTGATTTTTCTAACGACTGTATCGCGTGAAATAAAACAACTTTCGGCTCGCGTTACAAACCCATCGTTATAGAAAAATTGTCGAAACGATTGCAAATGAATGTTGCATGTTATTTTCAGTATTAATTTGATTATCAAGTTATTAATTACTAAATATCATTAATTAATTAAATGTTATAACTTACGCCTTATACGAATATTTACTTGGTTTACTTACATTCCACTTTTATTTGAAGTATTTCTCCAAAAACATTGATAAATCAAAGAATACAAGAACTCTGAAGTATTCGAAAAAATGCTGCATCATTGTACGTCGACTTCTAATTAACAGAGAGTGCCTAATCCCAATGTTGATAATTACAAATCACACACTTGTACGTTACTCAACAGTCGGTATATTCCGACCCGAAACGTTATTATCCGAGTCTTATAACAATTTATTATAAAATCGTGATTTTATGTTTCAGAACCGAGTTTCTCATAATTCCGGCGATCGTGCTCTCCCTCCTGATAAATCAAGAATTCACGGTACTAGAGGTTCTGTGGACCTTCAGCATTTATCTCGAGTCCGTGGCGATTCTGCCTCAATTGTTTCTGGTATCGAAAACCGGCGAGGCAGAGAGTATCACGAGTCACTACCTGTTCGCTCTCGGCTCTTACCGGGGGCTTTACCTGTTCAACTGGGTTTATCGTTACTACTCGGAAGATCACTACGACCTCATAGCCATCGTGGCCGGTCTCGTTCAGACCATCCTTTACTGCGATTTTTTCTACTTATACATCACCAAAGTACTCAGAGGCAACAAGCTGCAGTTACCCGCTTAGCCAGTTGACTCGTCGAACAGCATGCGAGCCGAACGAGAGGAGTCAATGAAAGCGTAAATAAACGAAGGCGCGAAGGAAAAGAATGAAATTTAGAGAGAAAAAAAATCAAGAAAAGATGAAGAAATAGAAAGATCTGAAGAGTATAATACCGAAAAGAAAATGAAAGGAAATCGTTCGTACCCGTTCGATCCGTTCCGTTGTTCATTTAATTCTTTAGCGCCGCGCAACCGAGGTACGGATAAAGAAAACGGTCGAAGGACGAGAGACAGAGATAAGCGCGAAGGTACGAAAGTGTAACTATGCGAGAACGCGAGAATGCCGGATGAATATGGTGAAGTTAAAAAACAAACGAAGAAAGAACATTAGACGCAACCGGACGAGCGTTGATCCTCGCGACGAGAATTCCGAGCGTGAAGGACAGAAGGGAGGGGGTCAATAAAACCGAAAATAATGTAGACGCGCACAAGAAGACCGCAACCCTCCCGTCAGATACTTTTCGATCTGTATCGCATTCTACCTTCCTTACCTCCCATTTCACTCGTTCGTTTCTCAGTCCTGCTCCTCCCCCTTCTCCTTCACCTTCTGTTTATTTACTTTTTGATCCTAAAGCTCTACGACTGCGATCCTCGTCACGTACTTCCGGAAGGCGCTCTCGTCGTCCTGTTCGAACCTTTTTGTACATTTTCTTAGGTGAGATCACGTACGGCGACACGAAGAACGCTCACATAGTTAAAACAAGAAAAAAAAATTGAATTCCGAACACAAACTCATCGTTTAATTTTCGTTTGGTTTATAAAATTCATAGACTACCACGCGTGGAATTTTAATTGTAGAAGGACTGTCGTGTTGAGTTCGAAATTAGATTTTTGAAAATTAGAGAAATTTATTTTTTTAAATGCTATGTTTAGGCGATTTTTTTCTTTGCATTTTTCGAACGCTTATCATCGATTGTTTTCATAGAATACCAAAAGTTTTCGTTTTCGCTGTACGTGACGAAAGGGAACGCATTTTGGAAGAAAATTAACAATGAAAATAAACTAGCGTAAAAACTGATGTGGACGAACAGTCGCGAGTTTTATCAAACTAATCAGCGGGTCTTCGCAAACCGTACCTTCTCATTTGTGCCCTTAGAAACCGAGTAGAATTATTAATCTATTATATATTATATACTATACAGAATAATTGACGAGAAACAAAAAAAATCAACCAAGATTTGTTTCGGCCTCGTACATTTACCCTCCCCGACACACTTGCGTATAATCTAATGTTTAAGACTTTATTTGTATAATTTTCACTGATCATATGATCACATATGTGAGAACAGTAATGAACTGAAAAATGATTTTTTTTCTTGTTGAAACGATGTATTGATTTAACACATGTACAAACAATTCATACATTTTTTTCTTTCTTGCACTAATATTATACTCATCGTAGCTCCAACGCGTTTTATTATTTTCATCACTTTGTGATAGGGATTCGGTAATCCACAAAAGTAAACATTTGAAATATCATTACAAAACACTGCCAATTTTTTTGTTTCTTGCATATATACGTTAGAAAATTGTATCACTACCGATGATGAATATTCCAAAATTTAATTCGAGTTTTTATCGTCAGATTCAAATTTGCGCTTTATATCGAAGAAGCTATTTCCAAGAAACTATTGTTGCAGAATTCTTAAATCATACGTTTTTTTTTTCAAACCACGGTTATTAGAAATACGATTTTTAGATTGATCATCAATTTCAATATTCATCTCGTCCTATGTTAACAAAAATACTTCCACCCGAGGGTATCGCGTCGGGGTTTTTAAAAATTTCACACCTTTTTTTTTTATTCTGAAATATTCGTGTTCTCTTCAAACTTTTCTTCCGCTCAGTTTATTCATTGTGATATTTGGATGGTCGAGTAAAGTTAAAGAAAAAAAATCGACAGCATTTTTTAATTTCCTGTGCGAAGTTTCAGTCGAAGACGTGACTTTTTTTGTGAAAAGTGAATTTACGTTGAATTGTGAGCTCTTGACTTTTTATAGTTCTATAGTATCGCAGTTATCTGCGACTTCTAACTGATTTATGTATTATCAGACTCAAGTACTATCGTTTGCATAATCGGACAAAAAGGAAAAGATTTCTTCGATTTCGGTAAACATTCTTATAGATTCTATCATTTTTTTTCAGAGTTCTCTTAAAATACTTGTTTAATTCAACTGAATTATTAATAAGGTTTTGTGCGAAATTCTCAAGCACAACGTGCCGCAACGTACTTCGGCAGATCAGTAACGTGAACTGTTTCGGCTATCGTTGTCAACTGACTCGTAACACTGACGAGTCCATTCTGCAAACTGGCGTCGTCGACGGTGACTGTAAGGGGAACGTGAAACGATTCGATACCGTGTTTGCTGCGCGTAAGCACGGTCTCGAGACCCTTCGACTTCAATAAATTATTCAGGTAGAGGATCAAACGCGACTTTTGTTGGGATTTCGCATCTTCCGGGTCTTCGATGTGCTCCAAGTAGAAACCAACTTTGTATGGTGAAAGTTTCGGGTGGAGCTTCAGCTCAGCCGTGTCTGCGGTCACTTCGAAGCCATCGCAGAGCATTGTGAGGCATCCCCAGTCCAGTGAAGCTATGTGCTCGATCATGTGGAAGTTTGAAGTGTTCTTCTCAACTCCGACCGACTGCAAATCAAAGTAAACAATTACTTACGATTGATAACTGCAATTTAAATCGTGGCAATTGATAAGTACTTTTATAATTTATCGAACAAAAAATCAGAAACTTTGTATTTAATTATCTCTACAAAAATACCGTCGGTAAAACAGGTAATTCAGGTTAAACAACAAAAAACAACTCCAGTAGCGTCTCAAGGCCATATGTATCAGACCCAGTAGGTGACTAATCGGATTTTCAATTTTTATGTGGAAATGTTAATCTTTGGAGCAAAAGTCCTTTAGTTTTACATAGATCTGCGTATCTTCTACGAAAACCGGAACGCCTTTTTCTCGAAATATTAACCACTCTGAAAAAAATAGGGATAAATGTTTTATATCGATAGAGCACAGGGTTGGGAATGGAAAGTTTTGCATTGCATTAAAAACTAAGCGTTCTACTAAGCAATCATTTACACCATCAAAAGAGAATAAGACATAATTCGAGAATCACTAATCAAATTCAACACTACAATTTATGACTTCATTTTTAATAGATATCCGAACATACCCCAAGCTTTTCTTGTTAACCAACGACAATGCTCATTTCATTTCTTGTAAGTAGGTCAGGTTCGCAGATAGTACTACCGAAACTGACAATCCTCTGATTGACTACAAAAACTGGCTTCAAGATTTCGATTATTTCAACATATCTATCTCGATCAATTGTCATGTCTTTTTACACGGGGGAGAAGAACGGTCCGACGCTGATTAAAACTCTTTTTCATAGATGGTTTTCTTCGTTTTTTTCACAAAGAAGAAAACGGTCTAGTTTTATTGAAATTTAGTGAATGAAAAACTTAATCGAAGACTGAAAAACTGAAGAAATCAGCAAATAAAATTTTACAAAAAGAAAGACCAGCACTGATAAAATCAACTTCTTGTTAACTGAACCCATTTTTCATATATTATAAATTCTTATAAATGCCCGTAGATTTTTCTAACTTATTATAACTTTTTATAAATTCTTCAATTTTGTAATTTTGTATTGAAAGATTTAGAAATGCATGGAAATACATTCAAAAAAACAATCATTTACTTATAATTGATACACATTCCTACAATCGAAAGTTTATCATCAATACTGGTACCTGCGGATATATCTTCCTGGCATCCTGTTGATAAACAATTGTCTCGAGTGTTACATTGCCAAAGTCGAATTCTGCAGTGATATCGATTGTTTCACGATACTTGCTGATCTTCTTTACCTCAGTCAGGGCAAATCTTGCGGGATGCCTAGAGAATTTTCTCCACCAAACTTTGCGCTCTCTCTGTTTTCTGTGATATACGTTTTTGGCATTTTCCTCGTCCGCGAGAATGCAAACTTTTCCGACTCTATGATAAACGGCTTTACTGTCGGCATGACAAAGATTTTGATTCCAAACTGTTTTACAATCTTCAATTACCGCAAGTCCGAAAGGCCTTATATCTGTGGAGAAGTCGCTAAGGCCCTGCAAAGTTTCTGATAGTTTGTCCGACGAGGTCAGAAATACATTGTAAGGAGGCATTGTTACGCAGTGAGTAAACCACAGGGATTCCATGTTTCTGCGCAGCAATCTTCCCTGTGGTCCATAGACGAATCCACGTTCTCCGAAGCTCAGAAAATTCGATCCAAGCTTCTTTAGAATATTTTCTAAGCCGTGAAAATTCATTTCGTTCCCCTTGCGTTGCCTAACGGAGCGACAAAATATTCTTCCTCCAGCAGCGCTGCGTTGCGCAGTATCTTCTCCCTGCAATTACCCTCTGTCACAGCGTCGCTGCGTAGCTTCAGCTTCTGATTTTCGAGCACGCTATACAGCGGCTCAACGCTCTCATCTACGACGAAGTTGCGCAAACGTTCAGCAAAGTGCACGGCTGATTCCAATCTCTTTATTCCCGCCTCGTTGCCGAAATTCACGAGCGACAATTTTTCCAACTTCTTAATTGTCTCTTCGGTTATTTTTATCCGTTGTTCGGAATCGTTCTTAGAAATTTCGCAGAGAATATTGGTACTTTGGTTTCTAGCCTGGATCAAAAACGTGTATCTTCGCCGAGTCGTCGATCGAGCCAAAAAAGTTCTCGATGATCGTACGAGAGCCATCGATATATTATAACTTTCGAAATAAGCAAATCTCTTTTACCGATGGAAAATTTAGACACACACACACGCGTTTGTAGGTTATGAGAAAGATAACAATTTCATGGGTGTATGATTATAATCGTGTATCGAGCGAGCACGTGGTGTAAGTTCAGCTTTTAAATTACCGTTGCTTTGGGAAACTTGTCCAAATGACCCAGCTCGTCACCGGGACGAGTTGGATCAAAAGTTTGAAACAAACTAGTGAAGATGTACTTCGACACAGTCAAAAGACGTTTCCACTCGAAAGTTTATAACATACAACACAAAGCTCAAAGAAAACAATACAGGAAATTGTTACCTTTTTACTCCATATTTGGATAGCTGTTACTGCCTTATCTGTCAGAGTTGCGACGGTGCGACGCATCAATAAAACAGCGTGCTGTATGGTAAAAAGAGTTTGCACGACATATTTACTGCCGAAAAATGAAGTGTTAATTCTTCAACTTTTGTAGTTACGAATTGCGTCCGTTGAAAGAATCCCTCTAAACTAATTTAGACGTACTTTTTGCAGGGGAGACTTCACGTTCATTTTTTGTAATAAGCTTTTTAGATCGGAAATTGCGCATTTCGGTATAGTGTCACTTCCAGTGGCGAGAATTAGTTTTAGAACGACAACCGGTATTTCTAGAACCAAATAAATGTTTTATTTAAAAGACGGTTTTATCCTCATATTTTACGTGCTTCAGCATCCATATAAAAGTCTACGCAATGTTCCTGTTATGTGTGCACAAGACACTGTTTCGTATAGACTGCGGGAAGAATGACTGTTATTCCCACACATTTATGTTAATACCATAGGCATTGCGAAGGAGATCCGGCTTGTGTAAATGCTGGCACTTTCGCACTTGTCAAGCACACCTTTTCTACACCCTTGCTAGAGCAATAATAATTCCAAAAGATATACCAAATATGTATTGATTTTTCACTGTGAGCATCTACCAATAAATATGAAACATCAAATAATTATTAAAAAGGATTTATTTTCAATTGCATAGATGAATTCAAAGTTCAACGCGTTCTTTGGAACTTCCACTGATAAACAGGAGCAGAGTCTTTGCTGCCGGGTCTTATCTGCTTGGGCTTGCTGACTGTTCTGTTCTTCAAGGAGCGCTGAATTTCTAATTTGTGTTGTACGATCGTCAATTCTCGTTCCCTATTCAATCTCTTGTCCAACTCTGTGTAAGCCATGTGTTTCTGCTGCTCAATCTTCGCAAGTGTGCGCTCGTCGATCTCCGGCATTTTCATCTCTTTCAATTTGCTCAGCTTCGGCCGATTGGTTCTTCGGCCCAATAGGGCCGGATGTGTGTTTAATCTCTTCGCGAGGTCGTAACTCCTCGCTTCCTTGCCATCATTCACAAAAAATATGTGGCTGTTCGGGGTTTCATTGGCAGCATCGATCATGTGCAATTCGCTCTGCAGCTTTTCTATCTTCCTTGCCTCGATGTTTCTTTTGTAAGCGACATACTTTAGATCCTGGGTCTCCATGAGTTTCAACTGATCCACACTGTGCTCCTCGTCTTTCTCTTTCTCCCGGTGTACTCCATCCTCTATTTTCGAGTTTATCATGTGAAAATGAAACTCATCTGGATTCTTGTTCAAAGCTCTCTTCCGCAAAAGCTTAAGAGTTGCCTGCTTCTCCTGATAATCCTTCGCTCGCAGGACATAATCCTTCTTTTTTTCTAGTAATCCAAGATGCTTTCTTGATTCTGGCTGATGACGCTCACGGTGAGTCTTCTGGCCAGTCTTCGCAGCTTTTTTCCACGACGACATTTTCTGCTTGGTTACTGTATCTGAAATTATTTTTCAAGTCAGACCCTACCAGTGAGCGTATAGCATGAGGCAATGCGAAATCTCCTCCCTGCCAAACTATCCATATTTCTCTCAAAGGTGCTGAACTTTTAGTAGCAAACTTGACACTGCTGAAGTATTCGATTGAGGATGACGTTCTCATTTTATATATTAAATATATTAGAAAATATCAAGCCAATTGTCCACAGCTTTTGTTAATCATTTTTTTTCTTCTATTCTCCCTTATCACTAATAAGTTTTCAAGTCAGATAATATAGAAACAATTTTATTTTGAATACGCGCAGTAAAAAAAAATGTCGCATCCAAATAACTTTTGTTTTGCAGAATAAAAAAATTCTAACAAAACTTTATTTTGTTAATTTGTCTTTCATGTCTTGTGAAAATCTCCGAATTTTTCTACATTTTTTACAATCATTTCGCGGAAATATGGAAACGAACAATTGCAGGAAAATACAAGACACCTCGCGACACACAAATTGCTTAAACGCTAAAAATTGACTTACACAAGGTATGTTTTTCTCTTCTTTATTGAATGCTATTGAGTACAGCAATTTTGGTGTGACAATTTTATTGTTTAAACATTTCTTGTATTCGTTCACAGTACAAAATTGTGGTTCGGAGAAAACATTTGATCATAACCAAGTATAACCAATTTCCATGCCCTGAACACCGAAAAATCTTTCTGCGACATCTACGGGCGTGAAATATTCTTTTTTTAAGCCTCGTGCTGGCTCGTCCCCTGGCGGAGACCTGTACCACTCTCTTTCACCAACAATATAAGATCGGGCTGACATTTACTCCGAACAAGTAGAAACATTCTAGTGAACTAGAGAAGTGACTCTAGTGACTTTAGAGAAGTCGTTGCCAGAATTGATCGAATGAATTTGATCCAGTGTCTTACTGAACTATCTCAGTCGTTAGCCGTCCCCGAAGCAACGAAGATAGACTCCTATAGAAGCGTACGGATATAGGGGGCTTTGAGGCAAAGCTTTCAGCGATGTAGATAGCCGCTTGGCGGCGGCACTGTCGACCGATCGATTAGCTCCGTTTACTAGCCTCGTGCTCTCGGCGTGCTCTCGACTGCTGTCGACAAGGCGTTCACGGTGGGGAACGCAACTGTTGCGTTTCCTCCCCTATTTCGTTGCTTCCCCTATCGCGGCATACTCGCTCCGAAGGCTTGCTCACCGATCGCACATCAAGCATGTGTATGTGGTCCAATCGCAAACTGGCGTCATCTGTCATGTCTCTCGCATTCACTTGGAAATACGCTCGCCTATAGCACTCACGCATGTAACTGTACGCGTTTCTTTTTCAACTCTAATACAATTAATTAAATATGTCGCGAAACATTTATGGATGAGGCGCCACCAAATGAGAATCTGCAAAAATTATCTATGTACAGGTATATGCAAACGCATGTTTTTTTCAAATCAAAAATAAAATATATTAATGAACCCCTCTGAATGAAATGGACATTGTTATTTATTAATGAACTATTGAACAATAGTAATGAAGAAATAAACAAACAGTAATAGAAATGAATGACATGAAAAAAAATAATTTCCCGCGGCGAGATTTGAACCACGACCCTGCGAGTTGTGAATTTCTCACCTTGAAGAGTTAACCAAACACTTGATTCACGATTCGAGTGTTGTACGGCCAAAATGAACGCTGATGCGCTGATGCGCGAAAGAAACACTACCATATGTGTGACAGAGACGCGGATGTTTACGGGCGAGCACAGTCCGTGAGTGCGAGGGAGAACGCACGACTGCTATTAGTGAGTGTGAGAGAGATGGTACGATCGCTCGTTTGTGGTCACTGGATAGACCTACACGTAAACACGTTACATGCAAAGTGACGCCCGTGAACGCGGCTTCGTGCGTGTGAGGCCTGTGATGCGAGAGATACCACACATGACATCAAGCGTGTACGAGAGAGATGAGACGACCATCCCAGAAATATGTGCAGCCATGCAATGTTTCTTCATCATTATTAATATGGATGACAGAAAACAAACAAATTATAGATACGGATAGTATAGCCATAAGGATATACTTATCAACTGCAAAAAAAAATGATAAAAAATTGCACGGAAAGAGGATCGAACTCAGTCCTGCAAGATAGCAACGCTGGGCGTTGAGATCTTGGCCACAACATCCTTTGATTATAAAGGTAGTTTTCTAATATTTAAGTCGCAGTCCTACTTGGGGTGTAGCTTGACAGCTTATGCAGTGAATTCATCGCTTAATTTTGTTTATTGTATTTAGCTGTACTTTGAAAGCTAACAAGCAAATGTCAATTTCCACGAGTATAAAACGCGTCCTGAAAAAACAATCCAAACGTCAAGAAATCATATGGAATTCTCACTTGGTTTTATTATTGATGGAGTGTGAGAGAGCACGCACTATCGTTCTAAATGACTGCAAGAGAGATATCATGATCACCCCAGTTCCTGATTGGTCCTGCAGCGACTTCTACACATATAAAAATCTATGAGTAGAGCGCTGCTGGTGAGTCATGTGTGAGACATGCTTGCGTGACAGAACACACTATTATCGCAAGGAAGTGCGAGAGAAACAGCATGACCGCGTCGGCTGAACCCCCACTTTCAGTCTATTATCGATCGAGTGTGAGAGAGCACGCACGACCGTTCCAAGTGGGCACGAGAAAGACGCATGATCACCCCAATTCGTGATTGGTCGTTGGGGCGGAGCTAAACTCGCCACGCAGTCGCGTGCGTCCCTGCCTGTCGGTGAGTGCACACAACGAAAAGGAGCAACAGCGCCCCCAATCCGTTGGGGTGATAACTACGGCCAGATCACCCCAACTTTTTCGCCTCAACTCTCCTATGGGCCGTACGCTTCTATAGGAGTCTATCTTCGTTGCCCGAAGTAAGCAACAACCGTCTCCAACTGGTCCGCGTGATGTGTTGAGCGGTGAATTCCCGCGCTCCTGCGTTCTAGGCGACTGTCGAATCGGGGCTTCCTCTATGCTGTTGATTTGGACCAATAGCGAACTTCACGTAAACAAAGGAGTGCTGCTAGTCAATCGGACCATTTTCCGATTAGATCTTGATGCTTCGATCGGCCGGTCCTCTTCGACAGTTGCGACGATTCCAGCTATTGATAAAAATCTTTCAAACAACAAGTCTTCCATGGTACAAACGTAACAATCGTAATCAAGTATTTAAACGTTATCGAAGCCAATTGAGATTTTTTTCAGCAGCAGTGGACGGCCCGTCCACTGATTTCTCTACGGACCGATTCTTCACACGCCTGACTCGACTAATGGGGACGCTAGAAGCGAGCTCCAACCAATCAACGGAGGTTGTGGGTGAACATTTCGCCAACGTCAATTGGCATGTTCTTCGCTTATGGTTTATCTATCTTTAAACAATTCCTTTCGTGTTTGTGCCAAATAAAAATGCTATTAATTATAATTGAGCATTTCATAAATATATGAATATGTTATTATATAAATGTGAAAAAAAAATGAATTAAACGTATTTCACCATCCATCCTTGTCTTGAGTGGTGAGCTGAAAATTAATCTCAAACTTTGGTACCACTGGTTTTTGTTGGTACTGCGTTGGTACGATTGACGGCACAGCACCCATGGACACAGCTTTTTGCTGTGCCCACAAGTGCGGCGCGGCGCTGTAGTTGGAACATGCATAGCAGCGCACTGTCCTGGACTGGCCACAGCGTGGTCTAATTAGAAAACTCCCGGCGTCTTTCCACTATACACCGGAACGGTATAATAATAATAAAAATCTTCTCGTAACTCGATTCGAAACTTCTACTCGCGACAATCGTCTACACTCCTTTAAATCCATCAAACCACCACCCCATATCGTCACATGACCGAAACTCTTCGGTCATATGACCGGTAACTTATACGCTCGCAGCATTATGCAGAAGTGGGGATACCCCCTACTGTGTTCCCCGTCGGTTCAGCATCGCCATTGCATACCTTACATACACCGATATACAACCTTACCATACCTCCTTGGAGCCTGAGCCTGTGTTGGTCCTACGCGACCCGTCCGATACTATACGCATTGCCCGCCTTCTCTCTTTCGCCGCTCGTCCAAACCTCGCGCATCGGCACCCCCGCTTCGCCGTCTTTCTTTCCTGTCGCCCGGTCCGTGGAACGGACACAAGGCGAACGGAGAAAGAGCTATACGACAGTCGACAACCCATTTCTCGCGCGGACTCGGCGCGCTTACTACAGCTAGTAGTAAATTCTACACTCCGTAGTCGATGGTTACACACACGTCTCAACACCATCACCGGCCACCTACACGCGAACGCGCCTCACACATACGCAAGTGAACGCATACACGCATCGTACACGCAAATACGTACAGGCAAAGGGGCCACTGTTTAACGTGCATAGTACTCGCCATACTGGCAGACTGAGCTCGAGGCGAGTGAGTGAGATAGTACTGGACACAACTCGTCATCGGAATCGCAATATCCGAGCAGTGTGTCAGCCATCATTAGAACTGGCCAACGCATCATAATCGGAATATATTTTGAAACCGTCTTTCGATAACACAAATACTCTTCGCTATCTCGCGTCAACGAATCTACTGCGAGTTCGAGTGTGAGAGCGCGAAAAGATAGATATAAAAAAAATTTTTAATCGGCGAGCGCGGTTACGAGGTCCTCGCTGTACCAAGAGGTGTCGAGTGTTTTTTTAGTTTGGGAGAGACGTAAGGCTAGGCACAGCGATGCAAGCCATCAAGTGCGTCGTCGTTGGCGACGGGTGAGTCGAGAGCCTGAATTTCGATTTCATTAAGATATATATTTTTTTTTCGGACGTGGATTTTCGTAGGTTTTCTCTCTGGGAGGTGGGAAAATGGAACGTCGAGGATGCGTGCGCGGGACACGGACGAGCCTAACCGCGACTGGGACGGTCAGGAGTGCCCCCCCCCCCCCCCCCCCCCTGCCTCTTGCTCCCGTCTTAAAACTTGATAGCCTGGCATTTTTTTGTTGAAAAATTGTTTGCCGATTGTCTCGCGACGAACGTTTCCCCGATATATCTTGTTCTTGAAAGTAAAGAAATTTTCTTTTTTTTTTCCTGGTAAAGAGATAACGAAAAATGAACGAAACGGTGAGAAGAAAAAATATAATTCGGTATGCAGCGGCATCGCATAAATTCTCATCGTCACGCTCTTCGTGGGTGTCTCGAGAGACCGCGAAGCGACGGGCGTGTCGAGAGGCTAACCCGAGAATATTTCTTTCGATCGGAGGCAAGAAAAATTCGGGCGGATTAATTCACTTGAGAGAATTGAATAAACGAAATGGTCGAAGGTTATTTTATCCTTACGAATCGGATCGTTCGATTTTTCGATGGGAGGGGAGATCAAATGTTTCCGCGGAGCCTTTGGATCGGGCGGGACGGAGAGCTTCGTTTATCTTGCTGAGACGACGCGAACATCGCGTTCGATAGACGACCCTTATTCCGAGCCGTCCCCCGCCCAATCAAAAATCCTGATCGATATTGTCGACACTATTATTGTCATTATTGTTTTGTTTATCACGTCCGAAAGGTGGATCGATTGATTTGACTGAGACGCGACGAGTGTCGTTGCATTTTTTTTTGTTTATTCGTTTAGCTAGGAAATCTTTGGCGTAATTTTCAGGTTATGGTACGCAAAAGTCCTGGCCGAATAAATCGACGAGTCGACAATGTTGGCGAGTTGTCAATCAATTTCGAATGTCCCTAAATGGATGCGAGGTTCAGGGAGACAACAAATACCTTGTTATTGTTGCGAGAGTATGATCGAAGATAATCGATAATCGATCTATGGTTCAGCCGATACAGAGGCGTTCTGAACGTTTGAAAAAAAGCATCTTTTCGAGAATCGTTTTTGGTTCAAATTTTCGATGCGCTGTATAATTTAATGAAAAATTTATTGTTTTATAACTGGAGAATTAGTTGGGAAATCGGTTTGATTGGTTTTTGTTGGGTACAATGTAGGCTGGAAATTTAGTAGTTAACATTTTTTTAAAGTTTATAATTAGGATAGTGCAAATAAATTAACACCCGCTTGATGAGAGAACATTGTGGAACGTTTATATGGTTGCCACATGATTCAACAAACAACTCTCATCGGCTATGTATGGCAAATTCAGAGGTCTATTAATTGATCGTTTATGATGCAAAAAAAATCTCAAAATAGTTTTGGAAAAGATTTGTTTAAAGTTGTTAATGTTTATCAAAAAATATATTAGTTGTGAATAGGGTCTCCTGAAATAACGGCACATTAAAATATTGCTCTGGGAGCTGAGAGGGGATAAAAGATATTTCCTGATTTTTAAATCAACAAAATAATTTTTTTTTCAAATCAAACTCTTGTTGTATTCTGTTTTTTTTTCTGGTGATCGACTTATTCTTTTTTATTTTGTCAACAGAGCTGTGGGTAAAACATGTTTGCTGATCAGCTACACCACCAATGCCTTTCCCGGCGAATACATACCAACTGTGTTCGACAACTACTCGGCCAATGTCATGGTGGATGGAAAACCCATAAATCTTGGACTATGGGACACGGCAGGTCAAGAAGACTACGACAGGTTAAGGCCGCTGAGTTATCCGCAGACAGACGTTTTTCTAATTTGCTTCTCGCTTGTAAACCCTGCGAGTTTTGAAAACGTTCGGGCGAAGTGGTATCCGGAGGTACGTCATCACTGTCCTTCGACTCCAATTATCCTTGTCGGAACGAAATTGGATCTTCGCGAGGACAAGGACACTATTGAAAAACTTAAAGACAAGAAACTTGCACCCATCACATATCCTCAGGTTTGTTCTTCTAATGAATTTTCGTTGTTATGACAAAAGAAATCTCCAGCTCCAAATACGGACAATTGTTCAAGCCTGTTAAAAAAAATGACCGATATTGAAAGCTTAATCCGGTACTAATAATTGTACTTGTTTCATAGTTTGTTATATTCCAGCGACTGATTAATTTTGCAAGAATTCGCGGAGCACCCTTACAAACAATCGATCGCCCGCGATTTGTTATACGATTTTTACTTTGTCAACATAAGAAATAGTGGAATATTTTCACTAGAAGTCGTCGAAAAGTTCCTTAAGGAGACATGAAATAAAATGGTTAGAAATATCAAAAGTTTATCCTGAGCCTGATTTTAAAAGAAATATTAGAAGGATAATACAGAAAAAAATTAACTAATCTTGCTGTATGTCACATTTGAAGTAACTGATTTCTTATGTAATTGGAAGAGCCTTACGAGCAATCAAATTCATAGAATTTAATACACACATTCTCTTTATCGGCATTAAAAGAACACTAAGAAAATTCTCTTTCTCAGCGAATCGGCAGACACAGGGTTATAATTAATGTATAGCGTGAAAAGGCTTAATGTGTTCTCTATAACGCAGCATTTGCACGAGTCAAAACTCCCCTTTCTATGCTCATGCCGTTCACATAATTTTCCCTACCGGATGTACTTAAAATCCCGCTTTCCGTTTTTGTAAAATGTGTGTCGCTCGAGTTCTGACAAACATGAAACCAACCGGTCAATTGGCGTGCCAAACCGTGATTTCAACCTTCCAGATTTTAATTATTCAGCGATATTAAAACCTAATCGTAATACCAATCATTGTATGTGTTTGATTAACGATTAATTCTTAATACGGTTCGATTTTCTTGAAACAATCCCATTTTCAACTCTCTCAACGTGGAGTCGAAAATTGGGTTGTTCTGAGGAAGTTCAACTATTAACAAACTTTCCATCTGGCACTTATAACGGTTAATAGTAGTATAGCCGTTTTTTTGAATATCAACGAAAAAACCACCAGAAGAAAGAAGTGTCGGCTTAGCACACCAATCGACTGGTTAAGTTGAAGTAGATTATTTTTTTAAATACATTATTTTACGTTTGTTCACTTCGTACGGAATTTTCACATTAATGTTCCGTACAGAAAATTCACATTAATGCCTTTACAGTAAATAATAAAACGTGAAATCATAACATAATAATTCTGTGTTTATCGATGCTTCCTTGCAGGGTCTGGCGATGGCTAAAGAAATCGGAGCAGTGAAATACCTCGAGTGCTCGGCCCTTACGCAGAAGGGTCTGAAGACGGTTTTCGACGAGGCGATACGCGCCGTTCTCTGTCCCGTTCTTAAGGTAAAACCGAAGCGCAAATGTTGCCTCCTATAATATTAATTGTTTCAACAAAGAAACTCAAAAATAATAACAACAACAACAACAACATAAGAAAAGAAGAACAACAAGCCCGCATGAAGACATCAGCGTAAAGAAGAAAAAAAAAGAAAATAAAAATCAACGCCTGCGAGGTAAAGCTATCGATTTTCGACGTTTCGAATACATCCTTCGCCAATCGCGTTCCGCCGTGGGATCGATATGCAAATAAGTTTATCATTCGAAAGCTCGTTTCCGTGCTGGCTTCAATTTCCGCTTCTTCCTGGCTCTCTTCGAGCGCGGCTCCCTTTCGCCAGTGATCGAATTTCCACGCCCGAATGAAGAACTGAAAATTAATAATGTGAAAGAGTCCGCACAGTCCGGTATGTCCGGCGAAACGCACAAAAGAAAGGAAAAAAAAATCGATGGCGAAAAGAGGAGAGCATACAGCTGGAAACGACAAAAGGCGTTGAATAAAAATAATAAATTAATGAAAACGTGATGGGAGAATAGAGCAAAAAAAAATTACCGCGGATAAAAAGGCTGCTCGACGCCCCGATGAGATCTATCGAAGACACATTAATTTAAAAAAATACTCTCGACATGGAAATAAATAATAATAATTATTATTATTGATTCGAAACGAATAAAAAAAATGCGACAAAAAATAGTAAAAACATAGTTCCGAAACAGTCGTATGTGACTTTAAATGACAAAAGAGAAGGAGAAAAAACAACCTCTTCGATACGTTCGAGATGAAACAAAAAATAGCGAGAAAAACATGAATGAATTCGTGTGAATGAGGAGAAACAGAGAGGAAGCGTGTGTGTGCGAGTGTGTGTCGCGAGAGAAGCCAAAACATGAACCGATTGTGTACAGTATACTAGAGTATATGGATATTATTATTATTATTATTATTATTATTATTATTATTATTATTATTAACGATTATATATATAATTATTATTATTAATGAACGGTAAAAGAAAAGTAAAAAAAAATAAATAAAACAAAAAATATTACTTTATACATACCAAGAGCTCCGCGAAAAGCCGAAAGAACGTGGAAAAGATCGTGAAACAGATTTAACAAAAAAGATTGCGCGCAAACGAGATAAAACTAATTTCGAGAGACGCGTATTGCATTGCAATTGTGTTTACGTGTACACGCGGGATGATTTGGATTTTTTTTCTAATTATTTTGCACGAATGCCTCCGCTTCCCCTCGCGAATTTCTCGTCACGATTATCGAGCGGATTACTCGTGAAATGAGGTTTGAAAATCTATAGACTGATCGTTGATGTTCCAGTCTTTATTTTCGATAAAAAACATTAATATTTGTCTTACTGACGATAAATGTATCATTTTTTTTATTGTATAATTCGGGAATACTAAAAACACATGTTACGAATAGCACAGTTATGTACAATTGTAAAAAAAATTATCGCAAGGAACTGCTTGTTCCTACGAGCGGGAATAGAAATGTTGCTATAGTGGTAACTATAGGACCATTTTTATTTGTAAACCTAGTTCCAACTTGAAAAAACAGCTGCCGGTATAAAAAATACTGATGACACTATAAAATAATTGTTATTTAAACCCTTTATTATTATTTTTTACTTTGTATTGCATTTTGTATTTCAAAGATTTATTCATAAAGTTTGTCTCCAGTAGGGCAAATAAAAAAAAAATTATTAGATTTAAAAACCATACAGACTAACATTTTTTATCGGTCATCAATGAGTGGGAGAGTTCGATGCAAACGAGTGTGATTCGCTCGCTCAAATCAAATAAATATTCACGGCTCGAATTAATAGCGAATCAATTACGAATCAATTACGAATTTGTAAACTATCATTGGCGTTAAAAGGCCCACGATCCGATTAAACGTACGCACAATTGTCGCCGAGGCAGTGATTTTCATTTCTTTCTATTTTATTCACGGACTCGATTCAACATTCTTTTTTTTTCAAAATATGGTATCGTAGCATTAAACAAAAAAAAACAGAAAAATAGATGTAAATTGAAAAAAATATATTCCTTGCGAACTTGTAAAAAAATTGTCGAAGCGAAAGGGATAGCAAGAATGCACGAGAGAATATGAAAAAAAAAAAAAAAAAAAACGATAATGAAATGGAAAATTATTGGCTGGATTGTATGACAAAGATTTGTGAGTGAAAAAGGTGAAAAGTATGCACGAGAGAGAGAGAGAGACCCTTCTCTTGGGAGAAGAAGGTGCGGAGCGAGAAGTAAAAATGGATAAAGCGAGATATACATATAAAAATAGGCGAGCCATAGGAAATAATTGTAAATAATTGCTGGAATTCAAACTTATTCCTATTACCCTCTATCATCAACCGCGTAACGTATAAGCCAACTAATCGAATCTAAATCGAACGTTAATTGTTTTTTATATATATATGAGGTATATACGAGAGAAACGAGATGAAATGGAAAAAAAACCTTACTGTATTTTTCGTCGTTCCGAATCGTCGATCGATCGAAGGACCGTTTTTTTTCAATTTCTTTCGCTATAAAATACGGCGATCGAGTATAAATGACCAGGTCGGGTGATCGACGCCAAACGGAACGACGATTATTCACTCGGCCCGTGGATGAAGAACCATAGATATTGTAACTAAATTTGCTTTATTAAATGGGTGTTTACTAATACAGTATTTCGTACTGCTATCTTTACAGCTGCGGAGAAGGAAGAAAACAATTCCGCGGATGTATGTAAGTTGAGTACGATTTTTTTAAATTTTTAACAATATAAGTCTACGAATATACATTTTTGTGCATTTTAAGGGGGCACGTGAGCTCAAAATCTCGAATAATGGGTTTTCATGAAATTCGTAAGAAAATCGAGATACTTGCAGCTAAATGTATGGACTATTAAAAGTGAAAACTTGTTTCAACGAACGTATTAACGAATTCGAGGATGCCATAAAACTTTCGCAACGTTGATTTCTTCGGTCAAAAGATATAGGGGTCGGACCTTGCGTCGAAGCTTTTGCTTTCTATTTCATTTATGAATCGTGGGACGTATTGAAGAAAAAACAAATATATTTTCGTTGAATTGACATTTTTGCGTATGCAGAATGTTTCAATAACTTCTTGTCGAAATTAGGATCGAATAGAATTCTTTCGAATAAGAAAAAAAGTAGAAGAAAATCGTAGTTTGGTCCAAAGCCGTTGGTTCAGCCATTACAGCGCCTTGCAGAAAAATTATTGTAATAGAAGAAGCATTTACTAACGTAAATACGTCAGTACGCTTTTTTTCTATTCCAAAGCGATACAAAGTCAAGAAAAATTCTTCATGCTTGACTAAACTTGTCGTACCCCCTTTGTATCGTTGGAATTACGCGGCAGTGTCGAAGAAATTTTTCAATAGCGCTGACACCTGTTCAGGTGTGTATTTCGCGTATTTTCCAGGATTTTTCGAGAACGACGTCGCACGATATTTTCTATAGAATTGGGAATAATACGGTACAAGTGTTTGATCCAATTCACAGCGCAATTGCTCGCGAAGACGACTGTCCGGTACGGAGTAGGAGCGTTGACATTTGGCAGCTTCTTCCAACTCTCTCGTGAATCCAGAAAAACGTTCCTTCAGCACTTTCGAAGCGGGTTCTGCAATCAGAAATTCTACATAATCCGGCGAAACATTGATTCATCTAAATCGATACACGAACATTCTTTAAACGTAAAGTAGTTGCACATTGCTTCCTCTACAAACTAGTTTTACTCATTCTGGCTTCTTTATAGTTACTTCTCGCAATATAACGATTCAACGCTCGAAACTTCCAAAAAATAACGAAATATTTTTTTTTTAGTTAATCAGTTCGAAGGGTTTTCCTCTGCTCATTAAAAAACAGTAAATTATTTTATTGCCAAAGCAATATTTGACGTGAACGCACCAGGCTCGTCGAGAGGATGATCCAGGTATGCCCGAGCTTTTGCGAAAGTCGCAGCCACGTAATTAGTTTTGTCACGTGCCAGAAGATCCTGATAGGTCTGATCCGCAGTAGGTTCCGCGAGGAGTAGCAATTCCATCAGTGAGCTTCGTCGCAGAGCGTTAACGACGTAGTTGTGATTGTTGAGTCGGAACAGCGCCCGAAGTGCTACGTCCGAGTACGAAGCGTCGCTTTTGCTCACAAGGGCGAGATTCAATTGCGCCAAAACTTTCTCTGCAACAAAATCATCGTCGTGACAACGAAATTATTTATTATCTAATAAATCATATAAGAGCAAATGCCGTAAAATATTATGGACATTGCAATGACTCGAAAAAAAGAAAAGAAAAAAAAAAGTGATGTAGAAATGAGATATCTCACTTATGTAAACTCCCAGCAGAACACGATCGGCGTTTTCGACCTGTTTTGAATTTCCACCGGATATGTTGTCCCCCTCATTGTTGCGACGTAGAACAGCACCCGCGGTGTCCGCATACTCGGCCAATTGCTCCAGGAATACGAGAACGTTGCTGGTGCCCTCCGCTACGGTGCCGTCCTTTGGCAATGCCGCTCCCGACTCGTTCCTCACGCTCTCCGCAAAGTCCTCGAGAGCTTTGGCGCCCTGCGATGTACAATACCGTCATATAAATGATTAATTATATAAATATATAAATTGATTGATATAAATTTATCATTTTTATGTGTAATGTACTACACTCGGTGCCAAAAGACAGTTTTACAAAAACGCCCTTTACACCTTGTGAAGTAAAATTTTTTCATGGTACTTGTGGGAAAAACCTTCTCTGAACTTGTGTGACTTCGTCACTCGTAAAAAAAAAGTATCGCACCAGTATCTTACATCACTAGATGTATATCGCAATTATATACAAAAGAACCTCGATTGTGCGAACCGTAATGGAACATTGCAATGAAACATTGTAATGCAATTTCATCGTCGAGCGCTCTTCGTTAAAAGGACGTCATGCTTATATCAAGTGTCCATGTTAAACTGTTTGCACGTTGATTTTTTGCGCAGTATTTCTTGGCGCAGAGAAACATTTAAATCACTACACGTGTTTTACAAATTATGTTTTTCAATTCTCAATTTTTGAAGCCTGTAGAAAACACGCCTTTGGCTTATAATTACACGGTCTGTCTCGCTATCTGTGTTAAACTTGGCGACGAGACACTACCGTGTCTCTTGATGTACAATTGAATAATAGTTTTTTGGTTGAGTATATTCTGGCTCTTGTGGATAATTTAACCACCTCTAAGTGGAAGCATAATTCTCTCAGTGAGAAAAAAAAATGTAATAAATAAAGCGTAAATAAAGCGATTAGCATATCGTTAACTGCCTTTGTGGTGTTTTATGTATGCGATGTTTCGTCATTAAAATACTACTATCTGGATAATCGTTAATCCGAACTTAGCTCGACGATAAATTCTTTGGATCAATCGAGGTTCTAATGTTATCCAAGACTTACGGTGGCATTGAGTGTATTCAAGACCGAAGCAAATTTCGAGCGCAGCGCATAATCGCATCCCTCGACGGTCCTCTCGAGATCGGGTTTGAGTTCGCCGAGATGTTTAAGGATCGGAAAAACAACGAGAACGGCGGAAAAGTCGCGCCTGGCGATGCATCGTTTCGCGCGCGTGGCGATGCTGTCTCCATCGTGAGCGACGAGATCCATAGCATCGCGCACCGTGGCCTCGAGGACCTGAGGTTGCAGTAATGACCGCAAAATCTTCGCTACCAGGCTACGCTCGGCTTGCATTAATTTGTGAAGCCCAGCGGTGAGCAGCAAATAATTTTCCATCTCCTGTTCGTCGGGTGCCGCGTCCTCGAGAGCGTGACCCGAAGGCTGAGGCACCGGCTTTCTCGACGTTGGGAACGACAGACCCGTTGTCTGGGATGCTCGCAGCAACATCTTCGACGCTTTCTTCTCGATAACATGCTGCAAACGACGCGACGTTCTTCGACCCGCTGTCTCCTGGCCGGCTATTGAGTGCCGATGCGCGAACTTTGCCCGCTGAAAATTAAATATATTACCTATTACCGCATTGTTGAACAGAGGATTTTGATATTTTCTCGGCAAGTGTTTGGGTTATTTTGTTGCTGTGTCGGTATTTTTAGATTGTAAAAATTGATTTAGCTTAATTTGTATTCTGAAGTATTCCGAAAATTGCAGAGACTCGGCGTGCACTTTCGATTATCGTACGTGAGTTCGAAACTATTTTATATTCTACGAAATAGATACTATTAGACTTGTGAATGGCCAAATTGGTTTTCGCGACAATCTGTAATATACTATTTTTTTTAATTTTTTGGAATTTATCGACCGACATTACTGAAATGTTTTAATCAAAACCATTATTTCCTCCAAGATTTACCATACAATCCGCATCGATGTACGCTTTACGGAAGAATTAATTTTTACCGGAAATCCTTGCTAATCGTGAAGAAAAATTAATTAGAATTTTTTTTACTGCACTCTGGTGGTCGAGGAAATGCTTGTCACATCGTACGCAAATCTTATATCTGCGACGTGACTCTTTTGTCCACTGGCTCGATAATATAAGCCCGAGAGAATTGAAAAAATGAAACCAAAAAGTACATAGTTTACCGGCATCGGACTACCCGCGTGGGTGCTTCCGCCGCTCGCGCTCCGCTGATGTTCTTTAAGCAGCTGAAGCGATCGCAAAACGACGCCGGATCGAACGGAGGAATAGATTTTAGCGTGACGGCGATGTCCACGTTCCTCGAGCCAATTGGAAATTTTAATGAGATCGGCTAGCGCGCTCTCGGGTAATTGATTAAGCGACTGCGGAGCATCCTCTCCGCTCGTGTCCTCATCGGAGCCGATAAGATCAAGCAGCACTATCGGAAGAATGGGTTTGCTTTGCCGGGCGAGAATATCGTGAAATTCCGAGCAGAGAGCATCGAGACCAACGCCGAAGAGCGTCGCCAGATTCTCAAGCTCGACCGAGCTTGGATTGTTCTTCTGGAAATATCGTTGAGCGTTGTAAAGCCTGTTCATCGCCTCGAGGAAACTATCCAAGCCTCCGGGACCGCTCGGACCGCCGCGGACGGTGCTCTCGACCTCTTGACAAACCCCATAATAACCGATAGCGTGGTCCAGCACCGTCAGTGTCCTCTCGATGTCTGTAAACGAAATTTAAAAAAGTAAGAAATAAAATGATAATCCTACACGCGAATTTCGTCGAAATGTATTTAGCGAAGTATGTTCGCCAAATTAATTTGAAAATTGAGTTTCAAAATTCAATTTAATACTTCTATTTGAGACTCAAAAAATGAAATTTAAAGACGAAGGCTCGTATTTACTAGTTCAATTGAAACCTCCACAACGTGAGAACTTTCTTCGGAGAAAAAACGTTGCTATTATATTACATTTTTTTTTTCCATTAACAGTCGATCAAGAATAATATCGTATGTTAGTAAATGCAATGTTTACAATACCAAATGGCAAAACTTTTTCTATCGATCAACGTCACCATCGACGGAGCTTGTTAATTGTTATCAAACCCTTGCCAATAAAATTATATAACGTACAGAACTGCGTCTTTGCTCGATAGTCCAATCGCTCTTTATATCGATACAATTGAATTAAAGGATAAAGCAACGTTGCGTATCAACATTGTTGTATGAAATCAATAAGATTTAACGCACTCTGTTGTTGCGACTGAAGATTTCCAGTTTCATTGTAAACGGGTAGGATGGTTCTCCGCAGAGTAGCCAATCTCTGTTCTAACGAAGATAGAATGGCGACGGCACTGCTGGTCAGCTTTCTGCTGCGTTCCTCCGCCTCTCGCAGACTCTGAAGAGTCGTTATTTCCCCTTCGAGCTTGCATTCTATCTCGAATCGCCTCTCGGAAGTGTCGCTCCTACTCGTTTGCATCCTCCCACTTTCGTGTCGCGTTACCGCGTAATCACCGAGCAAATTCTCAGCCACCTTCGAAAAAGGTATTTAAAGGTTATGTGCGATAAAAATATTTTCTATCTAAACAACAAAATAATCGTTGTAGTCTCATCGACGGTAATAAAATATCGCCGGACGAGATGTGAAAAACTCACGAAACTTGTCAAAATTTGTTGCCTTGACGTTCATGGACCTTCAAAACTTGACGTCAGACGATCCCATGTTGAAATGTATTTCACGTTTGACAGCTAGTGCAAACGCCGATAGTGAAGATATCTACGATACCGGTCTATTCGGATTTACTATAGCATCATCTTCGAAAGGTTTCATGTTACAACATAACACTATACATAAAATAACACTAAACCTTCTTAATGTCATATAAACCACTGTTGTGTGTCTCTTTCACTTTTTTGCAAACGCCAATGATGGTGACTCTCTTGGTCACGTGACTTTTGCCCGGTCTTAAAGATTTTTGCTTTCGAGCAATTGCCGATACGAAGCATTGATTTTCCATCGATACGTTTTATGTTTAATTGTCAAGGTATCCACTTTTAATACCATGAAAAAGAATAATATCCATTGATTGTAAAATACTGCACAACATTCTGTGACAGTTCGTTCTGGACGTCGAATATAAAAGTCCCTAGAATGTTTTGTGTACTATATATGTTATGTTAAAAAATGAATATTAAACCGAAAACTATGTATACAAACAAAAATCAAAATCAACAAAACCTTGCGTATGATTACGAACAATTGGAATGTAATATTTCTTAGACAGATCACGCGAAAATTGTCTAAAAATACGTCAGAAAATTTGTTTGATATTCAACGATCGAAACCTCTTTAAACTTTAGGACGTCATTCGTCCGACAATTCACGGGTCTTTGATAGCGAATGTACCTAGTTCATGGATGTTTCGCGTTATTTTATATTTCCCGTTTACGCTTTTTTTAGGGAAATCCCAAGTTGCTTTGAAATTCACCAGTGTGCAAGCCTGAATGGAACAGCTGTGTTCGGTAAACTCTCGGCAAACTGTGTCGGCGCATAGTCGGCTAAATGAGTAAATAATAAGCGAGACTGGTCTGGCGAAAAAAAAAAAATACCAAACAAAACGGATCAACGACAGAGCCGAGAAACATCTCCCCTCCAGTTTCCATGATTATTGTTACGTGAGATATAGATAACCGAACGTTCCACGCGGGATCCCGTGAGATTTTTTTTCTGCGTATCGCGAATGCGACGAGCACCGAGCCGAACGATTGCCAGGGAAAATAGAATACGTTTCACATCGCGAATGAATGTTTGATCGATCTCAACGAGGAGATTATTGTTGAGAAACGTCACAGGTGAGATACTGCAATAAATATATGTGGAGTAAACGGTGTTACGGGCGGCAAATCTAATTAGCGACGCGATCGTCTCTAGAGTCAAACATTTTTCACCATTTCAAACTAGGTATTCACTTTTGTTTTTGTAAGTCGATAATAATAATTTTTTTCTGGCAGAAGCGGCTTTCGATTATTTTTTGGGTGCTGTTTCGAGTCTCGAGGAGGCTCTCGAGAAATTGTCATGAATATGGACAAGCCGGGATCTTCGGACATCGTCATTGTGTCAGGAAATTCGCACCCTGAATTGGCCGAGCTCATTGCTAGGTGAGGCGAGAAGAAACTTGATTTTGGGTCAAGGCTCAAGCGTAAATTTTTGGAGCCGAGAATGGAAACGTTGTGGCTTTGGTCTGTTCGTTGCTGAGTGGCTGAATCAATTTTTTTTTAATTATTTTTTTTGTATTAATCATACTCGTATTATTCAATTTTCATCTCATCAATGAAAACATTTTTTTTGACCATTTTTATACACGTTGACAGTGAACTTTCGTATTGAAGAGTTTAGAATAATTTTATTCACTAGTTTCAGTAATTTTTTGTAATTGACACTAAATATTTTTGAATGCAATTTCGCAACAAAGGTAATACATTTTTGAAACTTATGTCTCTGCCACGCACAAGGAATTTTTGCATAATTATATTTTTTATTATAGTATTGGTAAATGCGTTTTATTAACATCGCTAATACTAGTACTGGTTACCTTTTAAACAGGTGTGTCATAATTTTTTTTCCCCTCGGGCTAATGAAATTCAATCATTATCATGAAATTCTTTTTGCAGCTGATATTCCGTAATTATTTTCAATAATCATACGATAATACGTTTTTTCCTAATCCACTCAAAGTAATGTTCACATCATCATATTTTTTACTATATTGATTACATTTGTTTACGTATTAATTTCCATCAACAGAAAAAACTATTTTCCAGTTCTTAAATGTGTTAAGTTCAATAACCAAAGATTAGATCTATTTTTTTTTATTCCAGTATTCTAATTGGCAGTATTGTGACACGTCCGAACCGACAGGGCTATAACACTCAGCATTCTTATCATAAACGAAATTCTCTTATCGCAAATATTGATAAAATAAAGGTGATTAACAAAGGTTTTGAACTATCCGCGATTGAAAAATAACACTTCAGTTTTCCGTTTTAAATCGCATGAATTACAACCACTGTCAATTCACCGTATTACATTTTAATTGACTTAGTCATCCAAGTAACGGAACTAGAAAAAAAATTTATATGTATACATATATATATATTTAAAAAGTCAATGGAAATAAAAAATAAAGAAATGCGGAGAACAGTTTGAATATAAAGTGAGTAGAATAAAGTACATTATCATTTATTCAATTATTTAATAATGATAAATCTTGAATATGTTACGGCAATGATGCTTCGCGCGAGTTATTGTTGTTTTAAATCGGTTATGCATTTAATAATTAAAATTTAAATCATTTTGCAATATTTATGTGAACTAAAAATCTCTTTTATTTTTTTGTGCAAAGTCGTCTTGGGGTGAAAAACGGAGGATGCACCGTCTATCACAAGACCAACCGGGAGACTATGGTGGAGATCGGTGATTCGGTTCGAGGCAAGGATCTCTACATAATTCAGACTGGAACTAAGGACGTCAACAACAATATAATGGAGCTTTTGATAATGGCTTACGCGTGTAAGACGTCGTCGGCGAAAAATATAATCGGTGTAATACCGTACTTGCCTTACTCGAAACAGTGTAAAATGCGCAAGCGTGGATGCATAGTTTCGAAACTTTTGGCAAAAATGATGTGCAAGAGCGGGCTCACTCACGTCATAACGATGGATCTTCATCAGAAAGAGATCCAGGGTTTCTTTGACTGCCCGGTTGACAATCTACGGGCCAGCCCTTTCCTTTTACAGTACATTCAGGAAAGTGTGAGTTCCGAACGAATATTTCGTTGCATCGTTTCGTTTTTCAATTTAATTTAATTTTCTTTAACTTCATAAATAGAAATCGAATAGAGGGACGGAAATTTAAAATTGACGAAACGAAGAAATCGTAATAAAAAAAATGTTCATATTAATTTATATTGAATATACTTTTTTTTTTTTTACTAAAATAAAGACTCTGCAAAGAGAAAACACTGAAGAACGTATCTGAAGACTTATTCGAGTTAAATAATATTGAATATAGCTTTAACTTGTTTATTTATTTCTTGTAATAGGTTCCCGATTACAAAAATTCGGTGATAGTAGCGAAGAATCCGGGTAGCGCGAAGAAAGCTACGAGTTACGCGGAGCGTCTTCGCGTGGGTATCGCGGTGATACACGGCGAGCAAAGAGAGTCGGAATCTGATATGAACGACGGTCGTTACTCGCCGCCCGCGGTCCTCATGTCTTCGAGGACGATGGAGGTCGGCGTTGGTGTTCCGGTCCACCCGGCCAAGGAAAAACCGCCGATAAATGTTGTCGGCGACGTTAGCGGACACATCGCGATAATGGTGGTAAGAATAAAATCAGAACGGAAAGAAAAAAGAAAAAAAAAACAAAGAAATTTAACGACGGGATTTTCTTAAATATTATAAAGTATCCAATTTTTTTTCTTTTATTAGCACGCTCGTTAGACATTTTTTCGGTCGCCACAGGACGATTTGTTTCAGGATGACATGGTCGACGATGTTCAGTCCTTCGTCGCGGCTGCTGAAGTTCTCAAAGAAAGAGGCGCGATAAAGATTTACGTTCTCGCCACTCATGGACTGTTAAGCTCGGATGCACCGAGGCTTATCGAAGAATCACCGATCGATGAGGTAATTACAATTACCAATTATTGGTACCGATCGAAACTGCCAATAACAATTACTAATTACTCGCACGAATTCCAATCGTCGGTAACAATAACGAATTATTAATACGAGTTTTACTTATCAATTACTAAGTACTAATTACCAATTACTAATTAAAATTTTATCGGTCGCATAGCGGAACGACAGATATGACGACGGCATTATTTGTGAAGGAAGTTTTTTTTTCACAAATTGAACAAGGAAGCAATGTGTCCAAAATAATTTGCAGCGGTTTTTATTCATACCCAGGTTTTGCATGTTTAACCGTTTGGAGCATGGCGTTTCAAAGTAAAAACAAAACCTTGCTTTAGCAAACTTTTTTTTTTAATTCTCAAATGGACATTCCAAAGGATTCAATAATATACCAAGATAGAGACTGGTGCGTTGCGGTGGGTCAATGATGTGATGCACATATCACAGTGCAATGGGTATTAAACAAGATATGCAATTTCTAGGAAGTGTACGGTAATATGTCTACTCCAAACTTCAATTGCAATTTTATCGATAATATATTTCTTTGCTTTGGTTACTACTTTATGGAACAATTAGTTGACAACTGGTCGAGAGGAAGTTTGCATATTCGAGAAAAAAAATATACGAACAACGTTTTTACGAATTTCATTGAAATGCAATTATTTTTTCAGGTCGTTGTGACAAACACGATTCCCCACGAATTGCAGAAGAGCCAATGCTCGAAGATCAAGACCGTGGACATAAGCATTCTGCTGGCAGAGGCTATACGACGAATCCACAACAAGGAATCGATGTCGTATCTGTTCAAGAACGTTACAACGGAGGATTAAGATGTGAGAACGCATGGGGGAGAGGATTAAATATTCGATTTATCGAAAAAAATGTTTGGGTAAAGAAATTCGGATCGAGAAAATCAAGATAATTCGGTGTTTCGAAGCGCAGCATAGAAAAGAAAACAAAAAAAACGAGAATTGGAGTGGAATCTACGTACGTATCGTTTCGTGTCAGGGACCATATCTGGAAACACGTATTATACACACGTTAAATATTCCTCGATTTTCTATGATATTTTTATATATTTTGCCGAACAAATACGACTACACGCTGGCGATCGAATGGAAATAAGCGATTTCGAGCGGGATATTTTTTCTGTGAATTTTTTGTTGTAATTATTGCAAACATGAACGCAATCGCAAATTATCTCCGTCCGATTCTACGATTTTTTGGTTTGTTTTTTGTTTGGTAAAAATCCTTCCGCGTAATCAGTTGCACATCCGAAACTGACTTTACATTGGATTCGTGGCCCATTCAGCGCCGAATATCTGTAATAATGCACACGATTAAGAAATATGTATATATACACATATATACCAGTATGTGGAGAAGTATATAATTTTTTTTCGTAAAAGATGAATTTATCGAGCAACAAAGTAAATATGTATATTATGGCGATTGCGAAATTGATAGCGAATCCAATGTAATCGAAGAGTGATAAAACAAAAAAAAAGAAAACGATCAGCGAAATTCATACAAAAAAAGTAAGGTATGGAGAAATACGCGACGTGAAAGAAAGTATCCCACACGCGGTAGTCCGTTAAAGTATTATTGACGATATTGAGTCTGTGCAAAACGAATTAGTCGTTTTTTTCTTTTTTTTCGTATCTTGAAAGTAGCATAATCAATTGCATAATAAAAAAAAGAATCATAATGTGTCTCTCTGTGTTTGACAAAGTTGATTACGATTATAAAACAGTAAGAATAATGATAAATCTACCAATGATGTAACAATAGGTTCCTCGTCGTGCTAGTGGTCCTCGATCGAATGTAGTCTGAACGAGACGGGTCAATAAATATATTTCAATTAAATAATGCTGTACCAACAATTTTGGAAGCTTATCAGAAGCGAAAAGGAAAACAAAATCGTAAAGAAATATTTCAAAACGTGAATTGTTAAATTGTAGTACACTCACTGTAGAATGGATAAAAACAATTCATTCTTGCCATTTCTGTAAATGAGAGCAAGGTGCCTACATGGAATTTCACAGATCAACCGCCTATTTTGCATCGCTATAATTTCATAGGGATTGTTGAGCGATAATATAGCCAAATGACAAAAAAAATTAACAAGTGGCGTGCCAAGCGGCATTCATTAAGGCAATTGAATATCGTTCAAAGAAATGACTGCAAAGTTGTCAATGGAATTTTCAATCAACATTTCCGAATGACCAAACATTCCACATTCCGAAATGTAAGCTTGCTCGTATACATGGTTAACAGAGGTTTGCCTTTTTGGACATAACTCGATTATCCACACATTCACACCTACATGAGGAAATTTTTTCTAGTGATATTTCGATGTTTGTAAAAATGATAAACAGCCGCACTAAAATCTTGCTCTCATTTCCCGGAATCACAAAGCATTGTAAAAATTGCGACAAGCTCTCCCAACTCATACCTCGTTTGTAAACAAGATTCTGGTTGCCCAGATACCAAGATCCAGGCAACCGTTGCCTTGGGTAACGAAACTGAAAAAAAACTGTCTGCGTTCATCGTTCGTGCGTAAAAAAATAATAATTTTAATTTAATAATGTCGTCGATATCACATTTGCAATTGAGCAGATTCTGCGTTACGATTCAGTCCGAAAATAAATCCCGACGAAAAGCGGCCCTTGACGAGTTGCAAGCGAATTTGTTCGGGTCACCGAACGACCTAAGTCCGAGCGATTTTTCCGAAATCTGGGGTACCGTTGGCAAGCAACTCTCAAAAGCTCTGACCGATCCAGCCGAGTCGTGCAGAAATGCTTGCGTTGAGTTGTGGAAAAAATTTTTGCTGGTTCTACCCATGTCGGAAAAAAATATCGAGCATCTAATACCGATATTGTCGCGTCGCCTAAGCTTTCAGGAGTTGATAGAACCGAGCGAGGAAGTGCGATTAAACTGCGTCGTTTTATTGGGTCTCGTTATAGAAAAGTATTGTAAAATTTTGTCGCCTTACTGTGACGATTTTGTCGTGATATTCGCCAGGACCGTTACCGACAATTATCCGGAGATAAAGCGTGAGAGTTGCCGTTGCATCGAGGAACTCTCGTCCTCCGTGCCGGCACAATTTTACCCGCGATCTGAGAGTCTCGTCAAGCCGATATTGACTAATTTTACTCATCAACATTACAAAGTTCGCGTAGCCAGTGTCAGAGCTATTGGGAAGGTGTTGCAACATGGCAATAGCAAATCGATGGAAGAAGTATCGACACCACTCGCTGAGAGACTTTTCGATCAGAGCGGTGCTGTTAGACTCGGTGAGCTTTAGAGAAATTTTTTTGTTTTGTTTACTTCAGTAATTTATGACTAAAAGCGGATTTAAAATTGTATTGCTGTAGTACCACAAATATTTATAATTTTTAGACCATCGTTATTATCATTGTCAATGATAATTGTTCATAATTGATTGCACATTATGATAGCAATTGCACATACGAATCGATACAACGTCGAAAAAACCGAATTGTATAAATGGTTCGTAAGGATTCCGCAAATTTGATAATAAATTTCGTTTAATTTTCCGAGAAAGACTGGTTCACTACATCTTTCATATTACTAAATTGAATATTTTAAATACCCGAATTTTTAAAAGTCATTAAAAATGTAGCCCGTGGGCAATTTGGTACCGAGATGGTCAAAATTTTCTCCAATTTAACATTAAATTCTACACAAAGCATTAACGCATTTCATGCTGTTCAAGACAAACCTTTGATATCCATCGAAAAATCATTGAAGATATCGACCATTAACAAATAGCCTGTTGTAGAAAGTAACTAATTACATGCTAATGACAACAGAAATTACAAGAACTGAATTACTGTAATCAAATAATTTCAATTTCACTACCTGACTAACAAATTCTCATTCGAATTCATAATCGCGTATTACAATTATAGTTATTATAAGTTACAATATAAAATGATAACATTATTATTGCAAGTTAGTTTGGTAATTACGTTCTTGTATGTTGTAATTGAGATTTTACTTCGTAATTGAATTATATATATTATAAATTTCAATGAGAAATTTTAAGTGTCATTTTTATTGGTAATTAATGTAAATTTGTTTTCTAACAATTTAAGCGGTGGTGGAAGTTGCTGGTCGATGGCTCCTGGAACTTCGCGACCGATATAGCTGGTGGCACAAGTTGATACCGCTTCTCGTCACTGGGCTTCACGACGAGATTGAGAACATTAGGAACCGAGCAGATGAGCTGTGGGACGATGCTGGAAGGCTCTACATGCAAGAAAACGAGAACGACGAAAAGTTTAAGGATAAAATGGATTTTTTGATCGAGGGGCCAACCCACTATCCGCCAAACGGTAACAACTCGTCGACTATAATAATTATTGTAACAAGTTAATAATCAGACAATGCTTGATTATACAATTTTATTTATTGATTATTTTTTATTTTAATTTATTTTATTTTATTTTCTTCAGTTAAAAGACCGAATTTGGGGTGTCGAGTTATTGTGCAGCAGAATCTTTGCAAGCTCGTAGGTGGAATCGCTCGAGAACTTGGCGACTGGCTCGCCGATATCAGAGTTCGCTCGGCCCAACTACTGTGCGTTCTCGTGCTAAATGTCGAGCAGGATGTCACTCAGCACATCGAAAAACTCCTACCTGCTATGTACAGGTACTTTTCTTTCACCAATCTATATTCGATCCTGAAAAAAAACCTTCGAACTGGAACTACAAGAATAATATTAATTTGTAAAATTTCCGTCAGGCATTAATTAATAAGTAAAAAAATATCCACATAAAAAATTAAATTTTAAGTAATTTATTATAATATTTTAAGTAATAAAATGTATTTGTTAATTAACATTTAATTGTACAAGATTGCTGTTTTTTCGAGAATTTTTCAAAAAGAAATCACTTTTTTTTTCTATTCATGAATGAAAATAGATGTTAGATTTTTTAAATTTATTTACTCATATTTTTTAGAGCTTGCAACGACGAAGATTCACGAGTCGCGATAAACGTTGAGCTCGCAGCGGAGTATATGGGATACTTTGTTCCACCATCGATTTATTGCCAGTTCGTACTTCCAACGCTGGAAGAAACAATAACCGCCGGTCACCTGAGAGTCTTCGCCGCTGTACTACGAGGCAGCGAAGGTACCAGTCTTCGGCCGAAGCTGAACGAAATCGGCAGTTTCCTTCGGCAATCACATATCTGCAGAAGCAAAAAAGCTCGCTACCAAGAGCAACTGTTGCGCTGCTGTGAGTCGCTTATCGTCGTTTGCAAAAAGGCAAGTCACAGACGAAAACTTACAACGATTTTACGAAATTATGAACTCCATCATAATTATATATTATGATGATGATCCCATAATAATCTAATCTAGAATTCCGTTGGACGGACGAGGAAGATTGGTTCATTACATCTTCCACATACCTCAATTTAGAACGCAAAGTTATCATGGACATTCTGTTATTTTTCAGGATTGTTCAGCAATCTCGCAGGATCTCTTCACGGTTTTATTCACCCTCCTCTCAACGTGCCAGGAAGACGATAGTCTGGTAATTGCTGAAAATCTCCTCGAGGAGCTCGCTCGTCTCGACGACCGATCCGGATTGGACGAACTATTCGTCTCTCATCTGAGACCAATACTGCTGGACCTGAAAAATTCCTCCGACGCCTGGACAATTTATAGCGCCGAATTGCAGATATTTCGAGTCTGCTTGACCCGTGCAGCTACAGCGACAGCAAAGAACATTGATCTGGTACTTCCGATCCTCGCGAACACCGTCAGCAACGATTCCGACCCGGAACTTCGCCTCAAGCTGTTCATTCTTGTCGGCGATTATTTTAGTCGCGGAGACGAGAGTATTTCGCAAGTTGAAGAGCCGAGGGAATTCGTCGCTACAATTCTCCAGGATGTTATATTTCCCGGATTGGTCTGGTCGGCCGGAAGGGCCGCCGAGGCGATAAGAACGGCTGCGGTTTGTTGTCTTTGCGCCTTGCTCGACCAGAGAAATTTGACCGAGGAAAACGTGAACATTTTTTCTACGGCAAACGCATTAAAGGAAGAAATCGGCCAGGGAGAAGATATCGATTCCGCGGTCGATAAGGCGAAGCACGTCGAGAATTCGACCTGTGGGAAAATCGGCGAGTCCTCGGAGGTGAAGGAGATCGGAAGAAGAAAAATCGAGTTGTTTTCTGGTCCTGAAGATTTTTCGGCACTCTTCGGGACGATTGTTCCGGTCCTCGTTAGCCTCGTCGACGACAACGCCAGGAAGACACGGCTGTACGCCCTAAGAGCGATCTGCCTGGTCATCGAGAATGGAAGAAAATTATCGTTCGTTACAGAGGATAATGTTCACTCCACGTATCCGGTTATCCTGAAGAGACTGGACGACGGATGCGACGACGTCAGGTCGGCGGCCGTGGAGGCTCTCGTGGTCGTATGGAGAGCTCTGCCGAAGAAATACGATCTCGTCTTCAGCAGGAGCCACGTGGATTTCCTGTACACATCGGCGATCGTTCATCTAGACGATCAAGAGACGAAATTTCAAACTCAGATGCTCGGTAAAAAAAAGTTGTTTTGTGATGTTTTTTATTTTCAAATTTTTGAGATTTAATTGAAACAAAAAAATTGGTCGCTGAACTGCACGCCGGAAGGGACATTCAGATTTTTTTACTTTGATTTCGAATAACTTTTCGCTGGACGTTTAATTTTCTCTTATGTAAAAGTGTTAAATTCTGAGTCTTCATGTCCATTTTTGAAAACGAGATAAAAGTTAATTGACAAGTTTCAAATGCTCAACAATGACAAAACGATATCTTTATTTTCATCAAAATTGAATTATTCAGGAGGGTATTTTAAAAAAGGTTTCGAAAAATATCATACAAACATTTTTTTCCATCATTTATTTTGACTATCATTTTCCGAATTAAAATCCCTTCCGGTTCGTTTGACGTACAAGTTGTAAATAATTTCTCGATTTTTATTAATCCGCATTGACAGTAAATCTTTTTATTTCATATTTGGTTTTTGGAATATAATAGTTAAAAATTATTTTGTTTCCAGATGCACTCATGGAATTGGGAAAAGTACATCCGGAATTACTGGCAAAGAAGATTGAGAACTGTAGAGGAAACTTTCGGAATCAAGCTGGTCTCGACAAGCTTTTGAAACATTGTTACGATTTGCTTCGAGATACGGAGTAAATTAAATGCGATGAAGAGAGCAGACACGTTTATCTTACAGAACGATAAAAATAGCTCACACAGGAAATAAATCTATACCGGAAAGGCAACATTTTACCTCAGTGCGACTACGCTCACGATTTATCGTTTCAGTGGGGATTCGAAAGTACCAGCGACTCATAGAAAAATTTGTAAGACTTCAGTGAATTCTTATCAATAAAAAAAAATGCATTAAACTCATTACAATAAAAAAAAGAAAATAACTTCTCGTCACAGACATTGTCTCGTGCTTCCAATCCGTTTTACCGACACATTTTATTGAATCCTTTCTCATCGTCCTGCAGCCTATAAAATCAATATTAATTTTGTTCTATCACGTTCATAAACATAAAAATGACGCATGAATCTTAATTTTATTTCATCGGATTGTAGATTCCTCCGTACGATTCTGTGATGTGAGGGAAATTTTTCTCCAGGGCCCGCCTCATGCAGCGCAGCGAGAGTGTTGAAAAATTGTTCGACGAGCGTCCCAGTGATTCTCAAACGCCTCGTTAAATTCTTCATCGGACGACCGGCAAAGCGAGCAGCTCGTCGTAGTTCCTTCCCTCTGCTATCGAGAGCATGTGAAACACTATAAAGTGCGAGATAAATGACGTCAGCGGCGCTCTCGGGGAAGCGAATGAGAGACACCGAGGACTTGTTTCACACGCTCTCGACTCTCTCGCAATCGTTTTTTTTTTCTAAATAAATAGTGGCGTCTTGCCGAGACAGATTCGAATCGCGGATGCTGCAGAGCGGGAGCGAGAAAATCTCCGAGAATTTCCGAACTTTCGCGAAATGCCGCGACATCGATCGTCAAAATGGCGCTGCCGGTCGTCCGATAACCTCGCAATTTCGATGATAAATTAACAATCGATTATTCCCTTAAATACAAATAAATGAACATCCGAGTCAGCAGCAAGTTTGAATCTTTCGATCGACGAAGATAAGACTTGATCATTTTTCTCCAGAAGGGCGATAATTCGAGTGGCAGCTCGGGTGGATTTGTCGGCCTTTCGCCGCTTAGCCGGCGCCATATTGTTGTTTCCCGACGTTCGTCAAAGGTCAAGAGTCTCATCCGCGGTGCAAGGAAGGAGCGGTTTTTCTCTCCGATCTGTCGATTGTACAAAAAACGCAAAAATCTATTCAAAAAAAAAATTATCATCGCCATCGATAAGTCGATTGCACGTTGAGAGGTCCGAGAAAGAATACGAGAAACGGGAGGAGCGTGAGATTTGCGACGAAAATTTGTCGTTGTTTCCCTGGAATTCGTCGCGCTCGTTAGACGTGGTGAGTCGGAGACGTCGAACGTGCCTCTCGGCGCTGGAGTTCGAAGCTATCTCGCGGATTATGTCGGCGAAACGACGTTTCGTCGATCTGCCGCAGGCCCAATTTTATCCGAGCAAAACGTTTTTCGCGTCAGCTTTTCCGCCCGAGAAATATTTTGAATCTCGAACGTAATTACTCGAAGTATTTATTTTTGCCTTGAGAATTATCGACAAACTCGCATACTCGCTGTACTGTAACTCTTACGTTTTACTTCTTACGGGTTTTAAGTTTTCTTGCTCGCTGGAATTCCTTGGTTTTAAAAAAAATTCCATGTACCGAAGGGTCTGAAAAAATAAATTCGACGTGACTCACTGAAAATTCACTTTTTTGCACTTCTTGTTCTGGAGATGAAGCTACCGTTTTTGTTTGTATTTTTTGTAATGTAGTGAATTTTTTTTTGATACAGCATAGGGAGAACTTGCAATGGCTGATACAAAGACAGAGCAGATAGACGCGGCGGAAGAGGAGCTTGAAGTGGAGTCCAACTACAAGCCTCCGCCGGAGAAGACCATTGAACAGCTTCTCGAGGCAGACAAGGAGGATGAAAGTCTGAGAAAGTACAAGGAAACTCTTCTCGGCGAGGCAAAAGCCGGCGGTGTCGTCGTCGGTACGTTTTCATTAATTTTTTTAAAATTCAAATGTTTCACGGTTTGGAAAAAAGTCAGTGCTTGCAATTGGTAATAACAATAGTTTGATAAATTATTTTTTTGATGTTGATTTACTCATTAATACACAATTCTTAATGACTATATTTTGATAAATTAATTTTTTATGCAGAAAGCATTGATTCATTTTTATATGCATTGGCAAAATGTTTAATACAATATTTTTATGAATTTGTGACGATAATGGTTAGAGCAATTGTTCGCACTTTCTTATAATAATATTTGCATTCATTTCTTACAAATGCAATTGCGTTAACAATTTTATGATGCATTTTTTTACTTGAAAAATACACATATCGAGTATTTTAAATATTCAATGCTTGCATAATTTTGTTTTGTACACAATTTTTTAATGATAATATGGTCATTTTTTTTTAATACCAATGTGTGGATAAATATGGTTCCAATTATTTAGTCTGCAATTTTGTTATCTGTTTGGTAGTCCAATTATTCTCAATCGTGCAAAGTAAAAAGTTTGTTAAATGCTCAGAAGACAATGCATTAATGACAAATATTTTTTAAATGTTCAGATGCGGACGATCCGAGGAAAGTGATTGTGAAGAAGCTTGCCCTGTGTGTATCGGGCAGACCAGACATGGAACTCGATCTTACGGGAGACCTGACACAGCTGAAAAAACAAACTTTTGTCATCAAAGAAGGAGTCAGCTACAAAATACGTATAGACTTTGTAGTACAGCGTGAAATTGTGCATGGATTGAAATATGTGCAGAAAACATACCGCCTGGGGGTCCTTGGTAAGCTATATAAATTCATTGTCCTTTTTCTTTGACAATAATAATCAAGCTATTGTCAACGATAAGTTATAAATTGTTGTGAAATATTGATAATTATCTGCGAACATGTCGCTTTCATTCCCAACAAATGTTGTAAAATTGAATATCATTATCCTAGTGCGAAAACATTAAATTAAGATACAAGCGTGGAAAAAATTTCTGACGAATATCAGTTTGCATCAAAAGTCAAAGACGAGTATTGCAATACCACGACTTCAGGAAACGTTTTCCGGATGCGTATTGCACAAAACTTTTTTTCACGAGGTATGAGAATGGGGTTTTCACGTACGCGTAAAGGCTGCAAATTCATAATTTTTCCACTGAGTGAAATAAATATTTTGCTCAGAGAAGTATTTTTTTGTATAACCGGATTGGAATTTTCATCAATTTATGATTTGTCCAAATTAATAATTTGTATTCTAAAAATGATAACATTGACTTTTTCCAGTGGACAAGATGACACACATGGTCGGTTCCTATCCTCCGAAGAAGGAAATTCAGTCTTACACCACCCCATCCGAGGACGCACCAGCGGGCATGATAGCGCGAGGTTCGTACATCGTCAGTTCTCTGTTCACGGACGACGACAAGCACGAGCATCTCAACTGGGAATGGTCCTTTGACATTAAGAAAGACTGGAAAGAATAAAGAAAACAAGAACGAGAGCTGACACATGCCCCCTCCACCAGGTTCTTCGAATGTTCATTCTATAACGCGCGATATTTAAGGGACGAATGAAAACGGCGAGTGATAGAGATTGAGTGAGAAATTTACCAGAACCCAAGATTTCCCAGTACGACAAAAAGAAACAAAACAGAACGAAAAACAAACAATTTTTTTGTTTTCTTCGCAAAAGAGCGTCGCTGGTCGAGCAGCGATTCGTCAATAACGGATGAATAAACTTTGATAGTTCATAAGCGATTAAGTTGACGGTAAAAAAAAAACAACTCGAAGGAATGAAACAAAAAGTGGAAAATGAATTTCTTAAAGCTTTTTTTAAGTATACACGCTAAAAAAAAAACGAAAGAAAAGAAAATTAAGTATTTCGAGGGTGAGAGTGAATTAAGTAGATAGAAGCGAGAACGAGAGTACGCGCACGCGCGTGTTTTCCACTTTCATACATTTGTAAAGCCAATCACATTTCACTAATAAAATAAAAACACAAATAAAAATAGTTTTCGCTTTCTAGCAAACGCGATTAAGTTTCGCGACCTCCAAGCTCCTCGCGTACTCTCATCTCGGACGATAAAATTGCTTTCGTTCTTCGAACGAGTGAATCAATGTTACTTTCATGTTTTTCTTATTTTTCTTGTGAAAATGATTACCGTAGAGATATTTAATTTTACGCTGAAACGGAATTTACACGCCTCTCGATAGAAAAATAACGAACACAAAAGAATCGAACACAAAGTAATCGTTTTTTTTATTGCAGCATTCAAACTCTTAAATAATAATGAAATCTGTGCATCGTCGACGGCCGATTAACGACCCCGGCAAGAAAACGATAGATATCACATTAAGTTATACAATAAAAACCATAAGCTGGAGTGCAGAGCGGATACACGCTGGTTACTTTGAAATGGGTACTTCCTCTACGTTAGTCTCATAACTTCTACGAAATAGTCTCATAAAAAAAAATTAAAATGACCGTGACGGTGTATATAATTGCATTTATTTATTAGTGTTTTTTCTTTATTTATTTACTATTATTATCAAATCTTTTTCCCTTAAATTTGATACATTTTGTACAAACAAAGAGAACATTGAAGGGATGAAATTTTTTGAGCGCCTTTCAAAGAAATTCATGAACATTATTTTTTACTAGTCAATAACACTCATACACTGTTCATTGTTTATTATAAATGAAGAAACGGATTTAAAAAATCATAGGGGATATGAAAATTGCCGATTTCGAAGTAACGAGACAAGTTGGTTCTGTCTCTAGTGCAGAGCCGAAAATGAAAAGTCAAGAAGTGAACAATTTTTTTTTTACGGAAACACATGATACACATATTATTATAACGATACTATGTACATTTGCACATAAAATTATAGTATACTGTAAACCGGCACGTAGAGGATTTAAGGAAGGAAGATCGGAGGCAAATATTCGCCACGGCTAAGTTTATCCGCGCGGGTCGATTTTTTCTCCGACGCGACGTTTAATCACCTTCGCGTAATCTTCGTGGTAAGTACGTCGACTTTGCTTTTATTTTTTAATTTTAATTTTTAACAAACTCGTAGAATACCTACCAGCAATGCCATTTGTAACCGTGAATACAGTTACACTACGTGAAAGAAAAAATATATATATAAAAAAAAACAATCACTGTATTTATTGATCTTTCATTTTTGTTGCCCTCAGAGATGACTCTTCAAACGACGATTGATCCCGCTTCGAGTTTCGATCCTGTTTCTTAGATAAGATCCGAAGAACTCTACCGAGAATCCTCAGAGGTTTGGACTGTGTTGGAGAATATTTTCGGTATTCGAAACGACTTATTTGGTCTACGATTTTAACGTGTTTTAGAAAAAGGAAAGAGTCCAGAAACTACTCCAAATCTGATTTTTTTTTCACGAATTTTTCGATATTTCTTTTTTTTTTTTGGTCTTGTGAAAGTTACATTCTGCAGTGAAAAATACTTTTCTGTCTCAGTTGATTATATTCGAACTACTAAGAATCAGAAACCGTCATGTTAATTTACACCTAAAACGCTATGGAATGCATTTAACTTTTATTTTTTCATCACGCAATCGGATTGAGACCACAACGGAAATTCGGGTTTCCATTTATCAATGATTCCGTTATTCACTGCTCGATTTATTGGTCAAGGTTGCGTCGGTATTTTTTTTGTTTAATCACCAATTTAATCAATTTGTCACTTTGTTGTAGACAGATTTTATTTAATTATCGGGTATAGCGTTTCGTAAAAATAATATCAAACGAACTGGTTGAAACCTTCACACTTTAGCAAACTATTTTGATTGGTTAATTATTATTTTATTAGGTATAAAAAACAAGAAATGTTCATTATTTCTTGATTTATTGGTCGATTTTGCACAAATACAAATTCAGAACATCTTGCCTGTAACTTGACTTGTGTGCCAACTTTTATTTTTTATTTCCATTTCACCTTAATCGATAGACTGGAAAAAGGAAATTGGTCCTTTGGAAAGCCAAGAAAAGTCCGAGAATTCTAACTGGAAAATTTCGTGACAATCATGAAATTAAAGAATTTGAAATTAACCTGAGATTCAATTGAATTAAAATAGAAGGTTTGAAAAAAAAAATTCCTCAATATAGAAGAAGAATCTAAAAATATATAAAAAGTATTAAGACTGACTCCTTAGGGCAAAAATACTTGAAGCATAATTGGTCGAACTTCTTATTTGAAATATTGACGATGTTATGTTCTACTCTCGATAGTAATCGGTTAACTGTGCAAATGGATGATCGAAACCTTGAAGAAACTTGGAATACTCTTAAGGAAGAAACGCGGCAAGGAAGAGGAATCTATCGAGGCCGTGAAACAAGAATGGCACCGATAACAGCTTCAAGAAAAGCGGGCGACACAGCGGTGGAAGAAGGAAAAAAAGACAAAAACAAGAAGAGGACGAAGAAACGAGATTCGAAGCGCAACTCGGTCACGGTCACGGCTACGGAGTTACGGTCTGCTACTTCTCTGGTTCAGCTACATCGTCGCTCTCTACCGGTCAGTGAACCTCGTAGCTGTCCTCGTCCGCTAATCGCTGGCTCGTTACCACGCCAACTCTCCGATATCGTCGACTTTTCTGACGCGTTATCATCCACTAAATTTAAATATTTCATTCGACACACTATAATAATCATAATCTATAATCGATGACTAATTGAAGAAATTTCTAAATCACGATGAAAACGACATTAAAACCGGTTATGACAAATTATGAGGATAATCGCCATCGGAAGTTGCTCAAAATTTTTCGCTCAGTGATAATTTTTATACTTACTTTTTTTTTTATAGTCCTATGGCAAAGGCGATATTGCAATCGATGCATTTTTTTTATAACTGATGATTTTTTAATTATACGACCCGACTGACTTGATAAGATAACTGAGGTATTGCTGTACGGTAATACTTTTTTTTTGCTGATTCCGCTGGGTGTCCCTCTGAGGACCCAACAAACTTTTAGCAGATATTTTGAGAATTATTATCATTTCTTCATAATTTTTTTTTACATACCGGGAAACATACGGCCTGCACGGATGATCCTATTCAAAATTCAATACCGAAAATATATTTATTCTGTAGAGTGTACACAGAAAATTGCACTTTGATCCAAAATCTCCGGAAAATGTCAGTCCGCTCGAAAACTGGAATATACATTTCTGTGGTCCACTGAATTAATATCGAAATTATGAGTATCATTTTTAAAATAATTCGTTCGTCACTTAATTTCTGTTTAAAATTGGAACTTCATCTTGAAGGCATTCTTAAGAGTCTTAAATGTTTTTATCAGGAAAAAGATTTTGCAAAAAAAAAATTAATTTCTAAAACCTATTTTCTCCGCGATCATTCGTATTCCGGCTCCAAGAAAATTAAGTTTTTATGCATCTATGTACAGCCTACAAGAACCTAATTTTCGGTCCGAATTGTCAAAACTAACAGCAAAAGTACGGTACCAATGTGTTATTGACTGTGAATCGAGCGTACTTAAAAATGCTGTGCAGATAAATTCCAGACTAAAAGTTTAATTCCGCCGGAATTCCAGTAGTTCCTGAGACGAAATAAATCTGAACAAAATCAGCTCCATTAAAGATTTCGAGAACGTGGGTTCTGTGTAATAATAATGCCTGAAAGCTATCAACGAGTTAATTATAAAACAAATCAATTGTATAACGAATATAATCAGGTAACATTTCTTTTACAAAAAGTTACCATACGATTAATTTAATTCGTATTTTTTTGGTCTGTTAAATTATTCAGCCGGATGAATCTTGGAATCCATCAACGTAGTGGATTGCCAACCTATTATTCAGGTACTTTGATGCGCAGGTATGAACGACTGCGCGAGCATCTCCGAGCCGGCCGATGTACAATTAGACGAAGTCTCATATTTCTTCTTGCGTGCCATTTCTTCCTCGCTCTTCAAGCTCGCGACGAACAGCTGCGTCCTTGATACTCGTCATGATTTACGACGCTTCCTGTACGATGAGCTAATGGCTGTATTTTAATAACGGAACTTAACGGTCGCGTGGATAGATTTTCTTGTTGCAAGGTCTAATTTGCTACCATACAATTGCAGAGAGTTGAACATTGAACGGATACTTTTGTAACTAGAATCCACCATCGCAATTTTTATCGCTAATTAATTACAAGTCTTAGAAACTCTTGCAGTAATGGTGCAATAAAAAAAAGATTAACTGCAGGGTAAAGACAAATCATAACTGTTAGGAGTACTTAATTTAATTTAAAAAAAAATTAGCCATAAATCACATTATCGAAGCATATTTAATTTTTGAGGATACTACTTCAAACACTTCTGGATGGTATAAAAATCTAAGTAAAATCGAACATATTGAAAGTGCTGATAATATTGAATTTGAACAATAATAGTTTTTTAATGTCATTACTAAATTGATGAAAAATAAAATTGTTCAACAAATCTCGAGGAGACCGAACTTTTCTAAAACGAAAATTAATCGTTTATTATTCTGAAGACGTATGATTTTTTTAGATATTTAATTCACTTTGATCTTTTTTTGTTTTATTTAGGGAAAATCCCGTAGAAATTCAAAGTGAATTTAAAAATCTTAAAAAATTATACGTCTCCAGGAAAATTAACTTTTTTGTAAATCTTTATTTAAAGAATAGTTATTCAGAGATATGTTGAACAAATTTTATTTTTCATAATCTGTTAATAATATTTTTGGATGATTATTGTGCAAAATCAATATTTTCAGCATCTTTCATATGCTTGGTTTTTTGCCAGTTTTTGATACTGTCGAGAAGTCTGAAACTTATGACAAATCAACACAATTCCCAAGGACGACCTTAAGGCGAGGGGAAACATATTTATTCAGCAAGAAAAAATGCAATTAATTTTATTAAAAAATAGTAAACATTTTGCGGAAAATTAAAGTTTCAGCTGATGTATAATTCAATACCGCGTTTCGTGATATTTCGATTTTATCCTAAATATCATACTATCTCCCATACGTATCTCTCGTGGTACGATTTTTGAATTCACCTTAAGGTAAAATATTAACTTTGTCAAAAATGTAATGTATTTTTATTTTTTAACATTTCAGACCGTCATCTGTTTGGGTCGGCGGCTTCAGCGATCCGTCATCGATGATCGTGACATTCGATTTCTTCAATTCCCAACATTTCCATTTTTACGATTTAATGGAAAGTTGAGGAATGAAACGCGGCCAGAAGAATGTTGAGGCTCGTCCTGAGGCCGCGAGACGAAGGAAAGCTTGTTCGAGAATCGAAGCGAGGCTGCGACAGAGACGCGACAAAATCGACAAAACTGAAGAAACCTCAAATTTTTCATCAGCGATGACCAGGAAAATAAGAAGCTCCGAAAGATCTTCTAAATCGTCGATGACTTCGAGCTCCGAGAGTGAAATTTCACCAAGATTCATGACAAGTAAACAGCACGTGGAACTCGTGAATTTCGAGTCCCGAAAATTTCTTCCCGTTCCGAGGAATAGAAAGCTGGCGCAAAATGTTGACAAAAAAATTGAAGATAACTCTGTGCGAGAAACCCCCCATGAATTGAAAGAAATTAATAAGAATCATTATCAAGTTATCGTCAAAAGAGAAGAAGACGAGAAAAAATCGACGAGAGACATCAAATCTTTGATTTGCGACCGAATTTTTGAATCAAAAATTCAGGTACAAAATCCGAGGAACGAAGATTTCGACGGGAAACCATCGAAGATCATCAATCCGATGAGTTTTGAAGAAGACGATGCAATGAAGAAAAGAAGATCGCGGAGTGTGCCGTGCAATCCGCTCTTCAAAATAAAATGTGCAAAGGACAAGTGTCCGAGAAACTTGTTCCTCGACAGAAAGTCGTTGGTTGGCGAAAAGAAGATGACCGAAGAAATTCGAACGTGCAGAAAAAATTGCTTACGAGGTTTGAGAATATCGAGAAGCGGTGAAGTTGCTGTGACTTCAATTGAAGGACCGCGAAAGGCTGACACGATTGTCGATTTACCAAACTTGAGAGCCTCCGCGAGTCGACGAGATGAGACGGAAACGATTTCGATTCCGCAAAATTTACAAGCGAAAAAGCTGCAGCGCGAAGATAGCGAATCGTCTTTTCCTCAGGAAAATCCTAAATTGATTCAATACGAAGACATTGAATCGCCTTCGAATCCCAAAGACTGGCGATCCTTTCAAGAGAAAGATATTGAATCATCTTCTCATCAGATGAATAGACAATCGCTTCAGCAACAAAACGTGGAGTCGTCTTCGAATCTAGAAAATAGATCGTTGATTCAACGGAAAGACGTCGAGTCTTCGAATCCAATGCATCGGCAATCGCTCGAAGAAACAATAATTGAATCATCTTTTCTTCGACAAAAAATTACTGAGCTTCAAGACGAAGATACGATATTGCAAAAAAAAGAAGATATTGAATCATGTTTGAATCCAAATAGTATGCTATCGGTCCAACAAAAAGACGCCGAATCATGCACTCTCAAAGAAAATAATGAATCGCTTCAAAACGAAGACACTGAAACAAAAAACCCGCTACTCAAAGAAACAACTGAATCATCTTCGGATCTAAAAAATCGGCAATCGCTTAAACAAGCACGAACTGAATTGTCTGCGAATTCAAAAAACACGCTATCGCTTCAACAAGAACAGATCGAATTGTCTTCCCTTGGAGGAAATGGACAACAGCTCCAACAAACGAACATTGGATCAATCGATCTTCCGAAAGACAAATCGAAAAATCACGAGAATCGTGAAAAGCTTGAAAATGAAGAAGAAATCGAATATAAGGAAGAAAAAAATTATTTGCATGTTTCGCCTCATTCAATTAATTTAAAATCAGAAGAAGAAGTACCAAAAGTAGAAACTGTAGAGAATGTTCAAGATGGTGCAAATTTCGTTAGTCAAGAAGGTAGGAATGAAGATGTTTTTCGTCTCGCCGCGAGTCCCGAGAGAAGAAACGAACCGGAGAAGCGTTGCTCTCCTCGAAAGCCACCGAAGAAGCGTGCCTTCAAGTGGGAAACAATGTTGGAAAAACAACATCAATTGTCTTCTCGAAGTCCCGAGAATCGCAACGAATCTTCGGAAACGCCCGGAAAAATTCAGGAAGGAAACAAATTCGATTTTTGGACGGAAAAAGAAGCAAACTGCTCGAAGGACTGTCGGTGTCCGAGCTCGCAAGTAAAATACTTCGACGAGAGGAAGCTCGTGGCGTACAGGGCGATCAGGGAAGAGCTTCCAAAAATCTTGATGAAAAGAAGATATCTCGATCCAACGATGAATTCGGGGGAAAAAATTGAAGCTATTAAAACAAAAAATTGGAAAAATAATCTGCGTGAATCGGCAAATCAATGTTCGAGTCCCGAAAGGCCAAGGAAATTAATGAGTCGTAACGATTCGCGATTAAATCAACCATTCGTGGAAAATGTTGCAAGGCGCTGGGCTCGTCGTGACTGTTCGATTTTAGCGGATTCATTGCAAATCGGTGATTCGATATTCGGTGAAAAATCTTTGAAAAATATTGAAGACTCGGCTAAACGGGATGTAGAGGAGAATTTGAGAAGGCAGCGAAATCCACCGAAGAAAAATGAAGTTTCACCGAATACGACTCTGAGTCCTCAAAATTTAGAAGAATCGATCGGGGACCAAAAGAATTTCGGAGGCTCGATTTTTAAACGACGAAAGAGTACGAGTCCTCGTCGGGTTACTTTTAGACTGCCCGGTCGTGTGATAGAAGAAAGTTTGGTCCTCGACGAGAAAGATAACTCACAAAATAAAAGAAATTTTGAAGAACTAATTACCGAAAAGGAGGAAATGGGATGGTCAGGAAAAAATTACCAATCGGAGAAGAGAAGTGAAAAAAATTGTAACAATGAGGAGGAGCAAAGCTCTTTCGTTGGTGATAAGTTACGAAAGCATGACGAAATCACGAATTCTTTCGTCGAGGAAAGATCCCGAAAATTAAATTCGTCGAACACAATGACTGGTAAAAATAGAAAGATTTTTTTCAAAAATATGAAAATTCATTATTATTCTATTTTTTAAATTGTTTGTAATTATGATAATGACTTTATTGTCCAATATGAACACGAGATCTGCAATGTTGTGCACTTTATACTTATGTTTATATTAATTTATAATTATATATATTAATTTAAAACTGCGATTTCTTTTAATCCTAGTGTTTAAACAGACGAAAAAAAGTCTATATATTTTTTCGTCGGAAAGTCTACAATTCAATTCACATAATTAATTAAATATTTCAGTAACCCGGACGAGGAATTTGCAAAACATGCGTTGGCCATCCCCTTCGTGCCTCGCAGGCGTGGAACAAGAGGATGAAAACGAAACAGATGATTCGGAGCAAGACTGGGAAACACCGATCGGACAAGACGTTTATTGTACTCAGGAAGTCACTTATCCAAGAGAAACTCGTCAAGCTATGAAAATACTTATGCGGGCCAAAGAGAACGATTCCAGATGGAAACACTCAGGTATCATTAATTAAGACATTAATTTAAAAAAAAAAAAAAACAGAAGAATCATGTAACGGAGACATGTCTCCTTTTTTGTTAGATCATTGCCACAAGAAAATCGACAGACGAGAGGTTTACCGCCAGAAGGAAGACTACCCGAGAGCTGAACAATCACCTGAAGAAAATGCCACGGTAATAACAATTTTCGACGCATTATTCGTGATTTTTTTATTTTTTTTATATAAAATAAAAACTAGTTGTTTCCAAAAATCACAACTTGTGCTGTCGTACGCGAACGCCTTCGCTACATTTGGAATCGGAATTGATTTATTGGACCATATAATTTGTTGACAAAATAATTTGTCAGACCCAATAATTTGTCAGGCCGAATAATTTTTAAAAATAAATAATTATTGGACCAAAAATATATTTTCAAATTTTATTGCGTTACAGCCCGTGTCATCGTACGCGAACGCTTTAGCAAAATTTCAAGAAGGATGCTATCTTGACAGTAACCGGAGTCATTATGGAACACTGTCGCAACGACGGGTGTCTCGGAATCCGAATGTGGCGGGCGGTAAATAGACATTGCGAATATCTACCCGATCATAGGATCAGCATCGACAGCGTATTTGGCAATACTCCTGAGAAACACACACACAACAATGCGGGGTATTGTTAATCATGCAATCAAATTTATTTTATAATTCATCGTAATATAGATTATTACGATGGAACTCTCGCCACGTTGGGAGTTTATTTTTTTGTAGGAAGCGAAAACTGCACACGTCGCGGACAACGAACCCAGTCGGTAACGAAAACTGTAATTGATTTATTTCAAGGGTGTTAAATACTTTCGAAAAAAAAACAAATTATCGCCGTTTGTTTGACTGTTGGATGGAAACATTAATAAATCAACAACGTTGAAAATGCTTGATATAAATTGATTAAAGCTTTTGTTACCTACGTCGAATTTTACGTGTTTCTAAACGAATTTAGGCTGCGAACGAATTTCATACACGTTCGGGTAACTGGCGAGCTGAAAACTAAAAGTTTCCTCTCCCTAATCATCAATTATTATATTCCATTTGACCGAATTGAACATTTCTTCATCCCATCCCAGACCGACCCGATTGGAGCTCGCTGAAGTTGTAAAATAATTTGCACATGGTATTTGCGCATTGTTATGTGTCGCATAGTTTTCTCGATGAGAAAGTTCGTTCGCTGATTTTGACTTTTTCGTAGAAAAATATAGATTTATTATATGAAAGTTTATTCATCCCATAATTTTTCGTAAAAATTTGTTGAATAATATTTTTTTGACTGGTCTGCTTGAAGACATTTTTAATGCATTTTTCTTCGCTGCTTATAAATCCATTTTTCATGCAGAAACTCCTGTCGGACGTAAAATACAAATCGTTAAAAGAAATTAAAATTTTTTAAATGTTATAAAATGTGAATAGTTAGATCTATTTTCGTAAAATGTTATACGAAACGTGGTGCAGATTTGATCCATTCATCTTTCAAACTTGAGTTCAAAACTTTCATGTTTACTTGAATTACAGTATATTACGTAATTAAAAATAAACCCAACATTCCAGAATATCCGACAGCTCGAATACATTTCGGGCAAATTCAATTTCAAAGATTCTTCATTGATTTATTTTATTTCTTTACACTTTTACGATCGTAACTTTAAATTCACGGAAGTTGGAGACTCCTCGTCTTCTTTTAATAAATATAAAAAATTTGTTGAAATCAGTTTTCATGGAAATAGCACGGCTCAAAGGGGAAGTGTCGACTTTATCCGTACTCCAGATTTTAATTAGCTAGCTCGAACCATAAGCGAGTTTAGTAATCTTGAACACTCACAATAAATCAAATACACACATGCGGGTGTCAGCTAAAAATTCCATTTCTTAGAATTTTATGTATTCTGACACTAAAATCTCGAAAAGGTGGCTTTTTTTTAATGGTTTTCTCTGTAAAGAAGCAAAGAAGAGCCGAAAAAGGGTGATTTGGTGAAATTTTTGTATACTGCATAATGGAATGAAAACCTAAAAAATTCTACCATATGGCAGGTGTTCACAAAATTGATTTTACATAATAATTATTTGATTTTTGATGGTTCGAGACAATCAGGAAATCTTTCGTCACATGGAATAAAATCGACGATCATTCTGATAGAATTTTTACAAAATTATTGGATTGAAAAATCTGTTTTTCTTATCTATTAATTTTTTTATCGATTGATTTTTCATTGATTACTGAAAGAAAAAATTCACAACTTCAGGAAAATTCTGAAAATATGCACATTTATGCTGAAAAGTGAACGATGCCAATTTACTATAAGAATTGCTTTGCTGAGTAGTATTTTTTAGATTTATTAATATCTTTGGATTATTATTGTGCAAAATCAATGTTCTCAACATTTGTGACGTTGTCAACCTTTATCAGTTTTTTGTTGTCTAAGTAAGCATTTAAATTCCAATCCTATCAAACTTTTTGTTGGGAATGTACAAGTGAAGTGTGCTTAATATGAACCGGAAGGGTTTACAGGCGAATAAATAATGCAAATGATCCGAGAAATATTTCGATATAAGAAAGTTATTCGCCGAATGAAACTTGAATCAGGTAATTCATGCAATGAATTAACGACAACGGTAGTAAAACAAGAATTTCCATTCTTGCTCGGCACCTAGTATAAGATCTGTACCAATTAAAAGGGGGTCGTTAACTAGCCGTACGACCGGAATTTAATTTAATTTGATTTTAGTTCGTGGCAGCACCCAGGCACGTGGACCGTGTCTAATAAGGACGGCCAAGAGCTTCCCGCAACGTTAGCCACCTTTCCTGCTTTAGTACACTTTAAACAACACTTGATACGCGTAAAAATTTACCCTCGTTTCTTCAGCGAGTATCACCACAACGGTAGATGTTTTCTCATGAATGAATTGTCAATTTTTTATGCAACTCGCTCGTTCATGAAATTTTGACTTCCTTTTGACTAACGAGACAACAAACACTCCACATGAAGAAAAACAGTCCGTTATCCCAACCAACGGTACGGTTGAATACGTGACAGACAATTCATTGTAGTGAGTTAGCGGATTCGTTAGTCGCCAAAAATCATGTTGATTGGCAACTAAAAATTTATTGGGACGAACAATTCTTTTGGACAAATGATTCTTTGGAACAAACAATAATTTGGAACAAAATAATTCTTTGGGACAAATGATTCTTTGGAACAAATAATTCTTTGGGACAAATGATTCTTTAGAACAAATAATTCTTTGAGACAAATAATTATTTGGGATAAATAATTCTTTGAGACAAATGATTCTTTGAGATAAATGATTCTTTGAGACAAATAATTCTTTGAGACAAATGATTCTTTGAGTCAAATAATTCTTTAATATAAATAATATTTGGGGGACAAATAATTCTTTGGAACAAATAATAATTTGGAACAAAATAATTCTTTGGGACAAAGAATTACTTGGGACAAAATAATTCTTTGGGACAAATAATTATTTAGGATAAATAATTCTTTGAGACAAATAATTCTTTGAGACAAATAATTCTTTGAGACAAATAATTCTTTGAGACAAATAATTCTTTGAGACAAATAATTCTTTAAGATAAATAATTCTTTGGGACAAATAATTTTATGTCGGGTCAACAAATTTTTTATTTGGACCGATAATTCCATTGATTGGTAACGAAGAAATTTGTTTTGACCCGATTAATTTATTTATTCCAAAAATGAATGACCTGGAGCGTATTTGTGTACGAAGTTGTTTGGTGCACCTAATTATTCGTTTCTTCACAGAAGGAAAGTTGAGTATTTAGCGAATTGCGCAGTAAGGAAATGCGGGAAAAAAGTGTCAGCAAATCTAGACAGTGGGTCGCGCAATAGAACGACAAAATAATGAGAATTTACAGTAAGCTGTAGCCAACAAAGGCCCGTGATTCCTCGTAATTACATGCAACTCCTTTTTAACCATATTAATTATTTGCAAACAAAATATAGGGGGGCCAACAAACTTTCAACATAGTTTCCTCTGCTTTTTGATGCAATTATCAATGCATTTCATGAGATTTAATTTTGAAAATTGTTATTGAATCCCATGAAATTTGAGAATGATTTTTAGAACAACTATATCGAAGAAAGCCGAAACGGTGCTTCAGCTCAATGCGAAAAATATCCATCCGGATAATTGATTCCATAAATCTTCATTTATTTATCATTTAATATGAAAATATTATTTTCATTATATTAGATTGAAGCGTTGATCAACGAAAAACTGATTAGCACTTTAATCCCGACTGTTTTCAAATAAACATATTCATCGCGTGGAAAGAAATATTAATAAAAATCCATCTCGGGATGGTCGCGGTAATGCCCAATTGTTCGTCTGCCGCGTAGGCGATCAACGAATCGGAACTATTAGCGGGTGAAAGCCCTACGGCGTCTTCAAACGACTGTAATTAATAATGGAAATTTAGCTATAAGTTTTCATCGACTTCAATCTGTCGGTAACTTATGCAATCTTACGGGTTCACAGTATTGAAAAATTCATTCTTCATTTTTTTTTGTTCCGACTATTATATTGAACAACATGAAATCAATAGCAATATTGTTTATTCATTTATGTCTACAAATTGATCGGGTCAGGAAAGTAATTGTGTTCATAAAGTGACAGTGTCTATTAAGTAACAGTGTTTATTAAGTAACAGATCCTATTAAGTCACAGTGTTTATTAAGTAACAGTTTCTATTAAGTCACAGTGTTTATTAAGTCACAGTGTTTATTAAGTCACAGTGTCTATTTAGTAAAATTGTCTATGAAGTTAAAGTGTCTGTTACATATCTATGCCCATTGAATAAGATTATTTAGTAGCAGTATCTGTCGGGTAATAGAGTCTATAAAGGAGTTTTTATATCAGACGATCAACGATACATGATTGCGGATTTATTACAACTGCCTATCGTAATTAATGTATGGAAAATACTCGGAGGCTAAACAAATTGCCTCGATCGTGTTTTAATTATGATTTTCTGGCATTATGATCGAAAAGCAAATTGACTTGCTCCGAGTGAAATATCGGAGGATCCTGGGAGAGTCCTCCGGTTTTTTATTTGAGTAACGTAGTTTTTTAAAGCTTCTTTGAATCTCATTACTGACCTGGTAAAAATACTTTTTTCGTTTAGATCACTTTTTTTCGATTAAATTTTTTTTACGCCTGGCTTACTAAACATGTGTTGGGAGACTATTTCAGTTATTGCAAATAGTGATTTCGATTTTTCCAACAACGAACATTTTTGCTACATTTTTTATATTTTAAAAGCTTATTTAAAAAGATCTTCCAACAATTATAAAAAATTTCATTTCCACATAGCTGCCTCGTTTGTTGATGTTATTCACCAATAAGTCCGTTATGAGAAAGCACGTTAAATAATTTTAACTTTTTCCTTGAGCTTACAGAATAAATGACTTAAAAAAATAAGGAAGCAATGTGCAAATTAACGTTTCTTAATATACTCTTCACCTGAATCGGTCAAAAATTTATCTTCGCAAAATTCCAATATTCGATAAAATAAAATAAAAAAATTTCCATCGATTATCTCAAAATCAATACAGAATGTTGATCAGTGTCGCTTCACCGCCAAAAACGTGATCTTAAAATCTCGCACTTGGCTTCAATTACAAAGTTCACATAATTTATTTTAAAAAAATCAACTTTACCAAAAAAAAAAACAAATAATATATAGAGATCCAAAAATTTGTCTCAATAAAAAAAATTGTTAAGAGAAAGGCAGGTCGATGACGATCGGTGAGATTCTTAACGCTCAAAGAAACTCAAGATTCGCTTAAATAAATTACAGCTGCGATATTGTACAATTTATGATACAACAAGTGTCTCGTTACACTTTGTCCAACTTGGACTGTCGGTGTTTCTCGGGTGTCACGTGGACGCTCTACTTTGCTTTCGTTATTTCCACTGCATCCTCGACGCCGTCTCAGTAATTCGAAATAATAGAGCATTACGTTGTGTACGCGAAGGATCGTGATATCTCTCGCGAGATGTAAACCATTGTTTCACGCTCGTGTCGGATTACGGGCTTGCTAGCTGAGTTCGCTTACCGTCGTCTCGAATGGACATGCCTAGCGGATGGAGGGACCGGAAGTGCCTCACACCGTGGCAGTCCTTGGGCGCCGGTTGAGATACTCCAACAGTTTTGCAACTAACGACTTCACGGTACAAACCGATCCGATTTCCAACATTCACACTTTGAACTTTATATCGAGTCAAAGAAATTTTTTACTCACTTATACTTAAATCAAATATCTCCAATAACATTTCAAACATTTTTTTCATGCTTTGTTTTGAACGAACATAAATATTTATTTAGTGACTGTGGGTCCGTTCGAATGATAAAAATATGTCGTCCAAGATGTGTTTTCGCATGGAAATCATTTTGAAAAATGTAAAATGAGTTTTTTTTGAAAAAATTTCTTTGGTACATTTTTGGGTTCCGCAATCGAAAAAGGACCAAGATCGTATTTTTGTTCTGTTCTTTCATTAAAAACTGAATTAAAAGCAAAACAAGGAAAAATGTAAAAATTTCGCATAAAAAAATAAATATAAAAAAGCGTGTGGTTCTTCCTTCGTTTCGCCAACTGAATATGGACCAATCCTTAAACGAACTGTCCGTTTTATCGTTTCGTGGTCCATTTCCTTTCCCAAAGGACGTCTTTTTTTTAGTTTATTTCCCTAAACACAAAAAAAAAATAATAGAAAACGTTCCACTTCAATTGCTTTCCACTGTGTAGAACATGAGATGGAATTTATTAAGCTAGCAAGACCAAGTTTCCAATTTTCGTGGGCGAACAACATCAACAGCAGATCGTTGTTGGACGGGGATTGACACAAATCTGTGATTGATTTACGCACGGGTCGCGCTATGGAGAATTTTATGGTATGCCGTAAAATTCTACACGTATGTGCCGTATATATAAAAGCTATTATAATCACGACTACGGTAATTATAGTCGCAATAATTCCAAGTAGCATTGTATTAAAAAAAAAGAACATTTTTTTATATTGTCACGATTTCAGCCTGTAATCTGCTCGAGAAGCATTGATCAAATTCCCTCAAACCAGATGGTTTTAGATTGCCAAAAACATATCAATCTACTTAAACTATACTTTCTAACAATTAAATACTAATTATTTGATAAAAAAATGAAAATAAATAAAAAATTACCCGGTCGTATTTTTATTAAGGAATAATAAAAACCGACGAAAATTAAAGACCACTGTGATTATAGTGTGGGAACACATCGCGTATTTCACAATCCTTCGAGCTTCCGATTTATGTTCCATGATGTTCGACGGATGGAGCACAGTGGAAGATCCATCGCTCCGTAAAATCGAGACTACTTTTGAGATACCGCTATTATTTGCACTCTACCGCTCGTAAACTCGTCGGACGAGGAGGAAGCGCTACTTCCTTGCCCGAGATTGTTATCTACGTAGTAACAATACATCACTGGAAGAAGTCCGCATAGAGCTCGAACCTGGGGGAACCTGGAAAAGCATTGATCAAATTGTTGAAATTTTGTAAAATCATTCGACTATCATTTTGATAAAATAATCTAAAGAAACCCACCGGGACTTTTTGTGGCCCCTTTGACCCAGCAGCTGCAAAAAAAAAATATGTATTAATTTCAAACTATGGTTTAAAAAAATGAAGTAATCGGTCGGTAAAAAAAAACTGTAATTAGCCATTAGCTTTGTATTTTTCTGAATAATGAATAATCTACGAGAAAAATAATCAAAAATTTCCAGTATCACAATCGAGTCGATTTATACTTCGGACTGAAATGATTAAAAAAAAGCGAGAAAACACATCCCATGCGAAATTCGATGTAATCGAAATACAAAAGTAATATCAAAATTTCGCGGCGGTGAAATAAAAATAAAATGCTTTCCTCCATGACAAAAAATTGATAACAACTTTATAGAAAACTTTTAATTTTATTTATACCAAAATAATTTACCTGTTCCGTAGCAGCCGAAACTGTACATTTTTATCTCCAATATCCACTATTCAAGTGAATAATTTATAGTATAATTCGAGCCAGAAGCTGCAAAAAAAAATTAATTTCAGTGTATAGTAAAAAAAAAGTGAACCGTCGGTAAGAAAACTGTAATTAGCCAGCAACTCTGTATTTTTCTGAATGATGAATAATCTATGAGAAAAATAATTAAAAATATCCAACATCATAATCGAGTCTGTTGATACTTCGGACAAAGGCAATAAATTTATGAAAGAAAACATCTCCTGTGCAAAATTCCATTCGATCAAAACACAAAAATAATATTAACAAATCACGGTGATCAAATTTGGAAAAAAAATGTTTTCCTTCACGAACAAAAATTGATAGCAAACTTATAGAAACTTTGAATCTTATCCATACCAAAATAAATTACCTGTTCCGTCGCAGCCAAAACTTTAAACCTTTATCTCAAATACCCCCTATACAAGTTAAAATATTAATAATTATCAGCAACTTAAATACCCACTCTAAAAAAAAATAACTCATCACTAAGAATTAATAAGTGAAATATTCAATATCGAAGAAAATAATTTGTCGAAAATTTTCAATATCTCGAATACCTAAAAAAAAAAAAGAAAAAAAAGTTAACTGTTTTACCATCCGAGCACCGTCTCGTTCGAGGCTTCTCCGTGAGTCACGTGTTGAAAATTCAGCTGTAAGAACGCCGAACTACGGAAGCCAGAAGTTAACCTCAGTGTCTTATTGACACGCGAAAACCCGTCCGTTTATCGGAGATTCCGAGATCTTTCGACGTAAATTAATGGGAAGGAAGGAAAAAGATTTTTAAAAATTCTACCGAGTAATCTAAAATGCGTAGAGGAGTAACGGCGAGTAACGAATCGGCGGTGAGATGAACGAAGTAGCCGTTGGGAGTCGGCGCAGCAGCGGGGAGTTCACCGGCCCGCGCGTCCGTGACGAGCCGTGGAAGGGAAAGGCGAGGCGTTGGCGTCGACTCTCCTGTGGTTCGATGTACACGCTCCCTGCGAGTCACTCGCTCGAACCGTCGCTTCCATTTCACCCTCTCGTTCTTCTCTCCTTTCATACTTCTAGATCAAACGCCAATGCCGTGGTCTGCTTCTACGGCATCGAGCGGTTTATTCTACGTTCATATTAGTTCTACATTAAAAAATAAATATTTCTCTATTTTTTAAATAAATTTTTTTGAGGTTAATCATTGTCTTATGGCAGCAGAATTTTTTTCATCTGCAATGTTTGAAATATGTTTCATTAACAAAAAAAAAAAGAAATATTTTGTTAATACGAACGTTTATGCGAGTTTTTCGCAATTGTTTTTTTTTAATGATAAAATTGTAATTTATAGCTAATCGTAACGGCAAATAATATTTATTTTACTTCGACTGTCTTTTCTAATTTTTTTTTTGATCGTGTTCATGGAGATACATTTTTCGGTCATTAAAAAAAAATAGTATGCAATTTCCAAAGCAGTACATTTTTTGGTACTCGACAAAGTTAAGGTAGCGCGAAAGAGTAACGCAAATAAAAATAAACTTTCCGATAAGTAATAAACGATCTTCCATTGAATTAAGTAAATTCAGAAGCGCACATTAATCCCAACTCGATTACACTGGTCTTTGAATTTTATCAGTGTTTTTTAATAGAATATTTTTTACTCAATGACACATTTATTTTACCAACACCTCTGTAGAAAACAAAGATAATCCTCTCCCTATAAATTCTAAAATCCCAACGGATTTATTTTTTTTTAATCTCAACACCAACCAGAAAAAATTACCGAAATATTCGACTATCATACTAAAAAAAAAAAAATGAATGCTCTTCGGTAGCGTCCATACATTTTCTCGCTATTTATTTCCTCTGGTTTCTCGTTGACTCCCCCGCGTCGTCGGAAGCCGGTCGTGGTGGTGGCGCGCGTCGGCAATCCTCGCGATTCCTCGTCCAGTTACCGAGCGCACGAACTCGGAGGCTTCTCCCTCGTACGGTATTCCCGTTGTTTCCCCTCCTTCCTCCCCCCCACCTCTCTCTTCGCCCCTACAGGAGGGCGAACGAGCCTCAGCCAGTGACTCGCTCTCGGTTCACGGTAGTCCGGTAGTCGCGCGACGAGCGTCGTTACGTGAGGTTCGTTCCTCTATTATTGTCGAAAAATTCGAAACATCTCGAGTTTCATCCTCCCAAATAATCGCTAATATCGCTCGCGCATTAACAACGCAACTATCCGTACGATAACGCGAATCCTCGTTACATTCCGTCAGTCGTGATATTATTATCGTGAAAACTCGGTACGACGCGTATTTGAATAAAACACACACAATATTCCTGTGCATTTACGACGAGTGAAACGAAGAGCCAGATTACACGCAGTACGAGCCGAAGGATTTGACAATCGGTGAGTAAGACGATAAAAGAATTTTTAATAAATCCGAAAAAAGTAAATACACGGAGGAAGATCTCGAAGACTTGAGGGTTGGTCGTCGGATAGAGGTAAGTGACGTTATTTTCATAGGCGAGACCGATCGACGGACGTGGGAAGTCGATCGATACGGAGGGTGCGAGAATACTCGAAGCCTCGAACACGGCTTCTTCATTAATCGATTCGTCTCTCGACCCGAAGTCAGCTTCGACGCATCGACAGAGTGAAAACTTAACGAACAAAAAAATTTTCCGCCAAGCCTGACAGGAGAGTGCGACAGGGCGACTGTTTTTTTTCCGTTAGGAAGAATAAGAAAGAAGATAAACAATGAGACAAGAGAGGGATTTTCCTCGGATGAGAGAATGGCTGACGGGTGGGTCAACGAGTGTCGCTCTCGCTGCCCGTGAAGCGGACCCGAATCGCTGAGCCATTAACGCTGAATAAAATAAACCTTTGGCAAATTTTCACGATTCATCGGCTTTTTCGTTTATCGAAAAGTGAAAAATTGTCGAGAATCGAGCGTTGGTGGACGGGAGGGTTGGTCGTTGTCGGTACGAAGCGATCGAAGTCGAACCTGCGGAGAAGCGTCAAACCGGCGATTCGTATGCGTGGCTCGTGCTTCAGTCGGGTGCCGCGCGGAGGAGAGGGGGGGGGGGGAAGGCTCGTGCGAGAGCCCTCTTCAGGGTCAGGGTCGATTTTGTCTCCCTCTGTCACGTGATCTATCGAAGAGTCTTGCGGCGTTATTGACGGAGAAATGGAAACGCAAACGAAACGACGGAATGGAAATTCGCGAGAAATGAACGACCGAAAATGGAAGATGGTCATGCAAAATGGAGTTTGAAGAATTTCGCCTAAGGAGCCGTATAATTGTGAAAAAGTATTGGCGGGTCGGCAGCCATTTTTTGGGAAAGAAGAAGATGCTTTGTACAGGCCAGACATAGCAGATTAGGAATCTTGTATGGTAAATGTATATATATATATATTTTCATTTTTTATAGTAAATATATATATATATATATTTTTTTTAAATGAAAAAAATCACTCTAAAATCAAATAATAATTTTGATCTTGAAAAATTCGATAGTTGAAACTTTAAAGGCGTTTTTCTCGAAACATTTTTGATAATTGCTGACATAAATCGACGAGAGATCAAACGATCGATTTTGAATTGAAATTGAGTATTTTTTAAATATATTTTGTAGACAATGACCTACGATATTTTTGATTGGTTGGAAATTGTCAATTTGGTATTTAAATTACGACGATTTTTTTTAAACTAAAAAAATGAATTTCATCAGAATTATGCCGGATTGTTTGTTTTTAATTTTACAAAAATCGTTTATCATTGTATGGGAAATACCTTCAAGTTTAAGTTTCTTTGCGCCACCTAAAACAGCACATAACTCCTTTATTTTCACATATTATTGCAAAAGAAAATCTTAAAGTATAGCTGAAAATATACTTTACTGTGTTCACAAAAATTCAAAATATTTTATCGAGTACTTTGTTTTTAAAAGAATTCCCGAAAATTGCATAATTTTTCGTGACTTACACTGGTATGGCCCACTAAATCTCGTTTTTTTTAAAAATGTTTTTTGGAATTTAGCGTCGAGATACTGCCGTGAATTTATCAGCTTCGACCGCCGCTCATTGGAAGCTGAAATCGACGCTGGCGGAAGTTTTTGCAGAGCGAAGACGAAGCTTTAATTAAGACACTTTGCATTTAGTGTTATTACTGAGGACTTGACCTGGCTCGGTGGTGAGAACAGTCGACGGGCAATTGGGATCGTTTTATGGATCATAAATTTAAAAAAAAAATATTCCTATCGAAAGAATCTAAGGTAAATAAAAAGTTAAAAAATATTTTATAATGTGATCCAAGTTTTGCTATGATACAAAAAAAATACTTCAACAGAAAAATGATAGAAATCTTTAAAAAAATATTACAAAAAAATGTTAAAACACACACACAGGATGCGAATAATTGTGACAAAATATTGAGATATTAATCATGTTTATAAATCGAATTATAATTCAGTGAGATGGCGAACAAAATTTGGCGTGCCAGTTTTGTTTTTATAATCTCTCCCGTACATCGTTTATTTATCTGTTATTTAAATAAGTTTATTTAATTTTTATTTATTCATTGTTTAAGCAAATTCATTTGATTCTTATTTATTTATTATTTAAGTAAATTCATTTGATTTTTATTGATCTATTATTTCAATAAATTAAATAAATAGTTTATTATTTGAATAATCGACGGAGAGGGGTAGTAACTACACCTTTTGGCTTTCATTTGACTCTCATGCAACTGCGACTTGACTCATATTCTAGTTTTAATGACCTCCGATATATTTGTATTATTTCATATTTTCGAAAATAGAAAACTCGGTGTTGCTTCGATTATTTAAATGAACCATGTACTGTTGTGAAAAAAAATATTGTCGCGCCAAACTCCGAGGCCTTTTCACTATATCATTGCCCGATTTATAAATCTGATTGATATTTTCCATTTTCTTTGTCCGCTTTTTATTTGTATCTCGAATTTTTTTTTTAACACTTTTCTGAGAGAGTTTTTTAAAGATTTTTTTTTTTTGATAAACATATCTCATTACCCCTTATTGAAGGACAGTCTGGATGATGAAAATTCTTTGAAAAAAATTTTTGGTTATTATACCATGAATTGGCTCACATGATTTATTTTTTTGTGTTGCTCGATTTTCTTGAGATTCTTTTATTAGGCTTTTTTTTTATAATGAAAGGTTTTTTTGCAAAACGTATTTTCTGAGGGACGATACAAATTTTGAGTACTTGGCGTTCTTCCCTACTTAAAAAAAAATAATTTTTTTTTGGTTTGATTTGACCACTTTTTTACATCGAGTGATCTAGTTTGAGTGATTATTATCGACAAGCAGGGAAAAATAAGATCCACCGAACGGTTTTGACCGTGAATAGGCGCGTTGGAAAACTTTAGTACGCATTTTATAGTAAAAATATTTTGACCGTTTTGATGCGGTGCTTTGTTCTTGAGATAATCAAGTGCAAACAATCACTTTCGCCATATTGGAGGATACATATTGGTAGCGTATTGCGTTTTTTTTTTCTTAAGTACTTAGCGTCAAGACGCGTCTTTTGAAAACGCAAAACCCCGGATGATAAATAAAATAAAAATTAAATTCGTGCAATGTGTAAAGTTTTTAGGCATTGGCCGATGGACTGAAATTTTTTAACTACATATATGAGCGGAATATTAATTAATTATATTCGACTCTGGCAAAAACCGTTGTAGCAAGGCGAAAAAAAAGTATTAACAAGGACAATTTGGATTTAGTTTTTTGGTCAGAACGGTCAACGGGCAGTTGGAATTATTTTATATTTTATTAAAAGGAAACCCTAAATGATAAATAAAATTAAAATTCGGACAATTCGTGAAGTTTTTTTAGGCTCGAGCCGATGGATTAAAATTCAAAAACCAATATACTTGCGAAGGTTATTAATTAATTACATGTAACTATGTCGAGCCATTTCAGTGTCAATAAATTCTCTTTTCATCTAAGTCTTTTACACGCGTTTATATTATATATTATGAATAATTAATTTAACCTCGATTTTTCGTTAATTAAATTTAATACACGCTTTTTATCGACGAAAGCAAATTTTGCACATTGAACTTTTAAGTATTATGTAATTGCCTACTTTCTGAATGATATTAATTTATTCGGTGATCTCGTCGGACCACCCAAACTTATCGTGTTTTCAGCCACTTTGTAAGAAATACCGACGAACGTTGTTTTCTGTTTTTTTTTTGTACGAGAATTCTCGATTCTCGTTTAACCGTTATTTTTGTGGTAGCCATTTAACTTCCGAAAGTCCAGTCGCATTCTAAAACCATGCCCAAAAAATTATCACAATAATTCGTACGAATCATTAAAACAGAATAAAAATTCGCTGAAAATCAAAAACCACCATTTCAATAAAATATCACTACGTTATTTCTTTACACAGTAAAAAAAAAAAATCATAAAATTCTGTACACTAGAAATTCGGCGTACAGTTAATGAAAACAGAACGGAAATGTAATCCGAAAATTGGAAAATGAATATTTCGACAAAATACCATGTTGCTTCGTTGGAAAAAAATTGACAAAAAAAAATTAAAATAAAATAAAGCGTTCAAAAATCGTAATTTTTTACTTTATCTCAGCAAGCAGAAAAATAAGTCGAGAACAAATGTTTCTATAGTCGCGGGCAAACAAGACAAAAGTGAATTGAACGAAACTTGAAGATGCATGGAAAAAAGATGTAAATATCAATTTTAAAAAATATATCAAGTCCGAATAGGGTAAAATTGGTTGACGAAAGTTTGGACAAAAAAAATTATATATATTTGGTGAACGGCGAACAACTTCGAATAATAAAGTAACGGAATACCCGGAGAAGAATGGTGGGACGGAATCCACGCGAGTTTCTCGTCGACCGGCTTGAAACTCGGAGAGGTTTCCTTTGTCACGGTCGACGAGCGCCTTGTTGTTCGCCGCGCTACGCAGTCACACTGTGCACATCGTAAGAGGCTGCGAATCTCCTCAATGCATAACAGAACAAAAAAATTCGTGAATGATAAAAGCGTAAAAAAATTTCTCGCAGCGCATCGGTTGCGTGAAATCCCCCACAGAGAGATTAGTGCGTTGAGCCGTAACGTTGCAACAATACAAAAATCTATGAAAATAAAGCTTATTTGCTCGAATATCGAAACGGAAATAAAACGTGCGAATGTGACGATCGTTGTCCTTGCTTAACCGGCCAATCATTGTATACCCGATGGACTAACAAACTTACTGGATCACTATTCATTACAGAAATCGATTAATTAATATTTATAGCAGTTATTAAAATGAATTTATACGGTACTACATATTTTATTGTTTTTAACATCAATTGTCCACACCAAAACAACATATTAACCTATATGCAGTCTATATATTATATTAGGGCGTTTCAAAAAATAATTTTTTTTTTTTTTTCCGGAACCAAGCTCAAAAGTTTCGTTTAGATGTCAAAGTAGGCCTCTGAAAATATGAGCCCTTAGTATTGATATTGAGAATGTGCGCATCGCACTTTTCGATTTCCCATAAGAATAACACAGGAAACATTTTTTTTTCGTTCTGATTTTTGTAACTAATGAACCATAAATTGCGCTGCAATTTCCATTAACTATATCTGTAGAGAATTGAACGTTCTTCAAAAAAGCTATGATATCATTTTTCGATTAATCAAGTCATTCAAAAGTTATTCAAGATCAAAGTTAAATTCATTATTAATTTAGCCGTTTTCTTTATATATATATATATAAATAGAACGGCTATATATATATATATAAAATTCGTAAATATTACAAAAACAAAGCTGCAGTTTGAAATAATGGGATATTCGATGAACATTATTATCATTAAAATTTAATAATATCAATAAATGAATTTTATTTATTCAGTGATATTATGTGATATATACATATATACATGATTGTATTATATATTATTAAGTATAGCAGTTATTAAAATGCAAATAGTATAACATATTTTATTAGTTTCAACATCAATCAGCTGATTAAAAAAAAAAACCTAATCTGCATGCAGTCTCATACAATGGGATATTCGATAATAATAATAATTATTGAAATTTAATCGGATATACTTACGTTGATAAAACATGTTAAAAAAAACTCCCGTAATCTTTCATGCTAACGAGAATTAAACAAATAAATTATTATTATTATTACCATTCAAATCAGTAAAAACATAGTTCTGGCGACTCCTTTGAGTCTCGAAAAATGTGTTTTCCTATGGGTATTTAAATATCCACTTTGAGTTGATCCGTTTTTGATCCGTCGCGTTAGTCACGCCAGGCGCGTAAATTGTCGAAGAAAGCCATGAAAATACGCACAGCCATCTATATATATATATATATATATATATATATATATATATATATCCATATATAAATAATAGGGAGTAAAATTCTATTTTAGGATTTTTGCCCAAGTTATTTTTACTGTAAAACGCGAGTGTACTGGCTGCATCCCTGCCGGCTGCCGATGACTCCCGCTACGCAGTGTCGGACACGCGAGGGTGGGGTTTTATTTTGACGGGTTCCCCAGCCCGGTCGTGTCGGGCAAACGTGCCGTTTGCCGGGCTCCGCCGGGCCGGCAGCGCCGCCTGCGCCCCGAATGACTCACTCTCTCGGCGCACGGGGCGACTCAGCGTGTCACACCGTCCGCGAAAGAAACGTAGCTGTGTGGGTTTCCTGGCGCGCGCGCGCACGCGCACACGAGCCTTCGGCCATTTCGCCGTGACCCGTAAGGCGTCGCTAGCTAGACGTAGGATCGAAACGAAAGACTGCGGGACAACGAGCTAGCGTCATTCTTCCGTTGTGTGGTGACGAGAAACTCGCCTAATATCACTGCGGGACTCTCGACCGACCCTAACCTACGAAAATTTTAATAGCATGTTTTTTAATTTTTCTGTTGGGTCGAAAGAGTCGTGGAATATTTTTCTTAGTATCGTTGCGGGACTATTGACCGACCCTAACCTAAGAAAATTTTAATAACAAGTTTTTTATTCTTCTGTTGGGTCGAAATAATCGTGGAACATTTTTCTTTTTAGGAGACACCTCGCGTGGTAAATATAAGACCCGGCGTATGGGGCGTTCCATGTCGATGCGATGGAGCAAAAAACATTTGGCATTATTACATCGAATTATCCGTACGTTACTTAGTAGCGTTGCTAAGGGTTGTCGAATGTTTGTTTGAAAAGCAATGTGGAAGAGTTTGTGGAGATACTTCGAGCGAAATGGTTGTAGCAAATTTCAATAAGCGTCACTTTCATAAAAATTGTCTCGGGCTGCGATTTTTTCAAGTGCTCCTGATGAAGTAAGCAGCCAACTAAGGGGCAAGAGATGGAAGTAGTTTGTGTTCAGATAATCCGAATTTACTTCAGATGAGTTTCAGTGAAATGTGAGGGAGTTGTAGTCTATTCTCACTTAGCTTAAAATTATACAAAATATCAAGAATATTTAAGGTGCTGAAAAAATTAATTTCTGACAATTTCAAAATATTAACAAATCGATGAAAAATAACGATGGTTAACCGATTGAATAAATCAAAATTCGTTTATTGTTGAGAATACGTATGCATTTTTTAAATATTTTTCAATTCACTTTGCATTTCTTTCATATGGCAAAAATGTATAAGATGTTTTTTTTTTTAATTTCTATGACGGAATATTTAAATTTAAGTTTCAATTTTTCGAGTTCCTGTGTAAGTTTAAGACTCGGTTAACCATTTTGCTGTCACTTTTTTCACATTGTTTGAAATCTTAAAGAATTAGAAGATTTCGTACTAAACACTATAATTAAAAGAAAAACCCTAAAAATATTTATAACATGAAAAACAAATTTGGCAAAATAATGATATATTGAGAGATTTAATTCCTGGCAATTAATTGTTAGACGTTAAATGACCTTTTTTCACCATAGGTCCTGATTAGCTTTTGAGAACGATCCAATTACCTGACTCAATTATCCTGTAGACTGTTAAGATTTTATGGCCAATACTGGACTAGCAACGGCGTGTCTGCTAACCGCGTGTTTTGCCGGTACCAATTCGCACCTTATATTGCATTTGAGATTTCTCATTTAAACTCTTGCAGAAAATTCTCCTCTATGAGTAAAACATCTCACGGAGTGCGCTAGAAACTCATTTGAAATCGTTTCTCACAGTGAATCATCGTACGAATAAGGGGCTTCTTGACATCATTTCAACGCCATATTCGTGAGCAATAGATTCATGTTCCATCTACCCCTTCAAACGTTATATACGTAAAGGACAAATTTACATTGCATTTTTCATTCTCAACACCTTATTAGTAACCTGTAAATTCATATATCATCTTCCACCTCAAATGCCGTATTTGCAGCCTGTAAATTCATATTCCAATTTCCACTTTACCAACGAATTCGTTTTTCATCTTTCACTTTAGACGCCTTATTCGCAACTTGCAAAATTCATGTTTAGTCTTCCAGTCTAAACGTGATGTTAGTAAAGTACAGATTTGTGTTTGATTTTCCACTTTAAACGCCATATTCGTGATCTATAAATTTATGTTTCACTTTGACCTCGAGGTAATTTACGGCGGACATGGCAATGGTCAGTCAACAAAAACTCGGAGTTTCTAGACATATTAAGGAATAAAACATAGTAAAGTAATTCACACGTGGCATTCTCATTTGCAGTCTCGCGCAAAATTATATCGTCATTAAAAATTTCATTGACCAATTCTGACTACTCATTGAGAAAACTATGCTAAGCGGTGCTAATGTAAAATGTAGATGGATAAAACTCATCCGAAAATTGATTTTTTTTTTTCGTGTAAATATGCCTTAATTGATACGGTATTAAAACCAAAATGACAAGGTAACGAATCGTTATTTTTCAATTATTTCTGCCCGTTCAAGCCAAATTCAATGCCGGATGACAATTCGTTGTCGTTTCCCAAATGTAGGAACATTTTTTTTGCTCCGAGACGGATCTTTATTCATCACATGAAGTATCCATCACTTAATTTAAGTCTTTCGAGCAAGCATATTTTTTTTTTTCCGTTTTATCGTCGATCCTCCTTTGTTAAACAATCAGTTTTAACTGACCTCAGGTATTTTTTATGGCCGTGTGTATTTACAACGTTAGAGGCGCGTTGCGGTTTGCCGGCGGATGGGAGAATCGATTGTTACTTCGATGGGAAGCAAACTCGCGTTATCAACATTTACGGCGCCCGTGGACATTTTATTGCGCTTCGTGAGTGTTATTAAACTCCTCTCGTACAGGCAAGAAACGCGGCTGTGCTTTACATTTTTTTATCACCTTTTGCTTCGTATCAGAAGATGTGTTTATGTAAAAAAAAAAATTAAATAGCCTAAATTTCGTCGAGAAATTTAATTCCTAGCTGGGGCTGGTTTGCGTACACGTGGATTAAAAAAAATTGCAGAGGTCAAGTGGAGCACGGTTAAAAAATTGTTAATTAAACGTTTTTATCCAAAAACCGGTAAATTAAATTCACCGTTTAATTTCGGTAAAAAATCGTGCACTTTTATACGAAAATTAAAGCGAATTGCTGAATTTGAAGTGCTTACATAGTTAGATTGGAATGAATTGTTTAGAGTAAGTCGTATCGAAAGTTTTTCGTTCACTGTGCACTAACTTATTACCACGATTGTGCATGAAATTTAATAAATCTTATGTACAAAAAGTTCAAGCACATGAACGGTAATTTTTCTAAGAGATCATTTTATCTATTTATTCATTTATTTTTACTATTCGGTGTTAATTCACGAAACCACTTAATACAATATTATTTACACTTGTAAACTCCTGACGATTTTTATAAATTTTTCCATTCTATCCTGTAACAGAAATATTGTCTTGTGTTCAAAATCAACAGGTTTTTTACTGATGTTAAAAAGTAGACAAGCAGCTATAATCATTACGCAATTGTATACCAACGATTACTCTATACGTAATCATACAATGGATCGGAGATTTTCGGATAAACACCGATAAAAACAATATGAAAATCACGTTACTTGTATTGATTTGCACTAAAATCAAAAATGTTTTCTTTGTTTACCCTTCGAAAGGAAAATCCTATCACAGAACAAGAATTACAAAAATGGTCCGAGTACGAAAGAAGTGTTATCGTCTTCTCGTGGTTTTCACTCGCACGAGAGAACGAGCTGCGACCGCGCACGCGGTTCTTCCCACTTCCGTCGAACAGAATATAATTATATTTCCAAGCAGCAACCGGGCTACCTCTTATCGCCCCTCAGTGCGCCCCGGGACACGACGCCGAGCACGCTCTCGAGTTCTTTTACACTTCTGAGAGACTCTCCAACGGGGAAGTCTCGCTCCAGTGTGAATTAGAAGAAGAATTCCTACAGGCATGTGAAACCCCTCGGTCGGTAATAAAAAAAACTGTAATTAACGAAAGACAGATTTTTAAATGAAGCTGAATCCACGTCCGGTTTATGTAAAAATTTAACCGGGAAGATTAGCACCTGGGAAAAAAGTTAATTATAGCTTTCGTCACAGGCCGAGTCTGAGATGCGCGGCGAAAAATCGGTTCACAACTCATTATGGAAATTCAAATAAGTATCAACACAATACTTGGATTTATTTAGTTCAACTGAGTTTAAACAATTATTTTTTTTGGCAATTTTACACCGGTGGTGATTAATCGCAATCGAATAAAATAGTCGCAACAATTTTTTTTTTCTTTTTCTATATTTAAAATACTGATGGAAAATTATTTTTTTACATGATGAATGCAAATATTAATTCGTGTCAATAATGACTTTGGGAGTATATAGTCGCTAGAAGTTGTGTCTGGTATCGGTATCGCTGTCGATATTGGTATCGGTATCTGTTGGAATATGGCAAAAATAATCTTTTATAATAAGAGAATATTGGTCGTATCGTTAAGGAGTATGTGTGTACTTATGAAGTGAAAATAAAGAGCGGGTGTGGCCTATCGATAACTATCGAGGCGACGCAGTTTAGATTACTAAATGAAAATATACATAAGAGTATATATAAGAAGTCGTTTTGGGTCTGCTTTGTTCTTGAAACAACCGTGACTCTTTTCTCTTGCAATTGCACTCTCAGTCTCAGTTCTTCGACGACTCTTGATAGAATAAGAAGTCGGAATAATAAAAGATATTGCTCTACATTCGTAAGACGGTATATTATATTCATTAAACCAATCCCATAATCCAAAAGTATCGGTATTGGTATCGGCATTGGCATTGGGATTGGTATTGGGATTGGTATTTTCCCCTTATAGATTTATGGAAGTTATGTGATTGACCTGTCACTGTAATCGCCGACATACGCAATGATATTAATCCAACCGTGCGACTTAGACGTGAATATGTATGTTTACTCTTTATAAATATTATAATTACCAGCATTGGTATTGGTATCTGTACTGATATTGACAATGGTATTTTTCTTCAGCCACGGCCGAAAGTACGTACTTTGTGCTTCGATCGCGATGCCCAAAGTCCAACATTTATGCTTAGGTATGGGCGGGCATGCGCCCTGTTCTAGTGAGCAGGAAAAAACTAGTTATGCACTGAACTGATGTACGAGGCAGCGAAAAAACAAAATTCAATACAGCCGACGAGTTTAACTCGCTACGAACGAAAAAACTCAGAATTGTTTTTGTGAATTTTAAGTTTCGTGTTCACATTAATAGTTATAATTTAAAAAACTGTCATAAAGATTAACATAGTCTCATCATCCAGTGATTCATCGGACGATGAAGAGATTCTTCGAAACTTTGATGCAGAAGCTAACCTTATTATACTGACACATATATTACCCAAAATATCTGCTGACAAATATTTGTCAAAGTATGAAAAAAATGGTTAGTAGATCACAAAGAATTTATTATCTAGTTCAGATGAGAGTAACTTCATTGTTTTGTTTCGTCCATTTAGATGTATTTGATGCCTGCCCCCCCGACCAGCCGCACTCGCTTCGCTCGTGCCGCAAATGTCGGGGCGGGCATCAAAACATACTAGACTATTGATTTGTAACGATTGGTGATTTGTCAGTTAACGTACTTTCGGCCGAAAATAAAGAAGAAAACGTATACTCTACACGGGCAGAAAGTTTGAGAGCCATGCACTGCGCACTGTTATCATGGCGCGCAGTGCAGGAATCTCAAATTTCTGCCCTTGTAGAGTAACATACTATTCCGTGTCAACCAATGAAAAAAAAAGTTCGATTGACTCGTCAAATATTGTGATCCCTGCTATACGTAATGTTAATGATCCAACCGTGCGACTTAGACGTGAGTTTATATATGTATACTGATTCCGGTTCGCTGCGCACAACTGGCAACTCCAGGGCAGCTGTTCTCGCGTAGATATTCGCAAACGTTACCGGGAAATTAAAGTCAAAGGCTCGCGAGTCGCCGAGTTCATGGACACTCCACACGTGTACTCGAAGACTCGGCTGAAATCACCCGGGTTGATGTACGGAACGTACCTGGCCGGGGGATTCTCGTGAATCGAGCAATTGTCCGACGGCAACACCTGTCTTCGATTGAGAAAAGGTTCGCGACTCTCGACGAGCCTGGCGAACGATAAGAACAGCGAACGTTTGTGAAATCTTCAAATCGAATTTCGCTGCGCTCCATTCCGACAGAAAACTTAGTTCAAAAAAACTGTTAATCGTCGCATTTCTGTATTTACAGAAGTAAAGGAAAATAAAAAAGTTGATCCGCTAACCCACTGACCCAGAGTAAAAAGCGTCTATCATGTCGTCTCGGTTCTCGATTGTAACTGAAATTGAAACGTTTATGTGATCACTGAGAGAGATTTCTGTGAGCGCACGAGTTCGTGTTGAAATTCTCACACGCATGCGCGTGATTCGCACGCGAATCACAAAAAAATGATACGATTTTAATGCACGAGAAATAAGTTCGCGATGCATCCGTGAGTAAAAAGAACGAACAGACTGGCGAGAATGCGATTGTTCAAACTGGCTGCGACGGTTTTAATTGAGCCGGCAAGGAGCTAATTAATCGACAAACTCGTACCGATGTGAAATGCCTCGGTCGGTAACAAAAACTGTAATTGAAGAAAGATAATATTTTTGTATAAAGCTGAATTCACATGCAGTTTGTGTAAAAATTTTACCGAGAAATATTAGAACCGGAGTAAAAAGACAATCATAGGATTTGTTATCTGCCGAGACAAACGGGTACATCGCGCAACCAAAATTGTACAATTTTTTTTCTTCGCTATCCCCCATCGATTATCTTATAAACCGCAATTGAATAAAATAGTGGCAGCAATATTTAAAAACAATGATTATGTGTTGTGCTTGATAAATTCAAACATTAATTCGTACAAGAAATTAAAATAAGAATAAGTAAAAAAAAAAGTTAGTTATAGCTTTTTTTTTACCGACCGAGTCAAGGATGCGCTGGAAAAAATCGGCATTGCAACGCACTGAGGAAATCCAAATGAATATCTACAAACGTCAAAATAACATTTATTTTGAGCACAAATTATCTGTGTATATATAGTAATGTTAATATAACTCTAATTTTATGTTAATATTACGACAAAATCGATAGTTCAATACCAAAACGCCGCATAAGCTGTACATAAGCCTATATGGATTTCTTAAGTTTCGTGCACTGTGAAATTTTTTTTTTATATAAACCGAACTGGAAAAAATAACAGTTTTTATGTAAAACCCGTAACATTAAATTGAATGAGTCATTGTGATGAAAAAAGAATGGACTTTTACACTGGCATTAAAATTAATCGTTTGATTCAAAGCACTCTCATAGTAAATCTAAAATTAATGATTGAAATTTAATGATTAAATTTAAGACTTGCATGGAACTTTTTTTTTTTTCTCGCCACGTTCTACTTTCCACATTGGCCGAACATTCGATGCGACAAGTTCCTCGAGTATGAAAATAATTTCTCATCGTTTTTTCGCCCAATAAATATTAACTAACCGGTTTACCACTCGTTGCTTCCAATTTTTTTTTTAAAGTTAGAAAAAAAAAAAATCATGACCAGAAGCTTAACGGTGATTTTCTCTCGAGCTCCATTTGTCGGTCGTGCATACGAATGGAATGGAAAATAATCTCGAGGATCTGTGAAACCTGCGAGAAGGTAAACGAGCGACGAGAGTCGAGTAAAGGAAATCTTAATGTCTCACCGTTATGAGCACGCGCTTGCGGGACCATCGCGTCGAGTCCACTGGAGGGACGACCGACTTCCTCGCTGGTAGAGAATTACTCGACTTCGATGCATTTTTAGACCTCCGAACAAAGCCGTAAGAGGTCGAAGAAAAAGACTTTGCATTATTTTTGTCTCGCCAGTCACGGGCGGAAAAAAATTAAAAAAACGAAGACACGAATTTTTTTGCACGAGTAAACGCGGTTGCTGTGCATATGCAATTATGTTCCACGTTTCGACAATTTTTATTCACGTTGCATTTTATGAAAGAGGGAAAATTTCGCGGTATTTAGTTTCAAAATAATTTTCGTGTTATTCAATTTTTTTGAATGTTCATTTTACTCAATTTTGAAGGATTTTCACGACAGTCAAGAAAAAAAAAATTGTTCTCCGTCGATCAAAACTTTTTTGCTGGGTATCAGACTCGACAAGCGCATGCGCAGTGGATTAAGATTGCACTCGTACAGCGGCAACGGCGAATTTCACAGAAAATTTCAAACACTTCTCGATGGGATAAAATTCTGGAAAAAAAAAATCAAGTGTTTTCGTGGTGTTTCAACATTGTTTTTGTGAAGTAATAATTATAATTTGTGATCAACAGATTCAAGTTGAAAAGTATTATTCAACAAATTGATAGGCAAGTTAACGTCCAGTAAATTGAAGAATTTAATTAAATAAATTTCACGCCTGTTCTTGAAAGTGAAGTTAGATATTTTTTTCATCCATCCTACATTTTCAAAAATGTTGTAAATAAAAACAAAAAAATAAACTGCAAAATCCGTTGCTCCAGCATAGGCATGTAATGAGCAGTTAGATGTCTTGGTTTTAATAGCGCTCTCGCAGTCGGCGTCTCGGTTGGGAGTCGATAAATTCAGGACGGACGACAGTCGTTTGTCGGCAAAACTTAAGCGCATCGCTGACTAATTAAGTCGCGAATTTCGAAATTTATATTGTTGTCGACAGAAAATTATGACTCTTTTTTTGACAGTAAAATTTAACGTTTTTTTTTCAAGCGATTTTCCAAAATTATCATTGACAAACGAATTTTAAAAAAATGAGTTACAATTAATATCATGATTATCAGGCAGAAGTAATAAAATTCTAATTTTCTCATCCACGGCCGAAAGTACGTACTTTGTGCTTCGATCGCGATGCCCAAAGTCTGACATTTATGCTTAGGTTTGGGCGCGCATGTGCCCTGTTCTAGTGAGCTGCAAGAAACTAGTTATGCACTGAACTGATGTACGAGGCAGCGAAAAAAACAAAATTCAATACAGCCGACGAGTGTAACTCGCTACGAACGAAAAACCTCAAAATTGTTTTTGTGAACTTTAAGTTTCGTGTTCACATTAATAGTTATAATTTAAAAAACTGTCATAAAGATTAACATAGTCTCATCATCCAGTGATTCATCGGACGATGAAGAGATTCTTCGAAACTTTGATGCAGAAGCTAACCTTATTATACGGACACGTACATTACCCAAAATATCTGCTGACAAATATTTGTCAAAGTATGAAGCCTACAAAAAATGGTTTGTAGATCACAAAAAATTCATTATCTAGTTCAGATGAGAGTAACGTAATTGTTTTGTTTTGTCCATTTGGATGTATTTGATGCCCCCCCCCCCCGACCAGCCGCGCTCGCTTCGCTCGTGCCGCAAATGTCGGGGCGGGCATCAAAACGTACTAGACTATTGATTTGTAACGATTGGTGATTTGTCAGTTAACGTACTTTCGGCCGAAAATAAAGAAAAAAACGTATACTCTACACGGGCAGAAAGTTTGAGAGCCCTGCACTGCGCGCAGTGCACGAATCTCAAACTTTCTGCCCTTGTAAAGTAATATACTATTTTTTTTTAAGATGCCTCGCAATTGGCTCAATTTTTTTTAGAATTCCTGGACTCCAGTTTTCCCACGACCAACCTGGACCAACCACTAGCTCGTCACAGACTCGAGTCCAAAAATTTGACTTCAGAAATTTCCAAAATTATCCTAAAAAAATGATGTATATCTAAAAGATGTCCACTCAGCCGGAAATTAATACAATTTAATATTTTCATATTCTGAAATCTACGTACATTGATCATGATTCTCTGTTAAGTCACAGTGAAATCAATAGGATGGTATCTCAGCAACGTATTTTTAAAAACGCCATGCCCATTCGCTCACTAGTATCTCAAATGCAACTCCTCGGAAACTCTTTTTAAAATTTATCAGACCCAACGGATAATGCGAAAAAAATAAAAAAAAAATAAATGAATCAATGAAAGTCGATTCTACCGAGTTCAAAGGTCGAGGTGAAGCCCCAACGATTCGGTGTACTCGTAGATTTGGATTACTTCTTTAATCGCGTTACAGTCCATGTTTGAGGTGAGGCTTTTTGTGCGACGATCTGTGTAGTCCCGAGGCTCTGGTTCTGGCTCGCTCCTGCGACTTCCTGCGAACGAGCCAAAATCCAGAAGGATCAATAAACGTCACTACCAATACTCGCGTAACCGTTCGCGCTGTATTCGTGCGTTCTATATACATTACTGGACGAACGATAGGGAGAGGAAGGGCCGAGATATGAACGCTATATACTGACTGCACCACGAGAAGGGCGCTCGCCCTTTTTCCACCCGTGACACCTTCCCGATTCACATAGCATGGTTTTTGCGTCGAAAAATTAAGCGGTGCCAAAAAAAAAATAAACGAGCAAACTATTTTACAAGATGAATGAGAAATATGAAAAAAAAAAGAAAAAAAAAAACTATAAAAGGTCACTTTCAGTTTTGAAACGTTATTTTTAAAGCGATGAGAATGTTTTTGAATCTGTGAGGGATATTCCTCGCGTGTTACGTCCCTTCCGGTTAAAAACGAAGATTTTTCGAACCGCAAGGTACGTTACGATGGGATGCATCAGTATTTTGAGACTATAACTAGGATTGCGAGATTCAAGACTGTGAGGATTGGAGGGTTGCGAAAACGTCGAAGTTTGAGATTATTGTGTCAGTGACTATTCAATATGCGATGAGCTGCACGGGATTTAAACCATCTATTGATCGGTTGGAAAACCCGGTTTCGCCGAATCGAACCCGGGGTCGGGCGCAAAGCGTCCAATCGTTCTCAATACAGATATCAAAAGGGATTGCAAGAGAAATAACAATAGGAATAGCAATAGGGATATCAATAGGAATAGCAATGGTAATAGCAATAGGAATAGTAATAGCAATAGGAATAGCAATAGGGATATCAATAGGAATAGCAATGGTAATAGCAATAGGAATAGTAATAGCAATAGGAATAGCAATAGTAATAGCAATAGGGATATCGATAGGAACAGCAATAGGGATAGCAATAGGAATAGCAATAGTAATAGCAATGGGGATATCAATAGGAATGCCAATAGGGATATTTATAGGGGTATCAGTAGGGATATGAATGGAAATGCCAATAGGGATATCAATAGGGGTATCGACAGAATTGCAAATGGGGATAGAAATAGGATTTTAAATAAGGATAAAAACAGGTATTGACCTGGAGATTCAAATAGGAATTGAAATATGGATAGCCATGGGGATGTCAATAGGAATTGAAATAGGAATAGCAATAAGGATAGCCATGGAAATGATATCAATAAAGATTGAAATCCGGATTCAAACGGGGATTGAAATGGGAATTAACACGAAGATACAAATAGGAATCGCGTTATAAATAGCGATAGAGATAGTAGTAGGAACAACGATCGAAATGCCAGTAGGAATACAAGTAAGAATAATATCGAGATAAAAAATATGATTCCGATATGTCGAAACAGAAAAAAATAGTGCTATCATAAAGCTTTGTTCATGAGTAATGAAAAAGATAATATGGACAAATATTCGCGGACACTGTAAGTCTGCCATGTACTCAAACTAAAAGGAAAAACCACACGGTCGCGCGCAAGTAACAAAAGAAGAAGAAGAAAAAAAAAGCAGAGTACACGGAGAACGAACAAATGGTCGTCTGAATAGCCAGAGGAATGACGAGAGATGAAAGGCAAAAAATGCTTCCGTCTCTGTGACGGAGCGAAAAGCTTTACGGTGATCAGGAACTTTTCTCGCTTTGAGTGCATGGCATTAATGCATCCGCGCCCGCTACAACGTCTGCGACCGTAGCTTTGAGCTGCTGATGGAAATTGTAATTCGACGATAGCATTATCCAAAAGCCGTGGAACGTTTGATGGAATATTCTACGCTCGCAAAGAGCATCACTCGCCGGCGGACAATGAAAGACTATGCAAATACTTTTTATGACAAATAGTGCTCATTTTATTTTATTCGTTACATTCGTATCGTTAGTTTTTATGAGAAAGTTTCAATGCTGGGAAAAGTTGCGACACAGGATTTTTTTTTTGTTTTTTTTTTCGGATAAGTACACTGAAAGAAAAATATTGTAAAAATTACCGATCAGCTGAGAAAGATTATCATATTATGTAGTATTTTCATCATTCATGTAGTATTTTCATTTATATATTTTTATATTCATCCGATGCTAGAGGTGATGTCTCAGTTCCCTTCTACTATTGCAGTCATGTGTCTCAAGTGATTCAGTCAAATTTGTTAGATGCTTCTGTCCTTGTATACTTGAATTTTTTAACTAAGATACAATGATTGAAAAAAAAACGGAATTTATTTTGTAAAGTTTCTTTGTATTAAAGTTTTTACGGATTATGATTGTTTAGCACATATTTGCTAATATTGATCCTAGTATTAATAAATTTTTGTAATAAGGTACACAGATGCAAGCTGAAAAGTGCATTGTCGACGTTGCAGTCTATTCAAAGTCCTCCAAAACTAAGATTACAATTTTTAAAGAGTATCATTGAGCATTTATTTACCAAATAAATACTTTTTTTTTGAGGTTTCAAGCGTTCATAAATTTCTGTTCTTCCATCGAGGGAAAACAAAATTGACCCTTCGATCTTATTGCTTTTTCTGAGCTTCTTTTGCTTCCTCTACCAGGAAGAAAAAATTTATAATTCACATCTTTTAATTTTCTTCCTTCATAAAAAGCAATATTTATAGTTTTCTGGCGTTATTATTTATTTAAAAAAAAATTAAGTTACCTTCAGAATCCTAAAGAACAGAATGCTGACACACAAAAACTTAAACTACTTTTCCGACTCGTTAGACTGATTAACGATCCACAACACTGGCTCTTTTCATCTTGCTGGTTTAACTTTCATCTACCATTTCAAGTAGCTACTTAGCTTCCATGGCTCTCCTTGGTGAGGCCAAAAGTGCTCCATTCTTGTTGGGAGAAGAGCTCGCTCATTTTCTCCTCTATATTTCGGTGCAAAAAACAAAATAGGAACACGCATGTATTCTCGGACAGCTCCATTCTCGCTGCAGCAGGAAGACTTTTAAACTGTTCCAAATCGCTAAGTTTATTTTCATCGCTATTCTCACCTATATCCTGAAAAGCAAATTAATACCAATAAAAATGATTAATTTATATTTCAATTTATAACTATTACTATTGTTATTGGAGTTTATTGAAAAATTCATAAACCTTTAAGAACGGATATTCTCCAAATAAATTTATACCTCGTTCCAAGCGGTAGAAAAATACATCTTGATAATGGCACGAATTAATCATTGAAAAATTATTGTCCCAAGCGTGGGTCAATTTAGATATGTAACGACGAGACTTTGAAACCCACCGACGCGGGAATGAGACATAATTTTCCACGCTCATTTTTACAATTAATATCGAATTAAATCTGCTTGTCCCGTTCTCGGAATGAATTATCGTTATCGTCGCCAAATTATGAGACAACTGATTATGCGATTACCGACAATTAATCCTGGTACAATTTTATCATTTTCGGAATGCTCACAGCCAAAATTCGTGAGCTTTTATCAATTATTCAATATTAAAAAAAAAATTTAACCAATAATTTTTATCGATAAGAAAATTCTTGTAAAGTTAATAACTGTTCGTTTTTTTTTTTTTTTTTTTTCATTATTAACCAATTTTCAAAATTTTCTTTAACCCATTGCTGACAAACTTTTCAGCATCGTTATAATGAAGCCACAAATTTATTGAGAATGTTCCTTGAAAATAATGTTTTAATTTTTTTGTTGTTACAGAAATCGTCGCGAAATTTTATAACGAGTCCAGAAATATCGGTGGAAAGGACTCGACGCTGAGAGGAGAAAATTCAATACATTTCATTGACGTGCAATCTGGGAAGGTTCGGGATAACGTTGGTCGTCGCAATACCGAAAAAACAATGCAGAGCAACGGATCGGAAAGCGGAAACCCGGAGAACGGAGTCGACAGAACTGGCTGGACTGTAATAATAATAATAATAACGATAATAATAATAATAACAACTAATATTCCATTTAATTTTGCAGCAAAAAGTCACTGCCACACTGGTCAAATTTGTTTAAATTCCAAATCTCTATTTAAATAAAGAAGTTGGAGCTTATTTTTTCATAGCAACGTAAAAATGTTGCAAAAAATAATCGTCGTCTAAATATTCACACTCGTTACATTTTTTTTCGAACCTGATATTGCTCCATAAAAAATTCGTTCAACGGTTTATACAACGTTTTAACGTGAAATTTGATTTTGACGAAGCCGTTGAGGGTTTGGAAAATTTTCGAGTGTAATTCCCGAATAGAAAGGGTCGCAGGGTCGTAGGCGAAGGAAGCTTCGGAAACGCTCGTCCGTAGCCAATAAACGGTTTAATTGGAGACCCCAGTGAGCAAGGGGAATTTTCCCAAGGGTGACTCGCACCCTTCTGGAAATATTTGCGCCGGTTTGCCATTTATCGATCGAACGACGTCTCCCATTTTCGAAAGGAGTCTTCGCAGTATTTTCCCCCAAGGGAATCGAATTGTCTTCCCTTCCGTCGTACAATTTCACGCCGGTTCATCCTTTGAATCCTGCCAATTGATTTATTATTTTTCTGCACGTGACTCGCACGTGCACAAAAGAAAAACCTTTTCCTTCGGTTGAGCATTCACTTTTTTTTTTTAAACCAAGGTTATGCCGGACCAATTTTTAAGTCCTTATTCAATTTTATGACCGACCGAACTAGATCATTTCTCAGTTTCTATTTAGAATTATTAATCCACTGGGCATATGCTTCAGATCTTGCACAACTATAATATCGACATAAAATATTTGGTGTTTAACAACGCTTTCTTAATTAATTCAATATAATAAATAAAAACGGATGTTATTTCATTAAGAACTTATGAGACATTAAGGGATACAAATATTACTGTCTGGCGATAAAATTAACCTAATGTTACATCCCGACCACTCTCAACTCTGCAGGATGATAACTCTACCAGAATTAAAATGAATTAAAATGAAACTCACAAAAGGAGACTGTACCAAAATAAAAATAAAATAGTCTATCGAAATACATGGCTAGGCTATGCTGAACATTTTTTCTGATAGAATTGTGAGTCGTAAATATGTAAATGTCCCGGCTCCAAATTTAATTTTATTTTAACGCGCTTTCTATTTTATTTCATCACTCTTCACAAATAAACATCAAAACCAGAAGCAGGATTCCCCTTACATAGATTTATATCGTATAATAAACTTTTTAACGATTTTTTAATATTTAGGAAATTTCAGAAAATCAGCGCACGCTCCCATTTAACGTATGACAGTTCGAGAATATTTTCTATTCTACAAAACAGTTGAATTTTTGAAAAGTCATATTCATTTTCGCGAGAGTTTGTAATGCTCGATTTTTTACATTTTTCGGACGTTTTCAGTCGAAATTCAAGTGCACGTCGAAACGTTCATGGCCAGTATTACTGTCCTGTAAAATTTCAAGCATGAGCTCAGCACAATATGGATGGTCGCTAAAACAGGAAAACTTAGTAGTCCATTTATATCAATTATAATTCTCTAGATCGGAGCTAAGGTAACTCAATCGGTAACGAACCCTTTAATTAATTTTTTTAAGGGCATCGAATCTTCATGAGGTGAAACATAATATTAATGGCTTCTTAAAGTGCTCACTAATCAATTGAGTTTAGTCAAAAATTAAGAAGAGTCATGAAAAAAAAATTATTTTACTTTGGACCCAATCTGATGTGCGTCACTGAAAACATATGCGGGAATTTGGTTTATTTTTGTAATTCTAAGATGAGACGAAGAGAACGATCGATTGTGTAATAATTGATTTTAAAAAATTCATGTTTTTTTTCATACAGGTTGGACTGATAAATGGAAAATTCAAGTACCTGACCGCCGAGACTTTCGGCTTCAAGATAAACGCGAACGGAGCCAGCTTGAAGAAGAAACAACTATGGACGCTCGAAGGAAGCGAGCATCAAGTCTTTCTGCGCTCTCATCTAGATCGATATCTCGCTGTCGATCAATTTGGCAATGTGACCTGCGAGGCCGAGGATCCGTCGGATCCGGGCTGCGCTTTTCAAATTCAGCTCGCTTCTGACGGTAATTTATAATATACTAACAGAATGGGCACAGCTGTTGTTAAATTCAAGTTAGCATTTCATTCGATTCATTGAACATTTTAATTGTTCGAGAACAATTGTAATTAATTAAGCACAATTTTGATTGACTGAGGGAAATTGCATTTACCATTTTAAAGAATCAAATATAATTGCTGTTTATGCAATTGCATTTTGTATTGAGAAAACGATTAACGAATTGGAATTGCATTTAACAAATTACAGTAGTAATTGTAAACTGAACGTTTTGGTTTGGAAAATACAGTTCCTGTCCTCGAATTAATTATTTAATATTTTGGATTTATCCAGAACTGCATTGCAATGCAAATTTAATATTCATTGCGGATGTGAATTTTGTAGCTATATTTTTTTATTTTATATTTGAATTACACACTTGGCAGTCCGGATATTTTTCCTCTTTTGCCTTTTCTCGATCTATTGAGCTTTACAAATTATTGCCGCACTTTGTGCAGCTTACTTATGAGTTTAAGCACAGCTCTAAGTTTACGATTTGCAAAAACTTGACATTATAAACGACGATATCGTTTATGGTTATTAGTTATTGTTCAATGAGATTTAGAGGAATATGTGTAGATATTAATGGAGGGTTTATCGTCCGGTTTATTGCAGGGAGCGGCCGATGGGCCTTGAAGAACGTGCAGAGGGGATATTTCTTGGGATCGAGCCAAGACGAACTTAAGTGCATGGCCAAGGCTCCGGGCGAAGCGGAGTATTGGCTCGTTCATCTCGCTGCAAGGCCTCAGGTAATTATTAATGCTTAGAATAAAAAAATACTTCCTGTTAAAAAAAAACCAGTCTCTTTCCTCAAAAACAAAATTATTTGTCAGAATTGAACAATCGTATTCGAATACTGATTGGCAGAATGTATGTCTCATAAATAAAATCTTTTTATTTTCCAGAAGTTGAAGAATTGTGATTAAAAAATGATTACAAATTCCAATAGCAAGTGAAAAAAAACACAGAATTCAGATTAAAAATTTACTGGCTTCGGTCCTGGTTATTTCCCTCTCGAGTCACGGAGTCTCGGGACAACGACGTATCACAAAGTATATATTTAGAAAACTCCGTCGCCGTCCATTGTGGTCTAAATCGATCGTAACCGATGTGTGTTATGGCGAGGCTTAATTGACTCGTTAAAGTGTCGCCGAACGATTCACACATCGGCGTTTATCTCATCTTCTCTGTTCGCGTGTCTTTCTCTTTCTCTCTCGCTTTCAATCTCTCTCGTGTCTCCGCCTTCGAGCATATCGTTTTATCGCCCGAGATGCGAAAAGGAAGAACCGCAACTACTGTGGGATATACGCACAGTAGTTATTTGCACTTTCCTCTCCATGGCTCCGCGAGCGTTTATCCTTCAAGTCTTGATTCACGATTTCCTTTCCACTCCTCTTTGTTTCTGTTTCTGGGCTCCACATTCACGTCATCGGTGTCAACGAACGATCGTCTGATCTTCCACGACTTAATTTATCTTCGTTAATGCTCGGTAACGTTATTCTTCGTTACTTTCTTGGATCGCTGATTCGCGGATGCTTCGCCACATTCATTTCCATTTATCGTTGCTCATTCTTTAGTTACGGGGCTTTTCTATCATCTCCTAGATTTTTAGATTCACTTGGATATTTAATATTCGTTCCTCGAAGTAAATCTAACGTGACTCGTCGATTTTTAATTTTTTTCGGTGATCTTATCTCACAATGTGAATTATAATATATTTTACTACAACTTCGGACAGTCATTTAAAGGACATTAGCATTAAGACATTAATATTGTGGACACGAGAGCAATATCATTATATCTAAAATGGAAAGATTTTTTTTTACGCTCTTTAATTTTCACTTATAAAGGCTTTTTGGATGTAATTACAATTTGTAAATTACCTATAATTGACAGACAGAGATCACGATTCGATTATTGTAATTAAAGATTGCCCAATTATTATCAGACTGTGATTTATGTGAGCTTGTTCACGAATCTTGTAAGTATATAATAACTATGTTTGCCAATCAAATGTTTCAGGTAAATCTGCGATCGGCAGGCCGCAAGCGTTTCGCTCACCTGAGCGCGAGCCAGGACGAGATCCACGTCGACGCCCCGGTTCCATGGGGCGAGGACACGTTATTCACCCTGGAGTTTCGTGCGGCCGCGACCGCGGACAATGAGGCCGGACCTGGCCACGGTCACGGTGGCAAGGCCGAGGGCGGCCACTATGCTCTTCATACCTGCAACAACAAGTATCTCGCCCGTGACGGTAAACTACTGGACGCTTGCACCCGAGAGTGCCTCTACGCCGCCGAATTTCACGCCGGTCTGCTCGCACTTCGGTAAATTTATTTTCGTGCAGATTTTTTTCTCCGAAAGAAGAAAAAAACGGCCTTCAAAAACTCATTCATAAAAGTATAAGGTAGCCAAGTATTTTTGAAAATTGTGTCCATAAAAATATTTGATCACTAGCTTCATTTGCGACGATGTAACAAGGGATTTTTAAATTAAAGTATTCAGCAGTATATAATTATTGACCGCGTTACATACAAATCTTTTTTACAATGAGGAAATCGATTTTCACGATACCATTTTCTTTTATTTTCTATAATGCTTCATTCACAAATAGACTTTTTATTTTTAATTAGTCTTTGTTAATACATTGTTAAAAATATTTTGGACCAGCTCTGGTCGTTCCAATGTATCAAGGTATTTTCAGATTACTGTATCGGACAATATATCATTTAAAACCTTGGTATATAACGATTTTATTAAAATGCAAGAATTCATTTTGACATCAGTTCTTTTTTAGTTTTGTATTTTTATTCTATATCCCCTGTGTGATAATTCGATTAGATTTTTTTTTAATTTTTCCCTTTTCTTTATATAGCTTCTGAATGAGCGTCCACCGTCTTCGTTCTTATCCAGTTCCATCGATATTATTTTGTTATCAAGCTTCCTTCTGTATTTTTTTGTCTAGAAAGAAAAAAATCATCCATTCCATTAACATTTTGATACAATCATTTCTGTACATTTTTTTATTTTGTATTTTCAAGGGACATTCACGGAGCCTACTTGGCGCCGATCGGCAGCAAAGCCGTATTGAAATCGAGATCAACAACTGTAACCCGTGACGAGCTGTTTTCCCTCGAAGAATCGTTGCCTCAGGCGTCTTTCGTCGCGGCACTCAATCAGCGCTACGTCTCAGTTAAGCAAGGTAACCGGACATTCCATCGCAACAATCTTTCTTCAAGGGATGGACACGTATTTCAAAAAAAAAATTCAAGATTGTTTCAGTATCCGGAAAAATTGCGACGACACAGTATCCCCTCGATTTGCAACAATAGCCGTTGAAATACTTGATACTATTGTTTATTAATTTATTTGTCCCCAGTATTTTCATTGATTTATTATTTACTTCTGTTTTTAGTTTCATTTGTATTTATTTTTTATTTCGCATCGTTTATTGTCATGATCCTAATTTTGCTGATAAATGCGCACCAACCATGACGCAATTCTGTATAAAATCGATTGCTGAATCTGGTTGCTCCAGTACAGGTTGCACATTTGCAGACAAAATAATTTTTAAAAAATAACCCAAAGTCAAAAAATTAGGTAATAAATTAGGTAATTACATCTTACATTTTAGAAAGCGAAAAAAAATACACTTAGGCGTAGGTAAGGTCGTTAAAAAATAAAAAATTAATCTTATGAAAGAGAAAATAAATAGAACTCAAACCGACCGGACGTTGCGCGCTTGTTAACAAATATTGCTATTATTGCAAAAAGTCACTGTCGAGAAACGAAAGGGCGTATCATGCATCGTTTGCAATAGTTACGACGAAGATTTTCGATCAACGTGGACGAGCCGAGACACCGGAAACTTCGGGCATTAAGAATTCACGAGATCCTACAGAGGAACAAGGGAGGAGCGCGCCCGACATATTAATTCGATGCTCCATAGTCCGCATGGAGCGAGTTCTCTCGTTGACGTCGACGGCCTCCGGACAATAAAGCGTCATGGAGCGTTCCCACCGTCGATAAATCGAGGACGCGTCGGGCGAACCTGACAGTACCCGATGAAACGTTTAATTGAATTTCGCCATGTCTCGCCGAGCTTCGCACTCGAGCGAGCTGAGAGATAATCGAATCCGCGGATATTGAATTTAATACCAGTGGAAGAAATTCTCTCGAAGATTCAACGTTGACGCTGTCTCACTTCTCTCTTTTTATAGGCTGATCCATACTTGTTTTCTATTTATTTCCACGAAAAGAAAGTCTTCACGTAAAAAACGAAATAAAAACAAAAGTTGGACACTTTTGTGGCTAAGCGTACAAAATTTCAAATGCGCAATTCAATGTGTTTAAATTTCATATTTAAATCACTAATATATTGGAAATCAAACGTTTCATCGAGTTTTTCTATTACTCTAGTACTTATTTTTATTCTGACTTAGTATCAAACACGACTTCTGTATTTTCACAAAAATGGATTGTTGAGCTTTTAAGCCTATAGAATCCCTGAAATATATACAATATAAAATAAAGAAGTAAATAATTGAAAAGAGTTCAAATTAAAATTTTCATCGCGATTCTGCAAAATGTTCCTTCTGGTAGTTTTCTTTATACGTAAACCAAAAATATGGAAGATGCTTTTTCATAAAAGTGACTTTGCGAATTACTAAAAATTAAAAATGATTCTTGCTCAATTAATTCGTCATGTTTGGGCGATGAGATTTCTCTGTATTCTATTAAGGATGAAGCTTGGGGAATTTCAAGGCGTAACACGACGCCGCAGTGCGTATGACTAATTTCTAATTGCTTTTATCCTTCAATGATAATTTTTTTGTACATCTCATTTCCGCAAAAGATGTATTATTCTGCATCACACAACCCACCATAAAATTTTTAATGAATAATTCGTAATCGCGTTATTATTCATATTTTACAAGCTCAAAACTCAATTCAATTATATTTTTTTTAAATCGTGTCAATAAACACATTTAAATGGGCTGAAAGTTCAAATCGACTCTCTCGAATATAAATGTTTAATATTCATGTATCAATAGAATGATTAATTTATAAAAAAACAAACAACGAAAAATATTAATCTATACTAAACATAATTAAATTTAAAAAAATCATTATTGACTGATGACAATATTAATTAAAAAAATGATTTTACAGGTGTCGACGTGACGGCGAACCAGGACGAGATTTCGGGTCACGAGACCTTCCAGTTGGAGTTTGATCGCGTGACGAAGCGATGGTACGTAAGAACGATGCAGGATCGTTACTGGAGTCTCGAGGCCGGTGGTGGCATTCAAGCGTCCGATCACAAGCGCTCCTCGAACGCTCTCTTCGATCTGGCTTGGCAGCCTGAAGACGGCACCGTCGCGCTCCGCGCCAACAACGGAAAGTTCCTGGCTACGAAACGTTCGGGGCATCTTTATGCGAACGCCGATTCGCCGGACGGCGGTGACTCCGACGCTTCCAAGTATTATTTCTATCTTATGAACAGACCGATACTCGTGCTCCGATGCGAGCAGGGTTTCGTCGGACCGAAGAGCGCCGCCAGCCCTAAGCTCGAGTGCAACAAGGCCGGCTACGAAACCATTCGTGTCGAACGCTGCGACCGCGGTGTCGTTAGGTTCAAAGGTCAGTCGCCTTTCCAACGTAGTTGTATGCAAAACACGTTGTTCATTATATTATTGAAAAAACAAATTTCCAACTGTACAATCATAATGATGTATAGAATATTTTATTGTGATTGTCTTTTATCTACTCAACTTGCCAAAAGTAAAATCCACGGTCAGAATTTGTTACGCAAAATTTATATTTATTTTTTTTCACATTCGTTAAGAAAAAAATTAAGAGTTCATTTATCAGGAGATCGATTGTCTGAACTGCGAATTTTACCAGGTTGACATGAGCTCTGTTTTATTAAAAATTAATTTGTAAAGAGAAGACGAATTTTCGGATCTCGGACACGCTATTAATTTCAAGAAAAATGCGGATTTCATGAAAAAAAATAGCATTCAAATGTTTTACGTAGCAAGTGTCACGCTGGCATGTAGATAAAATTTGATCATTTCGATTATACGAACATATTTTACAATTTCCTTTTTTTTTTTTGTCAAATCACTGTAAGCAGTGTCAATGAACTGTGGAATCATTTTCATGCATGTTCGATGGTTCAATGATAATGATAATAATATGTAATAAAAATTTACCAATATTATTATATGACTGAGAGAATATGTCGTTGAAATATATATTTTTTTTTCACAGGTCAAAACGGCAAGTACTGGCACGCCGACAGCGAAGGAGTCACCGTTGACTCCGATCTGCCGGCTGAGGGTTTTTATCTCGAACTGCGAGAACCATCGCGTCTGTGCATCAAGTGCACTGACGGTCGTTACTTGACTGCCGGAAAGAACGGGGCGTTGCGCCTTGGCGAGACCGATCATGATTCCGCCACAAAGTGGGAATTTTAAGTGTCGAGAGAGGTCAAACGAAAAAAAACGCACATCGATCGCTCAACATAAATTTGAAGAAAAATATGATATTAATAACGATAATAATAATAAAACAAAAAGAATCGCGATTCCGAGCGTGTCGTCGCGATATCGACAATTCGTCGAACGCCGAATGTCTCGGAGATTGCACGACTTCTATCGATCGGTAAAGATGCATTTTTTTTCCCTCTCTTCGCAAAACGGACTGACATCGTGGAATCCGAGAATAAATCGTGACTCACGACTCGTACTTAAAAACAACACATTATCGAAGAATATATAACAGTACTGGAGAGCATCATGCGGGTACATTATAAACACGCTTCGTAATTTCCATTTGTTATTTCACGATCATTTTTTTTTTATTTCTTTTTTTTTTACATCACCCTCGTTCTTTCATCCTCCCTCCCACCGTCCGCGTACATAAGACGATGTAACACCCTCTTCTTGTCGCCGAACCAGACGCTGGTCAGTAGCAAAAATTGCAAAAAAAAAATGTTTACCGATGTCGACCATTTTCGGTTAAAAGCAAATTCTTACATGCAAGAAAGTTCGGATTAATGCAAGCACTTGTATTGAAACTTGAATGGTGATTGGGATACATTATAAAATAATTGCATTTTTTATTATCGACCGTGTAATTTCATATCGCCTTGATCCAACGGCACCATGATAATCATTCGTTCGTCGGTCACAGGTAACGAATAAGCGGGCGATACGATGATATCGAAACGAAAATTTTAATCACGCTTCGCACAATTTTGTAACGTTCCTCGCGAGCCGACGTGCCGACCCATTTCATTCCAATTCGACCTAATCATGCAAGTAACGAAGCGCAATCTTCGTTTCATATCGTCTCATTTTTTTATATACATATTATAATATATATATATAAACATATATATATTATATATAAAAATGCATAAACATGTGACTCCATTGTGTACTTTTATACCGACCGTGTGTATACGTACGCGCAATACATTTATATAATTATTATACAACGTATTTATATCGAATAACGAGGTGTGAGGAGGCTATTGGAAGGATTTTTGCAAATTTTTTCTTACGACGCCAATAAAAAATTTTAAAAAACATTTAAAAAAAAGAAAAATTGGTACGAAAACTTGGAGTGACCTGAGCAATGGAGACTAGTCGAATTAAATTGATAATTTTTTTGAATCGAGATTGTACGGGACAGATGCTATATCGTGCGAATATTGCGTTCATATGCTCAAGCCATACTGCAGATTAAAAACAAAAAAATTGTCAATTTTATATTTACTCGACGTAAATGAAAAATAAGTATGTGCTAAATTGTCTGAATTTTATTATTTCGCGAGTATTAGTTTTTCCTTTTTTTTAATAACAAATAACAGTAATAAAAAGCCATCAATTGGAAAAAATGTAATTAATTTTCTCCTGCCACGCCACACTTATTAACGTTAACACGCGCCGAAGCAAGTTTTTTTGTCATCGACGTTGTGACCTCCAGTTTTTCCCAACGAAAGTCGAATTGACATGTCTCCATAGCTCAATTCTCCTGAGATACGACGAGAAAAAAAATGGTAATTTTTTTCCACAAGTAACTAAAATTGCTTCGTGAACGCGTTTAATTTTTTATTTATCGACGAAGGCTTTGAAGTGCATAAAAAACAAAACGCTTTACTTCCAATTTTTCCCCTTTTGTGTAAATAAATATAAAAAGATGATAACTTTTTACTCGCATCAATTCCTACGATACTATTGTACCGACGTATAATATTTAATGTCGATCTGTTTGTATCTTTCGTACAAAAAAAAACACATACACAAACAATCGATCGCCGCCCGCCCACTTTACTCAGTTGTCCTTACAGATTTTTAATGTTACCTATTATCATTATATTATCAATAACAATAATTTTATTATTCGAGCACGGATAGGAAGAACTCTTACATTTTCTTCTTTTTTTCCATATTTAAAAATTTTTGTTTTATTTCTATTGAATGTTTTTTTACGTCTTTATTTTTCATTAATCCTTTATCTATACGTGTAAAATTATTCCAACTCGTGCTAACAATTTATCGACAAAATGTATGGTACACGAGAACGTCGGCCGTACGAAAATGTGATCGAGTGGAAGGTGTTTTTTTTTATACGACACAGGCGATCTTACCGAACCGCAATCGACGAAATTTGGAAAAAAAAAACGCGAGCGACAAAGAAAAAAGGTAATAAAAATTTTTTCATCGATCGCAGCGGACAATTGTTGCATTTTTTAAACGTTTTTATTTTTTACGGAATTTTGATTCCAATTTGTTGGGCTTCTCGCTCGAGACGGAGTTGCCTTTTCAGAGACTTCTCCTCGAGGGCTGTGCAAAATTCACTGAACATAAGTTTAAGGCTCGGGTACATAAGCGGCAAGAGATTAAGTTGGGAGAGGCTGACTTGCATGTTGTCGTAAGCTATGCCGACTCGGCTTAAATTCGGGCTCGTGTCGTTGTCCGGCAAGTGCGGAATTCTCGAATAACGCTGACTAAAGTGTGTGAGCAGGGTGAATTTCGCTCGCATCCGCTCACCCACGTGTATTGCTTGGGATATCGTTGAGTGATATTTTTGCCGGGCTTCGTCCTCCAACTCGTCTGCCATCGTTGCCTCGTGTATCAGCAGATCGCAGTCCATGCCCAGGTCGACGAGGCTGTTGCAAGGCATTGTGTCGCCGCTGATAAATAAAATAAAATTCAGTAAGATTTTTTATAAGATTACAAGTTAACAACATAATTCTCAGGAGGTTCTGATTATGCAATTAGCTACGGTGAAGAGGTAAATAAAAAAGGTTGCTATTGCTAAGTTAAAGTAAAAACTGAATATCGTGAAAAATAAAAATTCGCTGAAATGAACGGTTGAGGTAAAGTGCAACTTTTCAGTCGGTAAGAAAAATCACAATCTAAAATTCGATAAGATGTCTGTTTTTTTAGGATTAAATACGAGAATATGAGAAACTATGTACACTAATTCTGCAGTACACTATTGTCATAATTTTCCCAAAAGATAAATAGCTTGGGAGATTTCTGGCTCGAGAAATTGTAGCTATTGTTCTAGCACTCATAACGATAACGCTTCACCTTAACTGCGATTAAAAACGTAAAAATTGATAACTGACTAAAATTGTAAATTGAACACTGATCGGTAACGGAAAGTAGTTTGAGTTTGATGTTTCAATTTAAAACAATTCGTATTTTCTCTTGAGCATGTAATAAAATTGACAGCTCTCGATATTCGAAACCGTAGAACAAGTATAACTTAGAACGTTAAAAAAATTACTTTGAAAAATACCTACATTTAACTTTCTTTTTTACATAATTTCTTCCTGGTTTTAAATAACAAAAAGTATCACGATAGTGCGCCTAAAATGAATAGTTCCGGAAATGTAAGTTTTCAAATATCCGTATCTATAAGTCGTTATTTTTTTTTCCTTTTTTCCTGTTTTCCTACAGCACATTTTATACCATTGAAAAAAATTTTAATTAGTTTCACCAGATTCATAAAATTATTGAAAATCGTGATATCTAATGACTGAACTAAACGAATTGAATATTATCGAATTTACAATTCGACCAAGCGAAATAACGAAATTTAAAAAAATGATAAGATACCTGTAAACTATTTTGTAACGATTGTCCAGGATGACGGAAACACCAAAGGCGTGTGGACAGTGTTCTACGCGAGTGGTGCTGAATTGCATGCCTTTCAGACTCTGCTCCATCTGAATCTCGACGCCAACGGCCTTGCTGGAGTCTCGGTGCACTAAGAACAAATCCTTGTTCGCAACGAGAATATATTTGTCGGCGATGGGCTCGAATCGTTTGTGATAGAAGCGCAACCACAAGCCGATTTGTGCCGGCGCGAGAAGAATCACTGGGTCTTTCGTTACCCTCGCACGTTCGTTCAACAAACCAACCAGACCTATGTGGTGATCCGCGTGAAGATGCGACACATATACAACCTGAAAAATATTTATGTATTTATTATTGCATCTGTTTTACCTTGATTTTTTTTAAATTAAATGTTTGACGTTATTAATTTTTTTTAAATATCAAGCTATAATGATCGATGCATGCAATGATAATTTATGATTAATCGCACGTATACTTTTAATTTAATCTTCATTGGGACAATACTATGCACTGTATGTATAATATTCCCAGCGCAAATATACTGCGCCCTTAGCATGCTATACTCAGGTATGCTTAGCTCCTAACATATACTGTGATAACATACATGGTACGTGCATCGTATCAAAGTACGCTTGAGAAAAAGCCCCACTTGAAAAGAATCATTATGCCATGTACCATGCGCCTATTGCGTATTTACGGTATAATCCACAAGGCAGAAAAATATACAACTGACTTGTACCCAATTGACTTGTTATCAATTACGATTATAATTTGTAATTAAGGAGTGCTCAATTGCAATTTACAGCCGTAACTTTTATCTGAGATGAGATGAATCATTAATGGTGATGTTTATTTGTACTGCAGCATCTTGCAGTCTGATGGTATCGGAGTCAAATCGATCCGTACCTTTATCGTCGATAGAACCTTGTCCACTTCTTTTCTGCCGTAAATTCGTACAAGTTGTCCAGCAGTTCCTTCTCCGCAGTCAAAAATTATACTCCTCTCTTGGTCGATCCTCAACAAGATTCCACTCGTGTTTCTCGTTTTGTTAGGTATACAAGATCCGGTGCCGAGCATCACGATTTTTGGGTACTCGGCCGGTTTCCCACCGTCCTTCGTCTCCCGAGCGTTTATCTGTGTCTGAAGCTCCGCCAGGGTGTCCAAAAATCCGTCAACAGCGAAAGTTTCGTCAATGTACTGTCGCGGCGTAAGTACCAGCTCACCGGTTGTATCGAAACCTCTCAGCGGACGGAGATGCATTGCATCGAGAGTTCTTACACGATTTATCAAAGGAAATTCTTCTTGGATTCGCTAAAAGAAAAATTGATATATTTTTTTTTATGTTAAGAAAAAAAAACACACAAAAATTTCGAAAATGCGCTTGTACGAAGAATTCAATACGAAGCGAGAGATATTTATACCTCAACCATTGTGGATGAGGATGATGTTTCATTATTTTCTTCTTTTTGGTCGTCAAGACTGAGGGGAGCAACTGTCGGACTTTGCCCAATTCTGATTCCTTCTTCGTCCAGAAACGGAAAAATCGTTGGATGCAACAGATGCAGCTTGTGCTGAATCCTGTGAATAGCCTCGCTGCCACTGCAATTATTTTCCTCGTTGATTATCATGTGCCTAGTTGACCGACCGAATTTTTCCATCCATTGGCGATAACGAGGATCCTTCATGACTTCTTCTGGAGTGAAGTGAATGACGCAATTCGCAACCTCCCTCTCGTCGTTTGACGATTTAGGCTGGTACTTCTCGAAAGCTTCGCAATTCACAGAGGCGTCGAGATAATCCTTGTCTGGGCACTCGAGAACTGAAATTCGAATGCTTTAAAAGAAATGGTCTCGTCTGAGAATAGTGTGGAAAGGAGATTTTATTCATTACTTATAATCAAAGAAAAATGGAATCTTAACTTCTTTTTATAGTTTGAGAACGTTTTGGTACAACAATGCTATTTTAAAAAGGAATCAAATGATTTTTTAGGTTTATGGACATCAATGAAATTCATAGATCTCGTGCAGTTTTCAAGTACCAATTAAGAGATGGGTATCACGCATGAAAAAATTAACAACGTTGAAATTTTAAGCACGTACAATTTTGTAAAAAAAGAAAAAAGCGTAAGAAAAAGTTCAACTGACAAGATTGTGAAAACTCTTCATACGTATTCCAAGAAGACACGTACGAATTAATTTCACACGAAAAAAATGCTATTTACTGAACAATGATAATCATTTACCAATTTATGATTAATTTTGACTGTTACGCAAGTATCCATGATCCCGACAACTTCTTGATGGTCGATTATTATTTTACCTAAAATTTTTAACGTACCCGGAAATACAGAAATTTCTCTCCAAATTTGACTGCAGTCTAAGAAAAAATATTACACAAGGACGGTGAAATATCGTCGATACCTATGAAAACTGGTCCAGGATCCGTGGGACTCGTAACGTCGGAACTGAGGACGACGGTACCATCCGGAAGGGTAACGTCTTTGCCGGCCTTAAGATCTCCGAGCAGAGGTCCCGGTGGAACTCCCTTGTCGACGCATTTCTCCAGCGATAGTGTGCCCGGTTTTGGATTAAGTTTGCAGATGTAAGCCATCGTGCTGGCGATGCGTTTGAGGCTCGTCGTCGGCTCCTTTCTCGGTACCTTTCGAGTATTTCTCTCCTGTGAGGAGGGTCTCTTGCCGTTGCCGTTGACGTCGTAGGCATAATAGTCAACGTCGTCAACGAGCTCGATCTGATTTTCGTTATCGCTGTCCGAGGAACTTTCCGTAGCGGTCTTGAAGATAGGAACGTAGCGCACCGACATCGTCTGATCGACATAAGCCTCCTCCGGACTGCACATCGTCTCGCTTACGGTGAGATTTTTCAGTATTACAAAACGCTCGACAGCCTTGAAGAGATCCGAACATCCGGCCGGGCCGTGAATCTTTATTTCCGGAACTCCAGCGTCCTGGATGGTTAGCGCGAGACCTGGCAGACCTCCGATGTTCCTCCACGACGGCGTTGTAATGAAAATGTGCTCCAATCTACCGAGTTTTAGCCGATGCTCGTATGACAATCTCTGCGACCCTTCGCCGCAATTGAAGAGGTACTTGGTGTGATCCGTGGACACGTAGAGGCTTCTCGGCGCGCCCCGGGCACCGCTTCCGAGAACCTGAATGCAACATTTATAAACTCGGAATAAACGACTCATTCATGAAACTACGGTAAGGCACTATAATTGAATTTTGCTCATTATCATGGAAATTCAATTCGTCAAGGTCACCAAAAATCGAGGAATATTCCCAAAATATTTTATGGGACGGGCATGGGAAATTTAAGAGCATTCAGAATTATAGGAGGAAAAATAAAATGTAAAGATTGTTCAAGGACTTTGTGGTCAACAATCTAATGTCGCATAGATATTCGGTAGTATCAGAGGTTTGTTTGGAAGTTGCTTTAAAATTTGGTTTTAAAACATTAATAATTAAATAGTGTACAATTGTGATAGATTGGATGGCAAGAGTGTCTTTTTAAACCATTATTTCAAAGCATTTTCTCAATTCCCATTTCAATTTTTTCCATTGAAATACAAGATTGTTTCAAGCTGCTTGGAATCTTTGATTCAATGAATTATCACAACTGGTTTTACACTGTTAATGACAACGTGTCTTTGTAAAGAAAGTTCGACATACTCTTCTGCTGATTAGTCAATCGGCAAATTAATCGGATTTCCAATCTTAAGTAAAAACTGAACAGTAAATAATAATATTAATGACAAAAATAATACACAAATCTTTCTCTACTGCCTAGATGCTAATAGCAATTTCTGACATCAACAATAGCACAAAATGTTCCGACAATAAAAATATTATTTTCCGCAATAATGAATTACAGTCGTTGCTCTGAATGAATGATGGTATCAGTATTCAGTCAAAGAAATTTAAATCGAAAGAAAGAGAAAGCCAAATAATTTAATCGAGATAACACAGCATATAAGAAATAGACGATGTTACTCTTTTCTTTTAACGAGCACATATCAAACACGAAGTGATTGAACTCTGTGATATCCATGCACGAACAGATCTTGCTTCTATCGACTAAACAAAACAGACTGTTAGATTTAGTTGTAACATATTATGTTTCTTTGTATTATCGGTTAACACAAAAAGTCTATATTATGATGCAAACGATATTAAACATTATATAATATCATGAAATTTCAAAGAAAATCCTTTCATTCGATGTCACCGATATTTTCAGAGATGTAGCATAGTTATACTGTGCAATGCCAATACTCACTGAGCAGGAATTTTAGACAATCGTTCTTAAAATCTTTGCTCAGTTCAGATGACATGCATGGAGGATTAAATGGACAGTATGGCTGTTAGTTTTCGTAACACGCTGGATCAAAGCATTCTATTTTACATGAAATTTATATCTCTATGGGATGTGTAAATAGACCTTACACATAAAATCGAATGCACTGCTCCAGCTTACTCTGAAAACGAACAAACTTAATAATTCATGCGCAGATTCGATTAAGTTTTGCTGCCTGCTGAAAAACAATAAACGCAATTATTACATTTTGAGCAACTATCATTTCGAGATTTACGAAATATTCAATCACCGAAATTAGTATTTTTTTAACGCACATTCCTTTCGAATTTTTCTAGAAAAAAAAAAATCAGAGATTAAAAAAATTGTTTTAAACTTGCAAAATTCTGTAGCAGATGGCTTTTATGGTTTTTACCTGTAAGGTCACTATGCTCGGCGCGAATCTCTCGCTATTCTTCTTGATCTTCTGACGGTGCCGCTGCGTAAGGAGCAGCTGTAACTGGTCTTTGGGCATTGTGTTGGGTTTGGTTTTGGACTTTCCTCGTATGTAGTTAGAGTGAAAACGATAGGTCGTGGAGTTTCCGTGACGGAGGGACGATTTCCAAACGTACGAAAACACGCCGCTGTTCATTCGTGACGATGTTTTTAGTGTTCTGATGCAACACAATATCATCCAGCATTGCTCGCCGGAGTAATCTAACCTCAAAGTGCTCGCGTGCGCCGCAGAGCTTCGCGGCAACTTATTGGTACGAAGGTCATCTTTTGATTCGTCACATTTCTCGAGCAACGAACGGGCATCCGAATATCCCAGCTGATTACAGTACGAATTATGACTGAAAATAAAACATGTACATACATGTACAAACATGTACAACACAATATAGTGTTAAGTACGTGGGAATGAATAATGCGCGTATTTGCTTTTAGAGCGGATATTATTAATATAATGGAGGCTCAATGTCTCGAGTAGAAACTGTCAAAAGCTTGCTCGTTCTGAAGGTCCGATGAAAATCTTTCTCCATGATGACCGACCGAGTATGAATCTTTCGTTTGTTCGTCTATTGTCTTAACTAATGTCGTGTGTCTTAACGAATATTCAGCTGCGTAATCGTTACGATCGACTAAAAGCCATTGCAAAGAGTAGGCAACACGAACGGCCAATCATGTTAGCGACGGAAATGATTAAAAATAATGCATTTAATTGTAACAATTAAATGTATTTACAAGGGTTGCTGGACCATCCTGTTATGTCGATTTAAATAGGCTATTTGTAATTACTACTTGTCGCTAATAGTAAAGACGAATAGTGGGACTTGTATGTTTTAAATCGAAAGAGATTGTACAGAAACGATGTTAAGTATCGCGGTCGGTAATGAAAAATGTAATCAACTTTTCTTAAGAGTGCTAATACGTTAAACGTGCATGTGGCAATTCATTTTTTTTACCAAAGAATGAGCACCAATGAATAGAGTTAATTTGAAAATTTCAATTATCTCCTTCGTACGCACAGATGTTTCCTGTAAAATCATGTAAACCATGTTCTCAGCGTATTTCTTTCGCTCGGCGGAGATCGCAACAGTGATTTACATGCTCTCGAGCACATGCTATACATACGAAACGATACTCCGATGGTAACAAATCGCTTTCTCTATTTTCTCTATGATGCTTGATGTTTCGACTGAAATCTAATTAGGTTTTCGTGGTCAATCGATAAAATAAAAAAAAAAAACCTAGTATAATTTTTCTTGTCATACCAATCTTTTTGGAAAAAACAAGGAAGGTGATTTATTACCGACTGAGTCTATAATTTTATCTTATTTCAACTCGCTTCATCTGTCTTACCGACGGGCTCAAAGAATTTTTCAGTCCCGATCTAGCAATGTTAATTAATATGCTACACATATGCGTCTATAATCATGCGGGATTATAGTCTTGACATGAACGCTTCGGTGTGCCGTCGAATTTTCAGTGAAAACTTACAAGGAATGAAAAAAAAAATAGTTATAGATCACGAAAGGGCGTGACTTTAGTGTCAAGATTGACGCACAGGTGGCTCTGCATTGCGCCCTACACTACGCATTGTGTCCAACAACGCATCGAAAGCGTTATCATCGGCTCGATTGGCTCGATCACCCGTCGCAAATCAAAACACTTAATAAAGGAAATTTACATTTTGCGTGAGTATCTTTTGTGTAAGCAACTTCCGGCCATTTCGAAAAACGCAAGGAACTTTAAGGAATCAGCATGCAATTTTTTTTTTACGCATGTGAGATTAACATGTTTTATATCTTGCCGAAACGATGTCGTTGACATTCCAGCGGCCATTTTGGTTTTCGAGTCCAGCGCACCGGGTTTTCCAAATATGTATATAGTTGAACAATTTAAATTCACGTCGAGACTTCTTGATCGCTGACAACTTCGAACTTTGTCGTTATCGAGAACGAACAATAATTATTCGATTCCGCTTTGTTGCTCAGCTGGTTCGACTGTTGCTGCGCGTGGCTTTCCTTACATCGTCGATTGATTGAATATGGATGGTTTTGCGGACGCCGTGTGGAATCTCGTATTGCATTCGTCTGTCCCCAGAAGTGACTGTTGTCTTCCCGCGCCGTCGTCTTTTATTCACAACACGATGGTATTTCCATCCTATTTTATAATTAATACCAACTGATAAGAAAAAAAAACAGGCTTACAGTCTGATAATGGACGAAATAACTCGCATCTCAACATGGACATTATGATTTTGGAAGACAAAATGTCACGATAACGCCCGATGCCTCGAGTCAAGCGCTGAACTCGATGAAAAAGAAAAATTTTATCATTCATTAGCAAGTCGATTCCGATCCATGTCTCTCGATCCTACATGCAGATTTATGTTGAATTGCTATTTCAATCACAAGTTCAAGATCGATCATTACAAATTCAAATAACGAAGCGCTGTTAAATGTACGGTGTTCAAACCAATGCGTGTGGGAGGTAACATATATAAGTCACGCTATTGCACGGCCCATTTATTCGTACACCGTTAAATCGTACAGTCGTTTAATCTCACGGAAATAAATCTTACGCCGCATAAAATGTTACACGAGTTCACAATTCCAGGTCACAAAAAAAGCCGCAAGTGGACACACGAGACACCTATAAAATGTAAACAATCACCTGAAATCATTTCTGCGCATGTCGGGTAATTTTTTACGGTCTTTCAGCGAGGTAGAGATTGAAGACACCCTGTATAAAACTGTTAGAGTTTCCGAACAGTCTTAGGTGACGTTAGAGTGCGTTGGAGTTCTAGTATCCGGTCTTTCTGAACGCGATCGGACAAATTTTATCCTACCCGCAACGTTTCTGAACGCACCCCTAGTTTTATAATATCCAAGAGTTTTCACCATGTCTAGGAAAAATTCTTGTGAATCCGTGGCTTCCTACCATAATCGCCGCCCTAGTGCCCTACCAATATGTGTTACGATAATATTTCTCAAGCGATGTAGTCATTTTTACTAGATCCATCACTCAGTGAAATCTTAAAATGTAATTCAGCCATTGATTTTCCAACGTTGTTGAGTCGAGATTTTTCTTATCAGCTGTGTAAAGATCGTGGGATTTTTCTCAAGACGGAAGATTGAACTCCGTGCAGCGCATTGCACACGTACGAATGTACGCAAATTGCACGAATCAACGGTTAGTGAAAAAATGGCGCTTTCAAGCCAGCCTGGAAAATGTAAAAGATACAGCTTGGTTTAATTCGTCTAATGAGTCAGATGATGCTAATAACTGATGGGAAGAAATAATAAAATGAAGCCGTCACTTTAATGCGATCATTTTCCAGGCTGGCTGATAAGCGCCAAAAGATTTGAACGTAGCTTTTATCATTCACTTCGTTAAGCCACGACGGGGCAGTTTCCACATTGTTTTTGGGGAGTGGACAAAATGGAGTGAAAAGATTTCTCCCGATGAATTGCTCCCCTTGCTAATTATAAATTCAAAAATTTCTTCAGACAAGAATAGTCGTTGATTTTTCACCTTAAAGGGACAAGATACCTCTGCTTCAACTAAGGCCGGCATGCTAAGAGCTGGAAGTAAAATTTGCATGCGAGGTAATTGTTGTTCTTGGTGATATTATTAATTCCATGGATCCGCTATGCGAAAAATACACATGACTGCTCTCACGAACGACAGAACTTCTGGGCGATTGGTTTTTGTACAGTGTTCGTTTAGGGACATCTTTGAAAGTATTAGCACTCCCTGCGAATATCTCTCGCTGAGTCAACGTGGTTGTGTTGGAGCACAAGTAGAAAAAGCTTAGCTGGCAAAGATGGAACTTTTTGAGCGTGATGTAGTTGGTACTAAAGCGAAGTTTTCTTTTTGAATCAAAACTGTTGAAAAGACCGAGCAGTGTACCGTGGCCACCTGTTATCAGACACCAACAGAAAGCAAGTACGGTAATATTGTGCAGTGAATTAATGAACCTTTTTTTGGTAATAATTGCCGTAAATTAATAAATAAACTATGCTTATTCTCTTCAGACGATAGAATGTTTTCTGCGTTGAAATCGGCTACGTAGAACGACGTTAGAGTGCTAAGCAAAATGTGTAATGTCCTGATTTAGAGAATGTTTTCTCATGTGCTACCCACCATAGAAAATGTTTGTGTTACTGCTGGTATGTTTCATCGGATTCGGTGTCCGTCGAGTGGGCTAAGATAGGGCTGTTCGTTTGCTTTTAAAGATAGCTGAACACTGATCTTGGAAATCCCAAGAGACTCAGGAAATTCTGATGTTCAATAAATCAGCTAAAAATCAATATTGGACAAAGATTTTACGCGTTGTGACGAAAAGTGAGACGAATTCTGGGTTTTAAGTACCCAGTGCAGGCTTCTAGCCACATTAATGGCTTTACTGACCTTGCTAGTTGTCTATATACGCTGGAACACCAAAAAGTCTCTGCCACAGCAGAGTTTGTAATTACTGAATAGCTAAGACAGAATCGAAAAATCTATAAAAATATTACAATTACAGATAAGACACTAATTAAAAGATAGGCACGCAAACGGGTAGAAGTGCGAAGATCCAGAGAGTGAGATCTACTGAAACTGAATTCACTGGTTAGTCAATCAGCGACAAACTGAATTTTTCTTGGCGCAATAGAGTTTATATCGATTCGCCATAATGATTATGTTCGTTAGGAATTCCCTCCCAACTTTGCAGTGCTTTGGATGATACCGCTAAATGTATCCTATTCACGTTTTTAATGAAGAAAATATTAGGAACGGTGATGACAATGTCGATCAGTGGGAGCAAACGTGTTTAACGCTCACAGAATTCGTCATCGTTATTTTTCCTTGGATATATCGCGTTGATCGGGTAAACGTTTGCGATGAAAATTTACATGCTTCAATGTCGATTCTTTATTCCGATGCCCCACTTGGAGAAAACGTGACTCTAAGCTGAGCAATGCTTGAACCACCAAGCACTCGATTGGTTCAGGCACATACTCAAGAAACTTTTGGCGTTTCAAGCAACAAGTTCACATACTTTTTGAGTATACTACCGGTTTGCAAATTTCATTTTTCGATAAAAAGTGATATTGTCCAAGGGAAACGTTACCGCTACACACCAAGAGAAAAGATTTCTTTGCAACAAATAGAATTCATATTAGACACATCACATTTTTTTACTATATCTACTTGATATGTCCTATTACCATTTGACTTGCATGGAATACAATTTTTGTAACTAGCTAAATGTTTAGTGTTTACTCAATTCACTTAAATGGATTATTCACTTGTAGTAACTCTTTATCATCGAATAAAGTATATATTATATTCCCAACTATATTTTTTTCATTAAAAAGAAAATGTGAATTTCTCCATATTTCTCTACCTCTGATTTTCTTACTTGGACGGGAATTAAGAAAATTATAATTTATCTAATGAACCCTTTTTTTTATTTTGTGCTTTCGATCGTCTTTGTTTCACTTACTCAAGTTATTCAACAGGCATATTGTCTGATGAACTACTAAATTATTTTACGGTATCACAACACTTAGAAATTATTTAGGAATCTGCAGAAATGTTACAGAGTCGAATTTGATAAATTTGCTCCTGTGGGTACTCCAAACTCGCGTTATTTAACAACAGCACTGTTCAATGGATGATGTTTACAACTCACGCCGAAGTATCGAGGGCTGATGTAGATGTACAGCTCAGGCTGGCGGACGGACACGCACAGTGTGCATGCTGACCAGTCTGTGAATTAGCAATTTCAATTATGAAAAATATTAGCAACTGACCTGATAGGAAAAAAAGCTTGCTCAGATTATAAACTAGGAATATCGTGATTGGTTGACATTTAAATAAGCTATCTTTGGGTATACAACTATAGTAAAATAAAGTTCTTCAATCGAAATAAGTAACTCCCTTAGGTATACATAAATACACATTTATTTCGTAAAACAAGAAAAAGAAATTTAATTCGAATAACCAGAATTCTAATGCATTGATTAATTTAAACGCAATAAACATCATTATTGTGTACCGTGAAAAATCACTTTCCCTACATTGCGTCGCTTCTGATAAAAAAAAAAATTCAAACAGGAAGTGAGGTGTTCCACTAGATGACGTCACTTCTGATTGAAAAATTATTACTACAATACTTAATTTCCTTTTACCCCAGTACTGGTTGGGTGTTGATTTTATTTATTAACGATTATCCCCTGGTGTTCAATTTAATAAAAATACTTGCCTTAACAGTACGAAAAAAATTGAAATATCAAATTGTAACGAAGTGGATTATGAAGTCTTCGTCTTACGTCTACGATAAAGTTTGTTAACAGTTGTTTCTTTTGTCTTCAGCAGGGGAACGAGGTCAGCGGAAGTGAAATGCACGACAACGTAAGTGTTTGTTGCGTCTCTTCATAAATTTTAATCGTCCCATCAGTATAATGTACCGGTGAGCCCATTTCGGAGATACACATCAGATTTCAGTGAGCAGGTATTTGGAAACTTTTTTTTTTTTTTTTTTTGAAATTTACGAATTGCCGACAATTTGGTTACAATAATGTCCCAAGTAATCACGTACTACATCCGTTTTGTGACGAGGCTTTCTTCACTAATTCTGATTTATATATAGTGTTATGTCATTTATCTATTAAAAAAAATTTATATACGTGTTACGATTGAGTAAACTAAAATTGCACCTCGATAATCCAAACGAGATCCTGGGGCAACGAGTTCGGATAATCGAGGTCTTGATCTACTCGAATCACTGGCGTAGATCCAGTACGAAAATCGAGCTTCGTCTATGATGTAATAAAGATCGAGATGAAAAGTAAAAAATCAGATTCAAAGATGGAAACTGACATATTTTCAGTACGACGTTATTAACTATTAAAATAATATACAGGTTACAGATTATTTTTTATCGAATTTTAATCCAGATTATCAGATTCACTGTTTTTTATTTATGGTTTTTTTTTCTGTAAAAAAAACGGTGTCGACGTTTTGCCGTCGATATATAGTTACCTCAGATGTATTACAAATAGTTACCATTTCTAAGTCGAAATTGATTTAACGTTTTGATTTCAGAACATCGCTATTGTGCCACTATCGCTGCAATTGGGCAGCGAACTTATTTAATTTAATCTGAATGATGAATTATGATCTATAAAGTTATTAGGCGTACAACTTTGCTTTCGCTGTTTTTTTTTTCAAGTCGAGGCTTTATTGTCAAAAACTGGTTATACATTTATGATTCAAGGTATTGACCATCGCTGGCCACTACTTTCTCCCATTTTTCGGGCAGCGTACGAATCCCGCGTCGGAAAAACTGCCCATCTTATCCACGAATCAGTTCAATTTTTCACTTCTTCTTAAGACCGGAAGTGCTGGTCAGCCAGAACGTGTGCCATTGATCGAAACAAGTGGATAGACCGAGGAAGTAACGCCTGAATCGCGTTCGATGACGATCGCGATTAGTCGGTTTTAACAACTCATAATACACTACGCCGAATTGGTCTAAACAAATACTGAGCATTGCCTTGGAACCACGATTATTCGGTTTGGCTGTCGACGTGGAAGTATAAAGTATTATTGTGTGTTTTTTAATTGCATCCAAGCAATGTGGTTGTTGTAGCAAAGTCCGGAAAAAAGTGTTTTTATTGGAAATTTTTTTACAGAGTTCTTACTTGGAGCAAACCAGACATGGAAATTATACAAAAAAATTTGAGTTCCAATCTCTTCACTTAATGCTCATTCTATTGGCTTGTCCATTGCTATTTGTAAAGGTCAATGATGTTTCCACATATTTAACATAAAATACCGAACTACATTTTTTACAATGAATTGCAGAACATTGTGTATGAAAGTGAGATATTAATACACACAATTTTCGTTTATGACATACTTTAAAAAATGAAATAATAATGGCTTTAAAGCTAACGTTCATGGTTGCTAAATGGGTTGCTTTTACATGCTGCAGTTCTCTTACGTCTCTTACCCAGCAGGCAGCTCGATTAGAACTTCGATTGGGAGTTTAACTGCTAGATAAACGACTGTTTATGCATTTCTGATAAGTTAAATATCACCGAAATCGTCATAGGTGCGCTACCCATCGAACACAAAGAATCGTTGACCAGCAAGACCGTTGCTGAGTCTAGTCTAATTCAATCTCACTCCTAAAGCGTTTGATGGCAAGATCACTAAAAGACTGAAATCGAGACCATTCGGGTTAACCACTCTTTCTTTCTTTTTTCGGATTGTAAGCCTTATTGTAAAAATCTTTGAACATCAATAGGAAGAAACCTGCGTGAGCGAGCATAGCATAGACGGCCGGCATCGGATAGTTGCACTCAATGAACAACAATTGAAGACTGTGGATGAAGAGAATGACGAATTGGATCATTTGCATGGACGTCAAATGCTTTTTCCACCAGAGATAAGGCTGAACTTTTGGTCCTAGAGCTGCCAGGAGGTAATACAGATACATCCATATATGTACAAAGCTGTTGAGAAGACCGAGCAGTGTACCGTGGCCACCTGTTATCAGACACAAACAGAAAGCAAGTACGGTAATATTGTCAGACTGCAATTGTTATAAATAATTTGATGAATTTGCCATTAAACATATTTATCCTCCCTAGACGGAAATTATAGTGCAACGGATGGATGTTCCTAGCAAGTTGACCAACGGCTGCTTTTATGAAAAACAAAACTAAAAGAAACGGGCCTAAAAATGAACACTTCCGTTGGTAATCGAAATGGACTGTAATAATGGTAAATCGAACCGTATGTTTCTGGATTGGTCCTTTTTCCATTGCGGAAACCGAAGAAGGACCGAACGTATTTTATAAAAAATTTGGGCTATGTACGGAAAAAAAAATTCTTCCAATTCAATTTAGTTTTTAATGAGAGGACAGAATAAAAATATGTTCTTGGTCCGTTTTAGTTTTCCACAATCGACAAAGAAACAATGCAAAAAATATATATATACAATCCGTTTGCTACTTTTTCGGAGTCCACATCGTTCCCCAATAGACATATGCGTTTTTCGGTCCGTTTACGGTCCGTCGACTTGCTAAGGGTTATGCCAATGTGGAAAATGATATTAAAATCACATGCTGAAAACTCAATTAATAATCGAATAGATACTGAGGTAGCTTGAGCTATGATGTTAATAAGTATACGATTGCGTAGCTACAAACTAGCGACTGCAATAACTCAGACCTTGATTTTACATACAAGCTCCACTTCAGCGCCCCAACTGAGTATTGCTTGCGCAAGGCGGGGCACAATTAGGCCACGCAGACCACTAGCGAAAAACAAGTAGCTATCGGAGCTCCTTAGATTATTGTACTTAAGGTCACCGTGACTAAGAGAAACATTACTGATAACAAGTAAGTGTGCGGTCTGATGCTTTCTTGTGGCGAGGCTTGGACAACTTCGATTATACCCACATCTCGTTCTGATGTCATCGTAAAATCGTGGTCCTACTGTATCACTGTCGCCACAAGGGCAAAGCTCTTAAATACTAAGCGGACAAGCGACCTCGTTGATCTCGTTTGATAAAACCAAAAACTGTGTACCCAGTTTTTGGATAAATGCGTATCTACTTCGAGGGTATTCGAGGGTATCTTGGGGCAATTTTCTTCAGGAGTAGGAGGGAAGGGATCTATTTTTTTTGGTATACAACTTTTTTTTATGTAAACATCGGTTCATTCTTAATGTTAAACACTTACCTGCTATAAATTTCATACCGAACCACACGGATGTAGGCGTAAGTGAATGATGAATAACGTGTAATGTTGTAATCTGCTTATTTTTCTTCCTGAGGACGAAGAATATTGTGTCGGCGAGCTCGGGGAATTTCGATAGAAAGTACAAATGACTTGTCGTAGCCATTCTCAAAGCATCCGGTGAATTGGAGTAGTCGACGGGTTCACATCTGAATGAGTATTTTCCAAACCAACCGCCGAAGAAAAACTGGTGGACATAATGAAAATTAATCCGGAATATTCATAGAGTCTATACTTGAATTCTCGGAAGTAATAAACAAAAGTTCACGTCTAATCTTCTATAGGAATGTGTTAATTATAGCAGTGGGCATTACAATCAGCCTCGTCATTATGTTGTATGAGCAGAAAAAAAAATTGCCGTCAATGATGTTGCATGGGTCGCGTTAAGTGGTAACGAACTTTGCTCAAGTTCTACAATTGTCGAATTGATGTCATCATTCGATTTTACTGATTTTTTTCCCGAACTGATGCCATAATTTGACTTTGCTTATTTTCTGCACAAAGCATATCATTAAATTTTACTAATTTTTCTTGTGAAGAATTTCGAATGAATATAAATTCAGGAGTTTTTGTATCTTCTGTTATCAAAGCAACGTGTCTCCGACCCGAACTATCTGTAAGTCCTCTGAAAAACTTTTCGCAGGATATCAACAAACTTTTTACGTTAATTAAGAGATAGATTCTGCTAGGAACCATTTTTCATTATTTCTGAGACGACAATCAGTAGTAGCAACGACTGTGAATTATATCAAGGTATAACTTTTTCAGAACAATGACAGTTTTTTTTAACGATTAATTACTTAGCAATACCCATTGCTCAATTTTAATATAATTGTTTGCGTCGTGATAAATAATAGACTAATTTTGATTATATTGTCGACATACCTCGCTAAACAGATAGACCGAGATAAAAACTTGTACTAAGTTGTATGCCACCAGTATTTTGTCCAGATTGAAGGGCCTCCGATTTTCCATCAGTTTCGGGCCAAGTACTTTGACGAAGTATACGTAAATCGAAATAATGAGTAAGGTCGGCCAGAAGCTGTTCATCATGAACCAATCATTGATACGAGGGTCGCTGTAGTTTTCCATTGCATCGTACCAAGCGTCGACAATGGAAGTCCGGCTCCCCATCTGCCATCAAAAATAATTCAACAAATTATTATTGAATGAAGATAAACATTGATTGGCAAACTACATTGTTAGTAAAGCTTCAAGTGTTAACAAACGAGTTTACGGCCATAAGTATGCTAAACATAGTCCACTCGATCAATTATATTTTTCTTCACTAAGTACTTGTATCCATTATCGTCGATTGCGGCGATAGTAACGAATGACTACCGACAACAATCGGTGTACATTAGGGCGAAGAGATAATGTGTTGTGATGAGCATAGCACGATACCGTCGTTGCGGTACCGAGCCGAATACATGTAGAATCAATGAGACCTCGACTTCATTAACAGCGGCAGGAACAGCTTTCGCTGATACAAAATCGAGGCTGCGCATGCCCCGCCCATACTAGATGTCGAGTATGGTGAACAGCTTACTGCGTCGAACGATATTCGCTCCGTGGTGGGGACTGTGACGGAAACCGAGGGCATACAAATCGCGGTACTACGACCAAAAAAAATGGTTCGTCAAATACCGTTTATTAAACCAAATACATGGGGGGAGTCGAATAATTTTTTCCTGGGTGTAATGTATATTATTCCGCACGTATACATTACCAGGTTTTTACGCGTGCCTAGATAGTTTTCAGACCGTAAACGGACCGAAAAGTGGATATGTCCTGTGGTGAAGGAAACAGACGGACCAAATATCTTGTTTCGAACAATTTCCTTCGTCAGTTTCCGGCTCTCGCAACCGAAAAAGAATCAAGATTGTATTTTTATTCTGTCCTTTCATTAAAAACTGAATTAACAGCAAAACAAAGAAATAATGTATAAACTTAACAGAACATATTTTTAAAAAACCGTTCGGCTCTTCCTCGGTTTCCGCAACCGAAAAAGAACCGGTTTTGTTCCCGAACGGACGGAAATTCACCTAACTGTATCACATTTGCAAAGGTCCCAGAAAACTGCGGATAGGAGTTGTTTAGGAGACATATTTATCAAAGCTGCAAATTCAACCAACAGGGTCACAGAAAGAACAAATAACACAATTTTCAGTAGTGTCGGCTGGGAATCAAAGTCCGGTCCGCTGCGTGCAAACCCAAGTCTCGTGCACTGAGTCATTGCTGTCTACTATTTTAAGTTTATTTAATAAAACGACTCTGCCTCACTGTACGAAATTGGCTGACATTATGTAACAGGGAAAAGCTCGTTTATTCGTTTGGTACGTAATTTCTGCACGTTTTCCATGAAGTAGATGGCGATGGAATTTGGCACAGGACGACGACACGTGTCGTTTGTCCATAACGCGAGCACGTTAGATAATCGTGTTTTACTGATGTACCAAGTGTGACTGACAACTTCTATATTTCTAGCACTCAAAACTACTGAATAACGAGTCTACCAAACGGCATTACCCGTCGAACTGTACTGGAAAAGTCTACAAAAAAAGACAGCAACAACAACCCCACCACATGACAACTATACCGGATCATAGGAGCTTCATAAAATATTTACTGACAGAGGTTTATTTTCATTTTAGTTTCGTTTTATTTTGATTCTAGTCGTTTTCAGTTTCCGACAGACATTTTATTATAGAAGCATACATCTTGGTAGTATTGTTATGTGATGGAATTACTTTTCTTTTGTTGAGATGTTTACCTATGAATTTGTTGTTTTATAGGAGGTAAATCGGCGTATGAAATACCTAATCCGCATGAACCTATGATTTTGAAGAGAAAAAAGAAAACCATAAAAATAATCTGCACCAACAGTACAGAACCGCGTTTCTCCCAACCGCATCAATCCGAATGACCGCTTAAGTCGCATTCGACCCCTACTCAATATCCATTGCCTGCTTCATGGGGGGAACAAATTTCTCCTTCCCGTTTGCGACTAGCGAATTAAATCGTCGCTGCTATTGGAAAGGGAAGCTTGGCGGATAATTGAGTAGGTAGTGGGGTATCCAACTTATGCTGTCTTAACTAATTGGATCGGAAAAACGCGGTTGCGTATTGTACCATCAAACGTCCCCAACTAGATTTAAGAATAGCAGACTTAGTCACTGGAAAAATCATGATATTTTTTGGGTAGCTTTCACCGCGGTGGTTTTGTGCAAAAACTTCACAAAGTATCTTTTCGGAATCACCAACTACCGCTCCAAAATATTCGTTTTGAATGGTGGCAAAGTTGGTGGTAAAGATGGAACAACCGACGAACCACTTTACACGGAAAAATTTATGTAATGCCCCAAAATTAGTACCTTTGGATTCTACTGTGACAAAACTTGTACAGTACCGTAGTAAAATGTAGGACAGTTGAAGATGAGAATGAGGGACAGCTATTTTTGTACCTAGCTTTATGAATGTCTATTGCACAGGACTCATGTATGATCTTTTGATAATTTTGCAGTGAATTAATGAACTTTTTTTTGGGGTAATAATTGCGGTAAATCAATAAACAAACTATGCCGATTCTCTTCACACAATAGAACTTTTTCTGCGTTGAAATCTGGCTAGGTAGAACAACGTTAGAGTGCTAGGCGAAATGTGTAATGTCCTGATTAAGAGAATGTTTGCTCATGTGCTACCCACCGTAAAAAATGTTTGAATTACTGCTGGTATATTTCATCCTTCTCGGAATTTAATATTAGTATCATAAATGGGAAATTAGTGTACTATTTTCACCAAAGTTCTTCAAAAGCTTTTTACACAGAACCATCACGTAAATTTCGGTAATAATTCCGTTGGTGTCCGAGTGGGCTAAGATAGGGTTGTTCGTTCGCTTTTAAAGATAGCTGAACACTGATCTTGAAAATCCCAAGACAATCAGGAAATTCTGATGTTCAATAAATCAGCTAAAAATCAATATTGGACAGAGATTTTACGCGTTGTGACGAAAAGTGATACGAATTCTAGATTTTAAGTACTCAGCGCAGGCTTCGAGGCGCATTAACGGTTTTACCTACCTTGGTAGTTGTCTATTTACGCTGGAACACCGAAAAGTCTCTGTCACAGCAGAGTTTGTAATTACCGAATGACTAAGACAAAACCGAAAAATCTATTAAAATATGACAATTACAGATAAAATATAAATTAAAAGATAAGCACCCAAATGGGTCGAAGTGCGAAGATCTAGTGAGTGGGATTTACTGAAAGTATATTGACTGGGTGGTTCTTAGTTAAGAATCAGCGACAAACTGAATTTTTCTTGGCGCATCAGAACTTATATGGATTCGCTGCAGTGATCATGCCATTTGCATCGATATGTTAGTTAGGAACTCCCTCCCAATTTTGCAGAGCTTTGGATGGAACTTCTAATCGTGTTCTATTGACGTTCTTAATGAAGAAAATATGAGGCACGGTGATGACAATGCCGCTGGGTGGGAGCAAACGCGTTTGACGCTCAAAGAATTTACCATCGCAATTTTTCCTTGGATATATCGCGTTGATCGGGTCAAACGTTTGCGATGAAAATTTGCATGCTCCAATGGCGATTATTAATTCCGCTGTTAATGGTTGAATGCCCTACTTGAAGAAAACGACAATCAGAAACGATTCAATGTTTGTCTACATGAAGAAAAAGTTACTCAGAGCTGGGAAGTGATTGAAGTACCGAGTACTCGATTGGTTCAAGTACATACGCAAGAAACTTCTGGCATCTCAAGCGACAAGTTCACATACTTTTCGAGTAAACTTCCTGTTTGCAAATGCCATTTTAAATTGGAAGTGAGATCGCCGAGGTAGAACGACACTTTCGTTTTGAAAATATCATTTTTCGACCAAACGTTGACGCTGCACACCAAGAGAAAAGATTTTTTGTGATAAATCCAATTTATATCAGACACATAAAATTTCTTAGTATTTACGGTTTATATGTTCTTCTACCATCTGACTTGTATAGAATACAATTTTGTATCTCAGTATATTTTTATTATATATTAAATTCACTCAAATGGATTATTCACTTATAGTAACTCTTTCAATCTTCGAATTAAATATATACTATATTATCGACTACATTTTTTTTTATTAAAAAGAAAAAGTGAATTTCTCCATGTTTCTCTACCTCTGATTTTTTTTACATGGATGGGAAATAAAAGAATTATAATAAATCTAATGAATCCTTTTTTTATTTTGAGCTTTTGATTGTACAGTCTTTGTTTCAATTACTCAAGTTATTCAACAGGCATATCGTCCGATGTACTTCTAAATTATTTTATGGTATCGCAATATTTAGAAATGATTTAGGAATCTGCGGAAATGTCAGAGTCGAATTTGATAAATTTGCTTCTGAGGGTACTCCAAGCTCACGTTATTTAACAACAGCACTGTTCAATGAATAATGTTTACAACTCACGCGAAAGTATCGAGGGCCGATGTAGATGTACAGGCTGACGGACGGACACGCACAATGTGCATGCTGATTAGTCTGTGAATTAGCAATTTCGATTGTGAGAAATCTAGCATCTGACCTGATAGGAAAAAAAAGCTTACTTAGATTATAAACTTGGAATATCGTGATTGGTTGACATCTAAATAAGTTGTTTTTGCGTATACAGCCATAGCAATATAAAGTTATTCAGTCGAATAAAGTAACTCCCTTAGGTATACATAAATACACATTTATTTCGTAAAACAAGAAAAAGAAATTTAATACAAATGTTTGTTAACGATTATTCCCGGGTGTTCAATTTAATGAAAATACTTGCCTCTACAGTACGAAAAAAATTGAAATATAAAATTGTAACGAAGTGCATCATGAAATCTTTGTCTTACGTCTACGATAAAGTTTGTTAACAGTTGTCTGTTTTGTCTTCAGCAGGGCAACGAGGTGAGCGGAAGTGAAATGTACGGCAACGTGATTGTTTGTTGCGTCTCTTTATGAATTTTCATCGTCCGGTCGGTATAATTCACCGATGAGTCCATTTCGGTGATACACATCTGATTTGGGTAACCAGGTATGTGGATAAAAAAAATTTCTTTTTTGTTTGGAATTTAATGTTTACGAATTGCCGACCATTTAATTAGAATAATGTCCCGAGTAATCACGTTCGATTACATACTTGCAGTGACAAGTTTTTTCTTCAATAATTTTGATATAACATAGTGTTATGTCATTTATCTTTATTTAAAAAATTTATATACGTGTTACGATTGAGTAAACTACAGTTGCATCTCGATAAACGAGTTCCAACTCTACTCGAATCACTGGCGTAGATCCAGCAACAAAATCATGTTTTGCCTATGAGAGAGTTAAGTGTAATGAAGGTCGGGATGAAAAATTGTTTAAATTTAATTCATAGTTAGAAACCGACACATTTCCAGAACGCCTGTATTAACTTTTGAAATAACATACAAGTTACGGATTGTGTCAAATAAAATTGTATTTAGATTATCAGATTCAATATTTCTCTATTTATGTTTTTTTTTTTTCAGTAAAAAATTCGATGTCGACGCTATGCCGACGATAGATATTCACTTCAAATGGATTTCGGATAGTCACCGTTTTTAAGAAGAACTTGATTCAAAGTTTTACTTTTAAAACGTCGCTATTTTGGCATTATCGCTGCATTTTGGGAAGCGAACTATAAAGATGATTGTGAATAAGTAACTTGAAGCCCAGTTTAAATTAATTTAATATTTATTGCTTCGTCATGATATTTAGTTCTTTAAAAAAACTAATAAATAAAAATTAAATGTCGAATTATGATCTATAAAGTTATGTACAATATCAAGCATAGAGTATTATTGCGTGTCTTTGATGAAGTATTGCTTTAATTTCTCGAGTGCTTTGCGCCGATGAGAAATTTGGTTTTTGATATCCGTCGGTAATTCGGCGAAAGTTTTCGTATAGCCATCAGGCACGAAGATTGGGTCCCATCCGAAGTTTCGAGGTCCTTTAGGACTGACGATGGTTCCACTCGTGCGGCCTTCGAAGAGAATTATCGGCTCATCCGGATTTCCCGAGGAATAAGCGAACGTGCAGACGGCTTCGGCGCTTTTGTCGTCCCAGCCATCGAGCATCTTGTGCAGGCCTTCCGGTTCCAGTTTGTCCAGAAACCACTTGATGTACGGTCCTGGAAGGCCCTTCATTGCGTTATAGCAAAGACACGTGTCCTCTATGATTACTGGGCCTTTGACCAGTTCGGATGCAGCTCGACATTTCGCCCTGCATATCTCATCAGCGTCGCCCTGGTACTCCGGAAGATCAATTTTTCTGTTCACCAAGTCGCGAGGAAAATTGTTGCCCAATACAGCGATTACTTCTTCGAGCTTCTTCGCATTGCCAGTGACGAAGACGATGGGCTTCGACATATTCTGTAAACAAATTAAAATGAACAAATTAATACGATTGTTCGGTATTGTTTAATTGAGTCACTGAATCGTACATCTGGTCGGGAAAATACTTACAGCGATCGAGTTATTCCCAAGATTGTACGTTTGTCCGAGATAATTCGTAATCGTTTCTCGCAACGTAGTTACAGTCTAAAGGTCCGAATTCCCGGTACGATGTGCCTTCTTCAACGGACTTTCGCAAAAGTCTAAATTATAACAATCACTTAGTTCTTAGTGAAGAATGTTAATTCGGAACGACGACACTGTTGCTCGAGCGAAACCAACGATACGATGGCACGATCTCGAATGTTGGAATGTGAAGCGAATTTCTCTATTTAAACGTTTCCAGATTCGCTAGCTGGCTCACGATTGGTTGAGCTTCATTGACTAAAGAAGCAATTATGACTCGAGCGCTGCATTGCTATTGGTCCTCCAAAGAAGAATTAGTTGCCGATAAGTATCGCGACAGGTAGACGCAGCCACCAGTGCGCCCCAGGTAGGGGGGATTGTTTGCAGTCGACCGTATTCGGCTTAACGGTCCGCAATAAAATTGCACACCAGCTAACAATAAATCAAATAATATCCACAAAATTGACAGTGCTTTTAAACCCTATTATACTAGTCGCTATATAAATTTTACTACTACACACCGTTGTTTTCTGCGTAACACGAAATATTTATAAAGTATCGAAAATATTTCATCAATATTTAAAAAATTTTGTGAAATATTGGAAAGACATTTTAATTTTTTTTTTGCTGACAGATCTTACATTGGAATGTTTTTTCATTACCAGAATTTTTTTCTACCACGACTGACGGAGGAAATATTAAAAAATATTATTCCTTGTTTCCTCATAGAACGGGTTTTTCTATATTACTTTATCGTATGCGTTCTGTTTGACATCAATGCAAAGTTACTGGCTGACTTTTCAGGGTCTAAGCACAAAATCAATTTCGGTTAAGGAAAATAGAGGTTTAGAAATTTTACAGAGGTTTTTCTTATCATGGATTCCTTTTTTAATCATGTACCACCGATAAGTTGATGCAGAATATACGATATCAATCGAATGAAGTACACTTAAGAAATGTCATGCTCGAAATTGATACTGCTTTTTAAAAACAGGCCACAGTTTGTTATTATAATGTTTTGCTTCTATATTTTATTTTCATGTCGGTTTCTTTGTCGATTAATATTCTTATTAAATCAAACACGCAATGTTAGAAATTTTCAATATCTGAGTACTTAATTGGCAATGAAAACTATTGACGGTGCTATATTCATCGACCTGATTTAATCAATGCCGATGATTGAAACGAAATTCCACTAGCCATTATTTTCAATAAAACGAGTTTGATTCATTCAGCCGAATCTGGAAGAAAATGCGAGAACTTGAAACAACCCTAACAGTAGGAAATGTTTCTAAAATATGCAAAAATGAATTTGTTTAATATTCTGTCAGTCAGTCATGGTTCAAAAAATTCCAATGTAAGATCTGTGAGCGAAAAAAATTCAACATTTTTCTCAAAAATCACACAAATATTTTTCGATATTGATAGAATATTTATGATGTCTCAAAGAGATTTTATTTAAAAATTTTAAAGGTATTCCCTGCCACATAGAAAGTAACGGAGTGTAGTAGAAAAACTTGTAAGGTAACTAGTACATGAGTGTTGGAAAGCAAAGACCACTTTTGGATTTTATTTCATTTATGGTTACATTTTCAAAGAAAATACTAATGATTACATATATTAAAGCAAATAAATTTCAATTGCCGTAAGGTAGCATTTACAGGTGTACAGTTTTATTGCGGACCGTTAAGCCGATTACGGTCGACTGCACACAATCCCCCCTACCTGGGGTGCAGTGGTGGCTGCGTCCACCTGCCGCGATACTTATCGGCAACTAATTCTTCTTTGGAGAACCAATAGCAATGCAGCGCTCGAGTCATAATTGCTTCTTTAGTCAATGAAGCTCAACCAATCGTGAGCCAGCTAGCGAATCTGGAAACGTTTAAATAGAGAAATTCGCTTCACATTCCAACATTCGAGATCGTGCCATCGTATCGTTGGTTTCGCTCGAGCAACAGTGTCGTCGATCCGAATTAACATTCTTCACTAAGAACTAAGTGGTTGTTATAATTTAGACTTTTGCGAAAGTCCGTTGAAGAAGGCACATCGTACCGGGAATTCGGACCTTTAGACTGTAACTACGTTGCAAGAAACGATTACGAATTATCTCGGACAAACGTACAATCTTGGGAATAACTCGATCGCTGTAAGTATTTTCCCGACCAGATGTACGATTCAGTGACTCAATTAAACAATACCGAACAATCGTATTAATTTGTTCATTTTAATTTGTTTACAGAATATGTCGAAGCCCATCGTCTTCGTCACTGGCAATGCGAAGAAGCTCGAAGAAGTAGTCGCTGTATTGGGAAACAATTTTCCTCGCGACTTGGTGAACAGAAAAATTGATCTTCCGGAGTACCAGGGCGACGCTGATGAGATATGCAGGGCGAAATGTCGAGCTGCATCCGAACTGGTCAAAGGCCCAGTAATCATAGAGGACACGTGTCTTTGCTATAACGCAATGAAGGGCCTTCCAGGACCGTACATCAAGTGGTTTCTGGACAAACTGGAACCGGAAGGCCTGCACAAGATGCTCGATGGCTGGGACGACAAAAGCGCCGAAGCCGTCTGCACGTTCGCTTATTCCTCGGGAAATCCGGATGAGCCGATAATTCTCTTCGAAGGCCGCACGAGTGGAACCATCGTCAGTCCTAAAGGACCTCGAAACTTCGGATGGGACCCAATCTTCGTGCCTGATGGCTATACGAAAACTTTCGCCGAATTACCGACGGATGTCAAAAACCAAATTTCTCACCGGCGCAAAGCACTCGAGAAATTAAAACAATACTTCATCAAAGACACGCAATAATACTCTATGCTTGATATTGTACATAACTTTATAGATCATAATTCGACATTTAATTTTTATTTATTAGTTTTTTTTAAAGAACTAAATATCATGACGAAGCAATAAATATTAAATTACTTTAAACTGGGCTTCAAGTTACTTATTCACAATCATCTTTATAGTCCGCTTCCCAAAATGCAGCGATAATGCCACAGTAGCGACGTTTTAAAATTAAAACTTTGAATCAAGTTTTTCTTAAAAACAGTGACTATCCGTAATCCATTTGATGCGAATATCTATCGTCGGCATAGCGTCGATAAAACTGCTTCTTTTTCTTTCCGAGTTTTGAAAGATCCTGAGAAAACGCTGTTTTGGCGTACAACTACACAGTCTGTCTCGCCAACTGTCTAGCAATATTTATTAAAGGTAAGTTGAAGGTTACAAGAATTGGCACGCACGCCCTTTTGACCTGTACGTGATCTAGAATTTTTTATGTTATCAATGCACTCCCGTACAACTTTAAGTATAGAATTTGCATAAAAAATCAACAAAACACACGGTCACAAATAATCTTTTCAACTAAATTTGGTACAGAATTAGATATAAAAAGAACTTGCAAACTAAAGCATTTTTGTGATTCTCTGTTTCAAAGTCTGATGAAGACTCGTCATCTTGTCCACGATAGCCCATCTATTTCTAATTTCTCATACCAAGCTACTCCGGTAAATTGTGCAATATCTCCTGTTTCAGTCAATCGTCATCCCGACATTCGTTACCATACCCTAGCAAGTTGGCGGACGGCTGCTTGTAGAAAAAAAAAAACTAAATAAACGGACACGTTCGTTGAAGAAGAAAACGGACGATAAAAACGGTTAAACAGACCGTATTTTTTTAGATTCGTCCCTTTTCGGTTGCGAAAACCAAGGAAAGATCGAACGTTTTTCACCAAATTTGTTGGCTACTTTTTAAAAAAATTTTCTTCGTTTTGCTTTTAATTCAGTTTTTAATAAAAGAACGGAATAAAAATATATTCTTGGACCTTTTTCGGTTGCTGGAACTGTAGACAGACGAAAGCTGGAATTGGGAACATTCTGAAAGAAAAAAAAAGAAATTAAACATTGATAATTAAACACTTTGATGTGTTAAAAGTTTGTTCAAAGATAATTTTCAATTAGTCAGGGAAAAGTCAGGGAATTTCTTTCCGGGGTAAAAATGACCATAATTATGGATAGACGCGGTGAATGAGCATTTTATTTTTCCTTAGACGTTCGCGCTCACGAAGCAATTCCATTGCAGTTTTTGTTACCAACTGAGCGCGGATAGGTGGGTGTGAAATGTTTCATGAAACCTTAATTTGTCCTCATAAAATTTCAAATAAATTGACTCACGCTATGCAATTTCTAAAATAGTGAATTTCCGACAGTCAAAAGAAAATTTAATAAAATCCTCATAATCTGCCTATTCGTATGACGTGGACGGGTGTGTCGTAACAATATCATCTCGACCGTCACGAAAATAACCTAACCCGATAAGAGCAGCATCTATATTTCATAATTTTATTTATACCCACGTGGTCGTCGTTATCTTCCCAGTGACGATCAGCTGGCCTCTCGATGAGATCTAAATTAAAAGTTTTCGCATCCACCACGTAAGTCGTAACCTTAAAAAAATACAAACTCCATAGACGCTCATAAACCATTGCCAATGAAAATATTTTACAGTTTCTACATTACCGGCCCTGCAAAAGTTTCTTCCTGCGAAAATCGTCGATTCTTGGGAACACGAAAAATGGCGGAAAGTGAAAAAATTGCGAGCGAACATTCGCATCTCGAACAGACCAAGGCTCAGCTTCGAGCAATGTTCGATGCCTCGGTGCGGGCGGTTCTTCCTTCCGAGATAATAAAAAAATCCGTCCAGGTTGCTGGCAACGAGCTGCGAATATCCGGCAAATGTTACGACCTTAACGAGAACGTTTATGTCGTCGGTTTTGGAAAAGCCGTGTTGGGAATGGCGGCGGTTCTGGAGGATAAGCTGGGCCCGAAGCTGAGAAAAGGCATAGTCAGCGTTCCTCGCGGCTCGATGGACAATCTCTGGAAAAACGAGGACAAGAGTTCGTTTCCAAAGCTCAGCGGGCCGATAGAATACCGGGAGAGCAGCGTCGACAATCAGCCGGACGCTGAAACGCTGCTGACGACTCACTCGATCATCGATATGGTAGAAAACTTGACGAAAGACGACATCCTTCTAGTTCTGATATCGGGCGGCGGTTCGGCTCTTCTCTACATGCCCAGACCGAGCATCCAACCCTCCGCGAAGCTGGAATTATGCAAGAAACTTCAGAATTCTGGTGCCAACATTGGAGAGTTAAACACGATTAGAAAAAAATTGTCCATGGTGAAAGGCGGCGGACTCGCTCGCATGGCTTATCCGGCGCGCGTCATTGGTCTGATTCTCTCGGACATAGTTGGCGACCCGGTCGACTTGATCGCCAGCGGCCCGACGATCCACAGTCCGAAAACCCCCGAGGAAGTAATCGCCATCTTGAAAAAATACAATCTCCTGGACCAAATCGACGGCGATCTTGAAGCTCTCCTCACTTCGAAGGAGTCTCAGGATTGCAAGGACATGCTCGACGAGAAAAAAAAATTCTCTCACGTTGATAACTTCGTGATTGGCAACAACGCTCTGGCGATCGAGGCGGCGACACGCGAAGCTCACCGAGCGGGTCTCGCGCCGATTGTTCTGCGCAACGACGTCACTGGAGATGTTCGCGACGTCACCGACGCTTACGCGAGACTCGCGAACCTCGTCTGTCGGGCTTGGGACAAGAGTCTAGAGATAAAGGAATTTTTCCAGCTCGTCAAGAGTGATTCCGTTATTTCACTGGACGCGGGGAAGGTCGAGGCGATTTACAGAGTTTTAGGTGATTCCACCGGTAGCGGCATCGTTCTGATTGGCGCCGGCGAGCCAACCGTCGTTGTCGAAGGCTCTGGACGAGGTGGTAGAAATCAGGAGCTAGCTTTGAGATTCTCACTGGATTGGCTGGCTAGAGTCAAAGAGGATCGCCGATTGGTCGAATTCGAGGTACAGATGTGACTGGTAACTTTTAGTGATTTTATCGTATTTTTACAGTAGAATCACGGTACGTGACCGCGTTAAATATTACCACACTGTTGATAAAATCTTATGGTCTCACAGTGATTTTAAATATGAACAAGAAATTGTGAATTAAAAAAAAAACAAAATATTTTGTTTGTAAGTCCACAACTGTGAACGTGTAAGTTGATTATTTTTCAACCGGCAATGTCATATTTTGTCGGTAAATTTAATAACAAATTTTTATGATCGTTAACTTAACATCTTGACAGATGATTTTTACTACTTTTTGTTATTGTGGTAAATTACGAGACGAGCAGAAAAAAATATTGAGCAAAAAAATAGGTCGTAATACGGTAATTTTATGAAATATTAATTTACCGGTATTTTTGCATTTATAATTCGAGGTGACGTTTCTGAGTGCTGGAACCGACGGACAGGATGGACCAACGGACGCAACCGGAGCATACGGTTATCCGTCCATTGGACCGATGGTCCGCGTTCTTCTAGAGAGTTTGAGAAAAATATGCAATCGTGATGTTCTCACTGAGTCTCGTGATGAGAAAAATAATCCTGATTCGATGTATCGAACGATGCTTCGAGAAGCCGAGAAAATCGAACCACTCGTCGCGCTGAGGAACAGCGACACCTACCGGTTTTACTCGCGATTCAGGTGGGGCAAGGATCTCTTGAAGACGGGGATTACCGGCACGAACGTGATGGATCTTCACTTCATTCACCTGAAGAAACGAGAGTGCGGATGCCGGATTGATTTTGAGAGAGGTGCCAAGTGCCCGAATCCGTGGGAAGAACATGATCTTAGAACGAGGGGCGAAGAACTGTCGATGAGAGGAATCGAAGCTGCGAGGGACGGGAAGAAAGAACAGATTTTTCTTAATCTGAAGATCCTCGACTCAAGCCTTGTGGAACCTTGCTGCAAGAAAAAATAAGTAAAATTATATAAATTTAAAAATGTAATTGCTATATTGACTGTTATTCATTGACGTAATAATTTTATAATATATTATGTTAATAAAAAAGTAAAATGAAGTATTTCATCTGTTGAAAATAATTGCCATGGCAGACTTGTTTTAAAATCACAAATTTTTCAGCAATACTTGCAGCGTGTTAGGTAAATATTTCTAGAAAAATAACGATGAAATTAAGCAAAACATTGTTCAGTTGAAGTTTTTTCTACAGGGTTATATGAAATCCAGAAAGGAGAATTGTACGCTTTTGTTTTTTATGTTTTATATTATTATCGACATTCGTCAGTGCTTGAATTATATAAATTATAAGATAGTTACAAGAGATTCGAAATACAAAAAAAGCTTTGATATATTCACACGGATTGGTAATACCATTGTGTGAACATTTTTTAAAAGTAATTCGTTTTATATATTAGAGATGAGAGATATAGATTTGTTGTAGAAAAGGGGCTGTACAAGAAATCTACACAGATAAAAAAAACAAGACTTCCACGTGGGAATTCCGATGCAAATTCTGTTTATACTATACAAATTCTCAATTGTGGTATAAAAAAACATAGCATGAAAATTGGCAATGTTGCTCCAATGAATTTACCGACAAGTGTAATTTCGCATTCTCGAAGAGGAAACGAAATTAGAGATTCTTCTAAAAGTTCAAAATGTCGAAATTTTTGTTTAAATGCTTCAAATGTTCTAAAACTTCGACAAATTATATTTACAAAAAAACGGTCATCTACAGAAAACCTATTTGTGTAAATAAAATTTTTATCTCCAATATGCAGTGTTCTATTGTTTGTCGAAATTAAAATTTTGAATAGAAGCCTGACAAAGTGGCGAAACTCCCGGCCTGAGTAGTTGCATTCGGCGCAAGCCTCCCATACGTGAAGAGTTAGAGTGATGGAAAATACTCACTTTGTTTTAGACACAGAGTTTCCATATAAAATATTCAACAGGTTGTAACTCAAGTTGGTTAATTTCTAGACAGCAATAAAAACTCTTTTTTTTTTCTTGAAAAGAATGGTAAGAAAAATTTGCAAAATCGATCTTAATGATAATAAAGTAAATTAATTACCTCATTCGAGCAATGTTGCTAACTTCAATGCCACAAAAACACAGACTAGTCGACTTTCGTTTACATTCGTGTTTAAAATAATGGCGAAGTGATAGATAAAGAGAAATCGTGTGTGAATTTGTGATGTTTTTTTTGGTTCTCTCGTTGACTACACGCGTCCTGGAACGCATTTTTCATATTTTGTAAATTAATGGAACAAACGAAAGGACGGACTCGCGGCAGCTAGGAAAATATTTACCCGGTTTATTCCGTTATTATATTATTTATCTAATCGTTTTTTCGTTTTATATTTGCCTCGAGCTTTAAGTCTTCGGTATACGCTATACTTTCGATCAGCAATCGAAAATCGAACGGCTGTTGCGACAGACGAGGAAAACAGTTTATCGTTTCCCGCAGGTACTCGATATTCACCGGTAGAACATATGTACATTTGTTTTGTTCCTACACTTCTTCCTGTCTTTGTCGCAAAGACAGCGCTCCAGATTGCACAGATTCGCGCTCGCTACATGATTCTTAGTTTCGGATACTCAACTGTATCGCTCATATTTTGTCTATCATTTTCCATTATAAACGTTAAAAATTGCAATTAGCGCCGAGCGAATATCGGTTTTCTTTCCTACAAGTCCCAACTAAACAAGTGATGCTTCACCAACATATCGCGAACACCATCCTTGAGAGGCTGGGAATGCTCCTTTTTCGGCGGTAGTTCCCAGTCGGGATTCAAGTTGAACGCGAACTGGCTCAGTATCCTGAGCTCGCATTTTATTTGTACCCATCCCGGACTGTTTATAAAACTCCATGGCTGATACCTAAAAAAAATAATATAATAATATAATAATATATATAAATAATATAATATAAAATAATATAATAATATATATAAATAATATAATATAAAATAATATAATAATATAATTATATTATGACGATTTTGTTTAGATGTCAAATACAATTTAACGACAATTTACTTAGCAATTTTGGTCGAAATACTAAAATGGACGTATCGCGTTTGTACCAATTCATTGTGGCAAAAAAAGTATGATGGAACGACAATGATCCCTTTGAGTACAACTTTTTAGTCCTGTCCATTAAAAATTACAAGATAAAGACAAGCCGCGTGCGGAAAAAATTACAAATCTTCAAATTCAAATTCGAAAAACATTACGAATTGACCACATTATTGTGGCAAATTACAGTTTCATTCATAAGTTCAACTAGACGCTTTCGCTAGATGTGATCTTTGGGTCCTTCGGAACATTTTGAATTCGCTGACTTGGAAATCTCATTTCCGAAAGTTTTGGTACAATCCTTTTGATCACTAACATTTTTTTTCTATAAAATATTTTCGTTAATATTAAAAAGAAATTACAAATAAAATATTCAAAAAAAATAATCTCACCATTTTTGTACGACTTCGACACACGAGCAAAGTACTTCGAGCCAGAGATGCAGGACTTGCTCGTTTAGTCCGAAGCAGATAAGGGACCGGAGTTTAACGTCCATCTGAGCGTGGGCGTTGTCGTGGGTCAAATTTACAGCCTGGACACAGCGATAAAGGAGCTGGAAGGTTTCCGGTGTTCGGAAAGTCTGAGAATTAATTTTTGAAGTGTCGAGAACTTTCGAGTCGAAATTCCGCGATTTTGTCGAAAAATTAACGAAATCTATGTTCTCGCGAGCGCAGATTTTTACCTCCTCGGGAGTGAGAACCTTGCCATCCTCATCCAGCCTATAAGTTTTGCATAGCACTAGACGACTGTACACGGAATTGAAGTCCTTCTCGACCTCGCGAGTCGAGGCCTCCTCGATGAAGAGCCAGGGATGGCAAGGGCCGCCCAGGAACGAAGGACGGCGCATGCCATGCTCGAGTACGGCCTTCACGGCTGGACACAGACTTCCACGGACGAGATCCGTAACCGCTTCGCTTACAGCGTCGTCGCCCGCACACGTGTACTGCTTACTTCGTTCGTCGAGTAACTCAACAAATTTTGCCGGAAACCAGCCTGAAATTTTGTACAAAATAATAATTAAAATTAACTCCGGTAGTTTTTATTGAGAAATAGAAAAAATGTTATTGTTGACGATAAAATAATAGAGCAATATTCATGTTATAAAAAAAACACAGGTTTGAATTACATTCCCATTCGAATCCAGAGATCGCAAAACTTATGAATTTGTAATTATGTTTTATATGCTACTAACTCCCGTTAAATTTGTTTTCTCATAGACAGCTCAAACTTGTGTGAATTTTCATATATTGTCTTAAAACTGGACGCGAGCACAATATTCTTATAAAAAAATGTCAACATTTAATTTAGTTGAAATTTATCGAATTGATCGGGTTTTATTAAATTTTGGGGATCACATCCTTTAATTTACCGGATTATACGTATTCTTAGTTACACACCAAAACATGCACTAAATTTAGCTCTAGGAGTAAAGTGATTAGGAGATTCATTATCAATGGGGAAAAATACATAAAATATAGAATCATAATAACGTGTTAACTAAATTTCAATGAGAAATTTTTGACGTTAAATGATGCCTAACATTTTGTCTATTTAAATTTAATGAGGTCTAAACATTTTTCCATGTTACGAATCAGATTCAACTTGCAGACAACTTCCTCATGCGTTAAAATTTTTGCGCAAAGCTTCTCCTATGAGGAACTTCAATGAGAAGTCCGAATGACTTCGTACTTTTTACAATTTAATCTGTCAAATAACCCTGGTTAACCATCGACACTACTAAAAAAATAAATAGCGGTTAATCATTTTGATTGTTAACAAAAAAAAAATACACATGCAAACTAAAATAAATATCGCAGTTACACAATGCGTACGCGAATTCATGATTTTCGAAATACGTCTTAACAAAAATTCTACATAAACTTTTGCGAAAACAAGATTTCCTCCATGAGAGAACAAAAAGTCACGGAAATGAGATATCTGTAAAAATATATTACAAATGTATAATTTTTGGGGACTTTGGATTAGAATGGAAATTTTACAGAATTTTTTTTTTTTTTTTATAGTATGATAACAAATTTTTATACTAAATTGATCATTTACCCCGCAATCCATTGAGTTCACCGACCCAGCAGTGCTCATCCTTCTGGCTGATTATCGTGATAATATCATTCTTGCGGAAGCCCAGCTCGTCGTCGTCGTGTCTCTCGAAATCCAGCAAGGCCTTAGCTCGTCTCTTACGTGTACGGGACACATTAACGTAATTGTCGTGATCCTTAGAATGACTCTCCATTGTGTAATCGGCGATCATGGTAACGTTACTCAAATTTGGATCAAGATTTATGAAGTGCCTCGCGACTTGGAGAACGGTTTCTCTGAGGTCCACCAGAATTTCTGAGATAACAACGAAAAAAAATTATTATTTATTTTGCAGTATTTTTGTTATTAAAAAAATTCATTCTAATGTTCATTATTAATTCATTCATTTAGGATTAACAGTCTAGAAATATAAATTCAAAATTCTATTATTATATTACTAATTATTATTCGCTTAGGTAGGACGATTTGTCGTCTCTTGAATGTGAAACCATTATGAGTAAAGACGGCTTTTACGTTTCTTTTTTTTTATTCACGACTATCGCAGAAGGTTAAGAATATCTCCCCCCCCCCCGCCCCCCCTATTTTAATTAATGTAAAATACGCTAAAAAATGCAACCACATTCTTTTCTACGATCAGTCCCACAATCGGCGAAATTATACAACCATCAATGGCACTCTTTGTGATTTTTTAGATTTAAACATTTTTAGATCCATCATTGCCAAATATAAGGTAATATTTTCTAATCCTCGACATTTTTGGTACTATCGAATGTGGTAATTTGATGTAATTATATCGAAGGGATTTTTCGAATAATTAATTAATTTTTTGAATAAATTAATTGAATAATTGATTTAAATACTTTCCTTCGAGTTTTCGAACTAAAATTTCACCAAACGCAATGCGACGGCAAAATTTATTGTTATTTAATTGTTAATAAAAAAATGTAATCCGCAATTCAGAAAAAAAAAAAATTATTCAGAAAAACAACGGAAAATAATTCTTGCCCGTCTGACGAATGTTCTTCGATTTTGCGTCCTCCTCGTCGTCGCTGCCAAATAGAAACGATTGTAGGACAGATTTGTTGCGTTTCATCTGTCTCCTGTTGAGATGCTGCTTCGGAAGATTGGGCGCGGCGTCGGGATTGCCGACGAGACCACCCTGGTCTGCCATCAGATATGCGAGATGTCTTCGCCTGTGCGTCTCGACGAGAACGTCGGTCAACGAACCGCTGAGATCCAGGGCTACTTCGAAGAGCTGATCGACATCGTCGATGTCACCGGGAATGTCCGACAGAGCGTTGAATATTTGAGCCGAATTTTCCAGCAGCTTCAGCTCGGATTCTGCAATATTAATTCATTTTAAACGGCATCCATGATTCAACCTATGTGCATATTCAAACGGATGTTCCGATTTTATCACACTTGACTGATTTTAGATAATGCAGGCAACGTTGTAACACTAATTTATTGTCGAATTTAAATCTATATATAAGAAAGATTAAAGTTTATCCAGGTTTTTCTCAATAAAACAAAAAAACAAAATATTGATCATTTTTTGTTGTTGTAATTTTTGTCGCATTCGGCGTATAGTGCCAACAAATTTTCATGACTTCATACAAAATTATATTGCGGATGTAAAAGACCCTTAGCAAGTTGCGATCTGAAACCTCTCTAAAAAGGGATCAGGTAGGTTATTGAACGAAGATCTACTCAGCTATGCGTTCTCTTATTCGTGACTGCTCACCACTTTTGTTCTTTAAATGAATTTTTTTTATGACCAACGATATCAGAGTCTGTCAGAGCAGATTTATGTTAAAATAAACTCGAAGGCTCCAGTATAAGAACGCACATATTAGCCTGCATTAGAGCAGGCTGAGCTTTAACCAAACACAGCAAAAAGCATTCAATAACGCACTCATCGTGTTTTCGGACGGGGCAGTTCAATAGAAAAACAGACAAACAAAAGCGACGGAAATGTACATTTAAATATGCAGAACATGTTGATAGATCGTAATCTGGAAGTCAAATTTTGTTCGGAATGCTTTCTCTCTTAATACATTGCGTATGTAATGAGAAAGTAAAAACATAACAAAATTATTATGTTACAAAAAAATAATTTTCTGGTTTTTTTTCTCGCTAATTAATTACCTCGAATTTTGAGCATTCCGAGTGTGACCTGGAATAAAACTATCGAGCCGTCGAAGAGAAAGAGATCCCAGATACGTAAGAGAATCTTCATGTGCACGACGGATGCGAACAAGGTAAGAAACCAGTGCAGCGATATTAAGCTCAATTCTATATCGTGCTGCACGAGTACGTGATCTATGTCGGGTAGGTAATTGGCTATGAGCGTCCTGAGAACTCGTTGATCGGCTTGGATTCCTGAAAAGTATAAATTTTGCTTAGTTTGGTTCCGTTTCTTGTTGTGTTAACATAGTTTCCTAATTTTTTTGTCTTCTCGTGATGTACGAATGAATTTTACGAAAAACTTCAGGTGCGTTCTTTTTGCGGAAAAAGCTTTTTTTAAATAGCCCACTTGTGTCAAATTTCAAATAGATAGATTCGAGCTGACGCAATTTGCTTATTTGCTTAACTGGTTGACGCATTTTTTTTGTATGATAAAGTCTGTTTTCTAATTTTCGCATCTAGAAGAAGTACCAACATAATACCAACATAAAGTGGTTAAAATTTATTGTGATAATTCGTTAAGTAAAATTGTTGTAACCCGTAATTTTGTAGATCCTTCCGATATATTTGTTACCCGCTAATTATAAATCTGCAACTCATTGTATTCCTAGCGCAATTTTTTATGCAGTAACTCGTGTAGGAGGTAGAATATAAATCCTCAAAAAATTGCAAAAATATCCAAATCTTACAAAATTGTAATGGTTAAATTAATTTTCATCGAATGTTATAACAAAGATTGTGCAGTTTTAATTAACTTCTATGTTTATCGTATTAAGAGCCTTTTCCGTAGATCTTCCAGGGTCAAAATGTCATAAAATGTGAGTATTTGGATATATTTTGGAAAAATTCAATCCCAAAAATCCTTTACCGATATAGTATACTTGAGCATATTTATAAGATTAGGGGACTAAATTTACGAACTTTACAAAGACTACCCTATTGTTACCAAAGTTAAAAATATTCGAAAATCTCAAATTGAACGTCAATTTCCATACAAATTGAATTTTAAAAATGTGCCTAATCTACCTGTGTGCGAAAATCAAACTAATTGGTTTAAGGTACTTGCTAGTTACACCGACTATAAAGACTCAAAATCAATTATATCTCCACATACAGGCACATCTAAACGCCGATTGAGAATAAAATTTCTCAATTTGTTAGACTATTTCAACAATTTTAACTATTCAAACACGAAAATCTGGATTTTTTTCGATACGTAGCCCTCGCTGTGAAGAAGCAAAATGATAAAAAATTAATATGTACCTAACAAAGTGGAGGAATAGTAAGAGGCTGGTAACAAATCTTCGACTATGGTGGCCATCATCCAAAAGGCGTCTTCCTCCTCCAAAAGTAAAAGCAGCGAGGCCGCCATAGTTCCCGTCCCCTGGCAATAACCAATGTCCGGATATAGCCAAGCCAGTCCTCGCATTACTCTCCTCAATCTTGGAATTCCCGTACTGTGAAGATGACTGAAGCAAACGTTGGCCGGCATCGTCCTTAAAAGATCTTTCTCTATCTGCTTGCTTGTCATAAGCGCATCGTTACTCGACGCTTTCACAATGTCTTTGTATGTCATTTCGAAGGCCTGCTTCTTGTGTTCTGCGCCTAAAAAACCGACAAACTCGTTAATAAATGTCGATGTAAATGATTAATTTCTCTACAGAATCGAGTGATAGAAAAAAAATTACAGATAATCCAAACATTTTTTAAGAGAGTGTTCGACGAATCTAGGCAAATGCAGGTGTATACTTGGGTAAATTACTAAAATATGATTTTGCTGGTTAAATAGTACTGCTTTTTTTTACTGTAACAAAAATGTATTGAAGAATTTTCGTGCCGAAAATTCCATGCGTTGTTTGTGAAGGTATTTTTATAATATGAAAAATTAAGAAGACATGACAATAAACGGATTGTAAAGGAAATTCCGTTGTTCAAAGAAACTATGTTTTATGAATTTTTGATGAATACATTTATTGAGTTACTGAAGAAATTGAACTCTGTACTTTCCCCGATCACAGTACCGTTACGAACGACCAATCGGATGAGTTCGTTCATAATGTTTTTTTCCTTTTTTTACTAATTAAAATTAAAACGTTTATTTTTTAGCCCGAAATCCTCAAACTTCTGCACCTTCTTTAAGTGGTATTAAAAAAAATATATATATTTCAGCGACGAATCAATGTACCTGACATCCGCATCCAAATTCGGGGACGGAGTGAATGAGGAATACCGCGACGTACCATCTCGCGAAGTTTGTCGGTCCGTGGCAAACGACGATCGGTCCGCTGCCACGAGACGTCCGATACTTCTTTACTGTTACTGAATTCTACGAGAGCGACCCACTGTAATCTATGTTGAGGATCCTCGACGAATGGCACGCCAAGCAATTTCTTCGAGCTCTGTTCTGGTCCATCTTCCTCTTCGACTCGGAAACCGAACTCGTCGAACCTGCAACATTGAATGATGTAACATTCGACTGGAAAATCTGGTTCACAGTACCGAGATGAACATTGAAGGGACAACCAACATTTTCAAAATAAAAATCTGTCTGCTGTGTATTTAACAAAAATTTCAACGACACTCCTTCATGACCATTTTGTCAATTTTCATGATATCGATAGTTTATTTTTCATTCGCCATTTGGCCATATTTCAATTTATTATGTTGACTAGTCATTGATTAATACATTTCTTAATTCGTCAATTATTACATTATTTATCGCATTATATAGCGAATCCTTGCTCAACAAGCATTTGCTGACTCCGAAATTTTGAATTATTTGCATAACAACTTAATGTGCTCAAAAAATCAGTAAATATTTATACATGTACATTGACGTGGTTTGTTTTTCATAAGACAGAAAAAATGTATTATCGATATCTGTTCTTTTTGTGTTTAAAAGCAGGTATGAGTGTTAGCAATTAGGAAAAATTCCTGTTACTCGAGATCTTTAAAAATAAATAAATAAATGGTAATCATAAAATCATTTTCATCACAAAATTTAAATATTTTTCGAATTTTTCATTTGTTTGTCTGTATATTTTCAGTTTTTAAAAAATGATGAATCGAAGGAAAAAGAATGGTACAATGTATGATTGAAACCTGTATTCCGGTTGGGAATTAGGATCGTCTGGTTGATTGAGCTTAGCAAGAATGTTCTGCGGCCACATGGAGGGAGTTAGCGCAGAAAATGGACCGCCAGGTGCCGGAGATATGTGATCTTCGCAGACACTGGATCCCTCCACATCAAACTCATCCTCCGAAGCTATCGCTTGCAATTTTTTCTACAAAGTAAAAACGTCGAACAAAAAAAAATGTTACCACTTTTTCTTTCCTTTAATATGTGATAGTTGTGTTAAATCACAAAACAAAGAACAAATTATTCCTCTAGAATTCTTATTTATCGAGTAACTAACATTGTGATCCTCTTTGCCAACATAACCTTCGTGGTCGCGAACGTTGAACAGCGATTTGGCGATCTCCATTCTTCCTGCGTTTCAGCCGACAACTGGAACGCGACGACAATATTCAATGCTGGGTGATTCGGCGTCGTTAATCGCGCGACATTTTTCCAAGCTCCGAAAAATCCTCGTCGACGTTGTAAACATTAAAATAATGACAGCTGGCGTGGAAGTATTGACTAATTCGCACGGCGAGTAGGGCGGAGAAATGTGCTCTCGCGTGGGTTGAAATTCAGTCGCAGCGATATCTGTCGGACCAACTGAACTACGAAAAATATTCGATGCAGATGTTTGGTGATTACCGAAAGGTGAAACAGATGTAAGTGAAAAAGAAATAGGTGAAATTTTCAAATTAATTTTACTCATTAGTGCTTTAATTTTTTTCAGAAAAACACGCTAAGCCTGTATCAAAAACGTTGCGTGTGTATCAACTCTACAAAAGTAACCATGCTCCGATGGTAACAAATCGCTTTCCCCATTTTCTCCATGACGGTTGGTCCTTGGACGAAAATCGAAATACATTTTTTTGTCAATAGATACAAGTATAGAAACCTGATTCATTTTCGTACGTCGTATTAATCATTTCGGAGAAAACCAGGAAGGCGATTTATTACCGACTGAGTCCTTACCACATGCCCTTCGGAGCACGTGCGCAACTGCGGTCGACGACGAAAAACTGTACTCGACTTTTCTTACCGATTTTGGCAAATACGATCAAAACAAAATTCTTAACAAAAGTAGATATCGTTTAAGCATTTGATAAGATCTTTCTTTTTACCCTACATGAAGAAACCCGTGAGACAAATTCTTTACAGTTTTTGATATCGCTTGAACCTGCGGCGCCCGGAAGGGAGGTGTTTTATATCATCTTGAGGAATTCTGGTACAGACTCAATCGGTAACAAGTCAGCTCTTCCGTTCTCTCCAAAACGATTGATACGACAAGCAGAAACAATTGTGGTTTCCATACTTGTATCCATAGACTACATAAACATAATACAATTTTGGTCGACGAATCAACCATGGAGAAATCAATTTGTTACCATCAGAGCATAATTACGAAGGTTTTACACGCCCCTTGCACAACTGTTCCCACATGCTGAATGATAGATTCGGCGGTTAATTTCTGCATTATAACTTTTTGCAATAGTCGTGGACGAATGTTCGAATTGTCATTTTTCTTTTTATTTTTCTTAAAATTCTAACAATATCATTTATTTTATGTAAACTCAAGCAGTGTTACCAATCCAAGGTCATAGATTTTTATTTGAATTAACATTATATTGCGCACAGCATAAGTGCACACTACGCTTTATAAATTAACCGCATTTACTCAAAACCATAATAACCTAATAAACTAGTTTAAAAAATGAAATATAACACGTCGCAAAATTTAAACGAACGAAACGCATCGAAACTAACAACAGAAATAAATCTAATACTTATTCATGGTGAAATTTTATTAAAATGGTATTCCTTACATGCGTACGGCTCTTATAGGAAAGTATGTCGAATTACTAGGGAATTAATGATTGGATATAAATATCCTGCAAGCCGGTTATCTATCGATTTGTCACACTCGCCAACTGGTTTAAATGCAGAAAAGCACATAAATGTATATCAACCGATGGAAATTTTCTCGGCGTAAAAAAAATTGCGTACTCATCGTGCCGTTTTTTACAATGAAAACAAAAAAAAAACACGTTCCTTCCGTCGCCCGGAAGACGCGTTGTTTCCATGAATAAGTGAGAAGCGCAGGAGATACTCGGCGAGTGTTTTTCGTCGAAGAAAAGAAGCGAGCTCGTCGAAAGCCTGGCGAGCAAGCTGCTCGGGAGTGGTCGCCGGGATTGCGTGACAGTTGAACAGCCAGAAATCGATAGGCGTCAACAGACGGGGAGCATGACGACGCCGGCGAGTGGGGATCAAAAGTGGCGGGAAAACACGAGCGTCATCGATATGCGTCGTTGGCACTCCGTACGCTAGCGACACTGCGGTCGCTCTGCGAACCACTTTGAACAACGTGGACTGTGCGAGCCTCAAAGTTCGGCGATTTTTTTTCTTTCTTCGAATCCAAAAAAAGTTTCACAATATAAAAAAAAAATCTTGCAATCCTCTGGCAAAAAGCCTAAGCATGAAAAAATTAATATGTTCATGCTTGGAAACTTTCCAAAGTTAACAGGGTCGTTAATCGACAATCAATTTCTTTTTCCATTTCGGCATCGAACCGACACAGATAGAAACATGACGGCACGGTGGCGAAACTGTGGACTGTACCCGGTACGATGTAAATGGTACGACACCCGCTTCATGGTACGTTTTTCTACGTGGGAAGCATCTATAAACTACTCGATATTGCAACTATTCGATTAATCATTATCGACTCAATAAAAACTGTTAATCTCAAAAGAATACTGTAGGTCTTGCATGAAATATTCTAAATATTTCATATAATTCCACATTAAATCCATAAAATACTTTAATCGATTTGAAAAATTGTGTGTACTTTAAAAAGCGACGTGTCCGACCTTTTCATACGTGCGTTGTATGCCGAATATACCGCAACTCAATAATACCACATTGGCTAAAAGAAACAGCAATACAATCGAACAAACCAAGAAAAACAGTTCAGCTCCGTCGGGAAGTCAGGTTCCCGTCGGCAGGTCTTAAACTCTCTCGCATCGAGCCCTCGCGGCTGCGCGCGCCACGCTGATTGGTCGTCGCGTTCGCTTGGCCGACATCCGGCGTCGGTGGCGCAGTATTGGTCGACTCGACGACCGAGTCAGCCAAAGTAATGCCTCGATATTTCCCGTGCCCGAGCCGTGTAATATTATTGATAAATATACGTTTCTCGTCGCCCGTCTCGTGTCGCGTCACACTGTCGTAACCAAACTGCGCGTCTGTCTCACCCGCGAGTTTCTCCCCCATCGTCTGCCGTATTTCGCTCTTTCGACGTTTCGCAAAATCGTGGTAAAATAAATTAGCTCCGAAGAAAGGAAGAAAAAAAAAGAAGTGTTTCACGTTCTCATTTCCTGTTCGTCCTCTCTCTCTCTCTCTCTCAGACTATATATCTATATATCTCTAGTGGGAATCGTCGATTGGACCCTCGAAACGTTTGAGGAACGTACGCGGCAAGGCGTACCGACGGATCAAAAAAAAAAAAAGAAAACAAATAAAAAGTGCTTTTTGCAAAATCGCGAGGTGAAACGAAGGTGTGTGCGTGTGTGCGCGCGCTGCGGGGGAATTTTTTCGCCGAGGGACACGATGCCCCGATGCGGAAAAAAAAAGGAAGAGCCAACGATAATCCGCCTCTAGCCGCCGTTGTCCCTATAGCCGAATCCAGCGTTCGGGCTCGCTCGGTTCGGTTCGGCTGGCGCGCATGCGCGCGCGCGCTCGGCGATTCGTGATCGAGGAACGGCGGATAGTCGAACGAGCGCGAGCGACAGATCGGGGCCTCGGTAAGGGCGAGCGAGAAGCGACAAATCGAGCGCCAAGCGAGAGGGAACACAGCGCGGGCTGAGGGAGAAAGTGGAAGCGAGACAGCGGCGCAGTACGCTCCGGGACTGCGTCGAGAAAAGAGTCTCCATTTGGGGCCCCTCTGATGTTACGGACTTGAGAGCGTCGCGGTACGCGGAAAACCGTACGACCGAGCGAAAATCTATATACAACGGAGAGAGTCACGCGTAACCGTTATATCTAATTAAAAAAAAAAAAAAACAGAGCGGTCCAACAAATTATATTTTGTGAGCTCGTAACAAAAGTGCGTGGTTTTCGTGCGTGCGTGTGTGTGTGTGCGCGCGTTAGTGTGTGTATTAGTGAAGGAAAAAAATCTAGAAACCTCAAGAAATTCTCGTGCTCGAGACACGAGAAGTGAGTCGAGACAGAGAGAGGGAGAGAGAGAGAGAGAAAGAGAGAGACCCCGGCCGTGAAGAAAAATTCCGTTGCTCGGCCCGTACTACACATTCGTCGTGTAATCATCGTCATCGAGAGAGGCTCACCCCTCGAGCCGACGAGTACTCGGGCGGTCTGCGTTAAACTCCGTTTCGGGCGCATGTTACACCGAAGCCTTCCCAAACCACAGAAAATACATAAGCGGGGCCTTTCTTGGGTGTGACGGATCGTAACTCCCGTGAGTTTTATGATACATACATCTATACACACACACAAACATATATAGATATATATACAGCTATCCGTAGATATATAGATATATAGATACACATATATCTATATATATGAAAATCGTCAGTCGGTCGATGTGCGAAAGACACGGCGAGCACGGATTATTACTTCTCAATCTAACACACATATAGGTAAATAAAAAAAAAACCTTTCATCGTTATTTTTATTTTTATTTTATTCGCTGAAATTTTGGCACGATTCGTGAGTTTTTTGTTTCTTTTTTTTTTTTTTTTTTTCTCTCGTTTTACGGGTGATCGGCGAGCCGGGTTGCGCGCGGCGTCGCCCGTCGTTGCTCGTCGATTATTCGCGAATCGTGCTAGGGGACCGACTAAGCGTGACGCGGACCGCGATTCTCCGCTAAGTTGGTCAGCCGTCTCGTTCGCTCTACCGTGCTTCTCAATGCTTCGGCTGGCTTCCTCTCGCTTCCCCCTCCCCTCCCTCCCTCCTCTACACGCCTGCGCCGCGACTACCTCAACGCCCCCGCGAGCTTGCGGCAACGAGCGACGAGGGGAAAAGAGCGCGAGAAAAAGACCACGGCGGGAGGGGAGGAGTAGGCGGTGGAGGGGGAAGCGAGGCGAAGCGACTGGCTGGCGCGACGGAGAGACAGCGAGTGGGGCGTAGGGGAGGGGGAGAGAAAGAGAAAGGAGAATCGCGATAAGAGGCTTCGAAGAGTGAGAGGATTACGCGCGTCCCGAAAAGGACCCACGGAACACGTTCGAACCCGGGCCCGGCGAAAGACCACGGGGAGTTTTTTTTTTTGCCGACGCCATTTGTAATCGAGGCATCGTGCTTAGGCACATGTGATATATATCGTATCGAGGCGCATACACGGCACTTGAAATTCGCACGTTCTTCTTTTACGCCGGTAATCAAAAAAATGTTGCCGAGAATTTATGGTAGTATTTACGTTATATATATGTGTTTACAGTTGATATTTTCGAGTGGAAAAGTGGCGATAGAAAGACAATTGACATTTTTTTTTTTTTTTTCGGTCGCGGATTTCGACTCGCTTGTCGATCATGCGATGACTCTTGGAACGTGTGGGCCAAAAAAATTGGATTTTTTTTTCTTTTTTTTTTCTTTTGTAGAAATTTAACACTCTCTCTTTTTTTTTTGTATTTTCGATTCTACGGCATTTTAATAATAATAATCGTTATTATTATTATTATAAAGTTTAAAAACACCGAAGTAAATTGTTTAGTGGGGGTTTTTTTTTTTTTTTGCCAATACGGTTTCTTAAGCATAATTTCGATACTTTTGAAGGAAATAATATATTACTTTAAACATTTACGTGACGAAATTTAAAAGACTTTTTAACTCGCCATTGTCATTGCGACAACGCACGCAACAAAAATTTAAATACTATTGGATTTCGATTTTTTTCTTTAATTCGTATAACAATATGGGAAATTTTTTGTTTCGAAATTATTCGGGCACGAAAATAGCACAATGGTGAATTACTTTTTCAAACACTTTTTTTTAGGGACTCGTGAAGCAAAAATAAAAATCAATATGTACGTCGTGCCGAATGTATCGTCACAGAAATATTGGCAACGCACTTTTTTTTTTTTTTTTTTTTTTCATTTTTTCGCCATGAAAAAGAGAGATTGGATCGAGAGAATCGAGACAATTTTCGTTTAGATTTTTCGAGATTAATCAAATTTAAATCGGCAGATCTGTGAAATTAATAAACAGTGGAAAATCTTAAAGGATTTTTTTAATGAGTGAAGAAATGTTTTTAGTAAATACAGAAAAACTTTTTACAATTTTATTAAAGATTCTCGTCGACGAAGCCCAACCGTAGGATTCGCAAAGTGAATTTTGTTTTATTTTTTTTTTGCCATCGAGCTTCACATTTGCCTATGAAAAATTTTTAATGAAGAAAGAAAACAATAAATTTAACGAGTAGACGAAAATAATCGAATTAATTGGGAAAATAAAAATCGTCAAATTTGCAGGTAAAGAATTGTGGAAAATTAACGGATGGGAAGTTATTTATTTTTAAATCATTTTTACCTTTTATTCTATTTTTATTATTTATTTATTTTATTTTTATATTATTAATTTTTTTTTGTTTACCTTTTGTTGAATGACTGCCTGGTAACTTAAAAAATACCAACAGTATTTTGCAAGGTAATTTTTTTTGCCATGGAGCCTTTCATTCGAGAATAAAAAATGTTTAACGAAGAAAAAAAAGGATTGTAAATTTAACGAGTACACAAAAATAATCAAATTAACTGGTAAACAGAAATCGTCAAATTTTTAGGTAAAAAAGTGTGAATAATCTGCGGCGAATGGGGACGTTATTGGAAAAAAAATGAAGCTGCAGTGAACAATTACCTGGCAATTTCGTAAACAATCGTTCTGGTTTTCGTTTTTAAAGGACCGCAAGGAAACTCGCGTTACTACGAGTAAAATTAAAACGTAGAAAGATGGTACTTTAAGAATTAATCGTCTCTAATTTTATGTAAAAAAAACTTGGTTTGGTCAATCAAAAAACACTTTATCCATAAAAACAAAAATGTATATTGTTTCGATCCGGTATTTGCATTTAATGCACAACGGTGATTTAAATATTTTGTTTAAATTCCTCGCCTAAAACTACTCGTTGCCGTCGTTCAGCAACTTTTCCTTCACGATATTTTAATAGCCCAGAAACTTAACAAATCTGTCGATAGTTTGTTCAAACGAATTTCCCGTTAGCAAAATTAATTTCAACCAAAAAGTCAAAGTTACTTTACCACTGTTTTTATATCATAACATTTCGTAAGTTAACAAACCGCCGGATGCTTGCGAGAAAATCGATTTCGAAGAGGGGAGTCCTGAGTGGATTACACAAGAGTTTCCACCCCTCGATGTCGATTGGCTCGAAAATACCGTGACAATGAGAAATTGGCACATTGTTTCCTCATTATTTTTAACACTTGACTACCTATAAAGTAAACCACTGAAAATTGACTCAAAATTTTTATTGCGTTATGATTTGCGTCTTATTGACAAAGATTCTTCTATGAGAAAGTTGATTTTGTAATCTGAAAACATTTGTGCCAAGATGGCTAAGTGAAAAGTGTACTCAAGATCAATTTTCTAGAAGAACGAATGTGGACATGGATGGAGACTTTTGGTAGGGCTTAGATAATGGAAGTTCTGGGCGGATGTCCCTTAGAAACTTTGAATAGTCAGGATTTCTACAGAGGTCCTTAGGGGAATTGAAATAATGAGAGCTTGGGAAGGGTCCTTTAGGGACAAAGATTAATCGTGACTGGGTGGACGTCTTTCATGAGACTTGGGATAAACAGAAACTGGCAGGGTGGTTCGTAGCAAGACTGAATAATAAATGGGTCTAAGATAAAGGCCTTTGATGAGACGTGAAACAATCAGGGCTTGGGAGAGGACGATCGTAGGGAACTAAGAATAATCTGGTGTTAGGACTACTAATAGTTTTGGAGAAGTTATTACTACGAGTACAAAGACTACTAGAACTTACTACTAGGAGTATGACCAGTAGTAGGTCTTACTGCCAGAAATAGGATTAATAATCTGACTTGATACTAGGAATATGACCAATAGTAGGTCTTACTACCAGGAATAGGACTAATAATCTGACTTGATACTAGGAATATGACCAATAGTAGGTCTTACTACCAGGAATAGGACTAATAATCTGACTTGATACTAGAACTATGACTACTACTAGGAATCACTGCTGGAAGTAGGATTATAACTAGAAGTATCAGAAGTACAACTAGGAGAAAGACTCCTATTAGGAATTACTAAGTGGAAGTAGGGTTACTACTAGGATTCAGGACTAGGAGTGGGACTATTATTAGGAGTTACTAAGTGGAAGTAGGGTTACTACTAGGATTCAGGACTAGGAGTGGGACTATTATTAGGAATTACTAAGTGGAAGTAGGGTTACTACTAGGATTCAGGACTAGGAGTGGGACTATTATTAGGAATTACTAAGTGGAAGTAGGATTACTACTAGGATTTAGAATTAGGAGTGGGACTATTATTAGGAATTACTAAGTGGAATTAGGATTACTGCTAGGAGCACGATTACTACTATAACTTATTATCAGAAATAGAATGACTACTAGGATTTACGACTAGGAGTGGGATTGCTATTAGGATTCACCACTACCATTATGACTAATATTAGAATTTGATACTAGCAACAGGGGGTTTTAAAATCAACAGAATCCAGAAGAGTGGCTCAAAGTAAGAATCAGAATAATACGAGTTCACAGAAAGACTCTGAATGGAAAATTTAAATAAACTGGGCGTTTTAACGAGCACCTAAGGAGGCTTTTTGAATCATGAGAATAAGGTTGAAGGTATTTCATAGGTCTTAGAATAAACAGTACGAAGGAGGGATCATTATTTAATTAGTAAATTTCGAACTACTATTAGAATATTTTATTATCAGCTTGAAAAAATATTGAAAGTAATCTACTATTTGTGATTTTCAACTACGGGTATTTTTATTATTTCAAATCACCCAATTTCCACAAATAATAAACCACATTGAAATTCGTGGATTTCCTTTTTCATAAAAAAAAAAAAAAAATAGGCGCTGCCTATAATTATTGAAATTCTCGTAAAAAAAAATAAACCAAATGAAAAGAAATACAAAAGTGATCTTTGGGAACGAATTAGAAAAAAAAAAAAAAATAAGTCGGAATGTAATAAATTCTCGGTTCTCCTTGAGGCGAGACTAAACATCAATATAATCGAATTTCAAGCAAACAAAAAATATTTTTAATTCTTCGTCTATTCGAGACTATTTTTAATTCCATAAAATCTTTTTGGGAGAAAAATCTACTAAAAATTTTTCCCTCCTACGTCCTTTTTCTAAGTGCTTAGCCTCGCCTTGAGTTCATTCCATGGTTAAAGAGTTTTCCCCGTTTGAGAAAAAAAAACTATTTAAAATTGTCGACAATTTTATTTTTATTCAATAATTTTTTCGGCAACGCAAAAAAAAATCAGTTTGACGCAATAAGCACCGGTGCGACAGGCAACAAAGATCGTGCTTCGTAACATCTGCTTTATGCTCGAGAGCGACGCTTCCCGGTGCCGACGACGCGCCCGGCACAACGAGCCGGATTTCGCGCCGGTCCCCATTATGCAACCTTCGTCTACCTCACGCGCTCGTCTCTCGTCGCTTCTCGCTACTGAAAATCTCCCAACCAGACAGACCGATAAGTAACGAAAATCATCGACGTTAATCGGAACACCCAAAAGTATGAAAATAGATAAAAAAAAAAAAAAAAGACAATTTTTTTTCTCCAAAGCCGTTTCGCAAAACACAATCGAATTACCTATTATTTTTCATGACTAAATTTTTTCCCAACGGTGCTTCGATTAATAAAATTATCATAATTTTTCTTCAATCCATTTTTTCACAGTATAATTAATTTTTTTTTCTATTCTCAATAATCGAATTTATTTTTTTTTTCGACTTGTCGTTCCGATAATTTTAAAAAATTTTTTTCTTTTCTTGTAATAAAAAATATTATTTCGGTGAAATGAAAAATAATTCACGGTGATGCTCTTGCGATTTCCGAAATAACGTTTTCACGAGTCCGGCGAGCGCAAGAGCTTCGGGTTCAGCGTGACGATAAGAGGAGAAAAAAAAATGAAAACGAAGCGACGAGTAATCGCGATTATCGGATGCGTATTCATCGTGGAGGATGAAAAAAAAAGAAAGAGCAACGCGGCTGGCGGTGCCTTCGCTCGGGCTCTGTCCACAAATCACGTGGTGATGCGTCAGACTAAGCGCGCGCGGGCGCGTCAGCTAAGCGAACCAGGCGGCTTCTCCGCATTCGTCCGACGATCGAAACTCGTGTTTGCCTGGGTAGTGCATTGCGTTCACTCGATTTGTGCACTCCGCTTGGCCGGGAAGTTCAGTTTATGCCATCTCTAAATATTTTATTTTTATCGGTTCAGTCATTGATGGTTGAGAGGGTTTTTATTATTTTATTATTTTGTTATTTTGTTATTTTATCATTTTATTATTTTATTATTTTATTATTTTATTATTTTATTATTTTATTATTTTATTATTTTATTATTTTATTATTTTATTATTTTATTATTTTATTATTTTATTATTTTATTATTTTATTATTTTATTATTTTATTATTTTATTATTTTATTATTTTATTTTATTTCTAATAAGGGGTTTTTTTATTAATGGAAATGATTTATTGGCAATTTTGAAGGAGATTTACGGTGGAAGAAAACGCTGTTTTCATCGCGGTTAAAGGGAATGTTGGAGTTTCCTGTTTTACCGACGGTACGAGGCGATATTGTAGAATCAATTTTACACCATTAAGGTAGGTAGTCGTTGCGAATGGACAGTTCCTTTAATTTTCAGAGTAATGAAAGGGAATTACAAACACTTGTCAGTGGTAATAAAATTAGAAAGAAAAAAATAAAAATAAAAATCGAGCATCTCTAAGGTACAAAAATTAATGCTGCACAATAACAATCCCAAAATGTTTTCAACACATCGATGAAAAATAATATTTTTCTACAAATGTCTCGGAAACTTTTTTTTTTTTAATAAAAAAGATTTGTTCTTTTTCTTTTTATTACGTATGATATTTTTTCGTTTCCTAAATTCACTTCGTATTTTGTGGCTTTCCATAAATTTTTCCCTTCTGAAAAAAATTTTGATTTAATGTGAATTAAGAAATATGAAAAATTTCATACGCATTTATAAAAATAATCGAATTATTTTAATTAAAAAAAATTACTCAATAAACTGACTAAAATAAATTCAAGAAAATAAAATAACGTTAGTCATTCAATAATCAATTTGTTTAATAAATAATTTAAATGCTTTTCGCAAACCGCAATATTAGATTTTCTCGATTGACTGAACATTCCCAAAAAAAATTCGACCGCGAGCCAAAGCGTTTGTGTGAATTTTAGTCCTGCACGATTTGGCACACGTGTAAAATTTTAATAGTTTAAAATTAAACCTCACGGTTATAAACAAAATATAATATTTAATTTTTTTTAATTTACTGTACATACCTAGTAAAAATACAATTTTTTTTTCGGCCCTTTGTTTAAAATTTCTAGCTCGACGACCGGGCGACTCGTCGATCGACCCTTTTGAATTCACTTGAGAGTTCTTCTTTTTTTTTCTCGTCGCAACGGGAAGTTCCCTCGGCGCGCACACGTTCCCGTTGCTGTACAGCACGAACCACAACACGTTTGGAAAAATTTCTCTTGTGTTTACCATTGCAAACACACACCCGTAAACTCGGAATTCCCCCTCGAGTCTGATTTGCTGAAACGCTCCCCTCTACACGGTCGTTCAACGGCGCTCCCAGGCACAAATTGTGTGAATTTTCGCCACGGAGCTTTCTTTCATGATCATAATCATGAATGTGTCAACCGTTCTTCATCGCTACCTATTATCTCAATGCTTTTCCGATTATTTTTTTTTTCGAGAGAAAAAAAGATAAAGTAAATAAATAAATTAATAAATTAATTAAAAGATAATAAATTACAACGGTAAAAATAAAGGGAAATTTTTATTTTTTATTTTTTTTAGCATCCTGTTTTATTTTCTGGTGTGGAATATTAGAAGATAATTCGTGGCGACTTGGAGACAAATAATAAATAAATAAATAAATTAATTAATTAAAAGATAATAAATTACAACGGTGAAAATAAAGGGAATTTTCTTTTTTTAGCATCCTATTTTATTTTCTGGTTTGGAATATTAGAAGATAATTTGTGGCGACTTGGAGAAAAATTGAAAATGTGACCCAATTGTAAGTGGAGCGATTTTGGTTGGTTTTTAATAGCTCCCCTATTATATCGTTTAGTCATATGTTAAATTTAAGCTAGATGCGGGTTAACTTGAATTATATGATTTTCGGTCATTTCGAATTTTTTTTATAAAATCCGGGAGCTTGGATTCATTTCGAGCGAATTTGATACTAAAGGATTTTTAAATATTACAGTTGTGTGCGGTTTTTTCGAGCAAGCCGATGGCTTATAATTCATGCAATTTGAAGGTACCAGAGAGAAGTAAAAAAAAAACAAAATCACTTAAAACCTCTGATCGAACGTCAATCTTCAAAAAAAATATACTGAATGAAGGGACACGACGAGTCTACTGAAAAACTCACAGATTCGAGGTTGCACACTGTTTTAAGTATTCTGACAAAAATATCGTTTTTTATTTTCTTTGCTTATTTACTTATTTACAGAAACATAGCTTTTTCGTCAAAAATGATATCGGATCTGTGTTTGGAGCGAGAACGTACATTAAAAAATTTGCTCCGATTTTTTTTGTATATTTTGGTTTTTATTCACGACTTTTGTTAAATTCAATAATACCTTTATCCAGCTTGCGTAACTCTAGCATATAAATGTGTTACGGTAAAACAATATATGAATCAAAGTCTTTTAACGTTACCATTGAGAAACAAAAACATCGGGTTGTCAAATTGCACACGTAAAATATTTTGTTCCCGAAATATTTGGCTAAAAAAATGGCATAAAAAATATACGACTTATTCATTGATGAATATTTAATACGCAAACTCGAATCTAAAATACCAATCGTGAAATTAGAAAATTAAAAATTACATAAAATTTGAATGTTTCGATCGATCCACCCAAAATTTAATGGGAATCATTCGACGATAATATTCTGTCGGTGTTTACGATATTTAGACGGCAAGTTGACCGTTATTGAAAAATGCAAGATTTAAATATAATTGTGAAAAAAAATTGTTCTATGCTGTAAATAAAATTTCGGCTGGATCGTTCGAGGTATGCCGGTTGTAATATTTCCGGTATGATTGGATATAAAAAAAAATGTTATCGTTCAATGATTCTTTTTTTCGAACGAAAAAAAAAATTAATAATACTTTAAAATATTAAATATTGTAAATGCAGATTTTATCGTTTCGCCTTTCGTGGGATGTCAAACCGCATATCATAATTGAAAATCGAAATATCGAATCGAAATATTAAAATATCGAAATATAAATAACTTCTGTAAAATTCAATTCGCTAACAACCACAGCCTTTTCAATTATTCCATGAATTGACAAGTAATTATTAATTATGATCCATTATTGATCATTTATTTAAAAAATTCAATTAGCAATAACAATTTTTCCGAGAATCCTTAATTGAGCGGATACCGGATTTGTTTCTAACTCCTTAGCTATTTCACCGACCGAATTGGACGATTGCAGTTTCTATTTAGAATTTCGATTCGTAATTATTTTAAATTATTTCGATTCTGCCGTGCAGCATTTTTATTAACAACGTACAAGAAATTAAGAAAATCGATTAGTATAGTGTGCAAATGAGCACGAATGTAGCTTATAAATATTTTCATCGGCTCTGATCACGGGTCATAATCAAACTAAAGTCTTTATGGCCAGTATTACCACACTAAAATTTCAAAAAAAATGCAATTTTTAACGTTTTTCTGATGTGAATTTGATTCTACAAAATCGTCTCCTTCCGTCGGTAAAACAGAGAGGTCAAGTAGCTTAATGGACTGTTATCTTTAAAAGAGGACTGTATTATTATTTTTCTTATTATTATTATTATTATTATTTTCACAACATCGATTTTCGTCCTTTGGACGACCTGAAGTCTTATTTATCGAGAACGATAACAAACTTCTCAATACTCTGCTATAGTTTCAGAGAATTTATTCAGCATTCTGTTTCTCATTCTATTTTCCCTCCTTACCGTTTATTTAAATTTTTTTTGCTCAAATACATTTTTCTTAATATTTTAAGGCATTTAAAATGTAGTTATATTTAATATAAAGAATTTGGATAACATTTTTTTAATTGTTTTTCAATCGAAATGAATTAATCGTTTTTCTTATTTTGGTATTCTTTTGCAGAAGCGGCTGGAACTGTTGTCTCGGTCTTCGACGAAGAAGATGACCGGTCACGTGACTCACGGTAACGCCAAGGCGTCTTAGCTTTCCGCACCGGTTTCGGACAATATCGAGTCTTTATTGAACCAGAATCCTCGAGGGAGTGACGAATAAATCTAAGGAATAAAATATATTGTTCGGAGGAGAAAGAAGAGCAAGAGAAGAGAAAAGGCTGCCGAGAGGAGGCGATGGATGAATGGGAGTGAGTACGGCGCCTGAGCAGCGCAGGTGTGGGAGTAGCAGAGGCGGCGGGTGGGCTCCTCTGGATGTCGAGGCAGCAGCACCTGCAACGTCAGTGGCAGTGATGGCCCCTGCTCTGACGGAAAGCGGTCCACAAAAACCCAACAATTTGCTACCCCCCTTACCGGCTGGTGGATTTCTTTCCGCTGAACAGGCTGCTCAGGTAACTCAAAATAAAATAATTATTTTGCTTTAAAAAAAAAAAAAATATATTGCTGCGCAGCGAATTTCAATTGCGTTCATTCATTTACTCCAAAGATGTATGAAAACGGTATTTCAATAAGCACTTTTTATGTGAGGAGTAGTAGGTACGTTAATATATCAGGCTGATCAGGTAACTCAAAATTAAAGAATTATTTTGCTTTAAAAAAAAAATTATTGCTGCGCAGCGAATTTCAACTGCGTTCATTCATTTACTCCAAAGATGTACGAAAACGATATTTCAATAAGCACTTTTTATGTGAGGAGTAGGTACGTTAATATATGTATATGTATATGTATACATATGAGAGGAAGTAATATAAAAATTAAAATTTTCATGACTCTTCCTTGTAATAGTTGAAAATTTTTATTATTATTTTTTTTTTTATGAAACTTGAAAATTGTAATTTTTATACAGCTCTCATAATATTCATTTATTTTTGAAGCTTCGCGAATGAATTTTTTTTTTTTAAATAGAGATGTGAAATTCACAATTTTTAACTTTTTTGAGGAAACGAAAATTTTAATCTTCAACTTTTTCTAACGTTAACGTGGCTTTAGAATTTCATCCAAAACGTCTGGTCAGTTCAGGTTTAGCGCGTAAAATATCGCGCTCCATCATATTGTTGGATCTATGCTTGGCCCTAGAAAGAATGTGTAGAATTATGCGCTCATGCATTTTTTTTTAAACACGTTGAATTTTTCGATTCGGCACTTTTGACTTCCGTTTTACTCATATATACACGCTTACGTCTGGACATTTTTTCTAAATGTAATTTTTCGATATGTTGGAATATCCTGACGATGTTTTCATCAAAATCTCGAAACCTTTTTTTCACCAAATCAAAGTTACGTCTATGAGGAAGCAAAGAAAAAAAATGTAATGCAAAGCTTTGAACTCCTCTACACAAGTAGATTGAGATTTTTTCGTTTTTATCGATGGACCATTTCGAAAAAAAAAAGAATAAACGAATCTTATATTCCAATATCTTTTTTTTCTAAAGAAAAAAAAAACACAATAACGATAAAAAAACCGTTTGAACTGGGCTGCATCATCGGTTCGAAGATTTATATAAATTGTCGATATTACACGCATTGTGTTTTTTTAATCCGAACCGGACATTCGTGAACTAATTAAAATATGTTTCATCTTAAAATTTTTCTTTCTAAGTTGGAAAAATGTATGTACCTTATATTTTTATATAATTCTCGTTGTTGATGTTTTGAGAATATGAGAGGTAAAACAAATTTTTGGTACATATTATTGCATAACGTAAATTATAATGGAAACTTATGTATTGCCAATTGCCCATCGACCTAAGTGCTCCAGACATACAAAATTCGTGCATTCTTTTCACTTTACAAAATTTCGCATCGGTAAAAAAAAAAGATCTTCAATTTGGCTGATGAAAAACTAACTTCAGAAAATTTACACTTAAATCCCGACCCATTAACATAGAATTGTTCAATGCTTTTCATTATATTTCTTGTTTTTTTTTTTCAATCCTCACAAGAAAACATTGTTTCAGTGAAAAAGCAAGATCAATATTTTAATGAAAACATGCTCATGATGTTCAAAAGATCCAAAAAATCACGTTTAGAAAAATATCCAAATGTCTATATACATGTACGTATTCGACTTAGTCACGAAAAATAAAAATAGCCATAAATTATGAATGCCTCGATCGATAAAGCAGAAAATTAACACCCAGCAGTTGTATATTATCGTCAATTTTTTAAATCGAATTTCCAATGAAAAAAAAAAAAATTCAACGGTTTTTTTTTGTATGTCGCAGGTCTGCCAGAATCGCGAGGTCCTGGCAAAATTCGTCGTCTCAGCGAGCGTTGAGCCGTCGAAGATTGACGAGCACTGCTTGCGAGGAATATCGAAGGAGCTGATCCGTGATGTCATCAATTCGTCGAAGTACAGCAACGGTCTCGATAGTCTGTCGTCAAAGTTCGTCAACGTCACTGGCACAGCCGACGAACTGATAGCAGCGGCGAGCGCCGCGGTCGGTTGCGTCGGCGGCGATCATCCCGAAGACGACGACATCGGGCTCATTGAGAAACAAAATTTCACGTTCTGCTCGTCGTCCTCCTCCTCGTCATCGTCGAGCTCATCGAATTCCTTCGAAGCGAACAAACAGAAGAAATCATCGAGAGCGACCGGCAGCGGACAGTCGTGCGATTTCGCTAGTCCGGAACCGAGGCCGGACGGAATCGTGGCGACGAAGCCGGAACAGCCGGATCGACCAACTATAATGAACATCGATCCATCCGATGGTCAACGGACCGACGAGATGGGTTTTATCGTGACTCCTTCATCGACCGGCGATCGGCCATCCGGCAACTCGTCCTCATTACAAGTCGGACTACTCGCATCCGAAAATTCACTTGGGAACACCCTGGAGATCGACTCTCCGGTTGCCAGCGAAAATCCCATTGGATCCGACCTGCCGTCTGTATGCGTCGACGGGGACGACGACAAGGACGATCACCTCGATGTCGATCGCATCATGACGACCTTCACGACCGACGATCTTCCCTCCGCTGTGACGGACATCGGGCACAACGTCGACGACATACTGCAGGTCGTTAAGAGCTCGCCTAGCAAATATTTCGCGCGTCGTTCGACCTACTCGTACGGAACAGAAAAAACATATATATCAGAAAAATTTAATTTCGAAATATCAAATATTTCAAGCGGTAATTTATTCTTTATGTAAATTATTTATTTGCATATATTTAAAAGTACACAATGTTTCCTTTTTATATTCCTTGTCATAGATACGTCATTCATATAAATTATCCGATGAAGTATTGACTTAATTTAAAAAATGGTTACAAGAAATATATTTTTGGATATAGGTTTTTTTCCGTGCTAGTAGATTTGCGAGACACGACGATTATTAGTTTTTAAATAGAAGAAAAGTTAACTTGCGAGTACATATGCGAGGTTCGTTGCGTTTCATTGGCGACACAATCAGACCGTAATCTCTGGTTTAGTTTACATTGTTTCAACGGCAGAGAGATAAACAACTGGGGAACTTTGCATTACCTTATAGCCTCTCAAAAGAGAAACGGTGCAAAGTAGTTTTTATGTACATGGCTCCCTAATTTTTTACCGTTTTGGGCACAGCTTTCGAGACTATAAATTTCGTTGACCGATTTTGCTCACGTCAGGAAGGAGGTTGCGCTTATAAAGTAAAGTTTAAATGGACGAAATTTATCAAACACTCACTGTAAAAATTCATTAAGACAGTTTTTCGTATCTCGTTGTTTCGAGCAAATTCCCAATGTATTTTTCTACGCTAATTATAAATCGGTAGTTGATGCTGAAACTCGTGTTGGACAGTTGAGTAAATTGTTCTAAAAAAAAATTCTGCACTTTTGAAATATCGTGCAATTTAAATGATTGAATCAGACTTCCGCCAAATCTCATTTTAAATATTGTGCCACGTTTATTCATGCACTTTTCGACAGCATTCGTAATAATAAAAACAAAGCTGAATATTTCCTAAACGTTCAGAGAGATTTCCTATAAATTCAATGACAACGATTCTTGATTGATATTTCATACCTGTGCTTAACGTCCAACGGGTCCGCATAAAATATCTTACTATGAATTAAATTAGTCGCCGATTCGTAATCACCGTGAAAATATTGCATTAGAAACTTCTTCGAAACAATTAGTTACAAAATATTTTTGTGTGAATTTTTACAATGAATATTGCGTTAAAGAAATGAAATAATATGAGATGTTATAGTGTAAACCAAAATCGCTCAACGTACTTTCTCAGAAAAAAAGCTATGCGCATATCGGTAAAAAATAAGCGATTAATTTGTATTGAAAAGGTTTTGTCACCTATTTTTTATAATAAATTTGAATTATATTTTACCGCAGGTAATCAAATCCATGGAGGGTGCAGAGTCCGTCGCGTCAATGACGAGTTCCTCGGAGCAGCCACAGGGTGTTGAGATGTTTCCCATACCGGGGGGTTTCTCGTCCTTCGAGCGCGATCTGCTGAACGACGTCGACGTCGACGTTATGAACAGCTTGTGCACGGAGAACATTGGCCTCGGGAACATCGAACCGGTGGAGAACGAGGCTCAAAGGCCCGGCGCCAATCTGAAGAGCCTTCAGGAGACCGCCGAGAATCGACAATTCGAGAGCGAAAGGCGGTGCGCTTTTTTGCTCAGGAGACTGAGAAAGCTCCAGGCGAGACTGATCGGTCGCCACGTCGCCGAGGAGACGACCGGCGTCCTCGAGTTGGCGCATCACAGTGTGAAGAAATATTTTTTTCAAGAGCTCGTCAACATCGGACAGAAGACCGGGGTCAGAAATTTTCCAGAGATCAGCGGAAGTCTGAACGATTTTCTGGGTAAAATCGAGAAGTCGTGCGCCGTTCAAAGCAACAGCGTTAGCAACAGACAGAGACTGCTTTGTCGGTACTTCGGTGCCGGTTCCAGCGATAACGCTCTTTCCACGGCTGGCAACGAGAGAGCCAACACCGGGATTGCCGCCGGGAGATTATTTGGCAATCCCCAGGTCAAGCTAGACGGCGATGAGATCGAGAACGTCGCCGGACCACTCGCCAAACAGATGAGCGTCGTCGAAAACCAGCTTGACTCGGACTGCACCGCATCGAGCTCCGGCGGCGAGAGCTGTGACGAGATGCAGACTTTCAATAATCCTCATCAGCAGACTCTTCCCATGTGAGTGGGAACATTCTTGTCTCTTTTTCGCACATTGTTGCACATGTAGGAAATATTAGAAAAATGTTGATTATTTTATGGGCAAAAGTTAAGCATTTTTCGTTCAATTAGGTGTATGAAATTAAGAAGAAAAATTGAAGTGAATTTCAATGTTTGTAACATTAACAATGAGAATTCATTTTTAATCATAGTCGAGAGTTAAATTTTGTCTAATAACTTATGCATAAAAACTTTCTTTTTATGTATATTTTCTCTATCAAACTAATTTAAAAATCGATAAAAACAGCTGTAGAATGGGAAATTACGGTTTTTATTCGCCAGTAAAATATTTACCGTTGAACAAACCTCGCAACAATAAAATATAGAAAAGTTTCGCAAACCTTTAAGAATGATTGTGAAAAAAAGTGAGCTCTGAAGGCTTCTTTCTTAAACTTTTTATCTTTATAATGCCATCGACGAATCTCACGCAAATTAAGCATAGCGTGGCGATAGTTTTTAGTTATTTAGTGAATGCATTTTGTACAGGAGGTGGTCGTTAGAATTTGGACGATCGATTCGCAGCAGAATCTTTCGCACTAGTGGGGCGAAGTTGCATCATCATTGATCCCACGAGTCCGATGACTCAGTTGGAGTAATCAGTGAAGCTTTTGCGTAACCAGCTCCGAATGTTATTTTTTCAGAGACGTAAAATAACACGTGCGCGTGCGTTCTGAACGCCGTTCTTCCATCTTTGTATTTACATTATTAATTTCTTTTGAAAAAAAATTTATTGTATTTTGTAGTATAAAATCTTCGGTTTTGCTGGTAAAAAATATCTCTTGGAACTGAAGAAGCCGTGTTGTTAACACTGACATATTCCAGCGGGAATATACGATGTTTCTGATAGCCGAATATCATTTTTTTGGTTCGGTTACGGAATAATTTTAGCTTGTGTGATTGTACTAACAAAGTAATCATAGATAATTTCGGTTTGATGATTTTATAAGGTCTCCGCACGTGCACGTTTTTATGAGGTTTTAGTTTTTCAAAGAATTTTCGATATTTTACCGCGAAATAGTTTGCGTGTGTGATGCGAAGAAATATATTGTATTATTTTTTATCAATTGAAAACGAAGAGGTAAATATCACTGTGATTTTCCAACAACGTGTATAAACAGTGAAAGTATCCTTCTGAACTTGAGCGCAAAAAATCCCACACATTCATGCTCAGCACAGAAAAACACGTCGGAATAAGTCGTCGTTCATTCTATAAGCAATACGAAAAATTCCAGACAAACGACAAATAACCGTTCAAATCAATTTTATGCATTTTTCAACGTCCTGAAACGATCCGATAAAACTCTTGAAAAATTTCGAAGTTTTTTCAAAAGTGATTAAAAAATGGAAAAATTATTAGTTACTCGATTTGATATTCGACGTATTTTTTATCGCCGATCACGAATATAACGATTATTTCATTTTCTGCGCAACATTTTCCATTTCAATAACAAAAAAACTATTCGAATACGATGTGAATATAATTGAATGTTATCTGATCACCTGTCACGGCAAATTTGGGCAAACTTGATTTTCGAGTCGGTAGAATAAGGAACAAATAATTTCAATTGACGTTTTTCACCCTACTGAATTATGCGAGAAAAAAATATGACGGGAAAAAAAAGGGTTCTAATTGTAATTTTGCCGGATACGAAAGTACAGGTATTTTTATATCTCCGGTAACAAGCCTCAACCCGATACAATCGAACTATTAACATTTTAACTATTATTCATGTACTTTAATTAAAATTTTTGTTTTTATTACTGTTACAATTATTAATTATTTTTTTTCATTTTTCCAGCTCGAAGAGGGCAAGCTGGCGATACGCACAGGACCGTGCGGGCGTGGCGTCTCGCTGGACCTGGCTGCAGATACAAATCTCGGATCTCGAGTACAAAATTCGTCAGCACAACGATCTTCAGCGTCAAGTTCGATCGACGAAGGGTCTCGTGTGTCTGGAGAACACAGAGACCGTTAACGGTTACAGCGGTGTCCTGCCGGGCTCGACGCCAGGGCGGTGCAACGCTCCCGAGTTGAGCGAACCGATGGCCAGTCGGACTCGTCCTTTCGTCTACGGGCTATACAGAAAACGAAAATTGCTCCAGGTCGACAGACTCCACGAGCTCTCGAAGAGGGCCGCGAAACCGTCGACGATCAGATGCGACTGCGATCACGTACTGCCGGCTTGTGCATTGTGCACCGGCAGAACGGATCCCAGACAACCTCAGGAACCTATCGAACTCCTGTCGATGCCGGAGAGGGTCGCGCGCGTCGATCCCAGCTTTCATCCGGCTCTTTCCTTTCCTGATGGTAATTGTCACGCAGGACTGACTAAAAATTCTTCTGACAAATATTACTTTCGTCCAAGTTTTCGAATTTCTTTAAAATATCCGGATTCAAAGGAACGAATTGTACAAACGATTCTTGCCTGTTTCGTTTATTAATTCGTTATGAGTTTGTGAACTTTATAATTTATTAATTATACTCCCACTGAACAGATGTCGTTCACGGGACGCATTTCGACGCGATCATGAGATCTGTCGACTGGCAGCAAAAGATGTTGCGCGGTAATCACCGAATGACGAGAATAAAAGACAAGGAGAGCGGAGCCGAGAGAAGAAGCAAGAAGCAGCAACAGCAACATCAACAACAGCAACAGCAACAACAGCACCAACAACAGCAGCAGCAGCAGCAGTTACAGCCCGAACACAGAACGAAGTATACGTCGAGAATCAAGAAATCATCATCGACTATTCTCACAGCGAGTGAGTTTGATAATGGTTTTCAGTCAGTTGAAAATTAAGTGTCTATAAATTATCGACAATTTGCACCGAACATTCAACTTTCATTAAATTTTTCAACTCACATGAAACTTTTGAATTATAAATTGTTAAGAATTTTTATTGAATTTTTAAATTACTGGCGATTTTTATTCAATTTGCTATTTGTTTACTCATCAGGAATAAAGAGGAAGATGCTGAAGGGTAAGAGAGAACGTCAAAGCCACGGTCGTACCGGGAGTATTCACGGACTCAGCGGCAGCGGGGGCGGCGGCGGAAGCAGAAAAAGGGCTGCGAAAATTCCGCCCCAACCCGAGGACGAGGAGGACGCGAGCGCTTTGTCGGGCTCAAGCAAGCATTCGTCGCCTGTGCCTTCCCCGTTGCAACCTCATCATCACACAACTACTACCATTGCCGAGAAAAATCCACTCAGGGAGAAGGTTTCGAATTCGCATGGGTAAGAAGATTATTCCTTTTATTATTAAAAATAACCGTTATTTGCTGTCTCATTGGTCAGTTTCGTCTAGGAGAGTCGCTTTACGGTGAAAATTGCATCTACCGCGAATCGGTCACTCCCCAGATCTTCTATCTAGATATAATTGCAAGTTGAATAACGAGTCGTAAGGAAAAAATCATTTTCCGAGAACGTTCTGCATGAAGTCTCTGAAAAATCACCCTTTTTTCTTTTAATGATCTTGCTTGGTATTGATAGTCTCGCAAAACGCTTGCTGTTTATAGTTGAGGAAGATTTTTTTTTTTTTTTTCTAAACTTCACAAGAAAAAAATCAGAAAGTTCGTTACATTACTATTGTTCCAGATACAAGCTTTTATATTCTTTTAATTATTTCTCATGTGATGCACATTATCGCTTTGTAAAGCAAATAACGCCACATTGACATCGAAGACATTTGAAAATATCGAAAAAGAAGAACAAAAAAACATGTAAATGTGAAAAAAAGGATAATTTAACGGCTTCCATGTTAATTTTGAGTGTCACATAAATTTGGTAATATTCAATTGATGTTAAAACACGCAAGCCTTTGCGGAAATATTCAACATTCATTATTGATACTCCACGTTGCCGAAAACCAAAGTCATGGCTAAGGGGAATTCTTAATCTCGAATACATTTTTATATATGTTTTATAGCCGACTGAGACAGAATTCTTACGACATCGATAACATCGTCATACCCTACAGCGTAGCAGCTTCGACAAGATTAGAGAAACTGCAATACAAGGAAATACTGACACCAAAGTAAGTCACGATAATTTCATCATATTCATTTTCATTCCTACATCTTCACGATTGATTTTTCGTAACGGAACATCCCTTGAAAGTCTCGCAAAGTGTTTCGTTACTAAGTTGCAAATATGACGCGGAAGTCACATTTTAATCTCGACCCTAGACTAAACTATGTATTCCGTTTTTCACCAGGTGGAGGCTGTGCGAGGATGCTCCGAAGATGGATGTGAAAAACGGTGTCGTGCACAGGCCTAGTCAAGACAGTGATGTGAGTTACAAAGAAAAACTTTTATAGACAACGTAGCGATTGCCGGCGAAATTTCATTGACGATGGGAATGAGAACATTCTTTTTACAAATCTCTTCTTAAAAAAGTCATTGACAGAACTCACATTCGTACCGTTTATTTATTACTAATAGACATTCTCTCGATTGCACGAAATCATCGATAGTCTTGTGGACTCTCCCACTGAATGAAATAGATTCCAGTTCGTAAGCTTCAATTCAGCCATAAGAAAACTTATTCTATTCCCCAGGCCAGATTTCTGACGATTTGATTTTAGTTAATACAATAGAAATTTGTCTGATTCCCACAGGGAGTACTTGTAAGTGTCTATAAAATTGTCTACTGCTCTTGTACTTCATTATTGAGTAGATATAGTGACGTTTTTAACGATTATTTATTCCAAACCACAGGTCGAGGACGTGTCCGAGGAGGCGATAGCTCTGCGACACGAGAGAAGTGAGCGCGAGGAAAACAAACGTTTCATGACTTACGTGAATATGCCCCATCAGGGCAGAATTCGTCAGAGTCGCCGAGCAGACAGCAGAGCCGACAGCGGGGCTAATACCCCAGGTAATTTATTCCTCGACGAAAAATGTAATTAATCCAATTTATTCGTGTCATCAAAAATTAAAAAATCAAATCATGGTTTCAGAATAATTTGCAATTCATTACAACATAAATTGTTATGCTATACATGACGCCTGATGTGAATGTTTGAAATCGCACGATTGTTTTATGTTATGATGGACGTTAAAAAATAATTATTTATCGTTCGTTTTTATTTTTATTTAGTATTAAATGACGAAAATTAACTCTTTGTTGGTCAGGCACGACGATTTTGTTTTGAGTTAAACGAATTGACTGGATCGTTTTTTATCTTATCGCTCACAGATCCAATGTCGCCGCACGCGAGTGATTTTGGTGGGGACGTCACATCGCCGATCACATCGCCACCAGCAACGCCTTTCTGCGTTACCCAGGACTCAGATCAGCAGCAGCATAACGCAAATCTTGAAAGTCAAAGAGGTTCTTCATTGCAGAACGCTATACGAAGAAGAACCATCTCTACGATGAGACTCGTTAAGGAGGACACGGGAAGTTCCTTCGCCGATGACGAGCATGAGGTAGTCTTTACCATCCGTTTTCACGCGCTTGCAAAAAAAGTTGTTCAAATATATACGCTAAAACTTTCTACTTTTTTCGTGTCAAATTTTCAAAATTCGGGACTGAGTAACGTTGCAATATTTTTGGTCTGCGTAAATTCAATGGGCACTGAAAACTGCGCGTAAAAACGGTATTGCTTTTTTTTTAAATTATTTTCAGGAATTCCTTGATTTCTGATCTTTCTCTCAATAATGATTATCGGGCTGTAATAATATCTCTGTATAATTATTAATTGAACGTGATATAACTCCATGGTCACGCGTGTTAACTTATTGAAATGTTGATATTTAAAAAATTATTTTGCATTTGAAAATGTATGAAATTAAAAAGAAAAAAAAACAAGAAAATCGGCTCGAGTTGTTGTCTCGAATGCTGTAAAGAAATCGATAAGCGTATATTCGATTCACAGACTGGTATAACTTATCGGAGTTGTATTGGCTCCCGTTGATGATTAACTATCAAGAAAAAACATTGTTCGCTCGAGTTTAAATAATAAAATGTTAGCACGTAAGGCAACAAAATATTGACGAGCCAACAGAAATACAAAAAAAAATCTGATAAATCGATTGCTCAATGAAGCGGGCATTTGAAATACAGATACCGCCTTACGACCCGCGGACGTTTCCATTGGCCGAGGAGGTGTACGACAAGATGCTTGAAGTTATGCCGGACGGTCACTGGCAAGCTTCGACGGGATCTTTATGCTCCAGAGAAGAGGACAAGGGTGACGATGTGAGTTTCTTTTCTATCCTACTCACAGTAATTTTTTTTGTTATAAATCATCTATAAAATTACAGTAGAACCCCATTTGTCCGAGGTGATTTACGGAGTGCGTGCGTTGAATAAGTAAAACTTCCAATAAGATTGACAAAGGCTACTCCAGATGCAGGCATTGCTGCTTTAATTTTTTTACCAAGTTTTCCGTATTATCCGACCCTCTACCTCGGTTAACGCAGAAGACTCGGATGAGTTGAGTATTTCAGATAATTTGGAGGGTCGGTCGATAGAAGTTCAGATAAACGAGGTTCTAGCGTACTGAAAAAAAAATTGTAAATCACGAAAAAAGACAGTTTTTCATGACTCACGCTATCCGTTTTTCTCTCATTACTTTTTTTAAGCCGATGTGAAATTGACTGGGTAAAAAATCTGATAATGTTTTTTCGCTGATTCTTATAAACTTCCAATTGAGCAAATTCTTAACCGATTGAGTTTATTTCCCACAGCGATCATGACCGTAAAGATATCTGCATGACAACAAATTTTATCAATCGCAAGTCTCTGTTAATAGATTTATATAGAAAAAAAATTGTTCGCTTGTAGAATGTTATTCTTAAAGTAAATGTCCCTGAGCAAGTTTCGTTACAGTCAAAATACAGCCGTTGTAACTTGTCGAAGTTTAGTCTCGTGCAGATATCTTCAGGTTTACTAACGATCAATGGTCGTGTCGATACTTCAGAATATAATATTCATATTCTTCTCGATGATTTAATTAGTTGTAACTTGTTTGCTGGATATTAAACATTGATAAATAATATAGTACATAATTTTTCTTAATGCATCATTTTCGTAGGAGGCCGAGATGGAGTCGCCGGAGTCAGATTCGACAGAATCGGCTTGCTGCGACGTCGAGGGCGAGGATCCGAACGATCCGGAATGGACCGTCGCCGACGACAGGGACACCGAAAAGGAAAGAATTCGTCCTACGGCCAAGAGATAGGAGAGAATTATCGTCGTTCCGATAATAATTATAATGATTATAATAATTCGTCATCTCTCTGTAATGCTAATACTACTACTCGTAATGAGTGTCTCGGCTCGGTCGCCCGGCGTCAAGTCGTTCTCGCACGTTTCGCAGCAATTTTTAAATGCTATCGCCAACCTCGATTACGACCGTGACGACAAAACTTTGATTAAAAAAAATAAGAGTATCGAAACGACAGTACGAGAGTGAAAATAACAAAAAAAAATTCACAAAAACAAAAAAAAAAACAAAAAAAAACGTTACTACGTGTGCGGAAGCTACCTGTCAATTGTTATATATACCTGTGGGTAATGTGACATGCACCTTAAGTTAATAGTATTATGAATCTGTAAAGTGTATTATAAATATAAATTTTATAACTTCATTGATTGCTTTTACCTGAATCGGCGAAATGACTATATGGAAACGGGTGGGGTATATTAAGATCGAAGAAGAAAAAAAACAAACTTAAGAAAAAAGCTTTCATTGCTCTTATCGCGAACAACCGAGAAAAAAATGTAGAAAAAAAAAAATTAAAAAAACGAATAAGTGTGAAATATTTATCGCCACGTTTGTGTTTGCAAATTTCGCCAATTATTTTGTTGCCACCGCGAAATATGTTTTTTACTGCTACAATTATTATTACTATTATTATTATTATTGATAATAGAATTACTAAACGAATGGGCCAAAGCGTTAGAATTTATCCGTACTCTCGTGTGTATCCACGCAACTTTATTATTATCATTATTTCTTTTTTCACCCCCGAAATGCGTTTTAAACATTCGCTCCCTCGTTTTTCCCCCTTTCGCGTTATCCACTGTTTTTATCATTCACTCGTTCTATTTTCTTTTTTAATATTTCCCGTTTTTATTCATTTTTTTTCTATCTTCATTAAGATTCACTCATTGTTAATATGTTGTTCATCACGTTTTTTTTTCTTTTTTTTTTAATCTCAATTCTGATGGAGGAAAATTGATGAAAGAAAAAAAAAATTTACGCTTCGAGGGATTCGATTATTTTGTACAAAACTTGTAATTTATAATTATATTATATAACTACGATATGCTAATATTGCGGACGATTTCGGTTAAAGAAATTGGAATAAAAACGTGCCAATTCAAAGTCCAAAGTTGTGTCTATTACATGTTATTATTTGTTTTTTTTTACCGGTGTTTTCTGGCGTCTATGCTGTTTCGATGGTATTCAGGTTGTACGAAAGATTATGAAGCATAAAAATTACCGACTTTTCAAAATCCTTCCAGCGCACACAGTTCACTGACTCCAAAATCACAATGCAATATAGTGAGCAACTTTGAAAAAAAAAAAAAATTTCAAAGCGCACCATCTTTTATACGAAGTATGTAAAAAAAAGTTTTTCTTTCTACAATCTACCTGTGCAACCTTGAGGTCGAATAACTTTCTTGCCAAAAGACCTCTTACTACAAAAAAATTAATAAATTTGAAAAGGCAAAAATAAAGTAGAGGCCAGTTTGATGCCACGTGTGGTTTAATGCGGATAAGTCACGGAGTTGCATGATCGAGGGCATGATCGAAGAGTTTGTCCGATACCACGGTCGGTAACTAAAATTGTAATTAATTTTTCATATCGAGGCCGACGTTCATACTTAAAACCAATTATTCGCACAAAGCAGTATTAACTTTCGATTTACGTAAGAATTTGCTTTCAACTGCAAATGATTAGTTCTGCAGTAAAAAGTATCAACGTTAAAAAAAATTGTGATTATTGATTGTTAGCTCGATCCGAAAGATATTGTCTGAGTGTCAAGGCTCTCCAGGTCGACGAGAACGGCGCAATTGGTGCTGGAGAATCGCGGAACGCAGATCAGCCGCGCTACCTGACCTTCGTCACCTGCGAAAAAGAAATTCAGAATAATAGTAAAAATTTGAATAAAATTAATTAAACCGAACCGAATTTCGAATACTAATTTACCCTTGAAAATTTTAGTCTCAAATTTATCCGTGTCGCTGACGAAATATATGTCCGGACATTCCTTCATTATGAACAAATCCTTTTCGTAATAAGGATGCGACGGTAAAGTGTCCGGGGCCGTAGGGCACAAGTGTCTCCATATGAGAGTTCTCTCAAGCCACTCAAGCGGCGTAACTTCGCTGTTGGTGCCGCAAACTCGCATAATATCCTCGATGGGCTGTCCGCTCGAACCCATAATCACGCGGTTGCCCACTTTGCCGAACCAGGGGTTGCTCGCAGCTTTGAAATTCGCGTATCTACAAAAAAAATGAAATTATTGACAGAATTCTTTTCACTATTAAATGTAATTTATAATGTGAATTACAATACGAATCACAAAACACCATGTTACTTCAAAATAATATGTAAATATTGAAAAATTTTGTGCACAACTTTTGACTATGAGAAAGTTTCTTCGTCTACTTTGAGAAAGGAAACTTTCCCATGGAGAAACCTCTGCGAAAAATTGTAATAAATGAAGATGCGATGTGCAAATTATATTACAACTTTGTTCACAGCATTTGAAAAGATGCTACATCTTATAAAATTGGAACAGTCAACATGTTGAGCTGAAATTCTCGTAGGTTTCAAACCATGTGTAATGCATTTCTCTCCACTTTTGCGAAACCGTGACATTAGATGCATAAACTCAAGCCCGACAAAAGATAACACTGCTCTAAAATTTCATAAGATGAAAGCGATCAGATTAATTATGATTTAAAAACATTCTAAGAAAATTATCATTTTCGCTTCATTGAACATTGTATTCGAATATACGTTGTTTAATGACGCAGAAAAAAATATGTAAAAAAAAAACCTGATCGTCTACTGTCAAACAAAATTATGAACCTGAATGATTTTCGAAGAATTGAGCGATGTAGCGGTTTCTGAGGCAGCATGTAATTCGTGGGATCATGCTCACCAGGCACGAGAGTAACGCAACAGTGTCCGAGTATCTCCTCGAGCCAGGAGTCCAATTTTTCGATCGCTCCGGAAATCTGAGCCATAGCTTCGGTATTGTCGGTGACGTTGATTAAATAATCTTGTTCCTTTTTCGGTGCGCTCGCGGACACGCTGTTGCCGGACACGACGACCCGTACCACGGAAGCTTGCTCCGCCTGAGACTCCAGATTTCCCGCCATGCCACTTATCCACTCGGCCAGCAGACTCGTCGCCAAGGAATCGCCGTTTTTCAGTAGGTCCAGTGTTGAGACGAGCACCAACTTTCCCTTCGAGGAGGAACGAGACCCGACGGATCTAGGAGGGCAGCCGGGGAAGCACCAGTCTTCCGTCTAAAAATCAACGAAAAAAGAATGTCATAAATTAAACTTCAACTGTCTTTCTTTTCTACATGATTGTCTATATTTTTGCACTTGCAACTGTTTTTCTTTTTTTTTTTCGTTTTTCCCGGATTTCAATTCCATCTATTCAAATGTTGAGCAGCGGGACGCGCAACGATTTGACGCAAAGTATTTAATTTTTTATCATCGGTGAAAAACGTGCCTAAAAGTCTCAAGCGATCGATTTTTCATGAAGGTGTATCACAGCCTAAAAAGAATTGCAACTAATCAAGTTTATTATTTTTTAAACATGCAAAAATTTTTTTTTTTGAAAAAATTTCTCAAATACAAAAAAAAATTGATAATTTCAGTTTATGAAAAAAAAATTCTCTTTCCTGACAAAGAACATTTTCTTGATAATCGTTTTGATATTACAAAAATTTATGAAAAATAATGAACTGAACAATCTCACATCAAAAGTTCCCAACTCAGTTTTGTGTCCCACGATAGCGCATACCACGCCAGTGATTATTTCTGTGATATCGACTCTGTCCCCTACAAGCTTGATGCGCAGCATCTCATCTTCCAAGAACGGTTGATCTTTCTCGTCGCAGTAATCAACATTGTGCTCGGTGATGATTTCAGCCGTCTCTTCGGACAGCTCTCGCAATATCGACGGTTTCCGTTGTTGATGTTTGTAAAGAGTGCCAATAATTATACAGCGATTTTCCTCTTGGTGCTCTAGATCGGCTAGTTTCAGTACCGGAACTTTTCCTATACGATGAAAAAATAATTATTTCTTATTTTTTGTTCGTGTACACAAATTCTATTATAAACAATAATTCTATATAAACCAAAAAAAAGGTCTCAGTAAACATATTCATTTTATTACTAATTAATTAATTAATTAATTAAGTATTTTTATGAATGAAATGATTTTAATGACAATGTTAAGTTGATATTTTTCGTGGATTAATCTTACCCCACTTCGCTTCGGCTTTCGCGATTAAAACTTCCCTAAGTTCGCCGAGTCTGCAGGCGTACATGTGAGCGAATTGTTTCGAGAAATCGATCTGGTTCTCTTTGAAGTTCGAGGAATAATCTTTGTATTCGGCGTGTTTTCTCTCGAAAGTCGGAGCCTTGCCGTCTTCGGACTTGAGAAGCTTCCCGCTTGGACAATCTTCCTTTACGATCACCATTTTTTTATTGTCATCAAAAAAATTCTCGTAACCCCGCTAATTACGGATAATTTTTCAACAGGTGTTGACGTTCCGGAATTTCACAGTCGGTTCTCACACCGACAATCCTCCATTCCGCTCTCTTCCCAACCATGTCTGTTTTCCCGCTAAAAAGTTCGCGGGAAATTTCAAATTGCGCCATCTTGCGGTCACGGAATGAAGCTGGAATCAGATTTCAAATTTCAAACCAACTACGGTAAGACGCAAACAATTATACACTTCCCTATTTTACCAACAATTCTCATCGAGCAAACCCAAGTTGCACGAAAATTCAAACTCATCTAATTCACGCCTGGAGCAATCAAACAATGAATTGATTAGTACAAAAAAATGACATCGTCTCAAATAATCATCCCAAGTTTTCACTCTCACAAAAGAATTAACAAAAATGTTCTCACAATCGCAAACACTATCGCATAACTCTATATCTAAAAAAAAAAAACCATACTGAATGACAGGTGCGAGAGTTCGTGTCTTACGAGAATCGATTCTCATCTCGATTCCACGAAATCATAAAAATCGCTTTGCGCCCGAAATAACATATAAGCCCGAAAAAGAATATTTTTTTTCAATTAGAAACAATATTCGTCGGGCGGACGATAAAAATCAATGCCGTCTTACAATAAAAATAAAAAAGATTCATCGTCCCGCGGAAATGCGCGTCAGACTGCCACGAGTTTCCGGTCGATAGTTCATCGCTCATCGTACGACACACGAATCGTACGGAAGTTCCCAGAATCTGGTAACTTTCCGCGTCGCACTGTTTCTCATTCGTGTGTTTACGACTCTCGATCTTACCAGACAGAATAGTGATTTGTTTGCGGCGTTTCGTTCCAGCCTTCGTTCGGTACGATCTCTCATCGCGGTTTACTGCAACAAAACCCCGAATGATAAACACGCGAACGCTCGACCGACGAATTGTGTTCTTCCTCGTGCGACGGATTGATCGTAGTGAACGCGTGTAATTTAGTCGTGCGACAAGAGGTGCGCGCGATGGAAGTGACGAGCGAACAGCAACCGGCTCCGGTCGCCGAGACCGTCCCCGTGCCAAGCGACCAGCCGCAGCAGCAACAGCAGCAGCAACAGCAACAAGAACACAATGACGAGGGAATGGAAGAGCCCGAAGGCGATTACAACTATGAGGGCGACGAGTACAGGCACTTCATGCCTCGCGGCAGAGCTGGTTTCGGGTACCAAAAAAAATCCCGATAAATTTCCAAAAATTCACCGCCAATCCCTTGACCCAACATTTTAGTCCCAGCGAATTTTTTAGTTTTTTTCTTCAATCGCAGAAAACGACCCCCACTACCGCTCAAAAATTCAACTGGGTACAATTTTCTGTACCTTGAAAGTTCACCGCCTATTCCCGCTGGATATTTACATGCGGGAAAGAGAATTTATAAATAAACACAAAATTTACCCTCTGTGATTGCCAAATATTGTTTATCTCAAAGGGAAAGAGATCTAAAGATTCGTTCTTGTTGGGGAAATTTTGGTTCGGGAGAAATTTGGATTCCCATTTTTTTGTGACGCTGTGGCGTTTCGGGTGGCTTTTCTGAGATTATTTTTTTTTCACCAGACGAGGCTTTGATTACTCAATGCGAGGTGGTCCGCCGCGCTTCCGAGGCAGAGGAGGATTCGGCCCGAGAGGTCCGATGTTCAGAGGAGCAAACAACGGATACCCCTTCGAAGGTCCGCCAAGAGCAAACTGCCCGCCCGGCTCGGTGGGGCCGAGGTTTAGGGGACCTCCACCGTTCGATCCCAGCTGGGGTCCGATGGGACCTCCGAATCTTATGGGTCCGCCTAATCTCATGGGACCTCCGGGAATGGTAATTTTTTTTCGTTCTATTTAGTTGCATTCAATGTATTTCTTCTTTTACATAATAATAAGAGTATATTACAGCCAACATCAGTGACTGAAATTGCGAATCTGTGTATTTCGGAATAGTTACAATAATTGGGAAGAGAGTTAAGAAAGATCCTAAGTATTTTAAGCGCCTACTGACGTAGACTGAGATCTGTGAAGTCCTCGAGTGTTCTCGAATTTTAATCGTTCCTTAAAAAAGTTCGGTAATGACGTTAAATTTAATCTAATCTCGAATGTTTTCATTTCCTTGCAAATTTGATCTAGTTTCGGAATTTACAAACTACCTGTGTACAAAAAGTTTTTCTCAGTTTGCTTGAAATTGATATTTACATTCGTGTATAGCGAGGATGCTTTTATTTTAACCGACTCCAGCGTTAATAAAAACTTTTATCGAACTAATTTTCATTTCGTACGTTGGGTGCGATATACATATTTTCCTATTTTATAAATGTTAAAACGCATCTGAAAATCCCCTGGAGTGTTCTTAAATTTCATAAGAACTTTTCACTGGACACCACTTATAAATACATATGGTTTGTTGAAATTGCTGAACTGGAGTTATTCGCAGCTCAGGATCATTTTGTTTGTTTTATTGTAAACACATCAAATTTAATGCATGTAAAGTTCAACCCGGAATAATATTTTTTTAACAAAGAATATACGAGCAATTTGCAAAAAAAAATTGTTTCTTGAATGCTTGTCATTTTTTTGTGACCATTGCTTTATAATTCTTTTTCTGTTATTTCGTAGCCTCCGCCGCACATGATGAACGGGCCAATGGGCGCGGGACCCGCACAATACGGGCCACCCGGCATCGGTCCACCTAACATGAACACTGTAAGTTAATTTGCATTACAATTCCATAAATTATTTAAAAACGATCAATATTCTTCTTCCAATATTAATATTAAATTAATTTACATTTTTTTATTTTACGATTCATGACTGATCGGATGAATCGCTCAGATTTGTTAATACATTTTTATTGTCGAACGACGCTTCGAAAAATGAATTGACTAGACTGCTTTGGATTAAAAATCGCAGTCAAAGTTTTCCATAAAAAAAGATAGTTTCGTGGGTTTTTATTTATCTATTTGTTTACGGAAAATAAATGATAATGTTGGTCCAGTATACATCAATAACGAGAGCAAAAAATTAATGAACGAGTCGTATACAATATTATATATTACTAATATATTTACAACATAATATTAGTAAAAAAAATGTTCTTTCGAAAAATTTTGTATGAGACCAAAAGATCGTACAATCGAGACGGAAAAAGCTCTCAAAGACGACTAAAAAAGAACAACTGTTCATGAACCCAGACGCTGGGAGCGAGTGTGTCAACTCGAACCGAAATCGGTGCAGACCTTGTGTATACCGTGGTATAATTTCTTCACTCAATAACTTTTCAACGTTAGATATATCCATAAATCACAATAATTTTGCAGTATTCAAGTTCGTACAGTTTTATCCTTTACAATTCAGCGAACATTAATATTTTGGTCAAGATGCACACATTCTGTTTTTCCAATGATTTTGCGGATTAAGCGTATTATTAAATAAACTGATTGTCACTTGTTGAAATTTTGTCTTATCTCTTGATTGAGTTGGAATTGATTAATTATTCTCTCTCGACAGATTCCAGGTCAGCAGCAGCAACAGCAACAACAGCAGCCGCAGCCACAGGCTAACATTCCAGGGTTGGATCTGAACGGCGAGGTATGGGTGGAAACAAAGACATCGGATGGCAAGTCTTACTATTACAATATTCGATCTAGAGAGACTACGTGGACGAAGCCGGAGGGACCAAACGTTAAAGTCATGGTGCAAGATCAGGTTCGTTTATAAATTACAAACCCAATTAATCCCAAGCAATTAATGTTTTTATTTAATACTTTATAAACTCCATACTAATGGAGGTCAATAACAATGCTACAGAAAAATGTAAATAGTTCCCTTTACGATAAGCCTGTATACCAACATTATTCCAGTAGGACAATACCTGGAAAAAAATACTGATATTATTCATAACGAATTTGTTATTGCTGTTAGTACTAAACATGCATTTTCACTTAATAGAACTATTTCAGTAAAAAGACTAAAAATAGCTTCTGTAACAATGATACAATTTTTCTTCCTATATACTTCGATATCGATTGAACCACAAAAAATATGTTCAGACACAATTCACTCAATGGCGAGCTAAAGAGCAAAAAACATGAACATTATGTGAATTTTTTTTGGATACATTTTTTTAAGTTTGGCCAATAAAGCAGGGTATTGGAGATAACTTTGTGGTTAAAAATAAGTGAAAAGTTATGGAAATAATATAAGCATTTCTTTGTATTTTCCGACTTAATAATGCTTACACATATGCTCAATGTAAAGACAACTTTCTGCATTTTGTTGTCGGCTTGTTGTACTCAATTCAAAGTGACTGCTTTTTCGAACAAATTTGCCTGTTCCGTGTAACCATTTATTTCCGGTGTAATTCGTTAGGAAAACCGTCGAAAATTAAAATCATGACGATAATTTCCTCACATCCGATTTCGTGTCGGAGAAAAAGTACACGTTGCCGCTTTTTTCTCCAATTTAAATTAAATTAAATTTTTTGTACTAATAACAAATAATCTTCAAAAATGTTTAGCTGGAGCAGTTGCTTCACGGTGCAGCGAAACAAAACGCAGCGGCTACGAACATCGGGCAGCCGAATGTTCAACCTCTGCAACAAATAAACGACGGTGGCAACAGAGTCACGCAGCCGGGAAGCGAGCAACAGTCACCTAGCAACCCAACGGATCCGATGAATCAAATGAGCACGGCTCCGCCCGGCACGGGGCCACCACCTATGCTCAACGACGCCAACACTTCCGATATCAGTCAACAACAGGCGCCGCCCGAAGTCGGTCAGACCAATGGTAAAAAAATAATAATTTTCTGCAAGTTCCGTGGCCTCTCGGATAGCCAGAGTCCAACAGACGTACCCAAATGAACCCTCCTGCATAGCATTGTTTGCACAATGTTACCGAAACTCTTATTGGATAGATTTTTTAAACAAATCCTTCAAATAAGCAATGCGGCTGAGTTTTCACAATTAACTACATTTTGTACTTACCGAAGGATGAAATTCAATAGCTGATATAAATTAATTGATCATAAAATATCGCTAAGTTATATCATTTTTTGGAATTATTATTATTTTTATTAATATTAATGAATCAGTGCACAGAAAACGATGAACAATTGTATTGTATGGTGGAACGATTCGTTTAACAAAATTCGAAATATAAGTACACTAATGGGAAATCTCTACTACATATCACGCTGAGAAAAAAAAATCTCCTTGATTCTCATTTCATAACAAAAACTGTCAAAGGAAACTTCTTTTTATTACTCGATTCCATTTTGAACCAATGTTTCTTTTCGTCAGGTACCGCAGCAGCGACGATCGTGAGCACACCGCCAGTCAACACAGCGACTCCGGTGAACGCGACAAACATGATGCAGCCTCCTCCGAACATGGTTCCGATGCAACATCGGATTCCCAATCAATTCGGAGGGCCGATGGGTGCACCGTTCGGCGCCGCGCCCTTCGGAATGCCACCGCCTGGATTCCAGCCTTTCGGTGGTTACGGTCCACCTCAAGCAAATTGGGGTAAATATCCCGACTCTATGGAAAACGATAATCGACTTCCATTACTCCGTTTAAATTAAATCAAATTTAATTGAAGAAAACTTAGCCAGAGGAGAGAATAAAAATAATCTTGTGAGTCTTAAATTCACCGACTTAATTCAAGATTAATGTATTTTTATTCAGGTATGCCACAGATGCAACACGGAGTAATAACGCCACAAACTCCGTCGGAAGATCCCGCGATACTCGCGCAACTCGACGCGGAGCTCGTTGCCTCAGCAATGCTGTGGACCGAGCATCGCGCACCAGACGGCAGACTCTACTATTACAACAGCAAAGCCGGCGAGTCCGTTTGGGAAAAGCCGCAAGCGTTAAAGGATCTCGACAGTATGTTTTTCGATCCCGAAGAATTTTCATTTCTCATTACGGCTCTCTGTTGTATATACAATTCTCTTTAACTGTTTGTGCAATTTAAGTGAGAAATTTTTTTCGGTAATTTTTTTCAGACGCAAAAATAGCGCTGCGACAAAAGGCAGAGGAGGCGGCCGCTGCCGTGGTTCCGATCGCCACGCCAGCGAGCGCCGGTGCACCGGAAGCCGCGAAACCGGAGAAGCACCAGTCTGAGAGCGCGAACGACGCCAAAGAAAACTCGAAAGATGCTGATAGCGGAAAATCTAAGAAGGAGGATAATGCGCCGAAGGAAGCGGCCAAGCCACAAGACAAATCTAGGCCGGTTTCAAGCACGCCTGTTCCCGGGACACCTTGGTAAGACAGTAACAGTAGTTTCAACATCCGATCGCATTGCGTATAACGAACTAATAGGTTGTTCTGACTCGAGTGCTTCGTTCTCTCGATCTGAACTATGAAATTTAGAGACCTAAGTTTGGTTTCTCCGTAGATTTACGAGAATTACGTCACTAACTGTCTGAAACTTTCATTTTTCTACCCGAATTAACGTCATACCGGAAGAATTCGCAGGATCTCTTTATAGAATATCTGGGGAAGCCCATAGAGGCATGCCTCCTGCATTCTTGAAAAATGAACTGAACAACTGAATAAATAAGTAAAGAAACAAACAAAAAAAACCTTTTGAAAATATACATAAGATTTTTTTTAGATACCAACATCATATGCAAGCTTCGCGTGCGTACGTTCGAACTTTGGTATTATAAAATAAACCTCGATATAAAGTCGATATGGTTTCAGCACCCCGAAGTACTGATAATCGCTGGAGACGAATACTTTTGAAAACTTCCAAGTTACTCGATTATCCACGCCGTTGCTATTTCGAATTAGCATATTTCCGAACTCATCAAAATGACAGTATTCGTCAACTTCGATCAAACCTTTTCAAAATAATTTTTCAGCGACAAATTTTCAACACCGCGACAAATTTCCAACACATTACCGTTGACCTTACAATCCAAAATATAGAACATTACGACACTGGACGGAAACAAATTTTTTTGACGAGAGTAAATTGCAAACGATATAAGGAAAACTTTTTCGCGAAGAGTATCGTAGACAATTTTATTTCACATAGTTTGAAAAATAATTTAACTTTAATTCTTTTTCGTTCAAAAATAGGTGTGTCGTGTGGACGGGAGACGGTCGCGTATTTTTCTACAACCCTTCATCTCGAATTTCCGTGTGGGAGCGCCCGGACGATCTCGTGGGCCGCCAGGACGTCGACAAGATGGTCTCGAATCTCCCCGAGGCGCTTGGAACTCCGAAAAATCCGAGACCCGAGGATAGCAGCGACAGCAGCGACGACGATGCTCCGACTCCCGCAAAGAAAATGAAGCAAGAAGAACTTAAGCGTAAGAGTTATTTATTTTTTTCATATGGATAATCCGTTTGTAGATCGAATAAAAACTGCCCAGATGATATTCAGTGCTCAGTGTTTCGAGGGATATATCGAAATCAAATTGTCTTTGCTAATTGAACGAATACATTTTTCAGCCGTCGTAAAGGAGGAAGACGAAAAAGAGAGCAAGAAGACGATCGACATCGGTAAAGAAGCCGCGATCGAGGCCGAGGTCAGAGCTGCTCGCGAAAGGGCCATCGTACCGCTGGAAACGAGAATCAAATCATTCAAAGACATGTTAGCCGAAAAAGACGTAAGCCTTGCGCATTTAATTTATCGAAGCTTCTTTTTTGTTTCTACGTTTCTACATTAAATTATTACACTGCGTTATGTAATAAAGGTTTCGGCGTTCAGTACCTGGGAAAAGGAGCTTCACAAGATAGTGTTCGACCCACGTTACCTTCTGCTAACTTCGAAGGAACGGAAACAGGTGTTCGAGAAGTACGTGAAGGAGAGAGCCGAGGAGGAGCGTCGGGAGAAAAGGAATAAGATGAAGGAGCGCAAAGAGCAGTTTCAGAAACTGCTCGAAGAAGCCAATCTTCACGGAAAGTAAGTATATCCGAAATAAAAAAATTACGTACACTCGATGCACACACCGTGCGATTTTTTTGTTCAGTTTTTTCATCCCGAAAAAAATTAATTAGTTGCGCTCAAAGCGGAGAGGGAATAATATTCAATAAAATTTAGAATCGTATTCGGAAGACATGGCCCAAATTTTGCCGAGTTACTGAACAAAGTGATCAGAATGTTAAAAAAAACGGAACAAAAGCATAGCTATATAAAACTTATAGGTAAAATAATTTGTGAAGTCATTTTATATTGCTTAATCGATTTAAATTATTAGTTTATTTTTTCGTACAAGTATTATAAGTCATTCTGAATAATTTTTTATGAGATACAAAAATTTGGTCTCAGTGATATGTTAATTAAATGAATGAATATTGAAATTATTTTCTCGTTATAAAGGTCGTCCTTCAGCGATTTTGCACAAAAGCATGGACGCGACGATCGTTTCAAAAACGTCGAGAAGATGCGCGAGCGTGAGAGCCTCTTCAACGAGTATCTCCTGGAGGTGCGAAAGCGCGAGAAAGAAGAGAAAACAGCGAAACGTGAACAGGTATGGATAAATTATTCGTGTACATGTGATCGTAGATCCTTTTGACAATTAGAGGAAAGATCTAGAGAGCGTCGAAAGACGATTCTTTCTAGTTTACACTTCGCAGCAAAAAAAGAAAAAGAAGAGAACATTCGACATTTTCATATTCCCGGTACGAATTAATTCGTGAATCTTCTACGCTTATCCAATTTACAAAAAAAAGAATTATTTTTCACGAACGTGAAAAAAAAAAATTCATTTGATTATCGCGCGATTGTTGCGAATTAAGTTGTAGCGGTGAAATTTTGCAAATCTCGAATTTCCAAACATAGTATAAAAAGTGAAAAAAAAAAAGAATTACGAAGATCATAACGAAACAAGCGTCGATGTCGGCGTTCTGCATGCGGAACAAGGTATCCCAAAACGGCAAAGCACATAATAAGGTTTTATCTGAATCATTTATTTTGTATAGGACAAATTTTCAGCTGATTAATCGTCTTTTCGAATCTTCGTCCGTTTTGCACCGACGTTTGAGAAATAATAAACAAAATTCGCCTCAACTGTTACCCTGACTCATAAACTTGGTTGCAAAAAAAAAAAATTAGTCGACGAACTCGGATCTCTGCCGAAGATTCGAAACGGACACTCGATATTTGTTTTCAGCGTTAATAAAAAAAAAACCAAAACGGAACCAAAAAAAATTACAAAATTTCTTTCAGGCGCCCATAGGTATGTTATGATTTTGTTCCAATAAGTATACACACTATAAAATTTGTAAAAGACAATAATCCAAACGTTACGAATTTTTTTTTACTTCTTCCTACACTGTATCTATATTGTACGAATTTTATATGTAACGATCTATCCATACGGCCGAAGAGAACACACGCTCGAAAAAGGATTCGTATATAGATTTCCTTAACGCTCGTTCGAACGATCCGCGTTGTTTCCCTTTCGTGTCTGATAAGATGAAAAGAAAAGAAAAGAAAACAAAATGTATGAACCGAAAAGAATATTGTTTTTCGTTGTCCAGAGATAAAAATCAAACACTCAAAGGGCGACAACGAGATTGATAGAGATTATGAAGAAAGTTTAATATTAAAAAAAGGCAAAAATAATTTTAAAAAAAGATGCAAAAAAAGAGCTAATTGTGTTAGAAGTATTGTGACGCTCCTTTGATATACTTATGTGTTCTGAACTCTCCACTTCAGTCAGGAGGCAGGCAGGACAGGTTCCGTGTGTGGTGGAGTGGCTTGGTTCTGAAGCTGGTTGGTGGCATGGGATGATGTCATCTACCATCCCCACCTACACTGCGTGGCACTGTTGGCACACCCTCGCGCATTCTCGCCGCATTCTTAACTCCAAACCGCAGAGAGTCATGAGAATGAACCAACTCGGTATTTGTATATTACTCGTAATCCTCGTTAATTCAACAAAACACCAGAAAACAAACAAAAAAAGATTCACTTTTTTCCGTTGCCCAAAGTACAAAAAATAAAACGAAGAAACCGCAAAAAGCTGCGAAGAAATTAGTTACAATTACCGTCAAAAGGGTTGACTAAAGTTTACAGTTTAAATAAATTTTAGGTCGAAGCCCAATTATTTTACTCAAAGAATTTTAAGAAAAGAATTTCGAAGGGCGGAGTTGGGCGGTAAATAGGTTTAAAAAAACAATATGTATACTCTTATTAAGCATTGTAGCTTTTTACTTCCACAACTTGGATCTTCGATTGTATATTGCATATCAGTTTGTAATGAGTGAATTAGAATTACCCAATTACATTCAATCAATTGCGATTACTCAGTGATGACTGATCGATGACGGTTGCTCAGTTGGGACCAGAGGATTGTAATTAGTCAATTAAACGAGTCGATAACAACTAATTAATTATGACAACTCGATCGTAATTACTCAATTAATGACTCAACAATGGATTGTCAATTACCACGAGTCAATTATTACAATTTAATTAAAACACCTCAATTATAAATTTACAATTAAAATTACGTAATGACATCGACGTAGTTACAATTACAATTACTCAATTACGACGAGTCCATCGTAATTACTCGATTACAAACTAATCAACAAAAAAGAAATTAACTACATGAGTTATATTATAGCTACACAATTGGAGACGGTTGATCACAATTATAATTGTTTACTAACCTATACTTTCTTACAAGTAAATGATTACCACGAGTCAATTACCCTACCTTGAACACCTAAGATTACTAGTAATCGACTAAATTTCGATGCTACAAAATTACAATTACTCAATCGCATCTCAACAATCTCATTTCATTTTATTTATTTTTTTAAACACCGATGTGCCGTGTCCTGTACAATTACCTAATTACATTAACTCATTTACAGGGACTCACTTGCAATTATGTTATAACAGTCCCGGGTTGAGGCTTCGACAATTTTACAGCCCTTTAACCTGTGTCCAATGGTCCTGGGGTCAATAATCATTGTCCTAATTGCAATACATTGTAATTGAGTAATTATGATGGATTATTTGCAGACTAAACTAAAATCATAAGTACTATTCGAAAGGGATTTTTAATTCAAAAAATTCGATACAGACATTGTTATTCGTAGCAATAACTTTACATTAGTTACGTCCATCTCCGCCGGGGGATTGTTTATTCGCTTCCGGAAAGATTATTTTGGGACTATCCTTGTGTTTCCTGGATAAATGTCGAGCATGTTAAATTTTTCAAGCAATGGCAGAGGTCTTATCTGTGCTATCCCACGCGCTCTCGACAACCGTTAACTTGCAACTAGTTTTGCTTCCGGGTCAATAAGTTCAAGGTACACAGTACATACGCTCTTCGAGATTCGAAAAGGAAACACAAGAGAAAATTCACGACGAGGGGAATAAATCAAGAATATTTCGCAGGTTATCGCTTGAACTATTTAATTTTTGTAATTAAAATTTTATTTATTTGCGTATTTCATTTATTTTTAATTCTAATCAATTCGCGTTTACATTTATAATTTTAGCGTTTTACACTGATTGTTTCCATATTTAGGGGCGACGAGAGTTGATCCGAGTTAAGAGTGTCTCTATTTTATCCGTAGACCGCTAAACGTGCCCAACGTACTCGAAACTGAATTAATTGAATCACCTTATATTAGGATGGTGCGAATTATCGAAAAGAAAAAAATATCGATGCCGAGGTCGAGTAAAGTTTGGATCGATTTTATTAAAAATTCGCTCGAAAAAGTACCAACTCGCTCGAACAATATTATCCTTTTTTTTTTCGAGAAATCGCACATTCTCGATTATATCGAAATCTTAAATTATTTCTTAGAAAATTTTTTTTAAATACGAACAAAAAAATAATTATTGACGAACAAGTACTTCGTACACGAAATAAGAATTTTTTTGTAATCGCGACAGTTGATCGTCCAATCGAATGCGTCGGACCAATTTTTTTTACTCGGCGCTCGTTGTGCAATACCTGTTGGATTTTTTTTTTTCTTTTTTTTTTCTCAACTTCATGAACCGTCTGACCGGTGTCGGGAGGACAAAAAAGAGGACCTGGAAACGCGTTTGAATCGAAAAAGAAAAAATTGTCCTTGCACAAATTGGACGTCCAACGTAAACACGTAAAAAAAACGGTGACAATTATTCCATCGTTTATTATGTGACTAATCCCCTTCTACTTTTCAGCAGGGACAGCAGTTAGATAAAACACTCACTTGATTTGTGTGTCGAGTCAGCGTTAATCGATTTTTCCAACAACGAAAAAAAAAAACAAAAAAATATAGATATATTTTTTGGTAACATAAAAATCAATCAAGAAAAATTGACAAAAAAATTCCTTAACGCAGAGCCGACAGATAATTAATCCATTTTTTTCCAGCATGTAATCGTGTAATTTTTTTCAGCTCTACAAAAAAAAAGTCAAATAAATTAAAGTACAAAAAAAAACAAAAAAAAGTCGATTCTAAACAAAAGTGAGATCGGAAGTGTACATAAGAAAAAAAGGAAAAAAAGGACACCGAATCAAAGGAAAGAGAATACGTTTCGATGATGGTCGGATAATTTTATTGATCGACGATAATTATGAATAAATAGTGATAATCTTAGTCTTAAGAAAAATTCACAATTAGCAATTATTATTGAGTTGATTTGAAAGTAAAATTGTTTCCTCGCGTTCGGTCGATTTTAACGTCTGCTAAAAAAACGGTTTCAGGTGAAAAAGGATTTCATCGGTATGCTGCGTGAGCACAAGGACATCGACAGGCATTCGCACTGGAGCGATTGCAAGAAGCGTCTGGAGGCTGACTGGCGTTACAGGCTGGTCGACTCAGCGAGCACCCGGGAGGATTGGTTCAGAGATTACGTGCGTATCTTGAAGGAGGAGAGGAAGAAGGATAAGGAAAGAGACAAGGATCATCGTCACAGGGACAAGGACGGTCACCACAAAACGGACAAGAGCAAGGACAAGGACAAGGATTCAAGGGGCAAGGACCCCGGCGAAAATTGCAAAGTCGCCAAAGACAAATCGTTCAGGGACAAGTCGGAGAAGGACGGCCAGCGGGAGAAGAAGCAACGAAAGAAGAGCGAAGTTTCGACTGAGGAAAATGGAAAGGACGGGAAGAAGGACTCCACGGTGGAAAAGGAAATCGGGGAGATCGACGATGTTGACGATAAAAGCAGCAAAAAAGATAACGACGTTAGTTTCAAAGAATTTATAATACGTTTGTTGTTTTTAATTTTACAACTATTTATTTTCTCTATTTACGTTCATTTTTGGACCGCAGACTCCTGTTTGACGGTCCCAGTATAAACGCATCAAACGGTTTTCTCAACATTGTAATAGAGGGACGACGTAAACTGTATAACGTAAACGAAATGATCTACGCAGTTGTCATTACTAGAATTTATAGACAAAAGAAAATATTAATTTTTTTTCTCGCTTATTTATTTATTTCTTTAATGAATCGTACATTGCGATTTTTCTAGATATATTCGTGTTGTTTTTCGAGCAAGATTGTAATTTTTTGAAATGTTTAGATACTGAAATCGAGTGTCGACTCTTCCGAAGAAGCACAAAGTTGATATTTTTTTATCGATCCGTTTAATGGATCAGCGGTCTGATGACGTGACTTCGATAGTGACTTCGCCACTAATTTTTTTTCTTTATTTTCAGAAATACGAGATCGAGGAACCGTCGGATTCCGAGGAGGATCGAGAGAAGCAGAAGCGAGAACGCGAACGAAGGGCCGAGGCTAGTCTGCGTGAGCGAGAACGTGAGGTTCAGAGAACTTTGGCGACGCATCTGCGAGACCGCGACAAGGAAAGACAGCATCATCGTCACACCGAGGCTGTACAACACTTTAGTGCTCTTCTCGCTGATTTGGTTTGTTCATTATAAATTTTCAATCTTCCGCTTCTCCTCTCGGTTCGGCTCCAATGAATTATCGGTTAATTTTGATAATTCAAAAAATTACTAAGTTGTCATTAATTTTTCAAATGTAAATGGTTATTTTTTAGTTACAATGGTAATTAATTCGATATTCCTTATTGCGAATTATAAAAATACGTAATCGTTTTACAAACGATGTTTTTTTTTATTCCGTAAAATGACATCGTCAAATTGAGTACCAGTAACATTAACATTCGGAGTCGAACATTTAGAAAAAAATCGATGAATTTTGCGCCGTCCCAAATATAAATAACATTTTTTCGTGCCTCTTTTGGACTGCAGGTAAGAAACGGCGATCTCGCGTGGCGAGAGGCAAAGAGACAACTGCGAAAGGATCACAGATGGGAGCTCGCCGAGAGTTTGGACCGGGAGGAAAAAGAAAGACTTTTCAACGAACACATAGAACAGTTAGGGAGAAAGAAACGCGACAAGTTCCGGGAGCTTCTCGATGAGGTCGGTGCCTCTACCGAGCTCACGGCCTCCTGGAAGGACATAAAAAAACAACTCAAGGACGATCCCCGATACACAAAGTTCTCATCGAGTGACAGGGTAAAAATAAAGTCCCGCAATGATTAACTTTATCAAAAAAACATGTAAATTTGTAAATCTGTAAATCTGTAATCCTGTAAATTTCGCTTTTTTTTCAGAAATGTGAAAAGGAATTCAAAGAGTACATTAAGGACAAACTCGTGGCCGCGAAAGCGGACTTTCGGGAGCTACTACAAGTATGCATTTTTTTGTCTATATTTTTAATCATTATATTTTTCAGGATTGCTAATCTATTTCGGATTTTTCTTTTAGGAGACGAAATTGATAACCGACAAGACCTTCAAAAAGGTCCAAGAAAATTCTGCCTGTCTAGCGGAGATCGAAGAGATTCTCAGAAAAGATCGAAGGTTCCTGGTGCTAGAGGCGGCCGCCGCGGAACGCACGAGACTTCTCACGGGTTATTTAGAAGAATTGGCGCGTAGGGGACCTCCTCCACCCCCAACCGCCTCCGAGCCTTCACGGAGGCCGACCACAAAGTGAGTGACTCCCTCTTATTAATCGCTCTAAATAAAATTATTGAAAAATAATCGATACTAACAATATTTTCGAAAAATTGGCTTCCTTCTGTGAAGTTTTGTACCGATAAAACGTTTTGTATCGAAAACGGAAATATTTTTCTGCTTATTTTCTTATAATGCTGCAACAGTTGAAAGAAAATTACATACCAAAAAAGTTTATGAACGTTAAAAAGAAGAATAACGATAACTGCTGCACATTTTAGACGATTGACTTCAATCTCTGGTCGCAAATAACGCTAAAGCCAATATTGCCCATTATCGAGTCTAGCAAATTTAATTAAATAATTTTCAACAATTTCTCAAAAATTCCTGAAATTTCCGAGATTTATACAATTTTCGAGCCTTTTGAAAATCATTTGAATTGTCCACACTTGAATCGTTTTTCCGCTTTCCGGCGTAAGCTCTGCAAACGAGTAGGGCAATCGGTACAAAAATTTCGCAATCAGACAAACCACTAAAACGGTACATTTTTTTTTAATTTTACATTTGCTGAGTCTTTTGAAACCTACCGAAAAATTTCCAAACCGTTCAAGCTCCAATGATTTTTGTGCAAATTAAAAAAACACAGTAAACGACATTTACACATTACTTCCTTTCGTTTCTACATCATAATTGAAACGTTCTCGATGATCGAATGCAAAGTAACACAAATTCTTTAGTCCTAAATTTTGATTAAACACTTAAAAAATATTTTTTACAATGTATTAATTAAAATTCTGTTTTTCTTTTAGTTGAGTCAGCGTCCAACTGACGTGCAATCCGCCGTATTAATGAGACGCCCCATCAATAAAACGGTTGATAGGTATATAATAATGATATACATAAAAAAAGGAGGAAGAATAGTATACTAGTTGGATCGAACGATCCACACACAAACACACTCCCTCGAACGAATTACCAACCCCATGTTTCCCCTTTCCCTCCTTCACCTTCGTCCCGATTACAATTGTCATGTAACTTTAGGATTCAATAAAAGTAATGCGAATATATGTTCTCTTCAAAATTTAACGATTTTTTTAATATAGCACATTTCTTTTTGTCCACATCTTCGGTCTCTGTTGAGCGAAGGAGATTCAAGGACGTCGGGTCCTCGACCTCCGCGGAAGCTCTACTCTCGACGAATCCAGTGGAGAACGGCATACAATAATGACGCACTTTTCCAAAAAAATTTCGAATTATCATTGATTTTTTTCTTTTACTACGAAAAAGTGTAATTTTTTCATCGATGACGAAGGTGTGTGCATCTTTTTTGTTATTTTTTTAAGACGTACAAAAAGGCAAAACAGAGCCATGGAAACTCGAGCCGCCTCTTTGAATATTATATTCTTGTTTTGTGTCCGCGCGGTCTTCGTAATAACGGTACACGTACCACACCGATCGTGAGGCGACTAAAAATGTAGCTGCAGCGCGGACTTCTCGCCTGCGCCCTACACATCCTTTTTTTTTTACTTATTTAACTGAGGCCTGCAGCTGAGGGTTTGCTACGTGCTGGAAAGTGGATCTCAGCATTGCCACCTCCGTTTTGTATTATAATTCGTTTTATTATTATTTCCCTTACTTTTTTGAATTTTAACGCCTGGCGTTGTAAATTACCGCAGAAATTATAATTGAATATAATAACCAGATAAGAGTTTGACGACAACGCCATTCGTCCGTAATTATACTTTTGTGACTTATGTGACACAAGTATACTTTTGTTGAAGACTTGCATTTTTTTACAGGCACAATGTAGCATTTTCAATACCCTTTTTATGAATATTTTTCAAAAATAACGCAACACTTAAACGCAATAAAATGAAATAAAAAATGTTTATTCTTCCATTAGCTCATCGTGTTTCCTCCAATTCTAAAAGAATGTCTCTTGAACCACTAAAAATTAAAAAATCAAAATTGAACACATCAATAAAAAAAAAAAAACGGCTCATAATCTCCGTTCGATACAAAATACCTTAAACACTAATTTTCTTCAATAATTAATTTTCCAACTAGTTTCAACGACGGAAAATCAAAATTTATGTATTACTTCTAGTGACCAATAATAAGTAACATCGAAAATCAATAATCTCCAACTAAAAAAATCATCTCAACAAACTAACAACCCATTGATTTCAGAACTAATTTATTCACATTTTACAAAAATCTTGATATTCATTGAATCAATTTTTATTGTGTCCCTCTTTTTGAACTCGAGCGTTCTGAGGCAATTATTTATTTATTCGCGCGTGATAAATATTTAAAAAATGGAGCTAAGTTCCCCACTACGACCAAGAGTATTTCTACCGTCGGAACCAGCGGCGAGCAACTGGCCCATTCCGATCCCCCGCTATCCTCGCGGGAAACCCGCGGGTCCCCTTCTCTTTATTTTCTTGGTTGCAGCTCGCGAGTGATCGCGCGTGTGTGGGTCCGGACGGCCTCGGCGTGCTTGGCTTGCTTGGCTGCTTGCCTCCCGTTGCTGTTGCTTCAGCTTGTTCGACGCCCGAGTGAAAGTAGGATTTTGCTTTCTACCGTGTCCGAGAAGCCTTTGCCGTTTGCTCGCCGAGCAAAAGTGACAAATATGTTGCGTTCCTGGACCGAGTAAGATGCCACACCGAGCTCCTTGGAGCTTCTCCATAAACCATTTCTCATTGCCCTAAAAGAAGAGAACAAACATTTTTTCACCAACGATCAAAAGAAGTAACGAAAAATAAAAAAATAAATAAGGGAAAATTATAATTACAGAAAAAAATTAATTGAATAAAGATAGGTCGCTGGAGTGTGGGGAACTTGGTGGAATAAACAAGTGTTGACCGAAGGAAGAAAACAAAAGTGGGCGAGGATTTTTTTTTTAATGCAAAAATGCGGGAGTGATTTTTTTTTCTTCTTCGGTTGTGAAGAGAGTGTTTGTGGGGGTCGGTGGGTTTTTTTTTATGAGCTAGTTTAGGTGGTGGATTTGGCATTTTTTTTTTTTTTTTTTTTTTTTTTAAGAAGATAAAGGAAGGACTCGTGGGAAGAGATAATGAGGACGCTCTGGAGGGAAAGAGCGCGAGATTGCGTTGCTCCTGCGAGATTCTTTCTCTGCTCTGTACTACTGTTCTCGGTTTTTGTTCAGACCCAACAGCAGCAACGAGGTAGGTTCTAATTTTGTGGAGACTTTTTTGTTTTAATTTATTTTTTGCTTCTCGACCGTCTGAGATGTAACTTTGTGCATGCATGTGTGAGTGTGTTGAAAAAGTGGCGTTCACACGATTGCCTTGTTTGTGGCAGAGCTGCTACAGTCTGGACACTCCTTTGCTGCCAGTTGCGTTGTATAATAATACAAGATATATTATTTTCTTTGCTAAATGAGCTATTTTTTCTAGTGTCGAATTTTTCTTTCTTTTTTTTTTCTTTAGTGACGAAGAAAAAGTTGGGAGATCCATTTAATTGTTTGTAATTATTTTTGTAGACGGAGCTGTAGTGATATTTATTTATTTTTTTTACTGAAAATAATATTGAAGAAAAATTCCAGATAAAAATTTAATTATTGTAAGATCGTCCCTCAGTTGAGAAAAATATTTTTTTTTAAAGCAATTTCACGTGGGTTCATAAAATTAAATTATACACGTTGAGAATGTTAGAAAGTTGCTATTTTGAGAAAAATTATTGTACGCTCATTAAATAAGCAGAATCGACATTTATTTTTCAATCTTTACTGAGGAAAGATTCCATGATTTTAGGGTAACGTGTTTGATTTTTGCTTTATCATTTGTAAGAAAATTTGTTGGGATCGTCAACGATCGATTGTTCTTGACGGTTTTTCGGATACGCGAAGAGAAATTGCCAGATTCGAATATGAAAAAAAATTGTAAGATTTCGATTATTTTCTACGTATCATTTTTTTAAATATCTCAACACCAGCAAGACCGAAAGATCGTTAATTATTTGATGCTATATTCAATGATTTGGAAATTATAAAATAAAAAAAAAAATTAAATCAATAGACATGATACAGTTTTGGGACAAACTGGAAAAATAATTATTTACATACAGTATTTTTTATTTGCATTTTATACATGTATTTATGTATTTATTTACAAAACTGGACTAGCCCACTTTATTATAAAACTTTTTTTTTTTCATTTCTAAATGTAACAAATTTTAGGATTTTGATTTTTTTTCAGTAGAAATAAGAAAAATAATACTCCTCAACTGAAACTTCGTAAACTTTAAAAATTCGAAACTGGACTAGGCTTTTTTTAAAAATATCTTAACACCACCAAGATCGAAAAATCGTTAATTATTTTATGCTAAATTCAATGATTAGGAAACTATAAGAATAAAAAAAAAATTAAATCAATGGACATGATACAGTTTTGGGACAAACTGGAAAAATAATTATTTGCATACAGTATTTTTTATTTGCATTTTATACATGTATTTATGTATTTATTTATAAAACTGGACTAGCCGACTTTATTATAAAACGTGGGTATTGACTCTCCACAGGTGTGTCATGTGTTAGTTTTAAATCCGAACTTTCCGTATCACGAGCGATTAGAAAACGCGCTCGAGGCCTACTCTTACGTGCTTGGGCCACGCGAGGTAAAACTAGGCACACGCACCTTCACAAATGTCTCGATTACAAAAAAAATATCGTGAGAAAAGAAATACTGCTTTCTCGCCGAAAAATACAGTCTTGTCGAAAAGCATTTTTCGTGACAACAATTTCGTTGTGTGTCGTTAAATGAAAAAAAAATCAGCAATATTCTCACGAAGTGGATAACGCCATCGTGATCAGACTAGTATTTATAAATAGGATATTAAAAAATTAGCATCCTCGTTCCGGTGCCAAATTAGAATTACATTCTAATACTTATTAGTCACAAATTATTTTTTTTTTGTCCATTAATTATTATTGTCCATTTTAGTATTAAATTGACGAACAGATTTTTTTTTATATCAAATTAATATTTTATATTGCATTTTTTCTTGTTCGATATAAATATGTTAAAAATTTCGGTACGGAAGGAAATTTCTTTCAGGATTTTTCAGACTGAAAAAATCACGCTCGCGTCGCGTGATTTTTCCAATTTGTCAATCTCTCGTATCGTTGCAAAACGCAGCAGTGATTCGAGGAAGAAAAAAAAGGGCCGACTCGCGGAGTAGAAAAGGAAGTCGTGATCAGACGAGATTTTGCAAGACTCGTGCTGCTTTGAAACGCGCTTACCGCGCGAGGAAATGTGAACTAGTTTGGAACATTGACGAATGTAGACTGAGAGTCTCAAGTAGTAAAGGAAGTAATCGAACGGACCTGATCGAGGGTCGCACTACGGAGAGACGGTTATAGTAGACAGAGATGGAAATTTATGCAGAAACCGAATCACGAATGTTTATTGCATTTTGCAAGTTCCCGGAGCAAGTTCGTTCGTGATTCTCGTTTTAACGAAAAGTTCTCTCCGGTGATCCGTAACAGTCGCTGGTTTGCGTCGCAATATAATTAGAACGGATCTGATCGACTAGGTAAAATCAAACTACAAGACAAAGTCTATTATTTATTATGTATTATTTATTATTTATCATTTATTATTTATTATTTATTATTTATTATTTATTATTCATTATTTATTATTTATCATTTATTATTTATTATTTATTATTTATTATTTATTATTTATTATTTATTATTTATGCCGCTCGAAAATTATCGTACGGACATGATGCAAATCTGAATCTACTCAGTTGAAGGCTCGAGTTTTGAATTCTCGACTTAAGCGTGCAGTAGTTAGAGGAACTGTTGATCAGACACAATATAACTTCAACAGCATCAAAGTAAAAAAAAAAGATAAAAACTTTAATTTTCTATGTTTTCAAACATTCTGAATGTTTCGATTATGATATCAATTATTCTTCGTCAAAACAAACCTTTCACGAAAGAACAAAGTAGCCGATACTATTAACAAAACTTTAAGGCAAACTGATCATTAAAAAAAAAAAAACTAAACTAATTCGAGTAAGCAAAGGAAGTTATTCGAGAATATAAAACGGAATCTTGAAGTTTGTAAATATAATGAAAAAGGATATTCCTGGATTATCCATTCAGCGTCAAACCTCAAAGTTTTGATAATCAAAAAATGATTATAAGACCTAAAATTTAAAAAAATCCACAGTAATTTTGAAATTCACATGAAAAGCATATTAAATGAGGGAGCATACTTGGCAAATTTTGCGAATGGTAAAATCATAAGGTGTCGATATATAAAACATATGTTCTCAATTAGCTTCAAAATCAAGACACTTCAAAGCCCTTCAGTCATAATAAATAACTAATCTCTTTGGCGATACTGGTTTCGTACAAAAATTTTGTTTTAAATCGTAGATCGTTTTAATCGTCCAAGATATCAATTGGTCTGTGGCTAAAGTGATCAAATAATTACTTCAACCATAGAACGACACCAATTAATTTTATCGGTAATAATTAATTGTATTATTGGACCTCTTAAGATTTGTTCGAAGTAGCAGAAACAAATTTTCTTGCATCGGTTTAGCATCAGCAGAGTTGAACGAGATTGTACGAACTGGGTTAGACGGAAACGCGAAGGTCGATCGAAAAGAGAGTGGCTCGAGTGAAGTGTATGGTGCTGGCTCATGCGCCGATCCATGCCGATTTGCAAGTTCGTTAAGCTAAGTGTGAAATCCACGTCAGTGTCTCTCAACCGGTTCTTCTCTATTACAGTATCCGATGTCTGCTTGCCTGTGTCCAGTTCTTATCCCATGAGCTTCAATTACCCCAAAAAAACATAAAATTTATTCATGGAAAATAGAAAAAAAATACTCAGTTACCGAGAAGTTTTAACGTTTCTCGTCAGCAAAGTTCTACAAATAATCAAAACTTTTTCCGCATTCATGAAAATTTTCGCCACGACTGCAGTAAAAAAATCATGCTTCATGGTAAAAATTTTCATCAGTTTTTCATTTTTCTGACAACGTTTCAGGACAACCTGGAAATTACGGGGCGATAACAGTGTTATGGAAAAAAAATAGTCCCAAAGCCACATTTTGTTCTTTCTTCAAAAAAAATATTTGTATTTATTCACAGATTTATGGTAAATTCTGATAAATCTGTCAATCTGTATTCGCTTATCAGTTTCATTAGATCCGTCCATTTTCAGAGTAAGCTGGAGCTCAGGAAAGAAGCTTTCGAAAGAACTAAGAAAGGAAGAAATAAAGAATTGAGAAAAAATTAAGGAAAAACTGAGAATGAATTGAGAAATCAATAAAAAATAACTGAAGTGAGAATCGGTCTGTAACCAAGAATTAACAAGATAAATCGTTCAAAAAATCGTGTTCAATTTTATTCTTGATGCTTCGTGAAATTTTTTTGAATTTTCGATAAAATTCGAACCCAGTCGTTCTTCAAAATTTCAAAAATTGTACATATCTGCGGTAAACATTTGTGCATATTTTCAATTCGATGACGATTCAAATGTGACAGTCTCGGCATTTTTTTTTTTCGAATAATCGAAAAGCTCGGACAATTTAAAAATGTCCGATCGATTTGCGAAAAATTTAATACTCAGGCGCAACCTAAAAATTGTTCATCAAAAAATTATCCAAATGGATCGCGTGTGCTGGTCTGCGGACGGTATTAAAAAGTAATCGACCATTCCAAAAATTAACTTCCGGACGTAGGACTGCATCAGCGAGGAAGACGAAAAAAAAAAACCATCCTCAACCGCAGGACATTAAAAACAAAAATAAAAACACATAAAAAAATGTATAAAAAATGTTCCTACGAGGAAGAAATAATCGTGAAGAATCACGTGGAGCGATTAATTATCGTCTATTTTTATGCAATCGTTGTCACAGCGTACAGTTAACTGCACTTCCTGTCTCGAATGCCGGTCCGACGGAATCGTGTCGGGTATTCGGAGAGACCGTTCGAACGTCAAAAATTCATTGACCGTTAACGTGATAGAGTTTGTCCTATTTTTTTAATTATCATTTTAACGATCAGTCCACTTTTTAATTCAAAAAAATATATATAAAATATAATCTCCGACCGAGTAAAATCGAATTTATGAAACAAATGTTTATTACTTAGCTGCACGAACGAGGTTGATACATTTTGTTAAAAAAAAAAAAAAAAATCTCCATGAAATTAATGAAGTGTCGATCGACCTACATATACGAATAATTAATGTTGCCGATCTCTTTAATTATTGCAAAATCGTGCTTACGATGCGACGCCACCTCTCTGCGGTAATCCGCGGAGCGTACAGCGACGAGAGTGCGTGAAAGAATGTACATTCTAAATATCTAAAGCGTTCCGATCGTTATCATGATGCACTGATGAGGCAATAAATTCCTCCTTCCGACGCTATTCTTATATAAAACGATTATGTCGAGTAAACTGTACAGTTCCAAAAATCACAAAGCATAATCGTTAATCGTTAAGCGTTGATTGTTAATCGTTAATCGTTAAGCATTGATCGTTAACCGTTAATCGTTAATCGTTAATCGTTAATCGTTAATCGTTAATCGTTAATCGTTAATTGTTAATTGTTAATCGTTAATCGTTAATCGTTAATCGTTAATCGTCAATTGTTAATCGTTAATCGTTAACCGTTAACCGTTAACCGTTAACCGTTAACCGATAATCGTTAATAGTTATCTTTAACCGCTAATCGGTAATCGGTAATCGGTAATCGGTAATCGTTAATCGTTAATCGTTAATCGTAAATCGTTAATCGTTAATCGTTAATCGCTAATCGTAAATCGTAAATCGTAAATCGTTAACCGTTAATCATTAATCGTTAATCGTTATCGTTATCCGCTAACCGTTAATCGTTAATCATTATCGTTATCCGCTAATCGTTAATCGTTAATCATTATCGTTGACCGCTAATCGTTAATCGTTAATCGTTAATCGTTATCGTTATCGTTAACCGCTAATCGTTATCGTTAACCGCTAATCGTTATCGTTAACCGCTAATCGTTATCGTTAACCGCTAATCGTTAATCGTTAATCGTTATCGTAATAGTTATCGTTATCGTTTTTGAAAATTATTTTTATAGATTGAGTACATTGTTGCAGATATCAAGTCGAAATGGGACAACCGACTGCTCCCTACGAATTCCGTGTACGAGCAGCCACAGGGTTTCGTGTCGTCCCCAGGAAATGTGCCATCGATTCGTTCACCGAACGAGAACAACGTTGTTAAAAATTCGAAGGGCGTCGAGCGTTCTTCGTCCATCGAAGACAAGGAAGTTGACGAAGAAATTTACGATGACGACTACGAGTTCGAGGAGACCGAGGAGGAGGCATCGAAACATTATTCCGCCCCGCCGACTCCCCAGACTTCTGACAGTCGAGAAGATGACGTGAAAAAGGAACAATTGAGAATCGAGGAGCCGAAAAATTTGCCGATCGATCATGATGGCCCATATTATTATTACGACGATTACGACAACGCGACTAACACCGAAAATGGCGCCGCAGGTATTATCGTTATTTATCTCACATTTTCTTACTATTCTCAATATTCTTCACTTTAATTTTTTTCGTTATTCTCGCGATTCCTTAAAATTATTTTTATTTTTTTAATTTCCCTCGCGCATTAAAATTGAATTTAATCGTGGAATGCGATGGATCGATGTACGATTGCGTAAGTGCAGCGACGACGAGTCATTGAATTCCCGAGATGAGTCGGCGATGTAAAGAAGAGCGAGAGGATGATCTTTCGATTCGACGATCTTGAAACTCCTTCGAGTTTCGCCGATTCGTCACGCATTCGTAGATCCGATACCTTCTGTCTCAACGTGGGAATTTCTTCCTCGCTCCTTTGCACATTTTTATTCACCAGCCTTAAACCGATTGCTGTTCCAAAGTAGTTTGCAATTAATATGAGTTCGACTTCACCATTTGAATGCACTTTATTTTTATCTGCATTATTTACCAACACCAATTTCAATCTGTAATTCAAATGACATGAATTTCAACTTAAAAGTGTTATACGATCTTGTGTCGCGTTGCAACTGCACGTCTTTAAATCCCAATTGTCAATAGTCGACTTTCTACTGTTTATTCGTTTTTAATGTCACTTTGGATTTCTAATATTTAATATGTATGATGTGATGGAAACACACTGTCAATATTTTATACTGCATGTATTTAGATGCAACTGGTCTGTACTGTATGCAAAATACTTTCTGGTATTGCTTTGCCCAGTATGCAAAATACTTTCTGGTATTGCTTTGCCCAGTATGCAAAATACTGCCTGTTGTACACATTATGAAAAAAAAAAACGACTTTAAAGTCAAGACCACTTCAACACGGTCATATGGTTCATACAGATCCATTATTTTGGTATCAAAATCAGTGTTAAGATGTTGTGTAAAATGTGAGGTTCAAGACACCGTTTAGTGCATATTTGACACCATTAAATGAAACGACTTTTTAGACATCTTATCAGTTAAAACACAATTGTGCTGATGTCTATAAAAATAACACCATGAATTGAGTTCCTCGTTTATTAAGCACTTGCTGGTATTGCTTTGCTCTTTGTGCAAAATACTGCCTGTCGTATACAGAATAAAAAAATATGGTGTTAAATTCAAGACTGCTTCAATACGGTCGTACGTTTCATAGAGATCCATTACTTTGGTATCAAAAGCAGTGTTACAATGTTGTCCAAAATGTGCGGTTCAAGACACCGTTTAGTGCATATTTGACACCATTAAATGAAACGACTTTTTAGACATCTTATCAGTTAATACACAATTGTGCTGATGTCTATAAAAATAACACCGTGCAGTGAGATCCTTATTTACCATACAATTTGGTGTTGGTATTTATCAGAATAAATCACCTCACCAGTTTACTATATGGATGCCATATTTTTCACTGCCAACAGGTGTTAATTTTAAGACCGGTTTTTTGTTCACCTTTCACACCATTGCATTTTGCACCGCCGGTTTCTTGCGGTGTATCGAAATGCACTGACAAATGGACAGGTTCAATATACATCAAATTTTATATCTCACATGATCATTAAATATTCTTTCATGTCTCCAATTTCAGACAAACATTTGCCCGACTACTTCGACTACTCCGGTGAGATTTCTTCGTCCTCGGAGAATCATTCGTCCGTCTCAAAAGCCTCGTCCAGCGAGAACTCCAAGAGTCTTCCTCGCGAGCATACCGCGATCAAAGAGTCATCGATTCCGGACGATTTCCCAGATCCACCGATGTCCGATAAATCTGGCATCGAGAAGAAACGCCCGCAGGATTATCCGGACTCTCAAGACAGTGAAATATTGATCGGCGAGGACGTCGTTTCCGTTGTGACCACGAAGAGCGTCGTCAACGGAACGATTTCCGTTCCCGTGAGTCCTCTTCCGATGACGACCGAGCAAATCCTTGCCCCGACGATTCCAAGCTCAACGCCGAATCCGGGAATCGACGCCACGACGCGAACCCACCCAGGCGATCTGATCGAAACCACCGAGGACTCGAGAATCGTCGCTTCCGTTCAGACGAGTCGCAGCATTTCCGGTGCCCGATTTCTTCCGTTCCTGGTCGTGGATGGCGTCGAGAAGAATTCTCCGGAAGACGAGCAATCTTCAACGACTTCCTCGCCCGAGAAATCGTCCGAGATGATCGGCGACCAACTCGATGAGGAAGCGTCGTCATCATCGACGACCAAGAAGACGTCTCTTCTACCAGAATCAACCGAGAGCATAATCGACAAACTCGACCGAGTTCAGTCGGAGCTTTCGAGTGGTTTCCTTGCCGGTGGTTTCCGGTCATCGGGCAATACCTTGCAACTCGACGTTCTCGGTGAGCAGAGACCGTCCCAAACGAGGAAGAGCTTCACGACGACCTCGAGGACTCCGGTCATCAGCAAGTTCGTTCCGCGACGTAACAATCAGGAGAGAAAAGCCTCAACGACGAGGTCGTTTGCCGACGCTTCATCGTCGACCCAAAGGGACGAAGACAACGGTGGGACAACGGAGAGGACCAAGTTCCGGTGGCCGTCTTCCTCGAGAAATTCGAGGCCAAGCACCACGGAGACCAACGCACCGGGGAAGATTCTTCGGGGATTCGGAACGGCCACCTCGACCAAGAAACCATCGGCTCCTAGCTCGGCCGGAACCCTCCAGGACATCAGCGCCTTCCTTCCGGTTGGCTATAAACTCAAGACGGAAGACGTCACCGAGAGTTCGTTACTGAGCGACATACTCGCCAAGTCGAACGTCAACCTGGCGGGACTTCTGCCGGCGAACTACGACCCCAAACTCGCCAGAACTAAGGTCAATGACGACCAGTTGGGAGAAGCGGACCGGAGCAATGACGGTGAATCTGGAACAAAGACTCCCATTGAGGCGAATCTGGAGAGTCTGTTCACCAAGGCCAAAGTCGATTTGCCGTCGCGGAATGTCGCAGATGAGCCGAAGACTTCGGTAGAGAACTCGAGGAATTCGGCACCGGCGAAGATCGAAAAGTCTCTTCATGATCTCTTCTCGAAGACGAGCGTCGATATTGCGTCTTTGCTCCCGCCGGGTTACAACCGGTTCAAGAAAGACCAGACTGCGAGCACCGAGACGTCCAATGGATCGGGACCGGAAGCAACTAGCGAGACTACGACCGTGCCGATGACCTTGGGTACCACGGCCAAACCGGCGGGTGGCATAAAACTCGTGTTTCCCAGCAGACCCGGGGGTAGAAAGGCCCTGCCAAAAGCGACGACTCACAGCTCCAGGGGTGGGGAATTGACCGCAGGGAATGGTGCTGTTTCACCGAGAATTCAGAAAGGCTGGCCTGTCAGGTCAGTTAGAGTAGAGTTGGAAATTATTATCAAGGAATTTTGTATATTATGTCTTGGATAAATTCATATAAATTCGTATAAGTTCCACCTATAGGTGGGGCTCTGATACCCTAGTACAGTACACGACCGCGTAAGTTGGATGCCCCACTACTTGCCCAAGTACCCGCCCACTGTCCCTTTCCAATAGCAGCGACGATTTCATTCGCAGGTTGTAAAAGGGAAGGAGTCGTTTCATTCCCCACCAAGCAGGTGAAGGACCTTAAGAAGGGGCTGAATCGGAATTACATGGTCGTCATTTTTAGAAATTCGTGGTCGTTCGAAATGATGAGGTGTCGAGAAACGTGGTCGTGTACTGTACAGTGCCACTGCACCTCGGCCTAAAAATCCTATAGTCTAGTAACTTCAAGTTTTCGATTAGGTTGGTGGTGAAGTTAATGGAGGTGGTCCGTATTAACCCTGTTTTAACCACAAGTTAAAAGATGGCAATTGATGAGGTTGTATGCGTCTATTCACAGAGCTACAACGGAGTTCACTGGATGGCCAGCTCCTTCGACCACTCCGATATCAATAGAAAAACTTCTGGAGGCTGCGAGAACAGCAACTGTTTCGTCAACCAACATTTCCGCCTTCCCGACAACCAGCACGTCTTCCACGACGACCACGTCGACGACTACGACCACGACGCAGCGACCGACGACACCCGGCATTTGCCAAGATGAGTGCGAAGTCGCCGGTACGATTAGGATTGTTGGAAACGCTACCTGGGTTCCCGAACTACTCGACAGGAATACTTTCGAGTGGCAACAGCTTGCCGAAGACATTGAGAAAGAGGTTTGTTATCTACACTTTCACTTCCTCAAAGAGATATCCCAATAAGTGTATGTAAAGTTCGGAGCGGAGGTTTTGGAGGATTGGTTGATATTGTCACAGCTGGTCCAAATATCATTGATCGAACATCCGGTGATCGCTCGGATTTGAATCTGGGGCAGTCGGTTCCTAAAATCTGACCACAGTGATAACGTTACACAATTTGTCTTCATATATTTAACGCAGCATCACTACATATAGAAAAACATTGAAATCATTGAAGTCATTTATTACCAAATAGAAATACTCAAAATTACTGATGAATACTACTGGGAGCGTTCAAGTAGTCTTATAAAGTATATACTGAAAGTTATCAATGACTGAATTAGCACGAAGTAAATTATTTTGTTGCTCAAAGTACCTACTTCAAGGTACTGACTACTTAGAGATAATACCTACTTGAAAATAGTAACTTCTTCTTGTTCAAAAGCAATAATTTATGTAATAATAAGTACAAAACTACTCAAAAGGGTTAATAACTTCGACGTTGTAGCCACTTAGAAGTTGTAAACTACGGTAGATCCGTTGAGTTTCTAGAAGTAGTTATCGAACTTCTTCTTGATAAACGATTCTAGTATTTTGAATAACTGTTTGTCACAACCAATTAACGACTGGCTGCTACTTTATTTTAAAAAAGCTACGTTTCGATAATGAAAAAGCAACCGTTCAAAGTACATTTGAGCCTGTCTTCAGCAATTACATGCGACAAATCGTTCGACTCTTAGACGTATTGAACGGACATCGTACTCATAGTGTTGTCTTCTACGACTCGCCTGCGAGATGCGCCTCGACGTGAGCTCATCTGGCGGCCAAAATCTGATCCAAAGTTACTGTAGGACAGTCCGTGAAACTGTGCACGGAAAGATTACGTATTTAGCAATAATTAATCCATGTCATTATATAATTTGATATTTATTATTTGTTTGTTTTTTTTTTCTTTAGATGAATCTCGTTTTCGTCAAATCTTTAGTACTTCGCAAATGGTACAAACGAATAAGAATCGACGCCTTTAGTCCTGGTAGTATTCTCGTCGATTATTTCATCGAGCTGACCGATCTGCAGCAAAGGATAAATACCCAAGAATTGAAAGTTATATTCCACGATTCTTTGAGAACTTTCAACGGGGACAAGTGGAACGAGACGAGAACGAAGGGACCGATAAGGTTGGGAGCATTTGCAATAGATCCGAAGTCAACGGATTTTGTTGGTAACTATCATATTCCGTTTTTATAATCTTTGACCTAGTTATCATTGGTAGACATTTTGTTAGTTTCATTAGTTTATTCACGAATTCTTTAATATGCTTCGCAGTGATTCCCAAAGTAAGTACGCCCCAGCATATTGCTGTTGATGACCGGCTGATTCCTCAGTGGGCCATCGCCGTAATAGTCATTGGCGTTGGAGGATTGCTTTTCATAATTGTTTTCGGCGTTTCCGTTGTGAGTTTTTTTTCTGGATGAAAAAAAGTTCAATTTTCGCGATTCAAGTTAAACAACAATCCCAATAAATAACAAATTTTTGACTGATTGTTTTTCTAGTTGGTTAATCGTCAGAGTGCAGCAAGATTGAAGCCATCGCCCGTAGTTTATAGCGAAGAAGTAGCTAAGAATATGATTCAGGCGAGTCATGGGGCACCGTCGCACAGGTCGTCGCAGGATTATCCGAAATCTGAGATTTCAACTATCTGGAATGATACGGATGTCTGGAGAGACAAATCCTTCGAGTCCAACTCGAACGAGGTGAAGTATTCGGACTTGAATCAGTCAATGATAAGACAACAATTTTCATTGATACCCAATAGGAAAATTGTAAGACGTTGAAATTGTGTGTTGCGATTGCGGCGATATGAAATATCCAACTCTTTATTCAGGTTCTTGTCGACGGGACGATAAGACACGACAGGAATATGGACCGACGGATTGATGAACGAAAGTACAACATGTACGACAGTTGGCGTTCCGAGTGGAACGGTTATTACTACAATCAGTCACAGGGCAGCAGCAAATTTGCCGGCTACGAGAGTACGACCAGTCTCTCAAGACATCCTCCTGATTACGACACGAATTTTTGATGAAATATTCAATAAAAAAAAAATATTCATTTTTTCAACACTGCCTTTCTTGTTTATGTTTTCTGCAGAGAGTAATTCATTGCTGAAATTATGCAAATAGCCTTTATCTCTCCAACCTACATGAGGCTGGCTCGGTACGAAAAAAGATATTCTCTTCTTCACGGCTCTGGCAAATGCAGAGATGGCAGAAGTGAAGCTAAAAGGGTATTTGGGGAATTAATGTTCCACCGGTGCTGTGACTAAAAAAATTATGCAATAAGACAGGTCTGTCACAAGAGCAACCAGATAGTCCTTCTGTTCCAGATGGGGCTCATAATTTTTATAACGTTCACATGCATTTTCTGTGACATTTCAATTATACACGTTACCTACCACACAAACCGTTTCAACCTACGAATTCTACAGCAAGTTCTATTTCGGAGCCAAAAAAAAATATTTTGCACACAATCACAAGTGGAACGATTAAATAACTTGTGCAAATATCGAAAAAGTACAGAATCATTGTTCATATTTCCTTTGAAAACGTATTGAAAATGTGTTATCGTAGGTGTTGATTATACCATCAATTACTATGACATATATTGATTGATCATCAAAACACGATAATTTTATATGTTAGTTTGATGCCACGGCAAAGGTCTTTATCGTCAGAACGAAGACTATTCTGGCTGTAAGGGAACAGAAATTGTTACTTCGCATTAGAATTGGTATCAGAAGTTTCCGAGAATTCGTTGCCACCTCAAAATAAAAGTGACGAGTACAAAGAGCAATAGTACTATGATTTCCTAGACTCTTTCACCGAGTAACTCGTTTATACGCCCGCAGTTCTATAAGTCATTCCACTAGGATTAATAAATTTCTCACCCAATACATGAACCATGTCAAGATGAATCGCCCATTATACTTGTTAAATCAGTCCTTCAGTATAATCTCATTTTTTCAGAACCTGCAATGAAAAATAAATGTTGATGAGGCATTTCTTTTCTACAATATAAAATCGGTTTCACAGCTTAATTGTTCCAGTTTACTTCTACTCCTGAGATGATAGTAATAATCGTGATCATGGCTAACATCAATTTGCTGGGTTGGAAAGCAGCATCCTCGATTATATCAGCAAAATTGTGGTACACAAAAATAGACTAACCTGTCGAAAAATTAAAAAGGTTGATCGCATACGAACCAATTATGCACGGCCATTGATTGATCAATAAAGTCAGAGCTTTTTTTATAATCCCAACAAATACGAAGAGTAGTAGTGTTTTCCTTATTTGACGAGTATTTATTTGCGGTCAGCTCTAAATTGAATCTGTATGGTAAAAGGTAATGCTAATACCGTTCATGAATTCGTTAACGTAATTACATTATCCCTCTACCGACTGGAATTAGCCTTATTGAATGCAGAGGTGAACGACATAAGCTTGATCGAGAATTTGGTCTCCCGGATCGTCCCGGATTGCTCGATGGCAATTGCTGAAATATTAATGGTATGTCCTACTACATTTCTACTTCCGTAGTTTTACAAGTTGAGTTAATTTTAGATCTTGGTTACTTTTTATTGTAGAAAACAAGAATATAGTGTTAAAATGGCATCTTTCATTTCACCAAGGGGACCCGCGACTTATAAGTTCTGATTGGTTTAGGTTGCTTCGTTACGACTCAAACCCAACTCCAATCGACTCGAATAAAGCCCATCGAGTTTTTATAACTGTTAAAAGATGCTGGAGCTGATTATTTTAACCTATATTATCTGTTTTACCGATGGACCCTATTTGTACTCGCGACCGCCGTTTCGACCGAAAATACGACAAGTCTGTTTGTGCTCGAATTCGACGACGAAACGATTGAAAACCTTACTGATTTCAAACGTCACCACTGTGCACTGTATTACGATCCGTTGTTTCCTATTTTTGGTGGAACTATCATCGTTTTCTGTTTTGACCGCAAAGCGACCGAATATTTGTCGGGCTGTACAAGTGGTCGTTTTTTAACAAATCAACCATGAAAAGATCGCAAAAGCGACTGCACATCGATCTAAGCTGCGATCGAATCTTCGGCTCGTAGTGGGACGCGCAGTGGTGGCGCTGCAATCGGTTGAGGTTTCAATGGTTTCGTGGTCTAATTTGTACACAAGAAACGGACGTCAACGAATCGGGATGCACCACTTTTGACGAATGCGAGAACTAGACATTTTTCATATGTTACAGAACCAGATACTGACGACATTTGAGCGGCCATCTTGGTTGTCGAGACAATCTTTAATGATCGATTTTATTTTCCTCTGCAGGTTTCGATTGAAATTCGAGTGCACGCTGAAACGTTTATGTTTATTTCATTAATGTAGTCCTTTAGTTTTCAAGCATACCCGTTGCACAGTGAGAACGAATAGTGGAAACTAAAATATCACCTATTTCTAGTCGATAAAATAGGAAGTCTAGCATCTTCTTGACTACGTTTTTAAAATCGGACATATTCAGAACAGCAATAGTTTCATAGTAAAGGTCTGAAAAGTACTTTATCCAGTAGCGAGCAAATATACCAAATAAAGGGGAGAAACTGCGTTGAGTATTCTTGGTATGCATTTTTATTGTTCTACGGAATTTCTGCTATATTTCCACCTACTATCATAGAGACAATATTTTTACACTGTAACTATACGTAACATTCATGTTGCATTACCGTAATACAAACTGTTCGCTGGGTAACTCACTCTGAACAGAATTAAACACAAACCTGCGTATTTCACGCAAATACGATACGATAAAGCGACACTTGTTTTGACACGTAATAGTTGAACAGTAGCTGCGACTGTAATGTACATAGTATAAAGAAAATACAATTGCAGGCTCTGTTCAATATTACACGTCAAATGAAATATAGTCGATAAATAAAACAATTTTCATAAATTCCTCAAAATTAACTTCCAAAGGATTTCGATAGAAGTTATTTCGGCACACCAATCGACCAATTGGATTGGAGTCGGTTGCGATAAAACCAGTTATAGATCCAACTCAAAGTTACTGTTGGGCGTTTCGAGAACGTTGCTAATGCAATTTAATCTATTCGATGAAACGTTATGGTGATATTTAGTTGCGCTGGTAATATCCGGTTTGCGAAAGCCGTGGGTCCCATTCAGTCTTAAGCTGGTTGTTCCGACGTTCTTAGGAAGATATTTCGATGAACCTCCAGTCACTTCTGCACGTGGAGAAAATTGGCCAAAATCAACCGAACCATGTTATCCCGGTTAGTTATAAGAAAATGTTGTTGTTTGAGTACTTGTAGTTATTGTATCCTGTAATTTGACCTACTTTGGAACAAGACTATGTTTTAAGATCCAAAGCAGCTTATGTATATGGTTCCGACGTTTCCAATCACAGAATTGGAACCATCTGATTCTAGAATTTAATATTTAAAGGAGATTAAACCTTAAATACAAATTCCATACCCTAAAATATATTGAATTCTACTCATTGATCATCTTTATTAATTCATTATCACCACACAAATCCCGATTTCCATTTTTCACTGAAGATGTTGTATAATCTCTGGCGAAAGATTTCTACACGGAGCGTAGAAGGGTGAAGTATGACACGGAGGTCTTTAAAATCTGGATCATAGGAATGACCCATTAGTCATGACTTTGTCAGCTTACAAAATTCAACAAACGAATTTCTCTTTGATCCCAAAGACAAACTGTGATCCTTACCGCCCCAAAAGATTGTATGGACATGATACAAATTTTCCCTGCTGTCAGTATGCAGGGTTTGTTGCAACGCATCATCATCAATGGCAGGAGCTTCTGAATGTTCAACGGAAGTCTATACCATTTGACGTTGAGTCTACGCGAAGGAACTCATCTCATTAACATGCCTCTTCAGCATATTGATCATCCTTTTACGTACAGACAATCGCGAACACTGATACTATGGTCCATTAGAATTTGACACATGTAACTTTCGCAGTAGAGATGGCTCGTGACAACTATATTAAACGCTATGTATCTAATTACGTCACGAGGATCCGCTGAATTCATAAAAATCTGAATTGTTAAAATGGAATTGATTCGTTGTTATGTTTCTGTAAAATTCTGAACATTATATCATATATTGACGCGACAATCAATATGGATTCTTGCCTGAAATCCCGTTATGCTAATCAAAATCATGTTGAACCCCAAGATAAAAAAGAAATACCATGTGTATGTTGCTTCGATGAGTTCAGCAAGCCTGTTAAAATTAGATCCATTAATTTTCGATAGACGCGCAGTGGGAAATTTTCTGTGGGCAAACGAAAAAGGTGAGTATATGCAAATGTCCACGAAACAAGTCCACACTACGACGAGTGAACACCGTGAAAGTGACTACGCAAAATCTTACCACCAGTCAGCTCTGCACCAAGCAACATCAAAGAACAACTGCTACGCCTGAATAACAACACAAAGTACACCATGTCCTTCAATGAGTCACCACTTGTACAGCCACCAATATTTGTTGCCAATAGTTACACTACATTCATGTACCTTTGGAAACTGTAATATTCGGGTTTCTTAATACCTTGGAAGGTTTCAATTAGAATTCGACGACACACCGGAGAATTTATGTCAATATAATAATGCATGCTTTGATGGATATCTGTAGCACATTAAGAATGCTAAGTAGGAAAGTAAGGTAAAGAAACATGCTCTTAAGGACAGGCGTGAAGTACAGCAGTCTCCCGTTAAGTACGCGAGTACTAAGTGCGCGGACAACTACTTCCCCTCGATTCATAGTTGGGCCAGGACCGCCGGAACCACCAAGTCCTATTAGTGCCGCTAGTATCTCCAACTCCAATCCTAACTTCAACTCTAAATTACCATTAAGCAGTACATCTTTATATATGACTTCAGCTCTAGTAACTTTGCTAGTAGGACTTGGGATACCCGGCTCTGGAAGCGTAGCCCTACCAGTCGCTAAGGTCATGCTGCGACTAGAGAATGTCGTGCGATGTTGAGTTTCACTCGCCGATGTGGTGCAGTTGCGCGGAGTTGTGCTACTTCGCGAGTACGCGTTACCGCCGCGCTCTTAGCGAGTCGCTGTGGTATGCCGTACTTTATATAGAGATGTCGCATGTTCAATCGTATCGTACGAGCTTCTTTGGGTTGTAGTTGCTTGGTTTAGAAGTAGTGCAGTGATTTAATAGTACAATAGGACCAAAAGTCCGCTTTTGGTTTAGAGCCAATTGGTGGTAAGATGTTGCGTGCTCACCTTACGGTGTAGGCTCTTGGTATGCAATTATCGCAATGACGACTTCTACGATGTTCATTCCATACATTACTCCAAAGTCTTCCCAAGGTATATGCAGGAAAACCCCTCATTGGTAGGAGCCGTAGCACCAAGAGAACTCTGAACATAATGACAATATAATGAAGTAAAAATTCGGCACGACCCGACTTTCAAGAATCTACATTGAAGGTCCATGCCGAAGAACACTATTGAGAGAAAAACTGAGGTGCTCGATTACATAATGATGTACATTCTCTGAATAATCTCACTTGATCGCCCGCTTGTGTCTGTTGATACAGGATAGCAGATGCTCGAAATCTACATTCTTTTGATTCAACAGAAAGGCGTCTACTTCAGTTTCTGATGATCTTTCACTTGTGCCAAAACGCTGTAACTTGTGTCTGAAAATTACAGTTGATACTTTGTATGTTCTTTTTATAGTCATCATACTTTACATGGTCGGAATATTCTTAAACACCACAGTGAACCCAACTAGTGTAACATACTCGACTGAGAACATTCGTACACGAAGACCTCGATTTAGTTTACAGCCATGAGACCGACTCCACATCCCAGTAAACAGAATCGAGGTTCCGCATGCACCGCCCATACTAACTGTCTCGAATGCTCTATAGCTTCTCCTCCACGGGCCGCACCAATCAATATTCGCTCCGTGGTGGGGACTATTACGAAAATCGAGGTCCTAGCAAACGTTAACAGCGTCCATATTAGTGTAAAATACAGTTGCCTGACTGCACACAATATTCTGAGTAAAATCTGACGAAAAATGTAATATAAGTGGGACCGTAGATAAAACCATGATGCGAATTATTAAACGAAATGATGTATTACAATTCGCATCTTCACCTTAGAAGATCACAAACAACCTCCATTCAACACAGACAATATGGAAATAATAATATCTTATGCCCTTTTTTTCTGCCTATTCTGCGCCCACATTCCGTTTTTAGTCAGATGGTACTGAAGACATCGTGTAGATTCGGGCACCTTTATTTTACATCATACTCAACCGGGTATTTCTTTTTCAGTGAGGAGGCTTTTCGAAAACAATTGTAATGCAAGAGCATATTTAGATTCCATTTGCCGAGTTATTTTTCCACTGATGATTTTTAAACGTTTGACTCACCCCAAAGCGGCAAATATTCCACAGCAGTGTTGTACGTAAACCATGAACATAGCATCACCGGAAACGTAGACGAGCAGCGATATAAATACGCACAGCAAATAATACGCCATAATGTGAAAATAGTATTTCTCCATGTCGAGAACATAATAGTCGAGGGGGATTGGAAATTCTCCAGGTTTTGAATTATTCTTCAGGCAAATCTCGATGATCTTCGCGATCATTGGCTGGGTATTGAAGAGGATACACGCCGAATAAGGAATCACTGTGGGCAGTATAAACAGCTCCAATGTCATCAGTGAATATCGCCGATTTACTAAGGTGACCGGCCGGAATACTAATGTGTCCCTATTTCTGACCCAAGTAACGCATCAATTACCGTATTCCGTATAATCCCACCAACCAATGATGACGATGCTTACTTTCGGTCACAATTCAGAGAATTTATAGTTCGTCACTTATCCCTAAAGAAGAGAGAGGCAAAATGGCGCAGCGGGCTAAAACTGCCTAATGAGACAAGGTGCAATATTCCATTCAACTGCAATATTCAACAAGGTGCAATATTCCATCAACTTCTGGATGGTCGTGATGGTGGTAAGACAAAACGGGTTTGATAATATAATACGACCGTACCGTTGGAACAAAATGGGGGATCCAAAAGCTATTTGAAGGTTATGTTTTATTTTAAGTTACCAGTTTGCCTCGGTCTCCGACATGCATTAACGCTATTAAAATGTAAGATTTGTCTTACTGAGTTGGTATTTACACCGCTTGCCTTAACACCACCGCTCGTCCAAGCGAGAATACTACGCCTTCAATAATGGGAACAGCGCAGGAATCGCCTCCCTAGCGCACTTAAAACTGCAGTAGTCTATCGCTAAGTGCGTGTCTATGCGGTCTTAGGCGTTAAAATCCGCCTTTACAAAGTGACCACTACTCCGTGGCCGAACCACAGTGATCAGTAAACTTACCGCGCACCTGAGGCCTGGACTGGTGGAGGACTTCCGACAGCGGAAGAAGTGACAATGTAGGCCCTCTATTGGTTACTAGTTACGCGCTTACTTAGTAACCTATAGAGAGCCTACATCGACAACTAATTATCCACCGAGCGTAATGAATGAATTTCAGGCCAATACAAGCTGCTACCAACAGGCCAGACTTCCCTTACAAATCTCGATAAATTATCGGGATGAACTCACATGCCGTTGGTCTAACCGTAAGCCCCAACCGTCTACTCACGTAAGGCGATGCTCATTCATAAATGTAATGCTCCGCTAGCGATACAGGAGTATTACATATATGTGCCCATTGCGTTGCTAAAAAAGTTCTCGATAACTTATCTCAAAAGGTGTCTCTGAACTACATGATCTTGATCAGAGAATGAAATTCATTGGTTATACCGAAAGCGTTGAATGTTTTGAAAATTCGCTTCTAAACGATAGAAACAATGTTAGTCAGAAAGTGCAAACTCGTTTAATTGGTATAGAAGTATAGTTGAATAGCCGATCCCAAAATTTTGATAACGTTTAGCCGTGGTTTTTTTTCACTCACCTCGACACTGTCGCTGCTGCGTGAATTTAACAAGAATGCGATCGGGGTTGAGGTATGGACGTTTAAAAAATATCGGAAGTCGATAAATATCATGCAACACCAACTATTTAGCAGTACGAAAAGAGTAGGAAAAGTAAAATACCTGTATGTAAATAAGACATAAAATGTGAATAAACCTGACTACCGGTCACCATTCTGACTAACCTGCGTACAGAATCGTCCACTTCCTACCTCTCGCTGCGTATTCGTGTAGAAAGTTAACCTCTCGATCACGAGCCCACAATTCCCAATCGTCACGAATATAGTTCAGCAACTGTAAGATCTAAAAGTACCGAAAAGCTCATCGTTAGTAACGTCGGTTAATTAACTTGCCTGCATTAGACTGCGTTTCGCTAGGAACCCGAAAACAAACTAACCTTTCGTGTGTTCCATACGTAACAGAAAAATTTTACAACGCACCCACCGTGAAAGATTAATGGCGAAATGCATTCGAGAAGAAATGCTAAATTATTATCAGGTTTCACAAGTGCCAGTAGCTGAGGAACGGTTTGGCTAGTAGATAGTAACATTAACACGGCAAAAATAGTACGGCGTATGCTGATTGGCTGATATGGCCATCGTCCAATGATCATCAAGAAGATTTTGTTGATTCTGTAATACCGGTGTTGGAAGAAGTCCATCTGTACCCTAACCTCTTTCAACGATTGTGTTACCGCTTCAATCTCTGTTTCACATAGAACTGAAGTTCCCTACTGGTGTAATTCCTCTTCGTTATCATTTTCTTTATTTCTCGGTGCGAATTGCCATGCAATTTTATCGCTGACAAGTTGATAGACATTTAAATTGGACGGGACATTAAAGTGTCGGCGTATAACATCCGCGCTACGTACACTCCGATCGATATAGAAATGAGCTGTGGTGTGCGAGTTTAGAGTGACGTTGAAAAAGCCCCTTCTATAAAAACATCTTGACGTACGTAGATATTTGCGGGACAGTATTCTTTTATCGTAGTTTGTTGCAGTATAATTTATATTCCTATTATTGAACCTGACTGGGGGAAGAAGGTTCATGTTCCTCGCAGTGGAGTTACTTCAATCTGCATTGGTGCTGTACGTGTGGTGATTCATGTTGACTTCACGAATAAGTTTTCATCTCATGCATAATTTTGTTCAACTTTACTACTTCGATTCAACCAAAGTCGAGCAAGACTGACCATCGGTAACAGGAAGCGAAAGGAAGGTACAAGAAAATGATTTTTGCTCGACTATCTTGAAATGCTGGTTGTGACATCGACAATAAAAAGTAAGCCCTGTTACAGGTAACGCTAAGCGAAAGGTTTACCTATTTCTATACAATTAAATGCAGTGCACAAGTGACGTGTGCATGGAAGTTGTTTGCAGTGTTTTGCTGTGAGTGAAAAACTCTTAACGGACTAAATTCTCTTTCGCACTTCTAGAGCACAATCAATTTCTAGTCAATCAATTTACTTAATAATATGTCGAAATCTTTCGTTTACGATGCACTTGAGAAAACTACTAAATTAAAAAATCGTCATTGAATTGTAATTACATTAAATAGAATATTCATCAGTTGCATTACATTTGTCGACTATGTTACACCCCATTTCATGGCATATATTTTCTCCTGACTTCGGTCCATAAAGATTTCACTAAATTCATAAATTAGTAGTATATTAAATAATTAAGAATTAAATGTAGTAGCGTTCGGCATTACTTACAATGTTAAATCTGCATCAGCCAATCATCAACTCGAGCGCCGAGAATGGCGCATCGATTGGTCTAAGCGCGGTTCCCGCGCTGCCGCGTCGGCGCAGCCGACTGGCTGAACGGTCGAGGGTGGGGGAAGTTCAGGCGCTTAGCACGGCGCTGCACGTACTCGCTCACGGCTCTTCTGGGCTCTTCTAAGCATAAGGAGCTCTCGAAGCCACTCGCTGTTGTTCGAAGTATCACAATTAACACTTTTGAAAGTTTCTTTCTACATTCCTCAAGTTTCCGTCAGTTCGGCTCACCATAGGAATCTCAACACAGTCGCTTCTTGCTCTCTTCAAAGCAAAAAGCCCGCCGAACACCCGTTCTTATCTGGACGTTTAAAAGGAATAGAATTTAACGTAGAGTAAAAACTTCTCAGAGCGGAAGCTCGCCGATTAGCAATTGTTCGGGTTTTTTTTAGAGCAACAAAATAGCACCAAGTCTAACGTAGAGACAAATAAATTTGCAAAACTTTTTCCAGAAGCTATGAGCATTGACAAATGCGGATTTCGCACGATACACTCCGTGCAAAAAAACGTGTACGGTTTTCGTACTTGTTTATCCAGCATAAGCTGCGCTAGGATCTGTCAGCACAGACTCACGTGCCTCAGCGGAACGAATATTCTCCCGCACAGATTTCAGCTGGTCGAGAAAGCTACGACACACGCGCTGAACTTCCAAACCGAATCTCGCCTCGCCGCGAGATTGCCAGCACTGACCCGTGTGACCAAACCTTCCAGCACAGACGCAGATACCTTTGCAAAAATCCCCAGAAACCAGACGACAAGCAACAACTCTTATTGGGCTATCTCGGCTCAGATTCCTGGCCAATTAGCAGCATCCCCGGGAATTGGTGTTGGAACACCATTTTAATATCTCCGCAAGAGGGCAGCAGATCTCTCGTTACTCTTTTTCGTTATTTTTTATTATTGTTTAAGTTTCTACTTAAGTTTTTTTGTCCTTACAGTCAGTGGTCGTTGTGGTCGACCAATAAAATTCCAGGCTCCTTTTGAAATCGATGATTTATCATTTCGCAATAAACATGCTCTGCAAACAATCGGCTATCCAATCAGCACCTTTACGGTGCACGCGTGAAGTTCGCGACGATGTAAAGCGGAGATAGACCAGAAGGTCGAAGAAACGCGTAGAGAGAAAACTCTTGATCTGGCTCCTGGCCTATCGAGCCACTCAACGGAAGAACATCCGCCTAAACCATCCAAATCATGTTCCGACATCAAAACCATCCGTTTGACCAAAACAACCTGTTACAACACACCCGGCCACGAGTGAGACTTCTCCCCTAGCGTCCTCTACCGCCAGACACCAGTGCAGCCAGATCGTGGGTTAAACTTGCCCCTTCTCTAGCTTTGTGCGCGCGATACAAGACTAGGGGCAAGTTTTACACACGATATGGCTGCACTGTCAGACACGCATCAACAGCAATCTACGAGCGTGTTGCCAGTCTCCGCATTAGGGAGATTCTCGACGGAGCGCGGCTAACCTGGATCTCCTCTTTAATTCAACGATGAAAATCGACAGCGGGACGGAGATAATTTCTCAGAGCCTCCAACTTCGTGAGAGGAAGCGGAGATAAAAGCCCTAGATTCTAGGGGAAGACAGGTGGGGAAAATTGAACAACTTTTTCGGGCCAACTCTTAATTGGGAGCGTGACTCGGTGTTCTTAATTCCCGTCGACAACTGTAGCCCTTTCGTAGGTACAACTAGATATTTTATTGTCAGCTTCTCGAAGGCTTCGTTTAATCTCGTTTTTATAAAATCTGGATTTTACTGTATATGAGAATGAAAAAAACTGGCTCTAGCATCCTGTTAATAGTCGCGAGGAAATTAAGGAAACTGGTTTGTTACTGACTGAGTCTGTATCACATTTACTGGACGCTAGGTGAGCCACGTGACTGCGCCACGAGAGCGAGAGATACGGTTATTGGCGTTCGAGCTCGCTCGGGAGAGTGCTTTGTATGGGGTCAATTCTGAGCATCTTGTAAAGCTGCGTCTTGATATGTAAGCCAAATGAACCGATGGAATTTCCATACGTTGTCCAATTCCCGAAAAATATCTGCGGCGAATTCCCTTCACCGTAATCCGGTCGATAGTAAAAACATTGTTTTTTTTTTTTGGGCACTGCACGTAATTAAGGAAGGCAATTGTTAGTGACTGTTTAACGGTCACAACTTCAGATGTTCATAATCAGAATGTAGCTAAAAACATTTTTGTTATCAATTATTAATTTTTGTTACAATTTTTGTTATGAAAATAGGCCATTGATCATCGAGTGGTTACAATTCAAAGAGAAGGGTGTTACAAATTACCAATTGGTCCCAATCATTCTGAATTCCCTGATAAGGTCTGATACTTATTTATTGAAATATAACATTCCTCATACATCTTACCAATTTCAGAATAAAGAGAATCCTGAAAGTCGTCGTAATATTTACATAAAGCCTGCAATTATCATATTCACGCCCAAACGTGGCGTGATAATGTTTGACCAGCACAGTCTTATTTTTCTCAATGGTAAATTCGCATTATCGGCAAAAACAATGTTCGAAGGTGCACAGCTTCTTTGGTTGAGTGTATAGTTTCTTTTCTCGCAGTTATACTCACTTTGGCCACGATATAAATTTTGTTACCAATAATCCCCTGTTCTCCCACGATGATTTTTCTGATGAAACGTGACGCTTCACAATACTCAACACTTTTCGATACAGGAAAGATTGCCTGGCAATAATTTTCAAAAATGAATTGAAAGGCTTGATTACGAATTTTTGAAAGAGATTCAGGCCCGAAATTTTCTCACCTGTTTGCTGGTTTGCAAATCGTCAGGTGATCTTGAGGAATTTCAAAGAATTCACCTACACCTGGATCTGCAAAGCATTCAACAATTGTGATAAGCATAAAACAGTTTTTCAGAATTTTCTCGCGATGTAAAAAAAACCCATTATTCTTGCATATCTATAAGGAATCATGAAACAAGAAAAGAAAATTGGATGGTTGATTTATACTCGCCTGCAGAATATGGTGTAACGAATTGAAATGGAAATCGCATTGCAGTTACGAGAGTAGATTTAGTTTCGCTGAAACTGACGATATCGATCGCGTATTGTTCCAACATTTTTAAAAAGTCATCGTGAAGTTTCAGTAAGGCCGGAGATTCTGAAAAAAAATATATATATATAAGTATGATTCTGATAGGGATTCAATGCCACGTAAAGATTCAAACTACCTTGTCTAAGCTCCTGAACTTCGATGGATGGCCAAACCACCATTTGTGTCGTTTGCTTGAGCGCTGCAACGTGTGAACCTTTGTGAGGAGTGCTGTAGAAGATGATGGCTCTCGTGTTCCGGCACAAACCGTTCTTATCTCCATTTTTCGATTCTACGGAAATGAAATTGTGAAAAACTAGCGATAATTGCTAGTCACTTATTATATCCGTAATATTTATGCAAGTTATGTTACATGTATTTTTTAGACATTCGTTTGTTTATTCTGATTTTCACAGACCCGATAATCTTCAGGGGGGCCCATCTGAACTCGTTCATTCTAAGACTTCCCTCCCCAAAACATCTTTATCCAAAGTAAGATTATTATTCCCTCATTATACTATTCTTAAATTTTCCTGTGCATCTCGATTCATTGTGTACAATACCGCAATTGCAGTACAGCCGAGTAAAAACACGGTGAAAAGTACCGGCACTACAACGTGCTAGCATAGATTTAGAAGAAGTAAAAATGTTCAACCTTCTACTAGCATTTTCTTCACAAGCAGGCCGCCCATCGAATGACACACCCAGACGACTGGTCTCTTCCCGACACCGGACATCGTCAGTTTTTTAATAAACTCGATGCTTCGTTCGTTTATCATGCTTCTGAAAATAAAATAATGTTGTAATTATTTAGATGTGTGAAATTGTTTTTTTTTTTGGAGTGCTAAACTTTTGTAGATAGGAGCACATTATTATTAATATCAACTGTTATCTTACTATATAACTTGATATCTTGATAGATAGCTGAGCATGTTCATGTGAGACGCTAGTTCAAAAAAATCAGATCGCTCTTAAACAAAATGAATTACAGTTGTAACATCGGCTAAAATAGTTCTATATCGTCTTAATGTCTGGCTATAAAAAATAATTTACCTTATACTTAGAGAGTTAACATAAAATAAAAACATCTTCCATATTTTTCGAACACTTGCCTTGTACTCTCCAAAGGACACGGTTGACTCCACATGGATAGATTAGTATCGTAGTTTATGCCCAGAACTCTTAGGCAAGACACGTCTTGGGGTAACCAGTCGCGAGGCCAGCACTGCGTTCTGTGGATTTGATCGTATTCGGCTTGTTGTATGCACTTCGCGTTCCTATGGGAGATATTACTTTTTGTATTAGAAAATAATCGATTCTTTATGTACTAAGAATAAAGGGAATTACCTCATTTTTTTAACACTATAAAATTATTTTAACACTATAAAATTATATCGACAGTAATTGCTAACTTACCCACGACAGGTGAACGGCCCGGTCGCCGATGAATTCATATTTTCAGGGCAGTCGTACAAAACTACCTCGCAATCGTCACCCACACGTTTCCATTCGTGCATCTTCAAGTCACGGGCAAGATCCTTGAGAAATTCTTGTGGATGCTCGCCGATTATCGCGTTAAGCGTATCCGAACTGAAATACGCTGCTGGCGATTCTGCAATCAAACAATTTGTTGTAAGGAATTTCATGGTATTTTGAACATTTGCAGATGGCTATATGAATTTATTGTAAAACGATTTCTTGTTGGCTGATAGAATTTTTTATCGTAGACCACCGATGCATTTACGTAAGCGAAGTTTGTACCATCGTACGATGATTTAAAAGGTCATCTTCAATCTTCTACACATTCAATTTACCCACGAATCCGGAAGAAAACGGATCGAGATCTCGTTGTCGCCATGTGACGAAAACACCGCCGAGAAGGCCATGAATAAACACCACGTCGAGTTTCGGAGTACCCACATCCCTATGTTGGGGATGCAAGAGATAAATTCTTCGATGATATTTCTCGCTGGGATTGTAGTCAACGTCAAGATTCGCCAAAGCACGGATAGCCGGTCCGGACAATCTCACGTCCGTATGTCGAGACCAGCGAGCCAAAATTCCAATCCATCCTTCAAGAAATATACAAATTATTCATTGCGTACGTTGTTGGTAATGCATAAAGTCATAAATTCGCAGAATTCAGAAAAATATCAGTTCATTAAGCTACATTGACCGCATGTAAATTTTGCATTTTACCGGATTTGAACAGATCTTCGAGGTACTCCTGATGTACGGACAAATTCGAAATAATCTTAGCTAGAAAAATGCACACCTCGACGTCATTCTCGAACATTTTTTGTACATCAATAAGAATCGGAAGCCCGCCGGCGTCTGCAATATCTGCAACAACGATGAAAACGCGTTTATTTCTGTTCCATTAAATGTATAATTTATTCAAAAGAATATCGTTTAAGCGAAACTATTTTCACCTTTTTCATATTGTTCGACCGACGAGTGATGGTGTATAGTTTGAATACAATTTCTCACCAATTCTCGGTCCCAAACAATCGCCGGTGTCACTGCTAAACCCACGCTCGCTAAGTCGTGATCAAAGACCACTCCTTCCTGCAAAGTTTTAGCGTTCTTAATATAAGTAAAAAAATAAATTTTCAGATCGTTAGTGGTAAAACTCACACGATGAGAGTCTCGAAATTTCTTGTTCAGAAACTGAGCGAGACATGGATGACGCCCCTCGCACATGGTATCCATTTTCATCATTAAATACCGCAGAAACTCGATTAAATCCTTCAAGAAGGTTGGGTATCATAACATTGGTCAAAGAATAATTTAATTCTTCAATTTGATATCCTAAGGCCGGAAAGGTAAACAGATGATACTTTAAGCCACCGATATACCTTTCCTGAATTAGTTCATCGACTTAAGAACAAAAAAAAGTTGATAAATTAAAATATTCCCTGCAGGGCCTGTACGATTTCTTTCTCCATTATGCGAATTATGAAACGACGAAAAAAAATGCATACGTAAATCCTCTTCTCCACGTGGTAATAAGGCGGTTTCAAGAAAAATCTGAGATCAGCGTCGGACGTTCTTGCGAGGGCCACCGCAGTTCTCGCGTCTAATGTTTGCGCCATTTGACAATAGTGCCAGTCTGAAAAATACAATTTGAATAAGTTACAAAGATTTTTTAAGAATGAATTTTTTCGGTGTCTTAAGGGAATGAACAAACTAATAATGAAATGTACATATGAAAAATCATTTTAATCTTAATATGGCTTCCTAATTTTTTTTAACAGTTCACCATTTCTTAACGTTACCAACGATTTTAGATATTCTTACTCTGAAATCTTAAAAATATAGTTTTTTTATTTTATCTTCCTTTACTACAAGGAAAATGTAAATTACATAAAAGAGGAACTTTGAATTCCATTTAAAAAATGTGTGCAAACCTTTCAGATGCTTCAGGGAGCTCAATGTGCGAACAGCTCTCATTCTTTGGTCCCTAGAGTCGTGCTTCGCTATGCTGATCAATTTGTACGCCAGATTGCGATTGAGCGATTTCCACCACTTGGTAATAACATATGTCAGTCCTTTAGGTCTCCCAGAGACGGAAGACTGCAAATCACTTTCATGGCGAAACATGAGAACATCTGCCAATTACCATAGAAAAAAATCATTCTTTTACTGCAAATTGCAACTTTGAATTGACTTGCATAAAGACCTTTGTAACGTGGATCGTCGATGTAGATGTACTGTGCTCTAGCCTGCTCAAGGTTCAGAACATTTGTCGTCACGACAGAGCTGAGAATATGCGAGGTTTCTCGCACTTGGTACAAAAGCCAGCATCCTCTGCAAGACAATTCATGCATATGAAAAAAAAAAATAATAGAAATTTGTACCTTGATTTTCAAAAATTTCAATCATATTTATCTATGTTTCAATTAACTTTCAATTATGTATTATATGTTATTTTTTCAAATTTCTTTAAGGTGGAGTGAACGTCAGTCCAGAAGTATGAAAGAGATAGCGGCATTGGTTTTACGGTGACGTCGAAAAAGGAAAAGAGAGAGAGAGAACGACAGAGAACGCGTTTCACTGCACCTTAAAAGAATTTTTTTTTCATCAATTTCGAAAATTCTAGGTTAGGTCAGCGGCGTACCCGACGACGATAATGCAGACTCCGACGGACTTTAGGTAGTGGACGTGTCGTTGATAAAAATTTGGAGCCATGTAATCCAATCTCCCCACGAATGGGGCGTTGAACAATGACTATTTGTCAAAATCGAAGTATTATTATTTACATGACTCATCTGCGCGATGTTCTGAAAAATGGCGGCGATTATTTCAAAATATCGCGATCGGCCATCACGGCCGACGAGATTGGTTGATGGTAAACAAACATGCGCGCGCCACTGCGGGAACTTTCTCTAATTTAATTAAAAAATAATTAAGCAATTACATTCTTCACGATAGATCTTCATAATTTACCTCTTATAAATGTATTGGTAACAGCGTACGTACATTTCGGTTTCATACTCCGGTATTTATTTTTATTTTTTTTATCAACTTCAAGTTCATCAAAAAGATACAAAAATCTTACAAAAATATTGTTCTTACTCATCGTTCAACTGAAACGATAAATAATAATTCTCAAGGAAGACACGTAAATCTTTTATTCTGATGAAAGTAGTAAGAATCAAATTTGATAGAAATTTATTTGATAAAAATACCTTTCAGAACAAATTTTCATTTTTTCTTAACTATATTTATGAATCGATAATTTCCAACATAAGTTATCACGCATATTGAATATAAAAGAATATCTCAACTTAAAGTAGGAACATGACAAATGGAGCGATTCATCGTCTAATATACGAATGATTAAATCATGAATCATGTGGATGAATAAATGTATTAGTGATGCGAGTCGGTAAGCAATCGATTAAGTGACACAGTAAGTGGTTAAATGACCACTGAATAATAATATACCGGTAAATTCGCCATACTAAAAACTATATTCACAGATATCGATGGATGGTAACAAAATCTCCATAGTCCACTGTGGCGGGAATTTTGAAAATTTTAATCGTATAAACTACCTCATCGAATTGTATTTCTATACAATCCACGTAATACCCTCACCTATTATTATCACTACATATTATGCAATCATTAATTATTTACACTCGAGTATAGTAACAATTCGAATCACGTTTTCGTGTACAGCATATGCAGGCATCCGCCTTTCTCTATCTATATCTATTTATATTTATTAACAAAATATCTCCCTTCCTCGTTCTTCGGCTGACGTCCTCGCGCGGGCAACGGCGCGTGGCCGCGAAGGTGTGCGGGGTGGGGGAAAGCTATGCCTCGAGGTCGGTAAGAGACAAGGATACTGTCGTTGTGGTTCGCGCGCGCGTTCCACGTTAGCTGTACTTGCCGCCGCGTCTCGTCTGTTCGTTTCTGACATAATCCGGTACGAACTGGATCCTTCTGGTGGTCTTCGAGTTCGCAACGTGCGCGCCGTAAAGCCAGTTGCAGTACACCAGTTAAACATACGCTTCGATTTTACACCCGAACAGAGGCACGATATGAAAGATTAGGAAAAAAAAAAAAGTATATCGAACCGATGAGAAAGTGCGACCAGATGCATACCGAAAATCTGCGAATTTGCGACGGTGTAACATAATTACAAGCAACGTAAAGAAAAATAATCAAAAGAACAAAAAACCTCTAATCAACCCAAAACCGTCATATCATTCATCGGAAAATGGAGTTAAACAATTAACGCAACCCCGAATTCTTGCTAAGAAAAACGAAGACATGAGATAAAAAGAAGACCGAGTCACCGTCGTCAGCCCCCCCCCCCTTCTTCCCTCCATGCCGTTCGGTTCGGTCTCCCTTCCCAAAACCGCATTGGAGCATCGAACAGAATTTACGATCTGAGCGCGAATTTCGATGCCTCCCCCTTGACGAGTCCCCTTGAAGATTAGGGAACAGAATATTTAAAAATTAAGAGACAAAAAAAGGCCTGATAATAAAGGATTAAATGTGCCGCGAGTTCGCGCGTGCGGTAGGAAACGTCTTCGTCCTTTCCCCTTCGCGCTCCGCCTAACCACGCCGCGCACCGCGCAACACCGCCACGTACGGCCCTCCTACTTCTCACCCCCACCTCCCCGTCCTTCTACGAGCTTCTCCCTCGCCGACGGAGCTCTCTCGCCGTGAGAGGCAGTTCGGGGAGTTGGGCAGCGCAGGGTAGAGCAGGGCAGAGTCGTTTCTGGTCTTTCGCTGCGAAGAACTTATAACCCATAAGGCAGCATAGCGGAAAACCCGACTAGTAACGAAGCGTATATACATATATATAATATTTTTTTTTCTTTCATTCTCTCTCTTTCTCTCTCTCTGTCTCTCGGTAGTGTTGAGTGCGGGTTTTTTCGAGCCAGTGAAATTCGACGGGTGCGCGAGGGGACCCTGAGAGAAGAGAAAAAAAGAAAGGCAAAAAAGAAGAAACCGAAAGCGCGAGAGAATTTTTCGATACCGCGAATTCGTAAAAAAATCGAAGCGAAGGTTTGTTGAGAAGGAAAGGAGGTGTCGGAGAAAAAACAAAAGGAAAGAAGGAGGAGGAAAAAAGAAGGCGAAGAGAACGAGAAGTGGTGGCCACGCGATTTTAACCACGCGCAGCTATGTCCAACGAGGAAACTTCCGCCGACCGCAATGTCGAGATCTGGAAGATCAAGAAACTCATAAAAAGCCTCGAAATGGCGAGGGGGTTAGTCGAACGTGCTTCTTACTGTTATTGTAATCGACAATTTTTTAATTTTTTAATTTTTATTGTTTTCGATTTTTTTTTAATATATATTTTTTATTCAAGGTATTTCTTTTCTGAGAGTTTTTTAGGTCGCCGATGATCCTAGTCGTGCAACATATGGTCGACGGTTTTGGAGGTTGAATAGTTATCGAAGCATGGCTTTTGTCGACGTCGCTGATGCTCGCAGCTCCCCGAGACTTTCAGGCATATGGTCGGAGTCATTCAGCTTCGCTTGCCACTTTCAAATTCGAGAGATGGACCGGTAGATCTACATAACGCAAGATTCATTAAAAACTTTGAAAAAACTAAATTCTTTTTCTTACTATGAAGAAAATGAATTTTGAGATTAGAAGGAAAATCCAAAACGTTGAATCGCAATAGATTTTGATATTTGCAAGAGGGAAAGTTTGCTCGCTGAGACGATTGTGATATTTCGGCTTCATTTGGCAGAGCAGCAGCCGCGTCTAGGATCAAGGTCGCTGCAGCGCCATCCGACCTACTTTGCCCTCAATGCTGAAATGCTTTGAACGATCTTTGCACGATTAACTATGGTTTTTTCATTTTCTTTATTCTTTAAGTTTAATTATTCTGATTTCAGGAACGGCACCAGCATGATTTCCCTGATAATACCGCCAAAGGACCAGATCTCTAGGGTCAGCAAGATGCTGGCAGATGAATTTGGTACTGCATCGAACATAAAATCACGCGTCAACAGATTGTCGGTACTCGGAGCTATAACGTCAGTCCAGCATCGGTTAAAGTTGTACACTAAAGGTAATCGAAAAGATTTATTTATTTGTTTATTCACAAAACAATCCTCGAAGCCTTTGAAAATATTACAATAAAAGTAGTACTACATTATAATGTTTGATGACAATTTAATAACAATTCCAGATGAGAATCAAAATTTTATGTTGAGATAGAACAATGTGGTATTTTATCCGCATGGTGCACTGCACAAGGGGAACCGAAACTCTGTTTTCATGCTACTTATATAACTTATATGTACTATACTCTTCAATTTCAACAGGCTATATTTTATCTTTTGTATAAGGGTTTATCTCATTGATAGATATATAGATAAAGTAGCGCTTTGATTTTGAAATTATTTTTTTGTAGTGACACGTTTTTTTCGTTGATTTTTCAGTCCCTCCGAACGGCCTGGTGATATATTGTGGTACGATCGTAACGGAGGAGGGAAAGGAGAAAAAGGTCAACATCGACTTCGAGCCCTTCAAGCCTATAAACACCTCTCTCTATTTGTGTGATAATAAGGTAAAAAATGAATGAAACATATTGGAAAACATTACCGATCTGCTGAAAATCATCGGGGATCGATGCTAATGTTATTTATTTATTCATTTCTATTTTATACGTTTGTTGTGCGTGAAAACCGTTCTACGCACATCATTATGTTTCAGTCTCCAAAAATAATTTCGAAAGGCACTGTGCGAATATGATTTACCGACCTATATAATTAAAATTGAATACATTTTGATATATAATGCGTAAGGGTGATAGAATACAAAAATATATAATATATATACAAAAATATATAACATCACGGCTCGCCAATAGGAAAAACAATTTAACTTTTCTACTAATTTGCCGAAATTAATATTTTTGTTTTTCCCACGTAGTAATCGAACAACGTGTTGCCGTGTTGGTTGAAATAATTGATGATTATTAATAGTTACTCATTTGATCGGGATGAATGCTAATTCCATGATAGATTCGTTCCACTGTAGTTGCGAAGGAGTTCGTACTTGACGCCGAACGTCTTTTTCGCAACAATATTACAAATATAAAAGAAAAATTATCCTCCGGTGACAGAAAATGTTGAATTTATGAGACCTTCGCATCTGGCTATTATAAGTAATTCCTATTTTATTCTCCAATTCGTATTTCAGTTGATAAATTGAATTGTTAATTTTTATTTTATTGTTATTTGTTTGGAGTGGCTTCCTTGATGGATAGGACAAAAATTAATTACGAACTTCCGCATCGTTTTGATAAAAAAAAGGCTGATTTTTATTAAAAATTCCGATTGAACCAATTCATTTCCGATTGAAGCAATTCAGACTTTTTTACCCAACGGTTCTGCATTTTTTCTTTTAATCGAAACATGACTTGTCTCGGAGAAAATAGGTAAGGCGGATTTTTCTCACCGTCGGAGCATCTCTCCATTTCCTTTTACGTGACCTTCAGATAATAAATCCCATCCATGTGGTGGTGATGAAAATAATAATAAAACAATAACAATGAATAAGATCTGAAAGTTAGAAAGCACATTCTTAAGTTTTTCTAATCTGATAAATTATAAACGATGAAAATATCGAGAACTTTGACTTTTTCAAAACAGAAAAAATATATATACATTGCCTGCGGGAAAAAAGATAGCAGAAAATATATCAGTAAATTGTATAAATCACCCCTCTATATTATAAAAGGTAAGCAAAATTTCATTGCGTAATTAAAGTTACACAAATCTTAAACGGTATGGTAGTTATTCCCGCCCATCAAGGTATCAAGTTAATTAACATATTGCTTCATCAATGCCATAAAATCACGCAAAAACTCTTCAGAACAGTAAAAAAGATTGTTGATTTGTGGGATCACACTTTTTACTCTTATGAATGAAAATGTTTATTTATGTTATAAAAAAAGATTTGACTTTCTCGAGATAACCGAAACCAATCATAGAGCCTAAAAAGACTCTCTTTGGGTTTCTTCCTGCGACGAATTATTGAAATTTCGAACCCTTCAAAACGTAGACTATTCCATAATACATTGCTATTAATTTTTTTACTTGACTGCTAAAGCGTAGATATATGTATATGTATGCATTTACAAATGATGGAAATTTTTATTTCAGTTCCATACCGAAGCACTGACGGCGTTGCTAGCTGATGATAACAAATTCGGCTTCATAGTGATGGATGGTAACGGTGCATTGTTCGGCACGCTGCAGGGTAACACGCGCGAAGTACTCCACAAGTTCACGGTCGACCTGCCGAAGAAGCACGGTAATTTCGATTACACAATGCGCGAGATACAAACGCATGATAATCGGTCTGCCGCCCTGTATAGTCCCCAGAGGGTCGTATTCAACTACAGCTATTTGCGCAAAGATCTCGCAAATTAATCAGCAGACCACTCAAATTAAACACAACTTACTAATTTCAATTTTATAATGAATTTTCATCACATATTCTATCGTAAGATTATCCGAAAAGAACTTGACAAATTTACGTTTCAAAAACGTTAACAAAAATGCATTATTATTAGACTCTTTTTCATTCTATCACCGTTGTCTTGCATGTCTATGAATGAAAAATACGTTTTTTGTATTTACTTATTTTTTCAAAGTTTCTTACGATAATCGACAATTCCGATTTAAAACACCATACGTATTTTACTAACAATTTTCACCCAAATGATTGATTTCCAGGGTGTTGTGATCGAGGAATGAAATCTCCGGCTTCGAACATGATATAAATGTTATGCTTTTATAAAATGATTGGTAAATGTTTCAAACATTTTTCGGCCTTATAGATTGTTAAATTATAATATTCCATCATTGTGCTCGGGGATTTAGTTACATACAAGCAAAAGTTCTGCAGCTCGGACGGAAAAGGGAATAGATTGTTTAAATTTACATAGCCGAACATTCCCTTAAGAGGACTAAAAAAATACTCTGCTGAAAGTTTCCTCTGCTCCCCTGCGGTTTCTCTTAACAAGTGCAACAAGCTCAGTAAAATAAGACCGAAAAATCTTTTACAGAGTCAGAATTGTTTTTAACGCGTTTCCTTGATTATTGTTTTTCTAATAGTTAAACTTTATTCGTAGGTAGAGGAGGACAGTCAGCTCTTCGTTTTGCTCGGTTGCGTATGGAAAAGAGACACAACTACGTTCGCAAAGTCGCTGAGGTTGCCACTCAGCTTTACATCACAAGCGACAAGCCTAACATCGCGGGACTCATTCTCGCCGGTAGTGCGGATTTCAAGACGGAACTGAGTCAGTCGGATATGTTCGATCCTGTATGTAGATCTATCAGCATTTCGTCATAATTACAATAATTAATAAAAATGAACATTTTTGTCTTTTTATCGTGTGAAAAAAAATTCTTACCGTTGGGTTTGAATTTTTTCATGCTATGATTCATTTTATTCTGTCTATTGTAAATTTTATTTTAAATCTTGTCGTATTGTTCCGCAGAGATTACAAGCTAAAGTAATCAAACTGGTGGACGTCTCGTACGGTGGTGAAAACGGTTTCAACCAGGCGATCGAGCTGGCCGCCGAATCGCTGCAGAACGTGAAATTCATTCAAGAGAAAAAGCTCATAGGTTAATTGGATTTTTCCCCCGTGTAATCGAATTACCGGCATTAGCTTGGCTGATGGTCTTTACTATAATGTATCAATTAACCCAATTTCAGGACGTTACTTTGACGAGATATCGCAAGACACGGGAAAATATTGTTTCGGTGTCGAGGATACCCTTCGAGCGCTTGAACTGGGAAGTGTTGAGACCCTAATCTGCTGGGAGAATCTTGATATTCAGAGATACGTGCTTAAGAATCACACGAACGCGGAGGAAAAGGTGCTACATCTAACGCCCGAACAGGAAAAGGACAAGACTCATTTCACTGACAAAGAGGTTAATTTATCCCTTTATTTTTATATTTACTTTACTCCCGGCATAATAGTATATTATTTGTGCAATTTAAATATATTATGCACCATTTTCACTGATGGTTATCCTTTTTTCGCTTCCTCAGAAAATGTGTATAGACATGCATCGTTTAAAACGACTATAACTTGAGAATGGTTTGGGAGAGTGCGTTGAAATTTGGTTCGCTAGGAGAGTCACCTCTTTATTTGGTGCTATTTGTATGAAGATTGAAGCGCAATTGAAACTTTCACACGATGATTATTTTTTTCTTTATACTTCTTGTATTCATCTTCCGTAAATTTTAGCTGTCGTTCTAGAACTGCACACATATTCTATCTTTTTCTATCTTTTTCAGAAAAGTGTGATTTTCGAGGAATGTTAGGAAAAATTATGTGAACGGGATAGACGTAGAAAAGAGATTCCTGACTGATGTGAATGCCGCACTTACCTCCGGCGGGTGTGGATTTTTCACATTCGACATGAACTCCCTTTCCACTGTTGCTAAAGAAATAACTGTTGATTTATTTATGCGGTTAAGATTTTTTCAAAAAATTGCCAATGAAGCTCTAATGCAAGTACACATAGAAGTATTCATCCAAGATTTAAACGATTAATAAATTCGGTAAACAAGGTACAATGTTCGTTGAGCAATTGGCTAAAAATATATTGATTGTTCCAATTTTAAGAAGTTTCGAATTTTTCGGAAAATTTGTTGTTTTTTTTTAAGCCGCACACGAGTTTGCAAATTAAATATCACGTTACGAGTATAATGAACTGCATTTAAAAAAAAGTAAAAAATTGCCTCAGAACAACAGAATTAAAAAATATCAGTTAGTAATTTACTACGATAAATTTTGCAGCAAATTTCGATGGATTCAATCCTATGAAATTCAGACATTTTTTTATATAATGAAGGTGTGAAGTAGTGTGCGTACCTCTACCTTTTTTATTACGTTTTTGTATACAATCTTTCTCTATGTAAAAGTGAAAATCGATCAACGACTATTTTCAGGCAGAGACGTATGCACAAACTTGTGATAACTAAGGAAGCCATGCGCAAATTATTCTTACTATTAACCAAAAACCATCTTTTTCCGTGTGAAAATAGCGATAAATTTTTTGTTGCGAAACAGAAGAAAACAGCCAAGGAATAATGTTCGAATAGATGGAGGATTAAAAAAAATAACCCTGACAACCGTGTTTTTTTGTTTTTTTTTCAGAGTGGCGTAGAGCTTGAATTAGTCGAGAATCAACCCCTTCTTGAGTGGCTCGCAAACAACTACAAGAGTTTTGGTGCGACCCTAGAAATAATAACCGACAAATCGCAAGAAGGTTCCCAATTCGTCAGAGGTTTCGGTGGTATTGGAGGTGAGCATTCGTTTTAATTCGATAACTACCAGTACATAAATACTGAAAATCCTCGAAACGAGGTCGAAGCTGTTTCTCTCCGAACTCCAAAAAAAGAAAAAAAATCGTATTACGAAGCGTTTAGCAAATAGAAAAAACAAATCTTGCAAACGCACGAGATATATTAATCGTGCACTGTGTCGTATTTTCTGGATGTATAGGAATCCTCCGCTACAAAGTCGATTTCCAGTCACTGCAGGCTGACGAGCCTCTCGATGACGTTGACCTCGACGATTACTAATTATTCAACCGTCAAAATAGACACAAAAACAAAAACAAAAACGTATTCAGATTCGAATCCAGGTAGACATTTATCTGTCTCTTTGAGTGCATTAATTCGTTATTATTATTACAATAGTGTAAATCGTGTATTACATTCGTAGACATTTCTATTCAATTTTTTCTCCATTTTTCTTCATCTTCATTTTTTTCTTTCGATTTTTAAACATTTTTATTGGAAAAAAAGAAAGACGTTTCTCTCGACTGTCCATCGCATTCGATTTTCTTTTCTCGTTCATCGTGTCTATGGCACAAAAAACCTCCGTACGACGATTCCTTTTTATCTCTGTTCATTTTTCGCTGACTCGTGCAACACCATAATTACGGGGCATGAGGATCGGATAAAAATAAATAATAGCGCTCGTGATTTTTGTGTTTCTTCCGTTCTTCGTGATACATATTTTGTATTTATTTATTTCTTCATCGTTCAATCTCACATATGTTGCATTCGCCACGTTTCATGGCTCATCGTGCAAGTAGCACAAAAACCTCATCCAACGATTTTTTTTATGTCTCATCTTCAAATTTCGTCGACTCGGCAAACGTCGAACTTACGAACGTCGAAATAATTTTCGTGGAAAGCTTAAACAAAAAAATGACAAAACTATTTTTAGTTCTCGTGTTACCTTCCCGGATCTTATCAAACGTTATTTTTCTCCATCATCGATCGTTCGCTAATAACGTCCTGTTATCTGTTAGTGTTACGATTTATCGCTTACGTTTTTTTTTGCATGATAGACAAGTGCCTGTCGGTAGCGTTATGTTTAGCGAGTGTAGAGAACAATCGACCTTAGTCTTTCAGCATTTGTTCATGTCGATTTGTTTTTCTATAAAACATCAATTTGATGCATGACTTACCTGTATGAGCTCAATACAACTTCAAACACGATGAAGAAGTCTTTAAAGATTTCCTTTCGTTACCAGAAGCTTAGCGTTTATGTTTTTTTTTTTAAATAATCCAAGCAGTTTTCGTAGTTAAAGTTAATTGCTTAATGAATTGCATTTTTCTGAACGTAAAAAAACTGGCTGTACAAAAAAATGTCATGAACGTATTAACGTTATACTAATCGATTTGTACTTTCCGTTAGCTCGCACATTGGGAAAGGTATAGTAATTTATTATTGATCAAAAAGTTACAAAAAAGCTAATATAAAGTCTGAACAAGTGATTACTCGATGAGATAGATTATTGGGACGATTGAGGTGAATTCAGCGACGCTGACTGGTCGATGGAAAATAAAATGAAAAAAAAAAAATCACAAGTTTTTACAGGACACGCAAAATTGATTTAGCTGCGTTACGAAGATCGGACGTGTACTGGACACGAGAAAACTAGAGTTTAGAAAGATTCCATCAGAACAGAATAGTTTTATCGTCGTGTAGAAAATATTTAAAAAATTAAACAAATTAATTTGTAAAATCGAATTTTAATGCTTAGAATTTTTATGCGCCCAGTGACAATATTCTACATCGACGAATTGATTGCTGGACAATTGTCGGTCTCTCAGCTGGACTCGAGTCGGTCCCAATATTACAAATTCGTTGTCAGTTGCCGGTCGCCACAAATTTAGCTTCCGAACACTAATCCAATTTTTAACAAGATATTTATACTCGATATTCAAGCGAGGATAGTTTTAATGACTAAAAACATTTCGAGCACTAAACAAAGTTTCGAACCTCGTGTAAAAAAGTCACTGTTAAAAGACATATGAATATCGAGAGAAAGCCATTGAATGGTCACGAAAATTAATTAATTTCCGTGGATTTTTTTTTGAGAATAAGATTTAAAAATTCATAACATAAAAAATAAAGCATTTGCAGAGTTTAGGTATCCGTTTTATCAGTTATATTTTTTTCCATTCACTAGAAAACATGTCTGTCATTTATACGTATCGAACGTGTCTATTCAGTGGTCGTTTTTTTGGAGTAATAGTGTTTTGTATATTTAACGAAAGGCTTTTTTACAAAGGTCTACAACTTTTTCGTACTAACTTTACACCTTTTTTTTTTTTGTAATTTTTTCAAAGTTAATAAACAGTTTCTTAATTTAAAAAGATGTAACATTACCAAATGAAATTGTGAACTTTTGTGATCAAGAAATATTTGTTAAATGTACAACTCTCTTTTACCGTCCAACATGTTTTTTCACTTGATCGTCCGATCATTGAATATTTTCTTGTTTATGATTTTTTAAATCAAAATCAATTCTGTACCGTGGAATTTCGATTATCGCAGATTGTTCAAATTAACGTGAATAAGTGTGGATTATGTTTATTTGCACTATCTGAAAAAAAAACTAATAAATGCTGCGCATCTATGCGAGTCCGAGAAACACCTCGGTTATTAGAAATGTTATTCTAATCGGCAATGGTTCGGATAACAGAGGGTTCGGGAAATCAAAATTCTACTCTGATCGTAGAGTGAAATCGGTCGAAGCTATGTTTGCGAAGATTTCACCGTACTAAAATTTTCATGAAGATATTTTGTCGAAACAACAAAGACCATTGTTGTAAAAATAGCAATGTATGATTCTCCACAACCATGAAGACCCAAAATGTGCACACTTAAATCGCTTAAGGAATCGTCTCAGTGTGACCCCTTTGAAAAATCACTGATTTTTGCGATTTTTTTTTAATGCTCAAGTGAACTAATCGGTTCTGTTTTTTTTGCATAAATCAATACATTCATGATGAATACAAAATAATTCCTCTGTTTATTTATTGGGTTTTTATAATAGTTAAATAAATTGTTGAAATGACACGTAATAAAGAAAGGTCTGATACGGTTTTCACGATTGCAGCCGCAATTTTGATCATTACAAACAAATAATTAATCTGTAGGAAAGTTGCTACCGCGCTATGGAGGAGTTTTTTTCTTTTAATGTGACAAAATGGTGGTGGTTTGAACAAAAAGTATCAAATTTGGCCCTTTTTTCGACAGTTTTTCGTAAAAGAAAAATAGGAATATATAAAAAACAAGCTTCCATAGCTGCTATAAAGAATGATCTTACGAATATTCCCTCCAAATGACAACTAGTTATCTTCAAAACTCTGCCTTTGAGAGTGGATACCGTTGTAAAAAACACCACTCTGAGAAAAACGCGTTTAAAGATTTAAGTCGAAAAATGTTTAGTTTAATCGTTTACTTACGATTAATCGGCAATGTCAGGTCCTTAGAATATTTCTTCAGCTTCCTCGAACTGCTCATTTACGGCTGAATAGAACGTAAGCACCTTTCAAAGGTAACCACGTAGTAGAAAAATTAAAAAAAGGAAAAAGGGTCGAGAGGAGCGCCGAGGGAGGCAGATGTCTCGCTCCGTTCCCTTTCTACAATAAGCGCTGCAGTCACTGTAATAACTTGAATTTGATTTTGAAAATTTGAAAGAATGTTTATTACAGTGTATACTATCCGATAATTCAACAAAAAAAAATCGTATTTTCGAAAATGTCATACCGAAACGATCCCTTAATGTATATGGTAAATTTTGGTGATTTTTATATATTTATAACTTGTAATCCCGGAAGTATTTTTATACTCCCCATGGGACGAAAATCGAAAAAAATGAACCATATGAAAGACACCGAGAACATTCATTTTGCATAACAATAACAATGCCAAAAAAATTATTGCGCATAGGAATTATACAGAAAATTATTATTCTCAATAATTTTTTGACAAATAATTTTAAAAAATATGTATATATTTTTCTCCGATTACGAAATACCTGCATTTGTTGCGCGCAATACCGGTGGAAAACTGCCGATTATTGCCCCATGATGAACAAAATGCTGTTATTGTAACGAGGTCAAAAAGAAAAGTGACGCATGCTACATGGGAAGTTGCTCATTTTCACCTCGTTTGATCAAGTGGAAGACTCAACTATTAAAGAAAAGCACGCTTCCGTTCCATGTCGCATAATGTAGTATTTTGCGTGTTGCAGTTAATTTTTTGATGATTCTCCTGAATATATACGAATTTTGGCAGATTTTTCTTAGGGAGAAATTTCATCATTTTTCATCATCAACACAAAATAAAGTCAATATATACATATTTTACAGTGATATGAAAATTCTTTCAGAATTGATAGTTATTCAAAAATATCAACGAATTCTTTCACATAAATGGGACAGATTTTTCAATTATTCATTATATCAAATTGCTTTTTATTCGATCTTTGAAATAATTACATTTCTAAATGAATGTTCTCAAGAATTTCAATATGCTCGATTTTTTCCGTTATTTTCCATATTTGAGGAAGTATCAAAATTCCAACATAATCAAACTATCGGTTTACACCATATACTTAAAATATTATTGTAAAAACTCCACATAACATTGGTTGTCCTGTAAAAGCTTGTAAAAATAATTTTTAAATTTCTGTTATCAATCTCACTCGTCCGCGTCACGTTACGTTCCTGTCAATTGATTTCTAATCGATTTCTCATGCTTCATCAATTTCCTTTTTCGGTGTAGTGGAAAATGTCTTTAAGGATTTAATAAGTATCGAAAGCGAAATAAAAGTTCAAAGGATGCAGACCTTTAAAGACAATAACTGAATAAAAATAACGATAATCGAAATAACTTGGCACGATGTTTCCAAGTTATGCTTCTTTTTAATACAATAACTAATAAAAATATTGTTTTCGTGACGTTCGTTTTTCAGGTATTTTGCGGTACAAAGTGGACTTTCAGAGTATGCAGCTGGACGACATTGAAATCGAAAATTTCGATCTGGACGATTATTAAGAATTTTGGAATTGAACTATTAACGAGGAAGTGGATCATGAAAAAAAGGAACTATCTGTAACACGGACGCAACAGCGAAAGAAAAATACACACACACACACACACACACAAAACAAATATGCGCGCCCTTGCGTTTCGGTTCTCATCAGCATCCGGACGAAGAAACTTAGTAGCTGTGGAAACAAGAAGCGAAAAAGGCGAATCGAAAATATTCATTATTTTCCGAAGGCAAAGTTGAAGGAAATTACTTACCATTTGAATAATTGTCAAACTATAAGAAAAAATGAATCTTCGAGAAAGGACATTGAGTGTATAAAGGTAATTCGATAAGAATTTTAAAGTAGTGGAAATCTAAATCGAACTCAAAAAACAAGGACAAGATTTCTTCAAGGAAAAAAATATATATATACAGAACAGAAAAAAAGAAAACGGCAAGAAAAAAACGAATGGCAACTCGAAGACTGTGACACTTAATTAAGCCAGCTTGAATACCTGCCTACTACAATAAAACAGAAAAAATACCGAAAAAAAATAAATATAGCAGCGTTTGTCTCGCAAGGCGTTCGATGTTAGAAAATGCGAACGCCACGATTGCGATATTAAGATATTAATTAACTTAATCTCGTTGGATAGTGGGTGACAGAAGTGTTTCACGTTCACGAGATTTTTTTCGTTCAGTAAAATACAGCTTATTGCGCGATTTATTTATTGTTTTCTTCCTTGAAAGTTTTTTCTTTCTATCATGTTTAAAAATTTCGAGCCGGTCAATATGACAATGACCGCTGCCGACGATCATTGTAACTGCACTGTACAGTAACGATGGTCAATTTTCTGAATGATCCCCCGAACTATTAATCTGCTCTCGTTTTTTTTTACCTAGCCATTTAATTTAATTTTTCGCGTATTGTCGTGCAACTCTTGGAAAAAATCTCGTAAAATAAAACTACCTGTACCCACATGTTCGCGAGTAAGAAAATAAGAGTGTGAGAAATTGTTGTCGAAACAACAACAAAAAATTTCATCATATTTATCTCCCATTTTTCTAATTCTTGTTGATTTTTTCTTTTTTCTTGTTTTTTGTTCAAGCATTGCAATCATTTGGATCAGTGATAAAACAATTATTCTGTCAGTTAAAAAAAAAAATAACTGAAGGCGAAGTAAAATAATTGGTAAAACATTGCAATATTTTTTTTTCATTCTCAACATTTTTTCTCCACGAAAGATACTCGAGTTTTTCTGCCTCTTGTCATGTTCAGCTTTTTGTCGAATATATTTGAGTGTATATAAAGATGTGTCCGTGACAATGGGTGAATTGAGAGAAAAAAAACTGTGCAAGTCGTGAAAGTGTGTCGTCTTCTGTCGAATAATTAAGGGATAAGTTTGAACCGCGAGGGTGATCGACGAAGGTTTTTGAGTGACGATACGTGTGTCTTCTTTTTTTTGTCGCCAAGAAAATGTTTAAATTCGCAAATCAATTTTCCGCGATACCTAGTAGACGATAAAGTTTCATTAGCTCATACGAAAACCTTCGTAAATCCCTGATTATGAAGTTCTATATCATTATCGGTTTTCGCCAGCAGTATTTTGTATCAATGTCCGCTCGACACTGTTTCATTTCTTCGATGGTCCGATGCTTAAAACTTACTTTTTCGTCGTCCTCGTACGTGTTTTATGAGACAAAAAAGTAAATGAAAGATAAACAAACATGTCGTTAAAATTCGAAACTAGCACTTCGTCGAAAAAAAAAAGTAAATATTGAGAGAAAAAAAAAATGTTGAGATCGCGTTATTTTTTATCAACGAAAGTGGGGAAGAAAAAATGAACTAACGAATATCCGATTGAATCGTGTCATGTAAATAATTAAATAATACGATCGCGCAACAATAATTAAGGACGAGGGGAAAATGAGAGAAATAAAGCAAAGTGTCCTGGCTGGTCGCAGCAGCATCGCTCGATATTTTTCACACGATCTTAAGAAAAGAACAAAAAACACAAAAAAAAAACAAAAACGAAGGAAAATGATTAAAAACATAAATGCTATATGTCTTGTTAAAATGAGTATTCAAGAGTGCTGGTGGTGACGAGGCACATTCCAACGCATGATGATTAGTAATGATTAAAACAAAAAAACAACAAAAAAATATATATATAACGATGAGATGCATTCTCGTTCGATTAATTAAACAATCGTAAAGAAATGATAGCGAATCATATATTTTGATCAGATCAATCAGCGGCCCATGTTCCTGAACTGAACTTGAAAAAAAAATAATTCTTCAATTTACGTCACAATCCCACTTGAGGCATTTAACATGCAATAGGGCATCCCATTTTATAAACAAGAAAAATCTATATTTCTTTCAGATGCAGAATTTTGAAAATATGGACACATTATTTCAGATTTAAAAATTACGAACTTTGGTCGGAAGACAGAAATTACTTCCGCTTAAAAAAAAAAACGTTTTTGCATACCGATAATCGTACGGAAGAAAAGCCCTACAGACCGTAGGGATAACCGGAAACTGCTCACACTTTGATCTATCCTCGTCTCGATATTGAAAAAAAAAGGTATCATATTCAACAGTAATTAAAACTAGGAACCACTTAAAAATCCATTCCTTTTTTCACAATTCGAGTTTTTCCAATGACATTCAACATTGATTTTTCTGCAGAAACAATATTCTATACTCAGGACAATTATGATTTTATCGAACAACTTATGTGCAGGTTCATTTACTCCACCGAAGTGGGTCGTTTTCATAAAAACGTGTATATATATAATTAATTAAAGTGTTACGGTCGATGCATTCTGGATGAGACTGGTAATGAATCTTCACCGTTACACAATACGTGACACCGGTCAGGAAGAAATGCGAATCGCAACCCGGCAAACACACTGTACATGAAGATACAAATCAGGATTTTTTGAAAATATGCTTTTAGACAAAAATTTATATTGCTTTATATTTTCTTTGCCTAATTTTCACAATTTTTTTTCTGAATATTCAATCTATAGAAAAACAAATAATTTGATTGATTTGAAAAGTGATCCGTGGCAATAAGAAAGAAACTCAGAATCTACAAATATATCGATAGTCTATGGCCAACAATCCCGATAACTCGAGATAAGGTGCCAGCTCGAGTTTCTTCTCGTCAGCTGTAGCAGCTCAGAACCAGTTAAAGTTGCTGTGTTTCGTCTTATCACTCTACGAGTTAATTAGCTAATATCACGAAACGCACGCGAGACCGTTCGTCTCAGCCGGTAATAAAGACTAGACCGTTTTCGTTTTTTTCAAGAGCGTCTAGATCTTCCGTGAAGAACTGAACTATTTAACGTTTGCTCAACTGTTAAATGAAGAAGCCAATAATTCAATGAAGAAAAACGAGATAGTTTTTATTACCGACGGCGTCCGATTTGCGTGGGTTTTAAGTCGAAGCGAAACAAACTTCATGGATATCAGAAATAATAATGAATTTTTCTAATAATGCGAATTTTCGCCTAAAAAAGCGTATTCGAGTAAATACATACTTCGCACACGGCTTGAATTTATTTGAAAAATTTGTACCATTGGAATTACTTAATAGGAAAAAATACAGCTATTTTACTGCGCCTTAAGGTGAAGATAAACCGTGCATTTTTTTTTACAAAAAAATACGCATTGTAAAAAAAATTCATTAGATTTGGTTACCGATCGAGTCATTTCGCCTTGTTTTAATTATGATTTTTATGTAAAAAGGCTTTCGTGTTATGTACAAGATAAAAAAAGTATCAGTGTCAAGAATCACCGGTACCGGAATCGGGTACGCAGAGATTGATATTAGCGTCGCTGAAAACGGATCCGACGAACTTTTCTTCGCCCCCTCTTATCGATAGCTTCGCTCCGACAATATCGCTCTTCTTCTCGTCCATCATAGCCGCCCTCACCCAATGGGAGCTGTTGCATTTTTTGCAACTGTACGACGGTATTCTGTCCAAGCTGACCGTCCGGTTACCGCAATCCGAGCACTTGAAGAAACTCTTGACGGCATCGATCACCCTTAGCGGATGTTTCTGCTCCTTGCATAAATCTGACGCCGAGAACGATGTGTACTTGCATATCAAACATTTTACGGCTTTGCAATCGACCTTGAAAGTCGACATCATCTTATCCTCCATTCTCTCCTTGATCTCGAGTTTCTGGAAGTATTTCTCTTTCTCCTCGTCCTGCGATTTTTCCACGAGATCCACATGAGCAGATTTTGCCTCCATAATCTCCTTGAATTTGTCGCCGATGCCGCTGGCTGCTTTCTTTGCCGCTCTCTGGCTCTCCTCCTCGGCCTCCTCGGCTTCCCTGCGTCGCTTCACACCAGCCTCGTTCTTCTTCTCTCTGCTCTCGCGAATTTTGTTGGGATTCGATTGCTTCAGATTGCCGTTCTCCTTGATCCATCTCATGGCGTTCAGCCGAGCGGAAGTTACGTGCTTCTTCGTTATCGGTTCGGAGAAGTCGATACTTCCGTTTCGCAGACCTGCCCCGAGACGAGGCACGGCCATTATCGGCGAAAAACTTGAAGGTATCCGGCTAGTTTGGGAATTCGGTGTCGAAGAGCTTGAATTTTTTGCTGCTGACGACTCGTGTAGCTCACCCGAGCCTGGACGAGGTACTTTAGGTGAACAAATTGAAGCTATCTTGGTCTTGGGATTCTGTGATGATGAGTTTGAATGTTTCTCTATTGGTTCCGAGAATTCCGTGCTTCCGTTTCGAACACTGGAGCCCAGATGCGGAAGCGGGATTTTTGGAGAAGAAAATGAAGCTACCTTTGGCTTTTGGGACTCCGGGAAATTTAAAGCTATACAGGTCCTTTTGGAATTAAGCGGGGAATTAAGTGGGGAACATTGCTTTTTAGATACTGGCTCGGAGAAATCTATGACTTCATGTACGCCCGTGCTTAGATGTGGAATCGGCGTTTTTCGAGAAGAAACCAAAGCTGCACTTGTCTGCGACTTTACCGGAGCTGGCCTGGAAGCGCTCGCAGGATTCAGCCTCGAAGGTTCCGAAGGCTTTACGAAGTTCGTCTGTTGTCCGCCAACGTTCCATCCGCGCAGTTTGTTGAGCCTCTCGAGGTCCTTTTTAACCTGATGCGTCGTCAACTCGACGGCACAGGCTTTCTTTCTCTTTTCTTCCGGAATTTCGACCTTCGTTTCTCGATCCGGCAACACGGTCGCTCCTTTCAGAAGAGCCAGTCTCGCAGAATCCTTCTCGTACAATTTCTGATTCCTCTTTCCAAGAATCGGCGTGAAATTTTGATTGAGACCCTGCGCGTAAATACCAGCGAGCGGAGCTTTCTTCTTCTGGCCAAGCGACGATGAGAAACCCCGGCCGCTCGCGTTCGACTGAATATCCGCTCGTCTCGAAGCCTTGCCGTACTCCTGCTTAACGTGATAAACGCAGTATTCGCATCTCGAGAGATTAACGATGTTTGAGCAAGGCTCGCCGTTTTTCTTCGTCGACTTGCATTTACCCATGTCTCGCGAATTGCCCAGAACCATTATTTTCTGAGCGTTGTCGACCGAGAGCGTTGCCTCGTCCGCGTCGTCCCGCGACTCCATAACGCTCGGATTTAGCACGCCCACCACCGTTCCCGTCGTCGTTTTCCAGAACAATTTGAACGCTCCGCTGAAAAGAAATACCGACACGCTTGACAATTTCTCTGACAAGTCGCTCAGCTTCCAAATGCAATATTGGGTGCCCTTCTGCGAAGTCTTTGTTGCTGAACGGTTTATCAGCACTCCGGCTATCACCCAGTCGTCGCGGTTCTTCTCCATTGCCAGGTGACTCTTCACTCTTGACACCGTCACTGCGGTTCTTCCCTGCATTCGCTCCACCAGCTGTGCCGACGATATCAAAGGCTTCACGATGCGCAGCCCGAATATCGGGTCGCTGTATACATCCTTCGATTTAGCTGGAAAAAAATCTGTTGATGTTTTAGCTTTCTCAACCACGAGACCCAAAGAACCGAGGCTACTTGCCGATGCACCGGCACGTTCCCGAGTCTGTTTTTCACTTCTCGGTAAAGGCTTGCTGGTTGATCGGGCGTTCTCTTTTTTCAACACATTCTTTAAATCTCTACCGCAGTCGGAATAATTCTGAGATTCAAAGTCTCGCTTGTCCTCGTCATCCGAGGAATCAATATCCACCTCATGAACCAGACTCTCCCCAACATAGTCCTTCTGCGATCTTGGCGAAGCGCCACACATGACATTTTCCTGACGATCGAGAAAATTGAAATCCAACTCTGTTAAAGTCTTCTTTTTCGGTGAAGACTCATTAGCATTCGCTAGAAGATCGTCCAGCATGTCGCCGATGTCAGAATCATTGTCGCTCTCCATTTTTTTCCTTTTTCTTTAAGTTTCTGATCTGAAATTTATTTGTTTTTAATTTACATCCATTTTTTTTGTAAATATTATTTTCTTGATAGGATAGACATTTTCACTATTATGACAATGTTTTTTTCATGTTAAAAAAACATTGTTGGTATTGAAGAAAATAAAAAAAAAAAAAAATCGTTTGTCGACTGTAAAGAAATAAAATTGGATTGTTGTTAATTTGCAGCTTACTTTTGTCACGCTCACGTTTTTATCGCGTTATTTAAACGTGATTCATAACCTTATTCGAAATTTCGCCGCGCGCTCCTCCAAATCAGTAATTTTCAGTGAACCTTCGATGGGTAATTGTTGAAAACGTAAATAATCATTTAATCAATCATTTGGGATTGACTTTCGGTTTTGGCGAGTTTGTCATTAAACGATTACCAATAAAAAATTGTAAGTCGAACTTCATTCCACGACGAGCCAAGTTTTTGGCGCGAAAATTGGCAAATCTTTAGACAGCGTATAGTGATTTTTTTTTTAGTTTCAAGTTCGAAGAGTGCGCTAGCCGGAACTTCCCAAGTTTTTTCATACTCTTTTTTTCTCTTGTCGTGTATTGAAATTAATTCTGGGTTTTAATAATGACTAATTTGATTTTTTAATTTATTTACTAAAACGAATTTTGCTTTGGTGGGAAAGTTTCATCCACGTTTACACGCCGCGAAGAAAGTGCGCCAAACTAATTTTCAACAATCTTTTCGTTTACGAGTGATTATATTTAATCGCCACTAAAGTATAAGAATAGTCAATTAATTACCCAATTGTTTATAAGACCTCTCGATTTAACTATTAAAAATATCACTTAACTCGGTTAATTTAACGACGAATATTAGCTATTATCTGTAAATACACTCGAACGTTATTTTTGGTACACATTTCATTTCGTCTATTCATTGAAATATTGATGTTATTAAATCGATCGTAGCATTGAAATATTTATGTTATTAAATCGATCATTTGCCACATATTGTAATCGGTAAAATGTCGTCAGTAGCCACGGTCAATCGACCGGTCATTTTACTGTGCTCTTCGACCAATTATTCGCGAATTCACGTCACTATTCATATCCAAGCGTCCCTATTCGCGCTTCACATGCAAGAAGCGCGAATAGAAACCGAATCGGATAATTTCTGATCGATTTTTCAAACGATTTATTATCAAAAATATAATTTCCATTTAAACTCTTCATCAAGATTTTATTTCAAATCCGATTTCACTTAATTAACTTTTTTTTTTTCAAATCCGAAGAATCTTCCCGCTCGCTCAACGCATTTTTGTCGTGAAACATCGACTAACGCCATCTTGTCGTCACTTCTTGAACTGCAAAAAGTTGACTGTTTTATAATGCAGACGGCGTCAATCGCATCTTCCAATTGTCCTTGCGTCGAGTTTGCGATCCAGCTAAAGATAATTATTTGTTCCCAGCCATTGCGCTCCATTTGTTTCTGTTGTGCCGCGTTTCCCGCCACAACGGCCAAGGCGTGTGCGCCAAAGTTTTCGGCGCCAAATGGTGTAACATCTTGCTTGTTGATCACAACCGGCTGCTCAACGGGGCAGCGCGTCTACACGAATTTTTATCGTTGTCAATCGGACAGCTTTTCGGTGAACGCAACTGTGAGTTAATTATTTATTTACTCCATCGACAATCGCTATTCGGTATTTATCGACAGTTTCGTTTTAATGCCTTAGCTAGGCCCAACGAATCTCCGAACGAGCCACGCGTTAACCGACCAACTTTTGCATGGCCTGATCGACAATTTTTACTTCCCGCACTGACGCGACGCATTCAACTTGTACGCTTTTCTAAAATCATTTTCCTTATTTATTCGTTTGTTTACATTTTTTGTTACCATTTTTAGGGTGATATTCTTTTTAGGTTTTTTTTTCTTGTTTCTTTAATTTATTCTACGTATCATTTCGTGATTTTATGATAGATAGGAGGTTTCCATAGATTTGTAATATTTTTCTGTTTTGTTTGCAGCAAGGCGTATATACACGGCTGAAGTATGCTCAGCGTCTCGGCGGCCACTGTCCATCGGCCGATAAGGCCAAAGACCCCTGAGTCGAGTCCTAGTCCTCCGTCTTTGGGTATGACAGAATATTTCTATTTTTCTTAATTCTTTTTGGTAACAACAAGCTTGTTGATGCGTGATTTGTGAACTTTTGTTTTTGTAAAAAACATCAGCAAACATGATGCATTGTCAGTTTAATTCAATGAACTATTTGTTTAACGATACAATCCAATACTATCTCAGACAAAACTTTTTGTGGAATCAAAACTAATTTTTTTTAATAGCGACGGAAAGCTTTTTTTTTTAAATAGTTCTACGAACTAAGTTAACTAAAGTTGTCTGAAACTCATTATGAACTTAATTTAGTAAACCATGTGAATAAATTTCGCTTTGAGACAAAAGCTCAAAAAATATGCAAATGGTGAAAACTTGTAAAGTAGGAAAAATTGAGTCAAGCGATGTATTTCCTAATTAAAAGGAACAAAAATATATTTTAGTAAATTTAATTAGAGATAACAATTTAACTTGCTACGACATTGTAATTGATGCTGAACATTCGTAACAATTCGTACACCAAGTTTGAATTACGTGCCACATTGGTTTTTCCTTTTCCATAATCGATCATAATGAATACTTGTTTTGTAGAGAAAATTTGATCTTAATGGCAATGAAAAGGATGCAAAACACCATCATCAATAATAATAATGAAATTAACTGTTCATAATTATAGCCACGAATAATAATTATTGTCAATTACCATTCATATTTTATATAAGTCGAATCACGAGTTCAAGTAGAGATTTTCAAATCTAATTAAATACCATGCCATTGTGCCAAATTAATGCCCAGAATATACGTAAGATTCTTTTTTATCCTCGACTCGCAGGTCGCAAAGAGAGACAGCCATGGAACTGCAAGTACACAGTATACTCAAAGCGTCATTGCAGGCAGAGCGCAGCGAGAAAAAAGATAATACCGAGCGACCGAGAGAATGCAACCATCGGAATCGATGTTCATTGCCAGACCGTCCGTTTCGACCAGTCCACGCTCGAGTCGGCCCACGTCGAGAGGGTCGACGAGGCACTTCCCAACACCTCCGAAGAAATGGATCCGGAAACATCGTCGCAGCGGCTCAAAAGAATTTCGCAACAGCCTCTCGAAGAGCCACAGCGGGCGGACGAGAAACCCAGACTGACCAAGCCGATTCCCTTCGTAAAGAGTTCGCAGATGCAGCGTAACAGATTCTTTAAAACACGGAAGCATAGTAGCGACGAAATCGAGAACAACTCGAATACGGAGAAATCTGTTGATACCGATGAGCGTCTAAAATACGAAGAAACCGAGAAAATCGCGGCACCGAAGCCGAAGTTCGAAGAGGACGATGAGGAAAGTCTCTTTGATCTGGTAAAACCACAGGCTGCCGAAGTCGGCGAGAATCGTACGGCGGACGATAAAAACGATAACGTTAAATCCCCGGTGAAAAACAGGACCGCTCCGCTCGTGCTCTCCGACAGAATGTTGAGAGCTAAAGATTTGTTGAAGGAGCCGGCAACATCCGTCTATCAGAACACAGAGGAATTTTCGAACGACGGAATACCGGGGATACCGGGTGACAACGCGAAAGCCAACGTCGACTGTTACCTACCGGAAATGAAAGACAATGGATGGGACTCGGACGTCGAGATATCGATGATGTCGAATCTTCGGGAGAACACTGGCGCGATGGGCAATCAAGAGAAGCTAAACGATCGTCACTTCATGGACGAAACTGAGACGAACGAGGACAGTCTGCCTTTCTACATGATCGGCTTTCCGAATCCTCTCGGTGAAAATCGATGCTGGCTGAACGCCACTCTTCACGCAATGTTCGCGCTTCCTCTGATCGATCATCTCGAGAGTCTCGGACCCGAGGCGCTACGGAGTGTCTCTGAGCTCACGAAAACTTTCATGGCTCTGCGGTTGTTCTGGAGCAAGGGGCCAGAATTAAAACCAAGAACGTATCAGACAATCAAGTAAGTTTGTTCTGCTGAGAACGTTTGAACCACCGCGGTCGATAAAGAAAACTGTAATTGATGCCTTTGGCAATAATCCATACATAATCTCTAACATGAAGCAAATTTTCACGTGATATTCACTCTATATCTGCGCCAGGAGAGAATGTGTATTTAATCTTTGACGATTTGGCACTGACAAAAAAAAGAATTACTGTTCTTATTACAAAAAGACTGCCACGCCACCGCGAGTGCTAAAAGCCGCTTCAGCCGCCCAACGGCAATTGTAAACAGTTTTTTTAAAACTACTTCATATGTATACTTTAGGTATGATGAAAGTGAAAACTTTCGACCGATAGGATTTTCCATTTTTGTTATTCGGACACAGGCATTCGAATCTATCTTATTAGTTACTAGTGTCATTGTTTTTTAATACTACAAAAATGTTGATCAGGTTTAAGAGGACCTTCAATTTTTTAATGACCACCTGATTCAACGAGAACGAAATAATTTAAACGTACGGTCGCAAATTAAGTTCGCACATTGCCTTATCATTGTCGTAATATTTCACAAAAATCCTACTTTGAATCATGTTATTGAATTTTTCACCGTTAAAAAAATTATTGAAAGATGAAAAACTTCACGTAAAGTACTAGTAAAGAATATGCAAAAAAAATTTGCATCTGATTTTAAAGAATCACTTGACAATATAAATATATACAGGCGCCACGTTATTCAACCGATGTTATTTATTTTTACAGAACTTTGAAGGAGAGCCTGGGAATTCTGGACGAGTCTTATCCGTCGCAGCGTCAGCAGGACGTCTCTGAGTTTCTGACGATGTTCTTGAACTACCTGAAGACCGACTTCGAGAAGCTCGCAGCTCGGAAAGCCGCTTCGGCAAGCCAATTGGCGAATAATTCCGAGGAAATGGAAAATATACCGGAAAATATTCAGGACAATCGTACGGTGCCTCGTTCGCCCCAAACGCCCACAAAGCGTCCTCCGCTGGCGGATATATCGCCGCGTAAGAGAAAGTTCGCCGATACCGGCTCGGATTCGGGCGGCGAGTACAGCCCGAAGGCGCGAAAGATAACTTACAGCGTGCAGGATCTGCTGAGCCCGCGAGTCAACAGGCTCTCGAAGCCGACTGATCCATCGTACAAGGTGCACACACCTCCCCATCATCCTGGAACCGGAATAAATCGGTCCAAAGAGAACATAGATTTTTGCAAAAATCCTATAGATCGTTATTTCCTGCTTCGCATGATGGAGCATTACAATTGCGAGTCGTGCTCTAAACATCGCCAGAGAAAAGTCGACAATCTCATGCTCTATGTCGATCTTCCGCCTGGGAGCGAGAACCGCACGGTTTCGCTGCAAGAGGCCGTCAAGAAGAGCCTTGAACCCGAAGAAAGAGATCTCACGTGTAGCAAGTGCAAGCACGACAAGCACAGAGTCTACACAACTTTTAGAGCATGTCCAAGGATCCTCATGGTGCACGTCAATCGGTATGGAATGTGCGACGACGGGTCAGTCGGTAAATTCAATACTCCGGTTGAAATACCGGAGACCCTGGAATTGGATCTGGGAGCATCGTGAGTTTTTTTAAAATTTATTTATATATAATTTCCTTATTTTATTTTACCTGAACCGAACCTTCTCGTTCTCGACTTTGCTTTTAGAACTGAAAGAAAAAATTACAGTTCTGTTATCACAGGAGACCTGTAATTAGCAAAGTCGTGCTGTACTCTTCAAACTGTACCAATGACAGAAATAACGAGAAAGGAAAACTCATTGATTTAAAATACACGATTTGGTACGGGCGAGATAAAATTTCGTTATAAGAATATCGAAAAAATTAGAAAATGTCAATTATCGATAAACAAATACACCTTTACGCAAAGTGGTGGTACCAAACTTCCATATAAAGATTGCACTTTAATTCTATTCTTTCTATTTAAAAAAAAAATTGGCAACGCATTTTCGTTTGTATATTTTACGCCTATTCTGAGAAATTCATTGCATTTGATCAAAGCATATTCCAAAAAAATAGTAAACCGTACGCCACTATTTTAACTAGGACAATTCCCAACTATTGTACCCGCGTAGACGCTTCACATTGCCTCGAGAATAAATTATTTTCATTTCAATTCAATTTCTCCAATTATAATCCGCTACATATAGAACTTCAATGAAAAATCATAATCATAATTCGCTGTTTACTTCTAATCGCTGTAAAAAATATCCTTCGCGGTTTGAGTCTTATTCATTTAATTTCATTAATTTACAGAGACGCTGAAAACGGAAATGGAGCGAAGGAAGCTTTCGAGCCGGTATCCGTGATAGCTCACACGGGTAGTGCGATGGACTGCGGCCACTACACAAGTTACGTGAAGCACGACGACAACTGGTATCACTACAACGATTTGTCGGTAACGCCGATGTCGAGATTCGAAGCTCTCGCCGCGGCTCAGACTACTGCGTACGTTGTATTTTTCGTTAGTTCGAAGCTCCAAAATCTTTAAATGACTGATCACTGAATCGAGGACGACGAACTTCGAGAGTATGAAATCAAAGAGGAAGAGATTTCTCTGGGGGAAAAAGAACATACTCAACTCCTTTACACGAATACTTTTGAAAAGCTGTACAGTTTTTTTATTACTACTACGATATATTAGTCGGGTACTTATTTGTACGAGTTCGGGCTCTCGCTGTTTTTCTTTCTTTTTCACGTTAACATTCTTGACGAAATATTATCAACCGGACAATAGCGACTCTGAAAAAGCGACGAAAATTTTCGTATTTTCAGAGGCGTTTTACAAAGTTTTGTTCAAATCATCTTCATTGCAATTGCCCGCGTGGGAATTCTAATGGACTTCCGCACACGGACAAATGCTCTCCATTCGGTACACATTTTTTAACGCGATTCGAAAGATTAACGATTTATTATATTTAAAAAAAACGTAAGTTGGTAAATAATGATTTTTTTTCGAGCTGGTTATCGATTGCAACGATCATCTGTGCCTCGAATGGGTCGAATATAGAACACTCGATCAATTGTGGACGATTATCAATAAATATTTTAATTTATGAACGCACTTAATTTGAATTATCTTTAATAATACGGGGCATGTAGAGGGTTCGAAGGACCATTTGGGACATCTAAATTGTCGGACTAAATAATTGATATTACACTATTTGTTAAAATACATATTTATATTATAATTACGTTATCGAAAATGGTAATTTATTCGTAAGTCGAACTAATGAAAAAATGTTCAATTTCTTTATTCTTTTTTTTTGCGTTAAGAACAAAGTAGGTAGATAAAGAAGAGCGGAATTTCAAATTGAATGTGGAGTATTGTTGAATGTCATAAAATTTTCATGATCAATCCCACTTTTTAAAAGCCCCATTTTCACATGTTTAAACCCATCCATCCAAGATATATATATTTATTGTAATTCATATATCTTGGAAGGAACAAGTCAAGTGGAAAGCGTGGATATAAAAAAGTAAAATAATTACATGAACTATTTAATACAATAATGTGTTATTTTTTATGTGTACTCCAAAAGTTATTTACAGCAGGAAAAAGTAAATGATTATGTACCCACTGTGCGAAATCTTAAATTAGACTCAATTCGCAAGACCGAAGAAGTGAAATCTGCGGTAAACCATGAAAAAATATTGGTCAAATAACCTCGGGAAAAATACCCGGTGTGCCCATCTTTGATAAGAAAAATGTCTAATTTGTCGTTGAAGATGACATTATTAAAGTGAAATTGTCAAGAAATTAGAACCGATGTCTCTATCGGAGAGCTAAGTAAGATTCGTAAGTAATTAAGTAAGTACTTCTCACACTAGGAATTTTAATTTCATTTAGAAAGCCGAGACAGGCGTCGCATTACACTTATCAATATCGAGGTTGCGCATGTCCCGCTCGTACTGACCGTGCGTACAGTGATGTGTCGTGACCGTGATTTCTCGTAGCTGTCAATTGTTAAAAAAATGATCAATTAACCGATTTTTTTGTGTGCAAAATTGACTTGTTTATCAAATCATCGAAAAACAATTTCTTAGGTCAAACGTTTTGGAGTGCTGGGTACGTTTCCAACGTATGTGTATTCCTACTTGGTATCGTAATTATTCGCAATTGCGTCAACCTTATCAATCGATTCGTCAATGAAACAATATATGAAAGATAAAATGAGTGCAATTTTTTTTTTGCCAACGAGTTTGGTAGTTAATTAATTTTTTAATTAGCATTGTGGACATTTTTCACATCACTGTCAATTGACAAGAAAAATGACCGGTCACAAAGCCGGCGCCTATCTCCAGACTCGTGGCCAGTAACGTGTCACGTAACTTAGGCCCCGACACCCCAATAATAACTCATATCTGTTATGATCAATGCAATATTTCGCTAGATGCTTTTTTAATAATAAATAGGAATATATTCTCGGATTACAGTAACACATATAAAATTTAACACTTTCCAATACTTTTTGAATTACTTACATAATCTATTTGAAGAACAAATTGTACTAAGAAATACAAATTCTTTTTTGTATCCCTACACTATTTCTACATTTCACATTTACAAGAAAAAAATTGTTCACCTTCAATTAATAATTGACTTTCATAAAATTTATGAAATCCGAAATTTGTGTAACGGTGTGAAGCATCCTTCTAATACTTTTATCGTGTTTCCATAATGGGAAGAGAGAAAACTTACCAGTGCATTGCTTTGCATATAGCTAATTCACGGACTTTGTTAAGGATTATTAAATCATTAATTGTACTTTCAGGCTGCATCTCAAACCACGCGTACGCGGCGTTGATCCCGGCAACAGCATCTTGTGCTGTCGGTTTTATCGCAAGGGGGTCGATCTCGGAATCTTCGGTGTCGATCTCTTCCATAATATCTACGTCGTTCTGATTTTCATCCACCTTATTTTGTATAATGAAATCGACTATCTGATCGTCGTTAAGCTGTTCCGAAGTTTCGATAGTGTCGTCTTCGTGGATCCATGCATTTATTTCAGACGTAGACACAGAAATGCCGGAAATCGCGTTGACTGTTGCTTGTAGAACTGCATCGGTAATCTCGGGAGTAACCGCCGCGATAGGCATATCGACCTTTATCAAATTATCCCATGATTTCTGAAGGCAAAAAACCGTTACTTCTTCCCAGGCGTTTGCAATCATTTCGCAACATTCCTTTAAAGATATAATTTTGAAAAATTCCGCCACAGGCAGCTCGTCACCACTTAGAAGAAGACGGCGCGCAAGCGACCGTTTGTAAATCCTTTTCGTCGCGTCAATCACTCCCTGGTCCATTGGTTGTACGAGCGAAGTAACGTCTGAAGGAAGGTATAAGACTTGAAAGTTTTCATCCACAGTGTTCAGTTCCTCAGCACTGGGATGCGACAGTGCATTGTCGAGTAGCAGGAGAACTTTTTCAATTCGCCCGGTTTCCAGTTGTTTTCTTTTCACAGCTGGGATAAAACATTCAACATACCTTAAAAAAAAATAACAAATGTTCATCTTCTTCAGATCAATTTTCATTGTGTAAATAATTATGTACACAAATTCATAGCTGACCATTCCATGAACAAGGCACGAGTCATCCATGCTTGAGTTTGGGTCTTGTAAATAACTGGCAATCTAACAACATCCTTAAAGCATCTTGCGTTCTTGGATTTTCCGATTATGAGTGCTGGGATCCGATGAGTTCCCGTTGCGTTTGAACAGAACATCACCGTTACTCTTTCCTTGTCAATTTTCCAACCAGGGTCTTCATTCTCATCTCCACGAGGATGAGTTTTACATGGCAAAGAGCACCAGTTCAATCCGGTTTCGTCCGTATTGTATAGATTTTCGAGAGTATATCCATTCTCGGCGATATACTTTTTGAAATTATCTCTAAACGTCTCTGCTGCTTCGGGATTGCACGGGAGTTTTTCCCCCTTAAGTACCGACTGCCTTATTCCATGACGTTTCTTAAATTTTTCCAGCCATCCGTGGCTCGCCTGTAAGTGATGCACACAATTAATCGAACGCACAGACACAAATCTCGTTCTATAGTTTTTCACTTTAAATTTCTTTCAGCACATAGAGTTAAAGTTCCATAAATAAAAAATATTCTAACGAGCATTTTAAGATCTTTGTACACATTGCGAGTTCAAATGAAATATTATTAAAAATGCATAATAATTGTAAATAAGTAATGGAATCGACAGTATAGTGAATTGGGACTTTTTTTAAGGTAATTATGGCGTACCTTAAAATTCGTTGGGCCATTGAGTTTCTCATTGAAAATTAAAGCTTTTGCACAGAGCATAGGACCACTTATAGGGTGACCAAATTGTCGTTTCTGATGCAACCACATCAGCAATGCATTTTCTACGTCAGGAAAACTTGTTGTCTTGAGCGATTTTTTTCTGCATAGAGATTTCGCATCTTCGGAGAGCGCGATGTCTCGAAGTTGCGACTTTGTTTTTCGCATTCGCAAAATTCCCGATGGGGTTATAGCATGTTCCTTTGCGATGTCCACGACGGCTTTTCCCTCGTCCAATTGATCGTTGATTTTCAATCGATCGTAATTCGACAATCGACGTTTTGTCGGTAACATCGAGGAATTTCTTTTTCTCTATTGGAGGTTATATTTTTCGTGAAGCACCCAAAAAAGATCGCTTTGCTGTGCGGCACTGGTTGGCCCAACCCATAAGCTTTACCGCCATTCTCTTATCATAGGTCGCGCCGATCGATATTTGCTTCGTGGTGGGGATTACCGAGAAAATCGAGGGCGCAGAAATCGGTTGAAAAGTGTTCACAGAATCCGAAATGTGTTTCATAACCAACCTCATCATATCGAAAATCTCTAGCGTAGTTTGAATTCTAAATCATTGCAACTGAATATAAAGATTCAAAGTATTCATTGATGTTCCACTACGACTCAGAATGGACTGAAACGAGTCCCAATTAGTGGCAAAATCCCAGTTGATTCGGAATTTTCTGATGAAAAGCCAATCCCGTAGATGAATTTTAAAATTATCAAAATGTTACTCGAGACTAATAGAATGATCTTACGGTGAAAACTCGTAATCCGCTGTCAAGTGAAATTTCCTCATGGAATATCCGAAGAAGCTTCCATACTGTAATAAAAAAACTTTGATTGGGCAATGATTCTTGTGATGAATATAAAAATCTCGATGGTGTGTACATCGCGTTCGCGCATCGCGTTCGCGCATCACACTCGCGCACCGCAAGTGTGATGCGCGTTCAGGACCCCACTTGGTAATCCAACTAACAATACTAATATTATTCTCCATCTGGTAAACTAAGATTAGCTAAGAGTGGGCATGCTTGTGTGAATAACTAGACTTCGCAGGTCGTCACTGTGTATATTCAGTTGTCCACAAACATTGAGAATGCGCAATTTCATTTTCGAGTGAGTGCAAACTGCAATATATGAAATACTGCGAGGGTATATGGGTACATAATACGACGCCGAAAATATATACACCTATCGAATTATCTCCTAGCTCACAGTATATCATATACAGGCAGGAAGTGTACAGGAATGGACACTTTCATACTGACACTCACTGAAGATCTCTTTGCAGACATCCTATATCCGCTTTAAATTCAATTGCAAGAACTACTGAATTATAATTACTTATTACTTATTACTTATTTCTTAAATTCTAGTTACGCAAAGAGACCAGATAATAAAGTTCGTCTATACTTAATTAATTTAAAAAAAAAGAAGAAAAAACTGGAATCGAACCGAGAAGACAAGGTTTCCGAAGCTGACAGGCTGTCACCTCCACCACGCTCTGTCTTAAATAGTTATTAAGGTTCATTGTATTTATTGGTCTGGAACGCCTGCTTAAGATTGCTGCATGCATCCTTGCATAGTTGCTGTGTTCCGATGACTACATGTACTTTTGTTGATATCTGTTAATTATTTCCGCTTTTTTCGATGTGATAAAAAAAATGTAGAGTGATTTATCGGTGGTCTTTTTATATGAAGTTTGTGAATAAATATATTAGCAAATTACATGTATCTTCATTCGGCTATAACTATGCGGAAGCAATAATAATTGAACGGTTGTGTAATAATTAATCGGTACGTGCACTTTAATTAGTTATCATACCTGGCTTCTGTACTTTGTGAGAAAAAAAAAAAAAACAAAAATCGTGATTCGAACCCACGACTTCGCAACACGAAATTCGTGCTGAAAATAGGAGAAAGAAGTTGCAAAGAACTAAAAAAATATGATAAGAGTTCGTAGGAGGAAAGAGAAAAATTGGTAAATAATTAATGAAGTTACTCTGTTAAATGTACTTTTTGAAAAGTATTGAAAAATGATAAAATAAAAATTATTGTCATGTATATGTACAGATGTAGGCTGTGAGTAGACCGGTTCTCAACACTTCTCAATGAGTATTTATAATGCGGACGATTTTGGATATGCAAAATCGTGAAAAAGTAAAAAGACGATTCCCTGAAAAGACCCAAAAAATATATGATATTTTCGAATTGAGTGTTCAAAATATCTTAAATTTTAAACAATATTTTTAAGTTTTCAAGTAAAAAATGAGAAATAATTGAATTTTTAAGATCTTGAATCAATCATATATATTCGTATATTCAATCAGTAATTGTTAATAATTCGACTTAAAAGACTGAATAAGAAAGTACCGTTATTTTTAGAAGACTCAGTTACAATTACTTTATTTATTTATTTTATATTTGTAGTTTATCTTGATATTTCTTTTTTAGCAGAGAAAATAGTTGGATTTATTCGACGGTAGAACCAATGTTACCGAGAATATGAGGGAGATTCTGCGACCTAACCGGCTGATGATAGATGACCTTTTGACCGATGTAGTATGGAAAGGCCAGAATGGCAGAAAAAGTTGTAAAAAACAAATATTCCGTCTACAATTTACGACGTTAGTATGCGTATGAATTAATGTATAACTTGTTTTTAACGTTCTCTTTTTAGACACTCTTCAAAACATGTATCCGGAGATGACAGACGAAGAATATAAAAAGGCCACTCAGAAAACATTGAAGGCCGCGTTCTCCAGAGTTGATCAACGAAAAAGAAAGACTGTGAATGACGAAAATAAAGCTGAAAAAAAGAAGATTAAGTGATGCTGAATTTTTCCAAAATCCATGGGCTCCGGGAAGTGATAACGAGGAGGAGGAGGTAAGGAATGAAGACTGAGGACAAAGTTCATAACAATAGGGAGGAAGAGTCACTTAAAATATTATATTTATATTGTTACGTCATGTTGTTGTCGTTGTTTTACGTGTAAAATTATTTTATAGAAATATTAAATAAAAATGTATAATTGTATTTATACGATTTTTTATATTTATGATTTTCAGATTCATGTAACGCCACTGAGTGGTATTTTTGTAATACTGTAAGAACAACAGATCTGATTCTTAGTGCGATATACGTGGACTTGGTGCACTCTGATAAAGTCCTTCGATAACAAAATAACGCTTGCCAGAGAGCGGCTACGAGTCGAAACAGAACCGTGGACGAAGAGCCCACTGAAGAATACAAACGTCGAAATCTAGTGCTTATACGTGTGGGTACATCTCGAATATTCCGGAATTTTTCCAACCAAAGCGGAAATAAATTGTATACCGGAAACACCTTGAATTCTGGTCCGGAAAACTCACTTTTGAATCGGACGCGACGCGTTTCCGGTATGAGATCATTCCCGGTTGAAAAATGAGATTTACAAACCGAAATTGAGGTACTTATGGCAAAACTTTGAAAATATGGAAATTCGTTTTGTAAATTCCATAGCCTACAGCGACGGTACAATGTGCCTGAGCAACAACAATTTACTAGACTTCTATGAACTTTGAAACTCTTAGGGTTGTTGTTTGTTTGCCTATGTGTCTGTCCTACCCCGGCAATTCTGTATTAAAATAGGATTCGAACCAGGAGCATGGTTCTTTGATCTTAGATGTAATCTGCACTATCACTGGACGAGCGTTTCGGTCTATTGAGGCGCATCGTCCATCTCCTAATTACAATCCCATAGAGGATATTGTACAAAGTACGTTCAGCCATATACGAGTTGTAAATCCATTGGAAATCTACTATAAACGAAACGCTCTGGTCTCTCCGTCTCGGGACGGTGTAAAAAGAAGAAAATCTTAATAATTAATTATTTTCGGTTAATATTTATTCTCGATAATTGTTTGACGATAACTCCAGAAAACATATTCGGTAATACGAGGTAGTCAATATTTTAACAGTATTTGAGGAACCAGTAATCTGCCCAGTACTCTGTGTTCGAATGATCTATAATCGATGATAATTATAAGCCTTTATCAATGTTACAGTATCAAAATCATTCAGATTGAATATCTTGAAATTAAATGGACAATTGAAATCATAAGGAGAAAATGATTTAGTTTTAACTTTATTCGCATAATTGTGTCTCCGATGCATCAGGTCAATAAATTTATTTCGATTGCTTCAGAGATTATCGTAAACTAATTAAACTTATCTTACAAATATTCGCTATACGCGTGACTTGCACAGAGCTTCCGGCTAACCGTGTATTCCACTATTTCATGCATTCCATCAGCGCCGCCTATCAGCCGGGTCTATCCCAACTTGCGCACCCAGCTCTTCGCACATAGAGCCATTACACTTATCCGGTGAGTTTGTTAAATCGTGCGCATAGCGAATAGCCGTTAATGTATTCGATAAAATATAAGAAAAAAGAAATTAAGCAACTTCTAGTTTAAAGCATCTCAGTTTTGGATGCGTGGTTGGATAATCCCGGTGCCATCGAATTCAGGAACTCGCGTTGGTACCGGGACCGGAAGCGGAGTCGGTACCGAGCAGTTTGCAGTTTTTATGTAAGCAGCCCAATCGAATTTGTCCAATGGATCCTGAGTGGCTGTCTGCGGCGAAGTCAACGGACTTTTCATGGGTTTGGTGAATCCTGGCGATACCACTTCAATGAATCCTGGGTTCCTTATTGACTTCGCCGACTTTGGCTCCTCGGTAGTGACCCACTGTGAAGGAAAGGTGCTGGCTTTTAACTGCTGAGATTTTGGACCCAAGATATTTCCGGTACCATCGATAGAGCCAATAAGCATCTGGAAGTAAAACGTATTCATCAACCATCGCTCATGTAGTACATTCGAATGACATCTCGCATGGGTCAACTGCAAATCACAAAAATGCAACACCTTCTGATGCTCGCGAATATTCGAAATACACTCGTAGGTAACACAAACTGTAATTAATATGATTTGATATTACTGACATTGACGGTCGGAAAAAATGTCTACGAAAACTCAGATAGCAGTTCAGCTTCGTTTAAACATTGTCCCTAATGTCACCATCGAAAAAATTCATTACAGTTTTCGTTACCGAGTGAGGCATTACAATTGAACGTAGGTGCTCACCGTCAAATGTTTAAGATGTTTCATTCTTTTAGTACAACAGTATGCTATTAGATGAAAACAAAAGTCGAAGTTGAAGTCATTCTAAATTTTACCATATTCTTTACAATACCCTGAACTTTATAAGCATAATAATATCAAAAGTAACTGAAAGTTTATATCTAAGGTCTCAGAGCATTAAAAAATGAGGCGAAAGTAGAACATACGCTTCTTGCGCTTAAGATATTCAATATAATAGTCCTCTATTCTGATACTATTCTAAAACTTATCCATATTTAAACTGTCTACTGATGAATTATGACTTATGACAAATTGAGAATACATTATTTTTTAAGAAATCCAAGTTTTTATTATTTATTAAAATTAATAGAAATTCAATACTGCTATTCGAATAAGAAAGTTGAAAGCAAATTGATTTTGAAGGAACGATGGACACAAATTTTCAAAAACAAAATGTCTCAAAGTAAAAATTTACTATAATCGATAAATCGTCTTAAGTATTCCACTCATTTTTATTATGTAGTCCAAAAAATATTAGCTAGAAATCGTAGAAACTCTCATTTATATATTTTGAAGTATTCTGAGCAACTTTATCCAAAATAATTAATATTTACACCAAATTATTTTTAAAAATGGCCGAATTTTGAATCACTTCAACTTTAAGTTCAAATAACTTTTGACTGAGTTGACTAAAGGACAAATGACTCAAAAGCTTTTTTGTAGAGCGTTCAATTCTCTACAAAAATGTTTGGCATGACAGTACGAGTGCCCGATCATTGGATTTAACAATCGGAAGTTTAAAAAAAATGTTTCCTGCGTTATTCTTATGGGAAATCGAACGGTGCAAAGCGGACAACTTTAATGTTTAAATTAAGGGCTCATATTTTCAGGGACTTTTTTTTGGCATCTAAACAAAAGTTTTGAGATAGGATCCGAGCGAAATTTGTTTTTTTTTTTTTTTTTAAAGGCTTTAGTGAACATATTGATATCTTTTTTGTGCATACTCAAGAAGATCTAAAGCAAGACAACTCTAATCGAAACAGGAATCGCAAAATATTCTTTCCGTCGTACATTATCTCGTCAGAATTTTTTATCACTCAGGCATCAAAATTAAAAATGAGACTTTCCTACTGGAGAAAGAGGTGAGTGATTAAGAATGTTTTTTTTTTCATTTCACGATAACCGCAATTATTGTTTTAACTTATTATGATTATCATTCGTGATATATTATCATTAATATTATATATTATTATTAATATTACAAATGTGCGGTTTTTTGCACAATGATTATTCTTTGCTTAAAGAATAATCAAGAGAACAACGTACCGTGTCGCCAGTCTTCTGATTAGTGCATATCCACTGGGTGTTCATGTTCTTCACGTCATCAATCGTTCCTTGAAGAAGTTTGACTTTCGGCTTTTCCATGTATGGATCTAACAGCTGCTCTCCGGTATGATCCTGCGACTGCTGGGGATTAACATCCGATTGCGGGTAAGACAGCACTTCAGGAAAATTTTGACCCGGACGATTAATTTGCTCTTCAGAATAATGACCCCGCCCATCAGGTGAGTTCTGTCCAGGATAATTCGGCCCGGGAACATTCTGTCCAGGATAATTCGGCCCAGGAAAATTTTGTCCAGGATAATTCGGCCCAGGAAAATTTTGTCCAGGATAATTCGGCCCAGGAAAATTTTGCCCAGGATAATTCGGCCCAGGAAAATTCTGTGCAGGATAATTCGGCCCGTGCTGCATACCCCAACGGTGTGGATTCGCACCCACGATCCCAAGTGCCAACAGGAAAATCGCCGACGATATCATCATCGATTGCACCAGCATTGGAGACTTTCCGATTGAAGATAACGCACCACTTCTCGCGATGCTTGAATCACTACTGAGCTCCGAACGTTGTAAACGGCACTAAAGTAATTTCGTGAATTTTTTCGCATCACTAATTTTGATGCCCGACGACTCGTCGAGCACATTGGCGCCGGGGAGCGGAAACGCTACGGTACCAGGGTCGGAGAACCGGCTGTCGGAAACTCAGTCTCGAGGAGCGTGCGAAAGGTCAGCCCGACGTCCATTGTCATGTGAGACATGTAATCTTGAGTTAGTCAATTGATTATATTTTGTCTTTTTTTTTTTTGTTTCATTGCGATGCAAAAGTAAAATCGTTTTCGGGGTTTGGAGGGAGACTAACGAGGGAGAGGAGAGTAATGAGTTCCGCGCCAAGCCGACAGCGCATGATATTCGTTAAACGCCCGTATGTACTTTCGATTTAGGATGTTTATCACAGCGAGGCCTTGGAGCTGACGCCACACAGGTGAGCGATTTAGTTTGCGAGGTTCAAATAATTGCATTGAAAGCTCTTGAACTGAGACAGCTATGTGAAATGTCTCTTACACAATTATTTTTTTCTTATCGCCGATCGTCCAACATGCTGTTGGTTCAATTGATCGATTATTGAAAAACAGGCGGTTCGACGTGTTGCGTTTTGTGTCAATGCCTTTTCGACTCTCATTCGCGTTTATGAGTTTACGAAATAAAAAAAATACTTTATGTTATTTAAATTTCCTTCTCAAGATATGTGTGAATGCAAATTGTAAAGTTACTTTTTTCACTGTTCCTTCGAATGACTTGTAGTCGTTGAAAAAAACATTGAAGTTGTGTTTCACATCAACTAAAGGCTGTGAAGAATATCATGGTCGGCAATAAAAACTGTGGTACCTTTTCTCACGGTTACCTCAACTTTTGAACTTTCCTTTTCATTGGCCGTTCAAAGAGTTTCTGAACCTTTAGGACGGTATTCGCATTACAGACCATGAATCGCGATTGGAGGAAGGTGCCATCGATTGACCTTGGAGCCAAACAATTTTGTTCAACAATGAATTTTCGATTGTCGAGTTCGACATCGTGCCCATAACATTGCAAAGTGTGCATTCGCATTGGAACACTTTATTATATCGTACAGTCGTGACTGTCGTCACGGTAAATAAACGCCACGATCGTCATCCGAAAATGCATCAGTTGCCCACGCGCAGATGTAATTCGTTTGCACGTTTCAGTATCCATGCTCCTGGTATCCTCCTCGATGACCTCCGTGGCCTTCGTGACCTTGACTGCCGAATCCCTGTCCACCGAATCCATGACCTTGACCTCCGTGACCGGAGTGACCTTGTCCCTCGACTCCAAAGCCCCGCTGACCGTGACCATGTTCACCCAACAATTGACCTTGATGACCTTGACCGCCATAACCCTGCTGACCTTGACCGCCATAACCCTGCTGACCTTGACCTCCGTAACCCTGCTGACCTTGACCGCCGTAACCCTGCTGACCTTGACCTCCGTAACCATGCTGACCTTGTCCCTCGAGTCCGTATCCACGCTGACCGTGACCATGTTCACCTAATACGTGACCTTGATGACCTTGACCTTCGAGTCCGTATCCCTGTTGACTCTGTCCTTGCTGACTAAATCCATGACTTTGACGTTCAAATCCAGCGTTACCGTGTCCTTGACCTTGAGTACCGTACGCCATAACGGACGCCACAACGGCCACGAGAACAATAACAATCTGCGAATATCAATGATTTTCACGTGAAGTTCTGCTTTGAATCTATTTTTTTTATGAGCTTGTACTCAGAAATTACTCTAGAAAAATAATAAGAACTTTATCTCAAGAGGGATCATTACTTGCTGTGCTACAAAAGCTCGAATTTTGTTGCGACGTTAGGAATAATAACAACGTCGGCTATTACTGATTATCACAACCCCGATATTCGAGCTGACCTGCATAACAGCATAGTTCATGACCTTTTGACACTCAACGATACTGAATCATTTACAAATAGTCACAAATGCACGCATTCGAAAATACAGATAAAGCAACACTGCCCTTATTCGAGCCCTCCTCGTTAACCGAGGTGTAAGTTGAAATAATACGGAAGCGTCGGGCAGTACGGATAAAGCCGCATGTCCTTACGCTTAGTAATCTATAACTGCTACATTGATTGCAGACTTGAGGCTGTACGAGTTTGCTGCATCTTTATATTCCGGGTTGGAAATACATAAGTTCCTTTTACAGAGTAAATGATAGAATATCGTGTGGTGTTTCGAGAAAGGAAACAAGTCGTTAATTAACTAATAAAGTTTATGTTGATGCGTAAATTTGCTGTGTTATTTTTTTGTATAGAATAGTAGTCCCAATGAATTAAGTGTGCTATCCGTGCCATCCGACTTTTGGCTCATCCGACGTACGCTTTCGCCGTATTACCTCGAGTAAATGGGGTTATAATATACACATTCAGTCGCGCAGGTTCTCACGCACTACTCGCACAGTACTCACAGATGCTCGCAGATGTATTCACACAAAACTCGCACATTCGGAGATATATTCACGATACTCGCACGGGTATTCACGTACTACGATAGTCAATCACAGATCTTCAAGAATTCTTACTGAAACTCATGCGGGGGCGAAACTATAATTCGCTGGTAATATTGTAAATTCAGCTTACCGCAAGACGTCCAGTCATCGTGTGCACCTTAGTTGCGATTTCGAGAACAAGCTGCAATAAAAATAATTTGATCGAAGTCTCACTTCGATACTCCGCAGAATGCTCAGCGTAGTCGACTCTCCGCTAGTTTTATACAGTCGTCCAGACTAAATCGGTTCATAGGCTATCTCGGGCTATCGTGTCTCGTGTCTCATTACAGCAGTCTTTCTATGCGCAAAAGAAAAGTTTTTTCCACGTTTATAAACGACGATGCGCAAAACAACATTTGTCACGTGTTACACTATACAATATAGGCCATTCGGGGGTTCGCAAAAGCGATCGTTTTCGCCGCATGAACCGTTTACACCGTATTTTTAACTTTGCGATTCCCACTTCTAATTGATGCATGGCGTATGTGCCGTTCTCAATCGTCGTTTATGAAGGCGTTCACTCGAGGCTCATTCAGTACAGACTATAGACTGGTATGTATATAGTTTGATAAAATTTCTCGGAAAATTTATTATCTCGTCGCGCGTGGCACAATTATTGGAAGGACTCGCTTAAGTGTTAAAAGCGGAATCTTACATATGCGAGTGTTCGTTTCAAAATATTGAAATTCGAAAATGAGCGGCCCTCGAAATTTATTATGTATTATACTTATATATTCGAGATAGCAAGCATGAGAAAATGGAACCAATGTGCAGCAATATTTGCGGCAAGCGCGGCTCACGTTGCAGCAACTGCATCGTTTTGTGCAACGTGTTCGGCTCAGATATATATATATATAATCTCCGTAATAATAGAGAAAATTGCACCGTCACTGCTATACTGAAAAATTGACGGGATAGGGCTTGCCATGGTAACCGACGGCATGGTTACCATAGCCACCGAAAGGGGTAATTGCCGTAGCAACGAGAGCCGCAGCAAGCAGAGAAGTGGTTGTCATAGCAACCAGGGGGAGGGAGAGTGGATTCTTTAGCAACATGAGGGGTGGTTGCCGTAAAAACCAGGGATGGTGTTGTCATAGTAACTGGAAGTGTGGTTCTCATATGGATTTGAAGGCGTATCATAACACCTCTTTACAAATTTCAACCCATAGGGATTGAACTTTAGAAAGAGGTCTTATGATACGCTGTTATTGTAAGGGTACACGTCATTTGAAGTATTTAGAATAATGAGGCTTAACGTTCCGTAGCTCGCCAACGTTGCAGGAACACCGATTAGCCTCGATCCGTAGCCATCTCTGTTTCAATTTTCGTACGTTCCAAACGTGATGCGTGCTGAAGCCTCGTTGGCCATGCTGCGTAACAAGCAGGAACAAAATTTCGTAAAGTCCCGTGATAACATCGACTGTGGGATCAACCAAGGACTACGAGAAAGAGAGTCGCGAAACCGGTGCTGCTATCCGGCGCGGCGGAGTCGCCGACGGCGACGATTGGAACTAGCGTGCCGCTTCGGACAGGCTCAGAAATACGTGGACTGTCGGGATTGGTGATTATTATCCGCAAAGGGTTTTCCCCGGTTGAACTGATGTCGATCCTACCTTCGAACAACCGACGCCGCCGATCCACGAAAATTGTAAGGATTTCTTTTTAACGATAACAATTTTGTTTGTGATTTTGATTGCTGCATCGATGCAATTGCTTCTTTGTACAGCTTGAAAGTCGTGAAACCTCGTTGCTTGTGACCTTCTTTCCACGTGTTGAACGAGACCGTTTCCCGCTACGCCATTCAGGAGCCAAAACCCAACTGATTCGGAACAAAGCGTTGTCAGCATGGAGATATATTACAAGCTTATAAACATTTTTCCCAACGTCGATCGGGCTTACATAAAGACGCTCTGCCCGGTGGACTGGGCTCCCGGTGATCGCGATGCTCAAGTAGCGGACTTGGTGGAAAAGATTCTCAGTGGCGGTGACGCCGTGCCGAAAATCGTTGCGAATAATTATGGGGATCTAGAGGAGATGCACATGCGCGCGTCAAGCTTCGAGGCCATTTACGGAAACCTTCTGGAGATCTTCCCGGATGCCGATCCGCACTTCCTGAAGGACTTTGCCAAGAAGAACGTTGCTAGACCCGACAGCCTCAAAAAGTTCATTGAAAGGAATCTCAAGCATCGGGACTATCCGACCAGGGAACAGTACAGGGCCAGGCTCAAAATCACCGAGCAGCAGGAACAGTACACTCGTGAATTCAATGTCGAGCAGTTTCTCTCAATTATACCTGATCCTGAGAAATACTTTAAGGATGCCAAGAGAGGTTCCAAGAAAAGCATGAACGATATTCTTTTGCTCCAAGAGACTGCTTATATAAACCATAAAGATGAAATCATTGAGTACATTGCCAAAGCTAAGAAAGCAGAAAAAGATGAATTTCAAATGTTAAAGGTAATCATCGGTACGAAAATCTCAAACCCGTGCAAAACTGACTGTTGGTAAAGGAAACTATAAACAAATTTTTCCTTTCTTGTTACAGTTGAAATATTTTTATTAGTTTAAGCAAAAATAATTAGCATCTACACCTTTAAGGCAGTAACTGAGTTTTCACATTCAACAAATTAAATGATTTACTTGAGATGATAAGAAATTTTTTAATTTCTGATGGAAAACTTAAATTCAAAAACCATTGAAAAAGTCATATATGTGAAAATTTTGCAACTTTTCTTTTATTCTAATTTTTGTCTATAGGCTCAGAAATTACTACTGGAGTGTGAGTGCTGTTTCAACACAGAGTGTGTTCCTTCAAAGTGTTCCAACTGTGACAATGGTCATATATTTTGCAACGAGTGTATAGTCATTGGTACAAATGCAAAATTGGGTGATGGTGAAACGCATATAAGTTGTTTTATCAACTGCGGCAGCGAGTTCAGTCTATCTGTTCTTCAGCGTATTCTTCCTCCTACAACCTTCAGTGTTCTGTTGGAAAAGCGCCAGGCTGCGGAGGTGACTGCAGCTGGGATCGATGGCCTTGTTGCTTGTCCATTTTGTTATTTCGCCTCAATACCTCCGGAAGGAGACAAAATTTTCAAGTGCCTAAATACGGAGTGTGCAAAGGAATCTTGCCGGTGATTTTTATACCCTGAAAACAAAAGGATTTTAATAGTACATTGTGATTCTTGCAAAAAGGAATTGAGAGTTACAATAACTCGAGGCAAAGCTGAGATTCTAATTCGAGAGGATGCAAAAGCTGCCTTTGTTCTATTGAAACCCTTTTCAAACATCCTGACAATTTTTGTTTTTTCCGAACAAATGCACATAAACTTTCCTTTACTTGCCTGTAGAACTTGGCGAAAATATGCGGACATTTGTATTATCATAACGTGTAAAATTTGTATTACAACAAGATGAGTGTTCACGAAAATATCTTCATTTCTCTCTCATCCTCCTCCAGCGAATGCCACTTTTGCCACGCCCTACAGGCAAGAAAAGCAGGACCTGCGTTATTCTGTTACAAACATAATATAATACACCAGAATGGAATGCCATCTAAAAATTTCTGCAGAGAAGTGACGTCTGGTAGAATATTGTAGAAATTTTTGGTTACTGTTATATTTTTGTCATGCTTATTATGTTACGCTTTACAGTCTTTGCAAGGGAATAAGCCATGTTCCTTTTAAATGTAATGATCCCATGGAATCCGAAAAGGCGCGACTGTACATTGAGGAAAAAATGACCGCCGTATTTGCCCGCACATGCTACAAATGTAAAACACCATTCATCAAGGACGAAGGATGTAACAAGATAATTTGCATCTGCGGTGCAATGATGTGCTACTGCTGCGATCAGCCGATCCGGGACTACACCCACTTCCAGCAAAACGGATGTACCGACCCCATTCGGTTATTGCATTACAATTATACCAGTATTTTCGTCATATTTTCATATGAGACTCAAAGGCCTTATTAGACTTTAAGTCTCGTCTGCTATTAATTTATGCTGTGTAAACTTTTTGTTCTCGCCTGTATCAGTCTGGCGCCTGATCAACCTTACTGTATAGAATCGATGGATCGTATATCCCATCTACTTCTAATCGGGCTTAACTCGTTTTTATACAAAAAGAAAATAAATTAATAGATTGAATCATAATTTCTATCTCAGGTGTCCGCTTTTCAGCGACAAGCGGATTGAAGAGGTGGCAATTCGCAAAGTCGCAGAAAAAGCACATCTCGAGCTGCTGAAGAGAAACCCAAACACGAAAATCGACATGAGCAATCTACTTCCGGTTATTCCTCTTCAGAATTCGGGATTTGATGAGGAGTTGCCGGTGAGTATTACTCGGTGTTCATCTAATGTATCTTTCTGCTTTCATTCCGTCGATGACATTTTTTTCACATTATTATCTTCGATTTTACTTCTTCATCCAGAGGCGTGTGCGACTGGTCCTTAATCTTCCGCCGACGGACGAATAAAGGAAGGATGGAAAATTCATCATTTAAGATCGCACGTTAAAGGAAAGAAAAATCAGTGCCCAATCTTCTCACACGGCCAGTGATATTTTCATAATGTAACGTTGCCATTGACTACGAGCTTGTTTATGCTTTCGAGTGAACCAGCCTCATCATAAGCTTACTTGTTTATGCAGCTTCTTCCCTTCGTTTCATTATTTTATTTTATTAAACGTAATTAAGCGTGTAAAATATAAACATGTGTTTGACATATTTTTATTAGGATAAGAGAAAGAACCAATTTACGTGTTTAAAAAAAATGTCTGCTTATTTTTGAAAATGAAAAAAAAAAACGCGCGGTGCGTGCGAGTATTGAAAGTGTGTGAGAGCCCTCTCATCAAAGGCTCAACGTCTAGTGAAAAAAGTATAGATATTACATGGAAGGGCGTCTCGTTAAGTACTCAATAATGAAAAAGAGCACCAAAATATTTGTAATGCTTGAAACAATTCATATTTTTTTAATTGAAAAAAGGAAACTTAATAAAAATAAAGGTGTTTTTCTTATTTACTTCCAATGGCGAATGATCAAAGTGTGATTAAGAAAAAAGTATTCTTCAATCCGATCATTACCGATCCAATCGATGATATTGAAAGAATAGAGCTTGTGAGTCATGAGTCTTGTCTGCCAATTATGAAAACTTTGCTTTTGTTGAAACTTAACGTTACTTCCGGTCCGAACATGTTATTTTTCGACCGAAATCGACTCAGCGAGGCGCATAAAATAATATAATAGGAGAATAGTTATCGGCGCCTCGTATTAGATTTAAGGGAATGTCTGGATTTTTCAAAGACCAAGCCAAACAAACAACCCTCTAAGATATATATATATATATATATGTTGGAGAAAGCAGGACGTGAATGGGAAAAAATCTACACTGCCAAAAAAAAAAAAAAAAAACTCGACTACAATTAAAGCTCGAAAGTTTATATTCATTAACCTAGCGCATGTCTTCATCCTCAAGTTAGCGCACAGAACCAAGTGGCGGTGGCGCTTCAGCTATGTTTAAGCAACGAAAGAATTGGAACACCGTAAGAGGTCGACGGTTGTATGACTCCGTTCGGCGTGCCGTGGCTCTTCGATGAGGCAGGAACAACGATTGGCCGCGGCGCATAGCCGTTGTTTCCAATACCCGAGGATTTTTCACTGCCGGACCCGTTATTTTCTATAGTTATGACGTTGATACGCGTTGGAGCTGCATTTGCTGATGGGTAGAGGGTGAATATGTCGTTGTCTTCGAAATTTCTAATAATTCCAAAGCTTGGAACCAGTGAGCCGGAAGCTATCGACGCGGAGCGGACACCGTCGAGATTGCTGGGAGAACTCAACGAGCGAAACCTACCCACGAAACCGGAAATACCACTCAGCAGTCTCTTCGCCAACGCCACTTTCCTGGCCTGGACCGTCACAATCTTCGTCAATCCGGGCTTCACAGCCCCGACCTTCGCGTTCGTTATGCCCTTCAGGACTCTCAGTTTTGTCGTTCCGATGGCCTTTATTCCTTTGGTCAAAGCTTTGACTTTCAAACGGCCAGCCTCCTTCAGATCACCGACCGCCGCCGACGCATCCGCTACCAAATTCACTTTCGCTGCGCCCAACTTCTCCGGAAGAATTTTCGCCTTGTTGAGGAAAAAGGCATTGCTCGTGGCGAGGCACAGGCCGATCTGACAAAATAATTAAAAAGTAAGATTGATTGTAATTCATTGTTATGAATATTATCATCACTCTTAACATTCTTTTTTTTAAATTAATTCGTTTGTTTTTTTTTTGTCTTTTTGTTACAGAATAACATTGGTGATTTCTCGTCGACTTACCAACAACAAAAGTACAGCCTGGAAACGCATGATGGCTCGAAAAATTTGGAGATAATTGGAGGCGCGTAACCGCTTTTACCACGACGAATCGAAAACTGTTACTGATGATGGAAAATCGTCGAGGGCTGTTTATATACGGGGACGGACGTCGTTACATCTGACGTTTATCGAACCGAATTTCCGTCAAAACTTTCACGGTCATTTTCTATCCCCAAGGCATTCCTTTCCATCGTTTCAGTGGATATTGAATCGTCGGCGCCCCCCCATGCATTGCGCAGTATGACAGACGTTGAAATCGAATTCTTGGTGTCAGTTAACTTTCACCCTCGTTCCGAAATGTTTCGTTCGCCATCGTTCGTTTCTCACATACTTAGGCACTCTGCTAATTCACTTAAAACATTTTCGGACAAACCGGATAGCATTTTTCCATCAACGGTAAAAACAACAACAATTTTTTGTTTGCTTTTTATTCAATCTTGAGTGTTCGATCCGATCGAGATAATCGAACTCATTGAACCTTTTGACAATCGTGCGTTTTTTATTTCAGATTGTTTGTCGGAGATTCGACATGGATGACGATGATGCTGGCTGCGGCGGGATTCATCAACGTTATCGGTTATATGATAAAGGTCGTCGAGGACGAAGCTCGCAGCGGTGATTATCGATACACCAGCGAGAACCAACCACATCGTCAATTCGAGAGTCACCGCCAGAACGATTCTGAGGATCGTCACAAGATGTTCGTTCGACGAGAACCACTGCCACACGGTCCATGGAGCCAGAGCCGTTGTCAGTACAGCCTCCAGACAATTTGTCACTATCTGTGCCAAGTACCTCTTTAAAATAATTCGCCAATGCTCGGCCCTGAAACATTGCCGAAATACGATCACTACAGGTCTCAATACAGGTACTTTCGTCCACTAATTTTTTATTCATAATAAACGTGATAATTTAGAGTCAAATAATATATTTCAAAATTGATGCAATAATAGTTTTGTTATAAGAAAGTATTAATTTACATGCTACTTTGTTTAGTCATTCCATCTGGAGTACACCATCGTTTTGTCTTAAGAAAAACATTCTTTGTCGAGTAATCTTTTTTTAAAGTAGTAAAAACTTTGTTTTCAATAGATAATTTTTAAGAATTCGACGTGGATAAGATTTGAAAAAAAAATTATTTACGATCCGTCGCGAATATACCTCATCATCGACAATCCGTTGATAATTTCACTAAACAAGTCAACGGCTCGTTCTAGGTCCTCCCGCCTCCAGCCAGCTTGTGTTATTTCCGAAGTTATTGTTTCATCGATCTGCGAGGCCCGATTTTCTACAGGAAAGTTGTTCTTGCATGAAACGTCAATTCGCCAGACTATTAATTTTTCTCGTCACCTGTGTCCGAATAGTCAAACGGCAAAGTCGTCAAAAATTCATATACCAACATATATACTTCGCAAAAAAAAAAATGAGACCGAGGTGAAAGTTTTACATTAATTAATCACATTTCGCGGTTTGGCGTCGTTATGACAATTTATTCGAAATTTGACGTCATGAACGGAGACACACTAGGATACACGGATGAGTTCGACGATAAAACTATTCGTCGTTCCTTTATTTCTCGCATGTATTGTGCATGCCGTGTTTTCTAAACATATCCGACAAAACGTCGTGAGTCACAAACTAATATGAAAGAAATAACTGTTAGACGCATATTTAATACTACGAGTTATTCATCAATTGCAAGAGACAATCATAATTTAATTGTAATATTTTACTTCTCATATCGAAAATGTGTAATGTTACTGCATTTAAGATAAATATCACATGCATTTTTTTCCTTTGATGTAAGTTCCTATTTGAAAATCAGCTTTTTTTTTCAACCAAACATGACGTATTCCTCGTATGACGTCATTTCCGGTAGAAAACTGAGATTTCCGAACCAGAAGTGACGTCACAACTACAATGTTTAAATGTTCAAATGACTTTTTAACCCAAAGTGATTTTACATGAGAAAATCTTAATTTTTCACTGGATTTTTATCTAAAATGCAATATGTAACGCGAGAGAATAAAAGAACAGCGTTAGAACTTCCCAGACTGTATGACAACTTAGTCCTATAATAATGTGCAGTCGGGAGGCTCCAATATATAATCTTGGGACTTTGTTGAAAAGGATTTCCTTCTTATTAACTTTTTTCCTAGTAAGTACATTCTTCAAATTTTATGATTTTTCTATGAAATTTATTGCAGTAATCTTTAAAAAAAATAAAATTACACTTTTATTTGTATAATAAAAAAATATCCATATGCTTGACTAACGGCCGTAAATCAACCGGATCGGGGATAGTAGTAAAGAGAATTTTTGTTCTCGGTGTAACGTGGCTTTGTATTCCTGGCCAGATCTTTATCTCGTTGAATCCTCTGCCGTCTGGCGACCTGTTGCCTGTACACGAAGAGAGGTCTGAACACCTTGCTCTCTTCTGTTTGCAGATCATTTCCGGCCGTCAAAGAATCTTCCTTACCGACGGATCTTCGATCTCTCCGGCGGTCGAGATGAAGAATCTCGAGCGCTGCGTCGAGGCCGCTCCCATGCTTGATATCATGTTTCCTCGACTTACCCGTCGGATCCCCCGCATGCTTCTCAGTTTTCGTAACTGCACTTCCGAGATTTATTCTCTCAATGTATCCGTTACTAGCCAGTATGCGCTTCGGCAATCCGTAAGCTTGCAAACTCGGCTCGCGGGTCGTCGTCGAGATCCTCTCTTCGCAATTCAGCATTGCGAACATGCCGACCAGGATCAATATCTGAATATACGTGAGACATCGTTATTATTATTAACACAGAAAGAAAATTCGATGCGTTAACGAAGAGAAAATTGTAAAATAAATTCTAAAAAAGAAAGAAAAAAAGATAATCTTTGTAGAACGCGTTTATTAAATACGCGAATATATTTTCTGCAAATTATTGTAAAAGGAGAACAAGTCCCTGAGTTTGCTGGACAAAAAAGAAATAACACAAGGCAACACTCACCGTTTTTAGAGTCATGGCGAATTCCCTTCACGTCGTTCGATCGAATCGGATCGTTTTTAATGAGTTCTTTTTATATGTTCTTGATTTGATTCTAAAAAAAAAAACACAATAATTCGATTGTAGTCGGAGACAGAGATTAGCGTGCGTCTGTGAGAGATCCTGAGCATACGACAGATCTTATATACGCCAACAGTTAACTGATGATTAACCCCAGCCAGGTGCTCGATGTAAACTCATTCTCTCTCGAGACGCGAAGACTCGGAATTCATCGTAAAAAAATATACACACGTATATATATATATGTATACATGTATACACATCGACGGGACTAGCGTCTAATTCCGAGTACAGGAGGACTCTCGCACCACGAATGTCTGACTCATCCGAGGTGATCGGGCGTGAAGTAGGAGGCCAATAAAAACGAAACGAAAAAACCGGTCAGCACGGTGCATCGTCCTCCATGTGTGCTTCGACAGCTCCGGCGATTCTCGTTAAACGTTTCACACGACTGCTGTAAACAAACATTGAAAAAAAAGTACGTCACTCTCGCACGTGAAGTCCTATCGACACGTGAAATTGGTACGACTGTCCATGACGATGAGAGAGATGAATGAAACATTATAAAAAAAAAACTTCTACGAATCGGCTCGAGAGAACTTACCGCACATCATATGTTCTTCTTCTCTCTCGCAGTATCACTATGGAAAGTGCCAAGTGGTTATTCATCGGGAACGCTCTCTTCGTGGTATACTTACCCGCAATTCTCAACGAATAAAGAAACGGCATAATGAGTACTTGTGAAATCATATAACCGATAATCAGACCATTCGATTATTCGCTTGACAATTATTGTTCTTCGAATCGCGTGAATTTCTGCAATATAACCTGTGATAACTGTGTGGTATATCAGAATATAATAATAATAATATTGTTTGGTATTAATATGTCATTACTTCTAAAATATTATTATGATGAATATAAATGTACGGTACTATGATTAGCTTTTGCTGCACAAAGCGCCGTCTATGGAAAAGTTCCTTAACTAATTTTGGGATTCTGGATGAGCCTATCTGCACAAAAATATTTTAATTTTTGAAAATGAATTGAATCAACTTTTGGATTGTGTCGGAAACACGTGGAAAAAAACAACACCCATTCTCGTCGGGAGGTTAATCGTAGGAGAATCTTATTCGTCATCGTTCACCCGCCGATAACAACGCGTTCAATTAGATCTGTCATCGGAACAATCGATTTATTCATCTGAATAGTCATTGCCACTTCTATAATTATTACTAGATCTATAGTAATTATTGTTCGGTATTCTGTAGTATCCGTTGACGTTGTAACGACGATAATTTTGCTGATAGTTTCTTCGATAATTTGTCGACCTGTATGGGCTTTTCCCGGCAGTCTGACGTACTGCGAACAACGGTCTGAAGACGATATCCTCGGCGACGTCCATTATCTCGGAACTTTTCTGGTCACGCCCGTCGTCACGTGACTCGACCCCGACGGAGCGTCGGATCTGCGAATACAGGGCAAAAGTGGTGAATATGGACCAAAAAAAAATTCTGTCACTAGCCTAATTCCGGGCGACACGACCAATCGTTAATCTTACCGTATAGTTACAGATTTTTCTCTCTATAACCGTACAAGCGTCGAACTTTTTTCCATACATGAACGTGTGTTATTTACAGAATAGACATTACTTTCAAATCATATTGACTGGTCCATATTTCGTACTCTTGGCCCATATATCCACTTTTACCCTAATTCTCTACTGTCTCCTAAAACGGTTTTCCATTGTAATTATTCGTAACCTCTTTATTCAATTCTAACCTGTTCTGCTGTTTACCGCTATTATTATTAAAGTGTATTTTATCGTTATCGTTATTAGTGTCGGAGTTAGCATAGAGTGAAGCGGTCGGCACAGTTTCGTTACTCTTTTCTCCGCGACATTATGCTTATTTGTTCGAAGACCGGGTCACTGGAGGATTTACGGTTTCCTCCTCGTTTACCTCTGGTTTGGACGGTGCGGCCTGGATGACGGACAGGGACGGAATTTCGGGGAGTGCCGGGGCCCCTTGACCGTCGACTGGTGGAGCTGGCAGAAGGGCCACTAGTGGGTGATTCACGACACCGGTGCTGCTCTCCGACGTGGCGGAGTCGACGACGGAGACAATCGGAACTAATAGGCCGCTTCCGGACGACTGATCGACTCCCGAGCCGGACGAGCTCGGACCGTCGGGAGTCGCCACTATTATCGGAAGAGGATCCTTCCCAATGACGCTGACGTCCGTTCTATTCTCCAGATAACCAACCTGCGGGACCTGATAAAAATCGTAAGCATGTTTGCATTAATAACAATAACTGTCTTTCTGATTTTTATCTGTACGGTCTCGTACACGTAAGAAATCGTCGCGAGTGACGTTCTTTCTGTTCGAGTGTTTTGAGTGATAGATCTTGCCCATTTATCGACAATGTATCCGCCGTGTGTAATGCTTTTATTCGTTTTATTCTTTACTGCATTGTTGCTGTGAAAATTCCTCAAAAAACAAAAGAGCGGAGTTTTATTTTTGGGAGATTAGCAAAAATTTATATCACAAGATGTGGAAATGGGATTATTCCATTTTATCGACGGAAGGATGTTCGTTTTCTTTTCATAAGATAATCGAGAGAATTTTTTAACCTCAATTGGCATTATGTAAGATGTTGGAATGAATCCGTCTTTGCTACATTTCACTTTTTTAGTTCACAAACCTTCCATTGAAACGGAAACGTGTCGCGCTATTTACGATGACACGACTTCCGTTTTATTCTACGAATGAATATTTTATCTACGTACATTTTTGTTTTATTCATTAGGTTGAGAATAAAAACTGGCTTACTATGGGACTCGCGGTGTTTCCGACTGTTTGACCAACAGCGCTAGTGCTGCTCGATGGCTCGTTCTCTTCATCGACGCCGCGAGGCGTCCGCGCGCCCGTTAATCCAGAATCATTAGCATCCGAAGGTCTTCCGCTCGAGGATACAACGAAGCTAACGATCATCCATAGAAGCACGGAAGCGATCTGTATTCACGATATTTCATTAGTATAAAACGACATGATTTCTCAGGCTTATATGTAATTCAAATTCTATCGAACGCAATATAACGATTATTTATGCTTATGAAGAAGCAAGTCATCGACTTCCGGGACCGGATGCTTGACCCATTTAGCCAAATATCTCAAAGTATCGCCATGTCGAGTTAACATTGTAGAAACGATTTAAGCAATGATCATGTTTTGGAGCCAGACCTAAACTGTGAAACTACTCAAATTAAAAATGCTCTGTTTCACTATACGAATTTTAAAGAAATTTGCCCATTCAATTAAATGCTTCTCACATTTTTTGTACAGCACTTTTTATTTACCAATTCATCAATAAATTTTTGGAATTGGACAGAAGTTGTTATTAAATGTGATAACAATTTGCAGTATTCATATATAATTTTCCGAGTATCTCCCATGCGGTTTATTGTTATCTAATGTTCATCTATCTAATTAGGAGTTGAACAAAGTTAATAATTTAAATGAGTTAAATTTAACTACGCGTATTATAGACGAGAATTGGTTATTTCAAGACCAAAGAAAAAAAAGCAATTATCTTAATTAATTGTCCTCCTTATCGCATCGTCGTTTGTCTAATTACAAAATACCCAGCTGGGAAGGTTTATGTATGTCAGAATGAAATCATTAACCAGAGATGCGCGTTTCGTACCATCGTATATTGTTACGCCGTTGCGGAATACCGGAAGTGTGTCATTACTCGCACTTCTATTTAGTATCAAAGAAACGCTGTTGCAACCAACATAATGGACACATTTTTTCCCAAGGAATCACGAGTTTTCCACGTATCCGTATTTTGTCTTACCTTTCCTCTTGGATTCATCGTGCAGTGGAAAAAAAATTGTATTTATAACTAAACTTTTGTTGGTTGGATTTAATCGCGACAAACAAGAGATGCGCAATTTTTTTATTGATCGCTTATGCGTTCGAGTCACGAGAGACTTTGCGACTAATTGCAAGGCTGTCCGAAGATTAGATTTTATATGCTTACCGATAGTGCCGAAGAAGAGAGGAGCGGAAAGGCCCGGGTCTATTAGAGGGACAAGTAAGTGCGCGGATGGTGATTAACGTCAAGCCGCTAACATGTCCCCGTACACCAACTCGAACGGTACTCGCCAAGGTGCAAGGTCATCGGAAAAAGTCTGGCATCAAATTTGGAAGAAATACGTTTTAGGGCGTTTATTTAGAAAAAAATAAATAAATACCTTACTCCAAACTCGAAATATTTGCACTTTTAACTTCAGACGAAGGATTATAATGTGTTACAGATACGGGAAAGAGGTTCAACAACGTCTCGCAGAGACAAGCGTTAGAGAGATGCCATTCTTCGAATGCCGTTGCACCCACAACTTGCACGCTAAGGACCAATGTTGCAGAGAATTCAATTCTCTACAAAAAGGTCCTTTTCAAAGACACCGTTGGATGAAGCTTAAAGAAGTTAAGAGTGAGCGAACTTTTATTCTCGTAGGAATTTTAAGGTACCACGTCTTACGAAAGCTAACGCATTTGTATATTTTCTAGGGTCCGAATCGCACGTGGTCGTCTCATCTATAATTGCGTCCAGTCCGGAGGGACTGTTCGCAGTGTGTGCTGTGCGCAGTTAGGGAGACGCTAACAGTAGAAGGACGACAAAACTAATCGTCACCAACACGACCATCGCATCCCAATCTTCAGCTCTGTGTAAAGGCCTGTGAATTATCCGGGCTGGAAAACAATCGTCGAGAACGTCTTTGGCTGCATCTTAACGCTCGATCCTACCTCGTATTTAGCGAGTCAATTAGGGAGCCGTTCGGGGAAGTACGCGCCGGTCATACGTAGTCCTATGTTTCGCGCCACCTCTTCCCTATAAAAGAGACTCCGAAGCCCCGTCGAGGCTTCAAACGTGGCAGGACGATCGATCGGCTCGCATGTCTCGTTACCGCCAGCAACCGACAATGTTTCACCGCCGTGCCGCAGTTCTTCCGTGCGTCGTCTTCATCTTCGCTGTAGTTTTCGGGTCCCAAGAAACGTTAGCTTCAGTGTCCGAGGAATTTTCAGAATCGTCGAGCCACCATATTGATTCGACCGAAAGTGCCGAATCGTCGACGGAGGTCGACTCCTCCAGTTACGAAGACACGGAAACGACTACCAGCGCCGCTTACACGACGACGGTGGTGCCGATGGACGAGAGTCACGCCGAGGAACCCAAACTTCCGGTCGATCTTCTGTCGGAGGACATCCTGTTGGACCCCAATATCGTCCTCGCTCGCCTCGCACGCGACTCGGATTCCCGTGCTTCGAGCTGGGAACACCTCCACCGCCGACCTCTGCGAAGAACCCAGCAGGACGGAAACTACCGCTACGTCGATCAAGAAGCGAGTAGAAGAGATTACGTGCCTCGGAAACTTCCGATATACCCTGTTTTTACCGGGAAGAAGTGAATCGCAATGACCGACTTTGTTTCCATTTATTCTTTTTTTTTTCAATACAAATGGCTGCATTGTTGCTGTCCAGTATTGGAACGGCCTCTTCGAGGTGCTTCTTTTCCTTATATCGAATCGATCGAGAAATAAACGTCTGTGATTCTGAACCGGATATCGTTTGTTGACACTTATTCTTCGTCGCCTTTCCCTACTTTTGAGGTTGAAGAATCCTTAAGGTTTTAGGACTTTGGGTTCGAAAAATACCAGCGTCCTAGTGATAAATTAATGAGAAACAGATTGTGAAGTCACGACTATTTTCTGTCTTTTTTTCTCACTGTTTGTGAAAAAAAATTTCTTATAACCTTGTAACCGATACATAATGTAGTAGAATTATGTTGATCTTTATTTTTTACTCTAGACAAGTTTCCGGGCTGAAGAGATAAACTCCGGTAAAGAAAGCTAATTCAAATAAAAAATTTCCAACAACGATTCACTAAGATTGATTGTTCGGAACAGCGTTTACAATTGTCCCAAAAAGTGCCCAGAGCTGAAATCGACGGCGATAAAAAATAGTTTTTTTTCTTTCTACTAAGTAGTCAGCATTTCACTCAAACCCAAAAGGTAATCGTCCCAATGACCGAACAAACGGTGCATGTAACAAGGACTAAATACCAATTCTCATGCATGTCTCCACGGACTCGCACAGTTCCCTTAGGTGTCTGGCCATTGGTAATTCTACCTTCAATCGTCGATCCATGAGGAGAGGATTTATTTTCAAAGGATTTTTCAATTCCTCAACTAAACTACAGACGTAATCAATCATGTTGTAAAATCAGTAATTTAATTGTACAAAAAAATTACATAATAATCACTCACACACTTAGCAAGCGCACACGAAAAAAAAATACATTTTTGCAATCACACGACACAATCGCAAGCTTATAAATATTAATTTGATCGGAGCAGTTCCAGCGTTGAATCATCGTCCCGCTGTCAGTCTTTGGTACTCATTTCTTCCTCAACACCCGCAAGACTAATGCCGAACGGTCTTAGAAATTTGGCGCTGCCCGTCTTCCGGCTTTCCTGACACGTTCGCGATAAGCGAGCTGCTGACGGTAAACGAACAGTGGCCGAAGAATGTTCGATCCGGCGGCAGTCTCCAAGTCGTCATCGTCTTCTTTTTCTTCGGCTATGGCGTTACTCGGTATGACCTTCATTTCGTCTTCTTTGACGCTGCGTTTTTCGACCGATGTTAATTCTTCGATCTCAACCTGATCTTCCTCCTCGACAGCAATGGTAATTCCTTTCGGATCACCAGAGACTTCCGGTCTCGGTAATTCTTCGGTGATGTCTCGATTTTCATTGGTCGATGGGTCTTCCGGGCTTTGCACTATCGACCTCGCATTCACACAAGCGATGGAGGCGACTATTCCAAGATAAATAATTACCTTCGATGCCTGAAACAAGAAAGGAATATATGGTATGAATATATATGCTATGAAAATACAAATTTCCTATTCGATACAAATATTAAAGTTAAAAAGAAAAGACTGAAGATAAGATTTCTACGGAAACCGTTATTGTAGAAGAAGTCGTAGCGGAAGTCGTAATTATATGAGAAGAATCAGTAGAAGACGATGGTATGTTGGAATACTATGAAATGAGCGAGTTTCCGACATTTCTTACCATTTTTAGTTGTTGTTAGTGTCACGGGCTTTGTTTTTGTTTGTTGATTGTGAATTTTTTAAACTATTTTTGAGTAGCAGTTTCAGCTATAAAGTCACTCGGAGCTGGCCGAAGAGAGATTGTTCGTCGAGAAGGGTTCTCCAAGGCATTTATACGAAATATTGACGTCAAACGAGAGCGCGCTAATAGTCGAATGACGCGTTACGCCGGACGATAAGTGAACCGGTACACTCGATGGTGCGCAATGACGAAGTCTAAGCGCATATTTATTCAGCAAAAGTACGATGTTTATGTTATTGAAAACGTCATTTTTGGTGACTTCAAGGATTTTATTTTCGATGAAGATCCTCCAAGTGCTAAATTGTTCTAAAAAATTGTACCTTCAATGTACCGCACTGGAAGTTTTTATGTTAAAACTGGTGCATTAAATTTAATGTTCAATTGTGTTGAAATATGAATATACGTTTTTATGGAAATTAAAGTAAAACATCAAAATTAAAGTACTTTTATCATCAAATTTAAATAATTCAATGTAAGGTATTCTCAATGTTTTCAATACGCCGACATTTTTTTTTTTCATCATAATTGTACGTGAAATATTATAAGCGAATGTTCAGTGAATATGTAATTATTTCTCCAAATTTTTCAAGATAAGTATAATTTTCGAGGGAAAAACAGAGATGGGTATTTATCGTTTTTTTTTTGTATATCTTTAGTAGGTTTCTTCGTGCAAAAAGGTTAGGGATACATTAAAAATTGACTTAAGGCAAGTCCCTCTTGAGTGCTCTCACAGGAAGCCAGCGCTGATGGCGCCGGAAGATGGCGCTGTTTCTCTGGCAGTGTCGGGGAGGGGTTACTCGCGTAGAAAACCTCCTAGTTAAAACAACGACAGTATTTATTTCTCAATAAACTTTTTAACGAAAGACCTCAGTATGCAATGCGTGATAGTCGTAACACTCTAGAACAAAGACTAACTAATATCACAAAAGGTGCGCACGCCACAGCTATGGCGGTCAAAAGCGCGGGGAGAAACTTGTCCAGGAAGGACTCCTCGGCGGATTTCAACGCGCTCTACTTTGCCGATCTCGGAAGGCTGTGTCCCCACAGCAGACGGCCACACGTTGCATGGGCTCAGCCTTAGAACGTCTAATTACAAAAATTTCAGATAATGATTTCTTACAATGAATTATGCTGCGAATTTTCGCTGTTTAAATACAATGAAATATATTCTTACTTCGGCTTCTTTTAATCTCTCATCAACGTTTTCGGTGTTGCAGCTACGAAAGTACATCGTTTCGTTTTGTTTTTAATGAATACAGCTTTTCAATTGATGTTGGCTTTCGTTAATTCAACGACGCATTTAATCTACATCGATGTTTTTGAAAAAGAAAAATCGATTCTGAAGCATCAATGTTTTTTTTTAACATCGCTTGTAACTAGTTGACAAGATTGAGTTACGATTTTTATAGAGCTTACGTACTTGATTTTGGCAGTAATTAGCAACAATGCGCTTGCTTCGCTTCGACTCATTTATTGAAAAAAAAGGTTCGGCGTGCCGATTTTACTACCAGAACGGACAATCCTGATGATTCCTATAAAAGCATCACGATTTCGAGTATTTCAATATTTCTAACTCGACATTTGGGTGTCACGCCATCTTTAGAAGGGGAAACTACGGTCAAATTACCGGTCACTCTTACCGTTCCTAAATCTATAAGTGGCACCTGTTTACCCATTGTTTACGAGGGAAAACAAAAATGGAGGGCCAGACTGTCAACACTCGTAGAAAAGTATTGAATCACGCTGTATGCAGCATTTTGATGGAGTGCGGTTACGAAAATTGTGACAAGCAAGTTTTGGAGACACTCACGGAGATGATGCAGTCATGTGAGTAAATTGATTTTACTTATGAAACGTGAAAACCTTAACCTAACCTGAAATGCTTGTGTAGCGTTCATTAAATTTAAATTCATTTCGTGCAAATTTGATCTTCTTTCTGTCATTGTTTGTGAATTTACAGCTAATTTTTTGTTTACCTTTCAGTTATCGTTGAAGTAGGAGAGTCAGCGAGAAACTTTTGTGAACTATCCGGGAGAACGGAGCCGATTATAGCAGATGTTGTTCTGTCATTGATAAACATGGGAATCAAGCTCGATGGACTGTACAGTTATGGGAAACGACAAAACAGAACGGTCCTCCCCACACTACAGCAACAGACTCAGTCAAAGCAATTGAATATTTTGCAAGCTGGTGTCAAGCAGGGTCATCCGTCTCATATACCTAATTACCTTCCCCAATTTCCAGATCCGCATGCTTACATCAGAACTCCGGTGAGCATTTGTTTTTTTGTAGAATTCTTTAGATTTCCTTGTGTACAATTGTACATATGCATTTTTTGTACAGGATTAATCAAATACAATTTAAATTAATACATTTTGGATTGTTTTCTTATTGATTGATTATGTACAATTGTTGCTGAATTATTGATCTCGTATAAGATTGTGTGTAGGACTGCTTCTGTAGAATTTTTGCATTAAATTGACTATGCGAATATTTTGGGTGGGGTTGACGATGAATACATTGTGCAGAGAATTGATAAAATAGATTGCGTCCAAACCTTTTTTTGTCAGATCGATTCAATTACATTACTATATGTCTTTGGTTTTTGCAATCACTTTTGTGTGTGGGTGTTTTTATATCATTAGCAGTAGCGAATATATTTGATGACGGTATTTTGCGTTATACGGACGTGATGCATTTAAAAGAATATTTATAGTGCATATTCTTATTGTCAACGAGCCATTAACCCATGTCCACATGTATTATTCTTGGAAAAACCGCATAAAGTTAAATCGTTTCAGACACACAAACAACCGGTAACGGAGTACGAGGCGATCAGAGAAAAAGTGGCGACGCAGAAAAGAGACATCGAGCGAGCGTTGACGAGGTTTATCGCCAAAACCGGCGAGACGCACAGTCTCTTTCTTACAGATGACAATAGCATGTTTCCATGTAAGTTTATCTCGACTTCTTTTGGGATAATTTTAATGGGTATTTTTTAAGAGGAACTGAAATCCGCCAATCATTTAGTATTGCAATGCCTAATATTTTAATAATTTCAATAGGCCTATCCGTATTTAGCTTCGTAGTATATTTTTTAATTTTGCTTTCACATTTTACCTTCCACACTTGCTTTGAAAAAAAATTTAGAATTATCTCGCTAATATTTTCGTTTGTGAAATATACCATTTGAAAACAATGGCGGAGTTTTTCGAGTGGCATATTTCCCAACCGATTTCATTTTTAGAAATTCCAAAAACATTTTTAAAAAGTTAACAAAAGTACTCTTACTTGTACAAGTACTCATTTATGGAGAAAAATGGGTTTTCCCAAAAAAAAAGTTTAGAATTTGGTTTAAGTCGAATACTAACATTTTTATTACACTTTGTCATTATCTCTTTTATTTTTTATTTATTTTTATTGATTCATGTTTCTATTTAAGTAATCGAATTTCACGATATTCGTAGTGGTCGCCTGCAAGCCTCAATTCCCCGCCTACCTATCGGCTCTTCTTCCGCAAGATCAGATCTTCGAGCCTGATCAGAAATTCCACTTCGAGCCGGGCCCTGCGAAGAAGAAGAAGGAGTCAAAGAAAACAGGCGAAGATGCGGAAGAATCCACCAAAACGAACGGTGCGACGGAGGCGGATGAACAGAGCGAAGAGGCCTCGACGCAGCAAGACACAATAGACAATCCATACTTGCGTCCTGGAAAAATTCCCAAAAGTAAAGCGCCAACGAGCGGCCCGATGACGACGCATCCCGCTCAAAATGTCAGATGCGACTTGTCAGACATAGAAATATGAAAAATTTAGCAGGGAAGATAAAAAATATAACTGTAAATATTAATTAATGAATCGATATTTTTTTAATCGATTAAACGGGGAAAGCGGCGAGGAAAATAAGGGGTCTCCTTGAAGTTAGGATACTGTGTTTTGGCTTACTTTCATTTATAGAGTAGCGAATTTTATTTACAAAATGACAGAGGTGGAGAGTATGTCGTGCGCGAGGACGTTGTTCGATGATCGTCAGTTCCACTTAGAAGTTTCGAAGGCCTCGAGACCTTCGGCTCGCAGCCGGTTCAACATTGGACGGTAAATGTCCGGAGTGAACGGCAGCACCATACCGCGTTGTTGAATCTCGCCTGAACGCAAAAACAGTATAAAATCAATTATAATATACATCGGTAATTAACCAAGTCGGGAAGAGTGAGGTGAAGTGAATACAAGAGAACTGAGTTATTTTCGAAATTAATGAAATTTTCTTTAGTATTTTATAGTTTTTCGAAAATCGAAAAATATGTGGATGCACTGGAAATGGTCCGAAAATAATTTAGAACTCGGTCTGTGGATGCATAAATGGAAATTTCGTTTCAATGACAAATTTTTACGCTCTGGGATAAATATTTTGGAGGAATTTTCTGACGGAAGCGAAAACTTGAACAGTTAACAAAAGCATTAAACGGTAAAATGCTTAAAAGATAAAGTGATTAAAGTGGTAAAAATAAAGAATTTTTAAAAAACTAAAAATACCCTTACCGTCGAGAATCATTTTGGCTCCCACAGCAGCTGGATAGCCGACGGTTCTGGACATGGCCGAGTGGCCTTTGGTGTCCCCATAGAGGACAAAGTTTATTCCTCTTTCCTCTCTTCTGCTGTCAGGCCAGACAATTTCAATATCGTGTCTAAGAACGATTAAATCGCGCTCGTGTTTCTCATAAGTGAGTTTCTTGGACAGATAGTGGGTGAGAGTATCAAGCGGGGTGTTCAGCTTTAGAACGGGATCTTCGTTGAGAAGACCGAGATCCTCGATTGATTGGACTCGTTCCTCGGAATTTACTCGCTCGACGAGCTTGCGTTTCAAATTCTCGTAGAATATGTCGTCACTTATTAGCCCCAACAGGTTGCAGATCAATGTGCGCTGTAAAATATTAAATATTATATATTAAATATAACGAAGACAATAAATACCATACAGTTTACCCAAGTAATTTCCGGCCCATTGGGATGGAGAATCGGATGAGGATTGGGATCGATAAGGCCCAGATACTGAAGTGCCTGGACAGTATCGGCGAATCCCTTGAATCTCAGAGTTCCTCGTAAAACGGTCGTGGCATTCGGTATACCGTAGAGATCCCTGTAGGTTGTGCTGTCTCGGTTCGGAAATCCTTCGAGGGCAAAACCAGGAAGAAAGTCGAGGGTGCGGACGGTCGACATTAAATCGCCGCCCCCGGAAATTTCCACTTCCTACATGATCAAAATAAAAAAATATATTATGATAGCCAATAAACGTATTAAATACAATAATATTGTCTGTTGTTTACAAATGGAATAAATCTAGTACAAAAACAAACCATAAATAAAAAAATACTATAATTTGTTTATAATAATGCAAATGAAGGCTTATACGATAATGAATGCAAACAAAAATAATGAGAAATAAACCAAAAAAAATAATCATAATAAAACAATTGCGAAATTCAAACACGCAAAAACGCACATTTTTACGAACATAAAAATTAAAGATATTTATTTGTTTTAAAGCAGTCTACCTGTCCATTATGGTAATATTTTGCGGCTGCCAGAGTGTTGAGCAACACCCCGCGAGGTGACCAACTGAATTTGTATCTAAGAGGATTGTAGGAGCACTCAGGTGCTGGAAGTCCTCCGCACCAGGAGACAAACGATTCTATTCTTCCGCCGGCCTGCCGAACGTCGTCGAAACATTCTAGAGCGAGAAGATGATCGATGCCTGGATCGAGACCCACTTCGTTCAAAATCGTAACTCCGGCCGCTTCGGCTCTGCATTTGAAAAAAAATTAAAGATCGTTACATTAAAAATCGCCAACACATTATGAATTAGAAATTTCGAAACTAAAAATCGATTGTCTTGATAGCCACAAATACGGTCATATAACAGAAATTGTCAAATTTAAATATATCTAAATTAATATTGAGACAGTAAATTGTTAAACTGAAACTGTTTTTACGAAATTAACTTCTCTCGAATGTCTACAAATTTTTTGTTGCATAATAATCAATACAATATTGCAATTATATTAATTGTGGTTTTTTCTGTTTATCATATATTCATAGTTCATACGTCACACTATGTGATGCATGATATAAAAAATATGGTACATCACCGGTTAAAAGGACTTATTCGTTAAATGAAATATCTAGAAAATGTCTATAATACGTATTTCATTACTTTGATGGAGATTATCTTTTTGAAAATAATGTTGGTATTAACGTGACTTCAGGATGCTTTTTCGTTACAATGGAGTATTTCATACATTTTTTTAATAATAAAAATTCGGACTGTTTTATGATCATACTCAGCATGAAGGGCTTTTATGTCGTTGTTCATGTAGCTCGCGGTAACCAGATGCGTCTTCGTCTCGATGCAAGTTTTCGCAACAACGTGATGGAGTGTGTAAGGTAGAAGAGACACGACTACATCCGCGGAACTGACTACATCTTTCAAGGTATCGGGACGCTCGATAACGTTGAGAAACACAGGCTCCACACCGGGATACCGGTTGGCCAGTGCATCCGCCTCATCCTTCAAGTAGGAGCAAACTACAATCGCGACGTTCTTATCCCGATGAAGATATTCGACGAGAGGCGCTGATACATAGCCAGCACCCAATACAACCACCTGCCGGTTAAAAAATAAACACAAGATTATCTCGAATTCGAGTTAAACGGAAAGTCAATGTAGGAGATTAATCCAAGTTTATCGTCTTGGCTTGGTTGTTTCAACGACCTCACGATGAAACCAAACATAAAGAAAATATGAAAATATAAAAATATGAAAATATGAAAATATGAAAATATGAAAATATAAAAACATGAAAATATGAAAATATGAAAATAAATGCAGATTCGAAAATTAACGCGCAAGCTGTCCTTTAGTGTTGAGTAAAAATGAAAAGATCTATTTACCTTCTTTGTCTGGGCTTCGCCAGTTTCAGTCTTGTGCCTGCTTCGAGAATTGAGAGTTCTGAGCTCGCGGATGTACTCAAAGTTCGGTGTCAACTCGCCGTTTGAAGCAATTATCGCGTCGGTGACAGCAGACGTGAAGTTGTGCTCCTCGAGTGGTTTCTTCGCATCGGAATGAATAATATCCAGTGCATAAGGGAAGAGTAAGTCCCCGAAGAAATCCGTCGACTCTTTAGGCAATTGGGTCGGCATGTTATCGATTGAACAGACCAGAACTCCAGGCCCTTTAAATGATTTCGTGTCTTTGTTGCGGTCTGCATCGTACAGGCAGAACGGAGTGTCGATCGTCGTGCATTCGTTCATAAATCTGATGAAAAAAGAGAATAAAATTATACGCATACCACTCTTTTCAAAGTCTCTAAAACCTCGGAAATGAACGAAGCTAAATGTTGAAATTTCATGCGTCACTTACGTCAAAATTTTATGATCGATTTATATTAAATCCTTTTTTTTCTTTACAGAGAATTTCGTGGCGATTGATGTAGAAGTATAAAAGTTGCGACTTTTACATTTTTTTTTTCGAGAAAATAGCTTCGCTCCGTTTCTCTGGAGTAATTCAGTAAAATTATTGACTATTAATTTCATTTTTTTTTTCTAAAAATAAGAAATGTCTTACTCGATACTGCCGCCAGGATCGGCTGAAATATCGCAAATAGCTAGCATCCTGTGAGGCAGTGCAGGAGCTCCGACGCTGATGGGAAGCCAGGGCGTATGCGCGGGCCTCAGCAGATATTTTGCGTCCGGAATAGTCAGGAGTTTCGGTGAATCAACAGCCCAGTAAATACCGTTGATTATTACCGACGCATATGGTGCAATCTTCTTGCTGAACGTTGATATGTAACGCTCTGGATGTTTGTCGTATTCCTCGGGATCGAACCCACCACCTTCCTTTCTCTCGAGATGATTACGACGTCGTACCTCGCAGCTGTAAATCTTGTTCGTGTCTGCAATGAAAAATTGAATAAGATCTTTAATATTTCTAAACTTCTGAATTTATGAATTCCCCAATTTTTAATTGTGCGAATTCCCGAAATTTTGGAAGTCTGAATTTCTGCATTCAACGACTATGTCGAATTTATTAACTTTATCGAATCTATCAACTTAGTCATTCACCAATATATTTGACTGATGAGTTACTAATCTGTATCCAGCGTAGTTAATCGGCAATAGTAGCGATATCTGAAGTTCCACGAAAAATAGACACTTAGAAATGTTTATTCGTGGGGCATATCACGTCATCGGATAAAAGTTGTTTAACCGATGAAAACAAGTTTCTCGCGCGATTCTTATTTTTGTTGAAGCACACTCTGCTTGTTTGACACTGTTTATATCATTCCTATCATCGCGCCGTATTTAACAAACGTAAGACGCCAAAACAAACACACGTGACGCAATGATTTATTGTACTATCACGGAAAATAAATAAGACGTCTTCTCATCTAAACATTGTCATATTTCGGTATGAAAATAACACGTGCACGAGAAGAAGAGGAGAAGGAATTTGAGTAGCAACTAATAAAAGTTGAACCCCTTCTAAATTAAATAATATCATCAACTTATTTTAACGTCTGACAAAATTTTAACGTTTCAAAAAAAGAAGAAAAATCGAAAGAAAATTTAATAAAGCCATTAACTCAATTGTACTTCTCATAAAATGGTTAAGTTTCGAGAAAAAAAAATTACAATCAATTTTTGCCTTGCCACGGTTTAGCCTATAGAAGAAACCTGGGATGCTTTTTTGATCAATAGCGGAAAAAATTGCTTGCGCATTTTCGTAGTCGAGGGAAAATATGTTGACCGCGTGTGTGTGATATCAATCTTCCAACTATGGTGACCTTCTAGAGAAGATTTAACTCTTCTTTAATCATCAGAACTTGCACAATAGCATGACAGATAATTGATAACGCGCGTTATCCCATGACGAAGATAACAAGTTTCTCGAGGTCATCGTACGAGCTATCGCCGTAGCGTCACTCATCTCTGAAGGTACCAAATCAAGGCATCGTTTGATTGGTCAATAATTATTGAGATGCAATTAGGAGATTGTTCTTTCAGCCAAAGGAACCAAAAAATCTTTTACCCAATTTAGATTCAGTTTTTTTCAACTAAAAGTTTTTAAAAAATCACAAATCGCAACTATGGTATGGAAAAGAAATTCGGAACGATCTCTCATGCTTAACTCGTTGTAGCAAAGTAAATGCGTTCGCTGGAAGAAGCAATGAAGATTAACTCCGAAAATATTGGACCGTGGCGCTGTGATAAGGAAAAAAATTCATACGCATGACTGAAATTTCGCCGCTTCAGCAATAAAACTGTTACTAAAATTCATTAATTCAATTCACAGTGTTACTGACGATGATTAAATAGTCACTGATAGAATTTATAGGATTGACAGAATCGAAAATGAAAAATTAAAAGAAAAATACTAAAATGCCTCACCACCGTGTTCGGCGACTTTTCTCAAGCTCTCTGGTGTCACGTACTCGTGAGGAAGTTCCTGAAAGACCTCCTGACCTCCCTGACTAACGTTACCGCTACCGGTGAAAACAAATGTGAGCGGTCCAATGGATTTTGGCATTGCACCCAAGGCTATCTCGTACCCAGCGTCGCGAATCGCTTGCCTCGCCATCGCCGAGTCTCTGTAATTGTGCGCTGGCCCAATGTGCTAATTTTTTTTTGATAATCAGTAAACAAGAGAAACAGAAAAATATCGTTATATTTAATTTACAGTGAAAAACCTTACTAAAGACTAATTCATTGATTCATAAAGTTTGATATTTTTTTGAACATTGCATTATTTTATGATAAAAATGTAATTTTTATTCAATTAAAATTCAAATTAATAAAAAAAGAATGTACGTTTTCACAATGCAAATGCGTCTTATCAGAGATACATCGATCGCTTCGGAGTTTGAATTTAATTATTCCAAAAAGGAAAATTCTGCAAAACACCTTTGCTGAACGTGTCGAGATATTAATTTGAAAAATGTATAGGATTCACCATAAACGGAGTGTGATGGCCGAGCGCGAGGAGTCTCAGTCCCAGTCCATGAAGAATATTGACCATACCAGCGACTCCGGCGTACTTGCCAAACGCGACAACTCGCTGACCATTGCTGTCGGTCAATTTCTCATAATCCAACAATCGTATGTTCTTTTCCAGAACAGCGTCCAGTAGCGGCATGTTCCCCTCCTGGGCTTTTATCGTGTGCGAGAAGAAGCAGTAAGTTTTATTCGGTATCAATTGATCGACTGGCACCTGTTTGACACCGAAGATCACCGAGGCGTCGCTTATATCTTCTTGAAGAAGGGCACCCGCAGCAAGGTAAGATTGAGCTGGGTAAGCACGACGATTGCTCGGCTGAACTATGACTTTTACACCGGCTCGAACCAAACGACGCACGTTCGAGGGGGCCAGAGGTGCTCGACGCTCCCATACCGATTGATCTTCTCTCCTTATAGCGATTGTTTTTCCCTTCAGGCTCTGAAGAGTAAATAAAAAAATACAAAATTAAAAAAAATTGAAGAAAACAATCGAAAATATGAAAAATTCATTTGCATTGATTCCAAAAAAAATTATGTAAAAAATTAGTGTAAATAGTAATTTAATTAAAACACTAGCCTTTTAAGCGACAACTCACAATTGGAATGTGCAAATGACCACATTTCAATTGCAATGTTTATTGTTTATTGCAATTGCAATTGCAAATTAGATCTGGTACTATAATGGCATATTGCGCAAAAAATCCCATTGTAGTTGGAAAATGCATATATTAACTTGTTAAAATTCCAAGTTCCGTTAGAAAACAATCCTTGGGTAAATTCATTTTTATTATAATTTCAATTAACATATCGGGCCCCTAAACAAAAGTGTAACATCTATTATTCGATTGGTATGCAAACGATTGCCCTGTTGTTATAAGCGTGCGATGTGAATCCATTATAGTGTCGAATAATTTTTTTCGCTGGATGAATCAAAACTCACACTGTCGTTACGGATGGCACGAGATAGACCTGCAGGAACGAAGAGTGCAGCATCGCGTCTCGCGGCGACGGATCCTAGGATCCGCATGACACGTCTGTTCTCGAGGATTCTCGCGACTTCGTCAGCACTGCGAGTAATTAATTTAACGAAAAATTTACGGATCCACCAGTTTACGGTATCAATTTTTACGAAAAAGGATTAATAAAAAATATTCAAACGTTAAATGCAATTTTCACCTTTGACAGTACGATCGGAATAAATAAACCCGATAATTATTTCAACGGAATGTTAACGATTGCGACTCTCCTTTCGTCTCCTGGGGTTGTGGCGTGCTCTCGTGCCACGGCACAACTAACAATGCATCGTCTTCATCGAGGAAGACATATTCGGCGGCACTTTCCGCAATCTTTATCTCATTCAAACAGTTCTTATCTCTCCCTCGCCCGCGGGTCAGGGAATACGACAAAATCGTTGATAAACTCTACAAAAAGAATAATAAAGGTTTTCGTGTCGTTTCAAATTTTTATATACCGTTTCCCGAGCGTGAACCGAGAGACGTATCTGACCTTTCTATTATCGTAATGTCCAGCGTATGAAAACTCGTGAAGCCCTTATCTCTTCACTTCTGTGCTGTTCTCTTCTTCTTTTATCTTATCCTCGTGGCCCTTATCTTGCTTCGTCCGTACGAGCTTGTCCTATTTACGGAACGGGATAAAAAATTACCAAAAAAGTGTACCCCCACGGATTCACGCAAATGTATCCTTCATCGGTATCGGTAGTTATCTTTCATCGGTAAATTTTCCACCAATTTTTTATTTTTCCAAATTATTTTTGCACAGATGAAAAAGGCAAAACTCTCTCGAAAAGCAATTAGGCATTGTTCAATTTTTTTTTCTAATTATTAACGTTATGTTACCATATTTTAAAATCACAAATTTTGGCGTTATATCAGTCTACGAGGATCCGATGAAAAGATGTTACAAATTTTGATTTTTTTTACGTCGAGCCGAATGTGTTCGTGTATCTATCGTCATAGAGCCTGCGCCTTTATAGACAGATACATCTTGTTCTTTATCGTTTGCCTCGTTGGATTTATCTTCTTCAGTATCTGTGTCATCACATTCACAAGCTGCTCGGATGAGAGACCGGTTTTCTTTGATTTAAACTTCTGAAGCAGTTCCGTTGTTGTCATTGGCTTTCTTATCAGGTAACGGCGAACGGCATCTTCGGTTATTCCAGATTCGCTAGAAAAAAAAAAAAGTTTTATTACACGTTGCTACCAAATCTCTTTAATTCTGTCCGAATTTCAAAACGAGAACTCTCTCATATACAAGTAGCTCGATAGGTAGAAATTTAACTTTTATTGTGCAAATATTAAGGTTAATTAATTAAGAACTTTATTATCACCGTCTGATTTGTGAATATTTCTGCACGGTACCATACTACGTTGTTTTACCTTCTCACTATGTACGGAGGATCTGAGGTAAAAAGTACGTAAAAAAATAAAATGACTTGGTCCCACAATGCAAATAAAAGTTTTTTTTCATTTTTTTCTTGTCTGTCCATTTGTACATCTGTCCCATCGAAAAACACAATAACTTATCGAACAGACTCCGTATAGCTTGCGAAATTTTCTGTGTAACTTCTGTCTATAATATGGAGTTGTGGTTTCGTATTTTCGAACAATTCATTCAGCCTTTTCTTATACGTTTTTAGCAGAGCTTAGATACCCTTGATTGTTTTTAACATTGGCAAAACAAAAACTTGCCTGGTTCCAGGTATGTACGAAGTAGACGGGACGAGATTGAAGTTATCGAGTTTTAGTTTTTTGGACTGCGATAGATCGGGAGAACTGGATTGCTTTCTCTTCAGGGGATCAGAGGACGCAACTACGGAAGTCGGTGTCGCCGATCTCGAGCTGTGAGCGCTGTTCGACTTCCGATTGTCCTTTTCCTTCGGCGCGATGTCAGAATCGCTGGCTGAATCGCTCGAAAAATCACTTGACGAATCTTTTGCGGGACTCGCCTTCTTTGATTCCTTCTTTTTCGATGCTTTCTTCTTTTTTTTCTTGTCCTTCTTCTTATCCTGATCTTTACCCGATTTTTCTTTATCCTGAATGAAAAAACACGAGTTGAACCAAATTGGAAACAACAAATCGATTAATGCATAAATAAATAAATAAATAAATAAATTGATAAATTAATACATTGATATATCGATAAATGAAAATCTTTCGATACGTCGATAGATCGATCAATTTATGAATCAATAAATCGAACCTTGTCGTTCTTGTCTTTTGCTTCAGCCTCCTCGTCGCTCGATTCGACGTCTCTCTTGTCAGCTTGTTCCTCGTCCTCGTCCTCTTCGTCCGAGGCCAACAATTTTCGAAGGGCGTCCTCCTCGGCTACAGATTTGATCTTACCGTGCTGTTCGCCTTCCGACTCTGCGTCGGTCGAATCTGATATGTAATCACACTCCTTACCCTCTTCGTCGCCATCGTCACTTTCCTCAAAAGCTTCATCGTCCGAAGCGTTCTTCTTCTTCTTCTTCTGCGCGGCAGTGTCTTTGCGAAACAAAGAAATCAATAATTTACCTACTTAATTTTATAATGTTTCGTGAGAACGGGATAAAACAGATTGTTCAGCAAATTTTGCGCGACGCATAAAAGTGAAGTCTCATCTCGAATGAAAGATTCGTTCTCTAGACTAGTTCTCCTTTCGTAGCTCAATAAAATTGTGCAAAATTTGTATGCTTCATTCGTATGACAACGTAAACATACTTTTTCCCTTTTTCTTCTTCTTTGAGTCGTCGTCTTCATCGGAACCCTTCTTCTCTTTATCAGCATCGCTCTCGGAATCATCGTCGTCATCACTCTCCATCCACTCGTCGATTTCCGATATCTTTAGTTCTTTCTCTTTCTTCGCGGGTTTCTTGCCTCCCTTCCTGCCGCCCTCGGCAAGCTCCCCTTCGTCGTCAACACCGTCCTCGTCGTTTCTCAATCTTTTTCGCAACATCAATGAAAAGTAATTCATCACTTGGTTTCTGCGGCTGAATTCTTGCTCCGCTTCCTCGGCACTCAGGGCTTTGTAACGCTGTATCGGCTGAAAGTTGTACCTGACGAACAAAATAACATTTATGTCCCCAGTAAATCAAAAGACAAATGTATGACAATTGTCGCGACTTTAATTTCTAGTTGCGATATCATCTTAGACTGTAAGCATTGGATTTTCAACTTACACATCGGTAACGTGAAGTGTACATTACCGAACTATATAAGTTGATCAACTTTATGAACTATATGAACTACAATAACATTCTAGCAGTGAAGAGGAAATATATAATTTTAATGACCTTAAATCTCATTAATCGAAAAAATTTTGTTTTTTGAAAGTCAGTTCTGCTGTGTTTCGGTCCAAATGCTCATATAACAGTCTTCTCTTTCACAAGCAGACGCAAGTTCAAACGTAAGACTGACATCAAAATTAAATTTTTCTGACGTATAACTCGACTCACTGCATATGTTTTCTAAGAAATTCGAGAAAATAAATAAATATTACGCATCTAAAATAATGATAAATAATAAATAGTTAATCGATGAAACGTAAAATTACCACTCGTGCAGCGGAAAAGCTTCGATCGCACCATCTGGCGCGTGAGTGAAGACATAGTAAGCCGCATTCTCGCTTACGCCGCCCTCCCGTATACCCTTGAATTTCTTCCCGGTTTTTCCGCCCGACTTAAGAATCCACGGTTGATCATCAGGCTTATATTTTCGGCTCGTTATGCCAAATTTCTTTCGTCTAGCTTCTTCCCTCGCGTCCCTGCCGAATTCGGAGCCGGCTCCGAACTTAGGCATGTCCTCGTCGAGACCCTTGTACTCTCTCATGTTATTTTCGCGCTCCATCTTCACCTGGATCCACTCGGCAAAGTCGACCTTTAAAGTTGCATTGAACCGCATCACGTTGTGTTTCTTGTTGGTGTTTCTGAAAAACGAGGTGTACAAAGAAACTTTGTTTGAGATTGGCTTAGTCATTTAACAGTTGGTGGCTTTAATAATTTGAAACACATACAACTTGTAATATAAATTAAAAAGATAAATGTGAAAAGTATAAATTTGATGAATTGTATACATCTGATAGATCTGTCTTATTGGATGAATCTTTTGACTATGTATTACACCTCAGAGCAACGAAAGTATAAGGATGTATTCCTTTCTTTTTGTCTATCGTTACCGAATCCCTGGAAATAGCAGAATTATGAAAACATTTTGCCAGAAAAGTTGATAATGAGTACTATAGATATTGATGTAAATTGAAACAATTTAATTCACAATAATACAAACACTATCGTTTTTTGTTCATTTCAAAATAGCATTCAAATAATAAGGACATATTGTAAACGCAACATTTCTAAGTGAAAAATCTTAGTACGTGACATATTCTCACTTGGGTACTCGAATGCTGAATTCTTGTACGGTCGGTCCAGTTGATGGCTGAAAAATATTGTTGTTTTATTATCTGCAATACGTTTCAACGAGCCGTTTTACCGATCGATTTGCAGATGCGGTATTATTGAAACTTGACGAAAATTAAACCTATTTTTATATCTGATCATGTCTAATTTTTTTTTATTTTGCACTGACTCCACACATCCTGGAAAGAAAATGAAACGCCTGCGAGACGTGTATATTATTTCGCTTATTGAAAAAACCCAAAGTAGTCCTGGGAGAAAATTCTTACTTCTTTGTTAATCTAACCTCAAAGGCGGTATGGCTAATCGTTTTCTTAAGGCCCTACTTTATGGTCGTTAACATTTTTCTTTCGTGATGCAAATTTTATTGTCATGTTTTACTACTATTTTAACGAGCGATAATTAAGGTTCATGACACGCGTGTAGCGTCCGTTATGCTCCAAAATAACAATTCGTCGACCGTTGTTTACCGTGGCCATCTTCGACTTCACTTTGGTTTAACACTTCAACGAACTGTAGCTGACTAACACGAGCTCGTGCGCGACAAGTTACATAAAGTCAGGTTCAATATTAACTACACAGTCTCGTTTAGGTCTTAATTTCGTCCAATTTTTGCGGAAGCCGGGGAGAGACGTAGACGGAAGTGTTGGCCGACGCGGGTTTCTTTCAGTGGCCAGACTGGTTTTCAGAGCCGTGGATCCAGTCAAATTGATAAAGAAAAATGGACACACGCGGGCGGTGACACTCGGTCAACATAGCTTGGTGTAGACATTTGTCTCAGTATAGGTATATTGGTTTGCCTTGTAACACCTGCCGGTTCGCTACGTTTCTCACGGATGCTTGCGTCTACGGTCAAAAGAGAAGTCTCATCGAATACCGCGACAATATTCATCATCGATGAGATTTTTCTTTCGACCGTACATGCCGGAATCCGTGAGAAAAGTTGAATACAAATTTCATCACCGACCCTGATATTTTACTTCCGTATGTTTCCCTATGCAGCAGTGAAAAGTACTTCAGTCACTCTTCGCATGCACGAAAAGGATTTTTCTTTGTGCACGTACTACAATTAATGAAATCTGCATATATCTAAAAATATTAAATTAAACTAATGTGCAGGTTTGACATTTTTTCCAACAATAGTCGGTGAAATTAAATAATTGGTAAATTGAGTAAGTTACGTAAATCAATGTATATATTCTAAATTTTCTTGTCGCCCTCTATAGCGGCATATGTCATTCTCTAGCAGGATCGACGCATCAGTCTCGCAAACAATTCTCAGAATAATACGCGTCGCTCTTCAACGATCCCGAATCAAATTATGTACTTGCCTCCAATTAGAATCTCCGCAGCAATTTTCCATCGGCTCAATCGCTCGGAACGCTGCCGGTCCGTTGCCACAATTTTGTCCCATTCAATGACTTCACTATAGATCTTTTTTCGTTTTTGTATATTATGTATATATCTTTTTAATATAATAATTAAGACACTAAAATATACAACAAATTGCATATCGCACAAGACATATGTATATGTATATACAATATTTGACATGTAAAATAAATTTTCCGCGCACTTTAATAATTTCTCTTTTTTTTTTCATTTTTGCATTTTCCATATACGTTGATCCATAGCACGAAATTTGCGAAGAACGATTTCAATGTTCCCTCAATATGTTTCTTCTTATTTTCAGATGTTATTTTTTAAATCATTTATCTTGAGAGTTTCTTTTTTAAGGGGGTTGCGGCGGCGGTGGCGCTCGGGGCGGGACAGTCTCCATTTGAAAAAAACATGACAGAGCTCTGGAATATTCATTCTCCAACGTCATCATCTCCGTAATAATGCTTTTTTCTTCGACCTTCGCGTAACCCCAACATGATTTATTTAACTTAAGTCTCAATTGTATGAGCAATGACCGATCATTCAAACAATTCTATAAAATCTTTGTTTTTTACTAATAAATTCCAACAATTCGATTTTTTTTTTACAAGATCCTTTATCAAACGTTATCGAACGACGCTCCATTCCTGCGAACAGCTTTATACTATTACAAATAAACCGATGTATGCGGATACCGGCGGATGTACCCTCGGCTGCAATGTAATAGTATAACGCAACGAGAAAGATGATAGGCTAATTTTTTTTCTCGGACCACACGCAAGCGAGGCCGTACGCTATTTTTAATGTATTAATTATTGCTCGGAGTACAAAAATTCTTACGCTGGGTGTGAAAAATAGGTCCGGTTTGTTGATTTTTTTTTGGTCCACTCGTTCGTTCGTTTCGTTATGTTCTTGTTTATTTTTTTTCGTTTGAAGCCTAACCAACGATAATCAAAGGGATTCAACCGATGTCCTTTCCGGAATTGCCGGAAACGTCGTGCAGTAGCATTCATTTTTTTCCCCTATTTATACATAAATATACAAATATACATAGATATATACGTTTATATAAATACATATATATATATTTGTATATCGATCTAAGTTTCAAGCTCGTGCGCCAACGGCGTTTAAGAGAAGCTTTCTCGAACGATCTACGTGCATTTTACTTTACGCTGTCCCAGCCGCGCGCACCACCGATATTGTTAATATTCCGCGGGCCTTCGGATCTTATCATTACGCGTAACGAAAATATTTACAACTCTGCGGTTCGCTCGTGTCCCGCAGTACCGCGATTTTTTTTAGCCTTCCGTAATTTTTTGTTGATCTCATCCTTTAACTTCTCGCTCGTACACCGCAGCTGCTATCAGTTTCTACACACAGTGACGTCAGAGTCGGCGAGAAAAATGTCCGACAGCCCGAGGCTAATCGTCGGTGCGCGCATCGATTTTTCCTTGCTTCTCGCGGACGTTCGAGCTCGCCGGTTGCAGTCAGACGATCGCAACATCGACAGCTTCGTCGAACCCCCGGATCTTCCCGGTAGCTCGATCCACGCGAAGGTCTGAGCCTTTCGACGGCGGTCACTCAGTTGCTCTCGGGATTCGTTTCCTTCTCGCCTTCGCCGTCTCCCTCCTCCCGCGTCATACCCTCGATTGGCGCTGGTGTCTCGTCAGAGCTCGGCACCAGACCACCGCTCGCCGTGTCCTCCGCGTCCCCTGAACCCGATGGCGGACCGTTCTCCGCCGCACCCTGAGGAAATCCGGTCTCCGCCGATACCAAGTGCAACGGCAAGTGAGGCGAGGCCGACAGGGATTTTCTGCTCTTCTCGCCTTTTCTCCACAGCGTTATCTCCTGAACATATAAAATGTTTATCAATTAGCGCAATTAAACATTCGAGAACTCCAAAGAAGTTGCATATTAATATTGTTAGCATAATTAAGATGGCTGAATGTTTTTTCAGTTCATTAGTGTTGGGGATTGTTAGGAATTCATACCCAAAGCATCATCGAATGCATGATGTAAAACATAATTTGTAAAGAGTAATTCACACGACGAAATTTTCAAAATGCCCTTTGTAAAGTTATAAATTGTGCAATGTAAGTTCATAAAAGTGATTTGTAAAAATTAACTTGTAACATGTACGATGTGATTAGTAATTCAATTTCCAGTAAACAAAACCAGCTACACATACAAATAAAATTGTAATTTTTAAACATGAATTATTTGCATTTGAATGTATTTGAATGTATCCTCAAATCATCCGCTCGGATTTTAAATTGACGCATGTTCATTCATCGCAGACCGTACGCCGTAGAATCAGCACGTGCAATTTTTGTAAGTACCTGTTGTTTGAAATATCGACGATCCTCCTCGTCCATGAGCACGAGATTGAGATAGTACCTAACGCTGAATTTCTTGTTAATGTCGCGCATCGTAGGAGCGAGGTCGTAACCTGCGAGAAAAACTCTGATGGGTATGGACTCGCCTCTCACCGGAGCGCCGTCCATTATCTCGTACTTCGCGATCGTCTCGTTCTCCGTGAATGTATGCGGACCTGCGAATATGTAATCTAATTGTATTTCACCTCGCCATCGTCCTTCCACGCGGAACGGCGAAAATCGAACGAAAACAAATTTCTTTTCCAACGGATTCTTTCGTAATTCGCAAATAATAAAAAAAAATGCAACAAAATGACAATACTGCGCAAGGTATTTATCTGTTCGTAGATAATTGACTCTGCGCAGATTATCGACAAAGCATGGTTCGTCATTAATTCGCGAGCCATTCAACGCTACCCAAACTACCGTGGCAATTACGCCATCCCTGTCGGTATCTACTTTATGATAAATCGAAATATTTGTAGACTTACCGGAGCCAGTAGTCTCACGCTTTATAATCGCGATCTCCATGTGCTTGATCTTTATTCTGACCAGTAGAAAATAAATCTTTCCAACGATAACATCTTTGAGGTGATATCTGAAAAGAGAAACGAGTACATTAAAATAAAAAGGTTTATTAAGATAAACATCGTATGACTGTACAAACGTATGACCGACTCAAAGAAACAACGAGTCAATAAACCAATTAATTAATGAACTAATAAATTACAACGTTCAACTGCGAATAAAATTGTACCTAATTTTTATAAAAATGATAACTCACTTGCTCTTGTTGTATTCAAATTCGATATGCAGACAGTCCTCGATACCTACTTCCATTTTAATCGGATTATTCATATCAGGATAAGAGCTTAATGTGTGAACTACCAGCTCGAGTTCCTTGACAAGATCGCTGATACGGCGAACGATAGTCACACGCAAAAAGTATCTCAATCTGACATTCGAGCCCGTGTAACTTTCGAACGGTTTCGCAACGTTTGCGAATTCGAACGGATAGACCGTGTTGTGTGTCAGCTCGCCTGGTCTCGCCAGTTCCTTGACCAGACTCGTGAACTCGTGATGATTTCCACGATCATAGTAAAGCTCGATTTGACCTATAAACTCCACCTTGACACCCTGATGCTCCAGTTTTCCTGCTTTCTTCAGACTTATGTTGATCTGAGAGACACCAAAATGAGAAAATACATTTTTTTCACACATATCTGACTTTTCAAATTTTTCTCAGACAATAAAATAACATTTAAGAACTTTTTTTTATCTTGTATGATATAATATTAATAAGTCGCTATCAACATTTATTAATAGAATATTTATTAGATTTCAATTCTGTTTTTTATCTCTCGTGAGTTCCTCTGATTAATTTGATTAGGCAAATTGGAAACCACTCTGTCATTTCCAAATAAGTAAATCAGTGCATCTCAGTTAATTTATGATTTGAAAAGGTCAGTGGTAACATTTACTTTTCGCAGTAAAAAAAAAGGTTATTAAACTTAAGGAATATTTTTCTATAGGTCACAATTGTTTGGAAATGTAGACTAGTCTTCCACGTTTCCTGGGAGTAAGTCCTAAATTTACTCCAAGGTACTGCTAGTAGATTAGTGTACTCTGGACATGACCGGAGAAAATATGCCTATCTGGTTCCACTTGCATAACTTTACAGTATCATAATAGTACCGTTATGAGTCGGATACTTTGTGTTTTTTAATTTCTGTACCTTTTTACTTTCAACAACTTATTTGAATCACTTTTTCTACTGGATAATTTTTATATCTACATTTATATCGCAATACTCGAAATATTGATTTTCTTTATTAAATAATTTTTTAAGTAATTAAACGATCAGAAAAAATACATAGTAATTGGTATCTAATCAAATTAATTAATTACACACGAAATTCGATTTCAAAGCAATGTGATGTAAATGAAAAGATTCATCTTTGTCGCTTCTCAGTCTTCAACTTGATTATTTTCTCTTATTTTACGTAATGTTTCTAGGTTCCTTGCCAAAGGAAGTAATCATATTTTTAATGAATCTTAATAAATTTGGTTCAATATAATTTATTTAATGCAATTCAACCACTTGTTGGCACCCGAATTAACAATCTTTTTTTTTTAATTATACTGATAAATTACGTTCCCGTCTTAAAATGGAAATTGAAGCAAAACCGATGAAAACTGTTGTTGACAAAATCAAAAAGTACCCAAAAACTGCTTACAATATTGAATCCCAACTGTATCAACTACAATATTGTAAGAACTCTGAAAATTGTCGAAAATTAGCTAGCGAGCAGTTCTTTTTACCTTTCCAGATACTGTCTCTCCGTCATAATAGAGAGGATGAGGTTCTTTCTTTCCATCCTCTGACTTGATGTCTGCAGTCTTTCTTGTTCCCGACCCATCCAGGACAATCTCCAGTCCGGCGGATTGACCAAGTCCAAAGAAACTCTGCAAGATCCAAAATTAAATCCGAAACATCCTTTTATTCCATCCTGCACCCAACTGGCCGCCTGACAAATTGACAATTGAAAAATAAAAATGAAAGTTTTAAGTTAAAAATTACCATTTTGACACTTACCATTTTATTAATTTTTTTATTTTGGTAAAAAAAGTGCTTGACGGCAGCTGACGCGATTTGGACGTCACACGTCGGGACGGCGTTTCCTTTTCAAACTTATGATCTTTTTTTTAATTTTTACGATTAACAAAACGTCACCAGATAGAACCACGGCATCGCGTTTTCTTCGCTGATAAAAATTCGACCAGTTCGAAGTTTGGTTACTTTCGAGAATTCCAGTTTTTTTTCTTTGATTTTATTCACTATCACGAATTCCTCTCTCTCTCACTGTGTCTCACTATCTCGCTCTATCTTCCGACCTCGCGACACTCTCGTCTCGCCAACACTTGCTAGCTGAATTAATTCCTCCCCAAAAAAAAAAAATCACAAGTTGCCAATATGGCGGTTCGGCTCGTCCCCCCCCTCCGCCCCGCCGTCAATTCAACATTCGCTGTCAGATTAATGTTGTTTCGTTTCTTTTCTTTTTTTTCCCCACTTTTTCTCCTCTCTACGCCTCTTGCGTGATATATGTCGGTGGTCGGTCAGGAGTCTCTCGGTGAAATCGGATGGACTTTTTCGGCAACGTGACACCCGGTCGACGGACTGCGACAACCCGGACCCAGACCTCGAACAACTCTCCGGCGAGTGTTCGACACTCGTCGCAATATTAATATTTCTCAATGTGTATTGAGCTTTTTAACCTTTAACGGATTATTCACCCAACGATAACGTTGTGTTAGTCGTGTGTCGCGCGAGAAGGGGCCGTTTCTCTCTTTCGACCTGAAGTTGTCGTTCTCGAAGCATCGACCTCAACCCACAACTATTTTGACGGAGACGAAAAACTCAAGTGGAATTCCTTTCTCGTTAACCAACCGAAGTCTGAGCTATTTCGCAAGTGTTCCGCGCGATGGCGGTGGGACATCTTTCGAATTCCCCGTGGTAAATTCGACAACAACGGCATAGTAGGAGCATCAGTATCGTTTAAAAATCCTTCAGACCCAAGTCGACTTGTCGATGAATTTAAAAAGTGTTATGCTATTCAGTCAAAACAGTAACAGAGTTCTGAGTGTAGAACGTTCATACATCGAAATTTATGTATTATTATCAATAACTATATCATTTTAGAAACATGTATTTCGTTGGGACTTGACAGTAATTTTTATTGGTCACAAATTTTCTGCTCCCGTCAATTGGCGGTTATCTGACAGCTAACTGACAAACAAAAATGACCGGTCACAGGTGGGCGCCGATCTCTATTTTAACCTAAAAAAATCAAAACGGTTATTGAGATATTAGATGTTTACGAAGAATGTGTAAAAAAAATGTTGGCTTATCCGGCATCGAGACATCGCTTATTCAGTCCGGAGTGGATTAATTGGAAAATTAACTGACTTTCAGGTGGTAACTGAGAATTACTTATCTCACCTGAAAAGCGAGAGCTCGATCTGCGAACGTATTTCCTGATGAAACTGTGTTTAACGATTAAACGAATTTTACTTAAAAATTCTTAAATAACGTTCTGATGATTTAAATTCGAATCATGTCTATCGATATTGTGGAAATACTAAAGGAACCGCGAATGACGAGAGTCTGCGCTCCGATGGTTCGATACAGCAAGTAAGTTAAATTTATGATATAGAAGACCTCGAATTAGTCGGGTCGTTGAAGTATAATAACTTTTTTATAAAGATTGCGAACAATTTTCGAGAGTGCCATTGTATTGTTTTAAAGGAGATATGCATAATTTTTACAAATAGAAGACAAATAGAATTCTTTTTCATTAATTTCTCATACATGCGATAGTGCACATTTTTCCTTTACATATCCAAAAAAATCAAAATCGAACGAAACTTTTTTTTTTTGTTAATTTAGGTCATAATCCAATAAATATCGTTTGATTCAATGAACAGATTACCATTCCGAACAATGGTGAGACGTTACAACTGCGACCTCTGTTTTACGCCGATGATTCTTGCCGATTCGTTCATACAGTCTGCTAAAGCTCGGGAAAATGAGTTCACCACGAACGCGGGAGATCATCCTCTGGTCGCCCAATTCGCCGCTAAAGATGCCGACGACTTTGCTGATGCTGCAGAAATGATTTCACCGTAAGTTCACATTAATAGTGTTAATAAGATGAATGTTCATACATTTTTATGAAAGCTATCGGAATCTAACAAATAGTGCAATTAAAATATTGTCTTTTAATTCGTTTTCTTCCATGTATACTATATAGTTCTAGAACGATACGAGTCCCTTAGATCCAAAAAGTGCTTGTTCCTTGAAAGCCTTTACTTCCATATATCTTAGCATCCCAATGTTCCGCTAGCTGTTAGTCAACCAAAACTCTGTATTTTTTTGGGTGTTTGGTGTTCAATCAGTTGCTAACAGGAAGCCCCTCATCCTCCTTCGATTCTCCACATTAAGTTTTCCACAGAATCAGTCTTCCACCCTCCTTTTCCTCTACATCTTGATTTTACATGGTCTCTTTGAAAAAAATTTTGATTCGTCATGATGATCCTTTAGTTCTTCACCTTCTCAGTTCTCCACATCTCAATGGATGTGTGCAATCAAAATGTATTGGAAAGAGCATATGTTCAATCGAGATTCAGAGGAAAAGCAGTGTACTATGTGATGAGCCAGAGAATTGGTCGTGAAGGATAGATGATGTCAAGAATAAAGATGTGTAGAACAGAGGGATTCCTTATCAACATAGTAAATACTGCAACAATTACAAGTCAAACATAAAAATTAAAATAATTCAACACAACAGGTACTGTAATGGTGCAGATCTCAATTGTGGCTGCCCGCAACGTTGGGCAATGAAGGATGGCTACGGCTCGGATTTATTGACGAAACCACAGCTCGTAAAAGATCTAATCATTGCAGTGAGAAATCGAATACCTAAACCCTTCAGCGTTTCTGTGAAAATACGTTTACTCAAAGACATTCGTCAAACCGTAGAATTGTGTAGAAATCTAGAAAAAGCAGGTCTCTCCTTTGTCACGGTACACGCGAGAACGCCGCAGATGAGAAAAGAACCGATAGATCTGGAGGGCTTGAAAACTGTGAGAGATTCTGTACAGATTCCTCTGATTGCCAACGGAGATGTTAAGAGTCTCCAAGATGCCGAGGAATTGTACAAAATATCAAAATGTGATGGCGTAATGTCGGCAAATGGAATTCTTGCAAATCCCGCCCTCTTCGTCGGTGCGCCGGTAACGCCGTTGAGCTGTGTCCAAGACTGGCTCGACATTACCGATAGAATACCAACAAATTTTCTCTGTATGCACCATCATCTCGTTTTCATGCTCGAAAAGGTCCTTCCTAAGTGTGAGCGACTCGTTTTCAATAATCTGCAGAGCAAGGAGGCTGTAGTTGCTTTTCTTCACGATTATTATGGCATACGGCCGTCCGATGAAACGTCAATAATGGTGGAACCAGTGGTCTGTAAATACGACTTCTGGAGTGGACGAGACCGCAGAAAAGATATCAGTCATGACGAACGAGATGGTGAGAATGATCCTTTCGGAAATTTATTCTGCATCACGTGACTTTTTTTTCTAATTTATCATATATCGATAGCATAAGTTGTTATCACGTATTGTGTTTTTTAAAACTGCCCCGTCGTGCTGCACAGTACGGTATAAATGTACAAAAATATAAACAAATCAAAACAAGATATTGAATTACTTTTTATTCTGAGTGATCACTGCGATCACGTACTGAATTTAGATTCGGTCAATTACAAAATTGAGTAAACCGTCTCCGATTTTAGACTCAATTAGAACTCCACTTTCCATCTGTGGGAGTTAGAGGAGCAACTGTCCAAGTGCAGCTACCGTAGTCCAGCCCAAATAATAGAAAAAAAAAAACGAAGACTGGGGGATTGCCAACAGAACAAAGCGCGCGGAGTTCGAGACAAAAATAATAACACATAATCATTACATGAATATACAATATTTAATTGTCAGAGCTCCACATCAGTAATGTTTTCTTCGTCAAGTGATCGAACGAATCAATTATTAATTCTCACATTCACGGCGCGTATAAATTTCATTCACTTGTTTGTTTTCCAAACATACGAACACTAGTTAGGCTGTGATAACCGTAGTTTTCTACTCACAGCAACTTGAGCCAAGCTCCTTTTCACATTTTCACTCGTAGCTTATCAGTTATTACTTATGTGAAAACGATAAAAGATACACCGAAGCCAGTAATGTTTGCCACGAGTTCTCAACGATAAGGATAACCTCACTTCAGCAGGGGATGTAACTTGATCTCGATAGACGAAAAATCAAATCTGAGTTAATCGAGTGAGTGATAGATATTTTGCCGGTACGACATCGACTTATATGGAAGTTGAAGTAACACATTATCAAAATGCAACAAGATGGGGAGAAACTTATATCGAAGTACATCAGGATCATCCTTGTCGTATCGGCTTATTGGTAAGTATATTGAAAATGATATATTCAAAAAATTTTAATGAGATTTTATCCATGCCGCAAACAACCAAAATTTATTTAAAAAAAAAATTTTGAATTTCTTCTTAGGATAGTTTCAATTTTGACAGTTTTTGTCAACAAAGCCCTGCTGTCAAGTGATTTTGATGCTCCATTATTCGTCACATGGTTTCAATGCATAGTCAGCGTCACTATATGCGCTGGCCTCAGTAGACTCTCCAAATGGTTTCCTAAAATCGTATCCTTCCCTGATGGAAATCCGTATACCATAGACAATGTCAAAAAGGTTTATATAAGATAAATGAATTATTTACAATATGTACATATATTATTTTTAATAACATGTACTTTTTGTTTTTACTCAATAAATTTTAATTTTCTCCATTTCAGGTCCTGCCACTGTCAATCATGTTTACTCTGATGATAGCGAGTAACAACCTTTGCTTGAAGTACGTTGGGGTTGCATTTTACTATATCGGAAGGTCGTTGACTACAGTTTTCAATGTTGTTTTTACATACATTGTCCTAGGTAAATAATTCAATCATAAGTGTTCCGCTTATGAATGAACGAAAATTTCTATTCAATCAAAAGTTTTGTTTTTCCTGGAACAATGACAGTATAAAAAAAAATAAACCATTCATATTTTCCAAATGATTGATTTTTTTATATTTTGTCATCTTGAGGATATATGTGTACTCGGAAAAATCAATGAATTTATTTCACATAAAAAAAACGATTTCGTGCTTATTGTTTGTTAAAAGATACTTTTTTTCAATCAATTGATTGGAAACTTTTGGACATTATCAATATGCTAAATCCATGTTTTCAACACTTTATTATCATTATTATTATTTTAACTATTATTATTGCTGTTGTTGTTATTGTCATTACTATTAATTAAATATTTTTCTTGAAAATAGGCCAAAGAACGTCGCTAGGCTGCATAGTCTGTTGCTCAGTAATAGTCGGTGGTTTCTGGTTGGGGGTTGACCAGGAACGCGTAGCGGGATCGCTCTCGGTACTGGGAACTTTTTACGGAGTTCTGGGATCCCTCGCTCTCTCGCTGTACTCAATTCACACGAAGCGCATCTTACCTCTCGTGAATCAAGAAATCTGGCTCCTGTCGTATTACAACAATGCCTACAGTATTTTTCTTTTCATTCCGCTTATGTTAATAAACGGCGAGTTCACCGTGGTCCGAAACTACGAGAAGCTCGGAGAGTCCTTTTTTTGGTTCGGCATGCTGATGGGCGGTGTCTGCGGCTTCGCCATCGGCTACGTAACCGCCCTGCAGATCCAAGTAACTTCACCACTGACGCACAACATAAGCGGGACGGCGAAAGCATGCGCTCAAACGGTTCTCGCATCGTACTGGTTCAGCGAGTCAAAACAGATCCTCTGGTGGATAAGCAATTTCATTGTGCTCGGTGCGTCAGCCGCTTACGCAAGAATCAAGCAAATCGACATGGACCGAGCGCACAGAAGAGACCAAGGACTCTGGGAGGGCAAGAATTGATTTTTCTTAAAGATCAACTATGCAGCTCTCGAAAGTCCTAGAATTTATATTTTTTTAAATTTTAAAGCGGAGTAAGCACGGAAAATTAAGGAATCGAAAAAATAATCGCTACGTAGGCGATTCCTTCTTAGAGGATCGGTACGACTGGTAGCTCTTCGAAAATATCCGTTATGTTCTTTTTCACTTTTTGTTTTGTGATTTAAAAAACAAAAAATGTCGATTTCACGGATAATCTGAGTTTACTAAAAAATGTCGAGACTATTTTTAAAAAATGATGGTAGTTTCTGTCACCGATCCAGTTTCTTTCAAGTTGTTTTTGAGATGAGAATACTGAAAAATAAACCGTTTCCCATTTCTATATTCGAATTGATTTGCGAGCGATCGAGCGAGTGTTTAGAATCCTGGACAAACGGGCAATAACTATCCAAAAAGGATCTGTTTACAAATTAATGAGTAGATAAGTGGATAAATGCGACTTTCCTGCGACTTGATGTTTTTTTTACCTGCCTGACTATTATCGTTCGAAGGTTTTTTTACCTGTCGAGTAATTAACAATACTAGTTAGACTTGTATAATGATTCTTCCAAAGACATTTTGCACTAGACATATGTGCGGAGTATATACATTATAATTGCTCAGTGAGTGTGTTCTGGAGCGTTTGTTTGTAATAACAATGATAAGAATAATGGTACAAAGTAACGGATGTGGAGTATTTTATTGTGTCAAATATTAATCAAGTTTCTTTAGAATCTTGACGCGCGACCGTCACCTCGGCTGTCCGAGTGACTGGCCAGCGTTTCTTCGTGCTTCGTGATCGCATTCACGCTTCTCGACGTTTTTTTCACGTCGACCCGAGATGCTGGAACCATGGAGTTCAGCTGAGCTCGAAGTCTCGGGTCCATCGAGTGCCAGTTGTCGCTTTCGATCGCAATTCCGTCCGGGAAAACATGAAATCTTAATATTTTTTATTTCGTCATTATTTTATTCCACTGTTATACTTTATTATCAAAAATTTGTCAATTGTCAAAAATGTTTTTTGTAGTTTGTTTTTTCCATAGAAACTTGCAAAATTCATCAACTTTGAGTATTATCTTTTGTTATTAAAATTTAATACTTTACCAAATTGAACGATTGTAAGTTGGTTCGCAACTTTCATTAACAATTTTAAATCTGACAACTTTACGATTGAACTTTCTCATTAAAGAATTTGACAATGTCCACATTTTTTTATTGTAAATTAGCGTCGATAGTTTTATAATCGACAATAAAATTTCTGTCACCGGGGATATTCTATAGCTGCAGAAACATTTAGAGTGCGCAGAACAAGATTGTAGATTATCTGAGCCACTATGGTGGGATCGTCTGTACCAAAGACACCGCGCAATCCACAGATGCTTTTATAGTCGTGAAAAATTATCGGTGTCAAGCTGTCGAGGCTGTTTCCCGTGTCAACACCGTCCAGAAGAAACCCTGCCCCGGTCATGTGCGCCAGGCCAAGAGCAGTGCTCAACCCACTAAAAAAAATTATCACTACATTTCTGAACAGCTCCGAGGAACAATAGGTTGTAAAAAAATCACTACTTGCAGATCAAATTCTCTTTAACAATCATGACCGATGAAATTAGCAAGTAGAATTTTTTTACGCATTGTAATGGTATCCCGATAATTTTTTTTTGTTGACACAAAATTACGTTGCCTGTCATTGTCAGACATAATATATAAATTAGAATTATTAAATTTATTTAGTTTTCCATACGTAACAATCGAGACATAAATGTCGTGAGGATCCATAGCGACGATATTACTGTATCTTTCCCGTTCCACTATAAATAATATATTAATGACCAAAATTTGCATCGGAGAAAACAGAAAAATAAAACATTTACAATGAGTGGAAGGAAAGTTACGATTTTTCAGAAGGTCCACGTTTCCCGCGACGGTTCGTACGATCGACAGAGTCGCAACCATCTGCGCCTCAAGGGATGATGAGTTTGTCGTTGAGATTGGCAATTTTCCGAGTTCTTCGATGGTCGATTGAAAAATCGTTGCGCCAGGTGGAAGATAAATCGCGTGATCGTGAAAAATGGTTTTCTCCGAAACGCTCACACGAGGCTCGTAACTCGAAAGCTGGTGCAACAGTTCGTCACGAACCACGGCGTCGCGTAGGACTTTTTCTGAAATACTTCCATTGTACAATACTAAAAAAAAAAAAAGAAGTATATTAAATCATTTCTATTACGTTGATTTTCAATCGAGACGAATAAAAATAATAAATTTTAATATAAAGGAAGATCATATTGTTTGTGTTTGAGTCTAGTCATTGCCAATGTCATTTTATAAATGTTTACAGATAAAACATTTTTTACAGATAAAAGAAGACAATGCTGAGCTTCCCAAAAAATATTCTTGAATAGAGAAATATTTCTTCAATGGGTTGAAGCATTCCGGTTGATTGTCCATTGGCAATGTCTATGTGAACGTTGTAACTACTGCATAGAGAGATGTATGAGATGTTTTTTTAAAATAAATTACATGACATCCGAAGAAGTTCACTTTTGCTACTAACAAGATTTCTTCAAACAGCACAAATGTTTGGATGAATGTGCTAACCGTCACAGCCGAAGCGGGCAACTGCCTCGAGTGTATCGGCAAGTATCGGCAACCGCAGATTGTCCCCGGATCTCAAATGTCCCCAGATCATTCCGTGCTCGACGCTTCTTCCAATTTCTTCGGCGAGACCCTCGGTGACGAGAAAACCATCTCTAGCGATTTTCACGGAAGGTTCTACGATCTTTCGCCAAGGCAAATTGCCTCGTAACGATTGCGCAAATTCCAATCCACGAAGAAAACCCGGCACGCGCACTTTCGCACTTGCGAAGATACCTGAGTACAGTGCAATAAAACAAGATAAATTAAATAATGGCGTAGAATTTTTTTTAACGATTGTTTTCTTTTTTCAATTGACCGATATAGATAATAGAACCTTCGTTAGTGTTGTTTGCAAAATCGATGAGCAGCGGATTCGTTCCGTCTCTGTGACTGTAAATCATCATTCGGCCACCGCTAAAGAAAAAACATTTGATTTTAATCAGATTAATCAGAAAAGCAAATTGACCAAACAAAAGAATATAGTTAAATAATAAGAAATTTTCAAAATTTCCTAAAATTGATGAGTATTTGATATCTCTTAAGGACACAGTAAGTGTTAAAAATTAGAAAACTGTTATGCATAACTAATTTGTTAAAATAAATTTATTTGTCGATAACTTCAAAAACATTGAAAAGTAAATAAACGTTTAAAATGAAATTTAAAAAGTTCTGTACTAGTTCAATATCCTTTGAATATAAATATTCTAAAGAAAAAAAAGTTTTAACGCAAATAAATTCTGGAGGACAACGATCGGTGCCAATACTCACCCTCCTAAGCCACTCTTGTGAGGTGCAACGACGCTTATGCAAATAGCAGCGGCGGTCGCGGCGTCAACCGCGTTCCCACCTTGCCGAAGCAGTGCAGCGCCGATGTGAGAACAATCGGAGTAATCGGTTGCCACTGCACCGTGCGGCTTTGCTGCGACCTGCAAACAAATTCCAATTGGAAAATTATCCCAATCAATATTTTTGCAAAGTAACTTTTAATTAGTGATCGACCGTGCAAGAAAATATAATTACTGTTTTTGGAACCGCAGCGTGTATTATCTGTTTGGAGAAAAAACAACGAACAAGCATTATTAATTACTAATCATCTCGAATAAACACAAAATAACTTGCGAAATATAAACTATGCCAACGATTGATATATTATTAATTAAATGATCAATCCTTTTTCGGTAAAAGCAAATTGAATCGACAATGGATTTTTTCTTAATAATTATAATCATTAATTTACTATGAAAATGTCTGGGATTTCTATTCTCTAAAATATTTTTTTTGTTATGCTTCTGATTATAAAAATTAAACTCCCACAATTTTCTGAACATTATAGTTATATATCGAGTGTGCCATATTATAGTATTTAACAATTTTTTATGTTTAATAAAGTTATTCTGATCTGGAGGATTGAAGTATAAAAACGTTCATTACATCATTATTTGTAGGTACCGCAACGGGATTCGCTCGCGAGGAGAGAAAATTCAGCAGGAGAACTCCACCGATTGCCAGAAGCAGGAGAATGACGCAGATCAACAGAGCTCTCAATCCTCGGGTAGCGACGAGCTTGCATTCCGAACTTTGATCCTTCCTAAGAGGGCATTCTTCTGTTAACTCGGGTAATTTATGCGTCGATGATGGACAGCGTTCGTTGCAGCAAGATTTGTTGGTTGGACAGCAAAAGGATGAATTCTTATCCATCAACTTCCAAGCAGCCGTGTCGCTAATTCTCTTCTCTTTGGCGAGTTGAATTTTTTTTTAACAAATATACATATTAATTGTAAAAATTGTCAAACTATTTATATCCTATTACTCTGTGACAACTGATGAGCCATAAACTGTATCGGCCATGAAACAATTGAGTTGCTTTTTCGAGGCCGGTTTTTAAACTTTAACAAAAAAAACGTCGTTTTTAAAACTTTTCATTTTTTATTTGGTGTTGCTCTGTTTCCACGAAGAAAAATGATGCGATGAAAAAATGGCCGTAATTTGTCAACTTTTAGTTTCCGCATAGAGAAAGCTATGTATAAAGTGAGGAACACCATATGCATTTTTTTTTCTTTCGTGGGGAATTATTGAAGATATTTGTTATTTTTAATAATCTTTATTTATCACGGGTGTCGATCACCCTACTGAATACAGCCTTATCCACAGCGCACAATGGACGATAAATATTTTTTCCTATAAAACTATTATACATACAATTTTTTCGATTTATTTATAAGAACACTTTTTCGTAAACATTATTCAGATATTTTAAACCTGAGTCGGGCAGTGACTACTCGATTATAATCGATTTCGATTGTTCATGGACGGGAGTGTTTAATCAAATTTGTTCTATTCAATTCTATTTTTACGCGAGTACTGGGTAGATGAGGACGGAATTTTATTTTATTTCATGATTTTATAGTTTTATATTTTATAATTTTACTCAGAGTTTAATCCTGTTCTTCGCGAGTTTTTTTTAACGAACAATATTTTAACACAATAAAGTAATTGTTAATTTCAGGCGGTGTACATGGTTCCGGCAATTGTGGTGAACCGAAATTCAAAAACAAAGCATGTACTTTTATGATGATAATAGAACCATAAAGTGGCTGAATGCTTCAACTAAGTTTTAAAAATTGCAAAAAATAACCTGCTCATGTTTTCTTTTTTTTCAAGCCGAAAATAAAACGTTGAGTTTCGACAGGCTGCTATTATTGCATTTTTCCACATATAAAAAAACTGTTCGGTCATTTAATAGGTTTATTACTGTAGTGAAATCCAATTTTCTGTTTCCTAATTGCATTTTACATTTTTCAATTTGAAAAAACTGAAATTCGTGAAAACCATAATTAATCGGTTCATAAACAACTGACCTTGTTCCAATAATTAAAAAAATTATTAGGTGTACAACTTTGCATCCGCCGTTTTTTCTTCGAAGTTCGAGGCTTTATCGTAAAAAACTGGTTGTACATTTATGATTCAAAGTATTGTCCATCGCTGACCACTACTTTCTCTCATCTTTCGGGTATCGTACGAATCCCGCATTGAAAAAACTGGTAATCTTTTGAAGCGATCTTTTGAAGCAAAACGCCAAAAGCAAAGTTGTACACATAATACCAAAAAGGCTAAAAATTTAATTGAAACAACTCTGTAGAGGTCCAACCTTGCTCATAGCCCTTAAATTCACTCATTAATACACCATCCTTCCCCGTGAGGTCTCATGCGCTTCTACCCCTTATGAGACTGATAGATCTGGCTGTTTCACCGACGGAACCAGGCGACTTCGTCGAAACAACTTTACATTATTAAAATACAACGCAAATTCATAAACTTTTACAGGTCGGAAATGCAAGACAAACGCGCTTGGTCCTGCACTTGAATTTTTGTCGATAACGTCGAAAATTCCAACAACATTCATTTTGTGCAATATGAAGACTTTTGGAGCCCAAATGCGTAACACGAGAGTGTACACTCATTGGCTGGAATTCCCCGAATATTTCAAAATCGTTTTGCAAACCGTAATATTCGATTTTCTTAATTCCTTGCATATTGTTAATAAAAATTCGACGACACGCCAAAGCAATATCAATATTATAGTCCTCTATGATTTAACGAATATGCGTATCACATAAATAATTGTAAATTGGAATTTAGAAATCATCTAATTTCGTCGATAAATAAAGTAAGGAAAATGTTGGAAAAGGGTCTGGAATCCCCTTAACATTTTTTTGTTCTATCGGTTATTAGGTCTTGTAATATCACATTCAAGCTTAAAAATATTTTCAGGCAACTGTACTAAAGACACGTTAAGTTTTGGGGATGCAGGCACGATTATTTTTTTTAATCCATCCCCGATCACAGATCAATACTCTCGGAACTTTTGGCTACAGGACGGTATTTTGCATCTGCCCGAAAGACTCTCGCGAATTTTACAGTTGCGATCGATGCCGCGACAAGTGCTAAGCTGCAAGCATCGAAGATAAAGAAGTTACTGGGTACCCCGATACCGATGTACAGCAGAGCTGCGCAGATGAGTAAATTCGATGGCAGTCTAAACCAATTGGCGATGCTGGCGCGATGCGATTCCGGCAAAATGACTCCTCGAAGATAACCGACCGCAGGATAGTGGATTCCGACTGAGACCTCGAAGAGAAGAAAAGAAGCCAGACAAATGTAGCTTCCCTCGATCCGAGCGGCCTCGATTTCCTGCACGTAAACCCCAATCGCCGCGCCTCCGATGCTCGAGGCCGCGAGAAAGACGCTTAGGCAGAGCACCACCTCGGGAGTCATGCGGTATCTTCCCGCAAGGAACGAATTAATCGCCGAACCGGTCATGACGCAAAGCATGAAGGCGCCGAATACGAGACCGTGACTGATTCGGACGGGTTCGAGAACCGGTGTCCAGAGAAAAACGAATATGTACATGACGGTTTCGAAAAGCGATTGGCTAACGCCGAGGAAGAGAAGACGGGTGCGGTTCTTTGAGAAGAGCAGAATGTCCAGAGTCTGACGAAGATTGCTAGCGAGACTCGTATCTTCCGTATTCGCCGGAAGATTCTCGTGCCAAAGGATGGCGCACGAGTAGCCGGACAGCAAAGAGACCGGAACGGCAAGAAGAAGCGGAGCCAGCGGACCTAGTTTTAGACTGTCGACGAGGAACCACGAGAAGATTCCAGCAAGGATCGCGAGCATGCCGTTGCAGAGCGTGGCTCGCGTGAGAACTTCGCCAATGAGCTCGCCGTTGAGTTTGTAGCGGGAGAGATGTTGTCCGACATACCATGACTCGAAGGTCGAGAAGAGTATGGAAGTTGACGCGCCGCTGAATAGTCGAGCCAGGAGAAGCAGGAAGTACGAGTCCGTGGCTGACGTTGAAAGGCAGGTTACCGTTGTCGTGAGGCTGTAGATAATGCAGAGTCTTTTGCGACCGAAGGTGTCGGCATAGTGGCCGATCAATATTCCGGCAATAGTGCTACTAGCAAAGCCAGCCACGTAGAGAAGCGATATCTCGTTTCTGTTGTAACCGTATGTCGCGTAGACACGGTAGAGGTAGGGACCCTGAAGCCAGTCGGCGAAAGTCGCGAGCAGGTATACGAAGAGATATTTTTTTCTAAGAGACCTGTAGATCTCAATGGTGCCATGTGCTGGGTCCATCTTTTGGCAGAAGGAGCAATGACATCTGAAATGGTTAATAATGTGAATATTTTTGCAAGTTTTTTTACCGATTTAAAATGTTATTTAAAATTACCATGATTTTTAGAGATTTATTTACAGTTATTACTATGACATGTATGAGTATTGTTTGTTTAACAATAATAAATAAAACAACATTTAAGTGAGTCAGTCGGCAGATTAAAATAACAACAGTGTTCTACAAGTAAAAAACTTTTCAGCAAGCCCATGATACAGATTTTTTTGTACTGGTGCAAAGGTTCTATGTAAAAAAATAATTCTTAAAAACAAACGAATTTCACTGAGATGTTCATTAAAAACAGTTAAAATAAACCTTTACCTTACACCCTGCTCGAATGCAAATTGGTCTCTGGTCTTCTTGTATGTTGTATCTGACAGCGGATATTAAGTTCTTGACACCGGAACGTTGACATGGAAAAACTAAAAAATAAAGATAAATTATCAGAACTCTATTAACGGACGTTGTCAAAAATTTCAAATTGACAATAGTCCATTTTTTAAAAATATAAACATTTTCTAACCTATACCCAGCGCGCGGAAGCAAAGTTGGCCACGACGGCGAATATTTCTGAAGAATAATTCTCTGAATCATCTCGCACCTTGACACTCGAGGGACTCGCGGTATCGCTTGCGGGTGAAAAATTTATTGGGAGTAACTTATCAAACGAGCGTAAATGGAGATTATCGGCTTACACGCTAATTATATCTCGAAACATTTGTAAACATACAGTTAAAATTTTTGTGCTGGTCGAAGGATTGCCAATCGAAAGATTCTCGAGATTTTTCTTCTTTTAGGGAATTTCGTCTTGTTTTAGGAATTTTGCTCCACATCTTACCTACTTGGAGTCTCAGAGTAGCTCGCGGGAAGGTAACAAAAAAGAGAACTTACGTTTAAAGTAAATTATCGTGGAAGTCTCAAACAATGTCGATACCGGCTTCGACATTCATCGAACTCATTTTTTTCGATAGTCTTCCAGGTTTGCTACTTCCCGAAACATTTTTTCTTTGCCATCAGGATCGTGTATAGTTTGTGGGTTGTGTGTCGTGTATGATTTTTCGAATTTTTATTTTTTCTTCATCAATGGAATCATTTGGGAATTATTTTATCTGTAAACCATAGCGGTGGTTTTAAATCAATATCACGAATTTTTTTTTCGAAATCCATTCTTCATGCTAACATTTCGAAAGTTTAGTTTGTGTAAGCGACACCTCAATCGGGCGGCGTTGCATTCTGGCAACACCGACTGTCAAGTTTGTTAAATTCATTTCGCGTTGTGTTTATCCTTTGATAACCGATATTCTCATTGTTAATATTGATTCTTGTCTCCGCCTGACTGTCGTAACGTGTGTACTTTAGAATTCTGTAGTTAACAATGTAAGCGACACAAAAAAAGATGCCTCAGCTAGTAAACTTGATATCGTGTAGTATAATAGGTAATGTCACCAATCTGTCCAAGAAGTTTTTCCCTGTAGAGATTACTACAATAAAAATGACCGATATTCATCGCAGAGAAGGATTGTAACGGCGATGTTCTGTGGATTTGGTCTTATCCAACAGTTACGGAGGCCCAGAAATTGTACGTGGAAAGAAAGTGGAACTCGTGTGCAAAGCAAAATACCGTTCAGTCCTTTGTGGGTGCAAGACATGCGGATGTATGGATTTACATACACAGTAGCGAGGCATTTGCCACTGGCAAACTACCTAGAGTAAAGACTCTCGTTACTCTCATAAGTACAAAAGTCTGCTTTACAATCGTTCCTGAACCCTAACTTAATTTATTCTCCAGGTAAAGCGTTGCGGGCTGGTACTCTTCTCCAAGGATTTCAATCCTCATGACTACCAGGAGCTGTGTCGAATTCTCAGCAATGCTTACTGTGATACAGGAGATCCGACAGAAGTTCTAAAGCACTACTTGTTCGCTTTTTCAGAAGGAGTATGCAATATACAGGACCACAAAGGCACAACGATTCAACAGTTTGATGGGGAATGGAAAATGAACAATCTTCATGCCAAAAGACTGATAAAAACTTTTGAACTGAAAACCATTTTGATATATACAGCCCTTCTGTTGAAGAAGAGAATCATTGTTTATCATCACAGTCTGGAGGAACTGTTCGGATGGATAGAGACTCTTCCAACTTTAATGAAGCATCGAAAAGTCACAGACAATCTTTTTCCATGGATAGATTTGATTCCGGAGGAGCTTGCTGAGATCAAAGTAAATACCATAGGAGAATCCGATTAAGGCAAGGTGAAACATGTACGATGTGACACATGGATGTAAGACGGATATTTGTAGTTTTCGAATGGATGTCATGTAAAATGCTTGACATGTGGAGAAGCGAAGTATCATTAGAAGTAGTATTGAATTGTACATCTGCTAATGCTTTGTTTTTTTTCCGGAAATGTCTATCATACCCGAATACCATTCATTGAAGGTTTTTTTATCAACTGAGTCTGTTTCTCCTCGCCTTAACGGGAAATTAAACAGTTCTGCGGGCGACAGGAACAGAGATTGTTTCAAATTAACGTGATTCAATGGTACTAATTTTTTTCGAGAAACAAATTAATTCAGGCCGCATGCTAAAGTACCCTGTGCATCCAGCTCGAATTTGCTTTTCTCTCTGCAAAATTAGCACCCTTGAGAAAAGTTTATTGCAATCGTTATTACCGACTATCATATTTGACTTCCCTGTAAGGTAATGTGGAACATCCTCCCACTTTCCCCGTGCTCAGCCATTAACAAAATCGTTAGTGGGTGTCTTTTTGAGACCGCACACCCGAAACTAAAACATAATTGTCTATCCCTGCGTCTGCCGATTCTTCAGTGAAAGACAATTTACTTTTTCGTCGTCGGTCTGTGGGCTCAAAACGACATACAATACAGCTTCAGCGTACTTTGAAGAATTTGTGAGAAGCACTTCCGTGAGTTTATTACATTCTTAATACCGGTTCAGTAGGGAGGTATTTCGTATGGTCTTTAACACACGGCATTGCAGTATAATTTTTCAAGCTACAAAAATTATTTAAATTTACAGACGTACGGGCACTACGTTGCCGGTTGTCGGGACAGTAGCGTCGCTTCAAAGCCAGAATTGTTCGATTTGTTGGTTAACATTCCCGCTAGAGAAATCACCATTGCACCACATGCTAAAGGTACAAACATTGACCGATACTTCTGGCCGATTTAAGAATCGATACAATTGAGTTTTGTTACTTTCTAGAGAGCCTGACAATGACTAAAGCTCATAAGGAAATAGCTCTGTTCATGGTGCAACTGTGCGAGAATGACGATGACTGCAAAGCTCCGATAATTACTGAGATCGCTGAGAAAACCCAGGATCTTCTGAATCAACTGAAGAATCTAGGGTCACTAGAGTCGCCAGAAGGCATAAAGTTGCTGACTATTAAGAAGATTCGAGAACGCGATTTACCGCCGGCTGTTGAGAACTTTCTAATACATTTGGGTGTCGCCGAGAATCTTTTGGTATTTTGAATGAATGTCAATCGTCTGATTAATAAAGAATCGTACGTATTAAATGGACCGGCGTCATACGTTAGCTTTGATATTTTCAGTGGAACGCGCGGTTTTGTTGCTACGGATAAACCAGCGAACACATTTTATCACGGCAATATAATATAGAACTTACATGCAATGCAACTGTTGTACGTCCGTGTGGCGTTACAGTTATGTACAAACATTTCTGTAACGTTAAATAACATACTTGTAGCAATGTTAATGCAATTTTTGTAATAATCTGGTAATGGTTAGTACAACGTGATAACATACAGCTACGAAGGCTTGTACCGTTGCGGTCACACAATCCGATTCCGTAACAGATTCACAACATGCTTAAAACAACGCTGCAATAAACAATTACTGGTCTCCATAGTATCGTTAAAGAGCTTACCGAGCAATATTTAATTCAAGGATTTAAAGTTTATGCATCAATTATGATTCATAGGTTAACCGTCTGATCTGTATATACAAAAAAATAGGCGACTAGATATTGATGATTTCTACAAGTCCGACAGTAGGTTTGTATCCCGCCGAAGATACACAAATTAATTCTTTTCGGAGATCAATTTTACCCAAGGGTTACAGTAAATTCGTTTGTTACTATCAAAGATTTTGAAGTCGGGCTGAGAATAGCGAAATATTGAAAGAATGTTAAACTGAATGTTATATTTTTATATAACAACGATATAAAACACGGTAATATAACAATTTCTGTGCAATTTAGATCTGAGACACTGGTGATATTACCGTATATTTACAACTACATCGATGCTGTTTTTACTGGGACGTAATGCAATTGCGACACTGCGTATTAATTAACTTGGACAGAAATAAGCGATAAGCTACGTATGCGATATGGATTCCCTTTCCCCCTCAGCCGAAGTAGTGATTTATGAAAAAGCGTGGATCCAGCGTGGGCATATTACTTCAGACGTCGTAGCAGCGTGCATTGCCCGCCCATTTTGTAAACGAGTGGTCATTGGTCGCTGATTTATAGGTTCACCGGTTCTGCCAAGCTTTCGCCGCTCAGTTCACTGATGTTATTCGATGTGTGCAGGCACGTACCATTTATAACTGGACACGTTGCGATTGCTCTTGAAATATCAATCGAAAACAAAACTCCAGATGATCGGGATCAGAGCCCGTTTAGCGTGAGAATTGACTTGTTGAGTCAGAGTAGATTGTTCAGAAAACAAGACGAATTCGATCCAAAGTTTTACGGTCACTTGGTTCGCGAGGGCATTTCTGGCAGGAATTCTTACCGAAAAACGATTGTGCGCATGCGCGGCCACGTTGCGACAACGAAAAATGCCAGACGTGAAGCCCCTCAAATTATCGGATTAGCGGTTGTTTAAGACGGCAGGTGTCGAAGAGCCGGAGCAGTTGGAGGTTATGTAATTCTAAGGACAGGTGCAACTGAAAAACTTGTACAAATATCGTACGAATTAACGAGAAACACATATCCGACGATTAGAAACATTGCATTATATTTACTTTTAGAAAATATGTACAACAGGAACGCACTTGCCTATCAAGGCGAAATCTTTTCTTTTTTTTTTTCCGTAGAATATCCATTATTTTCTTTGATTATATTTAATGACGAGTATCTGTTGCCATCGTGTTCATTCGATGTAGTGTCTTTGGATTTGTCCCCCGGTTCTTTCGTCGTTTGTGCAACTCCGTTACACCAGGACACTGAATAGGAAATAAATGGAGCGCGCGTTACACGACCCGAGTATTATGCATAAGACGCATAAACCAATGATGTCTTTATATTTTTGTTTCTATCATAATGCGACCAGCCTTTCCGCGGACGGTCACGAACGAATGGTCCTGGGCGGGGGCTTTTACTGGAATGAATTGAACAGTTCTAAAAAAAAAAAAAGAAAAAAAAACTCTAACCGCCCATCGAATCATTATTGCTCCCCCTTGGACGAGATTAGTCTTATTAATTTATCATTCTCGTCGATTACCCTCGTTTTTCATATTCTTTTTTTCGTCGATACTTTAAAACGGTAACCGAGACGAAGAAATAAATAAAATAAAATAAATAGTAAGATACACAAATGAAAATGATAATTGACAAAAACTAATGAGAAAATGGCGACGCTTCTCACTCTCTTGACTAGATTAAAATATATGTTTCGACATTCCATAAGGAACGACAGTTCTCAGCACCTTTTTTCTCTGCATTTTGTATATATATATATATATATATGTATATTGTAATGTTCAATTCGCGGACGATTTTTTGGTTTAACAATTGTTTCAAGTATCATTAATTTTTTTGCATCACTATCGAGTTCTTTGCGATAACTGTTGGTTCAACTGTGTCGCACAGTGATGGCCTTCCGGTGATTCGACTGGTCTCTTGCATTCCTTCTGTTCTCCAGTCTAACAATGTCGCGATTCTTATCTCGCAAGAATGCCAGCGGGACGTTTGCTTTTTTCAGACGATGCGATTCACCTATAGAGTACAGCCAATTTTCTTTTCTTCCAGATAACATTTTTATCTCATGCCGTCGAATACATTTCGTGTCTCCGGCAATTTGCATTCCTCTTGTCCGATTCAACCAGAGGGATTCCACCGAATCATCCCTTGCTCATTGTCTCTGTCTCACCCAATTATCCAGCCTCGAATTATCTGCTCGCCTTTCTTATCATACGCGGTATTTGCGATACCGTTAGCCACCGAACGAATCCTTCGCCCTTAAAACTTCAAAAAAAATACACACTCTTCAGGTGGAGAAACAAAAAATATTTGCATGTTACTAGGTGAGATAAGGACGATGTTATGAATGAACGGAAAATGAATGAAACATAAAACTCAATCGTAAAGAACCATCGTGAGACATTTTTTTTTTGAATACTCAAAAGCCTGCTTCCGATGGTCGTGTTCCAGTTTTTGATCACAATGCACACAGAGACGCAACGGCGCCGTGTAAAGGTGCTCCAATTTCTGTCGGGGATCGTGCAATGCGTTGAACTTTGTCGTACGGGATGGCTCGAGAGAGTATTTTTCTGGTCGTTAAACCCATAGGTACGAATAAAATGAATATATCTATCCTCAGGCGAATAGTGGAGCAGAATCGTAAATCTCGCACGGGGACCCTCGAGGACTCTATAAATCTTTGGCCTCAGCCTGAGGGAGCCCGAGCTTTTGGATACAGTTTGGGGTGGTACATTTTATCCAGGAGGACAGCGATTTGTGCGTTCGTTCGGCTCACCGCCAACCGCACGTTAACGATAAATAAGTGGCGACGTGATTTCGGCCTGAAGTTCGTAATCGATTGATAAAACTTTAATTATTCTAAAGCGGAACTATATCTGACTTTTGCCGCGTGGCGCCGATCCGTTTTAGCCAACTCCGGCATGGAACCCTGTATCGCCCGTTGTACGAGGAAAAAAATGACTAATTGGAACACGACCGTGACGAAGAAACCTCGCCTTCCTATTCGCCAATTTTTTTGTTTTTTTTCCTTAAACGTAACTCTCCTGTTTCTGCTGCGTATTCTTAATAATACTTCCGGTAACGGCGGAAAACAACGGCAATCTGAGAGCCTTTTCCGTCGGAACGTTAGGGACTTTGACGCCGCAGCTCTTGTTGCTGCTGTGTCTTCTCCAAAAGTCCGAATGATTGCTGCTGCAATTCGTCGAGCCAGTTGTGTTTGTTCTCGTTCGGCTGTTGGCCTGCTGGTCCCTCCTCTTGTTGGCGCCGAGGCCGCAGAGCCGAAGAAATCCTTCCCTGAACTTTGTCGACATTAAATTGTAGAGGATGGGATTTATCGCAGAGTTCAGATACAGCATGACCCGGCATATGTACAGAAGGCTGAAGTATCCCTCGACGCCAAGTTTCACGATGGTCGTGGATGGTGTGACCAAAACCCACAGAGTGAAGGCCCTGAACGGCAGCAGGCAGATGAAGAAACACAGAACCACCGTTCCGAGCATGAGTACAACTTGTTTTCTGTACTTTAGCAAATTATTCGCCGGTCCTCGACTGATCGCTGGATTTGCCATTAGGTGTCTTGCGATCACCGTGTAGAGAACAACAAGGATGAACAGCGGTATTATAAAGAAGGCTATAATAGTCGTCAGGATGAAGCCAACCATCCAGGGTGTGTCAGCCTGAGTCTGGCAGACCGGAAACTCATAGCCGTCGTCGTCCCGCTCTATGAGATAATCCACCATCGAGAGTATCGGACTGAAATCATATAAGGAAAATATTTGTCAGAAAGCATTGCTCTCACTGTATCAATAGATATTTAATTGCATAATCAATCAGCGTCCGTCAGCTGAATATCGAAATCAGAGCGCTGTGCCGACTCACCAAATTAAGGATGCTTCACACGTAAGTTTCCAGTGAGAAGTGAGATTCACTGAGAATTTTAAAAACCGACAGAAATAAACTGTTGTCATCCCGGAATCCGCAGAAAACATAAACTTCTGACGTTACGTGTAAGACAAATTTTCACCCAATGAAAAAAGGAATTTTAGGGCCTTTTTTTAGAAAGCATATTATTTTCTGTTTTTTTTTTTAATTATTGTATCTCCCGCCGTTTTGAAGTATAGAATTCGATTAAAAATTGAATCTCACGAAAGTCCTAGTAAAGAATGGTAAGAAGCGACACTCGACGTTTGTACTCAAAAAATGCTTCACCTTTTCAATGTTATTGTCAACGATCGCCTGATGCGAGATGTTTTTTGTGGATGGAAATGTATACTTTTGGAGGGTGGAAAGAATGTTTCCAACAACTTCAAGCCAGTGGTAATTTTAGTTTTGTGTAGACAAATTGAAAAACCGAAGGCTTTTGTGTTTGATACAAAAAAAGGAAAAAAAAAAACAACCTTCCAACTTGTGGAACTACATATTTTTATCGATTAAAACATCTAGTGAAAAACTGTCGCTGACGATTAAGTTTGAGAGGTGCCGCTATTTTTTTTGTTCAAACTCCGAATGCGGCACCTCTTAGGATTTTCGCCAGGTTTCTCAAGCTTCAATTTCAGATTTAAATCTGTAGTTTGAAAGTATCATATTAAAAAAATTATTTGCTTCAAACACCCTAGCGTTCATACACGGGCAATATTATTTGTACATTTTGTTGTTTTCAACCAACGTTAAGAACTCTTGACTGTTCGTCAAATTTCCTGATACCAGCCAATGCATCGTGAGCAACTAGGATGAAGCACTTCGGTCAATGTCTTGTTGGTCCACCACAAGGTGTTATGTGGAAGAGAAATCGCAATTTATGGGATATAAATAAATATATTTTACTGAGACAACTACTACTAATAAATATTTTGCTATTTTGATCGATTCGGAAGGAGGAAATCGTGTAGGAAGCGCCGATTTTTTTTTTTTTTTTTTTTCGAAAGTCAAAAATATTTATTGCTCCAATTTAAGCACATCTCGAGTATAACGAGGCATTCGATTGTGAATCCACGTTCAACATATCGCATGCGATAAACGGCAGGGATACGAACCAATAATACTGCGAATTAGTTACGCATCTTATCTGCATCCTCACAATGAGATCCTCGCTTGGAATCCATACAGGCGCGAAATCTTTTTTTTTTTTTTCATAAATAACTCCTGGCTCGTTAAGCAGTTGTTTCAGATAAACTCTTCAAATATACTCTCACGAAAACGGAATTAATAAAACACGGACTAGAGACTCTTCAGAGCAGTTAGCGTGAGGAAGTGTGGTAGCGACAGAAAGCTGTTAAACTCCTGGGGACACTTCGGGAAAGCCGATAATTATCTGGAACAATTTGTATCGAGAGAAGATCCAGCGACGAGATAATCAACGGAAAGAAGATACTGCAGTAGCTTCAAAGACATTGGAAACCGAGTACTAAATCGTCGGGACCGTCTTACAAAATTAACGGGCGCGATTGCGTACGAAAATGAAAATCGTCAACGATTCGCTCTTCGTCATAAAAATACTTCTTGCTGTTCGTTGGTGACCCTCCTTGAGAGTCTGGTGGCGTTAAGCGTACTCCGGGTGGTGTTGCTTCTCTCGGAGTTTCTTCGTTTGCGTAAACCGCAGAGCTTCAGGAAACCGAGTCTGAACTTGCTGCTCATCAGATTGTACAGTATCGGATTAACCGCGCTGTTGAGATAAAACATTATTCTGCTGAAGTATATTATGTTAAGCAACGTGTCGTTGTCAATGGCCTCGACGTTCTCCGCCGGCGCGAGAACCATGTAGAACGTCAGAGTCTTGAACGGCGCCAGACAGACGAAGAAGCTGAAGACGACCGTCAACAGCATAAGGACCACTTGCTTCCGCGCTCTCGCGTGATAATTCTCGCTGGTTGTCGAGTGCTCCCTTATTAGGTTTCTCACAATCATCGAGTACAGTATGAGCAGCAGCAGCAGCGGAACGAAGAAGAACACCAGGACCAGCAGCAGGAAGAACGCGGTCGTCGCCGAAGTGTTCGCCAACATTAAGCAAACCGGAATGCTCCGTGATTCGAGACTTCCATCACCGGTCTCGCTTTCCATCGTCACTCTGACTACGCTATACTGCGATACCCAGATCATTGGACTGCAATCAACCAAGAATTAAACATTTATTTCGAGTTTCTCTTCTGCAGTCGATTAATGACATTGGCAGGTTGCAGTTCAATAATTTGTGTAGTTTTCGATTTTGTCAGCGCATCTAATTAGAATCACATTCAGTGATCATTGGACTGATTTTTGTGTGAATAGTCATGTTGCATTTAATATTTTGGACATTTCGAACGTTTCAGAAATAATTTCGTTCCTTCCAATGTTTTGGAGTTACATGGATATGAAATTTTGAACTATTCTATAAAAATATTTCCAAAGGAATATTCCTAAAAGATTTTCGAAATATATTTAATTTTTTATGAGTATGAAATATTTTTGAAGAGTGGAAAAATATTTTGAAAGCGAATATCAGCGGATATGTACTGCGTTGTGTACAGGAGAAAGGAAAAATAAAAATACCACGATTTGTGAATATATTTCAATACAGTTTGACTTGAATACAACAGAAAGATCTATAATACGTATGTCATCAGAATTAAAAAATAATTGTAAAATGTTTTTCAAAAACATTTCTCGTAATGTATAAACAAAATGTTTGTGACACATTCATGGAACATTTTAATGTAAGATTCATGAGGGAAAAACAGAATGTTTGAAAAATGTTTCCGAAACATTCTCAAATGTTGGTAAAATATATTCGATATTAAAAAAAGAAATAGATTCGTACAAAATTTCCGGAATATTTCTGTATTATGCGGGTGAAGTAGCAGAAAAAAAGGTAAATCCACGGTTCTCATGAAGACGAGTCGTCATTAATGATCTTTTTGTCACGCGTACGAACGAACCTCGTTGATCGGACAAGCGAAACAAACTGTTCGGCAGATATCGGTGAATGAAACTATCAAACTGCAACGAACCGGAAATTACTTATCGAATACGTTAATTGTGATACGATTGCATCGTTACAAGCATTAAAAATAGCTGAAAATTAGAGCTGCAGTCAATATCAAGCGGATTACGACCGAGAAGCTTCATCATAAATAGTGGAAGATACGTGATTGCTAAAGAAGTCGAACGAGGCACACTGACGAGACGCAACAGCGAACTCCGAATAGGCGAAAGTCATGAGGGATGATCGCTTCTCGACCGACTGTGTGCAACTGCAATCGCTTTATTTTTTTTAACTACCTTAACGCAGCTGCGCCCGAGTGGTTTATTTTCGATTTACGACTCGTGTCTGGCTTGCGTATGGAAGAATTCGCGATATTCGCGTTGCTGCGGGACGACCGGTGCAAATTTCGGCCGCTTGACCCGATTTCCAACATACTTTGATGTTTCATAGCTCTTTCTTTCATGCCACGACTTTCCACTCGCTTTAAAGGTGGAAAGATACGAAGCTTTTTTTTTTTATTTATTTATTTTTTTTATGCTCTTTAAAAGTATATGGGGTGTGATATACAATCCCCAGTCTCGCAAGGTTCGCAGGACACAGTGGACGGTAAAGGAAGGTCCGCGAACCGTGCAGTGTGCGTCTCGCAAGACAGCAACGAAAACAGCGAGTAAATTGTTTCGCGAAAGTGTCTTCGTAGGAGAGAAAGGAAATCGGAGAAAGGGTTTCGCTTCTCGAATTCGCAACCGGACGAAAGACGGCGAACGAGCGAAACGAACAGCGAGAGCCACGGAAGTGCTGGCGGTGGCTTTGGGACCTGCACCGGTCGATTCCCACGCGCTGAAATGAAATATTGCAGTTTTTTTTTTTTATTTCGCGGTCTCGCACTTTGTCGAAAAGGCAGCTTGGGACCCGAGAAGCGACGGGTCGTTGGATTTAAGCGTTCAGCTTTGCTTCCAACAACTCTTCCGGGAGAGACAGAGAGAAGCGCGGAATCCCAGAGTCAGGTGGAGTTAGCGAAAGTAGGATAAACGGACGGATTGACGGACGTAGTATCATGTTCCAACGAGATATTTTCATAAATTCTGCATGTTGTGTTCCGTAGAATTTTCTATAACCAGTGGTTTTAGTGGTAAACGTTCGTCCAGGACTCACCGCTCTTTCTGGAGCTTCAAGTTGGATCTGGCGAATGGTTTTTACATCGCATGAGTTTCAAAAAAATTAAAGGCTAAAATTGAATTGAAAAAAAAAAATCAAGCGTATTAAGGTATTGGAAATATTAATTTTGCATAATACCAATGGCAAAATGTTGCCAAGAAATTAATGGAAAATAAAATTAGTCAATAATTCTCGCGGCAGCCTCATTTTTTAATAAGTTTTTTAATTCCAGATTTTTCAAATACACCTTGAATTTTGTGACTTCTCATACATTTTTCCGATAAAAAAAAAAAACGATTAAAATGAATTTAAGAAACTGAGGAAATTCACGCGCATTCAGAAAAGTGAGCGAATTATTTCGACGTAAAGAAAGTTGGGTTTCCGGGTGATTCGTTGAACATTTTTATGTTTCATCAATTTGTCAAAAACATGTTGAAACAATTATTGAAAATCAATGTGCTTGATGTGTTGATATTCTTGTATGAACCAAAAGAGATTGGAATTCCCTCTCGATTCTTTGAGATGTATGCGAAACGAACACTCTTCGGACGGGCCTTAAGTGCGGTGAGGGATTTTTTTTTTTTTTTTTTGGAAAAAAGAATATTCTGGTAGATTCGTTTTTATGGGGTTACACGGATCGCTCAGCCGAAGATATAACCGAATTTATCCTCGACCGAATTGGGACACGGGGAAGGGCAGGGGAGTGTGTGCAGCCGCGATGCCGGGCTTCGATCACGGAGAAAACGTGGTTTTTATGGAGGAAGAATCGAGCAACCCCTGCCCGGCGCTGCGCCGTTGACACATTTGAGCACTCGAAGATCTTTCGATGCATTCGTTGCTTCGATATCGCCGTCGAGAGCTTCCGAACCGAGGGGACTCAATATTATATATTACCTTGTGCGAGACTTGTTCTTTTGTGGATGACGCTGGTTTATTGAATGCCGGAACATTACACCGATAAAAAAATATAGCTGATTCAACTAGAGATTTGGGCAGGGTCGTTCAGATGAAATATTATGTCGGCACAGCTAAAAGATCGGTTACATTAAGGAAGGTTTCTGCTTCGTTGGGTAAAAAAACATTTTTTTTTAAGTATCGAAAAAAGCCAAAAATTGCGTAAGCACGGAACTTTTAATTCTATTAGCAAATTAACTTCGGTTCAATTTCGGACGCGTTTCTTTTCAAAGCTCTAAAAAATATGTTTTTCTGTATTTAATAAAAACCGCTCGGTCGACATACCAAAAACCGATATTGTACATTTAATACTTGCATTAAAGTTTTATTTCGCACTAAAATTTGGTGACGATCGAACATTTTTTTGTCCGAACGAGGGGAAAACTCCCTCGCGACAATGTTATTAATGATTTAATCAAAAATTTCGCGGCTGAAAGATACCTCGTCCGACGAATTATTTACTCCGATTTCCCTGTCCGAGTCTTTAATCGATGGGACTGGATTTTTCAGTTAAATTCAGTTAAATTTACAGGCTTCTTTACTTTCTCGCACCTTCGACGGAACTCGGAGATTCCTTCGAGCCTGAGTCACGAGCCAGAAGCCATGGACGAGTAGCGGATGGGTAATCGCAATATCTTATATGGGTCACGACGACGAGACGCGTTTTATAATTTCCGAGGATTGGAGGCGGCGGAGACGAAGAGCGCTTTTCCTTGGTACAACCACTAACGGCGTGACGATCTTTCGCGACGGATTTCACTGAGTTGGATTTTTTTTATTGTCCATCAGCGTGGGCCGGCAAAGTCCGATTGCTTCTGGGAGATGTAACATTGACAGACGAAGCATCGGAATGCGAGGGCGCCGTCTTGTCGGGCTTCGGATTCTTATTTTGTTCCGGACTCTCGCTGCGGCGCACACCCCGCCCAGTTGGGATTGAGAATCGGGTCGAGCTTTCCTATTATCTCGACAACGCGCAGAGAAAGAGAGAAAAAAAAATAAAAGCTTGCACGAAGAAGAACCGCCAGTAAGATTTCCATCTGTCCTCGTTAAAGCTCCCGCACCAAAATTCCCGTTAATAAACCCTTTCCTCCGTCCGAACAATGCACCGTGTTGCACTTGCGAATGTTGATTGTGCGCTTTAATTCCGTCTCGTTAAAGACTCATAGGTGAGAGGTGAAAATCGATTCCGGAACATTCGTCGGAATATTCTGTGAATAAATGTACCGCGGATCACGGGGTGGTTTCTCTGGATCGCTCGAGCGGTTTGATAGTTCTCCAAGCACCTTCTATTCCAGATACTTGTCTCGGCCTCGCGGTTCCGCGTTCCGCGCACGGCTACTCGCTCAAAGTTCCGTAACTGTGGACACCGCGAATGCTTCGCTCCACGGATAACTTTCCAGGCCGAAGTCCCGCTTACATGACGAACGATCGGCGAATTTTCATCGGAACTTCGCGCACTCGAAAAACCTGAGCCGATTTTCGGTATAGAGAGCGCGATTTAATCGGATCAACTTTGAGACGCCGGAAAGAGTTTGGTCGGAGGATTTACGATATGTCTGCAGGGGAAAAAAGAATTTGCGTGAGGGTCGCTAAAAAGCAATTCAATTTATTTGAATTCTACTTTCGATCCTTGAAATTTCCAATGACGTTCAGACAAGGACTGTGGAGACATTCACGGATTGAAGCGATAAAGTGTCGATGTTGCCGTTTTCATCGCATGTGGAGTTTCAAGGATTGAAGTTTCAGTCGAATCCCGATTGATTGCGATATTCGGGACCGAAAGGGATAATTAAAATTAACAAACTAAACAACGAAAGTAAACAACGAAAGTGTTGCAACGAATACGCAGCAAGTTGGCAAGAATAGTCGCACACGTGATTTATGGATTGGCTGACGATGTTAGGTTTGATAATAGACGAACGAACTTACGTCATGTAATACAGTCTGGACTAAGACGACGAACGAACAGACGTGCGACATTTCGTACTCAAGATATTTAAGCGTGATTACATTAATTAAATTCGCCTCAATAGTAGATACGGAAGTTACTCGTTCGGACGTTCCAGTATATAAGTCAATGATAGCAATACACTTTTAATTTCACGAGTAAAAATGACATTTGGTATAACTTGCATTTAATTGTCAAATTTAATTTGCTTCTCGAAATTTCTTCGATTTTCGTTTATCGCTGGTTTCATTTTTCACTCCGCGCATAAAAAAAAAAAAAATTCGGATGAGGCACGGTTGATCCTCGTCGTGGTTAATCGGGGCTCTACCGTAGAATTAAAACATTTCCTCGTCAGCCCCCGCGCGAATTTCACTCGAGTAATCGATATTTTTTTTAGTGCGTAAGTGAATTAAAAAAAAATGTCGAAGAATCGTGGCTAACAATTTCATTGCGTAGGCGCATAAATACTTGTGTGATTGTCAGCGAATCAAAGTCCGCGTGGGTGCGAGTGGCGCGTAATAACGGCATAGAAGGCTCTGCGTGCGGATGACCGTTTTTCGTTGATGAGGATAAGAGGGTTACCATAGTAGCTGTTGCAGAGGCGTTGCAAAGATGTTATCGCGAGTGGCCGACGTCGAATGTGCTCGCTCTCCTTTCAAGAGCAAAGTATCCGGGCGGACTCGACGAAAGGGACGTTGTTAACTGTGTAAGGGAAAAAAAAAAAAAAAAAAAAAAAAACCTGTCCAGCCTCGGAAATTCTTCTTGGTAAAAGACCATCGCCGCCGTTTCCTCTTTCGTGGAGAGGTCACGTGAAAAATAATGATAACAATAGTAACGACGAAAAGCCGTGCCAACAGTGAGATTAGACATGATTGATGGAGGATCTTTAGGGTGTCTTATCGTCGGCTCGTAATTTCTCATGATTTTTTTCATTTTCGGTGCATCGAGCCAATGACCGACTGACTTGTATTTTATTCTGGGCGTAACTGTCCCTCGTATATACACCGAAGAAGGTGAATTTCTTTGGTGGCAAGGTGCGGGAGATCCCTCGGTACGTCCAGAAGGCGATCCGCGATATGAACAGGGTGCGCTGATCGTTGGGGCGGAAAAAGGCAGTCGAGTGTTCCTTGATTAAATGGATTGACTATGGGGAATACAGACTCCTTTGCGGTTTTTCTTCTGTATATACAGTCGCTACTCGTTCCTCGGTGTGCGTCTTTTTCTCAGCGTGTTTTTGTACACGTATGACGACATCGAAAATTCGAGGACCCGCGATCATTGGCGAGGACGAAGAAGCAATTCTCACGTGGGATAATCCGGCGAAATTCTGTTTCACTGCTTTATTTTTGCTACCACTTTCCTCAATTTTCATTAGACTCATGTTTGATATGGACGGTAATTAAAGTTCCATTAAACGTAGACTGACGATAAATTTCAATGACGCCAAGGGACCGGGGTTCAAATAAGAAAATTCCGGGATTCGAACAGAGAAGCATTCGTCCCCTCCGACGCGACGAAAATAAACTTCCCACCTGGGATTTTTCAGAATGTTCTCCGATCTTTGATAATCCGAGCTCATGGCGGACGTCAAAGTTGAGATGGATGAGAAGCGGTGACCAGAGATTCTTCCGTGAATGTGGCGGTCCGTTTGGGTACGACAAGGGCTGACAAAAAATAATGGAAAGCGAATCGTACTGGAGGGAGAAACAACGGTAGGTCTCGTGTTGTCGACAGTTTGGAAACAGATGGCCCGAGATTGCCATAATCCTTACGCACCCTCGAACAGCAGCTACTAGACCGACCTTTTTTGCCCCTGCTGTCTTATTGCGGCGCGAAAGCCACCCTCGCCTCTCAACCCTATACTTGTCCGCTATCGTCTGCGCCCAAACCGTGGAGACCTCGAGGACGTAGCCACCACCTTCACTACTGAATGACGATCTCGAATCTCGGTCATCGATCCGTATTAGGACAGTGCGAAAAATGTCCACCACTAGACGAGTTTAAGCCTTAGTTCCCACAATAAAATCGCCAGTAGGAATTTCGTCGGGCTGCCTGATGCGTCATCAGGGCTAGGTGGGGTATCGTTACGGCATGACTGATCAAGCTGGCCGGATATCAACCGGATCCGGGGCATATAAAATATCACTAAGGATCGTCTTATTAGATCTGTTTGACGCAACTAGGATCAGAGCACCAATGGGTTATCCGAAAGCATGCCGCGATAACGTCTCGGTTGCAATTTACATACTGGATCTTGATCAGTCAGTAGTAAGGCTGGCCAGGTCAGGATAGTCGGAGACAACCAAGACCGGATCAGGAAACCTTATCGCTTTTCCGATTCGAATAGCCTGATGTATGAATAACATTATCCGTGAATATGTTAAGGACATAGCATGCCTGATCAGGTTGATACCGTATTACGCTCATCCGGGCCAGCTGAGGAATGAATAAGGCGAACCAGATCAGGCGGATGTCGAGGAGATTCGGGTCAGATCAAAAGATATAATAATCTTTCTATTTAATTTCATTAGACTTTTCACTTGATTAGAATTTTTAGAATCTGTTTGAATGTTGTAGATTCACAAAAAAAAACTGCGGATCCGGGCTGAAGGCCGGTTTATCCGGCACTCTATGAGGGTAACAATCGATTCATATCATGGATGTGTACGTGATCAGGCGAACAGACAAGCCTAACCTAGGCTGGATTTCACCCTGAATAAATTTCTACTCGGGAAACACGGCAAGAAAGACTTGATTGCTCCAAAATATCGCGCGGTTATTCGCGATTTCACAGCACAATTTAGGAGATGCTGGATCTGTTTCACCGACCAAGATAGGCGATTTCTTAGGTTTCGCTGCTCGCCGTTAATCTGGGACGTGTATTAAAATCTCTCGGGACGTCATTCATAACATGAATGATTCAGGTTGCATTGAGGATTTCGGTTAAAATCTTCCTAAAAATAAAGAAAATCGAGTACAGTAAATTGTCGCAAGAATCAATGTGGCCGTTGAATTGTCAACAGCTTCGCCCGATAGGATGAAGAAAATTGTAGAGCTCGTTAACGTTAAAAGACCTTGAGTGCGAATTCTTTGAAGTTGTCTAAAAATTGTAGACCCGTCGGAATGCTGCTCACACGAAATACAATATCACGCATAATTTGAACTGCTTTCACTTGGCCTATCGAATTCCAGCGTTCGCGTCAGAAGCGATGACGCTGGTTTGGTCGTGGGCACGATGCAAAGCCATTTCGTACATCAATCTTGACGTTACGTTCATGCACTTTGGCTGACTATGATATTCGATTTTATTTTCCAATATTCTGTGAAATTTTGTATTAAAACGCGAATGCACAACGACGCGATTGTGTCAATATCATAATTCTGCATCATTCGACGCATATGTGGAGGATTGTAGTTGTGAAGGAGATTCATTACCAAAGTTCATATTTACAGTTCCTATTCTAACTTTCATACCTAATGCTAATTTTGCACCTTGACAAATGTACCTTGAGTCATCGATACGAGAAGTCGGAACCGAAAAATTGTCTAGTTCCGTCCATTAAATAGGTGAAGCAGATTTAAGGAGGAAAAGAACAGCTCCAACGCTAACTCAACCGTTTGTTTTTATATTGGAGTTTCTTCCGGTCAGGAGAATCAGAGAGGGAAACGAAGAGAATTACTTCGGGTGGCCAAAGGTCGGGCGCAGAGAGTGAGATAAAGCGCAAGGGTGCAGTAAATAGGTTGCGAGGTTGTCGCTGCGCTGCTGCACCTTCGTCGTATAAACATTCGGCAGAGTCGTGAAAGTCCGTAACAAAGTTTTCTTCGAGCCAAGTTGTTTTTCTCTCGGGTTCGCTAAACGTTTTGCGCTTTAACCGCGAGAGCCGAGGAATGAAATGCAATTTGCGACGGATCCAATCATCTTTGTAATAAGGTCGGGTGGATGGCATGGGCGAATGAGGGGATCTCGAGAACAGGACCTTCTTGGTTGCGCCACGGCACGAGCGAGCGACCACCCTTTCTATCTATCCGGCTTTGTTCGGGCTAACACGTGTACAGCTCGCAAGGATTTACCGAGGAACAACTCCCGTTGTTCCCGTCGGGAACTCAGCATTACGATGCACCGGAAGACTCGCCATCGGCGATCGACTCTCCCTCTCTATATGAGATCAATCGTTCGCCCACCAACGAATTTCGATAGCCGCGCTCTTCAAGGCGATACCCTCCTATTTTTACTCACTCCTATTTTTCCCCTCTCGACAATCCGTGCGTGACGAAAGTACGACGGTCGACTGGGTATTTTTTAATTCGCCTGAGTTGACCCGGTGTCACCGATTTCGTTGATCTGTACATGATGAGTGCAACTCGATGGTGAACTTTTTTCTCACCTGACTCAACCTCGTGTTCCCGATTTCGTTAATCCGTGCGTGAGAAGGATAACTCTGCGAACTTGGTATTTTTTTATTCGTCTGAGTTGACCCGGTGTTACCGATCCGTTAATCCATGCGTGACAAACGCAAATCGACAGTGAACTTGGTACTCTTGTATTCACCTAACTTAACCTTCCACTAACGATCGCACTAATTCCGCGCGATAAGTTCGTTTCAATGGTGAACTTTGTGTATTTTTATTCGGCTGATTTAACCCAGTATTACCGAACGCGTTAATCCCGCGCGATAAGTACTCTCCGATAATGGAATTTGGTGGATTCGTCTGACACGACCCACGTAATCGCTCCACGGGATTAAATTAAAAATCTATCACTTCTGTGTTATCGCTAAGCGTTAATTTGGTCGTTAGGCGTTAGTTTCATCCGACGTAGATAGCGGTATTCGGTACACGCTTGGCTCCTTCGTTGGCACACTCCTCCCCACCCGCTTATAATTATGCGCCTGGTTGAGTTTCTCCGGGACTTCCTCGATTTTCCTCCTGTTCGGAGACTCGCCAGACGCCAGAGAACCGTCCTTTGCTATGCGAAGGAGCCCGACAGCTTTCTCGGATCTACCAGGTATGTCCGATGTTAATTTTCACCTAATTTTCAGTCAATTTTTAGTCGATTCTTACTTAATTTTTCTCATTTCATTACGGCCACATGTCGATCGTTCGATAATCGACACGATACGATCAACGAGTAATTTGACTCGGCAACATCGGCATCAATTTGTACTTTCGACAACGATCGATCGATCGGACTTTGAAGCCGATCTATAACCGCAGAGCGAGAATCGCTCGCATCCCCGAGCGATAAAAATGCTTTCACACGAAAATACCAGTGAGTCAGCGATATTTCCAAAATGACCGATTAACAACTGAAATTGCACCGAGTCTCGTGGTGTAGATTTTTCGTTTGCTACCGGGATGACGAGGGGGGTTTTCGAGGTTCGCGTATGTCCTATAAATTTCGCGATTAACGGCTCGGTATTTTGTTCGAAGACGTCTGCAATGGTGGAACACGTGTGTGGAAGATATCGCCCGCTATCTTGCCGTGGTTTACACGTATAGTTACTGTTAATAACCGACGTTGAGCGTCTACCTTCACGTGAACGGGTAAGAGGGAACCCGTGAATTCTCGAGTTATCCCAAGGGCTATATATCCCTCGATAATGGAGATGAACGACGAAGGCGTTGCGAACGTACCGTTACTTCAGCCGCGACTGCTGCCTCGCCCGTACGTGCAATCAACTCGCTTCTGCGCAATATATCCATCGATTAAAATCTTTGAAAAAAAAAACATCTAAATGAACAATTTTAAGGATCGATGGGACTTAAACGAGGCAAGCAATTGCGCTCCGAAAAGATTAAAGAAGCTGTGTGGGCACTGACTGCCGAGAGACAGAAGGGCGTATCCCACGGCATTCGAGACTCAAAACGATTTAAAAAACACCCTTGTTTCCCGGTCTAAATTCACAAGATTTAATCGTAATAACCGGGGCGACACGAGGAGTCGCGATCGTGGCATCGTCCTGGATGTTGGATATCTGAACGTGGGATGATGTCGTACGGGAAAACGTCATGTCTGGTGTGAAAATGTTTTTTTTTTCTTTCAACCGAAAGTCACTTTACGGAGAACATTTTTTTTCAATCTCTGACGGAGGTGATTATTTTTTTTCTGTAGTTTATGTACACAATATTGAATATTGTACGACGTGTTATTCGAGATACCTCAATGATTATTCAGGCCCAATCGAGTATAATTATTCGAATTGGAATATTAATGATTTCAGAGGCAATTTAATCGTGGACGAAAAATATCGAAAGTTCGGGGGGATTTACTTTCCAGGCCGGACACGAGCACAATTTGAAGCTTTTTTTTTCAACGGTGAAGCTCTAAAATTCGTGGTTTCAGCAACTACGTAGTGAAAAATAATTTTGTACAATGGGATCATAAAGTTACGTGAAAATAATTCTGTTAAATATTTGAAAAACTCGTTTATAAATTTTTTGAATATACAAATCTCTCCTTTTATTTCCAGTATCATTAAAAATTTTTACTTTGTACTTTTGTTGGTATAACTAGAAAATTATCAAACGAAAATTTATTGACGCTTGCGGATCGACAAGTCATTGCGAAAAATCCATTGTTTTTCTACGATTTACCAACATTTTTTTATCGTGTACGGTGGAGTGACCTCGACTGTCCATTAGAGAACTCGCCGTGGCAAGTCAGTGACCTTCCATACACCAATGAATATTCGCGTTCATAGAACTATTTTTTTTTCATTCTCCAAAGAGCCTGAAAAGTCAGTGGAATTCCAGGGAATTTTGAAAAAAAAATTTTCGATGAAATGCTTTCATCGAATGGAAGCGACGAGTTTGGAGCGCTTAACGACTCCCGAGAGAGGATCCCAATGTGGGATAGCTCCGGTCTCTCACTGCCTCTTCAAACATCTTCTCGTTCCAGAACCCGTAAATATAGCGAACTGGTTGTCAGAAAAAGAGAGAGATAATCAAGTGAACCGGTAGAGAAGGTAGACGGCCGGGTCTCGACTAAAATGCTGTCGAACGCCGTGTTCCGGCACTTTGCTTGTACACAGAGCTTCGAGAAGTGGGTACACGGCCTCTCATATATTCCCTGTCGTATAGAAACGTCCGGTCCGTCGTAGTCGAAGACTGACGAAGACTAGTTGCGACAGCCGGTGGCTGACTCTCGCTGTCCACCAGGTCGGAGACAGTTTAGAGGATAAGAAAGATAGACGGTAGTCGTACGAGAGAACTTTCAAGAAACTATAAATTCATCACGACGAGAATCGAGTCCATGACGAAACGAAGCCATTTCGCTTAACGGAGTGCCCTGTCGCATGACGATTAGGCGGTAACCCGAGTGTTTCTACGGCAATAACGTGCCCGAGGAAAGCGGATATGGTTGGAGATGGAGAAATTAATTTCGCACGCGGATGGACCGTGGATGAAGGAGAGCAATTAACAAGGAGGTTATCTTACCTGGTGCAAATCGCAGCTGCCAGCCACGCGAGGAAACAGAGAAACGTCGCTCTGGCCTTCGTGCAGACGTACCTGAAGCAGTCAAATGAAAAATTGAAGTAATGTTAGGCGGTCACGTGACTTTAGCGTTAAGTAGGTGAAGACCCATTTACGTAAGTTCTATGGATCTTTATTGAACGATCAACAGGATCGGAAGACTAATGGTCGAATTTTAAGACGTTAGTTTGAACTTGAGGTCCCTCTTGGGAACGAACTTGAGATCGGGGATTGGCTCGAACTTTATTGTGTGCTTAGGATCGGTCTTAAGTTTCAACTTACACCTCGTGTTAAGTTGGAGCTTAGCTCGAAGTCTGTTGAAACCTCAAACACGAAATTGGAGCTTCAAACTCGAGCGCGAAATCGGGTTCAAATTATGGTTCGATCTTAATTTCGAACGTGAGAAAGGCTTAGGAATGCAACGAAGTTGGAGCCAAACTTTCATATTGAGTTTGATCTCAAGTTCAATCTGTTGTTTTTAAATCCGACTAGACATGCACATGCATAGCAGATTAAAACTCACCCCGCTCTCAATGGCTCGCAGATGGCGTAGTATCGCTCGAAACTTATTGCCAATATTGTGAGTACTGACGCGTGTGCCACTGTCAATTCGACGAACGGGACTGCCCTGCCTGAAACGAAATTAGAGATTATCGGATAGATCACTTTCTTTTCTACATGTCTGCGGGAGGGATGCTATCAATTCGTTAGATGCGGTGCTACAGTAGAACTCCGTTTATCCGAGGTAATGTATGGAGAGCGGACTTCGGATAATTTGAGTCTTGGATAACACCTCTAAGATATTCAATTTTCCTACTATTATATGTTGTGTCAAATGACATCAGCTTCATACGGAGATAAATCTCACAAAACTGCCGTATTCACACCTCGTGAGGTAAACTTTTTTACGTTATCAGTATGACAAAACTTGTCCCGAATCGTGCGATTGTCAGACGTGTCAGAAGAAGTTTAATGTTACTTGTATCCCAAGCTGCTATTGCAATACAAGTGCAGTAAAGCAAACTTTATACGCAGGCCGTGAAGTGTGACTTTCTCCACAGAGCGCGTACGAGGTTTGCTACAACGCACCAGCACTCCATACCATTTTCTGCAACGACGAAAAGTTACTGAACTCACGACTGCAAAGCGCCACTTACCCCACTCTTGGCAGGCGCGAAAGGCAGCGCTTTTCATGCACGAGTTACATAAAGTACCTTTTACGGACTGATCCTCCTGGGTGGATTGTTGCTTCGGCTGTTTATCCGCGTTGGGCAATTTTAATACAGGAAGATTCGACTGATCGAAAGTCGGATAAGCGAGGTTTTACTGTACTTCGAAGAATGGAAGGGCCGGTGAGTTGAAACCAACAATCAATACCTGAAATCGCGAGGCGGATCGCGATAAAACAACGCATTCAATAAAATGTACCGCGTACCTCTGAAAACGTAGGACGGATTCATGGAAAAGTAAAGTGTAACAGCGAAACCGCTAAAATAATGCGACATAGTTCCCTGGACGGCGTTACACTCGAAAGCACGACTCGTTCTTCGCGACTTTGCTTCCAAGTGCGCTCCATGATTTTCCCTTTGCGAGCAATAACAATCGACGTAACGTGATAGCGTTGTCGCTGTCGTTCGAATCAGTTTGATTCTCCCATTTCTTTCGCAAGTGCTATTTTCTGGGTTTTTTTTTTCGTCCTATGTTGAAACTTCCGGCGAGGCGGAGTCGAGGGAAATCATTTTTCAACGTGCCCCAGTTAGAGGTTGATGGGCGCACACATACCGACAGTCAAATCGATTGCCACAACGTGTCAATGCGATACGGAAAGATATAGCAACAATGGTGTAAAGCACTCGGAAAAACCGATCCGAGGCAGAATCCACGAACAGTTATCAACTTCTCGTATACATTGAGTGCAGAAAGAATCAGCCGATTAGCAAAGTTTTACAGTGGCGCGGCAACCGGTTGAATATAAGTTTAACTCACTTGCGTTGTAAACTATCATGGATCATGACAAAGTATTTACGAAAGGAGCTAGATCAAATTGCTTTTGCTTTGGGTATCCCGCAGGGTCAACAGCGTTTCCGCGGTCGTTGAACCAGTTCTTTCGAACAGTGTTCACTTCGCATGGGTTTCAGAGAATCGAGACTGAATTGCCAACACTTCTGGATGGTTCAAAACATTCAAGCATATCAAATTACAGCATATTTTTGCCAAAAAATACTTTCAAAATGTTATTGACAATTTGACGATTGGCCGGCTGATATTCACCCGACCATTAGTCTATAATCGGCAGACCAATGGGTCGTGAACTCATGTTTGACCGAACATTGGTTTCGAATTGATGAGCCATCAATTGGCAAGCCGATACTCGGGTGAACATTCGCCTTGAAGCAATGAATGGCAAACCTATAATTGGCGAAATATTGGCTAGATGTTTTGGCGGCAATTTCGTTCGCCCACCACTGGCCTGTTGGTCGGCCGTTTTCGTTCGATCGGAAAAATCTCCATGGGTGAGACTGTAGTTGTTGTACTACTCGAGCAGAAATTAAGTCAGGCTGCCTGATGTCTTATCAAGGCTAGATCAGGTATCATTGAGGCATCACTGATCAAGCTGGCCGGATATCAGTCGGATCTGGGGCACATCAAATATCACTAAGGATCGTTTTATTGGGTCTGTTTGATGTAACTAGAACCAGGGCAACAATGAGTTATCCTAAGGCATGCCGCGATAACGTCTCGGTCGCATGATACAGACTAGGTTTAGGTTAGGTATGGCTGGCCGGATGAGGCTAGTCGGACACCACCCAGATCCAGTCCAGATCAGTAAACCCAATCGCTTTTCCGATCCAAACTGACTGATGTATAAATAGCATTATCCGCTAATATGTTTAGGACAGAGCGTACTGGATCAGCTCGGTAGCTATTACGCTAATCCGGGCCGACTCAGGAATGAAGAGGTAACCCAGATCAGGCGAGCCAGATGTCGGACAGACCCGGGCCAGATGAGGAGATATAATAATCTTTTTCGTGTTTCAAATGCACAAAAAGAAATTCGGATCCGGGCCGAAAGGCTGAATTATCCGGCACTATCGGGGTGACACACGGCGACATACACCAGGCCCAGATGTAAAATCGTTATATGATAGATCCGCGCGTGATTCAACGCTGGATGTGGGTCAGATCAGGCGATCAGGCAAGTCTAATCTGAGCTGGGTTTCTACCTGAATAAATTTCTACTCGAGTTAGCTGTCTATGACGCACTTGGGTAATTATCCGATGTGGTACATATCTCGGTTGAGAATTGATACTCCTGAGTTAGACGAAAATTGAGCATATGCGCACCGTAGTTTGGAAACTATACTCGACACAGCAGTATCAATGCTCAACTGAGATATATATACACAATTTTACGTTCGATACTTAGGTTTCCCTAGGCGAACGTTTTGGCGCGTGACGGAGAAATTTGCTCTTCGCGAAGCGATACCGGAAGTCGACGAGGGAGTACCGTATATCGTACGCTGTAAAAAATAATTAAAAAAAAAAAATTGGAATACGTAGCTTTGAGAAAATAATTTTATCAGACAACTGACAAACTGTGTTATTTAAATCCATTTACCGTTTTACATCTTCAGTTTGCACTCTTCTTCTTAAAATCAGAAACCTTCGATAGTGCGATCGGAAAATTAACAATTGTACGTAACAAATAGACGTTCGTTTACAAAAAATTGTTAGAAATACACATTTTTTTACCCTTCGCGAGAACTCGCGTTTCATCGTCGCAGGTTTTTACATTTAGTTGTAGAAGCTTTATCTCGCAAATATTTTACTGCTGAATGACACAAACGAGCCACGTCTTGTGGAACAAAAATCGACCAACCATAATTTCCTTCGTTGATACATAAAATTGAATCAGGTCACTGTGTTCGACGTCTTTTATTATTGAGGCGTCGTTACCGAATGTTTATCGTCCGACAAGCGCATACGGACGTGCAACCCACGGTCACGACGAAACGATTCCTCCCCATCTTGCCCCGACATTCAATGGCCACGATTTTTCTATATAATCTCATCGAATGATTTTTCTGGGTCATATGCGACGAAACGTACAGGGTATGCGGTTTGTTATTGGTACACGCTCGCGAACCATTCATTCTTCAATGAAGTACACGGGTCAATTGTGTGGTCGTGTGTGTTACTATGTCACGTCTTTCTATCTACGAGCGAGCGATCCGATGGGCGGCGAACTGGATGATAACAATATACGTAAGTTGTTTCTGGTTGTTTTGCTTCGCCGACTCGACTCGCTCGCTAACGTGATCTGCACCAACGATTTTTAAGAACCACTACGATGACAAATAGCTTCGAGCCTTCCACTTCGACCCTTCAATATTTTTTCCACCCTCTCAGTTGCATCCCGCATTTACGATTGCTCGTGGATTATTCCCAACAGACGCAACTCTTCGCCGCGAGTTTCATCTCTATTTATAAGTCTTCATCTTGATTCGCAATAGTCATCGTGCTTTAATTTTTACTTCTCTCGAGCGCTTCCGGGTTCATCTCGTTCACCCTCAACGCGGAGATTTTTCTTTATCTCAGGATTCTCGGAGTTGTAATTTTATTTTTTACTTTTCCCCTTAGAAACGATACCTTATTTTTAACCGAACATTAGATTTCGCCTCGGAGACCGATTGAACAACGCTGACAGGTTTCGCTTTGTGAGGGTGAACATTTTTTCATCAATCTCAGGATCTCCGCTTTTTTCCCTCGCTCTCTCTCTCTCTCTCTCCACCGTCGGAGAGCACATTCCTCGATGACTTGCTCGCTCTCACTAGCGTACTACTTCTTGTATTTCCTGCCACGAAGGTTAGAGGGAATTGGATGGAAGCCGGCTCGTACAAAAAGGCGCTACCGCGGCGAAGCTGCATTAAATGCCCGGACACGTATAGGCTAAGAGCAACGGTAATTCGTTGCGGGGGGGCAGTAGCTCACCCACTCGTTTCACCCTCGGCGCCTCTCGCCACCTACCACCGCGGAATAATGCTGCCTCGAGATCGCGACGAGATGTTTTTTCCCTCTTCATTCTCCTCGCGGCGACTTGCCGGGCCGGGGCTCTTTCCGTTCTCTTTCTCTCGGCATTTTCTTGCGAGCGAGGAACGTCACCGCCAGCTTTTCCGTTTCGAGAACGGTCAAACCAGAGTGGTAATCCAACGCCAAAAGAATCGTGAGATTCTTTCCGACGGATTCAGCGGGTTGAATAATGTGATTGAGTTAACAACGTTGCTCCAACTCAATCATCCGTGGCTGTTACTTCGTTGTTTTTCGCCGTTGATAATTGTTTTCCTAGCGACAAACCAATCTTCACGGCCAAAGTTCTTTGCCTTCCCGTTTCAGGAACCATTGATTCCAACGCCTTTAAAATTGTGGACTTCCTTCCGACGGATTTATCCGGCTGAATAATTAGCTGAGAACTTTTCTCCATCGAAATTACGACTTTGAATTTTTCCGACGCAATCAGTTGTCTTCCTGGTGGAAGGATAAATCGACCTGTTCATTCGATGTTATTGGATTTTAACGTTATTCATCCCTTCGCGCGTGATCCTTTATCGCGAGTGGGCTTTGACTCCATTCTGCCAGCCGGCTTTTGTCAACATCGTTTTTTTTTTCCCCACCGCGTCGTTGATTGTCTTCCGATGTAAAAGCGAACGAATATTCGTCCCCAACACTGGCAGTCGGACAAGTACTTCTCGACGGCACGGTGTCCTCGATAGATCGTCCCCATTGCCGGATGCTGACGGCGTTACTATTTCGTTCCTGACGCTGTCCTCCCGCGACGCATTTACTTCTGCTCAGCTCGGAATGCTCCGGTGTGTCCCGTCAATCACACATTCTTCAACTGAAATGGGACGACGTAGCAATAGGTTAAAAAAAAAACAAATAAGATGCCAAAACGCTGATAAATATATATTCGCCTCTTAATAAATCTCTGGCTAACGTCCTCAGCTTTCACTGTTCCAGGAGCAAACGTAATTAGCGTCGCAGTTGAAGAAAGAACGAGCCAGTTTTGAGAATAAATTAGAGGCACCGGTATGACGGGTCGCCTCGTGTGTCTTGCAAAGTTACTTGGCCATCCGTACGGGGCCGAGGTTGTAATTTCTTTCTCGTTACCTGTTTACGTAAACAGAATGCATTCCGGACCATGTCTCACATTCAAATGCAAATTGAAGCCGCGACCGCGCTATATTGCCACTCGTCGTACGTGCGTTAGAATATAATACCACATTATAAAAAATACATGTATACAACAGCGTTGACCCATGGTGTGTCATGTTACGACAGCAATAGGATTGCCGACTTTTACCGAGTTCAAATTGTCGTCTCACACAGCGAGATTACCTTTGGCACGGTAATTTATGCGTCGGTACGCTAATTTCTCTTTTGGAGATTTTGTCTTTTTTTTTTTTTTTTTTTTTTTTTTACGAAGTATACTCATGTGTAACAGTTATTTTGAAAATTTAATGGATGACTAGACCTTTATTAAAAAATGCAAAAGTTGAGTAAGGACAAACGATGAATGCTTTCCGCGGGTTCGGTGTTTAATAATTTAATCGCAAATCGACAGGTGGACACGACTATACATACCGGTTCTCGCGTAATTCTGCATTAACGCTCCAATGGTCAAAACAATTTATTCCACGTGATTTGTGGAATATTATTTATTCGATACGGTGATGGTAGGAACTGTTACAGCGATTTATCACCAGGGAAGTTCACCGACTGGGTTGGTAGGCATTTGCTGCTGTGATAAGCTCGTGGACACTGTGAAAATAATGATAAATTAAATCTACTGGTAGTTGGAATTTGCTGACATTACGTTGACTGAACATTGATATACGTTTTTTGTACAATTCAAACACCAGATATATAAATTAGAAATATTTTGACAGAACTTTGTAATCTTTATTTTTTTTTTTAAATGTATTGCAAAATTGTAACGCATATGAATTAAAAACTTTCGGGACATTTTTATGTGAAAAAGCTCGCAAGACTGTTAATTAATTTCAGAACAAGTTTGTTTCAATTTTATTAGTGTCTACGAAAATTGCATTCTACAGATATTACTTCGACCAGAATAAGTATAAAGTTTAACATACCGGACTGGAAGTTTATGCAGAAACTGTTATATTGACATTGAAAATATATTGGAATATATTATTTCATAATAATTGACATTAATTTAACTATGAAAGTATCAAATTCAATAAAATTAATGACAATGAATTACTGAATTTCACGAAAGGGTGAACAAGTTTTCCATACCAAATGTACCTTAAATTTATCTTTAGATTTGTTGATCGTCTGAAATCATAATACCGAATCGCGGAACCAAGATCGTGCAATTCGGAATATCAACTTTTTCAAAAGAATTCTGATTTGATAAACATCGTTTTATCACGAGATTCTCGTATGATTTCTGCGGTGTCTCACACAGTGGTTGTAGCATTTTGTCACTTTATTTTTACGGTAACGGTGCCGCAAGCCACGGATAAAGTGAATTACCTCGAAGTACCGGCTCTCACAGCTTAATCCGTTACAAAATCCCGAGGTGAGGAGAGGCCGTATCGTGAGTCTGTAGAAACCTAGCCGCGATACGTGCGGCGCAAGAAAACTGCAAAAGTGTCGGCACTCTTAACAATTACTCGAAAACGCTGACGATCTCGGGCCTCGCGGTGACAATCGCCGTCGCGGCAAGACAACCAAAAGAGAAAAATCGGGTCACCAAACAGAACCGTCATTAGCGATTTCACGCCTGACATCGTCGACAATCATTTTCCAGTTCGTTTCGTTGCCGAAGTATCGCCCCGCTCGGTTTGTCGCCGATGTCGTAACCGATGCTCTCGGAATTGAATGGCAAACGGGGTGAGAGTGGACATTCGTCGAGACGCGAATCGCCCCTCGAGTCGCGTTTCGCCCCTCTAAATCGGAAGTTATCGAAAGCACCGTCGTTAAGCGCGCGAGAACCGGCGAACCGAAGATCCGCTTTTCTCTGGATTTCCATGTCGGTTTCCCGATTCGCGAATACACGATGCATTTCTCGCGAGCCACCTGACAAGTGTTACGACCGGGGAGCCAATTTTCCGTCAGCCGAAATTTCGGTCATCCGTTGCCTCCCCTTTCGCGTAAAGTCACAAGTTTCATTCGTTATCGTTGCCGGGGCCGATCGATCTGGACGACGAAACATCGAGGCATTTCATTCGATGATGAACATCTCGGCCATGCGAATCAGTAGAGTGCTTATGGACGTTGTCCTAGCACGCTGACAAATGTGATCGTCGCATGGCACCGCACCAATACTCTCGGCGTGCATGGAAAAGCTAACCGGAAGTGTATTTTCACGAGCTGCCTTTTGAACTTCCAACGTGAGTTCTGGATAATTTTGATAAATACGGCTTGTATCTTCCTCGGTCGTCGCGAAGGAATCGCCGACAACTTCCGTAGATACCTGTACAGGTGCTCGACGATAGTGAGTCGTCTGATATTAAATTCTGTTTATAGGTCGAAGCTGTATCTTCCATTCGAACCCCACCGGACTCGGGGTTCGGCAGGCGAATTTATCTGGAAACATTGCGACTTACCGCGACTCGAATTTCTCATGTTCTTTTGGAATGAATTTCCGGTGTTCTCCGAGGCCGGAAGTCCCGCATCGGTGAACGGGAGAACGCTAAAAAGCTCGCATCGATTCCTCGCGGTAACCAATCTTGACGGTAATGAGTACCAAAAAAAAAACTACCAATTTATACACGCTGATGAACGACGTGATTATTCAATCTGAGGTGACGGTACCGATACAGTACGAATATATTTCTGAAATGATTTTTTTTTTTTTTTTTTCGATATCGTCAATATTTTATTGATATTTCTTAAATATGAATATGAATATGAACATTCTTTAGTAACGTTTATAAAACATTTTTGATATCTTTTGTTATCCGATCCTGAAGATTGAAGATAATTTTGAAATGTTTTCAAAATATGTCGTGGTATGGGCAGTCGCAAATGCCTATTCGAATAAAAATGTGACATTTGCGAATACAGCATAATACCGCAGGATTTAAGCCGGAGTGGAGCAACGAGTC